>CAWUFW010000620.1:1320000-3915242 GCA_963921515.1 Calotriton arnoldi | reverse complement strand
GCGTCTCCGCGTCCGTCGTCGGCGTCGTGATCGCCGGGATGACGTCGCGGGCAGTACTTAGACGCCGCCCCTGCGCGCTGACGTCAGTTCTGTACACGACTTTCCGCGCCAGGAACGCAGAGCCATGCAAGAAGCTGACATAGGTGTCTGAAAAATACTAGGGCCCTGAAAGGGATGTCCTTAACCCTAGAAATCAGTTCGCAGAACGGGGAGGATGGGTGGGCGGTAGGAATCTGTCACTAACTACTGTCTCTTACAGATATATCGTTACACAAGTTAGTAACTTGTGCATCTGAAAGAGACACGTTAGTGACAGATTCCTTACCTTAGAATAGATACCCCAGCAATACCAACCCCGGTGGTGGGTCTGCGAACAAAGATCAGACAAGGAAGTCCCGGAGGACAGAACGGCCAAAGAAGCCGTCCCTCCGGACCTGACTGTCAAGGCAGTAATGCTTTGTAAACGTGTGCAGCGAGGCCCACGTAGCTGCCTGACAGATATCCTGCAGCGGAACACCGCAGCCTAAAGCCGTGGTAGCAGCCGTTGCCCTGGTGGAATGGGCACGCAGCCCAACAGGAGGCTCCTTCTTAGCCAAAGAATAGCAGGCTTTGATACACAAGGTTACCCAGCGGGAGATGGTTCTCTTGTGCACCGCCCGACCTTTTTTGGCGCCCAAGTAGCCAACAAAGAGCTGGTCATCCACCCGGAAGGGTTGTGTGCGGTTGATATAAAAAGAAAGCGCACGTTTTGGGTCCAGACGGTGGAGCCTCTCTTCCTCTCTGGAAGGATGCGGAGGCGGAAAGAAGGTGGGCAAAGTGATGGTCTGCCCAATGTGGAAGGCAGTAACCACCTTTGGCAAGAAGGACGGACGCGTCCTAAGAACAACCTTGTCTGGATGGACAGACAGAAAGGGAGGTTTGCATGAAAGTGCCTGGAGCTCACTCACCCGCCGAGCGGAGGTGATGGCCACCAGAAAGGCTGTCTTTAGAGTCAGAAGACGAAGAGGACAGTTATGTAGAGGCTCAAAAGGAGCGCACATAAGAAAGGTAAGAACCAAGTTCAAGTCCCACTGAGGCATCACAAACGGAACAGGAGGGAAGAGGTGTGTAATGCCTTTTAGAAACCTGTTAACAACAGGGGACTTGAAAAGGGAGGGCTGATCAGGAAGCCTGAGGAAGGCCAAGATGGCACAAAGATAGCCCTTGATGGTACCCAGGGCAGAACCCTGTTGGCCCAGGGAAAGAAGGAACAGAAGAACCTCAGAAAGAGGGGCAGAAAGGGGGATTCACAGCCTTTGCTGTGCACCATGCCACAAACTTGTTCCACCTGCAGGCGTATACCACCTTAGTGGAGGGACGCCTGGCTGCCAGAATTACATCACAAACTTCGGGAGGCAAGTCGAAAGGAATCAACTGCCGCCGCTCAATCTCCACGCAAGCAGGTGGAGGCTGGACAGGTTCGGGTGGAGGACCGTCCCCTGCTGCTGCGACAGAAGATCCTCCCGAAGAGGCAGACGGATCGGGGGATCTACGCTCATACTGAGTAGCTCGGGATACCAAACTCTTCGAGCCCAGTCCGGAGCCACAAGAATGACTTGGGCCCGGTCGTGCCGAATCTTCTTCAACACTCTGGGTAGAAGTGGTATAGGCGGAAAGGCGTACAACAGACCGCAACTCCACTCTTGACGAAAAGCGTCGCCGAGCAAGTGCCGCCTTGGAAATTCCAACGCGCAGAACTGATGACATTGCGCGTTCTCTTCGGTGGCGAATAGATCTAACCAAGGCTCTCCCCACTGTTTAAAGAGTCCTTGCGCCACTTCCGAGTGAAGACGCCATTCGTGATCCATCATGCACCTGCGGCTGAGTTCGTCCGCCCTGGCGTTCAGGGAACCAGCCAGGTGTTGAACCATCAGGAACATGCCCTGATGTTCCAGCCATGTACAGAGGCGCAGAGCCTCCTGACAAAGGGTCCACGACCCCACCCCGCCTTGTTTGTTGCAATACCACATGGCGGTGGTGTTGTCTGTGAACACCTGCACTACCTTCCCTTTGACAGAGGGAAGGAATGCCTTGAGTGCAAGTCGGATCGCCCGGAGCTCCAGAACGTTGATATGGAGCCGGGACTCCGCCGGAGACCAGAGGCCTCTGATCTCCGCCTCTCCCATGTGACCGCCCCATCCCAGAAGGGACGCGTCCGTCACAACTGTGTGCTCTGGCTGGGGAAGGGAGAGGGATCTGCCCATAACCCATTGCCGGTTCGAGAGCCACCACTGCAACTGTTTTGCAGTCCCCTCCGAGATCTGGACGTGATCGGACAGGTTGCCCTGGTGCTGCGCCCACTGGAACTTCAGGTCCCACTGCAGAGCCCGCATATGCCATCTGGCATGAGTAACCAGCAGGATGCAGGAGGCCATGAGGCCCAGCAGGATGCAGGAGGCCATGAGGCCCAGCAGGATGCAGGAGGCCATGAGGCCCAGCAGCCTCAGGGTCATCCGTACCGAAACCCAGGATAAAGGCTGAAAGATCGGAATCATAGCCTGAATATCCCGGACTCGCCGTTCGGGAGGATAGGCCCGAAACTGCGTCGTGTCCAGAACTGCTCCGATGAAAAGGAGCTGTGGAGAAGGAATCAGATGCGACTTCGGCACATTGATGGAGAACCCCAGCGAGTGCAGGAGTTCGGCCGTAGTCTGGAGGTGGGAGACGACTGCCTGGGACGAGCCCGCCTTCAGCAGCCAGTCGTCGAGGTAGGGGAAGACTGGAACCCCTGCCCGGCGCAGATGAGCTGCGACCACCGCCATCACTTTGGTGAACACCCGAGGGGCACTTGTAAGGCCAAAGGGGAGCACGGTGAACTGAAAATGCTCGAGGCCTACCGTGAACCGCAGGTAACGCCGGTGGGCCGGCAGGACGGGGATGTGAAAATAAGCGTCCTGCAAGTCCAACGCTACCAACCAGTCTCCAGGGTCGAGGGCAGTCAAGACCTGAGCTAGGGTGAGCATCTTGAACTTCTCCTTCCGGAGGAAGCGATTGACGTTCCGGAGGTCCAAGATAGGACGCATGTCCTCCTTGTCCTTTTGGGCACCAGGAAGTAGTGGGAGTAGCAACCACGTCCTACTTCTGGGGTCGGAACATGCTCGATGGCCCTCTTGGCCAAGAGGGCCGTGACTTCCTTCTGCAGAAGTACCAAGTGATCCCCTGACATGCGGTGGAATTGAGGTGGCATGGCTGGGGGGGTGGTCTCGAAGGGGAGGGAGTAGCCCCTTCGGACAATGTCCAAGACCCACCTGTCCGAGGTGATGGGACGCCAGTGGTGAAGGTGATGGCGGACCCTGCCCCCTACTGGCGTGCTGTGCACCGGAAAGGAGGGACTAGGAGGGCTTGGAGGCCGCGGACGGGTTGGAGGTGGTGACCTGACCCGCACGCTGGTTGCCCGAACCGCCACGGCGGTATCCATGTCCTCGGCCACGCGAAGACGCTTGCTGCGCGGGCCGGTGGCTGGGCAGCTGACGTGACTGGCCGCCCCTTCCGTGGCCACGAAAGGGGCGAAAAGCAGAGGTGAGCGGAGGGCGTACAACAGAAAGGCCCAGGGACTTGGCAGTAGCCCGTGAGTCCTTAAACCGCTCCAGCGCATGGTCTGCCTTTGAACCAAAAAGACCGACTCCATCAAAGGGCATGTCCATGAGTGTATTCTGGACATCACCCGAGAAACCAGTTGTTCTCAGCCAGGCGTGGCGACGTAGCGCCACCGTCGTCGCAAGCGATCTGCCCAGCGAGTCGGCGGTATCAAGGCCACAACGTATGGTGTATTTAGCCGCATCTCGCCCTTCCGCAATGGCGCGGGTAGCAGTGTTTGGACCTCCTCAGAACACTGCGGCAAAACAGCCGCCACCGAATCCCACAGGGAGTGGGTATATCGGCCCAAAAGGCAAGCGGTGTTGACGGACCGCAAGCCAGCACTGGAGGAAGAAAAAGCCTCCTTCCCAAATTGGTCCAGGCGTTTGGATTCCCTATCCGGAGGGGCGGTAGGGAAGGCGGTTTGGGAGGCAGAGGTTTGGACAACCAAGCTCTCGGGGGTGGGATGTTGGGAGAGAAACAATGGGTCGCCCGGAGCAGGGCGATGGCGTCGGGCCACGTTCCTATCCACAGGAGCCCCTGTGGTGGGTTTGGACCAGGCACCCAAAAGAACGTCAGTGAGTGCATCATTAAACGTCAGCACAGTCTCCGAGGAGGAAGCCGCCGGCTGAAGCACTTCAGTCAGGAGGTTAGTCCTGACGGCCACAGTAGGCAACTGGAGATGTAAGGCTCCAGCTGCTCTACGCAACACCGTTGCAAAATTAGCTCCCTCCTCCGTAGCCACGGGAGGAGACAGCATGCCAGTGTCAGGGGAGGTGTCTAGACCACTGGCATCCCCAAGTTCCTCAGCCCAGTCCGGATCATACTCACACTGTCGTGTGAGAGGGTCCTCAGACCCCTCCCAGCTCTCCTGGTCCTCCTCTTGTTCAAAATATGGAGGAGGAGGGACATTTGGGACCCAAGGTCTCATCGGCGCCGGAGCCGGCGTCGAGCGACGTCGGTCCGGCTCCATGTCCGGAGCCGGAGAGAGCCGGGGACCGACGCCGTCCGGAGCCCCGGACGGCGTCAGGAACGGCACCGGGGACATCGGCGTCGGCGGAGGCGTGGTTAGGTCAACCGGCGTCGATGGGGGATGCGGCACCACCGGAGCCGGGATCGAGGCCGGGGCCGAGGCCAAGATGAAGGCTGGTGGGACAGGCGACGCCGGGACCGGAGTCGACGGCGGCGCCGGGGCAACCCCATCAGGGCCCGCGGGGCCCGAAGGCGCACCGGAGGGACCTGAAGGCCCGAAGAGGCGGGCCATGGCCGACAGGAATTCCTGTATTTCGGCCGGAGTCGCCCCCGAACCCGGAAAGGACGGGTAATGCGGGGGCGGCTCTACAGGCATGTCCGGGGCCGGTGCCGAGTGGGGCCTCAGCCGAGTCGCGAGACCGGCGAGGCGAAGTCTTAGAGCGATGATGCTTCTTAGACTTCTTGTGCTTCGACTTACCCGAGGAGCGCGAAGACTTGGACTCCGACGACCGGCGGGGACTCCGCGACCGGCCCCTCGACCTCTCCCGGGACCGGGGCTTGGTGCGGCGCGGAGCCGACTGCCGGACCTCGAGTAGCTTTCGAGACCGCTCTTGCAAAGCCTTCGGATGAAGTTTCCGGCAGTCAGGGCACGACTTCGTGTCGTGGTCTCGGCCGAGACAGAAGAGACACTCGAGATGCGGGTCCGTGATCGACATCATGCGACCGCAGGCTCCGCAGGGCTTGAAGCCGGGCATCCCTACGACACCTAGGAGTCGTGAAGACTCGATGAAGAAACAGTGAAAAAATTCACAAAAAAGTTAGTCAAAAATTGACTAGGGCACTGCTCTTCCCGGATCTGCGCTTACTGGCGCGGAAAAGAAGAACTGACGTCAGCGCGCAGGGGCGGCATCTAAGTACTGCCCGCGACGTCATCCCGGCGATCACGACGACGGACGCGGAGCCGCACGACGCCGCCTACCGACGCGCAAGGGTAACGCTACGCAAAAACTTTCCGGATCCAGCCTGACGCCTGGGGATATTCTAAGGTAAGGAATCTGTCACTAACGTGTCTCTTTCAGATTCTCACTGTCTTGCAACAATAAATAAAAACCCCTTCCACTACCAACCATGCAAAATCGGACTGCACACAATGCCACAACTTAAAACTCTCCTCCTTCAACCTGCTGACAGACAATGCAACCAAGTGCCTAAACAAATGTATAATCATGGCAGGCTTAGCAGCATGGCATAACCCTCAAGCCATTTTCAAAGCCACCTTACTAGAGCAATCATCAAATCCTCTCTATCAACTCGGGAATTACCAAGTGACCTGCAAATGTCTTCCATCAAGTCGATCCTTAAGAAAAAAAGACTGGACCTGGCAATCTACAAATTTTGGGACTGAAATATTGCTTGCACAGTAAACGGGAGTGTACCCCTTGTATAAGTGACATGAGTGAATGCGATACTGCTATCCTGAATTTTGAGGACTAGGACTGTCCATGACTATTTAGAAGTCTAGAACCTGTTCCGACGAGGAGGGGCACACCAAGTATGCCCTTTATCTTGACATTTAACTATGGTCCACATCCTGGGTTGTCAGGGGTCACAGCAAAACGTTTTATGTGGATTACAGCACTGAACGTAGCTTTTTCCTAGTTCAAACAGAGTGCAGTGCCTACCAGCGCCACACATGCAAAGTTCTGTTCTCATGTGACACCCAAGCCCTTGCACTAACATGCCATGCATGTCAAGTGCATGTGTTTAAAGTATGGATGGTGGCAAGACTCCATGGTGGTGACAGTGTGGTAGCTAGGACCAGCGGCATCTATTCTGAATTGACCCTTGTTTGACATGGCACAAGTTGAACAATGGAATACAGATTCTCCAGACAGTGGAAGTGTATTGCCTGCAATCCTGGATCTGAAGGGAGGAGTCCCTGACACTGAAGTGTGGGAGGATAGGGCTACCCCTTAGAAATCCGATGAGGACCATTTAGCAGTGAATTACTGATTCGCCCTTCCAGATTTTCAGAATGAAAAACCAGGACACAGCCCTAGAACTAGAAATAAGAATATATATTTTTTTTTTTACTGAAAAAACCAAAGGTACAGTGACGTTATAGTTAGGAAATTGAATTTTAAAAAAAAGGTTACAGAGACGTTATAGTTAGGCTAAGGTTTCACTTGTACAAAACCAGAGAAATTCAGCAGTTCTAGTTAGCTGAGCTAACTATAACTCGCGCCCCCGCAATTCACTGCTTATGACCTCACATATTACATCACTCATGACGTGGTCAGTGACATCACTGATGACATCTCAAATGACACTGCGCCCAATTGTGCTCTGGAACTAACTCCACCACTCCTTTCTGCAGCAGGACTGCCACCTCCTCAGATTGAAGAGAAATTGAGGAAGAAATCTGGGGAGGGGCTTGTTGGTGAGGTAGAGCATACCCTCTTCCCATTATTGATAAGACCCACTTGTCTGAAGTTATGGCCCTTCAGCCCAGCAGGCAGGAAGACACCCTCCCTCCAACTGTCTGCACATGTTCCATTTAGGGGAATCGAAAGTGCCTTTCCAGGTGGCCCAGGGAGGATGAGGAGTGCGAGTAATTTTGGATAAGCCAACATTGGGGGAAGAGCAGTGAATGGTAGAGGCAGCAGAGAGCCAGGAACAGGCCCTGTGGTGGATGCTGGAGTAGGTGGCATCACCAGTAGGGGCTCCTTGGGTGCAGTGATGTTCACGAGCTCCAGAGCTGATGAGGACTTGGCTTGAGGTGGAATTCATAGAGACGGCTAACCTTAAGTCCTCGAACGGCATTGAGGGGTGTTGCCGTCCCTTCTCTACCGCTTTCCAGGTTTTCTTTTCTTCTCTTTATTACATTTAGAGGATGGTAAGGAACACAATTTCAAGCCCAACGTTGACCAGTGTTGAGCCCAACATTTGTTGCATGCACGAGTCATAAATATTTTGGCCTTCCACTACTTAATCATCTTGGAGTGCAAGAGGTTGCATTTGTCACACAACTTCGAGTTGTGCTTCGGACCCAAGCACCACAAGCAGATCTTGTGGGGGTCCAATATGGACATCTGTCTACTGCAGAACCAGCAGGATTTGAACCCATATACTTTGGGGGCAGATGCACAAGTTACTAACTTGTGTAACGATATATCTGTAAGAGACAGTAGTTAGTGACAGATTCCTTACCTTTGAATATCCCCAGGCGTCAGGCTGGATCCGGAAAGTTTTTGCGTAGCAGTACCCTTGCGCATCGGTAGGCGGCGTCGTGCAGCTCCGCGTCCGTCGTTGGCGTCGTGATCGCCGGGATGACGTCGCGGGCAGTACTTAGACGCCGCCCCTGCGCGATGACGTCAGTTCTGTACACGACTTTCCGCGCCAGGAACGCAGAGCCATGCAAGAAGCTGACATAGGTGTCTGAAAAATACTAGGGCCCTGAAAGGGATGTCCTTAACCCTAGAAATCAGTTCGCAGAACGGGGAGGATGGGTGGGGCGGTAAGGAATCTGTCACTAACTACTGTCTCTTACAGATATATCGTTACACAAGTTAGTAACTTGTGCATCTGAAAGAGACACGTTAGTGACCGATTCCTTACCTTAGAATAGATACCCCAGCAATACCAACCCCGGTGGTGGGTCTGCGAACAAAGATCAGACAAGGAAGTCCTGGAGGACAGAACGGCCAAAGAAGCCGTCCCTCCGGACCTGACTGTCAAGGCAGTAATGCTTTGTAAACGTGTGCAGCGAGGCCCACGTAGCTGCCTGACAAATAACCGGCAGCGGAACACCGCGGCCTAAAGCCGTGGTAGCAGCCGTTGCCCTGGTGGAATGGGCCCGCAGCCCAACAGGAGGCTCCTTCTTAGCCAAAGAATAGCAGGTCTTGATGCACAAGGTAACCCAGCGGGAGATGGTCCTCTTGTGCACCGCCCGACCTTTTTGGCGCCCACGTAGCCAACAAAGAGCTGGTCATCCACCCGGAAGTGTTTTGTGCGGTCAATATAGAAGGAGAGCGCACGTTTTGGGTCCAGACGGTGGAGCCTCTCTTCCTCTCTGGAAGGATGCGGAGGCGGAAAGAAGGTGGGCAAAGTGATGGTCTGCCCAATATGGAAAGCAGTAACCACCTTTGGCAAGAAGGACGGACGCGTCCGAAGAACAACCTTGTCCGGATGAACAGACAGAAAGGGAGGTTTGCAAGATAGAGCCTGGAGCTCACTCACCCGCCGAGCGGAGGTGATGGCCACCAGAAAGGCTGTCTTTAGAGTCAGAAGACGAAGAGGACAGTTATGTAGAGGCTCAAAGGGAGCGCACATTAAAAGGTAAGAACCAAGTTCAAGTCCCACTGAGGCATCACAAACGGAACAGGAGGGAAGAGGTGAGTAATGCCTTTTAAGAACCTGTTAACAACAGGGGACTTGAAAAGGGAGGGCTGATCAGGAAGCCTGAGGAAGGCCGAGATAGCACAAAGATAACCCTTGATGGTACCCAGGGCAGAACCCTGTTGGGCCAGAGAAAGAAGGAACAGAAGGACCTCAGAAAGAGGGGCAGAGAGGGGATTCACAGCCTTTGCTGTGCACCATGCCACAAATTTGTTCCACCTGCAGGCGTATACCACCTTAGTGGAGGGACGCCTGGCTGCCAGAATTACATCACAAACTTCGGGAGGCAAGTCGAAAGGAATCAACTGCCGCCGCTCAATCTCCACGCAAACAGGTGTAGACTGGACAGGTTCGGGTGGAGGACCGTCCCCTGCTGCTGCAACAGAAGATCCTCCCGAAGAGGCAGACGGATCGGGGGATCTACGCTCATATTGAGTAGCTCGGGATACCAAACTCTTCGAGCCCAGTCCGGAGCCACAAGAATGACTTGGGCCCGGTCGTGCCGAATCTTCTTCAACACTCTGGGTAGAAGTGGTATAGGCGGAAAGGCGTACAACAGACCGCAACTCCACTCGTGACGAAAGCGTCGCCGAGCGAGTGCCGCCTTGGAAATTCCAACGCGCAGAACTGATGACATTGCGCGTTCTCTTCGGTGGCGAATAGATCTAACCAAGGCTCTCCCCATTGCAGAAAGAGTCCTTGCGCCACTTCCGAGTGAAGACGCCATTCGTGATCCATCATGCACCTGCGGCTGAGTTCGTCCGCCCTGGCGTTCAGGGAACCTGCCAGGTGTTGAACCATCAGGAACATGCCCTGATGTTCCAGCCATGTCCAGAGGCGCAGAGCCTCCTGACAAAGGGTCCAAGACCCCACCCCGCCTTGTTTGTTGCAGTACCACATGGCGGTGGTGTTGTCTGTGAACACCTGCACTACCTTCCCTTTGACAGAGGGAAGGAATGCCTTGAGTGCAAGTCGGATCGCCCGTAGCTCCAGAATGTTGATATGGAGCCGGGACTCCGCCGGAGACCAGAGGCCTCTGATCTCCGCCTCTCCCATGTGACCGCCCCATCCCAGAAGGGACGCGTCCGTCACAACTGTGTGCTCTGGCTGGGGAAGGGAGAGGGATCTGCCCATGACCCATTGCCGGTTCGAGAGCCACCACTGCAACTGTCTTGCAGTCCCCTCCGAGATCTGGACGTGATCGGACAGGTTGCCCTGGTGCTGCGCCCACTGGAACTTCAGGTCCCACTGCAGAGCCCGCATATGCCATCTGGCATGACTGACCAGCAGGATGCAGGAGGCCATGAGGCCCAGCAGCCTCAGGGTCATCCGTACCGAAACCCAGGATAAAGGCTGAAAGATTGGAATCATAGCCTGAATATCCCGGACTCGCCGTTCGGGAGGATAGGCCCGAAACTGCGTCGTGTCCAGAACTGCTCCGATGAAAAGGAGCTGTGGAGAAGGAACCAGATGCGACTTCGGCTCATTGATGGAGAACCCCAGCGAGTGCAGGAGTTCGGCCGTAGTCTGGAGGTGGGAGACGACTGCCTGGGACGAGCCCGCCTTCAGCAGCCAGTCGTCGAGGTAGGGGAAGACTGAAACCCCTGCCCGGCGCAGATGAGCTGCGACCACCGCCATCACTTTCGTGAACACCCGAGGGGCACTTGTAAGGCCAAAGGGGAGCACGGTGAACTGAAAATGCTCGGGCCTACCGTGAACCGAAGGTAACGCCGGTGGGCCGGCAGGACGGGGATGTGGAAATATGCGTCCTGCAAGTCCAACGCTACCAACCAGTCTCCAGGGTCGAGGGCAGTCAAGACCTGAGCTAGGGTGAGCATCTTGAACTTCTCCTTCCGGAGGAAGCGATTGACGTTCCGGAGGTCCAAGATAGGACGCATGTCCTAATTGTCCCTTTTGGGCACCAGAAAGTAGTGGGAGTAGCAACCACGCCCTACTTCTGGGGTCGGAACACGCTCGATGGCCCTCTTGGTCAAGAGGGCCGTGACTTCCTTCTGTAGAAGCACCAAGTGATCCCCTGACATGCGGTGGAATAGAGGTGGCATGGCTGGGGGTGGTCTCGAAGGGGAGGGAGTAGCCCCTTCGGACAATGTCCAAGACCCACCTGTCCGAGGTGATGGTACGCCAGTGGGGAAGGTGATGGCGGACCCTGCCCCCTACTGGCGTGCTGTGCACCTGAAAGGAGGGACTAGGAGGGCTTGGAGGCCGCGGACGGGTTGGAGGTGGTGGCCTGACCCGCACGCTGGTTGCCCGATCCGCCACGGCGGAATCCACGTCCTCGGCCACGCGAAGACGCCTGCTGCGCGGGCCGGTGGCTGGGCTGCTGACGTGAAGGGGCGCCTCTACCGTGGCCACGATAGGGGCGAAAAGCAGAAGTCAGCGGAGGGCGTGTAGCAGAAAGGCCCAGGGACTTGGCAGTAGCCCGTGAGTCCTTAAAGCGCTCCAACGCATGGTCTGCTTTGGACCCAAAAAGACCGACTCCATCAAAGGGCATGTCCATGAGAGTATTCTGGACATCCCCTGAAAAACCAGTGGTTCTCAGCCAGGCGTGGCGTCGGAGCGCCACCGTCGTTGCAATAGACCTGCCCAGCGAGTCGGCGGTGTCAAGGCCACAACGTATTGTGTATTTAGCCGCATCCCTTCCTTCCGCAATGGCGCGGGAAAGCAGTGTCTGGACCTCCTCAGGACACTGGGGCAAAACATCCGCCACCGAATCCCACAGGGAGTGGGTATATCGGCCCAAAAGGCAAGCGGTGTTAACGGACCGCAAGCCAGCACTGGAGGAAGAAAAACCTTTCTTCCCAAACTGATCCAGGCGTTTGGATTCCCTATCCGGAGGAAGCGGTAGGGAAGGCGGTTTGGGAAGCGGAGGCTTGGACAACCAAGCTCTCAGGAGTGGGGTGGACAGAGAGAAACAGGGGGTCGCCCGGAGCTGGGCGATGGCGTCGTGACACTTTCCGATCCACAGGAGCCCCTGTGTTGGGCTTGGACCAGGCGCCCAAAAGAACGTCAGTGAGGGCGTCGTTAAACGGCAGCACAGTCTCCGCAGAGGAGGCTGCCGGCTGAAGCACCTCTGTCAAGATGTTAGGCTTGACCGTCAAAGTAGGGAGTTGGAGACGTAAGGCCCCAGCTGCCCTACGCAACACCGTACCAAAATTGGCTCCCTCCTCCGTAGCCACGGGAGGAGACAGAATGCCGTGTCAGGGGAAGTATCCAGACCACTGGCCTCCCCTAGACTCTCTGTCCAGTCCTCATCGTACTGACAGTGTCGTGTCAGAGGGTCATCAGACCCCTCCCAGTCCAACTGGTCCTCCTCTGGTTCAAAATAAGGAGGAGGAGGGACAGTTGGGACCCAAGGTCCCATCGGCGCCGGAGCCGGCGTCGAGCGACGTCGGTCCGGATCCATGTCCGGAGCCGGAAGGAACTGGGGGACGACGCCGCCCGGAGCCCAGGGCGGCGCCGAGAACGGCACCGGAGACATCGGCGCCGGCGGAGGTGTCGTTAGGTCGACCGGCGTCGATGGGGGTTGTGGAGCCGGGATCGAGGCCGGGGCCGAAGCCGGAATCGAGGCTGGAGGCACGGGCGACGCCGGGGCCGGAGCCGTCGGCGACGCCGGAGCAACCCCATCAGGGCCCGCGGGGCCCGAAGGCGCACCGGAGGGGCCTGGAGGCCCGAAGAGGCGGGCCATGGCCGTCAGGAATTCCTGCACTTTGGCCGGATCCGCCCCCGAACCCGGGAAGGGCGGGTATGGCGGGGGCGACTCCACAGGCATGTCCGGGGCCGCGGGGACGGTGCCGGGAGGGGCCTCAGCCGAGTCGCGAGACCGGCGAGGCGAAGTCCTAGAGCGATGATGCTTTTTGGACTTTTTGTGTTTGGACTTACCGGACGAAGAAGACTTCGACGCCGACGACCGGTGTGGACTCCGCGATCGACCCCTGGACCTCTCACGCGACCGGGGCTTCCGCGGAGCCAAATGCCGGGCCTCGAGGAGCTTTCGAGACCGCTCTCGCAAAGCTTTCGTCGGTACAAGACTCCGTGTCGTGGCCTCGGCCGAGGCAGAAGAGACACTCCCAATGCGGGTCGGTGACGGACATCATCCGCGCACAGGCGCCGCATCGCTTGAAGCCGGGCATCCCTACGACACCTTGAAAGATGAAAAAACAGTGAAAAATTCACCAAAAAGTATGGTCAAAAAATGACCAGGGCACTGCTCTTCCCGGATCTGCGCTTGCTGGCGCGGAAAAGAAGAACTGACGTCAGCGCGCAGGGGCGGCGTCTAAGTACTGCCCGCGACGTCATCCCGGCGATCACGACGCAAACGACGGACGCGGAGCTGCACGACGCCGCCTACCGACGCAAGCAAGGGTACTGCTACGCAAAAACTTTCCGGATCCAGCCTGACGCCTGGGGATATTCAAAGGTAAGGAATCTGTCACTAACGTGTCTCTTTCAGATATCCCTATACACTGCAGAGAAGAAAGATTTTGTTTCAAACTTTGCAGTGAAAATGTAAAAATCATGGAAAGCAACTCTGGATCCGAGTCAAAGGGCTTGGATAAAAGGGAACAGACATCAGTACACCGGGATGGAGCTAAATGGCTCTAGTGATGTCACATCTGTACCATTTCCAGCCCCACATATGGAGGAGGAAAGCTCTGAAAAGTTTCCAGCTTCAGTCTGGGGCTTGAGGATATTGAAAAGGAGAGGAATTAGCAGGTAGATAGAAATATGCATCAGAAGCATCCGCTTTGCAGCAGCACGATGAGTATGGTTGAATGTGCACTCATACACATTATGTTATATCCTCGTGGCCTCTGGAGATGTGACCATCATCAACAGCACCTACTGAAGTAAGAAAACATCGGTGTGATAATGGATTTAAAACCTCTCCCTTCAAACCCCAATCAATAAAGTGAAGAGACCACCATTTAAAACAGTGAAAATATTTTGCCTTATAATTCCTTACTTATGCTTCTTCCACAGGATACCAATATCATTAGCACTAATAATATAATGCCTAGTTTAAAACAATGGTATCTACTTTCAACTCTCAAGAAAGCAAATGAGCAAGCTACAAACACACCAGTACATTGCAATCAGACAAGGCTTAACCCTTAGAAGAAAGCACAATGTTATTCTGGCACTGATGTTTCTGCCTCAATTACCAGTCACAAACAAGATATCCTCCAAAGACCTCTGCGATGCACACTGGGTGGTCTGTGGGAAGGGACTAATCATTCTACTTTCCAAATTTATTCTTTACAGTCTAAGCAGAATCCACAGAGCCAGAGTGGTTCCACACCTCATAATTCCCCCTTTCCAAACAAGCAGCATAGGTCCTGAGTAGGTAAGTGCGATTGCATTCCCAAAGAAAACATAGACCATCAGCAACCATTTAGAATTCAGAAAAGCATTAAAAAAAAGTGGCTTTTCCTAAAAGGAAACTATTACTGACATTCCTTCAGCTTATAATTTCATGTGTAAGCTACCCACTCACTATGCCACTGTACCAAGTATGGAGTACAATCTCTATGACTCATGCAAAACACCAAACCGCAACGCTAATACATGGCGCTGCGACCAACATCTATCTCTCTAACTCAGTCATGCATTACATGACTGAGTTAATACCGCCTCAACCAATTGTAAAGTACTCTGTGGCTTTGATAAAAGAAATGCTACAATAGCATACATCTCCCAGCACTCATCATCTCCCTCCAGGTTCTCCCAGTAATATGTAAGTATTCGAAAGGCAATACTGAGATGATCAGCCACCAAGTAACAAGCATGCATTTGGTGTCACGAGCCCGAAGCATTCAGACAAAGTGACACCCCCATACGAATATCACATATCAGTGAGTTCTATGTATCCTTAGGATAAAAAAGAGGCATAATACAGGCAAAAAGTTACATGCAGATACTGTAGAACAAGTTGGCATGATAAAAAAGGAATTCAAAAACAGAGGAGCTGAGGAGAAAAAAGGGGTGCCCGCCTTTCCATCAGAGCAACACAAAATATACCCCTATTTTACGCATCTTGCTTAGATAGCTACTATATCCTTGCCAGCTGTCCACTTAAGCTTACAGCAAAACTATTGACCAATCAATTTTTGGTAAAAAAAAAGTGAAATATCTTCAATCACAATTTAGAAAGCAGCAAGTGCGATGCAAAGGACTAGGAGGCGTCTCACGTTAGCAATCAACAAATGCCTGTTGGTCAGCAGATACAACTAACAGGGCTTCTCATCCTTGGAGTATTCCTGTGAATGCAAAGAGATGTGGCTAGTAGTTATTTTGTATGTATTCCAGCACGTATCCCTACTACTGGTCATGGTAGGTCCCCCTGAGTTAGCATCTTAATCTTGACCAATTCACGAAAAAATTTATCCAAAGGACTGTTTTAATTATTTTACTATTACAGCCCTCGGTAAATGATTAAAACAACAAAGTACATGATCTGATCTGTATGGTACGAATGGCCAACATGCTTCATTGCCCAGAGATTTTAGGGCAATTTCTTCAGGGCTGGAGGACCAAGAATTTACCTATTCACTTACTGCATCAAAAGTTTACTAGGTGAATGTCTTCCAGCGGACAATTGTGTACTTCGCTCAGTGTAGTCGTACTATATCTTGAGCACCTGCGATGTCAGTGGTCCTTTCATGGCGTTGAAGCCATAGCTGGAATATACAGTACGACTAAACTGGGCGACAGAGGAGCACACTAAGCGGGTCTGAGGCGGAAGGCTGTGGTTCGGCAGAAGCCGAGAGCGACCTTGGTCAAGGCCGTAGAGGAGCCGACTCAAACCCAGGGAGCACAATGGGTACCCGATCCTCCAGCATAGATGGAATCTACATTGATGTTCCAGGAACCCGCAGAGAGGGCCCAGTGACTGTTTCAGAGGGTCCAACTGGCTCAGAGGGCAAACCCACCAGTGGTGTCCTAGATGGAGGGCCTCTAAGCTTCTGAGGCACGCCAAAGGGAGTTGGAAAAGTTCAAAATGGGTGGAGCATGCCCTCAAAGAACTCGTGGATCTGCCTCAGTGTCGCAGACGGTGCCATAAACTCTGGTTGTGCAGCACAAGTTTCAGGATGGGTTCTGACGTCTGCGGACTTCGGGAGCATGATTGAGAGGCATTAAGATGCCCTTGTGCCTTCTTAGGTGTGCAAGAGTGGCAGGAAGGAGCCGAACCCTGTTTGGATTTTAAAAAAATATTTTTGTTTGACTTACCTTAAGAGTTAGAGCGATGTCGGGATCGATTCCTGTGACTTCTACACCAGGAACGATATCGAGACCGGCCCTTAGACTTGGACAGGTCACGACGTGGAGTCCTCCGATGCTTGGTGATGTATACCTTTGCCTCACAGTCGCATATGCTCGGGTTCATTGACGTACAATCATTGTAGTAGGCCTTAGAGTTATGACTCGGCTCCAGGCACCATGGGCAAACCTGATGAGGATCTGTCACAGACATTTGTTTGCAAAAGTCCTTACAGAGTTTGGATCCAGTTTGAATCCAGTCATCATATTCCTTACTCACTGTAAAATTTAGGTAGAAAAACAGTCTTAATGAGAGGAGAGGAAGCTCCGGATCCACATCTGGTGGCGTGGAAAGAATGGAAGTGATGTCAGAGCACAAGAGTGACGCCTACATGGGCCCTCACGTCATTTCCGGTGTGCAACGGCATCAGTGTGGAACAGGATGGCACCACTTACTGGCATGCAGAGGTATTGCTCTAAAAGTATCCGGATCCAGTCTAATGCCTAGGAAATATTCAATAGGTGAAGAATCTGCGCTTCGAAGTTTCTAGCAGAAAGAAGACTTAAATAAGTATTATTAGGCCGTAACTGCTGAACAGCATCTGACTGACTGAGATATTTATAGAGCGCACTAATGCAGAGGCGTCTTGGCGTTGAAGGTATGTGCTGTGGTGGCGGCTAAAAGATCAGGAGTGGGTGAAGAGCCAAGTTTTTAGTTCCTTTCTGAAGAGCAATCTATTGGACTGAAGTCTCAGTTGGACAGGAAGGGCGTTCCATAATTTGGCAGCTTGGAAGGAAAAACGTTTCCCGCCCCACCTTGCTTTTTTGATCTTGGGGAGGTGTACCAGTCCAGAGGCAGAAGATCTCAGGAGACGTGGCGGTAGGTAGGGAAGAAACAGAGTTTGCACGTCCCTAGCCCCACCGCCAAAGAGGGCTTTATGTACCAGGCAAAGTGCCTTGAAGTTAACCCGGCGTCTCACTGGAAGCCAATGGAGTTGCTTGATGCTAGCGGAAGTGGGGTGGTGTTTAGGTAAGTTGAGCAGTACTCGCGCTGCCGCATTTTGTGGGTTATCCAGTCAAGTATGGGTTGAATATAATGCAAAGAGATTTCTATTCTCCCAGGCAGAGCCTTTCTTGTGAGTTTGGGGTCAAATTCAGGCCAAGACTTTCAGATACAGCATAGCGATTTTTTAAACAAAAAGAAGTACGCTGTTCCTCAACATGTGCAAGTCAGACCTACTAAATGTCGTCAGTTCTGTACACGACTTTCCGCGCCAGGAACGCAGAGCCATGCAAGAAGCTGACATAGGTGTCTGAAAAATACTAGGGCCCTGAAAGGGATGTCCTTAACCCTAGAAATCAGTTCGCAGAACGGGGAGGATGGGTGGGGCGGTAAGGAGTCTGTTACTAACTACTGTCTCTTACAGATATATCGTTACACAAGTTAGTAACTTGTGCATCTGAAAGAGACACGTTAGTGACAGATTCCTTACCTTAGAATAGATACCCCAGCAATACCAACCCCGGTGGTGGGTCTGCGAACAAAGATCAGACAAGGAAGTCCCGGAGGACAGCACGGCCAAAGAAGCCGTCCCTCCGGACCTGGCTGTCAAGGCAGTAATGCTTGGTAAACGTGTGCAGCGAGGCCCACGTAGCTGCCTGACATATATCCTGCAGCGGAACACCGCGGCCTAAAGCCGTGGTAGCAGCCGTTGCCCTGGTGGAATTGGCAAGCAACCCAACAGGAGGCTCCTTCTTAGCCAAAGAATAGCAGGCTTTGATACACAAGGTGACCCAGCGGGAGATGGTTCTCTTGTGCACCGCCCGACCTTTTTTGCGCCCACGTAGCCAACAAAGAGCTGGTCATCCACCTGGAAGTGTTGTGTGCGGTTGATATAAAAGGAAAGCGCACGTTTTGGGTCCAGACGGTGGAGCCTCTCTTCCTCTCTGGAAGGATGCGGAGGCGGAAAGAAGGTGGGCAAAGTGATGGTCTGCCCAATGTGGAAGGCAGTAACCACCTTTGGCAAGAAGGACGGACGCGTCCTAAGAACAACCTTGTCTGGATGGACAGACAGAAAGGGAGGTTTGCATGATAGAGCCTGGAGCTCACTGACCCGCTGAGCGGAGGTGATGGCCACCAGAAAGGCTGTCTTCTAAGTAAGAAGACGAAGAGGACAGTTATGTAGAGGCTCAAAGGGAGCGCACATTAAAAAGGTAAGAACCAAGTTTAAGTCCCACTGAGGCATGACATTCGGAACAGGAGGAAAGAGGTGTGTAATGCCTTTTAGAAACCTGTTAACAACAGGGGACTTAAAAAGAGAGGGCTGATCAGGGAGCCTGAGGAAGATAGCCCTTGACGGTACCCAGGGCAGAACCCTGTTGGGCCAGAGAAAGAAGGAACAGAAGAACCTCAGAAAGAGGGGCAGAGAGGGGATTCACAGCCTTTGCTGTGCACCATGCCACAAACTTGTTCCACCTGCAGGCGTATACCACCTTAGTGGAGGGACGCCTGGCTGCCAGAATCACATCACAAACTTCGGGAGGCAAGTCGAAAGGAATCAACTGCCGCCGCTCAAACTCCACGCAAGCAGGTGGAGACTGGACAGGTTCGGGTGGAGGACCGTCCCCTGCTGCTGCGACAGAAGATCCTCCCGAAGAGGCAGACGGATCGGGGGATCGACGCTCATACTGAGTAGCTCGGGATACCAAACTCTTCGAGCCCAGTCCGGAGCCACAAGAATGACTTGGGCCCGGTCGCGCCGAATCTTCTTCAACACTCTGGGTAGAAGTGGTATAGGCGGAAAAGCGTACAACAGACCGCAACTCCACTCGCGACGAAAAGCGTCGCCGAGCGAGTGCCGCCTTGGAAATTCCAACGTGCAGAACTGATGACATTGCGCGTTCTCTTCGGTGGCGAATAGATCTAACCAAGGCTCTCCCCACTGTAGAAAGAGTCCTTGCGCCACTTCCGAGTGAAGACGCCATTCGTGATCCATCATGCACCTGCGGCTGAGTTCGTCCGCCCTGGTGTTCAGGGAACCTGCCAGGTGTTGAACCATCAGGAATATGCCCTGATGTTCCAGCCATGTCCAGAGGCGCAGAGCCTCCTGACATAGGGTCCACGACCCCACCCCGCCTTGTTTGTTGCAGTACCACATGGCGGTGGTGTTGTCTGTGAACACCTGCACTACCTTCCCTTTGACAGAGGGAAGGAATGCCTTGAGTGCAAGTCGGATCGCCCGGAGCTCCAGAAGGTTGATATGGAGCCGGGACTCCGCCAGAGACCAGAGGCCTCTGATCTCCGCCTCTCCCATGTGACCGCCCCATCCCAGAAGGGACGCGTCCGTCACGACTGTGTGCTCTGGCTGGGGAAGGGAGAGGGATCTGCCCATGACCCATTGCCGGTTCGAGACCCACCACTGCAACTGTTTTGCAGTCCCCTCCGAGATCTGGACGTGATCGGACAGGTTGCCCTGGTGCTGCGCCCACTGGAACTTCAGGTCCCACTGCAGAGCCCGCATATGCCATCTGGCATGATCGACCAGCAGGATGCAGGAGGCCATGAGGCCCAGCAGCCTCAGGGTCATCCGTACCGAAACCCAGGATAGAGGCTGAAAGATCGGAATCATAGCCTGAATATCCCGGACTCGCCGTTCGGGAGGATAGGCCCGAAACTGCTTCGTGTCCAGAACTGCTCCGATGAAAAGGAGCTGTGGAGAAGGAATCAGGTGCGACTTCGGCACATTGATGGAGAACCCCAGCGAGTGCAGGAGTTCGGCCGTAGTCTGGAGGTGGGAGACGACTGCCTGGGAACAGCCCGCCTTCAGCAGCCAGTCGTCGAGGTAGGGGAAGACTGGAACCCCTGCCCGGCGCAGATGAGCTGCGACCACCGCCATCACTTTCGTGAACACCCGAGGGGCACTTGTGAGGCCAAAGGGGAGCACAGTGAATTGAAAATGCTCGAGGCCCACCATGAACCGCAGGTAACGCCGGTGGGCCGGCAGGACGGGGATGTGGAAATAAGCGTCCTGCAAGTCCAACGCTACCATCCAGTCTCCAGGGTCGAGGGCAGTCAAGACCTGAGCTAAGGTGAGCATCTTGAACTTCTCCTTCCGGAGGAAGCGATTGACGTTCCGGAGGTCCAAGATAGGTCGCATGTCCTCCTTGTCCTTTTTGGGCACCAGAAAGTAGTGGGAGTAGCAACCACGTCCTACTTCTGGGGTCGGAACGCGCTCGATGGCCCTCTTGGCCAAGAGGGCCGCAACTTCCTTCTGAAGAAGCACCAAGTGATCCCCTGACATGCGGTGGAATTGAGGTGGCATGGCTGGGGGGGGTGGTCTCGAAGGGGAGGAAGTAGCCCCTTCGGACACTGTCCAAGACCCACCTGTCCGATGTGAGGGCACGCCAGTGGTGAAGGTGATGGCAGACCCTGCCCCCTACTGGCGTGCTGTGCACCTGAAAGGAAGGACTAGGAGGGCTTGGAGGCCGCGGACGGGGCGGGGTTGGTGGCCTGACCCGCACGCTGGTTGCCCGACCCACCACAGCGGGAGCCACGTCCTCGGCCACGCGAAGACGCTTGCTGCGCGGGCCGGTGGCTGGGCAGCGGACGTGACTGGGCGCCCCTTCCATGGCCATGAAAGGGGCGAAAAGCAGATGGCTGCGGAGTGCGTACAGCAGAAAGGCCCAGGGACTTGGCCGTAGCCCGTGAGCCCTTAAAACGCTCCAGCACATGGTCTGCCTTGTTCCCAAAAAGACCGACCCCATCAAAGGGCATGTCCATAAGAGTGCTCTGGACATCACCCGAGAAACCAGTGGTTCTCAGCCAGGCGTGACGGCGCAGCGCCACTGTCGTTGCAATTGATCTACCCAGCGAGTCGGCGGTATCAAGGCCACATCGAATGGTGAATTTAGCCGCATCTCTTCCTTCCGCAATGGCGCGGGAAAGGAGTGTCTGGACCTCCTCAGGACACTGGGGCAAAGCTTGCACCACCGAGTCCCACAGAGAGTGGGAATATCGGCCCAAAAGGCAAGCGGTGTTGACAGACCGCAAGCCAGCACTGGAGGAAGAAAAGACCTTCTTCCCAAATTGATCCAGGCGTTTGGATTCCCTATCCGGAGGAGCGGTAGGGAAGGCGCTTTGGGAAGCAGAGGCTTGGACAACCAAGCTCTCAGGAGTGGGGTGTTGGGAGAGGAACAGGGGGTCGCCCGGAGCGGGGCTATGGCGTCGGGCCACGTTCCTATTCACAGGAGCCCGTGGCGGGCTTGGACCAGGTGCCCAAAAGAACGTCATTAAACAGCAGCAGTGGCTCCGAGGAGGTAGCCGCCGGCTGAAGCACTTCCGTCAGGAGGTTAGTCCTGACGGCCACTGTAGGCAATTGGAGATGTAAGGCCCCAGCTGCTCTACGCAACACCGTTGCAAAATTTGCTCCCTCCTCCGTTGCCACGGAAGGAGGAGACAGCATGCCAGAGTCAGGGGAGGTGTCCAGCCCACTGGCATCCCCAAGTTCCTCAGCCCAGTCCTGTTCGTACTCACACTGCTGTGTGAGAGGGTCCTCCGACCCCTCCCAGTCCTTTTCGTCCTCCTCAGGTTCAAAATAAGGAGAAGGAGGGACACGCGGGACCCAAGGTCTCAACGGCGTCGGAGCCGGCGTCGAGCGACGCTGGTCCGGCGCCTTGTCCGGATCCGGAGAGAACCGGGGAACGACGCCGCTCGGAGCCCCGGGCGGCGTCGGAAAAGGCACCGGAGACATCGGCGCCGGCGGAGGTGTAGTTAGGTCAACCAGCGTCGATGGGGGTTGCGGCAGCACCGGAGCCGGGATCGAGGCCGGGGCCGAAGCCGGGACCGAGGCTGGTGTGACAGGCGGCGCCGGGACCGGAGTCGTCGGCGGCGCCGGGGAAACCCCATCAGGGCCCGCGGGGCCCGAAGGCGCACCGGGGGGACCTTGAGGCCCGAAGAGGCGGGCCATGGCCGACAGGAATTCCTGTATCTCGGCCGGAGTCGCCCCCGAACCCGGGAAGGATGGGTAATGCGGGGGCGGCTCCACTGGCACTCCCGGAGCCGCGGGGACGGTGCCGACAGGAGCCTTAGCCGAGTCGCGAGACCGGCGAGGCGAAGTCGTGGAGTGATGACGCTTCTTAGACTTTTTATGCTTCGACCTACCGGAGGAGTGCGAAGACTTGGACCCCGACGACCGATGAGGACTCCGCGACCGGCCCCTCGACCTCTCACGTGACCGGGGCTTGGTGTGGCGCGGAGCCGACTGCCGGACCTCGAGGAGCTTTCGAGACCGCTCCCGCAAAGCCTTCGGGTGCAAGGCCCGGCAGTCGGGGCACGACTTCGTGTCGTGGTCGCGGCCGAGACAGTAGAGACACTCTAAATGCGGGTCTGTGATCGACATCATACGACCACAGACGTCGCAGGGCTTGAAGCCGGGCATCCCTACCGACACCTTCGGAGTCGAGAGACTCGTGGAGAAAAACAGTGAAAAATCACCAAAAAGATAGTCAAAAAATGACTAGGGCACTGCTCTTCCCGGATCTGCGCTTACTGGCGCGGAAAAGAAGAACTGACGTCAGCGCGCAGGGGCGGCGTCTAAGTACTGCCCGCGACGTCATCCCGGCGATCCCGACGACGGACGCGGAGCCGCACGACGCCGCCTACCGACGCGCAAAGGGTACTGCTACGCAAAAACTTTCCGGATCCAGCCTGACGCCTGGAGATATTCTAAGGTAAGGAATCTGTCACTAACGTGTCTCTTTCAGATACAGAAAACTATCCATCAGGAGATGGTCCATTTCTCCACAGCCTTGTCTTAATTTGAAACAGGGGCCCCTCACAAAGAACTGACATTCCATTCAATGTTTATTGGTACGATAGATGTAAAAGCTCAGCACTCTCCAAGAGGTGGAGTCTCTCTTCCTCTTTTGAGGGATGAGGCAGAGGAAAGAAGGTAAGAAGAGTGATGGCTTGTTCGACGTGATAAAGCATTACCACCTTTGTCAGGACCGCTGCTTGAGTCCATAACACCAGTTTGTCTGGAAAAAAAAGGTGGTATAAGGAGGCTGGACCAAGAAGTTCTGAAGTTCACTCAAATGGTGTGCCAAAGTTATCGCAATAAGAAAAAACATTAATGTGAGGAGATGCAGTGGACAACTGTGCACTGGCTCAAAAAGGGCACACATGAGGAAAGTTCGACTCAAATTCAAGTCCCACTAGGGCATCAGAAAGGGCTTTAGCAAAAACATGTTGTAAACGTTTTAGGAAATGCATCATTATGGGTGAATGAACAAAGATGGCTTGTCTGGCAAACATACACAAGCCAAAAGGGCTGAAAAATAACCTTTAACACAGGCGACAGCAAATCCTTGACAGGATCAAACAAACGACTTCAAGAGGAAGGTTGAAAAAGATCAACTGTCGCCGCTCAATCTTCACACATGGAAGTGCAGATTGCACAGGGCCGGATTTAAGGCCCTGCCCTGCTGCCGCAACACAAGATAATCCTAAAGCGGCAACCTGATTGGAGTACAGATGCTCAGGGACAAATGTTCAGGGTACTGCACTCTACCAGCCCAATCCGGAGCCACAAAAAAGATTTGGGTGTTTCCTGATCATCTTCAAAACTCTGGGTAGGAGAGACACAAGCTGGTTGACGTACAGGAGTCCAGTGCTCCACTGGATGCGGAATGTGTCTCCAAGGGAAAGCCTTCTTGGGAACGCCAATGCGCAAAAGTGTTGATACTGAATTCTCAGCAGTGGAGAAGAGATCGAGCCAGGATTCTCTCTATTGTTGGCAACGCCATGGACAAGGTGGCGGATGAGGTCGTCCGCTCTGGTGTTTTAAAGATACAGACATGTTGTGTGCCACCAGGAAAATGCTCTGAAGGCTCAGCGAGCTCCAGAAGTACAGAGCCTCCTGGCACATGTACCCCACCCCCCCATGACTGTTACAGTATTAAATGGCAGTGGCAGTCATGTATGTAATGGGTACTTGCAGAGCGCACATATATCAGACGGTTTCTTGGTGCTGGGATAACAGAATCAAATGCCCACTGCTCACAGAATCAGTCATTAGCTTGTTTGAAAAAACAGGTTTTTAGGCGTTGTCTGAATCTGGTATAACAGAGGGTCGACCTGATTTCCAATGGAAGGGAGTTCCAACTACCAGAGGTGAGTAGAGAGAAGCTGGAGCCGCCCAATCTTTTCTTCATGAATGGGGGGATGGTGAGAAGGTTCAGGTGAGCAGATCTCAGGTTGCGGAGAGAGTGTACTTCTGAACGCGAGCTGAGATGAAAGATGGGCTTCTGCCATACAGAGATTTAAAAATGATGCAGCTAGTTTTGAATACCGTTCAATCAATCAATCAATCAATCAATCAATCAATCATGTCACTTATAAAGCGCACTACATACCCGCGAGGGTCTCAAGGCGCTGGGGGAAGAGGGGGGTGGTGCTGCTACTGATCGAAGAGCCAGGTCTTGAGGAGTCTTCTGAAGGCCAGTAGGTCTTGGGTCTGTCGGAGGTTGGTGGGGAGGGTGTTCCAGGTCTTGGCGGCGAGGTGGGAGAAGGATCTGCCGCCGGCGGTCGTTTTCCGGATGCGGGGGACTGTGGCGAGGGCGAGGCTGGTCGAGCGGAGCTGGCGGGTGGGGGTGTAGAAGCTGAGTCGTCTGTTGAGGTAGGCTGGTCCGGAGTTGTGGAGTGCTTTGTGTGCGTGGGTGAGGAGCTTGAAGGTTATCCTCTTGTTGACAGGGAGCCAGTGCAGGTCTCTCAGGTGGGGTGTGATGTGGCTGCGTCGGGGGATGTCGAGGATAAGACGTGCAGAGGCGTTCTGGATGCGTTGCAGCCGTCTCAGGAGCTTAGCCGTCGTTCCTGCGTAGAGGGCGTTTCCGTAGTCCAGCCTGCTGGTGACGAGGGCCTGGGTGACTGTTTTTCTTGTTTCGGTGGGGATCCACTTGAAGATCCTGCGGAGCATTCGGAGGATGTTGAAGCAGGATGAGGAAACGGCGTTGACCTGCTTAGTCATGGAGAGGGTGGGGTCGAGGATGACCCCGAGGTTGCGTACGTGGTCGGTGGGTGGCGGGGCTGTTCCCAGTGATGTTGGCCACCAGGAGTCGTCCCAGGCTGAAGGGTTGGAACCAAGGATGAGGACCTCCGTCTTGTCCGAGTTCAGCTTCAGGCGGCTGGTCCTCATCCATTCGGCGACGGCCTTCATTCCTTCGTGGAGGTGGGCTTTGGCGGTGTGAGGGTCTTTGGTGAGGGAGAGGATCAGCTGGGTGTCGTCGGCGTAGGAGATGATGTTGAGGTTGTGCTGTCGGGTGACGTGGGCGAGGGGTGCCATGTAGATGTTGAACAGCGTTGGGCTGAGGGAGGAGCCTTGGGGTGCGCCGCAGATGATCTTGGTGGCCTTGGATCGGAAGGGGCGAGGCGGACGCTTTGTGTTCTGCCGGAAAGGAAGGATGTGGTCCAGTCCAGGGCCTTCTCTTGGATCCCGGCGTCGTGAAGGCGTGTTCGTAGTGTGTGGTGGCAGACCGTGTCGAAGGCGGCTGATAGGTCCAGGAGGATGAGGGCTGCTGTTTCTCCGTTGTCTAGCAGGGTCCTGATGTCATCGGTGGCGGCGATGAGGGCGGTTTCGGTGCTGTGGTTGCTGCGGAAGCCGGACTGGGAAGGGTCCAGGATGTTGTTCTCCTCGAGGTAGCGGGTCAGTTGTTTGTTGACGATTTTCTCGGTGACCTTCGCGGGGAACGGGAGCAGAGAGATGGGTCGGAAGTTCTTGAGGTCCTTGGGGTCTGCCTTGGGTTTCTTGAGTAAGGCGGTGATCTCGGCATGCTTCCAGCTTTCCGGGAAGGTTGCTGTCTCGAAGGAGATGTTGATTATTTTCCGGAGATGGGGCGCGATGGCTGTACTGGCTTTGTTGAAGATGTGGTGAGGGCACGGGTCTAGCGGTGAACCGGAGTGGATGGTGTTCATGATCTCGCTGGTGTCCTCGTCGTTGATGTTGGTCCAGGAGAGCAGGCGGTTGGTGGTTGTGGGGGCAGTGGTCTCGGTGGTTGCCGGGGCGGTCGTGGTGTTGAAGCTGTCGTGGATGTCGGCGATTTTGCGGTGGAAGAAGGTGGCCAGTGAGTCGCACAGGTCTCGCGACGGCTGGATGTTGTCGGTGTTGGAGCTGGGGTTGGAGAGTTCCTTCACGATGTTGAAGAGCTCTTTGCTGTTGTGTGCGTGGTTGTCTAGGCGGTCTTTGAGTGAGGCCCTTTTGGCGGATCTGATGAGGTGATGGTGACTGCGGGTGGCGCTCTTGTGGGCGGCATAGCTGTCCGCTGTCCGTTCGTGGAGCCAGATCTTCTCCAGTTTTCGGCATGTTCGTTTGGAGGCCTGGAGGTCTTCGGTGAACCAGGTGGCTTTCTTGCTGGTGTGGCTGTTGGGCGGATTCTTGAGCGGGGCGAGGGTGTTGGCGCAGTCGTCGATCCACTGTCTGAGGTTGCGGGCGGCGGTGTCGGGGTCGGAGGGTTCGGCGGGTGGGCTCAGGGCGAGGGTTGTGGTTAGCTGGTCTTCCGTGACTCTGCTCCAGCAGCGGCGAGGCATTTGTTCGGTGCGGTGGTGCGTGGTGGGCTTCCTGTAGGTGAACTGGATGCAGTGGTGGTCAGTCCAGTGGGGTTCGGAGGTGTGGTTGAAGGAGACGTGTGGGCTTGCGGAAAAGATGGAGTCGAGCGTGTGGCCGGCGGCGTGGGTGGGTGTAGTCACGAGCTGTCTGAGTCCGAGGGTGGCGAGGTTGTCGATCAGGGTGGTGGAGTTGGTGTCCTTGTTGTTCTCGAGGTGGAAGTTCAGGTCCCCGAGGAGGATGTAGTCCGTGGAGGCGATGGCGTGTGTGCTGACGAAGTCAGCGATGGAATCGCTGAACTGTGGTCGGGGTCCGGGGGGTCTGTAGATGAGGGTTCCTCTGAGGGTGGTGTTGGGATCGGTGTGGATCTGGAAGTGCATGTGTTCGGCGGTGCTGAGGGTGTCGTCGGTGTTGGTTGAGACTCTGAGGGTGTTCCTGTGGACGATGGCGATGCCTCCTCCGACTCCGTTGGTGCGGTCCCTGCGGGTGATCTTGTATCCGTCCGGGATGGCAATGGCGATGTCGGGGGCTGAAGCGGGATTCAGCCAGGTCTCCGTCAGGAATGCGAAGTCTGGGGAGGTTGAGTCGAGAAGGTCCCAGAGTTCGATGGCGTGTTTGCGGGCGGAGCGGGTGTTGAGGAGGATGCATCTGAGGTAGTTGGGTTCTTTCCTGGGCGGTGGTTTGGCGGGGCGGGTGCTGGCGAAGCTGCAGTTCCGGCAGGTGAAGGGCCCTTGGGTGCGCTTCGGGGTGGCCTGGTAGCAGGCGTGATCTTTTCCGGGGTTGAGTGCGTGGAGGGTGCTGGCGTCGTATCGGCGTCTGTTGATGTGGCAGGCGCGGGGGATGCCCGGAACAGGGGGTCTGGCGCTGGGAGCGGTCACGGCGCGGACGGGCGCAGACGGGCTTGCCTTAGGCGCGCCTTCGGCGCGCCAGCGGCCGCGCCCGCTGTGCACGTCCGCTGCGCGGCCGCTGCAGCGGCCGCCATAAATGGGGAGGTGGGAGGGAGGAGCAGGGAATGGGGCAGCGAATGGGCAGTGAGGGGGCAGGGCAGCAGGGGCGCAGCGGCGGGAAACAGGCACAGAAGGGAAAAGCAGAGCACAATCAGGGCATCAAGGGGGCACAGAAAGGAAAAAAACGAGCACAATCAGGGGCAGCAAGGGGGCACAGAAAGGAAAAAACTAGCACAATGAGGGGCAGCAAGGGGGCACAGAAAGGAAAAAACGAGCACAGTCAGGGGCAGCAAGGGGGCACAGAAAGGAAAAAACGAGCACAATCAGGGGCAGCAAGGGGGGCACAGAAAGGAAAAAAGCGAGGCACAATCAGGGGCAGCAAGGGGGCACAGAAAGGAAAAAACGAGCACAATCAGGGGCAGCAAGGGGGCACAGAAAGGAAAAGCGAGGCACAATCAGGGGCAGCAGCAGGGCACACAGACGGAGCTGTGTGGTGGGGGAGCGACCTACCAGTCAAGGTCAGGGGTCGCTCTCTTCACTACGCAGCGACGCACATAAATGGGGAGGTGGGAGGTAGGAGCAGGGAATGGGGCAGCGAATGGGCAGTGAGGGGTGGGGCCGCAGGGCGCAGCGGCGGGAAACAGGCACAGAAGGGAAAACGAGCACAATCAGGGCATCAAGGGGGCACAGAAAGGAAAAAAACTAGCACAATGAGGGGCAGCAAGGGGGCACAGAAAGGAAAAACGAGCACAATCAGGGGCAGCAAGGGGGCACAGAAAGGAAAAGCGAGCACAATCAGGGGCAGCAAGGGGGCACAGAAAGGAAAAAACGAGCACAATCAGGGGCAGCAAGGGGGCACAGAAAGGAAAAAACGAGCACAATCAGGGGCAGCAAGGGGGCACAGAAAGGAAAAAACTAGCACAATGAGGGGCAGCAAGGGGCACAGAAAGGAAAAACGAGCACAATCAGGGGCAGCAAGGGGGGCACAGAAAGGAAAAGCGAGCACAATCAGGGGCAGCAAGGGGGCACAGAAAGGAAAAACTAGCACAATCAGGGGCAGCAAGGGGGGCACAGAAAGGAAAAAACGAGCACAATCAGGGGCAGCAAGGGGGGCACAGAAAGGAAAAAACGAGGCACAATCAGGGGCAGCAAGGGGGGCACAGAAAGGAAAAAACGAGCACAATCAGGGGCAGCAAGGGGGCACAGAAAGGAAAAACGAGCCCAATCAGGGGCAGCAGCAGGGCACACAGACGGAGCTGTGTGGTGGGGGAGCGACCTACCAGTCAAGGTCTGGGGTCGCTCTCTTCACCACGCTGCGGCCTCCATAAATGGGGTGGTGGGAGGGAGGAGCAGGGAATGGGGCAGCTAATGGGCAGTGAGGGGGCGGGGCCGCAGGGGCGCAGCGGCGGAAACAGGCACAGAAGGGAAAACGAGCACAATCAGGGCATCAAGGGGGCACAGAAAGGAAAAAAACTAGCACAATGAGGGGCAGCAAGGGGGCACAGAAAGGAAAAACGAGCACAATCAGGGGCAGCAAGGGGGCACAGAAAGGAAAAACGAGCACAATCAGGGGCAGCAAGGGGGCACAGAAAGGAAAAAACGAGCACAATCAGGGGCAGCAAGGGGGCACAGAAAGGAAAAAAACGAGCACAATGAGGGGCAGCAAGGGGGCACAGAAAGGAAAAAACTAGCACAATGAGGGGCAGCAAGGGGGCACAGAAAGGAAAAACGAGCACAATCAGGGGCAGCAAGGGGGGCACAGAAAGGAAAAAACGAGCACAATCAGGGGCAGCAAGGGGGCACAGAAAGGAAAAACGAGCACAATCAGGGGCAGCAAGGGGGCACAGAAAGGAAAAAACGAGCACAATCAGGGGCAGCAAGGGGGCACAGAAAGGAAAAAACGAGCACAATCAGGGGCAGCAAGGGGGGCACAGAAAGGAAAAACAGAGCACAATCAGGGGCAGCAGCAGGGCACACAGACGGAGCTGTGTGGTGGGAGAGCGACCTACCAGTCAAGGTCAGGGGTCGCTCTCTTCACCACGCAGCGGCCGCCATAAATGGGGAGGTGGGAGGGAGGAGCAGGGAATGGGGCAGCGAATGGGCAGTGAGGGGCGGGGCCGCAGGGCGCAGCGGCGGGAAACAGGCACAGAAGGGAAAACGAGCACAATCAGGGCATCAAGGGGGCACAGAAAGGAAAAAAATTAGCACAATGAGGGGCAGCAAGGGGGCACAGAAAGGAAAAACGAGCACAATCAGGGGCAGCAAGGGGGCACAGAAAGGAAAAACGAGCACAATCAGGGGCAGCAAGGGGGCACAGAAAGGAAAAAACAGAGCACAATCAGGGGCAGCAAGGGGGCACAGAAAGGAAAAAAACGAGCACAATCAGGGGCAGCAAGGGGGCACAGAAAGGAAAAAACTAGCACAATGAGGGGCAGCAAGGGGGCACAGAAAGGAAAAACGAGCACAATCAGGGGCAGCAAGGGGGCACAGAAAGGAAAAAAAACGAGCACAATCAGGGGCAGCAAGGGGGCACAGAAAGGAAAAAAAACGAGCACAATCAGGGGCAGCAAGGGGGCACAGAAAGGAAAAAACTAGCACAATCAGGGGCAGCAAGGGGGGCACAGAAAGGAAAAAACGAGCACAATCAGGGGCAGCAAGGGGGCACAGAAAGGAAAAAACGAGCACAATCAGGGGCAGCAGCAGGGCACACAGACGGAGCTGTGTGGTGGGGGAGCGACCTACCAGTCAAGGTCACTGTGTAGTTGCCTCATCAGGGGGGTGATGTGGCAGCTCCTAGGATGACAGTAGATGAGCCTGGCTGCTTGGTTCAGAGCCAATTGCAATCTATGATTTAGTATACCCAGGTAGAGAGAGAACGAATATTCGATCCTCAAGATGACTATTGCGATGAAAACCTGGATAAGAGCTTAGAGAGCAAGAAATTTGACAATCTTTCTGATTTTGCGAAGCTGTAAGAAGCAGGACAAGATCACAGCCCCGACTTGAGGTTTCATAGACAACCTCTTATCAATCAGTACTCCAAGGCTCTTGACTGAGCTTTCAAGTAGTACACAAGGGAGCGTATGTACAAACTGAACAGGTGGGGTGAAAGAGAGGACCCCTGGGACACTTCACAGGAAAGTTGGACTTTGGGTGAGCAGAAGGGGGATAGAAGAACCGACTGGATGTGGTCCTTCAGGAAAGAGGTGACTCACTTGAATGCAGTGCCCCGGAGGCCAGCGGCTCAAACATGGTCGATCAGAAATTCGTGGTCGACAGTGTTGAAGGCCCTTGAGAGATCTAAGAGCAACAGCGCCTTAGTGGTACCCTTACCAGCCTCTTCCCACATGTCATGTACAGCAAAGAGGATGACCGCTTCAGAGGAGTGGGCTGGCCAAAAGCCTGCTCGTTTGGGGGGGGCGGCGAGGCGAGAAAGTGGGAGTCCTCTAGTAAGGAACATAAGCAACATGAGAACATGAAACAGTCTGTCCTTGATAAGTGAATCACCCGAAGCTCCAACAGATTTATGTGGAGGAAGGACTTTGCCAGACACCAAAGTACTCTTGATTTCCACATGCCCCAGATGGGCTCCCCAACCCAGTAGTGATGCGTCAGTCACCATTTTCAAGTCTGGATAGGGTAGGAAGAGTTGTCTGCCATTGGTCCAACTGTGGTCAATCAGCCACCAATGCAGATCTTTTGCAGTCTGCTCCGACACCTGGATGGAATCCATCAGGTTCTACTGGTGATTGGCCCCCTAAAACTTCAGATCCACTGCAGAGCCCAAACATGAGGCATGGTCGGCAAGCAGAATGCAGGAGGCAAGCAGGCCATGAAGCCTCAGAGTTGTGGTCACTAACACCCGGGACAGAGGCTCAAACATCGGTATCATAGCCTGAATTTCCTGGACTCATTAGTCCAGAGGAAAAGCCTGAAAGTGTACCATATTCAAGATGGCTCCAATGAAGGGTAAAATGTAAAAGAGTCAGGTGTAACTGCAGCAGGTTGATTGAAACTCCCAACGATGTCAAGAGGTGTGTTGTCATTGTTATGTGACTGATTGTGGTAAGCCCACCTTCAACCGCCAGTTGGCAAGGTACGGTAAAGACTGGCACCCTGACCAGCGAAGACTGGCAGCGACCACCGCCATCACCTTTGTGAACAATGAAGGGGCACTTGTGAGGCCAAAAGTGAGCACAGCTAACTGAAAATGCACAAGGCCCACCTTGAAACCCAGGGAGCACCTGTTGGTCTGAAGAACAAGGATGTGAAAATAGGTATCCTGCAGGTCCAACGTCACTATCCAAATTCCGGGATCTAGGGCAGAGAGAAACTGGGCCATCGTGAGCATCTTGAATCTGTCCTTGCACAGGAAGGCACTGAGAAGGCGAAGGCCTAAGATAAGACGAAGGCCTCCATCCTTCTTCAGCATGAGGAAGTAGCGGGAATAACATCCAGTCCCTAATTCTAAGGCTGGAGCCACTTCTTTGGCCAAAAGAGCCTCAAAATCTTGTCTCAAAATGGGCAAATAATCCTCTAAGAGTCACTCTGATGTAGGTGGCAGAGGCATCTGCTTGAAAAGCACTGGCAGGGAATAGCCCCATTGGACAATTTGGAGGACCACCTGTCGGATGTAATGCTCTGCCACCCTGACAGGAAGTGGCTGATCCAGAACATAAAAGCATGATTAGGACTGAGAATAGGAACTCGTGTCTAGCAGTTCACTGGTTCGAGGTGAAACACACCATACCACAATTGCGTTTCACAATACTTGAAAGGATAATCTCTACACCACATAGAGATAGCCACAAACAGCTAGCACAAAAAGAAACCATTTGGATAAGACGCTTAAACACCATTATGCCATATGGGTTAAATGATAAAATTGAAATGTCATGTTTTCTGTAGAACATCTGGTAATATTGAAGGGAATGTAACTGGAATGATGATGCACAGAGCATTTAGATCTGAATGAGTCATTACAACATCTAGGAGAGTTCATTCCAGTGTGGAACTACTTCCGGAAAAGAATTAAAGGCGTGTGTATTGTACTCGATTTTGAAGTAAGTAATGGAATCCTTTGGAGTGAAAGGGACATCACATTTGTAGTTCTGCATTTAACTTATTGGGATGTTTGTTGATTTACAGTTCACTTATATTGTGGAATCAGCGTTGTGTCGGGTTATGATTCACTCGGATTTGTTTCACTCTTTTGGGGGTATTTATTTTACTAACATCGAGCATGTGGTGGGGTCACGCGGTGGAATATGATTTGTTCTGGTGGTTTCGTCACGTGTGTACTATGTTTACTGTTGACAATCAAGGTGTATACAGGGGACTAATATATGGTAATAGTGCAGGTAGTTCTCTCCAGTAACATATGGAATTAACAGATAAGAGCACGAGGGTGAGGACAGGCGGTTGCAAGTCTTGACATTTTGAACAAAAGCATGTACATACATAGTAAATTGATGGGTCATGGGCAGGCCTTTTTGTTTCTTCGCTTCTTGTTTTTTCGCTGCATTATCATTGAATACATTTGTCATTTTTAGAGTTCCCCTGACAAAGGGATTTTCCGAAATGCAATGGGAGAGCGGCATTGAACATAACCATTGATTATAGTATTGTCTCACAATGTGATACGAACATTGTAATATGAGCATTGTAATACGACATGAGAATGTTGATGGTTGATTGAAGTAACATGAGCCATAAGTAATGGCAATCACAGTTGATGATTACTAAGAAAGAAAAATAAATGTTTGAAATAATATTGTGAAGGTGAACAAATTTGATTACATTATTATTAGAACCTTAGGGTCTTGGGTTGTGCACCTTGCAGGGGCTGACAAGGTCTGTACGCCCCAGTTCTTAGATTGATCCAGCCTCTTACACGGAGGCTGTGTGCCACTAAAAAGATTTGGAGACGGTCTACGGAGAGGCAGAGATTTGGAACATGTGCTGCCCATTATGGCCTGCTCATTGCCTGCTGGGTCCACTGCTGGAGGCAGGGCCAGACGCTGTTGATACTCCATGCCTCTGGCATATCCCCTAAAAGGGGGAAACTGTTGAGGGACTGCTGCTGAATGACCCAAGGAGCGTATACTGTCGCTCGGCTCTCCTTAATATACTCCTGGGCTGAGTCCGCCGATCGCCAATCAGGCAGGTACCATTGGAGGACATGTCCATTAAGAACACTTGGAGATACCCAAAGAAGCCTGTGCATCTGATCCATTTGTGGAGCCAGAGCCCCATGCTTGTCCCATGGCCGTACTTACACAATCGGGGGTGTCTAGGCCCGAGTGTATAATGAACTTGGCTGCATCCCGGCCAAACTCAATATTTTGGGTCAGAGAAGCATTTGGGTCATCTGGAACTGCCAGTAAAATCTCACCAACCATGTTCCAAAGTTGTGTGTGTAACGTCCAAGGAGGCAGCCAGCGTTGACCAACCACAAAGCAGGGCTGGCAAAGGAGAACATATGTTTGCCAAACATTTCCATGTGTTTGGACTCTGTCAGGAGTCATCGTCATGGGAAAGTCATTCATGTTGACCCTGCAGGTGAATGCCTGCACTACCAAACTCTCAGTGGGTTGATGCCAATTTGAAAAGTGAGGGTTGCCTGGAGCTGGTCTAATACGACAGGAGACCTGTTGATTAACCGGAGGACCAGAACACTGTTGGCCCAAGTGTCCATGAGGGCCTCGTTAAAGGGCAGAAGAGGTTCAGCTGGTGCCTGACCAAGCTGAAGGACCTCTGTGAGAACATTTGTTCTCACCTCGATAGTGGGGAAGTGGAGGTCAAGGTCCTCAGCAGTCCTCCGAATCACAGTGAAAAAAGATGTACTCTCTTTCATGGCTGATCGGGGGGTCGCGGAGGGGCACCAATCCAGTATCAGGTGAAGTATCCATCCCACTGTAGGTCCATGTACCAAACTGGCTGCCTTTGGTCGGAGTCTGAGCCAAAAAGTTGGTGTTTTTCTGTGCGCAAATGCACAGTTGAGGAACAGTGTCTGAGCAGCTGAGTGTAATATGCGCCACATCAGGATCTAGATGCGACCTCAGCTGTGATTAATTTTGCTTGGAGTTGCAGACAACAATAGGTTGCGGCTCCTCGTCCAGCGCCAGCAGAGTTGGCGATGCGTCGACATCCATGGGACTGGCGCAGAGTTTGGAGCCAAACACAAAGTCAGCATTGATGCTGGTGGAGAATCTGAAGTGGTTTGAAGGCCCACAGATGGTGTTGAGGGCGGACCTGCTGTCTCTAAACCAGCTGGAGGCTCCTGAGGATCTTTGGGACCCAAAGCCTTGCAAGAGGGAGCCGGCAGTGTGCCAAAATTGTGCAACATGGCTTTTTGAAAGGCTTCAACCGGGTGCAACGTCGTCTGTGGACCCAGAAACTCAGTTTGCATCTGGATTAAAGACAGAATCAGGTCCCCAGTGGAACGGGACACCCTCGCACCTTCTCTGGACTTCTTATGTTCTTTCTTTGGCTTACCCGAAATCTTCAACTGCGAAGATGATCTGCTGCAGGAACGACTTTGGGAGTGAGAGAGGGTCTGCACTCTCCAGTTCGACCTGGAGCGGGACCTGCATGGAGTCTTGCGATGCTTTGCATTCACAAATGGCCTTTGGGTTTTTCTGGGCGTAGCGGTCAAAGGCTTCAGAGTCTTGCACCGAACAAAAAGTCCAGAGACACGCCTAGCAGGGATCTGTCACTGGCATATGTTTGGGACAGTCCCTAAATGGTTTAAGCTCTAGAGTCTTAGGGGGTAACATCCCTTGCTCACTTAAAAACTTTGAAGGAAAAATTACTTCACAAAGTGAGGAAAAAAGAGGAGTAGAACCCTGGCTATGCCTGAGGGCACGGAAAGAAAGGAACTGATGTCAGCACACATGGGTAGCACTTATAGGAGGAGGAGGAGGACTACTTCAGTGTAGTGCTGCAGGGCCCCAACTACCGGCGTGCAGGAGCTCTGCTTTTTCAGTTTCTTTATCCAGTCTGGCACAAGGTGAGGACACTGTTTAGAAGTATCCATCAAAAATGATAGCATAGAACACTTAACACAGGAGCTACCTGGTATTTTATTATCTGATTAGACTTTTATATGCTAGTTTTGGCATTCATATACTAAACAAAGTCTTTCCATTATAAAAACTGTAATTCTATATGCAGTTTTTACAATCATGAGGTCTTAGAATAATTTTCAACGCATTATTTAACTGAATGGACTACTGATACTCCAATCATTACCAAGAGAACAAGACTGTGAGCCCAATAAGATTTTCAGCGTTTTTGTTATGGGTACATATAACACAAAACTTGAATAAAACTCTAAGCTAAAACTTATAACTGGATACGTTTTGTTTATTTATAAACGTCTATTGAAGACAGCTGCAACAATATAAATTTACATGAAAACCCATTTTGTATTTGGCTTAAACTATTCAGCTTTACACAGCTGGTTTTAGATTGTAGTCAGAGTTTACCACCACTTGATAAAATGCTTAATCACATCTAGTGCGTTTTTATAAGCCACACACAGGAAAAGAAAAATATGAGTGTAGTATGGTACATGTTTGCTGCTATATAGAAGGGGGAGACACAGCCCCAGAATGATCATAGCAGAAGATGAGAGTTAAGTCAGAGCAAATACACAATTCTTCAGGACACAATATTATCAGACCTTCAAATCTCTCGGAGTTGTCTATTAGTGTGCTGTCCAAAATGTAAGGGCTGAAACTGAAAATGATGTAATTAGATGATCTTTATGTAACTCAGAACAATTACCTCTTCTGTGCACTAATACGGGATAATCGTCTCCCATTGAACTACAACGAGGTATTGTATGGAGTGCTACAAGTAAAATAACACATTTTAAACAGGCTTTGTTAAATATGAGGGAAAGGCCATCCCTACAGGGCATATGCGTATATGATATTTGCCTCTGAGAAATAAATGACCTTACATCAGCCCAGCTAACTTGAACAGACCACTTTCAAAAGCATCTAATTTTATGCGTTTGGCTACGGCATTTTCGAAGGTTACGTGCTTTATTCAACAACACTAACATCCTGTGTCGGTTTGGCATCGGGTGAGTTATAAATTCTGTAAAGAGGATGAAAGAAATGTAATAGGATGAGCTGCCTAAAATTAATTGCTACCTAATACAAAACTGTTCTATTTAAACTATGTTTCCAACGCCGACATTCACTTCAGTAGTGCTCTCTCTGTCCATCTTCTGAATTTTCACCCTCAAGTCCTCTTGAAGGCTTCACCCACCTGGGCACGCCTGCGGCCCTCAAAGAGCTAGTAGTACCAACTAATCAGGCAGGGGTAGGGTTGGCTCTTATTTTGCCCATGCAGTTTCCCATGTGTCATCTGGAGACATAATATGTAAAAACGCAAAAAATGTTGCACAAGTGGTCAATTGCTCTGAATATAGCAAAACATTACCTTTGGAACCACTGATCACCAGTCCTAGCTCAGCACACACTGTGGCGCAGGTTATCTCACAGTCATGACCCGTCAGTATAGCTCGGGGTGTGGCAGATTCATCTGAAAGAACAAAAAGATGACATTCAAGCATGGTCCACTTAGCTCATTCTATATGAACTATTTTATTGATGATAATAAAAACAGAGGTTTTTAATCTATTATTAGAAATATGAGCCAAAATGATCAGCTCCATGGCAAGCCTTTGTCCCCAATCAAAAATCAGTTGATATTTAAATGTGCTGCAAAGCAAACTGCTAGCGAACGACCACATTTTACATCAGATGTCAAAGGTCACGAGGCCCTGGGGAATTCACTTTAAAACTTAAGCAGGTACTTCAATCAAGTAGGTCTCATAATGTGGCACATTTGAAAGATGCCATATTATCGCTCATTGATAAAGTACAAGCCCACTTCAGCACTTTACTTGTTCGTTTAGCAATGTTCAACTTATTGTATCAGAAAATGGTTTATGCCAATATGTGCAATGGAATAATCGTATGTAATTTCGAAGATTTGTTTCTGCATACTTGAGTCCAACGTGCGAGTCCTTAAGTTGAAATACTCATCAACTCGGTTACTGATAGGTCTAGACTGAGTTCTTACCACCACGACCTGTCTTTAGACAGAATCTTAACTATTTAGTAACCATTAAGAGAGCAAGACAGACATAGGCCCTGAGAACAGGGTGACAGTATGAATAAGAAAGGTTACAGTGCAAGAGTCATGCATATATTTTTTGGAATGGGATTGGTAAGGCAGTATTTGGGCCACTGTCTGGGGATGAGAAAAAATAAAGGATACAATATTGAAATTAAAGGAATCTAGTACTACCTCCGAGGTTCTTCTTTGAGGTTTGTTTTTAGCTAAAAAGATTAAAAAACATTTACATATGGTTTATAGTATTATGAGTGGCAACTCATAATTTAGATATATTACTAAAACCGAAAAGAATTGTCAAAAGGTCAACTGGACAACTGTGTCACCTAATGCACAAGTTACTAACTTGTGTAACGATATATCTGTAAGAGACAGTAGTTAGTGACAGATTCCTTACCTTAGAATATCCCCAGGCGTCAGGCTGGATCCGGAAAGTTTTTTGCGTAGCAGTACCCTTGCGCGTCGTGAGGCGGCGTCGTGCGGCTCCGCGTCCGTCGTCGGCGTCGTGATCGCAGGGATGACGTCGCGGGCAGTACTTAGGCGCCGCCCCTGCGCGCTGACGTCAGTTCTGTACACGACTTTCCGCTCCAGGAACGCAGAGCCATGCAAGAAGCTGACATAGGTGTCTGAAAAATACTAGGGCCCTGAAAGGGATGTCCTTAACCCTAGAAATCAGTTCGCAGAACGGGAGGATGGGTGGGCGGTAAGGAATCTGTCACTAACTACTGTCTCTTACAGATATATCGTTACACAAGTTAGTAACTTGTGCATCTGAAAGAGACACGTTAGTGACAGATTCCTTACCTTAGAATAGATACCCCAGCAATACCAACCCCGGTGGTGGGTCTGCGAACAAAGATCAGACAAGGAAGTCCTGGAGGACAGAACGGCCAAAGAAGCCATCCCTCCGGACCTGACTGTCAAGGCAGTAATGCTTTGTAAACGTGTGCAGCGAGGCCCACTTAGCTGCCTGACATATAACCGGCAGCGGAACACCGCGGCCCAAGGCCGTGGTAGCAGCCGTTGCCCTGGTGGAATGGGCACGCAGCCCAACAGGAGGCTCCTTCTTAGCCAAAGAATAGCAGGTCTTGATGCACAAGGTAACCCAGCGGGAGATGGTCCTCTTGTGCACCGCCCGACCTTTTTTGGCGCCCACGTAGCCAACAAAGAGCTGGTCATCCACCCGGAAGTGTTTCGTGCGGTCAATATAGAAGGAGAGCGCACGTTTTGGGTCCAGACGGTGGAGCCTCTCTTCCTCTCTGGAAGGATCCGGAGGCGGAAAGAAGGTGGGCAAAGTGATGGTCTGCCCAATGTGGAAAGCAGTAACCACCTTTGGCAAGAAGGACGGACGCGTCCGAAGAACAACCTTGTCTGGATGAACAGACAGAAAGGGAGGTTTGCAAGATAGAGCCTGGAGCTCACTCACCCGCCGAGCGGAGGTGATGGCCACCAGAAAGGCTGTCTTCAGAGTCAGAAGACGAAGAGGACAGTTATGTAGAGGCTCAAAGGGAGCGCACATTAAAAAGGTAAGAACCAAGTTCAAGTCCCACTGAGGCATCACAAACGGAACAGGAGGGAAGAGGTGTGTAATGCCTTTTAAGAACCTGTTAACAACAGGGGACTTGAAAAGGAGGGCTGATCAGGGAGCCTGAGGAAGGCCGAGATAGCACAAAGATAACCCTTGATGGTACCCAGGGCAGAACCCTGTTGGGCCAGAGAGAGAAGGAACAGAAGGACCTCAGAAAGAGGGGCAAAAGGGGATTCACAGCCTTTGCTGTGCACCATGCCACAAATTTGTTCCACCTGCAGGCGTATACCACCTTAGTGGAGGGACGCCTGGCTGCCAGAATCACATCACAAACTTCGGGAGGCAAGTCGAAAGGAATCAACTGCCGCCGCTCAATCTCCACGCAAGCAGGTGTAGACTGGACAGGTTCGGGTGGAGGACCGTCCCCTGCTGCTGCGACAGAAGATCCTCCCGAAGAGGCAGACGGATCGGGGATCTACGCTCATATTGAGTAGCTCGGGATACCAAACTCTTCGAGCCCAGTCCGGAGCCACAAGAATGACTTGGGCCCGGTCGTGCCGAATCTTCTTCAACACTCTGGGTAGAAGTGGTATAGGCGGAAAGGCGTACAACAGACCGCAACTCCACTCGTGACGAAAAGCGTCGCCGAGTGAGTGCCGCCTTGGAAATTCCAACGCGCAGAACTGATGACATTGCGCGTTCTCTTCGGTGGCGAATAGATCTAACCAAGGCTCTCCCCACTGTAGAAAGAGTCCTTGCGCCACTTCCGAGTGAAGACGCCATTCGTGATCCATCATGCACCTGCGGCTGAGTTCGTCCGCCCTGGCATTCAGGGAACCTGCCAGGTGTTGAACCATCAGGAACATGCCCTGATGTTCCAGCCATGTCCAGAGGCGCAGAGCCTCCTGACAAAGGGTCCACGACCCCACCCCGCCTTGTTTGTTGCAGTACCACATGGCGGTGGTGTTGTCTGTGAACACCTGCACTACCTTCCCTTTGACAGAGGGAAGGAATGCCTTGAGTGCAAGTCGGATCGCCCGGAGCTCCAGAAGGTTGATATGGAGCCGGGACTCCGCCCGGAGACCAGAGGCCTCTGATCTCCGCCTCTCCCATGTGACCGCCCCATCCCAGAAGGGACGCGTCCGTCACAACTGTGTGCTCTGGCTGGGGAAGGAGAGGGATCTGCCCATGACCCATTGCCGGTTCGAGAGCCACCACTGCAACTGTTTTGCAGTCCCCTCCGAGATCTGGACGTGATCGGACAGGTTGCCCTGGTGCTGCGCCCACTGGAACTTCAGGTCCCACTGCAGAGCCCGCATATGCCATCTGGCATGATTGACCAGCAGGATGCAGGAGGCCATGAGGCCCAGCAGCCTCAGGGTCATCCGTACCGAAACCCAGGATAAAGGCTGAAAGATCGGAATCATAGCCTGAATATCCCGGACTCGCCGTTCGGGAGGATAGGCCCGAAACTGCGTCGTGTCCAGAACTGCTCCGATGAAAAGGACCTGTGGAGAAGGAATCAGATGCGACTTCGGCACATTGATGGAGAACCCCAGCGAGTGCAGGAGTTCGGCCATAGTCTGGAGGTGGGAGACGACTGCCTGGGACGAGCCCGCCTTCAGCAGCCAGTCGTCGAGGTAGGGGAAGACTGAAACCCCTGCCCGGCGCAGATGAGCTGCGACCACCGCCAACACTTTGGTGAACACCCGAGGGGCACTGGTAAGGCCAAAGGGGAGCACGGTGAACTGAAAATGCTCGGGGCCTACCGTGAACCGAAGGTAACGCCGGTGGGCCGGCAGGACGGGGATGTGAAAATATGCGTCCTGCAAGTCCAACGCTACCAACCAGTCTCCAGGGTCGAGGGCTGTCAAGACCTGAGCTAGGGTGAGCATCTTGAACTTCTCCTTCCGGAGGAAGCGATTGACGTTCCGGAGGTCCAAGATAGGACGCATGTCCTCCTTGTCCTTTTGGGCACCAGAAAGTAGTGGGAGTAGCAACCACGCCCTACTTCTGGGGTCGGAACACGCTCGATGGCCCTCTTGGTCAAGAGGGCCGTGACTTCCTTCTGTAGAAGAACCACGTGATCCCCTGACATGCGGTGGAATTGAGGTGGCATGGCTGGGGGGGTGGTCTCGAAGGGGAGGGAGTAGCCCCGTCGGACAATGTCCAAGACCCACCTGTCCGAGGTGATGGTACGCCAGTGGGGAAGGTGATGGCGGACCCTGCCCCCTACTGGCGTGCTGTGCACCTGAAAGGAGGGACTAGGAGGGCTTGGAGGCCGCGGACGGGTTGGAGGTGGTGGCCTGACCCGCACGCTGGTTGCCCGATCCGCCACGGCGGAATCCACGTCCTCGGCCACGCGAAGACGCCTGCTGTGCGGGCCGGTGGCTGGGCTGCTGACGTGAAGGGCGCCCCTACCGTGGCCACGATAGGGGCGAAAAGCAGAAGTCAGCGGAGGGCGTGTAGCAGAAAGGCCCAGGGACTTGGCAGTAGCCCGTGAGTCCTTAAAGCGCTCCAACGCATGGTCTGCTTTGGACCCAAAAAGACCGACTCCATCAAAGGGCATGTCCATGAGAGTATTCTGGACATCCCCTGAAAGACCAGTGGTTCTCAGCCAGGCGTGGCGTCTGAGCGCCACCGTCGTTGCAATAGACCTGCCCAGCGAGTCGGCGGTGTCAAGGCCACAACGTATTGTGTATTTAGCCGCATCCCTTCCTTCCGCAATGGCGCGGGAAAGCAGTGTCTGGACCTCCTCAGGACACTGGGGCAAAACATCCGCCACCGAATCCCACAGGGAGTGGGTATATCGGCCCAAAAGACAAGCGGTGTTAACGGACCGCAAGCCAGCACTGGAGGAAGAAAAACCCTTCTTCCCAAATTGATCCAGGCGTTTGGATTCCCTATCCGGAGGAGCGGTAGGGAAGGCGGTTTGGGAAGCGGAGGCTTGGACAACCAAGCTCTCAGGAGTGGGGTGAACAGAGAGAAACAGGGGTCGCCCGGAGCTGGGCGATGGCGTCGTGACACGTTCCTATCCACAGGAGCCCCTGTGTTGGGCTTGGACCAGGCGCCCAAAAGAACGTCAGTGAGGGCGTCGTTAAACGGCAGCACAGTCTCCGCAGAGGAGGCCGCCGGCTGAAGCACCTCTGTCAAGATGTTATGCTTGACCGTCAAAGTAGGGAGTTGGAGATGTAAGGCCCCAGCCGCCCTACGCAACACCGTAGCAAAATTGGCTCCCTCCTCCGTAGCCACGGGAGGAGACAGCATGCCAGTGTCAGGGGAAGTATCCAGACCACTGGCCTCCCCTAGACCCTCTGTCCAGTCCTCATCGTACTGACAGTGCTGTGCCAGAGGGTCATCAGACCCCTCCCAGTCCTCCTGGTCCTCCTCTGGTTCAAAATAAGGAGGAGGAGGGACATTTGGGACCCAAGGCCCCATCGGCGCCGGAATCGGCGTCGAGCGACGTCGTTCCGGGTCCATGTCCGGAGCCGGAAGGAACTGGGGGACGACGCCGCCCGGAGCCCAGGGAGGCGTCGAGAACGGCACCGGAGACATCGGCGCCGGCGGAGGTGTCGTTAGGTCGACCGGCGTCGATGGGGGTTGTGGAGCCGGGATCGAGGCCGGGGCCGAAGCCGGAGCCGGGATCGAGGCTGGAGGCACGGGCGACGCCGGGGCCGGAGCCGCCGGCGACGCCGGAGCAACCCCATCCGGGCCCGCGGGGCCCGAAGGCGCACCGGAGGGGCCTGGAGGCCCGAAGAGGCGGGCCATGGCCGACAGGAATTCCTGCACTTTGGCCGGATCCGCCCCCGAACCCGGGAAGGGCGGGTATGGCGGGGCGACTCCACAGGCATGTCCGGGGCCGCGGGGACGGTGCCGGGAGGGGCCTCAGCCGAGTCGCGAGACCGGCGAGGCGAAGTCCTAGAGCGATGATGCTTTTGGACTTCTTGTGTTTCGACTTACCGGACGAAGAAGACTTCGACGCCGACGACCGGTGTGGACTCCGCGATCGACCCCTGGACCTCTCACGCGACCGGGGCTTCCGCGGAGCCGAATGCCGGGCCTCCAGGAGCTTTCGAGACCGCTCTCGCAAAGCTTTCGGGTTGAGGGCCTGGCAGTCGGTACAAGACTCCGTGTCGTGGCCTCGGCCGAGGCAGAAGAGACACTCCCAATGCGGGTCGGTGACGGACATCATCCGAGCACAGGCGCCGCATCGTTTGAAACCGGGCATCCCTACGACACCTTGAGAGAGAAAACAGTGAAAAAATTTCACCAAAAAGTATGGTCAAAAAATGACCAGGGCACTGCTCTTCCCGGATCTGCGCTTGCTGGCGCGGAAAAAGAAGAACTGACGTCAGCGCGCAGGGGCGGCGCCTAAGTACTGCCCGCGACGTCATCCCGGCGATCACGACGCCGACGACGGACGCGGAGCCGCACGACGACGGCAAGGGTACTGCTACGCAAAAAACTTTCCGGATCCAGCCTGACGCCTGGGGATATTCTAAGGTAAGGAATCTGTCACTAACGTGTCTCTTTCAGATACACCCTTCATGAGAACTGATTCCTTAAATTACTAATATTTAAATGATACAGTGGCTCAGTACTACATAATAATGGAAAACACGCACAACATCAGATGCCAAGTTATTTGAAATTTGCACAACAGAGCATCGTGTCATAAAAAAGGAATGTGAATGAGGGTGGCTGGCGTATGACCAGAATTAATTTTGTGTATGCTACAATACCTGCTAAGTATGCAACAATCGCTTGCCTCTAAGCACTCTGTTGGAATATTTGAAGTAAATAAAGTATAATAGTATAAAATTGTCTTTTTCTTTATAACACAACATGATTTGAAGCAATGACTCAAACACTAGATTATGACTTTTCAGAGTAATTTATTCGGAGATAGGCCTTTAACATGTTAGCCATGCTTTGATTCCAGTGGTTACAGAAAATGCTCTGTTGCTTGGACATGGCCATATCTTACGACTAATCAGTTCTAGGCACAGGCCAAGCCTGGTCCCCAATAGTTGCTGGCCTACAGTAAGTATGAGCACCGTTAATGGGCAAGGCCAAAGTCAGTTTCTGGTCCTCAATAACCCATTAACATGGGCACGGCGCATAGCCTAAGACCAACCTACAGTTCATGGCATTAAACATCAATGACAATATGTTTGTACTCTTCATGGCCCACATGCATACATTTTCCATGACCTTGAACTAGCGTGGCATTATTCTCGAAAGCACTACCTGTTAACGCTGTTCGCGATACTGCTAGAACAATAGGGCACAATGAAAAGCAACAACACTAGGACAGCACCATCCCTAGAACAGCACCAGTTTAGGAAAGGAAGAAACATGCCCATGCCAATTAAAAGGTCACTTTGATATTTTATTTCAAATGCTAACATTTCAAGAAATACAAGTTGTGGGCAGTGGCTGCTGAAATTAATGAGAGCAGCGAGATGTATACTAAACATTCAGCGTCTTACACAATCTTTAAAATGAGCCAGACTTGTAAGTGGGGAGCACACCAACTTTGAAAGAAGAGTTGCTCTTTGTGTAGCTGTAAGGAAAACCAGAAAACTTAGCATGTGCAATTTAAAACAGTCAAAGGTAACGCAAATACATACAATGTCAGCCTTCATTGCAATATGTTCAGCAACCACCAGAACACTAAACATGTCACCGTAAGCAAAGCAAGACAGAGTTACGATTTTCATCACCAACCCTAATTGGAACGGATCTTGTGCAGTTAAATCTCCCTAACACAGTAATGGATATTTTCAGTTTTTAGTCCAGCCTTCAAATTGCTAAAACATAAACAAACACCTTTAAGTTTTGGAAATAGCATTTTTTTCTATATGTAAACTTTACAGTGCTTCTCCATACGTCTGCTCCTGATATCCTCTGCTTTCCTTACGCACACACTCCATTCCCCCATCCCCGCTAGCCCTAATCAACTTTCCCTGGACCCACAGGAAACAATCAATTCCAAGAAACCCTTCAGAAACGTTTATAAATAGTTACAAACCATTCCGCTTTCCAGCGGAGATGTCCCGCCAGTATACCTTCATAAACCACCTTGAGTTTATTATTTAGGCAATAACAGGAGCATTTTAATAAGAGATGATGTACACATCAGCAGGCATACGTTGCATAAGCAGTTAGGGTGGAAACATGTAAAGAGGGATGGTCCTTTTCATTCTCTCCATGTGTCAATTCTTTATTGTGTACTCCTGGCACCTGTGCCCTCTCCCTTTATACCCTTCAGCTTTCACCACTAATCACCCATTAAGCATTTTACGAAACCAAGGCAAAATATAAGCACATTTATTTGTGAAACTAAAGATTTCCATGCACTTTCCTCAAATCAATCAAATTCAGTAGTACACAGCCCTCTAGAATCAATGATAATACTTTTGGCTCAAAAGGTCCAAAATAGTAAGAATTTGTTCCATTTCCACTGTATTGAAATGTCCAAAGCTAAATTAGAAAACGCGGAAAGCAAAACTTCTTAGCTGCTGGTGCTTTATCTTTGAGCAGCAAGTTCTAGCTTGGGCCTGCCATAATAACACGCCCAACACGGTCCTAAAGCAAATGGTAATTTCACTTTCTCTCCCACTCTTTAAGTAGTGCACTTCTACCATGTTGTTTGCCAGAATTACTGCAAAAAACAGCGCTTAGTAATTTAGTTGATTGCCTGCGGTTTCCACTAAGTGTCCAAGCAGAAGTGTAACCACAGGACACTCAATCAGTGAAAACATCTCTAGGTGAACTCCACAGTGCATTAAAGTAGTATCCATAAGTAGAGCAGTTTGGTGTGACAGGACATGAAAGAGCCCCACAGGAAGGCGGCTTCTCTCCAACATGTATCATCTCAGGCTAAGGCAAAGAAGAATGAAAAACTCCAACATGCACCCTTGAAGTTGGCATCATTGACTGTTAAAGATACATCAAAAGATAAAAGATAACATTTTGGAAAAACAAAAAAGAACCAATTATTATCAGGATAAATATCCTTCTTCAAAACTGCTAACAGTAACTCAGTCTCTGAGAAACCCACGGAAAAGTTTAAGAACGGACTGAATTCAGTGCTGATGATGTGGGTTAAAGTGCGGACCTTATGAACAACGACACTCCAATGGTCTGGGAAAACACACAGACACAGCTCCTATTCTCTGAAACATTAGCTTGAAAACATGCCCACAAAGCCTCCCTCGCAATGCTAGAAAGAGCGATTTCCTCCTCTACTCTTTTAGACATCTTGGCTGAGCTAAAAGCCATAAAGATCTCCGTCCCAGTAGAAAAACAGGACACCGCTGACTGCAACAAAGAAGTTAAATCTCTCCACAATGATCTTTTTATGTTCAAGTCAAGGTTGAGGGCTGAAACCTTGGAGAGAAAAGAGTGCGAGGCACTGGACTTGGAAAGAGAGCTCTGAAACCGTCAGAGAAAGGTGACTCACTTAGAGTATCACAGCAGAAGGAATAATCATCACTTTGGAGTTCCACAGAACTAAGTGGGAGGCATCAATATAGACTTTCTGAAGCCATTCTTACAAAACCGTACTCGAAGTAAAATTTGAGTTGCCGCTTGACTTTCGAAGCGCTCATAGGATTTGCTCTATTATAACAAATCGACAGGACTCGCCAAGACCAAAAACTACACATACCCTCAGACCAGTAGCAGCCGGCATGGATCGGGAGTGGCAGGGGAGGACTGGGGAGGGGGGGGGGGTAGAGGGAGGATCGGGGGATGTAAAAAAATAAATAATTAAAACATGAAAAAACAATCAGCGTTGTGATTGCGCTGAGTGCCGTGGATCGGTGCTCAACCAGGGAATGGGGGCCTGGGCATGTTCTCTACACAGGCTGTAATGCAGCCTGCGTGGAGAACATGCGAAGTGCGCATTACTGTTTTGGACGGCCCAAGAGGGCCGGCCAAACAGTCATTGTGCACTTGCAGTGGGAAAACCACTCCTCCCCTGCTCTGAGAGCAGAGCAGCCCTACCCGCTGAACAAAGCTGGCAGCAGGAACAAATACAATGATAATAACCTCGAGTTATTATCATTGAATTTGTTCTTTCTTTCACTGCTTTGCAGCAGTGGGGCGACGCACCCGCCACTGCCTCAGACACAGTCACAAACAACTGATTCTATAAAAAGTCAAAAAACATAGCTCATACTAATACAAAGGATATAAAGTTCCAATAGCTGCGAATTTCCATTATGAAACAAATGTTGGGAGAAAGAAATTCTTGCCTCGCCATCTATCTCTGAAACATCATGTTATTAGATATGGGCTCCTAGATCCAGCCATCTTGATGGTTACTATCAATGTTAAGACAAAAGAATATCATGACCTGTCTGACTTTTAAAGATTCCTGGAAACAATGGAAGAACAAGAGATGGAAATCAGTCCTACTATATCCAACAGAGATAAACAACCCACAAAGGACCTGTAAACCACTAAATCGAACAAACAATATAAAAACTCTGATTGTGATTCCAAGTGTCTGAGGATGCACAACACTGCTGCGATAAGACATGGAAGTACCATTTACTCAGAATGCAACAAATCCTGGTCTCCACAGTAAGATGCTACTCATCAACATGATGATGCTCACTAGTAAGACGAGAATTTTTCACCTAAAATGGTCAAGATTGTTTCATCACTATTTGATTACTGTTCTGCTGGGGCTAGCCTCACCGGTGATACTATGTTGCTTGGTCTGGTTCTGGCTAGGCTTAGAGTTAATCTGCCAGTCAAAGTCATTGGATTGCTTCCTTTTCTTGCAGTTACCTTACCTTTATTTATACACTAATCTCAAATCTTCCACAGACACTTATACTCTCCAAATACTGTGTCTATGTCAGCCAATTTCTCTTATTACTACCTGTAGTTACAACTTGCGAGCCACAGCATTTTAGTGTGCTCTCACTTAATTTTAATGGATTGAATAATGTAATTAAATGGAAAAAGATCCTTAAATATTTTGCATCAAAGAAACCGGATGTTGCTCTCCCACAGGAGACACACTTGTCCCAAATGCAGTCCTCAAAACGACATAGAGATTGTGCTGGTCCACGCTCTATATATCTCTGGAACACAATATAAAAAGGGTGGAATTTCAATCCTGGTGCAAAAGAACCTGCCAGCGAGAATTTTTATCACATGGTTGGAACTCAATGGCAGATACATTTTCACCAAACTACAAATACAATCCTCATATGTAATACTACGCTCTATTCATACCCTTAGTGGCACCAAATTCGACTTCCTCTCTGACAAACAGGCTTTTGATTTAATTTTGGCACACAAAGGTTATGATCGGAAGTGGCTGGAATATTATCCAAGACCCATTCACAGACCAATCGGGTTCTCCAGATTTTGGTAGAGAGGCAGACAGAAGATTACTATAGGATCCATTATCTGACCACTCTATCGCAGATCCCTTGCACTTGCTGCAACGAGGGACAGACAGTATACATTTCTGTCATGTGTGCATGGGACACAAACTTGGATTTATTAATTCATGATATAGGATGCCTGTCTCTCCAAGATTTCAGGACTGTGAGATACTGGATAATGACTTTTCTGACCATTCAGCACTGCACCCAACAATTAACTTGGATCTTCTTCCTCCACCAAACAAAAATCGTAGGCTACCTACTTTAACATTCAAGGAACCTAAAGAGAAGAAAAAACTTCAACAGATGTTAAAAAAACTTCATGCATTTAAACAAACACTCGATATTTTCAGCGCAAACTTTTTCATCCGCATGCAAGGCATATATGAGAGGTCAACCGACGAGGGAGTCGGCAATACACAAAAACCAATCGCCCCATGGTCAAAAACCTCTGGAACATAAAGTTAAGAGGCTCAGGACTTTGCCCAGATCTGGCACATTAAGGTGTCTACTCAAAGCAAAATTTGATATCAATTCTCTATTGATCTCAAAGGATGAGAGAGCACTATGCAGACCCTAAACTATAAAAACAAGGGAAAAAGGCAGGAAGATTGTTGGCAATGTAATTAAACAGCGAGATTCTGCCCATTCAATTCTGGCTATGCAGTCTAAAATGGGATACTTACTCTGTAACCTGGTAGAGATCTACACATAATTTGGCAATGTTTTAAAACAGCTATACACCTCGGAATAAACTGACAGCAGTAAAACTCAGGAAGACTATTTCTTCCACAATCTGCACCTCCCCAGACTGTCCAATGAGGCAGTCACTGAATTGGAAGAGAATACAATGGAGGAGTACATTTTGGAAGCCATTAGGGTAGGCTCCCGAGAAACCATGGTTTTCCCACAGAATTCTACAAAATCAAAGAGGTTATTCTTGCAGCAGTACTGTGCAATGTCTTCTAAGCGGCGGAGGGGAAAGGGAGGTCAATAAAAGAGTTTAACAGAGATAACATATCCCTACTCCTGAAACCTGACAAAGATCGGTACCAATGCAGCAGCTACAGACCTAGTTCCTTAAAAAACATGGAAAAGTCTTGCAAATATACTGGTACAAAGATTACAGAAATGTATACCCCTATTTATACATCATAAATAGGTAGAGTCTGTACCAGCAAGAACCTCCAGTCATCATATGAGGACCCTCTCCCATCGCATATAGCTGTGAAGCAAGCTGGCTCTATCTCTGGATGCCGAGAAGGCTTTTGACATAGTGGAATGGCGTTACTTATTTAGAACATTAAAAAAGGCAGGATTTAAACAGTAATTCATACAGAGAATACAGTAACTATCAGTCACACATGGCAGCAGTCAACAACAATTGAATTAGGGCGGCCTATTTTCAGATCCAGTGGGGCACCCGTCAAGGGTGCCCTTTATAGCTACTCTTCTTCCTACTAGTCGTGGAACTGCTGGCAACTAAAACCCAACAGTCCAAAATAGTATTTGGCATCCATTCTCCAGAAACTGAACCCAAATTGCTCCTTTATGCCAAACACTTTCTTTTGCTGCTGTCCAAACCTGAGGTCTTACTCCCAAATGTTATGAACCTGATCTCCAAATGTGTTAGATTCTCTGGTTGTAAAATAAACTGATCAACAAGTGACACATTACCCCTGAACAAATATACTCTGGAGTCTTCCACAGCAGGCCATCCATTCCACTGGTCCTCAAGCACAATCAAATATATGGGAATCCATACTGGCACTTACCTCAATGCTACTGTTCGCAAAAATACCACCAATCTGATAGAAAAAACCGCCGATGATTTTTAAAGTGGACAATACTGAAGCTCTCTTACGGGGCAGCGTGCAGACAATCAAAATGGTAGTGGTACTACGATTCAATTGCATCGTCAATATGCTCCCATTGCATTTTCCCAACTCTCTGCTTCAATATAGAGCTCAGATGACAAAAGGGTATGTACGGGGCATACAACTGCCACGCCTAAACATTTCAAAATTGCAAGCAATTATGACTTCAGGAGGTCTCCGGCTTCTTCACATGAACTTTCATTACATAGCTTTGCATATTATCTTGCACACTTGGTGCACTTCTTCTCCACAAAACTAGAACCTCCAGATAGGTTCAAAATAGAAAGCCACTTGAAAGGTAGCAACACAAACCTAACCTAGGTGTACACTGCATCATTTGAGTCCTTAGATGGCTCAAATCTCTTACTTAAAGAAACAGTGCATATTTGGGTAAAAGCATTTAAATATCTGCCAATTAATGGTTTTCTACACAGACAAGCGCTGATCTGAAGTAACACCGCCTTGTGAATTGGGGATGTAGGAAAGTGCCTCTTTTGGACATGGTTAGCCCCCACTTTTGTCTAGAAATTGATGCAATTTCGAATGGAAGTGCACAGGGTCATGCCAACCAGGTCCCCTGTGCCAGATCTCCTTTCCTAAAGCACAAGTTACTAACTTGTGTAACGATATATCTGTAAGAAACAGTAGTTAGTGACAGATTCCTTACCTTAGAATATCCCCAGGCGTCAGACTGGATCCGGAAAGTTTTTGCGTAGCAGTACCCTTGCGCGTCGGTAGGCGGCGTCGTGCGGCTCCGCGTCCGTCGTCGGCGTCGTGATCGCCGGGATGACGTCGCGGGCAGTACTTAGACGCCGCACCTGCACGCTGACGTCAGTTCTGTACACGACTTTCCGCGCCAGGAACGCAGAGCCATGCAAGAAGCTGACATAGGTGTCTGAAAAATACTAGGGCCCTGAAAGGGATGTCCTTAACCCTAGAAATCAGTTCGCAGAACGGGAGGATGGGTGGGCGGTAAGGAATCTGTCACTAACTACTGTCTCTTACAGATATATCGTTACACAAGTTAGTAACTTGTGCATCTGAAAGAGACACGTTAGTGACAGATTCCTTACCTTAGAATAGATACCCCAGCAATACCAACCCCGGTGGTGGGTTTGCGAACAAAGATCAGACAAGGAAGTCCCGGAGGACAGAACGGCCAAAGAAGCCGTCCCTCCGGACCTGACTGTCAAGGCAGTAATGCTTTGTAAATGTGTGCGAGGCCCACGTAGCTGCCTGACAGATATCCTGCAGCGGAACACCGCGGCCTAAAGCCGTGGTAGCAGCCGTTGCCCTGGTGGAATGGGCACGCAGCCCAACAGGAGGCTCCTTCTTAGCCAAAGAATAGCAGGCTTTGATACACAAGGTTACCCAGCGGGAGATGGTTCTCTTGTGCACCGCCCGACCTTTTTGGCGCCCACGTAGCCAACAAAGAGCTGGTCATCCACCCGGAAGTGTTGTGTGTGGTTGATATAAAAGAAAGCGCACGTTTTGGGTCCAGACGGTGGAGCCTCTCTTCCTCTCTGGAAGGATGCGGAGGCGGAAAGAAGGTGGGCAAAGTGATGGTCTGCCCAATGTGGAAGGCAGTAACCACCTTTGGCAAGAAGGACGGACGCGTCCTAAGAACAACCTTGTCTGGATGGACAGACAGAAAGGGAGGTTTGCATGAAAGAGCCTGGAGCTCACTCACCCGCCGAGCGGAGGTGATGGCCACCAGAAAGGCTGTCTTCAGAGTCAGAAGACGAAGAGGACAGTTATTTAGAGGCTCAAAGGGAGCGCACATAAGAAAGGTAAGAACCAAGTTCAAGTCCCACTGAGGCATCACAAACGGAACAGGAGGGAAGAGGTGTGTAATGCCTTTTAGAAACCTGTTAACAACAGGGGACTTGAAAAGGGAGGGCTGATCAGGAAGCCTGAGGAAGGCCGAGATAGCACAAAGATAGCCCTTGATGGTACCCAGGGCAGAACCCTGTTGGGCCAGGGAAAGAAGGAACAGAAGAACCTCAGAAAGAGGGGCAGAAAGGGGATTCACAGCCTTTGCTGTGCACCATGCCACAAACTTGTTCCACCTGCAGGCGTATACCACCTTAGTGGAGGGACGCCTGGCTGCCAGAATTACATCACAAACTTCGGGAGGCAAGTCGAAAGGAATCAACTGCCGCCGCTCAATCTCCACGCAAGCAGGTGGAGGCTGGACAGGTTCGGGTGGAGGACCGTCCCCTGCTGCTGCGACAGAAGATCCTCCCGAAGAGGCAGACGGATCGGGGATCTACGCTCATACTGAGTAGCTCAGGATACCAAACTCTTCGAGCCCAGTCCGGAGCCACAAGAATGACTTGGGCCCGGTCGTGCCGAATCTTCTTCAACACTCTGGGTAGAAGTGGTATAGGCGGAAAGGCGTACAACAGACCCCAACTCCACTCGCGACGAAAAGCGTCGCCGAGCGAGTGCCGCCTTGGAAATTCCAACGCGCAGAACTGATGACATTGCGCGTTCTCTTCGGTGGCGAATAGATCTAACCAAGGCTCTCCCCACTGTAGAAAGAGTTCTTGCGCCACTGTCGAGTGAAGACGCCATTCGTGATCCATCATGCACCTGCGGCTGAGTTCGTCCGCCCTGGCGTTCAGGGAACCTGCCAGGTGTTGAACCATCAGGAACATGCCCTGATGTTCCAGCCATGTCCAGAGGAGCAGAGCCTCCTGACAAAGGGTCCACGACCCCACCCCGCCTTGTTTGTTGCAATACCACATGGCGGTGGTGTTGTCTGTGAACACCTGCACCACCTTCCCTTTGACAGAGGGAAGGAATGCCTTGAGTGCAAGTCGGATCGCCCGAAGCTCCAGAAGGTTGATATGGAGCCGGGACTCCGCCGGAGACCAGAGGCCTCTGATCTCCGCCTCTCCCATGTGACCGCCCCATCCCAGAAGGGACGCGTCCGTCACAACTGTGTGCTCTGGCTGAGGAAGGGAGAGGGATCTGCCCATGACCCATTGCCGGTTCGAGAGCCACCACTGCAACTGTTTTGCAGTCCCCTCCGAGATCTGGACGTGATCGGACAGGTTGCCCTTGTGCTGCGCCCACTGGAACTTCAGGTCCCACTGCAGAGCCCGCATATGCCATCTGGCATGAGTGACCAGCAGGATGCAGGAGGCCAAGAGGCCCAGCAGCCTCAGGGTCATCCGTACCGAAACCCAGGATAAAGGCTGAAAGATCGGAATCATAGCCTGAATATCCCGGACTCGCCGTTCGGGAGGATAGGCCCGAAACTGCGTCGTGTCCAGAACTGCTCCGATGAAAAGGACCTGTGGAGAAGGAATCAGATGCGACTTCGGCACATTGATGGAGAACCCCAGCGAGTGCAGGAGTTCGGCCGTAGTCTGGAGGTGGGAGACGACTGCCTGGGACGAGCCCGCCTTCAGCAGCCAGTCGTCGAGGTAGGGGAAGACTGGAACCCCTGCCCGGCGCAGATGAGCTGTGACCACCGCCATCACTTTGGTGAACACCCGAGGGGCACTTGTAAGGCCAAAGGGGAGCACGGTGAACTGAAAATGCTCGAGGCCTACCGTGAACCGCAGGTAACGCCGGTGGGCCGGCAGGACGGGGATGTGAAAATAAGCGTCCTGCAAGTCCAACGCTACCAACCAGTCTCCAGGGTCGAGGGCAGTCAAGACCTGAGCTAGGGTGAGCATCTTGAACTTCTCCTTCCGGAGGAAGCGATTGACGTTCCGGAGGTCCAAGATAGGACGCATGTCCTCCTTGTCCTTTTTGGGCACCAGGAAGTAGTGGGAGTAGCAACCACGTCCTACTTCTGGGGCCGGAACATGCTCAATGGCCCTCTTGGCCAAGAGGGCCGTGACTTCCTTCTGCAGAAGTACCAAGTGATCCCCTGACATGCGGTGGAATTGAGGTGGCATGGCTGGGGGGTGGTCTCGAAGGGGAGGGAGTAGCCCCTTCGGACAATGTCCAAGACCCACCTGTCCGAGGTGATGGGACGCCAGTGGTGAAGGTGATGGCGGACCCTGCCCCTACTGGCGTGCTGTGCACCGGAAAGGAGGGACTAGGAGGGCTTGGAGGCCGCGGACGGGTTGGAGGTGGTGGCCTGACCCGCACGCTGGTTGCCCGAACCGCCACGGCGGTATCCACGTCCTCGGCCACGCGAAGACGCTTGCTGCGCGGGCCGGTGGCTGGGCAGCTGACGTGACTGGGCGCCCCTTCCGTGGCCACGAAAGGGGCGAAAAGCAGAGGTGAGCGGAGGGCGTACAACAGAAAGGCCGAGGGACTTGGAAGTAGCCCGTGAGTCCTTAAACCGCTCCAGCGCATGGTCTGCCTTTGAACCAAAAAGACCGACTCCATCAAAGGGCATGGCCATGAGTGTATTCTGGACATCACCCGAGAAACCAGTTGTTCTCAGCCAGGCGTGGCGACGTAGCGCCACCGTCGTCGCAAGCGATCTGCCCAGCGAGTCGGCGGTATCAAGGCCACAACGTATGGTGTATTTAGCCGCATCTCGCCCTTCCGCAATGGCGCGGGTAAGCAGTGTCTGGACCTCCTCAGAACACTGCGGCAAAACAGCCGCCACCGAATCCCACAGGGAGTGGGTATATCGGCCCAAAAGGCAAGCGGTGTTGACGGACCGCAAGCCAGCACTGGAGGAAGAAAAATCCTTCTTCCCAAATTGGTCCAGGCGTTTGGATTCCCTATCCGGAGGGGCGGTAGGGAAGGCGGTTTGGGAGGCAGAGGCTTGGACAACCAAGCTCTCGGGGGTGGGATGTTGGGAGAGAAACAATGGGTCGCCCGGATTAGGGCGATGGCGTCGGGCCACGTTCCTATCCACAGGAGCCCCTGTGGTGGGTTTGGACCAGGCACCCAAAAGAACGTCAGTGAGTGCATCATTAAACGGCAGCACAGTCTCCGAGGAGGAGGCCGCCGGCTGAAGCACTTCTGTCAGGAGGTTAGTCCTGACGGCCACAGTAGGCAACTGGAGATGTAAGGCTCCAATGCTCTACGCAACACCGTTGCAAAATTAGCTCCCTCCTCCGTAGCCACGGGAGGAGACAGCATGCCAGTGTCAGGGAGGTGTCTAGACCACTGGCATCCCCAAGTTCCTCAGCCCAGTCCGGATCATACTCACACTGTTGTGTGAGAGGGTCCTCAGACCCCTCCCAGCTCTCCTGGTCCTCCTCTTGTTCAAAATATGGAGGAGGAGGGACATTTGGGACCCAAGGTCTCGCCGGAGCCGGCGTCGAGCGACGTCGGTCCGGCTCCATGTCCGGAGCCGGAGAGAGCCGCGGAGCCCCGGACGGCGTCAGGAACGGCACCGGGGACATCGGCGGAGGCGTGGTTAGGTCAACCGGCGTAGATGGGGGTTGCGGCACCACCGGAGCCGGGATCGAGGCCGGTGCCAGAGCCGAGGCCGGGATGAAGGCTGGTGGGACAGGCGGCGCCGGGACCGGAGTCGACGGCGGTGCCGGGGCAACCCCATCAGGGCCCGCGGGGCCCGAAGGCGCACCGGAGGGGCCTGAAGGCCCGAAGAGGCGGGCCATGGCCGACAGGAATTCCTATATTTCGGCCGGAGTCGCCCCCGAACCTGGAAAGGACGGGTAATGCAGGGGCGGCTCTACAGGCATGACCGGGGCCGCGGGGGCGGGGACGGTGCCGACTGGGGCCTCAGCCGAGTCGCGAGACCGGCGAGGCGAAGTCTTAGAGCGATGACGCTTCTTAGACTTCTTGTGCTTCGACTTACCCGAGGAGCGCGAAGACTTGGACTCCGACGACCGGCGGGGACTCCGCGACCGGCCCCTCGACCTCTCCCGGGACCGGGGCTTGGTGCGGCGCGGAGCCGACTGCCGGACCTCGAGTAGCTTTCGAGACCGCTCTCGCAAAGCCTTCGGATGAAGTTTCCGGCAGTCAGGGCACGACTTTGTGTCGTGGTCTCGGCCGAGACAGAAGAGACACTCGAGATGCGGGTCCGTGATCGACATCATGCGACCACAGGCTTCGCATGGCTTGAAGCCGGGCATCCCTACGACACCTAGGAGTCGTGAAGACTCAATGAAGAAACAGTGAAAAAATTCACAAAAAAGGTTAGTCAAAAATTGACTAGGGCACTGCTCTTCCCGGATCTGCGCTTACTGACGTCAGCGCGCAGGGGCGGCGTCTAAGTACTGCCCGCGACGTCATCCCGGCGATCACGACGCCGACGATGGACGCGGAGCCGCACGACGCCGCCTACCGACGCGCAAGGGTACTGCTACGCAAAAACTTTCCGGATCCAGTCTGACGCCTGGGGATATTCTAAGGTAAGGAATCTGTCACTAACGTGTCTATTTCAGATCTGTACCTTTTGTTTCCACAATTGGAAACCCTTTAGTTCATTTATAAGTCCCTAGTAAAAGGTACCCTTGTTATCAAGGGCCTTGTGGTTAAAGAGGGTCCCTTAAGGCTGCAGCACGAATTGTGCCACCTAAGGGACCCCTCACCAAGCACATGCAGGGCCGGCTCTAGGGCGGTGCGATGGGTGCCACCGTACCGGGTGCTGACTTGGGGTGGGGGCGTCATTTTTGCGAATATATTCTCATTTTGAAAGCACCTGCTACTGCGTTCCTAGCCTCCAGCAATTTTCAGACATCAATTAAAATGTAAAACTAACTCCGGTGATTAATCGTCTTTGTGGAACGAGACCGGAGGTTTGTTTAGTGGAAGTTTTGAATAATCCTAAGGTAGCGTAGAGGGTTAAAATGCCTGCTGCTAAGAATGTGTACCACACAGCTAATAAACTGCATATAATATGAATAGGTCAGAAGGTTAATGCTTCTGCAAGAGAGCTCCTTTAGTTACTTGTAGTTTATAAGTCAAAATCCTAATATAGAACATTGAGCTGTTTACTGTCATCAAAGAGCTGCATGCACACTGCAAGGTATATGTTAGAGCTATAGGTTTCTTTTGCCCAGTCTTACATTATCCTAATCTTGCCAAAAGGGTTCATTTGGGTAGAAAACAATTCTTATTATTAAAGAGACAACTGACAATGGTGTTACGTTTTAAATTCTGAATTTGTGCTTTAAAGAATAAGGACTCAAACTATATTGCCTACCAGTATTGATGACTGTCACTCCTACATTACACCTTGTAGTCCTGTCTGATGTAACATTTCCTATACACGGATTTACACACATATGATTGTATCTGTGCAATGTGTGTGTGATGCAAAGTGCTCTGACACCTCAAACTGGTATGAGTGGTGCTATAAAACTAAATAAATCTGAGAGACAGTGGATATGGAGACTTGAGGGGCACTGCTAAAAGGTGCTAGTGGTGGAATCCGTGGCAGAAGTGGTCATTGGGGGGGGGCGCCAACGAGCATTGTCGCACAGGACGCCACCAGTGTTAAAGCCGGCCCTGAGCACATGCACACTGCCACTGCAGCCTACGTGTCTTGGTGCAGACAAAACTGAAGAGTCGACACTGCATGAGCTATAGGTAAGACACCCCTCTAGCAGGTCTTAGCCCTAAGGCAGGGTGCACTATATCTCCTATGAGGGCATATCTGCATGAGCAGATATGCTCCTGTAATATCCTTGTTGATTCCCGGATATTGTAAGTGACCAGGGAAGCCGTAGTAAGTACATGGGCTGGAGTTTTGAGTTTCCCAGCTCCATGATGGCTTCCCTGATGGGATGTTTGGTACCAAACATCTCAGTATAATAAACCTGCACTGATTACAGTGTCAGATTTATTAAAAAGTGCACACAGAGTACCCCTTAGAGGGGTCCCCTGAAACCTAACAATCCTTAGTGTAGTCACCGACTGGCCTGAGCCAGCCTGCTACCACCAGACAGTCTTCTGACCTTATGGGGAGAGTACCTGTGCACTCTGAGGCCGAGAACAATGCCTTTCCTGGTTAAAGGTGTTAACACCCCCCCCCCTGGTTAGGAAGAGCCATCCGTGGCGGGAGCTTCAAAGGCCTTGCTGCCTTTGTAATGTGACCCCAACCTCTACTGTTAAAGGGAGCAGGCACCTCCTGTACTCACCCCCTTTTTGGCTGGAGGACAGGCGGGAAAACATAGAAAGAATAGTAGGTATGCCCCTCTCTGCCAACTCCACCGCTGAGGTGCTGGAGGTGAGGTGAAGTACACTTTTCAATGCCCAACATTTTGAAGATGGTGGGACTCCTTCAATTAGGCTCAGGGATATGCTCACCCCCCACATAGGGTGAGCATTTAGAGGGTGTATTCATCCTTAAGGTAAGTAGCCCATTGGCTACTATCTGGCACTCCCTTTAAACGCCCCTAAATGTAGTATTTAGGTGGCCCCCCCTGAACCCTGAACTTCAGTTCCCGACAACCTAAGAAGAGCCAGACACTACAGTCGCACCAGCAGAAAAGACTGCCGGCACCAACTGACTTTTCCCCAGCCCTACTGGCCTGTCTGCAGCCCTCGACGATCCAGCGCCACAAGACGACCCGTTCTGCAGCCCAGCGACCTCCAAAGCCTTGTGAGGACTGCCTGCCTTCGATAAAGATCAAGCCTCCAGAGAACAGCGGACCTTTTCAGCAACCAATCATCTTTCAAAGTAAGAACTCTGTGACCTGAAGAACCGCGAAGCATGCCCCTGGTTCCACCTCTGCTCCTGACGCCTTGGCCAGAGTCCAAATGCCCCACTGGTTCCAGCAAGGGTCTTCAGTGCTTCAGAGCCTGAGTCCACCGTGAGCTGACCTCTCCTGGACTCCTCGACATCTCTTGTAGCCTCTGCATGGAGACCCCCCCCCCCCAACCGCAACCTGCTCCAGCAAACGGTAAGAAGCATCTGACAAATTACCCCCAAACCCCACTGAATTGCATTGGGTGCCCGACCTCGAATTTGCACCCTGCTGCCGCTGTGCCGCTGGTGGTGCATTTCTGGAGCTGAACTGAACCTTGCCCAATACTGATCTTAACTTCCAAAGACTGGTCTTGTAAGTCAATGTTATCCCTATGTATGATGAATGTTTTCTTCCTCCCATAAGTTAACACTGCAGAGTCTGAAAATTCCCGTGTCCATTTTTTGAAACTGAAAATCATTTCTATTGAAAAACTTATTTACCTATGCCGAAGTTCTGTGGTTCTACAAAATAAATATAACCAAGTATTATTTTTTATAAATTGGTCTGGCATTTATTCATTGAGTGTGTGTCTCATTTACTGCCGCGGTGTGTACAACAAATGCTTAACACTACCCTCTGACAAGCCTAACTGCTCGCCCACAATACCACAGAAGTGAGCATTAGTATTATCTACTTTAACCTCTGGGGATCCACTGGACTCTCTGCACCCTATATCTAATTTTAGTATAGTATATAGAGAGCCAGCTTCCTATGGGGATGGATGCTGTTCTGAAAAACTTGGTTTGACAATGGGATCACTCAAATACGTCAGCTGGTGGAAGGCAAGGACATTAAGTCGTTTGAGATGCTGCAAGCCGAGTTCCAACTCGATAGGTCACAGGTCTGGAGATTCCTATAAATAAAACCTTGCTTGAGATCAAAACTCAACTCATTGTCCTCATTGCTGGCTGACTCTCCCATTCATCACTATCTGACAGCAGGGAGTGAATTTAATGGTGTCATCTTTGGAATGAGTGTCATCACTATTTTGACAGAAGAGGTTTAGGTTTAGGGATTTATAGAGCGCATGGCTACCCGCAGGCATCCCAGCGCTATAACAGGTAAGGAAGCTATCTGGAACGAGAGTTAAGGGAACAGCCCTCTCGTTCCAGATAGCTTCCTTACCTGTTATAGCGCTGGGATGCCTGCATAAAGTGTACTGCAAATTAGAAGGCACACCACTTTCTATGGAATTCTCTGACGAGGACTGGACTTCCATCTTAGATACCCCTGACTGTGGAAAGTCAGACTGAAACTCAGTTATTACAAGGTGTTGCATGACTGGCACTGGCCACCTCAAAAACTTAGATTGACAAATATAACTACTTCTCAGATTGCTGGAGAAGTGGAGGCTCTGTGGGGGATATGTTACATTTGCTAGGGCCATGCTCTGCACTATGAACCTTTTGGCACAATGAAGAAACACCCATAACAACTAATGGGGTGGTACACCTGGATTTTTCTCCAAAACTTGTTCTATTGCACGACACAACAGATCTGTCTAGTTTGAATCCCCACCCAAAGAGGTGGGTAGATACGTCCTTAGCAGTGGCCAAAATGTGCATTCTTAGGAGATGGAAGGAAACTTCTCTGCCAACTCATGACAACTAGCTTCAATATATGTTTACAGTTGCAATGCATGATGAATGATCTATTGTTAGATGGATCAGCAACATGTTGGTCAGTATGGTCAACTTTACTTTCTATGTCTGCCTTATGATTCATCTAATGAAGATATTCCTTTTTGGCAGTTGCCAGTGGGGTTTCTATCTCTGTGGGTGAAAAGGCACAAGTATTCTGGCTGCTTGCTCACATGACCTTAACTGGCTGTCTTGGGCATATTATTTTATTTTTCTATGAGCATAATGTGCTGGATATTTCAAATGTACTTCTGTTAGACATTTTAAGTACCAACCATTTATATGTGGAATATTTTAACTGAGAGTGGGCAAGGGGTTTGAATCTCTTACTCGAGAATGCCTTATTTTGTTCTCTGCGTTTTCCTCTGTTTGCTTAGTCCTATTATGTAACCCTGTTTCATATATGACTTTTTTGTACTATATAGCCCAATAAAGAACTGGTATACAATATTTCAAGAGGCAACATTTAAAGCATACCACAAACAAAGGATATTACTTCATCTCCAGATAAAAGTTGGGTTGGAGTAAGGGAAGATACTCCACTGTTTAGCAAGAACCCAGGTGGTTTTTGTAAGACAGAAGATCTCCCCGTTCTGCACTTAGATAAGTATTCATCCGAATATGATACAGCATTTACAATTTTTCCTGTGGTTCTCCAGACTGTCTTACCCCTACCATAATCTTTGTGAGGAGTGTGGCTGATGATGTTAGGCTGAATGCTGGAGCTTGTCCTGCTGATATTATCGAGCCATTACAAAGCAAAGGTTCGAAAATGGCAGAATGAAATTATAAAAATGCACCTATGGTAAGTCAGAGAAACTAGACAAAATCCTCTCCAGGCAGGGACTGGCTGGAAATTCTGCATCACTGTAACAATACGAAGCGTGCCACATTTGAACATCCTGAACACGTCAATAGGCTTAAGATCAGATGCAGAGCATTGACTTTTTCCTTAACCACCTCTCTGTTTGAGGCCTTACCTGATGCTCAGTTACACTCAGCTGAAAAAGTTCTGCTCCAGTGGGCACCAAAGCTCCAGGGCAGTACAGGTTTGTTAAGATTCTGAAAGGCCATAAGAGCCATGTCTAGTATTAAAAGGCCTTGACAGAAACATGCCTCCCGGCTCCTACAGATGTGTGTCTGAATGGGGTGCTCGGTTCATGGCAGAATGAAAATGTGTGTACAGTGATTTATGAGATAGGCAGTGTGAAGAAATGTTCAAGACCAAGGAGCTCAGGAAGTTAACGAACTTTCCCCCGTGTGAGCTAGACTAATGAAAAGCAATCACCCTGAGGTGATAAATCTGTGGCAGAACATAGGAGGTTATTTTAGGGCCCTATACCTGTATACTTAGCATGTCTCTCAGGGCTGGAAAAAGAACATGAGTATTCCTGAGAGTCACTGAGGGTGCAGCCCCCAACTTACACAGATGGCCTCGGGGCAAGGTGTGGGCAGTTACTAACTATAATGGACTATGTAAAAGTGAGTGCGACACAATACTAGGAACATGCAATGGGTTCTTTCAGAGTGATGTGGAAGTTGTACGCTAATCCTCAATTGCTCAGCATACTGGTGTGTGAGGTGTGCTATGAGGGTTAATGTACAAATGAGCAGACCATAATGGAATAACTAGCAATAAAAATTGTGTACTCTCTTCAGATAATAGTATCTCCTCATTCATGCAACAACTCTCACCCACAAACAAACAGCTGGGTTTTAGTGCAAGGCATTGGTAACTTGAGATGCCCCCAATTAGAAGTAAACGTACAACAGGTTTATTTGAAAGGAACACAATTGATGATGCCTTAATACTATCAGAAAACTGATTTGTCTTTAATAGCACGGCTCCTGCATGAGCACCATAAACAGAGGCAGGGCCTGGTTGCAGCGGATCAAAACTAAATGGCTCTGTAGTTAGCCACTCACCTTTAGCTTGAATTCTGGTCTCAGTTTTTGATTGTGAATGATTCGATTTGGTGAGTGCTACTCATAAAGGAGGGCAACTTTTGGATCAAACATTTGGTTCTTCTGATAAAACCAGGGTACCAGCTACTATGTCACTCCACTGGCTGATCACTCACTTGTGGAATGTGAATGTCTCTTTCCCACTCACCCTTATAATAAAGTTTCTTTGGCTCAGAAACGAACGTAAACAGCTGAAACTATAGTAATGTTTTGAATGCGATTCTAATTTTATGACAGACAGAGATCGCAAATTATTTCAGTATTTGGATAATGCAGTCCTTAGACTCAATGTAAACTACTTAAAAGCAAATGTACATGTGCAAATGCAGCTTGGTGTAATCCCTAAAAATGATTAAGCAATTGGAGAAACGATGGAGAATATATTACACTCACTTTTCCTCTCTGGCTTATTGACAAGAGATGAAAACCTATATAATTGTAATCCAGAAAGAAAGAAAAGACCATCTTTACACTCCTATATCAAATGGTAGGGATTTTTTAGTAGAATTTTTATAAATTGTTAAAACTGGACCATGCCAGAAGCAGATTATATCCTGCTTGAGGACTCCCAAGCAACTATTCTGTAAACCACAACTGAAGTCATTAAATCGACCTTTGGCATAACAATAGCCTACCTTTCCAAACTCTTGAATCCTCAAAAGAATTGCGATTGGTGAGTTTAGAGATGTTTACTTAACTCAGTGACAGCTTCATGGAGAATAGACTGATTACCATCAAATCAGGATACCCATTGGGTCCTTTCTCTGCCAAACTCCTTAAATTGGCAGTAGCACCTATCACTCCACCTTTAATAACTAAGTAATCGATTACTCAAATTGGCCAAGGTCCTGAACCCTGGAAATAGGCAATTGTATAATGGCAAACTATCATCCAATTTAGCTGCTTCCAGAAGCAGCTAAGGTTATCAAAGGATTAGTAAATAAGAACATATTGTCTGCATCAGCAGTTACTTTGCCCAGCTCACGCAGGTGACGAACTCAAGCACAGTGCAGAATCAGTGTTAACAGTAGCACTATGTGACCACCGTTGCAAATTGGATGAGGGTATAACATGGCCTTCATCCTCTTAGTCCCATATGTAGCCCTTGACACGTCCTCTTAAATCCATTGTGTTCAATGTCATTAGAGAGTATGTGTTGGAGGCAATATTCTTGAATACTGGAGTTCATTCCTGCCAGGGTGATCTCGAGCAGTGTCCATTACCCTGTGACCTCCTACTTTTAAAACGGAAGTGTGGAGTACCTGAGGGTTTGGCTTTGAGCCCTAAATTAATTTTATTATCGATGACAAACTGTTGGCTAAATTATTGTATTCATTTGGACTAACATTTTACAGTTACACTGATGATATTTAGCTGCTGGTGGAACTGGATAGCTTGCCAGTCAAGCCTACTTTTCTAGATTGCCTGAAAGTTAGATTAGACTGGATGAATGATCTAAAACTTAATTGTGATTTAATTGAAGTTCTTGTCATTCTAATATCTTTAATCAGCAGCATCTGGTGTGTTGATAGAGTGGTAGGGTTGGGGGATGGGAGGGGGAAGGGGCGGACGAGACAAATAAAAAACAAATGTAAAAACACTTACCTGCTGCATCTCTCTCAGAGTGCACTGCGGCCAATCCAGACGCTGCTTTAATGCTGCTGAAAGCAGCATTGGATTGGCCTGAGCGTCGATGATTTGCGCTCCCAGGCAGCCTGAGAGCCTCTGCCTGCTCTCTCCAACCCAGCAACACAGCTCGGGCTGGGGAGAGCTTCAGTGCGTATGACGGTTTGGCCGGCCTGAGACGGCTGGCCAGAACGTCATGTGCACTGAATAGCAGTGGAATCCTCCTCCACCAGTCTGTCATCACCCTGGCCCCGCCCCCAAGCCTCGGTTCCGAGAGAAAAAAATACAACAATAATAAACCCTTGTTTATTATCGTTTTCTTTTTCATTTTTTTGGCTGCTGGAAGGGGGGGCAACTCTCCTCCACCATAGCAGAGGAGCCGCCGCTGTCTTTAATACATTTTTAACCCTTTAAGTGCGCCCGTCGGCCAACGGCCGTCGCGAGCACTACCTCGGTAGTGCTGCGCACGTCCGTTGGCCGACGCGGCCCCGCCCACATAATGGAACGCCCCGCACTGCGGCGAAATTATCGCCGCGGTAAACAGGTTAAATTAGAAACAAAATAAACAAGGCCTCCAACATGGTTACAAGGGGCATACAACACAATGTCCAAAAACCACAGATCAACGCCGTCTCCTCTGCCTGCTTCCTCACTCTGCACATGCTGCGTAAGATCTTCAAGTGGCTACTCCTACACACGAGACTCACTGTGACCCAAGCCCTCATCACCAGCCGACTGGACTATGGCAATGCCCTCTACATAGGAATCGCTGCACACCTTCTACAGAGACTTCAGACCATACAGAATGTCGCAGCCAGACTCATCCTCGGCCTTCCCTGACAAACTCACATCACACCCCACCTCAGGAAACTCCACTGGTTCCATGTACAGAAGAGTTGCCAATTCAAGCTGCTGACCCACACACACAACGCTCTACACAACCAAGGACCCGCCTACATTAACCACCGCCTGAACTTTCACCTACTATCGAGAAGACTTTGCTCCGCCTCCCTTTCCCATATTCCCTGAATCTACCAAAACAGAAGTGGAGGACACTCCTTCTCCCAATTCGCAGCAAAGACCTGGAACTGCCTCCCCACGCACCTCCAGACCATCACCTCCCGTCCAGAATTCTGAATGGCCCTCAAGACCTGGCTGTTCGAATAAGCCTCCAGGGCCTGCAAGCGCCTGTATACCCTATCGGGTGATTAGCCGCGCTTTCACAAATCCTAATTGATTAATTGGACATGCAGCATTTCCTCAAGATAGGACTGAATTTCTGTTACAAATGAGGACATAAATTTGCACTAAAGCAACATATGGTATTGATCCCCTATAGCTTCCCGCAAGTTCCAGCATTTGAAGTTTCAATCTTAAAGGAAAAAACTTCACCTTGGTCATGTCACTGGTGGCCCATGTCAACAGGATCACCCCGTGTTCTCAAATAATGTTAAGGATTTAGGCATTCTGTTACACTTTTAACTATCATTTAAGCCTAAGATTAACAAAGTAACTGAACTGCTTTCTCGATTTTGCAATGCTGTAAAATGTTCTCAGTTTGAAAACAAAGCAGAATTGTACAAAAGTGTTGATTACCCAACATCCACCATTGCATCACCATTAGTGTGCTGTTAGTCAGATTTCCTTTTCACTCCTTTCTGGCGGAGTCTGAAAAATAGCCCCAGGATAACTTGCAGAGGTTAACATGCATTCTATAAGCACAAGTTACTAACTTGTGTAACGATATATCTGTAAGAGCAGTAGTTAGTGACAGATTCCTTACCTTAGAATATCCCCAGGCGTCAGACTGGATCCGGAAAGTTTTTGCGTAGCAGTACCCTTGCGCGTCGGTAGGCGGCGTCGTGCGGCTCCGCGTCCGTCGTCGGCGTCGTGATCTCCGGGATGACGTCGCGGGCAGTACTTAGACGCCGCCCCTGCGCGCTGACGTCAGTTCTGTACACGACTTTCCGCGCCAGGAACGCAGAGCCATGCAAGAAGCTGACATAGGTGTCTGAAAAATACTAGGGCCCTGAAAGGGATGTCCTTAACCCTAGAAATCAGTTCGCAGAACGGGGAGGATGGGTGGGGCGGTAAGGAATATGTCACTAACTACTGTCTCTTACAGATATATCGTTACACAAGTTAGTAACTTGTGCATCTGAAAGAGACACGTCAGTGACAGATTCCTTACCTTAGAATAGATAACCCAGCAATACCAACCCCGGTGGTGGGTCTGCGAACAAAGATCAGACAAGGAAGTCCCGGAGGACAGAACGGCCAAAGAAGCCGTCCCTCCGGACCTGACTGTCAAGGCAGTAATGCTTTGTAAACATGTGCAGCGAGGCCCACGTAGCTGCCTGACAGATATCCTGCAGCGGAACACCGCGGCCCAAAGCCGTGGTAGCAGCCGTTGCCCTGGTGGAATGGGCACGCAGCCCAACAGGAGGCTCCTTCTTAGCCAAAGAATAGCAGGCTTTGATACACAAGGTTACCCAGCGGGAGATGGTTCTCTTGTGCACCGCCTGACCTTTTTTGGCGCCCATGTAGCCAACAAAGAGCTGGTCATCCACCCGGAAGTGTTGTGTGCGGTTGATATAAAAGGAAAGCGCACGTTTTGGGTCCAGACGGTGGAGCCTCTCTTCCTCTCTGGAAGGATGCGGAGGCGGAAAGAAGGTGGGCAAAGTGATGGTCTGCCCAATGTGGAAGGCAGTAACCACCTTTGGCAAGAAGGACGGACGCGTCCTAAGAACAACCTTGTCTGGATGGACAGACAGAAAGGGAGGTTTGCATGATAGAGCCTGGAGCTCACTCACCCGCCGAGCGGAGGTGATGGCCACCAGAAAGGCTGTCTTCAGAGTCAGAAGACGAAGAGGACAGTTATGTAGAGGCTCAAAGGGAGCGCACATGAGAAAGGTAAGAACCAAGTTCAAGTCCCACTGAGGCATCACAAACGCAATAGGAGGGAAGAGGTGTAATGCCTTTAAGGAATCTGTTAACAACAGGGGACTTGAAAAGGGAGGGCTGATCAGGAAGCCTGAGGAAGGCCGAAATGGCACAAAGATAGCCCTTGATGGTACCCAGGGCAGAACCCTGTTGGGCCAGTGAAAGAAGGAACAGAAGAACCTCAGAAAGAGGGGCAGAGAGGGGATTCACAGCCTTTGCTGTGCACCATACCACAAACTTGTTCCACCTGCAGGCGTATACCACCTTAATGGAGGGACGCCTGGCTGCCAGAATCACATCACAAACTTCGGGAGGTAAGTCGAAAGGAATCAACTGCCGCCGCTCAATCTCCACGCAAGCAGGTGGAGGCTGGACAGGTTCGGGTGGAGGACCGTCCCCTGCTGCTGCGACAGAAGATCCTCCCGAAGAGGCAGACGGATCGGGGGATCGACGCTCATACTGAGTAGCTCGGGATACCAAACTCTTCGAGGCCAGTCCGGAGCCACAAGGATGACTTGGGCCCGGTCGCGCCGAATCTTCTTCAACACTCTGGGTAGAAGTGGTATAGGCGGAAAGGCGTACAACAGACCGCAACTCCACTCGCGACGAAAAGCGTCGCCGAGCGAGTGCCGCCTTGGGAATTCCAACGCGCAGAACTGATGACATTGCGTGTTCTCTTCGGTGGCGAATAGATCTAACCAAGGCTCTCCCACTGCAGAAAGAGACCTTGCGCCACTTCCGAGTGAAGACGCCATTCGTGATCCATCATGCACCTGCGGCTGAGTTCGTCCGCCCTGGCGTTCAGGGAACCTGCCAGGTGTTGAACCATCAGGAACATGCCCTGATGTTCCAGCCATGTCCAGAGGCGCAGAGCCTCCTGACAGAGGGTCCACGACCCCACCCCGCCTTGTTTGTTGCAGTACCACATGGCGGTGGTGTTGTCTGTGAACACCTGCACTACCTTCCCTTTGACAGAGGGAAGGAATGCCTTGAGTGCAAGTCGGATCGCCCGGAGCTCCAGAAGGTTGATATGGAGCCGGGACTCCGCCCGGAGACCAGAGGCCTCTGATCTCCGCCTCTCCCATGTGACCGCCCCATCCCAGAAGGGACGCGTCCGTCACAACTGTGTGCTCTGGCTGGGGAAGGGAGAGGGATCTGCCCATGACCCATTGCCGGTTCGAGAGCCACCACTGCAACTGTTTTGCAGCCCCCTCCGAGATCTGGAGGTGATCGGACAGGTTGCCCTGGTGCTGCGCCCACTGGAACTTCAGGTCCCACTGCAGAGCCCGCATATGCCATCTGGCATGATCGACCAGCAGGATGCAGGAGGCCATGAGGCCCAGCAGCCTCAGGGTCATCCGTACCGAAACCCAGGATAAAGGCTGAAAGATTGGAATCATAGCCTGAATATCCCGGACTCACCGTTCGGGAGGATAGGCCCGAAACTGCGTCGTGTCCAGAACTGCTCCGATGAAAAGGAGCTGTGGAGAAGGAATCAGATGCGACTTCGGCACATTGATGGAGAACCCCAGCGAGTGCAGGAGTTCGGCCATAGTCTGGAGGTGGGAGACAACTGCCTGGGACGAGCCCGCCTTCAGCAGCCAGTCGTCGAGGTAGGGGAAGACTGGAACCCCTGCCCGGCGCAGATGAGCTGCGACCACCGCCATCACTTTCGTGAACACCCGAGGGGCACTTGTAAGGCCAAAGGGGAGCACGTTGAACTGAAAATGCTCGAGGCCTACCGTGAACTGTAGGTAACGCCGGTGGGCCGGCAGGACGGGGATGTGGAAATAAGCGTCCTGCAAGTCCAACGCTACCAACCAGTCTCCAGGGTCGAGGGCAGTCAAGACCTGAGCTAGGGTGAGCATCTTGAACTTCTCCTTCCGGAGGAAGCGATTGACGTTCCGGAGGTCCAAGATAGGACGCATGTCCTCCTTGTCCTTTTTGGGCACCAGAAAGTAGTGGGAGTAGCAACCATGTCCTACTTCTGGGGTCGGAACATGCTCGATGGCCGTGACTTCCTTCTGCAGAAGTACCAAGTGATCCCCTGACATGCGGTGGAATTGAGGTGGCATGGCTGGGGGGGTGGTCTCGAAGGGGAGGGAGTAGCCCCTTCGGACAATGTCCAAGACCCACCTGTCCGAGGTGATGGGACGCCAGTGGGGAAGGTGATGGCGGACCCTGCCCCCTACTGGCGTGCTGTGCACCGGAAAGGAGGGACTAGGAGGGCTTGGAGGCCGCGGACGGGTTGGAGGTGGTGGCCTGACCCGCACGCTGGTTGCCCGAACCGCCCCAGCGGTATCCACGTCCTCGGCCACGCGAAGACGCTTGCTGCGCGGGCCGGTGGCTGGGCAGCTGACGTGACTGGGCGCCCCTTCCGAGGCCACGAAAGGGGCGAAAAGCAGAGGTTAGCGGAGGGCGCACAACAGAAAGGCCCAGGGACTTGGCAGTAGCCCGTGAGTCCTTAAAACGCTCCAGCGCATGGTCTGCTTTGGAACCAAAAAGACCGACTCCATCAAAGGGCATGTCCATGAGTGTATTCTGGACATCACCCGAGAAACCAGTTGTTCTCAGCCAGGCGTGGCGACGTAGCGCCACCGTCGTTGCAAGCGATCTGCCCAGCGAGTCGGCGGTATCAAGGCCACAACGTATGGTGTATTTAGCCGCATCTCTTCCTTCCGCAATGGCGCGGGTAAGCAGTGTCTGGTCCTCCTCAGAACACTGTGGCAAAACAGCCGCAACCGAATCCCACAGGGAGTGGGTATATCGGCCCAAAAGGCAAGCGGTGTTGACGGACCGCAAGCCAGCACTGGAGGAAGAAAAAGCCTTCTTCCCAAATTGGTCCAGGCGTTTGGATTCCCTATCCGGAGGGGCTGTAGGGAAGGCGGTTTGGGAGGCAGAGGCTTGGACAACCAAGCTCTCGGGGGTGGGATGTTGGGAGAGAAACAAGGGGTCGCCCGGAGCAGGGCGATGGCGTCGGGCCACGTTCCTATCCACAGGAGCCCCTGTGGTGGGCTTGGACCAGGCGCCCAAAGAACGTCAGTCAGTGCATCATTAAACGGCAGCACAGTCTCCGTGGAGGAAGCTTCCGGCTGAAGCACTTCCGTCAGGAGATTAGTCCTGACAGCCACAGTAGGCAATTGGAGGTGCAAGGCTCCAGCTGCTCTACGCAACACCGTTGCGAAATTAGCTCCCTCCTCCGTAGCCACGGGAGGAGACAGCATGCCAGTGTCAAGGGTAAGTGTCTAGACCACTGGCATCCCCAAGTTCCTCAGCCCAGTCCTGATCATACTCACACTGTTGTGTGAGAGGGTCTTCCGACCCCTCCCAGCTCTCCTGGTCCTCCTCTGGTTCAAAATATGGAGGAGGAGGGACATTTGGGACCCAAGGTCTCATCGGCGCCGGAGCCGGCGTCGAGCGACGTCGGTCCGGCTCCATGTCCGGAGCCGGAGAGAACCGGGGAACGACGCCGTCCGGAGCCCCGGACGGCGTCAGGAACGGCACCGGGGACATCGGCGTCGGCGGAGGCGTGGTTAGGTCAACCGGCGTCGATGGGGGTTGCGGTACCACCGGAGCCGGGATCGAGGCCGGGGCCGGGGCCGGGATGAAGGCTGGCGAGACAGGCGACGCCGGGACCGGAGTCGGCGGCGACGCCGGAGCAACCCCATCAGGGCCCGCGGGGCCCGAAGGCGCAGCGGAGGGACCTTGAGGCCCGAAGAGGCGGGCCATGGCTGACAGGAATTCCTGTATTTCGGCCGCAGTCGCCCCCGAACCTGGAAAGGACGGGTAATGCGGGGGTGGCTCCACAGGCATGTCCGGGGCCGCGGGGGCGGGGACGGTGCCGACAGGGGCCTCAGCCGAGTCGCGAGACCGGCGAGGCGAAGTCTTAGAGCGATGATGCTTCTTAGACTTTTTGTGCTTCGACTTACCCGAGGAGCGCGAAGACTTGGACTCCGACGACCGGCGGGGGCTCCGCGACCGGCCCCTCGACCTCTCACGGGACCGGGGCTTGGTGCGGCGCAGAGCCGACTGCCGGACCTCGAGTAGCTTTCGAGACCGCTCTCGCAAAGTCTTCGGGTGAAGTTTCCGGCAGTCAGGACACGACTTTGTGTCGTGGTCTCGGCCGAGACAGTAGAGACACTCTAGATGCGGGTCTGTGATCGACATCATTCGACCACAGGCGTCGCATGGCTTGAAGCCGGGCATCCCTACGACACCTAGGAGTCGATGAAGACTCGAAAAGAAACAGTGAAAATTCACCCAAAATTTAGTCAAAAATTGACTAGGGCACTGCTCTTCCCGGATCTGCGCTTACTGGCGCGGAAAAAGAAGAACTGACGTCAGCGCGCAGGGGCGGCGTCTAAGTACTGCCCGCGACGTCATCCCGGCGATCACAACGACGGACGCGGAGCCGCACGACGCCGCCTACCAACGCGCAAGGGTACTGCTGCGCAAAAACTTTCCGGATCCAGTCTGACGCCTGGGGATATTCTAAGGTAAGGAATCTGTCACTAACGTGTCTCTTTCAGATACGTGTGTTTACTCGTTCATGCTTTGCAAAATAAACTGCTCCTCTTATGCTTGGCTCCCGTGGTTATGCTCATCGTGCTAATTCATATTTTAGCGTTCATGCCATTCTCTCAAATCTACTAACGAATTGGCTTCGGACTCAAATGAAAGCCTAGGCAATAATGTAATTGGTAGTACCGTTCACTGCACTACCCCTTTATGAAGAATCCCTCCAAATCGTCAGTTGTGAATGAGGTGGTGCAAATTTAGAAAAGCATACCACTGAAATTCCAAATGTGGAATAATGAGACTGGTATCCAATCCACAAGACAGTCTTCTCCACAGGATGCACAAACAGCAAAAATTAAAACAATGAAGGCCCTTTTGCTGATACTATTTAAAACGTAATAATGGACTCAGACATTCATAAATAATCCATAAAACATTTGCTGTACAAATTGCCATACCCTTCTAGAAGGACAAAGACACGTAAGCTTTACTATTCAAGCACAATGCTTCAGCCAAGTCAACTAGCATTGTGCGAGCAGATGGAACGGAGAGATGGTAGTGTTTAGAGAAGATATTTTTAATACCCTTTGAGAAGACTTATCACAGATTCCTAGGCTATGAGCCCCCTCTTATCACTAGAAGTACAAAGAAAGTCACATATAGTCATGCAAATTACGCTAGATGTGCAATTTTGACAGAAAATAAGGGGACTCTGACTATTACTATGAATAGGCAATATGATTGCTAGATTGATTTCCTACTCAAACAAATGTTTTGAACCGAGTTTAACAAAATATGGTAAAATCTGCTCAATGTCAGAGATTTCTAGCAACTAAATTGCTTGCAATTTTGCCACACTTAAAACGGAATGGGTCTATTGAGAACTGCACTTACATTACATTAAAAAAAATAAAAAAAATCGGTTAGTTTGGGGACTTAAAGACAGAATGCTATGTTGGGGTCAATTTCTAATGCAAACTAAACAAACAAAAGCTCTTGCATGTTTTTGAGACTTCCCGAAAAAGATCACTGGGGAATACACCAATCAAACGCTTCAGTTTCATAGCATCTGGGAAAAGTGTTTTTGACCAGCGGCTGTTAAATGTAGCTAGAACTTACTTTTCAGAGATCTGTGGTTTGGTTCCTGTTATGCAAGACATATTCCAGGAGAATTAAAGTTTTAGAGTCAAAGAAAACAGTTCTGATTCTTGTATGACTAAGTAGGACAGCTGCCGCAACCCAGTAACACTGATAATCGATTCTGACATTCAGAGACTTTAATGAACAGGCTTTGCTTAACCAATAAACCAGTGACTTGATTTCGAAAATGAAATACCTTTTGTGGGTTTTTCTATGATGTATGTCATCTGATGTAATAATATACCAGAAATGTAAATACTGTCTCATCCTAAAACAGGTTTTAAAAGGTGCAGACACATTCCCCTTATCCAAGGAATTTGCGTCAGCCTGTCATATTTGCAAGACACAGCCCTTGTGCCTTGCTTTCAGCAGAATGGTCAGGGATTTTATTTTGGAAGTGCCTTCCATTCACAAGATGGCATTGCGGATACCACAGTTGGACAACAGGAGGCCAAGTCATACCCCGGACTAACATAAAGGCACTGCGGAGCCATTCTAACGGCAGGCTGTGTACTATATAAGTACAAATTAACAATAACAACAAACAGGATATTGAAGAGGAAGGGCACTGGATAGGCTGAACAATGCTTCCCTTCCACACCCCTCACCCCCCCCGTGAATGCGCAGGACATTGCTTACCATCATGCCAAAGTGCCTCTGAGGTACCTTGACACTGGAGCAAAGGCTGGGAGTAGAGACTTGGAACACAGGATTCAAAAATCACAGGGAATGAAACATCAAGCAAGCATTAACTAGCCATGCCACCCTCAAGGCATGGCTACTAACCGAGACGGAACCCATACTCCACTTTTAGCACAGGCTTCCTGAATAGGTGCTTCAATGAATCAAGACTGGGAGACATAAGTTGCTTTACCTTAGGCTGTATTCAGTCTCTGGGGTCACACAATTTCTGTTCTACAGCACTAGTGTTGCTATTGCGACATTTAAAATAATCCTCCCCATCAGAATCGAGTGAGGTAGAAGAGCTCAAGCCACGTGAAGAAGGCACCGTATCCACCAAAGGAGTAGAAGCAGCCACTTCAAAGCACGCAGACGCCCCAGGCTAATTTCCTTTAGAGCCATCGATCTGAATTACACAAGTTAAAGTCAGGTGGTCATTACTCCTTGATATAAAAGCTCTTAGCGTAGTCACTGGTGAGTTAAGACAAGTGTCTTTTGAAAGGCGGAAGCAGCCTAACTAGAGGGCATGGGCAGCATCTTCTTGGCAAGGGAAGTGGCGCAGATTTTCGAAAGAGCAAGAGTTGAGCAGATGTTCACATCTGCGCATGAGGCTTTTGATCAACATGATGTGTGTGATTTAAAAAAATAATTCAACAATCCTAAAACCACCCACCGCGAAACCTAGGGTAATTACTACATCATTTGCAAAAGGATGGAGGCACAAGTAATAGTTAAAAAATCCTAAACAATAAATAGTCCCTGGGCCCTCTAAGGGTGCTCTCCAACCCCATACATGCTGGGGTTCAGTGACTGTATGAGACATTTGGTTTGCGTATTACCAAATGGCAAACTAATGTATTCGGTTCTTTTAAGGACCGGCTCAACCATCTGCTTAATCCTGGGGTATGTTTATTGAACTGTCAAAACTTCAAGGTGCTGTCAGACAGCAGGTGCACAGTAAATGATAAAAAGACTACTTCCTCGCTACACCCATTAGTTAATGCAGGGGCACAATTTGTGATTATGTGATAGTCTATATTCTGAAGCGGGCACTAGGTTATCTACACGGAGGCGTGTGGGCAATAGGGACGAATGCAGATCAAAATCCAAACATTATACATTAGAACTCGGATGTGTCTGTCTTATGATGTAATTGCATGAAGAGAGTTCTACATAATGGTTCAACAAGACAAAAAAACATTGCTTAAGTGGCCTCAAAATCCACAAGAGTTTCTAAAATGATATATTTTTTAATAAAACTACAGAGTGGAGAATCACTTCTTAAATCATTGATTTGAAAAGAATAAAGATACAGAATTCTGTAGGCTCTAAATGTCGTGTTTATAAGAGTGTTGCTCAAAGCAGGAGCAGAATTTGGATTAGGCAGATAGTCAAATAAACATTGGCGCTTGCTTCACAAGGCAGCTGTGCGGGCGCACTTAACACTGTTCTCTAACAGCACAAAGGGGAATAGTGGTTTAACATATCAGAATACATTATGAGGGATCTCGCAAGACTTTTTAATTCACAACGTTCATTACCACATTTTAATCCATTACATAAATCTGCATTTCTAAAACGCCCTTCAAATTGAAAGCAGAGGGGCTACTAGTTTTATTTTAGGTACTGAATTATTTTATGGTCACATTAACATTTAAGAGCTCAACTTATGCAACAGGATCTATGCACACGTTTGTGAGTTTGCAGTTCATGAAGTAGCTCTTCTGAGACAACAATTCCTTTTCACTGGATTAGTGAACTGTTACTTCTGCTCCCAGGGGTAGGTTTTTTGTTTTAAAAAACAAATGATTTGCAACCTACTTTCTCCTTTATAATATTTGCATTAATTTTTTAGTGTTTAAACTACGAGTAATGGCACTGTGAAAGCATGCTTTTGCTGGTTTATATTTTAATGAAGTCCGTACCAAAAAAGACCAAGGACAATGCTGTAATACTGTAAAACTTGCCTTTATGAGGCCAACACCATGAAAAAGAAATTAGGCGCTGTAAATAAAATAAAACCCAGGAAGAAAAGAGATGCAAATAAAAAAAATGAAATGTGAGCCAATGCCATTACATTTACCCATTGTTAAAACACAACACTTTTAAATGCTGTTATAGTTTGCTTAGTTCTTCAGACTACTATTTTGGGGAGCCAATGCTGACACTATAAATTTTGACCATTATAAATATGCACGTGATAGCCCCCTATTATGATTTTTTTATATAACAGATACATACATAGGCTTCTTGATACGAGTACCGCCACCGCCTAGTGCTACTTAGGGAATACCTATGAGTTCAGAGCTTTAAGACAGGAAGGTGGAACTGATGACTCAGGTAAACTGTGGAAGAGAGTTCGAAGCCCCGACACCTTTATGGGCCTCTCTGAAATGAGGGGCAATTAAGAGACCAGCAATACCTGGTAGTACTAGCTGATGGAGGTTGCTAATCATTGACTTGAAGAATGACAGCACGAGACCATGGAGCCAGCCACGCAGATATTTGACATTTACCATGAAGTGGACACAAATAACATTAATAATCAAAGAGCTGCTTCTAAAGGGTGTTCCAATCTTTTTTTTGTTTAAATGTACGAGTTGCTTACCTTCGGTAACGATGTATCTGGTAGAGACGTTGTCTAGCCGCAGATTCCTTAACTGAGAATATCCCCAGGCGTCAGACTGGATCCGGAAAATTTTGCGCAGCAGCACCTCTGCACGACGGGGGCGGCGCCGCTTGGCTCCGCCCTGACGTCGTCCCCGGACATGACGTCAGTGGAGCCATATAGGACCCTCCCGGCGCGCTGACGTCAGTTTTCTCCGGAGGAACTTTTCCGCGCCACAACGCGGAGCCCCCACTAAAACTGTGAGAGTATGGGAACAGTGTGCGAATAAAAAAGAAAATTGGTGAGAAAGAACCAAAGGGTGAGAAAGCACCATGAACGACAGTGAGAAGCACTGTCGACTGAAAGTTGGTGAAAAGGAAAGAGCAGAGCAATACTCTGAGAAGCAGTTTCGCAAAAGCGAAGTGAATGCCACCCCTGAGGCAAATTGATCTATAAAAAGAAGACCAAGGCAGACGACAGAAAGCCTGCACCAGATGAAGTGAATGAAAAGAGCAGAACAGTACACTGAGAAGCAATCCCGCAAAAGCGAGAGAATGCCCTCTCCTGAGGCAAAATGGCAATGAGAAGAGCCAACAGCGAAAGGCAAGAAAGCCTCAAACCATAGGATTAAAGAAGAGAAAAGAAAGAAATAGGGAGACTCTGTCCCCTGTGAGAGAACCATTGGACTGAGGCACAGGCCAAAAAGACCTCAAAACCAATTGACAGGAGGAGTGTCAATGGAGAAGGTGGGTGGGAGGGTAGAGAACACCTGTAGGCCCAATACTGGAGGAAACCCATGTGGAAAAATGCAGAAGGACACCTGAACTCACTGCCCAAGCATGAGATTGGGAGGAGCTTAACAAGGAAACCAAAGGAATAAGCCTGACGGGGAGGGAGGTGAGAGATACCACCCCGTAGAAAGACAAAGCCACTCCGAGGGAGGCGAATGCAGAAAACCCCACCTGAAAAGGTCCTCGCAGATCGGGGAGGATGGGTGGGCGTTAAGGAATCTGCGGCTAGACAACGTCTCTACCAGATACATCGTTACCGAAGGTAAGTAACTCGTACATCTGATAGAGACATCTAGCCGCAGATTCCTTAACTGAGAATAGATACCAAAGCCATACCCCATAGGAGGCGGGTCTGCGAGTGAACCCCACTAAGTTCCCAAGGGAACAGAAGTGTCAACCAGTTGACTAAACACAGTGGGGGCAGCACTGGCAGAATGGGCAACACCAGACTAGGATACTCCGTAGGGAGTGGCCAACAATGAGAGGCAAAGGCATCAAAAGCTGCCAAGGGCGGCAGGAAAGCCCTTTCAGTTAAACAGAGTTGAAAGGGAGCACAGAACCAGAAGGTTAGTGCGGAATGAGAGTGGATATCTTCTGTAAAAGAAGAGGAACTAAATGTAGGATATGAGGGATCCGCAGGAGCCGATGGACCTGCAAAAGAGAAAGGTCCAGCTAGGGTACAAGAATGGACCGAGTCTGAGTATGCAGGACGGACATGCATGACAGTGAAAGAAACACTGTGGAACTGGGAACAGCAGCGGAAGGATGCTGACGACGCCCAGGATGACTCAGTGTTACTGGAAACACAAGACCTGCCAATGCACCATCGCCCATGCACCGGACATGTGAAAGGGCGGGCATCAAAAGGCAGAATGGCAGAGAATGAGGCAATAACCAGTGGCACGCACGTGGGGAACAGAAGTACACAATAGACACTGTGTGTACCGCCAGAACCACACCACGGAAAGGGAAAGGCACAATGAAGCGCCACGAGCAAAAGGTGAGATGGGAGAGACGCATCACCAGGGTGTACCGCGTGAAAGAGATCCGGCAAAACGAACACACGTAGAAGACTTGCGCTCACGAAAAGTGAGGAACAAGACCACGGCCACTGTAAGAAGGACCATGCATGTGGGAGGTCTGGGTGTGTGTAGTACGCCAGACAGGAGAAAAGAAGACAGGATGCAGCCCGGAGGATGCGTTGAGAAATAAAAGAAAAGAAAAGGCACCATAGGCACCAACAGGCATGTTGCAGCGGTACCGGACAGAGCAATGCCCAGAGCCAGACGCAACAGTCAAAGGCGGTAGGGAAGATCCACCGTTCACCGCGAGACAGACAGGGAGGCCGAGCAGTACTGGAAGGAGTCAGTACGAAACGTACAGGAGGAACAAAAGTGGATGTACGTACAATAGCCCACAAGGAAAACAATGTTCTGAGGAGAACACTCCCGCTGAGAGCAGCAACAGCAGCCCGAAGGAAAGCCCGACAACACTGGTGCGTAAGGCAGCAGGGAAATGGGAAGCTCTGGCAGGTGAAGTGGCTATAAAAGCAAGGCACAAGACAATGTAAAGTATCAGCGCCTGGGGCCAGAACGCCACCATGGAGAGCAAAGTCCAACCATGAAAGGACTACGCAGCATGGATAGAGGAGAGTAGAACTAGGCAACGTAAAGTTGCAGGAAAGCGCAGCAGCCCGTGACAGCGAACATACCAGGGAGCAGCCACCGGACGCTTATAGAACACAGAAGAATAGTGCCGAGCTAGCTGTGCGTGCTCGGGGACAGCGACAGGGTCCCGCTGGGAGGCAGTCCACAGATGGGACGGCCGCAGCAAAAGAACCACGACGAGACAGTTAGGAACCAGATGGTCGCAAGGAAAGTGGCTGACGATCAAAGGCAGCACAAACCACCCAAGGAGGGCTAACCTGAAAAAACCCTCCTGGAAGAGGTGACACGAGGTAGAACCTCAAAGTCCTCCGGGAAGAGGGCAAACAAGGACTTTAAAGCCCTCCTGGGCCTGAAGAAATGGAGCAGTGAGATGCAGGGGAGTGCCACACACCAGCAGCAGACACCATGAGAGAGGCGATAGAGCGAGACCAACAAATGGACCGCAAGAAGGCCCCGGGAGGGACCGCAGCAGCAGTGAAAGTTTACAGGCACAGCCGCAGGACAACCTCGTGAAAAAGACCCCACAGGAGCCTACCAAGACTTCTGTGTGAAGGAGGCAGCTATACAATAGCCAACAAATACCCCACATAGGGTAAGTATCAACCCCAACAAGGGGCACCTCTTGAGCGTGAGCTCATAGACAGAGGATCAACAGAAATATAAGCAGCTGACCAGCTGCATGAAAGAAAAGAAATTGCGGCGAGAAGCCGCCCCGGCCGTTCAGGTATTACAGCATGAACCCAGGGCCGATATGAAGCAGAGACAACACTGCAGAGGGTGAGGACAAAGTCCGCAAACGGACAAAAACAGAATAAAAACTATGGAAGGTTATAGAGAAGGCGGTGAACCGCAGAGTCCGCATGTTCGTTAAACAGGGACACACCATCAAATGGCAAATCCCGGAGACTGTCACGAACATTTTCGGGGAAACCCCCGTCGCGTAGCCAAGCATGGCGACGCAGAGCAACGGACATGGCCATTGCCCGTCCCACCAAATCGGTGGAGTCAATGGCCGACCGAATGGTAAAGCGTGCCATCTCTCGGCCTTCATGAAGGAAACGAGCCATGTCAGCACGAAGACTCTCAGGGAGAGAAGGTAAAAGACACTCCACAGAGTCCCAAAGGGCACAAGAAGCCCGGGCAAAGACGCAAGCCATGTTCAGAGCACGTAAGGCTGAACTAGAGGACGCAAAAATGCTGCGTCCACATGTCTCCAACCAACGAGACTCCTTAGTGGGAGGCAGCAATAGAGGCGGAGAGGAAGGCTGCATGGCAAAAGCCACCTGGACTACTAGTCCCTGAGCCCCAGTCTGAAGGGACAAACAGGCTGGGCCCCCAGGGGCCGGACGATGCCGATGCGCTAAGGCCCGGTCGACAGGATCTCCTGAAGAGTGCCGTGCCCACGTTCCAAGAAGCGCGTCGAACAACAAGCCGCTAAAAGGCAGCAAGGGTTCCATGTCCACCTCACCCTGGTGGAGGAGATCCAATAATGGATCGGAGGACAAGGAGACAGACGGAGGGTGCAAGTGTAAAACAGCTGCAGCCCTGCGAATACCCCTTAAAAACAATGCACCAGCTTCAGTGGGCATACTGGAGGGCGACAATAGGCCATCTGTAGGGGACGGTTGCAAGCTGACACGTCCTGCAGCAGGAGGAGCAAGGGGCCACTGACCACAGGGCATCGGAGCCAAATGGCGTGGAGATAACCCCGGGTATACCGGATCCGTGTCCTCCCGAAGCGGAGAAACAACTGGAACCGGCGGCTGCTCCGGCGTCGAACGACGCCAAGACGCAGCGAACCGATGTCGACCTCCACGAGAGGCGACCCGGCTGTGGCACGAGCCGGCTTCGACGTCCCCACCACCGATAGGTGCGGAGAAGGAGGACGACGACCAGGAGTTGACAGGCATGGTGCCGCTGGCGCCGCCGATGTCGATGCAGGGAGCCGCCAGGGGCCATGCGGAGACACGGCAGAAGGGCTTGACGTGGGGCTAGGACGCCCATCCGGGTTGTGTCCCGACGTCGGCACGACTCCGGAGCCGGCGCCGAGGCACTCGGCCGGCGCCGAGGGCGAACCGGCCGGCGAAGATCCGACCTGAACGCCTACCTCCTCTGTGGGACCCGAAGGCGCGCCAGGGAGAGGAGGTGACCCGAAGATGGAGTGCAGAGCCTTGTAGTAGGCTTCCATCTGGGGTCGAGTCGCACCATCACCCGGAAAGGGCGGGTAAATGGAGGCCGACTCTGGGGGGTACGGCTCCGTGGTGGAACGGGAACCATGACCCCGATCGTCACGTAGAAGCGAGGTCGATGACCTCCGTGACTTGTGCTTGGACTTACCTGTAGGTGAACGACGGTCGCAGGAACGACTCCGGGAGCGGACGCGGACAGAAGAGCCAGCCCGAGAGCGGCAGGGAGACGCCGTGCGGGATATCCGGGCAGCCAGGAGCTTCATCCGGCGCTCCCGCAGGGACTTCGGACGCATCTGCCGGCAGGCGTCACACTCCAGGGAGTCGTGGTGCGACCCAATACACCACATGCAAATGGTGTGCAGGTCCGACGCCGACATCTGTCGCGAACAGGTCTCACACACCTTAAAGCCCGAAGGCATCGCACACCGTTTCTTGACGCAGAAGGCATCGAAAAGGCCTGAAGAAAACAGGCCAGAGGAACAGCTGAATCCCGGATCCGCGTTGGGACGCGGAAAAGAAGGAAACTGACGTCAGCGCGCCGGGAGGGTCCTATATGGCTCCACTGACGTCATGTCCGGGGACGACGTCAGGGCGGAGCCAAGCGGCGCCGCCACCCGGCGCGCAGAGGTGCTGCTGCGCATAATTTTCCGGATCCAGTCTGACGCCTGGGGATATTCTCAGTTAAGGAATCTGCGGCTAGATGTCTCTATCAGATCTTTTTATTAACATTTTGCACATTTTAAGCATACAAACAAAGCAGTGCTCATGCGTCTAGAAAAGGTAGTTGCCAACAGTACAGTGTCTAGTACCCAACACCAAAGAAAGAGACAGATGAGTGTATCACAGTGACCACAAGAGGTCGTAGGGCAGTGTCTATAGACAAGGCGTATCGATGTCGATGAGTCTTACCACCGGAAGGCATGCATGTGAACAGTTCAGATATAGTGCAGTTTGAACCAAACTGGGGACATAGGGTACAACAAAAGGAGGACAACGTAATTCAAGGAAGGGTAAGGGAGTCGCTTGAAACCTGCTGCCGTGTCTAGTGTAGCCGGGGGGGCCCAGATCCATCAGGACCCAGTGACAATGGAGTTCTGAAACAGAAGGATCATATCAGTCTGGAAGTCAGCGTTAATCAACACCCCTGCCGGTGGGGGATGAACTGCGGGTATCAGCCCCAGGCATCGTTCTCGGATCCCCTGTGTTAGTGACCATTTCCTGGAGCTTCGAAACCATGGTGTCCCACTGAGGCGCTAGGGGGAATGTACGAATGCCAAGCAGGTCCTCCCTACGTAACGCCACCCCCTCCGCTCTGGCCCAGTTAAGCAAGGATCAGCGCCAGGCGAGTGGGTGCGGCGATAGAGGAGATTTCCATCGCTTTGTGACCAAGCGTTTGGCTGTTATTAGACCCAGGTCCAGAAATCGAGTGGCTGCTCTATATTTTTTATTTCTGCCAAAGAGGTGTAATACATGAGCCTCCCATCTAGGGGTGACAGCACGGGAGGTGCAAGCTGTCAGGGTAGCTGTCACATTGCTCCAGTATTCGCTTAAGACCGGACAATGCCAGAGCATATGGAGAATGTTGGTGTCTAACTGCCGGCAACGGGGGCAGGCCGCGTCTACGCGGCGGAAGTGCCTGTTGATTTGAGCTGGGGTAAGGTAAGCCCGATGTAACACAAAGAATTGAATTTGCTTGAACCGCTGATTGCGTGGAATGTATGTCGGGCTGCCCCGGGCAACAGTCCACTCTCTATCTGTGAATGCCCTCCCCAGGGCCCCCTCCCAATGGTGCCGAAGCCGAGTGAGGTCAGCCTCCGTGTGTTGCCGGATGGAAGATGCGAAACAGCGTGTCAGGCATCTCCCGGTTCCCATCACATGAAGGTATTGCAATGTGTGGTGAATGGGCAGCTCCTGAGCAAGTGTACCCCATTTAGATGATAACGAGGCTATAAGTGTTCTATGTAGTAAAAACTGTCCAGGGCGTAAGTTCCCCTCCGCTATGAGGTCTTGTTATGGGACAAGGGAGCCGTCCTGAAAAAGGTCTCCTATGTCCTGGACTCCCTCCGAGGCCCAGTGCTGTAGCTCAGTCGCCGTTGTGTAGGTGTCCCCTCGTGGGGTTCTCAGCAATGGGATAGCGGGTGCGTATGGGATGGTGGTTCTAGTGAGAAAGAGACTCCTACGAAAGCACCTGTAGGCTACGTGGAGTAGAAGGGTGTCGGGGGGGTCTAAACTTGGAGCAAGGATGAAAAATCTGTAAGAGGCTACATAGTGCCAGTGGGGGTTGTAATGAAGCTGCGTCTGGTAAGTAACGAGACGATAGCCACCTGGCAACCCATTGCAGCTGGGAAGCTAAATAATAATGTTCAAAGTTAGGCACCGCTAGGCCACCCAGTTCGGTAGGCAGGTATAGTTTCCCCATGGATACTCTATGGCGTGATGTTCCCCATATAAAGTCTCTCACAACTCTTTCCCATTGCCTGAAAAAAGGGGGGGGGGGAGATGATAAGGTGTAGAGTGGCGAAATAGTAGAGAAGGCAGGGAAGGACTACCATTTTAATGAGTGCAATCCTCCCAGAAATCGCCAGAGGAAGAGTCTTCCAGAAACCCATCTGTGACCGAATCGCTGTAGTGGCCGGGAGTACGTTCCCGTCAAAAAGGTCAGCTTTGGTGTGGTATACTCGCACCCCCAAATAGCGGAAAGGATCCACACCCCAGGTTACCGGGGTCCCCCCCCAGAACGTTTCCCAGATCAGGAGTCTCCCTCAAGAATGGTGAAAGTATAGATTTCGCAGCATTAACCCGCAGTCCCGAAGCACGTGCAAAATGACTTAGGGCCTGGTCAAGTTTAGGGGGGTTGTTATGGAGGTCTCGGGCATATAACAGCAGGTCGTCCACGTATAACGAAATGGGATGTGTGCCATCTCCCAGCGCAATCCCCATGTCAACGTGAGTACGAATGTGAAGCGCCAGCGGCTCCACTGCTAACGTGAACAAAAGAGGGGACAGCGGGCATCCCTGCCGAGTTCCACGTCGCACCTGAATGGGATCTGAGACATAGGGCCCCGTCCGGACCCGGACCGACTGTTTGTGGTACAGCAATCGTACCATACTAAGGAAGTATTGTCCTACTCCAAAACGGGCCAGAACGGTGAATAGGAAATTCCAAGCCAGCGAATCGAAGGCTTTCTCAAGGTCTAACACCATGCAGCCCGAGCGAGGCCAAATCGATAGGGGCGTATTCCGCCACCCGAAAGTAGCGTTGTATGTTCAAAGCAGTGTTACGCTGCGGAACGAAGCCATTCTGGTCGGAGTGCACTAAATCAGGGACAAGCGGAGCCAGCCGATTGGCCAAGATTTTCACCAGGATCTTATAATCCATGTTCAGGATTGCAATCGGTCGATAAGAGCCAGGGGTCCTTACCAGGTTTCAGCAAAGAAACCACGTTGGCTGTACGCATGGTTGGAGGTAGAACCCCATCCGAGATTGCCGCTATAAACAGCGAGTGGAGATGTGGCACTAAATGGTCTGAGTAAGTCTTGAAGAACTCAGCCGGGAGGCCGTCGGGGCCCGGCGTTTTGCCGGAGGACAAGGAGCGCAGCGCGTCTCTTATTTCGTCTTCTGTTAAAGGGGAGTCCAAGTCAAGGAACTGGTCAACTGTAAGAGTGAGCAGCTCCACTGTGTCCAAAAAGGATTCCACACTTTGGGCGTTGCCCATCAGTCGGGTCTCATACAGTCGAGGGTAGTGTTCAGTCATCAGTGCATGAATGTCTCCCTGGGTACCTCGCTCCTGGCCCAGGTCATCAATTAGCAACTGTATGGGGCGCTGGGGGTGTTCTTGCCGGATCAAGTAAGCCAGCAGCCTCCCGGCTTTGTCCGCCTTAGAGTGGGAACGGGCCGAGTGCGCCAAATAATTATGGCACCCGAGTCTCTCCAGCAGCGCCTCCCGCTCGACATGGGCAGCATCCAAGCGCCTCTGCTGCTCCGGGCAAGTGACGACCCGCGTCTCGAGTTGAAGCAGCTGTCTCTCAATGGCTGATAGTGAAGTGTCTAGTTGTCTGCGAATGCTCCAGGCCTGCCCCAGACAGTGACCCCTAATCACTACTTTAAAGGCCTCCCATTCGGTTAGAGGTGAATCCGTGGAAGCCGTATTGAGTGCAAAGTAAGTGGCTATCGCAGCCTCCAGCGAGCCGCGGAAGATAGGATCTTCCAGAGCCGCTGTCTGCAAACGCCAGACCGGAATCGGAGATCGCGCCTCCCAGGCCAGAAGCATTACCAGGGGATTATGGTCAGAATGCGTCCGACCTAGGTAGTCGATAGACTATCAGGGGGAGTAGGGCCGCGGATGTGAGCATGCGATCGAGGCGTACATGCAGATTATGAACCAGGGAATAAAAAGAGTATACCCTGGAATGTGGGTGGCGTTCTTGCCAGATATCCGAGAGTGCCCAATTGTCCATCCAGGATTTTAAAAGTTGTGCGTTAGAGGAGGCCGTAGTGCAATTGAGGGGGGGAAAGGAGCGATCAAGGGAGACATCCAGCACCGCGTTAAAGTCGCCTCCCAGAAGCCACGGGATCTCTTTCCACCGGAGCAGTACCTCCGAGAGTTCATCAAGAAAGGTGCCCTGCGCGATATTGGGGGCATATATGGAACCCAACAAGACAGGCTGGCCATTCAGTTTACCTTTCACTAAAACATAGCGTCCCATTGGGTCGGACAGGACTTCCTCCTCCTCACATGGAACCCCAGCTTTGACCCATATCATCACCCCTCTAGCCATGGAGGAATAGTTGGTGCTATATATCTGGCCCCGCCAGCGACGACGCAGGCGGGCAGCCTCTATAACCGTCAGATGTGTCGCGCGACGCTGCAGGTAAGCGTAAATGGCGTACCGTTTGGAGGGTGTGTGAATGCCCCTGACGTTCCAGGTTATTATATTAAGATTGGTCATTAGGACAACTGAAGCCGGCGGGCCCCACCTGGGAACTGTGGCTCCCCTATGTGGTGAACCACCCCAGGGAGGGTGTATGGAAAGGCAGCAGGTCTGTGGGCATAGCGACTCTTGCGGGGGGAAGAAAATAATAAGGTATATCTTTGGAATACTTTGAAACAGTAGAAGGGCGGATCCCCAACGTGGGGAACTACCCAAACAAGCATGCCGTGTCATGGCAACAGAACGAGCGTCGTTATATGACTTCGGGGAGAAGCATCAGTGGAACAGAACAAGGAAGGGGAGGGGAGAGAGGAAAGCAGGTACAGAGACCCTCCCCTCAGTTACCCTAGAATAGCAGGAGTAAGAGCATCAAGAGTAAAACAAGAAATTACATGACCCAGGGTTACATCGCGCTCTAATAAGAGCTAAACTGAAATAATGTCATCTGCAGTTTGAGGGGTGACGTCCGGGAGCAGAGGGAAATCTGCGTCGGTTAACCAGTACGGTGTGGAGCTGGAGTTTCCGGACTTCGGCAAGGATCTAACGGAGCTGGCCAGAGAGGGAGATCTGGCAGGCTGGAGGGCCGCTGCCGACTGAAGGGCCCCCTGGCGCTCCAGTCTGGTCTGGTCAGGGTTCGGGGCTGATACGAGCGATCTTGCTTCTCTGTTCTTTTTCCCACGCCTACCTCGGTGGGGTCGCTCATTGGCTCGGGACTCTTCTGTTGGTTTGGGCGCCGTTGCCAGCCCACGCTCCTCAAGCCATTCCCAGGCCTCTGCAGGAGAGTCAAAATATCGGGTATTACCATCCTTGATAACGCGGAGGCGGGCAGGGAAGAGCAAAGAATATCTAAGGTCCAGCTCCCGGAGTTGTTTCTTCACTGCGCTGAAGGTGGCTCGTCTCTTCTGAACATGGGCTGTATAATCTGGGAAGAGGGAGATGGTGACATTTTGTACCTTAGGGCCGGGATGCTTGCCAAGTTCCCGCAGGATAACATCACTGTCCCTGAAATTCATGACTCGGAACAGGAAGGGACGAGGGCGGGACCCTGGAGGGGGTTTGCGGGCTGGCACTCTGTGGGCCCGCTCCACAACGAACTGCGGGGAGAGCAACCCCGGGGGCAGCAGATCACTTATCCAGGCTTCCGTGAAGGTCTCCGGGTCCCGACCCTCCGCTCCCTCTGGTAATCAAAGCACACGGACATTATTGCGACGCGATCTTCCTTCAGCGTCGTCTACCTTCTCCTCCAGGGTGCATACACGGTCTAACAGATCCTGAAGCGCAGATGCGCAGTTCTGAGAGCGAGGCTGAAGGTCTGCCAGTGCGGTCTCCGCCTCACGAACCCTGTCCGAAAGCTTGTGCTGGTCAGCCCGGAGGAGTGTAAAGTCAGAGGTGATGGTATCCATCATGCCCTCCAGGGAGGTACGTGTGAGATCCAACGCGTTGCCGAACCGTTCAACTGCTGCCAAGACTGTGTCCAGTTTGGTTGCAATGTCCGACGGACTCATCCCTGCTGCGGGCCCCGGAGCCGTGAGCGTTTCCACAGTCAGGCCCCCGGAGGAGGCATCCCGGTGAGTATTGGTGCGCAGGCGGCCCATGACAATCTGTTGAGCGCTCCGCATAGAGAGCGAGTGGAAGACGGCGAGTTTCCGTGGGCTGCACGGCCCTATTTCCGCACCCCTGAGGGCAACAAGGGTAGGATCAGCATAGGCCCGGACCGGCCCCCGCACTGGTCCCCACACCACCGTATGCAGTCAGTTCCCTCCAGTACACCCAGTGCCGGAAGAAGGGTGAGGAGGCCTAGGCCCGACCGACCCCCGGACCTCCCCACTCCCCACTAGATTGTGCCTCTACAGATGTACAGGTTGGGGCCGTGCCGAGAACCACGCCAGTTGTTTGTCCCGTACTTCAGGGGCGCTCCGGCCCAGTCACAAATTTCGCGCTGCAGCCCCGGACTCCAAACAGGGCCGCAGCAGGCAACACCAGGAACAGCTTGCTTGCCAGCAGGGGTGGTGTATTTGGCCCCGGCAGCTCCCCAAAGCCGGCGCAAGTTTAACTGGGCTGCGCTACAACCCCTATAACTTATTCAGGTGGGGGCCCTAGGCCCGACCGACCCCCATGGCCCCCCACCGCAGGACAGAGGTGGCAGCCACAGTCCGTGGGCCCCTTCACTGGGTAGCGTTGTCACTCCGCCACTGCGCGCGGGCGAGGGCCGTAGGCCCGACTGACCTCCGTGGCCCCGCCCCCAGGAGGGATGCTGCAGATGCTTCACAAAGGCCCTCCTCAGCAGCAGCTACTCTACCAGTTGCAGTCAGATGGCGATTCCGGCGGTTAGGGCTCCTGCTATAGCGGAACAAGTTAGAGCACAGGCGCCAATTACGAGTGGCGCGCACCTGATCACTACCTCATCCCGGGTCGCTACCAGCTGCATGTCCCCCACTCCAGGGGCGCTAGGGCCCGGACACCATGTCGCACCGCAGCCCCGGGCTCCGAGCCGGGACCGCAGCAGGCAGCACCCTGAACGGGTCACTTGTCAGCGGGGGGAGTATGCGACCCCGGTGCCTCTCCGATGCAATGTGATTTGGGCCACGCTGCGACCCCTCCCCCGAGTTCCGGTGGGGGGCCCTAGGCCCGACCGACCCCCGTGGTCCCCCAGAGCAGGCACTGCAGCCGCCGCCTGTGGGTCTATCGCAATGGCTGCGCCACGATCTCCACGGTAAGTCCAGGTGGGGGCCCTGGGCCCGACCGACCCCCATGGCCCCCCACCACGGGACAGGCGCGGCAGTCACTGTCTGTGGGCCCACCTCGACTGCCGCACTGCGACACAACACTGTGCACTGGTGGGGGCCCTAGGCCCGACCGACCCCCGTGGTCCCCCACCGCAGAGCAGATGCCGCAGCCATAGCCCGTGGGCCTACCTTGCCAGTCGAAGCCCCGCTAGTTGTCCACAGGCAGCCGGCAGTAATGGCTCTCGCAGCAGTAGAGCAGGCCCTTGTGGCAGGCGCCATCTGCAATCGACTTGCGCGGCCGCCGTCGCTCCGCAGGCCGCCACCGGTTACATGTCGCTCTCTCCGGGGCCATTCCAATCCGGGGGGCATCGTAGCGCCGCCAACCTGGAGTCTCCACGGGGACCGCTGCGGGCAGCAGGATTGTCGTGCCCGCTCATTTTACCCGATCGGGACCAGGCTCCCGCAATGTAACAGGCCGCACCGCCCGGGGCCACCGCGGAGCGCCGCCGAAGCCCGAGAGACTCGCATCGGCAGCCGACCCCCAGATGCAGATTATATGTGCACCAAGGCAGAAAAAAACACCATTTGGCCAGGATAAATAGGGGATTAGGCGCAGAGCGCTAGCAAGACGCGTCCGCCATCTTCGGTGCTTGGCCACGCCCCCCCGTCCCCCTATAGGGTGTTCCAATCTTTAAATGTTGATTAACACGTGGTCATCCCATCCGTCATGGGGTAAGCTGTATTTGTGTTGACTGCTAAGTCTGTGAGCACTCAAGAACTGCTGAGAAAGATGTGGACATAGTCTGATCAGGAAAGTTGGCGGTGTTCTGATTTTGGAGATACTGAGTCAGTGGCGGAACATAGGCCCCCACGGTGCAGGGGCCCCTTCTGCACAGTACCCTGGCCTTAGACCTCTTGTCTGAGTCCGGAGGGGGGCCCCCTCATGTTTCGTCATGCCACTGTACTGAATTTGACGAAAACGTGAGAGCCAACCTGTGCCAGTGTTGTGGGTTGGTTCCACAGCCAGTTGCCTGAAGCCAATAAACTCTAAGCCACTGCCTATGTCCTGTAGAAAGATGATTGCATGAACATCTCTCTAGGTGTTCATATTGGCTGGCAGGATAAATCAATCAATTTGAGATTGTGACCATAAATTGAGATTATTGGAGATGTTAAGTTAAGAGGACGTACCAAGGAAGAGGTTACTTAGACTGATGAACAAGTTACTTACCTTCGGTAACGATATATCTGTAAGAAACATAGGTTAGTTATAGATTCCTTACCTTAGAATTACCCCTAGGTGTCAGACTGGATCTGGAAAGTTTTTCGTCAGCAGTATCCCTGCGCATTGGAAGGTGGCGTCGGTCGACTCTGCGTTCGTCGTCGGTGTCGTGGTCGCAGGGATGACGTCACAGTAGCTACATAGACGCCGCCCTCGCGCGCTGACGTCAGTTGTGTACACGTCTTTCCATGCCAGAAGCACAGAGCCATGCAAGACACTGACCACTGGTGCACAAAACTAGGGCCCTGAAAGTTTGTCCTTAACCCTAGAAGTCTGTTCGCAGAATGGGGAGGATGGGTGGGGCGATAAGGAATCTATAACTAACCTATGTTTCTTACAGATATATCGTTACCGAAGGTAAGTAACTTGTTCATCTGAAAGAAACAGTTAGTTATAGATTCCTTACCTTAGAAAAGATACCCCAGCAATACCAACCCCGGTGGTGGGTCTGCGAACCAAGTTCACACCAGAAAGTCCTGGAGAACAGAACGGCCAACGAAGCCGTCTCTCCGGACTTGGCTGTCCAAGCAGTAGTGTTTAGTAAACGTGTGCAACGATGCCCACGTAGCTGCCTGACAGATGTCATGTAGGGGGACTCCTCGTCCCAAAGCAGTGGCAGCTGCCGTCGCCCTGGTGGAATGGGCACCCAGCCCCACTGGAGGCTCCTTCTTTGCCAAAGAGTAGCAGGCTTTGATGCACAGAACGACCCACCTGGAGATGGTTCGTTTGTGCACGGCCCGACCTTTCTTACCGCCCACGTAACCAATAAAGAGCTGGTCATCCACCCGGAATTGCTTGGTGCGATCCAAGTAGAAGGAAAGCGCACGTTTTGGATCCAGAAGGTGGAGCCTCTCTTCCTCTTTTGAAGGAGGCGGAAAGAAGGTGGGCAAAGTGATGATTTGGCCAATGTGGAAAGAAGTAACCACCTTGGGAAGGAAGGAAGGCCTAGCTCTCAGGACGACCTTGTCCGGATGGATAGCCAGAAAGGGAGGCTTGGAAGAAAGAGCTTGTAACTCACTCACCCTGCGTGCAGAGGTGATGGCTACCAGAAAGGCAGTTTTCAAGGTGTGAAGTCTGAGAGGACAGTTACGTAGCGGCTCAAAGGGAGCGCACATGAGGTAGGTAAGAACCAAGTTCAAGTCCCACTGAGGCATTACGAAGGGAACAGGAGGAAAAAGATGAGTAATGCCCTTAAGGAATCTATTTACAACAGGGGACTTGAAAAGAGAAGGCTGATCAGGAAGCCTAAGAAAGGCTGAAATGGCCAAGAGGTAGCCCTTAAGAGTGCCCAGAGCAGAGCCCTGCTGGGCCAAAGAAAGGAGGAACAGGAGAACCTCAGAAAGAGGGGCGGAAAGGGGATCTACAGCCTTTGCTGTGCACCATGCCACAAATTTGTTCCATCTGCAGGCGTATACAGTCTTAGTGGAAGGACGCCTGGCTGCCAAGATAACATCGCAGACTTCGGGAGGCAGGTCAAACGACGTCAACTGCCGCCGCTCAATCTCCACCCAAGGAGGTGGAGGCTCGACAGGTTCGGGTGGAGGACCGTCCCCTGCTGCTGCGACAGAAGATCCTCCCGAAGAGGCAGTCTGATCGGAGGACCGATGGCCATGTTGAGTAGCTCGGGATACCAGACTCTTCGTGCCCAATCCGGAGCCACAAAAATGACTTGGGCCCGGTCGTGCTTCATCTTCTTCAGCACTCTGGGCAGAAGTAGTATGGGCGGAAAGGCGTATAGAAGACCGCAACTCCACTCACGACGAAAAGCGTCACCTAGCGAGTGCCGCCTTGGAAATTCCAACGCGTAGAACTGCTGACATTGCGCGTTCTCTTCCATGGCGAATAGATCTAACCAAGGCTCTCCCCACTGCTGAAAGAGACCTTGCACCACCTCCGAGTGAAGACACCATTCGTGATCCATCATGCACCTGCGGCTGAGTTCGTCCGCCCTGGCGTTCAGGGAACCTGCCAGGTGTTGAACCATCAGGAATATGCCCTGATGTTCCAGCCATGTCCAGAGGCGCAGAGCCTCCTCACATAGGGTCCACGACCCCACCCCGCCTTGTTTGTTGCAGTACCACATGGCGGTGGTGTTGTCCGTGAACACCCGCACTACTCTTCCCCAGACAGAGGGAAGGAATGCCTTGAGTGCAAGACGAATCGCCCGAAGCTCCAGAAAGTTGATGTGGAGCCCGGACTCCGCCGGAGACCAGAGGCCACTGATCTCCGCCTCCCCCATGTGGCCGCCCCATCCCAGAAGTGATGCACCCGTCACCACTGTGAACTATGGGTGAGGATGGGAGAGGGATCTGCCTTCAACCCAATCCTGGTTCGAAAGCCACCACTGCAATTGGTGTGCAGTGTCCTCCGAGATCTGGACGCAATCAGACAGATTACCTTTATGTTGGGCCCACTGGAACTTCAGGTACCACTGCAGAGCCCGCATATGCCATCTGGCATGATCCACCAGCAGGATGCAGGAGGCCATCAGACCCAGCAGCCTGAGGGTCATCCTGACCGAAACCCGGGATAGAGGCTGAAGCACAAGTTACTACTTGTGTAACGATATATCTGTAAGAGACATTAGTTAGTGATAGATTCCTTACCTTAGAATATATCCAGGCGTCAGACTGGATCCGGAAAGTTTTTAGTCAGCAGTACCCCTGCGCGTCGGTAGGTGGCGTCATGCGGCTCCGCGTCCGTCGCTGGCGTCGTAAGCGCCGAGATGACGTCACGGAGACTACTTAGGCGCCACCCATGCGTGCTGACGTCACTTCTGTACACGACTCTCCGCGCCAGGAACGCAGAGCCATGCAAGAAACTGACCACTGGTGCCATGAAACTAGGGCCCTGAAAGGGATGACCTTAACCCTAGAAATCAGTTCGCAGAACGGGGAGGATGGGTGGGGCGGTAAGGAATCTATCACTAACTAATGTCTCTTACAGATATATCGTTACACAAGTAGTAACTTGTGCATCTGAAAGAGACACGTTAGTGATAGATTCCTTACCTTAGAATAGATACCCCAGAAATACCAACCCAGGTGGTGGGTCTGCGAACAAGATTACACCAGAAAGTCACGGAGAACAGAACGGCCAAAGAAGCCGTCTCTCCAGACTTGACTATCACGGCAGTAATGCTTGGTAAACGTGTGCAGCGAGGCCCACGTAGCTGCCTGACTAATGTCCTGCAAGGGAACGCCGCGTCCCAAGGCAGTAGTGGCTGCCGTTGCCCTGGTCGAATGGGCACGCAGCCCCACAGGAGGCTCCCTCTTGGCCAACGAGTAACATGCTTTTTTTTATGCACAGAACAACCCACCGAGAGATGGTTCGTTTGTGCACGGCCCGACCTTTTTTGGCGCCCACGTAGCCAACAAAGAGTTGGTCATCCACCCGGAACTGTTGTGTGCGCTTCAGATAGAACGAGAGCACACGTTTTGGGTCCAGACGATGAAGCCTCTCTTCCTCTTTTGAAGGATGCGGAGGCGGAAAAAAGGTGGGCAAAGTGATGGTCTGCCCGATGTGGAAGGGCGTGACAACCTTTGGCAAGAAAGAAGGACGGGTCCTTAAAACCACCTTGTCCGGATGAACAGAAAGGAAAAGAGGTTTGGAAGAAAGAGCCTGGAGCTCACTCACTCTTCTGGCAGAGGTGATAGCTACCAGGAAAGCCGTCTTGAGAGTGAGAAAACGCAAAGGACAGTGATGAAGGGGCTCGAAGGGAGCGCACATCAGATATGTCAAGACAAGGTTTAAGTCCCATTGAGGCATTATGAACGGCACGGGAGGAAATGTGTGCGTAATGCCCTTGAGGAAACGGGTAACAACCGGGGACTTAAAAGAGAAGGCTGATCTGGAAGCCGTAGAAAGGCGGAGATGGCCGAAAGATAACCTTTGATAGTGCCCAGAGCAGAGCCCTGCTGGGCCAAGGATAGAAGGAACAGAAGAACATCAGAAAGAGGGGCAGAGAGGGGATCCACAGCCTTTGCTGTGCACCATGCCACAAATTTGTTCCACCTGCAGGCGTATACCGTCTTAGTGGAGGGACGCCTGGCTGCCAGAATGACATCACAGACTTCGGGAGGAAGATCGAAAGCTGTCAACTGTCGCCGCTCAATCTTCACGCATGGAGGTGGAGGCTGGACAGGTTCGGGTGGAGGACCGTCCCCTGCTGCTGCGACAGAAGATCCTCCCGAAGAGGCAGTCGGATCGGGGGATCGATCGCCATGCTTAGTAGCTCGGGATACCAGTATCTTCGTGCCCAATTCGGAGCCACAAGGATGACTTGGGCCCGGTCACGCTGAATCTTCTTCAGCACTCTGGGCAGAAGTGGTATAGGCGGAAAGGCATACAATAGACCGCAACTCCACTCGCGACGAAAAGCGTCGCCGAGCGAGTGCCGCCTTGGAAATTCCAACGTGCAGAACTGATGACATTGCACGTTCTCTTCTGTGGCGAATAGATCTAACCAAGGCTCTCCCCACTGCTGAAAGAGACCTTGCGCCACGTCCGAGTTCAGACGCCATTCGTGATCCATCAAGCACCGGCGGCTGAGTTCGTCCGCCCTGGCGTTCAGAGAACCCGCCAGGTGTTGAACCACCAAGGTAATGCCTTGATGTTCCAGCCATGTCCAGAGGCGCAGAGCCTCCTGACATAGGGTCCAGGACCCCACCCCGCCCTGTTTGTTGCAATACCACATGGCGGTGGTGTTGTCCGTGAACACCCGCACTACACTTCCCCGGACAGAGGGAAGGAATGCCTTCAGTGCAAGTCGGATCGCCCAAAGCTCCAAAAGGTTGATATGGAGCCGGGACTCCACCGGAGATCAGAGGCCTCTGATCTCCGCCTCTCCCAAGTGGCCTCCCCATCCCAGGAGGGACGCATCCGTCACCACTGTGTGCTCCGGATGGGGAAGGGAGAGGGATCTGCCATTGACCCAATCGCGATTCGTGAGCCACCACTGCAATTGTCGTGCAGTGCCCTCTGAGATCTGGACATGATCGGACAGGTTGCCCTGATGCTGTGCCCACTGGAACTTCAGGTCCCACTGCAGAGCCCGCATATGCCATCTGGCATGTTGCACCAGCAGGATTCAGGAGGCCATCAGGACCAGGAGCCGGAGGGTCAACCTGACCGAAACCCGGGATAGAGGCTGAAAGATCGGAATCATAGCCTGAATAGCCCGGACTCGCTGCTCGGGAGGATAAACCCGAAACCGCGTCGAATCCAGAACCGCTCCGATGAAGGGGAGCTTCTGAGAAGGACTCAGGTGCGACTTTGGCACGCTGATGGAGAACCCCAGCAACTGCCGGAGGTCGCCGTAGTCTGAAGGTGGGTGATGACTGCCTGGGGCGAGCCCGCCGTCAACAACCAGTCGTCGAGGTAGGGGAAGACTGACACCCCTGACCGGCGCAGGTGAGCAGCGACCACCGCCATCACTTTCGTGAACACCCGAGGGGCGCTGGTAAGGCCGAAGGGGAGCACAGCAAACTGAAAATGCTCCTGGCCAACCGTGAACCGCAGGTAACGCCGGTGGGCCGGCAGGACGGGGATGTGAAAATATGCGTCCTGCAAGTCCAACGCCACCATCCAGTCTCCAGGGTCGAGGGCAGCCAAGACCTGAGCCAGAGTCAACATCTTGAACTTCTCCTTCCGGAGGAAGCGATTGACGTTCCTGAGGTCCAAGATGGGGCGCAAGCCCCCCTTGTCCTTCTTGGGGACCAGAAAGTAGTGGGAATAACAACCACTCCCTACTTCTGGCCCAGGAACACACTCGATGGCCCCCTTGGCCAAGAGGGCCGTGACTTCCTGCTGGAGAAGCGCCAAGTGTTCCCCCGACATGCGGTGGTACTGAGGTGGCATGGCTGGAGGGGTGGACTGAAAGGGAAGGGAGTAACCCTTGCGGATGATCTGCAACACCCACTCGTCCGATGTGATAGCGTGCCAGTGGGGGAGATGATGGCGGATCCTGCCACCCACTGGCTCGGATTAGGAAGGTTTGGAGGTAGAAGCAGCGGGGGCGGAGGTGGACTGACCCCCACGCTGATTCCCAGACCCGCCCCTGCGGAAACCGCGGCCGCGCTGAGGCTGGTTCTGCACAGGCTTGCTGAAGGAACGTGCCTGGGCGCCCCTTCCGTGGCCACGAAAGGAACGAAAACCAGGAGTGGCTGGGCTTTTCGTGGAAAGACCTAAGGACTTGGCCGTGGCCCGCAAGTCCTTAAAACGCTCCAGCGCACTGTCGGCTTTATCGCCAAACAGGCGAGTGCCATCAAAGGGCATGTCCATGAGTGAGCTTTGGACATCTGGCGAGAACCCGGTAGATCTCAACCAGGCAAGGCGACGAAGCGCCACAGTCGTAGAAATTGCTCTACCTAGTGAGTCTGCGGTGTCCAAACCACACCGAATGGCGAACTTAGCTGCATCTTTACCCTCGGCAACAGCTTGGGACAGCACAGCTTGGGTCTCCTCAGGACACTGAGGCAACACCTGTGCAACTGTATCCCACACCGCGTGGGAATAGCGGCCCAATAGGCATGCGGTGTTCACCGACCGCAGCCCCAAGCTGGACGAAGAGAACAACCGCTTGCCGAACTGCTCCAGCTTCTTAGAGTCCTTATCCGACGGAGCCGTGGGAAAGGCACTCTGGGACGTCGAAGCTTGGATGACCAGGCTCACGGGCGTAGGATGAGTGGTCAGAAAGGCAGGGTCACCCGGCGCCGGGCGATGACGCCTGGCGACGTTCTTATCCACAGGGGCCCCTGTGGCTGGCCGCAACCAAGTGCCCAGTAAGACGTCAGTGAGGGCGTCATTAAATGGCAGCAGGGGCTCCGACGAAGTGGACGCCGTCTGGAGCACCTCAGTGAGGAGATTAGTCTTCAGGGCCACCGTAGGGAGATCAAGGTTGAGGACCTCAGCGGCCCGACGGAGCACCATCGTGTAAGAAGCGCCCTCCTCCATGGTAGGCAGAGGAGAGGCAAACCCTGGGTCAGAGGAGATATCAAGGCCGCCGGCCTCCTCTAACTCGTTCGCCCAGTCCTGCTCAGAGTCACACTGACGAGCAAGAGGGTCCTCGGACCCCTCCCAGTCGTCTTCCACCTCCGCCGTATGTGGAACAGACTGCGGCGGCAGGGCAGGGACCGGGGAAGGAACAAACGGCGCCGGGAACGGAGCCGGACGGGGCCGAACCGGCGCCGTGTCCCAATGCGGATCCCAGGTAGGGACAAAATTGTCCTGCAACCTGGGCAGGGGCGGAACAAATGGCATCCACAGCGGTGCCGGAGGCGGAGCCGAGGGTGGCGCTGGGGCTGGAGCCGGCAGCGTGGGACCTTTTGGCGCCGTGGCCAGCGGCGCAGGATCCTGCGGCGCCGGGGCTGGAGCCGCCGGCGGCCCGACAGGATCCTGACACGGGACCGCGGGGCCCAAGGGCGCGCCGGCGGGAGCCCGAGGCCTAAACAGGCGGTCCATGGTAGCAAGAAATTCTTGCACCTGTGCGGGAGTCGCCGACGGACCCGGGTAAGGTGGGTAGACCGCGGGACTCCCGGGCTCCGAAGGAGCCGTAGGGGCAGAACCCCTGTCCCCCTTGTCCGCATCCGGGGACCTTCGGGGGGACGTCGGAGAGTGACAACGCTTCTTCGACTTCTTTTTGTGTCGTCTCTTACCCGAATCCGAGGGTGAAGACTTGGAGCCCAAGGAGCGATGATGGTGGCCCCGCAAGCGTTCTCTGGAGCGGCCCGTAGACCGAGAACGTCGCTGGGACGAGTGCCGGACCTCAAGCAGCTTCCGGCTGGAGCCGGCAGCGTGGGACCTTTTGGCGCCGTGGCCAGCGGCGCAGGATCCTGCGGCGCCGGGGCTGGAGCCGCCGGCGGCCCGACAGGATCCTGACACGGGACCGCGGGGCCCAAGGGCGCGCCGGCGGGAGCCCGAGGCCTAAACAGGCGGTCCATGGTAGCAAGAAATTCTTGCACCTGTGCGGGAGTCGCCGACGGACCCGGGTAAGGTGGGTAGACCGCGGGACTCCCGGGCTCCGAAGGAGCCGTAGGGGCAGAACCCCTGTCCCCCTTGTCCGCATCCGGGGACCTTCGGGGGACGTCGGAGAGTGACAACGCTTCTTCGACTTCTTTGTGTCGTCTCTTACCCGAATCCGAGGGTGAAGACTTGGAGCCCAAGGAGCGATGATGGTGGCCCCGCAAGCGTTCTCTGGAGCGGCCCGTAGACCGAGAACGGCGCTGGGACGAGTGCCGGACCTCAAGCAGCTTCCGGCGCCGCTCCCTCAAGGCCTTCGGGGCCATGGCCAGACAGTCCATGCAGGACCGGGAGTCGTGGTCGCTCTCCAGGCAGTAGAGGCAGACGTCGTTGGGGTCCGCCACCGGCATATTGCGACTGCAGGCCCACAAGACTTAAAACCAGGCATCCCTACGTGCACCAGAGTAGACTCAAATTTACAGGAGACAAAAGTCTCAAAAAGATAGTCAAAAAGTGACTAAGGTACGTGCTCTAACCGGATCTGCGCTTACTGGCGCGGAAAAAGAAAGAACTGACGTCAGCGCGCATGGGTGGCGCCTAAGTAGTCTCCGTGACGTCATCTCGGCGCTTACGACGCTAGCGACGGACGCTGAGCCGCACGACGCCACCTACCGACGCGCAAGGGTACTGCTGCCGAAAAACTTTCCGGATCCAGTCTGACGCCTGGGGATATTCTAAGGTAAGGAATCTATCACTAACGTGTCTCTGTCAGATAGATCGAAATCATAGCCCGAATATCCCAGACTCGCTGCTCGGGAGGATAAACCCGAAACTGCGTCGTGTCCAGAACCGCTCCGATGAAGAGGAGTTTCTGAGAGGGGTTCAGGTGTGACTTCGGCACGTTGATGGAGAACCCCAGCGAATGCAGGAGGTTGGCCGTAGTCTGGAGGTGGGAGACAACAGCCTGGGGCGAGCCCGCCTTCAACAGCCAGTCGTCGAGATAGGGGAAGACTGGAACTCCTGATCTGCACAGATGAGCTGCGACCACCGCCATCACTTTCGTGAACACCCGAGGGGCGCTGGTAAGGCCAAAGGGGAGCACGGTAAACTGAAAGTGCTCGTGGCCTACCGTGAACCGCAGGTAACGCCGGTGGGCCGGCAGGACGGGGATGTGAAAGTAAGCGTCCTGCAAGTCCAACGCTACCATCCAGTCTCCCGGGTCGAGGGCAGACAACACCTGAGCGAGCGTCAACATCTTGAACTTCTCCTTCCGGAGGAAGCGGTTGACGTTCCTGAGATCCAAGATAGGACGCAGGCCTTTGTCCTTCTTGGGCACCAGAAAGTAGTGGGAATAACAACCAGGACCTACTTCTGGGGCAGGAACGCGCTCGATGGCACCCTTGGCCAAGAGTGCAGAAACTTGCTGTTGGAGAAGGGCCAGGTGATCCTCCGACATGCGATGGTACTGAGGTGGCATGGATGGAGGGGTAGTCTCGAAGGGGAGGGAGTAGCCCCTTTGGACTATTTGCAAAACCCACCTGTCCAACGTGATGATGCGCCAGTGGAGGAGGTGATGGCGGATCCTGCCGCCCCCACTGGCGTTTGGTGGCCCTGAAAGGTCGGACTAGGAGGGTTTGGAGGCTGCTGCAGAGGAGGCTGTGGTGGACAGGCCCGCCCGCTGGCCCCCAGAACCACGGCGGTGGTTCCCCCAGCCGCGCTGAGGCTGAACAGCTTGCGCCGGCCTGTGGCTCTGGGCAGGACATAGCGGGGCACCCCTTCCGTAGCCACGAAAGGGGCGAAAGGCAGACTGCGCAGGGCGGTTGGTGGAGAGGCCCAAGGACCTGGCCGTAGCCTGAGAGTCGTTAAAGCGCTCTAGCGTGTTGTCTGCCTTGTCGCCCAAAAGGCGACGGCCATCAAAGGGCATGTCCATATGTGTGGATTTGACATCCCCGGAAAAACCAGTCGAACGCAACGAGGCATAGCGTCGAAGGGCTACTGACATGGCAATCGTCCTGCAAAGTGCGTCGGCGGTATCCAGCCCACAGCAGATGGTAAACTTCGCTGCGTCTCTCCCTTCAGCAACCGCTTGAGAGAGCACGGCACGTGCCTCCTCCAGGCACGGAAGCAGCACTTGTGCAACCGTGTCCCACACGGAATGGGTGTAACGGCCCAATAGACATGCGGTGTTTACCGACCGCAGTCCCAAGCTGGAGGAAGAAAGTGGGGTCGCCCGGGGCCGGGCGGTGGCGTCGGGTAATCATCCTGTCCACAGCCCATGTGTGGGGCCTGGACCAGGTGCCCAAAAGGATGTCTGTCAGGGCTTCATTAAACGGCAGCAGGGACTAAGAAGAGCTCACTGCCGGTTGAAGCACCTCTGTCAGGAGGTTAGTCCTGACTGCCACCGTAGGAAGCTCGAGGTGGAGAGCCTCGGCCGCCCTACGCAACACCACTGCGTATGACGCTCCCTCCTCCGTAGCCACGGTAGGAGGAGACAACATGCCAAGGTCTGGTGAGGTATCCAAACCACTGGCTTCCCCCAGTTCCTCTCTCCAGTCCTGCTCATACACCATCTGGTCTGTTAAAGGGTCTCCAGACCTCTCCCAGTCCTCCTCACCCTCCTCTGGCTGCCAATCTGGTCTCAAAGAGCTAGGGTAGAACAGGGGCACAAAAGTACCCGCCGGCGTCAGATCCGTTCCGACTCCGTGTCTACCTCAAGGTGGAGGCCGGGGTCGACGTCGGCTGGGGACACAGCCGACGCCGGTGGCGGACGTGGTGCCGAAGCCACCGAAGGCCCAGGGCCCCCAGCCGAGTCTGCAGGGCCCGAATGCGCGCCAGCGGAGTCGGGCTGCCCAAAGATGGCATGCATTGCTTCGTAGAAACTCCGAAGCTGGGCAGGGGTCGCACCGGGTCCCGGAAAAGGGGGGAAACCCGAAGCCGACCCAGCAGGCTCCGCACACGGAGTTGAGGGAGTGGCACCACCCGCATCCCTCGTCGCGTCGGCCGACGGACGGGGAGAAGTCAAAGAGCGACGATGCTTCTTCAACTTCTTTTTGTGCTTCGACTTACCTGACCCCGAGTGCGAAGACTTCGACGAAGAATGGTGTTGGCTCCGCGACCGGTCCCTCGACCTCCTCCGCGACCTCGAGCAGCGCGGAGCCGAATGCCGGGCCTCGAGTAGCTTTCGGGACCGCTCCCGCAAAGACTTCGGGCCATGGTCCGACAGTCGGAGCACGACTTGGGGTCATGGTCGGGCTCCAGGCAGTAGAGGCACATGCGGTGCGGATCCGTCACCGACATGAGTCGGTTACAGGAACCGCAAGCCTTCAAGCCGGGCATCCCTCGTGCACCAGGAGTCGATGGACTCAAACAACAACGAAGTCGACAAAAGTCGAGAAAAAGTTCAATCAAAAATTGACTGGGGGTACCGCTCTCTCCGGATCTGCGCTTGCTGGCATGGAAAAAGAAAGAACTGACGTCAGAGCGCGAGGGCGGCGTCTATGTAGCTACCGCGACGTCACCCCGGCGACCATGACGCCGACCACGAACGCGGAGTCAACCGACGCCACTTTCCGACGCGCAGGGGTACTGCTGATGAAAAACTTTCCGGATCCAGTGTGACGCCTGGGGGTAATTCTAAGTTAAGGAATCTATAACTAACTGTTTCTTTCAGATGTTTCACTCTAATGGTAGGTAATCGAATGAATCCTAGTTCAGACCTGGAAATTCATGAGACAGGGTCTGAGACATGACTGCAACACAGCTTCTCCAAGCTAAACCCTCTATTTTAGCTAAGGACCGGTCAGAGTAATTAAAGCAGGAAGAACAAGGCAATAGTTTTAAAATGTCTGCATGCTCTTGCTCCGTTTTGCTTTCCTTTTATTTACCCTTTAAGACTGCACTGTTGTCTCTTCTTGTTGGTTACTCCCCTTGGGTGCGCAAAACCCTGTTTTTCTTCTCTCAGTTTTCTGACTCTATAGCACCTAAATGTACGTGTTTCTTTGCAATTCCTTTTATTCCTCGGAGCCATTTAAAAACATCTCATCTCCTGCAAACCATTATTTTCTACTACTTTGAATAAAACGGTATGTAACCACCCACCTTATATTGATTAGTCTAACTTTTTCAGCAATGTTCTCAATATTTGTTTTTGTATATTTTGTGTATAAATTGTGCTTTTAATGATGCATAAAGTAGCTGTACGATTCGAGGGTGTTATGGAGCACCCAGGGAGTTATGGACTGAAAAAAAGTGAAAGCACCAATACCCACTGGATTCTGTAAAGGTCGTTCCCATATATTTGCTTATCAGCTAAAGAAAGCCTTTCAAGAAAGGTTCAAGTTCTATATCATCAACGATTTAAAAAAAAAACTATATTTCCAACACTATTGGGTTGATTCTCTTACTGTTGTAAACTACTAACTGGGTTCAATTTAACCACAATCAGCCTCCATATATCAGTATAATAAACATGTGTCAACTGTTGTAGTGCCAGGAAGCTATTAACTTGTGCAGTGTGCACTATACAAAGAGCGGAACATAAATTTGACCACAAATCATGCTCTTCACTGAAATTAGAGCACATACATTGCGACTGAACTGTTTCCATACAAAAATCAAATACAGAAATAAGGAAAATAAATATGCTTTATGGAGATACCATTTCACTATGTGTGTACGTTGAATTAAGACTGTTTATTTACAAAACGATTTTCTTTACCTTAGTTGTGTACTCTTAGATGCAAGTTGCATGTAGAGCTTCGTTTTAGCTAGGATTTGCAAGACATCTGTAAGCACTGACTTTTCTGACTACAATATTTTACATTAATTATTTAATAAAAATGAGACCAGCAACTGTTAAGACAAAACAACTCAATGTAAGGATATTTGCCATCATCCACTTCTTACGCTTTTGATCAAAAAAGATTGCAGGATTGACACGTATAGCACTTTCACATGAATTATGGAACGACAGAGTGAACCTGTCAAGTTTGAAGAAAAAAAAAAGATATGCACATTTTCCGGTTATTGTTATTATTTTTAAATGCTTCTAAGTGAATTCTTGATGCGTTTAACTCGGAGTACCATGGCGGCGTTCTTATGATTTACATTTTATCTAAGTCACGAACTGTAAATCCAACCTCAATTTCCTCCTCACTGTGACTCTGTGACCACTGCTAGAAGTGTGTGAATCGTAACGAGTGAAACGTCAGACCAGCAATTCCCACAAGTTTACAAAACAATCTTCAAAGGCAGCAGGAGCACACAACCTGCATAATCTATTGGGTGCCAATTTAAGATGCTTATACGAGCCAAAAATTGTGAAGTTATATGAGAACAAGCGTACATAATAGACATTTTAGATAAGATTATCTGCGGATATTGTGGATACTCTGGTTCGAATTCATGGCTCAATTATCTGTCAGCCTTAAAGAGAAATCATGGCTGTTCAAACATTTAATACAAAAACAGAGAAACTATACACGTTCAGAGATACCTCCTACTCAGCCAATGGGGAACAAGGAGATCTATCACCAACCAACAGATTCCTTAGGGTATGTAAAAATAAAAATATATAGTTGTGATAACAGTTAGTTAGGACCATGAGCCTGCTATCTGTGACTGAGTACCCACATGCCTTTCGAAAGCAAATATATGTTATGCGACCGTTTCAGTATGATTAGAGACCTCCATATCTGTACAACAAGCACTGGTAAAGTCAATAGGTCTTGCCTTTGAGGCCTATTGACTTTGCCAAGGGGGAGAAGCACCCAGGTGAGAGAGAGGAACACAGAGTGCGGCAGTGGTTGGGAGAGAAGCACACAACGGAGAAAGCGGGAAAACACATGCACTCTCGTAGAGTGCTTAAACAAAACAAAAAAGGTAGCAACTGTAAAAGCAAGCAGTGGACATAGTAATGCATACATGCTCCAAGGTTGGAACACAAGAGGAGGAAGGAAAGCCTACACAGCTAACAATGAAGAACCAGGCACATGAGAGTGAAAATGAAGTGGGCTTTATGTCCACTGTAAGTATAAAAATATGCCTCGCAAGAGAGAGCACACGAGCTGTCTAAAGCAAGACCTAACAAGTGCATGTTTTATTCTTACTAACAGGAGAGTAGGGGAAACTTTTTGTCAACCTGAAAGAATCAAAACAGAAATGCCAGTTTTTAGAAAATGTTATACAGAACTCATCAAGATAAATTTTCAGTGAATTTTCGTGGCAACCCAATCATGAGTATGGCGATCTGCCATGAACAGAGATTTCTTCTTTGGTGCATAATTTATTTTGCTATGTTTACCAGGGGTTGATATTACATCAAGGCGAAATTTAAATTACAACAGCATAATCCACGAAATTTCAGGGATTTTGTGCTATGCTTGTTAAGCAAAATTCTCAAAATTGACCCACGTCGCAAAGGAGCACAGTGTTAATATTGCTTAATGCTTTCACCATTGTCGAGATTAGAAATATAACATTCAATGACCTAACTAATGGAAAAACATATGGCCAACCATGACATAAGTGATGACATCATGGAATACTAGGGATAATCTACAATGTGATATCATTTATGAGAAATTGCCTTCTCATGGAGGACCAGGCATTATGGTGACAACGCGTTCATTCAAATTCTTACTGATGATGCTGTATAGAATTTCATTCAATTGTAATTTCATACACATCATCATTTAGAGCCATTTCAAACGGTTTTAGTTTGCATTTCTACAAAAATTGTTATTTGCTCATTGATTTTATCGGAATATGTTTCTTTCTCTCACGCTTGCTTTTATACTGTACCTTGCACCGTGCAGTTGCAAAACACCCACTTAAAGCTCCTGAATGAGACAGTATGCACTCTGCATCTTCTAATTCTTTAAACATATCACAATCATTTTTTTACACGCGTAAAACTTGTAACACAGCTAAAACAAGCACTGGCAAAGCCTATAAGGCTAGCGTGCATTTTTGCTTCCTGACTAAATCAATAAAAAGCTTGCCGTAGTGAAAAAAGAAAACAAAAAACGTCTGCTTTACTTATATAAAACATCAATGAGAAAGAATTTAATAAGCGACAACTTTGTCTACTTCTGAGATGCAAAATAGTCTCTCAAACATTGTAAAATTAGTGTATCCTTGCATAACGAGTGACTTAGTTTGTGTTTCTTTAAATGAAAAAATATCTATGCATCAACCACACAATGATGCATTGTCTTTGTAAATAAGAAATATATAAATATAAGGCACAAAAGAAGGTTCATTTTTACACTTGCTGAATGTACTTCCACATGCGTGAGACTCCGTCAGAGTTAAGTACATTTGCATGCGTCTCACATCTGGAAGGAAGCATTTTCCAGAGTGTTTGAATTGGACATTTCTAAATGCCAGACGATGCAATATATCATCGGAGTTGTTACAGTTTGGCAGCTTTGGTAATAAACTTGGCCATAGTTTTATATTCCATAGTGAAACCCTCATTCATTTCTAAATGTCGAACCAGCAGATGGCAGCAAAGTCCCAAACAAGACGAAGGATGTGAATTGCTACTACCAAACAATGGTATTACAGAACAGAATTGTTAACTGCTACTTCAAGAGACTCCTATAAACGTATCTATAGGCTGGGTGCTTGGATATCCATAGCTGTAAAAGCAATACAACTACATGAAAATAGACACTCTGAAAACGTGCATTTTTACAGTAACCATGAATTCTTACATACCACAGACTACTGTTGTCGATCAAGAGAAGCGCGCCGCTCACAGTGCTGCTATCTGAAACAACGTCGTGGTCGGGCTAAAATCAGGTGGCTGTGTATGAAACACCCTGAACAACTCTTATATACATCTATATTCATACTCCATTTTGAAAGGAGTACGTGTTTCACACTAAATGCAAATCTTTGACTGCCCGTGTTGTTAATTCTGCTGGCAATTTAACCGATACCGTTTCTCAGTTGTAAGTGCATTTACTCGAGCCATCATCCTTCGAAGAAGGGCTTCAGAAAGGCTCTGGCATGAACATGGCTGCTGTGCAGCTAACGTTCTGAATAACATTATGTTTAGGAAAACTCTGAACTCTGTGGCTAGAATTACACAAGCAGAGGCTAGACTACAAACGCTGCGCCATCTCTCCCTTGTGGTGAATGACCCACCGCGGGCCTCTGCACAATTAACATCCAGAAGCATTTATATGCCCCATAAACCTTATCAGGACAGTTCGGTAATCCCTGCTCCAGATCTGAACTGCATAGATATAATAAAAGAACTAGCAGGAGGCGCATGCTTTGGGGTTAAGAATGTCAGCGCCAGGTGAAGTTTTAAAACTTCGGATTTGGCGAGGGCAGGATTCACACACACGATCATTTCATCAGCAACCTATCTGACTGACACCTGTTACGGAATGATTCGAGGGGGACAGTGACAATCTTACCCCACAGACTTCGGTAAAAGGGACAGTTAGGGTCAGACTGTAAGTGATACGGACGTCAACATCAGGCCGTCCTTGATTAGATTCCTTTATGAAACATGAATCATTTTCTCTCTTAAGAAGACGTTTCTTGACAACTGGGGCCACCAGCATTGCCAGTGGGGAAACGGCTGATATGGTGTGTGGCAGGTCAAATTCTAAATTCACTCGTGCTGCAAACCACTGCCTGTGTGGAGGGGGAGGGTGGGGAGGGTGGGGTTCTGGTAGGAATTTCACCAGAAAAAGAGGAATTTGGTTGGCACTCTAGATTTCGTTTTTTTGTTTGGGTTTCCCAAAAGATGCCCAGTGTTGCTGCTTAGCACGCAAAAACGAAAGGGCACACATGAAAATGACTGCATGCTTTGGGCACATTATGTTCTTAACATTTTGCTGAATATGGTAAACATTTTAATAATTAAGTTTTTAAATCATTTTAATTGCCTCGCAGAAACCATTTCATAATTCTGAACAAGACAGGATGCAAAGTCGTAGATGTAAGCAAAGCTTCACTATGGTAAGCACAGAAGGAAGTAATTTATGAGGTTTTCTGCTGTAACCTTCATTAAGTACGTTTTAAATATCCACACAGGAACACTCCACGTTAATTTGTGGTAAAAGCCCAATCCCATTACGCATCTTAGCAGTTGAAGAATTGAAAGCTTATACAAAAAGTGAAATGGAGGCCAGATCTTGAAAAGTACTCATTACGGTGTTAAAGGCAGCCTCTTCATAGGGCTTGCCGTGACTAGATGGCTACTGAAAAGCATTATGTATGGCATGACCGCACAGAAACCTTAAATAATCACTGCTAGTTAGGTTTGGCATTGTATGCAGAGACGTTTCCAGGCATGGGCAAAGTGGGCTCTGGCCCAGGGCCCCAGACTTATGGGGGGCGGGGGTGGGGCTGATAGAGCCAGCTCTGTTCTGCAGAGTCTTGCCCTGATGACCTTGAATAATTAAACAGATTGTTTAAAATACCGTTTTCCTTTCATTTTTTTTTTTTAATGTGGATGATGTGTGAGAGTCTATTGTACGAGTTACTTACCTTCGGTAACGATGTATCTGGTAGAGACGTTGTCTAGCCGCAGATTCCTTAACTTAGAATATCCCCAGGCGTCAGACTGGATCCGGAAAATTTTGCGCAACAGTACCTCTGCGCGCCGGGGGGCGGCGCCGCCTGGCTCCGCCCTGACGTCGTCCCCGGACATGACGTCAGTGGAGCCATATAGGACCCTCCCGGCGCGTTGACGTTAGTTTTCTTCGGAGGAACTTTTCCGCGCTACAACGCGGAGCCCCCAGCAAAACTGTGAGAGTATGGGAACAGTGTGCGAATAAAAAAGAGAATTGGTGAGAAAGCACCATGAACGACAGTGAGAAGCACTGTCGACTGAAAGGTGTCGAAAAGGAAAGAGCAGAGCAATACTCTGAGAAGCCAATTCGCAAGAGCGAAGTGAATGTCACCCCTGAGGGAAATCGACCTACAAAAAGAAGACCGAGGCAGACGACAGAAAGTCTGCACCGGATGAAAGGAAATGAAGAGGGCAGAACAGTAAACTGAGAAGCAACCCCGCAAAAGCGAGAGAGTGCCCACTCCTGAGGCAAGACGGCAAGAATGAGCCGAGAGCGACAGGCAAAAAGCACCCACCCATAGGATTAAGAAAAGAAGAAAGAAATAGGGAGACCGTGTCCCCTGTGAGAGAATTATCGGTCGTAGGAACAGGCCCAAAAGAGACCGGAACACTAATTGACTGCAGGAGCGTCAACAGAGAAGGCGCGTGGGAGGGTAGAGAACACCAGTAGGCACCATACTGGAAGAAACTGATGCGTAAAAACGCAGAAGGACACCTGAATCCACCGCCCCAGCATGAAAATGGGGAGGGGGGGGGGGGGGAACAAGTAAACCAAAGGAAGAGGCCAACGGGGAGCAAGGCGAAAAAACGCCGCCCCGTAGAAGGACAAGCCACCCCAAAGGAGGCGAAAGCCGAAAACCCCACCTGAAAAGGTCCTCGTAGATCGGGGAGGATGGGTGGGCGTTAAGGAATCTCCGGCTAGACAACGTCTCTACCAGATACATCGTTACCGAAGGTAAGTAACACGTACATCTGATAGAGACATCTAGCCGCAGATTCCTTAACTTAGAATAGATACCAAAGCCATACCCCATTGGAGGCGGGTCTGCGACAGAACCCCACTAAGTTCCCAAGGGAACAGAAGTGTCAACCAGCTGACTAAACACAGTGGGGACAGCGCTGCCAGAAAGGCCAACACCGGACCAGGATACTCCGGAGGAAGTGGCCAACAATGAGAGGCAAAAGGCATCAAAGACTGCAGAGGGCGGCAGGAAATCCCTGTTGGTCAACAGCAGAGAAAATTAGCACAAACCCAAAAGGGGGGATGTGGAATAGAGTGGACACCTGCCGTAGCCGGAGAGGCACGAATGCAGAATGTGAGGAACCCCCAGGATCCGATGGACCGTTGAAAGAGGAAGGTTTAACTAGGGCACAAGGACGAACCGAGTCCGAGGGCCATGCACGACAGTGAAAGAAACACTGTGAGAGTGGGAACAGCAGCGGGAAGATGCTGACTACGCCCAAGATGAGTTAATGTTACAAGAAACACAAGACCTGCCAATGCACCCGTTACGCAAAAGGGCGGACAGCCCAAGGCAGAAAAGAACGGTAACAACCAGTGCCATGCACGTGGGTAACAGAAGTACACCAAGAAACCTGGATGTACCGCCAGAACCACACCATGGAAGGAGAAGGCCCCATGAAGCACCACGAGCAAGCTGAGACACAAGAGGCGCAAGACCAGGCGCATTGTGTGAACGGCGCTCACGAAAGTGAGGGACCAGACCTCGGCGACTACCCGGAGTAGTAAGCATGTGGGAGGGGTATGTGTGGGTAGCACACTGGTGAGAAAGAAAAAACACCAGAGTCGCAACAGCCACGTAGCAGCGGCACTGGGCAGAACAATGCCCAGAGCGAGAGCAACAGCCACCGACGGTGGAGCAGACCCATTGGCTATCGTGAGAGAGGCAAGGAGGCTAGGCCAGCCGTGATGTGTCCAGAATCACAGGATGTAGAGTCGACCCCGAGACCGGAACCTCGCGCTCCAGCTCTAAAGTCGGCATCTAGCCAGGAGACCAGATCAGCTCCCTCAACACGCCCCATGAGAGAACAATGCTCTGAGGAGACCGCCCCCGCTGAGAGCACCAACCGCAGCCCGAAGGAAAGCACGCCAACCCTGCGCGGAACGCAACAGGGGCATGAGAAACGGTGGCAGAGGAAGTGCCAAAGGCAAGGCACAAGACAAGGAAGATCAACCACGTCTGGAGCCAGAACGCCACCATGGAGAGCGAAGTCCACCAGGAAAGGGCTACGCAGCATGGATATAGCAGGGTAGAACGAGGCAACAGAAGGCACCAGAGAAGAACGTACCAGCCGGAGACACTAAGGAGCAGGCATGGTTCGCCGATAGAACACAGAGGGAGAGTGCCGAGCTAAGTAGGAGTGCTCGGGGACAACGACAGGGCCTTCCGACAGGGCGGCCACAGATGGAACAGCCGCAGCGAAGAACCATGAGGGGACGGGAAGGAGCAGAAAGCCCTTCCGTCCTGAAGAAAGGTATTGGGAAAATGCAGGCCAGCAGCCGACACCCCACCAATGGCACGCAAGAAGGCCCCTGAAGGGCCCGGAGCAGCAGCGTGCAAAACACACAGGCACAGCCGCAGGAGGACCGAGTGAAAAGGACCCCACAGAAGCGAACAAGGCAACTGTCGAAGGAAGGCAGCTATACAATAGCAAACAAATACCCCACATAGGGTAAGTATCAACCCCAACCAGGGGCTCCTCTGGAGCGGAAGCTCAAGACAGAGGACGTAAAAGTGGAACTTAGAAACCACAGGCTCCGAACACATAACCCGTGGAGGAAGGGTGCAACCTGAACCACCAGGCTATAGGAACTGAGAAGGATAAGCAGCAAAACTGCTGCATAAATGAAAGAAAATACGGCGAGGAGCCGCCCAGGCCGTTCAGGCAGTACAGCATGAACCCGGCCCAACATGAGTCAAGACAACAGAGCAGGGTGAGGACAAGGACCTCAACCGGAACAAAAACTACGAAAGGTGAGACAGAAGGCGGCGAACCGCAGAGTCCGCATGTGCGTCAAACAGGGACACACCATCAAAAGGCAAATCCCGGAGACTGTCACGGACATTGTCGGGAAACCCCCGTCGCGCAGCCAGGCATGGCGGCGCAAGGCAACGGACCGCGCCATTGTCCTACCCACCGAATCGGTAGAATCAACGGCGGACCGAATCGTAAACCGCGCCATCTCTCTGCCTTCGTGAATGAGACGAGCCATATCAGCTCGAGGACACTCAGGGAGGGCAGGCAAAAGACACTCCACGGAGGCCCAAAGGGCAGAAGAAGCCCTGGCAAAAACGCAAACTGTGTTGAGAGCACGTAATGCAGAACTAGCGGACGTAAAAATGCCGCGTCCACATGTCTCCAGCCAACGAGACTCCCTAGTAGGAGGCTGCAGTAGAGGCGGAGAAGAAGGCTGCATGGCGAAAGACACCTGCACCACGAGACCGTGAGCAGTAGGCTGAAGGGACAAACAGGATGGGCCCCCAGGGGCCGGACGATGCCGATGCGCAACGGCCCTGTCGACAGCATCTCCTGAAGAGGACGCGCCCAAGTCCCGAGAAGGGCGTCGAACAACAAGCCGCTAAAGGGCAGCAAGGGCTCAAGATCCACCGCACCTTGGTGGAGGAGATCCAACAACGGATCAGAGGACAAGAGGACAGAAGGAGGGTGCAAGTGCAAAACAGCTGCCGCCCTGAGAACACCCCGTAAAAATAAAGCACCAGCTTCAGTGGGCGTCCGGGGGGGGACAAGAGCCCATCTGTAGGGGACGGTTGCAAACTAACACGTCCCCCAGCAGGAGGAAGAAGGGGCCACTGCCTCCATGGCGGCGAAGCCAACGGGCGTGGAGACAAGCCCAAGCACAGCGGTTCCGTGTTCTCTGGAAGCGGAGAGCCAAGAGGTACCGGCGACCCTTCCGGCGTTGTCCGACGCCGATCCGGCGCCGAAGCGACGTCGAGCCCCATGAGGGGCGACTCGGCTGGACGAGTGGGCGGCAACGTCTCCACCACCGAGAGGTGCGGAGAAAGTGCCTGTGGTCCAGGAGACGACAGGCAGAGTGCCGCCGGTGCCGATGTCGACGCAGGGAGCCGCCAGGGGCTATGCGGGGACAAGGCAGAATGGCTCGGCGTGGGGCTGGAACGCCCATCGGTCGGAACCGACGCCGGCACGACTCCGGAGCCGGAGTCGAGGCATTCGGCCGGCGCCGAGGGCGAACCCGCCGGCGGAGACCCGACCTGAATGCCTACCTCCACTGTGGGACCCGAAGGCGCACCAGGGAGTGGAGGTGACCCAAAGATGGAGTGCAGAGCCTGGTAATAGGCTTCCATCTGGGGCCGAGTCGCACCAGTACCCGGAAAGGGCGGGTAAAAGGAGGCCGACTCCAGGGGGCACGGCTCCGCGAAGGAGCGGGAACCATGGCCCCCACCGTCACGTGGAAGCGAGGACTTCGACTTCCGTGACTTGTGCTTACCTGCAGATAGACGCTCGCGGGATCGACTCCGGGAGCGGGCGCGGAGAGACGAACCCACTGGAGAACGTCGGGGAGACGCCGGGCGGGTCAACCGGGCGGCCAAGAGCTTCATCCGCCGCTCCCGTAGGGACTTCGGACGCATCTGCCGGCAGGCGTCACACTCCTCGGAGTCGTGGTGCGACCCAAGACACCACATGCAAATGGCGTGCGGGTCTGATGCCGACATCTGACGCGAACAAGTCCCGCACAATTTAAAGCCCGAAGGCATCGCACACTGTTCCCCGACGCCAACGACGTCGAAAAAAGGGCCTGAATAAAAACAGGCCAGAGGAACAGCTGAATCCCGGATCCGCGTTGTAACGCGGAAAAGAAGGAAACTGTCGTCAGGCGCGCCGGGAGGGTCCTATATGGCTCCACTGACGTCATGTCCGGGGACGACGTCAGGGCGGAGTCAGGCGGCGCCGCCCCCTGGCGCGCAGAGGTACTGCTGTGCAAAATTTTCCGGATCCAGTCTGACGCCTGGGGATATTCTAAGTTAAGGAATCTGCGGCTAGATGTCTCTATCAGATACAGACATTTTGCAGAGAAATGTCGTGTTTATGTTTCATGGAACACCCATAAAAAACGTTTCTTTTAGATCACAATAGGACCTCACATATGAGAAATGGGAGGGGGTCACAAATATCATTTGCAGTAATATTACTGAACTGCTGATGTGGTGCAATATTGAAAACACACGTCACTATTCCTGAATACTAGATACAAACACAGTCATGGCCAAAGAGGGCATGAAAGAGCTGAAACTGAATCAAATTCAAAGCTGTTTCGAACAAGGGCCCCCAAAATACATTTGGCCCTGGAGCCCCAAAATCCTTAAGATATCCCTGACTATCACAAAGTTTGCTTGAGGTACAATATTGCTTCTAAGACCTTACATTTGTTTGCACAAGCGTAAACATGAACATGTGAACACTGAATTATTATTGCAGTATTTTAAGATATTATTGCATATTTTTTAGTAAGTTGTGACTCTTTCAACACGGACTACTGTTGACAAAATGGAAATAAGTAAGTAATGACAGCTGAACAATTTGAAAGAATGTACAGTCCTTGGGACTTCTTCATAATTGTAGAATGAATCCAAACAAAACGCAATCTACTCTGCACAGCTATTAGTGTATCACAGATTACCACCATCTTTCAAATGAAATTCCAGAACGAGGCAGATGGCGAAGCATTTGGGAGCAAATACAGAAAAGAGGGTCAAGCCGGGTCAGAAAAGCAGATCACAGGTAGTAGGCGGTGATGCTCTTGTGGTTCCCACGTTCAGTCTGTACGTGAAAACAGCTGGAAATCATCAGCATGCATATGGAATTGCACTTGCCCCACCATGATCACCTGTGCAAATGGATGAATGGATGGATATTTGGAAAAGCAACAGTCAGCAGTTGGATGATCCCTGATGCACACAGCAAGAAAAGCTTTTGTTGGAGGATTTACTTGACCCAGTTCTGATGTGTTGTCTGAGATTCTGGAGGAATGACTAAATTTAGTCTAGGGCAGTGCCGGAAATCATCTCTTCTTTTAACTATGAAGGCAATAGGTCATGACTCAACGAGTCCTAGGACTACGAGATTAATAAGTTACTTACCTTCAGTAACGCTCTTTCTGGTAGATACCTTCTCTAACTGCAGATTCCACACCTTGCGAATATTCCCCAGGTGTCAGACTGGATCTGGAAAATCTTTAGCAATACCCCTGCACACCAGTAGGTGGTGCCGTGCAACTCCATGCTGATGTCGTTCAGCATAGAAGTGCTACCCATGCGCCCTGACGTCAGCTACTTCCTAGGCTGTCTTCACCCCCAAACACAGAGCCCAACAGCAAATTGGCTTTCAACAGTGTGCAGATCTCTACACTTGGGACCTATTGGCGGGAGGGTCTTTGAAGAGTCTGTGGTAAGATAAGAGGCTTTACCAGAAAGAGTGTTACCAAAGGCAAGTAACTTGTTCTTCTGATACTTCTAACCGCAGATTTCTCACCTTCGGAATAGATACCAATGCTCCAAGTGGTGGGTCTGCGAACTGGCTCACACCAAAAGTCTTGCAGGCCTGAGCAGGCCAAATGCCCTTCTCAATGGATCTGAATTTCCAAACAGTAGTGCTTCGTGAATGTGTGGAGAACCGACCACGTAGCAGCCTTACAAATATCCAAAACAGATACTCCACATGCCAATGCAGTGCTAGCAGCCTTGGCTCTGGTTGAATAACCTTCTATGGGCTGCTCTTTGGCCAATGCTTAGCAGATTTTGATGTAGGGCAAGATCCAATGAGAAATACTCCACTTCTGCACTGCCTTACCCCTTTTCACTGTAGCAAATCCAATGAACAGCTGGACATCCACACAATGTTCCATGGTATGAACAATATACAAGCTAAGAGCTCTTTTAGGATGCTAGCAGTGGAGCCTCTCCTCTGGGTGGGGAGGGGCAAAGAACTTTGGAAGGGTAATACTTTGGCCAACATGGAAAGGAGTCACTACTTTCGGCAGAAAGGAGGCTCAGGTTCTCTGAACCATTATATTTGGAAAGTATGTGGTGTATTGCGGATGACGGAGAAGGCTTGTAGTTCGCTCACCCACTGTGCCGATGTTGGCGAGGAGAAAAACTGTCTTGAGGGTGAGATAGTGCAATGGACAGCTATGTGGTGGTTCAAAAGGAGTACACATAAGAAATGTAAGGATCAAGTTGATGTCCCACTGTGGCATAATGAAAAGAGATGGTGAAAACATATGTTGTAAATCATTAAAAAATAAAATAAAAAATACATTGCAAAGGGTGATTTGAAATAAGTGGGTTGATCCGGCAACCGCAGAAAAGCCAAAAGGGTCAAACTAGTACCCTTTAACTGTGCCCAATACAAGTTCTTGCTGGGCTAGGGATAACAAAAAGGCAACACTTCCGAAAGCTTGGCTTTAAGTGGGTCAGTCTTCCAAATAGCACACCAAGCTACAAACCTGTCCCAACGACAGGCATATACCGATTTGGTGGATACCTGCCAAGATGACATTGACAACCTCGGAAGGAAGGTCGAATGCAGTCACTTGACTCCCCTCAATCTCCAAGGATGAAGGTGGAGATTGCACAGGTTCAGGTGCAAAACCCAACTCTGTTTCTGCAACACAAGATCCTCCTCTAGCAGCAGCTTGATCAGAGGACAGATGCTCATGCCCAGGAGTTCTGAATACCACACTCTCCTTGCCCAATCCGCTGCCACTAGGATGACTTGGGCCTAGTTGTCCTGATCTTCTTCAAAACTCGAGGTAGGAGAGGTATATAGGAGTCCCAAGCTCCACTCTAGGCAGAATGAGTCTCAGAAGAGGAGCCATCTTGTAACCTTTAACACGAGAAAGTGCGGACATTGGGTGCTCTCAGCAGAGGCAAGAAGACTGAGCCAAGGTTCTCCCCATTTGTGAAAGATATCCTGCACCACCTTCAGGGGAATTGCATTTGTGATCCAATAGGTGTCAATGGCTGAGATTGTCTGCCCTGGCGTTTAGAGATGCCGTCAAGTGGTGTACCACCAGGAAAAGCCACTTTCGGAGTCGTAGTGCCTCCTGACACGGAGTCCACAACCCCACCTACCCTGCTTGTTGCAGTACCACATGGCTGTGGTGTTGTCCATGAACACCTGTAACACCCTCCCTTTGATGGATGGCAGGATGAATTTCCAGCTGTCGTGCGGCGGAGCACTTCGCTGGTTGCGCTGCTTAAATTGCCTAGATTACGCTTTTAGACCTTTTATTGTTTTAATTCCCCCCTTTTACCGTGTATTGCGGCCATTACCTTTGTGTCCTTCCCCGGCTAAAAATCTTCGTTTGGCATTGCTTGCTGTTTCCACACCCCGGTCCACCGCAGCCTTTTTGGGCTGATTGATGTCGATGGTGTCGTGAAACGCTTTTTTCTGCCGCGAGAGACCCCTACTTCCGGTTGGCCTCCACCAGCCGCCATTTTGCCGGTTAGCGGTCCAGTTGCTCATGCCTCTTGATACCACCGGTATTTAACCGGGGCATGGCGCGGGAGCGCAGTTGAATTTCCAGCTGTCGTGCGGCGGAGCACTTCGCTGGTAGCGCTGCTTAAATTGCCTAGATTACGCTTTTAGACCTTTTATTGTTTTAATTCCCCCCTTTTAACGTGTATTGCGGCCATTACCTTTGTGTCCTTCCCCGGCTAAAAATCTTAGTTTGGCATTGCTTGCTGTTTCCACACCCCGGTCCACCGCAGCCTTTTTGGGCTGATTGATGTGGAGGGTGTCGTGAAACGCTTTTTTCTGCCGCGAGAGACCCCTACTTCCGGTTGGCCTCCTCCAGCCGCCATTTTGCCGGTTAGCGGTCCAGTTGCTCGTGCCTCTTGATACCACCGGTATTTAACCGGGGCATGGCGCGGGAGCGCAGTTGAATTTCCAGCTGTCGTGCGGCGGAGCACTTCGCTGGTAGCGCTGCTTAAATTGCCTAGATTACGCTTTTAGACCTTTTATTGTTTTAATTCCCCCCTTTTACCGTGTATTGCGGCCATTACCTTTGTGTCCTTCACCGGCTAAAAATCTTCGTTTGGCATTGCTTGCTGTTTCCACACCCCGGTCCACCGCAGCCTTTTTGGGCTGATTGATGTGGAGGGTGTCGTGAAACGCTTTTTTCTGCCGCGAGAGACCCCTACTTCCGGTTGGCCTCCTCCAGCCGCCATTTTGCCGGTTAGCGGTCCAGTTGCTCGTGCCTCTTGATACCACCGGTATTTAACCGGGGCATGGCGCGGGAGCGCAGTTGAATTTCCAGCTGTCGTGCGGCGGAGCACTTCGCTGGTAGCGCTGCTTAAATTGCCTAGACTACGCTTTTAGACCTTTTATTGTTTTAATTCCCCCCTTTTACCGTGTATTGCGGCCATTACCTTTGTGTCCTTCCCCGGCTAAAAATCTTCGTTTGGCATTGCTTGCTGTTTCCACAACCCGGTCCACCGCAGCCTTTTTGGGCTGATTGATGTGGAGGGTGTCGTGAAACGCTTTTTTCTGCCGCGAGAGACCCCTACTTCCAGTTGGCCTCCTCCAGCCGCCATTTTGCCGGTTAGCGGTCCAGTTGCTCGTGCCTCTTGATACCACCGGTATTTAACCGGGGCATGGCGCGGGAGCGCAGCGGACGTGCGCAGCGGGCGCGCCGGCAGCGCGCCAAAGGCAAGCCCGTCTGCGCCCGTCCGCGCCTGCACGTCGCCTCTCGCCAGGAATGCTGGCTGGAGCTTTGTGGGACGGCGCACTTACTCTATTGCAGAGTTATTGGCAGTTAACTCTATGGTTGAAGGATGTAGTGGGCCTCGGTTGGGTCCCCTGGAAGGGCCCTTTGGATGTCCCTGCTGTAGGTAGGTCTCCTCTATGCCGGAGCCTCCTTTACCTCCTTCTTCTCAGTCTAGGCCACCAGTAAGAATGCTCCACCTGAATGCGGTCTTTAGCTAAACATTATCTAGAAGTCTATGACTTGGTTCTGGAGGAATCACCGGATGTGTTTTTTCTAACCGAGACCTGGCTCAATGAGGATACGGTAGCTGAACCTAATTTAGCGCTGCCTCCCGGCTATTCCATTCTTACTATCAACAGAGAGTCCAGGGGGGGCAGCATTGCGGTTATTTTCAAATCTTGCTATTCGTGCCTATTTGTTAAAGAAGCTATGGAGGGCTGTGAATGTGCACGTTTTAGCATTACTTTCAGTGCCCATCTGACCATCTCAGGGCTGTTAGTATACCGTCCTCCGGGGCCTATTGCGAAATTTAAATCGGCCCTGCTGGAGTGCACCTACACGCTTGCAATGAGTACAGCTAACTTTAGCATCCTCGGTGACCTTAACTTGCATTTTGATCTTGTGCAAGATACCGCAGTCAGTGGGCTGCTTGCGGACTTGGCAGCCTGCCAACTAAGTCAATTGGTCCCCGGCTCTACCCATTCAGCCGGCCATCTGTTGGATCCCTTTTTTTCCAACATTCCTCTGGCTATGGTGGAGACTCCTAAACCTGTAGGCTGGTCTGACCACTTTTTGATATCCATGTCTTTCCCTGCCCCATAGCCCCTTAATAAGACTGTTCTTCCCCCCATTTTTAGGCGCCCTTGGCGTAAATTGAGATTGGAGGATTTTCATGCGCTCCTTGCTGCTAATATCCCGGCTCCACACAAAATGATGCAGATGTGGGCTATAGAGCCTTTTGTAACTGGATTGTCCAAGTGCTGGATTCCCTCATTCCAGCGAAATGGTTGAAAGGCCGCACTTTGAACCCTAGCCCATGGTACAATGACACTTTGGCTGCACTTCAGAAAGCATGCAAGAAATTAGAACACGCATGGAGAAAAGACTATGACTCTGTGGCAAAGAAATGCTATTTGTCCGCTATAAAAAACTATCATAGAACCATTTGCACGGTCCGAGCAGCTTTCTATGCCAATGAAATAAAGCTTAGCTCTAATCCGGCCAAATGTATTTTTAAAATTCTTAAGGATCTCAGAGTAAGGAGTAACTCTTCTGTTTCTATGATTACCTCTGAGCAACAGTGTGAAGACTTGGCAACGTTTTTTGTTGATAAAGTGAATACCATCTATCGGTCCTTTGCGCAAGGGTCTTCTCCAGCCGTTCGTCATGAGCCCCCTCCTTTACATTCTTTGGCAGCTATTCCCAGTATAACGCTGGAAGAGTTTTCCTTACTGAGCAGGAAAATTAAGTCTGGCTCTCCGGCCGATCCTTTAAAACCTGCCCAGTTCAGGGATTCACTGTTTCTCTTCCTGGCAACTCTGTGCCATGTTGTTAATACTTCTTTTACTACGGCTGTGGTCCCTGTGCCGTGGAAACAGGCGAGGGTATCCCCTATTCTTAAAAAACCCTCACTTGACCCAGTAAAGCTGGAAAACTTTCGGCCTATATCGCTCCTTCCTTGGGTAGCTAAGATTGCTGAGGCCCATGTCAACAATATTTTAATGAAATATCTCACTACCAATAACATCTTGGATCCTTCTCAAAATGGTTTCCGCCCTGGTCACAGTACAGAGACGGCTCTTCTGGCTGTGACAGAACATCTGCGGACCATTCTTGATTCCGGTCATACAGCGGCACTGATTCTACTTGATCTGAGTGCCGCATTTGACACGGTTTCACATAAAATTCTGTTACAGCGTTTGGAGGAGGCTGGGGTGGTGGGCCTAGCACTAGAATGGTTTAGATCATTCCTGAAAGAGAGATCTTTTCGAGTTTCGGCCCCCCGTTTCTTTCTCAGGCTCATTCCATCGGGCAGGGGGTACCACAGGGCTCTGCATTGAGCCCCATATTGTTTAATCTTTATGTTCAGCCTCTTGCTAAGGTGGCTAGGAACATGGGCCTCACCATGGTCTCGTATGCAGATGATACACAGCTGGTGGTGGCCCTGTCCGATGGTTCCACTCAGGATGCTTCAAGGTTTCGGAGCGGCCTGGCCGCTGTGGCAGACTGGATGACTTTAAACTGTCTCCAGTTGAATGCGACGAAAACAGAGCTACTGTTGGTGGGGAGGGACAGGAGCCTCTGGAGTGAACAATGGTGGCCTAACGTACTTGGTTGTACCCCCACCCCTAAATTGGTGGTAAAAAACTTGGGGGTATGGATGGATGCTACCCTTAGCTTTCAAGAACATACCAAAAGAGTTGCGGGTACCTGTTTTGGCCTCCTGCGGGGACTGAGGCCCCTGCTGAAGTTTTTTGATTCATCTACGCGCCAACTGATTGTTCAATCAGCCATTCTATCCAGACTGGATTATGCTAATTCGCTCCTGTTGGGAGCTAATCAGGCTGAGATATTGCGATTGCAGCATGTTCAAAACGCTGCCGCCAGGGTCCTGCTAGGGCTTCCACGTAACTGTCCTTCTACCTGGGCCATCCGGAGGTTACATTGGCTTCCGGTGGCCAAGCGGATCCAATTAAGGCTCTTTGCTTATCTTTTAAGATTCTGAAACTTGCCTTGCCCAGTCTCCTGGCTAACTTGCTAGCCCTGTATGTCCCCACTCGCCAGCTGCGCTCCTTGGGACAGCATTTGGTAATCGTCCCCTGTGTGAAGCGCCTTCGGGTCGGAGGTCGATCTTTCCGTTATTTAGCTGCCAAGTTATGGAATTCCCTGCCTCCTCAGATTCGCAGCTTGGATCGCATTGTGGACTTCAGGAAAGCAATTAAAACTTTCCTTTTTCCTTCTGCTTAGTCCTGTTTGTCTTCTGTATATTCCTTACGCCTACTTGTTGTGTTCTTAGCCCTGTTCCTTCTGACGATGGCAGCGCCGGGACGCCTCTTTGCTGGGGCAGCTGTGCGCTATATAAACTCAGGTAACATAACATAACATAACAGGATGGTTTTCAATGCCAACCGGATGGCCTGCAACTCGAGTAGACTGAAGTGGAGTCAGGCCTCTGCCGGAGACCAGATGCCTCTAATCTCCACCTCTCCCAGACGTACTCCCCAAAACAGGAGTGATTCATCGGTCAAGACTGTCATAACGGGGTGTGTTAAGGAGAGGGGTCTGTTACTGACTAATTTGCTGTCCAGCAGCCACCACTTCAGGTTTTTTGCAATCTCCTTCGAAATCTGAACGTGATTGGAGAGGTCCCCCAGATGCTGTGCCCACTTAGACTTTAGAACCCATTGCAGGGCCCTCATATGCCACCTGGTGTGCTTGACCAGCAGAATGCAGAGAGCTATCAGTCCCAACCGCCTCCGAGTCACCCTCATTGCGATCCAGGTCCAAGTCCAAAACATCAGATCATACCCCGAATGTACTGAACTCTCTGCTCCGGGGAGGGGGGTGAAAAACTCTGCGCTGTCCAGAATGGCTTCAATGAAGGGGAGAATATAGCACATTACTACGCGATGTATTACATCGTGTGCTTTTACAACGCGGTCGTTACAACGACTGCGCTGTTAGTACGCAATGCATTTACATCACAAGTCATTACTACGACTTGCAGTAGGGGGCGCGCTGGACTTAGGAATAGTATTATTTACTATTCCTACTCCAGTTTACGCAACAGAAGAGAAGGTGTTGGAATTCATTTCCAATACCTCAGCGCCCCCTACAGCAAGTCGTTGTGATGATGCCGACAGGACCCTCAGCTGAGGCGCGAGACCGACGAGGGGAAGTCGTCGAGCGATGACGCTTCTTCGACTTTTTATGCTTCGACTTACTGGAAGAGTGCGAAGACTTGGACCCCGACAACCGATGAGGACTCCGCGACCGGCCCCTCAACCTCTCGCGTGACCGGGGCGTGGCGTGGAGCCGACTGCCGGACCTCGAGGAGTTTTCGAGACCGCTCTCGTAAAGCCTTCGGATGCAAGGCCCGGCAGTCGGGGCACGACTTCGTGTCGTGGTCGCGGCCGAGGCAGTAGAGACATTCCTGGTGCGGGTCTGTGATCGACATCATCCGACCACAGGCGTCGCATGGGTTGAAGCCAGGCATCCCTACCGACACCTTCGGAGTCGAGAGACTCGTTTAAGAAAAACAGTGAAAAATCACCAAAAAGATAGTCAAAAAATGACTAGGGCACTGCTCTTCCCGGATCTGCGCTTACTGGCGCGGAAAAAGAAGAACTGACGTCAGCACGCAGGGGCGGCGTCTAAGTACTGCCCGCGGCGTCATCCCGGCGATCCCGACGACGGACGCGGAGCCGCACGGACGCCGCCTACCGACGCGCAAGGGTACTGCTACGCAAAAACTTTCCGGATCCAGCCTGACGCCTGGGGATATTCTAAGGTAAGGAATCTGTCACTAACGTGTCTCTTTCAGATACGCAAGGTATCCTGTAACGCCCGTCTAAAACTAATACATTTTAATTTTTTGCAGCGGGTATATATGACTCCAGTGAGGCTACATCGTATTGACCCTAGTCGCTCTCATGAGTGCCCCAGATGTAGCGGGGCACGGGCAGGTTTCATGCATTTGGCATGGGAGTGTGTGGGGATGTATCTGTATTGGGAAAGTGTGGTTGAGAGAGTGCATGCGGGTATTGGTATACGGGTAGAAGCTTGCCCCTCACATTGTCTATAGGGCCAATTTCCAAGACCAAAAAAGAATAAAATAGCATATAAATTGCTGAAGCGGACCATGGTATTGGCCCGACGGAGGGTAGCCATAGTCTGGATGAGTAATCGCGCCCCAGCAATAGAGAGCTGGATGAGAGATGTGCGAGAGTGGTCTCTGGCAGAGGAGATTCATGTGAAAGTGAACAGAAAGGAAACTTAGAGGAATATATTAGTAGATTGAGAGAACTTTGAGAGAACTTTGCAGGGTACTACTCAACCCATTGGAAAGCGTGGACGTGCATAGTGAATCTAACACTAGTGATAGCGAGACAAATGGTGAGGTACGTGCTACGCCGTAGTATAACTAAGTTTACGCCTTTATGGAACATTTTTATTGTGTAAATGCATGAACATAGTGACTGTAAAACACAAATGTTAATAATACCTGTCTCACTGGTATATACAGTAGGATAATACACGTACAGATTATATGCTGTGATTATGTGTGTCCACCCACACAGTTGTTGTTGCAAACTGAAAAATAAAGTTAAAAAAAATATATATATATATATAAAAAAGTCCATTCCCTGTAGGGATAAGGACCACCTTAGCAGTTTGGGATTTTTGCCTTTCATTTACATTAACCATCTGAGAGGTTTTCGGTCGGATTGAACAAGGAAGTGAGAGCCAAACAGGTATGGGCTCAGCTTCTAAAGGGACCAAGCCACAGCAAAGGCGTCTCTCTCAATGGCACTCTAACGCTGTTTCCTGGGGACTAACCTTCTACTGATGAAAGCCACTGGCTGGTCTTGACCTTGGTCATTTATTTGGAATAGGAAAGCTCCTATCCCATGTTCACAGGCATCAGTCTGCACAATGAATTGCTTGGCATAATGTGGAGCTTTCAGAACAGGTGCAGAGCACATTGCTTCCTTCAGAGTGTCAAAAGCCTTTTGATAGCTTACTGTCCAGTTCATCTTTCTGGGCATTCTTTTGGAGGTCAGTTGTGTGAGGGGTGCCACAATGGTGCCATAATCCCTCACAAACCTCCTATACTACCCAGTCAAGCCAAGGAAGGCCCTGACTTGAGTCTGGGTTGTTGGAGCCACCCAGTCCAGAATGGTCTGCATTTTGGGCTGTAAGGGTTGAACTTGGCCTCCACCAACAAGGTGCCCCAAGTATACAACCTTCCCCTGCCCTATCTGGCACTTGCTTGCCTTGGTTGGAATTCAACCATGGCAGCCTTTTGGTCATACCATTGCTTCTGGAGCTCCTTGCTGGCCTCAGGGTTATTTGCTTTCTCCATGTATTCAGCCATCCTGGAACGGAGGCCAAGCACACAGTCCACTATAAATTGTTCAGACTCAAGAAGAGGTTTCTCCCATCCCTCCATCACAAGACACAATGGTCCCCTGACTGGATGATCAAACAGAAGTAGGTTTCAGGGGACCCTTCTGAAGGGTCTCCGTGTGTAATTATTAATACATCTGACACTGAAATCAGTGCAGGTTTATTAAGACGAAATGTTTGGTACCAAACATTCCATAATACAGTGAAGCCTGCATGGAGATGGGAAACTTGTGACTATGAGTGTCCAGCCCAAGTACTCTCTATGGCTTCCCTGTTCACTTATAATATTCAAGAATCAACATGGATATTGCAGGGGCATATCTGCTCATGCAGATATGTCCTAAAAAGAGATATAGTGCACCCTGCCTTAGGAATAAGGCCTGCTAGGGGGGTGTCTTACCTATATCCCATGCAGTGTTTCTGGGCATAGCACACAGGGATGTGTGCCATGTTGACTCTTCGGTTTTGTCTGCACCAAGGCACGCAGTCTGCAATGGCAGTATTGATGACCTTGGTGACGGGACCCTAGGGTGACACAATTTGTGCTGCTACCCTTGGGGTCCCTCGTCAGTGCCAATGCTCTAGGTACCAGGGGTACCATTTGCTAGGGACTTACAAGGGGTACTGAAGTGGTGCCAATTGGGAAACTAAAGGGACAGTTTAGAGAGGGAGCTGGCAGGGACCCTGTGCACATCCAGTCGAAATTACATCATTTTGCAGGCAAAAAGTGGGTGCTTACATGTCCAAAAGAGGCACTTTCCTACAGTCCTCACCAAGATTTTAGGCACCAGCATCTTCCAGACCTGAGCAGCACCAACCCTGGTGTACCGGATGCCCTGCAACTCAAGACCGACAACAAGAGTTCCAGCCGGACTCCAACTGCCTGAGGATCAAGCACCCAATGAGGGATGTCAGCACAAATGAGACTCACTCATTGAGTGGCCCAGCCATCCCGCACTAGCGCCTCTGAGGTGTTTGCCCCTAACCGCGAGGTGCACTTTGTGCACCAGAGTTTGGATCACCTGCCTGCTCTGCACCCAGCCCCACCGGCCAGGGAATCTCCAAAAACTTTGTGCTCCCATGGTCCCCTGGCCCATGCGACCTCTACACTCTTTTGAGTGCCCTAGGACTTGCCTACAAGTCCCACTGTGCAGCCTGTTTTTAGGCGGCCCCCATTCTTCGTAGCGTGCCAGCTACTTACTCTCCCAGCACCCTGCTGCTGGCCGAATCAGGGATGCTTCGGAGAAACTGCAGGTAGAACTTTGGAGCTTGGCTCCCCACCTCTTGAATTCTAGAAGTTGAACCCCTAAGTCCTGCTGCACTGCGATTTATTGCATTCTATGTTTTTCTCCATAGGATAACATTGTGCGCAATTGCGCACAACTGAATATTGCTTGTACTTACCTTGCTAATGTCTGAAACGTATTACATGCTTGCCTTTAACTGAATTCTAGGTTCAAAATATATATAAAAAGACTTGCTATTTTTCTACAAATTGGTCTTGACTATATTCTTCAGTGTGTGTTCCATTTATTGCCTTTGTGGGTACAACAAACGTTTAGCACTACCCTCTGATAAACCTAACTGCTCGCCCACACTAACACAAAATAGAGCGTTATCTACTTTTGCCTCCGTAAACCAATAAGGGTCTCTCCGACCTCTCTGCACAGTGTACCCCATTGTGGTGCACTATATAGAGAGGTGGGTTTCCAATACACTATCACTTGAGGCATTGCATAGGGGTAGACTGATTCCTAGATCTTCTTTGCGCCGCTTGCGTAACGATCGAGTCTGCTTTTGAAAGTCCTAATAAGCAGGCTGGGGTAGTATCCCACACTTTGTACTTCTAATCCAGTCGCAGAACCACTGCTCTCTCTAACAAATAAGGGGGACTGTAGGGCTTGTTAGCGGGGTCCAGCATACATGCCCAGTCGCACAAGTTACTAACTTGTGTAACGATATATCTGTAAGAGACAGTAGTTAGTGATAGATTCCTTACCTTAGAATATCCCCAGGCGTCAGGCTGGATCCGGAAAGTTTTGCGTAGCAGTACCCTTGCGCGTCGGTAGGCGGCGTCGTGCGGCTCCGCGTCCGTCGTCGGCGTCGTGATCGCCGGGATGACGTCGCGGGCAGTACTTAGGCGCCGCCCCTGCGCGCTGACGTCAGTTCTGTACACGACTTTCCGCGCCAGGAACGCAGAGCCATGCAAGAAGCTGACACAGGTGTCTGAAAAATACTAGGGCCCTGAAAGGGATGTCCTTAACCCTAGAAATCAGTTCGCAGAACGGGGAGGATGGGTGGGGCGGTAAGGAATCTATCACTAACTACTGTCTCTTACAGATATATCGTTACACAAGTTAGTAACTTGTGCATCTGAAAGAGACACGTTAGTGATAGATTCCTTACCTTAGAATAGATACCCCAGCAATACCAACCCCGGTGGTGGGTCTGCGAACAAAGATCAGACAAGGAAGTCCTGGAGGACAGAACGGCCAAAGAAGCCGTCCCTCCGGACCTGACTGTCAAGGCAGTAATGCTTTGTAAACGTGTGCAGCGAGGCCCACGTAGCTGCCTGACAGATAACCGGCAGCGGAACACCGCGGCCCAAGGCCGTGGTAGCAGCCGTTGCCCTGGTGGAATGGGCACGCAGCCCAACAGGAGGCTCCTTCTTAGCCAAAGAATAGCAGGTCTTGATGCACAAGGTAACCCAGCGGGAGATGGTCCTCTTGTGCACCGCCCGACCTTTTTGGCGCCCACGTAGCCAACAAAGAGCTGGTCATCCACCCGGAAGTGTTTTGTGCGGTCAATATAGAAAGAGAGCGCACGTTTTGGGTCCAGACGGTGGAGCCTCTCTTCCTCTCTGGAAGGATGCGGAGGCGGAAAGAAGGTGGGCAAAGTGATGGTCTGCCCAATGTGGAAAGCAGTAACCACCTTTGGCAAGAAGGACGGACGCGTCCGAAGAACAACCTTGTCTGGATGAACAGACAGAAAGGGAGGTTTGCAAGATAGAGCCTGGAGCTCACTCACCCGCCGAGCGGAGGTGATGGCCACCAGAAAGGCTGTCTTCAGAGTCAGAAGACGAAGAGGACAGTTATGTAGAGGCTCAAAGGGAGCGCACATTAAAAAGGTAAGAACCAAGTTCAAGTCCCACTGAGGCATCACAAACGGAACAGGAGGGAAGAGGTGAGTAATGCCTTTTAAGAACCTGTTAACAACAGGGGACTTGAAAAGGGAGGGCTGATCAGGGAGCCTGAGGAAGGCCGAGATAGCACAAAGATAACCCTTGATGGTACCCAGGGCAGAACCCTGTTGGGCCAGAGAGAGAAGGAACAGAAGGACCTCAGAAAGAGGGGCAGAAAGGGGATCCACAGCCTTTGCTGTGCACCATGCCACAAATTTGTTCCACCTGCAGGCGTATACCACCTTAGTGGAGGGACGCCTGGCTGCCAGAATCACATCACAAACTTCGGGAGGCAAGTCGAAAGGAATCAACTGCCGCCGCTCAATCTCCACGCAAGCAGGTGTAGACTGGACAGGTTCGGGTGGAGGACCGTCCCCTGCTGCTGCGACAGAAGATCCTCCCGAAGAGGCAGACGGATCGGGGGATCTACGCTCATATTGAGTAGCTCGGGATACCAAACTCTTCGAGCCCAGTCCGGAGCCACAAGAATGACTTGGGCCCGGTCGTGCCGAATCTTCTTCAACACTCTGGGTAGAAGTGGTATAGGCGGAAAGGCGTACAATAGACCGCAACTCCACTCGTGACGAAAAGCGTCGCCGAGCGAGTGCCGCCTTGGAAATTCCAACGCGCAGAACTGATGACATTGCGCGTTCTCTTCGGTGGCGAATAGATCTAACCAAGGCTCTCCCCACTGTAGAAAGAGTCCTTGCGCCACTTCCGAGTGAAGACGCCATTCGTGATCCATTATGCACCTGCGGCTGAGTTCGTCCGCCCTGGCGTTCAGGGAACCTGCCAGGTGTTGAACCACCAGGAACATGCCCTGGTGTTCCAGCCATGTCCAGAGGCGCAGAGCCTCCTGACAAAGGGTCCACGACCCCACCCCGCCTTGTTTGTTGCAGTACCACATGGCAGTGGTGTTGTCTGTGAACACCTGCACTACCTTCCCTTTGACAGAGGGAAGGAATGCCTTGAGTGCAAGTCGGATCGCCCGGAGCTCCAGAAGGTTGATATGGAGCCGGGACTCCGCCGGAGACCAGAGGCCTCTGATCTCCGCCTCTCCCATGTGACCGCCCCATCCCAGAAGGGACGCGTCCGTCACAACTGTGTGCTCTGGCTGGGGAAGGGAGAGGGATCTGCCCATGACCCATTGCCGGTTCGAGAGCCACCACTGCAACTGTTTTGCAGTCCCCTCCGAGATCTGGACGTGATCGGACAGGTCGCCCTGGTGCTGCGCCCACTGGAACTTCAGAACTGCTCCGATGAAAAGGAGCTGTGGAGAAGGAATCAGATGCGACTTTGGCACATTGATGGAGAACCCCAGCGAGTGCAGGAGTTCGGCCGTAGTCTGGAGGTGGGAGACAACTGCCTGGGACGAGCCCGCCTTCAGCAGCCAGTCGTCGAGGTAGGGGAAGACCGAAACCCCTGCCCGGCGCAGATGAGCTGCGACCACCGCCATCACTTTCGTGAACACCCGAGGGGCACTGGTAAGGCCAAAGGGGAGCACGGTGAACTGGAAAATGCTCGAGGCCTACCGTGAACCGAAGGTAACGCCGGTGGGCCGGCAGGACGGGGATGTGGAAATAGGCGTCCTGCAAGTCCAACGCTACCAACCAGTCTCCGGGGTCGAGGGCAGTCAAGACCTGAGCTAGGGTGAGCATCTTGAACTTCTCCTTCCGGAGGAAGCGATTGACGTTCCGGAGGTCCAAGATAGGACGCATGTCCTCCTTGTCCTTTTGGGCACCAGAAAGTAGTGGGAGTAGCAACCACGCCCTACTTCTGGGGTCGGAACATGCTCGATGGCCCTCTTGGCCAAGAGGGCCGTGACTTCCTTCTGTAGAAGCACCAAGTGATCCCCTGACATGCGGTGGAATTGAGGTGGCATGGCTGGGGGGGTGGTCTCGAAGGGGAGGGAGTAGCCCCTTCGGACAATGTCCAAGACCCACTCGTCCGAGGTGATGGGACGCCAGTGGTGAAGGTGATGGCGGACCCTGCCCCCGACTGGCGTGCTGTGCACCTGAAAGGAGGGACTAGGAGGGCTTGGAGGCCGCGGACGGGTTGGAGGTGGTGGCCTGACCCGCACGCTGGTTGCCCGAACCGCCACGGCGGTATCCACGTCCTCGGCCACGCGAAGGCGCTTGCTGCGCGGGCCGTTGGCCGGGCTGTGGACGTGACTGGGCGCCCCTTCCGTGGCCACGAAAGGGGCGAAAAGCAGACGTTTGCGGAGGGCGCACAACAGCAAGGCCCAGGGACTTAGCAGTAGCCCGTGAATCCTTGAAACGCTCCAGCGCATGGTCCGCCTTAGAACCAAAGAGACCGACTCCATCAAAGGGCATGTCCATGAGAGTATTCTGGACATCCCCTGAAAACCAGTGGTTCTCAGCCAGGCGTGGCGACGCAGCGCCACCGTCGTTGCAAGCGATCTGCCCAGCGAGTCGGCGGTATCAAGGCCACAGCGGATGGTATACTTAGCCGCATCACGCCCTTCCGCAATAGCGCGGGTAAGCAGTGTCTGGACCTCCTCAGAACACTGCGGCAAAACATCAGCCACCGAATCCCACAGGGAGTGGGTGTATCGGCCCAAGAGGCAAGCGGTATTAACAGACCGCAAGCCAGCACTGGAGGAAGAGAAAGCCTTCTTCCCAAAGTGATCCAGGCGCTTGGATTCCCTATCCGGAGGGGCGGTAGGGAAGGCTGTTTGGGAGGCAGAGGCTTGGACAACCAAGCTCTCAGGGGTGGGGTGTTGGGAGAGAAACAGGGGGTCGCCCGGAGCCGGGCGATGGCGTCGGGCCACGTTCCTATCCACAGGAGCCCCTGTGGTGGGTTTGGACCAGGCACCCAAAAGAACGTCAGTGAGTGCATCGTTGAACGGCAGCACAGGCTCCGAAGAGGAGGCCGCCGGCTGAAGCACTTCAGTCAGGAGGTTAGTCCTGACGGCCACTGTAGGCAACTGGAGATTTAAGGCTCCAGCAGCTCTACGCAACACCGTTGCAAAATTAGCCCCCTCCTCCGTTGCCACGGGAGGAGACAGCATGCCAGAGTCGGGGAGGTATCCAGCCCACTGGCATCCCCAAGTTCCTCAACCCAGTCCGGGTCAAACTCGCACTGTTGTGTGAGAGGGTCGTCAGACCCCTCCCAGCTCTCCTGGTCCTCCTCAGGTTGAAAAGATGGAGGAGGAGGGACATAAGGGACCCAAGGCCTCATCGGGCGCCGGAACCGGCGTCGGGCGACGCCGGTCCGGCTCCATGTCCGGACCCGGGGAGAACCGGGGAACGACGCCGCCCGGAGCCCCGGACGGCGTCGGAAACGGCACCGGGGACATCGGCGCCGGCGGAGGCGTGGTTAGGTCAACCGGCGTCGATGGAGGTTGCGGCACCACCGGAACCGGGGTCGAGGCCGGGGCCGGAGCCGAGGCCGGGACGAAGGCTGGTGGGACAGGCGACGCCGGGACCGGAGTCGACGGCGACGCCGGAGCAACCCCATCTGGGCCCGCGGGGCCCGAAGGCGCACCGGAGGGACCTTGAGGCCCGAAGAGGCGGGCCATGGCCGACAGGAATTTCTGTGCTCGGCCGGAGTCGCCCCCGAACCCGGGAAGGACGGGTAATGCGGGGGCAACTCGACAGGCACGTCCGGGGCCGCGGGGGCGGGGACGGTGCCGACAGGGACCTCAGCCGAGTCGCGCGACCGGCGAGGCGAAGTCTTAGAGCGATGACGCCGCTTAGACTTCTTGTGCTCCGACTTACCAGAGGAGCGCGAAGACTTGGATTCCGACGAACGGCGGGGACTCCGCGTCCGGCCCTCGACCTCTCCCGGGACCGGGGCTTGCTGCGGCGCGGAGCCGACTGCCGGACTTCAAGGAGCTTTCGAGACCGCTCTCGCAAAGCCTTCGGATGAAGTTTCCGGCAGTCAGGGCACGACTTCGTGTCGTGGCCTCGGCCGAGGCAGAAGAGACACTCGAGGTGGGGGTCCGTGATGGACATCATACGACCACATACCTCGCAGGGCTTAAAGCCGGGCATCCCTACGACACCTTAGGAGTCGTGAAGACTCGATTGAAGAGAACAGTGAAAAATTTCACAAAAGATAGTCAAAAAGTGACTAGGGCACTGCTCTTCCCGGATCTGCGCTTACTGGCGCGGAAAAAGAAGAACTGACGTCAGCGCGCAGGGGCGGCGCCTAAGTACTGCCCGCGACGTCATCCCGGCGATCACGACGCCGACGACGGACGCGGAGCCGCACGACGCCGCCTACCGACGCGCAAGGGTACTGCTACGCAAAACTTTCCGGATCCAGCCTGACGCCTGGGGATATTCTAAGGTAAGGAATCTATCACTAACGTGTCTCTTTCAGATACAATATTACAAAAAGGGTATGCTGTTCCCCAGGGCGGACAACGTTATGAGGGGGGAATTCCCCTTATAGGAACTAAAGTCCTCACACACCCAGCAAGCTAGGTGTCATGCTTCATCATCTGGACTTGCTCCTCGTCGGGTCGGCGCTGCAATACCCAACGGGCACCCGTAAGGGGCTCTTTCACGGAGATCTTTTGTTCCAGCCGTATGGTGCATGGGTGTGAGGGCCCTAGAAAAATATATGGTGTAGATGTGATGTGGGTGGGTGATTTAAAAGGTTGGATAATCCAAAGGAAATTTATTATTTATTGTTAAGGTGGTTATCCACCTTATTAAAAAACAGAGTGGCCGCTTTCTGGCTCTATGGTCCAGTGGAGCTAGCTCATCTCTCACAGTGTGGTCGACATGTTTCATGCATTTTGGTCACTACTGATCCATTGCATTTCATCAGGACCTATTATTAATACTATCTACACGTGGTGATGGGACGGAAAACTCCTACCTACCACACTTCAAGGGTGCGAGCGCAAGGTCCCGCCAATCATAGTGATAACCTAGCTGGAGGGTAAAACTCACTCCATTCGGTATTATTGGCTCCAGACACCAATATCGTGGTGTCCTGTCCACGCTGGACGTGCGCCGATAAACCTCCCGCGCGTCGAGCCGCAAATGCCGGATCCGGCATTTGCGGCTCGACGCGCGGGAGGTTTATCGGCGCACGTCCAGCGTGGACAGGACACCACGATATTGGTGTCTGGAGCCATAATACCGAATGGAGTGAGTTTTACCCTCCAGCTAGGTTATCACTATGATTGGCGGGACCTTGCGCTCGCACCTTGAAGTGTGGTAGGTAGGAGTTTTCCGTCCCATCACCACGTGTAGATAGTATTAATAATAGGTCCTGATGAAATGCAATGGATCAGTAGTGACCAAAATGCATGAAACATGTCGACTACACTGTGAGAGATGAGCTAGCTCCACTGGACCATAGAGCCAGAAAGCGGCCACTCTGTTTTTTAATAAGGTGGATAACCACCTTAACAATAAATAATAAATGTCCTTTGGATTATCCAACCTTTTTAAATCACCCACCCACATCACATCTACACCATATATTTTTCTAGGGCCCTCACACCCATGCACCATACGGCTGGAACAAAAGATCTCCGTGAAAGAGCCCCTTTACGGGTGCCCGTTGAGTATTGCAGCGCCGACCCGACGAGGAGCAAGTCCAGATGATGAAGCATGACACCTAGCTTGCTGGGTGTGTGAGGACTTTAGTTCCTATAAGGGGAATTCCCCCCTCATAACGTTGTCCGCCCTGGGGAACAGCATACCCTTTTTGTAATATAGCAGAACCACTGCTGCCACTGTGGCTGGATTCTGCATGACTTTGAGGCCTTCGTTCCATATATGGTCAATAAATAGTATTGACTTCAACATCTTTGTAGTGTATTTTATATAAAAAAGAAAGCAGTCAACATATTTTACTGGTAAAGGTAGATCATAATGTTTAGATTTAGTTTTAAAATCAGGGGACTAAGCTACTTAACAGCCATAGCTGCAGCCACTAGGCTATGTTTCACATGGGACAGCTATTTTACAATGGTACTCCCAGTTCAACAACGGGGATGATTCAAGCATGTGACTATGAAAGATTCAATACTGGAGAAGCAAGTATTTTCCCAGTATGCAAGCAGGTGGCAATGAGACCACAGCTCATTTGGCTAAAGTTGTCAGAGTCATGATTTTAACAAGAGATTCCAAAACAAATGCTTAAGAGGAGCAAGGCAGAGAGATGGGTAGGGCATATGCAGATGGTAGTAAGGAAGGATATTCCAGAAGGGGCTATGAATGCTGCAGTAGAAGTTAAGGAGTGGGAATGGCTAAGACCGTAGTGGAAAATGGTTGCTTTGAGCGAGGCGTACTTAATTCATGTAAATGAAACGGTAGTTGAGGGGGTTTAACCAGTAATTACATTTGCTCCAGCCCACATATAAAAGTGGGTTGTATAGCAAGATGTAGTCCATACAAATGAACATTTTTCATGAGAAGATTGCAAAAGCTGCCGAGTAGGTTGCAGGTGTGTGTTTAATGGTACATTGCAAGAGGATAGTCTACATTTTTTGTCCACGCTTACATATGGCAATATATTTACTTACTGCCAGGATTGTCTCCAATGCCGTTACTTTTGCCATTCCAGTACCAGAGCAGTAGGGTTGCATCACGAGATCCTGAGAGAATATAACAATCACCTCCAATATATGATTCAGAACGAGCTAGGCAAGTTACCACATCCCAGTGACCAAAGACTATCTGCATCAGCTTGCCTGTGAAGTACAAAAGAAACAGATATCAAAAATAATCACAATCAAAACCAAAAGATGCTAACACTTAATAGTGAGGTATGACTTGCATAGTCAAGGTAATTCTGTACTTCTAAAATATTCCTTCCATGTGAATACATAAAGCAGAATATATTTAGTAGGTATTTAGGGAATGGGTGAAGATATCACAGGTGACCTCACATATTCGGATTCGGATGCACGAATACCACTTGAAAAATGATTTTTTAGTCCTGTTCTTCTGGTAGCCAATTTCCCTGTCCCTCTCTCCCTCCGCTCTCACATAAACTTCCTGGTGTCAAAGTGTGCTGCCATGCCCCTTATACTCTCCCTGGCACTTTTTCCCCCAGGATGCAGGCTTCAGTGCTAGCATCCTGTAACTGACACAGCATCAAAATGTTTTCAGTGGCCGGCCAAGCAGATCATTTATTTTCCAAACACAGGTTAAAAGCCCTTCCATATATACTTACCTTTCTTACTCATTAACCATTTGAGGCCCACCTAACACTTCTTGTAACACCAATATCTCACAAACTTCTGAATGGATTTACACCAAACCAAGCAAACCTCTGAAGGAAATTCTAATTACTTAGAGTACTTCCGTTAAGCAGTTTTTGCTTTAGGTCAGAGCAAACTTTCATATCAGATTAAAATGGAAACTTTTTTTATTTTGCAGAGTTTTATATAGCGCGAACTTGACTCGAATCGGGTATCAGAGCACTTTACATAGCACCAGTTGCATTACACGAGGACACATTCATTTTTGTTAGGCACGGGGAGATTAAGTGATTTGCCCAGAATCACAGTATGTTCAGCGTCATTGCCGAGACTCGAAACCAGTTCCCCAGATTCGAGGTTGACCGCCCTAGCCGTTAGGCCAACTCCTCTCCCCAACATTACTTTTTGACCCTGTTTCACTCCCCCACTGTTTGGACATAAACATCCCATGCATGGCTCTCGAGAGCGTACAACTCTGCTCTAAGTTTCCAATGTAGAATGTAGTGTCTGCCCAGATATTTGTGACTTTAGGCCCCTGCGAACACAACAATCATGCATATACACTGTAGGTTGGCATAGAAATGGACAGACCCAGAGCAGGGCTCTGTGGGCTGGAGAGGCCCACCATTTGCACCCCTCCTTTTCCGAGTCTGACCTTTCTCAGTTCACTAGTCTGTAGAGCAGGGTTGGATTGGGATCAAAAATCGGCCCAGGCACACCAAAAAAAAGCGGCCCACATTTGCGGATTGCCTTTCGCCAAACATTGCTTCAGCGAAGTTGTATGAAAAGAAAGGGGGTGGGGGGCATGTTTTATTAACTTCACTTAGATTTAAAAAAATGCACAGATTCGTTCACACTGCTGAGCCACACATGAATGCAAGTGAGACCACTTCTGCTCATGCCCCCTGCCCCCGCTCAATCAGCATACATTAATGGGCCGGCCCAGCGAGAGAAAGGGAGTGATACCTCCGCCCATCTGCCTCTAGAACGGCCACTCAGGCACCCACTGGGCCGCTGGCGGCATCCTAACAACACAGACAGCCATCAGGCTGCCCGAAAAAGCAGCCCACAGCTAGAACTCGGCTACTGGCCCTTTGGCCGTTTCCCGAGTGCCCGCGTTACCAATCCGACCCTGTTGTAGAGAACAGACAGTGGAGGCGGACACTGATTACAACTGTTGAACGGGTCTAACTGTCACCTGCAGAAGGAGAATTTCTCACTAGCCACTCCCGTTTGAAATGGTTGCCTAGCCCACTAAAATCGGATTCTTTGTTTCATCTGTAAGAAATATAGGTATTGTATGTATGTGTGGATTGTACACCAGATGGTGATTGTAGAGACCTTGCAGACAGTAATTTGAATTGCAGGGGACCTACAAAGCTTTCTTAATGTCCCTTGAAATGGAGCAGACTCTAAAATGTGCATCCTAGCCCTTACCAGCTTCATTCTTACCCAAAGGTGTTATTCCAATCAGCTTTTGAGTTAGCTGAGCGAGGTTGCCACTTTCTCCTTTGTGCCTATGGCACAAGTTACTAACTTGTGTAACGATATATCTGTAAGAGACAGTAGTTAGTGACAGATTCCTTACCTTAGAATATCCCCAGGCGTCAGGCTGGATCCGGAAAGCAGTACCCTTGCGCGTCGGTAGGCGGCGTCGTGCGGCTCCGCGTCCGTCGTCGGCGTCGTGATCGCCGGGATGACGTCGCGGGCAGTACTTAGGCGCCGCCCCTGCGCGCTGACGTCAGTTCTGTACACGACTTTCCGCGCCAGGAACGCAGAGCCATGCAAGAAGCTGACATAGGTGTCTGAAAAATACTAGGGCCCTGAAAGGGATGTCCTTAACCCTAGAAATCAGTTCGCAGAACGGGGAGGATGGGTGGGCGGTAGGAATCTGTCACTAACTACTGTCTCTTACAGATATATCGTTACACAAGTTAGCTAACTTGTGCATCTGAAAGAGACACGTTAGTGACAGATTCCTTACCTTACAATAGATACCCCAGCAATACCAACCCCGGTGGTGGGTCTGCGAACAAAGATCAGACAAGGAAGTCCCGGAGGACAGAACGGCCAAAGAAGCCGTCCCTCCGGACCCGACTGTCAAGGCAGTAATGCTTTGTAAACGTGTGCAGCGAGGCCCACGTAGCTGCCTGACAGATATCCTGCAGCGGAACACCGCGGCCCAAAGCCGTGGTAGCAGCCGTTGCCCTGGTGGAATGGGCACGCAGCCCAACAGGAGGCGCCTTCTTAGCCAAAGAATAGCAGGCTTTGATACACAAGGTTACCCAGCGGGAGATGGTTCTCTTGTGCACCGCCCGACCTTTTTGGCGCCCACGTAGCCAACAAAGAGCTGGTCATCCACCCGGAAGTGTTGTGTGCGGTTGATATAAAAGGAAAGCGCACGTTTTGGGTCCAGACGGTGGAGCCTCTCTTCCTCTCTGGAAGGATGCGGAGGCGGAAAGAAAGTGGGCAAAGTGATGGTCTGCCCAATGTGGAAGGCAGTAACCACCTTTGGCAAGAAGGACGGACGCGTCCTAAGAACAACCTTGTCTGGATGGACAGACAGAAAGGGAGGTTTGCATGATAGAGCCTGGAGCTCACTCACCCGCCGAGCGGAGGTGATGGCCACCAGAAAGGCTGTCTTCAGAGTCAGAAGACGAAGAGGACAGTTATGTAGAGGCTCAAAGGGAGCGCACATGAGAAAGGTAAGAACCAAGTTCAAGTCCCACTGAGGCATCACAAACGGAACAGGAGGGAAGAGGTGTGTAATGCCTTTAAGGAATCTGTTAACAACAGGGGACTTGAAAAGGGAGGGCTGATCAGGAAGCCTGAGGAAGGCCGAAATGGCACAAAGATAGCCCTTGATGGTACCCAGGGCAGAACCCTGTTGGGCCAGTGAAAGAAGGAACAGAAGAACCTCAGAAAGAGGGGCAGAGAGGGGATTCACAGCCTTTGCTGTGCACCATGCCACAAACTTGTTCCACCTGCAGGCGTATACCACCTTAGTGGAGGGACGCCTGGCTGCCAGAATCACATCACAAACTTCGGGAGGCAAGTCGAAAGGAATCAACTGCCGCCGCTCAATCTCCACGCAAGCAGGTGGAGGCTGGACAGGTTCGGGTGGAGGACCGTCCCCTGCTGCTGCGACAGAAGATCCTCCCGAAGAGGCAGACGGATCGGGGATCTACGCTCATACTGAGTAGCTCGGGATACCAAACTCTTCGAGCCCAGTCCGGAGCCACAAGGATGACTTGGGCCGGTCGCGCCGAATCTTCTTCAACACTCTGGGTAGAAGTGGTATAGGCGGAAAGGCGTACAACAGACCGCAACTCCACTCGCGACGAAAAGCGTCGCCGAGCGAGTGCCGCCTTGGAAATTCCAACGCGCAGAACTGATGACATTGCGCGTTCTCTTCGGTGACGAATAGATCTAACCAAGGCTCTCCCCACTGCAGAAAGAGACCTTGCGCCACTTCCGAGTGAAGACGCCATTCGTGATCCATCATGCACCTGCGGCTGGGTTCGTCCGCCCTGGCGTTCAGGGAACCTGCCAGGTGTTGAACCATCAGGAACATGCCCTGATGTTCCAGCCATGTCCAGAGGCGCAGAGCCTCCTGACCGAGGGTCCACGACCCCACCCCGCCTTGTTTGTTGCAGTACCACATGGCGGTGGTGTTGTCTGTGAACACCTGCACTACCTTCCCTTTGACAGAGGGAAGGAATGCCTTGAGTGCAAGTCGGATCGCCCGGAGCTCCAGAAAGTTGATATGGAGCCGGGACTCCGCCGGAGACCAGAGGCCTCTGATCTCCGCCTCTCCCATGTGACCGCCCCATCAAAGAAGGGACGCGTCCGTCACAACTGTGTGCTCTGGCTGGGGAAGGGAGAGGGATCTGCCCATGACCCATTGCCGGTTCGAGAGCCACCACTGCAACTGTTTTGCAGCCCCCTCCGAGATCTGGACGTGATCAGACAGGTTGCCCTGGTACTGCGCCCACTGGAACTTCAGGTCCCACTGCAGAGCCCGCATATGCCATCTGGCATGATCGACCAGCAGGATGCAGGAGGCCATGAGGCCCAGCAGCCTCAGGGTCATCCGTACCGAAACCCAGGATAAAGGCTGAAAGATTGAAATCATAGCCTGAATATCCCGGACTCGCTGTTCGGGAGGATAGGCCCGAAACTGCGTCGTGTCCAGAACTGCTCCGATGAAAAGGAGCTGTGGAGAAGGAATCAGATGCGACTTCGGCACATTGATGGAGAACCCCAGCGAGTGCAGGAGTTCGGCCGTAGTCTGGAGGTGGGAGGCGACTGCCTGGGACGAGCCCGACTTCAGCAGCCAGTCGTCGAGGTAGGGGAAGACTGGAACCCCTGCCCGTCGCAGATGAGCTGCGACCACCGCCATCACTTTCGTGAACACCCGAGGGGCACTTGTAAGGCCAAAGGGGAGCACGGTGAACTGAAAATGCTCGAGGCCTACCGTGAATCGTAGGTAACGCCGGTGGGCCGGCAGGACGCGGATGTGGAAATAAGCGTCCTGCAAGTCCAACGCTACCAACCAGTCTCCAGGGTCGAGGGCAGTCAAGACCTGAGCTAGGGTGAGCATCTTGAACTTCTCCTTCCGGAGGAAGCGATTGACGTTCCGGAGGTCCAAGATAGGACGCATGTCCTCCTTGTCCTTTTTGGGCACCAGAAAGTAGTGGGAGTAGCAACCACGTCCTACTTCTGGGGTCGGAACGCGCTCGATGGCCTTCTTGGCCAAGAGGGCTGCAACTTCCTTCTGAAGAAGCACCTAGTGATCCCCTGGCATGAGGTGGAATAGAGGTGGCATGGCTGGGGGGATGGTCTCGAAGGGGAGGGAGTAGCCCCTTCGGACAAAGTCCAAGACCCACTTGTCCGAGGTGATGGCACGCCAGTGGTGAAGGTGATGGTGGACCCTGCCGCCTACTGGCGTGCTGTGCACCTGAAAGGAGGGACTAGGAGGGCTTGGAGGCCGCGGACGGGGAGGGGTTGGTGGCCTGACCCGCACGCTGGTTGCCTGCCCGCCACGGCGGGAGCCACGTCCTCGGCCACGCGAAGGCGCCTGCTGCGCGGGCCGGTGGCTGGGCAGCGGACGTGACTGGGCGCCCCTTCCGTGGCCACGAAAGGGGCGAAAAGCAGACGGTAGCGGAGGGCGTACAGCAGAAAGGCCCAGGGACTTGGGCGTAGCCCGCGAGTCCTTAAAGCGCTCCAGCGCATGGTCTGCTTTGTTTCCAAAAAGACCGACCCCATCAAAGGGCATGTCCATAAGGGTGTTTAGGACATCACCCGAGAAACCAGTGGTTCTCAGCCAAGCGTGGCGACGTAGCGCCACCGTCGTTGCAAGCGATCTGCCCAGCGAGTCGGCGGTATCAAGGCCACAACGTATGGTGTATTTAGCTGCATCTCTTCCTTCCGCAATGGCGCGGGTAAGCAGTGTCTGGACCTCCTCAGAACACTGTGGCAAAACAGCCGCCACCGAATCCCACAGGGAGTGGGTATATCGGCCCAAAAGGCAAGCGGTGTTGACGGACCGCAAGCCAGCATTGGAGGAAGAAAAAGCCTTCTTCCCAAATTGGTCCAGGCGTTTGGATTCCCTATCCGGAGGGGCGGTAGGGAAGGCGGTTTGGGAGGCAGAGGCTTGGACAACCAAGCTCTCGGGGGTGGGATGTTGGGAGAGAAACAAGGGGTCGCCCGGAGCAGGGCGATGGCGTCGGGCCACGTTCCTATCCACAGGAGCCCCTGTGGTGGGCTTGGACCAGGCGCCCAAAAGAACGTCAGTGAGTGCATCATTAAACGGCAGCACAGTCTACGAGGAGGAAGCTGCCGGCTGAAGCACTTACGTAAGGAGATTAGTCCTGACAGCCACAGTAGGCAATTGGAGATGCAAGGCTCCAGCTGCTCTACGCAACACCGTTGCGAAATTAGCTCCCTCCTCCGTAGCCACGGGAGGAGACAGCATGCCAGTGTCAGGGGAAGTGTCTAGACCACTGGCATCCCCAAGTTCCTCAGCCCAGTCCTGACCATACTCACACTGTTGTGTGAGAGGGTCTTCCGACCCCTCCCAGCTCTCCTGGTCCTCCTTTGGTTCAAAATATGGAGGAGGAGGGACATTTGGGACCCAAGGTCTCATCGGCGCCGGAGCCGGCGTCGAGCGACGTCGGTCCGGCTCCATGTCCGGAGCCGGAGAGAACCGGGGAACGACGCCGTCCGGAGCCCCGGACAGCGTCAGGAACGGCACCGGGGACATCGGCGTCGGCGGAGGCGTGGTTAGGTCAACCGGCGTCGATGGGGGTTGCGGTACCACCGGAGCCGGGATCGAGGCCGGGGCCGGAGCCGAGGCCGGGATGAAGGCTGGCGGGACAGGCGGCGCCGGGACCGGAGTCGGCGGCGACGCCGGAGCAACCCCATCAGGGCCCGCGGGGCCCGAAGGTGCACCGGAGGGACCTTGAGGCCCGAAGAGGCGGGCCATGGCCGACAGGAATTCCTGTATTTCGGCCGGAGTCGCCCCGAACCCGAAAAGGACGGGTAATGCGGGGGCGGCTCCACAGGCACGTCCGGGGCCGCGGGGACGGTGCCGACAGGGGCCTCAGCCGAGTCGCGAGACCGGCGAGGCGAAGTCTTAGAGCGATGATGCTTCTTAGACTTTTTGTGCTTCGACTTACCCGAGGAGCGCGAAGACTTGGACTCCGACGACCGGCAGGGACTCCGCGACCGGCCCCTCGACCTCTCCCGGGACCGGGGCTTGGTGCGGCGCGGAGCCGACTGCCGGACCTCGAGTAGCTTTCGAGACCGCTCTCGCAAAGCCTTCGGGTGAAGTTTCCGGCAGTCAGGGCACGACTTCGTGTCGTGGTCTCGGCCGAGACAGTAGAGACACCCTAGATGCGGGTCTGTGATCGACATCATTCGACCACAGGCGTCGCATGGCTTGAAGCCGGGCATCCCTACGACACCTAGGAGTCGATGAAGACTCGAAAAGAAACAGTAAAAAATTCACTAAAAAATGTAGTCAAAAATTGACTAGGGCTCTGCTCTTCCCGGATCTGCGCTTACTGGCGCAGAAAAAGAAGAACTGACGTCAGCGCACAGGGGCGGCGCCTAAGTACTGCCCGCGACGTCATCCCGGCGATCACGACGCCGACGACGGACGCGGAGCCGCACAACGCCGCCTACCGACGCGCAAGGGTACTGCTACGCAAAAACTTTCCGGATCCAGCCTGACACCTGGGGATATTCTAAGGTAAGGAATCTGTCACTAACGTGTCTCTTTCAGATTTTTGAATCTCTCTGACAGGGAGCTCACAACCCCAACCCCTCCTTCTGGCTGATACTAGAGGACAAAGAGTGTGGATTTAGCAGTGTGAAAGAAATATGCACAAGGGCAGGTACCACCTGAAATCAGTCCCAGAGCTGGGTCTGTAGAATCCACATCCTCGGACTAAAAACCCAAAGGTGGTGTTCCAGGATTTCTCATCAGTCAATGCCAGGGGCCTTACATCAATGGAGATTGTTGAAGACTGAACATAAACAGAGAAGGTAGTGATGGTTTACAGGATAGCACATCGATTCCAAGCGATAAATTGTCTCAGCTTGTCGGTATAGGAATAACAGTATTGGTGCCCCTCAAGATAACGATACAAAAACATACCACTACCACGGATGTCGCCACGAAGACGTTCCAAAGAACTCCTGTGCAAAACTTAACAAAACCACTGTACCTCGGCACTCTCCAAAAATTATATCACTATTGTCAATAGTGTGACACATTTACAATTCAAGAACAATGTGATTGCTCACAGGAAACCAGTCCGATCAAATTAACTTCTGCAAAATTCTATTTAATATCAAGTGACAATATTTCATTGAAGAATGCAATCCAAAACACAGACATATATTCTTTTACAAAGAACTTGATATCACTAGTTGATCCACGGAGGTCATGTTCATAAAGCCTCCCTGTTGGCAATGATGGAAACAGCCGACACGTGTTTCGTTACGATTCTAACTTCTTCAAGGCTTATTGTATAAGAAAATGTAGATCCAAACGAATTGGATTGTCCAATATGCAAATATCTTGCTGTTTGAGAAACAGAACTGGGAGACCCTGGAAGTATCCCCAATAGGTGGAAAGTTCCCCAATGGAGAAATTCGATTTAGGAAAGGAATAGTTCAGCTATAGTCCTCCCACCGTAGGTGCGTACTCTCTATATTGTGTGTGTCTCCCACTTTGGAATTGATGATGAGTATGTAAAAGCGCAGTTGCGTTCGTGTAACGGTCTTGTCAGTGATAAGGAGAACAAGCAGCTATGATAAGCCTCTCTGTAAACGGCGTAGTAGCCGTATCACGGCGTTGTGTCCCCAAGCAAGCAAGCAAGTTTCTCTGCTTGCTTGGGGAATAAGCCTTGAAGAAGTTACAATCGTAACGAAACACGTGTCGGCTGTTTCCATCATTGCCAACAGGGAGGCTTTATGAACATGACCTCCGTGGATCAACTAGTGATATCAAGTTCTTTGTAAAAGAATATATGTCTGTGTTTTGGATTGCATTCTTCAATAAAACATTGTCACTTGATATTAAATAGAATTTTGCAGAAGTTCATTTGATTGGACTGGTTTCCTGTGAGCAATCACATTGTTCTTGAATTGTAGCAAAAGTTACTAACTTGTGTAACGATATATCTGTAAGAGACAGTAGTTAGTGACAGATTCCTTACCTTAGAATATCCCCAGGCGTCAGGCTGGATCCGGAAAGTTTTTTGCGTAGCAGTATTCTTGCGTGTCGGTAGGCGGCGTCGTGCGGCTCCGCGTCCGTCGTCGGCGTCGTGATCGCCGGGATGACGTCGCGGGCAGTACTTAGGCGCCGCCCCTGCGCGCTGACGTCAGTTCTGTACACGACTTTCCGCGCCAGGAACGCAGAGCCATGCAAGAAGCTGACACAGGTGTCTGAAAAAATACTAGGGCCCTGAAAGGGATGTCCTTAACCCTAGAAATCAGTTCGCAGAACGGGGAGGATGGGTGGGGCGGTAAGGAATCTGTCACTAACTACTGTCTCTTACAGATATATCGTTACACAAGTTAGTAACTTGTGCATCTGAAAGAGACACGTTAGTGACAGATTCCTTACCTTAGAATAGATACCCCAGCAATACCAACCCCGGTGGTGGGTCTGCGAACAAAGATCAGACAAGGAAGTCCTGGAGGACAGAACGGCCAAAGAAGCCGTCCCTCCGGACCTGACTGTCAAGGCAGTAATGCTTAGTAAACGTGTGCAGCGAGGCCCACGTAGCTGCCTGACAGATAACCGGCAGCGGAACACCGCGGCCTAAGGCCGTGGTAGCAGCCGTTGCCCTGGTGGAATGGGCACGCAGCCCAACAGGAGGCTCTTTCTTAGCCAAAGAATAGCAGGTCTTGATGCACAAGGTAACCCAGCGGGAGATGGTCCTCTTGTGCACCGCCCGACCTTTTTGGCGCCCACGTAGCCAACAAAGAGCTGGTCATCCACCCGGAAGTGTTTTGTGCGGTCAATATAGAAGGAGAGCGCACGTTTTGGGTCCAGACGGTGGAGCCTCTCTTCCTCTCTGGAAGGATGCGGAGGCGGAAAGAAGGTGGGCAAAGTGATGGTCTGCCCAATGTGGAAAGCAGTAACCACCTTTGGCAAGAAGGACGGACGCGTCCGAAGAACAACCTTGTCTGGATGAACAGACAGAAAGGGAGGTTTGCAAGATAGAGCCTGGAGCTCACTCACCCGCCGAGCGGAGGTGATGGCCACCAGAAAGGCTGTCTTCAGAGTCAGAAGACGAAGAGGACAGTTATGTAGAGGCTCAAAGGGAGCGCACATTAAAAAGGTAAGAACCAAGTTCAAGTCCCACTGAGGCATGACAAACGGAACAGGAGGGAAGAGGTGTGTAATGCCTTTTAAGAACCTGTTAACAACAGGGGACTTGAAAAGGGAGGGCTGATCAGGGAGCCTGAGGAAGGCCGAGATAGCACAAAGATAACCCTTGATGGTACCCAGGGCCTGTTGGGCCAGAGAGAGAAGGAACAGAAGGACCTCAGAAAGAGGGGCAGAAAGGGGATCCACAGCCTTTGCTGTGCACCATGCCACAAATTTGTTCCACCTGCAGGCGTATACCACCTTAGTGGAGGGACGCCTGGCTGCCAGAATTACATCACAAACTTCGGGAGGCAAGTCGAAAGGAATCAACTGCCGCCCCTCAATCTCCACGCAAGCAGGTGTAGACTGGACAGGTTCGGGTGGAGGACCGTCCCCTGCTGCTGCGACAGAAGATCCTCCCGAAGAGGCAGACGGATCGGGGGATCTACGCTCATATTGAGTAGCTCGGGATACCAAACTCTTTGAGCCCAGTCCGGAGCCACAAGAATGACTTGGGCCCGGTCGTGCCGAATCTTCTTCAACACTCTGGGTAGAAGTGGTATAGGCGGAAAGGCGTACAACAGACCGCAACTCCACTCGTGACGAAAAGCGTCGCCGAGCGAGTGCCGCCTTGGAAATTCCGCGCGATACAAAAGGGGATGATGGACGGAGCAGCTTGAGCCAATCAAACACTCACCCCCAGTCAACTGATCTGGGTTTAATCCATCATCATTCTTTAGCTCACTCCACCACCCCAGTTCAGACATGGCCATATGCAAATCAGTCTGACCCTGTGCCTCATGGGAACAGTCCAGCCCGAACTGCCAAGCCATGTCTTCCCTGGACCGGAAACAAGCATCCTAGGACCGGTTTCTGGCATTCCAGCCGTCATCAGCCAGGCTTGCTTGAATCCAGTGGCAAAGTGAGCAAGGGACCCACGTCTGGGCATACCCCCGCCAACTTAGGGCGAACAAAGCGATACAAAAGGGGATGATGGACGGAACGCTTGAGCCAATCAAACACTCACCCCCAGTCAACTGATCTGGGTTTAATCCATCATCATTCTTTAGCTCACTCCACCACCCCAGTTCAGACATGGCCATATGCAAATCAGTCTGACCCTGTGCCTCATGGGAACAGTCCAGCCCGAACTGCCAAGCCATGTCTTCCATGGACCGGAAACAAGCATCCTAGGACCGGTTTCTGGCATTCCAGCCGTCATCAGCCAGGCTTGCTTGAATCCAGTGGCAAAGTGAGCAAGGGACCCACGTCTGGGCATACCCCCGCCAACTTAGGGCGAACAAAGCGATACAAAAGGGGATGATGGACGGAACGCCTGAGCCAATCAAACACTCACCCCCAGTCAACTGATCTGGGTTTAATCCATCATCATTCTTTAGCTCACTCCACCACCCCAGTTCAGACATGGCCATATGCAAATCAGTCTGACCCTGTGCCTCATGGGAACAGTCCAGCCCGAACTGCCAAGCCATGTCTTCCCTGGACCGGAAACAAGCATCCTAGGACCGGTTTCTGGCATTCCAGCCGTCATCAGCCAGGCTTGCTTGAATCCAGTGGCAAAGTGAGCAAGGGACCCACGTCTGGGCATACCCCCGCCAACTTAGGGCGAACAAAGCGATACAAAAGGGGATGATGGACGGAACGTTTGAGCCAATCAAACACTCACCCCCAGTCAACTGATCTGGGTTTAATCCATCATTCTTTAGCTCACTCCACCACCCCAGTTCAGACATGGCCATATGCAAATCAGTCTGACCCTGTGCCTCATGGGAACAGTCCAGCCCGAACTGCCAAGCCATGTCTTCCCTGGACAGGAAACAAGCATCCTGAACTGGGGTGGCGTGGTGAAGCAAAATAACGATGGATTAAACCCAGATCTGTGACTGGGGGTGAATGTTTGCCAATGTGCAGCATTCCGTCCATCATCTTGTGTGTTTTGCATTATGCAAATGATGGAAATTCCAACGCGCAGAACCGATGACATTGCGCGTTCTCTTCGGTGGCGAATAGATCTAACCAAGGCTCTCCCCACTGTAGAAAGAGTCCTTGCGCCACTTCCGAGTGAAGACGCCATTCGTGATCCATCATGCACCTGCGGCTGAGTTCGTCCGCCCTGGCGTTCAGCGAACCTGCCAGGTGTTGAACCATCAGGAACATGCCCTGATGTTCCAGCCATGTCCAGAGGCGCAGAGCCTCCTGACAAAGGGTCCACGACCCCACCCCGCCTTGTTTGTTGCAGTACCACATGGCGGTGGTGTTGTCTGTGAACACCTGCACTACCTTCCCTTTGACAGAGGGAAGGAATGCCTTGAGTGCAAGTCGGATCGCCCGGAGCTCCAGAATGTTGATATGGAGCCGGGACTCCGCTCGGAGACCAGAGGCCTCTGATCTCCGCCTCTCCCATGTGACCGCCCCATCCCAGAAGGGACGCGTCCGTCACAACTGTGTGCTCTGGCTGGGGAAGGGAGAGGGATCTGCCCATGACCCATTGCCGGTTGGAGAGCCACCACTGCAACTGTTTTGCAGTCCCCTCCGAGATCTGGACGTGATCGGACAGGTTGCCCTGGTGCTGCGCCCACTGGAACTTCAGGTCCCACTGCAGAGCCCGCATATGCCATCTGGCATGATTGACCAGCAGGATGCAGGAGGCCATGAGGCCCAGCAGCCTCAGGGTCATCCGTACCGAAACCCAGGATAAAGGCTGAAAGATCGGAATCATAGCCTGAATATCCCGGACTCGCCGTTCGGGAGGATAGGCCCGAAACTGCGTCGTGTCCAGAACTGCTCCGATGAAAAGGAGCTGTGGAGAAGGAATCAGATGCGACTTCGGCACATTGATGGAGAACCCCAGCGAGTGCAGGAGTTCGGCCGTAGTCTGGAGGTGGGAGACGACTGCCTGGGACGAGCCCGCCTTCAGCAGCCAGTCGTCGAGGTAGGGGAAGACTGAAACCCCTGCCCGGCGCAGATGAGCTGCGACCACCGCCAACACTTTCGTGAACACCCGAGGGGCACTGGTAAGGCCAAAGGGGAGCACGGTGAACTGAAAATGCTCGGGGCCTACCGTGAACCGAAGGTAACGCCGGTGGGCCGGCAGGACGGGGATGTGGAAATATGCGTCCTGCAAGTCCAACGCTACCAACCAGTCTCCAGGGTCGAGGGCAGTTAAGACCTGAGCTAGGGTGAGCATCTTGAACTTCTCCTTCCGGAGGAAGCGATTGACGTTCCGGAGGTCCAAGATAGGACGCATGTCCTCCTTGTCCTTTTGGGCACCAGGAAGTAGTGGGAGTAGCAACCACGCCCTACTTCTGGGGTCGGAACATGCTCGATGGCCCTCTTGGCCAAGAGGGCCGTGACTTCCTTCTGCAGAAGTACCAAGTGATCCCCTGACATGCGGTGGAATTGAGGTGGCATGGCTGGGGGGTGGACTCGAAGGGGAGGGAGTAGCCCCTTCGGACAATGTCCAAGACCCACCTGTCCGAGGTGATGGTACGCCAGTGGGGAAGGTGATGGCGGACCCTGCCCCCTACTGGCGTGCTGTGCACCTGAAAGGAGGGACTAGGAGGGTTTGGAGGCCGCGGACGGGTTGGAGGTGGTGGCCTGACCCGCACGCTGGTTGCCCGATCCGCCACGGCGGAATCCACGTCCTCGGCCACGCGAAGACGCCTGCTGCGCGGGCCGGTGGCTGGGCTGCTGGACGTGAAGGGCGCCCCTACCGTGGCCACGATAGGGGCAAAAGCAGAAGTCAGCGGAGGGCGTGTAGCAGAAAGGCCCAGGGACTTTGCAGTAGCCCGTGATTCCTTAAAGCGCTCCAACGCATGGTCTGCTTTGGACCCAAAAAGACCGACTCCATCAAAGGGCATGTCCATGAGAGTATTCTGGACATCCCCTGAAAAACCAGTGGTTCTCAGCCAGGCGTGGCGTCGTGGCGCCACCGTCGTTGCAATAGACCTGCCCAGCGAGTCGGCGGTATTAAGGCCACATCGAATTGTATATTTGGCCGCATCCCTTCCTTTCGCAATGGCGCGGAAAGCAGTGTCTGGACCTCCTCAGAACACTGGGGCAAAACATCCGCCACCGAATCCCACAAGGAGTGGGTATATCGGCCCAAAAGGCAAGCGGTGTTGACGGACCGCAAGCCAGCACTGGAGGAAGAAAAACCCTTCTTCCCAAATTGATCCAGGCGTTTGGATTCCCTATCCGGAGGGGCGGTAGGGAAGGCGGTTTGGGAAGCGGAGGCTTGGACAACCAAGCTCTCAGGGGTGGGGTGGACAGAGAGAAACAGGGGGTCGCCTGGAGCTGGGCGATGGCGTCGGGACACGTTCCTATCCACAGGAGCCCGTGTTGGGCTTGGACCAGACGCCCAAAAGAACGTCAGTGAGGGCGTCGTTAAACGGCAGCACAGTCTCCGAAGAGGAGGCTGCCGGCTGAAGCACCTCTGTCAAGAGATTAACCTTGACCGCCACAGCAGGGAGTTGGAGATGTAAGGCTCCAGCTGCCCTACGCAACACCGTTGCAAAATTGGCTCCCTCCTCCGTAGCCACGGGAGGAGACAGCATGCCAGTGTCAGGGGAAGTATCTAGACCACTAGCATCCCCTAGACCCTCTGTCCAGTCCTCATCGTACTGACACTGTTGTGTCAGAGGGTCATCAGACCCCTCCCAGTCCTCCTGGTCCTCCTCAGGTTCAAAATAAGGGGAGGAGGGACATTTGGGACCAAAGGTCTCATCGGCGCCGGAACCGGCGTCGAGCGACGTCGGTCCGGGTCCATGTCCGGAGCCGGAAGGAACTGGGGAACGACGCCGCTCGGAGCCCCAGGCGGCGTCGAGAACGGCACCGGAGACATCGGCGCCGGCGGAGGTGTCGTTAGGTCGACCGGCGTCGATGGGGGTTGTGGAGCTGGGATCGAGGCCGGGGCCGAAGCCGGGAGCCGGGATCGAGGCTGGAGGCACGGGCGACGCCGGGGCCGGAGCCGTCGGCGACGCCGGAGCAACCCCATCAGGGCCCGCGGGGCCCGAAGGAGCACCGGAGGGGCCTGGAGGCCCGAAGAGGCGGGCCATGGCCGACAGGAATTCCTGCACTTTGGCCGGATCCGCCCCCGAACCCGGGAAGGGCGGGTATGGCGGGGGCGACTCCACAGGCATGTCCGGGGCCGCGGGGGCGGGGACGGTGCCGGGAGGGGGCCTCAGCCGAGTCGCGAGACCGGCGAGGCAAAGTCCTAGAGCGATGATGCTTTTTGGACTTCTTGTGTTTTGACTTACCGGACGAAGAAGACTTCGATGCCGACGACCGGTGTGGACTCCGCGATCGACCCCTGGACCTCTCACGCGACCGGGGCTTCCGCGGAGCCGAATGCCGGGCCTCGAGGAGCTTTCGAGACCGCTCTCGCAAAGCTTTCGGGTTGAGGGCCTGGCAGTCGGTACAAGACTCCGTGTCGTGGCCTCGGCCGAGGCAGAAGAGACACTCCCAATGCGGGTCGGTGACGGACATCATCCGAGCACAGGCGCCGCAACGTTTGAAACCGGGCATCCCTACGACACCTTGATAGAAAAACAGTGAAAAAATTCACCAAAAAGTATGGTCAAAAAATGACCAGGGCACTGCTCTTCCTGGATCTGCGCTTGCTGGCGCGGAAAAAGAAGAACTGACGTCAGCGTGCAGGGGCGGCGCGCCTAAGTACTGCCCGCGACGTCATCCAGGCGATCACGACGCCGACGATGGACGCGGAGCCGCACGACGCCGCCTACCGACGCGCAAGGGTACTGCTACGCAAAAAACTTTCCGGATCCAGCCTGACGCCTGGGGATATTCTAAGGTAAGGAATCTGTCACTAACGTGTCTCTTTCAGATAATGTGTCACACTATTGACAATAGTGATATAATTTTTGGAGAGTGCCGAGGTACAGTGGTTTTGTTAAATTGTTGAAGACTGCTGAGCTTCAGGGCTGGGGGGAGGTGATTGACTGCCAACTATTGGCAGGTTCACACGCATTCTGAATGACTCCATCTTTTCCATGCCCTTCAAAGATGCTTGGAAAACACGCAAAAGCGGATAATACTAACGCTCTACTTATAGTAGTGTGGAAGAGCAGTTAGGCTTATCAGAGGGTAGTGCTAAGCATGTGTTGTACTCATAGAGGCAATAAATGAGACTCACACTCAAAGAATAAATCTGAGACCAATTTATAAAAATAACATATATATTTTCGAATCAACAACTACATTCAAAGCAAATAGTTTAAAGGTGTGTGCAATTACACACCATGCAATCCTATGGGAGGAAAAAGCAGGCAGGCACGCTACAAGGACGGGGGCCCTCTAAAGACAGGCAGCACAAGGGGACTTGTGGGCAAGTCCGAGAGCTCCTAAACAGGGGCTAGGGTTCCAAGGGGCTAGGGTTCCAAGAGCCTTAGGTAAAAGGAAGCACAGCCGGTTAGTTGTTCGCTGGGTGCAGAGCAAGTATGTTGGCCGGCGCCAGTGAATAAATGTGCTCCTCGTGGTCAGGGGCCAACAGCTAGCAGGGGCAAATTCAGGACTGCTGGGCATTCTCGAAGTGGCTCTCAGGGGTCTTGAAGTCCCTCGGCAGCTGCTGGGCTCTGGTACAGTTGGAATCCTGACTGGACTCTTCGATGTCGGTCTTGGTTGCAGGGCGTCCGGTACTCAAGGTATTGGTACTCCAAGGCTCCGGTCGGTCCTTGTGCCTCCTCACTCGGGGTGGGGAAGGTGGTGGGGGGATATGACAGATCTGACCTTCCAGAGCACGAGTACCTCTTCCTGGTCGGTTGCTGCGCCGGTCGGGCCAGGCAGCTGCAAGTCGGTCGACTGGACTCTGCGGTTTCAGTGCCTGCGGTCTGCAGGGTACTAGTTCCTCTACTCCCAGGAGTTCTTGGGTAGTTTGCAAAAGCTGATAGTCCTCTGGGGTTCTTAGAGTACAGCAGCAGGACGAGACAGTTCACCTCGACTGTCGGGTCTAGAAGCAGCAGGAAGGGGTTCATGCCAAAACTCTGTGCCAGGAACTCAGTTCTCGGGTTCAGCAGCTCTTCTTTGTCTTCTTCGTCTTCAGGTCAGTTGAATCTGAAGTTCTGGGTCGAGGGGTGGCACCTGAATACTCAATTTAGGGGAGTACAAGGTAGTAGCCAATGGCCTACCTACCTTTAGGGTGAATACACACTTTATATGACCATTACCTGAGGAAAGTGAGCATAAACCTGACCCTAATGCACAAGTTACTAACTTGTGTAATGATATATCTGTAAGAGACAGTAGTTAGTGACAGATTTCTTACCTTAGAATATCCCCAGGCGTCAGGCTGGATCCGGAAAGTTTTTGCGTAGCAGTACCCTTGCGCGTCGGTAGGCGGCGTCGTGCGGCTCCGCGTCCGTCGTCGGCGTAGTGATCGCCGGGATGACGTCGCGGGCAGTACTTAGACGCCGCCCCTGCGCGCTGACGTCAGTTCTGTACACGACTGTCCGCGCCAGGAACGCAGAGCCATGCAAGAAGCTGACATAGGTGTCTGAAAAATACTAGGGCCCTGAAAGGGATGTCCTTAACCCTAGAAATCAGTTCGCAGAACGGGGAGGATGGGTGGAGCGGTAGAGAATCTGTCACTAACTACTGTCTCTTACAGATATATCGTTACACAAGTTAGTAACTTGTGCATCTGAAAGAGACACGTTAGTGACAGATTCCTTACCTTAGAATAGATACCCCAGCAATACCAACCCCGGTGGTGGGTCTGCGAACAAAGATCAGACAAGGAAGTCCCGGAGGACAGAACGGCCAAAGAAGCCGTCCCTCCGGACCTGACTGTCAAGGCAGTAATGCTTTGTAAACGTGTGCAGCGAGGCCCACGTAGCTGCCTGACAGATAACCTGCAGCGGAACACCGCGGCCCAAAGCCGTGGTAGCAGCCGTTGCCCTGGTGGAATGGGCACGCAGCCCAACAGGAGGCTCCTTCTTAGCCAAAGAATAGTAGGCTTTGATGCACAAGGTAACCCAGCGGGAGATGGTTCGTTTGTGCACCGCCCGACCTTTTTTGGCGCCCACGTAGCCAACAAAGAGCTGGTCATCCACCCGGAAGTGTTTTGTGCGGTCGATATAGAAAGAGAGCGCACGTTTTGGGTCCAGACGGTGGAGCCTCTCTTCCTCTCTGGAAGGATGCGGAGGCGGAAAGAAGGTAGGCAAAGTGATGGTCTGCCCAATGTGGAAGGCAGTAACCATCTTTGGCAAGAAGGACGGACGCGTCCTAAGAACAACCTTGTCTGGATGGACAGACAGAAAGGGAGGTTTGCATGATAGAGCCTGGAGCTCACTCACCCGCCGAGCGGAGGTGATGGCCACCAGAAAGGCTGTCTTCAGAGTCAGAAGACGAAGAGGACAGTTATGTAGAGGCTCAAAGGGAGCGCACATTAAAAAGGTAAGAACCAAGTTCAAGTCCCACTGAGGCATCACAAACGGAACAGGAGGGAAGAGGTGTGTAATGCCTTTTAAGAACCTGTTAACAACAGGGGACTTGAAAAGGGAGGGCTGATCAGGGAGCCTGAGGAAGGCCGAGATAGCACAGAGATAACCCTTGATGGTACCCAGGGCAGAACCCTGTTGGGCCAGAGAAAGAAGGAACAGAAGGACCTCAGAAAGAGGGGCAGAAAGGGGGTTCACAGCCTTTGCTGTGCACCATGCCACAAATTTGTTCCACCTGCAGGCGTATACCACCTTAGTGGAGGGACGCCTGGCTGCCAGAATCACATCACAAACTTCGGGAGGCAAGTCGAAAGGAATCAACTGCCGCCGCTCAATCTCCACGCAAGCAGGTGTAGACTGGACAGGTTCGGGTGGAGGACTGTCCCCTGCTGCTGCGACAGAAGATCCTCCCGAAGAGGCAGACGGATCGGGGGATCTACGCTCATACTGAGTAGCTCGGGATACCAAACTCTTCGAGCCCAGTCCGGAGCCACAAGGATGACTTGGGCCCGGTCGTGCCGAATCTTCTTCAACACTCTGGGTAGAAGTGGTATAGGCGGAAAGGCGTACAACAGACCGCAACTCCACTCGCGACGAAAGCGTCGCCGAGCGAGTGCCGCCTTGGAAATTCCAACACGCAGAACTGATGACATTGCGCGTTCTCTTCGGTGGCGAATAGATCTAACCAAGGCTCTCCCCACTGTAGAAAGAGTCCTTGCGCCACTTCCGAGTGAAGACGCCATTCGTGATCCATCATGCACCTGCGGCTGAGTTCGTCCGCCCTGGCGTTCAGGGAACCTGCCAGGTGTTGAACCATCAGGAACATGCCCTGATGTTCCAGCCATGTCCAGAGGCGCAGAGCCTCCTGACAGAGGGTCCACGACCCCACCCCGCCCTGTTTGTTGCAGTACCACATGGCGGTGCTGTTGTCTGTGAACACCTGCACTACCTTCCCTTTGACAGAGGGAAGGAATGCCTTGCACATTGATGGAGAACCCCAGCGAGTGCAGGAGTTCGGCCGTAATCTGGAGGTGGGAGACGACTGCCTGGGACGAGCCCGGCTTCAGCAGCCAGTCGTCGAGGTAGGGGAAGACTGAAACCCCTGCCCGGCGCAGATGAGCTGCGACCACCGCCATCACTTTCGTGAACACCCGAGGGGCACTGGTAAGGCCAAAGGGGAGTACGGTGAACTGAAAATGCTCGAGGCCTACCGTGAACCGAAGGTAACGCCGGTGGGCCGGCAGGACGGGGATGTGGAAATAGGCGTCCTGCAAGTCCAACGCTACCAACCAGTCTCCAGGGTCGAGGGCAGTCAAGACCTGAGCTAGGGTGAGCATCTTGAACTTCTCCTTCCGGAGGAAGCGATTGACGTTCCGGAGGTCCAAGATAGGACGCATGTCCTCCTTGTCCTTTTTGGGCACCAGAAAGTAGAGGGAGTAGCAACCACGCCCTACTTCTGGGGTCGGAACATGCTCGATGGCCCTCTTGGCCAAGAGGGCCGTGACTTCCTTCTGCAGAAGCACCAAGTGATCCCCTGACATGCGGTGGAATTGAGGTGGCATGGCTGGGGGGGTGGTCTCGAAGGGGAGGGAGTAGCCCCTTCGGACAATGTCCAAGACCCAGTTGTCCGAGGTGATGGCACGCCAGTGGTGAAGGTGATGGCGGACCCTGCCCCCAACTGGCGTGCTGTGCACCTGAAAGGAGGGACTAGGAGGGCTTGGAGGCCGCGGACGGGGCGGGGTGTGTGGCCTGACCCGCACACTGGTTGCCCGAACCGCCACGGCGGTATCCACGTCCTCGGCCACGCGAAGACGCCTGCTGCGCGGGCCGGTGGCTGGGCTGCTGACGTGACTGGGCGCCCCTTCCATTGCCACGATAGGGGCGAAAAGCAGGGGTTAGCGGAGGGCGTGCAGTAGAAAGGTCCAAGGACTTGGCAGTAGCCCGTGAGTCCTTAAAACGCTCCAACGCATGGTCTGCTTTGGAACCAAAAAGACCGACTCCATCAAAGGGCATGTCCATGAGTGTATTCTGGACATCACCCGAGAAACCAGTGGTTCTCAGCCAGGCGTGGCGACGCAGCGCCACCGTCGTTGCAATAGATCTGCCCAGCGAGTCGGCGGTATCAAGGCCACGACGTATGGTGTATTTGGCCGCATCCCTACCTTCCGCAATGGCGCGGGTAAGCAGTGTCTGGACCTCCTCAGAACACTGGGGCAAAACAGTCGCCACCGAATCCGACAGGGAGTGGGTATATCGGCCCAAAAGACAAGCGGTGTTGATGGACCGCAAGCCAGCACTGGAGGAAGAAAAACCCTTCTTCCCAAATTGATCCAGGCGTTTGGATTCCCTATCCGGAGGGGCGGTAGGGAAGGCGGTTTGGGAAGCCGAGGCTTGGACAACCAAGCTCTCAGGAGTGGGGTGGACAGAGAGAAACAAAGGGTCGCCCGGAGCTGGGCGATGGCGTCGGGACACGTTCCTATCCACAGGAGCCCCTGTGTTGGGCTTGGACCAGGCGCCCAAAGAACGTCAGTGAGTGCATCGTTAAACGGCAGCACAGTCTCCAAGGAGGAGGCTGCTGGCTGAAGCACTTCTGTCAAGAGATTAGTCTTGACCGCCACAGTAGGGAGTCGGAGATGTAAGGCTCCAGCTGCCCTACGCAACACCGTTGCAAAATTGGCTCCCTCCTCCGTAGCCACGGGAGGAGACAGTATGCCAGTGTCAGGGGAAGTATCTAGACCACTGGCATCCCCTAGTTCCTCTGCCCAGTCCTCATCATACTGACACTGTTGTGCCAGAGGGTCCTCAGACCCCTCCCAGTCCTCCTGGTCCTCCTCCGGTTCAAAATAAGGAGGAGGAGGGACATTTGGGACCCAAGGTCTCATCGGCGCCGGAACCGGCGTCGGCGGCGTCGGTCCGGCTCCATGTCCCGGAGCCGGAGAGTACAGGGGACGCCGCCGCCCGGAGCCCCGGGCGGCGGTCAGGAACGGCACCGGAGACATCGGCGCCGGCGGAGAGCGTGGTCAGGTCGACCGGCGTCGATGGGGTTGCGGTACCACCGGAGCCGGGATCGAGGCCGGGGCCGAAGCCGGGATCGAGGCTGGCGGCACGAGCGACGCCGGGACCGGAGTCGTCGGCGACGCCGGGGCAACCCCATCAGGGCCCGCGGGGCCCGAAGGCGCACCGGAGGGACCTTGAGGCCCGAAGAGGCGGGCCATGGCCGACAGGAATTCCTGTATTTGGGCCGGATCCGCCCCCGAACCCGGGAAGGACGGGTATTGCGGGGGCGACTCCACAGGCATGTCCGGGGCCGCGGGGACGGTGCCGGGAGGGCCTCAGCCGAGTCGCGAGACCGGCGAGGCGAAGTCCTAGAGCGATGATGCTTCTTGGACTTCTTGTGTTTAGACTTACCGGACGACGAAGACTTGGATTCCGACGACCGGCGAGGACTCCGCGACCGACCCTCGACCTCTCACGCGACCGGGGCTTGGTGCGGCGCGGAGCCGACTGCCGGGCCTCGAGGAGCTTTCGAGACCGCTCTCGCAAAGCTTTCGGGTTTAGGGACCGGCAGTCGGAACACGACTTCGTGTCGTGGTCTCGCCCGAGACAGAAGAGACACTCCAGATGCGGGTCTGTGATGGACATCATCCGAGCACAGGCGTCGCAACGCTTAAAGCCGGCATCCCTAACGACACCTTAGAGTCGATACGAAAAGAAACAGTGAAAAAATTCACCAAAAAAGTTAGTCAAAAAATGACTAGGGCACTGCTCTTCCCGGATCTGCGCTTGCTGGCGTGGAAAAAGAAGAACTGACGTCAGCGCGCAGGGGCGGCGTCTAAGTACTGCCCGCGACGTCATCCCGGCGATCACGACGCTGACGACGGACGCGGAGCCGCAAGACGCCGCCTACCGACGCGCAAGGGTACTGCTACGCAAAAACTTTCCGGATCCAGCCTGACGCCTGGGGATATTCTAAGGTAAGGAATCTGTCACTAACGTGTCTCTTTCAGATAAGCTAATTCTCTCCAACACAAAATGGAGTATCCTAAAAGGTGGGGTTCACATCAGCTGCCCCACCTTAGGGGTGGTGCTGGCTAGTGGTGGGTACACCTCCCAATCTAACTAATTTTCCCGCCTGTCCTCCCACCAAAGAGTGGGGACAGGGGAGTTGGCATCTTCCACTAGCTGGAGAGGCCTGGGTCACATTTCAAAGGCGGCATGGCCTTTGAAACATCCCGCCCTGAAAGGCCATTCCTGCATGGACAAAGTGTGAACACCTCCGCCCAGAGTAGGCTTTGTTCTTGTCCTTTGAGAGCGAAGGCTCTCACCCCAGGAGGCCAGAATAATGTCTAGTAATGGCAGACTGACTGAGACCAGTTGGTAACCACACTAGTAGTCGGTAGGATTTTAGGGGGCACCACTAAGTTGTGCTCTGGGTGCATTTATTAACAAATCCAACACTGGCATCAGTGTGGGTTTATTAAGCCGTGATGTTTGGTACCAAACATCTTGGGGTACAGTGAAGCCATCATGGAGCTGGGGAACTCGTAATGATGAGTGTCCAGCCATGTACTCGTTATGGCTTCCCAGTTCACTAACAATGTCTAAGAATGGACTCAGACATTGCAGGGTCATATCTGCTTAGGCAGATATGTCCACACATGGAATATAGTGCACCCTGCCTTCGGGCTGTAAGACCTGCTGTAGGGGTGGCTTATCTATATCTCATGCAGTGTCTGTAGACATGGCACACAGGGCTGTGTGCCATGTCGACTCTTCGGTTTTGTCTGCACCAAGACATGCAGCCTGCAATGGCAGTTTGCATGATCTTGATGAAGGGTCCCTAGGGTGGCACAATTCGTGCTGCAGCCCTAGTGGACCCTCATCAGTTTCAATGCCCCAGATACCAGGGATACCATTTACTAGGGACTTAGAGGGGGGCTGAAGTTGTGCCAATTGTGGAACAATGGTATATTTTTGGGAAAGAGCTCTGGCGGAGAGCACCTGGTTAGCAGCGACCCAGTGCACTTCCAGTCGAAATCACATCAGGTATCAGGAAAAAAGTGGGAGTGACCATGTCAAAAAGGGGCACTTTCCTACAGACACCCACCCTCACTACCCACGTCAGCTTTAGTATTGTCACTGAAAGCAGACTCAACATGACCGCCCAAGTCAATGCCATCACCGCCTCATGCTTCCATACCCTGAAGATGCGGAGAAAGATTTTCAAATGGCTCCCAATCAGCACCCGGAAAACCGTCATGCACACCCTCGTCACAAGCAAGGTGGACTCTGGGAACACCCTCTACGCCGAGATCAACAAAAAACAGACCAGAAGACGGCAGACTATTCAGAACTTGGTAGCCAGAAACACTCTCAAACTCCCATGCCGCCCAAACATCACACCACACTACACCTGAAGGAATTCCACTGACTCCCCATACACAAATTAGAACAATTTAAACTCCTGACCCCACACTTTCAAGGCACTAAATAACACTGGCCCAGCATTCCTCAACAAACACATTTGCTTGCACAAATCTTCCAGACATCTTTGCTCATCCAGACTCCTACTTGCAAACATCCCACACGTATGGAAAAACAGATCCCACGGTCGAGCCTTCTGCATCGCTCCTGAACCGTTGGAACTGCATGCTGCTACACATAAGACCCTCTTCCTCATTTCTTGAATTCCACAAGAAACTGAAGACCTGGCTTTTCAAGTAGTCCCTCTAGGCCCTAGGTTTGGCTAGCCCCACACCTGCTGAGCACCAGGATACCCTCCAGGGTAATCGTGCACTCTACAAATATGCATATTATAATAAGTTTTGCATCCTGCCAGGAAGAGTTGCTCTGAAACTTGAGGGAAGGAGCCAACTGACTGCTTATGAGGGGAGCCGGAGGCAGCACTGCACGAAGGAATGGCTGCCATGAAGAGAAGGGCCTGGAGAAACTGTGAAGGGAGAACGAGCAAGGGACACACTGTAGCCCTTGGAAGGATCTAGACTACCAAGTTGAATGATGAGGCCTTATGACTCTAGAACCCCTGAAATCCACCATAGAGCATTAAAACTTGCTTCCCAAATCTGGGCTTGCATGTGGGCACTTCGATCTCGTCTGACTAGTCCCCTGAGGGCTGTGGATGGCTGCTGGAGATGGCAAAATTGAGTATAGCAGACAAACTCGTACAAGAAGCACCTGTTAGGGCTAAAAAAAAACTCATAACAGCGTTCAACGGTTTCATCCCAAGAAGTTAAGGAGCCTACAAATGCAACCACATTCATCTCATTCCATCCCAGACCCATGACAAAGATCACGGCTGCAACCCAGGATGGACATTTCAATTGTTTAGGTTGTGGGATTCCATTTTTGACAAGAAAAGGATCCACAGAATTAGATTTCTACATCCACTTGAACCTTCATCGTTGACAGAGGAGACACTTCAGCCCTCATTCTCCTGGACATTGATGCAGCATTTGACACGGCATCACACCCCATCCTCATCAGGCGCCTGCACAAGATTGGAATCCAAGGACCCACTCTCCACTGGATCTGCTCCTCCTTAACGGAAAGAACACAAGCCGTCAGCCTGAAGAACAAGTTACTTACCTTTGGTAACGATATATCTGTAAGAAACATAGGTTAGTTATAGATTCCTTACCTTAGAATTACCCCCAGGTGTCAGACTGGATCCGGAAAGTTTTTCGTCAGCAGTACCCCTGCGCGTCGGAAGGTGGCGTCGGTCAACTTCGCGTTCGTCGTCGGCGTCATGGCCGCCGGGATGACGTCGCGGTAGCTACATAGACGCCGCCGTCACGTCAGTTCTGTACACGACTTTCCACGCCAGAAGTGCAGAGCCATGCAAGACACTGACCACTGGTGCACAAAACTAGGGCCCTGAAAGGATGTCCTAAACCCTAGAAGTCCGTTCGCAGAACCGGGAGGATGGGTGGGACGGTAAGGAATCTATAACTAACCTATGTTTCTCACAGATATATCGTTACCGAAGGTAAGTAACTTGTTCATCTGAAAGAAACAGTTAGTTATAGATTCCTTACCTTAGAATAGATACCCCAGCAATACCAACCCCGGTGGTGGGTCTGCGAACCAAGTTCACACAAGAAAGTCCTGGAGAACAGAACAGCCAAAGAAGCCGTCTCTCCGGACTTGGCTGTCCAAGAAGTAGTGTTTAGTAAACTTGTGCAACGATGCCCACGTAGCTGTCTGACAGATGTCATGTAGGGGGACTCCTCGTCCCAAAGCAGTGGTAGCTGCCGTCGCCCTGGTGGAATGGGCACGCAGCCCCACTGGAGGCTCCTTCTTTGCCAAAGAGTAGCAGGCTGTGATGCACAGGACGACCCACCTGGAGATGGTTCGTTTGTGCACGGCCCAACCTTTCTTAGAGCCCACGTAACCAACAAAGAGCTGGTCATCCACCCGGAATTGTTTGGTGCGATCCAAGTAGAAGGAAAGCGCACGTTTTGGATCCAGACGGTGGAGCCTCTTTTCCTCTTTTGAAGGATGCGGAGGCGAAAAGAAGGTGGGCAAAGTGATGGTTTGGCCAATGTGGAAAGAAGTAACCACCTTGGGAAGGAAGGAAGGTCTAGTTCTCAGGACGACCTTCTCCGGATGGATAGCCAGAAAGGGAGGCTTGGAAGAAAGAGCTTTTAACTCACTCACCCTGCTTGCAGAGGTGATGGCTACCAGAAAGGCAGTTTTCAAGGTGAGAAGTCTGAGAGGACAGTTATGTAGCGGCTCAAAGGGAGCGCACATGAGGTAGGTAAGAACCAAGTCCCACTGAGGCATTACGAAGGGAACAGGAGGAAAAAGATGAGTAATGCCCTTAAGGAATCTATTTACAACAGGGGACTTGAAAAGAGAAGGCTGATCAGGAAGCCCTTAAGAGTGCCCAGAGCAGAGCCCTGCTGGGCCAAAGAAAGGAGGAACAAGAGAACTTCAGAAAGAGGGGCGGAAAGGGGATCCACAGCCTTTGCTGTGCACCATGCCACAAATTTGTTCCATCTGCAGGCGTATACCGTCTTAGTGGAGGGACGCCTGGCTGCCAAGATAACATCGCAGACTTCGGGAGGCAGGTCAAACGACGTCAAATGCCGCCGATCAATTTCAACGCAAGGAGGTGGACGCTGGACAGGTTCGGGTGGAGGACCGTCCCCTGCTGCTGCGACAGAAGATCCTCCCGAAGAGGCAGTCTGATCGGAGGATCGATGGCCATGTTGAGCAGCTCGGGATACCAGACTCTTCGTGCCCAATCCGGAGCCACAAGAATGACTTGGGCCCGGTCGTGCTTGATCTTCTTCAGCACTCTGGGCAGAAGTGGTATAGGCGGAAAGGCGTATAGAAGACCGCAACTCGACTCGCGATGAAAAGCGTCGCCTAGCGAGTGCCGCCTTGGAATTTCCAACGCGCAGAACTGCTGACATTGCGCGTTCTCTTCGGTGGCGAATAGATCTAACCAAGGCTCTCCCCACTGCTGAAAGAGACCTTGCACCACCTCTGAGTGAAGACGCCATTCGTGATCCATCATGCACCTGCGGCTGAGTTCGTCCGCCCTGGCGTTCAGAGAACCTGCCAGATGTTGAACCACCAGGGATATGCCCTGATGTTCCAGCCATGTCCAGAGGCGGAGAGCCTTCTGACATAGGGTCCACGACCCCACCCGGCCCTGTTTGTTGCAGTACCAAATGGCGGTGGTGTTGTCCGTGAACACCTGCACTACTCTTCCCCGGACAGAGGGAAGGAATGCCTTGAGTGCAAGACGAATCGCCCGAAGGTCCAGAAGGTTGATGTGGAGCCCGGACTCGGCCGGAGACCAGAGGCCTCTGATTTCCGCCTCTCCCATGTGGCTGCCCCATCCCAGAAGTGATGCATCGGTCACCACTGTGAACTCTTGGTGAGGATGGGAGAGGGATCTGCCTTCGACCCAATCTTGGTTCGTAAGTCACCACTGCAATTGGTATGCAGTGCCCTCCAAGATCTGGACGCAATCGGACAGATTCCTTTGATGTTGGGCCCACTGGAACTTCAGGTCCCACTGCAGAGCCCGCATATGCCATCTGGCATGATCCACCAGCAGGATGCAGGAGGCCATCAGACCCAGCAGCCTGAGGGTCATTGTAGGAGAGTAGGATCTGCTTCTTATAGTTACCCCCACTTTTTGCTGATGTTTCACTGTTTTTCGACTTAGCCAGACTGAGGCCCTGCTAATCAGGACCCCAGTCTATCTGCTTTCTACTCTAAATTGATTGTATGTACTTTAGGTACACTCCAGATTGGATTCTGGGGCACCCTTGTGAGTCCCTAGTGCACAAGTTACTAACTTGTGTAACGATATATCTGTAAGAGACAGTAGTTAGTGACAGATTCCTTACCTTAGAATATCCCCAGGCGTCAGGCTGGATCCGGAAAAGTTTTGCGTAGCAGTACCCTTGCGCGTCGGTAGGCGGCGTCGTGCGGCTCCGCGTCCGTCGTCGGGATCGCCGGGATGACGTCGCGGGCAGTACTTAGACGCTGCCCCTGCGCGCTGACGTCCAGTTCTGTACACGACTTTCCGCGCCAGGAACGCAGAGCCATGCAAGAAGCTGACATAGGTGTCTGAAAAAAGTCTAGGGCCCTGAAAGGGATGTCCTTAACCCTAGAAATCAGTTCGCAGAACGGGGAGGATGGGTGGGGCGGTAGGAATCTGTCACTAACTACTGTCTCTTACAGATATATCGTTACACAAGTTAGTAGCTTGTGCATCTGAAAGAGACACGTTAGTGACAGATTCCTTACCTTAGAATAGATACCCCAGCAATACCAACCCCGGTGGTGGGTCTGCGAACAGAGTCAGACAAGGAAGTCCCGGAGGACAGAACGGCCAAAGAAGCCGTCCCTCCGGACCTGGCTGTCAAGGCAGTAATGTTTGGTAAACGTGTGCAGCGAGGCCCACGTAGCTGCCTGACATATATCCTGCAGCTGAACACCGCGGCCTAAGGCCGTGGTAGCAGCAGTTGCCCTGGTGGAATGGGCACGCAGCCCAACAGGAGACTCCTTCTTAGCCAAAGAATAGAAGGCTTTGATACTTAAGATGACCCAGCGGGAGATGGTCCTCTTGTGTACCGCCCGACCTTTTTTGGCGCCCACGTAGCCAACAAAGAGCTGGTTATCCACCCGGAACTGTTGTATGCGGTTGATGTAAAAGGCAAGCGCACGTTTTGTGTCCAGACGGTGGAGCCTCTCTTCCTCTCTGGAAGGAGGCGGAAAGAAAGTGGGCAAAGTGATGGTCTGCCCAATGTGGAAGGCAGTAACCACCTTTGGCAAGAAGGACGGACGCGTAAGAAGAAAAACCTTGTCTGGATGAACAGACAGAAAGGGGGGTTTGCATGAAAGAGCCTGGAGCTCACTCACCCGCCGAGCGGAGGTGATGGCTACCAGAAAGGCCGTCTTCAGAGTAAGAAGACGAAGAGGACAGTTATGCAGAGGCTCAAAGGGAGCGCACATTAAAAAGGTAAGAACCAAGTTTAAGTCCCACTGAGGCATTATAAACGGAACAGGAGGAAAGAGGTGTGTAATGCCTTTAAGAAACCTGTTAACAACAGGGGACTTAAAAAGAGAAGGCTGATCAGGAAGCCTGAGGAAGGCCGAGATTGCACAAAGATAGCCCTTGATGGTACCCAGGGCAGAACCCTGTTGGGCCAGAGAAAGAAGGAACAAAAGAACCTCAGAAAGAGGGGCAGAGAGGGGATTCACAGCCTTTGCTGTGCACCATGCCACAAACTTGTTCCACCTGCAGGCGTATACCACCTTAGTGGAGGGACGCCTGGCTGCCAGAATCACATCACAAACTTCGGGAGGCAAGTCGAAAGGAATCAACTGCCGCCGCTCAATCTCCACGCAAGCAGGTGTAGACTGGACAGGTTCGGGTGGAGGACCGTCCCCTGCTGCTGCGACAGAAGATCCTCCCGAAGAGGCAGACGGATCGGGGGGATCTACGCTCATACTGAGTAGCTCGGGATACCAAACTCTTCGAGCCCAGTCCGGAGCCACAAGGATGACTTGGGCCCGGTCGCGCCGAATCTTCTTCAACACTCTGGGTAGAAGTGGTATAGGCGGAAAGGCGTACAACAGACCGCAACTCCACTCGCGACGAAAAGCGTCGCCGAGCGAGTGCCGCCTTGGAAATTCCAATGCGCAGAACTGCTGACATTGCGCGTTCTCTTCGGTGGCGAACAGATCTAACCAAGGCTCTCCCCACTGCTGAAAGAGACCTTGCGTCACCTCCGAGTGAAGACGCCATTCGTGATCCATCATGCACCTGCGAAAGAGTTCGTCCGCACTGGCGTTCAGGGAACCTGCCAGGTGTTGAACCATCAGGAATATGCCCTGATGTTCCAGCCATGTCCAGAGGCGCAGAGCCTCCTGACATAGGGTCCACGACCCCACCCCGCCCTGTTTGTTGCAATACCACATGGCGGTGGTATTGTCTGTGAACACCTGCACTACCGTCCCTTTGACAGAGGGAAGGAATGCCTTGAAGTGCAAGTCGGATCGCCCGGAGCTCCAGAAGGTTGATATGGAGCCGGGACTCCGCCAGAGACCAGAGGCCTCTGATCTCCGCCTCTCCCATGTGACCGCCCCATCCCAGAAGGGACGCGTCCGTCACAACTGTGTGCTCTGGCTGGGGAAGGGAGAGGGATCTGCCCATGACCCATTGCCGGTTCGAGAGCCACCACTGCAACTGTTTTGCAGTCCCCTCCGAGATCTGGACATGATCGGACAGGTTGCCCTGGTGTTGCGCCCACTGGAACTTCAGGTCCCACTGCAGAGCCCACATATGCCATCTGGCATGATCGACCAGCAGGATGCAGGAGGCCATGAGGCCCAGCAGCCTCAGGGTCATCCGTACCGAAACCCAGGATAGAGGCTGAAAGATTGGAATCATAGCCTGAATATCCCGGACTTGCCGTTCGGGAGGATAGGCCCGAAACTGCGTCGTATCCAGAACTGCTCCGATGAAAAGGAGCTGTGGAGAAGGAGTCAGGTGCGACTTCGGCACATTGATGGAGAACCCCAGCGAGTGCAGGAGTTCGGCCGTAGTCTGGAGGTGGGAGACGACTGCCTGGGACGAGCCCGCCTTCAGCAGCCAGTCGTCGAGGTAGGGGAAGACTGGAACCCCTGCCCGGCGCAGATGAGCTGCGACCACCTCCATCACTTTCGTGAACACCCGAGGGGCACTTGTGAGGCCAAAGGGGAGCACGGTGAACTGAAAATGCCCGAGGCCTACCGTGAACCGCAGGTAACGCCGGTGGGCCGGCAGGACGGGGATGTGGAAATAAGCGTCCTGCAAGTCCAACGCTACCAACCAATCTCCAGGGTCGAGGGCAGTCAAGACCTGAGCTAGGGTGAGCATCTTGAACTTCTCCTTCCGGAGGAAGCGATTTACGTTCCGGAGGTCCAAGATAGGACGCATGTCCTCCTTGTCCTTTTTGGGCACCAGAAAGTAGTGGGAGTAGCAACCACGACCTACTTCTGGGGTCGGAACGCGCTCGATGGCCCTCTTGGCCAAGAGGGCCGCAACTTCCTTCTGAAGAAGCACCAAGTGATCCCCTGACATGCGGTGGAATTGAGGTGGCATGGCTGGGGTGGTGGTCTCGAAGGGGAGGGAGTAACCCCTTCGGATAATGTCCAAGACCCACCTGTCCGAGGTGATGGCACGCCAGTGGTGAAGGTGATGGCGGACCCTGCCCCCTACTGGCGTGCTGTGCACCTAAAAGGAAGGACTAGGAGGGCTTGGAGGCCGCGGACGGCGCGGGGTTGGTGGCCTGACCCGCACGCTGGTTGCCCGACCGCCACGGCGGGAGCCACGTCCTCGGCCACGCGAAGACGCTTGCTGCGCGGGCCGGTGGCTGGGCAGCGGACGTGACTGGGCGCCCCTTCCGTGGCCACGAAAGGGGCGAAAAGCAGATGGCTGCGGAGGGCGTACAGCAGAAAGGCCCAGGGACTTGGCCGTTGCCCGTGAGTCCTTAAAACGCTCCAGCGCATGGTCTGCCTTGTTCCCAAAAAGACCGACCCCATCAAAGGATATGTCCATAAGAGTGTTTTGGACATCACCCGAGAATCCAGTGGTTCTCAGCCAGGCGTGACGGCGCAGCGCAGCGCCACTGTCGTTGCAATCGATCTGCCCAGCGAGTCGGCGGTATCAAGGCCACATCTGATGGTGTATTTAGCCGCATCTCTTCCTTCCGACATGGTGCGGGAAAGCAGTGTCTGGACCTCCTCAGGACACTGGGGTAAAGCTTGCGCCACCGAGTCCCACAGAGAGTGGGAATATCGGCCCAAAAGGCAAGCAGTGTTAACAGACCGCAAGCCAGCACTGGAGGAAGAAAAGACCTTCTTCCCAAATTGATCCAGGCGTTTGGATTCCCTATCCGGAGGAGCGGTAGGGAAGGCGGTTTGAGAAGCAGAGGCTTGGACAACCAAGCTCTCAGGAGAGGGGTGTTGGGAGAGGAACAGGGGTCGCCCGGAGCGGGGCGATGGCGTCGGGCCACGTTCCTATACACAGGAGCCCCTGTGGCAGGCTTGGACCAGGTGCCCAAAAGAACGTCGGAAAGCGCGTCATTAAACGGCAGCAGTGGCTCCGAGGTGGTAGCCGCCGGCTGAAGCACTTCCGTCAGGAGGTTAGTCCTGACAGCCACCGTAGACAGTTGGAGGTGTAAGGCCCCAGCTGCTCTACGCAACACCATTGCAAAATTTGCTCCCTCCTCCGTTGCCACGGAAGGAGGAGACAGCATGCCAGAGTCAGGGGAGGTGTCCAGACCACTGGCATCCCCAAGTTCCTCAGCGCAGTCCTGTTCGAACTCACACTGCTGTGTGAGATGGTCATCCAACCCCTCCCAGTTCTCTTCGTCCTCCTCAGGTTCAAAATAAGGAGAAGGAGGGACACGCGGGACCCAAGGTCTCATCGGCGTCGAAGCCGGCGTCGAGCGACGTCGGTCCGGCGCCGTGTCCGGAGAGAACCGGGGAATGACGCCGCCCGGAGCCCCGGGCGGCATCGGGAATGGCACAGGAGACATCAGCGCCGGCGGAGGTGTAGTTAGGTCAACCGACGTCGATGGGGGTTGCGGCAGCACCGGAGCAGGGATCGAGGCCGGGGCCGGGACCGAGGCTGGTGTGACAGGCGGCGCCGGGACCGGAGTGGCCGGCGGCGCCGGGGAAACCCCATCAGGGCCCGCGGGGCCCGAAGGCGCACCGGGGGGACTTTGAGGCCCGAAGAGGCGGGCCATGGCCGACAGGAATTCCTGTATCTCTGCCGGAGTCGCCCCCGAACCCGGGAAGGACGGGTAATGCGGGGGCGGCTCCACAGGCACTCCCGGAGCCGCGGGGACGGTGCCGACAGGAGCCTCAGCCGAGTCGCGAGACCGGCGAGGCGAAGCCGCCGAGCGATGACGCTTCTTAGACTTTTTATGCTTCGACTTACCGGAGGAGTGCGAAGACTTGGACCCCGACGACCGATGAGGACTCCGCGACCGGCCCCTCGACCTCTCACGTGACCGGGGCTTGGTGTGGCGCGGAGCCGACTGCCGGACCTCGAGGAGCTTTCGAGACCGCTCTCGCAAAGCCTTCGGGTGCAAGGCCCGGCAGTCGGGGCACGACTTGGTGTCATGGTCGCGGCCGAGGCAGTAGAGACACTCTAAGTGCGGGTCTGTGATCGACATCATGCGACCACAGGCGTCGCAGGGCTTGAAGCCGGGCATCCCTACCAACACCTTCGGAGTCGAGAGACTCGTTTAGAAAAACAGTGAAAAAATGACCAAAAATGTAGTCAAAAAATGACTAGGGCACTGCTCTTCCCGGATCTGTGCTTACTGGCGCGGAAAAAGAAGAACTGACGTCAGCGCGCAGGGGCGGCGTCTAAGTACTGCCCGCGACGTCATCCCGGCGATCCCGACGCCGACGACGGACGCGGAGCCGCACGACGCCACCTACCCACGCGCAAGGGTACTGCTACGCAAAAAACTTTCCGGATCCAGCCTGACGCCTGGGGATATTCTAAGGTAAGGAATCTGTCACTAACGTGTCTCTTTCAGATATATCCATATATATATATATATATATATATATATATATATATATATATATATATAGATATAGATATAGATATATATCTATATATATATCTATATATCTATATATATATACATATATATATATATATCCACTCTACAGTATTAGTTAGGGTTACCAGAGATTGGAATTCCTCAGAGTTTTCACCATTATTAACTTTGCGCCCGTTTGACAAATCTTCATGATACTTTCTAGAATGATAGCTTTTTCTACATTGGAGGAGAATGGAGAGCTTCAGGGTGATTGGTCAAGAGGGTGCAAAGATAAAGGGGAGTTCCAAAATACATTTTTCCACCAATACATTTTCCATAGTCTTTTGTATGTTGTGTTTAGCAGGATTACACATTATGATGCGCAGATGATCCTTTTGGGTAGTACAGTTAAGTATTTTTTAAGTTATAAGGCTTTTTAACTTAGTGATATCGGTTGTCGTAGTACTTTCGCAAAATTTCATGGTATTTAACTGAACTACCATGGTACATAGGAATGACAAGTCTTATGTGATTGGCTAAAGACTGCTTTTACAAAAGTTAAAGGCAGCCCTGCTGTTTTCAGATACACTTTGCCTGTATTCTGCGTTGCGTCTTTAGATATAGCAAAGTATTAGGTTTGATATTTTTCCCTACCTATTACCACTTTATTAAAATGGTAATAGGTAGGGGAAAAATATTTATAAGTTTGTATATATTTTTAAAAATGTATGGCGTACAGCGGCACTTAAAATACATTAAAAAATGTTTTAAAAAACAATACACTGTACTACACTATATTTCACAAACCTAGTTTAATACAGTGTATTCTCTATTTTTAACATCGTTAAATCTGCAGAAAAATTGTCTACAGAATATCGCAGTAATAGATACAAATTACAGCGCTACTTTATTTTCTTTTGTAATGCACACTACTCCCTAAACTGCTGTAAAAATATATAGAGAAATATAAATATATTTCTGTACCTATTACCACTTTAATAAAGTGGTAATAGGTAGAGAACAACAATAAAACCTACTACTTAGCTATATCTAAGGCCCTAAACCAGAACACTTCGAAACGCAGAACACAGCGAAACGCAGAACACAGCCAAACTGTGCTACAAACTACATGGCTGCCTTTTACCCTTTGGTAAGCACAGTCATTAGCTTATCACATACTGCCTTTTCATCTGCATGTACCACTCACTTACTGCAGTATACTATAGCATAATATATAACTAAGTATTTTTTTTAACTTGTAACTTTAACACTACTTACACTATTCACACATTCTACCAGAAAATACAATTTACACCTCATAATGAATGTTTCTGCCACATTACACCTACATCCGTTCAAACACTTTCACGCTACATCTGTTTCAATTACCACATTCCACTCTACGCCACTCCACGAAAATCCACTGTATGTTATTACACTGTAAACCTCTCTATTTTATGTTATTCCACTTTACAAAACTCCACTCTCTGCCACTCCAGTCTACGTTATTCCACTATATGCCACTCCACTCGGTCACTACTCGGTACGCCAGTAAACAACGTTATTCCACTCTACACCACTCCACTGTGCGCTACTCCACTCTACGACACTCCACTCTGTGCTATTTCACTGTGCGCCACTCCACAGTAAGCTATTAAATTGTACCTCACCACAGTCTACACCACTCTACTCTAACCCATCCTACTGTATGCCACTCTACTATATGGCACTCCAGTGTAAACTACTCCACTCTACGCAATTCCACTTTCGCCACTCCACTGTATGCCATTCTACTGTATGATGCTGTACCTCACTTCACTATACGCCGCTCCAATCTACTCTATTACTCTACCACACTCACTCTATGCTACTCTACTGTGCCCCACTCTACTGTACCCCACACCACTATTCCACTGTACATAACTACACTCTGCGCGGCTCCAATGTACGCTATTCAACACTACCCCACTCCACTGTACGCCAATGCACAGTACACCACTGCACTGTAAGCTATTCCAATCTACACCACTCCATTCTACGCCACTCCTTACTATGCCAATCCATTCTACTACGCCACTCCAGTCTACCCAACTCAACTCTACGCTATTTAACTCTATGCCACTATATGCTACTCTACTGTACCCGACTCCACTGTACCCCACTCCACTGAACGCTATTCCAATCTACGCCAAACCAGTGTACCTCACTCCATTATATGGTATTCCACTGTATGAAACTACACTCTACGCCACTCAGCGCTATTCAACTCTACGCCAGTTCACTCTACCTACCACCACTGTACGCCACTCTACTGTATGCTATTTCACTGTACACTACTCCACTGTATGCTATTTCACTTTATGGGGGGTCTACTATATGCTATTCCACTGTATGCCACTTCACTGAAAGCCACTCCACTGTACGCTATGCCACTGCACTCAATGCCACTCCATTCTATGACACTGCACTCTACGGCTACGCTATTCCATAATATGTAACTCCATTCTACCCCATTTCCCTCTATGCTATTTCATTCTATACCACTTCACTGTGCGCTATTATGCTGTACGATACTCCATTCATCGCCAATCCTCTCTACCCAACTACACTCCATTGTGCTCCCACTCTACTCAACTCCACACCACTGTACTCTAGAAGACACTATCCCACTCTATGCTATGCCACTCCACAGTACTCCACTAAACTCCACTGTATGACACTGTACAACACTCCACTCTACACCGCCCCACTGTATCACACTCGTCTCCACTCTATAAGACTCAACTACAATGTGTGCCACTGTACAACACTATACTCCACTTTATGCCCCTAGACTACACTGTACAACCCTCTACTCCACTACACCCCAGTTTACAAAACTCTATGACACTTTCCAACAAACTACGAAATACCACTCTACTGTACAAGACGCCACTCAAATTTCTAACTCTTTACTCAAGACTACACTATACCTGTCCCCTCTAGTGCACTCCACACCACTGCACTATAAAACAATTTACTCTACTGTATGCTATGCCACTCCTCACTCTACGACACTCCACAAAACTCTATGCCACTCCATTCTACATCACTCCACTGTACGTTATCACACTGTACATCACTATTCGACAATACACTGTATGACACTCTCATCCACTCTACTGTACAACACTCCACTTAATGACACTCCACTCGATGACAGTAAACTATGATTTGGAACACATTTTTTATAAAAAATAAAAAACCATTGAAATTCAAATAAAAATCCAAAGGCTAAACCGTTGTTATAGTTAGGAAAACTGTACTGATTCTTTTTATACAACCCAAACTTAAAATACACAAACATTACAAATGTTAAAGTTATTGTTATACCTTAAACTTATACATTATGCACCACCTTTAAATTAATATAACTTTACCTATTCTTTAACTACATACAAAAATAAAAAATTGTTAACTTGTACCTCCTTTAATTTACGTAACACCTTCAAATTATTATAACTCGTGCACCTCAATACAGTGTATTGAACTCAGTGGCCACACTATATTAACTATAAGTTGCGCTTTCTCCATGCACAGCTTATACCGTTTTATATTATTTCACTTATACCATTTGAAATAATAGTATTTATACTAATAGTTATAACATCGCAAATCACATCTTTTGTGATCACAGTGCATGGTAGAGTGGCAAGTTATATTTGACGTAGTCTGGGTATGGAGTTGAATACATTGCGTATGGAGTTGCGCGAGTTATATGTTTTTATAACGCATTTTATTGAATTTTACATCTATAACAGTAGTATTACCTGAAAAACCTCAATCCAGGTTAAACATTTCTCTCCCCCTCAGAATAAGAGTTATAATAATTTGAAGGTGTTGCATAAATTATAAATTAGAGGTACAGTATAAGTTAACAATATTTTATTTTTGCGTAGTTTAAGTTTGGTTTGCAGTTAAAGAATAAATAATGGTATATTAATTTAAAGGTGGTGATTAATGTATAAATTTATGGTATAACTATAACCTTAGAATTTGTAATGTTTGCGTATTTAAAGTTTAGTTTGTATAGAAACAATAAATAAATAAAGTTTTACTAACTATAACAATGGTTTAACCTCTGCTTTATAATATATATATATATTCAAATATGGTTCGTATTCCAAAAACCAAAACTGAGCCCAATTCCTTTTAGGAGTGAATGCTGATTTATTTAAGAAAACAGCGAAAAAACGCCCAACGCGTTTCGGAGCAGCCGCTCCTTGTTCAGTTGTGAACAAGGAGCGGCTGCTCCGAAACGAGTCAGGCGTTTTTTCGCTGTTTTCTTAAATAAATCAGCATTCACTCCTAAAAGGAATTGGGCTCAGTTTTGGTTTTTGGAATACGAACCATATTTGAATATTTGGAGGTACGCGACCTCACTGTGAGTCCGCCGCTGCGAAGAGGCAGGAGACTCGCGATAAACTTTTATCTTTGAGATATATATATATATATACACACATACAAAGCTAAATGTTGAGCCTTCCATGTGCAGCTGCATGCAAATGAGCCCAGAGCTGGTACGTCATAATAGATCTTCCTGTACACAATGCAGTGATCAGTTTGTTGTCAAGGGGGATGAACTGGTTTTTAGCATCATGCTGTTTTCACTGCCTCAACCTGTCAACAGGGACATCTGAGTGCAGCAAAAATAGCCTTAATAAATCCATCCACAGGAAAAAAAAGTATGCACAACGCACTACAATGAACACAATGCTGAATATAAAACAACAATGCATGTAAATGTGCTCCTCGTCAAACTGCAAGTAAAAACTGTTAAGTGAACCTTGTCGTGGTCTTTGGTTTTCAAGCACAATTGTAAGTTCACTGTACTTGTACAAAGCAAGCCTAATGGGGGCAACACTGGGCACTTTTCTAGAGCATCAAAAGAAAAACAATACTCAGCTTGGTTCCTTGGTATGAAAAGGTTATAGTTACCTGTGTCCGTAGAGTATACGCGGAAACTCTTGTCCCAAAAGCCACAGACCAAGATGAAACGGTTGTCTGCAGTGATGACAAAGCACTGCGAATGAACCTGAATGCTTTGATCTAGAAGGTCAGTGATTTGCCTCCTGTGCATCCCTGTATTACTTGCTGCAGGAAGGAAATAATGCATGTCAACAGACATTCAGGCCACAGTATTTCTTAAACAAACTGTGCATACATGTTAAAGGCTCATTTTGATAAAGTTAAGCTTGTTGCGAGTGTTCCAAAACCACATTATCAAATGGAAGGGAATTTACATGAAAAGGTGAAGGTACATAATGCTTTAGAAGTCACTTTTAATTATATGTATGTGTATATATAAGTATATGTGTGTGTGTGTGTGTGTGTGTGTGTGTGTGTGTATACATAGATATATATATACGCTTTCAGGATGCCCAGCCTCTCGGATCGGGGCTCGTTAAGCGGGCACCACCGCTGACATTCATATTCCACAAGGGAAAAACACTTGGTTCATTGTAATCGAGATATTGTACATTATAAAAATCTACAGAGAACCACTGCATTTAAGTTTTGGAAAATTACAACTATCATCACTATGATTGTGTCTGACTCTACTCTGAATGAAGTTCCTTCTCAGTGTTTACACGTTTTAAGTTTAAAAGGCGAACACCTGACTGCCTTGCACCTACATATGATTATGACATTTGAGCAGGTCGAAACGTGTCATGTTCTCTGTGAATAAAGGATTTGGATTACAGACCGGTTGGTGGGCTTGTCTTTCAAACAGCAGGAATGGCAAGTGTGTTTTCCTTGATATATATATATATATATATATATATATCCAACAAAACACAGTCGCGAAGAGACCCGAGCCGCTTGCAACGGCGGGCCGAAGCGGGTCGCGAACCCAAATACAACAACGAGTATTTTCTCGGAATACTGTCCAAAATACGCCAAGGCCACACAAAATGTTCTTCAGTGTGAATTTATTCCAATCTCACATCCACTCTAAGCGTTTCAGAGCGCTCGGCTCCTTTCTCACGAGTAAAAGCGAATACCACAATCAGTGCATTTAAAGATCATGTGACACCATTTTGTGCATAAACGCACAAGTTACTAACTTGTGTAACGATATATCTGTAAGAGACAGTAGTTAGTGACAGATTCCTTACCTTAGAATATCCCCAGGCGTCAGGCTGGATCCGGAAAGTTTTTGCGTAGCAGTACCCTTGCGCGTCGGTAGCCGGCGTCGTGCGGCTCCGCGTCCGTCGTCGGCGTCGTGATCGCCGGGATGACGTCGCGGGCAGTACTTAGACGCCGCCCCTGCGCGCTGACGTCAGTTCTGTACACGACTTTCCGCGCCAGGAACGCAGAGCCATGCAAGAAGCTGACATAGGTGTCTGAAAAATACTAGGGCCCTGAAAGGGATGTCCTTAACCCTAGAAATCAGTTCGCAGAACGGGGAGGATGGGTGGGGCGGTAAGGAATCTGTCACTAACTACTGTTAGTAACTTGTGCATCTGAAAGAGACACGTTAGTGACAGATTCCTTACCTTAGAATAGATACCCCAGCAATACCAACCCCGGTGGTGGGTCTGCGAACAAAGATCAGACAAGGAAGTCCTGGAGGACAGAACGGCCAAAGAAGCCGTCCCTCCGGACCTGACTGTCAAGGCAGTAATGCTTTGTAAACGTGTGCAGCGAGGCCCACGTAGCTGCCTGACAGATAACCGGCAGCGGAACACCGCGGCCCAAGGCCGTGGTAGCAGCCGTTGCCCTGGTGGAATGGGCACGCAGCCCAACAGGAGGCTCCTTCTTAGCCAAAGAATAGCAGGTCTTGATGCACAAGGTAACCCAGCGGGAGATTGTCCTCTTGTGCACCGCCCGACCTTTTTGGCGCCCACGTAGCCAACAAAGAGCTGGTCATCCACCCGGAAGTGTTTTGTGCGGTCGATATAGAAGGAGAGCGCACGTTTTGGGTCCAGACGGTGGAGCCTCTCTTCCTCTCTGGAAGGATGCGGAGGCGGAAAGAAGGTGGGCAAAGTGATGGTCTGCCCAATGTGGAAAGCAGTAACCACCTTTGGCAAGAAGGACGGACGCGTCCGAAGAACAACCTTGTCTGGATGAACAGACAGAAAGGGAGGTTTGCAAGATAGAGCCTGGAGCTCACTCACCCGCCGAGCGGAGGTGATGGCCACCAGAAAGGCTGTCTTCAGAGTCAGAAGACGAAGAGGACAGTTATGTAGAAGGCTCAAAGGGAGCGCACATTAAAAGGTAAGAACCAAGTTCAAGTCCCACTGAGGCATCACAAACGGAACAGGAGGGAAGAGGTGAGTAATGCCTTTTAAGAACCTGTTAACAACAGGGGACTTGAAAAGGGAGGGCTGATCAGGGAGCCTGAGGAAGGCCGAGATAGCACAAAGATAACCCTTGATGGTACCCAGGGCAGAACCCTGTTGGGCCAGAGAAAGAAGGAACAGAAGGACCTCAGAAAGAGGGGCAGAAAGGGGATTCACAGCCTTTGCTGTGCACCATGCCACAAATTTGTTCCACCTGCAAGCGTATACCACCTTAGTGGAGGGACGCCTGGCCGCCAGAATCACATCACAAACTTCGGGAGGCAAGTCGAAAGGAATCAACTGCCGCCGCTCAATCTCCACGCAAGCAGGTGTAGACTGGACAGGTTCGGGTGGAGGACCGTCCCCTGCTGCTGCGACAGAAGATCCTCCCGAAGAGGCAGACGGATCGGGGGATCTACGCTCATATTGAGTAGCTCGGGATACCAAACTCTTCGAGCCCAGTCCGGAGCCACAAGAATGACTTGGGCCCGGTCGTGCCGAATCTTCTTCAACACTCTGGGTAGAAGTGGTATAGGCGGAAAGGCGTACAACAGACCGCAACTCCACTCGTGACGAAAAGCGTCGCCGAGCGAGTGCCGTCTTGGAAATTCCAACGCGCAGAACTGATGACATTGCGTGTTCTCTTCGGTGGCGAATAGATCTAACCAAGGCTCTCCCCACTGTAGAAAGAGTCCTTGCGCCACATCCGAGTGAAGACGCCATTCGTGATCCATCATGCACCTGCGGCTGAGTTCGTCCGCCCTGGCGTTCAGGGAACCTGCCAGGTGTTGAACCATCAGGAACATGCCCTGATGTTCCAGCCATGTCCAGAGGCGCAGAGCCTCCTGACAAAGGGTCCAAGACCCCACCCCGCCTTGTTTGTTGCAGTACCACATGGCGGTGGTGTTGTCTGTGAACACCTGCACTACCTTCCCTTTGACAGAGGGAAGGAATGCCTTGAGTGCAAGTCGGATCGCCCGGAGCTCCAGAATGTTGATATGGAGCCGGGACTCCGCCCGGAGACCAGAGGCCTCTGATCTCCGCCTCTCCCATGTGACCGCCCCATCCCAGAAGGGACGCGTCCGTCACAACTGTGTGCTCTGGCTGGGGAAGGGAGAGGGATCTGCCCATGACCCATTGCCGGTTCGAGAGCCACCACTGCAACTGTTTTGCAGTCCCCTCCGAGATCTGGACGTGATCGGACAGGTTGCCCTGGTGCTGCGCCCACTGGAACTTCGGGCCCACTGCAGAGCCCGCATATGCCATCTGGCATGATTGACCAGCAGGATGCAGGAGGCCATGAGGCCCAGCAGCCTCAGGGTCATCCGTACCGAAACCCAGGATAAAGGCTGAAAGATCGGAATCATAGCCTGAATATCCCGGACTCGCCGTTCGGGAGGATAGGCCCGAAACTGCGTCGTGTCCAGAACTGCTCCGATGAAAAGGAGCTGTGGAGAAGGAATCAGATGCGACTTCGGCACATTGATGGAGAACCCCAGCGAGTGCAGGAGTTCGGCCGTAGTCTGGAGGTGGGAGACGACTGCCTGGGACGAGCCCGCCTTCAGCAGCCAGTCGTCGAGGTAGGGGAAGACTGAAACCCCTGCCCGGCGCAGATGAGCTGCGACCACCGCCATCACTTTCGTGAACACCCGAGGGGCACTGGTAAGGCCAAAGGGGAGCACGGTGAACTGAAAATGCTCGGGGCCTACCGTGAACCGAAGGTAACGCCGGTGGGCCGGCAGGACGGGGATGTGGAAATATGCGTCCTGCAAGTCCAACGCTACCAACCAGTCTCCAGGGTCGAGGGCAGTCAAGACTTGAGCTAGGGTGAGCATCTTGAACTTCTCCTTCCGGAGGAAGCGATTGGCGTTCCGGAGGTCCAAGATAGGACGCATGTCCTCCTTGTCCTTTTTGGGCACCAGAAAGTAGTGGGAGTAGCAACCACGCCCTACTTCTGGGGTCGGAACACGCTCGATGGCCCTCTTGGTCAAGAGGGCCGTGACTTCCTTCTGCAGAAGTACCAAGTGATCCCCTGACATGCGGTGGAATTGAGGTGGCATGGCTGGGGGTGGTCTCGAAGGGGAGGGAGTAGCCCCTTCGGACAATGTCCAAGACCCACCTGTCCGAGGTGATGGTACGCCAGTGGGGAAGGTGATGGCGGACCCTGCCCCTACTGGCGTGCTGTGCACCTGAAAGGAGGGACTAGGAGGGCTTGGAGGCCACGGACGGGTTGGAGGTGGTGGCCTGACCCGCACGCTGGTTGCCCGATCCGCCACGGCGGAATCCACGTCCTCGGCCACGCGAAGACGCCTGCTGCGCGGGCCGGTGGCTGGGCTGCTGACGTGACGGGCGCCCCTTCCGTGGCCACGATAGGGGCGAAAAGCAGAAGTCAGCGGAGGGCGTGTAGCAGAAAGGCCCAGGGACTTGGCAGTAGCCCGTGAGTCCTTAAAGCGCTCCAACGCATGGTCTGCTTTGGACCCAAAAAGACCGACTCCATCAAAGGGCATGTCCATGAGAGTATTCTGGACATCCCCTGAAAAACCAGTGGTTCTCAGCCAGGCGTGGCGTCGCAGCGCCACCGTCGTTGCAATAGACCTGCCCAGCGAGTCGGCGGTATCAAGGCCACATCGTATGGTGTATTTGGCCGCATCCCTTCCTTCCGCAATGGCGCAGGAAAGCAGTGTCTGGACCTCCTCAGAACACTGGGGCAAAACAGTCGCCACCGAATCCCACAAGGAGTGGGTATATCGGCCCAAAAGACAAGCGGTGTTGATGGACCGCAAGCCAGCACTGGAGGAAGAAAAACCCTTCTTCCCAAATTGATCCAGGCGTTTGGATTCCCTATCCGGAGGGGCGGTAGGGAAGGCGGTTTGGGAAGCGGAGGCTTGGACAACCAAGCTCTCAGGAGTGGGGTGGACAGAGAGAAACAGGGGGTCGCCCGGAGCTGGGCGATGGCGTCGGGACACGTTCCTATCCACAGGAGCCCCTGTGTTGGGCTTGGACCAGGCGCCCAAAGAACGTCAGTGAGGGCATCGTTAAACGGCAGCACAGTCTCCGTAGAGGAGGCTGCCGGCTGAAAGCACCTCTGTCAAGATATTAGTCTTGACCGCCACAGTAGGGAGTTGGAGACGTAAGGCCCCAGCCGCCCTACGCAACACCGTTGCAAAATTGGCTCCCTCCTCCGTAGCCACGGGAGGAGACAGCATGCCAGTGTCAGGGGAAGTATCCAGACCACTGGCATCCCCTAGACCCTCTGTCCAGTCCTCATCGTACTGACACTGTTGTGCCAGAGGGTCATCAGACCCCTCCCAGTCCTCCTGGTCCTCCTCTGGTTCAAAATAAGGAGGAGGAGGGACATTTGGGACCCAAGGTCCCATCGGCGCCGGAACCGGCGTCGAGCGGCGTCGGTCCGGGTCCATGTCCGGAGCCGGAAGGAACTGGGGGACGACGCCGCCCGGAGCCCCAGGCGGCGTTGAGAACGGCACCGGAGGCGTCGGCGGAGGTGTCGTTAGGTCGACCGGCGTCGATGGGGGTTGCGGAGCCGGGATCGAGGCCGGGGCCGGAGCCGGGATCGAGGCTGGAGGCACGGGCGACGCCGGGGCCGGAGCCGTCGGCAACGCTGGAGCAACCCCATCAGGGCCCGCGGGGCCCGAAGGCGCACGGAGGGACCTTGAGGCCCGAAGAGGCGGGCCATGGCCGACAGGAATTCCTGTATCTGGGCCGGATCCGCCCCCGAACCCGGGAAGGACGGGTATTGCGGGGGCGACTCCACAAGCATGTCCGGGGCCGCAGGGGCGGGGACGGTGCCGGGAGGGGCCTCAGCCGAGTCGCGAGACCGGCGAGGCGAAGTCCGAGAGCGACGATGCTTTTGGACTTTTTGTGCTTGGACTTACCGGACGAAGAAGACTTCGATGCCGACGACCGGTGAGGACTCCGCGATCGACCCCTGGACCTCTCACGCGACCGGGGCTTGCGCGGAGCCGAATGCCGGGCCTCGAGGAGCTTTCGAGACCGCTCTCGCAAAGCTTTCGGGTTGAGGGCCCGGCAGTCGGAACACGACTCCGTGTCGTGGCCTCGGCCGAGGCAGAAGAGACACTCCCGATGCGGGTCTGTGATGGACATCATCCGAGCACAGGCGCCGCAACGTTTAAAACCGGGCATCCCTACGACACCTTGAAGTCGATTCGAAGAAAACAGTGAAAAAATCACCAAAAAGTATGGTCAAAAAATGACCAGGGCACTGCTCTTCCCGGATCTGCGCTTGCTGGCGCGGAAAAAGAAGAACTGACGTCAGCGCGCAGGGGCGGCGTCTAAGTACTGCCCGCGACGTCATCCCGGCGATCACGACGCCGACGACGGACGCGGAGCCGCACGACGCCGCCTACCGACGCGCAAGGGTACTGCTACGCAAAAACTTTCCAGATCCAGCCTGACGCCTGGGGATATTCTAAGGTAAGGAATCTGTCACTAACGTGTCTCTTTCAGATATAAAAAGCAGACTTACATTGGAAAAAAGATACGTTATTGGCAAGCATTGTGGCATTAACATAGAGTGACAATATAATTCCTAATATTGTAAAATCAGAAAACATCAACCCATTTATCTATGCAAGTGCGTTTTGTCAGTAAAAACAAAATAAAGCGATCAAAAGTGGTACGGTGATACTGCCAGTTAATCGTGACTGTGTGTTTCAATAAAGTTATGTTCAAAAGCGGAAAAAAAAGGCTCACAATATCAAGGCATTTGTATCCAAATGATACTTCAAATGTCTACTGCCATGGCTCACAATATCAAGGCATTTGTATCCAAATGATACTTCAAACGTCTCCCGCCATGGCTGCCACTAATACATAATAGCTATAGCACAAACGTGCCAAAAGTACGGCCCCAGTGGGCATATAACAATGTGCCAGGTTGAATCCAAAGGATCTGCTGCCATAACCGCTATTGAAATATTATAGCACAACATGATATTAGTGCTACCCTCAGTGGGTTTATTAACTGTACCACAGTATACCACATAGAAGTCCTGCCCTAGTGGGCTAACCAATGAATCAGGATGTGTGTCTTGAAACTCAAATTGAGTAGATATTAGTCACTCGTTTTGCCTTCCACTTGCCGTAGTACAACTATCCAACATCTGCAAAAAATAAATAAAAGCAAAAAATGAGAACCTATACACAATATTACGCACAATGCGCATTAACTTACAAGTTAGTTCTTACGGACGACATGATTGACAAAGAGAACCTGTACATTCAATTTTAAAATCATTTAGCAGCACAGCATTAAAAATTGTAACTACAAAACATCGGAAATTTGGATCAAGTTAACCTAGATGAACTGCCAGGGCCTCATCAATATTGTGTCCATCGGGGTACAATGTATGGAATTTGATGATTATCTTAGACTCTAAGCGTCTTAACTTGAGTTCTATTGCCACCTCGTTCACGTATTGGAACACTGTCCAATACACAAAAAGACAACAATTCATTGTTCTGGTTGTGGTGAGTCGCGAAATGTCTCGCGATCGGGTACTGACGGTCATAATTTTTAATCGCCCTCAGATGTTCTAAGATGCGTTTTTTCACTTTGTGGATCGTACTGCCCACATAAAATTTATTGCAGGGGCATCTAAGCGCATAAACAGCAAATTCGGTGGTACATGAAAAATGTTTCATTATCTTAAAGGATTCACATTCATGAGATAGCTTTACTTCCTTGCAATTTTTACTATGTTTGCAGGCCTTACATTTCCCGCAGACATAGAAGCCCTGTACCGGATTTCTGGGCTTGTCCCTTGCCACAAGAGTACTGCAGACCATATCTTTTAATGATTTGGCCTTTCTATAGGTTATCTGTGGATGTTCGCTTAAAAATTTATCAAGATCATTGTCAATTTTCAAAACATCCCAGTATTTACTAAGGCATTTTCTAACCTCCCAGGATTGATTATTAAACATGGTAATGAACCTAGGATTTTCCTCATTCGCCTTTTTATCTTTTTCTTTTTCTTGTAGTAGCTGATTTCTGTCTCTTTTGTCAACTTCCGTGATAGCAGTGGTAATGCACAAGTTACTAACTTGTGTAACGATATATCTGTAAGAGACAGTAGTTAGTGACAGATTCCTTACCTTAGAATATCCCCAGGCGTCAGGCTGGATCCGGAAAGTTTTTTGCGTAGCAGTACCCTTGCGCGTCGGTAGGCGGCGTCGCGCGGCTCCGCGTCCGTCGTCGGCGTCGTGATCGCCGGGATGACGTCGCGGGCAGTACTTAGACGCCGCCCCTGCGCGCTGACGTCAGTTCTGTACACGACTTTCCGCGCCAGGAACGCAGAGCCATGCAAGAAGCTGACACAGGTATCTGAAAAATACTAGGGCCCTGAAAGGGATGTCCTTAACCCTAGAAATCAGTTCGCAGAACGGGGAGGATGGGTGGGCGGTAGGAATCTGTCACTAACTACTGTCTCTTACAGATATATCGTTACACAAGTTAGTAACTTGTGCATCTGAAAGAGACACGTTAGTGACAGATTCCTTACCTTAGAATAGATACCCCAGCAATACCAACCCCGGTGGTGGGTCTGCGAACAAAGATCAGACAAGGAAGTCCTGGAGGACAGAATGGCCAAAGAAGCCGTCCCTCCGGACCTGACTGTCAAGGCAGTAATGCTTTGTAAACGTGTGCAGCGAGGCCCACGTAGCTGCCTGACAAATAACCGGCAGCGGAACACCGCGGCCCAAGGCCGTGGTAGCAGCCGTTGCCCTGGTGGAATGGGCACGCAGCCCAACAGGAGGCTCCTTCTTAGCCAAAGAATAGCAGGTCTTGATGCACAAGGTAACCCAGCGGGAGATGGTTCTTTTGTGCACCGCCCGACCTTTTTTGGCGCCCACGTAGCCAACAAAGAGTTGGTCATCCACCCGGAAGTGTTTTGTGCGGTCGATATAGAAGGAGAGCGCACGTTTTGGGTCCAGACGGTGGAGCCTCTCTTCCTCTCTGGAAGGATGCGGAGGCGGAAAGAAGGTGGGCAAAGTGATGGTCTGCCCAATGTGGAAAGCAGTAACCACCTTTGGCAAGAAGGACGGACGCGTCCGAAGAACAACCTTGTCTGGATGAACAGACAGAAAGGGAGGTTTGCAAGATAGAGCCTGGAGCTCACTCACCCGCCGAGCGGAGGTGATGGCCACCAGAAAGGCTGTCTTCAGAGTCAGAAGACGAAGAGGACAGTTATGTAGAGGCTCAAAGGGAGCGCACATTAAAAAGGTAAGAACCAAGTTCAAGTCCCACTGAGGCATCACAAACGGAACAGGAGGGAAGAGGTGTGTAATGCCTTTTAAAAACCTGTTAACAACAGGGGACTTGAAAAGGAGGGCTGATCAGGGAGCCTGAGGAAGGCCGAGATAGCACAAAGATAACCCTTGATGGTACCCAGGGCAGAACCCTGTTGGGCCAGAGAGAGAAGGAACAGAAGGACCTCAGAAAGAGGGGCAGAAAGGGGATTCACAGCCTTTGCTGTGCACCATGCCACAAATTTGTTCCACCTGCAGGCGTATACCACCTTAGTGGAGGGACGCCTGGCTGCCAGAATTACATCACAAACTTCGGGAGGCAAGTCGAAAGGAATCAACTGCCGCCGCTCAATCTCCATGCAAGCAGGTGTAGACTGGACAGGTTCGGGTGGAGGACCGTCCCCTGCTGCTGCGACAGAAGATCCTCCCGAAGAGGCAGACGGATCGGGGGATCTACGCTCATATTGAGTAGCTCGGGATACCAAACCCTTCGAGCCCAGTCCGGAGCCACAAGAATGACTTGGGCCCGGTCGTGCCGAATCTTCTTCAACACTATGGGTAGAAGTGGTATAGGCGGAAAGGCGTACAATAGACCGCAACTCCACTCGTGACGAAAAGCGTCGCCGAGCGAGTGCCGCCTTGGAAAGTCCAACGCGCAGAACTGATGACATTGCGCGTTCTCTTCGGTGGCGAATAGATCTAACCAAGGCTCTCCCCACTGTAGAAAGAGTCCTTGCGCCACTTCCGAGTGAAGACGCCATTCGTTATCCATCATGCACCTGCGGCTGAGTTCGTCCGCCCTGGCGTTCAGGGAACCTGCCAGGTGTTGAACCATCAGGAACATGCCCTGATGTTCCAGCCATGTCCAGAGGCGCAGAGCCTCCTGACAGAGGGTCCACGACCCCACCCCGCCTTGTTTGTTGCAGTACCACATGGCGGTGGTGTTGTCTGTGAACACCTGCACTACCTTCCCTTTGACAGAGGGAAGGAATGCCTTGAGTGCAAGTCGGATCGCCCGGAGCTCCAGAAGGTTGATATGGAGCCGGGACTCCGCCCGGAGACCAGAGGCCTCTGATCTCCGCCTCTCCCATGTGACCGCCCCATCCCAGAAGGGACGCGTCCGTCACAACTGTGTGCTCTGGCTGGGGAAGGGAGAGGGATCTGCCCATGACCCATTGCCGGTTCGAGAGCCACCACTGCAACTGTCTTGCAGTCCCCTCCGAGATCTGGACGTGATCGGACAGGTTGCCCTGGTGCTGCGCCCACTGGAACTTCAGGTCCCACTGCAGAGCCCGCATATGCCATCTGGCATGATTGACCAGCAGGATGCAGGAGGCCATGAGGCCCAGCAGCCTCAGGGTCATCCGTTACCGAAACCCAGGATAAAGGCTGAAAGATCGGAATCATAGCCTGAATATCCCGGACTCGCCGTTCGGGAGGAAAGGCCCGAAACTGCGTCGTGTCCAGAACTGCTCCGATGAAAAGGAGCTGTGGAGAAGGAATCAGATGCGACTTCGGCACATTGATGGAAAACCCCAGCGAGTGCAGGAGTTCGGCCGTAGTCTGGAGGTGGGAGACGACTGCCTGGGACGAGCCCGCCTTCAGCAGCCAGTCGTCGAGGTAGGGGAAGACTGGAACCCCTGCCCGGCGCAGATGAGCTGCGACCACCGCCAACACTTTCGTGAACACCCGAGGGGCACTGGTAAGGCCAAAGGGGAGCACGGTGAACTGAAAATGCTCGGGGCCTACCGTGAACCGAAGGTAACGCCGGTGGGCCGGCAGGACGGGGATGTGGAAATATGCGTCCTGCAAGTCCAACGCTACCAACCAGTCTCCAGGGTGGAGGGCAGTCAAGACCTGAGCTAGGGTGAGCATCTTGAACTTCTCCTTCCGGAGGAAGCGATTGACGTTCCGGAGGTCCAAGATAGGACGCATGTCCTCCTTGTCCCTTTTGGGCACCAGAAAGTAGTGGGAGTAGCAACCACGCCCTACTTCTGGGGTCGGAACACGCTCGATGGCCCTCTTGGTCAAGAGGGCCGTGACTTCCTTCTGCAGAAGCACCAAGTGATCCCCTGACATGCGGTGGAATTGAGGTGGCATGGCTGGGGGGTGGTCTCGAAGGGGAGGGAGTAGCCCTTCGGACAATGTCCAAGACCCACCTGTCCGAGGTGATGGTACGCCAGTGGGGAAGGTGATGGCGGACCCTGCCCCCTACTGGCGTGCTGTGCACCTGAAAGGAGGGACTAGGAGGGTTTGGAGGCCGCGGACGGGTTGGAGGTGGTGGCCTGACCCGCACGCTGGTTGCCCGATCCGCCACGGCGGAATCCACGTCCTCGGCCACGCGAAGACGCCTGCTGCGCGGGCCGGTAGCTGGGCTGCTGACGTGAAGGGGCGCCCCTACCGTGGCCACGATAGGGGCGAAAAGCAGAAGTCAGCGGAGGGCGTGTAGCAGAAAGGCCCAGGGACTTGGCAGTAGCCCGTGAGTCCTTAAAGCGCTGCAACGCATGGTCTGCTTTGGACCCAAAAAGACCGACTCCATCAAAGGGCATGTCCATGAGAGTATTCTGGACATCCCCTGAAAAACCAGTGGTTCTCAGCCAGGCGTGGCGTCTGAGCGCCACCGTCGTTGCAATAGACCTGCCCAGCGAGTCGGCGGTGTCAAGGCCACAACGTATTGTGTATTTAGCCGCATCCCTTCCTTCCGCAATGGCGCGGGAAAGCAGTGTCTGGACCTCCTCAGGACACTGGGGCAAAATATCCGCCACCGAATCCCACAGGGAGTGGGTATATCGGCCCAAAAGACAAGCGGTGTTAACGGACCGCAAGCCAGCACTGGAGGAAGAAAAACCCTTCTTCCCAAATTGATCCAGGCGTTTGGATTCCCTATCCGGAGGAGCGGTAGGGAAGGCGGTTTGGGAAGCGGAGGCTTGGACAACCAAGCTCTCAGGAGTGGGGTGAACAGAGAGAAACAGGGGGTCGCCCGGAGCTGGGCGATGGCGTCGTGACACGTTCCTATCCACAGGAGCCCCTGTGTTGGGCTTGGACCAGGCGCCCAAAAGAACGTCAGTGAGGGCGTCGTTAAACGGCAGCACAGTCTCCGCAGAGGAGGCCGCCGGCTGAAGCACCTCTGTCAAGATGTTATGCTTGACCGTCAAAGTAGGGAGTTGGAGATGTAAGGCCCCAGCTGCCCTACGCAACACCGTAGCAAAATTGGCTCCCTCCTCCGTAGCCACGGGAGGAGACAGCATGCCAGTGTCAGGGAAGTATCCAGACCACTGGCCTCCCCTATGCCCTCTGTCCAGTCCTCATCGTACTGACACTGTCGTGCCAGAGGGTCATCAGACCCCTCCCAGTCCTCCTGGTCCTCCTCTGGTTCAAAATAAGGAGGAGGAGGGACATTTGGGACCCAAGGTCCCATCGGCGCCGGAACCGGCGTCGAGCGACGTCGTTCCGGGTCCATGTCCGGAGCCGGAAGGAACTGGGGACGACGCCGCCCGGAGCCCAGGGCGGTGTCGAGAATGGCACCGGAGACATCGGCGCCGGCGGAGGTGTCGTTAGGTCGACCGGCGTCGATGGGGGTTGTGGAGCCGGGATCGAGGCCGGGGCCGAAGCCGGAGCCGGGATCGAGGCTGGAGGCACGGGCGACGCCGGGGCCGGAGCCGTCGGCGACGCCGGAGCAACCCCATCCGGGCCCGCGGGGCCCAAAGGCGCACCGGAGGGGCCTGGAGGCCCGAAGAGGCGGGCCATGGCCGACAGGAATTCCTGCACTTTGGCCGGATCCGCCCCGAACCCGGGAAGGGCGGGTATGGCGGGGGCGACTCCACAGGCATGTCCGGGGCCGCGGGGCGGGGACGGTGCCGGGAGGGGCCTCAGCCGAGTCGCGAGACCGGCGAGGCGAAGTCCTAGAGCGATGATGCTTTTGGACTTCTTGTGTTTCGACTTACCGGACGAAGAAGACTTCGACGCCGACGACCGGTGTGGACTCCGCGATCGACCCCTGGACCTCTCACGCGACCGGGGCTTCCGCGAGCGCCGAATGCCGGGCCTCGAGGAGCTTTCGAGACCGCTCTCGCAAAGCTTTCGGGTTGAGGGCCTGGCAGTCGGTACAAGACTCCGTGTCGTGGCCTCGGCCGAGGCAGAAGAGACACTCCCAATGCGGGTCGGTGACGGACATCATCCGAGCACAGGCGCCGCAACGTTTGAAACCGGGCATCCCTACGACACCTTGAGAGAGAAAACAGTGAAAAAAAATTCACCAAAAAGTATGGTCAAAAAAGACCAGGGCACTGCTCTTCCCGGATCTGCGCTTGCTGGCGCGGAAAAAGAAGAACTGACGTCAGCGCGCAGGGGCGGCGTCTAAGTACTGCCCGCGACGTCATCCCGGCGATCGCGACGCCGCCTACCGACGCCCAAGGGTACTTGTACGCAAAAAACTTTCCAGATCCAGCCTGACGCCTGGGGATATTCTAAGGTAAGGAATCTGTCACTAACGTGTCTCTTTCAGATACATTTATTAGTATAACCCCTGAAAAGGAAGCGCTCAATCATCACCTTTTTCTCTTCATCATAGGCTTCTTGCGTACTACAATTACGTTTGGCACGCAGGAGCTCGCCCACAGGGATACTTCTTATTAAACTGTTAGGATGACAACTTTCTGCATGTAGCAGGCTGTTGACTCCTGTCTCCTTCCTGAATAGGGATGTATCCAACCTGTCGTTCTTGACCCTGACCTTTAAATCCAAGAATTCAATCGTTTCCCTATTATACTGGCTGGTAAATCTCAAGTTAAGGTTGTTATTGTTTAGATCACTAACAAATCTATCAGCTTCCTCCTCACTCACTCCCTTCCCAGACACAGAAAATGTCATCAATGTAACAAGCCAACACTCGTACATGTTTTTTGTACTGTTCCATCTGGTAGATGACCTGCTCCTCCCACCAGCCCAGGTACAAACACGCAAAGCTGGGGGCGAAGCAGGTCCCCATCGCTGTACCAAGTATCTGACGGAAGATCTGGCCGTCAAATACAAAAAGTTCTTGGTCAGGCATGTATAAGCCATATCCAGCAGCATTTCGGTGTGAAAAAAGTAAGACAGTGATCTGTTCCCTAAAAAGTGTCTACATGCTTTTATACCCAATTCATGAGGGATACTTGTATATAAACTGGTAACGTCAAGACATATCATCAATAGGTTAGAATTCCATTTAGTCTCCCTAATCTTTCTCAAAAAGTCACCCGAATCCTTCACAAATGAGGGGAGGCCTTGGACCAACGGTTGAAGATACAAGTCCACATATCTAGAGGTGTTCTCAAACCCACTACCACGTGAAGACACAATGGGTCTCCCCGGGGGGTTAAATTCATCTTTATGTATTTTTGGGAGTAAGTACAGGGCTGGTAGCTTCGGGTACTTGCATCTCAAAAAATCATGTTCTTCTTGTTCAAGTAAACCTCTCTCCTTCCAATCAAATAGTACCTCCATGTAATTGATATTGGCTTGTTCATACCTAGCTCTTGTACTCTTTTCATATCTTGTTACATCGGAAAGTTGATTCATACCTTCATTTAAATACATCTCACGAGTTAAAATAACAACATTACCGCCTTTATCAGACTTTTTTATCACAATATTGGGGTCGCTCTGCAGTGATTTAATGGCCACTATTTGGGCTGCTGACAAGTTGTTAATATTATATTTGCGGTTCATTACCATGTTTAATAATCAATCCTGGGAGGTTAGAAAATGCCTTAGTAAATACTGGGATGTTTTGAAAATTGACAATGATCTTGATAAATTTTTAAGCGAACATCCACAGATAACCTATAGAAAGGCCAAATCATTAAAAGATATGGTCTGCAGTACTCTTGTGGCAAGGGACAAGCCCAGAAATCCGGTACAGGGCTTCTATGTCTGCGGGAAATGTAAGGCCTGCAAACATAGTAAAAATTGCAAGGAAGTAAAGCTATCTCATGAATGTGAATCCTTTAAGATAATGAAACATTTTTCATGTACCACCGAATTTGCTGTTTATGCGCTTAGATGCCCCTGCAATAAATTTTATGTGGGCAGTACGATCCACAAAGTGAAAAAACGCATCTTAGAACATCTGAGGGCGATTAAAAATTATGACCGTCAGTACCCGATCGCGAGACATTTCGCGACTCACCACAACCAGAACAATGAATTGTTGTCTTTTTGTGTATTGGACAGTGTTCCAATACGTGAGCGAGGTGGCAATAGAACTCAAGTTAAGACGCTTAGAGTCTAAGATAATCATCAAATTCCATACATTGTACCCCGATGGACACAATATTGATGAGGCCCTGGCAGTTCATCTAGGTTAACTTGATCCAAATTTCCGATGTTTTGTAGTTACAATTTTTAATGCTGTGCTGCTAAATGATTTTAAAATTGAATGTACAGGTTCTCTTTGTCAATCATGTCGTCCGTAAGAACTAACTTGTAAGTTAATGCGCATTGTGCGTAATATTGTGTATAGGTTCTCATTTTTGCTTTTATTTATTTTTTGCAGATGTTGGATAGTTGTACTACGGCAAGTGGAAGGCAAAACGAGTGACTAATATCTACTCAATTTGAGTTTCAAGACACACATCCTGATTCATTGGTTAGCCCACTAGGGCAGGACTTCTATGTGGTATACTGTGGTACAGTTAATAAACCCACTGGGGTAGCACTAATATCATGTTGTGCTATAATATTTCAATAGCGGTTATGGCAGCAGATCCTTTGGATTCAACCTGGCACATTGTTATATGCCCACTGGGGCCGTACTTTTGGCACGTTTGTGCTATAGCTATTATGTATTAGTGGCAGCCATGGCGGGAGACGTTTGAAGTATCGCACAAGTTACTAACTTGTGTAACGATATATCTGTAAGAGACAGTAGTTAGTGACAGATTCCTTACCTTAGAATATCCCCAGGCGTCAGGCTGGATCCGGAAAGATTTTGCGTAGCAGTACCCTTGCGAGTCGGTAGGCGGCGTCGTGCGGCTCCGCGTCCGTCGTCGGCGTCGTGATCGCCGGGATGACGTCGCGGGCAGTACTTAGACGCCGCCCCTGCGCGCTGCAGCGTCAGTTCTGTACACGACTTTCCGCGCCAGGAACGCAGAGCCATGCAAGAAGCTGACATAGGTGTCTGAAAAATACTAGGGCCCTGAAAGGGATGTCCTTAACCCTAGAAATCAGTTCGCAGAACGGGGAGGATGGGTGGGGCGGTAAGGAATCTGTCACTAACTACTGTCTCTTACAGATATATCGTTACGTGCATCTGAAAGAGACACGTTAGTGACAGATTCCTTACCTTAGAATAGATACCCCAGCAATACCAACCCCGGTGGTGGGTCTGCGAACAAAGATCAGACAAGGAAGTCCTGGAGGACAGAACGACCAAAGAAGCCGTCCCTCCGGACCTGACTGTCAAGGCAGTAATGCTTTGTAAATGTGTGCAGCGAGGCCCACGTAGCTGCCTGACAGATAACCGGCAGCGGAACACCGCGGCCCCAGGCCGTGGTAGCAGCCATTGCCCTGGTGGAATGGGCACGCAGCCCAACAGGAGGCTCCTTGTTAGCCAAAGAATAGCAGGCCTTGATGCACAAGGTAACCCAGCGGGAGATGGTTCGTTTGTGCACCGCCCGACCTTTTTTGGCGCCCACGTAGCCAACAAAGAGCTGGTCATCCACCCGGAAGTGTTTTGTGCGGTCGATATAGAAGGAGAGCGCACGTTTTGGGTCCAGACGGTGGAGCCTCTCTTCCTCTCTGGAAGGATGCGGAGGCGGAAAGAAGGTAGGCAAAGTGATGGTCTGCCCAATGTGGAAGGCAGTAACCACCTTTGGCAAGAAGGACGGACGCGTCCTAAGAACAACCTTGTCTGGATGAACAGACAGAAAGGGAGGTTTGCAAGATAGAGCCTGAGCTCACTCATCCGCCGAGCGGAGGTGATGGCCACCCAGAAAGGCTGTCTTCAGAGTCAGAAGACGAAGAGGACAGTTATGTAGAGGCTCAAAGGGAGCGCACATTAAAAAGGTAAGAACCAAGTTCAAGTCCCACTGAGGCATCACAAACGGAACAGGAGGGAAGAGGTGTGTAATGCCTTTTAAGAACCTGTTGACAACAGGGGACTTGAAAAGGGGAGGGCTGATCAGGGAGCCTGAGGAAGGCCGAGATAGCACAAAGATAACCCTTGATGGTACCCAGGGAAGAACCCTGTTGGGCCAGAGAAAGAAGGAACAGAAGGACCTCAGAAAGAGGGGCAGAAAGGGATTCACAGCCTTTGCTGTGCACCATGCCACAAATTTGTTCCACCTGCAGGCATATACCACCTTAGTGGAGGGACGCCTGGCTGCCAGAATCACATCACAAACTTCGGGAGGCAAGTTGAAAGGAATCAACTGCCGCCGCTCAATCTCCACGCAAGCAGGTGTAGACTGGACAGGTTCGGGTGGAGGACCGTCCCCTGCTGCTGCGACAGAAGATCCTCCCGAAGAGGCAGACGGATCGGGGGATCTACGCTCATACTGAGTAGCTCGGAATACCAAACTCTTCGAGCCCAGTACGGAGCCACAAGGATGACTTGGGCCCGGTCGTGCCGAATTTTCTTCAACACTCTGGGTAGAAGTGGTATAGGCGGAAAGGCGTACAACAGACCGCAACTCCACTCGCGACGAAAAGCGTCGCCGGGCGAGTGCCGCCTTGGAAATTCCAACGCGCAGAACTGATGACATTGCGCGTGCTCTTCGGTGGCGAATAGATCTAACCAAGGCTCTCCCCATTGTAGAAAGAGTCCTTGCGCCACTTCCGAGTGAAGACGCCATTACGTGATCCATCATGCACCTGCGGCTGAGTTCGTCCGCCCTGGCGTTCAGGAACCTGCCAGGTGTTGAACCATCAGGAACATGCCCTGATGTTCCAGCCATGTCCAGCAGCCTCCTGACAGAGGGTCCACGACCCCACCCCGCCCTGTTTGTTGCAGTACCACATGGCGGTGGTGTTGTCTGTGAACACCTGCACTACCTTCCCTTTGACAGAGGGAAGGAATGCCTTGAGTGCAAGTCGGATCGCCCGGAGCTCCAGAACGTTGATATGGAGCCGGGACTCCGCCGGAGACCAGAGGCCTCTGATCTCCGCCTCTCCCATGTGTCCGCCCCATCCCAGAAGGGACGCGTCCGTCACAACTGTGTGCTCTGGCTGGGGAAGGGAGAGGGATCTGCCCATGACCCATTGCCGGTTCGAGAGCCACCACTGCAACTGTTTTGCAGTCCCCTCCGAGATCTGGACGTGATCGGACAGGTTGCCCTGGTGCTGCGCCCACTGGAACTTCAGGTCCCACTGCAGAGCCCGCATATGCCATCTGGCATGATTGACCAGTAGGATGCAGGAGGCCATGAGGCCCAGCAGCCTCAGGGTCATCCGTACCGAAACCCAGGATAAAGGCTGAAAGATCGGAATCATAGCCTGAATATCCCGGACTCGCCGTTCGGGAGGATAGGCCTCGAAACTGCGTCGTGTCCAGAACTGCTCCGATGAAAAGGAGCTGTGGAGAAGGAATCAGATGCGACTTCGGCACATTGATGGAGAACCCCAGCGAGTGCAGGAGTTCGGCCGTAGTCTGGAGGTGGGAGTCGACTGCCTGGGACGAGCCCGCCTTCAGCAGCCAGTCGTCGAGGTAGGGGAAGACTGAAACCCCTGCCCGGCGCAGATGAGCTGCGACCACCGCCATCACTTTCGTGAACACCCGAGGGGCACTGGTAAGGCCAAAGGGGAGCACGGTGAACTGAAAAATGCTCAAGGCCTACCGTGAACCGAAGGTAACGCCGGTGGGCCGGCAGGACGGGGATGTGGAAATAGGCGTCCTGCAAGTCCAACGCTACCAACCAGTCTCCAGGGTCGAGGGCAGTCAAGACCTGAGCTAGGGTGAGCATCTTGAACTTCTCCTTCCGGAGGAAGCGATTGACGTTCCGGAGGTCCAAGATAGGACGCATGTCCTCCTTGTCCTTTTTGGGCACCAGGAAGTAGTGGGAGTAGCAACCACGTCCTACTTCTGGGGTCGGAACATGCTCGATGGCCCTCTTGGCCAAGAGGGCCGTGACTTCCTTCTGCAGAAGTACCAAGTGATCCCCTGACATGCGGTGGAATTGAGGTGGCATGGCTGGGGGGTGGTCTCGAAGGGGAGGGAGTAGCCCTTCGGACAATGTCCAAGACCCACCTGTCCGAGGTGATGGGACGCCAGTGGTGAAGGTGATGGCGGACCCTGCCCCTACTGGCGTGCTGTGCACCTGAAAGGAGGGACTAGGAGGGCTTGGAGGCCGCGGACGGGTTGGAGGTGGTGGCCTGACCCGCACGCTGGTTGCCCGAACCGCCACGGCGGTATCCACGTCCTCGGCCACGCGAAGACGCCTGCTGCGCGGGCCGGTGGCTGGGCTGCTGGCGTGACTGGGCGCCCCTTCCGTGGCCACGATAGGGGCGAAAAGCAGAAGGTAGCGGAGGGCGTGTAGCAGAAAGGCCCAGGGACTTGGCAATAGCCCGTGAGTCCTTAAAACGCTCCAACGCATGGTCTGCTTTGGAACCAAAAAGACCGACTCCATCAAAGGGCATGTCCATGAGTGTATTCTGGACATCACCCGAAAAACCAGTGGTTCTCAGCCAGGCGTGGCGACGCAGCGCCACCGTCGTTGCAATAGATCTGCCCAGCGAGTCGGCGGTATCAAGGCCACAACGTATGGTGTATTTGGCCGCATCCCTACCTTCCGCAATGGCGCGGGTAAGCAGTGTCTGGACCTCCTCAGAACACTGGGGCAAAACATTCGCCACCGAATCCCACAAGGAGTGGGTATATCGGCCCAAAAGACAAGCGGTGTTGATGGACCGCAAGCCAGCACTGGAGGAAGAAAACCCTTCTTCCCAAATTGATCCAGGCGTTTGGATTCCCTATCCGGAGGGGCGGTAGGGAAGGCGGTTTGGGAAGCCGAGGCTTGGACAACCAAGCTCTCAGGAGTGGGGTGGACAGAGAGAAACAAGGGGTCGCCCGGAGCTGGGCGATGGCGTCGGGACACGTTCCTATCCACAGGAGCCCCTGTATTGGGCTTGGACCAGGCGCCCAAAAGAACGTCAGTGAGTGCATCGTTGAACGGCAGCACAGTCTCCAAGGAGGAGGCTGCCGGCTGAAGCACCTCTGTCAAGATGTTAGGCTTGACCGTCAAAGTAGGAAGTTGGAGACGTAAGGCCCCAGCTGCCCTACGCAACACCGTACCAAAATTGGCTCCCTCCTCCGTAGCCACGGGAGGAGACAGCATGCCAGTGTCAGGGGAAGTATCTAGACCACTCGCCTCCCCAAGACTCTCTGTCCAGTCCTGATCATACTGACAGTGTCGCGTCAGAGGGTCATCAGACCCCTCCCAGTCCAACTGGTCCTCCTCTGGTTCAAAATAAGGAGGAGGAGGGACAGTTGGGACCCAAGGTCCCATCGGCGCCGGAGCCGGCGTCGAGCGACGTCAGTCCGGATCCATGTCCGGAGCCGGAAGGAACAGGGGGACGCCGCCGCCCGGAGCCCAGGGCAGCGCCGAGAACGGCACCGGAGACATCGGCGCCGGCGGAGGTGTCGTTAGGTCGTCCGGCGTCGATGGGGGTTGTGGAGCCGGGATCGAGGCCGGGGCAGAAGCCGGAGCCGGGATCGAGGCTGGAGGCACGGGCGACGCCGGGGCCGGAGCCGTCGGCGACGCCGGAGCAACCCCATCAGGGCCCGCGGGGCCCGAAGGCGCACCGGAGGGGCCTGAAGGCCCGAAGAGGCGGGCCATGGCCGACAGGAATTCCTGCACTTTGGCCGGATCCGCCCCCGAACCCGGGAAGGGCGGGTATGGCGGGGGCGACTCCACAGGCATGTCCGGGGCCGCGGGGGCGGGGACGGTGCCGGGAGGGGCCTCAGCCGAGTCGCGAGACCGGCGAGGCGAAGTCCTAGAGCGATGATGCTTTTTGGACTTTTTGTGTTTCGACTTACCGGACGAAGAAGACTTCGACGCCGACGGCCGGTGTGGACTCCGCGATCGACCCCTGGACCTCTCACGCGACCGGGGCTTCCGCGGAGCCGAATGCCAGGCCTCGAGGAGCTTTCGAGACCGCTCTCGCAAAGCTTTCGGGTGGAGGGCCTGGCAGTCGGTACAAGACTCCGTGTCGTGGCCTCGGCCGAGGCAGAAGAGACACTCCCAGTGCGGGTCGGTGACGGACATCATCCGCGCACAGGCGCCGCATCGCTTGAAGCCGGGCATCCCTACGACACCTTGAAAGTATGAAAAAACAGTGAAAAATTCACCAAAAGTATGGTCAAAAAATGACCAGGGCACTGCTCTTCCCGGATCTGCGCTTGCTGGCGCGGAAAAAGAAGAACTGACGTCAGCGCGCAGGGGCGGCGTCTAAGTACTGCCCGCGACGTCATCCCGGCGATCACGACGCCGACGACGGACGCGGAGCCGCACGACGCCGCCTACCGACGCGCAAGGGTACTGCTACGCAAAAACTTTCCGGATCCAGCCTGACGCCTGGGGATATTCTAAGGTAAGGAATCTGTCACTAACGTGTCTCTTTCAGATGAGTACGTTTTCTATCTTCATTGCTTAGGGGTGTGGTTTAATTTGTCAACCCAATCAAGTTTGATATTATTTAAAGGTTTTAACAGGTCCAGCGCGTCATGTGATCAAGACCGTGGTAACGCGGTCGAAACGCGTCATGCTGGGCACTTGCCGTCACATTATTCTGATGCTGAAATCTCTGCAATAAAGCACTTTATCTGAACACACCATGCTGTGGTCCGTACCTGCTTTTTACCGGTATTTTGGTGAACCAGGACTGTATATATACGGACACGAACCCAATTAATGTGCATCCAGGTATTTTTATTTCTCACCCGCCACAATCGCCCTATATATATATATTTCAAAACAAAACCCTTTCAGGCATAGAGAAACGCATAAATTATGCAAAAGAAGAAGCAGAGAACTCTGGATCTTTCTCAAGTTTAGGTGGAAAGCAGCTCCTGTATAGAGCACTCTCAACACCAGCGACACTAAATTTTTTCACCTCAAATGTCTGCTTTTCTATCAAAGTCTTTAAGCAAAGGATTAGCACACTGCCATCTACGCCGAGATAGAAAGGGACAAAGTCTTTTGCCATTTCTAATGAGAGCGAAACACGTGTCAGGGGTTGCTTTTAATTATTTCAGGTTGGCTTGGATGGCATTTTACCATTCCAAAGCTGTAATACTGTGCCTGGGGTGGTAAAAGGCTTTGGTCATTTTACAGCTCGGCATGGATAGCACTGTGCTAATCCTATGCTTAAAGACTTTGCTGTACCAATGGCAAAAGACTTTGTCCCTTTCTATCTCGGCGTGGATGGCACTGTGCTAATCCTATGCTTAAAGACTTTGATAGAAAAGCAGACATTTGAGGTGAGGGTTGAGCCCATGACAGTTTATGGTCAGACAGTGGAGTCGATACCAGATTCTCATCCGGTTCGGCAACAGCATTGATGAAGGAGGGACGACATGGGTATCAGAGTGTACCTCGACCTGCTGCGGTGTTACCAATAGCCCAAGGAGCTCGAGGTACATAGGGTTCAACTGTGGAATCGGCTCCTCAATCAGAAATTGGGAACAAGATCGATTGGCATCTTTACACCCTTGAGACTTCTGTTTAGATAGAGAGTGGTGGTATGGGGTCAAGTCTTGCTTCACCTTCTTAGGCGTCCGCCTTGACTTTGACCTACCAGAGGTCTTTGACCGCAAAGAACACTTCTTGCAGGAATGGACTCGGGAGGGGGTCTGGGCACTTGACTTGACAAGAAACGAAAATGGGACTTACCAGTGACTTCTTCCTGTGTTCAATGATGTACAGCTATGCAGTCCTGGATTGTCTTCAGGTGTATGAGGGTACACTCATCACATGACAAAGTCATGCACCAAGTCGAAACACCAAAGACACCACATGCGGGTCCAGAGTGACATCTGTTTTCTGCCTCAAGACATGGCTTGAAGCCTGTAGTTTAAGGAGGGGCCTTGTTGCCTTGCAAACTGGATTTTGTTTTGGGAATTGGTGAAAGACTGACTTAAGTGGGAGCAGAGTTCCAGAGCGGCATCCGCAGATGTGGAGAGAAAGGAAATTACATCAGGACAGAAGGGAAGGCTGATATATGCAGCTCTGCTCAGTCACTTTCAGGGTAGAACAAAGCCTATGCAGGTCTGCAATGCAACAGATTGCGGCGTGTGGGAGAACTCCTATGAAAATTTTTCAAATCCAGACTGGCACCTGTGGAATATTCTAAAGGTAGGGAATCTGCTTTAGCAGTATACATTAGAAAAGTGTTTTGCTCTTGTCGATTTTGCTATAGTGCGGCAATGAATGCTAATTCTACCTTTGTACTGTAGTATTAAATGTGAAAATGTGTTTATTAGTACAGTTGCTCTAAATAACGCGTCATTGGCCTAATTTATTTTTACTGCCATGGCACTGCATAAATATATTACCTACTGGCGGTCGCCATTAGGTGGTTATAGTTAGGACCATGTTTCTATAGGAAAAGCGGTTTTTGACTTGGCTATATCTTTGGCGCGGGGTGATGAATATTCATGAAATTTCCCCAAAACATTTGACGATCACTTTAGTTGCAGTCTGGAAGGTTTTGGGGTGAATTGTGAAGTTGGAGCTGAGAAAAAGTTCCCATATGGATTTTGAACACTACTACAGCCAGAACTGCTGAACGGAATTACCCATAAAGCTAACTCTTGGTCCTGAAAGCAAGCTTTTTTGTGATCTGGCTTAAGTCCATTCAGTAGTTTTAGAGATATTAACCAAAATCCAAATTTATATATCTAGGGGCGTGAACCCACCTGTGGTGTATCCGCGGCTCCACGCATCACAGCAGAGCTCTCATTGGCTGGCCGCAACCTCAGAGAAGAGTTGCAGCTGCCAATTTATATCTCAGAGAAAAGGACCCTGTGTGTGTGTTAAAAGCATGTCTAATGGGATCGGAAATGTCAAAATACGTTTGTTTTTTTGCTACTTGCGAGATTTGCGGATCCCTCGTGGGGCTCAGCGCAGCCCTCCCCGCCCCTGTTCAACTACATGCGGGACCCACAGATCTTGTACGTCTAAAAACATTTTTTTAATATATATATATATATATACACACACACACACACTTTTACACTCACTCTTACACCCATAGAGACACTCACACCCTCACTTACAACCAAACAGATACTGCCTCACCCATTCACATACTGATAGACATTCTCACACCCACTCACATAACCACAGTCTCACACCCACTCTGACGCCCATACACTCACACCCATTGACATATACATTTAGACACTCTCACCCACTTACACCCATACAGAGAATCTTAAACCCACTCACACACCCATACAGACACTCACACCCCCTCTTACACCCATAGACACTCTCTCACACCCACTCACATACCAAGACACTCTCACACCCATACTTAGATCCAGACAGAGACACTCTCAAACCCACTCACATACCCATACAGACACTTTCACAGCCACACTCACATACCCATACAGTCTGAGACCCACTCACAAACTCATATAGAAACTGTCACAGCGACAGCCACATTCACATACCCATACAGTCTGAGGCCCACTCACAAACCCGTACAGACACTCACAGACGCATACAACCACTCACTCACTGAGACCCATATAGCCACTACCACACCCAGTTACAGACTTACACAGTCACTCACACACCCAGTCTCAAAGTTTACAGGTTACAGTTAGGAAATAAAATGTTTAAAAAAACATAGAAATTCACTGAAAAAAAACCAAAGGCTATAGGGACGTTATAGTTAGGAAACACAATTTAAAAAAACCTTAGAAATTCACTGAAAAAAAACAAACGTTATAGTTAGGCTCAGATTTCACTCATACATACCAGTAAAATTCAGCAGTTATAGTTACCTCAGCTAACTATAACTTATGCCACCTCAATGCACTGCTTATGACCTCACATATTACATCACTCAGGCTGTCAGCTCTGACATTCAGAGACCCCGCTAGAAGATTGGCGGTTAACCAGAATCTCCTGGCAGTGTACCCAAGACCAAAGTCTCAATACCGCCAGACAAAGGAGGTGAGACACTACTCCCCCTTTCTTGTTGACATGCCACATCGCTGCTGAGTTGTCCATCGAGATCTGGACCAAAAGCCCTTGGATGGAGGGGAGAAAGGCCTTGAGCCCCAGCCAAATTGGCCAGTTCCAACATGGTTAATATGAAAAACCATCCCACAAAGCCACTTCCACTGCAGTGCTGGGAGAAATCACGACGGAATCTGACAGGTCCCCTCCCCCCTCATGTATTGTAGCCACTGCCTGAGGAGGCACAACTGCAATCCAATCCAATCTTGATTTGTAAAGCGCAGCTATTGACCCGATAGGGTATCCAGCTGCTGAGAGTACTGCTGCCGGAGCTCATTTGAATAACCAGGTCTTGAGTCCTTTTCTGAATTCCAGCAGGTTGGGTGAGGTTTGTAGGTAAAGTGGGAGGTCATTCCATGACTTTGCGGCAAGGTGGGAGAAAGAGAGTCCTCCACTGTTGCTGTGGCGAATGCCGGGGGTGTGGGCGAAGAAGGAGGCAGAGCGCAGGTATCTGGAGGGAAGGTGGAAATTCAGTCAGTGGTTGATGTACGCTGGTCCTTGGTTGTGGACGGCTTTGAAGGCGTGGATCAGCATCTTGAACTGTCATCTCTTCTGAATGGGGAGCCAGTGGAGCTTTTTGAGGTGGGGGGTGATGCAAGTCCACTTGGGATGTCTAGGATGAGTCTGGCTGCTGAGTTCTATATCGTCTGCAGCCTCTTGAGGAGGTGTGCAGTGATTCCTGTGTAGAGTGTGTTGAAGTAGTCCAGTCGGCTGGTGACCAGGGCTTGAGTGACAGTGCGTCTGGTGTCGATGGGGAGCACCTTGAAAATCTTGCAGAGCATGCGGATGGTGAGGAATCAGGCGGATGAGTGCGCGTTGATCTGTTTTTTTCATGGTAAGCTTACTGTCCATGGATAATGCTGAGGTTGCGGGTGTGGTCGGTCGGAGTTGGTGAGGGTCCTACTTGGGGGGCCACCAGGCATTGTTCCATGGGGAGGTGCTTTCTAAGATCAGCACTTCTGTATGGTCTACGCTGAGTTGTAGACAGTTGTTTTTCATACAGTCAGCAATGTTCGCCATGCACTTGCTGAAGTTTGTCAGCGTGGTGGCGGGATAGTCTGATAGCACGAGGGTGAGCTGGGTATAGACGGCTTAGGATATGATGTTTAGTCCATGCGATCTTACGCTGTTGGTCAAGGGAGTAAGGTAGGTGTTGAAGAGGGTGGGGCTAAGGGACCAACCTTGAGGGACGCCGCAGATGTTGTTCTTAGGTTCGGAGGTGAAGGGCGGGAGGCGGATTCTCTGGGTTCTACCTGTGAGGAAGTAGGCGATCCACTTGAAGGCGTTTCCTCGGATTCTGATGTTGTGCAGCCTTTTGATCAGGGTGTGGTGAGATACTGTGTCGAATGCTGTTGAGGTCGAGGGTGAGGGCCGCCAATTTTACTTGGTCGAGGAGGGACCTGATGTCGTCAGTGGCTGCCAATAAGGCGGTTTCAGTGCTGTGGCTGGTGTGGAATCCAGATTGGGAAGTGTCCACAAGATCTTGGTTCTCCAGATGTTCTGTGAGTTGGCGGTTGATGGCCTTCTCAAGGATGTTGGCGGGGAAGGGGAGCAGAGGGATAGGGCTGTAGTTCTTGAGTTTGTTGGGGTCGGCAGATGGTTTCTTGAGTAGGGGCTTGACTTCTGCCTGTTTCCATTCTTCGGGGAATGCGGCCGCGGTGATCGATACGTTGTGGATGGTGGTAAGCTCGCTGCTGGTCGTCTTGCTACCGAGGTTGAAGATGTGGTGAGGGCATGGGTCTCAGGGTTCTCCTAAGTGGACGGAGATCATGATGGCTGTAGTGTCTTGCGTGGTGAGCTGGTCCCAGGTGGTCGTGTTCTTCGTTCGTGGGGTCCAGATGGCTGAGGGAGTCGGTGGGTTGGGGTTTGAAGTTTCTGTAGCTGGTGAATATCTTGCTGTGGAAGAAGTCTGCCAGAGAGTCGTAGAGTTCCTGTGAAGGAGTGATGACATTTTCAGTGGCTGAGGGGCTGGCGAACTCCGATGATGTTGACGGGTTCTTTGCTGTGGTTGGAGCTTGCTTCGATGCTGTGTTTTTTGTGTTTTTTCAAGAGTTGGTGGCAATGGTTGAGGGTGGCTTTGAAAGCAGTTTGTTCTCAAGGCTCCCTACTGGTGCACCATTTCCTTTCAAGTTATTTGCAGGTGAGCTTCGAGGTTCTTAGATCTGTTGTGTACTGACTGGCTTGCTTGGAGGATCTCTTGGACTTGGTGAGTTTGCAGAGGGCGACTGCATTGGTGCAGTCTGTGATTCAGGTAGAGAAGTTCTTGTCTGCCTTTTCGAGGTTGGTTGCGGTGTGAGGATGCGAGGCGTTGAGGGCGTCTGTCCATTGTCTTTCTGCAATCCTGTTCCAGCTGCAGCATGACATGCTGGGTGGCTTGGGGTGGTGCCAGGGAATCCTGAGATGGTGAAGGGGACGATGGCGTTGTCGGTCCAGGTAAGCTCAGTGACATGGCTTTACTTGATTCTGTTGCTGGCCGTGAAGATCTGGTCGAGTGTGTGTCCTGTGATTTGGGTTGGGGTGGTGACAGCTGGGTGAGGCCGATGTTGCTCATGCTTTCAAGGAGGTTGGCGATGTTGGTATCACTGCGGTTGTCGAGGTGAAAGTTGAGGTCGCCGAGGAAAATGTAGTTCCGAATCTAAGGCGAGCGGGGCTATGGAGTCGGGAATGGTGTTGCAGAAGCTGGGGCGAGGTCCCGGGGGTCTGTAGGCGAGGGTGTCTCTGATGATGGCATTGCTGTCTGTTCAGATGCTCCATTCTCAAGGTGATGTCCTCTGCGGTGGTGGTGCAATGGATGCTCTCCGGCAGTACAGTGCAGACAGGTGAAAGGTCCAGCCGTGGAACGGGGGGCGGTGCGGCAGTAGTTGTTATTAGGGAGACCTGGGTCGAGGACTTTGAATTCGGCGGCGGTGTATCTTTGGGTGTTGGTTGGGCCAGGGGTCCTGGCACTGGGTGGAGACAGGTGCAGACGGGCTTGTCTTTGACACGCCGGCGGCGCGTCCGTGCTGTTGCCTCCATAAGTAGTCCTGGGAGGGGTTAGTAGGCGGCAGGAGGCACAGAGCGGGAAAGAAAATGGCGGAATGGCAAACAGAGTGGGGCTAAACAGTACCAGAATACTATACAGTAGTAAGGAGAAATCAAAATCACACAAAACACAAAAATACATTGCAGCAGAGAGGGATACAGGGCATTAGAGGACAGGCAGTCCCAGTGTAAGCAAAGAGCGATCGGTGGCATTGGAGAGTGGCGTCCTGACCAGAGGTCTGCAGGCCTTTATATGCCAACATCCATATGTGACTAGAAGAATGCCAAAAAGTCAGCAGACTTCGGAATCTTAGAATCTTCAGGACTGGAACTCGTGCACCTTGCTGAAAGGTTGGGATGATTTTGTGAATGTCAGTGATCCTCCAAGCTGGAGTAAAGGCGCGGAGAAGGGTGGTGTTTAGTACCGACCCTATGAACTGGAGTTGTTGGGAGGGCCACAGGTGAGATTTGGGCTTGTTGATTGAAAAGCCCAGGTCAAACTGCAGGGATGTGGCCGACCGAAGAAGGCCCAACACCACCGCTGGCGAGCCAGCTCTGATTAGCCAGTCGTCCATGTAAGGAAAGCTTGGGATTCCTGACATTCTAGAATGGGCAGCAACCACTACCATCACCTTTGTGAAGCCTCGAGGTGCCGATGTTAAGCCAAAGGGTAGTTCCGCAAAATGGTAGTAGGTAGAACACACCACAAACCAAATACTTCTGCAAGTACTTCCGCTGTGACAGCAGGATAGGGATGTGGAAATATGCATCCTGGAGGTCGAGTGACACCATCCAGTCTCATGCTCCCACACCAATAACACTTGAGCCAGGGTTGGCATTTTTAACTTTTCCTTTTGAGGAAGAAGTTAAATTCCTGGAGGTCGATAATTGTGCGCAGACCATCATCCTTCTTGGGAGCCAGCAAATACTGTGAGTAAAATCCCTGACCTTTTCATGCTCCAGCACTAAGCCCAATGATCCTTCCTGTAGGAGAGCTGGCATGTCTTGTAGTATATCCAGGTGGTCTGGAGGAGGGTTGATGAAGAGCGGAACCTGAAGGAAGAGAAGGGTGTAACTTCTTTACACAATTTGCAGAATCCAATGGTCCAAAGTAATGGCCTACGAAGTCTGAAGAAAGGATACCCCGCCTTCTACAGGCTCTGCATGGAATTGGGGGAGCAGACTTGGCCTGCTTGCCTGTTGGAGCTGGGAAGGAGGAAGGTTGCCGAGTGGATCCACAGTCCTTTCCTCGGACGCTACCTCTGACCTGCCTGACCAAAGGGTTTAGTTGCTGCTGGGTCTGTGATTGGTATTGCTGCTGTTGGCAAAAGGAGAATCTGCTTGAGAAGCCACAAGAACGTCGAAATTAGCAATAATCTCTGGAAGGGGGCGGTAGTTGAAGTCTCAAGGAGCAGGCTGTAGTCTTGCTCGCCTGAAATCTCAATAATGCCGATTCGACCTTGTCTCCAAACAAGCGATCTCTATCGAACAGCAGGTCCATCAAATTTGCTTGGACATCAAGAGAGAACTTGGAAATATGGAGACAGGCAGGTCTCTGGATGGAGATTGTGGTACACATAGCACGGGCCTCAGAGTCAGCTGTGTCCAAGTCAGATTTTATAATATGACAAGAGGCGTTCTGTCCGTCTTGGATCACCTTTGAAAATGGCCCCACATGTATTTTTGGCACACGAGGCACCATCTGAGCCATATCCAAGAGAGCGTGGGTATAGCATGCAAGGAAGCAGGTGGCACAGATGGACTTCAGAGTCATACTTCCTGTCTGCCTGTTCTAGCCTGTCTTACCCCAGGCCTACATGAGTTTTGATTCCCTATATGAATAGACTGAAGGGAAGATCCCCACCAATTTGCCCAAATGAGCAGGAAGCCTGGATGACCAGGCTCACAGGTGAATTAAGAGCTGATAGGAAGGGTGGATCACTTGGAGCTGGGGGACAGCGGTGTGCCAACAGCTTGTTGACAACAGGAACGGAAGTTGGCTTTTCACAGGCTGCCAGGCCGAGTCTAAAAGGACATCATTAAAGGGCAGCAAGGGCTCAGCAGATGGTGTTGTTGTGAAGAGGACTTCTGTTAGTACGTTGGTGGCTGGAGAGCCAACAGCTTAGCAGCCTTTTTATCACAACTGTATGTTAGAACACCACTTATGGCATTAGAATTCCATATACAGTTCTAGCCATTAGTCAATGAAAGGCCTTAGAGGTCATGCACTTGATCACTACCATCACTTGAGTAAAGTTCCAGAGGGTTCAAGTCAGTTCCAAATAATTTGTGCATCCTGCTTCAAAAGTCCTCCTCGTCTATGAGCCATTGAGGCTTCCTGTGTGAACAGTTCTGGGGTGCAAGTGCAAGGACCGGTGCACGTGGAGGTGGCGCATGTGGAAGCAGGGCCGTCCAAGGCATAGGTGCTGTGTACCGATGCACTGTATCAAACAAATGTGGAGTTGCATTGGGCCCGGCGGGGCAGCACCAAACAGTGTCAGCGCCATGGGCATGAACATCAGAAGTCAGAAAGAAGACATGGGGACCACAGGCGCGTCAGATGTCATTGGTGCCTTAGAAAAGAGGGGTTACATGGCATTCAAAAATGCTGCTGGAACTCAGCAACGGCTGGAGCCAGCGGCGGATACTCAAGGTGACAGTCCCAGCGCCGAGGGATCCATGAAGTATGGAGCGGAGTCCAAAGGGGCTGAGGTGGCTCAGGGCCGGGTTCAGTGGCATAACTAGAGTGGGGCCGCTCAGAGGGGGAACTACATGTTCCAAGGCAACCAACTCCGGTTCAGAGGATGAAGATCCTTATGGAGTCGGAAGGTGCCAAGGAGACTTACCTTTTGCATGCTTCTTATGCTTCTTTCTCCCCCCTCCTCCTCTTAAAGAGTGTGAGGAAGGCGAGCTAGAATGAGGTCGTTAGCGTTGTTGACTATGCTGTTCCTCTCTGGCCCTGGCCATAAAGAGTTTTGCTTGCCTCTCTCTGATGGCCTTCAGATGCCTGCTCTGGCATGTTTTGCAGGCACAGGATTTGAGATCCAATCCGAGGCACCAGAGGCAGATGGAGTTATGGCAGTCTATCCATCACAATTCCTATAGGGTTTAAACACATATTTTTTGCGACACACATAGTGTAGGAGGCAGGCTTAGTATTTGGTGCACATTTATTTAAGTGATGCACCTTGCACTAATCAAGACAACCCTTATGGTGATTTTAGTGGTCTTTGATAACCTTTGAAAGCTCTCAAAGTGGTAGATGTGGAGAGCAGCCTTCAGGCTTAAATTGATGGAGTGTAAAGCAGCTTGTTTTACCAACTTTAATCAGTAGTGTAGGTTAAATACTTTGCAATATACACTGGTTTCCAGGGGAAGACCAAACCATATACTAAGAAAGTAGAATGCGAACTGCAAAGGAGAACGGGACTTGGACCATAAGACCCAGAGAAGCCGGGGACACAAGGAACCACCCTAGGTAAGTACCCAGGAAACCCAAGTAGGTTGTGTGAAGAGTGGAAACACAGCCGCGTGCCCAATGGAAGTCAATTTAGACGTTGCTGTTGCAGTTTTAAAGAAGGACCCTTCCCGGAGGACCCCAAAGAAACACTTTGGAAGACAGAAGGTTGGAGAGCCACCCCACCCGTGGAATCAGGTTAGCTGCACCAGAGAAGTAGGGTGCATAGGGGTGAAGTGACATCGGAACCTGCCATAGACCGCAATGCACAAGTTACTAACTTGTGTAACGATATATCTGTAAGAGACAGTAGTTAGTGACAGATTCCTTACCTTAGAATATCCCCAGGCGTCAGGCTGGATCCGGAAAGTTTTTGCGTAGCAGTACCCTTGCGCGTCGGTAGGCGGCGTCGTGCGGCTCCGCGTCCATCGTCGGCGTCGTGATCGCCGGGATGACGTCGCGGGCAGTACTTAGACGCCGCCCCTGCGCGCTGACGTCAGTTCTGTACACGACTTTCCGCGCCAGGAACGCAGAGCCATGCAAGAAGCTGACATAGGTGTCTGAAAAATACTAGGGCCCTGAAAGGGATGTCCTTAACCCTAGAAATCAGTTCGCAGAACGGGGAGGATGGGTGGGCGGTAAGGAATCTAGTCACTAACTACTGTCTCTTACAGATATATCGTTACACAAGTTAGTAACTTGTGCATCTGAAAGAGACACGTTAGTGACAGATTCCTTACCTTAGAATAGATACCCCAGCAATACCAACCCCGGTGGTGGGTCTGCGAACAAAGATCAGACAAGGAAGTCCTGGAGGACAGAACGGCCAAAGAAGCCGTCCCTCCGGACCTGACTGTCAAGGCAGTAATGCTTTGTAAACGTGTGCAGCGAGGCCCACGTAGCTGCCTGACAGATAACCGGCAGCGGAACACCGCGGCCCAAGGCCGTGGTAGCAGCCGTTGCCCTGGTGGAATGGGCACGCAGCCCAACAGGAGGCTCCTTCTTAGCCAAAGAATAGCAGGCCTTGATGCACAAGGTAACCCAGCGGGAGATGGTTCGTCTTGTGCACCGCCCGACCTTTTTGGCGCCCACGTAGCCAACAAAGAGCTGGTCATCCACCCGGAAGTGTTTTGTGCGGTCGATATAGAAGGAGAGCGCACGTTTTGGGTCCAGACGGTGGAGCCTCTCTTCCTCTCTGGAAGGATGCGGAGGCGGAAAGAAGGTAGGCAAAGTGATGGTCTGCCCAATGTGGAAGGCAGTAACCACCTTTGGCAAGAAGGACGGACGCGTCCGAAGAACAACCTTGTCTGGATGAACAGACAGAAAGGGAGGTTTGCAAGATAGAGCCTGGAGCTCACTCACCCGCCGAGCGGAGGTGATGGCCACCAGAAAGGCTGTCTTCAGAGTCAGAAGACGAAGAGGACAGTTATGTAGAGGCTCAAAGGGAGCGCACATTAAAAAGGTAAGAACCAAGTTCAAGTCCCACTGAGGCATCACAAACGGAACAGGAGGGAAGAGGTGAGTAATGCCTTTTAAGAACCTGTTAACAACAGGGGACTTGAAAAGGGAGAGCTGATCAGGGAGCCTGAGGAAGGCCGAGATAGCACAAAGATAACCCTTGATGGTACCCAGGGCAGAACCCTGTTGGGCCAGAGAAAGAAGGAACAGAAGGACCTCAGAAAGAGGGGCAGAAAGGGGATTCACAGCCTTTGCTGTGCACCATGCCACAAATTTGTTCCACCTGCAGGCGTATACCACCTTAGTGGAGGGACGCCTGGCTGCCAGAATCACATCACAAACTTCGGGAGGCAAGTCGAAAGGAATCAACTGCCGCCGCTCAATCTCCACGCAAGCAGGTGTAGACTGGACAGGTTCGGGTGGAGGACCGTCCCCTGCTGCTGCGACAGAAGATCCTCCCGAAGAGGCAGACGGATCGGGGATCTACGCTCATACTGAGTAGCTCGGGATACCAAACTCTTCGAGCCCAGTCCGGAGCCACAAGAATGACTTGGGCCCGGTCGTGCCGAATCTTCTTCAACACTCTGGGTAGAAGTGGTATAGGCGGAAAGGCGTACAACAGACCGCAACTCCACTCGCGACGAAAAGCGTCGCCGAGCGAGTGCCGCCTTGGAAATTCCAACGCGCAGAACTGATGACATTGCGCGTTCTCTTCGGTGGCGAATAGATCTAACCAAGGCTCCTCCCCACTGTAGAAAGAGTCCTTGCGCCACTTCCGAGTGAAGACGCCATTCGTGATCCATCATGCACCTGCGGCTGAGTTCGTCCGCCCTGGCGTTCAGGGAACCTGCCAGGTGTTGAACCATCAGGAACATGCCCTGATGTTCCAGCCATGTCCAGAGGCGCAGAGCCTCCTGGACAGAGGGTCCACGACCCCACCCCGCCCTGTTTGTTGCAGTACCACATGGCGGTGGTGTTGTCTGTGAACACCTGCACTACCTTCCCTTTGACAGAGGGAAGGAATGCCTTGAGTGCAAGTCGGATCGCCCGGAGCTCCAGAAGGTTGATATGGAGCCGGGACTCCGCCCGGAGACCAGAGGCCTCTGATCTCCGCCTCTCCCATGTGACCGCCCCATCCCAGAAGGGACGCGTCCGTCACAACTGTGTGCTCTGGCTGGGGAAGGGAGAGGGATCTGCCCATGACCCATTGCCGGTTCGAGAGCCACCACTGCAACTGTTTTGCAGTCCCCTCCGAGATCTGGACGTGATCGGACAGGTTGCCCTGGTGCTGCGCCCACTGGAACTTCAGGTCCCACTGCAGAGCCCGCATATGCCATCTGGCATGATTGACCAGCAGGATGCAGGAGGCCATGAGGCCCAGCAGCCTCAGGGTCATCCGTACCGAAACCCAGGATAAAGGCTGAAAGATCGGAATCATAGCCTGAATATCCCGGACTCGCCGTTCGGGAGGATAGGCCCGAAACTGCGTCGTGTCCAGAACTGCTCCGATGAAAAGGAGCTGTGGAGAAGGAATCAGATGCGACTTCGGCACATTGATGGAGAACCCCAGCGAGTGCAGGAGTTCGGCCGTAGTCTGGAGGTGGGAGACGACTGCCTGGGACGAGCCCGCCTTCAGCAGCCAGTCGTCGAGGTAGGGGAAGACTGAAACCCCTGCCCGGCGCAGATGAGCTGCGACCACCGCCATCACTTTCGTGAACACCCGAGGGGCACTGGTAAGGCCAAAGGGGAGCACGGTGAACTGAAAATGCTCGAGGCCTACCGTGAACCGAAGGTAACGCCGGTGGGCCGGCAGGACGGGGATGTGGAAATAGGCGTCCTGCAAGTCCAACGCTACCAACCAGTCTCCAGGGTCGAGGGCAGTCAAGACCTGAGCTAGGGTGAGCATCTTGAACTTCTCCTTCCGGAGGAAGCGATTGACGTTCCGGAGGTCCAAGATAGGACGCATGTCCTCCTTGTCCTTTTGGGCACCAGGAAGTAGTGGGAGTAGCAACCACGCCCTACTTCTGGGGTCGGAACATGCTCGATGGCCCTCTTGGCCAAGAGGGCCGTGACTTCCTTCTGCAGAAGCACCAAGTGATCCCCTGACATGCGGTGGAATTGAGGTGGCATGGCTGGGGGTGGTCTCGAAGGGGAGGGAGTAGCCCCTTCGGACAATGTCCAAGACCCACCTGTCCGAGGTGATGGGACGCCAGTGGTGAAGGTGATGGCGGACCCTGCCCCCTACTGGCGTGCTGTGCACCTGAAAGGAGGGACTAGGAGGGCTTGGAGGCCGCGGACGGGTTGGAGGTGGTGGCCTGACCCGCACGCTGGTTGCCCGAACCGCCACGGCGGTATCCACGTCCTCGGCCACGCGAAGACGCCTGCTGCGCGGGCCGGTGGCTGGGCTGCTGACGTGACTGGGCGCCCCTTCCGTGGCCACGATAGGGGCGAAAAGCAGAAGTTAGCGGAGGGCGTGTAGCAGAAAGGCCCAGGGACTTGGCAGTAGCCCGTGAGTCCTTAAAACGCTCCAACGCATGGTCTGCTTTGGAACCAAAAAGACCGACTCCATCAAAGGGCATGTCCATGAGTGTATTCTGGACATCACCCGAAAAACCAGTGGTTCTCAGCCAGGCGTGGCGACGCAGCGCCACCGTCGTTGCAATAGATCTGCCCAGCGAGTCGGCGGTATCAAGGCCACAACGTATGGTGTATTTGGCCGCATCCCTACCGTCCGCAATGGCGCGGGTAAGCAGTGTCTGGACCTCCTCAGAACACTGGGGCAAAACATTCGCCACCGAATCCCACAAGGAGTGGGTATATCGGCCCAAAAGACAGGCGGTGTTGATGGACCGCAAGCCAGCACTGGAGGAAGAAAAACCCTTCTTCCCAAATTGATCCAGGCGTTTGGATTCACTATCCGGAGGGGCGGTAGGGAAGGCGGTTTGGGAAGCCGAGGCTTGGACAACCAAGCTCTCAGGAGTGGGGTGGACAGAGAGAAACAAGGGGTCGCCCGGAGCTGGGCGATGGCGTCGGGACACGTTCCTATCCACAGGAGCCCCTGTGTTGGGCTTGGACCAGGCGCCCAAAAGAACGTCAGTGAGTGCATCGTTGAACGGCAGCACAGTCTCCAAGGAGGAGGCTGCCGGCTGAAGCACTTCTGTCAAGAGATTAGTCTTGACCGCCACAGTAGGGAGTCGGAGATGTAAGGCTCCAGCTGCCCTACGCAACACCGTTGCAAAATTGGCTCCCTCCTCCGTAGCCACGGGAGGAGACAGCATGCCAGTGTCAGGGGAAGTATCTAGACCACTGGCATCCCCTAGTTCCTCTGCCCAGTCCTCATCATACTGACACTGTTGTGCCAGAGGGTCCTCAGACCCCTCCCAGTCCTCCTGGTCCTCCTCCGGTTCAAAATAAGGAGGAGGAGGGACATTTGGGACCCAAGGTCTCATCGGGCGCCGGAACCGGCGTCGAGCGACGTCGGTCCGGCTCCATGTCCGGAGCCGGAGAGTACATGGGGACGACGCCGCCCGGAGCCCCGGGCGGCGTCAGGAACGGCACCGGAGACATCGGCGGCGGCGGAGGCGTGGTCAGGTCGACCGGCGTCGATGGGGGTTGCGGTACCACCGGAGCCGGGATCGAGGCCGGAGCCGGAGCCGGAATCGAGGCTGGAGGCACGAGCGACGCCGGGACCGGAGTCGTCGGCGACGCCGGGGCAACCCCATCAGGGCCCGCGGGGCCCGAAGGCGCACCGGAGGGACCTTGAGGCCCGAAGAGGCGGGCCATGGCCGACAGGAATTCCTGTACTTGGGCCGGATCCGCCCCCGAACCCGGGAAGGACGGGTATTGCGGGGGCGACTCCACAGGCATGTCCGGGGCCGCGGGGCGGTGCCGGGAGGGCCTCAGCCGAGTCGCGAGACCGGCGAGGCGAAGTCCTAGAGCGATGATGCTTTTTGGACTTCTTGTGTTTAGACTTACCGGACGACGAGACTTGGATCCCGACGACCGGCGAGGACTCCGCGACCGACCCCTCGACCTCTCACGCGACCGGGGCTTGGTGTGGCGCGGAGCCGACTGCCGGGCCTCGAGGAGCTTTCGAGACCGCTCTCGCAAAGCTTTCGGGTTTAGGGACCGGCAGTCGGAACACGACTTCGTGTCGTGGTCTCGCCCGAGACAGAAGAGACACTCCAGATGCGGGTCTGTGATGGACATCATCCGAGCACAGGCGTCGCAACGTTTAAAGCCGGGCATCCCTACGACACCTTGGAGTCGATATGAAAAAAACAGTGAAAAATGCACCAAAAAAGTTAGTCAAAAAATGACTAGGGCACTGCTCTTCCCGGATCTGCGCTTGCTGGCGCGGAAAAGAAGAACTGACGTCAGCGCGCAGGGGCGGCGTCTAAGTACTGCCCGCGACGTCATCCCGGCGATCACAACGCCGACGACGGACGCGGAGCCGCACGACGCCGCCTACCGACGCGCAAGGGTACTGCTACGCAAAAACTTTCCGGATCCAGCCTGACGCCTGGGGATATTCTAAGGTAAGGAATCTGTCACTAACGTGTCTCTTTCAGATGGGAGACTTCGAAGATGTCGTCTCTGGAGAAGATGGCAAAGGTGTCTGGTGGAATCCAAGGGTGGATTCTGGAAGTGAAGAACCTACAGAGGGAACAGAGTTTATGCCACTTAGAGGTGACCAGGAGGCACGGAAGCACAAAGCCCACCGATGTCGAGAGGTTCTGAAGAGTCGACGTGACCTTGTCGCTGCAGCTGTGAGGGCCAAGAGATGCTGCGGAAGACCAGGAGCCGTACATGAGCTGTCCCACATCGGATGTTGTTGTCTAGGTGGTCATGTTCGGAGGGAGTACCAACAAGCCTTGGTGCACAAGTTACTAACTTGTGTAACGATATATCTGTAAGAGACAGTAGTTAGTGACAGATTCCTTACCTTAGAATATCCCCAGGCGTCAGGCTGGATCCGGAAAGCTTTTGCGTAGCAGTACCCTTGCGCGTCGGTAGGCGGCGTCGTGCGGCTCCGCGTCCGTCGTCGGCGTCGTGATCGCCGGGATGACGTCGCGGGCAGTACTTAGACGCCGCCCCTGCGCGCTGACGTCAGTTCTGTACACGACTTTCCGCGCCAGGAACGCAGAGCCATGCAAGAAGCTGACATAGGTGTCTGAAAAATACTAGGGCCCTGAAAGGGATGTCCTTAACCCTAGAAATCAGTTCGCAGAACGGGGAGGATGGGTGGGCGGTAGGAATCTGTCACTAACTACTGTCTCTTACAGATATATCGTTACACAAGTTAGTAACTTGTGCATCTGAAAGAGACACGTTAGTGACAGATTCCTTACCTTAGAATAGATACCCCAGCAATACCAACCCCGGTGGTGGGTCTGCGAACAAAGATCAGACAAGGAAGTCCTGGAGGACAGAACGGCCAAAGAAGCCGTCCCTCCGGACCTGACTGTCAAGGCAGTAATGCTTTGTAAACGTGTGCAGCGAGGCCCACGTAGCTGCCTGACAGATAACCTGCAGCGGAACACCGCGGCCCAAAGCCGTGGTAGCAGCCGTTGCCCTGGTGGAATGGGCACGCAGCCCAACAGGAGGCTCCTTCTTAGCCAAAGAATAGCAGGCCTTGATGCACAAGGTAACCCAGCGGGAGATGGTTCGTTTGTGCACCGCCCGACCTTTTGGGCGCCCACGTAGCCAACAAAGAGCTGGTCATCCACCCGGAAGTGTTTGGTGCGGTCGATATAGAAGGAGAGCGCACGTTTTGGGTCCAGACGGTGGAGCCTCTCTTCCTCTCTGGAAGGATGCGGAGGCGGAAAGAAGGTAGGCAAAGTGATGGTCTGCCCAATGTGGAAGGCAGTAACCACCTTTGGCAAGAAGGACGGACGCGTCCTAAGAACAACCTTGTCTGGATGGACAGACAGAAAGGGAGGTTTGCATGATAGAGCCTGGAGCTCACTCACCCGCCGAGCGGAGGTGATGGCCACCAGAAAGGCTGTCTTCAGAGTCAGAAGACGAAGAGGACAGTTATGTAGAGGCTCAAAGGGAGCGCACATTAAAAAGGTAAGAACCAAGTTCAAGTCCCACTGAGGCATCACAAACGGAACAGGAGGGAAGAGGTGTGTAATGCCTTTTAAGAACCTGTTAACAACAGGGGACTTGAAAAGGGAGGGCTGATCAGGGAGCCTGAGGAAGGCCGAGATAGCACAGAGATAACCCTTGATGGTACCCAGGGCAGAACCCTGTTGGGCCAGAGAAAGAAGGAACAGAAGGACCTCAGAAAGAGGGGCAGAAAGGGGATTCACAGCCTTTGCTGTGCACCATGCCACAAATTTGTTCCACCTGCAGGCGTATACCACCTTAGTGGAGGGACGCCTGGCTGCCAGAATCACATCACAAACTTCGGGAGGCAAGTCGAAAGGAATCAACTGCCGCCGCTCAATCTCCACGCAAGCAGGTGGAGGCTGGACAGGTTCGGGTGGAGGACCGTCCCCTGCTGCTGCGACAGAAGATCCTCCCGAAGAGGCAGACGGATCGGGGGATCTACGCTCATACTGAGTAGCTCGGGATACCAAACTCTTCGAGCCCAGTCCGGAGCCACAAGGATGACTTGGGCCCGGTCGTGCCGAATCTTCTTCAACACTCTGGGTAGAAGTGGTATAGGCGGAAAGGCGTACAACAGACCGCAACTCCACTCGCGACGAATAGCGTCGCCGAGCGAGCGCCGCCTTGGAAATTCCAACGCGCAGAACTGATGACATTGCGCGTTCTCTTCGGTGGCGAATAGATCTAACCAAGGCTCTCCCCATTGTAGAAAGAGTCCTTGCGCCACTTCCGAGTGAAGACGCCATTCGTGATCCATCATGCACCTGCGGCTGAGTTCGTCCGCCCTGGCGTTCAGGGAACCTGCCAGGTGTTGAACCATCAGGAACATGCCCTGATGTTCCAGCCATGTCCAGAGGCGCAGAGCCTCCTGACAGAGGGTCCACGACCCCACCCCGCCCTGTTTGTTGCAGTACCACATGGCGGTGGTGTTGTCTGTGAACACCTGCACAACCTTCCCTTTGACAGAGGGAAGGAATGCCTTGAGTGCAAGTCGGATCGCCCGGAGCTCCAGAAGGTTGATATGGAGCCGGGACTCCGCCGGAGACCAGAGGCCTCTGATCTCCGCCTCTCCCATGTGACCGCCCCATCCCAGAAGGGACGCGTCCGTCACAACTGTGTGCTCTGGCTGGGGAAGGGAGAGGGATCTGCCCATGACCCATTGCCGGTCCGTGAGCCACCACTGCAACTGTTTTGCAGTCCCCTCCGAGATCTGGACGTGATCGGACAGGTTGCCCTGGTGCTGCGCCCACTGGAACTTCAGGTCCCACTGCAGAGCCCGCATATGCCATCTGGCATGATTGACCAGCAGGATGCAGGAGGCCATGAGGCCCAGCAGCCTCAGGGTCATCCGTGCCGAAACCCAGGATAAAGGCTGAAAGATCGGAATCATAGCCTGAATATCCCGGACTCGCCGTTCGGGAGGATAGGCCCGAAACTGCGTCGTGTCCAGAACTGCTCCGATGAAAAGGAGCTGTGGAGAAGGAATCAGATGCGACTTCGGCACATTGATGGAGAACCCCAGCGAGTGCAGGAGTTCGGCCGTAGTCTGGAGGTGGGAGACGACTGCCTGGGACGAGCCCGCCTTCAGCAGCCAGTCGTCGAGGTAGGGGAAGACTGAAACCCCAGCCCGGCGCAGATGAGCTGCGACCACCGCCATCACTTTCGTGAACACCCGAGGGGCACTGGTAAGGCCAAAGGGGAGCACGGTGAACTGAAAATGCTCGAGGCCTACCGTGAACCGTAGGTAACGCCGGTGGGCCGGCAGGACGGGGATGTGGAAATAAGCGTCCTGCAAGTCCAACGCTACCAACCAGTCTCCAGGGTCGAGGGCAGTCAAGACCTGAGCTAGGGTGAGCATCTTGAACTTCTCCTTCCGGAGGAAGCGATTGACGTTCCGGAGGTCCAAGATAGGACGCATGTCCTCCTTGTCCTTTTTGGGCACCAGAAAGTAGTGGGAGTAGCAACCACGCCCTACTTCTGGGGTCGGAACATGCTCGATGGCCCTCTTGGCCAAGAGGGCCGTGACTTCCTTCTGCAGAAGCACCAAGTGATCCCCTGACATGCGGTGGAATTGAGGTGGCATGGCTGGGGGGTGGTCTCGAAGGGGAGGGAGTAGCCCCTTCGGACAATGTCCAAGACCCACCTGTCCGAGGTGATGGGACGCCAGTGGTGAAGGTGATGGCGGACCCTGCCCCTACTGGCGTGCCGTGCACCTGAAAGGAGGGACTAGGAGGGCTTGGAGGCCGCGGACGGGTTGGAGGTGGTGGCCTGACCCGCACGCTGGTTGCCCGAACCGCCACGGCGGTATCCACGTCCTCGGCCACGCGAAGGCGCTTGCTGCGCGGGCCGTTGGCCGGGCTGCTGACGTGACTGGGCGCCCCTTCCGTGGCCACGAAAGGGGCGAAAAGCAGATGAGAGCGGAGGGCGCACAACAGCAAGGCCCAGGGACTTGGCAGTAGCCCGCGAGTCCTTGAAACGCTCCAGCGCATGGTCTGCTTTTGAACCAAAAAGACCGACTCCATCAAAGGGCATGTCCATGAGTGTATTCTGGACATCACCCGAAAAACCAGTGGTCCTCAGCCAGGCGTGGCGACGCAGCGCCACCGTCGTTGCAAGCGATCTGCCCAGCGAGTCGGCGGTATCAAGGCCACAACGTATGGTGTATTTAGCCGCATCTCGCCCTTCCGCAATGGCGCGGGTAAGCAGTGTCTGGACCTCCTCAGAACACTGCGGCAAAACAGTCGCAACCGAATCCCACAGGGAGTGGGTATATCGGCCCAAGAGGCAAGCAGTGTTGACGGACCGCAAGCCAGCACTGGAGGAAGAGAAAGCCTTCTTCCCAAAGTGGTCCAGGCGCTTGGATTCCCTATCCGGAGGGGCGGTAGGGAAGGCGGTTTGGGAGGCAGAGGCTTGGACAACCAAGCTCTCAGGGGTGGGGTGTTGGGAGAGAAACAGGGGGTCGCCCGGAGCAGGGCGATGGCGTCGAGCCACGTTCCTATCCACAGGAGCCCCTGTGGTGGGCTTGGACCAGGCACCCAAAAGAACGTCAGTGAGTGCATCATTGAACGGCAGCACAGTCTCCGAAGAGGAGGCCGCCGGCTGAAGCACTTCTGTCAGGAGGTTAGTCCTGACGGCCACAGTAGGCAACTGGAGATTCAAGGCTCCAGCAGCTCTACGCAACACCGTTGCAAAATTAGCCCCCTCCTCCGTAGCCACGGGAGGAGACAGCATGCCAGAGTCAGGGGAGGTGTCTAGACCACTGGCATCCCCAAGTTCCTCAACCCAGTCCGGGTCAAACTCGCACTGTTGTGTGAGAGGGTCCTCAGACCCCTCCCAGCTCTCCTGGTCCTCCTCAGGTTCATAATATGGAGGAGGAGGGACATTAGGGACCCAAGGTCTCATCGGGCGCCGGAACCGGCGTCGGGCGACGCCGGTCCGGCTCCATGTCCGGAGCCGGAGAGAACCGGGGAACGACGCCGTCCGGAGCCCCGGACGGCGTCAGGAACGGCACCGGGGACGTCGGCGGAGGCGTAGTTAGGTCAACCGGCGTCGATGGGGGTTGCGGCACCACCGGAGCCGGGATCGAGGCCGGGGCCGGAGCCGAGGCCGGGACGAAGGCTGGTGGGACAGGCGACGCCGGGACCGGAGTCGACGGTGATGCCGGAGCAACCCCATCAGGGCCCGTGGGGCCCGAAGGCGCACCGGAGGGACCTTGAGGCCCGAAGAGGCGGGCCATGGCCGACAGGAACTCCTGTACTTGGGCCGGAGTCGCCCCCGAACCCGGGAAGGACGGGTAATGCGGGGGTGACTCGACAGGCACGTCCGGGGCCGCGGGGACGGTGCCGACAGGGGCCTCAGCCGAGTCGCGAGACCGGCGAGGCGAAGTCTTAGAGCGATGACGCCGCTTAGACTTCTTGTGCTTCGACTTACCGGAGGAGCGCGAAGACTTGGATTCCGACGAACGATGGGGGCTCCGCGACCGGCCCCTCGACCTCTCCCGTGACCGGGGCTTGGTGCGGCGCGGAGCCGACTGCCGGACCTCGAGCAGCTTTCGAGACCGCTCTCGCAAAGCCTTCGGATGAAGTTTCCGGCAGTCAGGGCACGACTTTGTGTCGTGGTCTCGGCCGAGACAGAAGAGACACTCGAGATGCGGGTCCGTGATGGACATCATGCGGGCACAGACCTCGCAGGGCTTAAAGCCGGGCATCCCTACGACACCTTAGGAGTCGTGAAGACTCGTAGAAGAAAACAGTGAAAAAATTCACAAAAAAGTAGTCAAAAAGTGACTAGGGCACTGCTCTTCCCGGATCTGCGCTTACTGGCGCGGAAAAAGAAGAACTGACGTCAGCGCGCAGGGGCGGCGTCTAAGTACTGCCCGCGACGTCATCCCGGCGATCACGCCGCCGACGACGGACGCGGAGCCGCACGACGCCGCCTACCGACGCGCAAGGGTACTGCTACGCAAAAACTTTCCGGATCCAGCCTGACGCCTGGGGATATTCTAAGGTAAGGAATCTGTCACTAACGTGTCTCTTTCAGATAGCCGCAACTAGCGTGGAAGATGAAAAGGAGCAAACGTTGGGACCAGCAAGGTCCAAGGGACTAACCAAATGCAGGAGAGTCAGAGCAGGCCCCGAGCAAGCAGGGGAGCCCACTGAAGCAAGAGAAGACCCTCAGGAGGACCCACAGGCCAAAGGCACAGGAGTCGCAAGAGGACCTCGAGCAGCTCACCAGAGATGGAGGCCCACGGTAAAGAGGATGCAGTGAGAATGCTGATCTTCGAGGTGCTGGAGGATGGAGCTTCTTGTAGCCCGAAGATCTCTGGAGTGCAGAGCCAACAAGCTTTGGCAACAGCAATTCGACGCGGTGCACAGGGGTTGGTCCCAGCAGCCTGAATAGGGATACTGTCCTCATAACTGCTGAGAAGACAGGTCAGGCTTCTAGGGAGCTGCAGAACCACCACCTGTGTTACTGGGCCTTGGGAAGTCTGTAGGACAACAGGAGCAGCAGACCGGTCAGCTTTGTTGCGGTGCCTGCAGCTACAGGGGAGTGACTACTTCACTCTAAGAGAGATTTCTTCGGATGTCCTTCATGCCCACAGGTCTTCTGGAGAACCTGGATGAAGCACAGATACAGACGACGAAGAAGACTTGAAGAACAGCGAGACCAGGAGCAGCAGGAGTCTTCCAGATGCAGTCTAGGTTCCCAAGTGTCCGGACGACTGAAGAGCACAGTTTCAGGGTTGAGTCTTGTCCCACGACGAATCTGAGGACCCACCCACAGGAGAGCCCTTAAGTATCCTAAGGAAAGGGTTGGGATGACTCAGGGGTCCCTCCCAGAGGAGGGTCTGGGCAGAGGGGAGGATCCTCCCATGTCCTTTGTCCAGTTTCGCTCCAGAGTGGGAATCAAGGGTTCCTGAAATGGTTCAAACTGAAGTATGCAAGGAGCGCACCAAATGTGCCCTTTAAAGCAGTGCGGTGGCGTTGGCAAGCGCCCCCAGCCCAATACACTAAATCCTGACTGGAAGGTGGTCACACCTCCCTGTGACAGGAAACCTATTGTTCGACCTTCCCCTGCTCGAGCTTGGCTCAGCAGCAGGAGGGCAGAATTGTGTAAGTGGTCGGCAGCAGCACTAGCTTGCTGGCAGACCCTGAAAGGCTGTTACTGGGAGTACAGGGGGGTTCTCTAGGGAGCCCTCCAGTACATGGGATCATACTTCTAACACTGAAATCAGTGTTGGTGTATGATTTCAGCATTTTTTATACCAAATATGACCAGGTTTGCTGCAGCCACAATATAGTTAGACATCTCGTAATGACTGATGTCCACTATATGTATAAAAATGGCTGTCTGCACTTACAAAGCCATGAGAATCGACTCTGGGGTTTGTAGGGGTGTACTGCTCATGCAGGGGCACCCTCACAGTTATAACCAAGCACCCTGCCCTCAGGATTGAAGAGTCTGCCATAGGGGTCACTAATAGGTTTTAAGTGCAGTGACCTCAGATATAAGGAAACTTATATCTGTCATGAGAGGTACAAGCAGCAACTCACACAGGCTGCAATGGCAGGCCTGTAGTCACAGTTTAAGTGGACTCCCATGGGTGGCACAATACATGCTGCAGCCCATCCAAGACCCCTGGTGTACCTATGCCCTAGATACCTTAGTACCATATACAAGGAGCTTACAAGGGTACACCAGTAGCCAATTGGGGAGGTACCAAAGTACTTACCATGTCAATTTAGGGGAGAAAGCACAGTTGCTGGGGTCCCAATTAGCAGGATCCCAGCAGACTAAGTCAAAAACACACTGACACCAGGCAAAAAGTGGGGGTAAAAATGAAAGCAGATCCTACTTTCCTACACATGGTACTGGCGTGTGAGGAAAACTTCTCAGAGAGGAAGCGAGCTCCCGATCCACGTTGGAAACAAGGGAGAGATGGCATTTTGTCATAGAAATTATAAGGGCTCTAGAAAGCTAAAATTAGGACACATTTTCTATGACTTCTCAAATATCTTTCTCATTTATGTCAATAAAACATTTTGACATGCAGACTGAAATATGTACTTTCAACATGAGCAGCAGTCTGTAAGTTAACTCCCCAGTACTGTACTGCACTTCCCACACTGTTCTAATGAACAACTAAACAGTTAATATTCTGCGTCTATTGCAAAAGTGTGGCACATCTGAACGCCAGCTACATGGAATCAAGGCTGTAAAAATTAAAGCATTTCAGGCAGTGGATAGCAGTAAATGAAGAAATGAGGGGTCACAGAAGTTATGGTTAGTGTTCTAGAAAGCTCAAATTTGGCCACGCTTTCTACGAGTTCTGAAACATCTTCCTCATCCATTTCTGTAAAACATTCTGACATGAAGCGTGAAACGTACTTACAACACCAGCAGAGTCTGCCAGTTAAGTCCCTAGTAATCAACAGCAGCCTCACTACAGAGTTCTAATTAACAATTAGATCGTTAACATTTTGTATTCAAGACACCAGGGAGGCACTGAACGGCATTTTGTTGGAATAGTAGCTCTAGAATTTAAAGTCTTTCCCGAAGAGCAGGCCCGAGTAAATGAGCACTGAAATGTTAATGCAGGCATGAAACCAGAGGGTTAAAAATATGAGGTGAGGTGTGGGTTTGTAGTAATTTGAGGCATAATGTATTTTTAAAGGGGCAAAAATAAAGAGTGTGACGTCTGCACAAGTACAGCATCCCCAATCCACATCTGTTTACTCAGCCTACGCATCTTTTCAGTCGCTTGACAGCACCCTAACTTAAAAAAGAGAGGATAAAGTGATGCTATAGTTATGTATGCTAATAAGGTCTCAACTTATCTTACACACACACACTCACAGCACAGACAGAGGAACAGGCAATACACTAATATCGTGCACCATAAAAAGTACCAGTCGTATACATCTTAACTCGAGAGCTTTTTGCGATTGCACATTAAACTCTTCTGCCTGAACAGCAGGCCCAGGAAGCAAGGATTGATCTCGTTAATGATGAAACCCTGGCGCCGCGCCTTGATTTTCCACCACACTGCATTGCACAGACCCCCAGTGTTATTATGAAAATGTCCCTAGCAAAAAGACGCTGCGCCGCATTACCAGGGCACCGATTCATCATAGCCCGCCCGACTCCTGCTCATCAACAAGTCTGAGTGATGAAAAGGCCCAATATTATCCTGACAGTACTTCATGCACAAGTCTCGATCACACATTATTACAGCATCCATATTAATTTTCAGTGACACGCGTCCTCGGCCTGTTCAAATTAGGAAAACCAACGAGGGGGAGTTGATGAAATACCAGCATAGCCACAGCTCATTGCATTCCAATTTGCATGCAAATGGTTTATCTGCAGAATTCCATTCCCGGCAACCCGGCAAGTGAAAAACAACAGCAATCTGCACTTCAGGGCCACCGTACAGGGGCTAATGAATCGCAAAGACAGGCGGAAGTGACAGACCTATGAGGGGGTCGATTTCCACTGGCAGCTGGTACGGCTGGTCCTGCACAGCACCTTGATGGGCTGAAATGTCAGAAAATAGGAAAGAAAAATCAATCACTATAGGCAATAACCTTCAAAAGATACAGATCAAACGTTACGCATGTCTTTAATATGTATCCAAGTACCTTTTGCTCTATTGTTCAGATTATAAAAAACGAGAGCAAAGCAACTAAGTACTGTTTGTAGGCCTGTATAGGATAATGCATTTCAGAAACTCTGTAAGGCACATGTGCCATCGACAGCTATTTCGGCTCCGAGCCATGAGCTGCGGCAGATGTCTCAATGGCAGTTCCACTGCCACAAAATGACGTGGTGGAGAAAGCTGGAAATAGACTTTGACAACCAGCCATCTGCGTACACGGCTTTGCTACTTATCCACATGACTAAGACTCAGAGGATTAAACATTTGCAATGCAGAAAAGCAGACAGAACCGTTCTCCTCTCCCCAGCCAACAAAACAAGGACATGAATACAGAAAGATAACCACAATACCCTATGTGAGCATGCGACAGCGCTCCAGGCGCGAGAAGTTGAGAACTTGTAGCTATGCAGGAAATGGGCCACACCAGTGACTGTCACCGGTTAGAATGAGGACCATCAATTGAATCTAAAACCAAGGTTTTATGTTTCCTTAAAATACACAAGCTCCAGAGGTGAATGTGGTTTGCAATTGTAAAATGGAGTGGTGAGCAGAAATGTGCATTTTAAATACTGTACATCGCCTAGTATTGGCTTGCAGCCTATGTGTATGCACATTCAAGATTGGAGGAACTGTTTTGCCCTCCATCACGCAATTGTTGTCTTGTACACTTAACTCTTTTGTGTCTGGTCACACTCTAGAAGTTGCAGCCAATTAGAATTGTCAACCCCTTCATCTGGAAGAAAATGAGGAATCATAGGATTCAAGTTTGTAGAAATTGGTATATTTCCAATAAATTACATTAATGAGGTTTACCGTCTTGGCTCTCAAATCACTGAAACACCGTTCTGATGCTCTCCACTGGTTAATTTAGTCCTTGAAAGGTTAGAGTACCTATCTTTACACTAGATACATCCCAAACAAGGTGAGCTCGTCTCATTTCTCGACCTTAAAGGGTATTGAATGCACAAAGAAAAATTACTTTTAATTCCTAATAAAGTTTGCCATTCTTGGCTGTCTCTGGGAACCCCGTATTACAGAATGAATGTTGTATATTTACTGTCCTTTTGAAGAAGTGTCCGTAACGAAGGAAGAAAGCCCTAATCGGGAAATGAAGAGCCTACTTTCCACTTACTAGTCCTCCCTGTCCGCCTAGCCTTTCCCCGTGAAACATTCTCACAGTCTCATCACTATCCTATTAAACATCATCCTCTCCATGCAATTGTCCCATAAAGAGCGGTTAGAAAGGGCCTGCCCTCAGGTTCTCTATATCGTAATTCAGATTTGACTCTACTTTAAAGGCTAGAACTGGCCATTTCATTGCTTTCTTTAATCTTTCCTCTAACATTATAGAAATACAATTTCATTACAGTATTTTATGCGAGGCCTTCTTTCATCTGGTATGAGGAGAATGCAGAATATGTTCCATTAAACATCATTTCGTGTGCATTTGTGCCTTGAAATAGCTCATCTTTTAACAGCTTCACATATTCTTAAAGATTTCAGGCCTCACATCAAAAGTCCATTCGACTTTAAGGTTGTTTTTTTCTGCGCCTGATATTGTTGTCTTGCATTTTGTTAAACAGTTATTTTTTCAGTGCTTCAATATCTTATGATTCCACAAGCTGCTTTGACGGTTTCCGAGTCAGGTCCGCTACTGACAACTCCAAGTCCAGCAAACTTCCCTTTTCTATCATAACATTCATGCTGATACCCGCATCTGTCATCTAGAACATGGCCATGTCCTCAGCAAAAGTAAACAAGCATTGGCATAGCCAATAGGTCTCGCTTTGGGACCTTTGAAGTGTTTAGCCATGTAACAGTTGATGTTGTTGCACCAAGGATATTGTGCTATATAACTAAATACTTATAAGGTCCCAAAAGCGAGACCTATTGGCTATCCCAATGCTTGTTAATTAATTGTAATTAAGTTAAAATTCATATAAACACTAACAATGGTTGGTAAAGTTTGTTTGCTTGATTAAACGCTGCTATATAAATGCCCATATATGCATAGATATGCGAGAAGCACAAGTTACTAACTTGTGTAACGATATATCTGTAAGAGACAGTAGTTAGTGACAGATTCCTTACCTTAGAATATCCCCAGGCGTCAGGCTGGATCCGGAAAGTTTTGCGTAGCAGTACCCTTGCGCGTCGGTAGGCGGCGTCGTGCGGCTCCGTGTCCGTCGTCGGGATCGCCGGGATGACGTCGCGGCCAGTACTTAGACGCCGCCCCTGTGCGCTGACGTCAGTTCTGTACATGACTTTCCGCGCCAGGAACGCAGAGCCATGCAAGAAGCTGACATTGGTGTCTGAAGAAATACTAGGGCCCTGAAAAGGGATGTCCTTAACCCTAGAAATCAGTTCGCAGAACGGGGAGGATGGGTGGGGCGGTAAGGAATCTGTCACTAACTACTGTCTCTTACAGATATATCGTTACACAAGTTAGTAACTTGTGCATCTGAAAGAGACACGTTAGTGACAGATTCCTTACCTTAGAATAGATACCCCAGCAATACCAACCGCGGTGGTGGGTCTGCGAACAGATTCAGACAAGGAAGTCCCGGAGGACAGAGCGGCCAAAGAAGCCGTCCCTCCGGACCTGGCTGTCAAGGCAGTAATGCTTGGTAAACGTGTGCAGCGAGGCCCACGTAGCTGCCTGACATATATCCTGTAGCGGAACACCGCGGCCTAAAGCCGTGGTAGCAGCTGTTGCCCTGGTAGAATGGGCACGTAGCCCAACAGGGGGCTCCTTCTTAGCCAAAGAATAGCAGGCTTTGATACACAAGATTACCCAGCGGGAGATGGTCCTCTTGTGTACCGCCCGACCTTTTTGGCGCCCACGTAGCCAACAAAGAGCTGGTCATCCACCCGGAACTGTTGTGTGCGGTTGAGGTAAAAGGAAAGCGCACTTTTGGGTCCAGACGGTGGAGCCTCTCTTCCTCTCTGGAAGGATGCGGAGGCGGAAAGAAGGTGGGCAAAGTGATGGTCTGCCCAATGTGGAAGGCAGTAACCACCTTTGGCAAGAAGGATGGACGCGTCCTAAGGCACAAGTTACTAACTTGTGTAACGATATATCTGTAAGAGACAGTAGTTAGTGATAGATTCCTTACCTTAGAATATCCCCAGGCGTCAGGCTGGATCCGGAAAGTTTTGCGTAGCAGTACCCTTGCGCGTCGGTAGGTGGCGTCGTGCGGCTCCGCGTCCGTCGTCGGCGTCGTGATCGCCGGGATGACGTCGCGGGCAGTACTTAGACGCCGCCCCTGCGCGCTGACGTCAGTTCTGTACACGACTTTCCGCGCCAGGAACGCAGAGCCATGCAAGAAGCTGACACAGGTGTCTGAAAAATACTAGGGCCCTGAAAGGGATGTCCTTAACCCTAGAAATCAGTTCGCAGAACGGGGAGGATGGGTGGGGCGGTGAGGAATCTATCACTAACTACTGTCTCTTACAGATATATCGTTACACAAGTTAGTAACTTGTGCATCTGAAAGAGACACGTTAGTGATAGATTCCTTACCTTAGAATAGATACCCCAGCAATACCAACCCCGGTGGTGGGTCTGCGAACAAAGATCAGACAAGGAAGTCCTGGAGGACAGAACGGCCAAAGAAGCCGTCCCTCCGGACCTGACTGTCAAGGCAGTAATGCTTAGTAAACGTGTGCAGCGAGGCCCACGTAGCTGCCTGACAGATAACCGGCAGCGGAACACCGCGGCCCAAGGCCGTGGTAGCAGCCGTTGCCCTGGTGGAATGGGCACGCAGCCCAACAGGAGGCTCCTTCTTGGCCAAAGAATAGCAGGTCTTGATGCACAAGGTAACCCAGCGGGAGATGGTCCTCTTGTGCACCGCCCGACCTTTTTGGCGCCCACGTAGCCAACAAAGAGCTGGTCACCCACCCGGAAGTGTTTTGTGCGGTCGATATAGAAGGAGAGCGCACGTTTTGGGTCCAGACGGTGGAGCCTCTCTTCCTCTCTGGAAGGATGCGGAGGCGGAAAGAAGGTGGGCAAAGTGATGGTCTGCCCAATGTGGAAAGCAGTAACCACCTTTGGCAAGAAGGACGGACGCGTCCGAAGAACAACCTTGTCTGGATGAACAGACAGAAAGGGAGGCTTGCAAGATAGAGCCTGGAGCTCACTCACCCGCCGAGCGGAGGTGATGGCCACCAGAAAGGCTGTCTTCAGAGTCAGAAGACGAAGAGGACAGTTATGCAGAGGCTCAAAGGGAGCGCACATTAAAAGGTAAGAACCAAGTTCAAGTCCCACTGAGGCATTACAAACGGAACAGGAGGGAAGAGGTGAGTAATGCCTTTTAAGAACCTGTTAACAACAGGGGACTTGAACAGGGAGGGCTGATCAGGGAGCCTGAGGAAGGCCGAGATAGCACAAAGATAACCCTTGATGGTACCCAGGGCAGAACCCTGTTGGGCCAGAGAGAGAAGGAACAGAAGGACCTCAGAAAGAGGGGCAGAAAGGGGATCCACAGCCTTTGCTGTGCACCATGCCACAAATTTGTTCCACCTGCAGGCGTATACCACCTTAGTGGAGGGACGCCTGGCTGCCAGAATCACATCACAAACTTCGGGAGGCAAGTCGAAAGGAATCAACTGCCGCCGCTCAATCTCCACGCAAGCAGGTGTAGACTGGACAGGTTCGGGTGGAGGACCGTCCCCTGCTGCTGCGACAGAAGATCCTCCCGAAGAGGCAGACGGATCGGGGGATCTATGCTCATATTGAGTAGCTCGGGATACCAAACTCTTCGAGCCCAGTCCGGAGCCACAAGAATGACTTGGGCCCGGTCGTGCCGAATCTTCTTCAACACTCTGGGTAGAAGTGGTATAGGCGGAAAGGCGTACAACAGACCGCAACTTCACTCGCGACGAAAAGCGTCGCCGAGCGAGTGCCGCCTTGGAAATTCCAACGCGCAGAACTGATGACATTGCGCGTTCTCTTCGGTGGCGAATAGATCTAACCAAGGCTCTCCCCACTGTAGAAAGAGTCCTTGCGCCACTTCCGAGTGAAGACGCCATTCGTGATCCATTATGCACCTGCGGCTGAGGTTCGTCCGCCCTGGCGTTCAGAGAACCTGCCAGGTGTTGAACCATCAGGAACATGCCCTGATGTTCCAGCCATGTCCAGAGGCGCAGAGCCTCCTGACAAAGGGTCCAAGACCCCACCCCGCCCTGTTTGTTGCAGTACCACATGGCGGTGGTGTTGTCTGTGAACACCTGCACTACCTTCCCTTTGACAGAGGGAAGGAATGCCTTGAGTGCAAGCCGGATCGCCCGGAGCTCCAGAAAGTTGATATGGAGCCGGGACTCCGCCGGAGACCAGAGGCCTCTGATCTCCGCCTCTCCCATGTGACCGCCCCATCCCAGAAGGGACGCGTCCGTCACAACTGTATGCTCTGGCTGGGGAAGGGAGAGGGATCTGCCCATGACCCATTGCCGGTTCGAGAGCCACCACTGCAACTGTTTTGCAGTCCCCTCCGAGATCTGGACGTGATCGGACAGGTTGCCCTGGTGCTGCGCCCACTGGAACTTCAGGTCCCACTGCAGAGCCCGCATATGCCATCTGGCATGATTGACCAGCAGGATGCAGGAGGCCATGAGGCCCAGCAGCCTCAGGGTCATCCGTACCGAAACCCAGGATAAAGGCCGAAAGATCGGAATCATAGCCTGAATATCCCGGACTCGCCGTTCGGGAGGATAGGCCCGAAACTGCGTCGTGTCCAGAACTGCTCCGATGAAAAGGAGCTGTGGAGAAGGAATCAGATGCGACTTCGGCACATTGATGGAGAACCCCAGCGAGTGCAGGAGTTCGGCCGTAGTCTGGAGGTGGGAGACGACTGCCTGGGACGAGCCCGCCTTCAGCAGCCAGTCGTCGAGGTAGGGGAAGACTGAGACCCCTGCCCGGCGCAGATGAGCTGCGACCACCGCCATCACTTTCGTGAACACCCGAGGGCACTTGTAAGGCCAAAGGGGAGCACGGTGAACTGAAAATGCTCGGGGCCTACCGTGAACCGAAGGTAACGCCGGTGGGCCGGCAGGACGGGGATATGGAAATACGCGTCCTGCAAGTCCAACGCTACCAACCAGTCTCCTGGGTCGAGGGCAGTCAAGACCTGAGCTAGGGTGAGCATCTTGAACTTCACCTTCCGGAGGAAGCGATTGGCGTTCCGGAGGTCCAAGATAGGACGCATGTCCTCCTTGTCCCTTTTGGGCACCAGAAAGTAGTGGGAGTAGCAACCACGCCCTACTTCTGGGGTCGGAACATGCTCGATGGCCCTCTTGGCCAAGAGGGCCGTGACTTCCTTCCGTAGAAGCACCAAGTGATCCCCTGACATGCGGTGGAATTGAGGTGGCATGGCTGGGGGGTGGTCTCGAAGGGGAGGGAGTAGCCCCTTCGGACAATGTCCAAGACCCACCTGTCCGAGGTGATGGTGCGCCAGTGGGGAAGGTGATGGCGGACCCTGCCCCCTACTGGCGTGCCGTGCACCTGAAAGGAGGGACTAGGAGGGCTTGGAGGCCGCGGACGGGTTGGAGGTGGTGGCCTGACCCGCACGCTGGTTGCCCGATCCGCCACGGCGGAATCCACGTCCTCGGCCACGCGAAGACGCCTGCTGCGCGGGCCGGTGGCTGGGCTGCTGACGTGAAGGGGCGCCCCTACCGTGGCCACGATAGGGGCGAAAAGCAGAAGGCAGCGGAGGGCGTGTAGCAGAAAGGCCCAGGGACTTTGCAGTAGCCCGTGAGTCCTTAAAGCGCTCCAACGCATGGTCTGCTTTGGACCCAAAAGACCGACTCCATCAAAGGGCATGTCCATGAGAGTATTCTGGACATCCCCTGAAAAACCAGTGGTTCTCAGCCAGGCGTGGCGCCGGAGCGCCACCGTCGTTGCAATCGACCTGCCCAGCGAGTCGGCGGTGTCAAGGCCACAACGGATAGTGTATTTGGCCGCATCCCTTCCTTCCGCAATGGCGCGGGAAAGCAGTGCCTGGACCTCCTCAGGGCACTGGGGCAAAACATCCGCCACCGAATCCCACAGGGAGTGGGTATATCGGCCCAAAAGACAAGCGGTGTTAACGGACCGCAAGCCAGCACTGGAGGAAGAAAAACCTTTCTTCCCAAACTGATCCAGGCGTTTGGATTCCCTATCCGGAGGAGCGGTAGGGAAGGCGGTTTGGGAAGCGGAGGCTTGGACAACCAAGCTCTCAGGAGTGGGGTGGACAGAAAGAAACAGGGGGTCGCCCGGAGCGGGGCGATGGCGTCGTGACACGTTCCGATCCACAGGAGCCCCTGTGTTGGGCTTGGACCAGGCGCCCAAAAGAACGTCCGTGAGGGCGTCGTTAAACGGCAGCACAGTCTCCGCAGAGGAGGCTGCCGGCTGAAGCACCTCTGTCAAGATGTTAGTCTTGACCGTCAAAGTAGGGAGCTGGAGACGTAAGGCCCCAGCAGCCCTACGCAACACCGTACCAAAATTGGCCCCCTCCTCCGTAGCCACGGGAGGAGACAGCATGCCAGTGTCAGGAGAAGTATCCAGACCACTGGCCTCCCCTAGACTCTCTGTCCAGTCCTCATCATACTGACAGTTGCGTGTTAGAGGGTCATCAGACCCCTCCCAGTCCTCCTGGTCCTCCTCTGGTTCAAAATAAGGAGGAGGAGGGACATTTGGGACCCAAGGTCCCATCGGCGCCGGAGCCGGCGTCGAAGCGGCGTCGCTCCGGGACCATGTCCGGAGCCGGAAGGAACTGGGGACGACGCCGCCCGGAGCCCAGGGCGGCGTCGAGAACGGCACCGGAGACATCGGCGCCGGCGGAGGTGTCGTGAGGTCGACCGGCGTCGATGGGAGTTGTGGAGCCGGGATCGAGGCCGGGGCCGGAGCCGGAGCCGGGATCGAGGCTGGAGGCTCGGGCGACGCCGGGGCCGGAGCCGCCGGTGACGCGCGGATCAACCCCATCAGGGCCCGCGGGGCCCGAAGGCGCACCGGAGGGGCCTGAAGGCCCGAAGAGGCGGGCCATGGCCGACAGGAACTCCTGTACCTTGGCCGGATCCGCCCCCGAACCCGGGAAGGGCGGGTATGACGGGGGCGACTCCACAGGCAAGTCCGGGGCCGCGGGGCGGGGACGGTGCCGGGAGGGGCCTCAGCCGAGTCGCGAGACCGGCGAGGCGAAGTCCGAGAGCGACGATGCTTCTTGGACTTCTTGTGTCGAGACTTACCGGACGAAGAAGACTTCGACGCCGACGACCGGTGTGCACTCCGCGAGCGACCCCTGGACCTCTCACGCGACCGGGGCTTCCGCGGAGCCGAATGCCGGGCCTCGAGGAGCTTTCGAGACCGCTCTCGCAAAGCCTCGGGTTGAGGGCCTGGCATTCGGGACAAGACTCGGTGTCGTGGCCTCGGCCGAGGCAGAAGAGACACTCCCAATGCGGGTCGGTGACGGACATCATCCGCGCACAGGCGCCGCATCGCTAGCAAGCCGGGCATCCCTACGACACCTGAATGGTGGAAAAAGACAGTGAAAAAATCACCAAAAAGTATGGTCAAAAATTGACCAGGGCACTGCTCTTCCCGGATCTGCGCTTACTGGCGCGGAAAAGAAGAACTGACGTCAGCGCGCAGGGCGGCGTCTAAGTACTGCCCGCGACGTCATCCCGGCGATCACGACGCCGACGACGGACGCGGAGCCGCACGACGCCACCTACCGACGCGCAAGGGTACTGCTACGCAAAACTTTCCGGATCCAGCCTGACGCCTGGGGATATTCTAAGGTAAGGAATCTATCACTAACGTGTCTCTTTCAGATGCACAAGTTACTAACTTGTGTAACGATATATCTGTAAGAGACAGTAGTTAGTGACAGATTCCTTACCTTAGAATATCCCAGGCGTCAGGCTGGATCCGGAAAGCTTTGCGTAGCAGTACCCTTGCAGCGTCGGTAAGCGGCGTCGTGCGGCTCCGCGTCCGGCGTCGTGATCGCCGGGATGACATCGCGGGCAGTACTTAGACGCCGCCCCTGCGCGCTGACGTCAGTTCTGTACACGACTTTCCGCGCCAGGAACGCAGAGCCATGCAAGAAGCTGACATAGGTGTCTGAAAAATACTAGGGCCCTGAAAGGGATGTCCTTAACCCTAGAAATCAGTTCGCAGAACGGGGAGGATGGGTGGGCGGTAAGGAATCTGTCACTAACTACTGTCTCTTACAGATATATCGTTACACAAGTTAGTAACTTGTGCATCTGAAAGAGACACGTTAGTGACAGATTCCTTACCTTAGAATAGATACCCCAGCAATACCAACCACGGTGGTGGGTCTGCGAACAAAGATCAGACAAGGAAGTCCCGGAGGACAGAACGGCCAAAGAAGCCGTCCCTCCGGACTTGACTGTCAAGGCAGTAATGCTTTGTAAATGTGTGCAGCGAGGCCCACGTAGCTGCCTGACAGATATCCTGCAGCGGAACACCACGGCCTAAAGCCGTGGTAGCAGCCGTTGCCCTGGTGGAATGGGCACGCAGCCCAACAGGAGGCTCCTTCTTAGCCAAAGAATAGCAGGCTTTGATACACAAGGTTACCCAGCGGGAGATGGTTCTCTTGTGCACTGCCCGACCTTTTTTGGCGCCCACGTATCCAACAAAGAGCTGGTCATCCACCCGGAAGTGTTGTGTGCGGTTGATATAAAAGGAAAGCGCACGTTTTGGGTCCAGACGGTGGAGCCTCTCTTCCTCTCTGGAAGGATGCGGAGGCGGAAAGAAGGTGGGCAAAGTGATGGTCTGCCCAATGTGGAAGGCAATAACCACCTTTGGCAAGAAGGACGGACGCGTCCTAAGAACAACCTTGTCTGGATGGACAGACAGAAAGGGAGGTTTGCATGATAGAGCCTGGAGCTCACTCACCCGCCGAGCAGAGGTGATGGCCACCAGAAAGGCTGTCTTCAGAGTCAGAAGACGAAGAGGACAGTTATGTAGAGGCTCAAAGGGAGCGCACATGAGAAAGGTAAGAACCAAGTTCAAGTCCCACTGAGGCATCACAAACGGAACAGGAGGGAAGAGGTGTGTAATGCCTTTTAGGAACCTGTTAACAACAGGGGACTTGAAAAGAGAGGGCTGATCAGGGAGCCTGAGAAAGGCCGAGATAGCAGAAAGATAGCCCTTGATAGTGCCCAGAGCAGAGCCCTGCTGGGCCAAAGAAAGAAGGAACAGTAGAACCTCAGAAAGAGGGGCAGAAAGGGGATCCACAGCCTTTGCTGTGCACCATGCCACAAACTTGTTCCACCTGCAGGCGTATACCACTTTAGTAGAGGGACGCCTGGATGCCAGAATAACGTCACAAACTTCAGGAGGCAAGTCGAAAGGAATCAACTGCCGCCGCTCAATCTCCACGCAAAGTGGTGGAGGCTGGACAGGTTCGGGTGGAGGACCGTCCCCTGCTGCTGCGACAGAAGATCCTCCCGAAGAGGCAGTCTGATCGGGGGATCCATGCTCATACTGAGTAGCTTGGGATACCATACTCTTCGAGCCCAGTCCGGAGCCAAAAGGATGACTTGGGCCCGGTCGCGCCTGATCTTCTACAGCACTCTGGGCAGAAGTGGTATAGGCAGAAAGGCGTACAATAGACCGCAACTCCACTCGCGACGAAAAGCGTCGCCGAGCGAGTGCTGCCTTGGAAATTCCAACACGCAGAACTGATGACATTGCGCGTTCTCTTCGGTGGCCAATAGATCTAACCAAGGCTCTCCCCACTGCTGAAAGAGACCTTGCACCACCTCCGAGTAAAGACACCATTCGTGATCCATCATGCACCTGCGGCTGAGTTCGTCCGCCCTGGCGTTCAGAGAACCTGCCAGGTGTTGAACCACCAGGGACATGCCCTGATGTTCCAACCATGTCCAGAGGTGCAGAGCCTCCTGACAGAGGGTCCACGACCCCACCCCGCCTTGTTTGTTGCAGTACCACATGGCGGTGGTGTTGTCTGTGAACACCTGCACTACCCTCCCCTTGACAGAGGGAAAGAATGCCTTTAGTGCAAGCCTGATCGCCCACAGCTCCAAAAGGTTGATATGGAGCCGGGACTCCACCGGAGACCAGAGGCCTCTGATCTCCGCCTCTCCCATGTGGCCGCCCCATCTCAGGAGGGACGCATTCGTCACCACTGTGAACTCCGGTTGGGGAAGGGAGAGGGATCTGCCGTCGACCCAATGCCGGTTCGTGAGCCACCACTGCAATTGACGTGCAGTGCCCTCCGAGATCTGGACGTGATCGGACAGGCTTCCCTGATGCTGCGCCCACTGGAACTTCAGGTCCCACTGCAGAGCCCGCATATGATTGACCAGCAGGATGCAGGAGGCCATGAGGCCCAGCAGCCTCAGAGTCACTCTGACCGAAACCCGGGACAAGGGCTGAAAGATGGGAATCAGAGCCTGAATGTCCCGGACTCGCTGTTTGGGAGGATAGACCAGAAACTGCACCGTGTCCAGAACCGCTCTGATAAAGAGGAGCTTCTGGGAGGGAATCAGTAGCGACTTCGGCACATTGATGGAGAACCCCAGCAAGTGCAGGAGGTCGGCCGTAGTCTGGAGGTGGGAGACGACTGTCTGGGGCGAGCCCGCCTTCAACAACCAGTCGTTGAGATAGGGGAAGACTGAGACCCCTGATCTGCGCAGATGAGCTGCGACCACCGCCATCCCCTTGGTGAACACCCGAGGGGCGCTGGTAAGGCCAAAGGGAAGCACGGTAAACTGAAAGTGCTCGTGGCCTACCATGAACCGCAGGTAACGCATGTGGGCTGGCAGGACGGGGATGTGGAAATATGCGTCCTGCAAGTCCAGCGCCACCATCCAGTCTTGTGGGTCGAGAGCAGACAAGACCTGAGCTAGAGTGAGCATCTTCAACTTCTCCTTGCGGAGGAAGCGATTGACGTTCCGGAGGTCCAAGATAGAACGCAGGCCTTTGTCCTTCTTGGGCATCACAAAGTAGTGGGAATAACAACCACGCCCTACTTCGTGCGTCGGAACGCGCTCGATGGCCCCCTTGGCCAAAAGGGCCGCAACTTCCTGCTGAAGAAGCACCAAGTGATCCCCCGACATGCGGTGGTATTGAGGTGGCATGGCTGGGGGGGGGGGGTAGTCTCGAAGGGGAGGGAGTAGCCCCTTCGGACTATCTCTAAAACCCACCTGTCCGGAGTGATGGTGCGCCATTGGGGGAGGTGATGGCGGAGCCTGCTGCCCACTGGCGTTTGATGGGCCTGAAAGTTCGGACTAGGAAGGTTTGGAGGCGGAGGTGGCGGGGGTGGAGGTCTGACCCCTTTGTCCGCCACGGCGGAAACCGCGGCCGCGCTGGGATGACTGTTGCGCCGGCCTGTGGCTCTGTTGCGAACGCTGCTGGGCGCCATTTCCTGTGCCACGAAAGGAGCGGAAGGCAGAGGAGGGCGGACTGCCGAGAGCCCCAAGGATTTGGCCGTAGCCCGTGAGTCCTTAAACCGCTCCAATGCGCTGTCCGGTTTGTCGCCGTAGAGGCGACGGCCATCAAAGGGAATGTCCATAAGGGTGTTTTGGACATCCTCTGAAAATCCAGTGGTTCTCAACCAGGCGTGGCGGCGAACCGCCACCGTCGTTGCAATGGATCTGCCCAGTGAGTCGGCGGTGTCTAGACCACAACGGATCATGAACTTGGCTGCGTCTCTCCCCTCTGCAACAGCCTGAGCGAGAGCAGGCCGGGCCTCCTCCGGACACTGAGACAGCACGTTCGCCACCGTATCCCACAGACAATGGGAATAACGGCCCAAGAGGCATGCGGTGTTCACAGACCGCAGCGCAGAGCTGGTGGAAGAGAAAATCTTCTTCCCAAACTGATCCAGCTTCTTGGATTCCCTATCTGGTGGTGCGGAAGGGAAGGCGGTTGGGGAAGCAGAGGCTTGGACAACCAAGCTTTCAGGGGTGGGGTCTTGGGAGAGGAAAACGGGGTCACCCGGAGCCGGGCGATGGCGTCGGGCCACGTTCCTATCCACATGAGCCCCTGTGGTGGGCCTGGACCAAGTGCCCAAAAGAACGTCCGAAAGGGCTTCATTAAAGGGCAGCAGCGGCTCCGCAGAAGTAGCTGCTGGCTGAAGCACCTCTGTCAGGAGGTTAGTCCTCACGGCCACAGTAGGGAGCTGGAGGTGTAGGGCCTCCGCCGCCCTACGCAACACCACTGCATAACTGGCTCCCTCCTCCGTAGCCACGGTAGGAGGAGACAGCATGCCAAGGTCTGGTGAGGTATCCAGACCACTGGCGTCCCCCAATTCCTCAGCCCAGTCCTGTTCAGACTCGCAGGCTGCAGCGAGAGGGTCATCCGACCCCTCCCAGTCCTCCCCTTGCTCCTCAGGCTGTTCAACAGGCCGAAAATAAGGAGTAGGGACATGGGGATAGAAATCCCCAAACGGCGTCGAGAACGGCATCGACCGACGCCGCGTCCACTTCGGGGCTGAATCTGAGGTCGACGTCGTCCCGAGGAGCGGGCGGCGTCGGGATCGGTGCCGGTGGAGTCGACGTCGGTGGAGGCGTAACAAGGTCAACCGGCGTCGACCGGGATCCAGGCCTGGATCCAAGGGTGTCCTGCGGCGCCAGAGCCGACATCGACGCCGGGGCCGGAGCCGCTGGCGAGGAAATGCGAGGACACCCAGGCGGGACCGCGGGGCCCTAAGGCGCACTGGCGGGACCAGACGGCCCAAAGAGGCAGGCCATGGCCGACAGGAACTCCTGTATCTGGGCCGGAGTCGCCGACGACCCCGGGTAGGGCGGGTAGTCGGGCGGCGACTCCATGGACTCCGCCGAGCCGCGGGGGTGGCACCACCCGTACCCTCAGCCGCCTCGCGCGACCGGCGAGGGGAAGTCGGAGAACGATGACGTTTCTTCGACTTCTTGTGCTTCGTCTTACCTGACTCCGAGTGCGAAGACTTCGATCCCGACGATCGCCGATGGTGACTCCGCGCACGGTCCCTCGACCTCCCTCTGGACCGGGACCACTCACGGCGCGGAGCTGACTGCCGGGCTTCAAGCAGCTTTCGGACCGCTCCCGCAAAGACTTCGGAGCCATGGACCAGCAGTCGGGGCACGACTTGGGGTCGTGGTCGCGCCCTAGGCAGAAGAGACACACGCGGTGCGGGTCAGTCACCGACATCATCCGATGACAGTCCTCGCAGGACTTAAACCCGGGCATCCCTAACTGCACCAGGAGTCGATATCGACTCGAAAAGGGTGAGAAAAAGATCTCAAAAACTTAGTCAAAAAAGACTAGGGGTACCGCTCTCTCCGGATCTGCGCTTGCTGGCGCGGAAAAAGAAAGAACTGACGTCAGCGCGCGTGGGCGGCGCCCAAGTAGCGCCCGCGACGTCATCTCGGCGACCACGACGCCAACGACGGACGTGGAGCCGCACGACGCCCCTACCGACGCGCAGGGGTACTGCTGACGAAAACTTTCCAGATCCAGTTTGACGCCTGGGGATATTCTAAGGTAAGGAATCTATCACTATGTGTTTCTTTCAGATATGGCTATATAAACCATTGAATTTGTGGGTGAGCAAGGATGTTTTGGGTCTCTACTAGGAATGCTGCCTGATTTTCTATGAATTGGAGAGTTGGTCTATTTTCCGGATTTTTTTTACTCATTATTGTATTATTTCAGAGCCTTCATGGCAATTGATTTCTATGAACATACTCGGATTCGTTGAGAATGCTGTTGCATTTTTCTATTTTCTGAATTGCACTTTAAATCTTAATACACCTCCATGTTTTTCCTAAATTTCTGATCTCTAACTTCCTTTTGAGTCAGCCCTTTATTACGGACTGTATTTTGAAATGCTGTTTTGAATCTCATCCCTGGGACACATTGCCTCATAAACTTTGAGGTTAACAGTGTGCCCTACCACAGCGATATATGGGTGTGCCACTGTCATGCAGATCATCTAAGCAACAGCGCACCCACAAGTCATCCTTCCCTGCTGCTTTTGAACGGGAGCCTTGTGTGACGTGCAAGGCGTCTTGGTTCTGGTTCCTAGATGTTAGCACTATAGTTCATAATCCACACTATACTATCTAGGAGAGACACTTGCAATAAGACTCAGCGTGCACAGAGGGTTTTTAGAAAAGATTCACCACTGCACCAAATAAGAGCACTGACACGATCTCCAATTCTTGGTGATGGTGTTGAATTCAAGGTGCTCAACAGCTCTTCTTTCATGCTTGTTTCTTGGACTGATCACTATTGTTTTTTCAAAAGCAAGTTAAACAACATGCCAATAGCAGCTGCACTGAAAGCAATGGGGTTCCGCCAGCACTCGTTATTGGGGTTATTTTAATTACTTTGAATCTTTATTTGACTTCATTCCCTTCACTTGTACTTTTGGATATTGGAGGTGCTGTACTAGTTAATTAACAAATAGTAAAGAATTAGCACAACAAAGGACAATGTGTTTGCATCTTTGAACCTGAATTTCAAGTATGCCTTCGTAAGTAATAATCATAATGATTGACCCTCTAATCTCCTTCATTTTTTTGCTGACTCCTTTCATTTATCTATACCTTATTTCCACATATCCATGAAGGGAAGGTATGTATAGGGGAATCGCAGGATGCTGCCTCCCTACCGCATTAATATAACACTAAAGTATCCTACCACCCTTAAAATTCCGTTCCGACAGGTTTCTCTCAAAAACAGAACAATCTAAAAAGGTGTTTTGTTTAACGGGGAAACAGGTCGAAACTGAATCTTAAAGGTGGTAGGATACTTTAGTGTTCGATCTTATAATTTATCCACACGTAGCAATTCTATCTGGTGCATTTATCAATCTGTTCCTTTCAATTGGCTTTTTTACTGACTCTTTCAAGCATGCTACTGTTCATTCTCTTCTCAAATAACCCTCACATGAACCATCTCCACCTTTTAACTTCTGTTATCTCTGTCTCCTCCCTTAACTTTCCCAGTAAGCTTAGTAAATTGCCTATAATAAGCTTTCTTCCTATCTTTATTAATTTTCTTTATCTCAATTGCAGTCTGGCATTCGTTACACTCACTCTTATGAAATGGCTCTAAAAGTCTCCTAAGTGTCTGCTCTTCTTCAAACTTATTTTTCTATTTTGTTGTTTTAGAAGCACAAGTTACTAACTTGTGTAACGATATATCTGTAAGAGACAGTAGTTAGTGACAGATTCCTTACCTTAGAATATCCCCAGGCGTCAGGCTGGATCCGGAAAGTTTTTTGCGTAGCAGTACCCTTGCGCGTCGGTAGGCGGCGTCGTGCGGCTCCGCGTCCGTCGTCGGCGTCGTGATCGCCGGGATGACGTCGCGGGCAGTACTTAGGCGCCACCCCTGCGCGCTGACGTCAGTTCTGTACACGACTTTCCGCGCCAGGAACGCAGAGCCATGCAAGAAGCTGACATAGGTGTCTGAAAAATACTAGGGCCCTGAAAGGGATGTCCTTAACCCTAGAAATCAGTTCGCAGAACGGGGAGGATGGGTGGGCGGTAAGGAATCTGTCACTAACTACTGTCTCTTACAGATATATCGTTACACAAGTTAGTAACTTGTGCATCTGAAAGAGACACGTTAGTGACAGATTCCTTACCTTAGAATAGATACCCCAGCAATACCAACCCCGGTGGTGGGTCTGCGAACAAAGATCAGACAAGGAAGTCCTGGAGGACAGAACGGCCAAAGAAGCCGTCCCTCCGGACCTGACTGTCAAGGCAGTAATGCTTTGTAAACGTGTGCAGCGAGGCCCACGTAGCTGCCTGACAGATAACCGGCAGTGGAACACCGCGGCCCAAGGCCGTGGTAGCAGCCGTTGCCCTGGTGGAATGGGCACGCAGCCCAACAGGAGGCTCCTTTTTAGCCAAAGAATAGCAGGTCTTGATGCACAAGGTAACCCAGCGGGAGATGGTCCTCTTGTGCACCGCCCGACCTTTTTGGCGCCCATGTAGCCAACAAAGAGCTGGTCATCCACCCGGAAGTGTTTTGTGCGGTCAATATAGAAAGAGAGCGCACGTTTTGGGTCCAGACGGTGGAGCCTCTCTTCCTCTCTGGAAGGATGCGGAGGCGGAAAGAAGGTGGGCAAAGTGATGGTCTGCCCAATGTGGAAAGCAGTAACCACCTTTGGCAAGAAGGACGGACGCGTCCGAAGAACAACCTTGTCTGGATGAACAGACAGAAAGGGAGGTTTGCAAGATAGAGCCTGGAGCTCACTCACCCGCCGAGCGGAGGTGATGGCCACCAGAAAGGCTGTCTTCAGAGTCAGAAGACGAAGAGGACAGTTATGTAGAGGCTCAAAGGGAGCGCACATTAAAAGGTAAGAACCAAGTTTAAGTCCCACTGAGGCATCACAAACGGAACAGGAGGGAAGAGGTGAGTAATGCCTTTTAAGAACCTGTTAACAACAGGGGACTTGAAAAGGGAGGGCTGATCAGGGAGCCTGAGGAAGGCCGAGATAGCACAAAGATAACCCTTGATGGTACCCAGGGCAGAACCCTGTTGGGCCAGAGAGAGAAGGAACAGAAGGACCTCAGAAAGAGGGGCAGAAAGGGGATTCACAGCCTTTGCTGTGCACCATGCCACAAATTTGTTCCACCTGCAGGCGTATACCACCTTAGTGGAGGGACGCCTGGCTGCCAGAATCACATCACAAACTTCGGGAGGCAAGTCGAAAGGAATCAACTGCCGCCGCTCAATCTCCACGCAAGCAGGTGTAGACTGGACAGGTTCGGGTGGAGGACCGTCCCCTGCTGCTGCGACAGAAGATCCTCCCGAAGAGGCAGACGGATCGGGGATCTACGCTCATATTGAGTAGCTCGGGATACCAAACTCTTCGAGCCCAGTCCGGAGCCACAAGAATGACTTGGGCCCGGTCGTGCCGAATCTTCTTCAACACTCTGGGTAGAAGTGGTATAGGCGGAAAGGCGTACAATAGACCGCAACTCCACTCGTGACGAAAAGCGTCGCCGAGCGAGTGCCGCCTTGGAAATTCCAACGCGCAGAACTGATGACATTGCGCGTTCTCTTCGGTGGCGAATAGATCTAACCAAGGCTCTCCCCACTGTAGAAAGAGTCCTTGCGCCACTTCCGAGTGAAGACGCCATTCGTGATCCATCATGCACCTGCGGCTGAGTTCGTCCGCCCTGGCGTTCAGAGAACCTGCCAGGTGTTGAACCACCAGGAACATGCCCTGGTGTTCCAGCCATGTCCAGAGGCGCAGAGCCTCCTGACAAAGGGTCCACGACCCCACCCCGCCTTGTTTGTTGCAGTACCACATGGCGGTGGTGTTGTCTGTGAACACCTGCACTACCTTCCCTTTGACAGAGGAAGGAATGCCTTGAGTGCAAGTCGGATCGCCCGGAGCTCCAGAAGGTTGATATGGAGCCGGGACTCCGCCCGGAGACCAGAGGCCTCTGATCTCCGCCTCTCCCATGTGACCGCCCCATCCCAGAAGGGACGCGTCCGTCACAACTGTGTGCTCTGGCTGGGGAAGGGAGAGGATCTGCCCATGACCCATTGCCGGTTCGAGAGCCACCACTGCAACTGTTTTGCAGTCCCCTCCGAGATCTGGACGTGATCGGACAGGTCGCCCTGGTGCTGCGCCCACTGGAACTTCAGGTCCCACTGCAGAGCCCGCATATGCCATCTGGCATGAGTGACCAGCAGGATGCAGGAGGCCATGAGGCCCAGCAGCCTCAGGGTCATCCGTACCGAAACCCAGGATAAAGGCTGAAAGATCGGAATCATAGCCTGAATATCCCGGACTCGCCGTTCGGGAGGATAGGCCCGAAACTGCGTCGTGTCCAGAACTGCTCCGATGAAAAGGAGCTGTGGAGAAGGAATCAGATGCTACTTCGGCACATTGATGGAGAACCCCAGCGAGTGCAGGAGTTCGGCCGTAGTCTGGAGGTGGGAGACGACTGCCTGGGACGAGCCCGCCTTCAGCAGCCAGTCGTCGAGGTAGGGGAAGACTGAAACCCCTGCCCGGCGCAGATGAGCTGCGACCACCGCCATCACTTTCGTGAACACCCGAGGGGCACTGGTAAGGCCAAAGGGAGCACGGTGAACTGAAAATGCTCGAGGCCTACCGTGAACCGAAGGTAACGCCGGTGGGCCGGCAGGACGGGGATGTGGAAATAGGCGTCCTGCAAGTCCAACGCTACCAACCAGTCTCCGGGGTCGAGGGCAGTCAAGACCTGAGCTAGGGTGAGCATCTTGAACTTCTCCTTCCGGAGGAGCGATTGACGTTCCGGAGGTCCAAGATAGGACGCATGTCCTCCTTGTCCTTTTGGGCACCAGAAAGTAGTGGGAGTAGCAACCACGCCCTACTTCTGGGGTCGGAACACGCTCGATGGCCCTCTTGGCCAAGAGGGCCGTGACTTCCTTCTGTAGAAGCACCAAGTGATCCCCTGACATGCGGTGGAATGGAGGTGGCATGGCTGGGGGTGGTCTCGAAGGGGAGGGAGTAGCCCCTTCGGACAATGTCCAAGACCCACTTGTCCGAGGTGATGGGACGCCAGTGGTGAAAGTGATGGCGGACCCTGCCCCCGACTGGCGTGCTGTGCACCTGAAAGGAGGGACTAGGAGGGCTTGGAGGCCGCGGACGGGTTGGAGGTGGTGGCCTGACCCGCACGCTGGTTGCCCGAACCGCCACGGCGGTATCCACGTCCTCGGCCACGCGAAGGCGCTTGCTGCGCGGGCCGTTGGCCGGGCTGTGGACGTGACTGGGCGCCCCTTCCGTGGCCACGAAAGGGGCGAAAAGCAGACGTTTGCGGAGGGCGCACAACAGCAAGGCCCAGGGACTTAGCAGTAGCCCGTGAGTCCTTGAAACGCTCCAGCGCATGGTCTGCCTTCGAACCAAAAGCACAAGTTACTAACTTGTGTAACGATATATCTGTAAGAGACAGTAGTTAGTGATAGATTCCTTACCTTAGAATATCCCCAGGCGTCAGGCTGGATCCGGAAAGATTTTGCGTAGCAGTACCCTTGCGCGTCGGTAGGCGGCGTCGTGCGGCTCCGCGTCCGTCGTCGGCGTCGTGATCGCCGGGATGACGTCGCGGGCAGTACTAGAGCGCCGCCCCTGCGCGCTGACGTCAGTTCTGTACACGACTTTCCGCGCCAGGAACGCAGAGCCATGCAAGAAGCTGACACAGGTGTCTGAAAAATACTAGGGCCCTGAAAGGGATGTCCTTAACCCTAGAAATCAGTTCGCAGAACGGGGAGGATGGGTGGGGCGGTAAGGAATCTATCACTAACTACTGTCTCTTACAGATATATCGTTACACAAGTTAGTAACTTGTGCATCTGAAAGAGACACGTTAGTGATAGATTCCTTACCTTAGAATAGATACCCCAGCAATACCAACCCCGGTGGTGGGTCTGCGAACAAAGATCAGACAAGGAAGTCCTGGAGGACAGAACGGCCAAAGAAGCCGTCCCTCCGGACCTGACTGTCAAGGCAGTAATGCTTAGTAAACGTGTGCAGCGAGGCCCACGTAGCTGCCTGACAGATAACCGGCAGCGGAACACCGCGGCCCAAGGCCGTGGTAGCAGCCGTTGCCCTGGTGGAATGGGCACGCAGCCCAACAGGAGGCTCCTTCTTGGCCAAAGAATAGCAGGTCTTGATGCACAAGGTAACCCAGCGGGAGATGGTCCTCTTGTGCACCGCCCGACCTTTTTGGCGCCCACGTAGCCAACAAAGAGCTGGTCATCCACCCGGAAGTGTTTTGTGCGGTCGATATAGAAGGAGAGCGCACGTTTTGGGTCCAGACGGTGGAGCCTCTCTTCCTCTCTGGAAGGATGCGGAGGCGGAAAGAAGGTGGGCAAAGTGATGGTCTGCCCAATGTGGAAAGCAGTAACCACCTTTGGCAAGAAGGACGGACGCGTCCGAAGAACAACCTTGTCTGGATGAACAGACAGAAAGGGAGGCTTGCAAGATAGAGCCTGGAGCTCACTCACCCGCCGAGCGGAGGTGATGGCCACCAGAAAGGCTGTCTTCAGAGTCAGAAGACGAAGAGGACAGTTATGCAGAGGCTCAAAGGGAGCGCACATTAAAGGTAAGAACCAAGTTCAAGTCCCACTGAGGCATTACAAACGGAACAGGAGGGAAGAGGTGAGTAATGCCTTTTAAGAACCTGTTAACAACAGGGGACTTGAACAGGGAGGGCTGATCAGGGAGCCTGAGGAAGGCCGAGATAGCACAAAGATAACCCTTGATGGTACCCAGGGCAGAACCCTGTTGGGCCAGAGAGAGAAGGAACAGAAGGACCTCCGAAGAGGGGCAGAAAGGGGATCCACAGCCTTTGCTGTGCACCATGCCACAAATTTGTTCCACCTGCAGGCGTATACCACCTTAGTGGAGGGACGCCTGGCTGCCAGAATCACATCACAAACTTCGGGAGGCAAGTCGAAAGGAATCAACTGCCGCCGCTCAATCTCCACGCAAGCAGGTGTAGACTGGACAGGTTCGGGTGGAGGACCGTCCCCTGCTGCTGCGACAGAAGATCCTCCCGAAGAGGCAGACGGATCGGGGGATCTATGCTCATATTGAGTAGCTCGGGATACCAAACTCTTCGAGCCCAGTCCGGAGCCACAAGAATGACTTGGGCCCGGTCGTGCCGAATCTTCTTCAACACTCTGGGTAGAAGTGGTATAGGCGGAAAGGCGTACAACAGACCGCAACTCCACTCGCGACGAAAGCGTCGCCGAGCGAGTGCCGCCTTGGAAATTCCAACGCGCAGAACTGATGACATTGCGCGTTCTCTTCGGTGGCGAATAGATCTAACCAAGGCTCTCCCCACTGTAGAAAGAGTCCTTGCGCCACTTCCGAGTGAAGACGCCATTCGTGATCCATCATGCACCTGCGGCTGAGGTTCGTCCGCCCTGGCGTTCAGAGAACCTGCCAGGTGTTGAACCATCAGGAACATGCCCTGATGTTCCAGCCATGTCCAGAGGCGCAGAGCCTCCTGACAAAGGGTCCAAGACCCCACCCCGCCCTGTTTGTTGCAGTACCACATGGCGGTGGTGTTGTCTGTGAACACCTGCACTACCTTCCCTTTGACAGAGGGAAGGAATGCCTTGAGTGCAAGCCGGATCGCCCGGAGCTCCAGAAGGTTGATATGGAGCCGGGACTCCGCCGGAGACCAGAGGCCTCTGATCTCCGCCTCTCCCATGTGACCGCCCCATCCCAGAAGGGACGCGTCCGTCACAACTGTATGCTCTGGCTGGGGAAGGGAGAGGGATCTGCCCATGACCCATTGCCGGTTCGAGAGCCACCACTGCAACTGTTTTGCAGTCCCCTCCGAGATCTGGACGTGATCGGACAGGTTGCCCCGGTGCTGCGTCCACTGGAACTTCAGGTCCCACTGCAGAGCCCGCATATGCCATCTGGCATGAGTGACCAGCAGGATGCAGGAGGCCATGAGGCCCAGCAGCCTCAGGGTCATCCGTGCCGAAACCCAGGATAAAGGCTGAAAGATTGGAATCATAGCCTGAATATCCCGGACTCGCCGTTCGGGAGGATAGGCCCGAAACTGCGTCGTGTCCAGAACTGCTCCGATGAAAAGGAGCTGTGGAGAAGGAATTAGATGCGACTCGGCACATTGATGGAGAACCCCAGCGAGTGCAGGAGTTCGGCCGTAGTCTGGAGGTGGGAGACGACTGCCTGGGGCGAGCCCGCCTTCAGCAGCCAGTCGTCGAGGTAGGGGAAGACTGAAACCCCGGCCCGGCGCAGATGAGCTGCGACCACCGCCATCACTTTCGTGAACACCCGAGGGGCACTGGTAAGGCCAAAGGGAGCACGGTGAACTGAAAATGCTCGGGGCCTACCGTGAACCGAAGGTAACGCCGGTGGGCCGGCAGGACGGGGATGTGGAAATATGCGTCCTGCAAGTCCAACGCTACCAGCCAGTCTCCAGGGTCGAGGGCAGTGAAGACCTGAGCTAGGGTGAGCATCTTGAACTTCTCCTTCCGGAGGAAGCGATTGACGTTCCGGAGGTCCAAGATAGGACGCATGTCCTCCTTGTCCTTTTTGGGCACCAGAAAGTAGTGGGAGTAGCAACCACGCCCTACTTCTGGGGTCGGAACATGCTCGATGGCCCTCTTGGTCAAGAGGGCCGTGACTTCCTTCTGTAGAAGCACCAAGTGATCCCCTGACATGCGGTGGAATTGAGGTGGCATGGCTGGGGGGTGGTCTCGAAGGGGAGGGAGTAGCCCCTTCGGACAATGTCCAAGACCCACCTGTCCGAGGTGATGGTGCGCCAGTGGGGAAGGTGATGGCGGACCCTGCCCCCTACTGGCGTGCCGTGCACCTGAAAGGAGGGACTAGGAGGGCTTGGAGGCCGCGGACGGGTTGGAGGTGGTGGCCTGACCCGCACGCTGGTTGCCCGATCCGCCACGGCGGAATCCACGTCCTCGGCCACGCGAAGACGCCTGCTGCGCGGGCCGGTGGCTGGGCTGCTGACGTGAAGGGCGCCCCTACCGTGGCCACGATAGGGGCGAAAAGCAGAAGGCAGCGGAGGCGTGTAGCAGAAAGGCCCAGGGACTTGGCAGTAGTCCGTGAGTCCTTAAAGCGCTCCAACGCATGGTCTGCTTTGGACCCAAAAGACCGACTCCATCAAAGGGCATGTCCATGAGAGTATTCTGGACATCCCCTGAAAAACCAGTGGTTCTGAGCCAGGCGTGGCGTCGGAGCGCCACCGTCGTTGCAATCGACCTGCCCAGCGAGTCGGCGGTGTCAAGGCCACAACGGATAGTGTATTTGGCCGCATCCCTTCCTTCCGCAATGGCGCGGGAAAGCAGTGCCTGGACCTCCTCAGGGCACTGGGGCAAAACATCCGCCACCGAATCCCACAGAGAGTGGGTATATCGGCCCAAAAGACAAGCGGTGTTAACGGACCGCAAGCCAGCACTGGAGGAAGAAAAACCTTTCTTCCCAAACTGATCCAGGCGTTTGGATTCCCTATCCGGAGGAGCGGTAGGGAAGGCGGTTTGGGAAGCGGAGGCTTGGACAACCAAGCTCTCAGGAGTGGGGTGGACAGAAAGAAACAGGGGGTCGCCCGGAGCGGGGCGATGGCGTCGTGACACGTTCCGATCCACAGGAGCCCCTGTGTTGGGCTTGGACCAGGCGCCCAAAGAACGTCCGTGAGGGCGTCGTTAAACGGCAGCACAGTCTCCGCAGAGGAGGCTGCCGGCTGAAAGCACCTCTGTCAAGATGTTAGTCTTGACCGTCAAAGTAGGGAGCTGGAGACGTAAGGCCCCAGCAGCCCTACGCAACACCGTACCAAAATTGGCCCCCTCCTCCGTAGCCACGGGAGGAGACAGCATGCCAGTGTCAGGAGAAGTATCCAGACCACTGGCCTCCCTAGACTCTCTGTCCAGTCCTCATCATACTGACAGTTGCGTGTCAGAGGGTCATCAGACCCCTCCCAGTCCTCCTGGTCCTCCTCTGGTTCAAAATAAGGAGGAGGAGGGACATTTGGGACCCAAGGTCCCATCGGCGCCGGAGCCGGCGTCGAGCGGCGTCGCTCCGGTTCCATGTCCGGAGCCGGAAGGAACTGGGGACGACGCCGCCCGGAGCCCAGGGCGGCGTCGAGAACGGCACCGGAGACATCGGCGCCGGCGGAGGTGTCGTGAGGTCGACCGGCGTCGATGGGAGTTGTGGAGCCGGGATCGAGGCCGGGGCCGGGCCGGAGCCGGGATCGAGGCTGGAGGCTCGGGCGGCGCCGGGGCCGGAGCCGCCGGCGACGCCTGATCAACCCCATCAGGGCCCGCGGGGCCCGAAGGCGCACCGGAGGGGCCTGAAGGCCCGAAGAGGCGGGCCATGGCCGACAGGAACTCCTGTACCTTGGCCGGATCCGCCCCCGAACCCGGGAAGGGCGGGTATGACGGGGCGACTCCACAGGCAAGTCCGGGGCCGCGGGGCGGGACGGTGCCGGGAGGGGCCTCAGCCGAGTCGCGAGACCGGCGAGGCGAAGTCCGAGAGCGACGATGCTTCTTGGACTTCTTGTGTCGAGACTTACCGGACGAAGAAGACTTCGACGCCGACGACCGGTGTGCACTCCGCGAGCGACCCCTGGACCTCTCACGCGACCGGGGCTTCCGCGGAGCCGAGATGCCGGGCCTCGAGGAGCTTTCGAGACCGCTCTCGCAAAGCCTTCGGGTTGAGGGCCTGGCATTCGGGACAAGACTCGGTGTCGTGGCCTCGGCCGAGGCAGAAGAGACACTCCCAATGCGGGTCGGTGACGGACATCATCCGCGCACAGGCGCCGCATCGCTTGAAGCCGGGCATCCCTACGACACCTGAATGGTGGAAAAAGACAGTGAAAAAATCACCAAAAAGTATGGTCAAAAATTGACCAGGGCACTGCTCTTCCCGGATCTGCGCTTACTGGCGCGGAAAAAGAAGAACTGACGTCAGCGCGCAGGGGCGGCGTCTAAGTACTGCCCGCGACGTCATCCCGGCGATCACGACGCCGACGACGGACGCGGAGCCGCACGACGCCGCCTACCGACGCGCAAGGGTACTGCTACGCAAAACTTTCCGGATCCAGCCTGACGCCTGGGGATATTCTAAGGTAAGGAATCTATCACTAACGTGTCTCTTTCAGATAGACCGACTCCATCAAAGGGCATGTCCATGAGAGTATTCTGGACATCCCCTGAAAAACCAGTGGTTCTCAGCCAGGCGTGGCGACGCAGCGCCACCGTCGTTGCAAGCGATCAGCCCAGCGAGTCGGCGGTATCAAGGCCACAGCGGATGGTATATTTAGCCGCATCACGCCCTTCCGCAATAGCGCGGGTAAGCAGTGTCTGGACCTCCTCAGAACACTGCGGCAAAACATCAGCCACCGAATCCCACAGGGAGTGGGTGTATCGGCCCAAGAGGCAAGCGGTATTAACAGACCGCAAGCCAGCACTGGAGGAAGAGAAAGCCTTCTTCCCAAAGTGATCCAGGCGCTTGGATTCCCTATCCGGAGGGCGGTAGGGAAGGCTGTTTGGGAGGCAGAGGCTTGGACAACCAAGCTCTCAGGGGTGGGGTGTTGGGAGAGAAACAGGGGGTCGCCCGGAGCCGGGCGATGGCGTCGGGCCACGTTCCTATCCACAGGAGCCCCTGTGGTGGGTTTGGACCAGGCACCCAAAAGAACGTCAGTGAGTGCATCGTTGAACGGCAGCACAGGCTCCGAAGAGGAGGCAGCCGGCTGAAGCACTTCAGTCAGGAGGTTAGTCCTGACGGCCACTGTAGGCAACTGGAGATTTAAGGCTCCAGCAGCTCTACGCAACATCGTTGCAAAATTAGCCCCCTCCTCCGTTGCCACGGGAGGAGACAGCATGCCAGAGTCGGGGAGGTATCCAGCCCACTGGCATCCCCAAGTTCCTCAACCCAGTCCGGGTCAAACTCGCACTGTTGTGTGAGAGGGTCGTCAGACCCCTCCCAGCTCTCCTGGTCCTCCTCAGGTTGAAAAGATGGAGGAGGAGGGCCATAAGGGACCCAAGGTCTTATCGGCGCCGGAACCGGCGTCGGGCGGCGCCGGTCCGGCTCCATGTCCGGACCCGGGGAGAACCGGGGAGCGACGCCGCCCGGAGCCCCGGACGGCGTCGGAAACGGCACCGGGGACATCGGCGTCGGCGGAGGCGTGGTTAGGTCAACCGGCGTCGATGGAGGTTGCGGCACCACCGGAACCGGGGTCGAGGCCGGGGCCGGAGCCGAGGCCGGGACGAAGGCTGGTGGGACAGGCGACGCCGGGACCGGAGTCGATGGCGACGCCGGAGCAACCCCATCAGGGCCCGCGGGGCACGAAGGCGCACCGGAGGGACCTTGAGGCCCGAAGAGGCGGGCCATGGCCGACAGGAATTTCTGTATTTCGGCCGGAGTCGCCCCCGAACCCGGGTAGGACGGGTAATGCGGGGGCAACTCGACAGGCACGTCCGGGGCCGCGGGGGACGGTGCCGACAGGGACCTCAGCCGAGTCGCGCGACCGGCGAGGCGAAGTCTTAGAGCGATGACGCCGCTTAGACTTCTTGTGCTTCGACTTACCGGAGGAGCGCGAAGACTTGGATTCCGACGAACGGCGGGGACTCCGCGTCCGGCCCCTCGACCTCTCCCGGGACCGGGGCTTGGTGCGGCGCGGAGCCGACTGCCGGACTTCAAGGAGCTTTCGAGACCGCTCTCGCAAAGCCTTCGGATGAAGTTTCCGGCAGTCAGGGCACGACTTCGTGTCGTGGTCTCGGCCGAGACAGAAGAGACACTCGAGGTGGGGGTCCGTGATGGACATCATACGACCACATTCCTCGCAGGGCTTAAAGCCGGGCATCCCTACGACACCTTAGGAGTCGTGAAGACTCGTTGAAGAAAACAGTGAAAAATTTCACAAAAAGATAGTCAAAAAGTGACTAGGGCACTGCTCTTCCCGGATCTGCGCTTACTGGCGCGGAAAAAGAAGAACTGACGTCAGCGCGCAGGGGCGGCGCCTAAGTACTGCCCGCGACGTCATCCCGGCGATCACGACGCCGACGACGGACGCGGAGCCGCACGACGCCGCCTACCGACGCGCAAGGGTACTGCTACGCAAAAAACTTTCCGGATCCAGCCTGACGCCTGGGGATATTCTAAGGTAAGGAATCTGTCACTAACGTGTCTCTTTCAGATATGTGTGAGCAATTTACTTCCTTTTTCAGAGCTTTAAGATATTGGGGCCTCTGAACATGGTCTTGCACGGGTGGCTTCTTATCTCTCTGACCATACCACGTTCATTTCTTTGGTTCGGTCAGTCTTCAAATTCAATCCCTCTTCAATTTCCCCCAGGACCTGCTCTTTGTCCATTTACATCTCTGCTTTTGCTTCAGCCATTCCTTTCTTCATCATCTCCTGCATTTATTATCACTAACATTTCAAGCCTAGGACTGTTTCTCCTCCTTTGCTTTTAATCTTCACAATGCTATATCAAATTGCTCACCTGCCATCTAGTGTTGGTTATATTCCGCTTCCAATTGCTTTAGTATTTCTTAGACTGACATTTACTTCTTTCTGACAAATTCTCCCTATGGCTGCCTTCCTCTAGGTCGAAAACTAGATGTCATTTTGATCCACCTCTCTTTCTCTTGCCTCTTACTTACTATTACTCTACACCTTTCTCCACTTTTATACCACTGAATGCCTTATTGTTACCTCATTTATTTTTCTCCCAACCGTTCTTCCAACACTCCATCTATTATTTCCCCTTGCTTCAATCAGTATGATGAGCACCTATTCATTTTCTGTTTCAACCCCGTCCAATTGCCCATCGTGTTTTTCTTCTCTTCACTGGATGCCCTTTTGTTCTCTTCTCCAATTTGTTTGCTCTGTACTGTTTAAGTATATTCATGTTCCTGCCCCCCCTCACCTCCCATCTTTAATCTCTTGGTACTTTGTAAAGTCCCCTTTTAACCTTTGTTCTACTCCACAAATTCATCCGTCATTCTGCAAATTCATACCCCTTCATAATTCCATTTTTGTTTCTTTTCATGCTTAAAAAAACCTTGTGGAACACTCCCCACCACTTTAGTCGAATCTGCTTGGTCAGCCCTGCCAAGCTTCCCAGGTCTACATGTGATGTTCTTCTCCAGACCAGGTTTGTTCTTTGAGTCTTGCTTATTCCATTATAAAACAGGATTACACGTCCCAGAATTCAAAGAAAAAGACCTGGTCTGGAGCACTATATCATGCATGGACCTGGGAATATGGCATCTATGCTTGGTTTCCTTCTTAAATGATCTCTTATCTTACAGTTTAAAGTGATAAATTGGGTAGCGAGCACAGCCCATTTTAATTACCTGGTATATCGTAGCAACATTAATTGGACTTTAATTGTCTGTTGTTTACTACTCAAGACACCTTAGAACTGTTAGCACTTTATATTACATGGCGTACCAGTTGGCAGACATTGTGCAGATTTAAATCTGATGTCCACTTCACTTAGCACTTTATTACTGTTTTTATTTTACATTAAGTGGTGCTTAGGTCGAGGAGGGTACCCAGAGTTAAAGTGCAAAAGAAATATTTTATGGGCATGGGGTACTCCCAAAAGTCCTGAATTCTGTGTTGTTGTATATTATTGCCCAATGTAGCTTGTACCAGTGATGATCTGATTAGGTTCCGAAAAATCTGGTCTCATTATACCACAGCTCGAAATTGTTTACTATCCGACAATATATATATATTTCTTAACTCCTTTATTATTATTCTCTTCTGCTTTAGTGACTCAATAAGCCATCTTATATTATGTACTCTATTGAAGGAATGCTTTGATTTTATCTTTGCTGCATGGTGAATTGCATGAATCAAATTCTTATGAAGCGTTGTATGAAAAGTTTTTATACAGATTTCGTCATTTTTAATATGAAAAATGTTTGTAAGGCTTTTTATGCTGACGCAATAAAATTGAATTGAACTAAAGAACAAGTTACTTACCTTCGGTAACAATATATCTGTAAGAAACATAGGTTAGTTATAGATTCCTTACCTTAGAATTACCCCCAGGCGTCAGACTGGATCCGGAAAGTTTTTCGTCAGCAGTACCCCTGCGCGTCGGAAGGTGGCGTCGGTCGACTCCGCGTTCGTCGTCGGCGTTGTGGTTGCCGGGATGACGTTGCGGTAGCTACATAGACACCGCCCTCGTGCACTGACGTCAGTTCTGTACACGACTTTTCACGCCAGAGGCGCAGAGCCATGCAAGACACTGACCACTGGTGCACAAAACTAGGGCCCTGAAAGGAAGACCTTAACCCTAGAAGTCAGTTCTCAGAACGGGGAGGATGGGTGGGACGGTAAGGAATCTATAACTAACCTATGTTTCTTACAGATATATCGTTACCGAAGGTAAGTAACTTGTTCATCTGAAAGAAACAGTTAGTTATAGATTCCTTACCTTAGAATAGATACCCCAGCAATACCAACCCCGGAGGTGGGTCTGCGAACTAAGTTCACACCAGAAAGTCCTGGAGAACAGAACGGCCAAAGAAGCCGTCTCTCCGGACTTGGCTGTCTAGGCAGTAGGGTTTGGTGAACGTGTGCAGCGATGCCCACGTAGCTGCCAGACAGTTGTCATTCAGGGGGACTACTCGTCACAACGCAGTAGTAGCTGCAGTCGCCCTGGTGGAATGGGCGCGCAGCCCCACTGAAGGCTCCATCTTTGCCAAAGAGTAGCAGACTTTGATGCACAGAAAGACCCACCTGGAGATGGTTCGTTTGTGCACGGCCGAACCTTTCGTAGCGCCCACGTAACCAACAAAGAGTTGGTCGTCCACCCGGAATTGTTTGGTGCGATCCAAATAGAAAGAAAGCGCACGTTTTGGATCCAGACGGTGGAGCCTCTCTTCCTCTTTTGAAGGATGCGGAGGCGGAAAGAAGGTGGGCAAAGTGATGGTTTGGCCAATGTGGAAAGAAGTAACCACCTTAGGAAGAAAGGAAGGTCTTGTTCTCAGGACGACCTTGTCCGGATGGACAGCCAGAAAGGGAGGCTTAGAAGAAAGAGCTTGCAGCTCACTCACCCTGCGTGCAGAGGTGATGGCCACCAGAAAGGCAGTTTTCAAAGTGAGAAGTCGGAGAGGACAGTTATGTAGCGGCTCAAAGGGAGCGCACATGAGGTAGGTAAGAACCAAGTTCAAGTCCCACTGAGGCATTACGAAGGGAACAGGAGGAAAAAGATGAGTAATGCCCCTAAGGAATTTATTTACAACAGGGGATTTGAAAAGAGAAGGCTGATCAGGAAGCCCAAGGAAGGCTGAAATGGCCGAGAGGTAGCCCTTTAAAGTGCCCAGAGCAGAGCCCTGCTGGGCCAAAAAAGGAGGAACAAGAGAACCTCAGAAAGAGGGGCGGAAAGGGGATTCACAGCCTTTGCTGCGCACCATGCCACAAATTTGTTCCATCTGCAGGCGTATACCGTCTTAGTGGAGGGACGCCTGGCTGCCAAGATAACATCGCAGACTTCGGGAGGCAGGTCAAACGACGTCAACTGCCGCCGCTCAATCTCCACGCAAGGAGGTGGAGGCTGGACAGGTTCGGGTGGAGGACCGTCCCCTGGTTCTGCGACAGAAGATCCTTCCGAAGACGCAGTCTGATCGGAGGATCGATGGCCATGTTGAGCAGCTCGGGATACCAGACTCTTCATGCCCAATCCGGAGCCACAAGAATGACTTGGGCCCGGTCGCGCTTGATCTTCTTCAGCACTCTGGGCAGAAGTGGTATAGGCGGAACTCCCCTCGCGTCGAAAAGCGTCGCCTGGCGAGTGCCGCCTTGGAAATTCCAAAGCGCAGAATTGCTGACATTGCGCGTTCTCTTCGGTGGCGAATAGATCTAACCAAGGCTCTCCCCACTGCTGAAAGAGACCTTGCACCACCTTCGAGTGAAGACGCCATTCGTGATCCATCATGCACCTGCGGCTGAGTTCGTCCGCCCTAGCGTTCAGTGAACCTGCCAGGTGTTGAACCACCAGGGATATGCCCTGATGTTACAGCCATGTCCAGAGGCGGAGGGCCTCTTAACATAGGGTCCACGACCCCACCCCGCCCTGTTTGTTGCAGTACCACATGGCGGTGGTGTTGTCCGTGAACACCTGCACTACTCATCCCCGGACAGAGTGAAGGAATGCTTTGAGTGCAAGACGGATCGCCCAAAGCTCCAGAAGGTTGATGTGGAGCCCAGACTCCGCCGGAGACCAGAGGCCTCTGATCTCCGCCTCTCCCATGTGGCCGCCCCATCCCAGAAGGGATGCGTCTGTCACCACTGTGTGTTCTGGTTGGGGAAGGGAGAGGGATCTGCCCTTGACCCAATCCTGGTTCGTTAGTCACCACTGCAATTGTCGTGCAGTGCCCTCTGAGATCTGGACGCAATCGGACAGATTCCCCTGATGCTGCGCCCACTGGAACTTCAGGTCCCACTGCAGAGCCCGCATGCGCCACCTGGCATGATCTACCAGAAGGATGCAGGAGGCCATCAGACCCAGCAGCCTGAGGGTCATCCTGACCGAAACCCAGGATAGAGGCTGAAAGATCAGAATCATAGCCCGAATATCCCGGGCTCGCTGTTCGGGAGGATAAACCCGAAACTGTGTCGTGTCCAGAACCACTCCGATGAAGAGGAGCTTCTGAGAGTGAGTCAGGTGTGATTTCGGCACGTTGATGGAGAACCCCAGCGAATGCAGGAGGTCAGCCGTAGTCTGGAGGTGGGAGACGACAGCCTGGGGCGAGTCCGCCTTCAACAGCCAGTCGTCAAGATGGGGGAAGACTGGAACTCCTGATCTGCGCAGATGAGCTGCGACCACCGCCATCACTTTCGTGAACACCCGAGGGGCGCTGGTAAGGCCAAAGGGGAGGACGGTAAACTGAAAGTGCTTGTGGCGTACCGTGAACTGCAGATAACACCGGTGGGCCGGCAGGATGGGGATGTGAAAATAAGCGTCCTGCAAGTCCAACGCTACCATCCAGTCTCCAGGGTCCAGGGCAGACGAGACCTGAGCGAGCGTCAACATTTTGAACTTCTCCTTCCGGAGGAAGCGGTTGACGTTCCTGAGATCCAAGATAGGACGCAGGCCTTTGTCCTTCTTGGGCAGCAGAAAGTAGTGGGAATAGCAACCACGACCTACTTCTGGGACAGGAACGCGCTCGATGGCTCCCTTGGCCAAGAGTGCCGAAACTTCCTGTTGGAGAAGGGCCAGGTGATGCTCCGACATGCGATGGTACTGAGGTGGCATGGATGGAGGGGTAGTCTCGAAGGGGAGGGAGTAGCCCCTACAGACTATTTGCAAAACCCACCTGTCCGACGTGATGGTGCGCCAGTGGGGGAGGTGATGGAGGATCCTGCCACCCACTGGCATTTGGTGGCCCTGAAAGGTCGGACTAGGAGGGTTTGGAGGCTGCTGCAGAGGGGGCTGAGGTGGACTGGCCCGCCCGCTGGCCCCCAGAACCACGGCGGTGGTTCCCATGTCCCCGGCCGAGCTGGGGCTGAACAGCTTGCTCTGGCCTGTCGCTGTGGGCAGGACGTAGCGGGCACCCCTTCCGTAGCCACGAAAGTGGCGAAAGGCAGACTGCGCAGGGCGGGTGGTGGAGAGGCCCAAGGACCTGGCCGTGGCATGAGAATCCTTAAATGCACTCTAGCGCGTTGTCTGCATTGTCGCCGAAAAGGCGACGGCCATCAAAGGGCATGTCCATAAGGGTGGATTGGACATCCCCGGAAAAACCAGTCGAACGCAACCAGGCGTAGAGTCGAAGGGCTACTGACGTGGAAATCGTTCTGCCAAGTGCGTCGGCGGTATCCAGCCCACAGTGGATGGTAAACTTCGCTGCATCTCTACCCTCGGCAACTGCACGGGAGAGCACGGCCCGGGCCTCCTCCGGGCACTGGGGCAGCACCTGCGCCACCGTATCCCACACAGAGTGGGTGTAACGGCCCAACAGACATGCGGTGTTTACCGACCGCAGTCCCAAGCTGGCGGAAGAAAACATTTTCTTCCCAAGGTGGTCCAGCTTTTTGGATTCCCTAACCGGTGGTGCGGTAGGAAAGGCGCCTTTAGAAGTGGAGGCTTGGACCACCAAGCTCTCAGGGGTGGGGTGTTGGGAGAGGAAAGTGGGGTCGCCCGGGGCCAGGCGGTGGTGTCGGGCAATCATCCTGTCCACAGGAGCCCCTGTGTTGGGCCTAGACCACGTGCCCAAAATGATGTCCGTGAGGGCTTCATTAAACGGCAGCAGGGGATCTCAAGAGCTCGCTGCCGGTTGAAGGACCTCTGTCAGGAGGTTAGTCCCGTCTGCCACCTTAGGTAGCTCGAGGTGGAGAGCCTCGGCCGCCCCACGCAACACCACTGCGTATGATGCTCCCTCCTCCATAGCCACGGTAGGAGGAGACAACATGCCAAGGTCTGGTAAGGTATCCAGACCACTGGCTTCCCCCAGTTCCTCTCTCCAGTCCTGTTCATACACCAACTGGTCGGTTAAATGGTCCCCAGAACCCTCCCAGTCCTCCTCACCCTCCTCTGGCTGCCAATCTGGTCTCAAAGAGCCAGGGTAGAACAGGGGCACAAAAGTACCCGCCGGCGTCAGATCCGGCGTCGGTCGACGCCGGTCCGACTCCGTGTCTCCCTCGAGGTGGAGGCCGGGGTCGACGTCGGCTGGGGACACAGCTGACGCCGGTGGCGGACGTGGTGCCGGTGGGATCGGCGCCGGGGGAGGCGTAACAAGGTCGACCGGCACCGATCCGGATCCAGGCCTGGATCCAAGGGGACCCTGCGGAGCCGAAACCGCCGAAGGCCCAGGGCCACCAGCCAAGTCCGCGGGGCCCGGAGGCGCGCCGGCGGAGTTGGGCTGCCCAAAGATGGCGTGCATCGCTTTGTAGAACTGACGAAGCTGGGAAGGTGGGGAAACCCGGACCTGCAGGAGGGGCACCACCCGCATCCCTCGGCGCGTCGGCCGACGGACGGGGAGAAGTCGAACAGCGACGATGCTTCTTCGACTTCTTTTTGTGCTTCGACTTACCTGACCCCAAGTGCGAAGACTTAGAGGAAGAGTGGTGTTGGCTCCGAGACCGGTCCCTCGACCTCCGTAGCCGACTGGGACCTCGATCGACACGGAGCCGACTGCCGGGCCTCGAGTAGCTTTCGGGACCGCTCCCGCAAAGACTTTGGGGCCATGGTCCAGCAGTCGGAGCACGACTTGGGGTCGTGGTCGCGCTCCAGGCAGTAGAGGCACATGCGGTGCAGATCCGTCACCGACATCAGTCGGTTACAGGAACCGCAAGCCTTAAAGCCGGGCATCCCTCGTGCACCAGGAGTCGATGGACTCACAAAACAACGAAGTCTACAAAAGTCGAGAAAAAAGTTCAGTCCAAAAATGACTGGGAGTACCGCTCTCTCCGGATCTGCGCTTGCTGGCGCGGAAAAAGAAAGAACTGACGTCAGCGCATGAGGGCGGCGTCTATGTAGCTACCGTGACGTCATCCCGGCGACCACGACGAACGCGGAGTCGACCGACGCCACCTTCCGACGCTCAGGGGTACTGCTGACGAAAAGCTTTCCGGAACCAGTCTGACGCCTGGGGGTAATTCTAAGGTAAGGAATCTATAACTAACTGTTTCTTTCAGATGTTTATGTTCATGAGGTTCTAAGATATTGCATTCTTATATGCTATATTTCTGTACAATATGAATTCATTTTGTACACTTCCTTAGTGAAACAGCTTTATAATAGGAATGTGGAATTTTATAAACTACTTGTCCACGAGACAGAATGCTTCAGAAATCTACGTGCTCTGTAAAATAAAATCAACTTGTCCCAATTAGTGCCAAGCATTGACATGACAAATCATGCTGGCATTCTCATTATATCAGGGCTCTGATAAAAGCATCTCATGTTATAACAGGGCTTGGAGTTTAGCAAGTCTGTGATATTGCTAAGCTTCGCAAATCTACATACATGGGCTGGAAGTATGTGGGAAGCGGTATTTTCAGGGCTGCACTGCCCTGTGAGTCTGTGCACACCCACTCACTCACTTGTTTAATGGATTCAGCAACTCCTCTCCATTCTCTTCCCACACTGGAAAAGGTTGGACGTTTACTCCTGACAAAGACAGGAGTAAAACTTTTTCAGGGTAGGGGAAAATAGCGGGTGTAGGGAAGATACAATGATTCAGCTGATATTTGCATGAGCAAACATATCTGAATATCTGCTCATGTAAAAATGGAAATCACCAAAGCGTGCTAGGAGTACAGTTTTTTGGCCTACTTTTACAAACTCCTGAAAGGCATAAATCTGCACCACTGCATGTACAAATATCTAGGGGTGCACCTTTATGACCTTCTTTAAAAACGGAGTCCCCAATTTATTTTCATGTTGCCTATGATGGTTCTACACCATTTATTAATTACCAAGATCTCAATCATTCTTCTTTTTAAATACTGCCATGCATCCAACACGTTTTACTAAATGGTGCCTCAAAGAAGTTGTATTTCAAGTTGTACATTAGTTTAGCAGAGCAGGTTACTTACCTTTGTAACACTCTTTCTGGTGGATACTTTATCTAACCCCATAGTCCTCACCTTAGAATACTCCCCAGACACCACACTGGATCCGGAAACTTTTCATCAGCAGTGTTCCACCACGCTGCTAGGTGGCACCATGCGGCTCTATTCAACACAGGAAGTGACAGAGCAAAGCCGTACATAAGTGCCACTCCTGCGCGCTGACATCAATCTTTTCCTTTTCTGCGCCCTCAGACGTAGAGTGTAAACAATTGTTGGTGCCAGTGTGCTCATCTCTCACTCAAGACCTTTATAGATGCTAAAGAGAGGGCCTTCCAAAGAACAGGGAAGCGGGAGAGAGTGAGAAATCTGCAGTTAGAGGATCCACCAGAAGCAGCTTTACCAAACTGCAGTAACTTGTTCTTCTGATGGACACTTCTAACCGCAGATTCCTCACCTTGGAATAGATACCAAAGCAGTACCTTCCGTGGTGGAGGGTTTGTGGAGTGGGTTCAGACCAAAAAGTCCTGCAGGACCAAGCAGGTGAAGTGTCCTACCCACTGGACCTGGCAGTCTAAATAGTAGTACTTTGAGAATGTATGCATTGATGCTCATGCAATGCCAAGGACACACTGCAAACAAATTCAGTGGTACCAGCCTTAACCCTAGTGAATTGGGCTCCTAGATTTTCGGGGGCTGATTCTTGGCCAGTGCATAGAAGATCCTGCTGCAGAGGACAATCCACCTCAATGTACAAGTTACTAACTTGTGTAACGATATATCTGTAAGAGACAGTAGTTAGTGACAGATTCCTTACCTTAGAATATCCCCAGGCGTCAGGCTGGATCCGGAAAGTTTTTGCGTAGCAGTACCCTTGCGCGCGGTAGGCGGCGTCGTGCGGCTCCGCGTCCGTCGTCGGCGTCGTGATCACGTCGCGGGCAGTACTTAGACGCCGCCCCTGCGCGCTGACGTCAGTTCTGTACACGACTTTCCGCGCCAGGAACGCAGAGCCATGCAAGAAGCTGACATAGGTGTCTGAAAAATACTAGGGCCCTGAAAGGGATGTCCTTAACCCTAGAAATCAGTTTGCAGAACGGGGAGGATGGGTGGGCGGTAGGAATCTGTCACTAACTACTGTCTCTTACAGATATATCGTTACACAAGTTAGTAACTTATGCATCTGAAAGAGACACGTTAGTGACAGATTCCTTACCTTAGAATAGATACCCCAGCAATACCAACCCCGGTGGTGGGTCTGCGAACAAAGATCAGACAAGGAAGTCCCGGAGGACCGAACGGCCAAAGAAGCCGTCCCTCCGGACCTGGCTGTCAAGGCAGTAATGCTTGGTAAACGTGTGCAGCGAGGCCCACGTTGCTGCCTGACATATATCCTGCAGCGGAACACCGCGGCCTAAAGCCGTGGTAGCAGCCGTTGCCCTGGTGGAATGGGCACGCAGCCCAACAGGAGACTCCTTCTTAGCCAAAGAATAGCAGGCCTTGATACACAAGATGACCCAGCGGGAGATGGTACTTTTGTGTACCGCCCGACCTTTTTTGGCGCCCACGTAGCCAACAAAGAGCTGGTCATCCACCCGGAACTGTTATGTGCGGTTGATGTAAAAGGAAAGCGCACGTTTTGGGTCCAGACGGTGGAGCCTCTCTTCCTCTCTGGAAGGATGCGGAGGCGGAAAGAAGGTGGGCAAAGTGATGGTCTGCCCAATGTGGAAGGCAGTAACCACCTTTGGCAAGAAGGACGGACGCGTCCTAAGAACAACCTTGTCTGGATGAACAGACAGAAAGGGGGTTTGCATGAAAGAGCCTGGAGCTCATTCACCCGCCGAGCGGAGGTGATGGCTACCAGAAAGGCTGTCTTCAGAGTAAGAAGACGAAGAGGACAGTTATGCAGAGGCTCAAAGGGAGCGCACATTAAGAAAGTAAGAACCAAATTTAAGTCCCACTGAGGCATTATAAACGGAACAGGAGGAAAGAGGTGTGTAATGCCTTTAAGAAACCTGTTAACAGGGGACTTAAAAGAGAGGGCTGATCAGGAAGCCTGAGGAAGGCCGAGATTGCACAAAGATAGCCCTTGATGGTACCCAGGGCAGAACCCTGTTGGGCCAGAGAGAGAAGGAACAGAAGGACCTCAGAAAGAGGGGCAGAAAGGGGATTCACAGCCTTTGCTGTGCACCATGCCACAAATTTGGTCCACCTGCAGGCGTATACCACCTTAGTGGAGGGACGCCTGGCTGCCAGAATCACATCACAAACTTCGGGAGGCAAGTCGAAAGGAATCAACTGCCGCCGCTCAATCTCCACGCAAGCAGGTGTAGACTGGACAGGTACGGGTGGAGGACCGTCCCCTGCTGCTGCGACAGAAGATCCTCCCGAAGAGGCAGACGGATCGGGGATCTACGCTCATATTGAGTAGCTCGGGATACCAAACTCTTCGAGCCCAGTCCGGAGCCACAAGAATGACTTGGGCCCGGTCGTGCCGAATCTTCTTCAACACTCTGGGTAGAAGTGGTATAGGCGGAAAGGCGTACAATAGACCGCAACTCCACTCGTGACGAAAGCGTCGCCGAGCGAGTGCCGCCTTGGAAATTCCAACGCGCAGAACTGCTGACATTGCGCGTTCTCTTCGGTGGCGAATAGATCTAACCAAGGCTCTCCCCACTGTAGAAAGAGTCCTTGCGCCACTTCCGAGTGAAGACGCCATTCGTGATCCATCATGCACCTGCGGCTGAGGTTCGTCCGCCCTGGCGTTCAGGGAACCTGCCAGGTGTTGAACCATCAGGAACATGCCCTGATGTTCCAGCCATGTCCAGAGGCGCAGAGCCTCCTGACAAAGGGTCCACGACCCCACCCCGCCTTGTTTGTTGCAGTACCACATGGCGGTGGTGTTGTCTGTGAACACCTGCACTACCTTCCCTTTGACAGAGGGAAGGAATGTCTTGAGTGCAAGTCGGATCGCCCGGAGCTCCAGAATGTTGATATGGAGCCGGGACTCCGCCGGAGACCAGAGGCCCCTGATCTCCGCCTCTCCCATGTGACCGCCCCATCCCAGAAGGGACGCGTCCGTCACAACTGTGTGCTCTGGCTGGGGAAGGGAGAGGGATCTGCCCATGACCCATTGCCGGTTCGAGAGCCACCACTGCAACTGTTTTGCAGTCCCCTCCGAGATCTGGACGTGATCGGACAGGTTGCCCTGGTGCTGCGCCCACTGGAACTTTAGGTCCCACTGCAGAGCCCGCATATGCCATCTGGCATGATTGACCAGCAGGATGCAGGAGGCCATGAGGCCCAGCAGCCTCAGGGTCATCCGTACCGAAACCCAGGATAAAGGCTGAAAGATCGGAATCATAGCCTGAATATCCCGGACTCGCCGTTCGGGAGGATAGAGCCCGAAACTGCGTCGTGTCCAGAACTGCTCCGATGAAAAGGAGCTGTGGAGAAGGAATCAGATGCGACTCGGCACATTGATGGAGAACCCCAGCGAGTGCAGGAGTTCGGCCGTAGTCTGGAGGTGGGAGACGACTGCCTGGGACGAGCCCGCCTTCAGCAGCCAGTCGTCGAGGTAGGGGAAGACTGAAACCCCTGCCCGGCGCAGATGAGCTGCGACCACCGCCATCACTTTCGTGAACACCCGAGGGGCACTGGTAAGGCCAAAGGGGAGCACGGTGAACTGAAAATGCTCGAGGCCTACCGTGAACCGAAGGTAACGCCGGTGGGCCGGCAGGACGGGGATGTGGAAATATGCGTCCTGCAAGTCCAACGCTACCAACCAGTCTCCAGGGTCGAGGGCAGTCAAGACCTGAGCTAGGGTGAGCATCTTGAACTTCTCCTTCCGGAGGAAGCGATTGGCGTTCCGGAGGTCCAAGATAGGACGCATGTCCTCCTTGTCCTTTTGGGCACCAGGAAGTAGTGGGAGTAGCAACCACGCCCTACTTCTGGGGTCGGAACATGCTCGATGGCCCTCTTGGCCAAGAGGGCCGTGACTTCCTTCTGCAGAAGTACCAAGTGATCCCCTGACATGCGGTGGAATTGAGGTGGCATGGCTGGGGGGTGGACTCGAAGGGGAGGGAGTAGCCCCTTCGGACAATGTCCAAGACCCACCTGTCCGAGGTGATGGTACGCCAGTGGGGAAGGTGATGGCGGACCCTGCCCCCTACTGGCGTGCTGTGCACCTGAAAGGAGGGACTAGGAGGGTTTGGAGGCCGCGGACGGGTTGGAGGTGGTGGCCTGACCCGCACGCTGGTTGCCCGATCCGCCACGGCGGAATCCACGTCCTCGGCCACGCGAAGACGCCTGCTGCGCGGGCCGGTGGCTGGGCTGCTGACGTGAAGGGGCGCCCTACCGTGGCCACGATAGGGGCGAAAAGCAGAAGTCAGCGGAGGGCGTGTAGCAGAAAGGCCCAGGGACTTTGCAGTAGCCCGTGAGTCCTTAAAGCGCTCCAACGCATGGTCTGCTTTGGACCCAAAAAGACCGACTCCATCAAAGGGCATGTCCATGAGAGTATTCTGGACATCCCCTGAAAAACCAGTGGTTCTCAGCCAGGCGTGGCGTCGTAGCGCCACCGTCGTTGCAATAGACCTGCCCAGTGAGTCGGCGATATCAAGGCCACAACGAATTGTATATTTGGCCGCATCCCTTCCTTCCGCAATGGCGCGGGAAAGCAGTGTCTGGACCTCCTCAGAACACTGGGGCAAAACATCCGCCACCGAATCCCACAAGGAGTGGGTATATCGGCCCAAAAGGCAAGCGGTGTTGATGGACCGCAAGCCAGCACTGGAGGAAGAAAAACCCTTCTTCCCAAATTGATCCAGGCGTTTGGATTCCCTATCCGGAGGGGCGGTAGGGAAGGCGGTTTGGGAAGCGGAGGCTTGGACAACCAAGCTCTCAGGGGTGGGGTGGACAGAGAGAAACAGGGGTCGCCCGGAGCTGGGCGATGGCGTCGGGACACGTTCCTATCCACAGGAGCCCCTGTGTTGGGCTTGGACCAGGCGCCCAAAGAACGTCAGTGAGGGCGTCGTTAAACGGCAGCACAGTCTCCGAAGAGGAGGCTGCCGGCTGAAGCACCTCTGTCAAGAGATTAACCTTGACCGCCACAGCAGGGAGTTGGAGATGTAAGGCTCCAGCTGCCCTACGCAACACCGTTGCAAAATTGGCTCCCTCCTCCGTAGCCACGGGAGGAGACAGCATGCCAGTGTCAGGGGAAGTATCTAGACCACTGGCATCCCCTAGACCCTCTGTCCAGTCCTCATCGTACTGACACTGTTGTGTCAGAGGGTCATCAGACCCCTCCCAGTCCTCCTGGTCCTCCTCAGGTTCAAAATAAGGGGGAGGAGGGACATTTGGGACCCAAGGTCTCATCGGCGCCGGAACCGGCGTCGAGCGACGTCGGTCCGGGTCCATGTTTGGAGCCGGAAGGAACTGGGGAACGACGCCGCTCGGAGCCCCAGGCGGCGTCGAGAACGGCACCGGAGACATCGGCGCCGGCTGAGGTGTTGTTAGGTCGACCGGCGTCGATGGGGGTTGTGGAGCCGGGATCGAGGCCGGGGCCGGAGCCGGGATCGAGGCTGGAGGCACGGGCGACGCCGGGGCCGGAGCCGTCGGCGACGCCGGAGCAACCCCATCAGGGCCCGCGGGGCCCGAAGGCGCACCGGAGGGACCTGGAGGCCCGAAGAGGCGGGCCATGGCCGACAGGAATTCCTGCACTTTGGCCGGATCCGCCCCGAACCCGGGAAGGGCGGGTATGGCGGGGGCGACTCCACAGGCATGTCCGGGGCCGCGGGGCGGGGACGGTGCCGGGAGGGGCCTCAGCCGAGTCGCGAGACCGGCGAGGCGAAGTCCTAGAGTGATGATGCTTTTTGGACTTCTTGTGTTTCGACTTACCGGACGAAGAAGACTTCGACGCCGACGACCGGTGTGGACTCCGCGATCGACCCCTGGACCTCTCACGCGACCGGGGCTTCCGCGGAGCCGAATGCCGGGCCTCGAGGAGCTTTCGAGACCGCTCTCGCAAAGCTTTCGGGTTGAGGGCCTGGCAGTCGGTACAAGACTCCGTGTCGTGGCCTCGGCCGAGGCAGAAGAGACACTCCCAATGCGGGTCGGTGACGGACATCATCCGAGCACAGGCGTCGCAACGTTTGAAACCGGGCATCCCTACGACACCTTGATAGAGAAAAACAGTGAAAAAATTCACCAAAAAGTATGGTCAAAAAATGACCAGGGCACTGCTCTTCCCGGATCTGCGCTTGCTGGCGCGGAAAAAGAAGAACTGACGTCAGCGCGCAGGGGCGGCGCCTAAGTACTGCCCGCGACGTCATCCCGGCGATCACGACGCCGACGACGGACGCGGACCCGCACGACGCCGCCTACCGACGCGCAAGGGTACTGCTACGCAAAAAACATTCCGGATCCAGCCTGACGCCTGGGGATATTCTAAGGTAAGGAATCTGTCACTAACGTGTCTCTTTCAGATATTAGCGTATATGGGCATGAAGCAGGGGGCAGGTTTAGGATATCCAAATTGGCAGTTTTGCTAGAATTATGGTTCGTCATGGTGTCCGTGTATCGTGCCCCCTATCTACATTAGGACGTATTACACAATTTCTCTGTGTGTCTAGAAATTTGGGACCAGTTAATGCCTCCTGGGGCTTGTCTCCCGTACTAATCTGTGTGGATTTAATAGAGTTACCACCATGTACTTCCCTGATGTGGTGTGTAGCTCTGCCCACCCTCTCATAGTTTCCCCTGTTTTGCTCTTCAACGATTCTGCCCTCCTTATTATTGCCTAGATTTTTTATTGCTGTTTCTAGAAGATTCAGTTTATCCCAAAGCTGTGTGAAGCCCTTATTTAAAAAACCTTGTACATCGTTAGCCATTATATCTACAGTTCCAACACCAACAATGGCGTCAGTTTCTGTAGTAGCTGCCTTGGTGTTACCCCAGCTGGAATCGAGGAACACATGGGCCATATCTGTCTGTGTGCCTACGGAAATGGTTTTAGTTTGACATCTATTTTTGTCATGTTCTATATCCGACCTATCCGTTACTTCGGGGGCTATCACAAATTTGGGTTTTCTTGCAGGTGCCCCCCGTTTTCTTTTTGCAGGCAAGACTTCACTTTTCCGTGCTATCACATTTTTCAATGCCTTAGTCCTAGTAGCTCTACCCACCGCCACTTCTGGCGTAGGTTCTAGACTTGAAACAATAGAGGGAGAGCGGGACGGAGATAAGGGGTTAATAGGGGATTTAGTAGACAGACCATCATCTACACTTACACCCATGCCAACTGCCAGAGTGTCTCTTTGCATTAATGGGTCCAAGGAGAGTCGTCGCTCAGTTAGTTCAATCTCGTGGATCAGTAGTGATTCTGCCCTTACCAAGAAGGCATCTAGTGTCCCCACTGCTCCCTTGCGTTTCTCCATTCCCTTTTAAAACTCAGCTGATAAGTACAGGCAAGAGGCAACAGGGAAAAGAACAACAATATATGGGGGATTCTCAATATGCAGTACCTTCCTGTGTCAGCAGATGTCCGATCCGTAGTTTCCAATGACAGGGTGTTAGGGAATTTTGCCCAGCCTCTTCCGGGCTATGACGGGCGCAGACGGGCCCGCCCTTGGCCCGGGCTTGGCGCTGCGAGAGCCCTGGCCCCCTTTTGAACGCCTCCTGGCGCTCAAAGATGCGGTGCACGACGTGCGCGCCGCAAGAGATGGTGGGAGATGGAGTTCCCTGGTGGCGACAGGCAATGGCGGTTAACGGGCGTCTGCACGGCCCAGCAGCGGCGTCCCAACAGTGATGGCAGCAACAGAAAACACTCAGCCGGTATGATTCAATCTATCTATACTTCAAAAAAGCACCGGCTGATTTGTCCTCCTTGTTTTAATACTTAAAGACTGCAAATATACCTCTTTGTAGCAGTTATATCCGTTGTATCCCTGGCCACTCATTAGTCACTCAGTCTCTTATTAATGTTGGCAGCAGGAAAGTTTCAGTTAGCCAAACGGAAGAGAAAAAGAAGAAGAGAAAAAAAGAAAACGAAAGGGGAGAAAAAACCCGAAGACTTTACTCCCCCGATGCTCAGCAAACCTTTGTTCTTGATGCGGTATGCGTCCAGATCCAGGCCATTCCTCGTGGCTGCCAAAGCCCCAGACCGGCTCAGCAGGAGACCAAGCAGCAATGCTCCCCAGCAGGGTCACACCCTTGTGGAGCACGCACCAGCGATCTCAGAACGGCCTCACAAACAGCCGGCCGGGAGCCCCCGCCAATCGCGGCACTCCTGTGGCTCAACCTCCCCAGCCAACAGGTGGTTCAGGCATGCAAAGGAAGTGGAACCACGGTCACGGTCCGCATTGCGTCCGAAAGCCAGAATCAACAATCCTTCGCCGAACACCCAGCGGCCGCCCTCGCACTGAACAGCAGCTAGGTATGTGCAACAGCCGACTCCATTGCACCTTTGAACCACCATCACATGCGTCATAAGTAACAAGAGCTGCAGTTGTACTTCTCTAGAGCATAAAAAGTAGGGTTGTGTCTCAGGCGCAGATGAAGCTACAGTGATTACATGTGAATAAGGATGACATTTAAAATGTTGGGCTTGTCTTTACAGTGCCAACATGATTGTGCCCCAAACAATCTTTGGGGGAGAAAATAACGTTGAGGCCTATTCACAAAGGTATTTCAGACGTAAACTTATTTACGCCTAGCAGCAAATCACTAAGGACTTTCAGGCCAGAGTAAATGAATGTACTACAGTGGATTTTTCTGGCACAAGTGTGGAGAAAGCTACAATAGTAAATCCCACTCAAGGTGTGGCTTAACGAGTGTTCCAAGGTATGGTTTGCCTTGGAAGTTTGGGAAAGCCCACAAAACATTTATGTCTGTGAGTATTCTTAAACTTCAATCCAAACCCTCAGACCATGAAAACGGTCAGAGATTTACTAACTCCCATTCAAAGATGAGAAGGGGAATGGATGGAAGAGCTTTCTCCACAGTGAAAAATATGGAGAAGGCTCTGTGGAGAAAACAAATTGTGAGTTTGTTCAGGGGACTCCATCTCCTCCGTGTGGACCTCTACACTGTAGAAATCTACAGCGCAACAAGAAAGGCGGGGCCGGCATCGGCCACGCCGAGTTATGGCGGTCGTGCCGGCCCCGAATGACCAGAGAGGCGGGCCCCTGTCGCGCCAGGAGTGACGCGACGGGCCCGCCTCGCCAGCAATTGGTCAGGGATCGGGGCGGGACCCGGAAGTGATTGCAATCACTTCCGGGTCACGCCTCTGGGCAGGGGCCAAGCCGGTCAGAACCGGCTTGTCCCGCAAAAGGGTTAAAAGGCGAGGGAGCGGGGGAATCGGCCTCTGTTGCCCCCCGCTCCTCCAGCTTCCTCACGCCAGCCTCGCTAGGAGGCTGCTAATCTTTTTCCTTTTATCTTGCAGGACTGCGGAAGAATACCGGCGATCGGAGGCGTGCGACCCGGCATTTTTCGTAACGGCGGTGCTCTGCTGGAATCGCAGGATTGTGGCGGGGTAGCGTGGACGGCGACCGGAGGCGCGCGGCCCGTCAGGTAGTGCTCGCTGGGGAGGTAAGAGGAGTCAGGCTACCGGGGGCATTTACAGGGGCCGCACGGAAGGCAGGGGCAGCGCGGGAGGTCACTGTACTCCTGTCGATTGTACTGGTGCCTTGCGTGGTTTCAACAGTTGGAAAGCCAACGCACGGGATTTAGAAAGGGGAGCTGGGGCGTTTCTGGCGCGTGTCGCGGCGGCAGCGCAATAGCGGGTGCATGATTGCTCGGGAGCTCCATCAGTGAGGAAAAACACCAGATAAACACGGAGCGAGTGTTGAGCGCTGGGCTTCTCTGAAGCTGGGGACTTGTTGGGATCAGTGGCGCTTGTGTGGGTTTCAGCGAGGAGAAGTTGGGGGGAATTCAGGCGTTTCCCAGGGTTTTGTGGTACTAGGGCCATATGCTCTGGGCTCCTTGGGGACCTGAATTTTAAAAGAGGTGTGGAACATTTTAGTTTAAGGTGACAAATAGCAAGCCATTAGGCTGCTGGGGGGAGAGTTTTTGCGGCGAGATAAAGGGGACAGAATATAAGGAAGGAATTGTTTGGTTTCCCTTGATCTTTTTTATATTACAGTCGGGGAGCACCGGGACGACAAGCAAGTGGTCTGGAGTCCTGTTCCAGGTGTCTTGGAAGACCGTCGTGGACACGGGCGGGCCTGCATTACAGCGCCACCGGGAGCCACGCGCGTTGAGCGAATCTCACGTGCCCCACTAGACTAGCTGGTGTGGGGTGGCTCTGGTGGTGTGTGTGCTCACGGCCGGTCTGTGTGCCTCCAGCGTAAGGGTAAGGGCTTGGACTGTGTGCCAAGTCGTGCAGGTGCGGCAAAGGTGTGGTTGGCTAGGCTACTGATCCGTGGCCTGTGTTTTGCGGTTGAAGGTACAGTGCTTACTGTGAGGGGGTTGCAATGGCCGGTAAGGCGAAAGGAGGCGACCAACGCTCCCGTATGGAGAAACTCATGGAAGCTATGATGAAGAAAGTTGACGAATTGGGGCATGGCCTGGCTGACCTCCGGGAAAAGGTGGAAGGGCCAGAGGAGAGGGCTAGGCGCAGCATGGTGCCACCCAGGGCAGCTTTTCCCCCTCTCCCCAAACGGGTTAGATCCAAAAGGGGGGAGCCAAGTGAACCTGTCACTCCGGTCCCGCAGCCCAGGGAGGAGCCAGTGCCAAGGGGGGGGGGGGTGACCTACCGATACCTAGTGACCCTGCCCCTCAACCCCACCCGGTTCCTGTGGGGGGGGCTCCATTAGGGGATAGCCCCCATATTCCTGGGATTCCTGCGGGAGGTAACCCTGTCCCTCAGGATCTAGCTGCGCAGCTGCGATGGTCTTGCCTTGGTTAGGAAAGGTAGGGATTTTGTCACCAGCGGTAGGTACCACTGGCATCGGGGGGGATGCACTTGCAGAGGCAAAGCGGATAGTAGCCCGGTACAATGGGACGCCGGGGGATAAGCCAGGGGAAGGGTCGGGCACACCTCCCCCAGCCATTCCAGCAGGTGGCCCTCCCCCAGTGGAATCCACGAAAGGAGCAGCTGCACCAGGCTCAGAAAAGGAGAAGATGACGGAAGCGACGGGGGCAGCCCCAGCAGGTATATTGCAGACATTGCCTGTGTTAGGAGTGGGGGAATCCCGCTCAGAAAGGGAGCATGTGGCAAGACATGTCACAAAGGAGGTCAAGGAGAAAATATGGTCAGGGAATTATTTCAGTATGTTCTCGTTGCTGCTTGATGAGACTGAAAGGGAGGAAGCTAAGAAAAAGAAAGACTGGATGCTGCCAAGAGAATGGGCAAGTGAGTTACAGAAGTTCAGGATTGATGAGAGTCTGAATAACTGGATCAGGGGTTTTTCAATCTTTATGGCAGTAATGGCTGAACGCTTCCCTAATATGCAGGCAGAGATGGCATGTTATCAAAGCAGGATCACGGCGGCGCACAACAAATATGGTGGTGTGGGGTGGAAGGAGTATGATAAGAGTTTCAGAAGAGCTAAGGCATCTGACCCATCCCTCTCGTGGGACCGCATTGAGACAATAGCCTGGTTAGATAATTTTGGGGGACACCTCAGGACAACACAAAAAACCAGTCTTATCAGCCCTTTCAGTCCTTTCGGTCACAGTCCTCCACGGGCCCTTTCAACAACACGGGTAACGGGGGACAAGGAAGGGAACATGTTGGGACTTTAATAGGCGCACCTGCTACAGGCCCCCAGGCACGTGCAAGTTTAAGCACGCGTGCTCTATATGTGCCAACACCTCCCATCCGGAGTCAAAATGCTTTAAAAAATCCAAGGATAGAGGAAAAAGAAGCAGGAATGAGGGTATCATGCAACACAAGGCTTGGTCACCGGTTGATGTAACGGCAATGACACCCTGGTTAAACAAATACCATAGACACGCTGCAGCTAGGACATTGCTTGATGGTTTTAAGTTTGGCTTCAGGATCCCAGCACCGGACTATGTAGGGGCGGCGAAATGCAGCAATCAACTCTCTGTTAGGGCTAACCCAGGGGTGGCGGCAGCAAAAATTGGAAAAGAACTACGCTTAGGCAGAATAGCGGGGCCATTTGACTCCATCCCGGTTACAAATTTTGTCTGTTCCTCACTGGGGGTAGTCCCAAAGAAGGAGGTGGGAGAATTCAGGTTGATACATAACCTGTCAGCACCCAGGGGTAATTCATTAAATGATGCCATCAGTGATGAGATTTGCAGTGTGAAGTATGCCTCTTTCGACCAGACAGTGGAGATGCTCAGGGAATTGGGCCCGGGAGCCTTGTTGGCAAAATCTGACAGAGTCCGCCTTTCGTTTGCTGACGGTCCACCCATCGGATTTTCATCTTCTGGGTTTTCAATTTCAGGGCAAGTTTTACATGGATATGTGTATGCCTATGGGTTGCTCGATCTCCTGTGCCTATTTTGAACAATTCAGCTCATTTCTGGAATGGGTCTTTCGACAGGTGACGGGGCACCGGTTTGTTATGCATTACCTTGATGACTTCCTTGTCTTGGGATCGGCGGGCACCCGGGAGTGTGAGTGGGCGCTGCAGGAGTTTTGCACGCTCATGCAGTCTCTTGAGGTTCCGCTGGCACCGGGTAAGACAGTCGGGCCAGCAACAACGATAGAATTCTTGGGTATTGAGCTAGACTCAGTGCAGGGGTGCTTCCGCTTGCCCGCAGACAAGATTGCCAACTTCAAGGGATCTTTGCAGGAGTGCTTGGCAAAAGGAGGGTCACCCTACATCAGTTGCAGCAGACGGTAGGACAGTTGAATTTTGCACTAAGGGTCATCCCTATGGCGAGACCATTTTCCAGGTCCATCGCACAAGCCATGTCCGGTCTCAAGGAGAAACACCATCACACCAGACTGTCGGCTGAGGTCAGGCAGGACATGCAGATTTGGATGGCATTCTTGCGTGACTTTAACGGCAGGGCAGTGTGGCCCAGTCCACCCACTGCATCAGCAGAGTTAGGTTTAATGACTGACGCTGCGGGAAGTGAGGGATTTGGTGCCATACTCGGTACTGAGTGGGTGGCACAGCGGTGGCCGGCGTGGTGGGTGGAATCTGGGCTGACGACTAACATCGGTTTTGGAGTTGTTCCCCATCTGGGTGGCACTAACAGTGTGGCCGGATTTATTGCGTAATCAATCTGTAGTGTTCTGGTCTGATAACATGACGGTGGTTGAATGCATTAATAATCAAACGGCACGGTGTAAGATGATTCTCAGGTTGTTGAAAGAGATAGTGTTATTATGCATGAGATTGAGCATGCAATTCAAAGCTAAACATGTGCCAGGGGTCTTGAATCATGCGGCTGACACTCTTTCTCGCTTCAAGATGCAGGTGTTCAGGGCACATCTCCCGTCTGCAGCAGCAACTCCCACACCCTTCCCAGACTGGCTTTGGCAGATTGGTGCCCCCAACTACCGGACCTCGTGGCAGCTAGCCTAGCTCCCAGGACCAGGAAAGCATACGAAGGGGCGTTCTGGGCATACTGTACCTTTTTGGGGAACGAGTGGTCTGAGAAGTAGCCGGACACGGGGGCACTGCTGGCATACTTAGGGGCTTTGAAAAAGGAGGGACGTTCAGCAGCAGCGGCTAGGCGGCAGATAGCGGCAATATCATTCTTTGCGCAAACAAGGGACAGGGGGGACCCAACTAACAGTTTCACAGTCAAAAAGGCGCTGAAGGGGTGGCAGCGTATGCAAGGGTCAACACCAGACACAAGGCGTCCAATAGGAGTCGAGCTATTAACGTCATTGCTGGGGTTCCTCCACGACATCTGCAACACCGCAGAAGAAGCCTTGCTATTCAGCTCTGCATTTTCACTAGCCTTTTACGGAGCGTTTAGGGTAGGTGAGCTGGTGGCGCAGAACAAGCAGGACAAAGAGGGTGGTCTACAGTGGGACAGCGTGAAGGTACAGGGGGACGTGCTATTGATATCACTCCGGAAGTCCAAAACCGACCAGGAGGCTCGTGGGGTAGGAATAGTACTGCACCGGGCGCGGGGTAACCCCTGCTGTCCCGTCGCTCATCTCGAATCCTTCCTGCGGCACCGACCTACTAAAGAGGGGGGGCCATTATTGATACATGCGAATGGTACTCCACTGACAAGGTTTCAGTTTAAGAGAGTCATGGACATGACAATACTGAGAGCAGGTTTGGATGCAGGTTGCTTTGGGACCCATTCCTTCAGAATAGGGGCAGCCACGGAGGCAACAGCGAGAGGTTTTCACGCTGGCAATGTTCAAAGGATTGGGAGATGGTCCTCCAACTGTTATAGACGTTATGTGCGACTGCATATGTTGTGAGTGGGTCAGTCACCGGTACTGATGCTTTTTCCTTCTCTGTTTACGTTGCAGTTTCTCAAACCTGTCACGCAGGGGGGAAACTGGAGATGACACAACAGCAGCATCAAGCAACACAAGGACAAGCACCGGCACCAAAGTCTGGACCCCATATCGTTTGGGTTATGGGACATTCATATGTACAGCGTTTGAATAACTTTTTTCTTACAGGCAACTACAGGTCTAGGGCGGCGCAGGCAGGTTTTCAGGTTTCATTTCATGGGAAAGGGGGTCTACGTTTTAGCCAGTTCAGGGCTTTTGTAGATGAACTATTGATGCGGGGGGACGCCCTCCCCAGTATCATCATACTGCACCTGGGAGGGAACGACTTGGCGAATCTGGGCAGGCGGGGACTGGTGGAAACCATAATCACCGAAGTGGGGTGGTTATCCCGGATATGCAGGGGTGCACCATCGCATGGTCGCAGATGGTGCCCAGGCTCCAATGGAGGGGGGTCAGCGAAAGCACTGAACCACTCGGTAAGGAGGGTCAATAACAAGATTGAGAGGCTGTTCAGGGCTCCGCAGTTGCAAACTATCGCCCATGGATGTATCAGAGGGGAGCCCTGCTACGTGAGGGACGGGGTCCATTTGTCAAAGGTAGGGAATGAAATCCTCATGGAGAATCTGCTGGCATGGTTGGGTGGTGTAGGAAACGGAGATAACCTACTAGGGAGCAAGTGGGGGGGCCAGATAGTCGGTCAACTATGCTGGCCTGTGGCGGTAAGGTCATGATTGGTGAGCAGTAAATTTAAGGTCCTTCGGGGCGGCGCCATTCTTGAATGGGCTCGCCCAAGGGGAGGGACAAGTGGTCTCTCTTAGAACTCCAGGGGCAGTTACAGCCGGTGGCTGGATGGGTGCGGGGGAGGGGGAGTAACGCTTTCCCAAGGCGAGTGGGCCACCCCGCACGTGGACAATGGCGCCAGAAAACGGCGCAGAACTGCAAGGGCCCCTTATGGAGATATTATACAGAACGTACGAGGGTAACCGGGGGGGGGGGAAGTACCCTCACGGTAAACGGGCCCTCTGCGCATGCGCACTCCGGTAGGAGGGCGTGGCATTATTGGATAAGGATCTGACACCAGTTATTGACCTTGCCGTAGGCTCCAATTTTTTGTTACGCAGAAAATTAAATGTATGCTATTTGGTTGATGTTGAGAACTTAGATTCGGATAGGAATACCTTTGTATTAGAGATATGTTAAGGTTAGGCATCTGGCATCTGTAAGTATCAATGTAATCAATGTCATTAAGTATTTTCTGCGTTAAGAATGTTTTGTAAAAATGTATATTAATTATGTGGTAATTTTTAATTTTTTATGTTAATAAATACGGCCGGGGGTTTACGACCCCTCATCCAAACTCGTCTCAGCTATCCATATGTCGGGTAAGATAAGGGAGGAGGGGGTATAGGCAGTACCTGGCCATAGAGAAAGGCGGGGCCGGCATCGGCCACGCCGAAGTTATGGCGGTCGTGCCGGCCCCGAATGACCAGAGAGGCGGGCCCCAGTCGCGCCAGGAGTGACGCGACGGGCCCGCCTCGCCAGCAATTGGTCAGGGATCGGGGGCGGGACCCGGAAGTGATTGCAATCACTTCCGGGTCACGCCTCTGGGCAGGGGCCAAGCCAGTCAGAACCGGCTTGTCCCGCAAAAGGGTTAAAAGGTGAGGGAGCGGGGGAATCGGCCTCTGTTGCCCCCCGCTCCTCCAGCTTCCTCACGCCAGCCTCGCTAGGAGGCTGCTAATCTTTTTCCCCACCCACCATCCCCTGAAGCTAAGGAGTCTTGAGGGTTTAATGAAGTTTTGGTTGTAGTGACAAGTCAAAGAAGTAATGTATAAAGTGTGGTATGTGTTTTCTCCTTCGTGGCTCGAAAGACATTTGCTTACTTTTCAGGTCATGTAACGTCGTATTTAGTGCTATCACTTGGTCAGGCGGTAAGGTCATGATTGGTGAGCAGTAAATTTAAGGTCCTTCGGGGGCGGCGCCATTCTTGAATGGGCTCGCCCAAGGGGGAGGGACAAGTTGTCTCTCTTAGAACTCCAGGGGAAGTTACAGCCGGTGGCTGGATGGGTGCGGGGGAGGGGGGAGTAACGCTTTCCCAAGGCGAGTGGGCCACCCCGCACGTGGACAATGGCGCCAGTAAACGGCGCAGAACTGCAAGGGCCCCTTATGGAGATATTATACAGAACGTCACGAGGGTAACCGGGGGGGAAGTACCCTCACGGTAAACGGGCCCTCTGCGCATGCGCACTCCGGTAGGAGGGCGTGGCATTATTGGATAAGGATCTGACACCAGTTATTGACCTTGCCGTAGGCTCCAATTTTGTTACGCAGAAAATTAAATGTATGCTATTTGGTTGATGTTGAGAACTTAGATTCGGATAGGAATACCTTTGTATTAGAGATATGTTAAGGTTAGGCATCTGGCATCTGTAAGTATCAATGTAATCAATGTCATTAAGTATTTTCTGCGTTAAGAATGTTTTGTAAAAATGTATATTAATTATGTGGTAATTTTTAATTTTTATGTTAATAAATACGGCCGGGGGTTTACGACCCCTCATCCAAACTCGTCTCAGCTATCCATCTGTCGGGTAAGATAAGGGAGGAGGGGGTATAGGCAGTACCTGGCCATAAGTAATAGGAGCCTGTTGGAATTCTCCCAGTAGTCCATATGCCTGGAAGCCTGTGCCTGGCATAGCTTTCCAGGTATACTAGTGAAGATTTCGTTGAACAGGAACAAACATGTGTAAAGGTACATACCGGCAATTGTAAAACTACGCCCATACTTTTACATTTTTTGGAAATAGGACACTTTAGCTCTAGCATAGCTCTCCATTCCTCAGACGAACCAACAAATTATTAGCCGTTTTGGTTGCTAGAAACTAGAATTTTCTTCACTCCGAAACGACACTTAGTCCTTCCTTGTTGAACGTTTAGCTGGAGCTAAAGAATGTATTTATTGATTTGTAGATGTTATACAGAATTGACCAAGCCACAAGGGCAGCAGAGTGCTTTAGAATGACTACTATAATATTAAGTATAACAGCAGGTATTGTCTGAGGAAAAATAAAAGTGAGATAATTAAAAAAAAGCACACATAAAAAAAGGCTCTGGTGCAGCTTATAACAAAGCCTAGAGACCTCCTATGACCACCTCGGTAACGCAAGCTGTAGAAATCAATCTATCAACTTGGAAGCAGCATGGTTTAACACGGACTTAAACACAACACGCCCCTTGGGGTTAGTTCATACTTAATAAATCTGTGATCAATCAATCAATCAATGAGTTGGGACAAACAGCAGCAGAATTTAATTCTAGCAAATTATTTTCAAAGAAGGCCTTGCTCTCCAATGTATTAATGAGCGAGCCCTAGGAACACTTGTGTCAGAGAGTAAAGAGCACTTCTGAACGAGACAGTTTAAGGACAGATGATCAGTAATGGACTAATGGTATGCTGTGAAAAGGAACATCTTGAGCATAGGCTTGACCCTATACACCAAAACTATGCCAGATTGTGAGAACCTGACGGGGAAAGACTGGTATTTCCTTGACTTTTTTTTTTTTTTATGCAAACCCTGAGGCAAGACCAAAATCATACTGGAACGTACAAACGTAGCAGCTTCAGAAAATGTTATTTACGAATGAAATTTGATGAAAAGAAAATACCGAAGGTGAAAAAATAAATCCAAACAAGGTTCCTTCTACAGAGAATCGCATAAATCATACTGATTCGACTGCAATTTCAAAATTCAGAATCTGTTACAGCATGTACATCTTTAGCTCTGCAGTTTTTTATGAACTTCACATGGAGGTGATAAGAAAAAAAAAAGCAAACAAAATAAATTTGATAAGCTCATAAAAAAAAAAACCTGAAGTTTCTGGCAAATAAACTATGGCCATGTATGTTTTTGACTGTTATATGCCGTGCCAAAACAAACCTATCATAACGTTAACTGGAATTCACTTTATTGGTGAACAGTTAAAGACAACAATTTTTTAAAACAGAAAAAGAAAATGTTTGTTTACCTGGGAGGTTATGCCACTTGTTGACGGCAAAGAGCCGGTTGGCAGTAACGGTAATGACTGCGGGTGCTGTCAGCCCAGGCTGGGTATTGGCGGCCACGTGAGTGACGGGGGAGTTGGAGGGGAACTTCAGGACCATGATGACATCCTGCTGGGCCTGGTCTGTGAACATCAGCGGCGTCTGCAGGAGGAGATACTGTTGAGTGGGCACAACAGGAACCCAAACAAATGGGAAAAGAAAGGGAGACACAGGAAGGGGACAAGAAAGACGACAGGACAAGAGAAGGAAGACCCCATTATAATAAAGAAGCGAAAAGCAGCTGCAAGAGACAGGAGCATGAGAAGCAACGGCAGGCCAGTGGAAACTGCAGGGAACAGACCCGGTGAGGAGCACTTCTGGAAATAATGGGATGTGTGTCAATGAAAAACAGTACGATGAACCAGCATGTTACGTGTGTTTCCAAAACGTCATGGCCAGAGGACCATGTATTTTGCCAAAGGCCTTTTTTTTAATTATTATTCGAAACACTGGAAAATAGGTGGTGACCTTCCTTTATTTCCCATGTTCTCCTGTTCATATTTGCTGTAGCAATATCTACGGCACACATTTCATCAGCTTGACACAGTAATCACACAGATACTTATGTTTGTATAATCAGCCAGTCACACAGAAAATAAACATTTGCAGGTACATCTAAATTATAATCAAAATGTGAAATGGCTATTTTAAAGAGGGATGAATTATTAGAACTGCGAGGTCACACAGTGTAGGCCACGTTTTCCATTTCCAGTTGCGTGCCGATATTTGCTAAACTGATTATTTAGAGATCGACAGAGGTCGGACACCACAAACAGGAAATAAAGAAAAAACAACTGCATGCACAGAATAAGCAAAGAAAAGCAGGCAGTCTGAAAGAAAACTATGCACAGGTTTTGAAAAATCAAGCTCGTGAAAAAATTGAATACATTGAATTTGCAGAAATGAATAAAGTATAAAGACAGGGGTGCTACATGGTAGTAAACAAAACGTGCTCAATATAGAAGAAACGTGAATAAAAATGCTGGTCCAACAAATCGTTGACATCTATCCCTCGCTAATCTGGAAAAAAAAAGGTTAGTAGCCTACAGTGGCTTAATTTACCATAAGCAACAATGGAGTGTAAATTCTAATGCATCTAAAGCTATTTTATACTCTACTAATTGTCAGTGGAAAGAAAGCCATGTTGGGCTAGCATTCTACGTTTCATGGCGTGCGTCACCAACTTGTACGTCTTAGGACATTTTTGCCATTCCACTAACTCAAGCACCGTCCAAGCACTGGTTTCATTTTCATCAACTCGTCTTGTAAGATAAGCTTCCAAGAAACACTAATAAACATACGCTCAATGGGTTCATCTGCACCCAGCCAGAGGACTCGCAGGTGCTGAACCCCGTCAATAAAAGGTACCTCGAACCTATGCCAACATTAACAGTATTTTTGTGTAGTTTTTCTTGTACTAGAGCCAATCTATTGCTATTGGAGAGGTGTAGCTAGTTAGGGTCCTATTTCTGTAAGCATGTGCCGGATGCTTTCCAGCGTCCTTCCACCTCTCACTGGGGAGAATCCGAACCTGTGAAGGAGTGGTTACAAGGTGCACTGTAGTGCTGCGCTACAGGGTGTCTGCCTTCATTCCTCACTTAGCAGCTACTAGCAGAAAAGCATTTCATTAGGCTGAATGCCTTAGGTAGCCCTTACAATTTGGATCTCTTAACCCATGTAACTGACATTTCTTCTTTAATTCTAAAATCAAACTTTACCTTCTACGTAGGCCAAATAGCAAAACAAATGGGAGCACATCAAGTATCTAGAAAGACGGGGTATATTACGAATACTAATTGGTTTGCACTGGCTGTCCATTGAGAAACGGGTACAATTTAGGGCAGTGCTATTGGTGCACAACGCTTTAGAAGGTATTGGGCAACACCGCCTACTCTTACCCTCAGTAAGCAATGCTGCCTAGAAGAACGAGTTACTTTATGTATCTGGTATAGGCACAGTCTAGCCGCAGATTCCTTAACTGAGAATATCCCCAGGCGTCAGACTGGATCCGGAAAACTTTTTCCCCAGCAGTACCTCTGCACGCCGGGGGGCGGCGTCGCCCGGCTCCGTCCCGACGTCGTCCACGGAAGTGACATCAGTGGAGCCATATAAGTCCCCCTCTGCGGCTTGACGTCAGTTTTCTACTGTGAAACTTTTCCACGGAACCACTTCAAAAACTGTGAGAGTATAGGAACAGTGTGCAAAAAAGGAGCAAAAACCTTTGAAACAACAATGATAAGAAATCGTAGAATGATGAGAAACAACACCATGTTGAAGGAGTACTTAACACTTGAAGGGACTGAAGGGAGCGAACAGAGCACCCGCCCCAGGAAAAGTCCCACCAAAGCGAAGAGCCGTGCCCCCCCCTAAGAGGCAACGGCAGTGGAAATGAATGGCAGGCCAAACGAAAGGCACTTCGCAACCACAGGGCGGAACTGTATGAAAGACGGTCTGTAACCATAGGATGTAACTGTAAAGGACCACAGGACTGGAACAACAGGACTCATGGCAAGTGACCAGAAGTGAACAACATAGAATGTTCACCACACCTCCCCACAATGACTTATGAACTGTAGCATAGGCAAACAGAACCTCAACCCAATTGACTGCAGCATAGACAAGGAGACCCCGAAGAAATGGGGAGAAACAGACGAGGGTGGAGGGAGGGTAGAAGAACATGAGAATCTCCACGCCGGAAGAACCAGGGTGGAGGAGCACTGAAGGGCACCTAACCTAGCCACCCAAGAACGATAATGGGTGGAGAGCCATTGTGCCAAAATAGAATGACACACCCTGCCCCAGAGGTAGGTGAACTAGAGCACCCCTCAGGAAGACCAAGGCCACCTGTAAGGGGGAAAGGTGGTAGAACGCCACCTGGAATGGTCCTTGCAGAACGGGGAGGATGGGCAGGCGTTAAGGAATCTGCGGCTAGACTGTGTCTCTACCAGATACATCGTTACCGAAGGTAAGTAACTCGTTCATCTGATAGAGACATCTAGCCGCAGATTCCTAAACTAAGAATAGATACCAAAGCTATACCCCATTGGAGGAGGGTCTGCGACCGAACCCCACCAAGTTCCCAAAAGAAGAAGTCCGTCAAGAACATTGACTTAAACAAGGTGGGGGCCACAACGCCAGCTTGGCTGACACGAGACCCATAAAGCTCAGCATTGCCAGCATAGCTGACACCAGACCATGAAGTTCAGGGCGGAGCATGAGCAAGGGAAGCAAGATACCACAATCCGTCAGAAGACGGCACGAGTCCACCGTCAGCCAGACAGCGACGAAACTAAATCACAGAACCAGAAAGGTCAGTGCACAACGGCAGAATGCCAGAAACTTCTACGAAAAGAGGGAAACTGAGTAGAGGACCCCAGGATCCATAAGAGACAAAGGCCCAACGACGGGACTTAAACACGATGACAGATTCAGAACACACAATGTGAGCGGCACAACATCAGGTGCCAACAAATGACATGTCAGGGCAGAAGGCATCATGCCGAGACATACAAACTGTGGCTACCAAGAGATACATAGATGCGAATTACAAGAATAGACAGAACAGACATTGTGTACCGTCAGAACCACACCACACAATGCATAGCTCAGTGAAGCGTAACAGCAACAGCATGTACGCGTCGACAGAGAAGACGAGCGCAGCACCAGGTAGCCAACCTGTCAACCGTACCCACAGGTTCAACGACCAAGGGCCACCGGCAAACCGGACACACCCAAAGCTATCTCCCATGAGGGGGAGAGAGAGAAAAAATCTGGGACAATCCCCAGGAACCACAGCAGGGAAACTCTGCATGCCTGCCCCCTCGTGTGCGTACAAGCACATAGAAATACATGAAAAAATCAAGAAGTGACAACCAAGGGTAAACTAGAAGAGTACCCCCAGAGAATAGAAAGTCGCCCAAGAGGTACCAAAGGCACCGACTTCTGTGAAAGGTATCAGGACATGCAAGTCCAACCACAAAAGGGGGCGGCCCCAACCCCCCGATCGGGAAGGAAGGACCGAGCCACCGCAATACAGGCGGGAAACCGACTACCCCACCAACGAAGAAGAAAAAGTCAGTAACACTCAGACATAGAATGTCTGGGGGGGAAAAAAAATATATATATATATATATTATTATTTTTTCACCAATTGCCCTGAAGCTTCCAGGACGCACACGGCTGCAGATCAACCATCCGGCTTTCAAGGATATCAAACGTCTCAACATCAAGGTAAGTATTGGTGCCTTGCCTGACGCGTTTCAGGGCCTTCTGCCCCTTACTCATAGGCTGCTGCTTGAAAGTGAAGTCGGATTTGCTCTTTTATTCAATTTACTTTGCACGCTTTTGATTGGTTCTTAACCCAAAGTGGGCTGCACAGTTCGTAAATACTTGTAAAGCATGCTGGGAATTGTATTCCACCAAGAGCCTTTCAATTAAATCACTTAGTGTGCTCCGCTTACACTCACATATTTAAAAGCATGAGTACTGCTCCTTAGTAGGATCCACGATGCTGTGACGTGTACTTTAAATCCGACCTGCTGCGCTGGACACGGATTGAAATAGTTTCATTCCCCAGCCTCTTCTTTACATTTAACTGAAGATGGTGCAGTCCTGACGCAGGCGGGACCGCTGCGTTGCACATTTTTTCACCAATTGCCCTGAAGCTTCCAGGACGCACACGGCTGCAGATCAACCATCCGGCTTTCAAGGATATCAAACGTCTCAACATCAAGGTAAGTATTGGTGCCTTGCCTGACGCGTTTCAGGGCCTTCTGCCCCTTACTCATAGGCTGCTGCTTGAAAGTGAAGTCGGATTTGCTCTTTTATTCAATTTACTTTGCACGCTTTTGATTGGTTCTTAACCCAAAGTGGGCTGCACAGTTCGTAAATACTTGTAATGCATGCTGGGAATTGTATTCCACCAAGAGCCTTTCAATTAAATCACTTAGTGTGCTCCGCTTACACTCACATATTTAAAAGCATGAGTACTGCTCCTTAGTAGGATCCACGATGCTGTGACGTGTACTTTAAATCCGACCTGCTGCGCTGGACACGGATTGAAATAGTTTCATTCCCCAGCCTCTTCTTTCCATTTAACTGAAGATGGTGCAGTCCTGACGCGGCGGGAACGCCGCGTTGCACATTTTTCACCAATTGCCCTGAAGCTTCCAGGACGCACACGGCTGCAGATCAACCATCCGGCTTTCAAGGATATCAAACGTCTCAACATCAAGGTAAGTATTGGTGCCTTGCCTGAGCGCGTTTCAGGGCCTTCTGCCCCTTACTCATAGGCTGCTGCTTGAAAGTGAAGTCGGATTTGCTCTTTTATTCAATTTACTTTGCACGCTTTTGATTGGTTCTTAACCCAAAGTGGGCTGCACAGTTCGTAAATACTTGTAATGCATGCTGGGAATTGTATTCCACCAAGAGCCTTTCAATTAAATCACTTAGTGTGCTCCGCTTACACTCACATATTTAAAAGCATGAGCACTGCTCCTCACAGAGTAAATTGGACCAGCACTCGCGTTAGTTAAATCTAATTATAGATTTATTGCGAAAAAAATTAAGGACATCTTCGAGATGTACGCGCCTCAGGGGTTTTGTTCTCCGGCGTGTGCAGCAGTGCGGGTTCTTCTCTCGTACTTCCCAGTGCTCCGTGATGTCTGCCAAAAGTCCCGCACTCTCGAACGGGTGCTCCGGTCCTGCGGCGGCAGCGCCGCTTACGATATCCCTGTCCTCACACAGAGTAAATTGGACCAGCACTCGCGTTAGTTAAATCGAGTTATAGATTTATTGCGGAAAAAATTAAGGACATCTTCGAGATGTATGCGCCTCAGGGTTTTGTTCTCCGGCGTGTGCAGCGGTGCGGGTGCTTCTCTCGTACTTCCCAGTGCTCTGTGATGTCTGCCAAAAGTCCCCGCACTCTCGAACGGGTGCTCCGTCCTGCGGCGGCAGCGCCGCTTACGATATCCCGCTCCTCACACAGAGTAAATTGGACCAGCACTCACGTTAGTTAAATCTAATTATAGATTTATTGCGAAAAAAAATCAAGGACATCTTCGAGATGTACGCGCCTCGGGGTTTTGTTCTCCGGCGTGTGCAGCGGTGCGGGTGCTTCTCTCGTACTTCCCAGTGCTCCGTGATGTCTGCCAAAAGTCCCCGCACACTCGAACGGGTGCTCCGGGCCTGCGGCGGCAGCGCCGCTTACGATATCCCGCTCCTCACACAGTAAATTGGACCAGCACTCGCGCTAGTTAAATCTAATTATAGATTTATTGCGAAAAAAATCAAGGACATCTTCGAGATATATATATACATATATATATATATATATATATATATATATAGACAGGATGATGCCAGAGATCATCCGGAGATAAAATAAGTCTGTTGAAATCGCAGCAGAGGCCAGGAGGAGAAACACCTAAGCCGTGTGCGGCAACGAACCGAAAAACCTGAGCCCAGGCCGTGGCCCATCAGAGGGAAGCAAGGGGCACATGGTAAAACGTAACAGAGATCCGTTCCGGCAAAAACTATCACCCAAAGGCAAACCCCAGACAGGGTGTGCTCAAACATTTCCCAACACCAAGGAAGAAGGCAACAAGAAGAAAACGCAGCCAAGACAGTAGCTCAAGGAACACTGCGGGACTCCAGTGATAGCACACACCCACACAGTGCGGACCACATGTGGTGCCCGCCCAGAATTCAGAAGAACCGATCTGGAGCGGAATGGAACAAAGCGCCCACAGAGACGCGTACCCACGCCCAAGACAGCCAACAGTGCTAGGGGCAGAATGAAGGCAGAAATATGAGCCAAATGCAAGGCAGGAGGACGTGCAGCCCCCTGGGGCGAGTCGGATACGGCAGAACCCCAACAATACACCGGAGCAGACTGCGTCCACAGACGCGTAAAAGTGCAACGGAACAACCGTAGGCAGCAATACAGAAGCTCCAGGAGAGGGCCACGTCAGGCCGTGGGCCTCAACAGAGGAGGCGTTCCACCCCAGCAGGAGGTACGGAACAAAGGGAGATGCCCACAGCATAACCCACAAGAAAAAATCCCCAGAGGGACATGGCAATTAACGAAGAGAACTCCACGGGAGCCTCCGAAATTTCCTGGCAAGGAAGAGCAGCTACACAATAGCGAACGAATACCCCACATAGTGTACGTCACATCCCTATAAAAAGCAAGGGACACTTCTTGAGACAAGCTCATAGGCAGAGGTCTAAAAGAACCATATAAACAGCTGGCCGAGCTGTACCAAAGGAAGGAAAAACACGGCTGAACAGCCATACAGCTCGTCTGGGAAATAACGGCTTGATCCCAGAGACGGAAATCATAAAAGCAGTGACAACACCGCATACAAAAATACAAGTCCACCATAGACGACTAAAAACCAGGCAGTCATGGAAATCCAGAAAGGAGGCGCTGGACCGCCGAATCGGCATGCTCAAACAGATGGGCTCCATCAAAGGGCAGATCCCTGAGTCGCTCCCGAACATTCTCGGGGAAACTGCCATCGTGTAGCCACGCATTGCGACGGAGAGCAACTGACCTGGCCATAGCTCGACCCACGGAGTCAGTGGTGTCCATGGCCGACCGGACAGAAAACTGCGCCATGTCGCGGCCATCCCGAATAAGCCGGACCAGGTTAGCACGAGGGCCCTCCTGCAAAGAGGGAAGGAGTTGTTCTACTGAGTCCCAAAGGGCAAAAGTAGTCCAAGCAAGCACGCAGGTCATGTTCAGGGACCGAAGGCCTGAGCTGGTGGATGCAAAGACATTGCGGCCACAAGACTCCAACCACCTAGACTCCTGAGTGGGAGGAAGCAACGGAGGAGGAGAGGAAGGGAGCGCTGCCTGGACAAACAGGCAGGGTCATCTGGAGCCGGGCGATGGTGATGTGCAATAGCACGATCCACATGGTCACCCGATGAGGGTCTGGCCCAAGTCCCCAGAAGGACATCATACAATGACCCGCCAAAAGGCAACAAAGGCTCCACATCCACCGTGCCCTGGTGGAGAAGATCCAACAAAGGATCCGAAGGCAGGGAGACAGAGGGCGGCTGCATCTGCAAGATATCTGCAGCCCTGCGAACAGCCCTCGCAAAGTCTGCGCTAGCCTCCGTGGCCATCCGAGGTGGAGACAGCAAGTCATCCGTTGGAGACGGCTGCAGGCTAAACCGTCCACCCAACGACAGAGGGCCTGCAGAAGAATGAGCCGGCCAGTGCCCCATGGGCCCCCGCTCCGTGGAGCATGGAAAAAAACCCTAGGGGCGGTGAACCCACTGGGGTCACGTCCTCCACCAGCAGAGGAACAGCCTGGGACGGAACCGGCGTCGATCGACGTCGACGACCCCCGAAGAGGACTCGTCCGCCCGGCGTCGGACCGGCGTCGACTCTACCTCCACGAAGGCCTGTGGGAAGGAACGAAGTCGACTTGGAGTCGAGCTCCGCACTGCAGCCGCATCCAGCGACGACGCAGGGAGCCCCACAGGACTGTGCGAAGACGCATCAGGAGGGCTAGACGTCAGAGTGGGATGCCCCTCCGGGCCGTGTCCCGACGTCGCAGCGACCCCGGAACCGGAGTCAAGGCACTCGGTCGGCGCAGAGGGTGAACCTGCCGGCGAACCCACGACCTGAGTCCCTACCCCCACTGTGGGGCCCGAAAGCGTGCCAGGGTGAGGGGGTGACCCAAAGATGGCCTGCAGAGCCCTGGAATAGGCCTCCATCTGGGTCCAAGTCGCCCCAGCACCAGGAAACGGTGGGTAGGCGGGGGCCGACTCCTGAGGGCAGGTGTCCGGTGAAGACCGGGAGCAGCGGGCCTCGACGTCACGCTTGTGCGAGGTCGACGACCTCCGTGACTTCTTCCGGTGCTTACGATGTCCACGGGAACGACTCCGGGATCTGCCCCGAACAGGAACCTCGGCATGGGAGGAAGAACTGCGCCATTTGGATCCTTCCGCTGGAGACAGAGGCCGGCGCCGCGAGGATTCTGACCGGGACAACCGGGCGGACATCAATTTCATCCGTCGTTCCCGCAGGGACTTCGGCTTCAGCTGTCGGCAGGTGTCGCACTCGGCGGAGTCGTGGTGCTCGCCCAAGCACCACATACAGATCTCGTGTGGATCCGTCACCGACATCTGCCGCGAACAGGACGCACACGACTTGAAGCCCGCAGGCATCAGCACACTGTTCTAGATGCGAAAGGGCGTTGTGAAGGCCTGAAACTAAAACAGGCCAGAGGAACCGCTTCTCCCTGATCCACGTTGGGACACGGAAAAGAAGAAAACTGACGTCAGCACGCTGAGGGGGACTGATATGGCTCCACTTCCGTCACTTCCGTGGACGATGTCAGGACGGAGCCGGGCGACGACGCCCCCCAGCGTGCAGAGGTACTGCTGGGGAAAAAGTTTTCCGGATCCAGTCTGACGCCTGGGGATATTCTAAGTTAAGGAATCTGCGGCTAGATGTCGCTATCAGATAAATATGTTTAAGGAGTTTTGTCTTCTTCAGCTGCGAAAGCGACCCAGGTTGAAATTCTAATAATTCACTTAAAAGGGCTTATCAGTTTCCCTACTTGGGTGTGACCATCGGCGGTTATGGTACATGGGATTAGAGTTTGCTGAATAGCAAACAATGGTTTGCTCAGCCTGTAGGTTTCTTGTTCAACCTGGTGGTGAATATAGCCCCTCTGCTGGAAATGTATAACAGGAAATGCATACCGATTTTGACCTTTGGGGCCCTGCATCTGGGGCTACAGAAATGTGAACAGCCTTCAGATCGAAGAGAATCGAGTTCTAGGCCATCTCCTCGGGGTGCCTCTTAGCAGCCCCAATAATGCTATCCATGATGAATTAAGTGCAGGATGCTGGGAGGACCAAATAAGGCTAGCCCCCTTGTTATTATTGTGCTCCATCAGGCATAATCAGCATGCTTTTTTGAATAAGGACATAATTCTGGACTGTATATTGTGTGATGAAGGCTTAAAGGTACCATGGCTCTCTTACATTAGGACTGTGTTTGCCTAATTGGGTAGGCCTTCTCAGATAACAAACCCTACGGAAATCTCGATTAAAGATAAAGCCTGGGTAAAATAGGTCTTTATGAAATGAAATGTTTTTTTTTTTATAAAGCGCATATATGCCATGGCGTCTTAGCGCTTGCTGCCCAAAGAAGGTGTACCGGAAGAGCAACCAGCCAGTTTAGTGCAAATGGAATAACCAGGTTTTAAGTTCCTTCCTGAACTGTAGCAAATTGTTTTGATTTCTAAGATGCAGGGGCAGGGAATTCCATAGTCTAGGGGCTAAATATCTGAAACTTCTGCCACCCCACTTCAGTGTCTTTATTCTCGGCACTACAAGCAGTGACGCCGATTCCGAACGAAGGCTTCTCTGAGGGTGTAGCGCTTGATGTATTGACTAATCTGGACAGGTCCTGCCCCATACAGGATCTTATGTACTATACACATAGACTTAAACTGAATTCTCGCCACAACTGGTAACCAGTGCAGCTGTTCCCGGATGACCTGACTTATAGGACTGAATTTAGGACGTTTTAGTAATAGCCTAGCGGCAGCATTTTGCAAAGTCTGCAGTTTATGTGTCACAGTCTTTTTAGCTCCAAGATAGAGCGAGTTACAGTAATCGATTTTTGATAAAATCAAGGCAGTGACAACCGTCTTCCTGAGGGGCATAGGAATAAAAGGAAGGATCTTCCGAAGAATTTTTAATGTGTAGAAACACGAGGAGGTAATTCTATTCACCTGGTCTGACAGTGATAGATGGTCGTCAATCAGGACTCCAAGGTTTTTTACCTTCTTCACGGGCTGGGGGCATGGCCCTGATGTTCCTGGCCACCAAGTGGAATTCCAGAAAGAGGTTTCCCTTCCAAACGCAACTACTTCAGTCTTCCCGGTATTCAATTTCAAGCAGTTATCCTGCATTCAGCTAATGATGTGACTCATGCAGAGGTTAAAACGTGCAGCCACCGTCTCTGGTTTTGATGTTAGGGAGACAACAATTTGTGTATCATCCGCATAACAGATGGCGGAGAAACCGAGGGAACGTATAAGTTTAGCCAATGGGGTAACATATACGTTAAACAAGGTCGGGGAAAGTGATGATCCCTGAGGTACTCCACATGGCATAGCATAAGGGAGTGATTTATGTTCGTCCAGTATTACAGATTGTTCTCTGTTAGTAAGATATGACCTAAGTGTATCTGCTGCTTTGCCATTGACACCTATTTCGGCCAACCGCTGAAGAAGTATAAGGTGATCCACCGTGTCGAACGCGGCCGACAAGTCGAGCAAAATTAGTATGGCCTTCCCTCCCTGATCTAGTTCGACACGTAAATTTTCAGTAGCTGCAATCAATGCAGATTCAGTACTATGCCGTGGCCTAAAACCATGTTGTGCTGGATCAAATTTGTCGTTAGTTTCTATGAAAGACAGCAATTCCTCATTTAGTGCTTTTTCTAAAAATTTTGACGGAAACTGTAAGCAGGTAATGGGACGAAAACTGGCAACTTCCGAGGGGTCGAGAGTCGCCTTTTTTATAATAGGTCTTACTAGGGACTTTTTCCACCCAACAGGGAAGTATCCTAAATTGAGGATGTTGTTCAGAAGAGGAGTCAAGTAAAATGCGACAGTATTGGGGACCATATGAAAGATCATAGCCGGACAAGGGTCCAATGGGGAACCTGACTTGGTTGCCATAATTATTTTTTCAACTCTATCCTGTGTTAGAGGATTGAACTCTTGCAATTGTGCTTGGTTATTTGATCTGTTGTTGTTATGCTCTTCTGTTCTGATGCCATTGATGTTATTAGAGAACTCATCATATACTTTGACCACCTTGTCATGAAAGAACTCGGCAAGGTTATCGCAGAACTGTCTGGTGGATTTGAATGGTTTGGTGTTACCAAAAGTGGCTAATTTAGAGACTGTTTTAAACAGTTCTCTGGGTGTATTTTTAGAGGCCATTATTTTCTCAGTAAAGAATGTAGATTTTGCAGCAATTATTGCTTCTTTATAGTTCAATAAAGCCTGGCTATACTGTATTTTGCATAATTCTGAATAATCCTTCCTCCAATATCGTTCTTTGGCTCTGCAAATTTTCTTTAGATCTTTTAGCTTATTATTGTACCATGGAGCTGATGTCAGTCTTTTACTTTTTGATGTACTAGTTTCTGGAGCTAATCTTGAGATTGCCTGGTCAATCCAGCGGTGGAAATTTGCCGCTGCTTGGTCGGGATCGGTGTCAGTAGGGGGGTTATGAGATAGCAAAGCGATTTCAAGGTCTTGACTATTTATTTGCTTCCAAGGGCGTGATATCTTTGTCTTGTTTATACAGTGGGTTCTAATAGGAGATCCATTAGTATGAACTTCAAAAAGACCGCAAAATGATCCGTCCAGGGCAGGGGTATTGTCTTAGTAAAATTTAACTGTGCGTGATTAGTAAAAATGCCATCCAGGGTATGATTGCCAATGTGTGTATGCATTGTGACAATTTGTTTTAAGCCTAGGCTATTTAGTTGGTCTATTAAATTCTTTGTTTCCGCACTTTCGGTAGATTCTAGATGAAAATTAAAATCACCTAGCACAGAGAAATTAGAATGTACCATACAGGATTCCATAGTTGTTGCGATGGATTCTACGAAAGGTTTCCTGGGCCCAGGAGGTCTGTAAACTAGCAGACCATTAAAAATAGAGGTATTGGTAGCTTTAAAAGTGAATAGAATGGCCTCCTCCTTTGATTGGGGAATGTCAGAGAAAGTGGCTATGATATAAGAACGATAAACAATAGCCACCCCTCCCCCTCTTTGTCCTTCTCTATCAATTCTGAACAGATCGTAGCCGGAAGGTATGGCCACATTTAGATCTGGTTCAGAAGTACTGTGAAGCCATGTCTCTGTAAGAAATAGTATGTCTGGCGTGTAAAGTTCAATGAAATCAGCGAGTTCGTATCTATGTTTGGGAAGTGATCTAGTGTTCAGTAAAACACAAGTTAAGGTACGCTTATTACCGAAACGTGTGCTGAACCGAACCACCTTGTTAGTGTTAGAGGGGTGAGAATGTGGATAACCGTTACCCAGAGTGAACATACACGCAGGACAACATTGTGTCTGGAAGTCAGTGCTCGGAAAAATGGGCTGACATAAATTGCACTCACCATTATGTCGAAGATTCAACAACATTGATTTAGAGTAGGTAGTGAGCTGAGAATGACCAGGGGGACTGGCGCAGGGCGCAGTCCGGCCGCGGACGGGCGCAGACGGGCTTACCTTTGGCACGCCGGCGGCGCGCCCGCTGCGCGCGTCCGCTGCGCGCGTCCGTTGCGCGGTCGCGTCAGCATGCCCTCTTATAGGGTTGACGTGGACGGAGAGGCTCAGGCAGCTAGAGCGCTAACCGAAATATGGCGGCGAGGACCAGGGATAGGCTTGCAGTAGAGCTTAAAAAGCCTTCTAATACGGAATACGAAGTGGTTCATGCCACTTGTGGCTTGGAACCATATCTAGACCTGATAATTAGCCCTTGGGAACGGTCTCCTCTTACCAGCTTCAGATGTGGTTCCATTAGATGGCTACTGAGCTTTCCCTTGAATCATTTGGACTCCGGGTCCAGTGCTTAATTTGAGCCTGTGGCTTCCGGTGCTCAGCACCGGAACTTAATTGTCAGCACCGGTACTTATGACAGTCTGCCACATGGTGGCGCTGTTTTTTAAATTCAGAGATGAGCACAACTGTTGTTTATTAATTCAATATACATTAAGATTGACTAATACCTGCTGCGATATCTCTACTTTTAACTTTGGGGTCCTGAAATTGTCAGAAATTTCAAACTTGTAGGAGTGTGACCTATTAGTTATGCTGTTACTGTAATTTACAGCTGCAATGGGCAGTGCAAGCGGAAGTGGCCTGCTGATTAGAGCCATAGCACGTTTTTTTTTTTACAAATTAAGCACTGTCCGGGTCCATCTGCTTATGCGATGAATACTCACCACTGAGTTTATTTCATTGTACCCTTTCCTGTAAATTCTATGTTGCTTTTTCTAGATTGATTTTAATGCACAAGTTACTAACTTGTGTAACGATATATCTGTAAGAGACAGTAGTTAGTGACAGATTCCTTACCTTAGAATATCCCCAGGCGTCAGGCTGGATCCGGAAAAGTTTTGCGTAGCAGTACCCTTAGCGCGTCGGTAGGCGGCGTCGTGCGGCTCCGCGTCCGTCGTCGGCGTCGTGATCGCCGGGATGACGTCGCGGGCAGTACTTAGGCGCCGCCCTGCCCGCTGACGTCAGTTCTGTACACGACTTTCCGCGCCAGGAACGCAGAGCCATGCAAGAAGCTGACATAGGTGTCTGAAAAATACTAGGGCCCTGAAAGGGATGTCCTTAACCCTAGAAATCAGTTCGCAGAACGGGAGGATGGGTGGGGCGGTAGGAATCTGTCACTAACTACTGTCTCTTACAGATATATCGTTACACAAGTTAGTAACTTGTGCATCTGAAAGAGACACGTTAGTGACAGATTCCTTACCTTAGAATAGATACCCCAGCAATACCAACCCCGGTGGTGGGTCTGCGAACAAAGATCAGACAAGGAAGTCCTGGAGGACAGAACGGCCAAAGAAGCCGTCCCTCCGGACCTGACTGTCAAGGCAGTAATGCTTTGTAAACGTGTGCAGCGAGGCCCACGTAGCTGCCTGACAGATAACCGGCAGCGGAACACCGCGGCGCAAGGCCGTGGTAGCAGCCGTTGCCCTGGTGGAATGGGCACGCAGCCCAACAGGAGGCTCCTTCTTAGCCAAAGAATAGCAGGTCTTGATGCACAAGGTAACCCAGCGGGAGATGGTCCTCTTGTGCACCGCCCGACCTTTTTGGCACCCACGTAGCCAACAAAGAGCTGGTCATCCACCCGGAAGTGTTTTGTGCGGTCGATATAGAAGGAGAGCGCACGTTTTGGGTCCAGACGGTGGAGCCTCTCTTCCTCTCTAGAAGGATGCGGAGGCGGAAAGAAGGTGGGCAAAGTGATGGTCTGCCCAATGTGGAAAGCAGTAACCACCTTTGGCAAGAAGGACGGACGCGTCCGAAGAACAACCTTGTCTGGATGAACAGACAGAAAGGGAGGTTTGCAAGATAGAGCCTGAGCTCACTCACCCGCCGAGCGGAGGTGATGGCCACCAGAAAGGCTGTCTTCAGAGTCAGAAGACGAAGAGGACAGTTATGCAGAGGCTCAAAGGGAGCGCACATTAAAAAGGTAAGAACCAAGTTCAAGTCCCACTGAGGCATCACAAACGGAACAGGAGGGAAGAGGTGAGTAATGCCTTTTAAGAACCTGTTAACAACAGGGGACTTGAAAAGGGAGGGCTGATCAGGGAGCCTGAGGAAGGCCGAGATAGCACAAAGATAACCCTTGATGGTACCCAGGGCAGAACCCTGTTGGGCCAGAGAGAGAAGGAACAGAAGGACCTCAGAAAGAGGGGCAGAAAGGGGATTCACAGCCTTTGCTGTGCACCATGCCACAAATTTGTTCCACCTGCAGGCGTATACCACCTTAGTGGAGGGGACGCCTGGCTGCCAGAATCACATCACAAACTTCGGGAGGCCAGTCGAAAGGAATCAACTGCCGCCGCTCAGTCTCCACGCAAGCAGGTGTAGACTGGACAGGTTCGGGTGGAGGACCGTCCCCTGCTGCTACGACAGAAGATCCTCCCGAAGAGGCAGACGGATCGGGGGATCTATGCTCATATTGAGTAGCTCGGGATACCAAACTCTTCGAGCCCAGTCCGGAGCCACAAGAATGACTTGGGCCCGGTCGGTGCCGAATCTTCTTCAACACTCTGGGTAGAAGTGGTATAGGCGGAAAGGCGTACAATAGACCGCAACTCCACTCGTGACGAAGCGTCGCCGAGCGAGTGCCGCCTTGGAAATTCCAACGCGCAGAACTGATGACATTGCGCGTTCTCTTCGGTGGCGAATAGATCTAACCAAGGCTCTCCCCACTGTAGAAAGAGTCCTTGCGCCACTTCCGAGTGAAAGACGCCATTCGTGATCCATCATGCACCTGCGGCTGAGTTCGTCCGCCCTGGCGTTCAGGGAACCTGCCAGGTGTTGAACCATCAGGAACATGCCCTGATGTTCCAGCCATGTCCAGAGGCGCAGAGCCTCCTGACAAAGGGTCCAAGACCCCACTCCGCCCTGTTTGTTGCAGTACCACATGGCGGTGGTGTTGTCTGTGAACACCTGCACTACCTTCCCTTTGACAGAGGGAAGGAATGCCTTGAGTGCAAGTCGGATCGCCCGGAGCTCCAGAAGGTTGATATGGAGCCGGGACTCCGCCGGAGACCAGAGGCCTCTGATCTCCGCCTCTCCCATGTGACCGCCCCATCCCAGAAGGGACGCGTCCGTCACAACTGTGTGCTCTGGCTGGGGAAGGGAGAGGGATCTGCCCATGACCCATTGCCGGTTCGAGAGCCACCACTGCAACTGTCTTGCAGTCCCCTCCGAGATCTGGACGTGATCGGACAGGTTGCCCTGGTGCTGCGCCCACTGGAACTTCAGGTCCCACTGCAGAGCCCGCATATGCCATCTGGCATGATTGACCAGCAGGATGCAGGAGGCCATGAGGCCCAGCAGCCTCAGGGTCATCCGTGCCGAAACCCAGGATAAAGGCCGAAAGATCGGAATCATAGCCTGAATATCCCCGGACTCGCCGTTCGGGAGGATAGGCCCGAAACTGCGTCGTGTCCAGAACTGCTCCGATGAAAAGGAGCTGTGGAGAAGGAATCAGGTGCGACTTCGGCACATTGATGGAGAACCCCAGCGAGTGCAGGAGTCCGGCCGTAGTCTGGAGGTGGGAGACGACTGCCTGGGGCAGAGCCCGCCTTCAGCAGCCAGTCGTCGAGGTAGGGGAAGACTGAAACCCCTGCCCGGCGCAGATGAGCTGCGACCACCGCCATCACTTTCGTGAACACCCGAGGGGCACTTGTAAGGCCAAAGGGGAGCACGGTGAACTGAAAATGCTCGGGGCCTACCGTGAACCGAAGGTAACGCCGGTGGGCCGGCAGGACGGGGATGTGGAAATACGCGTCCTGCAAGTCCAACGCTACCAACCAGTCTCCAGGGTCGAGGGCAGTCAAGACCTGAGCTAGGGTGAGCATCTTGAACTTCTCCTTCCGGAGGAAGCGATTGACGTTCCGGAGGTCCAAGATAGGACGCATGTCCTCCTTGTCCTTTTTGGGCACCAGAAAGTAGTGGGAGTAGCAACCACGCCCTACTTCTGGGGTCGGAACATGCTCGATGGCCCTCTTGGTCAAGAGGGCCGTGACTTCCTTCTGTAGAAGCACCAAGTGATCCCCTGACATGCGGTGGAATTGAGGTGGCATGGCTGGGGGGGGTCTCGAAGGGGAGGGAGTAGCCCCTTCGGACAATGTCCAAGACCCACCTGTCCGAGGTGATGGTGCGCCAGTGGGGAAGGTGATGGCGGACCCTGCCCCCTACTGGCGTGCCGTGCACCTGAAAGGAGGGACTAGGAGGGCTTGGAGGCCGCGGACGGGTTGGAGGTGGTGGCCTCACCCGCACGCTGGTTGCCCGATCCGCCACGGCGGAATCCACGTCCTCGGCCACGCGAAGACGCCTGCTGCGCGGGCCGGTGGCTGGTCTGCTGACGTGAAGGGGCGCCCCTACCGTCGCCACGATAGGGGCGAAAAGCAGAAGTCAGCGGAGGGCGTGTAGCAGAAAGGCCCAGGGACTTGGCAGTAGCCCGTGAGTCCTTAAAGCGCTCGAACGCATGGTCTGCTTTGGACCCAAAAGACCGACTCCATCAAAGGGCATGTCCATGAGAGTATTCTGGACATCCCCTGAAAAACCAGTGGTTCTCAGCCAGGCGTGGCGTCGGAGCGCCACCGTCGTTGCAATAGACCTGCCCAGCGAGTCGGCGGTGTCAAGGCCACAACGGATAGTGTATTTGGCCGCATCCCTTCCTTCCGCAATGGCGCGGGAAAGCAGTGCCTGGACCTCCTCAGGACACTGGGGCAAAACATCCGCCACCGAATCCCACAGGGAGTGGGTATATCGGCCCAAAAGACAAGCGGTGTTAACGGACCGCAAGCCAGCACTGGAGGAAGAAAAACCTTTCTTCCCAAACTGATCCAGGCGTTTGGATTCCCTATCCGGAGGAGCGGTAGGGAAGGCGGTTTGGGAAGCGGAGGCTTGGACAACCAAGCTCTCAGGAGTGGGGTGGACAGAGAGAAACAGGGGTCGCCCGGAGCTGGGCGATGGCGTCGTGACACGTTCCGATCCACAGGAGCCCCTGTGTTGGGCTTGGACCAGGCGCCCAAAAGAACGTCAGTGAGGGCGTCGTTAAACGGCAGCACAGTCTCCGCAGAGGAGGCTGCCGGCTGAAGCACCTCTGTCAAGATGTTAGGCTTGACCGTCAAAGTAGGGAGTTGGAGACGTAAGGCCCCAGCTGCCCTACGCAACACCGTACCAAAATTGGCTCCCTCCTCCGTAGCCACGGGAGGAGACAGCATGCCAGTGTCAGGGGAAGTATCCAGACCACTGGCCTCCCCTAGACTCTCTGTCCAGTCCTCATCATACTGACAGTGTCGCGTCAGAGGGTCATCAGACCCCTCCCAGTCCAACTGGTCCTCCTCTGGTTCAAAATAAGGAGGAGGAGGGACAGTTGGGACCCAAGGTCCCATCGGCGCCGGCGTCGAGCGACGTCGCTCTGGGTCCATGTCCGGAGCCGGAAGGAACTGGGGGACGACGCCGCCCGGAGCCCCAGGCGGCGTCGAGAACGGCACCGGAAACATCGGCGTCGGCGGAGGCGTGGTCAGGTCGACCGGCGTCGATGGGGGTTGCGGAGCCGGGATCGAGGCTGGAGGCACGGGCGATGCCGGGGCCGGAGCCGTCGGCAACGCCGGGGCAACCCCATCAGGGCCCGCGGGTCCCGAAGGCGCACCGGAGGGACCTCGAGGCCCGAAGAGGCGGAGCCATGGCCGACAGGAATTCCTGTATTTGGCCCGGATCCGCCCCGAACCCGGGAAGGACGGGTATTGCGGGGGCGACTCCACAGGCATGTCCGGGGCGGCGGGGACGGTGCCGGGAGGGGCCTCAGCCGAGTCGCGAGACCGGCGAGGCGAAGTCCTAGAGCGACGATGCTTTTTGGACTTTTTGTGCTTAGACTTACCGGACGACGAAGACTTGGATCCCGACGACCGGTGAGGACTCCGCGACCGACCCCTCGACCTCTCACGCGACCGGGGCTTGGTGTGGCGCGGAGCCGACTGCTGGGTCTCGAGGAGCTTTCGAGACCGCTCCCGCAAAGCTTTCGGGTTGAGGGCCCGGCAGTCGGAACACGACTCCGTGTCGTGGCCTCGGCCGAGGCAGAAGAGACACTCCCGATGCGGGTCTGTGATGGACATCATCCGAGCACAGGCGCCGCAACGTTTAAAGCCGGGCATCCCTACGACACCTTGGAGTCGATTTGAAGAAACAGTGAAAAAATTCACCAAAAAAGTTAGTCAAAAAATGACGAGGGCACTGCTCTTCCCGGATCTGCGCTTGCTGGCGCGGAAAAAGAAGAACTGACGTCAGCGCGCAGGGGCGGCGTCTAAGTACTGCCCGCGACGTCATCCCGGCGATCACGACGCCAACGACGGACGCGGAGCCGCACGACGCCGCCTACCGACGCGCAAGGGTACTGCTACGCAAAAACTTTCCGGATCCAGCCTGACGCCTGGGGATATTCTAAGGTAAGGAATCTGTCACTAACGTGTCTCTTTCAGATTGATATGTTCATGTTTTGTTATTTATTGCTTTTCTGGTGTACTTTCATAATTATTATTTAATAATCGATTAAAGTTAATAATCAATCACTGGAGCACTGACATGAATTCTTTGCCTAAAAGACGTAATGAATGAACGGTCATATCAGAGGTTTTGGAAATCTCCAAAAACCAAATGCAATTCGGTTGGTTTTTAACATTGTCTTCCTGGTTCTTAGTTACTCTCTCTTTGGTTCTTTGGAAATCCTAACCCACGTCTTTTCAAAACTGTATGCAATGCTAGTCTGACTTGTTTAGTTTCCCAGTTGTGCCAAGGCCACGTGTGATATGCAGTACCACATACCAACACAAACACAGGGATAATGTCACTTTCTTTGCCAGGTTCTGCTAAGTTGATGCTCACAACCAAATGAGAAGGCCACATGGACTTATCCGAAAAGAAGCATCAGTGAACCCCGAAGGAGCAGTTTGTGGCAAAGTGTCAGAGCTCACAGACTTCTATAGGTATTTCTAATCTAGGTTAATGATATCAGATGAGTCGTATATTAGGATGTCAGCACTGTCCTTTGTTACCAAGAGTGAGAAAGAAAATGGCATCATTGCCAGTTGCACCTCAAAAAACCTGATGGTGAACATGAGGCAGTTAGCTCTGATGATCCCGGACATAAAGCGATCCGCTGAAATTAAAAATAATGTTCCTTCTGTTTGTAGCTTTACAACAGTGTCCAAAATTATCCTCTTGGATGGCTTTGCAGAGTTCATGAGCAACATTAACAGCATGAGGCAAACTCCGTGTCCGCATTGAGTTCCAAGTTCAATCACCCAGGAAGGGGCAGAAATTAACACAACTAAAACATACAGAGATGGCGGCCTGGAAGACAGCCCTAGATACATGTATGTCGGCGGAGGTGGCGGTGTTTCAGGCACGGGGTTGCCCGCAGAAACATGGGAGGATCTGGTCCAAGTGGGCAGAATACCGGGGCATTGACCTATCTATCCATACACAGTCAGCGAATCCGGACCCTATTGCAAGACTCATCATCAATGATTCCCCAATCTAAGGTGCTCATTGGCTGGGGCATTCGACACAGTGTTATGATCCTGTATGTCTTTCTCATTTCAGGTGGGAAGAGTGGTGCAGGGGAGGGGGAGGGGTGGGATGTTGGACTGCATGTTTCGCAGATTCTTTGGTGAAACCCTTGTAGGTATCGGTTGTATATGCATATTGATATGTGTCTCTATACTGACTACAGGGGTTCACCCACTGGGTGTTGTAAACTCAATAAAATTTGTTGTTAAAAAAAAAAACATACAGAGAGCTATACCTTCCCGGGATAAGGGAGCAGTACCTGCGACAACACGGATGAAAGATGAGACTTCACTAAACAGATACTAACTAGACAAGTTTTTACTTAAGCAGCCACTGGCTAAAGGTTTTCAAAAGATGATAAAGTGTGACAAACACTCATCACGGATAGGCTAAGCAGCCATTTGAGGGTCAGCAGCCAATGGGCAGGGTAATAAAAATCACCCTAATGAACAAGTTATTTACGTTTGGTAATACTCTTTCTGTTGGACACTCTAACCGCAGATTCCTCACCTTTAGAAAATTCCCCAGGTACGGTCTGGATCCAGAAAACTTTCACTGCAGTGTTTCCATGCAATGCTAGCTGTCGCCGTGCAACTCAGTCTAGGCTTCGTTCCACCCCAGAAGTGAAGGAGTGAAGCAGCATATACGAGTCATCCCTATGCGCCGACGTCAGTTTCTTGCTTGAATCTTTCCATGCCCCCGGAACAATTGTCAGTACCAGTGCACAGAGCTTTAATTTGGGATCTTTTTAGATGGTAAAAATAAGACTACTCCATAGAACGAGGAGTTGGGAGGGCAGTGAGGAATCTGCAGTTAAAGTATCCCCCAGAAAAAGCATTGCCGAAGGCAAGCAACTTGTTCTTATACTTCAAACTGCAGATTCCTCACCTTGTGAACAGATACCAAAGCAGTACCTTCAAAGATAGTAGAGCTGTGGAATGGCTCAGACCAAAACATACTGCATGCCCGACGACGTGAAATGCCTATCCCGACAAACCTGACTGCCAAGGCAATAGTGCTTCGTGAACATGTGCAATGATGCCCATGTAGCAGCCTGACAACTATCCAGGACAGGTACTCTGCACGCCAATGTAGTGGTAGCAGCCTAATCTCTGGTGGAATGAGCCCTCATATCAAATGGAGGTTGCCTCTTGGCGACTGCGTAGCACATCTTAATTAATACAGAGGACTATCCATGGTGATATGGTCTGCTTCTCACCACCTTGCATTTCTTTGCCCTAGACAATACCACAAACAGATCATTGCCACCCGGTGGTCCCTGGTACGATCGATGCAAAAGCTCAACACACTTTTGGGGCCCAAATGATGGAGTCTGTCTTCCTCTTTCGAGGGAAGACATGGAGAATAGAATAAAGGAAAAGTACTAGGTTATAAGACATGAAAGAGTCAAAACCTTTAGCAGGAATGCTGCTCTGGTCTGTAATGCTTGTTTGGGAAAAAAAGTTGATCGGGTGGTTGGACTGAAAGACCCTAGCTCACTCACATGATCAGCTGAAGTTATCGCAATGAGAAAGGCTGTATTGAGAGGCAGGAGATGCAAAGGACAGTCATGCATTGGCTCAAATGGGTACACAAAGAATAAATTATGGTCCCATTAAAGAACCACAAACGTTTTAGGTGGAAACATAAGTACTAAACCCTTCAGAAAATGCACAACAGGTGACTTAAACAAGGATGATTGGTCCAGTAAACGTAAAAAGGCCAACCAGTAACCTTTAACAGTGCCCACTACAAGTCTTTGCTGGGCCAAAGACAACAACAAAAAGCATGACAGCCAACAGCTTTGCCTGGGTTTTTATTGGGGGAACCACACCAGACCTCAAACCTATCCCAGCACTCATAATAGACCAATTTTTCAGATGGGTGCCCGATCACCAAAATAGCATCTATGACTTCAGGAGGAAGGTCAAATGAAGTAAACTGCCACCGCTCCATCTCCATGCATGGAAATATAGATTGAGATGGACCAGATGCAACTGCAGGGCCGGCTTTAGGGCAGTGCGACTGTTGCGGCCGCACTGGGCGCTGACATGGAAGGGGCGCTGACCTCAGGTAGGGGGGCTCTATGTTTTGCAATAAATTAAGATTGGAGAGATGAGGGGCACTTTTGCCCAGTGGTAGTGAGGGAATTCGAGGAGTGTGGGGGCGCCAAAAATGATTTTGACACCGGGCGCCACCAGCGCTAAAGCCGGCCCTAGATGCAAGTCCCTGCCCTGCTGCTGCAACAGAAAATCCTCCAGCAGTCGCAGCCTGATCAGAGGATAGATGCTCATCTCCAGATGTTTTGGGTACTGCACTGTCCTGGTCCAATCCGGAGTCACTATAATAACTTGGGCCCAGTCATTTGCGTTCTTCTTTGGAACTCGAAGCAGAAGAGAAGATGTTGGAAGGAACCCAGGAGTCCTGAGCTCCACTCCCGTGATAATGTGTCTACCAGAGAGAGAGAGAGAGAGAGAGCTCTTTTGGAAACTCAAGCATGAAAAAGTGTGGACATTGTGAATTCTCTGCGGTGGCAAAAAGATCGACCCAGGGCTCTCCCATTGCTGGAAGATACCCTGTGCCACCTGGGGGTACAACTACCACTTATGATCCACTAAGCATCACCAGCTGAGTTTGTTCACCCTGCCATTTAAAGATTCCACCAGATGGTTCACAAGCAGGGAGATGACCCGATGGCTCAGCCAGTTCCAGAGGTGCAGATCCTCTTGGCACAGGACTCGATACCCCAATCCACCCTGCTTTTTGCAATACCACATGGCGGTGTGGATGTCCATAAGGAACTGAATCACCCTCGCTTTGATGGACAGTAAGAAGGCTTTCAACGTCAAGCGAATGGCCTCCAAATCGAGCATGTTGATGTGGAGCTGGTCTCCGCCAGAGACCAGAGCCCTATGTCCCCTCCCATCTCCCCGATGACCTCCATAAACCCAGCAGTGATGCATCTGTCACAACTATCAGCTCTCGGTGGAGTAGGGACAGAGGTCTGTTGCTGGTCCAATTGCAGTCGGACAGCCACCGCTGTAAGTCTTTTGCAGTCTCCTTCAAAATGAAGATGAAATCTGACAGGTTCTCTTGGTACTGAGCCCACTGACACTTGAGATTCCACTGCAGAGTCTGCATGTGCCACCTGGCATGGTCGACAAGCAGGATGCAGGAGGCCATTAAGTCTCAGAGCCACTGTCACTGAAATCCACAATGAGGGTGAAACATCAGGATCAAAGACTCACTGACCCAGAAGGAAGGTTCGAAACTGCACAATATCCATAATGGCTTCGAAGAATGGGAGCCCCGGCAAAGGAGTCAGGTGTGATTTCGGAATGTTGATTGAGAACCCCAAAGATGTTTGGGAGCGAGCTCCGTATCGGTGTCCAAAGGCGCAGAAAGAAAGGAACGGACTGCAGCGCGCAGGGGTGGTGCTTAAATGCAGCTGTGGTGATGTCACTTCCGGCCGGGACGAAGCCAACACCACCTACCGGCACGCAGTAGCAATACCATGGAAAATCTATGGATCCAATCGGGTGTCTAGTGGTATTCACAAAGAGAGGAATCTGTGGTTAGAAGCATCCATCAGAAACGAAAAACATACATGCTAAAATCTCTCCTTAAAATAGGCCTCTTCGTACGTGGTGCACTTATTAGTAGGAGGTCGTCATGGTATTTTTCCACTTCATGGGCTACTGTTACTAAAACGAGGCCTGGATAAAAGCATGGTCCCTTGTTTGATGGTTATCGCATAAACAAAACTGCTCAGCTGCTAAGAGTAGAAACATGCCGGGCATCAGCTTCTCATGGTCGTACTCGGATACAGAATACACGGTCCCTAATTCGGTCACACAATGTGTGCAGATTCCTTACTGTCTCTTTGAAGCCTGTGGTGCAGTCACGCAGCCAGGCGGAATAAACAGATTTAACCCTACGAGAACCTCAGCCATGCCGATCACCAACCACAATAGCCAAGAAGGCAGGAACACCTCCCGGTGCAGAATGATGGAACTTGCCACCTTTTTGAGAGCTGGTGATTCTTAATATTGCTGCACGAGTCTGTGCTGGTGCTTATGGGGGGGGACGGAGCGAGCATACTTCGAAGAGGTGGCCATGCCTCTGCTTCTTATGATTGACTTGTGCTTTCAGGAGCCATTCTGGAATGATCTGTATTCCCTACATGAACAGTGGTGCATGATTAGTGGCTCAGCTGCTCCACTTTTCCACCAAATGGTAGAAAAACCCATGTCACACTCAAAAACAGTAAAGGGAAGCAAAATGACCATGTCTGAAAAGGGACAGAAGCATTTTTTTCAATTTTAATACCTAAAAAGTTTTTACAATAGTTCAATCCATGCAGCGGAGTCACCTGAAAAATGCATCATTGCATCACGGATGTTCTACATACCCAGTCTCAGTTTGCGGAAGCGAAGAGAACGCTTTTTTCTCTTGAATTTACCAAGGCTGGGGGTGTTGTACCTTCCCACTTTATGAGCAGCTGCTCCCGTGAAGGGCTGCTTATGCACCTGCTCCATGGGTTCAAGAAGCAGGGCGAGGAGTCAATGGCCAACTGCAAACAGCTGCAACCCCAAGCCCAGACAGGGGTAGAAAGGACTACCGGGCACAAAATTACAAGCGGCTTGCCCTAGTACACATGGATTTAAGCTGTGTCCACAGACCAGAAAGGCTGCATCGTTTGTTAACGAAAAATTGGGAGCCTCTAATATTCTATGGCTGTAGGACTTCTACTACCGACCTTTACTAAACGCCCAGGTCGCCACGGTAGCTATCGAAATACATGCAGCTTATACTCACATACAGCTACTAATAGACAATAAACACATTAGCATTTTTATTATCCGTCCTTTTTAAAAAGTTGTTAAGAGTACTTACAAAAGCATATTGCACCATGATTTCCGATTTGTACTCTTAGCATAAAGGTGTAAATAAAACAACTAATAAGCTGCCCAGACACCTTTCTGAGCAAGTGGCTAAAAGCCAATCAATATTATGAGTTAAATCTCCCTGGATGCTCATTCAATTAAACGTGTCAGTAATGCCTCATCTGATGTGGCCTCAATTAAATCCAGCTATCTGATGGTGTAAAAACACAGGGGGATTCAGCAACAGCAGCAGAAGCAGACAAATGCACAGCCTTCACTTGGCAGCTAATTACTACACCTGGTGTACATTACAATACGGCTCTTGCAATTAGCAAACACTGCGAGACTTTAATTGTGGGCTGCAATCACATACAGAGCAGATTGGTCCACCAAAAAGAAAAAACCGAAAACAAAACATTTGAATTCGAAAATACAGAGCAAGCGGCCACAGCTACCTAGGAACTCTCAGAACATTGCTGCTATGTGCCACATTGTAAATGTCCACGGGACACTCCTGGACAAGTATAGATTTTCATAATGAAGAAGCGTTGCTGTTATTTACGTAATGCTCTGGTACGCCATGAAAGAGACCCAACAGGGCCCGAACATGACTGTGGTAACCACAAAAGCCAATGAAGGAGAGAGATTAACCAACTGCCTTACACCGGTTCTGAGAGTAAAGCAAGTTGAGAGACCTGAGTGGCAAAGTGAACACAGAGAAACAATAGGTGCCTCTGCCTGCCATTACGCTTCCTGTGCACAGCAGCACCCAAACCTGCTTAAGTACTTTGTGCTCAGGAAGCACCTAGGCTCAGCAACTGCGAGTACTTGATGAACATGACAAGCTAGGGATCACATTCTTGTTCACTTAAAATGAAAAGGTGGCATTTGTGAGCAAAACGTGTGCAATCCGAGAAAAAAAAGTAAAAGTAGTGCTTGAGGAAAAAAAGGAGTTTATTCAGCGAAAACTAAAATCTAATATGGAAGGTCAAATGTAAAAATTACTTACCTTTAGTTAGATATTTTTGATGTCTATTGTATCTACTTAAGATTTCTCACCTCTTAATTTGTAATCCACCAGGCACCAGACTGGTCCAGAAAGGATTATGCTACTTACCCAGTAAGCATCTGTTCTTGCCATGTAGAGCTGTAGATTCACATGCTTTCCATACTCCTGCCATCTAGTGTTGGGTCCGGATGTTTGCATGTGGTTTTTCTTTGAAGAAGTCTTTCCCAGTCACGAGGTAAGGAGACTCCTCCTTTCAGTGATAGTGCGCATGGGCATCGACTCAATTGTTAAATTGTTTTCCCACAAGAGAGTGAGATTGGAGTAAGTAATTGTAGTACAGAGATTTCCATGCATATGTAATGTAAATAATGCAAAATTGCAACAGCTGCAGGTGTCCGGGGAGGTGGGGGGGGGGGGGGGCGCATGTGAATCTACAGCTCTACATGTCAAGAACAGATGCTTACTGGGTAAGTAGCATACTCCGTTCGAGGCATGTGTGCTGTAGATACACATGCTTTGCATAGACTATATAGTAATATTCTCCCCAAGCGGTGGTTAACCAGTAGATGTCGCAGCTGTTTGAACAAGCATTTGCAATGCAATAGGTCTCACATTTACGCGAGTTTGAGCTATTGGCATTGTAAATGACAATGCCTTTTTTATGTTTTGGTTTTTAAAACATAAATAAAAGGCATTGTCATTTACAATGCTAATAGCTTAAACTCACGTAAATGCGAGACCTATTGCATTGCAAATGCTTGTTTTTTTTTAATGCGCTCTCCCTAGCACAGGAGCTGCTCGAGAACTCCCACAGCCCTGGCTGCAGCGAAACCAAGGCAGCCTTGGAGGAGAATGTGCTCCTGAATGAATGAAAGAATGAAATACTACTTTTGTGGGAGCCTGGGAGCCCAAAATCCACTGCACCCCAAAATCCAATTGTGTCCGGATTTACTTTAATTGAACCCACTCCACAGTCCTTGATCTGGACGTAGAATACTGCAGCCTCGCCCCAATACAAAGGTGCCCCAAACAATATGAGTGCGCCAGGATGAACAAGTTACTTACCTTCGGTAACGATGTATCTGGTAGAGACATAGTCTAGCCGCAGATTCCTTAACTTAGAATATCCCCAGGCGTCAGACTGGATCCGGAAAATTTTGCGTAGCAGCAACTCTGCACGCCGGGGGGCGGCGCCGCATGGCTACGCCCCGACGTCGTCCATGGACGTGACGTCAGCGGAGCCATATATCCCCCGCCCCGGCAACATCAGTTTTCGACAGAAGACTTTTCCGTGTCAGAACGCGAAGCCACCACCAAAAACTGTGAAAATATGGGAACAGTGTGCAGAAAAAGAAAAAACAAGGTATGGTGAAAAACATCACCATAGAAGGACAGTGCCAGGCACTGGACACTGTAAACTGAGGGAGGGAAACGAACAGAGCACCACTCTGGGAGGGACCCCGCAATTGTTAAGTCCAAAACCTCCCCGGAGGCAGAAGAAGATGCAGGGCATAGGCAGGATTCGAACCCTTGGCTTGTGTGAGCCTGTGCCACCAGAGGCACAAGACTTACCATTGATCAATAGCTCCTTGGGGAACTATCACAGCAGCCGGCAGAAAGGCTGCAACCATAATATATGACAGTGAAGGACAACCAGTCCCGAACCCAGGAGTAAGGACAAACTACTATAAGGCGTCACCCAAAAGGAGACGTCAGATCCGAATAAGGGACCTACCGAATGCAGCAATGTGAGAGACTGCAACCGCTAGAGTGCAGGGGAGGCAAGAGACCTCAAGCGGTTGAAGAAGATAGAAGGGAAGGACGGGGGGTAGAAGAATTTAGACTCACATCGGACAACCCAGGGTAAGGGTTGTAAAGGACACATGGCATATGAGCATACCGTCCAAGCACAAGGATGGGTAGAGCAGAGCCACGAAACCGACTGTAGGCTCGTGAGTCGGAGTGAGGATAAGACGTCACCCCGCAGAGGAATAAAGCCACCCAAAGGGAGGCGAAGGCAAGAAGCCCAACCTGAAAAGGTTGTCGCAGGACGGGGAGGGCGGGCGGGCGTTAAGGAATCTGCGGCTAGACTATGTCTCTACCAGATACATCGTTACCGAAGGTAAGTAACTTGTTCATCTGATAGAGACGTCTAGCCGCAGATTCCTTAACTTAGAATAGATACCAAAGCCATACCCCTAGAGGAGGCAGGACTGCGACTGAACCCCACTAAGGTCCATAGAGAACCTAGTCGTCAATAATATGACGAAAAGAGTGCCGCCAACCAAGGGCAAAACACAGTGGGGACAGAAATGAGAGCGCAGCCAACCACCAGACCCCTATGCTCTGAAGAGAGCGGGAATCAAGGGGAGGCTAGGGCACCACAGCCCATCCAGAATAACACGAAAACCCCTATATGTAGAGGGGATGAGAGAAGGAAAACACCAAGCCAGAACGCTGGTGCCTGAGCGAAAAATGCCAAACTTCGAAAGAAGACGAGCAAAGGGGCATGAAGGATCCGCAGGATCCAAGGTGTCGACAAGAAGTCTGAGCTAGCCCCAGCTAAACAACTAGAACAGCGTAAAACACTGTCGAACCTGCTCCTGTAAAGAGACGAAGGCAGCAGGATACCGACCCCTGCCCAGCAAGGGCCGATTTGGAACAAAAACACACCCAGTAAAGAAACCGGCGTGAAAAGGGAGTTCAGTACGTCGCAAGAAGTAGAACTGAACCTATGGGCCCAAAAGACTGGTAAGTGGGATGGGGAGAGAGTGAGTACCGCCCCCGCATGTACCAGAGAGGAAGAGTACTGCTGAGACCCTCGCCAGCCGGCCATGTGCGAGAGCATTGAAAGGATGCCCATACACCACCAGAAGGACGCCCATCCGCGGCCAGAGGGTGCCTGTAGTATCATAACAGAAGAGCACCAGGAAGCCAGACAGCAGGAACAGCTGAGATGCGCACAATAGCAAGAAGGCAACGGGCCACAAACACCAGAGAAGATCTGGTGATGGAAGAGCGCCGGGCGAACAACAAGGTAGGAAAGCCCGCAGAAGCCATTAGGAAGATTATGGCGCAGAAACAGCCTCAAGAGGATGCCGAAACTTGGCCAAGCCCAGGGACTAGGGGACACTCAAAAGTACACGCATTTATACAGAAAGTGGAACTAGTCCAGGCTATAAGCTGCGTCTGCTTCCGGTCTGGAAGAGAGAACAGTCCCCTCGCAGGACAAGTAGAGGAAGAGACGAGCCTAACAAGGGAGTACTCAGGACCAACTCACGGGTCCTAGACGCCAGGAAGAGCGGAGTTCAAGGAGAACCGGCCCCATGAGTCCGCCACAGTAAGAATGCCAGCAAAACGTAGAAATCCCTGCGCGGAAGCAGCGGGGATGTGGAGAAAACTACTGGGGAATAAGCCGAAAGGCCATAACAACGTACAACAGAGAGGTCCACGGCAACTCCTTACTGGCGAGGACAACCCAGAAGGGGCTGGCGCCAAAAGACGGACCATGTGACAAAAAGCAGGATGCCAGGCCATGCGAAGTAGATACTACACAGCATAGGCCTAGACCAGGAGTGGAAGCACCACATACAACAGAGCGATGCGACCCTGCGGGATGCAGTAAAGGGGTATATGAGTCCCAGAGGGATACCCCTAATGAAAACTCCACAGGAGCTTACAAATGCAAATGCAGACACCTGCCACCAGCCAATACCCCACATAGGGCGAGGGTCAACCCCTGGCAAGAAAGGGGGGTCCTCTTGGCAAAACAGACAGTCAGAGGACTGAAAACAAAAGCAAAAACAACCCAGCCATACGGCTATACAGACAATACAGAGACAACAACCGGTCTCTGATAAAAACCGGGCCGTAAAGGAAGACCCGCAACCAGGAAGAAAGTCAGTCAGTGGCTCGGCAGAATTACAGTAGCCCTGACAGAAGCCTGGAGATCGCAGAGTCCGCGTGGGACCCAAAGAGGTCTATTCCGTTAAATGGCATGTCTTGGAGGCTCTCCCGAATGTTATCAGGGAAGCGACTGTCGCGCATCCAGGCATGGCGGCGCAAAGCCACCGACCGTGCAAGAGCACGGCCCACAGAGTCTGTGGTATCCAGGGAGGAGCGTATTGAAAAATGTGCCATCTCCTTGCCATGAAGGACAAGACGGAGAAGCTCCGGGCGCAATTCCTCCGGAAGGGAAGGAAGAAGGTTAGCCACGGAGTCCCAGAGTGCGGAGGACGCACGTGCAAACACGCATGTAGTGTTTAAAGCGCGGATGGCCGCGCTAGAAGAAGCAAAAAGCTGTCTTCCACATGCCTCCAGCCACCGGGATTCCCGGGTGGGAGGAAACAAAGGCAAAGTGGAGGAGTCTTGTAACCCAAAAGCCACCTGAATCACCAGGCCCTGAGCAGTAGGGTGGAGGGACAGGCAAAGTGGATCCCCCGGGGCAGGACTGTGCCTACCCGCAATGGCCCGATCAACCGGGGCTCCGGAATAGGGCCGTGCCCATGCGCTACGCAGGACTTCTAATAAAGCACCCCCAAGGGGTAGCAAGGGCTCCACGGTAATGGGCTCGAGATGAAGCAGATCCATTAAGGGATCGGGAATGAGGGGTACCACAGGAGGCTGAAAGCCGAGGATAGCAGCTGCCCTGTTGATAGTCCGCGCATAGGCGGCCCCTAGCTCAGTAGTCACCCTAGGAGGGGACAAGAGGCCGTCTGTAGGAGACAGCTGGAGACTAATCCTCCCAGTTGCCATAAAGAGCGGGGCTGGGGAACGACCCGAAGGCCAAGCCACACTAGGGACCTGCACCAGTGGCCCCCGACCAGGGGAAGCAGCAGCTTCCATAAGGGCTGTAGCGGATACGGTGTCGCCTGACACCGCTGAGAAGTCAGAAGCGATTAATGCGGAGGGGGGTCAACCTCAGGCATGGACGCTGGTGTCGATGAACGTATGGACACCGGCAGCGATGGATGCGGCGACAGCGGCGTCGGTAGGCGCTATGTCGGAGTAGACTGGACGTCGACGGCCTCCACTGGGGACGCCACCTCGAAGTCGACAGGCGTCGGATTATGCGCTGCTCCAGACGTAGGACCAGGCTTAGAGCCGGGTGTGGGTGGCGTCGAGCCCGGCTTCGGGTCCAGCTTGGAACCCGGCGTGGAGCCCGGCGTCGCTGACACCGCTTTCGCCGTCCGCACAGGAAGCCGCACAGGGCTAGGCGTTGACTGGCTGTGTGTCGAGCCCGGCACCGAGCCCGGCGTCACCGACGCCGCTTCCGCCGTCCACGCAGGAAGCCGCACAGGGCTATGCGTTGACTGGCGGTGTGTGCTAGAGCGACCAGGACGGTCTGGGCCCCGGCCCAACGTCGTCGCCTCGGCTCCGGAGTCGGAGCACACAGCCCTGGTCTGGGAAGGATCCGCCGACGATGGTCCAGCCTGAGTACCCTCCGCCTCTGTGGGGCCCGAAGGCGCGCCAGGGAGAGAGGGGGACTCGAAGTAGGCCTGAAGAGCCCGGGAGTAGGCCTCCATTTGGGCGCGCGTCGCTCCAACTCCTGGGAAAGGAGGGTATGGAGGAGGTGACATCCGGGCGCCCTGAGCTGGCCCCTTACGAGAGGAATGGGCGCCAGCGGCACGCCTACGGGATGTGGCCCTCAGTGGACGCTTGTGGCTCCGCTTACCTTTTTTAGGGCGCCGGTCGCGGGAGCGGCCTCTGGAACGAGCCCCCTCTGGAGAGAGAGAGCGGCGACGAGAGGAAGCTGGGCCGGACAGCCGTGCGGCCAACAGCTTCATACGACGTTCCCGTAGGGACTTTGGCTTCATCTGTTGACAGTCGCCGCATTCTTTGGAATCGTGGTGCACACCAAGGCACCACATGCAAATAAGGTGCGGGTCAGTGCCAGACATCTGACGCGCACAGGCCTCACAGGCTTTGAACCCGGAGGGCATTGCACACTGTTCCAGTACGACACCAACGGTGCCAAGAAGGCCCAAAACTAGGCCAGGAACTGCTGGTTTCCAGGATCCGTGTCGTGACGCTGAAAAGCAGAAAACTGATGTTGGCGCGCCGGGGCGGGGCATATATGGCTCCGCTGACGTCACGTCCATGGACGACGTAAGGGCGTAGCCGTGCGGCGCCGCCCCCCGGCGCGCAGAGTTGCTGCTACGCAAAATTTTCCGGATCCAGTCTGACGCCTGGGGATATTCTAAGTTAAGGAATCTGCGGCTAGACGTCTCTATCAGATAATGTATAACTGAGTTGTAGTGCAGGAGGAATTTTAAAAGCTTTATTACATAAATATTAAATGCGGTAAAGAAATATTATTTTGTCACGAAAACTATAATGTAGCATGAAAGACCAAATCAGAATAGTCCCAAAATCCCATGAATACAACAAATTTCTAGTGCATTATTGAGATGGGCATGAATCAGCAATTAGAAAATTAGGTGTTCCAAAAAGGAGCCATTAACATTGTGTCCAAAGTAAAGGGTGAGTCCGGAAACAATCTGAGAACATCAGCGTGATCTCAGGAAGTCTCTCTTCAAATGGACAGTCTCAGTAAAGGCAAATTATGGGGCATTATGCCGCACATTTTACAATAGTATTATTATTTTGTAATCTGAACACACGCTCACACTATCTAGGCAAACGTTTCACCTCATTAGTGCCAGTTCAACACCCAAATTCATCAATAAGCAACAGAATGGTAACCAGCCAACACTTGCCAAGAGTCTTCCACATTGTGCCAATAAGTGTAGCCACATATTTAGCGACTTTTGATATGTTTGAGCTGGAAACAAAAATGTTTTTATTTAATGATGAATTGTTTGGCAGATGTGGCAAATCCATAATTATATGGAAAATGCTGCATCTGCATAATCGCATAATTCCGGTGGCCAAGAACAAAGTGTACGATTAGATTAGGAAGCCAATTGGGAAAAGTAGATAGAATGAAGAGAAAAACACCTAAAAAATATAACAAAAGAAAAATGATAACTTTATCTTACCCTCGGCCTAGCAGTAATGGTGATATGCCAGCGTGATGCAAGACGTAAAACTGCTCAATACACAGAAATATATGGGATCCAGCGCAATTTGTGAACAGTAGACAGTGTGTGGAATAATACACCTGCAGGTGTGTAACAACATCTCATTAGCCCTGACAAATGACTGCACCTCTTTCACTTCCTGGCCAACATGAGCGCGTGACACGTGGGCTGGAAAAGGGACATCTGGTAACACACCCATGCATACTAACAGACCCGAATCAGCCGGGAGATTCCCCGAGTCTTACGCCAATAATTTAATTTCTACTGTCTCCCACCTAAAACTGCCTTTTCTTTAATGTATGTCAATGGGGAGAATGAAATTCCCTGTTTTTCCCCCCAAAATCTCAGTTTTCCTAGTTTTAAAATGTTGGCATGTATGTTGGGCAACCACACGCCAGACAGACATATTCTGGTCGACACAAGGGCCAGTCACATCTAAACGGGTTTCCCCGAGCCCGGACATCGCTGCACACTGCATGCGTGCACGTTTCGGAGGTTAATTTAGGGTTTGCACTGAAACCCTTCCCGCCTTTCTTGGGGCCGGCCGTCTGTGATTATGTACACCAGGGAACTGATTATAAAACAATGCTGTAGTGGAAAGCGGAACACCCTTCCTTCAGGCGCCTCTGCAATTAAACAGGGGGTTGGTTTCACGCTGACCGCGAGCCTTCTGCACCTGGCTGTTAGTTACAGAGCAGCCCATTCACTGCCAAGCGCGGCCGCTAAAGTCAGCGGACCGCGCTCCAAATTAATTAAATAAATAAACCAAGTGCGGCCGCTAAAGTCAGCGGACCGCGCTCCAAATCAATTAAATAAATAAACAAACGCGTTGAAAGCGGCCCGCGCGGCAAATCAATTAAATAAACAAGCGCGATCCCTAAAGTGAAAGAGGACTGTGCTGCAAATAACAGAAAAAGAGTGCTCACCGACTTATGGAGACCGTGGGTGTAACGTCGCAAGCAAACGATCCAGTCCGGATGGGCCGTCCCAAAAGGAGACAGGGCGGTAACAAGGAGGGACTAAGAAGCCTCCTTTTTAATCGGAAGCCAGCGTTTAGCATGGACGATGACGCCAGCCAATCAAAAAGATGAGCGGGGCTTAAACTCCACTTCTGAAATATCCCGATTACAAGAAGCCTCGCAGAGCGAGCAACGCATGCGCGCTGCAACGCAGGTCTGCGAGACCTAAAAAGTGTTTTTTAGCACTGCTTGGCCTACATTAGCTTGTTAATGTGCTAACACATCCATACAGTAATGTTTGGTAAACGTGTGTGGTGTGGACCATGTTGCTGCTTTACAAATGTCTGCTATAGGGATGTTACCTAAAAAGGCCATAGATGCTCCTATTTTACAAGTGGAATGCGCTCTAGGAGACATATCTAAAGTCCATTTAGCTTTAGTGTAGCAGGTTTGAATGCACTTAACAATCCATCTTGGAAAACCAGATTTAGAAATGGGATTGCCTGTGTGAGATGTAGCAAATGTAACAAACAGTTGTTTTGCTTTGCGAAAATCTTTTGTTCTTTCAATGTAGTACAATAGCGCTCTTCTGACATCAAGAGTATGAAGAGCTCGTTCTGCTACCGAATCAGGTTGAGGAAAGAACCCAGGGAAATCAACAGATTGGTTGATATGGAAAGCAGAAACCACTTTGGGAAGGAACTTTGGGTTGTGCAAAGAATTACCCTGTCTCTATGAAGTTGAAAGAAGGGTTCTTCTAAGGTTAAAGCTTATAGCTCACCAACTCTCCTCAATGAAGTGATTGCAATGAGGAAGGCGACTTTCCATGAAAGAAACTGTAGCAGACAGTTGTGTAATGGCTCAAAAGGTGGACCCATGAGCAATGTAAGCACAATGTTCAGATTCCAAACTGGTGCTGGAGGTACCCTGGGTGGTATTATTCTCTTAAGGCCCTCCATATAGGCTTTAATTACTGGAACCTTTAACGGAGATAGATGTCTGTTTTGCAAATATGCAGCTATTGCTGCAAGATGCAAACAAATGGAAGTGTAGGCTACACCAGCATGATGTAAAGGCATTAGGTAACAAATAATATTTTGAGTAGATTCATTTAGAGGATCAATATTGTTATTAGTACAATACATAACAAATCGTTTCCATTTAGCTGCATAGCATGCTCTGGTAGTAGGCTTTCTTGCTTCTTTAAGAATGGGCATGCATTCTGGTGGCAAGTTAAGATATCCAAACTCTATGACTTCAGGAGCAAAATCGCTAGATTGAGCTCCTTGGGATCTGGATGTCTGACTTCTCCATGGTTCTGTGTGAGAAGACTGGAATTGAGATGTAGCTTTTGATGTGGAACTACTGACAGTTCTAAAAGTGTTGTGAACCACGGTTGACGAGCCCAAGTGGGAGCTACTAGAATCAGTATAAGGGATGTTTGCCTGAGCTTCTGAACCAGAAATGGAAGGAGAGGGAGAGGCGGAAAAGCGTAGGCAAATATCCCTGACCAATTCACCCATAGGGCATTGCGTTTGGATAGAGGGTGTAGGACCCTGGAGGCAAAGTTTGGGCATTTTGAGTTGTCCACTGTGGCGAACAGATCTATTTGTGGGAATCCCCATTGTTGAAAGTATGGAAGGAGAACCTGGGGATGAAGTTCCCACTCATGAATTGGTTCCCGCCTTCTGCTTAGGAGGTCGGCAATCTGATTGTCCACTCCTGGGAGATGATGTGCCAGAAGATGGACCTTGTGATGAATTGCCCAACGCCAAATTGTCTGAGAGGCGCGTGACAGTTGCAGAGAATGTGTCCCCCCTGTTTTTGTACATAGTACATTGCTGTCATGCTGTCGGTGCAGACTAGGACAACTTTCCCTATGAGGTGAAACTGAAAAGCTTTCAGTGCTAGATATGCAGATAGGTCTAAATAATAGATGTGCAGAGCTTTGTACCTGTTGTCCCATAGAACTTGAATTGTCAAGTTGTGAAGATGGGCACCCCAACCTGTGAGGGATGCGTCTGCTGTTAGCATGATCTGTGGAACAGGATCGATGATAGGCCACCCTTTTGAGAAGTTTGATGTGTTCCACCACTGGAGAGAGCGATGGGTGCGGCTGTCTACTAACACTAGATCTGTTAATTGACCCCGAGACTGATTCCACTGACGTGCTAAGCACTCCTGTAGAGGACGCATGTGCAATCTTGCATGAGGCACTACCACGATGCATGATGCCATCATCCGTAGCAGTTGCATGAACGTTCTGGCTGGTAAGTATTGATTGGCCTGAAACTGTATTAGCAGAGATTGAATATTCTGAATTCTGGCTGCATTGGGAGAGGCTAGAGCTGTGCAAGTGTTTAGAGCAGCTCCCAGATAAGACTGCATTTGTGAAGGTTGAAGGAGAGACTTTTGAGCATTGACTGTGAAACCCAATTGGTAGAGTAGGTCTAATGTAGTCTGAGTGTGGTGTAGACACTTTTGGTGTGTGCTGGCTTTGATGAGCCAGTCTTCCAGATATGGGAAGGCATTCTGTTGTCTTCTGAGATGTGCCGCCACTACCGCCAGACATTTAGTGAATACTCTGGGAGCAGTAGTTACTCCGAACGGGAGTACCTTGAATTGATAGTGTTTTTCTGCTATCACAAATCTGAGGTATTTGCGATGAGCTGGGTGAACCGGAATATGAAAGTATGCATCTTTTAAGTCTAGTGTGGACATAAAATCACCTTGCTGTAGCAGTGGAAGGACCAGTTGAAGAGTGACCATGTGGAAATGTTCTTAAAGTACGTACAGATTTAATATCCTTAGATCTAACATTGGTCTTAAGGAGCCGTCCTTCTTGGGGATTAGAGAGTACACTCCTGAACCTTGGTACTGTAATGGAACTGGTTCTATAGATTCTTTTGTTAAAAGAGCTTGTACCTCTTGTTTGAGAAGCTGCAGGTGTTGTGATGAGAGTTTGTGAGTGCGAGGTGGAATGTTGGGACGATTGCTGGTGAGCTCCAGGCAATAACCATGTCGGATAATGTCTAGCACCCATTTGTCTGATGTTATGGATTGCCAAATGGGGAGAAATTGTTGAAGTCTTCCCCCGACAAGTGTTAGATGATCGGGGGAAGCGTAGGCAAGTCACTGCGTATTGGGAAAAGGGGAGTTACGTGTTGACGTGCCCTTACCTCTACCTTTAAAATTGTTTTCTCTGTACCCTCCTCTAAAGAAACCTCTACTGGAAGAGGGTTGCGTGTTGGGCTGGTACGAGGAAGTGTTAGGGTCTGAGGATGTAGTTTTAGAGCCTTCTCTAAAGAATGAGCAACGAAAGGAGCCTCTGCTTGAAGGAGATTGAAGTGCTCCCATGGATTTCGCCACGTCCGTGCCTATTTAAATATTTTCTAAAGCCTCATCAATCTGAGGTCTGAAAAGATGTTTTTTGTTAAAAGGAGTGTTTAAAATAGACTGTTGTAGTTCTGGTTTAAAGCCTGAAATTCTAAGCCAGGCATGCCGGCGTAAGAGAATGCTGGTGTTAACTTCTCTCATTGCAGTGTCAGCAGCATCAAGAGCACATCTAATAGAAGAGTTAGAAATGAGCTTCCCTTCTTAAAGCACAAGTTACTAACTTGTGTAACGATATATCTGTAAGAGACAGTAGTTAGTGACAGATTCCTTACCTTAGAATATCCCCAGGCGTCAGGCTGGATCCGGAAAGTTTTGCGTAGCAGTACCCTTGCGCGTCGGTAGGCGGCGTCGTGCGGCTCCGCGTCCGTCGTCGGCGTCGTGATCGCCGGGATGACGTCGCGGGCAGTACTTAGACGCCGCCCCTGCGCGCTGACGTCAGTTCTGTACACGACTTTCCCCGCCAGGAACGCAGAGCCTTGAAAGAAGCTGACATAGCTGTCTGAAAAATACTAGGGCCCTGAAAGGGATGTCCTTAACCCTAGAAATCAGTTCGCAGAACGGGGAGGATGGGTGGGGCGGTAAGGAATCTGTCACTAACTACTGTCTCTTACAGATATATCGTTACACAAGTTAGTAACTTGTGCATCTGAAAGAGACACGTTAGTGACAGATTCCTTACCTTAGAATAGATACCCCAGCAATACCAACCCCGGTGGTGGGTCTGCGAACAAAGATCAGACAAGGAAGTCCTGGAGGACAGAACGGCCAAGGCAGTAATGCTTTGTAAACGTGTGCAGCGAGGCCCACGTAGCTGCCTGACAAATAACCGGCAGCGGAACACCGCGGCCCAAGGCCGTGGTAGCAGCCGTTGCCCTTGTGGAATGGGCACGCAGCCCAACAGGAGGCTCCTTCTTCGCCAAAGAATAGCAGGTCTTGATGCACAAGGTAACCCAGCGGGAGATGGTCCTCTTGTGCACCGCCCGACCTTTTTTGGCGCCCACGTAGCCAACAAAGAGCTGGTCATCCACCCGGAAGTGTTTTGTGCGGTCAAGATAGAAGGAGAGCGCACGTTTTGGGTCCAGACGGTGGAGCCTCTCTTCCTCTCTGGAAGGATGCGGAGGCGGAAAGAAGGTGGGCAAAGTGATGGTCTGCCCAATATGGAAAGCAGTAACCACCTTTGGCAAGAAGGACGGACGCGTCCGAAGAACAACCTCGTCTGGATGAACAGACAGAAAGGGAGGTTTGCAAGATAGAGCCTGGAGCTCACTCACCCGCCGAGCGGAGGTGATGGCCACCAGAAAGGCTGTCTTCAGAGTCAGAAGACGAAGAGGACAGTAATGTAGAGGCTCAAAGGGAGCGCACATTAAAAGGTAAGAACCAAGTTCAAGTCCCACTGAGGCATCACAAACGGAACAGGAGGAAAGAGGTGAGTAATGCCTTTTAAGAACCTGTTAACAACAGGGGACTTGAAAAGGAGGGCTGATCAGGGAGCCTGAGGAAGGCCGAGATAGCACAAAGATAACCCTTGATGGTACCCAGGGCAGAACCCTGTTGGGCCAGAGAGAGAAGGAACAGAAGGACCTCAGAAAGAGGGGCAGAAAGGGGATTCACAGCCTTTGCTGTGCACCATGCCACAAATTTGTTCCACCTGCAGGCGTATACCACCTTAGTGGAGGGACGCCTGGCTGCCAGAATCACATCACAAACTTCGGGAGGCAAGTCGAAAGGAATCAACTGCCGCCGCTCAATCTCCACGCAAGCAGGTGTAGACTGGACAGGTTCGGGTGGAGGACCGTCCCCTGCTGCTGCGACAGAAGATCCTCCCGAAGAGGCAGACGGATTGGGGGATCTACGCTCATATTGAGTAGCTCGGGATACCAAACTCTTCGAGCCCAGTCCGGAGCCACAAGAATGACTTGGGCCCGGTCGTGCCGAATCTTCTTCAACACTCTGGGTAGAAGTGGTATAGGCGGAAAGGCGTACAACAGACCGCAACTCCACTCGCGACGAAAGGCGTCGCCGAGCGAGTGCCGCCTTGGAAATTCCAACGCGCAGAACTGATGACATTGCGCGTTCTCTTCGGTGGCGAATAGATCTAACCAAGGCTCTCCCCACTGTAGAAAGAGTCCTTGCGCCACTTCCGAGTGAAGACGCCATTCGTGATCCATCATGCACCTGCGGCTGAGTTCGTCCGCCCTGGCGTTCAGGGAACCTGCCAGGTGTTGAACCATCAGGAACATGCCCTGATGTTCCAGCCATGTCCAGAGGCGCAGAGCCTCCTGACAAAGGGTCCAAGACCCCACCCCGCCCTGTTTGTTGCAGTACCACATGGCGGTGGTGTTGTCTGTGAACACCTGCACTACCTTCCCTTTGACAGAGGGAAGGAATGCCTTTAGTGCAAGTCGGATCGCCCGGAGCTCCAGAATGTTGATATGGAGCCGGGACTCCGCCGGAGACCAGAGGCCTCTGATCTCCGCCTCTCCCATGTGACCGCCCCATCCCAGAAGGGACGCGTCCGTCACAACTGTGTGCTCTGGCTGGGGAAGGGAGAGGGATCTGCCCATGACCCATTGCCGGTTCGAGAGCCACCACTGCAACTGTCTTGCAGTCCCCTCCGAGATCTGGACGTGATCGGACAGGTTGCCCTGGTGCTGCGCCCACTGGAACTTCAGGTCCCACTGCAGAGCCCGCATATGCCATCTGGCATGATTGACCAGCAGGATGCAGGAGGCCATGAGGCCCAGCAGCCTCAGGGTCATCCGTACCGAAACCCAGGATAAAGGCTGAAAGATCGGAATCATAGCCTGAATATCCCGGACTCGCCGTTCGGGAGGATAGGCCCGAAACTGCGTCGTGTCCAGAACCGCTCCGATGAAAAGGAGCTGTGGAGAAGGAATCAGATGCGACTTCGGCACATTGATGGAGAACCCCAGCGAGTGCAGGAGTTCGGCCGTAGTCTGGAGGTGGGAGACGACTGCCTGGGACGAGTCCGCCTTCAGCAGCCAGTCGTCGAGGTAGGGGAAGACTGAAACCCCTGCCCGGCGCAGATGAGCTGCGACCACCGCCATCACTTTCGTGAACACCCGAGGGGCACTTGTAAGGCCAAAGGGGAGCACGGTGAACTGAAAATGCTCGGGGCCTACCGTGAACCGAAGGTAACGCCGGTGGGCCGGCAGGACGGGGATGTGGAAATATGCGTCCTGCAAGTCCAACGCTACCAACCAGTCTCCAGGGTCGAGGGCAGTCAAGACCTGAGCTAGGGTGAGCATCTTGAACTTCTCCTTCCGGAGGAAGCGATTGACGTTCCGGAGGTCCAAGATAGGACGCATGTCCTCCTTGTCCTTTTTGGGCACCAGAAAGTAGTGGGAGTAGCAACCACGCCCTACTTCTGGGGTCGGAACACGCTCGATGGCCCTCTTGGTCAAGAGGGCCGCGACTTCCTTCTGTAGAAGCACCAAGTGATCCCCTGACATGCGGTGGAATTGAGGTGGCATGGCTGGGGGGGTGGTCTCGAAGGGGAGGGAGTAGCCCCTTCGGACAATGTCCAAGACCCACCTGTCCGAGGTGATGGTACGCCAGTGGGGAAGGTGATGGCGGACCCTGCCCCTACTGGCGTGCTGTGCACCTGAAAGGAGGGACTAGGAGAGCTTGGAGGCCGCGGACGGGTTGGAGGTGGTGGCCTGACCCGCACGCTGGTTGCCCGATCCGCCACGGCGGAATCCACGTCCTCGGCCACGCGAAGATGCCTGCTGCGCGGGCCGGTGGCTGGGCTGCTGACGTGAAGGGCGCCCCTACCGTGGCCACGATAGGGGCGAAAAGCAGAAGTCAGCGGAGGGCGTGTAGCAGAAAGGCCCAGGGACTTGGCAGTAGCCCGTGAGTCCTTAAAGCGCTCCAACGCATGGTCTGCTTTGGACCCAAAAGACCGACTCCATCAAAGGGCATGTCCATGAGAGTATTCTGGACATCCCCTGAAAACCAGTGGTTCTCAGCCAGGCGTGGCGTCTGAGTGCCACCGTCGTTGCAATAGACCTGCCCAGCGAGTCGGCGGTGTCAAGGCCACAACGTATGGTGTATTTAGCCGCATCCCTTCCTTCCGCAATGGCGCGGGAAAGCAGTGTCTGGACCTCCTCAGGACACTGGGGCAAAACATCCGCCACCGAATCCCACAGGGAGTGGGTATATCGGCCCAAAAGACAAGCGGTGTTAACGGACCGCAAGCCAGCACTGGAGGAAGAAAAACCCTTCTTCCCAAACTGATCCAGGCGTTTGGATTCCCTATCCGGAGGAGCGGTAGGGAAGGCGGTTTGGGAAGCGGAGGCTTGGACAACCAAGCTCTCAGGAGTGGGGTGGACAGAGAGAAACAGGGGGTCGCCCGGAGCTGGGCGATGGCGTCGTGACACGTTCCGATCCACAGGAGCCCCTGTGTTGGGCTTGGACCAGGCGCCCAAAAGAACGTCAGTGAGGGCGTTGTTAAGCGGCAGCACAGTCTCCGCAGAGGAGGCTGCCGGCTGAAGCACCTCTGTCAAGATGTTAGTCTTGACCGTCAAAGTAGGAAGTTGGAGACGTAAGGCCCCAGCTGCCCTACGCAACACCGTACCAAAATTGGCTCCCTCCTCCGTAGCCACGGGAGGAGACAGCATGCCAGTGTCAGGGGAAGTATCCAGACCACTGGCCTCCCCTAGACTCTCTGTCCAGTCCTGATCGTACTGACAGTGTCGTGTCAGAGGGTCATCAGACCCCTCCCAGTCCAACTGGTCCTCCTCTGGTTCAAAATAAGGAGGAGGAGGGACAGTTGGGACCCAGGTCCCATCGGCGCCGGAGTCGAGCGACGTCGGTCCGGATCCATGTCCGGAGCCGGAAGGAACAGGGGGACGACGCCGCCCGGAGCCCAGGGCGGCGCCGAGAGCGGCACCGGAGACATCGGCGCCGGCGGAGGTGTCGTTAGGTCGACCGGCGTCGATGGGGGTTGTGGAGCCGGGATCGAGGCCGGGGCCGAAGCCGGAGCCGGGATCGAGGCTGGAGGCACGGGCGACGCCGGGGCCGGAGCCGCCGGCGGCGCCGGAGCAACCCCATCAGGGCCCGCGGGGCCCGAAGGCGCACCGGAGGGGCCTGAAGGCCCGAAGGGCGGGCCATGGCCGACAGGAATTCCTGTACTTTGGCCGGATCCGCCCCCGAACCCGGGAAGGGCGGGTATGGCGGGGGCGACTCCACAGGCATGTCCGGGGCCGCGGGGGCGGGGACGGTGCCGGGAGGGGCCTCAGCCGAGTCGCGAGACCGGCGGGCGAAGTCCTAGAGCGATGATGCTTTTTGGACTTTTTGTGCTTCGACTTACCGGACGAAGAAGACTTCGACGCCGACGACCGGTGTGGACTCCGCGATCGACCCCTGGACCTCTCACGCGACCGGGGCTTCCGCGGAGCCGAATGCCGGGCCTCGAGGAGCTTTCGAGACCGCTCTCGCAAAGCTTTCGGGTGGAGGGCCTGGCAGTCGGTACAAGACTCCGTGTCGTGGCCTCGGCCGAGGCAGAAGAGACACTCCCAATGCGGGTCGGTGACGGACATCATCCGCGCACAGGCGCCGCATCGCTTGAAGCCGGGCATCCCTACGACACCTTGAAAGATGGAAAAACAGTGAAAAAATTCACCAAAAAGTATGGTCAAAAAATGACCAGGGCACTGCTTTTCCCGGATCTGCGCTTGCTGGCGCGGAAAAAGAAGAACTGACGTCAGCGCGCAGGGGCGGCGCCTAAGTACTGCCCGCGACGTCATCCCGGCGATCACGACGCCGACGACGGACGCGGAGCCGCACGACGCCACCTACCGACGCGCAAGGGTACTGCTACGCAAAACTTTCCGGATCCAGCCTGACGCCTGGGGATATTCTAAGGTAAGGAATCTGTCACTAACGTGTCTCTTTCAGATCTAGCTCTTGTGCTTTTTTCTTGTGCTGTTCTGGGAGGTACTGAAGTAAACCTTCCATCTCATCCCAGTGTGCCCTGTCATACCTAGCTAGTAGGCCCTGCGTGTTGGTAATGTGCCAGTGATTAACAGCTTGAGCAGCTACCCTTTTACCAGATGCATCAATGAGCTTCGATTCTTTATCTGGGGGAGGAGCATCTCCAGATGTCTGTGAGTTCGCTCTTTTACGAGCGTTGGAAACTACCAGTGAATCTAGAGGGTGCTATCCTTTAATGAAAAATGTATCAGAGGATGATGGTTTATATTTTTTATCAACCCTAGGTGTTAAAATTTGTGCACGAACAGGGTCCTTAAAAATGTCATCTGCATGTCTCATCATGCCTTTTAACATGGGAAGACTCTGGCTAACTCTGTGTGAAGACCCTAGTGTCTCAAATAAAAAAATCGCCATCTAAGGTCTCTTTATGCAGTTTAACCCCATGATATGCTGCTGCTCTGGAAATTAGCTCTAGATAGGAATCATTATCATTTGGAGGTGAAGGTTTTGTAGGGTGTAGGTCTGGATCATTATCCATAGGTGGATCAATATTATAATCATCCCACGGATCTGTGGGTAAAGGAACATTGTCATCGTCATCATTATCATCTCCTAAATCAGGCTGTGTGTGAGGAGATCCCTCTGGTGTTATGTGTAGTGGATCTGAGCCTGGCAGTATTGGTAAAGGTGAAGATGGTAGAAGTGGTGGAGGGGATGGAAAAGTAGGATGGATAGGACTTGTAGCAATGTCCTTCTTCTTAAGGGGGATCTTGATTCCAGTGTCCTCTGAACTGACTTTCCTTTTGGAAGGAGTTTTGGCTAACATATGTCCGGTGTCTGGATTGATGTAAAGCTTTTTCTGCTTTGGATTCAATCTGTCCTTCATAATATCTAAAATTGGTTCCGGGAGATCTGAAATTTCTTCTTTGGATGTAGGCGCTGAAAGTTTCGGTGCCGAACCGGACTTGTCCTTGGCAGCGGAAGGTTTTGGCTCCAAAGTGGACTTTTGTTTCAAAGCGGAAGGTTTCGGCTCCGAAGCGGACTTTTGTTTCGAAATGGATGATTTTGGCTCCGAACTAGATCTGTCTTTTGCAGCGGAATGTTTCGGGTCTGAAGACGATCTGTCTCAGCTCGATCCAGAGCCGGAAGGCTTGACTACTTGTTTCGGTACCGGGCCTGAGGGCGGGGCGTCAGAAACTGCGTCTTGGTGTCGACCAAGGCCCGAAGGTTTAGGTCTGGATCATTATCCATAGGTGGATCAATATTATAATCATCCCACGGATCTGTAGGTAAAGGAACATTGTCATGGTCATCATTATCATCTCCATCTCCTAAATCAGGCTGTGTGTGAGGAGATCCCTGTGGAGTTATGTGTAGTGGATCTGAGCCTGGAAGTATTGGTGAAGGTGAATATGGTAGTAGTGGTGGAGGGGGTGGAAAAGTAGGATGGATAGGACTTGTAGCAATGTCCTTCTTCTTCTTAAGGGGGATCTTATATCCAGTGTCCTCTGAACTGACTTTCCTTTTGGAAGGAGTTTTGGCTAATATATGTCCAGTGTTTGGATTGAAGTAAAGCTTTTTCTGCTTTGGACTCAATCTGTCTTTCATAATGTCTAAAATTGGTTCCGAGGGATCTGAAATATCTTCTTTGGATGTAGGCGCCGAAGGTTTCGGTGCTGAACCCGACTTGTCCTTGGAAGCAGAAGTTTTCGGCTCCGAAGTGGACTTTTGTTTCAAAGCGGAAGGTTTCGGCTCCGAAACAGACTTTTGTTTCAAAACGGAGGATTTTGGCTCCGAACTAGATTTGTCTTTTGAGGCGGAATTTTTCGGGTTCGAAGACGATCTGTCTCGGCTCGATCCCGAGCCGGAAGGCTTGACTACTTGTTTCAGGGCCGGGCCCGAGGGCGGGGCATCAGACACGCCGTCTTGGTGCCGACCAAGGCCCGAAGGCAGAAGTGGTGCCGAAGCCTTATGTTTAGTGAAACATAGCTTATGGTATACGGGGGTTTCAGTACTCATGACCACCTGTCCCGCTGTAATGTCTTCGGACTCCAATTCGATCTCTAGGTCGGAATCGGATTCTGCGACCGAGAAGGCCTCCTCCTCTTCTGCAGCTGTCGCTTCATGTTCGGATTCTTCTCCGAAGATATTCAGAGTAAGTTGAGTGCTTTGGCGCTGCATTTCTCGTCGTCGAGCCAGACTATCTCGAAGAGTCTTTTTCAATCGGAACGACCGACAGGCCTCGCAATCTTCTTCCTTTTCCTTCGGTGAGAGGCACAAGTTGCAGACTTGGTGTAGATCGGTGCGAGGGTATTTGGCGCGGCACCAAGGACAGAATTGAAACAGGGTCCGTTCCATCGGCAGAAGTATGGACTGATGCGGCTAGGCCCGAAGGCCGCCCACGATGTTTTCGATCGAAGATGAGAGACTTTCCCGATCTAATGGATAGGCGGAGAGAGGGAAACGCGTACAATAACAATACCGTCAAGGGTACAGTGGATTGCGCACCGAGGGGAACCCGAAGGATGGTTTCGAACCGGAGCACAGCAATACACGTCCGAACACGATGGAGAAAAAAAACAATTTAACTATAGAGTCGATGCCCACGCGCACTATCACAGAAAGAAGGAGTCACCTTACCTTGTGACTAGGAAATACTTCTTCGAAGAAAAACAACTTGCAAACATCCAGACCAAACACTAGATGGCAGGAATATGCAGAGCATGTGTATCTACAGCACACATGCCTCGAACACTTTTTTCCATGGCTTTTCCCCGATGGTAAGGGGTGCTAGCTCCGTTCAATGACAAAAGTGATGTCACTGAAACCTCAATAATCCTACAATCTGTCCCCACTGTTGTGCCAATGTGTTTCTCATCTGTTGTTTCCGTGCCAATGTGGTAGCAAGTTGAGACTGACATCAGTAAGACATGTAGTGCAACAATGGAAAATTTGGGATCTTATTATATTGGTCGATATTCATCCATCAGTGGGGAGGTGGGAGAAATCAGTGAGGAATCTGCAGGTATATAAAGTAACCACTAGAAGGAAAATGCTACTTACCCAGTATGCATCTGTTCTTGGCATGTAGAGCTGTAGAATCTCATGCTTTGCATAGATCGCCATCTGGTGTTTGGCCCAGACGTTTGCACTTTGTTTTCTTCGAAGAAGTCTTTCCAGTCACGAGGTAGGTGACTCCTCCTTTCGGTGATAGTGCGCATGGGCATCGACTCCATTGTTAGATTGTTTTCCCACAGAGGGTGAGAATGGAGTAAGTGAGAGTAGAATAGAGATGTCCATGTTTAGTTATCTAAGTAAGATAGCACTGGAACAGGTACAGGTAACCGGGGAGGTGAGATTCTACAGCTCTACATGCCAAGAACAGATGCATACTGGGTAAGTAGCATTTTCCGTTCGAGGCATGTGAGCTGTAGATCACATGCTTTGCATAGAATATACAGCAGTAATCTCCCAAAGCGGTGGCTAACCTGTAGCTGTTGCAGTGGTCTGAAATAGTGTACGTAAAACTGCCTGGCCCACATTAGCTTGTTGTCTGGCTAACACATCTACACAATAGTGTTTTGTGAATGTGTGTGGTGTAGACCATGTTGCAGCTTTACAGAGATCATCTATGGGGATATTTCCTAGGAAAGCCATAGAAGCCCCTAGCTTGCGAGTAGAATGCGCTCTAGGGGGAATTGGTAAAGTTCTCTTAGCTTTTGCATAACATATCTGAATACATTTAACTATCCATCGTGCAATACCCGATTTAGAAATGGGATTGCCTTTGTGTGGTGGAGCAAAAGCCACAAAGAGTTGTTTGGTGTTACGAAAAGATTTTGTTCTTTCTATGTAATACATTAACACTGTTTTTACGTCTAAAGTATGTAGAGCACGTTCTGCCACAGAATCTGGTTGAGGAAAGAAGACAGGCAACTCAACAGATTGGTTGATGTGGAAGGCAGGATTGGTACAAAGAACCACTTTGTTTAGGTGTACTTGTAAAAATGGTTCTTCTATGGTTAATGCCTGAAGCTCACTCACTATCCTGAGTGATGTGATAGCAATGAGGAAAGCTAGTTTCCAAGTGAGAAACTGCAGTTCACATTTATGTAAAGGCTCAAATGGTGGACCCATTAGCCTAGTAAGGGCAATATTAAGATTCCACGCTGGGGCCGGCGGAATTCTTAGAGGAATAACTCTTTTGAGTCCTTCCATGAAAGCTTTAATAGCAGGTACTCTGAAAAGGGACAGGTGTTGTCTGTTTTGAAGATAAGCAGCTATTGCAGCGAGATGTAAGCGTATAGACGTATACGCTAAATGTGAACGTTGTAAATGTAGCAGATAACAGATAATATTTTGAGTAGAAGCGTCAAGTGGATTGATGAGGTTGTTATTACAATAAATAACGAACCGCTTCCATTTTGCTGCATAACAAGCTCTTGTAGTAGGTCTTCTAGCCTCTTTAATGATGTTCATACAGTCTGGTGGAAGATTTAGATAACCAAACTCTATGACCTCAGGTGACAAATCGCAAGATTGAGAGGTTTGGGATCTGGATGCCTTATCTCTCCATGGCTCTGTGTGAGGAGACTGGAAGTGAGATGTAGTTTTTGATGAGGAACGACTGATAGTTCTAAGAGGGTAGCGAACCAAGGTTGGCGAGCCCAAGTAGGAGCTACTAGGATTAGTGTGAGGGATGTTTGCCTGAGTTTCCGAACCACTAGTGGAATGAGTGGGAGAGGCGGAAAAGCGTAAGCAAATATCCCTGACCAGTTCATCCATAGGGCATTGCCCTTGGATAACGGGTGTGGATACCTGGAGGCGAAGTTTGGGCATTTTGCGTTTTGGTGTGTAGCGAACAGATCTGTTTCTGGAAAGCCCCACATCTGAAAGAAGGGGAGGAGAACTTGAGAGTGAAGTTCCCATTCGTGAATTTGTTGTCTCTGTCTGCTGAGGAGATCTACAATGTGATTGTCCACTCCTGGGAGATGTTCCGCTAGGAGATAAATCTTGTGATGAATGGCCCATTTCCAAATGTCTTGTGCAAGGTGTGACAGTTGGAGAGAGTGTGTTCCTCCCTGTTTCTGTATATAATACATTGCTGTCATGTTGTCTGTGCGTACCAAGACAGCTTTGCCTAGAAGGTGAGTCTGGAAGGCTTTGAGCGCTAAGAATAGTGCTAACAGTTCCAGATAATTTATGTGGAGGAGCTTTTCCTTTTGGTTCCACAATCCTTGAATTGTGTGAGTCTGGAGATGAGCTCCCCAACCAGTGAGCGATGCGTCTGCTGTTAGCACCATCTGTGGAATTGGGTCGATGAAAGGTCGCCCTTTTGTAAGGTTGTGTTGATTCCACCACTGCAGAGAGCGATGAGTGTGGCCGTCCACCAACACCAGATCTGTAAAATAGACCGTGAGACTGATTCCACTGACGTGCTAAGCGTTCTTGAAGGGGACGCATTTGCAGTCTTGCATAAGGAACTATCGTGATGCAAGATGCCATCATTCCTAGTAGTTGCATGAATACCCGAGCTGGCAACGAGTGATTGGGTTGAAATTTGGAAACGAGAGCCTGAATATTGTGAATTCTGGCTGGATGGGGTAGGCTACAGCTTTTTGAGTATTTAGAGTGGCCCCTAGATAAGGTTGTGTATTGGAGGGCTGAAGACGTGATTTTGCCAGATTGACTGTAAATCCGAGGTTGTGCAGTAAGCGCACTGTTGTTTGAGTGTGCTGTAGGCACTTTGAGAGAGTGCTGGCTTTGATAAGCCAGTCGTCTAAATATGGGAAGACGTGAACATGCTGTCTTCGCAGATGTGCAGCGACTACTGCTAGGCATTTGGTAAATACTCTGGGAGCAGTAGTTACTCCGAATGGAAGTACCTTGAATTGATAATGGTGCCCGCTATCACAAACCTGAGGTATTTGCGATGAGCAGGATGTATTGGAATATGGAAGTATGCGTCCTTTAAGTCCAGAGTGGCCATAAAGTCGCCTTGTTGTAACAGAGGAAGTACTTGTTGGAGAGTGACCATATGGAAGTGATCTGATTGAATGTAAAGGTTTAATTCTCTGAGGTCTAATATAGGCCTTAGAGAACCGATCCTTTTAGGAATTAGAAAATAAAGAGAGTACACTCCTGTCCCCCGATATTGTAGTGGGACGGGTTCTATAGCTCCTTTTTCCAGAAGAGACTGTACCTCTTGTTTGAGTAGGTGTAAATGTTCTGGAGATAGTTTGTGTGTTCGTGGTGGAATGTTTGGAGGGTTGCTTGTAAGCTCCAGGCAGTAACCAGATTGGATAATTTGTAAAACCCATTTGTCCGATGTGATTGAATTCCAGACTGGGAGAAATTGAGAGAGACGTCCCCCGACAGGTGTGGGATGGTCGGGGGAAAGGGAAAACAAGTCACTGCTTGTTTGTGGCTGGGGAAGTACGTGGTGTATTACCTTTCCCTCTCCCTTTGCCATTTTGTCCACGAAACCCAACTAAAAAATAACCTGTGGTAGAAGGTGACTGACTATTGCCTCTGTATGAGGCAGAGGCCCCTTCAGTAGAAACGGACTTTGAGCCTCCCCAATAAAAGGACCGGCGAAATGACCCACGATTGGATGGTGTTCGTAGCGCTCCCATAGACTTAGCCACCTCAGTGTCCTTCTTCATTTTCTCTAATGAAGTGTCCACCGCTGGTCCAAATAAATGTTGCTAATCAAAAGGTGCATTTAATATAGTTGTTTGGACTTCCGGTTTAAACCCTGATACTCTAAGCCACGCACGGCGTCTGAGAAGAATGCTGGTGTTAATAGCACGTGAGGCAGTGTCTGCTGCATCCAGAGCACACCTAATTGAAGTGTTGGAAATAAGTTTCCCTTCCTGAAGCACAAGTTACTAACTTGTGTAACGATATATCTGTAAGAGACAGTAGTTAGTGACAGATTCCTTACCTTAGAATATCCCCAGGCGTCAGGCTGGATCCGGAAAGTTTTCTGCGTAGCAGTACCCTTGCGCGTCGGTAGGCGGCGTCGTGCGGCTCCGCGTCCGTCATCGGCGTCGTGATCGCCGGGATGACTTCGCGGGCAGTACTTAGACGCCGCCCCTGCGCGCTGACGTCAGTTCTGTACACGACTTTCCGCGCCAGGAACGCAGAGCCATGCAAGAAGCTGACATAGGTGTCTGAAAAATACTAGGGCCCTGAAAGGGATGTCCTTAACCCTAGAAATCAGTTCGCAGAACGGGGAGGATGGGTGGGGCGGTAGGAATCTGTCACTAACTACTGTCTCTTACAGATATATCGTTACACAAGTTAGTAACTTGTGCATCTGAAAGAGACACGTTAGTGACAGATTCCTTACCTTAGAATAGATACCCCAGCAATACCAACCCGGTGGTGGGTCTGCGAACAAAGATCAGACAAGGAAGTCTCGGAGAACAGAACGGCCAAAGAAGCCGTCCCTCCGGACTTGGCTGTCAAGGCAGTAATGCTTTGTAAACGTGTGCAGCGAGGCCCACGTAGCTGCCTGACAGATATCCTGCAGCGGAACTCCGCGGCCCAAAGCCGTGGTAGCAGCCGTTGCCCTGGTGGAATGGGCACGCAGCCCAACAGGAGGATCCTTCTTAGCCAAAGAATAGCAGGCCTTGATGCACAAGGTAACCCAGCGGGAGATGGTTCGTTTGTGCACCGCCCGACCTTTTTGGCGCCCACGTAGCCAACAAAGAGCTGGTCATCCACCCGGAATTGTTTTGTGCGGTCGATATAGAAGGAGAGCGCACGTTTTGGGTCCAGACGGTGGAGCCTCTCTTCCTCTCTGGAAGGATGCGGAGGCGGAAAGAAGGTAGGCAAAGTGATGGTCTGCCCAATGTGGAAGGCAGTAACCACCTTTGGCAAGAAGGACGGACGCGTCCTAAGAACAACCTTGTCTGGATGGACAGACAGAAAAGGAGGTTTGCATGATAGAGCCTGGAGCTCACTCACCCGCCGAGCGGAGGTGATGGCCACCAGAAAGGCTGTCTTCAGAGTCAGAAGACGAAGAGGACAGTTATGTAGAGGCTCAAAGGGAGCGCACATTAGAAAGGTAAGAACCAAGTTCAAGTCCCACTGAGGCATCACAAACGGAACAGGAGGGAAGAGGTGAGTAATGCCTTTTAAGAACCTGTTAACAACAGGGGACTTGAAAAGGGAGGGCTGATCAGGGAGCCTGAGGAAGGCCGAGATAGCACAGAGATAACCCTTGATGGTACCCAGGGCAGAACCCTGTTGGGCCAGAGAAAGAAGGAACAGAAGGACCTCAGAAAGAGGGGCAGAAAGGGGGTTCACAGCCTTTGCTGTGCACCATGCCACAAATTTGTTCCACCTGCAGGCGTATACCACCTTAGTGGAGGGACGCCTGGCTGCCAGAATCACATCACAAACTTCGGGAGGCAAGTCGAAAGGAATCAACTGCCGCCGCTCAATCTCCACGCAAGCAGGTGGAGGCTGGACAGGTTCGGGTGGAGGACCGTCCCCTGCTGCTGCGACAGAAGATCCTCCCGAAGAGGCAGACGGATCGGGGATCTACGCTCATACTGAGTAGCTCAGGATACCAAACTCTTCGAGCCCAGTCCGGAGCCACAAGAATGACTTGGGCCCGGTCGTGCCAAATCTTCTTCAACACTCTGGGTAGAAGTGGTATAGGCGGAAAGGCGTACAACAGACCGCAACTCCACTCGCGACGAAAAGCGTCGCCGAGCGAGATGCCGCCTTGGAAATTCCAACGCGCAGAACTGATGACATTGCGCGTTCTCTTCGGTGGCGAATAGATCTAACCAAGGCTCTCCCCACTGTAGAAAGAGTCCTTGCGCCACTTCCGAGTGAAGACGCCATTCGTGATCCATCATGCACCTGCGGCTGAGTTCGTCCACCCTGGCGTTCAGGGAACCTGCCAGGTGTTGAACCATCAGGAACATGCCCTGATGTTCCAGCCATGTCCAGAGGCGCAAAGCCTCCTGACAAAGGGTCCACGACCCCACCCCGCCTTGTTTGTTGCAGTACCACATGGCGGTGGTGTTGTCTGTGAACACCTGCACTACCTTCCCTTTGACAGAGGGAAGGAATGCCTTGAGTGCAAGTCGGATCGCCCAGAGCTCCAGAAGGTTGATATGGAGCCGGGACTCCGCCGGAGACCAGAGGCCTCTGATCTCCGCCTCTCCCATGTGACCGCCCCATCCCAGAAGGGACACGTCCGTCACAACTGTGTGCTCTGGCTGGGGAAGGGAGAGGGATCTGCCCATGACCCATTGCCGGTCTGTGAGCCACCACTGCAACTGTTTTGCAGTCCCCTCTGAGATCTGGACGTGATCGGACAGGTTGCCCTGGTGCTGCGCCCACTGGAACTTCAGGTCCCACTGCAGAGCCCGCATATGCCACCTGGCATGATTGACCAGCAGGATGCAGGAGGCCATGAGGCCCAGCAGCCTCAGGGTCATCCGTACCGAAACCCAGGATAAAGGCTGAAAGATCGGAATCATAGCCTGAATATCCCCGGACTCGCCGTTCGGGAGGATAGGCCCGAAACTGCGTCGTGTCCAGAACTGCTCCGATGAAAAGGAGCTGTGGAGAAGAAATCAGATGCGACTTCGGCACATTGATGGAGAACCCCAGCGAGTGCAGGAGTTCGGCCGTAGTCTGGAGGTGGGAGACGACTGCCTGGGACGAGCCTGCCTTCAGCAGCCAGTCGTCGAGGTAGGGGAAGACTGAAACCCCAGCTCGGCGCAGATGAGCTGCGACCACCGCCATCACTTTCGTGAACACCCGAGGGGCACTGGTAAGGCCAAAGGGAGCACGGTGAACTGAAAATGCTCGAGGCCTACCGTGAACCGTAGGTAACGCCGGTGGGCCGGCAGGACGAGGATGTGGAAATAAGCGTCCTGCAAGTCCAACGCTACCAACCAGTCTCCAGGGTCGATGGCAGTCAAGACCTGAGCTAGGGTGAGCATCTTGAACTTCTCCTTCCGGAGGAAGCGATTGACGTTCCGGAGGTCCAAAATAGGACGCATGTCCTCCTTGTCCTTTTGGGCACCAGAAAGTAGTGGGAGTAGCAACCACGTCCTACTTCTGGGGTCGGAACATGTTCGACGGCCCTCTTGGCCAAGAGGGCCGTGACTTCCTTCTGTAGAAGCACCAAGTGATCCCCTGACATGCGGTGGAATTGAGGTGGCATGGCTGGGGGGGCGGTCTCGAAGGGGAGGGAGTAGCCCCTTCGGACAATGTCCAAGACCCACCTGTCCGAGGTGATGGGACGCCAGTGGTGAAGGTGATGGCGGACCCTGCCCCCTACTGGCGTGCCGTGCACCTGAAAGGAGGGACTAGGAGGGCTTGGAGGCCACGGACGGGTTGGAGGTGGTGGCCTGACCCGCACGCTGGTTGCCCGAACCGCCACGGCGGTATCCACGTCCTCGGCCACGCGAAGGCGCTTGCTGCGCGGGCCGTTGGCCGGGCTGCTGACGTGACTGGGCGCCCCTCCCGTGGCCACGAAAGGGGCGAAAAGCAGATGTGATCGGAGGGCGCACAACAGCAAGGCCCAGGGACTTTGCAGTAGCCCGCGAGTCCTTGAAACGCTCCAGCGCATGGTCTGCTTTTGATCCAAAAAGACCGACTCCATCAAAGGGCATGTCCATGAGTGTATTCTGGACATCACCCGAAAAACCAGTGGTCCTCAGCCAGGCGTGGCGACGCAGCGCCACCGTCGTTGCAAGCGATCTGCCCAGCGAGTCGGCGGTATCAAGGCCACAACGTATGGTGTATTTAGCCGCATCTCGCCCTTCCGCAATGGCGCGGGTAAGCAGTGTCTGGACCTCCTCAGAACACTGCGGCAAAACAGTCGCCACCGAATCCCACAGGGAGTGGGTATATCGGCCCAAGAGGCAAGCGGTGTTAACGGACCACAAGCCAGCACTGGAGGAAGAGAAAGCCTTCTTCCCAAAGTGATCCAGGCGCTTGGATTCCCTATCCGGAGAGGCGGTAGGGAAGGCGGTTTGGGAGGCAGAGGCTTGGACAACCAAGCTCTCAGGGGTGGGGTGTTGGGAGAGAAACAGGGGGTCGCCCGGAGCAGGGCGATGGCGTCGGGCCACGTTCCTATCCACAGGAGCCCCTGTGGTGGGCTTGGACCAGGCACCCAAAAGAACGTCAGTGAGTGCATCATTGAACGGCAGCACAGTCTCCGAAGAGGAGGCCGCCGGCTGAAGCACTTCTGTCAGGAGGTTAGTCCTGACGGCCACCGTAGGCAACTGGAGATTCAAGGCTCCAGCAGCTCTTCGCAACACCGTTGCAAAATTAGCCCCCTCCTCCGTAGCCACGGGAGGAGACAGCATGCCAGAGTCAGGGGAGGTGTCCAGACCACTGGCATCCCCAAGTTCCTCAACCCAGTCTGGGTCAAACTCGCACTGTTGTGTGAGAGGGTCCTCAGACCCCTCCCAGCTCTCCTGGTCCTCCTCAGGTTCATAAGATGGAGGAGGAGGGACATTAGGGACCCAAGGTCTCATCGGCGCCGGAACCGGCGTCGGGCGACGTCGGTCCGGCTCCATGTCCGGAGCCGGAGAGAGCCGGGGAACGACGCCGTCCGGAGCCCCGGACGGCGTCAGGAACGGCACCGGGGACATCGGCGTCGGCGGAGGCGTGGTTAGGTCAACCGGCGTCGATGGGGGTCGCGGCACCACCGGAGCCGGGATCAAGGCCGGGGCCGGAGCCGAGGCCAGGATGAAGGCTGGTGGGACAGGCGATGCCGGGACCGGAGTCGATGGCGACGCCGGAGCAACCCCATCAGGGCCCGCGGGCCCCGAAGGCGCACCGGAGGGACCTTGAGGCCCGAAGAGGCGGGCCATGGCCGACAGGAACTCCTGTATTTGGGCCGGAGTCGCCCCCGAACCCGGGAAGGACAGGTAATGCGGGGGTAACTCGACAGGCACGTCCGGGGCCGCGGGGACGGTGCCGACAGGGACCTCAGCCGAGTCGCGAGACCGGCGAGGCGAAGTCTTAGAGCGATGATGCCGCTTAGACTTCTTGTGCTTCGACTTACTGGAGGAGCGCGAAGACTTGGATTCCGACGAACGGCGGGGACTCCGCGTCCGGCCCCTCGACCTCTCCCGGGACCGGGGCTTGGTGCGGCGCGGAGCCGACTGCCGGACCTCGAGGAGCTTTCGAGACCGCTCTCGCAAAGCCTTCGGATGAAGTTTCCGGCAGTCAGGGCACGACTTCGTGTCGTGGTCTCGGCCGAGACAGAAGAGACACTCGAGATGCGGGTCCGTGATCGACATCATGCGACCACATTCCTCGCAGGGCTTAAAGCCGGGCATCCCTACGACACCTTAGGAGTCGTGAAGACTCGTTGAAGAAACAGTGAAAAAATTCACAAAAAAGGATAGTCAAAAAGTGACTAGGGCACTGCTCTTCCCGGATCTGCACTTACTGGCGCGGAAAAAGAAGAACTGACGTCAGCGCGCAGGGGCGGCGTCTAAGTACTGCCCGCGACGTCATCCCGGCGACCACGACGCCGACGACGGACGCGGAGCCGCACGACGCCACCTACCGACGCGCAAGGGTACTGCTACGCAGAAAACTTTCCGGATCCAGCCTGACGCCTGGGGATATTCTAAGGTAAGGAATCTGTCACTAACGTGTCTCTTTCAGATTGAGGTCATGAGCTTTGGCTTTGTGTTCATTAGGCAGATATTGCATTATTTGCTCTAATTCATCATAATGAGCTGTCGTATCTTGCCAGGAGTGCTTGCGTGTTAGCTATGCGCCAATGATTGGCTGCCTGTGCTGCTACTCTCGTGCCTGATGAATCTAATAATTTAGATTCCTTGTCTGGCGGTGGAGCATCTCCCGTTGACTGAGAGTTTGCCTGTTTGCGAGCATTTGAGACCACTAAAGAATCTGGTGGAACCTGACCTCTTATAAAAAGTGGATCTGTAGGAGCTGCCTTGTATTTTTTATCTACTCTAAGTGTGAGTATCCTAGCATGCACTGGGTCTTTGAACACCTCGTCAGCATGTTTTAACATACCCTTGAGCATGGGTAGTGTATGTGTGGATTTTTGTGATGCACTCAGTGTCTCAAATAGGAAATCTTCCTCAAGAGGTTCCTTATGGAGTTGCACCCCGTGATATTCTGCAGCTCTATTAAGTAATTCTGTAAACCCCACATTATCATCTAGAGGAGAAGGCTTGGATGGGTATAGAACTGGATCATTGTCATTATTTGGATACGTGTTATAATCCACCCAGGGGTCTGTAGCATAATGTTGTGATACATCCCCATATGTGTCGTAATGTAGATCCCCATCACCATCATCCTGTTGAATTGGAGATTGTGGTTGAGGGGAATGTGTGGGTGTTATAAGAAGGTTAGGATCAATAGGAGGAGGAGGTGAGGAAACAGAAAGAGGTGGAGGAGAAGTAGTAGTCCCCATATTCTTTCTTTTCAGAGGGATATGATAAGATTCCTGAAATTCTGGTTTCCTTTTCTGTGGCATCTTTGCAGAAAGGTATCCTGTTTTAGGATTTATAACCAGTTCTTTTTGTTTGGGGTCCGTATTAGCAGGCGGAACGTCCAAAATAAGTTCTTTGGATGGAGGCGGAACTGATTTTTCTTTCGGAGCCATAATTTTCGACGGCGAAGATTTCAGGTGTTGAAGATTTCGGAGCTGAGGGTTTGTGTGCCGAGGATTTCGGCTCCGACGATTTCGGCTCCAAATTGCGTTTCGGTGCCGAAATTTTGGAGGGATCAGATGACTTTTGTTTCGGTGGCGAAGTCTTTTCGGATCCCAAAGAACGGCTCGATCCCGAGCCTGAAGGCTTTATTAACTGTTTCGATGCCGAGCCCGAAGGCGGGGCGTTATTAACTTTATCTCGGTGCCGACCTTGGCCCGAAGGCGGAGGAGGGACCGGAGCCTTTCTAACGGGAACTTTTTGGGGCAGAGGAGTGTCAGTAATCACGGTATGCTGACCGGGTGTGATGTCCTCCTCGATGTCGGAGTCCTCTTCAGAGACGTCGATTTGTTGTTCCTCCTCTGCCTCGGCTCCATGTGCTTCAAGGAACTCTTGGTCAGCATCTTCTCCGAATATGTCTGGAGCGGAGTCCTTTTGTTGATGCATCTTGTGACGTCGAGCCCAACGGTCACGGAGCGTCTTTTTCGATCGGATTGGCAGGCTTCGCAGTTGTCTTCGTTGTGTTCAGAAGATAAACACAAATTGCACACGTCGTGAAGATCGGTGCAGGGGTACTTGGAATGGCACCCGGGGCAGAATTGGAATGGAGTCCGTTCCATCTACTGCGAATTCGGTCGACGCGGCTAGGCCCAAGGGCCTCGCACGAGGTTTTCCAATCGAAGTTGTAGAATATATTCGATACGCGAAGGGAGGAAACGCGATCGAGAAACAATACCGTCGAGGGGTAGTGGATTGCGCACCGAGGGGAACCCGAGAACGGTGTCGAACCGGAGCACAGCAATTCACGTCCGATCCCGATGGCGGAAAATAACAATCTAACAATGGAGTTGATGCCCATGCGCACTATCACCAAAAGGAGGAGTCACCTACCTCGTGACTGGAAAGACTTCTTCGAAGAAAACAAAGTGCAAACGTCCGGGCTTAACACCAGATGGCGATCTATGCAAAGCATGTGATCTACAGCTCACATGCCTCGAACATATTGTTACCAAACTAAATTTTTCTTGTGATGGATATTCTACCTGCAGATTCCTCAGCAATACTAACCTAGATAATGGAGGGCATTAATGAATGGTTATACTAGAAAGTCCTGTACCATGGAGCAGGTGAAATGCCCATCCCTCCTCACCTCCGAATCCAGGCAATAGTGCTTGCGAAGGTGTAAAGGGACGACCAACTGACCGCTCTGCATATGTCACCTACAGGAACTACCCTAGCCAAGGCAGATGTTGTGGATTTGGCTCTTGTAGAATTAATCCTAATGCCCTTTGGGTGGATCCTTTTGGGCCATAGCCTAGCAGATTTTGATGCTTGAAATGATCCATTTTGAAATGGAACTCTCCGCGCTAACACAGTGGTCGCAGCCTTAGCTCTGGTGGAATGAGTACACAAACCCTCAAGGGGCTGCTTCTTGGACAGTGCGCAGCAGATTTCAATGCAGAGCACAATCCACTGTGAGATAGTCCATTTCTGCACTGTGTTCGCCTTCTTTGCTACAGCATACTCCACGAAGAGTTGGCCGTCCATCCAGAATTTTTTAGTGCGGTCAAGGTAGAACGACAACAGTCTTTTTGGGCCCAGTTGGTGGAGTCGATCCTCTTCCTCAGAGGGATGCGTGGAGCGTAAAAGGTAGCCAGGGTGATGGATTGGCCTACACAAAAGGGAGTGACTACTTTTGGAAAGAGAAGAAAAGCTCTGGTGTGAAGGACCAGCTTGTTTGGGAAGATGTTGAGGTAGGGAGGCTCAGACGACAAAGCTTGGAGCTCATTGACCCTCAGGTGGATGTAATGGCCACTAGGAAGGCTGGCTTGATGGTAAGAAGCCTGAGGGAACAGTTGTGCAGTGGCTCAAAAGGAGCACACATCAGAAAGGTGAGTACTAGATTGCGGTCCCATTGAGGCATGATGAAGGGTGAAGGTGAGAACATGTGTTGAAGACCTTTCAAAAACCTATTTACAACAGGGGATTTGAACAGGGATGGCAACCGCAGAAAGGCTGAGATGGCAGAAAGCCTTTTAAGGTGCCCAAAGCAGAGCCCTGCTGGGCAAGAGATAGAATAAATAGAAGAAGAGAAATGGGAGCAGAAAGGGGGTCAACACGTTTTTCTGCACACTATGCCACAAACTTGCCTTAAAAGCAGGCATATACTGTCTTGGTGGAGTGACGCCTGGCTGCCAAGATAACATTGCAGACTTCGGACAGAAGGTCAAAAGCTATCAGCTGTCGCCGCTCAATCTCCACGTATGAAGGTGGAGCATTCCCAGGTTAAGGTGGAGAATCCTCACCTGCTGCTGTGACACAAGATCCCCGAAGGGGAAGCTTGAGCGGAGGATCGATGGCCATGCTCAACAGCTCGGGATACCAAACTCTCCTAGCACAGTCCGGAGTCACAAGGATGACTTGGGCCCGGTCTTTCCTCAGCTTCTTGAGAACTCTGGTCAGGAGTGGTATGGGCGGAAAGGCGTACAGGAGGCCTGAGCACCACTGAGATGAAAGCACAAGTTACTAACTTGTGTAACGATATATCCGTAAGAGACAGTAGTTAGTGACAGATTCCTTACCTTAGAATATCCCCAGGCGTCAGGCTGGATCCGGAAAGTTTTTTGCGTAGCAGTACCCTTGCGCGTCGGTAGGCGGCGTCGCGCGGCTCCGCGTCCGTCGTCGGCGTCGTGATCGCCGGGATGACGTCGCGGGCAGTACTTAGACGCCGCCCCTGCGCGCTGACGTCAGTTCTGTACACGACTTTCCGCGCCAGGAACGCAGAGCCATGCAAGAAGCTGACACAGGTGTCTGAAAAATACTAGGGCCCTGAAAGGGATGTCCTTAACCCTAGAAATCAGTTCGCAGAACGGGGAGGTTGGGTGGGCGGTAAGGAATCTGTCACTAACTACTGTCTCTTACAGATATATCGTTACACAAGTTAGTAACTTGTGCATCTGAAAGAGACACGTTAGTGACAGATTCCTTACCTTAGAATAGATACCCCAGCAATACCAACCCCGGTGGTGGGTCTGCGAACAAAGATCAGACAAGGAAGTCCTGGAGGACAGAACGGCCGAAGAAGCCGTCCCTCCGGACCTGACTGTCAAGGCAGTAATGCTTTGTAAACGTGTGCAGCGAGGCCCACGTAGCTGCCTGACAAATAACCGGCAGCGGAACACCGCGGCCCAAGGCCGTGGTAGCAGCCGTTGCCCTGGTGGAATGGGCACGCAGCCCAACAGGAGGCTCCTTCTTAGCCAAAGAATAGCAGGTCTTGATGCACAAGGTAACCCAGCGGGAGATGGTTCTTTTGTGCACCGCCCGACCTTTTTTGGCGCCCACGTAGCCAACAAAGAGTTGGTCATCCACCCGGAAGTGTTTTGTGCGGTCGATATAGAAGGAGAGCGCACGTTTTGGGTCCAGACGGTGGAGCCTCTCTTCATCTCTGGAAGGATGCGGAGGCGGAAAGAAGGTGGGCAAAGTGATGGTCTGCCCAATGTGGAAAGCAGTAACCACCTTTGGCAAGAAGGACGGACGCGTCCGAAGAACAACCTTGTCTGGATGAACAGACAGAAAGGGAGGTTTGCAAGATAGAGCCTGGAGCTCACTCACCCGCCGAGCGGAGGTGATGGCCACCAGAAAGGCTGTCTTCAGAGTCAGAAGACGAAGAGGACAGTTATGTAGAGGCTCAAAGGGAGCGCACATTAAAAAGGTAAGAACCAAGTTCAAGTCCCACTGAGGCATCACAAACGGAACAGGAGGGAAGAGGTGTGTAATGCCTTTTAAAAAACCTGTTAACAACAGGGGACTTGAAAAGGGAGGGCTGATCAGGGAGCCCGAGGAAGGCCGAGATAGCACAAAGATAACCCTTGATGGTACCCAGGGCAGAACCCTGTTGGGCCAGAGAGAGAAGGAACAGAAGGACCTCAGAAAGAGGGGCAGAAAGGGGATTCACAGCCTTTGCTGTGCACCATGCCACAAATTTGTTCCACCTGCAGGCGTATACCACCTTAGTGGAGGGACGCCTGGCTGCCCGAATTACATCACAAACTTCGGGAGGCAAGTCGAAAGGAATCAACTGCCGCCGCTCAATCTCCACGCAAGCAGGTGTAGACTGGACAGGTTCGGGTGGAGGACCGTCCCCTGCTGCTGCGACAGAAGATCCTCCTGAAGAGGCAGACGGATCGGGGATCTACGCTCATATTGAGTAGCTCGGGATACCAAACCCTTCGAGCCCAGTCCGGAGCCACAAGAATGACTTGGGCCCGGTCGTGCCGAATCTTCTTCAACACTCTGGGTAGAAGTGGTATAGGCGGAAAGGCGTACAATAGACCGCAACTCCACTCGTGACGAAAAGCGTCGCCGAGCGAGTGCCGCCTTGGAAAGTCCAACGCGCAGAACTGATGACATTGCGCGTTCTCTTCGGTGGCGAATAGATCTAACCAAGGCTCTCCCCACTGTAGAAAGAGTCCTTGCGCCACTTCCGAGTGAAGACGCCATTCGTGATCCATCATGCACCTGCGGCTGAGTTCGTCCGCCCTGGCGTTCAGGGAACCTGCCAGGTGTTGAACCATCAGGAACATGCCCTGATGTTCCAGCCATGTCCAGAGGCGCAGAGCCTCCTGACAAAGGGTCCACGACCCCACCCCGCCTTGTTTGTTGCAGTACCACATGGCGGTGGTGTTGTCTGTGAACACCTGCACTACCTTCCCTTTGACAGAGGGAAGGAATGCCTTGAGTGCAAGTCGGATCGCCCGGAGCTCCAGAAGGTTGATATGGAGCCGGGACTCCGCCGGAGACCAGAGGCCTCTGATCTCCGCCTCTCCCATGTGACCGCCCCATCCCAGAAGGGACGCGTCCGTCACAACTGTGTGCTCTGGCTGGGGAAGGGAGAGGGATCTGCCCATGACCCATTGCCGGTTCGAGAGCCACCACTGCAACTGTCTTGCAGTCCCCTCCGAGATCTGGACGTGATCGGACAGGTTGCCCTGGTGCTGCGCCCACTGGAACTTCAGGTCCCACTGCAGAGCCCGCATATGCCATCTGGCATAATTGACCAGCAGGATGCAGGAGGCCATGAGGCCCAGCAGCCTCAGGGTCATCCGTACCGAAACCCAGGATAAAGGCTGAAAGATGGGAATCATAGCCTGAATATCCCGGACTCGCCGTTCGGGAGGATAGGCCCGAAACTGCGTCGTGTCCAGAACTGCTCCGATGAAAAGGAGCTGTGGAGAAGGAATCAGATGCGACTTCGGCACATTGATGGAGAACCCCAGCGAGTGCAGGAGTTCGGCCGTAGTCTGGAGGTGGGAGACGACTGCCTGGGACGAGCCCGCCTTCAGCAGCCAGTCGTCGAGGTAGGGGAAGACTGAAACCCCTGCCCGGCGCAGATGAGCTGCGACCACCGCCATCACTTTCGTGAACACCCGAGGGGCACTTGTAAGGCCAAAGGGGAGCACGGTGAACTGAAAATGCTCGGGGCCTACCGTGAACCGAAGGTAACGCCGGTGGGCCGGCAGGACGGGGATGTGGAAATATGCGTCCTGCAAGTCCAACGCTACCAACCAGTCTCCAGGGTCGAGGGCAGTCAAGACCTGAGCTAGGGTGAGCATCTTGAACTTCTGCTTCCGGAGGAAGCGATTGACGTTCCGGAGGTCCAAGATAGGACGCATGTCCTCCTTGTCCTTTTTGGGCACCAGAAAGTAGTGAGTAGCAACCACGCCCTACTTCTGGGGTCGGAACACGCTCGATGGCCCTCTTGGTCAAGAGGGCCGCGACTTCCTTCTGTAGAAGCACCAAGTGATCCCCTGACATGCGGTGGAATTGAGGTGGCATGGCTGGGGGGGTGGTCTCGAAGGGGAGGGAGTAGCCCCTTCGGACAATGTCCAAGACCCACCTGTCCGAGGTGATGGCACGCCAGTGGGGAAAGTGATGGCGGACCCTGCCCCCTACTGGCGTGCTGTGCACCTGAAAGGAGGGACTAGGAGGGCTTAGAGGCCGCGGACGGGTTGGAGGTGGTGGCCTAACCCGCACGCTGGTTGCCCGATCCGCCACGGCGGAATCCACGTCCTCGGCCACGCGAAGACGCCTGCTGCGCGGGCCGGTGGCTGGGCTGCTGACGTGAAGGGGCGCCCTACCGTGGCCACGATAGGGGCGAAAAGCAGAAGTCAGCGGAGGGCGTGTAGCAGAAAGGCCCAGGGACTTGGCAGTAGCCCGTGAGTCCTTAAAGCGCTCCAACGCATGGTCTGCTTTGGACCCAAAAAGACCGACTCCATCAAAGGGCATGTCCATGAGAGTATTCTGGACATCCCCTGAAAAACCAGTGGTTCTCAGGCCAGGCGTGGCGTCTGAGCGCCACCGTCGTTGAAATAGACCTGCCCAGCGAGTCGGCGGTGTCAAGGCCACAACGTATTGTGTATTTAGCCGCATCCCTTCCTTCCGCAATGGCGCGGGAAAGCAGTGTCTGGACCTCCTCAGGACACTGGGGCAAAACATCCGCCACCGAATCCCACAGGGAGTGGGTATATCGGCCCAAAAGACAAGCGGTGTTAACGGACCGCAAGCCAGCACTGGAGGAAGAAAAACCCTTCTTCCCAAACTGATCCAGGCGTTTGGATTCCCTATCCGGAGGAGCGGTAGGGAAGGCGGTTTGGGAAGCGGAGGCTTGGACAACCAAGCTCTCAGGAGTGGGGTGGACAGAGAGAAACAGGGGTCGCCCGGAGCTGGGCGATGGCGTCGTGACACGTTCCGATCCACAGGAGCCCCTGTGTTGGGCTTGGACCAGGCGCCCAAAAGAACGTCAGTGAGGGCGTCGTTAAACGGCAGCACAGTCTCCGCAGAGGAGGCTGCCGGCTGAAGCACCTCTGTCAAGATGTTAGTCTTGACCGTCAAAGTAGGAAGTTGGAGACGTAAGGCCCCAGCTGCCCTACGCAACACCGTACCAAAATTGGCTCCCTCCTCCGTAGCCACGGGAGGAGACAGCATGCCAGTGTCAGGGGAAGTATCTAGACCATTGGCCTCCCTAGACTCTCTGTCCAGTCCTGATCGTACTGACAGTGTCGTGTCAGAGGGTCATCAGACCCTCCCAGTCCAACTGGTCCTCCTCTGGTTCAAAATAAGGAGGAGGAGGGACAGTTGGGACCCAAGGTCCCATCGGGCGCCGGAGCCGGCGTCGAGCGGCGTCGGTCCGGATCCATGTCCGGAGCCGGAAGGAACAGGGGGACGACGCCGCCCGGAGCCCAGGGCGGCGCCGAGAACGGCACCGGAGACATCGGCGCCGGCGGAGGTGTCGTCAGGTCGACCGGCGTCGATGGGGGTTGTGGAGCCGGGATCGAGGCCGGGGCCGAAGCCGGGATCGAGGCTGGAGGCACGGGCGACGCCGGAGCCGTCGGCGACGCCGGAGCAACCCCATCAGGGCCCGCGGGGCCCGAAGGCGCACCGGAGGGGCCTGGAGGCCCGAAGAGGCGGGCCATGGCCGACAGGAATTCCTGCACTTTGGCCGGATCCGCCCGAACCCGGGAAGGGCGGGTATGGCGGGGGCGACTCCACAGGCATGTCCGGGGCCGCGGGGCGGGGACGGTGCCGGGAGGGGCCTCAGCCGAGTCGCGAGACCGGCGAGGCGAATTCCTAGAGCGATGATGCTTTTGGACTTCTTGTGTTTCGACTTACCGGACGAAGAAGACTTCGACGCCGACGACCGGTGTGGACTCCGCGATCGACCCCTGGACCTCTCACGCGACCGGGGCTTCCGCAAAGCCGAATGCCGGGCCTCAAGGAGCTTTCGAGACCGCTCTCGCAAAGCTTTCGGGTTGAGGGCCTGGCAGTCGGTACAAGACTCCGTGTCGTGGCCTCGGCCGAGGCAGAAGAGACACTCCCAATGCGGGTCGGTGACGGACATCATCCGAGCACAGGCGCCGCAACGTTTGAAACCGGGCATCCCTACGACACCTTGAGAGAGAAAAACAGTGAAAAAAAATTCACCAAAAGTATGGTCAAAAAATGACCAGGGCACTGCTCTTCCCGGATCTGCGCTTGCTGGCGCGGAAAAAGAAGAACTGACGTCAGCGCGCAGGGGCGGCGTCTAAGTACTGCCCGCGACGTCATCCCGGCGATCACGACGCCGACGACGGACGCGGAGCCGCGCGACGCCACCTACCGATGCGCAAGGGTACTGCTACGCAAAAAACTTTCCGGATCCAGCCTGACGCCTGGGGATATTCTAAGGTAAGGAATCTGTCACTAACGTGTCTCTTTCAGATACTCCAGCGTTCAAAACTGTTGACATTTGTGCATTCTCGACGGTAGCAAACAGATCTAACCAAGCCTCTCCCGACTGCTGAAAGAGACCATGCACCACCTCCGAATAGAGATGCCATTAGTTATATGCTAGGCATCTTCAGCTGAGTTTGTCCGCCCTGGGGTTCAGAATGCCTGCCAGGTGTTGAACCACCAGGGATATGCCCTGACGTTCCAGCCAGGTCTGGAGGCACAGGGCCTCTTGACAAAGGGTCCACGATGCCACCCTGCCCTGTTTGTTGCAGTACCACATGGTGGGGGTGTTGTCCGTGAACACCTGCACTAGCCTGTCCTTGATGGAAAGTAGAAAGGCTTTCAATGCCAGCAGGATCGCTCAGATCTCCAGTAGGTTTATGTGGAGTCTGGATTCCGCCAGAGACCAGAGGCCTCTGATCTCCACCCCTCCCAAATGGTCGCCCCATCCCAGGAGTGACGCATCTGTCACTACTGTCAGATCTGGTTGGGGGAGGGAGAGGGATCTGCCGCTGACCCAATCATGGTTTGTTAATCACCACTGAAGATCCACTGGAACTTCAAATCCCACCGCAGAGCCAGCATATGCCAGTGGGCATGTGTCACAAGCAGGATGCAGGTGGCCATGAGGCCCAGCAGCCTCAGAGTCAGTCTCACCGAAACCCAGGATAGAGGCTAAAACATCAGTATCATAGCCTGAATATCCTGGACTCGCCATTCAGAAGGATAAGGCTGAAACTGCAACATGTCCAGACTAGCTCTGATGAAAGGGAGCATCTGAGAGGGAGCCAGATATGACTTTGCCACATTAATAGTGAACCCCAGCGAGTGCAGGAGGTCCACCATAGTCTGGAGGTGGGAGACTATTGGATGGGGCGAGCCCGCTTTCAACAGCCAGTCGTCGAGATAGGGGAAGGATGATCTGATAACAATGATCTCTGCAGAAGAGCTGCAATCACCGCCATCTCCTTGGTAAACACCCAAGGAGCGCTGGTAAGGCCAAAAGGGAGCACAGCAAATTGAAAGTGCTCATGGCCCACCGTGAACTGCAGGTAATGCCTGTGGGCAGGCAAGACGAAAATGTGGAAGTATGGGTCCTGCAAGTCCAATGCTAGTCCAAATCTACCAGGTCGAGGGCAGACTGGACTTGAGCGAGCGTGAGCATTTTGAATTTTGAAATTCTCGTTTTTCAGGATGAAGGGCGCAGGTCTAGGATAGGAAATTGGCCTCTGTCCTTTTTTTGCACCAGAAAGTAGTTGGAATAGCAACCACGGCCAACTTCGGGCGTTGGAACCCTCTCTATGGCTCCCTTGGTCAAGACAGCTGCCACTTCCTGGCAGAGTAAGGAAAGATGGCCCTTCGTCAACCTGTCACAAGTGGGTAGCATGGGTGATGGGGTAGTCATGAAGGGTAGGGAGCAGCCCCTTCAGACAATCTGGAGAAAAGAGCGGTCTGATGTCATTGACCTCCAGTGGTGCAGGTGATGGCATATCCTGCCTCCCAGAGGTTGCCATGATGGTTGGAGGGCGAACTAAAGAGGTTTGGAGGCTGCCGTGGGGGTGGTGGACTGGCCCAACCACTGGTTGCCCGACCCACAGGGTCTGGGGATGTCGCATCCTCAGCAACGCAGAGGCTGAGGAGCTTATGTGCCGCGGAGACTGGGCAGGTAATGACGCAGCTGGAAGTCCCTTCCATGGCCGCGAAAGGCGGACTGGGGTTTGTGGGGGGTTATTGAAAGGCACGAGGGCCTGGCTGCAGCCCTGCTATCCTTGAAGCGCTCCAGTGCCGAGTCCGCCTTGCCTCCGAAGAGACGGGAGCTGTCAAAGGGAATGTCCATAAGCAAAGCTTGGACATCCCCTGAAAAGCCAGTCGTTCTCAGCCAGGCGTGGTGTTGTCAGGCCACTGACTAAGAAACTGCACTGCCTAGTGAGTCGATTGTGTCCAGCCCACATCGGATGGTTAACTTAGCTGCATTTCTACCATCTGCCAAAGCTTGGGAGAGTATGGCAGAACCTGCGCTACCGAATCCTAAAGCGAATGGGAGTAACGGCCCAAAAGGCACACGGTGTTCACGGACCACAGTGCCAAGCTGGCGAAAGAATTTTTTTTTTTTTACCTAAGGTGTGCAGCCTCTTGGATTCCCTATTGGATGGGCTGGTATGGAATGTGCCAGAATATACATTAGAAGCGGAGGCTTGGACCACCGAACTCTCCAGGGTAGGGTGTTGTGTGAGGAAACTAGAGTACCCTGGGGTGGGGCAATGGTGGTGGGCAATGGCCTGTTCACAGGAGCCCCTTTGCATGGCTTCAACCAGCATGGTATTGGTCCATCGTACCTTTTATGAGTCAGGCGCGCCCAGTACTTAACAGAGAAGAGATGTCCTATCGCCGGCAAGAGCACTTCACTCCTCCGAGACTCTTCGGATAGTAGTTCCTTGATTCAAACGCTCAAGGAGAGGCGGTTCCTCCTTTTCTTTTCTCACCACACAAGCTTGGAATCAACTTCCATTCAAGCTTCGTAATATTAGGAATGAATTCCAGTTTCGGAAAGACTTGAAAACTTTTCTGTTTGCCCTATGCTAAACATTTCCACTTTCTTGCTACCCAGTTTCCAAAATCCAGGACACTTTCTCAGTCGTTGTGTGCTATATAAGTTCATTCACACATTCACTGGACAGTACCTGTTCAAGGGACATCTTGAACTTCTCTCTGGGGTGAAAGAGATTCCAACCCTGAGGTCCAGGACAGGACGAAGACTGTTGTCTTTCTTTGCAACAAGGAAGTTTCAGAAACACCCCATCCTTGACCAAGCTTCTGCTTTGACACCAACTAAACAGCTCCTTTCTGAAGCAAGGCTGCAGAAAAAAGAGGTGTTGTGAGAAGGAACTGACTGGAGGCGTGTATGAAACGGATCCGGGAGAAACCATTGCAAGGATAGGGTATAACCCTTTTCCACATTTTGTAAGACCCATTGGTCTGAACTCATGGTTTTCCAGGTCTGTGGAAAAAGGGAAACCCAGCCGCTCACCAGTCTCAAATTCTACTAGCCTCAAATGGACTGACAAGGGGGAACTAGAACTGCTTTACAGTGGTGGCTGGGGGTGTGTTACTGTTTGAGTGGCTGGACATCCTCTATTTTTCCAAGCTGGGGCCATCAAGGTTACCATACACCGGTGGCTTTCCCTGAACTTCTGTAAGACCCTCAAGGAGTCAAAAAATTTGCTTAAACAATATTATAGGTTAGAAAAGTATCTTATACACATCAGGAGCTTATTTTGATTCTGAAAAACATCTTGTACGCATCAGCAACTTATTTTAGTTCTGAAAAACAAACATACTATAGGTTTGTTTTTCAGAACCAAAATAAGTTCCTGATGTGTATAAGATATTTTTCTAACCACTAATTTTGTTTAAGCGCATTTTTCTAATCAATACATTTGTTTAAACGCAACCTATCTGTTGAAGGTTTGTTAATTACTATTGCCGTGGAAGTACAGGGTTATACTTCCCCCTTCAGGACCATTTGTGTTTTTGAGAATTCATCTGCTCTGGCATTTAAAGATCCTGTCAAGTGTTGTGTGACCAGGGAGATGCCCTAAACATTCAGCCATTCCAGAGGTGCAAGGCCACCTTGCACAAGACCCACAATCGCAGTCTGCCCGGTTTGTTGCAGTAACACATGGCTATGGAGTTGTCTGTGAGAACTACCACCTGTTCTCCTTTGATAGTTGGCTTTCAATTCCAAGCGGATCGCCTGTAACACCCATAAGTTGAGGTGGAGGCGGACTTCTGCTGGAGAACAAAGTCCTCCAATCTTCACCTATACCAGATGACCTCGCCCAACCCAGCAATGATGCATCTGTCACAACCATTAGCTCTGGGTGTGGTAATGAGAGCGCGTCTGCCACAGGTCCAATTGCCGGACAGCCACCGCTGCAGGTCTTTTGCAGTCTCCAAAGACACTTGAACGGAATCCGAAAGGTTCCCTTGGTGCTGAGCCCACTGAGACTTCAGATCTCATTAACAGCCCACATGTGCTACCTGGCGTGGTCAACAAGCAAAATGCAGAAGGCCAGGAAGCCTCAGAACCGTTCTCACTGATACCCACATCAAGGGTTGAAACATCGGGATCATATCCCGACTGTCCTGGAATCGTGGAGGCGGAGGCAAGACTCGGAAGATCACTGTGTCCAGGATGGCTCCAAGTAATTGGAGCTGTTATGAAGGAATCAGGTATGACATCCACACGTTGATGGAAATGTCCAACGATGTCAACAGGACAGCCGTTGTTTGGAGGTGGTTTACGATTGTTTGAGGTGAGACCGCCTTCAGTAGCAAGTCATTGAGTTATGGAAAGACTGGCAATCTCAAACCCCACAGATGGACAGCGACCATTCCAATCACCTTTGTGAATATCCAAGGTGCACCAGTAAGGAAGACTTTTGGGAAGACTAGTAAGGAAGCCTTTTGACTAGTAAGGAAGCCCTTTGAGGCAGAGGCCAGATCCCTGGCCTTTGCCTCAAAAGGCTTGGGAGGCCTGCTGCTGATGAAGCAAGTTCTGACATTGTCTCTGATGATATCCCCTTCTGAAGCTTTGCAAAGGGACAAACCTGCCAGGGAGAATGCCGCACGGGCGGCGCTAGCCCAAAAGAAAGCACTGTTGCCTTAGTGTTGGAAAACGAGGCAGCATCTGTGAGGCCTGCACAAATAACATGACTACATTTGTCCTTCACTGGGAACCAAACACCCAATTGTAGCGCCTGACTCTCAGAGGGTAGCGTTGCAGAGCAGTCTGAGGCTTTACTCAAGGGAGGTGGTGTGGGCTAGTAGCACAAGTTACTAACTTGTGTAACGATATATCTGTAAGAGACAGTAGTTAGTGACAGATTCCTTACCTTAGAATATCCCCAGGCGTCAGGCTGGATCCGGAAAGTTTTTGCGTAGCAGTACCCTTGCGCGTCGGTAGGCGGCGTCGTGCGGCTCCGCGTCCTTCGTCGTGATCGCCGGGATGACGTCGCGGGCAGTACTTAGACGACGCCCCTGCGCGCTGACGTCAGTTCTGTACACGACTTTCCGCGCCAGGAACGCAGAGCCATGCAAGAAGCTGACATAGGTGTCTGAAAAATACTAGGGCCCTGAAAGGGATGTCCTTAACCCTAGAAATCAGTTCGCAGAACGGGGAGGATGTGTGGGGCGGTAAAGAATCTGTCACTAACTACTGTCTCTTACAGATATATCGTTACACAAGTTAGTAACTTGTGCATCTGAAAGAGACACGTTGGTGACAGATTCCTTACCTTAGAATAGATACCCCAGCAATACCAACCCCGGTGGTGGGTCTGCGAACAAAGATCAGAAGCGGAAGTCCCGGAGGACAGAACGGCCAAAGAAGCCGTCCCTCCGGACCCGACTGTCAAGGCAGTAATGCTTTGTAAATGTGTGCAGCGAGGCCCACGTAGCTGCCTGACAGATATCCTGCAGCGGAACACCACGGCCTAAAGCCGTGGTAGCAGCCGTTGCCCTGGTGGAATGGGCACGCAGCCCAACAGGAGGCTCCTTCTTAGCCAAAGAATTGCAGGCTTTGATACACAAGGTTACCCACCGGGAGATGGTTCTCTTGTGCACCGCCCGACCTTTTTGGCGCCCACGTAGCCAACAAAGAGCTGGTCATCCACCCGGAAGTGGTGTGTGCGGTTGATATAAAAGGAAAGCGCACGTTTTGGGTCCAGACGGCGGAGCCTCTCTTCCTCTCTGGAAGGATGCGGAGGCGGAAAGAAGGTGGGCAAAGTGATTGTCTGCCCAATGTGGAAGGCAGTAACCACCTTTGGCAAGAAGGACGGACGCGTCCTAAGAACAACCTTGTCTGGATGGACAGACAGAAAGGGAGGTTTGCATGATAGAGCCTGGAGCTCACTCACCCGCCGAGCGGAGGTGATGGCCACCAGAAAGGCTGTCTTCAGAGTCAGAAGACGAAGAGGACAGTTATGTAGAGGCTCAAAGGGAGCGCACATGAGAAAGGTAAGAACCAAGTTCAAGTCCCACTGAGGCATCACAAACGGAGGGAAGAGGTGTGTAATGCCTTTTAGAAACCTGTTAACAACAGGGGACTTGAAAAGGGAGGGCTGATCAGGAAGCCTGAGGAAGGCCGAGATGGCACAAAGATAGCCCTTGATGGTACCCAGGGCAGAACCCTGTTGGGCCAGGGAAAGAAGGAACAGAAGAACCTCAGAAAGAGGGGCAGAGAGGGGATTCACAGCCTTTGTTGTGCACCATGCCACAAACTTGTTCCACCTGCAGGCGTATACCACCTTAGTGGAGGGACGCCTGGCTGCCAGAATTACATCACAAACTTCGGGAGGCAAGTCGAAAGGAATCAACTGCCGCCGCTCAATCTCCACGCAAGCAGGTGGAGGCTGGACAGGTTCGGGTGGAGGACCGTCCCCTGCTGCTGCGACAGAAGATCCTCCCGAAGAGGCAGACGGATCGGGGGATCGACGCTCATACTGAGTAGCTCGGGATACCAAACTCTTCGAGCCCAGTCCGGAGCCACAAGGATGACTTGGGCCCGGTCGCGCCGAATCTTCTTCAACACTCTGGGTAGAAGTGGTATAGGCGGAAAGGCGTACAACAGACCGCAACTCCACTCGCGACGAAAAGCGTCGCCGAGCGAGTGCCGCCTTGGAAATTCCAACGCGCAGAACTGATGACATTGCGCGTTCTCTTCGGTGGCGAATAGATCTAACCAAGGCTCTCCCCACTGCAGAAAGAGTCCTTGCGCCACTTCCGAGTGAAGACGCCATTCGTGATCCATCATGCACCTGCGGCTGAGTTCGTCCGCCCAGCCGTTCAGGGAACCTGCCAGGTGTTGAACCATCAGGAACATGCCCTGATGTTCCAGCCATGTCCAGAGGCGCAGAGCCTCCTGACAGAGGGTCCACGACCCCACCCCGCCTTGTTTGTTGCAGTACCACATGGCGGTGGTGTTGTCTGTGAACACCTGCACTACCTTCCCTTTGACAGAGGGAAGGAATGCCTTGAGTGCAAGTCAGATCGCCCGGAGCTCCAGAATGTTGATATGGAGCCGGGACTCCGCCGGCAGACCAGAGGCCTCTGATCTCCGCCTCTCCCATGTGACCGCCCCATCCCAGAAGGGACGCGTCAGTCACAACTGTGTGCTCTGGCTGGGGAAGGGAGAGGGATCTGCTCATGACCCATTGCCGGTTCGAGAGCCACCACTGCAACTGTTTTGCAGTCCCCTCCGAGATCTGGACGTGATCGGACAGGTTGCCCTGGTGCTGCGCCCACTGGCACTTCAGGTCCCACTGCAGAGCCCGCATATGCCATCTGGCATGATTGACCAGCAGGATGCAGGAGGCCATGAGGCCCAGCAGCCTCAGGGTCATCCGTACCGAAACCCAGGAGAAAGGCTGAAAGATCGGAATCATAGCCTGAATATCCCGGACTCGCCGTTCGGGAGGATAGGCCCGAAACTGCGTCGTGTCCAGAACTGCTCCGATGAAAAGGAGCTGTGGAGAAGGAATCAGATGCGACTTCGGCACATTGATGGAGAACCCCAGCGAGTGCAGGAGTTCGGACGTAGTCTGGAGGTGGGAGACGACTGCCTGGGACGAGCCCGCCTTCAGCAGCCAGTCGTCGAGGTAGGGGAAGACTGGAACCCCTGCCCGGCGCAGATGAGCTGCGACCACCGCCATCACTTTCGTGAACACCCGAGGGGCACTTGTAAGGCCAAAGGGGAGCACGGTGAACTGAAAATGCTCGAGGCCTACCGTGAACCGCAGGTAACGCCGGTGGGCCGGCAGGACGGGGATGTGAAAATAAGCGTCCTGCAAGTCCAACGCTACCAACCAGTCTCCAGGGTCGAGGGCAGTCAAGACCTGAGCTAGGGTGAGCATCTTGAACTTCTCCTTCCGGAGGAAGCGATTGACGTTCCGGAGGTCCAAGATAGGACGCATGTCCTCCTTGTCCTTTTGGGCACCAGGAAGTAGTGGGAGTAGCAACCACGTCCTACTTCTGGGGTCGGAACATGCTCGATGGCCCTCTTGGCCAAGAGGGCCGTGACTTCCTTCTGCAGAAGTACCAAGTGATCCCCTGACATGCGGTGGAATTGAGGTGGCATGGCTGGGGGGTGGTCTCGAAGGGGAGGGAGTAGCCCCTTCGGACAATGTCCAAGACCCACCTGTCCGAGGTGATGGGACGCCAGTGGTGAAGGTGATGGCGGACCCTGCCCCTACTGGCGTGCTGTGCACCGGAAAGGAGTGACTAGGAGGGCTTGGAGGCCGCGGACGGGTTGGAGGTGGTGGCCTGACCCGCACGCTGGTTGCCCGAACCGCCACGGCGGTATCCACGTCCTCGGCCACGCGAAGACGCTTGCTGCGCGGGCCGGTGGCTGGGCAGCTGACGTGACTGGGCGCCCCTTCCGTGGCCACGAAAGGGGCGAAAAGCAGAGGTGAGCGGAGGGCGTACAACAGAAAGGCCCAGGGACTTGGCAGTAGCCCGTGAGTCCTTAAAACGCTCCAGCGCATGGTCTGCCTTTGAACCAAAAAGACCGACTCCATCAAAGGGCATGTCCATGAGTGTATTCTGGACATCACCCGAGAAACCAGTTGTTCTCAGCCAGGCGTGGCGACGTAGCGCCACCGTCGTCGCAAGCGATCTGCCCAGCGAGTCGGGCGGTATCAAGGCCACAACGTATGGTGTATTTAGCCGCATCTCGCCCTTCCGCAATGGCGCGGGTAAGCAGTGTCTGGACCTCCTCAGAACACTGCGGCAAAACAGCCGCCACCGAATCCCACAGGGAGTGGGTATATCGGCCCAAAAGGCAAGCGGTGTTGACGGACCGCAAGCCAGCACTGGAGGAAGAAAAAGCCTTCTTCCCAAATTGGTCCAGGCGTTTGGATTCCCTATCCGGAGGGGCGGTAGGGAAGGAGGTTTGGGAGGCAGAGGCTTGGACAACCAAGCTCTCGGGGTGGGATGTTGGGAGAGAAACAAGGGGTCGCCCGGAGCAGGGCGATGGCGTCGGGCCACGTTCCTATCCACAGGAGCCCCTGTGGTGGGTTTGGACCAGGCACCCAAAAGAACGTCAGTGAGTGCATCATTAAACGGCAGCAGTGTCTCCGAGGAGGAAGCTGCCGGCTGAAGCACTTCTGTCAGGAGGTTAGTCCTGACGGCCACAGTAGGCAATTGGAGATGTAAGGCTCCAGCTGCTCTACGCAACACTGTTGTGTGAGAGGGTCCTCAGACCCCTCCCAGCTCTCCTGGTCCTCCTCTTGTTCAAAATATGGAGGAGGAGGGACATTTGGGACCCAAGGTCTCATCGGCGCCGGAGCCGGCGTCGAGCGACGTCGGTCCGGCTCCATGTCCGGAGCCGGAGAGAGCTGGGGACCGACGCCGTCCGGAGCCCCGGACGGCGTCAGGAACGGCACCGGGGACATCGGCGGAGGCGGAGGCGTGGTTAGGTCAACCGGCGTCGATGGGGGTTGCGGTACCACCGGAGCCGGAATCGAGGCCGGGGCCAGAGCCAAGGCTGGTGGGACAGGCGACGCCGGGACCGGAGTCGACGGCGGCGCCGGGGCAACCCCATCAGGGCCCGCGGGGCCCGAAGGCGCACCGGTGGGACCTGAAGGCCCGAAGAGGCGGGCCATGGCCGACAGGAATTCCTGTATTTCGGCCGGAGTCGCCCCCGAACCCGGAAAGGACGGGTAATGCGGGGGCGGCTCTACAGGCATGTCCGGGCCGCGGGGGCGGGACGGTGCCGACTGGGGCCTCAGCCGAGTCGCGAGACCGGCGAGGCGAAGTCTTAGAGCGATGATGCTTCTTAGACTTTTTGTGCTTCGACTTACACGAGGAGCGCGAAGACTTGGACTCCGACGATCGGCGGGGACTCCGCGACCGGCCCCTCGACCTCTCCCGGGACCGGGGCTTGGTGCGGCGCGGAGCCGACTGCCGGACCTCGAGTAGCTTTCGAGACCGCTCTCGCAAAGCCTTCGGATGAAGTTTCCGGCAGTCAGGGCACGACTTCGTGTCGTGGTCTCGGCCGAGACAGAAGAGACACTCGAGATGCGGGTCCGTGATCGACATCATGCCACCACAGGCGCCGCATGGCTTGAAGCCGGGCATCCCTACGACACCTAGGAGTCGTGAAGACTCGAAAAAGAAACAGTGAAAAAATTCACAAAAAAGTTAGTCAAAAATTGACTAGGGCACTGCTCTTCCCGGATCTGCGCTTACTGGCGCGGAAAAAGAAGAACTGACGTCAGCGCGCAGGGGCGGCGTCTAAGTACTGTCCGCGACGTCATCCCGGCGATCACGACGCCGACGACGGACGCGGAGCCGCACGACGCCGCCTACCGACGCGCAAGGGTACTGCTACGCAAATCTTTCCGGATACAGCCTGACGCCTGGGGATATTCTAAGGTAAGGAATCTGTCACTAACGTGTCTCTTTCAGATATCGCCATTTGCAGGTGCGCAGAAATAACACTCAATAATTGATTGTCCAGTCTGTACTTTGCTTTATAAAAGTAAGAGTACATTTATTAAACACACACACTACTCAATACTATGCACCAATTTACAAATATACATAAGCTGTTGGAATTACTTTGGGACATTGCGTAACATCTCCACCCCTCCCAAAAGGGGGGGGTGGGGTCTAGTACCACCACTCCCATGTAAGCACATCATCTTGCCCCCTAATGCACTGTGTTGGGCATAACCTGGAGCGAGGGCCCTGCGCATTGGCACCATCCCAGTGGCGACCCACCCAATTACCTCCACACGCATTAAAAATAGGTTCACCTGCCCTAGTGACACACAACCCTGACTGAGCATCTTATATTGACCATACAGTATGCACCCCTACCTATTCAGGGCTAACAGTCTGGGTTGTTCCTCACTTAAGCGCAGCAGCAAGAATACATGTTTAAGCATTACTTTAGAATGACAGTACTCATCACTTTTGTGGATCATTATAATGCATTGCAATTCTAGCCCCTAGAGGCATCACAGATGAAATCACAGGATTACGCATATACAGCCAGACACCCTAGCAGGAATGTCTGGCAACATAACCCCACTTTGCTTATGACATTACCTTTCACAGGTACTTCACATTACACATGTGACTTTCAGTCCCTCTAAAAAGAAATAACCGTTAGTAAATGCATTTCTGGTGCAATTACACCTCTTCACTTCCAGGGGATGCCATTCTCCAGACATCCCCAACTCAGCCCTTCACTCCTTCATGCACTTCTTCATTCACCTTCAGCTGTAGAATAAAAGTTCCAGCCTAGAAGGTGTTAAATACTGGTCGAGCCCTGGAGGGGTTATTCATTTGAAGTCCCCATGAGACTTAGGGTGAGACTTTTCTTCGTGCTGGGGGGCAGTCTGAGCTTCTCCAGCAGCTCCCCCCAACACCTTTTCATAATTGAGGGTGACCCCCCTCCTCTGGGGGCCACCAGGCGCCAAAAGCGATGATTTCCCCATGCCTTGCAAGGCACTATGGGGCGCTTCAGGCTCCTTTTTACGAATATGGGATGAGCGGCTCTCCCGCTGTGCCGGGGAGAGCCGCGCTGACTTGGGGGCGGCTTCGCCGCATCTTCTGCCCCTCGTTGGGGGGCCCGGTCCCACCCGGACCCCCAGGTGAGTTCGGCGGCGCGGGAGCCCACCCCCGGCCGCTTTGCCAGCTTCCGGGGCCCGGTCCCACCCGGGCCCCTTCTTCCTCTTCCGGGGTCCCGGTCCCACCCGGGACCCCCGCCTGCTTTTCCGATGGAGGGCAGCTCGGGGAGCCCACCCCCGGCTGCCCCCGCCGGCTCCCCGCCCAGCCAGCACACTCGCGTGCTGCGGCGGGATCCGGCAAGGCATTTCTGGTCCGCCCACGGGCGGACGCGCAGATCTTCGCCGGCTCCTCCGGCCCCCTCACCTTCCAGCTCTTGGGGGGAAGGGGAGGTGCAGCGGCACTCCCCCCCCCCATGCCAGCCTTCACTTCGGGGCCCGGGAATGGGGTCCCGGGCCCCTCTTCTCCTTTTCACGGGGAGCGCGCCGGCGCTCCCCGCCTTCGATGGTTCGCCGGGGGCCAGGGTGGGCTCCTGGCACCCCCGCCTCCCGCATCTTCACGGGGAGCGCGCCGGCGCACCCCGGTTTCACTTGGTCGCCGGGGGCCAGGGTGGGCTCCTGGCACCCCCGCCTTCCGCATTTTCACGGGGGCGCGACTGCGTCCCCCGGCTTTACTTCGGGGCCCGGAGATGGGGTCCCGGGCCCCCGGACATCTTCGGGGAGTGCGACGGCGCCCCCCTCCATGCCGATCTCTTCTGGGGGGCCGCGACTGCGCGCCCCCGTCTCCAGCTTCGGAGGGGGCCAGGGTGGGCTCCTGGCCCCCTTGCGGGACATCTTCAGGGGGAGCGCGACGGCGCTCCCCGGCTTCCCTTCTCCTTGGGGGCAGCCCCCGGGACCTGACCCACCCCGGGGGCATCTCTGAGACCGGCGACGGAGCCCCACGCGCTTCGTCGTCGGTCTTCTTAGGGGTCAAAGGTCGCCTACCTTCCGGGGGCCATATCTCTGCCCCTGGGGGTCCGATCTGCCCCATTTTCACGTCTTCTTGCTCCTGGTGGCGTCCCCCAGCCACTGGGAACACTCGCCTTCGCCCTCCGGGTCTCCAAGAGGGTGCATTCTGCAGGGAGCGGTCTTCACTGGCTCCCTGCGCCAGACTTTCGCCTGGCTCTCCTCCTGGGCCTCTCTTCTCCCTGTGCAGAGGCCCCCTGCTTCTGCGCACCGGTCCTGGGCTCCTCTTCTGGCGCTGTTAGGGGCCTGGGGGGCAGTCAGGGGGTACCTCCTTCCAACTGCCCATTGCCAGGCTCCAGCACCTTCCGCCTCAGCAGACCACACCCCAGAGAGAGCTCTCTTCCTCTTCCAGTACTTTTTAAAAGTTGAGTAGGGGGCTGGCAGGAAGTCTCTGTTTGTCCTATCAAACAGCGACACATCACTTCCCTGCCCCTGCTCCCTCCTCCTGGTCCAGCCTCTGGGTTTGTTCAAAATGGCGTCGTCCAGGGTCTCTGGCCACATGGTCTCTGAAACACGAGCCCTTCACTCCTCGCTGCCTCCCCTCCTTGGTGCAGCCTGGTGCCTGGCACCCAGTGATGGCTGCTGATGGATGAGCCTGTAGCCCCACCCATCTTCTCTTCGTGGAGAGGAGGCCTTAGCTTGTGGAAGAAAGGTTATCAATCCATCCAGCTGAGGTCAGCCCTCAGCCTGGCCCTGGTTATGACTGACTCAGAGAAATGTGACATTTCTGGATGACCCAAAAGCAGTACAAATATGACTTTGGACTCTGCAGAATACTCCTTTTCACATCCGCTACAGTGGACTTTAGTGCGTGTCTGGAATCTGTAGGCCTTATGAAAGTTAATCTAGCCCATGGGCTCCACATCCCCATTGGGGAATAATGAAGTGAAAAACACAGTAAAACACACTGACTTTCCCTGGCATGTTCCTTCCGAGTGTATAAGGCCTATTCCGTGTCACCATCCACTTCTGCATAAGTCCCGCCACACCATTCACTTTGTAGCTGCTCCTGGACTGCGCACGCCAGGAATCTCTCCTGCGCAGCCCCTACACATGTGCACGCGCATGTACACAGGTGTCTGCATGTAACCAGCCTGGTGCCCCATACTCCAGCTGCTGCGCAGCGGCCTAGTCAAGCCAGGGGGACACCAGTAAAATCCACATGCAGTCTCTTTCATCATGAGTTCACTGTGGATGAGTCCCAATTTATGAGGCTCTCCCACAGTAAAAGCTCAACACAAAGGTGCTCAAAAAGCGAAAAATCCGGGCGGCCCATAGTGTCAGAACCACCTTCTAACACTTAGCTATCCTTAATTCGTGCAAGGGTTGAGTCTGCATTGTCTCCAAAGAGATGAGTGCCATGGAATGGCATGTCCATGAGTGACTGTTGGACATACTGAAACAGACAGTGTATCGAATCCAAGCGTGTCGTTGAAGCACTATTGTGGTTCCGATTGCTCTACCCAGGAGTCAGTAGTGTTCAGACCTGATCTTATGGAATACTTTGTCACATCTTGGCCATTCTGAATGAGGTGCTGATGGTTAGGCAGAAAATCATTTGGGACCATTGGGAAGATGTCTGCAACCATATCCCACAATGCATGCAAGTATCTTGCCAGGAGACAGCTAGTGTTGACTGATCTCAAAGCAAGGCTAGCCAAGGCGAGTATTCTCTTTGTGAGTCTCCATGTATTTCGACTTTCTGTCTGGGAGTGTGGGCGGAAATGAATTGGAGTTCAATTGACTGATGAAGGCCTATACCAAGAAGCTTGCTGGTGAAGGGTGCTGGAGGAGGAAGGCTGGATACTGTTCGCAGGCCTATGCCACCACACAATCTGCTGTTTACTGGAGGGAATGATTCTGGCTTTGCCTAAGTGTCCAACAGTGTGTCCATGAGGGCCTTGTTGAAGGAGAGGAGAGGCTCCTGTGTCATCTGTCCTGGGTGGAGGACCTCTGTTAAAACATTAATTTTGACCTCAGTAGTGGGCAAAGTGAGGTCCCGGACTTCTGCTGCACACCTAATGGCAGGATTATTGGCTCCCCCTTCATTAAGCATTCCGTCCATCATTTGTTGCCACAGCACACTGCCTCCAGCACTCGCGTTTGTTGTGTGGGCTGTGCAGCATAAATGGTATAGGTGTTGAGTCCTAAGCCAGGGCTGACCTCGAAGTGACGTAAAGTAGCACAATCTGTGCCAAGGATGCATCCGCTGACAGAAGACCGACTGCAGGCCATGTGGGGTCCTTAGGGACTGAAGGCAAGCTAAAGTCCACAATCGCCTTGAAGAACAAGTTACTTACCATAGGTAATGCCTTATCTGGTAGAGACAGTATCTAGCTGCAAATTCCTTACCTTTGAATTTCCCAGGCGTCAGACTGGATCCGGAAGATTTTTCTTCAAGCAATATCCCTGCACGCCGGAAGGTGGCGTCGGTCGACTCTGCGTGACGTCATCGGCGCCAGAAGTGACGTCCACGTCACCTATATAGGCGCCACCTCGGCATGCTGCCGTTCGTTTTTTTCTTTCCGCGCCAGTAAAGCACTGATCCATGAAGAGAGCTGCCTTTTGTCACTTTGCGTTGCTGAGTAGCCAGGGAAGTTGGGTTGAATAGGGTTGAAATAGTTTTCGGGGTGGGAGGCAGAGTTGGAGGTTTGGACGTACCCAGGGCGTATCGTGACTCTAAATGGTTGGAGTGGCAGGACACAGGGGAGCCGTGTTTAGACTTTTTGTGGTGTTTTGGACTGACTTGAAGATCTCAATTTCATTGATGAGCGCTCACGAGATCCACCTCTGGACTGAGACCATGTTTGTGCCATCGATCGGGACTGCTTCGACTTCCAGTTATATTCTGCAACGTACAACTTGGCCTTGAGGTTCCGGATGGCCTTCGGGTTCATCTTGGTGCATTTGTGACATGACGCTGTATTGTGCTTGGAACTCAAGAAACAGAATTGTGGGGGTTCATCATTGACATCTGTTTGATGCAATCCTTACAAGGTTTGAACCCTGTCGCATTAGAAGGGGACATGTCCCTAGCACACTGGAAAAATTTGAGAAGAAATCTGTCAGGAAGACAGACTCGAGGGAGTGAGCTTCAGATTCGCATCTGGATGCCCGGAAAGAAAGGAACGTAAGAGCGTGAAGGTGGCACAGATATAGTGGCTCAGATGTCACATCATCGCGGAACCGCACAACGCCACCTACCAATGCACGAGGGAGTTGCTATGAAACTTTTCCAGATCCAGTCTGGATGGAGCCTGGGAAAATTCACAAGGGGAGGAGTCTGAAGCCTGGGAAAATTCACAAGGGGAGGAATCTGCAGCTAGAAGTATCCATCAGAAGGAAATGTGTTTGCATACAAACCTGTATACATTTTCCTCTTCAGAGAAGGGCCCCAGCAGACCCAGTGGAGCAAGTGTCTGCAGAATCCCTTTCGGCCTACTTCATGCTCAGGAGAGCAGATATCCTTTGAAGCCAGCTTGGAAGGCCTGGGGAGAGAACAGTTGAGACAAGGATTCATGATTTCTGGTGCATAGTACTTTGGGATGGAATTCCTGTAACCAGAACAAGATTTGCAATCATTTGCTGCAAAAATGAGAGAGGGAAGCCTGTGGATTTTATTAGGACTAGGAAGGAGTCCAACAAACGTCTTGTTTAGCCTTTAACATACCCTGCTCGACCCACTTCTGGGAGAAACTCTGAATGGATCTGAAGAGGATTCAAAACTTATCTGCATTCTATGTTGAAGAAGTCTGGCCTGCATATTGTACAAAGTTGTCAACAGCTCTGACTTTAACATCTGCATTCTGGCATTTTGCTCCTGAACTGCTAGTGACATTTTCTTCCTAATCCACAGGGCTGAAGGTCATGCTGGAGAATCCTAGTTCTGCCAGTCGAGTTTCAATCCTGTGACAAAAGGACGCAAAAGATCCTGAGACAGAGGAAGTTGTACCTGCCTGGAAGAACTCCAAGAAAGAGATCTTGACAAAGGAAGTGGTGAGCCCTCTGAGAAAGGTGTCTTGCCACCTCATTGTCCAAAGGAGTTCTCAGTACCCCGCCCATGCTGACCTAGACCCTGTGCTCCCATCCCTCCTGATTCGACATCCCGAGAATGAAACCCACATCTCCTGTGGGATTGGGGTACTTTTACTCTGCATGCACATCAAGATGGTAGCATAAAAGGAAGCATAAGCATGAACCAAATGGCTGTTCCTCAGACAAAAGAGAGATTATGCGGGACATTAGCTAACAAGCATTTGCAATGCAATAGGTCTCGCCTTTACGCGAGTTTAAGCTATTGGCATTGGATATGACAATGCGTTTTATTTATGTTTTAAAAGCCAAAACATAAATAAAAGGCATTGTCATTTACAATGCCATTAGCTCAAACTGGCTTAAATGCGAGACCTATCGCATTGCAAATGCAAGGCACCGACGATAGCGGGCTGGGGTTGGCAGAAGGCACGGACAACGGGGGGGGGATGGGCGCAAGGCACCAAAGCACGTCCTGCCTGCAGTAAAAGAAAGTGAAGAAAATAGTGCTCATAGTCTAAATAACACGCACCCTGTAACAAACGAAGTAAAGGGGCCAGTCGCCATGGGAGGTGACAAATGAAGAGGCGACGGTACTAAGGAGACTAACAATCCTATTTTCGAATCAGAAGTCAGCATTTCAGACTGACACAAGCCAATGGCAACTAGATGAATGATGCTTTCACCTTCGAGTCTGAGACACAAAAGAGATGCAAGGAAGTGTGTATGAGAGTGGTATGTTTTTTTAAAGATCACAACGAAACAGAGAGCGAACAGGGAAAAAGAAGATGAAATGAAGAGGTAGTAAACCTGTGGATTGGAGGAAGAATGACGAAAGAGGCGAACAAAGCGAGAAGGAGTGAGAAAGAGGAAAAGGGAAAGGGTGGGAGTGGAGACAGCAAGAAAGAAATTAAACAAGGAAGGGACGAAGAGGAACAATGGAGGGAAATATGGCATAAAAGAGAGAAAAGTAACAACAAAGAAAGATAAATACATAAAGAATATTGGAAAGAAAGAACCACAGAAACATATTAAGATAAAGTACATGTAAAAGAAAGGACGAGACAAAGATTGAAAAGCAAACTAAGGAAAAGGAAAGATAGAAAAAAGAACGGGAGGGCGACAGATAGGAAGAAAGAGACGCAGGAAGAGCTGCCTTTAGCATTTTATGGCGGGCGCTTTGTCTCGGCCCCCGTCAGTTCCTGCTCTCGCCTGGACAATGCCCCAGACTGAGGTGTGAAGTCCCCGGCAGGATGAAAGGAAAGGCCAGGGGTGCCGAGCAGGAGGCCTTTATCTCCGGAGCCCGCCTCAGATACCGGGCAGCCTCCCCGTCTCTGGGGGTGGAGGGGACGGGGGCCCCTCTGAGGACAAGAAGTAGAACCTGCCCGGCCGGGGAGGGGAGTGGGGGCACACAGACAATGCAAGCAGTTCAGGAGATGGCGCGCAGAATCTCGCTCCACCACAGTCCAGACGGTGGTCTGTGTCACAGGTGTAACGCATTCATCTATCTGAAAGCGCATAATTAGTTAACTATTAGGATGAAACCTTCAAAAGGCGAGCTTTAGCATTTGATCCCTTCGGCACTCATCAAACAGTGATTTCAGAAGTATTTCAGCTTCTAAAACACGGCCAAAATCAGTTTTAAATCGCTTCATCTGCGCCAACGTCAATGCAGTTGACAACAGCACACTGAAGACATGCCATGTACAACGATGCCATCCATGACTGTCGAGTTTTCACCTGTGTACCTTTCGTGCTGATCACTACGCAATGCTAATGTTCCTAACAGCTGCACGTAAATGTTCCTAACTAAACAAGTAGAAGCACACCCTCCTACGTCACGGGAACAAAGATGGCGTCGGCGTGTCGAAATGGGCCGTCCTAAAATTGGACAAGGCGTTAACCAAAACCACCGATTGCCAATCCCGCGCCACCGTTTAACATAAACGATGACGCAAGCCAATTAAAAACAAGGGCGTGGCTTAAAGTCCCCTTCTGAAACTGGATTGATTCCAAAAGCCCTCGCAGAGCATGCACGCTGCAGCGCCAGGCAAGACCTAAAAAGGAAGGGTCGTAGCACAAGTTACTAACTTGTGTAACGATATATCTGTAAGAGACAGTAGTTAGTGACAGATTCCTTACCTTAGAATATCCCCAGGTGTCAGGCTGGATCCGGAAAGTTTTTGCGTAGCAGTACCCTTGCGCGTCGGTAGGCGGCGTCGTGCGGCTCCGCGTCCGTCGTCGTGATCGCCGGGATGACGTCGCGGGCAGTACTTAGACGACGCCCCTGCGCGCTGACGTCAGTTCTGTAGACGACTTTCCGCGCCAGGAACGCAGAGCCATGCAAGAAGCTGACATAGGTGTCTGAAAAATACTAGGGCCCTGAAAGGGATGTCCTTAACCCTAGAAATCAGTTCGCAGAACGGGGAGGATGGGTGGGGCGGTAAAGAATCTGTCACTAACTACTGTCTCTTACAGATATATCGTTACACAAGTTAGTAACTTGTGCATCTGAAAGAGACACGTTGGTGACAGATTCCTTACCTTAGAATAGATACCCCAGCAATACCAACCCCGGTGGTGGGTCTGCGAACAAAGATCAGACAAGGAAGTCCCGGAGGACAGAACGGCCAAAGAAGCCGTCCCTCCGGACCCGACTGTCAAGGCAGTAATGCTTTGTAAATGTGTGCAGCGAGGCCCACGTAGCTGCCTGACAGATATCCTGCAGCGGAACACCACGGCCTAAAGCCGTGGTAGCAGCCGTTGCCCTGGTGGAATGGGCACGCAGCCCAACAGGAGGCTCCTTCTTAGCCAAAGAATTGCAGGCTTTGATACACAAGGTTACCCACCGGGAGATGGTTCTCTTGTGCACCGCCCGACCTTTTTTGGCGCCCACGTAGCCAACAAAGAGCTGGTCATCCACCCGGAAGTGGTGTGTGCGGTTGATATAAAAGGAAAGCGCACGTTTTGGGTCCAGACGGTGGAGCCTCTCTTCCTCTCGGGAAGGATGCGGAGGCGGAAAGAAGGTGGGCAAAGTGATTGTCTGCCCAATGTGGAAGGCAGTAACCACCTTTGGCAAGAAGGACGGACGCGTCCTAAGAACAACCTTGTCTGGATGGACAGACAGAAAGGGAGGTTTGCATGATAGAGCCTGGAGCTCACTCACCCGCCGAGCGGAGGTGATGGCCACCAGAAAGGCTGTCTTCAGAGTCAGAAGACGAAGAGGACAGTTATGTAGAGGCTCAAAGGGAGCGCACATGAGAAAGGTAAGAACCAAGTTCAAGTCCCACTGAGGCATCACAAACGGAAGAGGTGTGTAATGCCTTTTAGGAACCTGTTAACAACAGGGGACTTGAAAAGGGAGGGCTGATCAGGAAGCCTGAGGAAGGCCGAGATGGCACAAAGATAGCCCTTGATGGTACCCAGGGCAGAACCCTGTTGGGCCAGGGAAAGAAGGAACAGAAGAACCTCAGAAAGAGGGGCAGAGAGGGGATTCACAGCCTTTGTTGTGCACCATGCCACAAACTTGTTCCACCTGCAGGCGTATACCACCTTAGTGGAGGGACGCCTGGCTGCCAGAATTACATCACAAACTTCGGGAGGCAAGTCGAAAGGAATCAACTGCCGCCGCTCAATCTCCACGCAAGCAGGTGGAGGCTGGACAGGTTTGGGTGGAGGACCGTCCCCTGCTGCTGCGACAGAAGATCCTCCCGAAGAGGCAGACGGATCGGGGGATCGACGCTCATACTGAGTAGCTCGGGATACCAAACTCTTCGAGCCCAGTCCGGAGCCACAAGGATGACTTGGGCCCGGTCGCGCCGAATCTTCTTCAACACTCTGGGTAGAAGTGGTATAGGCGGAAAGGCGTACAACAGACCCCAACTCCACTCGCGACGAAAAGCGACGCCGAGCGAGTGCCGCCTTGGAAATTCCAACGCGCAGAACTGATGACATTGCGCGTTCTCTTCGGTGGCGAATAGATCTAACCAAGGCTCTCCCCACTGCAGAAAGAGTCCTTGCGCCACTTCCGAGTGAAGACGCCATTCGTGATCCATCATGCACCTGCGGCTGAGTTCCTCCGCCCTGCCGTTCAGGGAACCTGCCAGGTGTTGAACCATCAGGAACATGCCCTGATGTTCCAGCCATGTCCAGAGGCGCAGAGCCTCCTGACAGAGGGTCCACGACCCCACCCCGCCTTGTTTGTTGCAGTACCACATGGCGGTGGTGTTGTCTGTGAACACCTGCACTACCTTCCCTTTGACAGAGGGAAGGAATGCCTTGAGTGCAAGTCAGATCGCCCGGAGCTCCAGAATGTTGATATGGAGCCGGGACTCCGCCGCAGACCAGAGGCCTCTGATCTCCGCCTCTCCCATGTGACCGCCCCATCCCAGAAGGGACGCGTTCGTCACAACTGTGTGCTCTGGCTGGGGAAGGGAGAGGGATCTGCTCATGACCCATTGCCGGTTCGAGAGCCACCACTGCAACTGTTTTGCAGTCCCCTCCGAGATCTGGACGTGATCGGACAGGTTGCCCTGGTGCTGCGCCCACTGGCACTTCAGGTCCCACTGCAGAGCCCGCATATGCCATCTGGCATGATCGACCAGCAGGATGCAGGAGGCCATGAGGCCCAGCAGCCTCAGGGTCATCCGTACCGAAACCCAGGATAAAGGCTGAAAGATCGGAATCATAGCCTGAATATCCCGGACTCGCCGTTCGGGAGGATAGGCCCGAAACTGCGTCGTGTCCAGAACTGCTCCGATGAAAAGGAGCTGTGGAGAAGGAATCAGATGCGACTTCGGCACATTGATGGAGAACCCCAGCGAGTGCAGGAGTTCGGACGTAGTCTGGAGGTGGGAGACGACTGCCTGGGACGAGCCCGCCTTCAGCAGCCAGTCGTCGAGGTAGGGGAAGACTGGAACCCCTGCCAGGCGCAGATGAGCTGCGACCACCGCCATCACTTTCGTGAACACCCGAGGGGCACTTGTAAGGCCAAAGGGGAGCACGGTGAACTGAAAATGCTCGAGGCCTACCGTGAACCGCAGGTAACGCCGGTGGGCCGGCAGGACAGGGATGTGAAAATAAGCGTCCTGCAAGTCCAACGCTACCAACCAGTCTCCAGGGTCGAGGGCAGTCAAGACCTGAGCTAGGGTGAGCATCTTGAACTTCTCCTTCCGGAGGAAGCGATTGACGTTCCGGAGGTCTAAGATAGGACGCATGTCCTCCTTGTCCTTTTGGGCACCAGAAAGTAGTGGGAGTAGCAACCACGTCCTACTTCTGGGGTCGGAACATGCTCGATGGCCCTCTTGGCCAAGAGGGCCGTGACTTCCTTCTGCAGAAGCACCAAGTGATCCCCTGACATGCGGTGGAATGGAGGTGGCATGGCTGGGGGTGGTCTCGAAGGGGAGGGAGTAGCCCCTTCGGACAATGTCCAAGACCCACCTGTCCGAGGTGATGGCACGCCAGTGGTGAAGGTGATGGCGGACCCTGCCCCTACTGGCGTGCTGTGCACCTGAAAGGAAGGACTAGGAGGGCTTGGAGGCCGCGGACGGGGCGGAGTTGGTGGCCTGACCCGCACGCTGGTTGCCCGACCCGCCACGGCGGGAGCCACGTCCTCGGCCACGCTAAGACGCTTGCTGCGCGGGCCGGTGGCTGGGCAGCGGACGTGACTGGGCGCCCCTTCCGTGGCCACGAAAGGGGCGAAAAGCAGAGGTTAGCAGAGGGCACACAACAGAAAGGCCCAGGGACTTGGCAGTAGCCCGTGAGTCCTTAAAACGCTCCAGCGCATGGTCTGCTTTGGAACCAAAAAGACCGACTCCATCAAACGGCATGTCCATGAGTGTATTCTGGACATCACCAGAGAAACCAGTTGTTCTCAGCCAGGCGTGGCGACGCAGCGCCACCGTCGTTGCAAGCGATCTGCCCAGCGAGTCGGCGGTATCAAGGCCACAACGTATGGTGTACTTTGCCGCATCCCTACCTTTTGCAATGGTGCGGGTAAGCAGTGTCTGGACCTCCTCAGAACACTAGGGCAAAACGGCCGCCACCGAATCCCACAGAGAGTGGGAATATCGGCCCAAAAGGCAAGCGGTGTTGACGGACCGCAAGCCAGCACTGGAGGAAGAAAAGGCCTTCTTCCCAAATTGGTCCAGGCATTTGGATTCCCTATCTGGAGGGGCGGTAGGGAAGGCGGTTTGGGAGGCAGAGGCTTGGACAACCAAGCTCTCTGGGGTGGGATCTTGAGAGAGAAACAAGGGGTCGCCCGGAGCAGGGCGATGGCGTCGGGCCACGTTCCTATCCACAGGAGCCCCTGTGGTGGGCTTGGACCAGGTGCCCAAAAGAACGTCAGACAGTGCATCATTAAACGGCAGCAATGGCTCCGAGGAGGTAGCTGCCGGCTGAAGCACTTCCGTCAGGAGGTTAGTCCTGACAGCCACAGTAGGCAATTGGAGGTGCAAGGCTCCAGCTGCTCTACGCAACACTGTTGCGAAATTTGCTCCCTCCTCCGTAGCCACGGAAGGAGGAGACAGCATGCCAGAGTCAGGAGAAGTGTCCAGACCACTGCATCCCCAAGTTCCTCTGCCCAGTCCTGATCATACTCACACTGCTGTGTGAGAGGGTCTTCCGACCCCTCCCAGCTCTCCTGGTCCTCCTCTGGCTCAAAATATGGAGGAGGAGGGACATCTGGGACCCAAGGTCTCATCGGCGCCGGGGCCGGCGTCGAGCGACGTCGGTCCGGCTCCATGTCCGGAACCGGAGAGAACCGGGGAACGACGCCGCCCGGAACCCCGGGCGGCGTCAGGAACGGCACCGGGGACATCGGCGCCGGCGGAGGCGTGGTTAGGTCAACCGGCGTCGATCGGGGTTGCGGTACCACCGGAGCCGGGATCGGGGCCGGAGCAGAGGCCGGGATCAAGGCTGGTGGAACGGGCGATGCCGGAGCAACCCCATCAGGGCCCGCGGGGCCCAAAGGCGCACCGGAGGGACCTTGAGGCCCGAAGAGGCGGGCCATGGCCGACAGGAATTCCTGTATTTGGGCCGGAGTCGCCCCGAACCCGGAAAGGACGGGTAATGCGGGGCGGCTCCACAGGCACGTCCGGGGCCGCGGGGACAGTGCCGACAGGGGCCTCAGCCGAGTCGCGAGACCGGCGAGGCGAAGTCTTAGAGCGATGATGCTTCTTAGACTTTTTGTGCTTCGACTTACCCGAGGAGTGCGAAGACTTGGACTCCGACGACCGGCGGGGGCTCCGCGACCGGCCCCTCGACCTCTCACGGGACCGGGGCTTGGTGCGGCGCGGAGCCGACTGCCGGACCTCCAGGAGCTTTCGAGACCGCTCTCGCAAAGCCTTCGGGTGTAAGGCCCGGCAGTCAGGGCACGACTTTGTGTCGTGGTCTCGGCCGAGATAGTAGAGACACTCTAAATGCGGGTCTGTGATCGACATCATTCGACCACAGACGTCGCATGGCTTGAAGCCGGGCATCCCTACCGACACCTAGGAGTCGAGATGACTCGAAAAGAAACAGTGAAAAAATCACCCAAAATTTAGTCAAAAATTGACTAGGGCACTGCTCTTCCCGGATCTGCGCTTACTGGCGCGGAAAAAAGAAGAACTGACGTCAGCGCGCAGGGGCGGCGTCTAAGTACTGCCCGCGACGTCATCCCGGCGATCACGACGCCGGACGCGGAGCCGCACGACTCCGCCTACCGACGCGCAAGGGTACTGCTACGCAAAAACTTTCCGGATCCAGCCTGACGCCTGGGGATATTCTAAGGTAAGGAATCTGTCACTAATTAGTCTCTTTCAGATATACAAATACAGCATGCATGGGTTAAAGTCAGTGCGTCATAACATAAGGTTTCCAAGCATAAGGAAGAGAATGAAAGACGGACGAGAACAGCAAAATATGAATGAAAAATGAACTGGCGTCTGTGCGTACAAGGGTACTTAGTGTGAGAAAAGCAAGAAGCTATTGAAAGTAAACTGGCAAGGGCACACACATGGGATATGCGCATGTATGACACATTCATGACTTGTACATTGTTTGCAACTCTTGGATTTAACATTTACAGGCGTAGCTTCTGGTCCTCCTCCTAGGAGGCCGGTGTCCTCAACCTAAGACACCACGCACATCACTTCCGGTGCGGACAATGCCACATGGAGCCGACTGATGCCACCTACCGGCACGCAGGGGTCCTGCTAACCAAATGTTTACGGATCCAGTCTGACGCTGGGGTATATTCTAAGTTAAGGACTCTGTGGCTCGAAGTCTCTATCAGATAGAAAAGGATTCAGTATCAGAAACCGAACGGCTGCATTTAGGACTAACTGATCAATAACTGTCTGTAAACTATAGAGGTTTAAATAGCAAAATGTACAGAAAGAACATGTTAGCGACATGGCATCTTGTGCCAATACGCCCTCTGGGTCAAACAGTACTACATAAACATCACCCTTTGTACAGCAAAGCCATTGCAAATGCAAGTGTCCCAGCCGGCTTTAGCGCTGGTGGCGCCCTGTGCAACAATGTCTGTTGGCGCCCCCCAATGACCACCTCTGCCACGGATTCCCTCACCACCGCCCTTTAACAGTGCCCCCGAAGTCTCCAGAACCACTGTCTCTCGGATTCATTTAGTTTTATAGCACCACTCATACCAGTGTAAGGTGTCAGAGCACTTTACATCACACACACACATTGCACAGAGACAATCATAGGTGTGTAAATCAGTGTTTAGGAAATGTTACATCAGACAGGACTACAAGGTGTAGTGTAGGAGTAACATGTCATTGATACTGGTAGGCAATTTAGTTTAAGAGTCCTTATTCTGAAAAAGCACAGATTCAGAATTTAAAATCTAACACCATTGTTAGGTGTTCTCTTTAATAACAAGAATTGCTTTCCACCCAAATGAACCCTTTTGGCAAGATTAGGATAAAGAAAGACTGGGCAAAAAAACATATACCTTGCAGTTTACACACTTTGATGACAGTTAATAGCTCAATGTTCTATACTACGATTTTTACTTACAAAGGACAAGTAACAAAAGGAGCTCTCTTATAGAAGCAGTAACCCACTGACCTATTTACATTACATGCACTATGTTATCTGCATGGTACACGTTGTTAGCAGCAGGCATTTTAACCCTCTGCGCTACCTTTGGATGAGTCAAAACTTCCACTAGACAAACCTCAGGTCTCTTTCCAGGAACACGATAAATCACCGGAGTTATCTTGACGTTTTAATTGATGCCTGCAAAAATTTCTGGAGGCCAGGAACGAGCCAGCAGGTTGGTGCTTTTAAAATGATAATATTACTTGTAAAAATGACGCCCCCACCCCAAGTCAGCGTCCGGTGCGGTGGCACCGATCGCACCGCCCTAGAGCCGGCCCTGAGTGTCTGTGCACTGGAGTTATATGGACAGATCAGGAGTAGTGCAATCAGGAAAGGAATGATTAGCATCGTTTATGGTTACCCTCATTTCAGGTCCAGTGTTTTCACCAATCAGACTACTAGACAATATGATTTAATGAACGCAGTGCTGAAAAGCAAGATTTCACGAGATTTCATGAACGGTCAACGATTCTCCCAGGTGTCGTCTCACGCCACGCTGGATCACTCAGGTCCTTCGTTGTGGAGACAAACACAAGAGAATCGGGGAAGACGGAAAAAATGAAAAACTGGTGCTAAAACGAAGAAATAACTTAGTGGTGTTACGTACTTACTACCGTTTGACGCTTACCCTACTTAAAGTAGAAACATCAAAAGTCCGAGACAACAGTATTTCATGATACTCGAGAGTGAGACAGAAGGTGCAGGGCTGTACTTACCACCTGCATGGCGGAGCTCCTCGGAGGGTGCGGCTCGATGAGCAGCTGGGATGGAGTCTGTCCAAAGCTTCGGATTTGAGCCTCGACAGCCTGAAAAAGACACCAGAAGGTTTGCATGTTACGGGGTGTTAATTACGGGCAATATAACCATAACTGTCATCTGAAAACGTCAATCCACACTTCTGGCTAGTTTCACACTGAAAGTGAACCCTGAGTGTGCACCACGGGGCTAAGTGCTTGGCACCAGTACTGAGGGTGAGGTCACTCTTCACTGCGGATGCTACTCCATGAGAAACGCCGTCTAAACCTCCACGTCCCGACTCCTGTCCGGTGATACTAAACAGAAACGAGCCAACACAGTCAGAAATCCTCCTCTGCGGGCCTTCCTGCAATGCGTCCGAGGACAGACACGAACCTTCCCACGTGAACCCTTGCCCTGCCATTTTAGAAGGCGGAGCCTCCATTTCTTTAAGGCTCAATTTCTTTCTCATAGAACAGTAAATAAAAGCAATCCTAATGTTTTAAATAATCACACAAAATGTATTTCCTAACTTGAAAATGAAAGAAAACGCACACAGCAAACACTCACCGGCACAGTGGTGTTCTCGATTAACACAACAAGGATGCAATGCCAACGAAAGAGCTGCCCTGCCGGGCGCAGCCAGCCTTTTCATTTGCTTCAGTGCAATTGTCAGCAAAAAATGACTTGGAAAAGCATCCAATCTTCCCTCTCCACAATCCAACAACCAACACAGTCTGTAGGCCTGTAGCCATTCTGTAAAAGTACTTTGTATCTAACAATTATTACCGGCTCTTAAAAAGTGAACGTGTTTTCTGTGTGTTTATGAGGGTTTAGGAGAGTAAAGATCTGTTAGAACATTCTTGCCTGTTACTTTCTTTAGCAGCTGTTTTCAAAGCTGGGCCTCATGAATTCAAGACCTGTAGTACTGCAAAGATATTTATAAACTGCAAAAAAACTCTCCCTGGGAGGTTTATGTGTAACAAAATAGTATATATCGACTATAGTAATCGGCAAGTTTTACTTTACACATGAAATTCATATTTTTTGTTGTTTTCAATACTTCGGCAACATTTCAACATTCGGCATGAAACATGACACACTTGTTAGTTCATTTCAACTTAGCTCTTCGCTTTATATTTAATGCGGATTGGTTAAGAGGGCTGCGTTATTGGGGGCAATACAAATATTGCATTCCCCTTTGGAATTTTTAGTGTCTGCTACAGCAAAAACTGCTATAAATAAATACTCCAAATTTATTAGGCTGCATTCATTTTTGGTTTATCGTAAATACGTTAAGAAGTTTGAGATATTTGCGTTATAAAAGGTTTCAGGTGGGCTACGAATGGTTAACTTATGTGGACTGTTGGTTCACCAACCATCCGCTAACCAGTTTCAAATCTAAAATGAATTCAATTGGCCGAGTGATCAGTAGATCAAGTTGTGCTTTTCGAGATTTGCGAACGGTTCACAAAAATGGGACCATTTCTACCTGCAAGCAGATCATGGTAAATTAAGCTGTAGAAAAATAACCCTTAAAGCGAGGTACACGGACTAAGCATGGGCCGCCACACTGACACATTTAGGTGGTAGTGGATCACCAACCTAAAAATAGCAATAGTGATAAAAGCACTGATCGCAGAGCAAGAAGAAAGGATGCACAAAGAGAAAATCCCCACCAGACTTGCAGAGTGGCCGCGTCGGAAGGGGGACTGGAGGGAAGGGAGGGTAGATTGCCAGAGCTTCCTGGCCTTGTCAAAGGACTAGGAAGTGTCACTCATGCTACCTTCTGTCTTTGCCCAAGGGGTCGAGGGATGTAAACCCTCATTTGTATGGGGGCAGCACTGGTGTGCCCTTTGTCCACCAAACCCCCAGCTCGGCCAAAGGCTGATGGGTGGTGTTCATTCAACACCCGCAAAGGGTTGGGAGGAGTTGGAGCACCGCCACCCTGGCCAAGTGGGAAGAGGGAATTACAATTAGGGACCTGGGGCATTTAATAGCAGCCCACTTCCCTGAGAAAAATTAGGGCTAAAGTGGGCAAACACAGCTCACAGCTGTTACGCTGCACTGTTTGCAAATTGTGAAGAATGCAATGGCACTGCTTTCGGTGGTCCAGACCTCTTTCAACCTCATTTTTAGGGGTGAAGCAGGCAGTAGGAAAGCTCATAGCTCTCACTCTACCCTCTTAGCAAATAATTTTGACCTCTCTTGCCATGTGTGGTGGAGGGAGCTGGTCAAATTTCTCTGGCGTTGGGGTGGGTGAGTTAATTAAAAAATGACAAAATATACTAAGAGATCCCTGACGTAGCCAAGGTGTAGTGGGACCATTGCCACCTCCATCCTTTGGCAACGTGCTGATGTGTAGAAAGAAATGCACGCCCAGCTCTTGGGCATGAAAAGCAGCAGATGCTGCCACCGCTTTTGGAGGAAGCAGGGTAGAGAAGTCAATAACCTCTGCCTCAACCACTGGAGTTAAAAGCCCCAAGTCCCCTACTGCTGCTGGTCAAGGTGGCGGGGGTCAAAACACTCATCTCTTTGCACCTTTTTATTTAAATTTCTCCTGATGTTTGCGAATATCACGAGATTTAAAAAAAATAAATAAATAGCGAGACCTTGGTCAAGACGGATTGGGGTTAAAAACAAAAGCACCCACTCTTTAGGAAGGTGTTGGACAAAGGTCATGTGTGCTGTGTACCACAAAATTGTAATTTCATTATCACTGAGGTGTTTCTATAGCAAAAATGCTATTTCATTAAAAACGCCCACATAGGAGGGGAAGCCAGCCATGAAGATAGATGGCGGCTCCGAAACTCACTTCCGAGTCCTAGGACTCTAAAAGGGGGGATCCTGCCTCACCCAGCTTAGTGGGAGCGGCTGCCACCGGAGCTGGAACTGCATGAAACCAGCCCCCACCGGCTGCTGGGACAATAGATGCCGCTGCCCCATTTGGCTATGAAGCTTCAGCACCTTGACCGCCGCACCCCCTTCGGAGTGCCCTAGGATCAACGGAGTCCGCTGATCTACAGCATCAAGACGCCACTCTGAGCTCACTTGTAACACATTCTCCCGCGAAGTGGCCCTAGCGGGGCCAACGCCTCCCACACACTATTGATCTGGGCAGCCGGTCCTGTCTCAGACGGCACGACTGTCCCGTGGGCTTGACACCTTGAGGTGAAGTAGCCCTACGGGGTAATCCTGCCTAAGCACCTCACCGTACTGCACCCAGGAGCACCAGACAGCGCTGAAGAGGGGCGTCCAGAGTGAGGGCCTGCCAACCTGTGCAGACCAGCCTGACCCCTGGAAAGGACAGCTCGAACAGGAAACTGGGGGCCCTATGACGCATCATCTGTAACACTCACCCCGCTTTACTTCTCTGCCTACTGCTTGGGGATGGCGCTACAGGCGCGGGATGATCCGCTCCCTCATGGATGATGCCAGATGCACAAGTTACTAACTTGTGTAACGATATATCTGTAAGAGACAGTAGTTAGTGACAGATTCCTTACCTTAGAATATCCCCAGGCGTCAGGCTGGATCCGGAAAGTTTTTGCGTAGCAGTACCCTTGCGCGTCGGTAGGCGGCGTCGTGCGGCTCCGCGTCCGTCGTCGGCGTCGTGATCGCCGGGATGACGTCGCGGGCAGTACTTAGACGCCGCCCCTGCGCGCTGACGTCAGTTCTGTACACGACTTTCCGCGCCAGGAACGCAGAGCCATGCAAGAAGCTGACATAGGTGTCTGAAAAATACTAGGGCCCTGAAAGGGATGTCCTTAACCCTAGAAATCAGTTCGCAGAACGGGGAGGATGGGTGGGCGGTAAGGAATCTGTCACTAACTACTGTCTCTTACAGATATATCGTTACACAAGTTAGTAACTTGTGCATCTGAAAGAGACACGTTAGTGACAGATTCCTTACCTTAGAATAGATACCCCAGCAATACCAACCCCGGTGGTGGGTCTGCGAACAAAGATCAGACAAGGAAGTCCTGGAGGACAGAACGGCCAAAGAAGCCGTCCCTCCGGACCTGACGCACAAGTTACTAACTTGTGTAACGATATATCTGTAAGAGACAGTAGTTAGTGACAGATTCCTTACCTTAGAATATCCCCAGGCGTCAGGCTGGATCCGGAAAAGTTTTGCGTAGCAGTACCCTTGCGCGTCGGTAGGCGGCGTCGTGCGGCTCCGCGTCCGTCGTCGGCGTCGTGATCGCCGGGATGACGTCGCGGGCAGTACTTAGGCGCCGCCCCTGCGCGCTGACGTCAGTTCTGTACACGACTTTCCGCGCCAGGAACGCAGAGCCATGCAAGAAGCTGACACAGGTGTCTGAAAAATACTAGGGCCCTGAAGCACAAGTTACTAACTTGTGTAACGATATATCTGTAAGAGACAGTAGTTAGTGATAGATTCCTTACCTTAGAATATCCCCAGGCGTCAGGCTGGATCCGGAAAGTTTTGCGTAGCAGTACCCTTGCGCGTCGGTAGGCGGCGTCGTGCGGCTCCGCGTCCGTCGTCGGCGTCGTGATCGCCGGGATGACGTCGCGGGCAGTACTTAGACGCCGCCCCTGCGCGCTGACGTCAGTTCTGTACACGACTTTCCGCGCCAGGAACGCAGAGCCATGCAAGAAGCTGACACAGGTGTCTGAAAAATACTAGGGCCCTGAAAGGGATGTCCTTAACCCTAGAAATCAGTTCGCAGAACGGGGAGGATGGGTGGGGCGGTAAGGAATCTATCACTAACTACTGTCTCTTACAGATATATCGTTACACAAGTTAGTAACTTGTGCATCTGAAAGAGACACGTTAGTGATAGATTCCTTACCTTAGAATAGATACCCCAGCAATACCAACCCCGGTGGTGGGTCTGCGAACAAAGATCAGACAAGGAAGTCCTGGAGGACAGAACGGCCAAAGAAGCCGTCCCTCCGGACCTGACTGTCAAGGCAGTAATGCTTAGTAAACGTGTGCAGCGAGGCCCACGTAGCTGCCTGACAGATAACCGGCAGCGGAACACCGCGGCCCAAGGCCGTGGTAGCAGCCGTTGCCCTGGTGGAATGGGCACGCAGCCCAACAGGAGGCTCCTTCTTGGCCAAAGAATAGCAGGTCTTGATGCACAAGGTAACCCAGCGGGAGATGGTCCTCTTGTGCACCGCCCGACCTTTTTGGCGCCCACGTAGCCAACAAAGAGCTGGTCACCCACCCGGAAGTGTTTTGTGCGGTCGATATAGAAGGAGAGCGCACGTTTCGGGTCCAGACGGTGGAGCCTCTCTTCCTCTCTGGAAGGATGCGGAGGCGGAAAGAAGGTGGGCAAAGTGATGGTCTGCCCAATGTGGAAAGCAGTAACCACCTTTGGCAAGAAGGACGGACGCGTCCGAAGAACAACCTTGTCTGGATGAACAGACAGAAAGGGAGGCTTGCAAGATAGAGCCTGGAGCTCACTCACCCGCCGAGCGGAGGTGATGGCCACCAGAAAGGCTGTCTTCAGAGTCAGAAGACGAAGAGGACAGTTATGCAGAGGCTCAAAGGGAGCGCACATTAAAAGGTAAGAACCAAGTTCAAGTCCCACTGAGGCATTACAAACGGAACAGGAGGGAAGAGGTGAGTAATGCCTTTTAAGAACCTGTTAACAACAGGGGACTGGAACAGGGAGGGCTGATCAGGGAGCCTGAGGAAGGCCGAGATAGCACAAAGATAACCCTTGATGGTACCCAGGGCAGAACCCTGTTGGGCCAGAGAGAGAAGGAACAGAAGGACCTCAGAAAGAGGGGCAGAAAGGGGATCCACAGCCTTTGCTGTGCACCATGCCACAAATTTGTTCCACCTGCAGGCGTATACCACCTTAGTGGAGGGACGCCTGGCTGCCAGAATCACATCACAAACTTCGGGAGGCAAGTCGAAAGGAATCAACTGCCGCCGCTCAATCTCCACGCAAGCAGGTGTAGACTGGACAGGTTCGGGTGGAGGACCGTCCCCTGCTGCTGCGACAGAAGATCCTCCCGAAGAGGCAGACGGATCGGGGGATCTATGCTCATATTGAGTAGCTCGGGATACCAAACTCTTCGAGCCCAGTCCGGAGCCACAAGAATGACTTGGGCCCGGTCGTGCCGAATTTTCTTCAACACTCTGGGTAGAAGTGGTATAGGCGGAAAGGCGTACAACAGACCGCAACTCCACTCGCGACGAAAAGCGTCGCCGAGCGAGTGCCGCCTTGGAAATTCCAACGCGCAGAACTGATGACATTGCGCGTTCTCTTCGGTGGCGAATAGATCTAACCAAGGCTCTCCCCCACTGTAGAAAGAGTCCTTGCGCCACTTCCGAGTGAAGACGCCATTCGTGATCCATCATGCACCTGCGGCTGAGTTCGTCCGCCCTGGCGTTCAGAGAACCTGCCAGGTGTTGAACCATCAGGAACATGCCCTGATGTTCCAGCCATGTCCAGAGGCGCAGAGCCTCCTGACAAAGGGTCCAAGACCCCACCCCGCCCTGTTTGTTGCAGTACCACATGGCGGTGGTGTTGTCTGTGAACACCTGCACTACCTTCCCTTTGACAGAGGGAAGGAATGCCTTGAGTGCAAGCCGGATCGCCCGGAGCTCCAGAAAGTTGATATGGAGCCGGGACTCCGCCGGAGACCAGAGGCCTCTGATCTCCGCCTCTCCCATGTGACCGCCCCATCCCAGAAGGGACGCGTCCGTCACAACTGTATGCTCTGGCTGGGGAAGGGAGAGGGATCTGCCCATGACCCATTGCCGGTTCGAGAGCCACCACTGCAACTGTTTTGCAGTCCCCTCCGAGATCTGGACGTGATCGGACAGGTTGCCCTGGTGCTGCGCCCACTGGAACTTCAGGTCCCACTGCAGAGCCCGCATATGCCATCTGGCATGATTGACCAGCAGGATGCAGGAGGCCATGAGGCCCAGCAGCCTCAGGGTCATCCGTACCGAAACCCAGGATAAAGGCCGAAAGATCGGAATCATAGCCTGAATATCCCGGACTCGCCGTTCGGGAGGATAGGCCCGAAACTGCGTCGTGTCCAGAACTGCTCCGATGAAAAGGAGCTGTGGAGAAGGAATCAGATGCGACTTCGGCACATTGATGGAGAACCCCAGCGAGTGCAGGAGTTCGGCCGTAGTCCGGAGGTGGGAGACGACTGCCTGGGACGAGCCCGCCTTCAGCAGCCAGTCGTCGAGGTAGGGGAAGACTGAGACCCCTGCCCGGCGCAGATGAGCTGCGACCACCGCCATCACTTTCGTGAACACCCGAGGGGCACTTGTAAGGCCAAAGGGGAGCACGGTGAACTGAAAATGCTCGGGGCCTACCGTGAACCGAAGGTAACGCCGGTGGGCCGGCAGGACGGGGATATGGAAATACGCGTCCTGCAAGTCCAACGCTACCAACCAGTCTCCTGGGTCGAGGGCAGTCAAGACCTGAGCTAGGGTGAGCATCTTGAACTTCTCCTTCCGGAGGAAGCGATTGACGTTCCGGAGGTCCAAGATAGGACGCATGTCCTCCTTGTCCTTTTTGGGCACCAGAAAGTAGTGGGAGTAGCAACCACGCCCTACTTCTGGGGTCGGAACATGCTCGATGGCCCTCTTGGCCAAGAGGGCCGTGACTTCCTTCCGTAGAAGCACCAAGTGATCCCCTGACATGCGGTGGAATTGAGGTGGCATGGCTGGGGGGTGGTCTCGAAGGGGAGGGAGTAGCCCCTTCGGACAATGTCCAAGACCCACCTGTCCGAGGTGATGGTGCGCCAGTGGGGAAGGTGATGGCGGACCCTGCCCCCTACTGGCGTGCCGTGCACCTGAAAGGAGGGACTAGGAGGGCTTGGAGGCCGCGGACGGGTTGGAGGTGGTGGCCTGACCCGCACGCTGGTTGCCCGATCCGCCACGGCGGAATCCACGTCCTCGGCCACGCGAAGACGCCTGCTGCGCGGGCCGGTGGCTGGGCTGCTGACGTGAAGGGCGCCCTACCGTGGCCACGATAGGGGCGAAAAGCAGAAGGCAGCGGAGGGCGTGTAGCAGAAAGGCCCAGGGACTTTGCAGTAGCCCGTGAGTCCTTAAAGCGCTCCAACGCATGGTCTGCTTTGGACCCAAAAAGACCGACTCCATCAAAGGGCATGTCCATGAGAGTATTCTGGACATCCCCTGAAAAACCAGTGGTTCTCAGCCAGGCGTGGCGCCGGAGCGCCACCGTCGTTGCAATCGACCTGCCCAGCGAGTCGGCGGTGTCAAGGCCACAACGGATAGTGTATTTGGCCGCATCCCGTCCTTCCGCAATGGCGCGGGAAAGCAGTGCCTGGACCTCCTCAGGGCACTGGGGCAAAACATCCGCCACCGAATCCCACAGGGAGTGGGTATATCGGCCCAAAAGACAAGCGGTGTTAACGGACCGCAAGCCAGCACTGGAGGAAGAAAAACCTTTCTTCCCAAACTGATCCAGGCGTTTGGATTCCCTATCCGGAGGAGCGGTAGGGAAGGCGGTTTGGGAAGCGGAGGCTTGGACAACCAAGCTCTCAGGAGTGGGGTGGACAGAAAGAAACAGGGGGTCGCCCGGAGCGGGGCGATGGCGTCGTGACACGTTCCGATCCACAGGAGCCCCTGTGTTGGGCTTGGACCAGGCGCCCAAAAGAACGTCCGTGAGGGCGTCGTTAAACGGCAGCACAGTCTCCGCAGAGGAGGCTGCCGGCTGAAGCACCTCTGTCAAGATGTTAGTCTTGACCGTCAAAGTAGGGAGCTGGAGACGTAAGGCCCCAGCAGCCCTACGCAACACCGTACCAAAATTGGCCCCCTCCTCCGTAGCCACGGGAGGAGACAGCATGCCAGTGTCAGGAGAAGTATCCAGACCACTGGCCTCCCCTAGACTCTCTGTCCAGTCCTCATCATACTGACAGTTGCGTGTTAGAGGGTCATCAGACCCCTCCCAGTCCTCCTGGTCCTCCTCTGGTTCAAAATAAGGAGGAGGAGGGACATTTGGGACCCAAGGTCCCATCGGCGCCGGAGCCGGCGTCGAGCGACGTCGCTCCGGGACCATGTCCGGAGCCGGAAGGAACTGGGGGACGACGCCGCCCGGAGCCCAGGGCGGCGTCGAGAACGGCACCGGAGACATCGGCGCCGGCGGAGGTGTCGTGAGGTCGACCGGCGTCGATGGGGGTTGTGGAGCCGGGATCGAGGCCGGGGCCGGAGCCGGAGCCGGGATCGAGGCTGGAGGCTCGGGCGGCGCCGGGGCCGGAGCCGCCGGTGACGCCGGATCAACCCCATCAGGGCCCGCGGGGCCCGAAGGCGCACCGGAGGGGCCTGAAGGCCCGAAGAGGCGGGCCATGGCCGACAGGAACTCCTGTACCTTGGCCGGATCCGCCCCCGAACCCGGGAAGGGCGGGTATGACGGGGGCGACTCCACAGGCAAGTCCGGGGCCGCGGGGGCGGGGACGGTGCCGGGAGGGGCCTCAGCCGAGTCGCGAGACCGGCGAGGCGAAGTCCGAGAGCGACGATGCTTCTTGGACTTCTTGTGTCGAGACTTACCGGACGAAGAAGACTTCGACGCCGACGACCGGTGTGCACTCCGCGAGCGACCCCTGGACCTCTCACGCGACCGGGGCTTCCGCGGAGCCGAATGCCGGGCCTCGAGGAGCTTTCGAGACCGCTCTCGCAAAGCCTTCGGGTTGAGGGCCTGGCATTCGGGACAAGACTCGGTGTCGTGGCCTCGGCCGAGGCAGAAGAGACACTCCCAATGCGGGTCGGTGACGGACATCATCCGCGCACAGGCGCCGCATCGCTTGAAGCCGGGCATCCCTACGACACCTGAATGGTGGAAAAAGACAGTGAAAAAATCACCAAAAAGTATGGTCAAAAATTGACCAGGGCACTGCTCTTCCCGGATCTGCGCTTACTGGCGCGGAAAAGAAGAACTGACGTCAGCGCGCAGGGGCGGCGTCTAAGTACTGCCCGCGACGTCATCCCGGCGATCACGACGCCGACGACGGACGCGGAGCCGCACGACGCCGCCTACCGACGCGCAAGGGTACTGCTACGCAAAACTTTCCGGATCCAGCCTGACGCCTGGGGATATTCTAAGGTAAGGAATCTATCACTAACGTGTCTCTTTCAGATAGGGATGTCCTTAACCCTAGAAATCAGTTCGCAGAACGGGGAGGATGGGTGGGGCGGTAAGGAATCTGTCACTAACTACTGTCTCTTACAGATATATCGTTACACAAGTTAGTAACTTGTGCATCTGAAAGAGACACGTTAGTGACAGATTCCTTACCTTAGAATAGATACCCCAGCAATACCAACCCCGGTGGTGGGTCTGCGAACAAAGATCAGACAAGGAAGTCCTGGAGGACAGAACGGCCAAAGAAGCCGTCCCTCCGGACCTGACTGTCAAGGCAGTAATGCTTAGTAAACGTGTGCAGCGAGGCCCACGTAGCTGCCTGACAGATAACCGGCAGCGGAACACCGCGGCCCAAGGCCGTGGTAGCAGCCGTTGCCCTGGTGGAATGGGCACGCAGCCCAACAGGAGGCTCCTTCTTGGCCAAAGAATAGCAGGTCTTGATGCACAAGGTAACCCAGCGGGAGATGGTCCTCTTGTGCACCGCCCGACCTTTTTGGCGCCCACGTAGCCAACAAAGAGCTGGTCATCCACCCGGAAGTGTTTTGTGCGGTCGATATAGAAGGAGAGCGCACGTTTTGGGTCCAGACGGTGGAGCCTCTCTTCCTCTCTGGAAGGATGCGGAGGCGGAAAGAAGGTGGGCAAAGTGATGGTCTGCCCAATGTGGAAAGCAGTAACCACCTTTGGCAAGAAGGACGGACGCGTCCGAAGAACAACCTTGTCTGGATGAACAGACAGAAAGGGAGGTTTGCAAGACAGAGCCTGGAGCTCACTCACCCGCCGAGCGGAGGTGATGGCCACCAGAAAGGCTGTCTTCAGAGTCAGAAGACGAAGAGGACAGTTATGCAGAGGCTCAAAGGAGCGCACATTAAAAAGGTAAGAACCAAGTTCAAGTCCCACTGAGGCATTACAAACGGAACAGGAGGGAAGAGGTGAGTAATGCCTTTTAAGAACCTGTTAACAACAGGGGACTTGAAAAGGGAGGGCTGATCAGGGAGCCTGAGGAAGGCCGAGATAGCACAAAGATAACCCTTGATGGTACCCAGGGCAGAACCCTGTTGGGCCAGAGAGAGAAGGAACAGAAGGACCTCAGAAAGAGGGGCAGAAAGGGGATCCACAGCCTTTGCTGTGCACCATGCCACAAATTTGTTCCACCTGCAGGCGTATACCACCTTAGTGGAGGGACGCCTGGCTGCCAGAATCACATCACAAACTTCGGGAGGCAAGTCGAAAGGAATCAACTGCCGCCGCTCAATCTCCACGCAAGCAGGTGTAGACTGGACAGGTTCGGGTGGAGGACCGTCCCCTGCTGCTGCGACAGAAGATCCTCCCGAAGAGGCAGACGGATCGGGGGATCTATGCTCATATTGAGTAGCTCGGGATACCAAACTCTTCGAGCCCAGTCCGGAGCCACAAGAATGACTTGGGCCCGGTCGTGCCGAATCTTCTTCAACACTCTGGGTAGAAGTGGTATAGGCGGAAAGGCGTACAACAGACCGCAACTCCACTCGCGACGAAAAGCGTCGCCGAGCGAGTGCCGCCTTGGAAATTCCAACGCGCAGAACTGATGACATTGCGCGTTCTCTTCGGTGGCGAATAGATCTAACCAAGGCTCTCCCCACTGTAGAAAGAGTCCTTGCGCCACTTCCGAGTGAAGACGCCATTCGTGATCCATCATGCACCTGCGGCTGAGTTCGTCCGCCCTGGCGTTCAGAGAACCTGCCAGGTGTTGAACCATCAGGAACATGCCCTGATGTTCCAGCCATGTCCAGAGGCGCAGAGCCTCCTGACAAAGGGTCCAAGACCCCACCCCGCCCTGTTTGTTGCAGTACCACATGGCGGTGGTGTTGTCTGTGAACACCTGCACTACCTTCCCTTTGACAGAGGGAAGGAATGCCTTGAGTGCAAGCCGGATCGCCCGGAGCTCCAGAAGGTTGATATGGAGCCGGGACTCCGCCGGAGACCAGAGGCCTCTGATCTCCGCCTCTCCCATGTGACCGCCCCATCCCAGAAGGGACGCGTCCGTCACAACTGTATGCTCTGGCTGGGGAAGGGAGAGGGATCTGCCCATGACCCATTGCCGGTTCGAGAGCCACCACTGCAACTGTTTTGCAGTCCCCTCCGAGATCTGGACGTGATAGGACAGGTTGCCCTGGTGCTGCGCCCACTGGAACTTCAGGTCCCACTGCAGAGCCCGCATATGCCATCTGGCATGATTGACCAGCAGGATGCAGGAGGCCATGAGGCCCAGCAGCCTCAGGGTCATCCGTACCGAAACCCAGGATAAAGGCCGAAAGATCGGAATCATAGCCTGAATATCCCGGACTCGCCGTTCGGGAGGATAGGCCCGAAACTGCGTCGTGTCCAGAACTGCTCCGATGAAAAGGAGCTGTGGAGAAGGAATCAGATGCGACTTCGGCACATTGATGGAGAACCCCAGCGAGTGCAGGAGTTCGGCCGTAGTCTGGAGGTGGGAGACGACTGCCTGGGACGAGACCGCCTTCAGCAGCCAGTCGTCGAGGTAGGGGAAGACTGAAACCCCTGCCCGGCGCAGATGAGCTGCGACCACCGCCATCACTTTCGTGAACACCCGAGGGGCACTGGTAAGGCCAAAGGGGAGCACGGTGAACCGAAGGTAACGCCGGTGGGCCGGCAGGACGGGGATGTGGAAATACGCGTCCTGCAAGGCCAACGCTACCAACCAGTCTCCTGGGTCGAGGGCAGTCAAGACCTGAGCTAGGGTGAGCATCTTGAACTTCTCCTTCCGGAGGAAGCGATTGACGTTCCGGAGGTCCAAGATAGGACGCATGTCCTCCTTGTCCTTTTTGGGCACCAGAAAGTAGTGGGAGTAGCAACCACGCCCTACTTCTGGGGTCGGAACATGCTCGATGGCCCTCTTGGTCAAGAGGGCCGTGACTTCCTTCTGTAGAAGCACCAAGTGATCCCCTGACATGCGGTGGAATTGAGGTGGCATGGCTGGGGGGTGGTCTCGAAGGGGAGGGAGTAGCCCCTTCGGACAATGTCCAAGACCCACCTGTCCGAGGTGATGGTGCGCCAGTGGGGAAGGTGATGGCGGACCCTGCCCCCTACTGGCGTGCCGTGCACCTGAAAGGAGGGACTAGGAGGGCTTGGAGGCCGCGGACGGGTTGGAGGTGGTGGCCTGACCCGCACGCTGGTTGCCCGATCCGCCACGGCGGAATCCACGTCCTCGGCCACGCGAAGACGCCTGCTGCGCGGGCCGGTGGCTGGGCTGCTGACGTGAAGGGGCGCCCTACCGTGGCCACGATAGGGGCGAAAAGCAGAAGGCAGCGGAGGGCGTGTAGCAGAAAGGCCCAGGGACTTGGCAGTAGCCCGTGAGTCCTTAAAGCGCTCCAACGCATGGTCTGCTTTGGACCCAAAAGACCGACTCCATCAAAGGGCATGTCCATGAGAGTATTCTGGACATCCCCTGAAAAACCAGTGGTTCTCAGCCAGGCGTGGCATCGGAGCGCCACCGTCGTTGCAATCGACCTGCCCAGCGAGTCGGCGGTGTCAAGGCCACAACGGATAGTGTATTTGGCCGCATCCCTTCCTTCCGCAATGGCGCGGGAAAGCAGTGCCTGGACCTCCTCAGGGCACTGGGGCAAAACATCCGCCACCGAATCCCACAGGGAGTGGGTATATCGGCCCAAAAGACAAGCGGTGTTAACGGACCGCAAGCCAGCACTGGAGGAAGAAAAACCTTTCTTCCCAAACTGATCCAGGCGTTTGGATTCCCTATCCGGAGGAGCGGTAGGGAAGGCGGTTTGGGAAGCGGAGGCTTGGACAACCAAGCTCTCAGGAGTGGGGTGGACAGAAAGAAACAGGGGGTCGCCCGGAGCGGGGCGATGGCGTCGTGACACGTTCCGATCCACAGGAGCCCCTGTGTTGGGCTTGGACCAGGCGCCCAAAAGAACGTCAGTGAGGGCGTCGTTAAACGGCAGCACAGTCTCCGCAGAGGAGGCTGCCGGCTGAAGCACCTCTGTCAAGATGTTAGGCTTGACCGTCAAAGTAGGGAGCTGGAGACGTAAGGCCCCAGCAGCCCTACGCAACACCGTACCAAAATTGGCCCCCTCCTCCGTAGCCACGGGAGGAGACAGCATGCCAGTGTCAGGGGAAGTATCCAGACCACTGGCCTCCCCTAGACTCTCTGTCCAGTCCTCATCATACTGACAGTTGCGTGTCAGAGGGTCATCAGACCCCTCCCAGTCCTCCTGGTCCTCCTCTGGTTCAAAATAAGGAGGAGGAGGGACATTTGGGACCCAAGGTCCCATCGGCGCCGGAGCCGGCGTCGAGCGACGTCGCTCCGGGTCCATGTCCGGAGCCGGAAGGAACTGGGGGACGACGCCGCCCGGAGCCCAGGGCGGCGTCGAGAACGGCACCGGAGACATCGGCGCCGGCGGAGGTGTCGTGAGGTCGACCGGCGTCGATGGGGGTTGTGGAGCCGGGATCGAGGCCGGGGCCGAAGCCGGAGCCGGGATCGAGGCTGGAGGCACGGGCGACGCCGGAGCCTCCGGCGACGCCGGAGCAACCCCATCAGGGCCCGCGGGGCCCGAAGGCGCACCGGAGGGGCCTGACGGCCCGAAGAGGCGGGCCATGGCCGACAGGAACTCCTGTACCTTGGCCGGATCCGCCCCCGAACCCGGGAAGGGCGGGTATGGCGGGGGCGACTCCACAGGCAAGTCCGGGGCCGCGGGGGCGGGGACGGTGCCGGGAGGGGCCTCAGCCGAGTCGCGAGACCGGCGAGGCGAAGTCCGAGAGCGACGATGCTTCTTGGACTTCTTGTGCTTAGACTTACCGGACGAAGAAGACTTCGACGCCGACGACCGGTGTGCACTCCGCGAGCGACCCCTGGACCTCTCACGCGACCGGGGCCTCCGTGGAGCCGAATGCCGGGCCTCGAGGAGCTTTCGAGACCGCTCTCGCAAAGCTTTCGGGTTGAGGGCCTGGCATTCGGGACAAGACTCGGTGTCGTGGCCTCGGCCGAGGCAGAAGAGACACTCCCAATGCGGGTCGGTGACGGACATCATCCGCGCACAGGCGCCGCATCGCTTGAAGCCGGGCATCCCTACGACACCTTTATTTGGAAAAAAACAGTGAAAAATCACCAAAAAGTATGGTCAAAAATTGACCAGGGCACTGCTCTTCCCGGATCTGCGCTTGCTGGCGCGGAAAAAGAAGAACTGACGTCAGCGCGCAGGGTCGGCGCCTAAGTACTGCCCGCGACGTCATCCCGGCGATCACGACGCCGACGACGAACGCGGAGCCGCACGACGCCGCCTACCGACGCGCAAGGGTACTGCTACGCAAAACTTTCCGGATCCAGCCTGACGCCTGGGGATATTCTAAGGTAAGGAATCTGTCACTAACGTGTCTCTTTCAGATTGTCAAGGCAGTAATGCTTTGTAAACGTGTGCAGCGAGGCCCACGTAGCTGCCTGACAAATAACCGGCAGCGGAACACCGCGGCCCAAGGCCGTGGTAGCAGCCGTTGCCCTTGTGGAATGGGCACGCAGCCCAACAGGAGGCTCCTTCTTCGCCAAAGAATAGCAGGTCTTGATGCACAAGGTAACCCAGCGGGAGATGGTCCTCTTGTGCACCGCCCGACCTTTTTTGGCGCCCACGTAGCCAACAAAGAGCTGGTCATCCACCCGGAAGTGTTTTGTGCGGTCAATATAGAAGGGGAGCACACGTTTTGGGTCCAGACGGTGGAGCCTCTCTTCCTCTCTGGAAGGATGCGGAGGCGGAAAGAAGGTGGGCAAAGTGATGGTCTGCCCAATATGGAAAGCAGTAACCACCTTTGGCAAGAAGGACGGACGCGTCCGAAGAACAACCTTGTCTGGATGAACAGACAGAAAGGGAGGTTTGCAAGATAGAGCCTGGAGCTCACTCACCCGCCGAGCGGAGGTGATGGCCACCAGAAAGGCTGTCTTCAGAGTCAGAAGACGAAGAGGACAGTTATGTAGAGGCTCAAAGGGAGCGCACATTAAAAAGGTAAGAACCAAGTTCAAGTCCCACTGAGGCATCACAAACGGAACAGGAGGAAAGAGGTGAGTAATGCCTTTTAAGAACCTGTTAACAACAGGGGACTTGAAAAGGGAGGGCTGATCAGGGAGCCTGAGGAAGGCCGAGATAGCACAAAGATAACCCTTGATGGTACCCAGGGCAGAACCCTGTTGGGCCAGAGAGAGAAGGAACAGAAGGACCTCAGAAAGAGGGGCAGAAAGGGGATTCACAGCCTTTGCTGTGCACCATGCCACAAATTTGTTCCACCTGCAGGCGTATACCACCTTAGTGGAGGGACGCCTGGCTGCCAGAATTACATCACAAACTTCGGGAGGCAAGTCGAAAGGAATCAACTGCCGGCGCTCAATCTCCACGCAAGCAGGTGTAGACTGGACAGGTTCGGGTGGAGGACCGTCCCCTGCTGCTGCGACAGAATATCCTCCCGAAGAGGCAGACGGATCGGGGGATCTACGCTCATATTGAGTAGCTCGGGATACCAAACTCTTCGAGCCCAGTCCGGAGCCACAAGAATGACTTGGGCCCGGTCGTGCCGAATCTTCTTCAACACTCTGGGTAGAAGTGGTATAGGCGGAAAGGCGTACAACAGACCGCAACTCCACTCGTGACGAAAAGCGTCTCCGAGCGAGTGCCGCCTTGGAAATTCCAACGCGCAGAACTGATGACATTGCGCGTTCTCTTCGGTGGCGAATAGATCTAACCAAGGCTCTCCCCATTGTAGAAAGAGTCCTTGCGCCACTTCCGAGTGAAGACGCCATTCGTGATCCATCATGCACCTGCGGCTGAGTTCGTCAGCCCTGGCGTTCAAGGAACCTGCCAGGTGTTGAACCATCAGGAACATGCCCTGATGTGCCAGCCATGTCCAGAGGCGCAGAGCCTCCTGACAAAGGGTCCAAGACCCCACCCCGCCCTGTGTGTTGCAGTACCACATGGCGGTGGTGTTGTCTGTGAACACCTGCACTACCTTCCCTTTGACAGAGGGAAGGAATGCCTTGAGTGCAAGTCGGATCGCCCGGAGCTCCAGAATGTTGATATGGAGCCGGGACTCCGCCGGAGACCAGAGGCCTCTGATCTCCGCCTCTCCCATGTGACCGCCCCATCCCAGAAGGGACGCGTCCGTCACAACTGTGTGCTCTGGCTGGGGAAGGGAGAGGGATCTGCCCATGACCCATTGCCGGTTCGAGAGCCACCATTGCAACTGTCTTGCAGTCCCCTCCGAGATCTGGACGTGATCGGACAGGTTGCCCTGGTGCTGCGCCCACTGGAACTTCAGGTCCCACTGCAGAGCCCGCATATGCCATCTGGCATGATTGACCAGCAGGATGCAGGAGGCCATGAGGCCCAGCAGCCTCAGGGTCATCCGTACCGAAACCCAGGATAAAGGCTGAAAGATCGGAATCATAGCATGAATATCCCGGACTCGCCGTTCGGGAGGATAGGCCCGAAACTGCGTCGTGTCCAGAACCGCTCCGATGAAAAGGAGCTGTGGAGAAGGAATCAGATGCGACTTCGGCACATTGATGGAGAACCCCAGCGAGTGCAGGAGTTCGGCCGTAGTCTGGAGGTGGGAGACGACTGCCTGGGACGAGCCCGCCTTCAGCAGCCAGTCGTCGAGGTAGGGGAAGACTGAAACCCCTGCCCGGCGCAGATGAGCTGCGACCACCGCCATCACTTTCGTGAACACCCGAAGGGCACTGGTAAGGCCAAAGGGGAGCACGGTGAACTGAAAATGCTCGGGGCCTACCGTGAACCGAAGGTAACGCCGGTGGGCCGGCAGGACGGGGATGTGGAAATATGCGTCCTGCAAGTCCAACGCTACCAACCAGTCTCCAGGGTCGAGGGCAGTCAAGACCTGAGCTAGGGTGAGCATCTTGAACTTCTCCTTCCGGAGGAAGCGATTGACGTTCCGGAGGTCCAAGATAGGACGCATGTCCTCCTTGTCCTTTTTGGGCACCAGAAAGTAGTGGGAGTAGCAACCACGCCCTACTTCTGGGGTCGGAACACGCTCTATGGCCCTCTTGGTCAAGAGGGCCGCGACTTCCTTCTGTAGAAGCACCAAGTGATCCCCTGACATGCGGTGGAATTGAGGTGGCATGGCTGGGGGGTGGTCTCGAAGGGGAGGGAGTAGCCCCTTCGGACAATGTCCAAGACCCACCTGTCCGAGGTGATGGTACGCCAGTGGGGAAGGTGATGGCGGACCCTGCCCCCTACTGGCGTGCTGTGCACCTGAAAGGAGGGACTAGGAGGGCTTGGAGGCCACGGACGGGTCGGAGGTGGTGGCCTGACCCGCACGCTGGTTGCCCGATCCGCCACGGCGGAATCCACGTCCTCGGCCACGCGAAGACGCCTGCTGCGCGGGCCGGTGGCTGGGCTGCTGACGTGAAGGGGCGCCCCTACCGTGGCCACGATAGGGGCGAAAAGCAGAAGTCAGCGGAGGGCGTGTAGCAGAAAGGCCCAGGGACTTGGCAGTAGCCCGTGAGTCCTTAAAGCGCTCCAACGCATGGTTTGCTTTGGACCCAAAAAGACCGACTCCATCAAAGGGCATGTCCATGAGAGTATTCTGGACATCCCCTGAAAAACCAGTGGTTCTCAGCCAGGCGTGGCGTCTGAGCGCCACCGTCGTTGCAATAGACCTGCCCAGCGAGTCGGCGGTGTCAAGGCCACAACGTATTGTGTATTTAGCCGCATCCCTTCCTTCCGCAATGGCGCGGGAAAGCAGTGTCTGGACCTCCTCAGGACACTGGGGCAAAACATCCGCCACCGAATCCCACAAAGAGTGGGTATATCGGCCCAAAAGACAAGCGGTGTTAACGGACCGCAAGCCAGCACTGGAGGAAGAAAAACCCTTCTTCCCAAACTGATCCAGGCGTTTGGATTCCCTATCCGGAGGAGCGGTAGGGAAGGCGGTTTGGGAAGCGGAGGCTTGGACAACCAAGCTCTCAGGAGTGGGGTGGACAGAGAGAAACAGGGGGTCGCCCGGAGCTGGGCGATGGCGTCGTGACAAGTTCCGATCCACAGGAGCCCCTGTGTTGGGCTTGGACCAGGCGCCCAAAAGAACGTCAGTGAGGGCGTCGTTAAACGGCAGCACAGTCTCCGCAGAGGAGGCTGCCGGCTGAAGCACCTCTGTCAAGATGTTAGGCTTGACCGTCAAAGTAGAAAGTTGGAGACGTAAGGCCCCAGCTGCCCTACGCAACACCGTACCAAAATTGGCTCCCTCCTCCGTAGCCACGGGAGGAGACAGCATGCCAGTGTCAGGGGAAGTATCTAGACCACTGGCCTCCCCTAGACTCTCTGTCCAGTCCTGATCATACTGACAGTGTCGTGTCAGAGGGTCATCAGACCCCTCCCAGTCCAACTGGTCCTCCTCTGGTTCAAAATAAGGAGGAGGAGGGACAGTTGGGACCCAAGGTCCCATCGGCGCCGGAGCCGGCGTCGAGCGACGTCGGTCCGGATCCATGTCCGGAGCCGGAAGGAACAGGGGGACGACGCCGCCCGGAGCCCAGGGCGGCGCCGAGAACGGCACCGGAGACATCGGCGCCGGCGGAGGTGTCGTTAGGTCGACCGGCGTCGATGGGGGTTGTGGAGCCGGGATCGAGGCCGGGGCCGGAGCCGGGATCGAGGCTGGAGGCACGGGCGACGCCGGGGCCGGAGCCGTCGGCGACGCCGGAGCAACCCCATCAGGGCCCGCTGGGCCCGAAGGCGCACCGGAGGGGCCTGAAGGCCCGAAGAGGCGGGCCATGGCCGACAAGAATTCCTGCACTTTGGCCGGATCCGCCCCCGAACCCGGGAAGGGCGGGTATGGCGGGGGCGACTCCATAGGCATGTCCGGGGCCGCGGGGACGGTGCCGGGAGGGGCCTCAGCCGAGTCGCGAGACCGGCGAGGCGAAGTCCTAGAGCAATGATGCTTTTTGGACTTTTTGTGTTTCGACTTACCGGACGAAGAAGACTTCGACGCCGACGACCGGTGTGGACTCCGCGATCGACCCCTGGACCTCTCACGCGACCGGGGCTTCCGCGGAGCCGAATGCCGGGCCTCGAGGAGCTTTCGAGACCGCTCTCGCAAAGCTTTCGGGTGGAGGGCCTGGCAGTCGGTACAAGACTCTGTGTCGTGGCCTCGGCCGAGGCAGAAGAGACACTCCCAGTGCGGGTCGGTGACGGACATCATCCGCGCACAGGCGCCGCATCGCTTGAAGCCGGGCATCCCTACGACACCTTGAAAGTATGAAAAAACAGTGAAAAATTCACCAAAAGTATGGTCAAAAAATGACCAGGGCACTGCTCTTCCCGGATCTGCGCTTGCTGGCGCGGAAAAGAAGAACTGACGTCAGCGCGCAGGGGCGGCGTCTAAGTACTGCCCGCGACGTCATCCCGGCGATCACGACGCCGACGACGGACGCGGAGCCGCACGACGCCGCCTACCGACGCGCAAGGGTACTGCTACGCAAAAACTTTCCGGATCCAGCCTGACGCCTGGGGATATTCTAAGGTAAGGAATCTGTCACTAACGTGTCTCTTTCAGATAAATCCTCTTGGCCTGCTTGGCAGTACACAACTGGGGGCCCTGCAAGTCCTGCCTGCCACATGACCGCCCGGCTCCTCCAAGTACTTTTCCATTGTCCATGCTCCCTATAGCCCTGGGGAATTCGCGGGGGAGTTCCACGTGGGCCCATATCTTGCCCTCTTGGTGCTCCTTTCACCCACCTGGAAAGAAATGGGCCTTAAACCCCTAGGACCTATTAGGCACTGAAGCCGCCATGTAGGGATAGCCCTTGCCTACGTCCGGAGCGCCACCTGCAATCTACTACCCTTTGCCTGCTCTCTGTCAGATACCACTCTGCCCAGCCGGGACGTATTGCTGGAAAGGCCGCATGTCAGGCCCAAAAATGTCATGCCAACTCTCCTTCTCGGAGGGGCTGGCGGGTACAAAATCGAGGACTACTTCGAAACAAGACATGGCCCTGGACACCATCCTTAAGGAGGTAGCAGGACTTGAATCAAAACTCTCCGCATTTGATGCTACAGTGAATACCTTATCTGCGGAAATGAAAATACCCCACGGCGACTTCACGTCGGTGCATAAACGCCTTCACATGGTGGATGAGCATCTGGATGACTTGGTCCGCACATGACGAAACAACCTAACTGGTGTGCAGAGCTTTGGCGCCTCCGACAAAAAGGCAAGGATTTGAAAGACTGCATCAGGTGGAACAACATATGCATCCTCGGAATACAGGAGGCAGCAGAGGGGTGCGAATGGTGGGCTTTCTGCAGACGCTGTTGCCCCTTTTAATGGGCATCAGCTTTCGGAATCAATGGAATTTCAAAGGGCGCACAGAATCCACTCCTGCAGCTCTCACACATCCTCCCACCCCAGAGCGCTCATAGTGTACCTCCTTAGACATACGCAGGTGCAACCAATCCTACAGGTGGCTAGGAAACATGAGGGTCCGTCTCTCAGAAAGGGCCAATAGATCGACATAACAGCAAACTTTGCACATTAAATGGCATTGTGGTGCAAAACGTTCCTTGCCCTCTGCCCCCATCTTCACAACCGTGGCATCAAGTACGGCTACATCAACCCAGTGGTGACGCTCATCACCTGTAACAACTGTACGCTGGAACTCTCAGAACCTGATGCCTTAGAAGACTTCTTGGATGCGGATGGCTTCACTCCGATGGAGACAGACTCTAAGAGGCCTGCGCCAAGATACAAGTACTCAGCCCAAAGCAGGCAGGAACACGTACCGCTGCATCCCCGTGACAGGGAGCCACCTTTCAGAAAGTCAGACAGGGAAGGTCTCAACAGAGTGGTGGAGGCACTACATATGAACAGAGACAAATCACGTTCCCCACTGAAGGATAGGCACTCTGAAGGAGCGACAGCTGCTATCCCTGTGCCCCGTGAACTCCCCCCCCCCCCCCAAGACACGTTCCCCAGAGAGAAGCTTAAGTGAGGACCATTGCACTAGGGGCTGCTACAGTGGACTCCTTGGCCTTGATTTCTGTCCACAGTGCTCCACCTGAAGGTGTCTGGCCTGCTGGAACATCGAGGCGGACCAACACACCTATGGCTACTGGTTGGCTCCACAACATTAAGGTCGCTCCTCTTTTCCCCCCTATCTTGCTTGCCTCTTCTGCTGTATCCCCTTTTCTCTACCTCCATGGTCCTTTGCTGTTTTCATTGTCACCGTGGGGGTGGAGGGGGAAGAGATTGTGCTACTGTGCTTCTGGACACATCCCTGTGCGGGCAAATAGCCTGCCATCCCTGTACTTATCTTGCACCAATGCTCTCTCATACATTGAGGCTTGTCCCACTTCTGGGGTCCCAAGGACTATGGGGGTTGGAGCTTGGCTCGCAGACCACAGTAAAGGTTTGAACTCTTCCCCTTCTCCTTTTAGGTACCACTACTGACCTACAAGCCCGCCCTCACGGTGCTGCTCTGTGACACCTACTTTCCCACTCTACCTATCCTTGCATCCAGCTTGGTCACGACAGAATTGATTACTTCCTCACATGGGGCCCCCTACTATCTTATGCATTTTAGGCAACTATTCTACCTCACCCCAGATAAACAGCGTGGAGCTGGTGGTGTCCCGGTCAAAGCCATCTTATACGGGGATGACAGTTTAACGAACACTGACCAGACTGGGGGACTCTCTCCTGGCCCTCACCCACCTACTGGATACTTTCTCCAAATGTTCAAGTTACAAAATCAACTGGACCAAAAGTGAGGTGATGTCACTATCCCGGGTCACCACCAGAGCCTGTGTCGAGGGTTTCAACTTTCGATGAGTGCCCAAGGGCACAAAGTATCTTGGGATCACAGCTGTCACAAATTGAGAATACCATGAAATCCTGTATCTGGGATGGGATGCGGCCTCCACTGAAGCTGGACAATGTTTATGCCCATATGGAGTCTGGTGGACTCCGCCTGCCCCATATGTCCTCATACTATAGGACACACCACCTTTTCCAGTTCACCTGCCGGTTGGCCTGAGTCCCTGATCCGCCCTTGTGGGTTGCCATTGGAACAAGCCTCCTGAACTGCAGCAGGTCCCTCGATGCTCTGCATCAAGAAAAGGCGGGTACACTGAAGCCAGCCAACCCAATAATTGGGGCCATGCTGATCAAGTGGCAGGCCTCACACACTCTTATCAACCAACCTGTGGCTCCATACCTCTGCCCCTATCTAAAATAACCATAGGATACGCATAGGCGGCCATACCATCTCCTGGCCCCCTTGGACAGGGCAGGAGTAGGGAGAATTGACCAGTTATTGGGCAGGCTAGGCTTTAAGTTGTTCCCAGCACTTCCATCGTAACTGGTCTCTCTACCTCCCAATGATGACCCCATGACCGACTATGTCACTGCCTCAGAGGACTCTTGGGTACAGCATCCAAAATCCCTTGTTCTCCCATAAGACAGTAACTGGAAACCTGGGGGATCCACAAAGGGGTGATCAGCGGTTTATACAATCTGCTTATAGATCATCAATTCTGCATACCTATAAGGGGATAGACTAAGCGTAAATGGCAACTATTGCTGGCCAGAGACTACACTGATGATGACTGGCAGAACCTCCTTCATAAGCATGACACTGATGCAAGAAGCCAAACTGAAATTCCACTATTTTAAAGTGTTACATGGCTGGCATTGGACGCCTCAAAAACTGCTTGGGGCCTGTTTCCTACCGCATGCTTCCGGCTGGAGATGTGGCGCTGGGGACTGTCACTTGCTGCATATCGTGTGGCATTGTCCTGCACTCCAGCTGTACCGATCCATGGTTGGGTCGATACTGGCTAATCGGGGACTGTACATACACCCTTCCATACATCTGGCTCTCCTCCATGAAATGATCGACTGTTACCCCATCCAAACCCAACCAATGCTGGTTGGGGATGGCCCTTGCTTCACCGCAAGTGTGCGTCCTCCGACACTGGAGGCAACTCTCTCTCCCAAACTTCTCAGAATGGCTTGTGGAGCAAGCGTAGGTAGTGGACTGCGAGTGCCTGATCTACAAACATAATGATCAAATGTGAGGATTCGAGGCCACATGGGAGCCCTTTCTGCATTCCCCACCCTTACCCTCGAAGGGTACCACTTGAATGTTGGTGGGAGACGGCTTACATTGTGGATGCATTCTCCCCCACCCATTCAGTCCCCTGGCCACTCTCTGTTTCACGGAAGCGATCCCACCTCCCCCCCCCCATAGTAACGTAGAAGCAGTGTTACCCCCCCTTACTCCCTCACCCGCCCGGTGCTCGCACTTGGCTAGGCCCTTTAAGGCCTTCGAAGGGACCACTATGGATGCATGCAGGCCTGACATTGTCAACCCTGTGCCCAGTTACTGGTTAAAGTAGGTACGCAGCACTGCTCTTCCTTTGTTACTTGGTTGTGCTTTATCTTGTGCAGTTCATTACTTATGGTCTTCTGCTTGTACTTAATGTGCATGGCTTTCTGTTATATTGCAGCCGCATGTTCTTAGCTGCGAATTATGTGCTATGGCATTGACAGTGAGTGTGAAAATAAAAGAGACAATAAAGAAATGTAAAAAAAAAAAAAAGAGAGAACGTCCACATGGCCCTGCTGCCAGTGGGTGGGTGTTACAGTAACTGCTAGACCTTGGGCAAGACGGACAGGGCTAAGGCACTTGGGCGTGGCATGGAGAATAAATATGCCCCCACCCTTGGGCAAGGCGGGTGGGTGAGGGATTACACACACCACTTTCCCCCTTGCAGAAGGCAGAGGTAGAGGGAATAAGACCCTCTTGTTTCTAGGCAAGATTGGGTTAACACGCACAATCTACACCACTGTAGAATGCAGAGGGGGAAAAAATCCTTTTCCACACATGCCTTTACCACACAGATGGCTTTACCAGGCATGCCTTGACCACACATGGTAAGAATAGATTTTTTTATATATATAGATTATATATACACACACACATGCACATACATATTTTATGAGGGGAGGTAATTTTAGGGTTCAGAAGTGAACTATGGTAAAAGGAAGGTAAGAGTAAATTTAGGGTTTGGGGTGGGTAATGAATGGTAAAGGGAGGTATGGGTAATTTTAGGGTTTAGCGGTGGGAAGTGGTAAAGGAAGGTTGGGAGTAAATTTTAAAAAAGGGGTCTGTTCCCCGTAAAAAAGAAAATAAATTAAATATTACATTTAGGGTTAAGGGTTGAGTAGTGGTAAAGGGAGGTATGGGTATTTTTAGGGTAAAGAAGGGTGCACATGGTGTGTCTCTGCAGACCACAGAGCCCAACTCTGGATCTCATTCAATGTAACAATGGGCAGTCAGCATACATACGCATGATACTCGTATGCACTGAGGCCTAAAAATCAAAAACACATGCAGAACTCACTATGGGGCATGGGTCCATACTCTTCTGAGGCAAGCAGGGGACCTTTTCCGCCCCAACTATTACATTTCATGAAATGAATTTTTATTAAACAGTGAACAATAGTAAATCTGTGCATAATGGTTTGGGTGTGCCATTATGACAGGGACCTCCAAATTTCATAGCTACCCGGGAAATATTTTCTCTGTTTCATGGGGACCTTGCTTGATATGGGTTTTATACCCCAGTATTTTATGCAGTAAAAGCACTGAAACGTAACATTTAGCATTTGTGTAGATATGCAAATTGTAATATTCTATTTGTTAGCACTGTTAAGTGAGGGATGGGCCATAATTCAGAAGAGGCAAAGCGTGGAGCAGGTCATGGTGCCCTGTATAGCATGTTACACTCAACAGATCTGCATGAATGGCTTATATCATGCGGTTACTTTTTAACGTGCAGTACTTTGCTGTTACTTTTTTCATGTGCAGTAATTTAAACAAGATTATATAATCATATACCGAGCACAAAGGGCTAAATACGAGAAGTAAGAATCACAATAACTACGTTTTGGGTCTATGGCCTAAGGTGTTCTTCTGTGAACTGATCCAAGGATGAAATCTGAGACTAAGCATTGTTTTCTCACGTCAATTAAGCAGTACTGTGGTAACAATGAATGCGGCCCCATTAATAAATGAGTCAAAGTGTAATTAATAGTACACTTGTGCGAAATAACGTGCTAATTATCTACATTTATCATCACTAGTTTGGTCCATCACACACAAAAATATATATGTATTTATACTGTGAAGGTGTCAGAACCATTGTCATGGAAACAATGTCATGCTAGAGCCCTCTAATACACCATGGTGACTATGAAAGTATTTCTGGTTACAGACAGCAGAAAAAAGGTATCCACCATAAAAACCCTACCTAATGTAAATAACTTACGACTTGGTGTCTATTTTCTATATCTTTTTTCCTTAAAAGTAAGTAGGCAGGGGGAAAAAGTCTTAACTGCAACCTTCTGAATTAATAGAATTTTCTTTTTTTTTGCAATGCTCAACCCTTCCTGTGCACTGACAGGTGACCAGAAAATGACATATGTTCTCTGCTGTAACATGGTGATTATCACCTAATGCAAACACAGTTTCTGTATCATTAATATGAACTTTAACCCAGACTTCCTCTGACTTGGAGAGCTCAACCAAATTAATACTTTTGAAGTGAAAAGTCTCATGTAGTAGGATACAGGCAGCATCATTTGTTATAGCTCCAAGTGGAAGGAGCTCTGAACCTTGGGTTTCAGCGACTCTTAAACATCATAGTAAAACAACGCTTGGTATGGTATGAATTAATCTTCATTTTAGATGCAAGAACGTGTAGCAATACAACACAACGAGCTAGGCAAATGCTTTTCAACAACTCAAGCGCAGGTCTCAAACCCATTATTTCAATACTACTTGTAGCAATGTTAACTCAGTTCTGTGAATGGATGAGACAACCTAAGTTTACAAACAGACTTTCAGAAGTCGAGCTGGCTCTGTGTAGTGATGCAGAACACCAAGCTGCTATTTTGTCACAAAGGAATTCCAAGAGTAAGCGCCAGCTCTGCTTGCTTTCCACTAACATTAAAGCACAAGTTACTAACTTGTGTAACGATATATCTGTAAGAGACAGTAGTTAGTGATAGATTCCTTACCTTAGAATATCCCCAGGCGTCAGGCTGGATCCGGAAAGTTTTGCGTAGCAGTACCCTTGCGCGTCGGTAGGCGGCGTCGTGCGGCTCCGCGTCCGTCGTCGGCGTCGTGATCGCCGGGATGACGTCGCGGGCAGTACTTAGACGCCGCCCCTGCGCGCTGACGTCAGTTCTGTACACGACTTTCCGCGCCAGGAACGCAGAGCCATGCAAGAAGCTGACACAGGTGTCTGAAAATTACTAGGGCCCTGAAAGGGATGTCCTTAACCCTAGAAATCAGTTCGCAGAACGGGGAGGATGGGTGGGGCGGTAAGGAATCTATCACTAACTACTGTCTCTTACAGATATATCGTTACACAAGTTAGTAACTTGTGCATCTGAAAGAGACACGTTAGTGATAGATTCCTTACCTTAGAATAGATACCCCAGCAATACCAACCCCGGTGGTGGGTCTGCGAACAAAGATCAGACAAGGAAGTCCTGGAGGACAGAACGGCCAAAGAAGCCGTCCCTCCGGACCTGACTGTCAAGGCAGTAATGCTTAGTAAACGTGTGCAGCGAGGCCCACGTAGCTGCCTGACAGATAACCGGCAGCGGAACACCGCGGCCCAAGGCCGTGGTAGCAGCCGTTGCCCTGGTGGAATGGGCACGCAGCCCAACAGGAGGCTCCTTCTTGGCCAAAGAATAGCAGGTCTTGATGCACAAGGTAACCCAGCGGGAGATGGTCCTCTTGTGCACCGCCCGACCTTTTTGGCGCCCACGTAGCCAACAAAGAGCTGGTCACCCACCCGGAAGTGTTTTGTGCGGTCGATATAGAAGGAGAGCGCACGTTTCGGGTCCAGACGGTGGAGCCTCTCTTCCTCTCTGGAAGGATGCGGAGGCGGAAAGAAGGTGGGCAAAGTGATGGTCTGCCCAATGTGGAAAGCAGTAACCACCTTTGGCAAGAAGGACGGACGCGTCCGAAGAACAACCTTGTCTGGATGAACAGACAGAAAGGGAGGCTTGCAAGATAGAGCCTGGAGCTCACTCACCCGCCGAGCGGAGGTGATGGCCACCAGAAAGGCTGTCTTCAGAGTCAGAAGACGAAGAGGACAGTTATGCAGAGGCTCAAAGGGAGCGCACATTAAAAAGGTAAGAACCAAGTTCAAGTCCCACTGAGGCATTACAAACGGAACAGGAGGGAAGAGGTGAGTAATGCCTTTTAAGAACCTGTTAACAACAGGGGACTGGAACAGGGAGGGCTGATCAGGGAGCCTGAGGAAGGCCGAGATAGCACAAAGATAACCCTTGATGGTACCCAGGGCAGAACCCTGTTGGGCCAGAGAGAGAAGGAACAGAAGGACCTCAGAAAGAGGGGCAGAAAGGGGATCCACAGCCTTTGCTGTGCACCATGCCACAAATTTGTTCCACCTGCAGGCGTATACCACCTTAGTGGAGGGACGCCTGGCTGCCAGAATCACATCACAAACTTCGGGAGGCAAGTCGAAAGGAATCAACTGCCGCCGCTCAATCTCCACGCAAGCAGGTGTAGACTGGACAGGTTCGGGTGGAGGACCGTCCCCTGCTGCTGCGACAGAAGATCCTCCCGAAGAGGCAGACGGATCGGGGGATCTATGCTCATATTGAGTAGCTCGGGATACCAAACTCTTCGAGCCCAGTCCGGAGCCACAAGAATGACTTGGGCCCGGTCGTGCCGAATTTTCTTCAACACTCTGGGTAGAAGTGGTATAGGCGGAAAGGCGTACAACAGACCGCAACTCCACTCGCGACGAAAAGCGTCGCCGAGCGAGTGCCGCCTTGGAAATTCCAACGCGCAGAACTGATGACATTGCGCGTTCTCTTCGGTGGCGAATAGATCTAACCAAGGCTCTCCCCACTGTAGAAAGAGTCCTTGCGCCACTTCCGAGTGAAGACGCCATTCGTGATCCATCATGCACCTGCGGCTGGAGTTCGTCCGCCCTGGCGTTCAGAGAACCTGCCAGGTGTTGAACCATCAGGAACATGCCCTGATGTTCCAGCCATGTCCAGAGGCGCAGAGCCTCCTGACAAAGGGTCCAAGACCCCACCCCGCCCTGTTTGTTGCAGTACCACATGGCGGTGGTGTTGTCTGTGAACACCTGCACTACCTTCCCTTTGACAGAGGGAAGGAATGCCTTGAGTGCAAGCCGGATCGCCCGGAGCTCCAGAAAGTTGATATGGAGCCGGGACTCCGCCGGAGACCAGAGGCCTCTGATCTCCGCCTCTCCCATGTGACCGCCCCATCCCAGAAGGGACGCGTCCGTCACAACTGTATGCTCTGGCTGGGGAAGGGAGAGGGATCTGCCCATGACCCATTGCCGGTTCGAGAGCCACCACTGCAACTGTTTTGCAGTCCCCTCCGAGATCTGGACGTGATCGGACAGGTTGCCCTGGTGCTGCGCCCACTGGAACTTCAGGTCCCACTGCAGAGCCCGCATATGCCATCTGGCATGATTGACCAGCAGGATGCAGGAGGCCATGAGGCCCAGCAGCCTCAGGGTCATCCGTACCGAAACCCAGGATAAAGGCCGAAAGATCGGAATCATAGCCTGAATATCCCGGACTCGCCGTTCGGGAGGATAGGCCCGAAACTGCGTCGTGTCCAGAACTGCTCCGATGAAAAGGAGCTGTGGAGAAGGAATCAGATGCGACTTCGGCACATTGATGGAGAACCCCAGCGAGTGCAGGAGTTCGGCCGTAGTCCGGAGGTGGGAGACGACTGCCTGGGACGAGCCCGCCTTCAGCAGCCAGTCGTCGAGGTAGGGGAAGACTGAGACCCCTGCCCGGCGCAGATGAGCTGCGACCACCGCCATCACTTTCGTGAACACCCGAGGGGCACTTGTAAGGCCAAAGGGGAGCACGGTGAACTGAAAATGCTCGGGGCCTACCGTGAACCGAAGGTAACGCCGGTGGGCCGGCAGGACGGGGATATGGAAATACGCGTCCTGCAAGTCCAACGCTACCAACCAGTCTCCTGGGTCGAGGGCAGTCAAGACCTGAGCTAGGGTGAGCATCTTGAACTTCTCCTTCCGGAGGAAGCGATTGACGTTCCGGAGGTCCAAGATAGGACGCATGTCCTCCTTGTCCTTTTTGGGCACCAGAAAGTAGTGGGAGTAGCAACCACGCCCTACTTCTGGGGTCGGAACATGCTCGATGGCCCTCTTGGCCAAGAGGGCCGTGACTTCCTTCCGTAGAAGCACCAAGTGATCCCCTGACATGCGGTGGAATTGAGGTGGCATGGCTGGGGGGTGGTCTCGAAGGGGAGGGAGTAGCCCCTTCGGACAATGTCCAAGACCCACCTGTCCGAGGTGATGGTGCGCCAGTGGGGAAGGTGATGGCGGACCCTGCCCCCTACTGGCGTGCCGTGCACCTGAAAGGAGGGACTAGGAGGGCTTGGAGGCCGCGGACGGGTTGGAGGTGGTGGCCTGACCCGCACGCTGGTTGCCCGATCCGCCACGGCGGAATCCACGTCCTCGGCCACGCGAAGACGCCTGCTGCGCGGGCCGGTGGCTGGGCTGCTGACGTGAAGGGGCGCCCTACCGTGGCCACGATAGGGGCGAAAAGCAGAAGGCAGCGGAGGGCGTGTAGCAGAAAGGCCCAGGGACTTTGCAGTAGCCCGTGAGTCCTTAAAGCGCTCCAACGCATGGTCTGCTTTGGACCCAAAAAGACCGACTCCATCAAAGGGCATGTCCATGAGAGTATTCTGGACATCCCCTGAAAAACCAGTGGTTCTCAGCCAGGCGTGGCGCCGGAGCGCCACCGTCGTTGCAATCGACCTGCCCAGCGAGTCGGCGGTGTCAAGGCCACAACGGATAGTGTATTTGGCCGCATCCCGTCCTTCCGCAATGGCGCGGGAAAGCAGTGCCTGGACCTCCTCAGGGCACTGGGGCAAAACATCCGCCACCGAATCCCACAGGGAGTGGGTATATCGGCCCAAAAGACAAGCGGTGTTAACGGACCGCAAGCCAGCACTGGAGGAAGAAAAACCTTTCTTCCCAAACTGATCCAGGCGTTTGGATTCCCTATCCGGAGGAGCGGTAGGGAAGGCGGTTTGGGAAGCGGAGGCTTGGACAACCAAGCTCTCAGGAGTGGGGTGGACAGAAAGAAACAGGGGGTCGCCCGGAGCGGGGCGATGGCGTCGTGACACGTTCCGATCCACAGGAGCCCCTGTGTTGGGCTTGGACCAGGCGCCCAAAAGAACGTCCGTGAGGGCGTCGTTAAACGGCAGCACAGTCTCCGCAGAGGAGGCTGCCGGCTGAAGCACCTCTGTCAAGATGTTAGTCTTGACCGTCAAAGTAGGGAGCTGGAGACGTAAGGCCCCAGCAGCCCTACGCAACACCGTACCAAAATTGGCCCCCTCCTCCGTAGCCACGGGAGGAGACAGCATGCCAGTGTCAGGAGAAGTATCCAGACCACTGGCCTCCCCTAGACTCTCTGTCCAGTCCTCATCATACTGACAGTTGCGTGTTAGAGGGTCATCAGACCCCTCCCAGTCCTCCTGGTCCTCCTCTGGTTCAAAATAAGGAGGAGGAGGGACATTTGGGACCCAAGGTCCCATCGGCGCCGGAGCCGGCGTCGAGCGACGTCGCTCCGGGACCATGTCCGGAGCCGGAAGGAACTGGGGGACGACGCCGCCCGGAGCCCAGGGCGGCGTCGAGAACGGCACCGGAGACATCGGCGCCGGCGGAGGTGTCGTGAGGTCGACCGGCGTCGATGGGGGTTGTGGAGCCGGGATCGAGGCCGGGGCCGGAGCCGGAGCCGGGATCGAGGCTGGAGGCTCGGGCGACGCCGGGGCCGGAGCCGCCGGTGACGCCGGATCAACCCCATCAGGGCCCGCGGGGCCCGAAGGCGCACCGGAGGGGCCTGAAGGCCCGAAGAGGCGGGCCATGGCCGACAGGAACTCCTGTACCTTGGCCGGATCCGCCCCCGAACCCGGGAAGGGCGGGTATGACGGGGGCGACTCCACAGGCAAGTCCGGGGCCGCGGGGGCGGGGACGGTGCCGGGAGGGGCCTCAGCCGAGTCGCGAGACCGGCGAGGCGAAGTCCGAGAGCGACGATGCTTCTTGGACTTCTTGTGTCGAGACTTACCGGACGAAGAAGACTTCGACGCCGACGACCGGTGTGCACTCCGCGAGCGACCCCTGGACCTCTCACGCGACCGGGGCTTCCGCGGAGCCGAATGCCGGGCCTCGAGGAGCTTTCGAGACCGCTCTCGCAAAGCCTTCGGGTTGAGGGCCTGGCATTCGGGACAAGACTCGGTGTCGTGGCCTCGGCCGAGGCAGAAGAGACACTCCCAATGCGGGTCGGTGACGGACATCATCCGCGCACAGGCGCCGCATCGCTTGAAGCCGGGCATCCCTACGACACCTGAATGGTGGAAAAAGACAGTGAAAAAATCACCAAAAAGTATGGTCAAAAATTGACCAGGGCACTGCTCTTCCCGGATCTGCGCTTACTGGCGCGGAAAAGAAGAACTGACGTCAGCGCGCAGGGGCGGCGTCTAAGTACTGCCCGCGACGTCATCCCGGCGATCACGACGCCGACGACGGACGCGGAGCCGCACGGCGCCGCCTACCGACGCGCAAGGGTACTGCTACGCAAAACTTTCCGGATCCAGCCTGACGCCTGGGGATATTCTAAGGTAAGGAATCTATCACTAACGTGTCTCTTTCAGATAGAGATAATTACCTAAATTTAAATCATATCTTTAAACTAAATAGTAGGTTAAAAACACTAACTAAACCATTGCGGGTTCTGCATTTGTATGTGTTTGCTAAACGGTTGGACGAAAGAGGAAAGGGAATAACATTTGGATGCAGTTAAAGGGGAAACAGATGTTGGTTACTTTCCTTTGTGGCAACACTAAACTATGTTAAAATTACTTTTTCACCCCCTTTCTATGTCTGACAGCAGTGCAGCGCCACAAAGAAAAGCAGACAGGGTAGGAGGAGGTTGTAAATATATTCGCAGACTTCTGAAAGCCTAGAGGAAACAAGCACATGCACAGGGCCCTCGACACTTCATGTAATGAAGCTTTAAGAAGTGTTACATCTGGCTGAATGACAACGGAGTGTGCTCCCTTGAAACTTTAATATTAAAACCAAGCTGCAGTTAATAGGAATCTAGCGATTGAGAGCTCCAGTCATTCCAATTAACGAACCGTTTAAATGTTTTATTTAATCATTTTATGGCCTTATATGCTGCATTTAAAAGTGTTTCAAAATAAATAAAATTAAAACAGTAGGACAACCGTAAAAACCTAAACTGTAAGGATCTAAGATACACAACTGTTTTTTAACAAATTAAGGGGAGTGAATGTGGCCAGAAAGTAGAGCCGAGTCTAAAATAAAATCTTGAATTATAAAAGTACTGACCAAGTCATAACGCTTTATATAGGAGTAGTTGTGTCATGCTTTTGAAGTGGGTGCGACTCACTCACGAATTTCTATGAGTAACGTGTGTATTCATGGAATGAAACTTGTTGAAATGTGCCCGTGGTCCTGCTCATTTTATTTGGGAGACGACTAGAGAGCTGACCTCGGGCTTCATGTGTTGCTGGACCACCAAGATTTAGCTAAATGGAGGGAAACTGGTGGGGTGGGAGGACTTTGGCAATGGTGGCAATAATACTGAGGCCTCGGCCTCAGACCTTTGAGAGCAGGGAGAGTTCAGAATCTTGAGTGGACTGAGGCAGCGAGCCTCACGGTGCTCTGCAGTAAGCCAGAATCATGGGAAGTCCGCACACACTGGGGCAGGTGCTGGCAGTGGTGGCATAGGCTGAAGGAGAAAGGGCGACACCCCTAGAGTAGTGCTCAATGTACCCATATCATTGTGGTGGCTGACTGTAGGGGCGGGAATATCCCCTGCAAGACTTACAGTTGTGTCCCCTGCCCTGCACACCCGTGATCTTGCTTTTTGGCAATTCCTCACATTAATCCCATGCGCGCACAGTGACCTAGGCCCAGTCTTTTGACAATGATAGGTTGCGGACCTAGTCCTGGATCGGGAGGAGTGCACCACCATAGTTGCAGGACACTACCTTCCCTGTTGGGGGTTTTATGCGTGGAACGCTGTGGTGGCAGTGTACCATGACTGGTGGTTTATAGTGACATGCTTGAACCCGAGACATGAATGCACGTTTCAGACCTATTCATATAACATTCCGCTGCTCACAATGAACTCTGAATAAGGAACACAGCATCTTATGCACTGCACGTGTGCATGTGTGCTAGACATGATAGTGTGCCGTGCACGAGTGATCGAGGCCTCTGTGTTCTATTTTGGAAGACTACAGTATGGACCAGAATAAAAGATGGAGGAGAGGCTGCTTTCTCCAGCAACGTGTATTGCTGGAATCTGCTACACTTCTAGATGGAGGGGAGTGAGGCGAGGGCTGTACCAGATACTATGGTGAGAGAAAAGGACGTGCTTTTCTTAAAAGCGCCAGGGCCCTTCCTGATACATTGTACTGTAAATGACTCTGACTGCAGCTGTTATTAGGTAGGTGGCAGAGGGTACAGGGTGAGGCCTTCAGAATCTGTTAGGGAAAGGAACTTTTTAAAAGGGCACATATTCTTGTACCTCTTCCTAATCTCTGTGAGCAAGGGTTGTAAACATCCGGGTGCAGTCTGCTCTCACCTCTTTGTACATCTGCAGTGGGCACTCCACCTGCAGACTGTCCTGCTGGGCAGAGCACCCTTGCAGAGGGAAGCTAGGCTTAGAAGGTGGTCTGGCTAGGACACATGAAAGGCGAACCATCAAAAACAGGTTCCCAGGAATCAGGCCTAGAATACACATCCTTAGTCTCCGAAACCAGTATAAAAATGGGAGTTCAACACCCATAGCTGTTCATTGTTGTGGTCCCCCCGGGCTAAGAAGGGGTACTATGTAGAGCACTCAAGGACTACTAGGCAGTCAAGGGTTGATACTACACTGACCGTCAACTCTCCACAGGCGAGGGAATATTGACAAGAGCTAGATGTGAAAGAGGAATTACTAGACTATCCTGGATACCAAGATATCCTACCTATGAGCAAGAAAAGAAAGCGCCACCCTGTAGGAGGAGCGAATCGTGGAATGGACTGCTGTAATGGACCATGGCTTAGAGTTAGTCAGAAAGAAACTTGCTTAGAAAGTGCACTGAATGACTCGCGGTACAGCCAGATAGGGCAGTGCAACCTTGATCATTAATCCCCATCGTAGCCACCTGGCACTCTGAGCGGTGCGCTTTTCCGACGAATCTATTGATACCAGCCCTAAGTGCAGACATTACTAGAATTTAAAGCCTGTTGTCGAAAAGCATCTAAGAACCAATCTATATTTTGCAGGTATGAAAAGTGGCATTGATTCTGGTATGTTAGTGTAGTAGGAATCAAACCTTCCAACGTCATGAGATCTATTCTGTGCTGCTCAATATAGAGGTGGACATCTAAAACCAATGGAAACTCAAGCTCTGTAAGTAGGTGCAGAATATACTTATGGCAATCATTTGGCCTTACTTGAGACACAAACCTTTTGCAGCTGATGTGAGAATGACAGATGCTGCCATGGCCTAATCCATTGAGGGGATGGTTTTCTATATATCACTCCATCCAATGTGAACCCAAACCGACAAATCTGCTCAATTAAAATTTTCATAGAAAGGCGAATTTTCATAATAATCGTCTTGAAGGTTTGCAAAAGCGATTTTGTAGAGGCCCCCAAAGCATTTTCTGGTTAACTTGCTTCCTAGTACGTATGACTTGAGTTGCTGAAGAACAAGTTACTTATCAACAGTGAAGCTGGTGGATACTCTAGCTAACCACAGATTCCTCAACCTTGAATATTGCCCAGGTGCCAGGCTGGATCTGGAAACATTTTTCAGCAGCGCTAGGTCTTACCATGCAGCTCCGCACTGGCTATGGTAAAGAAGGAGCAGAGATGCATGTAAGCGCCATACCTGTGTGCTGGTATCAGTTTCTTATTTCCCTTTTCACACACATTTCTTTTTTTGGTCAAAATCTTTTTATTGATTTTACAAAGATATACAACATTTGTAGCTCGACCGAGCTCAATTCGCATGCCAAGATCATCAGTTAGCTAAAGACAGTACACAGTTTGCTCACAAGTTCCCCGCATGACTGGTGGTCTTAACTAGGAGCAGAAAGTTCCAACAACATAATGTCTTACTGGCATAATTTACATGTCTCATGTGGCTTCTGCACTCTACAACGGAAGCTAACAAATTAAACATAACTTAAAAAATAACCTAACATTTTCGTGGTGCCATATGCGCATAATCTTAATGTGGATGAAGCGAGTAAAGGGCGTGTGCCGCCCAGCGACCCCAGGGAGTCTCCCGACCTAAAAGGGGGGGGAAGGAAGGGGGGGGTGGGTCAGAAGCCGCCCCCGGGGAGGTCAAAAGAAAGCCTGGATGTCCCGGTGACCCGGGAACCCTAGTCGGGGCCCAATCTTTTATGTCAGGAAAAGGTGGAGGGCTCGCAACCTAGGCCCGCAGTTAAATAGTGTTAATCCCTCCGACAGGTAACTCACCAAGGGACTCCAGATAAAATCAAAACTCTTACGGAAGTCTTCTATAACATCTGTCATCCGTTCGAGGGCTAGGGCCCGCCACAGACGGGCGTGCCATTGGGTTAGAGAGAGGGCTTCGGGCTTTTTCTAAGCAGCTGCTATGGCCATTTTGGCCGCCCCCCAGGCACAGTCACATAATCAAGCGGTCTCCCTGTGTTTGGTGTTTTAGGCTGGGGTCACGTATCCCCAAGAGTTTGTGTTCTAGGGAAGCAGGACTTGGGTAACCCAGGATTTGTTTGATTTGGGAAAGGATCTCCTTCCAGAAGGGTTGAATAGAGGGGCAGTCCCACCAAATGTGACGGAAGTCTCCCATGAGCCCACAGCCCCACCAGCATCTGTTGGAAGTTTGGGAAGATGGAGTGTAGTTTCTGGGGGTGGAGATACCATTTGTACATGATTTTATAATGGGCTTCTCCCAGAAACATGGAGCGGTTATATTTAGTAATGTCTTTGTAGAGGGACCCCCACTGTTTCTCTGTTATGGGAGCCTGTAGCATGTCATCCCAGAACCTTCTGTGGTGCGAAGCTTGATGTGGACCGGTTGTGAGAAGGAGGGAATACAAAAAGGAAATGCAGCCTTTAATCGTGGTACCAGTTTGGACAAACCTCTCTATGGGGAGCAAATCTCTGGGCGTGGCCAGCTGCACCTGGGGTTGCTGCACCCAGTGTCTTAATTGGAAATAGTGGTATTCTTTTGTAGGCGGTAGCTTAAAAAGGGTAGCACAGACTGCGAAGGAGCGCATCTCACCCGACTGGAAGAGGTCAGATATCATGAGGCAACCATCCTCCCTCCATTTATCAAAGGGACCTTCTAGAAGAGCTGGAGAGAAGGCAGGGTTGAAATGAATAGGGGTATTGGGGGATCAAAAGGTCGTTAACAGCAATGTCTAAGTTACACTATCCCACACTTTTAAGGTGGTAGCTGTGGGAATACTCAAATAGGCATTGTTTGGCCTGTCTGACTTCGGCTTCCAAGGCAAATCCCAGATAGTTCTTCCTGCTATCTGCCGACCCATATATAGCCAGTGTTTGTCTAAGGCCTTAAGAGACCATTCCCCCAGGACCCGTAATTGAGCGGCTCTGTAATACAGGAGATAATCGGGGAGGGATAGTCCACCCTCCAGACGCGGCCTTGTCAAGAGTCGCTGGGACAGGCGAGCCCTTTGACCTTGCCAAATACATTTTGTGGTCATCCTCTGGAGCTTTATGAATAGATCTTTGTCTACTGTAATCGGGAGGCCCTGAAAGAGGTAGAGAAAGCGGTGTAGGGCGTTCATTTTAATGGCGTTTATTCGGCCTATCCATGGTATGTAGGCAGAGCTCCATTTTTTAAAGTCAGCTTTGAGCTGTCGCAGCAGGGGGGAAAAATTAGCTTTGCAGAGGTCTGCTAATTTGGGGGTGATGTTAATACCCGGATAGGTGATTTATTTGCGTGCCCACCGAAAGGGGGAAGTACCCTCAATAGCCCTCTGCATTTCTGGGGGCATTGTCAAGTTAAATAAGAAAGATTTAGAGAGATTAACCTTAAACCCAGACACTCGTTCAAAGTGAGTGAGTTCCGCTTGTATAGCCGGCAGGGAAGCGCTAGGGTTAGTAATAGGTAACAGAACATCGTCTGCGAAGAGTGAGATTTTGTGTTCATCTGGGACAAAGCTGATGCTGCGAATCCCCGGGTTGGATCTTATCCTCGCCGCAAATTGTTCAATACTTAGGGGGAAGAGCATGGGGACAAGGGGCAGCCCTGTCTGGTGCCTCGGGCAAGGTTGAAGAAATCTGAAGCTACTCCATTTACTAGAACACTGGATCTCGGGGACCCATAGTTAGCTTTCGCCATTCCCAGGAAGGCATCACTAAACCCGAAGCGGGGTAGGATGCGCAATAAGAAGGACCAATCGACACGTCTAGTGAAAGGAGGGCCGCCGGGATAAGTTTCTTCTGGACTTTATCAATTAGGTGGAATACCCTGCTTAGGTTGTCATGAGTCTGGCGACCCTTAATGAAACCCGATTGGTCGGGGTGAATGAGGGTGGGTAAGACGCCTTCTAATCTGCTGGCCAGAATCTTAGAATATAGTTTGGCGTCTAAATTCAGCAGTGCTATGGGCCTGTATGAAGCACATAATTGGGGGTCTTTCCCTACCTTGGGGATTATCGTGATTAAAGCTTCTCCCATAGATGGAGAAACGTGTTGGGTCACTGCTATGGCATTAAACAGATCTGTGAGGTGGGGAGTTAGGTCGGCCGGGAACGTTCGATAGAACTGGGCAGTTAGTCCATCAGGACCTGGAGCTTTCAGGCACTTAAGACTGTCTATTGCCTTTTGGACCTCTTCCTGCGTTATGGGTCGACTAAGCTCGTCATTGGTGGTCGGAGAGACATGTGGGAACATCAGTGAGTTCAGGTACTGGGATTGATCTTGTTCTAGTAGGGGATCTGCAGTGTAGAGTGAGCGATAGAAGTCGCAGAAGGCCTTTGCCTTTCCCTCCTCACTAAGGTGTATGGTGCCCTTGCCATCGATTATCTGTTTAACGTATTCTTTTTCTTGTTTCGCTCTAAGCTGTCGGGCCAATAGAGGGCCTATTTTGTCATTCCCCCCCATATACCCGGGCTTGAAGGCGCAGAATGTTTTTTTCTGCTTTATTGGTATAGATTGCCTGAAGTTTTCCTTTTAGTGTAGGGACTTTCCGCAGGGATTTAACGGATGGGGAGTCCTGGTGCGTCCTCTCCGCCTCTCACAGGTCCCCCCTCCAGTGACAATCATTCCTCAGTCTGAAGCTTTTTCAGGGAGGTGGTCAGAGCGATGCATTTTCCCCGTATGACTGCCTTGAATGCGTATCAATTGTTCAAGTGAGAGGTATCCGTGGGGTCTTTGGTGGCGAAGAAGTCTTTGATAGACTTCCGTAGGTCATCCCGGAGAAGCCTATCCAGGCAGAGAATATTAGGGAAGTACCACCTAGCAAGTTTGGAGCGTGGAGCCAGCCAGTTTAGCAAAATTGCTAGCGGGGAGTGGTTGGAGAGGCTTATCGGGTGTAGATGGGCACTCAAGATTGACTGTAGGAGTGATTAGCTGGCAAAAACATAGTCAATCCTGGAGTACGATCTATGGGAGTGGGAGAAAAAAAGATTAATCGTGCTTCGAGGGATTGAGGGCCCTCCAGATATCTATCAGTCCCATTTGTTGCAGCAATGCTTTAAGCAATTTACTAAAAACTCCCCCAGTTGACCTCTGTGAGTGGGTAGTGTCTATTGTGGGGTCCCAAATAAGATTAAAGTCTCCCATTAAGATAATGTCCCCCGTCGCAAAGCCCTCCAGGGTAGAGAGAAATGTGAGGAGAAAATCCGACTGCCCAGCGTTGGGAGCATAGACCGTAGCTATGGTGCAAGGCAGTCCCATCAGAACCCCTCTGACCATCAGGAACCTCCCTGCCTTGTCTATTTTGATGTATTGGGGCTGAAAGTGAATCGCAGAGTGAAAAAGAAGGGCTACACCATTCTGCTTCACAGCGTTAGAATAGCGAAAAATGAGTGGATAATTTTTATGTTTCAAGCGGTGGCCTTCCCCCTTTTTAAGATGAGTTTCTTGTAAGGCTACCAAGCGGACCTGATGGTCCCACAGTAATTTCCACAAACGTTGCCGCTTGTTAGGGGAGTTGAGACCCCTTACATTCCATGACATTCAATTAACTGCCATTTAGATAGTGTTGTGTAGCTTCCCCGTAAGGACACGAATTCCGTAGCATCTACCCGACCACAGGCCCCGAACCCACCGCCCCCTCCCCCCCTCACCCCAAGTGATCCATTCAATAGCAACACATTTTGGGCACCACATTAAAAACAGCAACGCTGAACTAAAACCGTAACTGTTAACTAAGAAGTCCACGAAGCGATAGAAAGGCTTCATTTTTGGTGACTTCCGGGGCAAGTCCTTTCCCACTCCTAGAGCCCCGTGTGCATGCAAATTAGGACACTAGTTTCTGCAGAGCGAACATTTTGCAAGCTGAGGTGAGTCAAGGAAAGAGAACAAGGATTAGGTGGTATTTCAGTGTACAAAAAGAGAGAGACTCCCTTCTCTTTGATCCCCAGATCTGGGACCATGGGCGCCTGGCACCTCTTTCACAATGTCACCTCCTTCTCGGGATGGAGTTTTTACTTGGTCGACAGTTGAGGGGGGACCGACCCTCATTGCGTTGGATCGTGGGTGAAGGCCTTTTATCAATGTTTTGCCGTCTTGCCACCCCTCCTGGGCGTCTGCCAAGGGCCAGGCACGCGCCGTTCCGTCGGCTGCTCTGCTCGTGCTCTCCCTGCGGCTGCCTCCTGCTGCTATGGCGATTTCTCAAGGCCGAGTAGGGCCGCCGCCCCCTCCACCTCAGTGAAGTGGTGTTGTTTGTTGCCGAGGGAAAAGGCTATCCCGAAGGGGCATGTCCATCAGTATTTTATCTGGCGATCTCTTAAGGCCGCTGTAATCAGACGTAACTGTTGCAGGTGTGCCAGTGTGGCCTGGGCCACGTCCTGAAAGAGTGAGCACGTCACGCCCTGAAAAGTGACTGAAACGCTGCTCCTGGCTTTCCTGAGGACCAGTTCCTTGGTTTTGAAGGAGCTAAATTTGGCCAGAATATTCCTCGAGCGTCTGATCTCTCCCTGTTGCTGTGGGCCCACCCTGTGCACTCGTTCCAGTCACACCCATGAGGCGTCGCCCCCCAAGACGCTGGAGAAGAGACCCACCATGAACGAGTCCAGATCCGACCTTTCACTTCCTTCTGCTAGGTCTCTCACCCTTATATTGTCTCTTCGGAAGCGGTTTTCTAAGTCCTCGCATTTTAGCAGGGCGGCATTCAATTGGTCAGTTAGACAGTCTGTGCCTTCTTCCAAGGGCTTGAGTCAGCCTTCGAGCTCCTGGCACATCGCTCTACGTCCAGGGTGCGGGTGCCAACTGAGTCCACGTCTGCCTGAAGTGCAACTAGTTTCGTTCCCATCTCTGCTCTGAAGGCATCTAACGAGGCGTCAATGTGAGCCTTGATGACTTCTCTGAGCTCCCTCTTGAATTCCTTTAAGGTAGCCAGCAGATCCTCCCGGGGAAGTGCCATACCTGCAGCCGCGGGGTCCTCCCCTTCTTTCCCCGCTCCAGGCCTAGTCGGAGCAAAATAACTGGAGACTCTATTGGGTTGGGACTTTTTCAGCGGCATAAGGGCGTGCGCTTAGGTCCGCGCGGTGCTGCCCCTGATCGCTTCGTGCTGTTGGCCTGGTCGCGGGAGTCGGGGGTCCTTCTCTGCGGGCTCAAGGCGTCTGTTTGGGTGGGCTCTTTGGTAGCCATTGCTTGGACTCAGGTGGTTGCCTCCTAGGGTCTCTTAGCCGACTGCCAGATTGCGCTTTGTAATTGTTGAGGCACACTCCCCGCTGCAGAGCTCAAGCCTCTCAGGCCAGATCTTCCCCTAAGCAGAATCAGCCCCAATTGTGGTTACACGCGGTGTCTGGGCCTCTCAGATGCCATGTTAAGGACAGGCGCGTTCTGTCTTGCTTTTACGGGCATCCCTCCAGGACTGCACTTCCCAGCTGGGGTTCAGGCTGCAGATGCGGGGCAAGGCCAAGGCCCCCCCCGCTGCTCAATGGCGCGCTCCCACCTGGATAGAATGCTGCGCGTTGGGCAGTTTTCCCTCGCAGCCTGCTGGAGCAATGGAAGCGCTGCTGGCCTCGCCGGGGCCCAGGTCCAGCCCCTTCTCTGACCCGGCGCTGGTGAGTCCGCCCCCAGGGGGACTAAATTGCATGATGGGCTCCACTCTGTGCATCCGACCATAGCCGTGATCCAAAGGGACGGATTCCACCACAACGCTTAGCGGCTGACGGACACCGACGCCATTTTGAATTTTCCTCCGCAGCTCCGCTGTCCGGGTCCGGGCTCAGAACAGGCACTCCCGCAACAGCTAGGTGCTCCTGACCATGTCTTCTTGTCACAGCGCATTGAGTAACGGCATCTCGAGGTGTTTTCACCGAGTGGCGCTCGCCGTGAAGACCAGGTTTACGGGGCTCTACGCGGAGCCGGTCGGATTCACGTCCTCGCGGCCATGATGGTTGGCCACGCCCCCCGCACACTTTTTTTTTATCAGTGTGCTGATCTTTAACTTGGGACCTTTTTATATGTTAAAAAAAGGCCACTCTACAGAACAGGGAGGTGAGAGGGTGGTGAGGAAGCTGCAGCTAGAAGAGTATCCACCACAAATAGAATTCCCAAAGATAAGTATCTTGTTCGTCTGATGGATGCTTCTAAACTAAGAAACCTCATCTTAGAATAGAATCAAAAGAACCACCTCCCCAAGGTGGAAGGTCGTTGGAGTGGACTCAGACCAAAAAGTCCTTCAGGACTGAGCAGGGGAAGACTCCTTCCTATCAGACATGGTCATCAAGGTGGTAGTGCTTCCTGACTGTATGCACTGATGCCCATGTCGCAGCTCTTTTGGTGTCCAGTCAATAGAGTCTCTCCTCCTCTTTTGAAGGGTGAGGGGGAGCAAAGAATGAAGGCAGGGTAATGGATATGTGAAAGGGAGTAATGAAGTTTGGCAAAAATTTCGCCGGAGTCCTCCGCACTAACTTGTCCGTGAGAAAAGAGTTGTATGGTGGTTGCATTGAAAGTGCCTCGAGTTCACTCCCTTGACGAGCTAACATAATTGCAATGAGGAAGACAGACTACAAAGTCAGGAGATGCAGCAAGCAACTATGCATTGGCACAAAGGGTGTACACATGAGAAATGTCAAGGCCAAGTTAAGGTCCCAGGATGTCATCACAAACTGTTTGGGAAGGAACACGTGTTTCAAACCTTTAATAAATCTCATCACAATAAGTGATTTAAACAAGGCCGGTTGGACCAGTAAAAGCAGAAAGGCCAAAAATGTCGATAAATAACCTTTAATAGTGCTCACTACAGGGCTTTGGTGGTTAAAATTTAAAACAAACACAAGGACATCCGAAAACTTCCTTGTAAGGGGTCAATCTTAAAAGGGCAATATCAAGCCACAAATTTGTCCCATCCCAGAGCCTGGCATATATGGATTTAATTGAAGGGCGCCTGATGGCAAGGATGACAACTACCATAGCAGGCAGAAGGTCAAGCGCATTCAGCTGCCACCGCTCAATTTCCACGCACGTCACTGTATACTGAGCAGATTTGGGTGAAAGACCCAGCCCTGTTGCTGAAACAGAAGACACTCCCAAAAGGGTAGCCTGATCAGAGGACAGATGCTCATGCCCAGAAGTTTTGGGTATCACACTTTCCTTGTCCAATCCAGAGCCACTAGAATCACTTGAGTCTGGTCTAGCGACCCACTAACCATTAACCGACCACAATGCCAAACTGGCAGAGGAAAACATACTGTTGCCAAAAGCTTTAATCCTCTTGGATTCTCTATCCAGAGCAGTCATGGGGAATTAAGGGAGATTCACCTTCCTGGCTGAAGCCTGAACCACAAGGCTCTCTGAAGTAGGATGCTTAGTAAGAAACTCAGGATTGCCAGGAGCCAGCCTGTGACTCTAGGCCACTTACTTACCTGTCCACTGGTGAGCAGGAACAATGGTTTGACCAAGTGGCCTTCAAGATAATGGTATGGGCATCGTTAAAAGGAAGGAAAAGGTCCAACTTAGCTGTCCAAGGCTGCAAATTTTCTGTAGTGACATTCCTTTTGGTCTCAACTGAGGGCAGCTGTAAATCAAGGATCTCATCAGCCAGCTGGACCACCACTGCAAGGAGAAACGATCAAGCGCTGGTGACCACAGTGGTAAGTCAAATCCTGCCTTAGAGGAAGTGTCAAGCCTGCTGAGTCTTGCCAGTCGATGTAAAAGTTGTTATCTGTGTAATATGAATATGGGGGGGGGGGGAGCCATTTCCATCCCCACCATCACCATCCTCTGATGTCCCTTGTTTCTGAACTCTGGTAAGAGCCAATAAGATAATGGAACCTCTACTGGTGTGTCCATTCTGGTAGAGGCTCAAGGTCAGAGTCTGGCTGTATGACGATCGGTTGCACTTCTGTAATCTGGTAGTGCGACATCAGCTAAAATGGGGGACAAGTTGGTTCAGTTTCCAATATCAGAACCAGCACTGGGCCCTCTTCTTGCACCACTGGCGCTGGTACAGGCCTCGAAGAGGAAGAGCCAGGCACAGGTCTTGGAGATGGTGTGGAAGCATGCACTGGAGTTGGTATGAGGCCTGGTACCAAGGGGTCTGGCAGCACAGAGGATGGATTTGTTGGCATTAACCTGACATGGGGAACCTGCGGTTCCTTGGAGCCAGAAGCACATAAAAAAAAGCCACATGGCCTCCTTAAAATACTCAATCTGCAGCAGTGTCGCTGATAGTCTGGGGAATTTAGGGCCCACCAGGACCATTTGAGGAACAGGCTCAACAACCAGAGACCTTAAGAGGGAACGACTCACATCATAATGCCCTTGCATCCTCCCCCTTGGCTTCAGAAGAGCAGTTGGAGTCTAGTCTCACTTTGCTTTTTTATGCTTTTGTTTAGATTTCAACGTGAACTTACTAGAAGACTTTGAGCGTGAAGCTGGCCATTGGAGCGGCCTTACAAGAGGAACACACCAGCAACTTGGAGCACGATTCACATGAAGGTCATGACCTCATTCAGTGACATATAGTTTCGCCTCCCTGTCCCAGATTGCCTTTGGGTGCATGAGGACACATTTATTGCATAAGTGAGTCGTGGCCTGAGCCCAGACACCTGGGATACACCTTGTGCAGGTCCGTTACTGACATTTGTTTCCTGCAGTCGCAGCATGGTTTAAAACCTGTAATTTTACGATGACTGGACATTGTTCCCTAGCATGCTGGAATTGATTTTAGGACTCCATCAGATAACTGCCAAGTTTGGGAGCTGAGCTCTAGATCCACGTCAAAAGGAAGGAACTCACCCCAGCGCACAAGGGTGGTGCTTATATGTGGCTCTGCTCTGTCTCTTCCAAGGCGGTAAGGAGCTAACACGGAGCTGCACACCACCACCAAGTGGTTTACATGAGCACTGGCGCCTAGGAAATATTTAGAGGTGAGAAATCTACGTTAGAAGTATCCACCAGAAATAAAGTGGTCAAGATGAACTAGTTACTTACCTTCGTTAACGCCTTATCTGGTACAGACATAGTCTAGCTGCAGATTCCTTACCATAGAATTCCCCCCAGGCGCCAGACTGGATCGAGAAACTTTTTCAGCAGTACCCCTGCGCATCAGTAGAGGGCATCATGCGACTCTGTACTGATGTCATCCACGTATGCGACGTCACCGGAGTCCATATAAGACCCTTCCCGACGCACTGACGTCAGTTTTTTGTGTGACCATTTACCACCCCAAAAACGCAGCGCCATCATAGAAACTGGCTGTGGAAACAGTGTGCCATAAGAAATAAATATCTCTTTAAATTAACAGTTACAAAGTTAAAATGCATGGTATGCGAATATCAAGAAACTGATCTTTTAGGTAAGATGGAAACAGTTCACAGAATGGGGAGGACGGGTGGATCCATAAGGACTATGCAGCTAGACTATGTCTCTACCAGATAAGGTGTTACCAAAGGTAAATAACAAGTTTATATGATAGAGACGTCTAGCCGCAGATTCCTTTCCTTAGATTAGATGCCAAAGCAATACTATCCCCAGAGGAGGGTCTGCAAACTGATCATATGAAAAAATCCCTGAATAGAACTAGTCTGTCTGTAATAAGACAGGTGAGACCGGATGTTCTTAGGAACTTAGGTGAGCAAGAGCATACACTTCATCCTAAGAACTGTGGTAAGAACCACAGGCAAGGAAAGCCAAAAAAGACGGTGAAAAGCATGGGGATAAAGTTAACCATGGCAGAACAACAGAAATGTGTCCATAGAAAATATTCAATATAAATACGAGGCCGCTCCCAAGGTGGGATCTGACCCATGGTTGACCGTGACTTGGGAACCCAAAGGCAACACATAATGCCACTAAGCTACAGGGCCTCCACTTAGAAAACCATTATGTCAGTCAAACGTACTCTGCAAAACACAGAGGAAAATGAGCCCAAGAACATGGGCAGCTGGGGGTCAGAGGGGCAGCTGGGGCTTGGAGGGCCAGAGGCAATAGCGAATGCAGTAGAGGCAAACCTAGCCTGAGAGATACTTAGAAAGGAACCTTAGAACAGATCCATGGTGGAGGAGCATAGATTAATGCAACCACCGAAAAAATTGTGAAGACAAGATCAACAAGTATAGACAAGCGCAACGCTTGTGTCAAGAAAAAAGTCCCAGAGACAGACCAACACCAATGGGATCATTCAACGAGTAGACCCCCATAGAGGTATAAAGAAGAGCTAGTGCATACATAGCGACTAAGTGAAGATGAGCATAGACATGAACCTCCATGCATATAAATGTATCAATGATAGAAGAAGGGCTGCGTAATCAGTAACAATGACTAATCATAAAATGGCGATAGAGAGAGAAAAAAAACCAAGACTATAACTAGGCCCAGAAGCAGGCCAAGGTGAGAGAGGCTTACCCATGGAGGCCTAGAAAAAGGTACCGAGCCTTACCATCCAGTGGTAAGGCATATCCAACAGAGCAGAAGTAGACTAAAGATCGGACCAAAGTAAAAAAAATTGTCTCATAAGGACTAAACCCCACTAGGGGAACAGTTAAAAAAATTTAACCAAGTAATGAAAGCTAAGCAACAGAAGAGATGTAAGCTAAAGAAGAACAACAATTGTTGATTAGAGAAAAATGTCCCACAGGAAGGGGGACATCCAAATTACCAAAAGTAAAAGGGCAACACTCCTACAGCCCTGATTTTACCAAAGTGCATGGGTGAAGAAAACCTAGAATTGGGTTAAAGAAGTGAAATATACAATAGAGGAGGAAATTCTTTATAGAGAAGAAACCCCAGCAAAGAAAGATAAGGGAACACATAGGTGTAATGACTAACCCCTAAGGGTAGGATATTAGGACATAGCACAGAACAAAATGAAAAGAGTTGTCCATATAGAGAGTTACCGAAGGGGACAAGCAAGCCAAAAAGGAGACTAGTCAGAGGACAAAACCATAATGTTTTAGGAAGAGTTTCAAGTAACTAGGAACCCATCCAAAGGTGGATGAGCCATTATCACACAAAAAGAACCTACACAGTGTCTTTGCAAGGATAAAAATGTAGATGCCTTGAAGCCACGCATGTGTATGAACTCCGAAAAAGGGAGGTGTTTGTGGCAATAAGGGAAAAAGACTTGCCTGTAGGCAATAAGTGAGTATGACAGATGTCCTGACAGGAAAGGTCAGAGCAAGAACAGCAAGACCAGTGATAGAAAAAAGTTGGCACTTGAGTACCAGCACACAAATAAAGAACGTTTAGTAAACCACAAACAAGATGATCAGCAGGACTGAGGAAGAAAACGCCTTAAAAAAAAAAAGCATCCATGTGAAAGCAACGTGTGTGTGTGTGTGTACCAGAGCAGTCCATTAAAAGTGCACCCTGTTAAAGAAGAGCGAGAAGCTAGCTAAATAAATGAAGGAAATAAAGAAAGAATATCCTAGCGGGAAATAATGGCCGGGCCAGTAACGGAGACAACAGAGTAGAGACTGTGGCACGTGTCCCACTGCTCCAGTGGAAATTTAGAGCCTTTGGCAAAACAGAATTACACAAGAAGGGTAGCAGAAAGATCAAGGAGAAACGAGAGCAATTCACGAGAAAGTGATCTCATTGAACAAGCTATATAGAAACTTCCCCACAGGGAGAAAAGTGAAAGGTCCCTATAAGGGATACTAAACGTTATTTATTAATGTGTAGTGTAGGGGTAAAAAGTTCCAGCAGTTAGATTGCAAGTCAGAGCTTGTAAACTCTAGACCACAAGTGGCTCACATAAGTAGTGCGCACAGCATACAGAAGTGCTCTAAAGAGTATGTAACACAGGTAATTATTCTCATGTGAGAAAAGAATAATACAGAAAAACCATCTCTTAGGCACGGAGTCCATAATCAGAGAAACCGAACACCTATGCAAGAGGTGTTAAACCCATGTAGGGTCATAACGAAACCTTAACCGGTCATCAACAGTGTAAGAAGGATAATAATACCTGCAGGAAGGAGGAATACCACACCGGGAGTCACCAGTAGGTGGGATAGACAACCATGGACACTGCCATGGAATGCTCAATCAAGAAAGAAATGAAGGACCAACATCCCCCATACAAACTTAAATGGGTGGATTTAGAGAGACAGACAGGAGCAAGAGCAGAGCTAAGTTCCTGTTCCACTCTGACTGTTGTGAAAACGCTGCAAAGCAGAGTTGGCAGGAGCACCGAAAAGGTGGGTGCCATCAAAAGGCATGTCAAGCAAAGTGGTCTGAACAGCCTCCGAAAAAGCAGAGGTGCGTAGCCAGGCACGACGACGTAGCGCCACTAAAGAAGCCATGGCCCAACCTACTCAATCAGTGGTATCCACAATTAATAGTTAATTTAGCCACCTGTTGCCCATCTTGGATCAACTGGGTAAGCTCGCTCCATGTGTCGTCTGGAAGCGATGGCAACGGACATGTCAAGGAATCTCACAATGTATGGGAAAAGCATCCAAGAACGCAAGATGTATTAAAGGAACACAAAGCAAAATTTGTGTAGGAACAGATATGCCCGCAACAAGTCTCCTGTCGCATGGAATCTCTGTTTGGCGGAACATGAGGAAGAGAGTCAATATCATGCAAGGTAGAAGCAGCCTGTACCACCAAACTATGTGGAGTAGGGTGCCGGAGGAGACAGGCCGGATCACCAAGGGCCGGACGGTGTCTGTGAGATGTAGATTGATCCCCCAGGGCCCCTGTATCGGGTTTAGCCCAACTCCTAAAAAAATGTCATGTAGGGCATCACCATAGGGAAGCACCGGCTCCACCCCTGATTGGCCCTGATGGAGAACGCCAATTAGGGGATCAGTAGATTTTTCTACAGAAGGAAGAGTTATATCCAAAATCAAAGCAACTCGCCTCTGTAGCAAGACCAGGAGGGGAAAAAAGGCCCGAGGCTGGGGAAGACACTAGTCCACTAGCTTCACCCAGTTCAGTTAGTCAGCTATCCTCCACAGGAGGCTGAGTAGCATCAGATATGGGGTGCAGAAACCCCGACTTGTCCCCATCACCTCCTAAACAGTGTTCCTCAGAAGGAAAAACATTGGAGGTCTCCACAGAAAACAGAAGAAGGGTGTTCAAGATAGAGTACGGAGCAAATGATGCCGCCTATGTTGACCGGCGCCAATTTGGCGATGCCTCGAAGTCGGAAATGGGAAGAGGCACGGTGTTGATCGGTGCCGTCGGAGTCAGCTGATCGGATACACACGCTGAAGGTGGGAACCCCAAAGGGCTGTGCACCAGTGCACGGACGGAGTCGACCATCAAACCTGAGGGCCTAACTGAAGCAGAGGGCGAGGAACCCGCCGGCATGGAACAGTCGAGGCACCTCTCACCTCCTTGGGGTCCAAAGGCGCTCCAGGGGAAGGTGAAGACCCAAAGATGGCATGCAGGGAGCAATAACATGCTCACATTTGGGTCAGAGTTGCCTCGGCTCCAGGGTAGACAGCGAGGCGTGGGGCGAACTTGTGCACAGAGCCCTCAACCGGCAAGTGGGAGGAGGCGTGAAAGTTGGAATATCTGCGCAGTGAAGTCAGGTAATGCTGCAACTTCGACCGCCGGTGTCGAGACTTACCATGGGAAGATGAAAGAGTGACGTTCACTGGAACAGCACCTGGACCAGGCCCACAAACGGACCGTGTAGTGACTGTGAGAGCCACGGCAACAGGAGTTTCATTTGACGGTGCCGCAGCACCTTCAGTCAAAGTAGACAACAGGAGTTGCACTCCTCGGAGTTATGGAGCTTTCTCAAGCACCACATACAATGGAGTGAGGGTGCGTGGATGGCATTTGCTGTCCACAAGACCCACAAGGTTTGAACAGAAAAAGCAAACTGTTTCAATGATGAGAACGTCGAAGTAGGCCAAAAAACAGCCTGAGGTAACCGCTTCTCCGGACCCACACTGTAAGCGTGGAAAAGAAGAAACTGACGTCAGTGTGTCAGGGAGGGGCTTATATGGACTCCGGTGACGTCGCATACGTGTACGACGTCGGTATGGAGTCGCACAACACTCCTCTACCGACGCACAGGGGTACTGGTGAAAAAATTTCTGGATCCAGTCTGGCACCTGGGGAGAAATCCAAGGTAAGGAATCTGCGGCTAGACGTCTCTATCAGATGTTTATTGTTCACATTAGACTGATACACAAGTGGAGAATGAATAGAAATTCATACGCTATCTAGCTTACAACTGGCTCTTGTTCAGAATAACATAATTCATATTATTTAATCCATTGCTTATGAGTCCTCAGTATGCTTAATATGCAATTACTCTTTGTTTCAGTGTTAAGGAAAGTAGTCAACTTGAGTGACAATATATAACATATTTATGGGTGAAGGAAGTCAGGATATTAACGGTCCTACTATAAAGCATTAATTAGGTATTTTTCAATGATACTATTTGTTCATTGAACTGCTATTCTCTGCAGTCAACTCTACTGCTGAAAATACAACTCAGATTGTGTTCTAGTGGCTGAAAGTGAAGCATCTTTAGTTAGATTAAAAAAAACTTGCTTAACTTTGGTAACAGTATTTCTAGTGGATCCCCCATCTACCTCTCGATTTGTCACTTTTTGAATCTTCTCTAGGTGGCTAGACTGGGTCCAGCAAAGTTGAAAAAGCTCTCCCACACCCTTCAGTGCACTATAGCTTCAGTGTCTCTCCAGACATGATATCATGGAACTATATAGGGCCCCATCCAGTGCGCTATCAGTTACAGTACGTTTTTTAATGCCCTCCGAGGCAGAGACAAGACTTACAAAATTGGCAGGAATGGAGTGCAGAAAGCTAACTTGAAACCTTATTAACAAAAACACAATACTACTCTTCTGAACAGGGAAGAGGGTGGATTGGGGAGTAATCTGCAGGTTGGCAAGAGTATCCACCAGATACTACGGAAAGAAACTGGGCCTTCTGATGGATAGCTCTACCTGGAGATTCCTCACCTTGTGAGCAATACCCAAGCATATTCCCAAGGAGGTGGGTCTGGGGAGTTGAACAAACCCCGAAGTCTTGCAACTGATTTAGCAAGTCAAGGCAGTACTACCTGTTGATGAAAACCCACACAGTGAACTAGCAGATATCCAGAAAAGCAACACACCAGGATAATTCTAAGGAAGCGAAGTGGATGCTGATGTCCTCATGGGAATGCTTAATGGAAAGGGCATAGCAAATTTTAATGCACAGGACAGTCTGGAGGGAGACTGTTTAAATCTGTCCCATCTGGACTTTACTAGACAAAGGGTAGAAAGGTAAGAGCTGATAATCAAGGTTATGTTCTTGAGTCCTACCAATGTATAATCTGAGATCCGTGCGATGATCAAGACCATGCAGCCTCTCCTTCCCCTTGGAAGAACGTGAATGCGGATTGAACAAGGGAAGGTAATTGACTGGACACTTTCAGAAGAAAACCACTGTCCCAAGTACTAACTTGTCTGGGAAAAATAAAAATAAAATATAAGGTGGGCACACAGACAAGGCCTGCAGCAGGCTGACACTGCAAACCAAAGAGATGGAAATTAGAAAAATAATCTTTTGAGTGAAAAGCCTTAGGAGACTGTTAGATGGGCACATGACTAAAAAAGCTATTTTCCTCACAAATGCCACACTGATGAGGAACACACAGGGGGACCGTGTACAATTGAAGGCCCACTTGCGAGAGATATAGGGGAACTGGAGGATGAGGACTGGAGGGATGCGCTACAATTTCCGAGGGTGGTAGCAATAAAAGCGAGTTTTCGTCTAATCCAGTTGAAAATCCTACACAGAATATACTACACCTGAACATTATTATACGAAATGGGGAGAGCCAAAGATGACCGATGTCTCCGACAATGTGGCCAAAAGGGTACTTTCCTCCAAACGCTACGGAAATGTCCCAAACTAAAACCCTTCTGGAGGAGTGTAAATTACAGGCTGGAAGAGGCCAGGGTGCTAACTATAGAGGCGACTACCACCCTGATACTACTAGGCATACTGCAGCGCCATCTTACAACAAACTGTTGATCAACCTGGGGTGCATAGTGGCGAAAAGAGAGATAGCCAAGAAATGGGGCTGTGCAATTCGGCCAAAACTGCACGACTGGGAATGGAATTATGTAGGTTAAGGGAAAAGATGGTGTATGAAGACAGAGGATGCTCCCGCAAATATGAGAAAATATGGGCTGGATGGGACGGTAATAGGTTATAGAGACCTGGGAGCAAACAACTGGCTATAGGCTTGGGAGGGTAGTACGCGAGGTAGCCAGGGCATAGGAACAACAGAAGATATAGGAGATAAACCCCAACCCGTGAACAGTCGAAGCCTTAAGGGGACTCAGCCTCAATCCGACGATGGTCCTAACGTAGGCTGTCTTGGGGGGGCATGGGGAGGGGGGAGCAAATGGGGAGAACCTGTATCGCTGCTGCATTTGATTTACACTATTGGTCTGTGTTTGAGACCTGGTCTCATTTCAAAATAAATAAAAATGAATTAACTTTTTTTTTCTTTTAAAGTGAAAAGTCTTAAAGAACAACTTTGCAGAAGCTTTAACGGTCCATCAAAAAGGTATGCAACAGATTCACGTCTCAATAAGGCATAACAAAAGGTGAAAGAGTAAATACGCATGACAGCATCTTAACGGTAACTTTAATAAGAATGGCTGATTCACCAGAAACCGGAAGGGCTGACAAATAGTGGTGCCAAGTGCAAAGCTTTGCTGGGCTAACAAAACCACAACACATCTTAGAGATGTTCATGAGAGGGTCCATCTCTTTCTTGGTGCTCCAAGAAACAAAACTTAACTATCAGCCAGAATACACAGATTTGTTAGATGGGAGGCACACTGCTTAGAAAATGTACACCACTTTCAAGAACAAATCAAAAGCATCCACAATCCCCTGTTCAATCTCCAGGCATGGAGGTTGAGAATACGAATGTCTGGATGAAGAACGTGTCCTTCCCACTCAGACAGGATGTCCAGCATGGACAGAAGCAAAAGAGGAAGGCACAGAGAGGTGTGGCAATTCTGAATACCACAGCCTCCTCCGGCAGATCGGAGCAATCAAGATCATCTGCACAAGGTTCTGGTGCACCTTCTTCATAACACAAGGAATGAGAGAGAAAATGCCTTAAGGGCAACAGTGCCCAGCTCCGCTACAATGAAGAGAAGGTGCTGTCCTGCCTAGATGGAGAAACCCAAATAAAAGAGGAGAGAGAAAGTACTCTGTGGATTGTCCGACACCAGTTGCAGCGCGCTTGCCTTCTAAAGTTAGTCTTTGAGGTACCAGAACACATGTACTCCAGACATGCAAATGTAGGAAAGATCCCTTTTTGTATGGGCACCCACCCCCCACTTATAGCTCCAATGCTGATGGTTATGACTCCAGTGCCAGTGCTCACTCCCTAAAACTGTTGTGTAAATTGGCAATCCCAATTGACAAGGACTTTACCCCTCTTATAAGTCCCTAGTATATGGTACCAATGGTACCCAGGGCATGGGTGGTAAAGGGATTCCCAGGGCTTGCAGCACTGTTTGTGCCACCCTGAGCGACCCAAATAGACTACTGACAGCAGGCCTGTCATTGCAGTCTGCAGCAGCAGTGTAAACTGCTTGAACTGTACTTTGCCCTCACCATGTGTGGCAAAGTCAATGCACTATCTCTGATATATGCCAGTCACCCCATAAGCCCAGGAGGCAGGGTGCATTATATCAAAGGAGAAGACATGTAAGTGCAAGCTTATATGACCCTATAGGGCCCTTTACCATCAGAGGACACTATAAGTGATAGATGCTCCATAGGATAACATGGGCTGGCACCTGGGAAAAACCCGAGGATGGCAGCTCCATTATGGTACTGCCTAAATAGGTCAAATTTGGTATCAAATAACATGCCTTTTCATCCCTGACACGATTCTTGGGTCGAGGGTTATGTGGCATGCACCCAGGTGGCTACCTTAGAGGTTGCCGAACTGATTGCCTCAGCTTCTCTGTACTCTGGCTGGCAAGCTTGTGCTTGCAGCCGTGAAGACACTCCCAGGAATCAGGAACAGAGGCCTGGGCAGGAAGGAGGTCACACCTCCTCCCTACCAGGCAGGCTAGTGAAGTGGCACATCTAGGCGGTGAGCATCAAAGGCTGCATCCCTCTGATATGTATCACGGCTGACTCCCAGAAGAAGACAAAGACCTCCTCCTGCCCCAGGCACATTTGCACCCGGGCAGACAGGAAATTAGATAGTCAAGGAGGTGTACACCCCCAGAACGCTAGCCACACCTCCAGGGTGGGCAGCCCAGTCTGTACACTGGAAGAAGGGTTCTGCCATTCTAAGAAGTGGCAGAATAGAGGGTTCTGGGTAGAAAAGGTGATCCACACACCCAGATGTGGTCATCTCAGGGGCAGGCTAGCTGTAGGGACTAGCAGCCCATTGGCTACTTGCTCCCACACCCCTAAATTTAGGATTTAAGGGACACCCCCGACACCTACTCTTACTATACGAGTACATCAATAGACCTCTTTTTATGAATGTATGCAATGAGACACTAAGCTGTATGTTGCTCTGTAGTGACAAAAACAAAGTTATAACCAATAAAAATTATTCAGATTGCTGTGTTGGACCGTCCATGTCCACCCATGTCTGGATATGATGGGCATTACTTGAAATTCTAGTCTCCAGCCCCTGAAGATATGAAAAAGGGGCCCGCTATACATTTTGGAGACATGGCGAAGGGGATCCCTGTGGAATGCCCCAATCAATGACCAATGGTTAAAGAGCAGAAACCACCCACTTTGACTGCGCAATGGTGACTGCTTAGAAAGGAAGAGAACCACCTAATTTCCAGCTCAATATCTCGGCCACAAGAGGACAAGCTGACGAGAAGAATGGAATGTAATGTCTGAATGCGTCAAATGCCATGAAGAAATCCAGCAGAACAAGCACAGCCACAGATCTCTTTTTGATATTTTGGATGAATCAATCACATAGCCTCTGTCATATGCTGGGGTTGAACTCCACACTGGTGAGAATCTAGCAACATGTGGGTTCATACCCACAAGTTGCAAGAACCAATATGTAGGTTCATATGTTTCTGCAGTTAGGAGACTACATCTTTTTATAAAGATTTTACTCAAACCTAGAAGGCCAGCTATACGTCAGGGGCTATAGGATTCAAAGGATTTGTATTCATTATTTATATTTTGATAAGGGGTAGTGGTCGCCTATCTGAGAGCTTGGGGAACAACCAGGGACAGACTGGCCTGTGGGGCAGTCAGGCTTTACCCAACGGGCTGGTCGGACAGGTCCATGTTTTGGGTCATTTTTGTGGCTGCTTGTAGCCCTGTTTTATGATCTGCTGGGTGAGATTTTAATGTTGATTTCCCTGATATTAAAACAAACATTGCCTGCAGCAAGCTAAAACCCACGTAATCTTCCATACCTTGCAAAACATTTATAGAGCGTGTCTTTACAATTTGAAAAATGCCCCACTTTACAAACATTGACCACTTTTTTGACTTTCTAATTCACTAATGGGGGCCACTTTTATTTTGGTGCCCGGGCCGATTTTCTGTCCCAGTCCGACCCTGGGAACAATCTTGTTTTGGAGAGAGGTGATCATAATTGGGTAATAAATGGTTCAAATACCTCTAGAAAGGTATTTGGTGATAGACCTAGCATGTTTTCTTCTGACTGACTGGAAAGCTGTGGGATAGCCACAGCACTGGGGGATTCAATCACAGCTTTTGGTACAACGTGAGAGTTAGCAATCACCAACATGTTGTAATGTTTACCACTAGGCTTTATCCCTAAAGAACTGAGCTGTGCTCTTCTATGATTCTGCTAGCAGTAATTAGACACCATACTAGCTGGGGTAAGAAAAGAAACAGGGTGGAGTGGAATGCCAGGCTATAACAATACACATCTTTTCTCGATGTCACCACGTAAGATTGGGTGGGCGAACAGATATTACAGGACATTCTGTTCCATCCTCTTTTGTCAAAATGAGATGCATTCTGCATATGCAGTATTTACATGCCCCTTGGATAGTTTTAGGATGTTTTCGGTCCTTCTAATTGGCCAAACACTCCAAAGCCAGTAGAATAAATACAGGACAGAATATGATAACATTATTTAGCTAGTTTCAGCATGTAATGGTATAGTATCCCATCCAGGCTTAAGATCCAACAGTGGAGTCATGCCCGTACATTCTGCAAGTCAGTACAAGGGTTTTCTGTGTACTCCACGCATCGGCAATGCCATTTCCCTTAAAGCAGCAAATATACTTATAACAATCATACTTGATGTCAATCTGCACTGCCTAGAGTACATGGCATTTTTAGTTATATGCTTCAACACTGGTTGGTACTCCTTATAGACTTAAAAGTTAGGGATATCTGGTGCAGCGTTTTTTGGCTATCCACTCGGACGTCTGTAACTTTCATCATTCAAGTAGTTTGAAACCACCCTGTTCTTTATTAATATTGTTAACCTGCCATATAATTAAACTGCAAATTAGACCTACAAACCTACACACGCTTGTCAAATTAAAAAGTCTGGATTTTTAAAAATAATAAATTACGTTTGAATGTTAACGTTGCTTGTGCCATTGTAAGCCTGTTGTGTGGAAAGTATCGTACGTGTCTTTACCTAATGGTTAATTGAGGTAGCTGAGGGCTTGTCATGTGATGGCAGTCTCTGGAAAATGTTGCTCTACAATCAAACTTTAAGGCGACCACAAACCATTCTTCTACTGAAAAACGTGGCTGACAAATGTTTCAGTCCCTGACAGCTAAGTTAATAAAGCGACTCAATTAAACTTAATTTTATAGCAGCCAACAGGAAGTAATCATCGTCTGTGAAAATATGAACAGCTATTCCTGCCAGGGTCTTGTAACTGCCTCTAATCTCGGTCTACGCATTCCAGACACATTGAGCCGAGGCTGGCCAGCACAGCCTCTCACAGCCGTCTGTCTGCAGGACTATAATCCTAACTACCAGTCTGAAAGAAAGCAGCCATTCAGGAGTGACAGCCAGCAGAGACAAACATCACTCATCTGTGGACAGAGGGCTCATGGATACTGTCAAACAGTATCTCTGCCCAGAACCCATCACCCATCTCCCTGGCTACTGCAAAATACCAGCCAGGGGCCTTATAAAGCATACTCTGTAGTCTTCATAGGTGGTACTGTGGGCAATTCAATTGAGCCCTTAAACACGTTTTCCACTTGGTCAAGTTGCTGACTAATGGGTTTCTGGAACTACAATGAGCAATTATGGAGAACATTTTCGTACATTCCATTTGAACCATGATACGGGTTACTGGTCTCTATTGGTTTCATTTATCTTTTTCCATGTATAACCAGTAGCGGCTCCTGGTGGGAGTGCTGCCGGGCGGTGACGCGGGGGAGGGGCATGGTGAGGGGTAGTAAACTTGCGATGCAGCGCGCGCAACGAATTTCGTTTTATTTATTTATTTGTTTACTTACCTCTGTTGGGCCTATTGCACAAGTTACTAACTTGTGTAACGATATATCTGTAAGAGACAGTAGTTAGTGACAGATTCCTTACCTTAGAATATCCCCAGGCGTCAGGCTGGATCCGGAAAGTTTTTTGCGTAGCAGTACCCTTGCGCGTCGGTAGGCGTCGTCGTGCGGCTCCGCGTCCGTCGTCGGCGTCGTGATCGCCGGGATGACGTCGCGGGCAGTACTTAGGCAGTACTTAGGCACCGCCCCTGCGCACTGACGTCAGTTCTGTACACGACTTTCCGCGCCAGGAACGCAGAGCCATGCAAGAAGCTGACATAGGTGTCTGAAAAATACTAGGGCCCTGAAAGGGATGTCCTTAACCCTAGAAATCAGTTCGCAGAACGGGGAGGATGGGTGGGGCGGTAAGGAATCTGTCACTAACTACTGTCTCTTACAGATATATCGTTACACAAGTTAGTAACTTGTGCATCTGAAAGAGACACGTTAGTGACAGATTCCTTACCTTAGAATAGATACCCCAGCAATACCAACCCCGGTGGTGGGTCTGCGAACAAAGATCAGACAAGGAAGTCCTGGAGGACAGAACGGCCAAAGAAGCCGTCCCTCCGGACCTGACTGTCAAGGCAGTAATGCTTTGTAAACGTGTGCAGCGAGGCCCACGTAGCTGCCTGACAGATAACCGGCAGCGGAACACCGCGGCCCAAGGCCGTGGTAGCAGCCGTTGCCCTGGTGGAATGGGCACGCAGCCCAACAGGAGGCTCCTTTTTAGCCAAAGAATAGCAGGTCTTGATGCACAAAGTAACCCAGCGGGAGATAGTTCGTTTGTGCACCGCCCGACCTTTTTTGGCACCCACGTAGCCAACAAAGAGCTGGTCATCCACCCGGAAGTGTTTTGTGCGGTTGATGTAGAAGGAGAGCGCACGTTTTGGGTCCAGACGGTGGAGCCTCTCTTCCTCTCTGGAAGGATGCGGAGGCGGAAAGAAGGTGGGCAAAGTGATGGTCTGCCCAATGTGGAAAGCAGTAACCACCTTTGGCAAGAAGGACGGACGCGTCCGAAGAACAACCTTGTCTGGATGAACAGACAGAAAGGGAGGTTTGCAAGATAGAGCCTGGAGCTCACTCACCCGCCGAGCGGAGGTGATGGCCACCAGAAAGGCTGTCTTCAGAGTCAGAAGACGAAGAGGACAGTAATGTAGAGGCTCAAAGGGAGCGCACATTAAAAGGTAAGAACCAAGTTCAAGTCCCACTGAGGCATTACAAACGGAACAGGAGGGAAGAGGTGTGTAATGCCTTTTAAGAACCTGTTAACAACAGGGGACTTGAAAAGGGAGGGCTGATCAGGGAGCCTGAGGAAGGCCGAGATAGCACAAAGATAACCCTTGATGGTACCCAGGGCAGAACCCTGTTGGGCCAGAGAGAGAAGGAACAGAAGGACCTCAGAAAGAGGGGCAGAAAGGGGATTCACAGCCTTTGCTGTGCACCATGCCACAAATTTGTTCCACCTGCAGGCGTATACCACCTTAGTGGAGGGACGCCTGGCTGCCAGAATTACATCACAAACTTCGGGAGGCAAGTCGAAAGGAATCAACTGCCGCCGCTCAATCTCCACGCAAGCAGGTGTAGACTGGACAGGTTCGGGTGGAGGACCGTCCCCTGCTGCTGCGACAGAAGATCCTCCTGAAGAGGCAGACGGATCGGGGGATCTACGCTCATATTGAGTAGCTCGGGATACCAAACTCTTCGAGCCCAGTCCGGAGCCACAAGAATGACTTGGGCCCGGTCGTGCCGAATCTTCTTCAACACTCTGGGTAGAAGTGGTATAGGCGGAAAGGCGTACAATAGACCGCAACTCCACTCGTGACGAAAAGCGTCGCCGAGCGAGTGCCGCCTTGGAAATTCCAACGCGCAGAACTGATGACATTGCGCGTTCTCTTCGGTGGCGAATAGATCTAACCAAGGCTCTCCCCACTGTAGAAAGAGTCCTTGCGCCACTTCCGAGTGAAGACGCCATTCGTGATCCATCATGCACCTGCGGCTGGGTTCGTCCGCCCTGGCGTTCAGCGAACCTGCCAGGTGTTGAACCATCAGGAACATGCCCTGATGTTCCAGCCATGTCCAGAGGCGCAGAGCCTCCTGACAAAGGGTCCACGACCCCACCCCGCCTTGTTTGTTGCAGTACCACATGGCGGTGGTGTTGTCTGTGAACACCTGCACTACCTTCCCTTTGACAGAGGGAAGGAATGCCTTGAGTGCAAGTCGGATCGCCCGGAGCTCCAGAAGGTTGATATGGAGCCGGGACTCCGCCGGAGACCAGAGGCCTCTGATCTCCGCCTCTCCCATGTGACCGCCCCATCCCAGAAGGGACGCGTCCGTCACAACTGTGTGCTCTGGCTGGGGAAGGGAGAGGGATCTGCCCATGACCCATTGCCGGTTCGAGAGCCACCACTGCAACTGTTTTGCAGTCCCCTCCGAGATCTGGACGTGATCGGACAGGTTGCCCTGGTGCTGCGCCCACTGGAACTTCAGGTCCCACTGCAGAGCCCGCATATGCCATCTGGCATGATTGACCAGCAGGATGCAGGAGGCCATGAGGCCCAGCAGCCTCAGGGTCATCCGTACCGAAACCCAGGATAAAGGCTGAAAGATCGGAATCATAGCCTGAATATCCCGGACTCGCCGTTCGGGAGGATAGGCCCGAAACTGCGTCGTGTCCAGAACTGCTCCGATGAAAAGGAGCTGTGGAGAAGGAATCAGATGCGACTTCGGCACGTTGATGGAGAACCCCAGCGAGTGCAGGAGTTCGGCCGTAGTCTGGAGGTGGGAGACGACTGCCTGGGACGAGCCCGCCTTCAGCAGCCAGTCGTCGAGGTAGGGGAAGACTGAAACCCCTGCCCGGCGCAGATGAGCTGCGACCACCGCCAACACTTTCGTGAACACCCGAGCGGCACTGGTAAGGCCAAAGGGGAGCACGGTGAACTGAAAATGCTCGGGGCCTACCGTGAACCGAAGGTAACGCCGGTGGGCCGGCAGGACGGGGATGTGGAAATATGCGTCCTGCAAGTCCAACGCTACCAACCAGTCTCCGGGGTCGAGGGCAGTCAAGACCTGAGCTAGGGTGAGCATCTTGAACTTCTCCTTCCGGAGGAAGCGATTGACGTTCCGGAGGTCCAAGATAGGACGCATGTCCTCCTTGTCCTTTTTGGGCACCAGGAAGTAGTTGGAGTAGCAACCACGCCCTACTTCTGGGGTCGGAACATGCTCGATGGCCCTCTTGGCCAAGAGGGCCGTGACTTCCTTCTGCAGAAGTACCAGGTGATCCCCGGACATGCAGTGGAATTGAGGTGGCATGGCTGGGGGGCTGGTCTCGAAGGGGAGGGAGTAGCCCCTTCGGACAATGTCCAAGACCCACCTGTCCGAGGTGATGGTACGCCAGTGGGGAAGGTGATGGCGGACCCTGCCCCCTACCGGCGTGCTGTGCACCTGAAAGGAGGGACTAGGAGGGTTTGGAGGCCGCGGACGGGTTGGAGGTGGTGGCCTGACCCGCACGCTGGTTGCCCGATCCGCCATGGCGGGATCCACGTCCTCGGCCACGCGAAGACGCCTGCTGCGTGGGCCGGTGGCTGGGCTGCTGACGTGAAGGGGCGCCCCTACCGTGGCCACGATAGGGGCGAAAAGCAGAAGTCAGCGGAGGGCGTGTAGCAGAAAGGCCCAGGGACTTTGCAGTAGCCCGTGAGTCCTTAAAGCGCTCCAATGCATGGTCTGCTTTGGACCCAAAAAGACCGACTCCATCAAAGGGCATGTCCATGAGAGTATTCTGGACATCCCCTGAAAAACCAGTGGTTCTCAGCCAGGCGTGGCGTCGTAGCGCCACCGTCGTTGCAATAGACCTGCCCAGCGAGTCGGCGGTATCAAGGCCACATCTTATCGTGTATTTGGCCGCATCCCTTCCTTCCGCAATGGCGCGGGAAAGCAGTGTCTGGACCTCCTCAGAACACTGGGGCAAAACATTCGCCACCGAATCCCACAAGGAGTGGGTATATCGGCCCAAAAGGCAGGCGGTGTTGATGGACCGCAAGCCAGCACTGGAGGAAGAAAAACCTTTCTTCCCAAATTGATCCAGGCGTTTGGATTCCCTATCCGGAGGGGCGATAGGGAAGGCGGTTTGGGAAGCGGAGGCTTGGACAACCAAGCTCTCAGGGGTGGGGTGGACAGAGAGAAACAGGGGGTCGCCCGGAGCTGGGCGATGGCGTCGGGACACGTTCCTATCCACAGGAGCCCCTGTGTTGGGCTTGGACCAGGCGCCCAAAAGAACGTCCGTGAGGGCGTCGTTAAACGGCAGCACAGTCTCCGTAGAGGAGGCTGCCGGCTGAAGCACCTCTGTCAAGAGATTAGTCTTGACTGCCACAGTAGGGAGTTGGAGATGTAAGGCTCCAGCCGCCCTACGCAACACCGTTGCAAAATTGGCTCCCTCCTCCGTAGCCACGGGAGGAGACAGCATGCCAGTGTCAGGGGAAGTATCTAGACCACTGGCATCCCCTAGACCCTCTGTCCAGTCTTCATCGTACTGACACTGTTGTGCCAGAGGGTCATCAGACCCCTCCCAGTCCTCCTGGTCCTCCTCAGGTTCAAAATAAGGGGGAGGAGGGACATTTGGGACCCAAGGTCTCATCGGCGCCGGAACCGGCGTCGAGCGACGTCGGTCCGGGTCCATGTCCGGAGCCGGAAGGAACTGGGGGACGACGCCGCCCGGAGCCCCAGGCAGCGTCGAGAACGGCACCGGAGACATCGGCGCCGGCGGAGGTGTCGTTAGGTCGACCGGCGTCGATGGGGGTTGTGGAGCCGGGATCGAGGCCGGGGCCGGAGCCGGGATCGAGGCTGGAGGCACGGGCGACGCCGGGGCCGGAGCCGTCGGCGACGCCGGAGCAACCCCATCAGGGCCCGCGGGGCCCGAAGGCGCACCGGAGGGACCTTGAGGCCCGAAGAGGCGGGCCATGGCCGACAGGAATTCCTGCACTGGGGCCGGATCCGCCCCCGAACCCGGGAAGGACGGGTATTGCGGGGGCGACTCCACAGGCATGTCCGGGGCCGCGGGGACGGTGCCGGGAGGGGCCTCAGCCGAGTCGCGAGACCGGCGAGGCGAAGTCCTAGAGCGACGATGCTTTTGGACTTTTTGTGTTTTGACTTACCGGACGAAGAAGACTTCGATGCCGGCGACCGGTGTGGACTCCGCGATCGACCCCTGGACCTCTCACGCGACCGGGGCTTCCGCGGAGCCGAATGCCGGGCCTCGAGGAGCTTTCGAGACCGCTCTCGCAAAGCTTTCGGGTTGAGGGCCTGGCAGTCGGTACAAGACTCCGTGTCGTGGCCTCGGCCGAGGCAGAAGAGACACTCCCAATGCGGGTCTGTGACGGACATCATCCGAGCACAGGCGCCGCAACGTTTAAACCCGGGCATCCCTACGACACCTTGAAGTCGATTGAGAAAAACTGTGAAAAATTCACCAAAAAGTTTGGTCAAAAAATGACCAGGGCACTGCTCTTCCCGGATCTGCGCTTGCTGGCGCGGAAAAAGAAGAACTGACATCAGCGCGCAGGGGCGGCGCCTAAGTACTGCCCACGACGTCATCCCGGCGATCACGACGCCGACGACGGACGCGGAGCCGCACGACGCCGCCTACCGACGCGCAAGGGTACTGCTACGCAAAAACTTTCCGGATCCAGCCGGACGCCTGGGGATATTCTAAGGTAAGGAATCTGTCACTAACGTGTTTCTTTCAGATCCAGAGTTTACTACCCCCACCCTGCCCCTCCCCCGCTCCGCGTCACCGCCCGGCAGCACTCCCACCAGGAGCCGCTACTGTGTATAACCCTCCTTGTGCGTACTGCTGCGCAGCAGCGGCTCCTCCGCTAAGGCAAGCTGTAGTTAAAGGAAAACTAAAATGATAATAACCAACGTTATTATCATTTTAATTTTCCGTTTCCTGGTGCGGGCGGGGCTGCTCTGCTGACAGAGCAGGGGCCAGGATGAGGAGTGGTTTGCCCGGTCAATGTGCACATGAATGGAGCTTCACTTCGGAGTGCCAGGCTGTGTCACGTCATTCTAACTCGTTTTCATGGGTGCTCAAAAGAATCTAGAAATGAGTCTAGTGACTTCCACAACTTTCTGGTGGCCGGTTTCCAGGGCGAGTTCTATAGTGCTATGTTATCTGCACCTCTAAGATGCGTGATCCAGTTGAACCAGCCTTTGTACAAAGTTTTACTTGTGTCTTTCCAGTTGGTGAGGACCATTTTGACTGCTGCTGCCTGGCACTACGAAGTGAAGCTCCACCCTAGCAAAAAACATAATGGGACCCTACTGTTCACAACCGAGGAGCCATCAAGAACCTGCAGGGTTGACAACAGGGTAACAACAGCCCACTGTAGGCCAAACGCAACTTATAAATGATGTAACTGTCAGGTGCCTGTCCCCTATATCTTCTTTCACCCCTTGCTTTCCTGCTCTTTTTCTCTTCCTCTTTCTTCTCTCTCTCTTCTTCACTGGTTTGACATGTAGGGATTGCTAAGAACTGTACTGTCTAAAAGCGAATGGAATAATCGATGCAAACCCTGAAAAGAAGTGCTAATGTGTTCCTGTACAAAAAAAATTAATAAAACATGTTGAAATAAAAAAAAAAGTGCACAAGAATGTTTGGCCGGCCGTCTCAGGCCGGCCAAACATTCATGCGCACTTTGCATGTTCTCCACCCAGGCTGCACTACAGTCAAGGTGGAGAACATGCCCAGGCTCCCATTCCCTGTCTGAGCGCCGAACCACGGCGCTAAGACGAATCACAACGCTGCATTGCAGCGTTGTAATTGATTTAGGGGAGCCCGGGTGTTCCTGCTGCCGGACTCCAGACAGGAAGAAGATAAGAAGAGGACAGAGGAGAGGCGGTGGCCTGCCGTAAAGAGGTGGTTTTTTTTTCCTTTTTCATTCCCCCCCACCCCCCAATTCCGTCCGGTAGGAGCCGCTCCTGCTGCTGCATATATGTAAACAAGAATCCAAAATCGATATACAGCAAATGGATCTAGTGGCAACCATTTGTACATGGTGAACTGGAATTTCCATAGGGCGTAAGAAAATTATGGAAGAATCAAATACACACTAAAAACAATGCAAAGGGAAATCATGCAAGCCACAACATGTTTCGAAGTAAAATAAGAAAGGATGACAACATCTTTCCTATTCTGCATTATTTCTTTTATTGAAAGGAGAAAGTGTTAGCACGGTTGGATGGCTATCTCAGCATACTGCACTAAAATAACCAGGGACACTGGAATTCTGCGGCAGGGGAGCACCAAATTACATGGAAGGTTCGACTAAATTATGTGACAAAAAATGCCAAAATATGCAGCATGATGTGGCACATTTTGTAATAGTATTACTTCATTATTTTGTTATTCTTATACATGGAAATATTGTCTGGGCAAAGATTTCACCTCATTATTAACAGTTTGCCAAACAAATACAGAAACAAGCAGAAGAAAGATGACTAGTTAACCTTTACAAAGAACCTTCCACTACACGCAAACATATGGTGGATCGTTCTTAGTAACTTTTGATCCATTTGAGTTAGAAACAAAATTATTTTTTTGTTAAAATCTTCAGATTATGCAGCAGATGGTGGATTATGTGACAAATACAGCAAATCCATAATTATGCAAAAATAAGCAGCTGCTGCAGACAATTCCAGTGGCCCTGGAAATAATCTATGTTCCTGTGTAACAGAGAAATGTCATATTTATCTTGATTTTTGTATAGAAGTAGTGGTAATTTAGTGTTAGTGGTACCTTAGATAACTCTGAACTATTCTTGGACTGTTTTCTACTTGTAGGCAAGGGCGGCTCCTTCGCTATGGCGGAGGAGCGTCGCCCCACTGCTTTCTCTTTAGTTATTACCATTTTATGCTTGCGTTGCGGGCGGGTGTGCTCTGCTCACGCAGGGCAGGAGACGAGTGGTTTGCCCACTTCTTAGTGCACAAAGACTGTTTGGTCGGCCCTCTCGGGCCACCCAAACTAGTCATGCGCACTCTGCCTTTCTCCATGCAGGCTGCAATGCAGCCTGCATGGAGAACATGCCCAACCCATAAGCCCCTGGCTGGGCGCCGTCCCGACCAATCACAAAGCTGCTTGCAGCGTTATGATTGGCTTAGGGGAGGGAGCCTGGCTGCCTGCTTCCTGTTCCTGGAAGTAGACTCAGGAGATCAGGAGCCGAGAAGACGCGGGACCCGGCCTCAAGGTAAGTTAAAATTATTTATTTTAATTAACCAGCCCCCCCCCCCCCCACCCAGGCCGACCCACCCGCTAGGCATGCCGGCCGCGACTTCTTGTAGGTCCCCTTTGCCAACGTTCTCAATATCAATATTTATCTACATATACATCTATATATATGTGTGTGTGTGCGCAATACATATATATACACATATATATATATATATATACACATATACATATATATATACACATATACATATATATCCCAGAATTTCGCCATACACCTTCCATTCCAGAGGCAAAAGACGAAAATGGACCCAATTGCAGTGCGTAAGTGTTTATTTGCTGCCACGCACCTCTGCCACGACGCGTTTCGACCTTCAAGAGGTCTTGTTCACATAACGCGCATGCGAAGTGTCCCAAACATTTAAAGTGCTCGTGCATAGTCTCGTGACCAAACACATGACAAGATTTTAAAAGACATAGAGGAGTTGATTCAAAGGCATGATAATATCATTGACCAATCGCAATTCCTTTATACATATATATATATACATATATATATACATATACATATACATACATATACATACATATACATACATATACATATACATATATATATATATATATATATACAAATATATATATATATATATATATGTGTGTGTGTATATAGAGATAGATACCTCTCTATAGCTATTTATATGATCAGCTTTCAGTGTTTTTAGGTGAGGTGATTGGTCTTAAGAGTGGAGGACCAGAAAGCTACAGTCCTTGGACATCTAAGAGTCTACTTTAATTCAAGCTGCACTGTTTGTGGAGTTACTGGACTAGGGTAGGACCTTCCAGGGAAGCAGAGTGTTATTTTAGAGATCCCCCAAGCTGTCTAAGTGGAGGAGCTGTTACGAGCCTGCAAATGTGTTGTTTTGGCTTGTCAACCCAAAGTGAGTTGGTTGAAGAGCTACAGGAACAGACTGCTCTTGATACTGCCGGTCAACTCTCTGGGAGTTGAGGGAGGATATGTCCTAGAAGTCGGAGGTTGCGGTGGGATATAATAACTATAGCTTCATTATATGCACCTAGGGGGGCGCATACTACATTTCTGTTGGTAATGGAGATGACTGATGAGTAGAGGTTCTTACGAGGTATGGAAATTGACAGTTGCTTACCTTTGAGGATCAATAATTTTGACTTCACCTAGCCCAGTCCATATATTCCATTGGGGAAATCCAGAAGATGCTTTCCTAAGAAATCGAGTCTTTATGAGGGACCTTTGATATGCTGCAGAGATAGTTTATGGGCCTATATTTGTTGGTGACAGCTTATTTGAGAGTCTTTTTTTTGGGGAAAGATTTGATGATAAATTACAGGTGAGGTTTACATCGTTTTTTATTTGAAGACTGTTTTATGAAGTAAGCTGATAATGGGACCAAGACATATGCATATATTTGAATGATTTTGATGGGTAAACTGTCAGTTCATAAGGCCCCTACCTTAGCTGTACTGTTTTAATTCGAAGTCAAAGAAACACAAGTGATCAGTGTTGATTTATTTTGTCAGTCACCATGTTGGTTTTGTTTAGGGGTGTTTTAGCATTCTGCCGGATATTGCGTAAGGCTTTTAGGATTTTGTCGATGAAGAAAGATGGGTGCTTAACTGGAAATTGTTGAGACCAATACGTCAAGTAGCAAAGTATTTTAAAGGGCAAAGTAGACAATCAAAACTATATAGAACACAAATTACTTGCCTAGGGTCTCTTTGTCCTAGTGGACATGGAAAGACCGAAATGCAAGAGAATTTGTGGTTGACACAGCATAGAGAACTCATTTATACACATTGCGTGTGGTGTGCCTCTCATAGATAGATTATTTTGTTTGATATGCTGAATTCTGCTATTAATCAATCTTTGAATAGTGAGAGGATCCTAATAAAACAATGCCATACTTAGTAAGTTCGTCATACATGCTAAATCTGCTGAAATTAATCAAATTGCCTGTTTATGGGACAATTAGGTTTTTAGTTACTGACGGTTTTTTAATGCACGTCTGTAGTAGATAAAAGCCCCCTTATAAGTGTATTAATTTATATTATTTTTGTAGGATTGAGGACACATTATTAAAATACACCAATCATATAATAAGATGCTCTACATCTTATCCTGCAATTGACGGCAAAATTCAATGACATGAACGTTTACTTATTTCTATAGAAATTGAAATGAAATTGCATTTATGTAGCGCTTACTACACCTGACGAAATGTGCACACATCGTATACACTACCAGATACACTTTTCTACAAATACTGAATATCAGTCCCTGCCTTGGATCAATCATGGGCTGGTTCACTAATATATTTCAGTACGAAATCTGTGCATTTTAGGACTCCTACTACTATCAGTGTAGATTTTACATTATCGGGAGTTACAAAAAAAAAAAACCCTCAGGTGATTACCTACCAGCACGCCCACCAGTATGGTCCGTCCGTCGGCGTCGTGATCACCGGGATGACGTCGCGGGCAGTACTTAGACGCCGCCCCTGCGCGCTGACGTCAGTTCTGTACACGACTTTCCGCGCCAGGAACGCAGAGCCATGCAAGAAGCTGACATAGGTGTCTGAAAATTACTAGGGCCCTGAAAGGGATGTCCTTAACCCTAGAAATCAGTTCGCAGAACGGGGAGGATGGGTGGGCGGTAAGGAATCTGTCACTAACTACTGTCTCTTACAGATATATCGTTACACAAGTTAGTAACTTGTGCATCTGAAAGAGACACGTTAGTGACAGATTCCTTACCTTAGAATAGATACCCCAGCAATACCAACCCCGGTGGTGGGTCTGCGAACAAAGATCAGACAAGGAAGTCCCGGAGGACAGAACGGCCAAAGAAGCCGTCCCTCCGAACCTGGCTGTCAAGGCAGTAATGCTTGGTAAACGTGTGCAGCGAGGCCCACGTAGCTGCCTGACGCACAAGTTACTAACTTGTGTAACGATATATCTGTAAGAGACAGTAGTTAGTGACAGATTCCTTACCTTAGAATATCCCCAGGCGTCAGGCTAAATCCGGAAAGTTTTTTGCGTAGCAGTACACTTGCGCGTCGGTAGGCGGCGTCGTGCGGCTCCGCGTCCGTCGTCGGCGTCGTGATCGCCGGGATGACGTCACGGGCAGTACTTAGACGCCGCCCCTGCGCGCTGACGTCAGTTCTGTACACGACTTTCCGCGCCAGGAACGCAGAGCCATGCAAGAAGCTGACATAGGTGTCTGAAAAATACTAGGGCCCTGAAAGGGATGTCCTTAACCCTAGAAATCAGTTCGCAGAACGGGGAGGATGGGTGGGCGGTAGGAATCTGTCACTAACTACTGTCTCTTACAGATATATCGTTACACAAGTTAGTAACTTGTGCATCTGAAAGAGACACGTTAGTGACAGATTCCTTACCTTAGAATAGATACCCCAGCAATACCAACCCCGGTGGTGGGTCTGCGAACAAAGATCAGACAAGGAAGTCTCGGAGAACAGAACGGCCAAAGAAGCCGTCCCTCCGGACTTGGCTGTCAAGGCAGTAATGCTTGGTAAACGTGTGCAGCGAGGCCCACGTAGCTGCCTGACAGATATCCTGCAGCGGAACACCGCGGTCTAAAGCCGTGGTAGCAGCCGTTGGCCAGGTGGAATGGGCACGCAGCCCAACAGGAGGCTCCTTCTTAGCCAAAGAATAGCAGGCTTTGATACACAAGGTTACCCAGGGGGAGATGGTTCTCTTGTGCACCGCCCGACCTTTTTTGGCGCCCACGTAGCCAACAAAGAGCTGGTCATCCACCCGGAAGTGTTGTGTGCGGTTGATATAAAAGGAAAGCGCACGTTTTCGGTCCAGACGGTGGAGCCTCTCTTCCTCTCTGGAAGGATGCGGAGGCGGAAAGAAGGTGGGCAAAGTGATGGTCTGCCCAATGTGGAAGGCAGTAACCACCTTTGGCAAGAAGGACGGACGCGTCCTAAGAACAACCTGGTCTGGATGGACAGACAGGAAGGGAGGTTTGCATGATAGAGCCTGGAGCTCACTAACCCGCCGAGCGGAGGTGATGGCCACCAGAAAGGCTGTCTTCAGAGTCAGAAGACGAAGAGGACAGTTATGTAGAGGCTCAAAAGGAGCGCACATGAGAAAGGTAAGAACCAAGTTCAAGTCCCACTGAGGCATCACAAACGGAACAGGAGGGAAGAGGTGTGTAATGCCTTTTAGGAACCTGTTAACAACAGGGGACTTGAAAAGGGAGGGCTGATCAGGAAGCCTGAGGAAGGCAGAGATGGCACAAAGATAGCCCTTGATGGTACCCAGGGCAGAACCCTGTTGGGCCAGGGAAAGAAGGAACAGAAGAACCTCAGAAAGAGGGGCAGAGAGGGGATTCACAGCCTTTGCTGTGCACCATGCCACAAACTTGTTCCACCTGCAGGCGTATACCACCTTAGTGGAGGGACGCCTGGCTGCCAGAATCACATCACAAACTTCGGGAGGCAAGTAGAAAGGAATCAACTGCCGCCGCTCAATCTCCATGCAAGCAGGTGGAGGCTGGACAGGTTCGGGTGGAGGACCGTCCCCTGCTGCTGCGACAGAAGATCCTCCCGAAGAGGCAGACGGACCGGGGGATCGACGCTCATACTGAGTAGCTCGGGATACCAAACTCTTCGAGCCCAGTCCGGAGCCACAAGGATGACTTGGGCCCGGTCGCGCCGAATCTTCTTCAACACTCTGGGTAGAAGTGGTATAGGCGGAAAGGCGTACAACAGACCGCAACTCCACTCGCGACGAAAAGCGTCGCCGAGCGAGTGCCGCCTTGGAAATTCCAACGCGCAGAACTGATGACATTGCGCGTTCTCTTCGGTGGCGAATAGATCTAACCAAGGCTCTCCCCACTGCAGAAAGAGTCCTTGCGCCACTTCCGAGTGAAGACGCCATTCGTGATCCATCATGCACCTGCGGCTGAGTTCGTCCGCCCTGGCGTTCAGGGAACCGGCCAGGTGTTGAACCATCAGGAACATGCCCTGATGTTCCAGCCATGTCCAGAGGCGCAGAGCCTCCTGACAGAGGGTCCACGACCCCACCCCGCCTTGTTTGTTGCAGTACCACATGGCGGTGGTGTTGTCTGTGAACACCTGCACTACCTTCCCTTTGACAAAGGGAAGGAATGCCTTGAGTGCAAGTCGGATCGCCCGGAGCTCCAGAATGTTGATATGGAGCCGGGACTCTGCCGGAGACCAGAGGCCTCTGATCTCCGCCTCTCCCATGTGACCGCCCCATCCCAGAAGGGACGCGTCCGTCACACACTGTGTGCTCTGGCTGGGGAAGGGAGAGGGATCTGCCCATGACCCATTGCCGGTTCGAGAGCCACCACTGCAACTGTTTTGCAGTCCCCTCCGAGATCTGGATGTGATCGGACAGGTTGCCCTGGTGCTGCGCCCACTGGAACTTCAGGTCCCACTGCAGAGCCCGCATATGCCATCTGGCATGATCGACCAGCAGGATGCAGGAGGCCATGAGGCCCAGCAGCCTCAGGGTCATCCGTACCGAAACCCAGGATAAAGGCTGAAAGATCGGAATCATAGCCTGAATATCCCGGACTCGCCGTTCGGGAGGATAGGCCCGAAACTGCGTCGTGTCCAGAACTGCTCCGATGAAAAGGAGCTGTGGAGAAGGAATCAGATGCGACTTCGGCACATTGATGGAGAACCCCAGCGAGTGCAGGAGTTCGGCCGTAGTCTGGAGGTGGGAGACGACTGCCTGGGACGAGCCCGCCTTCAGCAGCCAGTCGTCGAGGTAGGGGAAGACTGGAACCCCTGCCCGGCGCAGATGAGCTGCGACCACCGCCATCACTTTCGTGAACACCCGAGGGGCACTTGTAAGGCCAAAGGGGAGCACGGTGAACTGAAAATGCTCGAGGCCTACCGTGAACCGCAGGTAACGCCGGTGGGCCGGCAGGACGGGGATGTGAAAATAAGCGTCCTGCAAGTCCAACGCTACCAAACAGTCTCCAGGGTCGAGGGCAGTCCAGACCTGAGCTAGGGTGAGCATCTTGAACTTCTCCTTCCGGAGGAAGCGATTGATGTTCCGGAGGTCTAAGATAGGACGCATGTCCTCCTTGTCCTTTTTGGGCACCAGAAAGTAGTGGGAGTACCAACCACGTCCTACTTCTGGGGTCGGAACATGCTCGATGGCCCTCTTGGCCAAGAGGGCCTTGACTTCCTTCTGCAGAAGCACCAAGTGATCCCCTGACATGCGGTGGAATGGAGGTGGCATGGCTGGGGGGGTGGTCTCGAAGGGGAGGGAGTAGCCCCTTCGGACAATGTCCAAGACCCACCTGTCCGAGGTGATGGCACGCCAGTGGTGCAGGTGATGGCGGACCCTGCCCCCTACTAGCATGCTGTGCACCTGAAAGGAAGGACTAGGAGGGCTTGGAGGCCGCGGACGGGGCGGAGTTGGTGGCCTGACCCGCACGCTGGTTGCCGGACCCGCCACGGCGGAAGCCACGTCCTCGGCCACGCGAAGACGCTTGCTGCGCGGGCCGGTGGCTGGGCAGCGGACGTGACTGGGCGCCCCTTCCGTGGCCACGAAAGGGGCGAAAAGCAGAGGTTAGCGGAGGGCGCACAACAGAAAGGCCCAGGGACTTGGCAGTAGCCCGTGAGTCCTTAAAACGCTCCAGCGCATGGTCTGCTTTGGAACCAAAAAGACCGACTCCATCAAAGGGCATGTCCATGAGTGTATTCTGGACATCACCCGAGAAACCAGTTGTTCTCAGCCAGGCGTGGCGACGCAGCGCCACCGTCGTTGCAAGCGATCTGCCCAGCGAGTCGGCGGTATCAAGGCCACAACGTATGGTGTACTTTGCCGCATCCCTACCTTCCGCAATGGTGCGGGTAAGCAGTGTCTGGACCTCCTCAGAACACTGGGGCAAAACGGCCGCCACCGAATCCCACAGAGAGTGGGAATATCGGCCCAAAAGGCAAGCGGTGTTGACGGACCGCAAGCCAGCACTGGAGGAAGAAAAGGCCTTCTTCCCAAATTGGTCCAGGCGTTTGGATTCCCTATCCGGAGGGGCGGTAGGGAAGGCGGTTTGGGAGGCAGAGGCTTGGACAACCAAGCTCTCGGGGGTGGGATGTTGAGAGAGAAACAAGGGTTCGCCCGGAGCAGGGCGATGGCGTCGGGCCACGTTCCTATCCACAGGAGCCCCTGTGGTGGGCTTGGACCAGGTGCTCAAAAGAACGTCAGACAGTGCATCATTAAATGGCAGCAATGGCTCCGAGGAGGTAGCTGCCGGCTGAAGCACTTCCGTCAGGAGGTTAGTCCTGACAGCCACAGTAGGCAATTGGAGGTGCAAGGCTCCAGCTGCTCTACGCAACACCGTTGCGAAATTTGCTCCCTCCTCCGTAGCCACGGAAGGAGGAGACAGCATGCCAGAGTCAGGAGAAGTGTCCAGACCACTGGCATCCCCAAGTTCCTCTGCCCAGTCCTGATCATACTCACACTGCTGTGTGAGAGGGTCTTCCGACCCCTCCCAGCTCTCCTGGTCCTCCTCTGGCTCAAAATATGGAGGAGGCGGGACATCTGGGACCCAAGGTCTCATTGGCGCCGGCGTCGAGCGACGTCGTTCCGGCTCCATGTCCGGAACCGGAGAGAACCGGGGAACGACGCTGCCCGGAGCCCCGGGCGGCGTCAGGAACGGCACCGGGGACATCGGCGCCGGTGGAGGCGTGGTTAGGTCAACCGGCGTCGATCGGGGTTGCAGTACCACCGGAGCCGGGATCGAGGCCGGAGCCGAGGCCGAGATCAAGGCTGGTGGAACGGGCGACGACGGGACCGGAGTCGTCGGCGACGCCGGAGCAACCCCATCAGGGCCCGCAGGGCCCGAAGGCGCACCGGAGGTACCTTGAGGCCCGAAGAGGCGGGCCATGGCCGACAGGAATTCCTGTATTTGACCCGGAGTCGGCCCGAACCCGGAAAGGACGGGTAATGCGGGGGCGGCTCCACAGGCACGTCCAGGGCGGCGGGGCGGGGACGGTGCCGACAGGGGCCTCAGCCGAGTCACGAGACCGGCGAGGCGAAGTCTTAGAGCGATGATGCTTCTTAGACTTTTTGTGCTTCGACTTTCCCGAGTGCGAAGACTTGGACTCAGACGACCGGCGGGGGCTCCGCGACCGGCCCCTCGACCTCTCACGGGACCGGGGCTTGGTGCGGCGCGGAGCCGACTGCCGGACCTCGAGGAGCTTTCCAGACCGCTCTCGCAAAGCCTTCGGGTGTAAGGCCCGGCAGTCCGGGCACGACTTTGTGTCGTGGTCTCGGCCGAGACAGTAGAGACACTCTAAGTGCGGGTCTGTGATCGACATCATTCGCCCACAGACGTCGCATGGCTTGAAGCCGGGCATCCCTACCGACACCTAGGAGTCGAGATGACTCGAAAAGAAACAGTGGAAAAATCTCCAAAAATGTAGTCAAAAATTGACTAGGGCACTGCTCTTCCCGGATCTGCGCTTACTGGCGTGGAAAAAAGAAGAACTGACGTCAGCGCGCAGGGGCGGCGTCTAAGTACTGCCTGCGACGTCATCCCGGCGATCACGACGCCGACGACGGACGCGGAGCCGCACGACGCCGCCTACCGACGCGCAAGGGTACTGCTATGCAAAAACTTTCCGGATCCAGCCTGACGCCTGGGGATATTCTAAGGTAAGGAATCTGTCACTAACGTGTCTCTTTCAGATATATATCTTGCAGCGGAACACCGCGGCCTAAAGACGTGGTAGCAGCCGTTGCCCTGGTGGAATGGGCCCGCAGCCCAACAGGAGGCTCCATCTTAGCCAAAGAATAGCAGGCTTTGATACACAAGGTGACCCAGCGGGAGATGGTTCTCTTGTGCACCGCCCGACCTTTTTTGGCGCCCACATAGCCAACAAAGAGCTGGTCGTCCACCCGGAAGTGTTGTGTGCGGTTGATATAAAAGGAAAGCGCACGTTTTGGGTCCAGACGGTGGAGCCTCTCTTCCTCTCTGGAAGGATGCGGAGGCGGAAAGAAGGTGGGCAAGGTGATGGTCTGCCCAATGTGGAAGGCAGTAACCACCTTTGGCAAGAAGGACGGACGCGTCCTAAAGCACAAGTTACTAACTTGTGTAACGATATATCTGTAAGAGACAGTAGTTAGTGACAGATTCCTTACCTTAGAATATCCCCAGGCGTCAGGCTGGATCCGGAAAGTTTTTTGCGTAGCAGTACCCTTGCGCGTCGGTAGGCGGCGTCGTGCGGCTCCGCGTCCGTCGTCGGCGTCGTGATCGCCGGGATGACGTCGCGGGCAGTACTTAGGCGCCGCCCCTGCGCGCTGACGTCAGTTCTGTACACGACTTTCCGCGCCAGGAGCGCAGAGCCATGCAAGAAGCTGACATAGGTGTCTGAAAAATACTAGGGCCCTGAAAGGGATGTCCTTAACCCTAGAAATCAGTTCGCAGAACGGGGAGGATGGGTGGGGCGGTAGGAATCTGTCACTAACTACTGTCTCTTACAGATATATCGTTACACAAGTTAGTAACTTGTGCATCTGAAAGAGACACGTTAGTGACAGATTCCTTACCTTAGAATAGATACCCCAGCAATACCAACCCCGGTGGTGGGTCTGCGAACAAAGATCAGACAAGGAAGTCCTGGAGGACAGAACGGCCAAAGAAGCCGTCCCTCCGGACCTGACTGTCAAGGCAGTAATGCTTTGTAAACGTGTGCAGCGAGGCCCACGTAGCTGCCTGACAGATAACCGGCAGCGGAACACCGCGGCCCAAGGCCGTGGTAGCAGCCGTTGCCCTGGTGGAATGGGCACGCAGCCCAACAGGAGGCTCCTTCTTAGCCAAAGAATAGCAGGTCTTGATGCACAAGGTAACCCAGCGGGAGATGGTCCTCTTGTGCACCGCCCGACCTTTTTGGCGCCCACGTAGCCAACAAAGAGCTGGTCATCCACCCGGAAGTGTTTTGTGCGGTCAATATAGAAAGAGAGCGCACGTTTTGGGTCCAGACGGTGGAGCCTCTCTTCCTCTCTGGAAGGATGCGGAGGCGGAAAGAAGGTGGGCAAAGTGATGGTCTGCCCAATGTGGAAAGCAGTAACCACCTTTGGCAAGAAGGACGGACGCGTCCGAAGAACAACCTTGTCTGGATGAACAGACAGAAAGGGAGGTTTGCAAGATAGAGCCTGGAGCTCACTCACCCGCCGAGCGGAGGTGATGGCCACCAGAAAGGCTGTCTTCAGAGTCAGAAGACGAAGAGGACAGTTATGTAGAGGCTCAAAGGGAGCGCACATTAAAAAGATAAGAACCAAGTTCAAGTCCCACTGAGGCATCACAAACGGAACAGGAGGGAAGAGGTGAGTAATGCCTTTTAAGAACCTGTTAACAACAGGGGACTTGAAAAGGGAGGGCTGATCAGGGAGCCTGAGGAAGGCCGAGATAGCACAAAGATAACCCTTGATGGTACCCAGGGCAGAACCCTGTTGGGCCAAAGAGAGAAGGAACAGAAGGACCTCAGAAAGAGGGGCAGAAAGGGGATTCACAGCCTTTGCTGTGCACCATGCCACAAATTTGTTCCACCTGCAGGCGTATACCACCTTAGTGGAGGGACGCCTGGCTGCCAGAATCACATCACAAACTTCGGGAGGCAAGTCGAAAGGAATCAACTGCCGCCGCTCAATCTCCACGCAAGCAGGTGTAGACTGGACAGGTTCGGGTGGAGGACCGTCCCCTGCTGCTGCGACAGAAGATCCTCCCGAAGAGGCAGACGGATCGGGGGATCTACGCTCATATTGAGTAGCTCGGGATACCAAACTCTTCGAGCCCAGTCCGGAGCCACAAGAATGACTTGGGCCCGGTCGTGCCGAATCTTCTTCAACACTCTGGGTAGAAGTGGTATAGGCGGAAAGGCGTACAATAGACCGCAACTCCACTCGTGACGAAAGCGTCGCCGAGCGAGTGCCGCCTTGGAAATTCCAACGCGCAGAACTGATGACATTGCGCGTTCTCTTCGGTGGCGAATAGATCTAACCAAGGCTCTCCCCACTGTAGAAAGAGTCCTTGCGCCACTTCCGAGTGAAGACGCCATTCGTGATCCATCATGCATCTGCGGCTGAGTTCGTCCGCCCTGGCGTTCAGGGAACCTGCCAGGTGTTGAACCACCAGGAACATGCCCTGATGTTCCAGCCATGTCCAGAGGCGCAGAGCCTCCTGACAAAGGGTCCACGACCCCACCCCGCCTTGTTTGTTGCAGTACCACATGGCGGTGGTGTTGTCTGTGAACACCTGCACTACCTTCCCTTTGACAGAGGGAAGGAATGCCTTGAGTGCAAGTCGGATCGCCCGGAGCTCCAGAAGGTTGATATGGAGCCGGGACTCCGCCGGAGACCAGAGGCCTCTGATCTCCGCCTCTCCCATGTGACCGCCCCATCCCAGAAGGGACGCGTCCGTCACAACTGTGTGCTCTGGCTGGGGAAGGGAGAGGGATCTGCCCATGACCCATTGCCGGTTCGAGAGCCACCACTGCAACTGTTTTGCAGTCCCCTCCGAGATCTGGACGTGATCGGACAGGTCGCCCTGGTGCTGCGCCCACTGGAACTTCAGGTCCCACTGCAGAGCCCGCATATGCCATCTGGCATGAGTGACCAGCAGGATGCAGGAGGCCATGAGGCCCAGCAGCCTCAGGGTCATCCGTACCGAAACCCAGGATAAGGGCTGAAAGATCGGAATCATAGCCTGAATATCCCGGACTCGCCGTTCGGGAGGATAGGCCCGAAACTGCGTCGTGTCCAGAACTGCTCCGATGAAAAGGAGCTGTGGAGAAGGAATCAGATGCGACTTTGGCACATTGATGGAGAACCCCAGCGAGTGCAGGAGTTCGGCCGTAGTCTGGAGGTGGGAGACAACTGCCTGGGACGAGCCCGCCTTCAGCAGCCAGTCGTCGAGGTAGGGGAAGACTGAAACCCCTGCCCGGCGCAGATGAGCTGCGACCACCGCCATCACTTTCGTGAACACCCGAGGGGCACTGGTAAGGCCAAAGGGGAGCACGGTGAACTGAAAATGCTCGAGGCCTACCGTGAACCGAAGGTATCGCCGGTGGGCCGGCAGGACGGGGATGTGGAAATAGGCGTCCTGCAAGTCCAACGCTACCAACCAGTCTCCGGGGTCGAGGGCAGTCAAGACCTGAGCTAGGGTGAGCATCTTGAACTTCTCCTTCCGGAGGAAGCGATTGACGTTCCGGAGGTCCAAGATAGGACGCATGTCCTCCTTGTCCTTTTTGGGCACCAGAAAGTAGTGGGAGTAGCAACCACGCCCTACTTCTGGGGTCGGAACATGCTCGATGGCCCTCTTGGCCAAGAGGGCCGTTACTTCCTTCTGTAGAAGCACCAAGTGATCCCCTGACATGCGGTGGAATTGAGGTGGCATGGCTGGGGGGTGGTCTCGAAGGGGAGGGAGTAGCCCCTTCGGACAATGTCCAAGACCCACTTGTCCGAGGTGATGGGACGCCAGTGGTGAAGGTGATGGCGGACCCTGCCCTCGACTGGCGTGCTGTGCACCTGAAAGGAGGGACTAGGAGGGCTTGGAGGCCGCGGACGGGTTGGAGGTGGTGGCCTGACCCGCACGCTGGTTGCCCGAACCGCCACGGCGGTATCCACGTCCTCGGCCACGCGAAGGCGCTTGCTGCGCGGGCCGTTGGCCGGGCTGTGGACGTGACTGGGCGCCCCTTCCGTGGCCACGAAAGGGGCGAAAAGCAGACGTTTGCGGAGGGCGCACAACAGCAAGGCCCAGGGACTTAGCAGTAGCCCGTGAGTCCTTGAAACGCTCCAGCGCATGGTCTGCCTTCGAACCAAAAAGACCGACTCCATCAAAGGGCATGTCCATGAGAGTATTCTGGACATCCCCTGAAAAACCAGTGGTTCTTAGCCAGGCGTGGCGACGCAGCGCCACCGTCGTTGCAAGCGATCTGCCCAGCGAGTCGGCGGTATCAAGGCCACAGCGGATGGTATATTTAGCCGCATCACGCCCTTCCGCAATAGCGCGGGTAAGCAGTGTCTGGACCTCCTCAGAACACTGCGGCAAAACATCAGCCACCGAATCCCACAGGGAGTGGGTGTATCGGCCCAAGAGGCAAGCGGTATTAACAGACCGCAAGCCAGCACTGGAGGAAGAGAAAGCCTTCTTCCCAAAGTGATCCAGGCGCTTGGATTCCCTATCCGGAGGGGCGGTAGGGAAGGCTGTTTGGGAGGCAGAGGCTTGGACAACCAAGCTCTCAGGGGTGGGGTGTTGGGAGAGAAACAGGGGGTCGCCCGGAGCCGGGCGATGGCGTCGGGCCACGTTCCTATCCACAGGAGCCCCTGTGGTGGGTTTGGACCAGGCACCCAAAAGAACGTCAGTGAGTGCATCGTTGAACGGCAGCACAGGCTCCGAAGAGGAGGCCGCCGGCTGAAGCACTTCAGTCAGGAGGTTAGTCCTGACGGCCACTGTAGGCAACTGGAGATTTAAGGCTCCAGCAGCTCTACGCAACACCGTTGCAAAATTAGCCCCCTCCTCCGTTGCCACAGGAGGAGACAGCATGCCAGAGTCGGGGAGGTATCCAGCCCACTGGCATCCCCAAGTTCCTCAACCCAGTCCGGGTCAAACTCGCACTGTTGTGTGAGAGGGTCGTCAGACCCTCCCAGCTCTCCTGGTCCTCCTCAGGTTGAAAAGATGGAGGAGGAGGGACATAAGGGACCCAAGGCCTCATCGGCGCGGGAACCGGCGTCGGGCGACGCCGGTCCGGCTCCATGTCCGGACCCGGGAGAACCGGGGAACGACGCCGCCCGGAGCCCCGGACGGCGTCGGAAACGGCACCGGGGACATCGGCGTCGGCGGAGGCGTGGTTAGGTCAACCGGCGTCGATGGGGGTTGCGGCACCACCGGAACCGGGGTCGAGGCCGGGGCCGGAGCCGAGGCCGGGACGAAGGCTGGTGGGACAGGCGACGCCGGGACCGGAGTCGACGGCGACGCCGGAGCAACCCCATCAGGGCCCGCGGGGCCCGAAGGCGCACCGGAGGGACCTTGAGGCCCGAAGAGGCGGGCCATGGCCGACAGGAATTTCTGTACTCCGGCCGGAGTCGCCCCGAACCCGGGAAGGACGGGTAATGCGGGGGCAACTCGACAGGCACGTCCGGGGCCGCGGGGCGGGGACGGTGCCGACAGGGACCTCAGCCGAGTCGCGCGACCGGCGAGGCGAAGTCTTAGAGCGATGACGCCGCTTAGACTTCTTGTGCTTCGACTTACCGGAGGAGCGCGAAGACTTGGATTCCGACGAACGGCGGGGACTCCGCGTCCGGCCCCTAGACCTCTCCTGGGACCGGGGCTTGCTGCGGCGCGGAGCCGACTGCCGGACTTCAAGGAGCTTTCGAGACCGCTCTCGCAAAGCCTTCGGATGAAGTTTCCGGCAGTCAGGGCACGACTTTGTGTCGTGGCCTCGGCCGAGACAGAAGAGACACTCGAGGTGGGGGTCCGTGATGGACATCATACGACCACATTCCTCGCAGGGCTTAAAGCCGGGCATCCCTACGACACCTTAGGAGTCGTGAAGACTCGTTGAAGAGAACAGTGAAAAATTTCACAAAAAAGATAGTCAAAAAGTGACTAGGGCACTGCTCTTCCCGGATCTGCGCTTACTGGCGCGGAAAAAGAAGAACTGACGTCAGCGCGCAGGGGCGGCGCCTAAGTACTGCCCGCGACGTCATCCCGGCGATCACGACGCCGACGACGGACGCGGAGCCGCACGACGCCGCCTACCGACGCGCAAGGGTACTGCTACGCAAAAAACTTTCCGGATCCAGCCTGACGCCTGGGGATATTCTAAGGTAAGGAATCTGTCACTAACGTGTCTCTTTCAGATAACAACCTTGTCTGGATGGACAGACAGAAAGGGAGGTTTGCATGATAGAGCCTGGAGCTCACTCACCCGCCGAGCGGAGGTGATGGCCACCAGAAAGGCTGTCTTCAAAGTAAGAAGACGAAGAGGACAGTTATGTAGAGGCTCAAAGGGAGCGCACATTAAAAGGTAAGAACCAAGTTTAAGTCCCACTGAGGCATGACAAACGGAACAGGAGGGAAGAGGTGTGTAATGCCTTTTAGAAACCTGTTAACAACAGGGGACTTAAAAAGAGAGGGCTGATCAGGGAGCCTGAGGAAGGCCGAGATTGCACAAAGATAGCCCTTGATGGTACCCAGGGCAGAACCCTGTTGGGCCAGAGAAAGAAGGAACAGAAGAACCTCAGAAAGAGGGGCAGAGAGGGGATTCACAGCCTTTGCTGTGCACCATGCCACAAACTTGTTCCACCTGCAGGCGTATACCACCTTAGTGGAGGGACGCCTGGCTGCCAGAATCACATCACAAACTTCGGGAGGCAAGTCGAAAGGAATCAACTGCCGCCGCTCAATCTCCACGCAAGCAGGTGGAGACTGGACAGGTTCGGGTGGAGGACCGTCCCCTGCTGCTGCGACAGAAGATCCTCCCGAAGAGGCAGACGGATCGGGGATCGACGCTCATACTGAGTAGCTCGGGATACCAAACTCTTCGAGCCCAGTCCGGAGCCACAAGGATGACTTGGGCCCGGTCGTGCCGAATCTTCTTCAACACTCTGGGTAGAAGTGGTATAGGCGGAAAGGCGTACAACAGACCGCAACTCCACTTGCGACGAAAAGCGTCGCCGAGCGAGTGCCGCCTTGGAAATTCCAACGCGCAGAACTGATGACATTGCGCGTTCTCTTCGGTGGCGAATAGATCTAACCAAGGCTCTCCCCACTGCAGAAAGAGTCCTTGCGCCACTTCCGAGTGAAGACGCCATTCGTGATCCATCATGCACCTGCGGCTGAGTTCGTCCGCCCTGGGGTTCAGGGAACCTGCCAGGTGTTGAACCATCAGGAATATGCCCTGATGTTCCAGCCATGTCCAGAGGCGCAGAGCCTCCTGACATAGGGTCCACGACGCCACCCCGCCTTGTTTGTTGCAGTACCACATGGCGGTGGTGTTGTCTGTGAACACCTGCACTACCTTCCCTTTGACAGAGGGAAGGAATGCATTGAGTGCAAGTCGGATCGCCCGGAGCTCCAGAAGGTTGATATGGAGCCGGGACTCCGCCGGAGACCAGAGGCCTCTGATCTCCGCCTCTCCCATGTGACCGCCCCATCCCAGAAGGGACGCGTCCATCACGACTGTGTGCTCTGGCTGGGGCAGGGAGAGGGATCTGCCCATGACCCATTGCCGGTTCGAGAGCCACCACTGCAACTGTTTTGCAGTCCCCTCCGAGATCTGGACGTGATCGGAGAGGTTGCCCTGGTGCTGCGCCCACTGGAACTTCAGGTCCCACTGCAGAGCCCGCATATGCCATCTGGCATGATCGACCAGCAGGATGCAGGAGGCCATGAGGCCCAGCAGCCTCAGGGTCATCCGTACCGAAACCAAGGATAGAGGCTGAAAGATCGGAATCATAGCCTGAATATCCCGGACTCGCCGTTCGGGAGGATAGGCCCGAAACTGCGTCGTGTCCAGAACTGCTCCGATGAAAAGGAGCTGTGGAGAAGGAATCAGGTGCGACTTCGGCACATTGATGGAGAACCCCAGCGAGTGCAGGAGTTCGGCCGTAGTCTGGAGGTGGGAGACGACTGCCTGGGACGAGCCCGCCTTCAGCAGCCAGTCGTCGAGGTAGGGGAAGACTGGAACCCCTGCCCGGCGCAGATGAGCTGCGACCACCGCCATTACTTTCATGAACACCCGAGGGGCACTTGTGAGGCCAAAGGGGAGCACGGTGAATTGTAAATGCTCGAGGCCCACCATGAACCGCAGGTAACGCCGGTGGGCCGGCAGGACGGGGATGTGGAAATAAGCGTCCTGCAAGTCCAACGCTACCATCCAGTCTCCAGGGTCTAGGGCAGTCAAGACCTGAGCTAAGGTGAGCATCTTGAACTTCTCCTTCCGGAGGAAGCGATTGACGTTCCGGAGGTCCAAGATAGGACGCATGTCCTCCTTGCCCTTTTTGGGCACCAGAAAGTAGTGGGAGTAGCAACCACGTCCTACTTCTGGGGTCGGAACGCGCTCGATGGCCCTCTTGGCCAAGAGGGCCGCAACTTCCTTCTGAAGAAGCACCAAGTGATCCCCTGACATGCGGTGGAATTGAGGTGGCATGGCTGGGGGGGTGGTCTCGAAGGGGAGGGAGTAGCCCCTTCGGACAATGTCGAAGACCCACCTGTCCGAGGTGATGGCACGCCAGTGGTGAAGGTGATGGCGGACCCTGCCCCCTACTGGCGTGCTGTGCACCTGAAAGGAAGGACTAGGAGGGCTTGGAGGCCGCGGACGGGGCGGGGTTGGTGGCCTGACCCGCACGCTGGTTGCCTGACCCGTCACGGCGGGAGCCACGTCCTCGGCCACGCGAAGACGCTTGCTGCGCAGGCCGGTGGCTGGGCAGCGGACGTGACTTGGCGCCCCTTCTGTGGCCACGAAAGGGGCAAAAAGCAGATGGCTGCGGAGGGCGTACAGCAGAAAGGCCCAGGGACTTGGCCGTAGCCCGTCAGTCCTTAAAACGCTCCAGCGCATGGTCTGCCTTGTTCCCAAAAAGACCGACCCCATCAAAGGGCATGTCCATAAGAGTGTTCTGGACATCACCCGAGAAACCAGTGGTTCTCAGCCAGGCGTGACGGCGCAGCGCCACTGTCGTTGCAATTGATCTACCCAGCGAGTCGGCGGTATCAAGGCCACATCTAATGGTAAATTTAGCTGCATCTCTTCCTTCCGCAATGGCGCGAGAAAGCAGTGTCTGGACCTCCTCAAAACACTGGGGCAAAGCTTGCGCCACCGAGTCCCACAGAGAGTGGGAATATCGGCCCAAAAGGCAAGCGGTGTTGACAGACCGCAAGCCAGCACTGGAGGAAGAAAAGACCTTCTTCCCAAATTGATCCAGGCGTTTGGATTCCTTATCTGGAGGAGCGGTAGGGAAGGCGGTTTGGGATGCAGAGGCTTGGACAACCAAGCTCTCAGGAGTGGGGTGTTGGGAGAGGAACAGGGGGTCGCCCGGAGCGGGGCGATGGCGTCGGGCCACGTTCCTATCCACAGGAGCCCCTGTGGCGGGCTTGGACCAGGTGCCCAAAAGAACGTCAGAAAGTGCGTAATTAAACGGCAGCAGTGGCTCCGAGGAGGTAGCCGCCGGCTGAAGCACTTCCGTCAGGAGGTTAGTCCTGACGGCCACTGTAGGCAATTGGAGGTGTAAGGCCCCAGCTGCTCTACGCAACACCGTTGCAAAGTTTGCTCCCTCCTCCGTTGCCACGGAAGGAGGAGACAGCATGCCAGGGTCAGGGGAGGTGTCCAGCCCACTGGCATCCCCAAGTTCCTCAGCCCAGTCCTGTTCGTACTCACACTGCCGTGTGAAAGGGTCCTCCGACCCCTCCCAGTCCAAGGAGAAGGAGGGACACGCGGGACCCAAGGTCTCAACGGCGTCGGAGCCGGCGTCGAGCGACACTGGTCCGGCGCGTGTCCGGATCCGGAGAGAACCGGGGAACGACGCCGCCCGGAGCCCCGGGCGGCGTCGGAAACGGCACCGGAGACATCGGCGCCGGCGGAGGCGTAGTTAGGTCAACCGGCGTCGATGGGGGTTGCGGCAGCACCGGAGCCGGGATCGGGGCCGGGTCCGAGGCTGGTATGACAGGCGGCACCGGGACCGGAGTCGTCGGCGGCACCGGGGAAACCCCATCAGGGCTCGCGGGGCCCGAAGGCGCACCGGGGGGACCTTGAGGCCCGAAGAGGCGGACCTTCGCAGTCGACAGACTCGTGAGAAAAAACAGTGAAAAATCACCAAAAATATAGTCAAAAAATGACTAGGGCACTGCTCTTCCCGGATCTGCGCTTATTGGCGCAGAAAAAGAAGAACTGACGTCAGCGCGCAGGGGCGGCGTCTAAGTACTGCCCGCGACGTCATCCCGGCGATCACGACGCCGACGACGGACGCGGAGCCGCACGACGCCGCCTACCGACGCGCAAGGGTACTGCTACGCAAAAACTTTCCGGATCCAGCCTGACGCCTGGGGATATTCTAAGGTAAGGAATCTGTCACTAACGTGTCTCTTTCAGATCAGTACTTTAACAGTGCTAGGCAATCAGGCATGTGGAAACGCACTATGCAAGAGAATTACAGGGGATCCATGTCCCATCCCATTTAATGAACTTGCAAAACTAGAGGACTTAAGAAAAGGTGAAGGGGTGTGATTCAGGCTAGCTCCTGTGTATCCTAGGAAGGATGCTGTCAGATCCCCTCCCAGCACGCCTTTTGATGCATAACACTCAACATATTAATTGTGACTAGCTGGGTCCTTCTTCTGTTTCTATCTTTTTATTTATGTGTTTAATTAGAGTCTCAGACTGTCCTCAAATGATTGAAATGCTACTTTCTAGTGTTATAAAAATACCTAAAGAAACAATTATTAAATATTATGGATGCAGAAGCATCCAAATGACCAATCATGCACAAGATCGCAGCTGGTTGTGTGGCATGCCCGATTCATACCAGTAAGTTGGGTACAAAAAAGGAAATTTCATTACTAGGTTTCCTATCAGATACTCATAATGCCACCACTAGCTCCCTTTCTCCGTGAAGAGCTCACAGTCACTCTGCCACTGCCAGATGCAACCACTGGACTTCTGATTGTATTCCGCAGTATGTTTACTGTAAACAACATCTGAGTAATCACCCCTACCAATCGGGAATACCCTGTACTCTCAGGTGTTAAGCTAGTGATGTCATGTGGCTTTTCACTATAAGGTGCTCAGTTACTCTTTGGAACTAGATCTGTACTAAATAAGTACTACAAGCTACTCGTCACTCAAAATGAAAATCTACAACACGTGTATGCAATAGTAAGCTTCCAAATCCTACAAGTTGCTTACTGTAAATGGAAAACACTATACAGAAGAGAGAATAACAGTTTTATATATTCTCCTAGGAGGTGTCCCTTTACTGTAACATTCGGTGCAATGCAACTTTTCTAAGAAATTTGGGGATTGAAGGGGAAAAAAAGCTGCATTAGGAAGAGCACAGCTTCTGGAAGTGGGCCTGGCTTCCTCTAGCTCAGACTCCTGTAAAGTGGGTTTAATAAGAAGAAAAAACTCTTGTAATACTAAACGTGAGCGTAAAACTATGAAGATAGGAGGCCCACTTCCATTATATGAATTAGAATTTCAAAATTCTTTCTCGGGATGCAGAAATGAAGATGAAATCACTCCAATGCATAAGGTATAGTTTGGTACAGAACCTGTGACACTACAAAATGGTTGAAGAGGCGGCTAATGCTGGCCTGCAATGAGGAACAATAGGCCCTAACCCTCCAAACTATGAGCCAATGTATTGTTTTTCTTATGATGCAAATCCAAACTCTTGCACCAAAGAAGCATATATCTGCCTGAAATGAAACCGATAAAACCAGCAGCCAACCTCTCAGATCATAATACACTCCAAGAACTACACTAAATAGGCATTTATTGAAAATGCCAACAGACATGAAGTGCCCAACTGAAAAGACAATCATTTTCTTCTTTCGATGTGCCCGACATAAGAGCTGCAAAACAAACCGATGAAGCTCTCCAGCTACTCCTCTCTGATCCCAAAGTCATACACCTATAAGCTCAATGAGTAAACATTTGCCACTCAACCTAGAGATGGGCCAGAACACAACACTCCGAACTTATCACAGGATGACACTCGTGCCTGTCTGCGACAAAAGCATCAAAACTGCGTGGAAAGGCATCCCTGGGCAGCCGACAGCTCTACAAAGTCAACTGCGCATAACAGCAATGCCGTTAACAAACAACATATTATATGCTTTCAGCTGTTCTCAAACTGTGAAAACGTCGGTACTGGCTTGAGTTTTGTGAGATGTAAACACTTATGTACTAACTTAAATGATACTTCAATAGACTTCGCTTGCTGCCTGCCACATAGTTCATATGCCAGCAGCATGTCATCTCACAGAACTCTTAAAAAAAAAACTGCCCTCTCTTCGGACTCCTAAATGCTAAATGGTTGTTAAAGCATTTGATGGAAGTGAACGGTGTCACCAAATAACAGCTGTATGTCATCTATCCATGAAGTCTCATCACTGCAACAATTTCGATTAACTCACATGCAGGGGCGTAGCTTCAGAAGGGTGTTTGGGGTGTTATACTCCCCTAATAAATGTATTTTCTGGAAACTTGTTGGGTACAGGTACTTTCACTCGGGTATGGTGAGGTGGTTGTCGGATTTCACAAGAAGCTTTTACATACTTTTTAAACGCACACTCACTCTCTCTGCTTTGAAAGTCATCAAAAATGTTAGTTATTTTACAAAATATTGTTTTTTTCTCTCCCTTAGTACCCTACCAATTCGCATTCGTCTCCCTTTCCACTGCCCCTTTGTCCACTCTCATGTGCCCTGCTTGTCGTGTAATGTATTTTGACATTATATGCCAGCCTGATTGTTGGAAAATCTGAAACTCACATGGGATTCCTCTCATTCATCTTTTGCCGATTCACAGCTTAACTTCCAAGAATGATGGTGATGCCAGCACCCCATCGGGAGGCCACAACCCCTAACAGAAAACCTGCAAATAAATATTATTATCGGTTCATGGGCGTCTGGGCAGACTTTTATTCTGGGGGAGGACTGTAATGCTCACTGACGTGCAAATTCATCAAGGCGACCTAAACCGAGTGGAAAGACTATAGCATATTTTATTTAAAAATAACAAGCCGTGCTTATGGCTGCCCCAAACATCTTATGGTTTCTTCCAGTTTTTACCAAAGGAGGAAGAAATCGCACACCTGTTTGTCAAAAGAATGCATGTCGGAAAAGCCAAGCATGATTCCGATTTCATCTTTGTGTTATGGCATTTTTTATGTGGGTTAATTGAAACTTGACTAATCCCTGACATTTATTTGGCTTTCCGGGGCACATTTCTGTGCTGCGGTTTGTCAGAGATCCTGTCTCTGCAGCACACATTTGGCGGCGATGCGTCAGAGGCTGCTCTACAAGGAACTTCTGGCTAAATCTTCGATTGTTTCAAGACTTGAAACTCACTGCTCTTTGTCAGTGTTTTTTAATCATTTTAATTCCTCTTTTTTTTTTTTACCATTCTAGCAGAGTTGCCACAAAGATTTGTGCCCCACCTGCTAAAAACAGACACTTGGACCTCCACGCAGACTTCAGTATTGAGCAAATGTTAACAATGCTATAAATAATGGTTCTGTTTATACGTTGGGAAAGATTCACTGCCGACACCATTAGGCATTAAATAAGGCTGTAACTCCCAACACGAAATGTAATTCAACGTGCGGCCAAAAACACATTTCTTAAGATAACACGAGACGTCTGTTGCTGACGTCACATAACTGGGGTCATGCAATCCAGAACATCTATTATATATGCTAGTAAAGACAGAGATATACCACAATGTAAACACATTTAAAAAAATACCCTCCAGAAGGCCAAAGATCTCAAAGCCAACTTTATTTATAAGTCCCCAACTCTAATCTAAATAAAGCTACAATATGCAGTGTTAGGTTAGTCTCACATACTGTGTCAACAAAGGTCATCAGGACAAGAGGCTTTACCTCAAACTGAAGTTCCTAGAGTAAAACCATACTCAGTAATGGAAAGATAAATGGAATAACACACATTGTAAAACTGAGTCCATCAAAACATACGATAACATAACGTTGTATTCTAAGATTTCCCAAGTCTTGTGTATTTATAGCCACCATGGAGGTATATATGGCTAAGTTGATTATGGTAGGCTCATGTCTAGATAAGTATATGAGCAACCTAGGGTAATTGAGCTTTTTAATAAATAACTGCACCTCGGGCAAAAAAGTGGGGCACTATTGTGCTCCACAGGGAGATAATGCCCTCCTGGACAATGGCATTCTGCCACCCTTCTCTTCCTCATTGTTCCTAAACATTCCCCCTACACCATCGGGCCCAATCTTGCTCCTGATTACTCCCCCTTTCCGCTGCAATCAACGGGAACGCATTCCTGCCCAACCTCAGGGCTTCACCCTCCCTAGTTGTCTTCAATTTCACGCACAAATCTCACCACTCTAACTGAGTCTAGCCTGTCTTGATCTCCTCAGCCCCACTCCCCCCAAAGAATGGTCATTTCCCTTACCTTCAAGCCTTCTACAATTCTGCCCTAGTGTATAACAAATATATCAATATGTATTATATTTAACGTCTGTATTGTCCCTTAGAAGGGCTTCTACTGTAATCCTTCACATCCTCTTCGCTAAGGTCTATGTAAACAATAACTCAAACTCTTGTAATATTGGTTTACTATGGACATCATTCCTTACTGAAATGATTTCTTGTTCAAATAAAAGAGAGCCTTCATTCAGTTTCAGGAGTACATTTCCTTTATACATGTCACTTAAATAGTAGCTAAATATTCATGTGGAAGTCAAATTGCCAATGAAAAACACATTTTTATTCAAAAACAGAAGCATTGGCAAGTTGTATATAAGTGCAAATAGTTCCCGGTCTCCTTTATTTTTTTCATAACCTACCGGTTCACACCCCAAGAACCACATTCTGCACCTTACATGGTATGCTGGGGACCTTTATTTGGAACAAAGGGTGTTGGCGCATTGCCCTCTGGAAGCTTCCTCTCCCGATTGACAGGGGAGGCTTCGGGGCTCCTAATTTGGAGCACTATTATCTGGAGGCACAGCTGCAGTGGCTGATGGAGCTCGGCCTCCCCATGCCAGACCGTGCTACCCGTCTGGTCCACAAGTTGTTCCTACCAACTGAGAAACTCCCTCCACAATCCACTAAACTCCTGACCATTGCGTACACCAGCTACGTTAGAAGCCTCCGGTTCACCCTGGCTCTGTCGTCTTATTCACCAGTGATACACATTAGTTCCATAGGCCCCTTGCAGGACCTCCTTGGCCGGAGGGAATAGTGCAATGGGAGGCTGAGGGAGTGGATAACTTGGGCGCGTTGTTTCAGAACTCTGCCCATGTGCCATTTGAACAGCTTAGTGCCGACCGTAACCTACCCTTGAACCATTTCCTAGCCTATCGGACTCTGCTACTTGAGCTGCAGCGCAACTGGCAGATCATGGACACAGGCCTGACGAACACTCCCATGTACATGCACTTCACATAATGGAAAATGGACGGCGCTTAATTACATGGTTCACACGCGCTATGGCTCACACACCGCAAAATAGGCTACTCCCTCTTTGACAACATTGGGAGAGTGACATAGGACGCACACTCGCAAAGAGTGAATGGGACAAGGTCCTTCTTTATCCATGTAAGGTCTTTCGCAAAGCGAAATTCCAGTATAACATACTCCACAGAGCGTACCTTACACCTGCACATTTGCACAGAATATATGGTAGCACATCCAGCTGTCCCAGATGTGATGCCCAGAAGCAAAACTATTGTGGGGTAAGGTCGCGATGCTCTGACAACTGTCACAGGGAGGGATGCCCTGTGCAGTATGGAAGTGGGTCTATTAGGGCTATTTAGATGGGGAAAAAACAGGAAAGCTACAAATCACTTTCTGGATCTAGCCCTGCACATGGCATGTAGGACTCTTGCCATGAAGTGGAAGGACACTCACATCCCTGGGCTGCCTTATTGGTTCGCTGCCACGTTAAAGTGGGGCAGTGCTGAGTCAGTAACCCTCTGTAGATAGGAGGCTAGAGGCTTACGCAGGACATCCATTGCGCTGGAGTGGGACCCACTACTGCATGAGTTGCAGGTGCTGTCAGATGAACTAGGGGATCATGAGTTGGATTTGGGACTGTAGCACAAGTTACTAACTTGTGTAACAATATATCTGTAAGAGACAGTAGTTAGTGACAGATTCCTTACCTTAGAATATCCCCAGGCGTCAGGCTGGATCCGGAAAGTTTTTTGCGTAGCAGTACCCTTGCGCGTCGGTAGGCGGCGTCGTGCGGCTCCGCGTCCGTCGTCGGCGTCGTGATCGCCGGGATTGACGTCGCGGGCAGTACTTAGGCGCCGCCCCTGCGCGCGGACGTCAGTTCTGTACACGACTTTCCGCGCCAGGAACGCAGAGCCATGCAAGAAGCTGACATAGGTGTCTGAAAAATACTAGGGCCCTGAAAGGGATGTCCTTAACCCTAGAAATCAGTTCGCAGAACGGGGAGGATGGGTGGGGCGGTAGGAATCTGTCACTAACTACTGTCTCTTACAGATATATCGTTACACAAGTTAGTAACTTGTGCATCTGAAAGAGACACGTTAGTGACAGATTCCTTACCTTAGAATAGATACCCCAGCAATACCAACCCCGGTGGAGGGTCTGCGAACAAAGATCAGACAAGGAAGTCCTGGAGGACAGAACGGCCAAAGAAGCCGTCCCTCCGGACCTGACTGTCAAGGCAGTAATGCTTTGTAAACGTGTGCAGCGAGGCCCACGTAGCTGCCTGACAGATAACCGGCAGCGGAACACCGCGGCCCAAGGCCGTGGTAGCAGCCGTTGCCCTGGTGGAATGGGCACGCAGCCCAACAGGAGGCTCCTTCTTAGCCAAAGAATAGCAGGTCTTGATGCACAAGGTCACCCAGCGGGAGATGGTTCTCTTGTGCACCGCCCGACCTTTTGGCGCCCACGTAGCCAACAAAGAGCTGGTCATCCACCCGGAAGTGTTTTGTGCGGTCAATATAGAAGGAGAGCGCACGTTTTGGGTCCAGACGGTGGAGCCTCTCTTCCTCTCTGGAAGGATGCGGAGGCGGAAAGAAGGTGGGCAAAGTGATGGTCTGCCCAATGTGGAAAGCAGTAACCACCTTTGGCAAGAAGGACGGACGCGTCCGAAGAACAACCTTGTCTGGATGAACAGACAGAAAGGGAGGTTTGCAAGATAGAGCCTGGAGCTCACTCACCCGCCGAGCGGAGGTGATGGCCACCAGAAAGGCTGTCTTCAGAGTCAGAAGACGAAGAGGACAGTTATGTAGAGGCTCAAAGGGAGCGCACATTAAAAGGTAAGAACCAAGTTCAAGTCCCACTGAGGCATCACAAACGGAACAGGAGGGAAGAGGTGAGTAATGCCTTTTAAGAACCTGTTAACAACAGGGGACTTGAAAAGGGAGGGCTGATCAGGGAGCCTGAGGAAGGCCGAGATAGCACAAAGATAACCCTTGATGGTACCCAGGGCAGAACCCTGTTGGGCCAGAGAGAGAAGGAACAGAAGGACCTCAGAAAGAGGGGCAGAAAGGGGATTCACAGCCTTTGCTGTGCACCATGCCACAAATTTGTTCCACCTGCAGGCGTATACCACCTTAGTGGAGGGACGCCTGGCTGCCAGAATCACATCACAAACTTCGGGAGGCAAGTCGAAAGGAATCAACTGCCGCCGCTCAATCTCCACGCAAGCAGGTGTAGACTGGACAGGTTCGGGTGGAGGACCGTCCCCTGCTGCTGCGACAGAAGATCCTCCCGAAGAGGCAGACGGATCGGGGGATCTACGCTCATATTGAGTAGCTCGGGATACCAAACTCTTCGAGCCCAGTCCGGAGCCACAAGAATGACTTGGGCCCGGTCGTGCCGAATCTTCTTCAACACTCTGGGTAGAAGTGGTATAGGCGGAAAGGCGTACAACAGACCGCAACTCCACTCGCGACGAAAAGCGTCGCCGAGCGAGTGCCACCTTGGAAATTCCAACGCGCAGAACTGATGACATTGCGCGTTCTCTTCGGTGGCGAATAGATCTAACCAAGGCTCTCCCCACTGTAGAAAGAGTCCTTGCGCCACTTCCGAGTGAAGACGCCATTCGTGATCCATCATGCACCTGCGGCTGAGTTCGTCCGCCCTGGCGTTCAGGGAACCTGCCACGTGTTGAACCATCAGGAACATGCCCTGATGTTCCAGCCATGTCCAGAGGCGCAGAGCCTCCTGACAAAGGGTCCAAGACACCACCCCGCCCTGTTTGTTGCAGTACCACATGGCGGTGGTGTTGTCTGTGAACACCTGCACTACCTTCCCTTTGACAGAGGGAAGGAATGCCTTGAGTGCAAGTCGGATCGCCCGGAGCTCCAGAACGTTGATATGGAGCCGGGACTCCGCCGGAGACCAGAGGCCTCTGATCTCCGCCTCTCCCATGTGACCGCCCCATCCCAGAAGGGACGCGTCCGTCACAACTGTGTGCTCTGGCTGGGGAAGGGAGAGGGATCTGCCCATGACCCATTGCCGGTTCGAGAGCCACCACTGCAACTGTTTTGCAGTCCCCTCCGAGATCTGGACGTGATCGGACAGGTTGCCCTGGTGCTGCGCCCACTGGAACTTCAGGTCCCACTGCAGAGCCCGCATATGCCATCTGGCATGATTGACCAGCAGGATGCAGGAGGCCATGAGGCCCAGCAGCCTCAGGGTCATCCGTACCGAAACCCAGGATAAAGGCTGAAAGATCGGAATCATAGCCTGAATATCCCGGACTCGCCGTTCGGGAGGATAGGCCCGAAACTGCGTCGTGTCCAGAACTGCTCCGATGAAAAGGAGCTGTGGAGAAGGAATCAGATGTGACTTCGGCACATTAATGGAGAACCCCAGCGAGTGCAGGAGTTCGGCCGTAGTCTGGAGGTGGGAGACGACTGCCTGGGACGAGCCCGCCTTCAGCAGCCAGTCGTCGAGGTAGGGGAAGACTGAAACCCCTGCCCGGCGCAGATGAGCTGCGACCACCGCCAACACTTTCGTGAACACCCGAGGGGCACTGGTAAGGCCAAAGGGGAGCACGGTGAACTGAAAATGCCCGGGGCCTACCGTGAACCGAAGGTAACGCCGGTGGGCCGGCAGGACGGGGATGTGGAAATATGCGTCCTGCAAGTCCAACGCTACCAACCAGTCTCCAGGGTCGAGGGCAGTCAAGACCTGAGCTAGGGTGAGCATCTTGAACTTCTCCTTCCGGAGGAAGCGATTGACGTTCCGGAGGTCCAAGATAGGACGCATGTCCTCCTTGTCCTTTTTGGGCACCAGGAAGTAGTGGGAGTAGCAACCACGCCCTACTTCTGGGGTCGGAACATGCTCGTTGGCCCTCTTGGCCAAGAGGGCCGTGACTTCCTTCTGCAGAAGTACCAAGTGATCCCCTGACATGCGGTGGAATTGAGGTGGTATGGCTGGGTGGGTGGACTCGAAGGGGAGGGAGTAGCCCCTTCGGACAATGTCCAAGACCCACCTGTCCGAGGTGATGGTACGCCAGTGGGGAAGGTGATGGCGGACCCTGCCCCCTACTGGCGTGCTGTGCACCTGAAAGGAGGGACTAGGAGGGTTTGGAGGCCGCGGACGGGATTGAGGTGGTGGCCTGACCCGCATGCTGGTTGCCCGATCCGCCACGGCGGAATCCACGTCCTCGGCCACGCGAAGACGCCTGCTGCGTGGGCCGGTGGCTGGGCTGCTGACGTGAAGGGGCGCCCCTACCGTGGCCACGATAGGGGCGAAAAGCAGAAGTCAGCGGAGGGCGTGTAGCAGAAAGGCCCAGGGACTTTGCAGTAGCCCGTGAGTCCTTAAAGCGCTCCAACGCATGGTCTGCTTTGGACCCAAAAAGACCGACTCCATCAAAGGGCATGTCCATGAGAGTATTCTGGACATCCCCTGAAAAACCAGTGGTTCTCAGCCAGGCGTGGCGTCGTAGCGCCACCGTCGTCGCAATAGACCTGCCCAGCGAGTCGGCGGTATCAAGGCCACATCGTATTGTGTATTTGGCCGCATCCCTTCCTTCCGCAATGGCGCGGGAAAGCAGTGTCTGGACCTCCTCAGAACACTGGGGCAAAACATTCGCCACCGAATCCCACAAGGAGTGGGTATATCGGCCCAAAAGGCAAGCGGTGTTGATGGACCGCAAGCCAGCACTGGAGGAAGAAAAACCCTTCTTCCCAAATTGATCCAGGCGTTTGGATTCCCTATCCGGAGGGCGGTAGGGAAGGCGGTTTGGGAAGCGGAGGCTTGGACAACCAAGCTCTCAGGGGTGGGGTGGACAGAGAGAAACAGGGGTCGCCCGGAGCTGGGCGATGGCGTCGGGACACGTTCCTATCCACAGGAGCCCCTGTGTTGGGCTTGGACCAGGCGCCCAAAAGAACGTCCGTGAGGGCGTCGTTAAACGGCAGCACAGTCTCCGTAGAGGAGGCTGCCGGCTGAAGCACCTCTGTCAAGAGATTAGTCTTGACTGCCACAGTAGGGAGTTGGAGATGTAAGGCTCCAGCCGCCCTACGCAACACCGTTGCAAAATTGGCTCCCTCCTCCGTAGCCACGGGAGGAGACAGCATGCCAGTGTCAGGGGAAGTATCTAGACCACTGGCATCCCCTAGACCCTCTGTCCAGTCCTCATCGTACTGACACTGTTGTGCCAGAGGGTCATCAGACCCCTCCCAGTCCTCCTGGTCCTCCTCAGGTTCAAAATAAGGGGAGGAGGGACATTTGGGACCCAAGGTCTCATCGGCGCCGGAACCGGCGTCGAGCGACGTCGGTCCGGGTCCATGTCCGGAGCCGGAAGGAACTGGGGACGACGCCGCCCGGAGCCCCAGGCGGCGTCGAGAACGGCACCGGAGACATCGGCGCCGGCGGAGGTGTCGTTAGGTCGACCGGCGTCGATGGGGGTTGTGGAGCCGAGATCGAGGCCGGGGCCGGAGCCGGGATCGAGGCTGGAGGCACGGGCGGGGCCGGAGCCGTCGGCGACGCCGGAGCAACCCCATCAGGGCCCGCGGGGCCCGAAGGCGCACCGGAGGGACCTTGAGGCCCGAAGAGGCGGGCCATGGCCGACAGGAATTCCTGTACTTCGGCCGGATCCGCACCCGAACCCGGGAAGGACGGGTATTGCGGGGGCGACTCCACAGGCATGTCCGGGGGCGGGGACGGTGCCGGGAGGGGCCTCAGCCGAGTCGCGAGACCGGCGAGGCGAAGTCCTAGAGTGACGATGCTTTTTGGACTTTTTGTGTTTTGACTTACCGGACGAAGAAGACTTCGATGCCGACGACCGGTGTGGACTCCGCGATCGACCCCTGGACCTGGGCAGAAGAGACACTCCCAATGCGGGTCTGTGATGGACATCATCCGAGCACAGGCGCCACAACGTTTAAACCCGGGCATCCCTACGACACCTTGAAGTCGATTGAAGAAAAACAGTGAAAAATTCACCAAAAAGTTTGGTCAAAAAATGACCAGGGCACTGCTCTTCCCGGATCTGCGCTTGCTGGCGCGGAAAAAGAATAACTGACGTCAGCGCGCAGGGGCGGCGCCTAAGTACTGCCCGCGACGTCATCCCGGCGATCACGACGCCCGACGACGGACGCGGAGCCGCATGACGCCGCCTACCGACGCGCAAGGGTACTGCTACGCAAAAACTTTCCGGATCCAGCCTGACGCCTGGGGATATTCTAAGGTAAGGAATCTGTCACTAACGTGTCTCTTTCAGATACCAATTTTCACTCTATATGCAATCCTTTCTTGAGCTCTCATCTCCATAGTTTTCTTACTGTTCCATGGCCTGCCTTTCAGAGTATTAATTTTTGTACAATGCTGGAACTCCCTTTCCCTATGCTGTGGGGATTGCAATACTTTATTCACTTACCACTCCGAGAAGTTCTATTGGACACCCCATACCGGTGCTGAATCACTTACCTGTCGTTTACGCAGGGATTTAGACTGAGTGTGTCTGTTCTGACCTGCTTAATGCCTTTAGATGCATTAGTAAGAGTTTATAAGATATGAATTGAACCAAAGTCCCCTGATGTGACACTGTAGAAAAGTAGGATCTGCTTTCATGGTTAACCCCACTTTTTGCTGGAGTTATTCTGTTTTCTGACTAGTCTGACTGGGATCCTGCTAATCAGGACCCCAGTCACTGTGCTCTCTCCCTAAATTTGATTATGGTAAGTACTTTGGCACCTTCCCAATTGGCTACTGGTGTACCCGTCTAAGTCCCTAGTATATGGTACTAAGGTACCCAGGGCATAGGTACACCAGGGGTCTCCCATGGGCTGCAGCATGTATTATGCCACACATGAGAGACCACTCAAACTGTGACTACAGGGCTGCCATTGCAGCCTGTGTGAGCTGGTGCTAGCACCACTCACCAGACTGCTTTGAAGGGCACATTTGGTGCCCTCCTTGCATACTCCAGTTGGACGCAGCTCTGGCGCGAAACTGGACAAAGGACAGGAGAGTATCCTCCCCTCTTGTCCAGCCCCTCCTCTGAGAGAGGTCCCTGAATGGGCCCAACCCTTTCCCTAGGGTACTTAAGGGCTTTCCTGTGGGTGGCTCTTCAGATTCGTCGTGGGACAGGATTCAGATCCGAAACCACTTCCACTACAACCGTCTGGGCATCATAGACTTCGTTGGACTTTGCCTGGAACCGAGACTGCATCAAGGAATACTCCTGCTGCTCCTGGTCTCGTCGTCCTGCCAGTCTCCTGCATCATCTGTGCCTGTGCTTCATTCAGGTTCTTCTCCAGGCGTGTGGGCAAAGACAACTGAAGTAATCTCCCTTGAAGTGAAGGGGTCACTCCCCTGCATCTGCAGGCACTGCAACAAAGCTCTCTTAAAGAAAGCCAATTCTGACCCTTCCATTCTGTCTAACTTTCGCCCTATCTCGTTGCTCCCTATTTTCTCAAAAATTCTGGAGAAGCACGTCAATGGTCAACTGGCCTCCTTCGATGAATCCCAAAACTTTCTTCGCACCTCCTAATCTGGTTTCAGAGCTGGATTCTCTACTGAATCCACGATGTTGGGGGTGACAAATGCTAAGGCACCATCTAGATGAAGGCAAAACTGCGGCATTCATTCTATTAGATCTCAGTGCCACATTCGATACGGTATCCCATCATATTCTGGTGAGAGCCCTACAGTCACTAGGCTTGGACGGAACGGCTTTAGAATGGCTTTATTCCTTTATTAAGGACTGGACCTTCCAGGTCTAGTCAGCGATGGCCTGTTCCAACTCTCATGCATCTCCTCACGGTGTGCCACAGGACTCGGTGTTGAGTCCGCTGTTATTTAATATGTACATCCGCACTTTAGCGGAGGTTGTCAAAAATGCAGGATTGTCCCTTTTTTCCTACGCTGACGATACACAGATTAATTTTTCCCTCTCCTCGTCACAAGGACACAAGCTCTCTGATCTGAACCTAGGATTGAGCAAAGTTGCTCTCTGGATGCAAAATAATTTGGTCAAATTAAATGGCGACAAGACTGAAGTTATGATTATAGGCAAATGACATGACCTCTGGGGGCCACAACATTGGCACTTCGAATTAGGAGCTCTACCAACACCGGTGAACAATGTTCGGAACCTAGGTTTCATTATAGATGAACATCTATCGATGAAACAACAGGAGGCCAAGATATCATCCACCTGTTTTGCAGTCCTGCGATGGTTGAAGAAGATTCTATGGCTGATTCTTCTCTCAGCCAAGAGAACTGTGATCCAGGCCCTTGTTATTTCATCATCGGGACGGAGCACCAAGGGATCGAGACGCCGCGGACACAGTGAAACTGACGATTGCAGTTACGAGTGGGAACGCGACCATTTGGCGCGGAACCCGCAGGAGTGGTTTGCAGGTACGAAGGATTACAGCAACCACGCGGTCTGATGTGACCAACAAGCGAGGTGAGGACTGGTTCCATAGCAGCCCTGATGAAGTTGCCGCAATTAAAGTAGGCAACGAAACATGTTGGACTTTGTATTTGTGAATGGCCAAATAGATGCCGTTTTAATTTGAGGACGCTCACTGCACATATTAAAATTTTTCTTTTTTGCAAGTGATCGGTACCCCATTTTAACTTTAAGGATTGCATCTCCTTTCTTTTTTGGGACCAGTTGGGCACTAAGTGATATTCGCACTGTTGCACAAGTTACTAACTTGTGTAACGATATATCTGTAAGAGACAGTAGTTAGTGACAGATTCCTTACCTTAGAATATCCCCAGGCGTCAGGCTGGATCCGGAAAGTTTTTTGCGTAGCAGTACCCTTGCGCGTCGGTAGGCGGCGTCGTGCGGCTCCGCGTCCGTCGTCGGCGTCGTGATCGCCGGGATGACGTCGCGGGCAGTACTTAGGCGCCGCCCCTGCGCGCTGACGTCAGTTCTGTACACGACTTTCCGCGCCAGGAACGCAGAGCCATGCAAGAAGCTGACATAGGTGTCTGAAAAATACTAGGGCCCTGAAAGGGATGTCCTTAACCCTAGAAATCAGTTCGCAGAACGGGGAGGATGGGTGGGGCGGTAAGGAATCTGTCACTAACTACTGTCTCTTACAGATATATCGTTACACAAGTTAGTAACTTGTGCATCTGAAAGAGACACGTTAGTGACAGATTCCTTACCTTAGAATAGATACCCCAGCAATACCAACCCCGGTGGTGGGTCTGCGAACAAAGATCAGACAAGGAAGTCCTGGAGGACAGAACGGCCAAAGAAGCCGTCCCTCCGGACCTGACTGTCAAGGCAGTAATGCTTTGTAAACGTGTGCAGCGAGGCCCACGTAGCTGCCTGACAGATAACCGGCAGCGGAACACCGCGGCCCAAGGCCGTGGTAGCAGCCGTTGCCCTGGTGGAATGGGCACGCAGCCCAACAGGAGGCTCCTTTTTAGCCAAAGAATAGCAGGTCTTGATGCACAAGGTAACCCAGCGGGAGATGGTCCTCTTGTGCACCGCCCGACCTTTTTGGCGCCCACGTAGCCAATAAAGAGCTGGTCATCCACCCGGAAGTGTTTTGTGCGGTCAATATAGAAGGAGAGCGCACGTTTTGGGTCCAGACGGTGGAGCCTCTCTTCCTCTCTGGAAGGATGCGGAGGCGGAAAGAAGGTGGGCAAAGTGATGGTCTGCCCAATGTGGAAAGCAGTAACCACCTTTGGCAAGAAGGACGGACGCGTCCGAAGAACAACCTTGTCTGGATGAACAGACAGAAAGGGAGGTTTGCAAGATAGAGCCTGGAGCTCACTCACCCGCCGAGCGGAGGTGATGGCCACCAGAAAGGCTGTCTTCAGAGTCAGAAGACGAAGAGGACAGTTATGTAGAGGCTCAAAGGGAGCGCACATTAAAAAGGTAAGAACCAAGTTTAAGTCCCACTGAGGCATCACAAACGGAACAGGAGGGAAGAGGTGAGTAATGCCTTTTAAGAACCTGTTAACAACAGGGGACTTGAAAAGGGAGGGCTGATCAGGGAGCCTGAGGAAGGCCGAGATAGCACAAAGATAACCCTTGATGGTACCCAGGGCAGAACCCTGTTGGGCCAGAGAGAGAAGGAACAGAAGGACCTCAGAAAGAGGGGCAGAAAGGGGATCCACAGCCTTTGCTGTGCACCATGCCACAAATTTGTTCCACCTGCAGGCGTATACCACCTTAGTGGAGGGACGCCTGGCTGCCAGAATCACATCACAAACTTCGGGAGGCAAGTCGAAAGGAATCAACTGCCGCCGCTCAATCTCCACGCAAGCAGGTGTAGACTGGACAGGTTCGGGTGGAGGACCGTCCCCTGCTGCTGCGACAGAAGATCCTCCCGAAGAGGCAGACGGATCGGGGGATCTACGCTCATATTGAGTAGCTCGGGATACCAAACTCTTCGAGCCCAGTCCGGAGCCACAAGAATGACTTGGGCCCGGTCGTGCCGAATCTTCTTCAACACTCTGGGTAGAAGTGGTATAGGCGGAAAGGCGTACAATAGACCGCAACTCCACTCGTGACGAAAAGCGTCGCCGAGCGAGTGCCGCCTTGGAAATTCCAACGCGCAGAACTGATGACATTGCGCGTTCTCTTCGGTGGCGAATAGATCTAACCAAGGCTCTCCCCACTGTAGAAAGAGTCCTTGCGCCACTTCCGAGTGAAGACGCCATTCGTGATCCATCATGCACCTGCGGCTGAGTTCGTCCGCCCTGGCGTTCAGGGAACCTGCCAGGTGTTGAACCACCAGGAACATGCCCTGGTGTTCCAGCCATGTCCAGAGGCGCAGAGCCTCCTGACAAAGGGTCCACGACCCCACCCCGCCTTGTTTGTTGCAGTACCACATGGCAGTGGTGTTGTCTGTGAACACCTGCACTACCTTCCCTTTGACAGAGGGAAGGAATGCCTTGAGTGCAAGTCGGATCGCCCGGAGCTCCAGAAGGTTGATATGGAGCCGGGACTCCGCCGGAGACCAGAGGCCTCTGATCTCCGCCTCTCCCATGTGACCGCCCCATCCCAGAAGGGACGCGTCCGTCACAACTGTGTGCTCTGGCTGGGGAAGGGAGAGGGATCTGCCCATGACCCATTGCCGGTTCGAGAGCCACCACTGCAACTGTTTTGCAGTCCCCTCCGAGATCTGGACGTGATCGGACAGGTCGCCCTGGTGCTGCGCCCACTGGAACTTCAGGTCCCACTGCAGAGCCCGCATATGCCATCTGGCATGAGTGACCAGCAGGATGCAGGAGGCCATGAGGCCCAGCAGCCTCAGGGTCATCCGTACCGAAACCCAGGATAAGGGCTGAAAGATCGGAATCATAGCCTGAATATCCCGGACTCGCTGTTCGGGAGGATAGGCCCGAAACTGCGTCGTGTCCAGAACTGCTCCGATGAAAAGGAGCTGTGGAGAAGGAATCAGATGCGACTTTGGCACATTGATGGAGAACCCCAGCGAGTGCAGGAGTTCGGCCGTAATCTGGAGGTGGGAGACAACTGCCTGGGACGAGCCCGCCTTCAGCAGCCAGTCGTCGAGGTAGGGGAAGACTGAAACCCCTGCCCGGCGCAGATGAGCTGCGACCACCGCCATCACTTTCGTGAACACCCGAGGGGCACTGGTAAGGCCAAAGGGGAGCACGGTGAACTGAAAATGCTCGAGGCCTACCGTGAACCGAAGGTAACGCCGGTGGGCCGGCAGGACGAGGATGTGGAAATAGGCGTCCTGCAAGTCCAACGCTACCAACCAGTCTCCGGGGTCGAGGGCAGTCAAGACCTGAGCTAGGGTGAGCATCTTGAACTTCTCCTTCCGGAGGAAGCGATTGACGTTCCGGAGGTCCAAGATAGGACGCATGTCCTCCTTGTCCTTTTTGGGCACCAGAAAGTAGTGGGAGTAGCAACCACGCCCTACTTCTGGGGTCGGAACATGCTCGATGGCCCTCTTGGCCAAGAGGGCCGTGACTTCCTTCTGTAGAAGCACCAAGTGATCCCCTGACATGCGGTGGAATTGAGGTGGCATGGCTGGGGGGTGGTCTCGAAGGGGAGGGAGTAGCCCCGTCGGACAATGTCCAAGACCCACTTGTCCGAGGTGATGGGACGCCAGTGGTGAAGGTGATGGCGGACCCTGCCCCCGACTGGCGTGCTGTGCACCTGAAAGGAGGGACTAGGAGGGCTTGGAGGCCGCGGACGGGTTGGAGGTGGTGGCCTGACCCGCACGCTGGTTGCCCGAACCGCCACGGCGGTATCCACGTCCTCGGCCACGCGAGGCGCTTGCTGCGCGGGCCGTTGGCCGGGCTGTGGACGTGACTGGGCGCCCCTTCCGTGGCCACGAAAGGGGCGAAAAGCAGACGTTTGCGGAGGGCGCACAACAGCAAGGCCCAGGGACTTAGCAGTAGCCCGTGAATCCTTGAAACGCTCCAGCGCAGGGTCCGCCTTTGAACCAAAGAGACCGACTCCATCAAAGGGCATGTCCATGAGAGTATTCTGGACATCCCCTGAAAAACCAGTGGTTCTCAGCCAGGCGTGGCGACGCAGCGCCACCGTCGTTGCAAGCGATCTGCCCAGCGAGTCGGCGGTATCAAGGCCACAGCGGATGGTATACTTAGCCGCATCACGCCCTTCCGCAATAGCGCGGGTAAGCAGTGTCTGGACCTCCTCAGAACACTGCGGCAAAACATCAGCCACCGAATCCCACAGGGAGTGGGTGTATCGGCCCAAGAGGCAAGCGGTATTAACAGACCGCAAGCCAGCACTGGAGGAAGAGAAAGCCTTCTTCCCAAAGTGATCCAGGCGCTTGGATTCCCTATCCGGAGGGGCGGTAGGGAAGGCTGTTTGGGAGGCAGAGGCTTGGACAACCAAGCTCTCAGGGGTGGGGTGTTGGGAGAGAAACAGGGGGTCGCCCGGAGCCGGGCGATGGCGTCGGGCCACGTTCCTATCCACAGGAGCCCCTGTGGTGGGTTTGGACCAGGCACCCAAAAGAACGTCAGTGAGTGCATCGTTGAACGGCAGCACAGGCTCCGAAGAGGAGGCCGCCGGCTGAAGCACTTCAGTCAGGAGGTTAGTCCTGACGGCCACTGTAGGCAACTGGAGATTTAAGGCTCCAGCAGCTCTACGCAACACCGTTGCAAAATTAGCCCCCTCCTCCGTTGCCACGGGAGGAGACAGCATGCCAGAGTCGGGGGAGGTATCCAGCCCACTGGCATCCCCAAGTTCCTCAACCCAGTCCGGGTCAAACTCGCACTGTTGTGTGAGAGGGTCGTCAGACCCCTCCCAGCTCTCCTGGTCCTCCTCAGGTTGAAAAGATGGAGGAGGAGGGACATAAGGGACCCAAGGCCTCATCGGCGCCGGAACCGGCGTCGGGCGGCGCCGGTCCGGCTCCATGTCCGGACCCGGGGAGAACCGGGGAACGACGCCGCCCGGAGCCCCGGACGGCGTCGGAAACGGCACCGGGGACATCGGCGTCGGCGGAGGCGTGGTTAGGTCAACCGGCGTCGATGGAGGTTGCGGCACCACCGGAACCGGGGTCGAGGCCGGGGCCGGAGCCGAGGCCGGGACGAAGGCTGGTGGGACAGGCGACGCCGGGACCGGAGTCGACGGCGACGCCGGAGCAACCCCATCTGGGCCCGCGGGGCCCGAAGGCGCACCGGAGGGACCTCGAGGCCCGAAGAGGCGGGCCATGGCCGACAGGAATTTCTGTACTTCGGCCGGAGTCGCCCCCGAACCCGGGAAGGACGGGTAATGCGGGGGCAACTCGACAGGCACGTCCGGGGCCGCGGGGGCGGGGACGGTGCCGACAGGGACCTCAGCCGAGTCGCGCGACCGGCGAGGCGAAGTCTTAGAGCGATGACGCCGCTTAGACTTCTTGTGCTTCGACTTACCGGAGGAGCGCGAAGACTTGGATTCCGACGAACGGCGGGGACTCCGCGTCCGGCCCCTCGACCTCTCCCGGGACCGGGGCTTGCTGCGGCGCGGAGCCGACTGCCGGACTTCAAGGAGCTTTCGAGACCGCTCTCGCAAAGCCTTCGGATGAAGTTTCCGGCAGTCAGGGCACGACTTCGTGTCGTGGCCTCGGCCGAGGCAGAAGAGACACTCGAGGTGGGGGTCCGTGATGGACATCATACGACCACATACCTCGCAGGGCTTAAAGCCGGGCATCCCTACGACACCTTAGGAGTCGTGAAGACTCGTTGAAGAGAACAGTGAAAAATTTCACAAAAAGATAGTCAAAAAGTGACTAGGGCACTGCTCTTCCCGGATCTGCGCTTACTGGCGCGGAAAAAGAAGAACTGACGTCAGCGCGCAGGGGCGGCGCCTAAGTACTGCCCGCGACGTCATCCCGGCGATCACGACGCCGACGACGGACGCGGAGCCGCACGACGCCGCCTACCGACGCGCAAGGGTACTGCTACGCAAAAAACTTTCCGGATCCAGCCTGACGCCTGGGGATATTCTAAGGTAAGGAATCTGTCACTAACGTGTCTCTTTCAGATAGTGCTTTTGCACACACTTTTCACTGATTCTTTTTCTTTGATTTCTCACCTCTGAGGAATTTACTTAAACATTTTTCTTTGTCAAGAAAGTTACAAATGATGATAGTGTGGGCATACTGGTGAATAGATACCAGCAGCCCCCCTTGGAGATACTAACGTGAGGTGCTTTCTGACTTTCCCACACATTTTTTCACACAAGGATACATTTTTCTGTGGTGGAATTTTTCCTCTTATAGGCTTGTTTGAATTGTGGTACATGGAGGTTTTTTAGATTGAATTTTGAACAGTGGGACCTACAGGCAAGTAGTGGTTACATTGACCTGTGAGGGTAGTTGTATGATGAAAAGACTCCCTAGGTCCTAGAATTGGACTTCACTGTTCGGAGTATGTCAGGTCTCTTTGTGGTTACACCTTGTTATTTCAAGACTGGATTAAGGAAATGTCCTCTATCTGGGAGCAGACAATGCGACCATCCAGAGGCTGCAGCTGGTGCAAAATGCACCAGAGAGACTTCTTTTTCAGCTGCCTACGTTTTCTTCTGTCTCAGGGTGTCTACGTGACTTACACTGGTTGACAGTGTCAAATCGGGTGAAATTTAAGGCTCTGTGTTATATGTTTAGAATCAAAACAGGTTCGGCACCTAAATACCTCAGGATCTGATGCAGCGTTACCTTCCGTCTCGCCCCCTGCACTCTGCTCAGCAAATCCGGTCGTTGTTCCAAAAATCAGACGGCCCGTATGAGAGGCCGGTCCCTGGCTTACCCGGGACCGACCTCATGGAATTCCTTACCAGCCTCCTTGCGAGCTGGGACCTCTCTGCTCGCCTTCCGCAAGGGTTTGAAAACCTGGCTGTTCTTAAATTAGCCCTCCCTTGTACCTTTCTTTCTTGCCTACCCTGCTTGGCGCCGGGAAACTCCTAGGGGTAGCTGTGCGCCCTACAATTTAAAAAAAAAAAGCTGACCAGTCTGCTGCTCCTGAGGTCCCACGGACTCCAAAAGGCTCAGCAACACAGGTGGTGATTCTGTAACTCCTTCAAGGCCTGCACTGTCTTTTCAGCAAGTTTGAGGCCAGTATCCCTCGTCAGAACCGGTGGAACAGAACCCCTGTGCACAGCGTCGACTTGCTGTTGCCAAGGCTTGCTGACTCTGTCCTCCAGTGATCTTCAGGCTACAAGACGCTCCAGCCTCCAGAATCTCTTTCTGCCAAGATCTTCACCCTCACCGCATCCTCTGCACTGTGGGAATGCATCTTTGGTGAGTCGCTCGAGGTCCTCTTGTGACTCATGTGCCTTCGGCCTGTGGGTCCTCTTGAGGGTCTTCTTTGGCTTCAGTGGGCTCCCTGCTTGCTCGGGGCCTCTTCTGTCCTGCATCTGGGGAGTCCCCTGGACCTTGTTGGTCCCGACACTGCACCTTCTTCGTTTACCACATCTGTTGCTGCTGCCGAGACTTGTTGGTGCTCCCACCGGACACAGACCCCTGGTTCTCGACTTCTGACGTAGGACAGCTCGTGAACAGCTCCTGGTCTTCCACAGCATTGCCTGGTCTTCACAGCTGCAGCAACAAGGTCACCGTCAACGCTCCTGCATTGGTGGTCATTGGTCTTCCGTGCCTCCTGGTCACTCCCAAGTGGCACAGACTCTGTCCCCTCAGCTTGCAGGTACCTCTCTTCAAGAATCCATCCTTGGATTCCACTGGACTCTTTCACCTTCTTCGCCAGCGGCAGCTATACTGAAGTCTTCCATTGTGGTCTACAGAGGTTTCCGACGTCACTTCGCACCTATGCACCCGGCTTTACTGGTGTAGGTATCCTGGTTCCTGGGGTATCCACGGGTGGGGTGACTCTCCAACCTTCCATCTTTCACTGGGTTTCTTCAGGGTCCACTGGGAAGGGTCCTTCTTGAAAACTGCAACCGCGACTTTCCCATTGTCTTGCATTGAGTATGCGACTGTGTTTCCACTCTGCACACAGCCTCCGTGGGGTTCCTGGGTACTTACCTTGGGTGGTTCCTTGCGTCCCCAGCTCTTGGGGGTCAAGTCTCAACTTCGGTCGCAGTTCACGTTCCACTTCTTTAGTATATGGTTTGGTCTCCCCCTGGAGACCACTGTGTGTATTTGTGCTTACTTACCCACTTCCTTTTGCAATATTGTGTGTATTGTGTTGATATCTCTGGGTAGGAGATTTACCAATGTGTTAGTGAGTGTGTATAATAAATATAACTATTTTTATAACTACACTGTGTGGTTCTTTTTCGTTTAACCTACACTATATGATTAGTTCTGGTAAAACAAGCTGCTTAACACTCCTTCTGGACTTAGCCTGAAGGCTGCTATCCACAGCTACCACTTAGAGAGCTTTCTATGGTTGCCTGGACTACTAAAATCACAATAAGGGTTGTCTGGATTAGTGCAGGGTGCTTCACTTAAATAAGTGTGCACCATATACTAAGCCAGCCTCCTACAGACACCTATTGTTTTTTATCTTGCTTATGTGTGGCCCCTTGGGGAACTTATACATTGCTGTAGATTTCGTTATGATATTGTCACAACTATAATGTGTCCTGTACTACCAGAAAATCAATAAAAAGTGGTTAAAAACAAAATAAGTGCATATGGGATCTGAACCCATGCATGCATACAGTCGTATGTTAATGACTATGGAGAAAGTAGAGTAGTTCTGCACTACTGATTTACCGTCAGCATATTACTAATCAAGTTGTATGAGGAAGCTTAATAGGTCCCAAGATTAATCTTTTTGATTCATAAAAGTATACCAGCTGCTCTTTGGAATATTAGACAATTTGTTAAGATAGATAAAAGGAATTACATGTTTTCAATATGATCTATTGGTGAGTGAAGGATTGAAGAAGCACATGATTATTTACTACACTATGCATCAGCAACAATGGAGGAACGAGCACTCACTGTGGAAAGATCAAAATGTAAGATAAAGCTGAATTTTGTAATCTATTTGGGCCACACAATATCCAAAGATGGAATGAAACGGCAGAATGCACTAGTGTCGGCTATACAGGATGCCTTTGCTCTGCACAAGGAAGATAAACTGAGGTCTATTTTTGGCTTTGTTGAGTAGTATGCAAAATTTGTTCCAGACGTTTCCAAAAAGACAAGCAAAATGCATGTTTCTTGAAGAACAAGTTACTTACATTCGGTAACAATATATCTGTAAGAGACATACATTACTTATAGATTCCTTACCTTAGAATTACCCCCAGGCGTCAGACTGGATCCGGAGAAACTTTTTCGTAGCAGTACCCCTGCGGGTCGGTAGGTGGCGTCGCTCGACTCCGCATTCGTCGTCGGCGTTGCCGGGATGACGTCGCGGTGTCAACTTAGACGTCGCCCCTCAGCGCTGACGTCAGTTCGGACACGACTTTCCACGCCAGAAGCGCAGAGCCATGCAAGACACTGACCACTGGTGCACAAAACTAGGGCACTGTATGGGAGTCCCTAACCCAAAAAGTCATTTCGCAGACCGGGGAGGATGGGTGGGGCGGTAAGGAATCTATAACTAATGTATGTCTCTTACAGATACATCGTTACCGAAGGTAAGTAACTTGTTCATCTGAAAGAGACCATTAGTTATAGATTCCTTACCTAAGAATTGATACCCCAGCAATACCAACCCCGGAAGGTGGGTCTGCGAACTAAGTTCACACCAGAACGGCCGACAAAGCCATCTCTCCGGACTTGGCTGTCCAGGCAGTAATGCTTAGTAGCACAAGTTACTAACTTGTGTAACGATATATCTGTAAGAGACAGTAGTTAGTGACAGATTCCTTACCTTAGAATATCCCCAGGCGTCAGGCTGGATCCGGAAAGTTTTTGCGTAGCAGTACCCTTGCGCGTCGGTAGGCGGCGTCGTGCGGCTCCGCGTCCGTCGTCGGCGTCGTGATCGCCGGGATGACGTCGCGGGCAGTACTTAGACGCCGCCCCTGCGCGCTGACGTCAGTTCTGTACACGACTTTCCGCGCCAGGAACGCAGAGCCATGCAAGAAGCTGACATAGGTGTCTGAAAAATACTAGGGCCCTGAAAGGGATGTCCTTAACCCTAGAAATCAGTTCGCAGAACGGGGAGGATGGGTGGGGCGGTAGGAATCTGTCACTAACTACTGTCTCTTACAGATATATCGTTACACAAGTTAGTAACTTGTGCATCTGAAAGAGACACGTTAGTGACAGATTCCTTACCTTAGAATAGATACCCCAGCAATACCAACCCCGGTGGTGGGTCTGCGAACAAAGATCATACAAGGAAGTCCTGGAGGACAGAACGGCCAAAGAAGCCGTCCCTCCGGACCTGACTGTCAAGGCAGTAATGCTTTGTAAACGTGTGCAGCGAGGCCCACGTAGCTGCCTGACAGATAACCGGCAGCGGAACACCGCGGCCCAAGGCCGTGGTAGCAGCCGTTGCCCTGGTGGAATGGGCACGCAGCCCAACAGGAGGCTCCTTCTTAGCCAAAGAATAGCAGGTCTTGATGCACAAGGTAACCCAGCGGGAGATGGTTCGTTTGTGCACCGCCCGACCTTTTTGGCGCCCACGTAGCCAACAAAGAGCTGGTCATCCACCCGGAAGTGTTTTGTGCGGTCGATATAGAAGGAGAGCGCACGTTTTGGGTCCAGACGGTGGAGCCTCTCTTCCTCTCTGGAAGGATGCGGAGGCGGAAAGAAGGTAGGCAAAGTGATGGTCTTCCCAATGTGGAAGGCAGTAACCACCTTTGGCAAAGGACGGACGCGTCCGAAGAACAACCTTGTCTGGATGAACAGACAGAAAGGGAGGTTTGCAAGATAGAGCCTGGAGCTCACTCACCCGCCGAGCGGAGGTGATGGCCACCAGAAAGGCTGTCTTCAGAGTCAGAAGACGAAGAGGACAGTTATGCAGAGGCTCAAAGGGAGCGCACATTAAAAAGGTAAGAACCAAGTTCAAGTCCCACTGAGGCATTACAAACGGAACAGGAGGGAAGAGGTGTGTAATGCCTTTTAAGAACCTGTCAACAACAGGGGACTTGAAAAGGGAGGGCTGATCAGGGAGCCTGAGGAAGGCCGAGATAGCACAAAGATAACCCTTGATGGTACCCAGGGCAGAACCCTGTTGGGCCAGAGAAAGAAGGAACAGAAGGACCTCAGAAAGAGGGGCAGAAAGGGGATTCACAGCCTTTGCTGTGCACCATGCCACAAATTTGTTCCACCTGCAGGCGTATACCACCTTAGTGGAGGGACGCCTGGCTGCCAGAATCACATCACAAACTTCGGGAGGCAAGTCGAAAGGAATCAACTGCCGCCGCTCAATCTCCACGCAAGCAGGTGTAGACTGGACAGGTTCGGGTGGAGGACCGTCCCCTGCTGCTGCGACAGAAGATCCTCCTGAAGAGGCAGACGGATCGGGGGATCTACGCTCATACTGAGTAGCTCGGGATACCAAACTCTTCGAGCCCAGTCCGGAGCCACAAGAATGACTTGGCCCGGTCGTGCCGAATCTTCTTCAACACTCTGGGTAGAAGTGGTATAGGCGGAAAGGCGTACAATAGACCGCAACTCCACTCGTGACGAAAAGCGTCGCCGAGCGAGTGCCGCCTTGGAAATTCCAACGCGCAGAACTGATGACATTGCGCGTTCTCTTCGGTGGCGAATAGATCTAACCAAGGCTCTCCCCACTGTAGAAAGAGTCCTTGCGCCACTTCCGAGTGAAGACGCCATTCGTGATCCATCATGCACCTGCGGCTGGGTTCGTCCGCCCTGGCGTTCAGGGAACCTGCCAGGTGTTGAACCATCAGGAACATGCCCTGATGTTCCAGCCATGTCCAGAGGCGCAGAGCCTCCTGACAAAGGGTCCACGACCCCACCCCGCCCTGTTTGTTGCAGTACCACATGGCGGTGGTGTTGTCTGTGAACACCTGCACTACCTTCCCTTTGACAGAGGGAAGGAATGCCTTCAGTGCAAGTCGGATCGCCCGGAGCTCCAGAAGGTTGATATGGAGCCGGGACTCCGCCGGAGACCAGAGGCCTCTGATCTCCGCCTCTCCCATGTGACCGCCCCATCCCAGAAGGGACGCGTCCGTGACAACTGTGTGCTCTGGCTGGGGAAGGGAGAGGGATCTGCCCATGACCCATTGCCGGTTCGAGAGCCACCACTGCAACTGTTTTGCAGTCCCCTCCGAGATCTGGACGTGATCGGACAGGTTGCCCTGGTGCTGCGCCCACTGGAACTTCAGGTCCCACTGCAGAGCCCGCATATGCCATCTGGCATGATTGACCAGCAGGATGCAGGAGGCCATGAGGCCCAGCAGCCTCAGGGTCATCCGTACCGAAACCCAGGATAAAGGCTGAAAGATCGGAATCATAGCCTGAATATCCCGGACTCGCCGTTCGGGAGGATAGGCCCGAAACTGCGTCGTGTCCAGAACTGCTCCGATGAAAAGGAGCTGTGGAGAAGGAATCAGATGCGACTTCGGCACATTGATGGAGAACCCCAACGAGTGCAGGAGTTCGGCCGTAGTCTGGAGGTGGGAGACGACTGCCTGGGGCGAGCCCGCCTTCAGCAGCCAGTCGTCGAGGTAGGGAAGACTGAAACCCCTGACCGGCGCAGATGAGCTGCGACCACCGCCATCACTTTCGTGAACACCCGAGGGGCACTGGTAAGGCCAAAGGGGAGCACGGTGAACTGAAAATGCTCGAGGCCTACCGTGAACCGAAGGCAACGCCGGTGGGCCGGCAGGACGGGGATGTGAAAATAAGCGTCCTGCAAGTCCAACGCTACCAACCAGTCTCCAGGGTCGAGGGCAGTCAAGACCTGAGCTAGGGTGAGCATCTTGAACTTCTCCTTCCGGAGGAAAGCGATTGACGTTCCGGAGGTCCAAGATAGGACGCATGTCCTCCTTGTCCTTTTTGGGCACCAGGAAGTAGTGGGAGTAGCAACCACGTCCTACTTCTGGGGTCGGAACATGCTCGATGGCCCTCTTGGCCAAGAGGGCCGAGACTTCCTTCTGCAGAAGTACCAAGTGATCCCCGGACATGCGGTGGAATTGAGGTGGCATGGCTGGGGGGGTGGTCTCGAAGGGGAGGGAGTAGCCCCTTCGGACAATGTCCAAGACCCACCTGTCCGAGGTGATGGGACGCCAGTGGTGAAGGTGATGGCGGACCCTGCCCCCTACTGGCGTGCTGTGCACCTGAAAGGAGGGACTAGGAGGGCTTAGAGGCCGCGGACGGGTTGGAGGTGGTGGCCTGACCCGCACGCTGGTTGCCCGAACCGCCACGGCGGTATCCACGTCCTCGGCCACGCGAAGACGCCTGCTGCGCGGCCGGTGGCTGGGCTGCTGGCGTGACTGGGCGCCCCTTCCGTGGCCACGATAGGGGCGAAAAGCAGAAAGGTAGCGGAGGGCGTGTAGCAGAAAGGCCCAGGGACTTGGCAGTAGCCCGTGAGTCCTCAAAGCGCTCCAACGCATGGTCTGCTTTGGAACCAAAAAGACCGACTCTATCAAAGGGCATGTCCATGAGAGTATTCTGGACATCCCCTGAAAAACCAGTGGTTCTCAGCCAGGCGTGGCGACGCAGCGCCACCGTCGTTGCAATAGATCTGCCCAGCGAGTCGGCGGTATCAAGGCCACATCGTATGGTGTATTTGGCCGCATCCCTTCCTTCCGCAATGGCGCGGGAAAGCAGTGTCTGGACCTCCTCAGAACACTGGGGCAAAACAGTCGCCACCGAATCCCACAAGGAGTGGGTATATCGGCCCAAAAGACAAGCGGTGTTGATGGACCGCAAGCCAGCACTGGAGGAAGAAAAACCCTTCTTCCCAAATTGATCCAGGCGTTTGGATTCCCTATCCGGAGGGGCGGTAGGGAAGGCGGTTTGGGAAGCGGAGGCTTGGACAACCAAGCTCTCTGGAGTGGGGTGGAAAGAGAGAAACAAGGGGTCGCCCGGAGCTGGGCGATGGCGTCGGGACACGTTCCTATCCACAGGAGCCCCTGTGTTGGGCTTGGGCCAGGCGCCCAAAAGAACGTCAGTTAGTGCATCGTTAAACGGCAGCACAGTCTCCAAGGAGGAGGCTGCCAGCTGAAGCACTTCTGTCAAGAGATTAGTCTTGACCGTCACCGTAGGGAGTCTGAGATGTAAGGCTCCAGCTGCCCTACGCAACACCGTTGCAAAATTGGCTCCCTCCTCCGTAGCCACGGGAGGAGACAGCATGCCAGTGTCAGGGGAAGTATCTAGACCACTGGCATCCCCTAGTTCCTCTGCCCAGTCCTCATCATACTGACACTGCTGTGCCAGAGGGTCCTCAGACCCCTCCCAGTCCTCCTGGTCCTCCTCCGGTTCAAAATAAGGAGGAGGAGGGACATTGGGACCCAAGGTCCCATCGGCGCCGGAACCGGCGTCGAGCGGCGTCGGTCCGGCTCCATGTCCGGAGCCGGAGAGTACATGGGGACGACGCCGCCCGGAGCCCCGGGCGGCGTCAGGAACGGCACCGGAGACATCGACGCCGGCGGAGGCGTGGTCAGGTCGACCGGCGTCGATGGGGGTTGCGGTACCACCGGAGCCGGGATCGAGGCCGGGGCCGAAGCCGGAGCCGGGACCGAGGCTGGAGGCACGAGCGACGCCGGGACCGGAGTCGGCGGCGACGCCGGGGCAACCCCATCAGGGCCCGCGGGGCCCGAAGGCGCACCGGAGGGACCTTGAGGCCCGAAGAGACGGGCCATGGCCGACAGGAATTCCTGTACTTGGGCCGGATCCGCCCCCGAACCCGGGAAGGACGGGTATTGCGGGGGCGACTCCACAGGCATGTCCGGGGCCGCGGGGGCGGGGACGGTGCCGGGAGGGGCCTCAGCCGAGTCGCGAGACCGGCGAGGCGAAGTCCTAGAGCGATGATGCTTTTGGACTTCTTGTGCTTAGACTTACCGGACGACGAAGACTTGGATCCCGACGACCGGTGAGGACTCCGCGACCGACCCCTCGACCTCTCACGTGACCGGGGCTTGGTGTGGCGCGGAGCCGACTGCCGGGCCTCGAGGAGCTTTCGAGACCGCTCTCGCAAAGCTTTCGGGTTGAGGGCCCGGCAGTCGGAACACGACTTCGTGTCGTGGCCTCGGCCGAGGCAGAAGAGACACTCCAGATGCGGGTCTGTGATGGACATCATCCGAGCACAGGCGTCGCAACGTTTAAAGCCGTGCATCCCTACGACACCTTGGAGTCGATTCGAAAGAAACAGTGAAAAAATTCACCAAAAAAGTTAGTCAAAAAATGACTAGGGCACTGCTCTTCCCGGATCTGCGCTTGCTGGCGCGGAAAAAGAAGAACTGACGTCAGCGCGCAGGGGCGGCGTCTAAGTACTGCCCGCGACGTCATCCCGGCGATCACGACGCCGACGACGGACGCGGAGCCGCACGACGCCGCCTACCGACGCGCAAGGGTACTGCTACGCAAAAACGTTCCGGATCCAGCCTGACGCCTGGGGATATTCTAAGGTAAGGAATCTGTCACTAACGTGTCTCTTTCAGATAACTTGTGCAGGGATGCCCACATGGCTGCCTGGCAGATGTCAACCAGTGCAACTCCACGTCCCAAAGCAGTAGTAGCTGCCGTCACCCTGGTAAAGTGGGCGTGCAGTCCTACTGGAGGTTCCTTTTTAGCCAAAGAATAACAGATCTTAATGCATAGGATGACCCTTCGAGAGATGGTACATTTGTGCACTGCCCGACCTTTCTTGGAGCGCACATAACCCACGAAGAGTTGAACGTCCACCTGGAAGTCTTTAGTGCGGTCAAGGTAGAAAGACAGCGCATGTTTTGGGTCCAGACGGTGGAGTCTCTCCTCCTCTTTGGAAGGGAGCGGAGGCGGGAAGAAGGTGGTCAATGTGATGGTCTGGCCTATGTGGAAAGAGGTAACCACTTTGGGCAGAAAAGAGGGCCTAGTACGGAGGACTACTTTGTCCGGATGGACAACAAGAAAGGGAGGCCTGGAAGATAAGGCTTCATTGAAGCTCACTCACCCTGCGAGCAGAGGGGAGGGCAAGCAAGAAAGCAGTCTTCAAAGTAAGGAGACAAAGAGGACAAATATGTAGTGGCTCAAAGGGAGCACACATAAGATAAGTGAGGACAAGATTCAAGTCCCACTGGGGCATTACGAAAGGAGAGTAGGAAAGAGATGTGTAATGCCCTTCACAAATCTATTAACAATAGGGGACTTGAAAAGAGAAGGCTGAAGAAAGGCCGAAATGGCCAAAAGATAGCCTTTAAGAGTGCCCCGAGCAGAACCCTGCTGGGCCAAAGAAAGAATGAAGAGGAGAACCTCTGATAGAGGGGCAGAAAGGGGATCCACAGCCTTTGCTGTGCACAATGCCACAAATTTGTTCCATCTACAGGTGTATACCGTTTTAGTGGAGGGACGCCTGGCTGCCAAGATGACATTACAGACTTCGGGAGGAAGGTCGATAGCTGTCAACTGTCGCAGCTCAATCTCCACGCAAGGAGGTGGACACTGGACAGGTTCGGGTGGAGGACCGTCCCCTGCTGCTGCGACAGAAGATCCTCCCGAAGAGGCAGTCTGATTGGAGGATCGATGGCCATGCGCAAGAGCTCGGGGTACCACACTCTTTGTGCCTAGTCCAGACCCACAAGAATTACTTGGGCCCGGTTGCGCTTGGTCTTCTTCAGCGCTGCGGACATTGCGCGTTCTCATCGGTGGCGAATAGATCTAACCAAGGCTCTCCCCATTGCTGAAAGAGACCTTGCAACACCTCCGAGTGAAGACGCCATTCGTGATCCATCATGCACCGGCGGCTGAGTTCGTCCGCCCTGGCATTCAGGGAACCTGCCAGGTGTTGAACCACCAGGGATATGCCCTGATGTTCCAGCCATGTCCAAAGGTGAAGAGCCTCTTGACATAGGGTCCACGACCCCAACCCGCCCTGTTTGTTGCAGTACCACATGGCGGTGGTGTTGTCCGTGAACACCTGCACTACTCTTCCTTTGACAGAGGGAAGGAATGCCTTCGGTGCCAGATGGATCGCCAGAAGCTCCAGAAGATTGATGTGGAGCCCGGACTCCGCCGGAGACCAGAGGCCCCTGATCTCCACCTCCCCCATATGGCCGCCCCATCCTAGAAGTGACGCATCCGTCACTACTGTGAACTCTGGTTGGGGAATGGAGAGGGATCTGCCGCTGACCCAATCCTGGTTAGTGAGCCACCACTGCAACTGACTTGCAGTCCCCTCCAAGATCTGGACGACATCGGAAAGATTCCCCTGATGCTGCACCCACTGGAACTTCAGGTCCCACTGCAGAGCCCGCATATGCCATCTGGCATGATCCACCAGCAGGAGGCCATGAGGCCCAGCAGCCTCAGTGTCACTCTCACCGAAATCCGGTATAGAGGCTAAAACATCGGTATCATAGCCCGAATATCCCGGACTCGCTGCTCAGGAGGAGAGACCCGAAACTGCGCTGTGTCCAGGACCGCTCCGATAAAAAAGGAGCTTCTGAGAGGGAATCAGGTGCGACTTCGGCACGTTGATAGTGAACCCCAGCGAATGCAGGAGGTTCGCCGTAGTCTGGAGGTGGGAGACGACAGCCTGGGGTGAGCCCGCCTTCAACAGCTTGTCTTCGAGATAGGGGAAGACTGGAACCCCTGATCTGCGCAGATGAGCTGCGACCACCGCCATCACTTTCATGAATACCCGAGGGTCGCTGGTAAGGCCAAAGGGGAGCACGGTGAACTGAAAATGTTCGTGGCCAACCATGAACCGTAGGTACCACCGGTGGGCAGGCAAGACAGGGATGTGAAAATAAGCGTCCTGCAAGTCCAACGCTACCATCCAGTCTCCAGGGTCGAGGGCAGACAAGACCTGAGCCAAGGCTAAGATCCTGAACTTCTCCTTCCGGAGGAAGTGGTTGATGTCCCTGAGGTCTAAGATAGGACGCAGGCCTTTGTCCTTCTTGGGTACCAAGTAGTAGTGGAAGTAGCAACCACGACCTACTTCTGGCACAGGGACACATTCGATAGCTCCCTTGGCCAAGAGAGCTGTAACTTCCTGGCGGAGAAGGGCCAAATGATCCTCCGACATACGATGGAGTGTAGGTGGCATGGAGGAAGGGGTAGTCTCAAAGGGGAGGGAGTAGCCCCATCGGTCTATCTGCAAAACCCACCTGTCCGATGTGATGTTGTGCCAGTGGGGGAGGTGATGGCGGATCCTGCCGCCCACTGGCAACTGGTGGCCCTGAAAGGTCAGACTTGGAGGCTGCTGCAGAGGGGGCATTGGTGGACTGGCCCGCCCACTGGCCCCCAGACCCACGACGCTGGGTCCCACATCCACGGCCATGCAGAGGCTGGGTAGCTTGTGCGGCCCTGTGGCTCTGGGTATAACGTGGTGGGGTACCCCTTCCGTATCCACGAAAGGGGTGAAAGGCAGAATGCATGGGGCGAGAAGTGGCTGCGAGGCACAAGGATCTGGCCATAGCCCTAGAGTCCTTGAAACGCTCAAGCGCGTTGTCCGCCTTGTCACCAAACAGGCGACGGCCATCAAATGGCATGTCCAAAAGGGTATATTGGACATCCCCAGAGAAGCCAGACGTTCTCAGCCAGGGCTACCGACGTGGAAATCGTTCTACCCAGCGAGTCGGCGGTATCCAGCCCACACCGGATGGTGAACTTTGCTGCGTCTGGACCCTCAGCAACAGCACGTGTGAGCACGGCCCGGGCCTCCTCCGGGCACTGTGGCAGCACTTGCGCGACCATATCCCACACCGTGTGTGTACAACGGCCCAAGAGACATGCGGTGTTCACCGACCGCAGTCCTAAGCTGCCGGAAGAAAACATCTTCCCAAGATGGTCCAGCTTCTTGGATTCCCTATCTGGGAGAGCAGTAGGGAATGCGCCTTTTGAGGATGAGGCTTGGACCACCAAGCTCTCAGGGGTAGGGTGTTTGGAGAGGAACAGTTGGTCGCTCTGGGCCGGGCTGTGGCGTCGGGCAATCATCCTGTCTACAGGAGCCCCTGTGCTGGCCTTGAACCAAGTGCCCAGAAGGATGACGGTGAGGGCTTCATTAAAAGGCGGCAGGGGCTCCGTAGAGGCTGCTGCCGGCTGAAGCACCTCAGTCAGGAGGTTAGTTCTGACAGCCACTGTAGGAAGCTCGAGGCCCAAGGCCTCAGCCGACCCTACGCAACACCACAGAGAAGGAAGCTCCCTCCTCCGTAGCCACGGTAGGGGGAGAAAGCATACCAAGGTCTGGGGAGGTATCCTGACAACTGGCATCACCCAACTCCTTTCTCCAGTCCGGTTCCTCGAGTTGATCTGCTAGAGGGTCAACAGACCCCTACCAGTCCTCCTCACCCTCCTCTGGCCGCCACTCAGGGCGGTACGGAACAACAGGAATGAACAGTGGGACAAAAGTACCCTCCGGCGCCGGTACCGACGTCAATCTATGTCGGTCCGGTGCCGTGTCCCCATTGAGGGTGGGGCTGGGGTCAACGCCGGTTGGGGGCACAACCGGTGTCTGGGGCGTTGTCACCGGAATCGGCACGGGGAAGGTACCGTGAGGTCGACCGGCACCGATCTGGATCCAGGCCTGGATCCATGGGGGCCCTGCGGCGCCGGAGCCGCCGGCATTGAAGGCCCAGGGCCACTAGCTGAGTCCTTGGGGCCCGGAACGCACGCCTGCGGAGTCAGGCTGCCCAAAGATGCTATGCAACGCTTCGTAAATTTGACGAAGCGGGGCAGGGGACGCTTCGGCTCCGGGAAAGGGAGGGAAGCGCGGAGCCGTCCCAGCGGGCTCCGAGGAAGGAGCCGGAGAGCGACGACGCTCAGGGGCCCGCGTTGGCCGACAGACGGAGAGAAGGTGCAGAACAACGATGCTTCTTCGCCTTCTTCTTGTGCTTCGACACACCCGAGGAGTGCAAAGACTTCGATGATGAGTGGTGATGGCTCCGCAACCGGTACTGCGACCTTCCCCTCGACTGGGATCTTGAGCGGCACAGAGAAGACTGCCGGGCCTCCAAAAGCTTCCGGGACCGCTCCCACAAAGACTTCGGGTTCAGGGCCCGGCAGTCGATGGTTTTAGTTGACTTGGTTGATGGCTTTAGCAGACTTAACTACCTCTTCAAGCTTGGGATCCCATAAGACCCATAATTTCTCCTTTATGTGCTTACTGTTGATGTTTACCATTAATTATCATCTCATCAATGTATATGTCAAAGTTACAAGTTGTAGATAATCTCAATGCTGTGATAAAGTAATCAAAGGATAAAGTGGCAACATTCTAACTTGATGTTTATTATAGGTTTGAACCTCCTTTCTAATCTCATCAAGGCTTCCTTAAAATCATCATATTCCTTGTCCTCTGCGGGTGCTTCCACTTTTGGTAAGGTGCAGAAAATGTCCTGGACCTCTGACCCAAGACAATGTAGCAGAATACCAGCCCTACGCTCAACTGGCATTTTATTAACATCTATGGCTACCAATTAGGCTTGAAATTCTTCCTTCCATAATTTCCATAATACAGGAGGTTCTCCTTTATTAGCTAATTTTTTGTGTAGAGGGTTAAACTGCATGCGGCCACACTAGTAGTAGAATATGAATGGCATTCATAGTACAAGGTTAAAAAATGTTGAAAGCAGGGCATACAATGACCAAAAGAAAAGAAGATATGCACAAAATCAGCCTGAATAATGTTCTCCACCACACAGTGTTCTGAGCACCTGGAAGAAAAATGCTATGAGAACCGTGTCTCAATGAACACAAATCCAGGTTATACACGGATAAAATCTTGACCTCAGAAGGGTGACACACTAAGGCAAATTCAGTCAAAAAGTGGTGACAAGTGGCAGGCTTTGGAAGCAAAGACCACCTGTATGCGTCACACAGCCAGGCTGCGAGATAACGTACATTCCCAAACCTCCAGTGGGCCCGAGGGTTTGGCAGCACCATCTGTCAGGAGGGAGGAGACTGAGGCAACCTTCAATGACGGCGTCTTGGGCGGTGTGGCTGCAGTGCCTGAGAAGCAGTCCAAGGTGGGAACAACTAATGCTGGCTCCAGTGGACAGCCCAGTAGGCGTCACAGCATGTCAAGAGATGGTCCTGGAAGACAGCATCGAAGCAGATGATCCTGGAGGACAAGCAGTCAGTGATTGACTGACATTATGAACTTAGTGGACGAAGAGAGGCAGCAACCAAGCGGGGATGCTCCACAGCTTCTATCTAGCAGATAGCAGCACCTCCCGACCTCAGTACCAGTTTGATGGGAACACATGTTTCTCCCTACAATGTAGCCACTCACATTTGTGTTGTAAATAAAGGTCCAGAATAGTAAGTAAGAGATCCAGCGATGACGCTGGCGAATCTCTCGATGACCCCAACATTGCGACGGATTCAGACCAACCCGGAAGTGAGCGTCTCACTCTAGTCAATCATGCACATCGTGAGAGCGTCCGGACGGCAGCGACGAAATAAGAAGGTGGGTCCGAGAACGCTGAGGGGCTACAGACTTCAGGAAGCCGAGGAGGGAAGGAACCGAGAGAGGGACTGAGGACCGAGATCTGCACGGCGCCAGGAACAGAGACATCGGGACCGCTGGACGTCCCAACAAGAGAAGAGGAGCACCCAGGAGCCAAAGACCGCTCTCGGAGCAACGCTCTAGAGGCCAGTTCTCCAAGGAGGGAAGCAGAGACTGGGACTCCCCTCACCATGGCCCTGGAGGGTCGTGGGCTCAGGCAAGTGCTCAACGCACATTCATTTTCTTTGAAAGGTTGGTGGGCGGGTTTACGGGCCACACTGACTTAAATTCACTGTTGTTTCCCGCACTTAGGCACCACATGGTTAGGGCACTGGTAAGAGGAGCACAACCCCCCCCCCTTTAAAAAAGTGAGGACAGCAGCCTGACCCTCTCCTTATTTTCTTTCTTTTGGCCTCTACTCCCTCCTTGAGCAAGACGCCCAGAAGCTGAAGGGAAAACCTGAGAACAAGAAAAAGAGAGACGACACCAGCCATTCTCTCTCCCTATTTGTGTTCCGGACGGCCTTTGATCCCCTTTTCCCACGTCAAGGACAAAGTATAGAGGGAAACCCCCCCCCCCCCCCAAGACTGCAAAAAGAGTGTACCAAATAAATACTACAACCGAGAAGCCTAAGAGTACCCTATGTGAGGGAGGGGGGAGGGCCGTGTCTGTAGCTACAACTCATGAGTCCACAGGGTCTCCCAGTATCTTTTCCATTTTGCCGTTTTTGAATCTTCCCAGCTATTCATGGAAACACAGCAACCTCTTATATATTATTTAGTATAACAGGAGGGTTATGTCAGGTCGAATGGGAGGACAAAAGCTAAGGTACTAAATACCTTGTAATAGAGAGTTCCGGATGAAGTAATGAAAAGGATAGGACACCTGCGACTAGCCTTTGATACGGACGACCGTCCTGTGGTTGGCTTGTCTCCAGAGTGTAGCTTTTAAACTCATCGCTTGTTCCACCAATGGATACTAAACTACAAGTTATAGCTTTGGCAGGGGATGGGGCACGGAAACTAATAAACAGTATAAAAAGGAATGGGAAATGTAAAGGAAAATTATACACGTTTGACCTGATTCACTTTGATTGAAAACTCAATAAATACACACTTACTATGCTTATTGCTTTAGACTCAACTGGTGATTGAATCATTTTAGTACAGGTGTGCTCTAGTAATGTTACTGTGGTATGGTCATGATGAGGAAATTGCAGTCTGTTGTTGCACCTCACTTGAATTTGTTACACCGCGTTACATCTTGCACTCTGAAGGGAAGACAAGTGTGATGTACAGATGTAGCATCCTTGGCTCTCCATGGTCACCTAGCTGTGCATTCCATCATTCAGCTTCTATGTGATCCTGTACAGTGTATTGATTTTTCTAAAGTTCAATGTCTCCATCATGGACAAGGAAAATAATCATGGAACAAGCAGGTGTCCACATATACACAAAAATCAAGATGCGCCCATTTGTTCTAAGAATAGTGCATTGCACAACCGGGGTTCTGAGCAGGAACGGCCCTTCCTTGCCGTTCTCTTGTCTATGCCAATTTGGGTTAGTCCACTAGAACGCAGCTTGAAAATGAATTCCATATAAACATGAACAAAACTCCCAGGTTGGTCAGTGACAGTCTACCTAAAACTCTCATTTTATTTTAATTTAGAGAGCGATTTTCTTGACTATTGAGGTTTTGGTTCTTTGAATTTAACAACAGTTTAAACACAAGATCCCCTTTCTTCCAAATCTTTTCCAAAGAAGATAATATTAGTCTTAACAGAGATTCAACAGATGTGGACATGTTCGAAATCTCTTCTTTCAGAAACACCCAGCTCATTTTGGTTAGCTACAAAAAGGAGGTTGTATCCTGCCCTTTCACACTGACTCAAGCATCAGTGACAACACGTCAACTGAAAAACACGGATACCACATATGTCCACTAGCTTCAGCCCTCTACTCCCTAGTGCTTGCAGATCCTAAAACTATGATCTTGGACTTCTGCTCACATGTGGGTGATATTGATTGTTTATATGTAAATAAGCATTGATCTAGCCACAATATCATTTGGCATGCTGCTGCAATAATATAACGTTTAAATAACAAAATGGAGGCTTCTCTTCATTCCTCTGCCCAAATGAATCTAATTGGGAAAGCAAGTAACTTCTGCTTGCAATAAGAATTCACATTACCTACCATGCAGAGCAATAGTCACAATTTGTGCCATTTCTTAATATGAAAAGCCTGGCTCACTATGTATAAGGCTGGTCACAGTCCTTAAATAGTTTACAGCCCTTTAAGTTGATGAGCATTTTTCAAAGAAAGAGTCTGGCAGATATAGTTAGCATGATAAGTCCATTGGAACTTCCAAACCTTAGCAAAAAATAGACAAGCTATATACTTTATGACTTAACCATTAGACCACAAGCCAGAATGTATTTAGGATTCTTCAACTACCAACTATAGAGAGTAGCAACTGAATTCTGATGATTGGTAACAACATTGTACAAGTATGGACTATTAAAAGACCCCCTTGAAAGGATGGAGGATATTTTCAAAGGTTTACAACAAAAAAACCCACCTCTCGCAACATAGGATCTGTTATGGAGCTCAGATTGACTGCACCTTCATAGGTCAGGTAATAAAATATATTAAGAGCGCGGACAGCTTCTGGCCCTTGCTGTTTGTATCCAAAAATGAGATCAATCCATTGGTGAAGCTGGCATGATACAAATTCACTCTCCAACGCCTGCAGAAGAAAATAACACAAACAATATCATTATTGTGAACACACACAATCATCAAGTTATTTGACTACTCACTGCTTTTCTGGTATTCATAAGGAGGCAGAAGGTCAGAGAATTTAGATTTTTGCCTAGTTCTAAAGCAGAGACAGATTTTAAACTACGACTACTCACACTGGCATATCTACTATAATTCTTAATGTCTTACTAATTGTCATTGTTAAATTATCATTCAGGATATTTGACACACTGTCCCTCATCCATTGAGACAAAATGGGCAGTCACAGCAGGTGAAGAGGAGGCAATGGAAAGCCAAAACAGTAAGCATGTACTCTTGTTTGGAAGAATCTATAGGGTTAAAAATAAGGCCATCATGCTAGTCAGCCTCACTAATGTTCAGAATTTCTATTGTCTTGAAGTAAATATATGACATCATATTGTGCTGCGGTTGTAAGGAGGAATATCCATTTAATTGAGGCCTTACAAAATAGACAGAATAATTAACCAAATATATTTCAGTATAATCGGTGTATTTACAATTCACTACTGATTGTCTATCATTCCCATTAACTTTCAGAGCTCACTTTAAACATTTTCTAAAATATATAAGGAAGGTTATATAAAATTTATAAGGACAAAAATCAAGTTTTATTTTGTGTTGGACTTGCACACTGTCTGGTTGTTTGCTATCCAGCTGACAGCATAACTTTCATTAATTTACTGCGAGGAGTTACTGCTTGAGTATTGTGCAGATTGATTTTTGGGGGTTGTCTAGTGCTATTGAATACACACAAATGTGTAAGAGGTACTAGCCTAACCCATCCTCCGAAAAAAATCATAATTTCAAACAAAAAAGAAGCAAGCAGAACAATGCATGTGAGAAAATCCCACTACTAAAATCATGTTGGAATATTACAAAAGTCAAAATCCCCCAAAAAACCAACTGAGCCTGAAATATTAAATATTTACTCCTTCCAACTACAATTTAGGCTCATATTTTGTTCAGTATCCAGTGACAACTGACTATAGACAGTGGCGGCTCCTCCGCTAAGGCGCAGGAGAGTCGCCCCACTGATCATAAGGAAAAATAAAATGATAACGTATAGTTATCATTTTATTTTTCCTATTTAAGTCAGTGGTTCGCAGGGCGGGGCTACCCAGAGCAGGGGCTACCCAGAGCAGGGGCGAGGAGTGGTTTGCACTCCTTAAGTGTGCATGACTGCTTGGCCGGCCCTTTCGGTATGGCCAAACAGTCCTGGGCACTTTGCATTTTCCTTACCAGGCTTGCTTTACACAGCCTGGTGAGGAACATGCAAACAAAGCCTCCCAGTCCTCGTCTGAGTGCCGTGGTTCGGCGCTCAGACCAATCACAACGCTTCATTGCAACATTGTGATTGGCTATGGGGAACCTAGGAGCCCGGGTGCTTTTTGCTGCTTCCTGCTGCCGGCGGAGAGAGGAAGAAGAGGACGGAGGAGAGGCGGCAGCCGGCTGGCAGGACCAGGTAAGTGTTTTTTTGTTTCCATTTCGTTCCCGCAACCCCTCCGCCCCTGCCCCACTACTCCCAATCGGTAGCAGCCGCTACTGACTACAGAATGTGACAGCACACAACAAAAATTGCAATTGGCCTATGAAATTTCCTTGTATGAGGACACTTAGAAGTGCCACTCACTTCACCCACAGATCTTCTTATAAGGGTACTATGTTATGATAGTATATCTACTCCTAAGAAAATCACAAGTTATTTCACCAGTAACACACAACCAAATTTTATGTAGCACCTACAACGGTGTGATGCTGAAAACAGTAAAAGACAACTGTCAGAAAGCAGAAATATTATATCGCATAAATTAGTCTTTAAGGATTATAAAAATCAACATACACCCCTAGATGATCCGAGAATGTATTTACATAAACATGGTAGTAATGACCAATTCCCTAGACACAAAACGTGACTGTCTATCCCTTTTGGTTAGAAAAACATACACAGTTCAAGAAGGATACAACTGGGAGAACAGAACCAAAATTCTCATATAAATCTTCCTGTTGATCACAATTAGTTTACCTACTGCCATCACTGTTGTGAGTGAAAAAGTTATGATACCTATCCATGTGTAATTGTGAAATCTAGCTCTTTAACATCAAAAAAAGAGAAGATTTATTGTTTCCCTCTGTGTTGGCAGTTTCAAAAGGGGCACAGAACATAACGTTCTAAAGTAATCGCGCACTTGAAGTCAAGGAGCATCATGAAGGCACTGTGCATCAAGGTACATCGTGGCATGGTGAGAGATCGCCATGACAACAAGGATGTTATTCCTCCAACTGCAATGAGACACCACCAAACATCTCTACAATGGCCCACTATCATAGCCATGTTGGGAGGGAAAGCTCACATAACCCAAAACAATAACATATCTTGGGCCTAGTAGCACCAAGCAGAACATGAAAACCCTTACAATACGTCAGCTAAGTATGCATAAAAATTTTCAACCAATCTCAGAGTATATACCAAAAAGCACGTACAACAGGTCTCATCATTAATTTTCAAAATAGGAGCAGTTTATATCCATATTCGGAGGATGAATTAGGCCAGTACCTTTAATCTGAATTTTTAGTGTATTTTTTGGCGAGAGCAGCGGTTCCGCTTTGTAGTGGTTTTCAGGGAATATTGTCCCACAAGATTTCTTCTACATCCTTGTGCCATTGTCATTTGTAGGCTGATACTTTGGTTTCAGTATGAGTGAGGAAAACAGCGTAGTCTTTTCAGAAAATACAATAGCAGAAACTGTGGCACCTACTCTACTTTTGTAGGAAGGTACTGTTAAAAAAAAGAACTTGACAAGCCTACTAGATGGAAGAGTTTAAATGACTTGAAGAGACAACAAATTCGTGTCCCTACATATGGTGCTTTCATGTCTGAATATTTATGGGTCAAAGTGTCCCAGTCGGATCTTTAGGTCAACAATGAACCAAGGTATCTGCTATATTACCTCCTATTTTGAGAAAAGAGGAGTTTTATCGCCTTCAAATGTACTTTTGATTGGTTAGTACTCATAATATATACAGCAAAATGCATCTCCGATACAATACCAAAAGTTATATAACAAAAAGAGGCCAAATTGAAAACCGTGGTATCCATCACCACTTTTAAGAAGAAATTGGAGATTAATTCAGAATTAGAGGAGTATAAAATGCTTATAACAAACCAAAAACTGCTAAACTTACTTACGTAGATATGTGATGTCATGATGTGGCTTGCCTTGACACCACATGCACAATTATGCCAGAATGTGGCATTTCAAAAAGGGTTTGGAACAATAGGAAACAGTAATTCACCAAGTTGTAGAACTCCAAAGAGCTAGATTTTGCAACACAAGTTGATGTGTATAATTGGTCATTACTGCCATGGGTATGTAAACAAATTCTCAGATCTTTTAGGGATGAATGTTGACCTTTTATCTTTGAAGACACCTGTTTGAGTAATAGCATCTGAGTGCAGGGAATTGTCTGCAAACTTGGCCTACATAATATATGAGATATATTGCTCCTGCTTTCTGATAACTGTCTTGTTTTCAGCAGCACAAAAGTGATGACGGAAGGCGATTCTTTGTTTATAAAGGCATTTTGTCTGTGTATCATTTTAATGTGGCCGGAGTATACATGTTTTAAACACTATAATCCATTGATTATAATTCTTGACGAATGAGCTTGACTTGGATTGCTATAATATGCACTGAAACTAGGCAACTGTATATATGGGGAAGTCACTAAATGGCAGATAAAGTCTGCAAGGTGATCAATTCAATTTTATGTATACTATCACTCATCAGAATTAAGATTGGGTATTGTCCTGCAGTGCTTGTCATTTTTATGGTTTACATTAGTTTAAGCCTTCACAAGATTGTAAATGCATGGAAATGGGATTGGATAGTTGGGGGCACCCCAAGATTGCTAATGCAACACAACAGCGATACGGCCAACAAACACAATTATCCCAATTAAGGTCATGGTAGATGGATAAAATTTGATTGTGTTACCAGTGAAAGAACTTGTGAGATTGTGAAGAGGGAGGTATATCATCACAATGTACAGTCCCTATGAGATCTGTGGGTGAAGTGATTGGCACTTCTATGTATCCCCATACAAGGAGATTTGAAAAGCCCATTACATTTTTTTGCTGTGCGCTGGAACATCCCCTGCTTGGTTTTCAATGGATCCTGAACAGAACAAAATATATCAGCCTATTTTCCTAAGTGATAAAAGTAGTGAGACTGAGTAGCAGATGTGATGTTCTGCCTGGTCCTTTTTTGTTTGAGTTTATGGTTGTCTGATGCTAACCATGACTGCTCAACAAGGTGGAAGACCCAGTGAGCCAGCACCCAAATGGGACGAAGCACATTTTGTTTGTTTATTCTCGAGTATCATGAGAGACAAAGAATCCAGCAGGTGCTTCAGTCAATCAGTGACAACACCATGGTGCATCTCTGGCACAGCGGCATTCCATTGCAGAGAAAGAAGTGTTGCAGTATAGCCCTTGTAGACCGGAAGCTCTCTAAAGGAGTCCTTCCTTATAAATAAAAGGCTAAATCTCAATAGGGACCGAAAAACTCCACCAGACACCCCACAAGCTGGTGACTATAGCAAAACAAGAATGTTTCTCCCCCCTCACAAGCGTACTCCAGTGCCTGAGCCAGTCCTCCCTCACCATTCAACCACGTCAAGCACCACCCCACATTTCCCTTCCCCACTCAAGGATTGGCCCGATACCCCTTTTATGAAGCCTACACCTTCTTATTCCATCTGTCTAGTCAGTGGCCTAAGCAGCCATGGTCCTACCACTGGGCACAACCACCCTCACCTTGGCAGCAACAGTGGGAATTTGGCACCAAACCTACTCCGTTCGCACACAATTATTAGGCCCATTCTATATGGTGCCAGTAGAAGCTGACAAGCAACCTGTAGTGTCATCAAGCCCCTAACACAGTTCAGTAAGAGTCCTGGTACAGTAGCACAGGTAAACAGTCAAGAGAGGTCACAATATCAACAAAGTGACAGAGCAGGAAATGGAGAGTCTTGGGGGGTCTGCCACCCGGGCAGCCTCCTTCAGGCCCTACCCATGGTTTTCTAGGGTATAAAACTGATGGGGTGCAATGTACTAGAACACAGGCGTTATTTTTAAAGCCTGACCAATTAGGGTAGTACTTACAGGGAGGTAAAGAAAAAGAAATTAAAGAGCCTGTTTGTTGATGTATTTCCTAAATTCTACAAAATGTATCTGGACTTACTGCATTTGGGAGACAAATGAACGTGCTGTTAATTTTTCTGCTTTAAGATGGGCATGATTTATGGGCTGAATTTGTATTTATGTTACAGACTATAATAATTATGCTACAGGAAAGGAACCCAGAGGTGTGGTCTAAATTCCATTATCATCAGTCTAATATAACTGCTGATCACAAAGATTATGTGCAGATAAAAGGTTGTTGTGCAAACCCAAATTTAGGCCGCAAAACCATCCATAAACTGTGGGAAGAAAGAAATAGATACTTGAAAAATAAATGACTCCACAGTCAGGATTGTTTGAGTCTTTTAGGCTTTGAAAAAGAAAAAGTTGCACTAGAGATTCTTCCGGATGAATTTACAAACATGTCTGCATCTTTTCTGGCTTGCCAGAATCCAAGTACCCCAAGAAAACAATATCTAATAAATAAATATCCCTTCTCTTGCGCCGGACAACCAGCCAACTCCTTGGTTTTGGCTAAATACTTTCACTAAGGCACCATCACCTATTGTTGCAGACATATAGTTTTACTGGTTGCAATGCTACAGAGATAGCCAGATAGTCTAGACTAGCGTCTCCAACCGGTCAATTGTGAGATACCAGTAGCTTGCCGATAACCCAGGAGTAGCTTGCGGCCTTACATCACTTTTACCATGTCTTTTTCATGAAATATTTTCAGGCCTTTTTTTGGGTGCTTGTCTGCACTCACCCAAAACTGCAGTTCAGATTGGCTTAACTGAGTTTAGCTGAGGCAGGGCGAGCTGAAGCAGATGACGTCTGCATGAGCAGTATTGGACTGCCCATCACGAACTGCGCTGCCTGCCTTCTGCAGCCCAGTAGTCACCCTTCCATCCTGCGCGACTTGTAGTGTGGAGCAGCAGACTGAAAACCGGAGCCCAGGTCTCTGGTTTGCAGTGCTGGTGGTGTGGCGCTGAGAACAAGCGCCACTGAAGTAAGACCCTGTCCATACTCACACATTGAAAAAATATATTTTGCTTTTATTTAGTGAAGCTGCCACTCTGGGCCCAACATACTAGTATTTCATTGATAATTTTTTTTAATAATTACATTTAATGATTTAAATACACTAGCATTTCACTGGGATCCTTTGTACACTAGCTGGGAGATTACTACTCTGTCAACCATCCCCCTTGCCCAACTCTACCACATAGGTCGTATTTTCTCTCCACATTGTAGGCTTCATGCTGCCGGAAGTCCAAATCTTCCGGTGGGGCAAGGTTGAATGCTATATCTAGTAAAGTCCTGTCAAAGTGGATGGTCACTGAAGTTACTGGTTTTGGTGTTAAAATCGGAATAGAAAAATTTCAATTTTTTGCTCACCGAAGTCCTCTTGCCGGTCAGATACATTTCACTGCTTCCGCTGGTCAAGATTTCTACATACCTACTTAGTAAATTTTTTGAAGCTCAAAATCCTCCATGGAGCAGTCTTGAAGCGGTATATGAGGAAGTCCTCTAGAATTCAAATACCTTTGCCGTGAAGCTCCGGTGGTCTTGAACTTCTTTTCAGATTATTTGAAGCAGTTCCTATTGGTCTCTTGTAAGGCTCCCAGGATCTCAGTAACAGCAATTAGGGGCCAGAACACTGCGAGAACGAGTGGAAAGGTTGAGCTCAGGAAGCCAGAGAATGCAGACGTTAACTGTCTGACGCAGAACACCGACTGCCGAAGAAGGATGCCAAAAGAGGGCTGACGAAGAGCTGCTCGGGACCGGCCTGAGATCGGCCTGAAGGACAGGGGAAAAACTGAATTTTGGGGACAGTAGCCTTAGGCTTCAATCCCCACCACCCCCGACTCCCCTGCCTAGTCGTTCGGCTACCGCCTAGCAGCCTCAGAGACCAGCTGCACGGTGCAACGGAGGCAGACATTGAGGATCTTCATGGATTGTTGGATGGACGGGCAGCTAACCCACCCCCATCCCTTGCCCCCCCACCCTAGCCCCGACGAACTCCCATCCCACCCTTGCAGTATGGGGGCCAACAAAGAGGAGGTGCACCAACTGCTGAGCGTCTGCCCGATCACCCGGGGAAAAACAGTCTTGGGCCATATCCCCACGTCCCTCGCACCCACCATCAGCCCAGCTGAACATAAAACCAGCACTACCAGCTAGCAAGAGCCCTGAAAGAACCCTCAAAACCCTGCAAAGCCCGCAAGAGACCGTCAAGCCAACCTGCACGCCTAAAACTAGCCAGTCAGCTAAGATTAATTTCAGAGCATCCGGGAGAGCTACCAGGAGGCAAGAGGTGAGAGCAGCGAGGCAAGGCAAGCCCAGTGTGGTGAGGTGAGGCTAGCGAGAGCAGCGAGGGCCTGACTTAAGACACTGAGACAAAGAGGGGGACTCACTCCCATGGAGATGGCCTGGCTAGGTCCAGGTGTGGCTTGAGTGGGGTGTGAGGGAATCCGACTTGCACGCATGCACCTACACGCCTGAGTCCTAAGTAACTACAGCAGCCTAATAGCACTCGGCAAGAGGGCCAAGCACTACACTTAACCCGTTGTCAAGCTCAGGCACAAAGCAGCAACCAGCAGCCACACAATATTGCAGCACATTAGCATTGCTGCAGTACCCCCCACACAAAAGGCAGCACTTGCACGTGAGAATGTTTGCACAAGGAGCGGTGGCACCGACAGTTGTTCGCACATGTCCGCGCAGCACTCACAGTCGCTCAAAGAGTAACTAAGCATTAATCACTAAATAACAAGTGCCTAACAAACAAGTTACTTACCTTCGGTAACGATATATCTGTAAGAGACATATATTAGTTATGGGTTCCTTACATTAGAATTACCCCCAGGCGTCAGACTGGATCCGGAGAATTTTTTGTTCAGCAGTACCCCTGCGCGTCGGCAGACTCCGCGTTCATCGTTGGCGTCGTGATCGCCGGAATGACGTCGCGGTATCTACTTAGACGTTGCCCCTGCGTGCTGTCAGTTCTTTACACGACATTCCACGCCAGAAGCGCAGAGCCATGCAAGACACTGACCACTGGTGCACAAAACTAGGGCCCTGAAAGGGAGTCCCTTACTCTAGAAGTCAGTTCGCAGAACGGGGAGGATGGGTGGGGCGGTAAGGAATCCATAACTAATATATATCTCTTACAGATATATCGTTACCGAAGGTAAGTAACTTGTTCATCTGAACGAGACTATTAGTTATGGATTCCTTCCCTTAGAATAGATAACCCAGCAACACCAACCCCGGAGTTGGGTCTGCGAACCAAGTTCACACCAGAAAGTCCTGAAGAACGGAGCGGCCAAAGAAGCCGTGTTCCGGACTTGGCTATCCAGGCAGTAGTGTTTAGTGAACGTGGGCAATAAAGCCCACGTGGATGCCTGGCAGATGTCATGAAGGGTAACTCCACGTCCCAAAGCAGTAGTGGCTGCCGTCGCCCTGGTGGAATGGGCGCGCAACCCTACTGGAGGTTCCTTTTTCGCCAAGGAATAACAAATTTTAATGTAAAGAACGACCCATCAAGAGATGGTTCGTTTTTTGCACAGCCTGACCTTTCTTGGCGCCCACATAGCCAACAAAGAGCTGGTCATCCACCTGGAATTGTTTTGTGCGATCCAGATAAAATGCGCACGTTTTGGATCCAGACGGTGGAGCCTCTCCTCCTCTTTAGAGGGATGCGGGGGAAGGAAGAAGGTGGGCAAAATGATGGTCTGTCCTATGTGGAAAGAGGTAACCACTTTGGGAAGAAAAGAAGGTCTAGTTCAAAGGACAACCTTGTTTGGATGAACAGCAAGGAAAGAAGGGTTAGAAGAAAGAGCCTGAAGCTTACTCACCTTGTGAGCAGAGGTGATGGCCACCAGAAAATCAGTCTTTAAGGTCAAGAGTCTGAGAGGACAATTATGTAGCGTCTCGAAAGGAGCGCACATAAGGTAAGTTGGTTCAAGTCCCACTGGGGCATTACAAAAGGAATAGGAGAGTAATGCCCTTAAGGAAACGATTTACAATAGGGGACTTGAAAAGAGAAGGCTGATCAGGAAGGCGAAGAAAGGCTGAAACGGCCGAAAGATAGCCCTTGAGGGTGCCCAGAGCAGAGCCCTGCTGGGCCAAAGAAAGCAGGAAGAGGAGAACCTCAGAAAGGGAGGAAGAAAGGGGATCCACAGCCTTTGCTGCGGACCATGCCACAAATTTGTTCCATCTACAGGCGTATACTGTTTTAGTAGAGGGACGCCAGGCTGCCAAGATAACATTACAGACTTCAAGAGGAAGGTCGAAGGCTGTCAACTGTCGCCGCTCAATCTCCATGCAAGGAGGTGGAGGCTGGACAGGTTCGGATGGAGGACCGTCGCCTGCTGCTGCGACAGAAGATCCTTCCGAAGGGGCAGTCTGATCGGAGGATCAATGGCCATGTTCAAGAGCTCGTGCCCAGTCCGGAGCCACAAGAATTACTTGGGCCCGGTCGCGCTTGATCTTATTCAGCACTCTGGGCAGAAGTGGTATAGGTGGAAAGGCGTATAGAAGACCGCAAATCCACTCGCAACGAAAAGCGTCACCTAGCGAGTGCCGCCTTGGCAATTCCAACGCGCAGAACTACTGACATTGCACGTTCTCTTCGGTGGCGAACAGATCTAACCAAGGCTCTACCCACTGCTGAAAGAGACCTTGCACCACCTCCGAGTGAAGACGCCATTCGTGATCCATCAAGCACCGGCGGCTGAGTACGTCCGCCCTGGCGTTCAGTGAACCTGCCAGGTGTTGAACCACCAGGGACATGCCCCGACGTTCCAGCCACTTCCAGGGATGAAGGGCCTCCTGACAGAGGGTCCACAACCACGTTCCGCCCTGTTTGTTGCAATCCCACATGGCGGAAGTGTTGTCTGTGAACACCTGCACTACTCTTCCTTTGACAGAAGCAAGGAATGCCTTCAGTGCTAGATGAATCGCCCGGAGCTCCAGAAGGTTGATGTGGAGCCCGGACTCCGCCGGAGACCAGAGGCCCCTGATCTCCGCCTCTCCCATGTGGCCGCCCCATCCCATGAGTGACGCATCTTTCACCACTGTGAAATCTGGTTGGGGAAGGGAGAGGGATCAGCCGTTGACCCAATCCTGGTTCGTGAGCCACCACTCCAACTGGTGTGCAGTCCCCGCCGAGATCTAGACGACATCGGACAGATTCCCTTGGTGCTGCGCCCACTGGAACTTCAGGTCCCACTGTAGAGCCCGTAAATGCCACCTGGCATGATACACCAGCAGGATGCAGGAGGCCATGAGGCCCAGAAGCCTCAGGGCCATTCTCACCGAAATTCGGGATAGAGGCTGGAACATCGGTATCATGGCCCGAAGATCCCGGACTCGCTGTTCGGGAGGATAGGCCCGAAACTTTGCTGTGTCCAGAACCGCTCCGATGAAAAGGAGCTTCTGAGAAGGGTTCAGGTGCGACTTCGGCACGTTGACTGTGAACCCCAGCGAATGCAGGAGGTCCGCCGTAGTCTGGAGGTGGGCGACAACAGCCTGGGGCAAGCCTTCAACAATCAGTCGTCGAGATAGGGGAAGACTGAAACCCCTGATATGCGCAGATGAGCTGCGACCACCGCCATCACTTTCGTGAACACCCGAGGGGCGCTGGTAAGGCCAAAGGGGAGCACGGTAAACTGAAAATGCTCGTGGCCTACCATGAACCGTAGGTAACGCCTGTGGGCCAGCAGGACGGGGTTGTGAAAATAAGCGTCCTGCAAGTCCAACGCTACAATCCAGTCTCCAGGGTCGAGGGCAGACAGGACCTGAGCCAATGTCAACATTTTGAACTTCTCCTTTTGGAGGAAGCGGTTGATGTCCCTTAGGTCTAAGATAGGACGCAGGCCTTTGTCCTTCTTTGGCACCAGAAAGTAGTGGGAGTAGCAGCCACGACCTACTTCTGGCATAGGGACTCGCTCGAAAGCTCCCTTGGCCAAGAGAGACGCAACTTCCTGACGGAGAAGGGCCAAGTGATCCTGCGACATGCGATGGAGTGTTGGTGGCATGGAGGGAGGGGTAGTCTCGAAGGGGAGGGAGTAGCCCCTTCGGACAATCTGCAAAACCCACCTCTCTGACGTGATGTTGTGCCAGTGGGTGAGGTGATGGCGGATCCTGCCGCCTACTGGCAACTGGTGGCCCTGAAAGGTCGGACTAGGAAGGTTTGGAGGCTGCTGCAGAGGGGGCACTGGTGAACTGGCCCCCAGACCCATGGCGCTGGGCCCCTCGTCCCCAGCCCCGCAGAGGCTGGGCAGTCTGTGCAGGCCTGTGGCTCTGGGCGGAACGTGGTGGGGCACCCCTGAAGGGGCGAAATGCAGACTGCGCAGGGCGAGAGGTGGTAACGAGGCCCAAGGATCTGGTCATAGCCCTGGAGTCCTTGAAGCGCTCAAGCGCATTGTCTTCCTGGGACCGTTGAGGCTTGGACCACCAAGCTCTCAGGGGTAGGATGTTGGGAGAGAAAAATGGGGTGAGCCGTGCGGTGGCATCGGGCAATCATCCTCTCCACAGGAGCCCCTGTGCTGGTCTTGGACCAAGTGCCCAGAAGGATGTCTGTGAGGGCCTCATTGAACGGCAGCATGGGCTCCGAAGAGGCCGCTGCCGGTTGAAGCACCTCAGTCAGGAGGCCAGTCCTGACTGCCACTGTAGGTAGCTCAAGGTTCAAGGCCTCAGCCGCCCTAAGCAACACCACAGCGTAAGAGGCTTCCTCCTCCGTAGCCACGGTAGGGAGAGAAAGCATGCCAAGGTATGGAGAAGTGTCCAGACCACTGGCCTCACCCAACTCCTTTCTCCAGTCCGGTTCTTCTTCCAACTGGTCTGCCAGAGGGTCCACAGACCCCTCCCAGTCCTCCTCACCCTCCTCTGGTTGCCACTCAGGGCGATAGGGAACACCAGGGTAGAACAGAGGTACAAAAGTACAGGTCAGTGCCGGTACCGGCGTCGGTCCGGCTCCGTGTCCACGTCGAGGGAGAGGCTGGGGTCGACATCGGTTGGAGACACAACCGGCGTAGGAGGGGGCCGAGGTGTCGCTAATGGATTCGGCGCCGGAGGTGTCGTAAGGTCGACCGGTGCCGAACCGGATCCAGGCCTGGATCACTGGGGGCCCTGCGACGCCGAGGCCGAAGCCACTGGCATCGAAGGCCTAGTATCCCTAGCCGAGTCTGCGGGACCCGAAGGCGCACCGGCGGAGTCGGACTGCCCAAAGATTGAGTGGAGTGCTTCGTAAAAACCACGAAGTTGGGCAGGGGTCGCTCCGGCTCCCGGGAAGGGAGGGAAGCTCGGAGCCGACCCAACAGGCTCTGCGGGCAGAGCCGGACGACTACCTTCCGCATCCCACATCGGCCAACGGACGGGGAGAACGCGAAGAAAGACGGTGCTTCTTCGCCTTCTTTTTGTTCTTCGACTTACCCGAAGACGAAGACTTTGACGAGGAGTGATGGTGGCTCCGCAAACGGTCCCGAAAACTCCCCCTCGACCGGGACCTCGAGCGGCGCAGAGCTGACTGCCGGGCCTCCAGAAGCTTTCGGGACCGCTCCCGCAAAGACTTCGGGCCATGGCCCGACAGTCGGAGCACGACCTCTGGTCGTGGTCGCGCTCCAGACACCAGAGGCACACAAGATGTGGGTCCATCACCGACATCAACTTGTGGCAGGAGCCACAAGGCTTGAAGCCGGTTCGCCGATGTGACATCCCTGTGCACCAGGAGTCAAACGACTCGAAAAGTCTACAAAAAGTCGAAAAAACAGTCAGTCAAAAAGTGACTAGGGTACCGCTTTCTCCGGATCTGCGCTGGCTGGTGCAGAAAAAGAAAGAACTGACGTCAGCGCGCAGGGGCGGAGTCTAAGTAGATACTGCGACGCGATTCTGGCGATCACGACGCCAACGACGAACGCGGAGTCGTCCGACGCCACCTACCGACGCGCAGGGGTACTGCTGAAGAAAAAATTCTCCAGATCCAGTCAGACACCTGGGGGTAATTCTAAGGTAAGGAATCCATAACTAATGGTCTCTTTCAGATGTCTATTTCAACTGTTTCGGACCTGGACGAGCAGACAGGCTGACCCAACTAAGCAAATCTTTAGAATCTGGGCTCTGTGATAACACCACTACAAAGTAATCTGTGGGAACAACTTCAACCTATGTCACCTGGGAACAGCACCGACAGACCCTCTTGCATTGGGTCATGCCATCAACCTGCTCTACAGCCTATCCAATAACCATCCTTAAGTCCATCCAGCACAAATTGGAAAATAAATCAGCGGCCCCAAACTTCCAGACCAGCTTCAGGGCAAATTCCTCAACAACGGACAATATAGTGGCACTCTCTTATTTAATTCACCAGACCACTAGCCAGAAGCAGCTTTGCCTCTGTGTTTTGTCGACTACTCTGCTGCATTTGACTCGGTAGACAGGAATAACTTATAGAGGAAACTCAGAGGGTGGGGTATTTCAAACAACTTGATCCAGGCAATAATATCACTATATAACTCAACTTGGGTGAGGGTCAGGTTATTGCAGACTGTGATCACAAGGCAAATTACCACGGATAATGGCTTAATGCAAGTGTGTGTACTTGCGCCCTTAGTATTTAATCTGTACACAGCTGATGTGCTCGGCACTGATACAAGCCAATCTAATGCCACCAAAAATTGGAGACACTAAAGTCACAATATTACAATACGCAAATGGCATTGTTCTTCTGGATCACTCCAGAACAGAGATCCAGAAAGCACTCAACGCCCTTTATAAATACAATTTGACCAATAAAATGAGGACAAATGGCTCAAAGACTAAAGCAATAACCTTAGGCAGAACACCTACGAAAATAAATCATCTGGAGCCTAGGTCCACTACAAATCCAAAGCTCTGAATCGTATAATGACTTGGGAGTCTGACTATCTTCAAAGAGCGGAGTAAAAACACACTTGAGGCATCTCAAAGCAAAGGTGGAATTAATAATCATCAGAACCTGCCAACTGTATAACTCAGTCGAAAGCCCTTCCAGAGACCCAATAACATGTGTAATAGGAGCAACACTCCTCCCAACGATCAAATATGGTCATGAAGCCTACCCGGGACAATTTGTCAAAGTCATGGAAAAATTCCAACTTAAAGTTTACAAAAGGGTTTTTAAATTACCATCATACATTTGTGGCTGTCTGGTTAGGCTGGAGTTTGGTTTAGACGACCAAACATGGGCCAGCATGGCAACCTTTTTAAAGTACTACCACAGGATTATAAAGTCCCTAAAAGCTTTTAGACGTCTTTAAATCAGAGAAGAACTCTTGGTCACACTACCTCCAAAGATCATTTGACACTCTCCAAACAGACCAGTCAGAGCTAAACAAGCAGCAACCCCCTGTAAGCAGCCCTTAAAGCAATCCTGAAAAAACAGACAAGGTCACTCTCAAAATAAGTGATATGGCCAAACTGAAGAATTCATCGGTACAACAAGCAGTGGAAAAATCATATGCCAATACGCAGCCACATTTTCTGACCCCACAGCCATACCTACACTCGATCCAGAATAGCTGCCTTATGCAAATGATGCAAAACCAAAGGGGATGATGGACGGAGTGTTGAACATTGCAAGCACTCACCCCCAGTCAACTGATCTGGGTTTAATCCATCATCATTCTTTAGCTCACTCCGCCACCCCAGTTCAGACATGGCCATATGCAAATCAGTCTGACCCTGTGCCTCATGGGAACAGTCCAGCCCGAACTGCCAAGCCATGTCTTCCCTGGACCGGAAACAAGCATCCTGGGACCGGTTTCTGGCTTACAGCCATCATCAGCCAGGCTATCTTGAATCCAGTGGCAAAGTGAGCAAGGGACCCACGTCTGGGCATACCCTGCCAACTTAGGGCGAACATAGCAAAACCAAAGAGGATGATGGACGGAGTGTTGAACATTGCAAACACTCACCCCCAGTCAACTGATCTGGGTTTAATCCATCATCATTCTTTAGCTCAATCCGCCACCCCAGTTCAGACATGGCCATATGCAAATCAGTCTGACCCTGTGCCTCATGGGAACAGTCCAGCCCGAACTGCCAAGCCATGTCTTCCCTGGACCGGAAACAAGCATCCTGGGACCGGTTTCTGGCTTACAGCCATCATCAGCCAGGCTATCTTGAATCCAGTGGCAAAGTGAGCAAGGGACCCACGTCTGGGCATACCCTGCCAACTTAGGGCGAACATAGCAAAACCAAAGGGGATGATGGACGGAGTGTTGAACATTGCAAACACTCACCCCCAGTCAACTGATCTGGGTTTAATCCATCATCATTCTTTAGCTCAATCCGCCACCCCAGTTCAGACATGGCCATATGCAAATCAGTCTGACCCTGTGCCTCATGGGAACAGTCCAGCCCGAACTGCCAAGCCATGTCTTCCCTGGACCGGAAACAAGCATCCTGGGACCGGTTTCTGGCTTACAGCCGTCATCAGCCAGGCTATCTTGAATCCAGTGGCAAAAGTGAGCAAGGGACCCACGTCTGAGCATACCCTGCCAACTTAGGGCGAACATAGCAAAACCAAAGGGGATGATGGACGGAGTGTTGAACATTGCAAGCACTCACCCCCAGTCAACTGATCTGGGTTTAATCCATCATCATTCTTTAGCTCAATCCGCCACCCCAGTTCAGACATGGCCATATGCAAATCAGTCTGACCCTGTGCCTCATGGGAACAGTCCAGCCCGAACTGCCAAGCCATGTCTTCCCTGGACCGGAAACAAGCATCCTGGGACCGGTTTCTGGCTTACAGCCGTCATCAGCCAGGCTATCTTGAATCCAGTGGCAAAGTGAGCAAGGGACCCACGTCTGGGCATACCCTGCCAACTTAGGGCGAACATAGCAAAACCAAAGGGGATGATGGACGGAGTGTTGAACATTGCAAGCACTCACCCCCAGTCAACTGATCTGGGTTTAATCCATCATCATTCTTTAGCTCACTCCGCCACCCCAGTTCAGACATGGCCATATGCAAATCAGTCTGACCCTGTGCCTCATGGGAACAGTCCAGCCCGAACTGCCAAGCCATGTCTTCCCTGGACAGGAAACAAGCATCCTGAACTGGGGTGGCGTGGTGAAGCAAAATAACGATGGATTAAACCCAGATCTGTGACTGGGGGTGAATTTTTGCCAATGTGCAGCATTCCGTCCATCATCTTGTGTGTTTTGCATTATGCAAATGATGGCCTCATAACTGATGGGTCTACAGATCAAAGAATGAAACCCCAAATGGCTCTCTCTCTCTCTAAGAGCACCAACTGCAGACTCTGCGACTATTAAGTATGAATCTTTTAATCATTTACTATGTTGTTGCCTGGCACTACTACATGCCTGGCGCACCCTAGTAAAACAAGGGTTTTCCGTGCATGTGGAATCTGAACCTGCAACGAGGCAGGAACCTTGTGTTTACTATCCCCGAGCCAACTGAACCCGCCAAATATGGCAAGTACATCAGTCTCATACAAGCACCTATAAAAGAGGCAAATAAGCCTGGATAGACTTCACCTGGAAAGGACAACCCTGAGTTCAGCTCGTCATTGCTGGAAAGTGGCGACTCCACAGTGAACATGTGCAATGCCTGCTCACCACACCTTTAGGGCAGTTTAGGAGCAGAGCAGCCCTTCCCTGAAACATTGTCCATGTGCACAGAATGAGCCCTCACTAAGCTCTCAGAGGCAGTTACCCAAGGCACAGCCGCCACCTGGGAAATATTGCAGTGCGTATAGAAGACTATGGGACCATTATGTGACCAAAGTGATAGAGAAGGGCTGCGCTCTGTCTGTAACCTGCCATTCTATGCTGATCTATTGAATTCTGCATAGGAATTTCTTGCCAGTTACTACATCGGCACACAATCTTTTACTACTAGTATCTTTTACTACTATCTGATAGAAGCTCTTTTTAAAACTTAGAGAAAGCACTTTACAGTTTTGTATGTACGTCCTTTGCTGCTGCTACAATTTTAGTTTTTTTTTTTTTTTTTTTTTTTTAAGTATTCGTTCATTTGTGCTTAAATGCATTTGGATTTTAATTAATCACAAAATAAACTTGATTGACTGATACAGTGTGACCGCTGTTCAACACCAAACTAATCACTGCTCTTGGGACCCTGCGAACCATCAGATAGCCTTCTTAGATCATGATAAAGATGACCAAGGGTTTGTGAATGCTCTGCCCCATGTGTTAAACAGACACCCCTAAATTGAATAGGCACAGAGAGTGGAAGCCATTAAGTGCTTTTAACACTGAAGACATTTATTTGAGATACCTGTGCACCAGCCTGGCCACCACATTGACACTGTCAACAACCAAGATGTGGCCAGTGTGGCACCTACACCATTGACTCCAACTCCCTCACCAGCTTAAAACCAAAGTGGAAATTTGAAATGTTTATTTGACAAAAAGTTTTAAGCGTAAAGTTTCAGGAAAAAGCTATCCACATGAGCGGAATCTGAAGGTAGTTCTTAAGCAGCTATGTGTCATCTTCACCCATCACCTGCGGCTAACTGTGCATGTCATCCGAATGTAAAATGCATTTGAATTGCATGTCCTTGGTGACTCTTCTGAAACTCCCTTGTTTAGGTGCACCTATGCACAAGCAGATGAAATGTGTTACACTTCTGTTTAGTTTTGCACATTGGGCATAATATTCACACTCTTAAGGTATGTATCTAATATGGCTTGTACATCCATTTGGAAACCACTTATCCAAGCTGCATAACACGCTACACATGGTATTGTATTCGCTATATGGCACTGTGTACATAGTGCTGTAGCTCACTTTATCTGTCATCTCAAGCATCAGCTTATATCACTGCATTGAGAGGCATTTTTAGAAGTGATTTTTTTTTAACATCCTGGACTCCATCCATCCCTTATGACAAAAAATGTAAGCCATTTGTCATGGGCACCATATATGTGGCCTAGGCTATTACTACACGGATTGAGTAATTTTATAGTCAAACAGGAGAGATTTTTGTACAGTGCACACTCTGAACTCATGCGTTTCAAGGAGTCACGATCTAATTAATTGCATTGTATTGCAGCATTGATAGCGCTTACTACCCCTATGAAAGGGCACTGAAGCGCTTACCTTATCTACATGGTCAGCATGCTACAGCATGTATGTAGGGTGTGTGGTTGAATGGGTGTTGCCATTATTTTGTGATCCTATGTGGGAAGTGTTTCCATATCATGCGTGATGAAAACCGAGGTGCAGTTATCATGTTATAAGACGCAGCACTTAGCAGTGTGGTGGATGATGAGGTATGAGAGACAGATGTGCAGCTTATGGTTTTCAGTTCACTGAGAGTTTTGAACAGCTCTGCTGATCCCTATAGAATTTATTTCCTATGATTGTAGTCTGCTTAGCTGGCTACTATATAGGTCAGGATCACAATTTGTTGAAGAGGGAAGCAGGGATTGATCCCAAGTTTTCTTGTTTCATCTTGTAAACTGTAGCCATCAAATGGGTATCTCTTCGTCCATAGAATTGGCTTGGACACCTCTGATGCTTCATAGGGTGAGTTTGTAGACCCATTCCATCATCTTCCTAGTTAGTTTGTCTCCCCCTCACCCCTTTCCCCAGAGGGTTCCTCAGGCAATGATGCTACAGACTTCTCAATGAGTTTGGCTCGCTAAACCTTGATTGAGGAAGGCACTGAAAAATTGAGGGCAGTAGGAAATGGCACCATGGTGGCTATGTCAGACACTGAGTCTGCCTTCAGATTGCTACAAGACCACTTAGCTGATTTCATAGTGCTAGGTTTCCAATTTCAAGAGAAGATATTCTTCTACAAGTGTATGCCAATGATCTGCGCATAGACTTGTGGTTATTTTGAGTGCTTCTAGAATAGTCTCAGGTTCAAAAGAAAATTCATTACCTAGGTGAATTCCTCTTTTAGAAACAAGGGGGACCTCTCAGTGTGAAGAATTTCTGGAGGACTTTGTGTCTCAAATGGAAAAGGTAGGGGTTTCTTTAGAACCTGCCAAACATTTCCAACAACAAAGCTAATTTTTCTTGACATCATCCATGACTTAGTCAAGGGATATTACCCACTGCCAGATAAAGCAAGGGCATTTTCTGAATCTATTGCTAACTGACTGCAAGCAAAGTAACTATGTTAGATCAGCTACAGTTTTGTTGGATCAGTTAAATTTCACCCTATGCCCCGCTCAAATCTGTAAGGCATTTTACCTGCTTAAATTGCACAAGCAATGTCTGGGCTCAAGGCTAAGCATCACAGGCCCTGTTTGTCAGTAGAAGGCAAGGGTGATCTGAAGATCTGGGCTGAGTTACTTCAGTACCCAAATGGTTCAGTAATTTAGAAATCACCTCTAACAACAAGCAAGGAATTCCTCGTCTCAGCAGGAAGTGCGGGCCTTAAGGCCATTTTGGACGCTTAGCGATGCATGCGTGGAAATAACCTGCACAATGGTTGGAGCCTGGCCTGCTGAGACATGTTACATTCTTGGAGTTTGTTTTTTAAGCAATTGTTGTAACTATAATTCCGATCAGACCATTTAAGAGACAGGAGCACAGATTCTTTTGTCAATTTGTCTGTGGTAGATGTAAATAATCAAGCCCCATATGATCCTGTTACTTCTGAAGAAGTTGGTATAGATTGGCTTTAAGGGCAACATGAAATATAGATTAAGAGACATGCCTTGTGTAAAAAATAATGGTATTAATGCTTAGCCTTATTGTAAAGTTGAACGATTTGCCAGCGGATCTAATGAAGCTTGGTGTCCCTTTCTCCCAGGGTTAGCAGCATCTTTTCTAGCCCATAAAACAAAGGGGGCCGATGAATCAGTTGTACGTACCTGTGTTTTACTGCAGAGGCACAAGTTACTAACTTGTGTAACGATATATCTGTAAGAGACAGTAGTTAGTGACCGATTCCTTACCTTAGAATATCCCCAGGCGTCAGGCTGGATCCGGAAAGTTTTTGCGTAGCAGTACCCTTGCGCGTCGGTAGGCGGCGTCGTGCGGCTCCGCGTCCGTCGTCGGCGTCGTGATCGCCGGGATGACGTCGCGGGCAGTACTTAGACGCCGCCCCTGCGCGCTGACGTCAGTTCTGTACACGACTTTCCGCGCCAGGAACGCAGAGCCATGCAAGAAGCTGACATAGGTGTCTGAAAAATACTAGGGCCCTGAAAGGGATGTCCTTAACCCTAGAAATCAGTTTGCAGAACGGGGAGGATGGGTGGGGCGGTAGGAATCTGTCACTAACTACTGTCTCTTACAGATATATCGTTACACAAGTTAGTAACTTGTGCATCTGAAAGAGACACGTTAGTGACAGATTCCTTACCTTAGAATAGATACCCCAGCAATACCAACCACGGTGGTGGGTGTGCGAACAAAGATCAGACAAGGAAGTCCTGGAGGACAGAACGGCCAAAGAAGCCGTCCCTCCGGACCTGACTGTCAAGGCAGTAATGCTTTGTAAACGTGTGCAGCGAGGCCCACGTAGCTGCCTGACAGATAACCGGCAGCGGAACACCGCGGCCCAAGGCCGTGGTAGCAGCCGTTGCCCTGGTGGAATGGGCACGCAGCCCAACAGGAGGCTCCTTCTTAGCCAAAGAATAGCAGGTCTTGATGCACAAGGTAACCCAGCGGAAGATGGTTCGTTTGTGCACCGCCCGACCTTTTTTGGCGCCCACGTAGCCAACAAAGAGCTGGTCATCCACACGGAAGTGTTTTGTGCGGTCGATATAGAAGGAGAGCGCACGTTTTGGGTCCAGACGGTGGAGCCTCTCTTGGAGGGATGCGGAGGCGGAAAGAAGGTAGGCAAAGTGATGGTCTGCCCAATGTGGAAGGCAGTAACCACCTTTGGCAAGAAGGACGGACGCGTCCGAAGAACAACCTTGTCCGGATGAACAGACAGAAAGGGAGGTTTGCAAGATAGAGCCTGGAGCTCACTCACCCGCCGAGCGGAGGTGATGGCCACCAGAAAGGCTGTCTTCAGAGTCAGAAGACGAAGAGGACAGTTATGGAGAGGCTCAAAGGGAGCGCACATTAAAAGGTAAGAACCAAGTTCAAGTCCCACTGAGGCATTACAAACGGAACAGGAGGGAAGAGGTGTGTAATGCCTTTGAAGAACCTGTTAACAACAGGGGACTTGAAAAGGAGGGCTGATCAGGGAGCCTGAGGAAGGCCGAGATAGCACAAAGATAACCCTTGATGGTACCCAGGGCAGAACCCTGTTGGGCCAGAGAAAGAAGGAACAGAAGGACCTCAGAAAGAGGGGCAGAAAGGGGATTCACAGCCTTTGCTGTGCACCATGCCACAAATTTGTTCCACCTGCAGGCGTATACCACCTTAGTGGAGGGACGCCTGGCTGCCAGAATCACATCACAAACTTCGGGAGGCAAGTCGAAAGGAATCAACTGCCGCCGCTCAATCTCCACGCAAGCAGGTGTAGACTGGACAGGTTCGGGTGGAGGACCGTCCCCTGCTGCTGCGACAGAAGATCCTCCCGAAGAGGCAGACGGATCGGGGGATCTACGCTCATACTGAGTAGCTCGGGATACCAAACTCTTCGAGCCCAGTCCGGAGCCACAAGAATAACTTGGGCCCGGTCGTGCCGAATCTTCTTCAACAATCTGGGTAGAAGTGGTATAGGCGGAAAGGCGTACAATAGACCGCAACTCCACTCGTGACGAAAAGCGTCGCCGAGCGAGTGCCGCCTTGGAAATTCCAACGCGCAGAACTGATGACATTGAGCGTTCTCTTCGGTGGCGAATAGATCTAACCAAGGCTCTCCCCACTGTAGAAAGAGTCCTTGCGCCACCTCCGAGTGAAGACGCCATTCGTGATCCATCATGCACCTGCGGCTGAGTTCGTCCGCCCTGGCGTTCAGGGAACCTGCCAGGTGTTGAACCATCAGGAACATGCCCTGATGTTCCAGCCATGTCCAGAGGCGCAGAGCCTCCTGACAGAGGGTCCACGACCCCACCCCACCCCGCCCTGTTTGTTGCAGTACCACATGGCGGTGGTGTTGTCGGTGAACACCTGCACTACCTTCCCTTTGACAGAGGAAGGAATGCTTTGAGTGCAAGTCGGATCGCCCGGAGCTCCAGAAGGTTGATATGGAGCCGGGACTCCGCCGGAGACCAGAGGCCTCTGATCTCCGCCTCTCCCATGTGACCGCCCCATCCCAGAAGGGACGCGTCCGTCACAACTGTGTGCTCTGGCTGGGGAAGGGAGAGGGATCTGCCCATGACCCATTGCCGGTTCGAGAGCCACCACTGCAACTGTTTTGCAGTCCCCTCCGAGATCTGGACGTGATCGGACAGGTTGCCCTGGTGCTGCGCCCACTGGAACTTCAGGTCCCACTGCAGAGCCCGCATATGCCATCTGGCATGATTGACCAGCAGGATGCAGGAGGCCATGAGGCCCAGCAGCCTCAGGGTCATCCGTACCGAAACCCAGGATAAAGGCTGAAAGATCGGAATCATAGCCTGAATATCCCGGACTCGCCGTTCGGGAGGATAGGCCCGAAACTGCGTCGTGTCCAGAACTGCTCCGATGAAAAGGAGCTGTGGAGAAGGAATCAGATGCGACTTCGGCACATTGATGGAGAACCCCAGCGAGTGCAGGAGTTCGGCCGTAGTCTGGAGGTGGGAGACGACTGCCTGGGACGAGCCCGCCTTCAGCAGCCAGTCGTCGAGGTAGGGGAAGACTGAAACCCCTGCCCGGCGCAGATGAGCTGCGACCACCGCCATCACTTTCGTGAACACCCGAGGGGCACTGGTAAGGCCAAAGGGGAGCACGGTGAACTGAAAATGCTCGAGGCCTACCGTGAACCGAAGGTAACGCCGGTGGGCCGGCAGGACGGGGATATGGAAATATGCGACCTGCAAGTCCAACGCTACCAACCAGTCTCCAGGGTCTAGGGCAGTCAAGACCTGAGCTAGGGTGAGCATCTTGAACGTCTCCTTCCGGAGGAAGCGATTGACGTTCCGGAGGTCCAAGATAGGACGCATGTCCTCCTTGTCCTTTTTGGGCACCAGAAAGTAGTGGGAGTAGCAACCACGCCCTACTTCTGGGGTCGGAACATGCTCGATGGCCCTCTTGGCCAAGAGGGCCGTGACTTCCTTCTGTAGAAGCACCAAGTGATCCCCTGACATGCGGCGGAATTGAGGTGGCATGGCTGGGGGGTGGTCTCGAAGGGGAGGGAGTAGCCCCTTCGGACAATGTCCAAGACCCACCTGTCCGAGGTGATGGGACGCCAGTGGTGAAGGTGATGGCGGACCCTGCCCCCGACTGGCGTGCTGTGCACCTGAAAGGAGGGACTAGGAGGGCTTGGAGGCCGCGGACGGGTTGGAGGTGGTGGCCTGACCCGCACGCTGGTTGCCCGAACCGCCACGGCGGTATCCACGTCCTCGGCCACGCGAAGACGCCTGCTGCGCGGGCCGGTGGCTGGGCTGCTGGCGTGACTGGGCGCCCCTTCCGTGGCCACGATAGGGGCGAAAAGCAGAAGGTAGCGGAGGGCGTGTAGCAGAAAGGCCCAGGGACTTGGCAGTAGCCCGTGATTCCTTAAAGCGCTCCAACGCATGGTCTGCTTTGGACCCAAAAAGACCGACTCCATCAAAGGGCATGTCCATGAGAGTATTCTGGACATCCCCTGAAAAACCAGTGGTTCTCAGCCAGGCGTGGCGACGCAGCGCCACCGTCGTTGCAATAGATCTGCCCAGCGAGTCGGCGGTATCAAGGCCACATCGTATGGTGTATTTGGCCGCATCCCTTCCTTCCGCAATGGCGTGGGAAAGCAGTGTCTGGACCTCCTCAGAACACTGGGGCAAAACAGTCGCCACCGAATCCCATAAGGAGTGGGTATATCGGCCCAAAAGACAAGCGGTGTTGATGGACCGCAAGCCAGCAATGGAGGAAGAAAAACCCTTCTTCCCAAATTGATCCAGGCGTTTGGATTCCCTATCCGGAGGGGCGGTAGGGAAGGCGGTTTGGGAAGCGGAGGCTTGGACAACCAAGCTCTCAGGAGTGGGGTGGACAGAGAGAAACAAGGGGTCGCCCGGAGCGGGCGATGGCGTCGGGACACGTTCCTATCCACAGGAGCCCCTGTGTTGGGCTTGGACCAGGCGCCCAAAGAACGTCAGTAAGTGCATCGTTAAACGGCAGCACAGTCTCCAAGGAGGAGGCCGCCGGCTGAAGCACTTCTGTCAAGAGATTAGTCTTGACCGTCACCGTAGGGAGTCGGAGATGTAAGGCTCCAGCTGCCCTACGCAACACTGTTGCAAAATTGGCTCCCTCCTCCGTAGCCACGGGAGGAGACAGCATGCCAGTGTCAGGGGAAGTATCTAGACCACTGGCATCCCCTAGTTCCTCTGCCCAGTCCTCATCATACTGACACTGCTGTGCCAGAGGGTCCTCAGACCCCTCCCAGTCCTCCTAGTCCTCCTCCGGTTCAAAATAAGGAGGAGGAGGGACATTTGGGACCCAAGGTCCCATCGGCGCCGGAACCGGCGTCGAGCGACGTCGGTCCGGCTCCATGTCCGGAGCCGGAGAGTACATGGGGACGATGCCGCCCGGAGCCCCGGGCGGCGTCAGGAACGGCACCGGAGACTTCGGCGCCGGCGGAGGCGTGGTCAGGTCGACCGGCGTCGATGGGGGTTGCGGTACCACCGGAGCCGGGATCGAGGCCGGGGCCGAAGCCGGAGCCGGGATCGAGGCTGGAGGCACGAGCGACGCCGGGACCGGAGTCGGCGGCGACGCCGGGGCAACCCCATCAGGGCCCGCGGGGCCCGAAGGCGCACCGGAGGGACCTTGAGGCCCGAAGAGGCGGGCCATGGCCGACAGGAATTCCTGTATTTGGGCCGGATCCGCCCTCCGAACCCGGGAAGGACGGGTATTGCGGGGGCGACTCCACAGGCATGTCCGGGGCCGCGGGGACGGTGCCGGGAGGGGCCTCAGCCGAGTCGCGAGACCGGCGAGTCGAAGTCCTAGAGCGATGATGCTTTTTGGACTTCTTGTGCTTAGACTTACCGGACGACGAAGACTTGGATCCCGACGACCGGTGAGGACTCCGCGACCGACCCCTCGACCTCTCACGCGACCGGGGCTTGGAATGGCGCGGAGCCGACTGCCGGGCCTCGAGGAGCTTTCGAGACCGCTCTCGCAAAGCTTTCGGGTTGAGGGCCCGGCAGTCGGAACACGACTTCGTGTCGTGGCCTCGGCCGAGGCAGAAGAGACACTCTAGATGCGGGTCTGTGATGGACATCATCCGAGCACTGGCGTCGCAAAGTTTAAAGCCGGGCATCCCTACGACACCTTGGAGTCGATTCGAAGAAACAGTGAAAAAATTCACCAAAAAAGTTAGTCAAAAAATGACTAGGGCACTGCTCTTCCCGGATCTGCGCTTGCTGGCGCGGAAAAAGAAGAACTGACGTCAGCGCGCAGGGGCGGCGCCTAAGTACTGCCCGCGACGTCATCCCGGCGATCACGACGCCGACGACGGACGCGGAGCCGCACGACGCCGCCTACCGACGCGCAAGGGTACTGCTACGCAAAAACTTTCCGGATCCAGCCTGACGCCTGGGGATATTCTAAGGTAAGAAATCTGTCACTAACGTGTCTCTTTCAGATGAACAGAGAAAGGAAACAAGGCGGGTGCGCTATTTCATAGGCACGTTAACATCTTTTGGCAGTATTGTTTTTTGCAAAATAATCCAAAGTCAGGATATGATCATCTAGGTTCCATGTCACCTGAGCCATAGGAAAAGGATTCTGGGTTCACACAAGACACATGCACACTTTTAGACATTACCAAACTAACCGCATTAGTGTGGAAACACCTCCTAATCTGCACAAGTACATTTGAGGAACTCCTTTTTAAACAGCATAACTGCCAGCCTTCTATGGGCAATCCGCATTCGCAAACTGGTTGCCCCAACAAAGGCAGATCACAGAGGAAGGTTATAGACTGCAGATCAATTTTTAACTTTAGGGGATTACCATCAAGTTACCCAAATCAAAAACTGATCGGAGAGGTAACCATTCATCTTCAATGAACCCCATGCCAATATGCACAGTTAAGGCCCTTTTTATGTAATAATCAGTACGTCCTAAACAGTTTACAGAATGCGCTCTTTTGATTCATGGAAATGGGACAGCATTGGCCAAGTAATAATTCTACAAAGCATAACAGGCCACCCTCACTGTACTGGGTTGCGATATTGCTAACTTCTCATCTCACTCCTTCAGGATGGGTCTGCCACATCATCAGTGGGCTAAGGTCTGAAGGCCAGTTGAGATGAACTGATTGGGTGGTGAACACATGACATATTAACGATATATGCACGCAAATTTGGTGTGACTAACCAGATCCTGTTTTCTTTTCATTCAGTTATGTGGGCAATCGTTCATCAAGAGGGATTTGCCTGTGCAGGTGATCTAGCTAGGCAGCACATGGCACGAACCTTTGTCTGCTGGACATCAAAGGTATCTGGTTGCTTGGCTTGTAGTTCAAGAATGTGTACACTTTATGTCATGACTCGTTCCGCTCATTTGATTTGTTCATATTGCACATGAGGAGCAACAACAAGGCCTTAATGGGAAGGAAAGGTGTGAGGAACCATTTTTAGGACCTGAATTGGATTTTTTAATCCGGATTGCCTGATCTAAGAGGATCCCCAGAACTGTGTAGGGGGTGAGTGGAAAGACCCAGAGATTAACTCTTCATCTTATTGCAAGAGGTACCAGGAGATTTCCTGGTTGGTTTGAATGAAGGGGAAATTTCGAAACATATCTCATGGGATGAATAGGGAGAGACAAATGTGCCATCGGTATGTGGTTAAATCATACAGTGCAAAGCAGTGACATTTTCCTTCACGCTTTGTTCTCATTTGCAAGGTCGTTCTGTGGTGTGGGGAGTGAGAGGTTAAAGAAGGGCCCACTCTCAGTAGTGGAGATTGTAATAGTCAGAACCTTATCTTCTAGAAAGGGACTTTTTTTCATCACAGGAAAATTTTAATAACCATGCCAAGAATTGTGGATTATAAGTTTTTCAATTTTTTTGGGCTGGCAGCTGGAACCAGGGGGCTATTCTGCTGGCTGGCACTGGTGTCCTGCGCACTAGCCATAGGTCCACAAGGCACCTTTGGGATACAGGGCAGGTCCTTTGAAGAACCAGGACCATTCCTCAATTGGTACAGAGGGCTCATGGGTTAAGAGGGTATCGGAGAGAGCGCACTCTGGCACAATTATGTTTTTTTATCCCAAATATTAGGCACACGAAAGTGTTCAATGTTCTAGTAAGAAGTTGTGTCGATGCATTTTTTGTTAAATATGTAATAAACACAGCCTTATGGTTTCCTAAAACAATGAATGTGTTCTTTGGTTGTGTAGGTGGAAGGCTCTCCTCTGCGCCTAGGTGGTCTACAAAGTAATGGTCTATTCGATCTCAGAAGTAATACTTTGCATTTTGTTGTTTTCCCGTTTCCCGAAGGAATCAAGCAAGCAGCAGGATTTGTGCCTTCTACTTTCAGTACGTTATGCAGGATACAATGAAATACGCTGCTTATACATATATGCGCACATACCACAGAGCACAAGTCAGTGAATGCTGGCTGAAGAACAAACTGAAACAGAGGCTGATAGAACAGAGATGGCATTGCGTTGCCTGCAATGATACAGTTTAAAAATTGAATTCGGTTTTTCTTCCCGAGCCGTTTTCCAAGGTGCTGTAAATTGTATTCGATCATGTTCAGTTATAGAACTCAGTACAAGACGCATGATTACAGCACCTAATTTGCAAACTGCACGGAGGCTTAAAAAAACGTTTATATCTCGAGCAAATACTGTTCCATCTTTTTATAACAAAAGACTTAGGGTGCCACTCTGCATTTCCGCTTCCGCTCCTAAATGATGGGTTTGTTTCGGTAACCGATGCTAAGGAGGAAAAAAACCTTTTAAACTGACACATAAAAACAGCAATTGTCTTAATTTGTGTAGTGCACACTGCACAAAAGCCCTAAAGATGTTCAAATTAGAACAAGCTGCTTGATTGTCACTGCAGTGTCATGTCACATTAATGCATGACAAACATTAAACCATACACTTAAATGGCAATTTATATCATTTAAATGTTTACTGCCAAACCAGCCCATCGCTCACTTAAATGTGACTTTTTGACAGCTAATTCCAGTTAATTTCCCCCCGATTCACTTAATTAGAACTTTCAATCAAGAAAGGAGAGGGACCTGCCTATATCTGAACATTTCATATGATTTTCTTTTGTTATTCAACATGCCACGCTTGGGAACTGCGTCTTTGTAATGGATAACCAGATAATACATCAAACCCTCCTGAAAACTTTTATGGAATAACACAGCAAATTCATATTCAAAGAGGACAGCATGTCCTTCTTTATGGAACTAATATCCGAGAAACATTGTAAATATGCTATTAGCCAAGCATACACAATTAAAACCGTAAAACACGGCAAACCAAGGCAATTAAAAATTAATGATTTTGAAATTGTTTAATAAGACACAACACTTGGTCTCAGGAGTTCATTTACTGATGTTTCGCAAAGCTGTAAACTCTGCGGGGGAAAACAAACTGATTCAACGTATTTTGATCAACCCGAGTGTATTCATCTTAACTGTGTGAGTGTGCTAAAAGCTCGTGCAACAAAGTTAAACTTAAAACGTATGTTGGGCAACTCTTCATTGTCCCAACAGATAGCATCTCAAAAAGAGGACCCAGTGGCATCCCCACAGTGAAATGTCCTTCGAAAACTTTCAAAGGTTCCAGCAAAAAACTGATTTGATCTTTTGTGTGCTGACTGAGCAACGGTTCAATACGAGCGAGATTGGACAAATACTTAAGGAATGCATAGGTATCCAAATTTCAACCCAAAAAAACTAAAGACCCAAAACATTAATTTGTCCCAGTTGTAGTAAGAAAATGAAGTTAGATCCCTGGACATACAATTCAACCCCTGTATTTCCACTGCCGAAAAAAAAGCAAAACCCTAATTTCCTCCCGATCATGTAAACATCTCTAACCACAATGCGCCCCAACCAACTTTCATCCTAACTTGTGTGGTAAATTTAGCCCATGCATTATGCAACACAAGACATATCCTCAACTATACACAGCACTCAGCAATTAAGGACTGACTGGGTGTGGTCCAAACGTCATTAAACCGCTCATCCAAAACAAATTAAAAAGAGCTTAATGGCAAGTTGTGATTTTAGCCCTTTCGCCGCCAGGTCTAACAGCCCCCCTACCTCCACCCGAGTGCCACACCCTTTTTTGAGTATTTGGAATAGTTTGCGCTTATGGCCCCATAACTTTTTGTTTTGTTTGCATCCTTTTCTTCCAACATCCTTAGGATTCTAAAGGTACCACAGGTTTGTGGATTCCCCTGGAGGGGAACGAGAAATTAGGCAAAATACAGCTACATTTGAGGGTTTTGGGATAAAAATGCTGCAGAAGAAAGCGTCGGGTTTCTTCCCTGCAAATGGTTTCAACAAAGGGTTTGTGGTGCTAAAATCACCATCTTCCCAGCATTCAGGAACAAGCAGACTTTTGTCAGAAAACCAACATTTTCTACACAGTTTTGGCATTTTACTGGGACATAGCTTATTTTTCCTAATTTTTGTGCTTTCAACCTCCTTCCCGTTAGTGGTAGAAATGGGTGTGAAACCAGACATGGATCCAGGAAAGCTAAACATTTCTTAAAAGTAGACAAAATTCTGAATTCATCAAGGGGTCATTTGTGTAGTCCTTCAAGGTATTCCTATGGAAAGTAACAGTTGAAATAAAAGAATATTGAAATTTAGTTGAAAAGAACAGCCATTTGAGCATACATTTTCACCTGCAACTTCTAACTATGGTAGATTTTTGAATGCTATATACCGTTACGTCTGCGGGACCCTTCTGGTTACGGGGTTATGCAAGGCTTGAAGGTTCAAACAAGAACCCGAGGCACCCAGAGCCAATAACTGAGTTGCACCTTGCAATGTTTTTTTCATTGTGTACCGGGTATACAGTAATTCATTTGGTAAAATATAAAGAGTGAAAAATCGGTGTCAAGGAAGCCTATGTATTTCTGAAATGGGAACAAGATATGGAGTTTAGAAGCAGTGGTTATTTGTTCATCTCTGACCTCTTGGGTACCTTGGGCATGTAAATTAGAGTGTATTGTTCAAAATGACTTATTTTTTACACACTGTTTTACATTTGGAAGACAGAAATGCATAGAAAGACAAATGGTAATAACACTTGTTCTACTATTGTGTTCCCCTAAGTCTCCCGATAAAAATGGTACCTCACTTGTGTGGGTAGGCCTAGTGTCTGCGACAGGAAACGGCCCAAAACGCAACATGGACACATCACATTTTTCCCGTGAAAACAAAGTGCCTAGCTGTGGATTTTGGGCCCTAGCTCAGCCGGCACCTAGGGAAACCTAGCAAACCTGTACATTTTTGAAAACTAGACACCCAGGGGAATCCAGGATGGGGAGACTTGTGTGGCTCTCAGCAGGGTCTGTTACCCAGAATCCCTAGCAAACCTCACACTTTGTCAAAAAAAAAAATGTTTTCCTCACATTTCTCTGATGGAAAGTTCGGGAATCTGCAGGGAGCTACAAAATTCCACCCACCCAACATTCCCTCCAAGTCTACCAATAACAAGCATTGGCATAGCCAATAGGTCTCGCCTTTGGGACCTTATAAGTGTTTAGCCATGCAACAGTTGATGTTGTTGCACCAAGGATATTGTGCTGTATAACTAAACACTTATAAGGTCCCAAAGGTGAGACCTATTGGCTATGCCAATGCTTGTTATATATGGAGCTAAAGTTTAGTTTATTAAATCAAACAAAATAGTTTTTGTACAGCACAAATGCTGAACTTGCATTTTTAAGGTGCTCTCATATGTGATAATGAAAAAAAGGTGGGTTCCGTAAAATAAAATATTTGCTAGGATCCCACAAGATGAGACCAGATTAGGGGCCAAGTACATTATAGATAGGTCAAATCGATTATTCATGTCACTAGACCTGCAGGTTTATTAACATTTCTATGATTTTCGAGGCCTGTATATAAACGACTCAGAGACAGCCCTTGCACTTCAATGATAGTCATGTCGACTCAACCATCTTGTGAAATGGACAGAGATTGCACCCCCACTAGCTTCATTTGTTTAACCTTTTTTTGTCATTCCACTCGCAAGAAGCTAGGAGTGGCACTGCAGTCATAACTGGGTAACTTTGACTCCATGAAAATGCCCTCTGAAACTGTGAATGCAATTTTGACCTTTACATTTCCTGTATAATATTTAGTGTGTGTTGTGATTTAAATTTGTTTTAAGCAAAAGCACTGTCTGGACATTGCTTTATTATCAGTTGTTATTTGCCTGATTAAATTTGGAGTCTCAGTAAGCCTTGGCCCGCTCTACCTTGCTCTCCTGAGGGTCAAGGGATAAACCAGTATACTAGGTGCTCAGTTTTGGCTCCAGCAATAGGATAAGCTCTGGAACACCAGAGGTAAAAGAGTCTTATTGTTACAATTTGAGCCCAGTAACCATCAGGTGCCCTGGGACTGCGGGAAAATTGCCACAGTGTGCTTCTACAGCAGTGGTTCACAAACCTTTTAGAAACACAACCCACTTTTTAGAACAACAAACTTTTGAGACCCACCTACCTTTAATGGACATGACAAGTGGTGATTTTTGAATGTAACTAAAGCATCATGTGGTAGCACATTGTCATTTACAGACAGTACATTTTCCATTGAAATGGCCACTAATTTTACACAGATATACAGTTTTACTACTAAACCTATACTGCACACAAATGATAATCTGTGACAATCGGGTTTCTGTGATATTTATCATTTGTGCATCACTAAGTAAAGTGTCTTGATTGTTTTGATCCTATTAAAATCTCTGTGTCCACCAAACTTAATAATTCCAAAAATAAATGTGCTTATTTATTGCTTTCCTAACTGCTGAATGCATACAGTTAATTTACAGGTATTTAAATAAAAATCCTACAGCCTTTCCTTTCACACTCCCTGTACTTCAGCAAAGATTGTCACATAATTCACTTTAAAAATCTCCTCTCACTCTGCAGTCAGAGGAAGAAAAATAAACACCAATGCCAAGTTAAAAGAATAAGCAGTAATTTGTTAAACAAAAAAGCCTGACATTTGACTTCTGTCTTTGAGGAAAACGTGACAAGATAAATAGGGAATTTAAAGGCATCTTTATTCATTACTCAGACTTTCCCAACCCACCAAAAATCAGGTAAGGACCCACCAGTGACGACCAACAGTTTGGAAAACGGTGTCCTACAGAACACAGCAAGGTTAGAACTTGAAAACACTTCATAATCCTTCTCTGTGACGTACTGATTTGCATTCTCATTCCGAGGGCTATTTTATGGTGAACCCTGAAGAAAGCTTATTGGGAGAGTGGAGTAGTCCTACTACTACGTTGGAGATCAGAAGACATCCTTTTGACGTGGTACCTCAATTTTGAACAAGAGTGGAAACTATTAGAGTCACATCTACATGGGACTCCAAGAATATATGGCCCCCTTAGGCCACCCGCATATCAAGATGGCCCTGGTATGATTTTCTAGATATGCTTGGTGTGCTTTGCCCCTTTTAGATACGGGGTAGGTTCTTGTAATCCTCTTCTGTCTCAGGAACAAGTTAATAAGCATCTGAGTGTAGCACTCTGCCTGAAATGGTCGTGATTCTTCATTTTTTTGGGGAATGCGAGGTTCCTGAACCAGGCAAACCAAGTGGAGGCACAAACATATACACCAATGAAGTTGAACCATGGTTTGGACAGTATATGGGTAATCTTCTGTGCATACATAAATCTCAAATATGTTCCAGAAACTCAGACACCCAAGAGCTTTCTTCTATTCAGATCAGGACCAATATCCGCACATTTAGATAAGTTGTTGGTGATAAAGGAATACTGCACACTTGGTTATGGATTTTGCAATAATTGCAAAAATATGAAAAAGAATTGTTCCTTATTTATCGTACATTTTTTCCAATGTTCATCCATATTCATGTTTATATCACACAGTTTCTTCAAACATCAGTTACATTAAGAGGAAACTTACAGTTTAGAAGAATCTCGTACATGTTCATCACTTTTTAAGGTCTTGCATTTTAAAGTGCCTTCTTATAAAAATAACACTTACATAAAACATGAAACGGTATGAAATATTTAAGCATAAATGTGAAATGAGGAATAAAAGAGGCACACTTATTACAAGAAATACATATTGGTAGAGATGCTTTCTTATTATAAAAGTATTGTATATTTTTACAGAGATTATTTTAAAATGGAAAACATTCATACTATGCATTCCTGTGTTTTCTGTACATAAGTTTCTATGATGCATACACATTTCTTGCGAAATTTACGTACATTCTTTAGTGTTGAGATCACTTTTGTATCAATTGGGCCAGAATGTCAAAACAGCCAGGTAATAATATCCATGAATATACAGCTTAATTTTGCTCTAATGACATAATGGGCAAAATGACTTGTTTTTACTTGCATCACACACCATTCAATCCTGCCACATAATTCCAGTGACATAATTCTTAATATAGATAACCAGGAATCTTTAAATTGTGGGGATCTTTAAATTGTGTCATCTCGTTGTGTTGCTGTTTTAGAATCTTAGTACACAGAATTCTCATTTTATAGTGGAAAAACAAAACAACGTGTGCGACAATACAAGGGAAATAACCAGGACTGCATGAACCACTCACATCTAGTGTGGGACAACTTGCAATCACTCTAAAAATCTAACTTGCATACAAAATACACGTTTATGTTCAAACGAAAGCAACTTCCTGATAATAACTTACGGCTTGTAGAAGGGAAACATGGGTACACATGCTAGGTACGCAGTGCATCAAAATATATCGACTAACCATCATGCCACTAGACAGGAAGCACATACAACCTCTACATAAGGATAAACAGTGGAATTGTGGTGGCGTAGTTAAAGCACTTGGTATGGCCATAGAAAGAGGACGTACATGAACGGACTCCGCGCAGTTGCCATCGTTGAACTACGTGTTATTTATTTTACGGAAGGGAATGGCTAATAAAAGGCATCAATTAAAAACAATTATGAAATCGCAGGCACTTCAAAACAGTACAGGAATTGCCACACAACGTTGTAAGCCATGGCCGCTTGCGTTTTCGTTTAACTAAAATGCACAGGAATAAGAGTTAGCGGGAATCCCAAACTGTGCCATTCAACAGAGTACGGAGCAGCGTCTCCTGCTCCTGCAGCTGCCCTGTTAGCTCTCGCTATGCTGTGTGAGGGTGCAGACTGAGCCCTGAGAGGCCGAGTGACTGCGAGGGAGGATCGCGCTAATTACCCGCCGCCGCCGCCCGCAGCAGCTGTTTTGAAGCACACTCGTGCTTGTGGCGGCATCCGCCTTGCGGGAGCGAGCAACAGCCAATTAGCATGCGCGCCGCTGCTCGCTCCCGCAAGGTGGATGCCGCCACAAGCACGAGTATGTGCTTCAAAAAGAGCAGAGCGACGGCTAAAGGCCCTCCTATGCAGCGCATGCGCACTGCTTAGGCGAGACCTAAAAATGGTACCTCACTTGTGTGGGTAGGCCCAGTGCCTGCAACAAGAAATGTCCCAAAACTCATTGTGGAGGCACCAAAATTATTTATCACGAAACAACCTAGTTTTGCAAGGGAGTCAACCACGTTTTTGATCCCGGGCTGACGGCAATCTAGGGAAACCTACCAGACCCAGACATTTCTGAAAACTAGACACCCGGGGGAGTCAAGGGAGTTGTTTCTTACATAGATCCCCCAATGTTTTCTTACCCAGAATCCCCTGCAAACCTCAAATGTAGCTTACAAAAAATCAAATTTTCCTCACATTTCTGTGTGGTAAAGGTGTGGGATCACCAGGCCGACACAAATGTCCTACCACCCAGCATTCCCCCAGGTCTCCGGATAAAAATGGTTCCTCATTTGTGTCGGTGGTCCAAGTACCCGCGACAGGGCAGGGCCCAAAACGTACTGTGGGGGCATCAAAATTATGTATCACAAAATGGCCTGGTTTTGCAAGGGGGGCACATACGTTTTTGGTCCCGGGCTAGGCGGCCATCTAGGTATACCTGCCAAACCCAGACATTTCTAAAAACTAGACACCCGGGGAGTCCAGGGAGGCATGACTTGTGTGGATCCTCTATCATTTTCCTACCCAGAATCCTCTGCAAACCTCAAATTTAGCTAAACAAATCACATTTTCCTTATATTTCTGTCTGGGATCACAGCGCCAGCACAAATTTCCTACCATCCAGCGTTCCCCTTGGTCTCCCGATAAAAATGGTACCTCACTTGTTTGGGTGTCCGATGTAGAAGCGCCTAAAGACGTATATAAAAAATATATATAGAGCTTAGAGCTCGCTGTGCTGACCCTTCAATATCTATATTTTTGGCTTTTCCCAGTCGCAGGTCCTCGGCCCACCCACACAAGTGAGGTATCATTTTACTCGGGAGACTGAGGGCAACGCTGGGTGGTTAGAAACAGCTCCGATGGAGGAGAGCGACCGATAAGGAGTCGGGTGTGACTTTGGCACGTTGATAGTGAACTTCAGTAAATGCGGAGAGGCACCCCATAGTCTGGAGATGGGAAATAACAGTCTGGGGCGAGGACACCTTCCACAGCCAGTCATTGAGGAAGGGGGAAGATTGAAACCCCTAACCTGCACAGATGAGCTGTGACCACCGTCATCACTTTGGTGAACACCTGAAGGGTGCTGGTAAGGCCAAAGGTTAGCACAGTGAACTGAAGGTGCTCTTGGCCTACCTTGAACAGCAGGTAACGCCTGTGGGCAGGCAGGATGGGGATGTGAAAATATGCATCCTGAAAGTCCAACGCTACCAGCCAGTCTCCTTGGTCTAGGGCAGACAAGACCTGAGCCAACGTGAGCATCTTGAATTTCTCCTTTTTGAGGAAGAGATTGATGGTCCGGAGGTTAGAATAGGACGAAGACCTTTGTTCTGTTTGGGTATCAGAAAGTAGCTGGTATATCAACCACTGCCTACTTCTGATATCAGAACCCTTTCGATAGCCCCCATGGCCAGAAGAGCTGTATCTTCCTCTTGGAGCAAGATAAGATGATCCTCCACCAGCTGTTCTTGAGATTGAGGTAAAGTAGGAGGGAAAGATTGAAAAGGAAAGGAGTAACCATTCCGAATGATCTGCAAGATCCATTTGTCCAATGTTATGGACTGCCAGTGGAGGAGATTATATTAGATTCTTCCTCAGACTGCTCTCCAATGGTCTTACAGAACCAAACTAGGAGGACTTAGAGGCAGCTGCCGGGTGGTTGGTGGCAGACGACTTCTGGCTACCATTCCCACAAGGTCACAATGCACCACGTCCTCGCACAACTTGGGAAGCCTGTGCAGGACGGTGGCTGGGGTATGGCTGATATGGTTGAAAGCCCTTCCATTGCCACGAAAGGGATGAAATGCAGACTGGGGGCGAGGTGTAACCGAGAGGTGCAAGGACCTGGGCGTAGCCCGCAAGTCCTTGAAGCGCTCCAGCTCCTAGTCTGCCTTCTCTCCGAAGACAAGAGTCCCATCAAAGGGCATGTCCATGAGGTTGGCCTGGACATCCCCCGAAAAGCCAGATGTTCTCCACCGTCGATTAAACCACTCTGCCAAGCAAGTCAGTTGTGTACAGACCACACCTAATCGTGAACTCTGCTGCATCCCTCCCATCTCTCACTGCTTGGGACAGCACAGCCCGAGCCTCCTCAGGACCAGTGGCAGCACTTGCGTAACCGTTTCCCATAAGGTATGCGAGAAACAGCCCAAAAGGAATGCGGTGTTCACCCACCGCAATGCTAGGCTGGCGGAAGAAAACATCTTCCCAAGCACATCCAGCGCCTTGGATTCCCTGTCCGGGGGAGCAGAAGGGAAAGTGCCATGAGATGTTGAAGCATGGACCACCAAGCTCTCAGGAATATGATGTGGGCTGAGGAAATTTGGATCACCCGGGGCAAAGCGATGGCGGCGTGCTATTGTCATGTTCACAGGGGCCCCTGTGCTAGGCTTGGACCACGTGCCCAAAAGGACATCCGTCAGAGCTTCATTAAAGGGCAAAAGGGGTTTGGATGAGGAAGCCCTTGGCTGATGCACTTCAGTCAAGAGGATAGTCTTGAACTGCACTGAGGGCTGCTCGAGGCCAAGGACCTCTGCTGCCTTCTTCACCACCATAGCATAAGAAGCTCCCTCAAATCCTTCAACGCCATGGACCAGCAGTCCGAACACGACTAAGTCGTGGTTGGGCTCAAGAAACCATAAGCACACAAGGTGCGGGTCGGTAACCGACATGGCGCAGTGACAGGTGCCACACTGCTTAAACCCTACCTTTCTAGCGGTCATCCCTCAACACACAATGAAACACATCAAAAAAAGTCTGTCAAAAAGAGACAGAGTAGTAGCTCTTCTCTGCATCAGCGCTAAATGGCACGGAAAGAGGAGAACTGACGTCTGTGCGCCTGTGTGGTGCCTATATAGGTGACCACAATGTCATATCCAGCACCGACGCCACCACATGGAGCCACTCAACGGCACTCAGGTATCCTGCTCTTGCAAAAGTTTCTGGATTCAGTCTGACACCTGAGAAATTCAAAGGTAAGGAATCTGCAGCTAGAAGTCTCTGTCAGATAGAAATGTGCAGCCAACTGACTTGTACTGAAACGCTTACGCGAACATAGAAGTACGATCTCTATTTTGGTTGTATTATGCTGAGCTCAGCTATGGATTACACAGTAAAGGTGCGAGATGCGAAAGATAAATTCAGGAAAAAAATGAACGAAGGAGACATCCACATAACTTGGGATCAAAAGCTTTGAATTTTGGACTCTATTAAAAAATACAGATAAGAAGCGACTGGGAATCCTGAATGATCTATTTCAACTGGAACACCAGGATAACAAAATCAACACTAACAAATTCTGGCAATCAGTCAAACAGACATAGGCTATATGGGCATGCTCACGCCTCGCCGCTTTTTGGGCTCATGTGGGGGACATAATGGGGACAATAACGGGAACTACTAGCTGGGATTCAGCAGAGAGCTGTATAGTGGGCCTACATCGCCGCACTAAGACCCAGAAGTTGCCATTGAGGTTTGCTGATTTGGCATTACTTCTTGCAAAGAGGTCCATCACCATGCAATGGAAGTCAGCTGCGCCACCTAACATACTTAGCTGGCATGAAGAGGTTGTCCGATGAAAGAGGGCGGAGAGTGCAATTATACGCAGAGAGGAATATAGAGGCTTGAGAAAAAAAACAATTTCAATGGAGTGGGACGCGATATTGGAATCCTTTAAAAATTTGGACCCTCCCATGCAGTGATGGGACCTAGGCCACCTACATCCCCCTGAACGATTTATGGATTCGGATAGCACAGTATTAGATGGGACATACATGCGGAGGAAATGATTCATCCACTAAGGTGTGCAAACCTGGAAGTAGCATCTTTAGGAAGTGTATGCTAATCACAATCTGGTAACTTAACCCCATGGTGAGCCGGGGAGGGGGGATTTGAGAATGTTGTTGGGTGCGGTTATACGAGGCACTACTTTGCTATTGATGCAGGCTACACCCACTGTTTGATATGAGAATGCACATATACGTGGAGCACAATCTATCGCATCTCTGAAATGCTTTGGGCTTGTTAATCAATGCAACAGTAAACATACAGGAATAATTGTGCTATGGATGTTGATTTACGTGTTTTAAATTCAATAAACTTTGTTTTAAAAAAAAAAAAAAAACAGACATAGGCTACTTTTTAGTGTCTTAGAAAAAATGTGATCCAAAGCATTCAAAATTGTAGTCTTGCTCCCATATAAGGGTTGAAATCCTCGTCAAAAATAATATTTAAAAAGTTCCTTTTATATTCCTGAAACACTGCAGCGTGGAAAAGGTCAGTCACTCAGCATCGCACTGTTACCAAATATACGATTTCTAAAACATCAAGCTGTGGTCCAAGTCAGTTAGATAAACCTAGCAGCTCAGTCTGAAAAGACAGGTTCTTAACAGATGCTTACTGACCCAGCCCCAAGTTGGCGATGTAGCATTCCAACAGATCCTACATACTCCACTTAATCTGTAAGGCAGAACCTTAGCTTCCTCCTGTCTTGTGACCACATCCTAAACTGCAGCAGCCCACATCAACAGTCACTAGACCTCATTCCATCAGAAATGGTGTCTGCTTTCTCTGATAATCCCTATCAATGAGGAGAATAAGCCAGCAACAAGCTATATTGCTGATTGTGATCATGCTGTATCAGGTCTTCGCCTGGACTCAAATCCACATCCACATTGAATATACAGTATTTTCAACTTCATATTAAGTGGCTCAATCGACCCCAAAGGCTCACATTATTCCCTACACTGTCCCAGCTGTAAAGCTACCAAAGTAGGCAATATTCACCAAGTGCCAATCAAATATCATATTAATCTGGACAGTGTCACATTCGAGCTCATCCATTTTGTAACCTGACTTGAAATGGAACCCCCTCTACACATATAAACAAAACCCAAGCAACACTCCAATTTAAATCACAGTCAGAGCACCCAGCCACAGGAAGATGATTCATTGAGCGAAAATCCTCTCAATTCTTATTATTTAAAACCAAACGATAATCAAACGTAATTTTTTTTTTGCTTCCAATGATCAAAACAATGTTAAGCATACAAACTGAAGGATAATAGCTACAAAATACTCATACTAAGCAGTACACAGCCAACTTCCCTTCCATTGAAGCGTTAGCTATACAGAAGTGAACTCACTGTGGTTCAAGTAACAGTGAAGGGCAGCTAAGGCATCAGAAAACTGCTGCTCATAAGCAATGTGCTTGATTCCTCGGGAAAGCAAGACCTTTCACACTTCCACACCACTTTAATTTGCGTAGTGTGGTAAGGTTGGGAAATCAACAATAGAAGGGGTTTTCCAAGTAATCCATAGTCATTGCAAATAGAGCTGTTGGGTCAGAAAATGCTTGAATGCAACTTAGAAAGTCAAGCACCATACATTCAGAGGTATTCCACAGATAATCATCTTTTGTTCAGCCTACTATCATGGAGGAAATGATAATTTACATGTCATATAGATTTCGGTGTGTGGCCAGTACCAGGGCGAGAGCTATAACCCTGAAGCACAAGTTACTAACTTGTGTAACGATATATCTGTAAGAGACAGTAGTTAGTGACAGATTCCTTACCTTAGAATATCCCCAGGCGTCAGGCTGGATCCGGAAAGTTTTTGCGTAGCAGTACCCTTGCGCGTCGGTAGGCAGCGTCGTGCGGCTCCGCGTCCGTCGTCGGCGTCGGGACCGCCGGGATGACGTCGCGGGCAGTACTTAGACGCCGCCCCTGCGCGCGGACGTCAGTTCTGTACACGACTTTCCGCGCCAGGAACGCAGAGCCATGCAAGAAGCTGACATAGGTGTCTGAAAAATACTAGGGCCCTGAAAGGGATGTCCTTAACCCTAGAAATCAGTTCGCAGAACGGGGAGGATGGGTGGGGCGGTAAGGAATCTGTCACTAACTACTGTCTCTTACAGATATATCGTTACACAAGTTAGTAACTTGTGCATCTGAAATAGACACGTTAGTGACAGATTCCTTACCTTAGAATAGATACCCCAGCAATACCAACCCCGGTGGTGGGTCTGCGAACAAAGATCAGACAAGGAAGTCCCGGAGGACAGAACGGCCAAAGAAGCCGTCCCTCCGGACCTGACTGTCAAGGCAGTAATGCTTGGTAAACGTGTGCAGCGAGGCCCACGTAGCTGCCTGACAGATATCCTGCAGCGGAACACCGAGGCCTAAGGCCGTGGTAGCAGCCGTTGCCCTGGTGGAATGGGCACGCAGCCCAACAGGAGGCTCCTTCTTAGCCAAAGAATAGCAGGCTTTGATACACAAGGTTACCCAGCGGGAAATGGTTCTCTTGTGCACCGCCCGACCTTTTTGGCGCCCACGTAGCCAACAAAGAGCTGGTCATCCACCCGGAAGTGTTGTGTGCGGTTGATATAAAAGGAAAGCGCACGTTTTGGGTCCAGACGGTGGAGCCTCTCTTCCTCTCTGGAAGGATGCGGAGGCGGAAAGAAGGTGGGCAAAGTGATGGACTGCCCAATGTGGAAGGCAGTAACCACCTTTGGCAAGAAGGACGGACGCGTCCGAAGAACCACCTTGTCTGGATGGACAGACAGAAAGGGAGGTTTGCATGATAGAGCCTGGAGCTCACTCACCCGCCGAGCGGAAGTGATGGCCACCAGAAAGGCTGTCTTCAGAGTCAGAAGACGAAGAGGACAGTTATGTAGAGGCTCAAAGGGAGCGCACATGAGAAAGGTAAGAACCAAGTTCAAGTCCCAAAGAGGCATCACAAACGGAACAGGAGGGAAGAGGTGTGTAATGCCTTTTAGGAACCTGTTAACAACAGGGGACTTGAAAAGGGAGGGCTGATCAGGAAGCCTGAGGAAGGCCGAGATAGCACAAAGATAGCCCTTGATGGTACCCAGGGCAGAACCCTGTTGGGCCAGAGAAAGAAGGAACAGAAGAACCTCAGAAAGAGGGGCAGAGAGGGGATTCACAGCCTTTGCTGGGCACCATGCCACAAACTTGTTCCCCCTGCAGGCGTATACCACCTTAGTGGAGGGACGCCTGGCTGCCAGAATCACATCACAAACTTCGGGAGGCAAGTCGAAAGGAATCAACTGCCGCCGCTCAATCTCCACGCAAGCAGGTGGAGACTGGACAGGTTCGGGTGGAGGACCGTCCCCTGCTGTTGCGACAGAAGATCCTCCCGAAGAGGCAGACGGATCGGGGGATCGACGCTCATACTGAGTAGCTCGGGATACCAAACTCTTCGAGCCCAGTCCGGAGCCACAAGGATGACTTGGGCCCGGTCGCGCCGAATCTTCTTCAACACTCTGGGTAGAAGTGGTATAGGCGGAAAGGCGTACAACAGACCGCAACTCCACTCGCGACGAGCGTCGCCGAGCGAGTGCCGCCTTGGAAATTCCAACGCGCAGAACTGCTGACATTGCGCGTTCTCTTCGGTGGCGAACAGATCTAACCAAGGTCTCCCCACTGCTGAAAGAGACCTTGCACCACCTCCGAGTGAAGACGCCATTCGTGATCCATCATGCACCTGCGGCTGAGTTCGTCCGCCCTGGCGTTCAGGGAACCTGCCAGGTGTTGAACCATCAGGAATATGCCCTGATGTTCCAGCCATGTCCAGAGGCGCAGAGCCTCCTGACAGAGGGTCCACGACCCCACCCCGCCTTGTTTGTTGCAGTACCACATGGCGGTGGTGTTGTCTGTGAACACCTGCACTACCTTCCCTTTGGCAGAGGGACGGAATGCCTTGAGTGCAAGTCGGATCGCCCGGAGCTCCAGAAGGTTGATATGGAGCCGGGACTCCGCCGGAGACCAGAGGCCTCTGATCTCCGCCTCTCCCATGTGACCGCCCCATCCCAGAAGGGACGCGTCAGTCACAACTGTGTGCTCTGGCTGGGGAAGGGAGAGGGATCTGCCCATGACCCATTGCCGGTTCGAGAGCCACCACTGCAACTGTTTTGCAGTCCCCTCAGAGATCTGGACGTGATCGGACAGGTTGCCCCGGTGCTGCGCCCACTGGAACTTCAGGTCCCACTGCAGAGCCCGCATATGCCATCTGGCATAATTGACCAGCAGGATGCAGGAGGCCATGAGGCCCAGCAGCCTCAGGGTCATCCGTACCGAAACCCAGGATAAAGGCTGAAAGATCGGAATCATAGCCTGAATATCCCAGACTCGCCGTTCGGGAGGATAGGCCCGAAACTGGGTCGTGTCCAGAACTGCTCCGATGAAAAGGAGCTGTGGAGAAGGAATCAGATGCGACTTCGGCACATTGATGGAGAACCCCAGCGAGTGCAGGAGTTCGGCCGTAGTCTGGAGGTGGGAGACGACTGCCTGGGACGAGCCCGCCTTCAGCAGCCAGTCGTCGAGGTAGGGGAATACTGGAACCCCTGCCCGGCGCAGATGAGCTGCGACCACCGCCATCACTTTCGTGAACACCCGAGGGGCACTGGTAAGGCCAAAGGGGAGCACGGTGAACTGAAAATGCTCGAGGCCTACCGTGAACCGCAGGTAACGCCGATGGGCCGGCAGGACGGGGATGTGGAAATAAGCGTCCTGTAAGTCCAACGCTACCAACCAGTCTCCAGGGTCGAGGGCAGTCAAGACCTGAGCTAGGGTGAGCATCTTGAACTTCTCCTTCCGGAGGAAGCGATTGACGTTCCGGAGGTCCAAGATAGGACGCATATCCTCCTTGTCCTTTTTGGGCACCAGAAAGTAGTGGGAGTAGCAACCACGTCCTACTTCTGGGGTCGGAACATGCTCGATGGCCCTCTTGGCCAAGAGGGCCGTGACTTCCTTCTGCAGAAGCACCAAGTGATCCCCTGACATGCGGTGGAATTGAGGTGGCATGGCTGGGGGGTGGTCTCGAAGGGGAGGGAGTAGCCCCTTCGGACAATGTCCAAGACCCACCTGTCCGAGGTGATGGCACGCCAGTGGTGAAGGTGATGGCGGACCCTACCCCCTACTGGCGTGCTGTGCACCTGAAAGGAAGGACTAGGAGGGCTTGGAGGCCGCGGACGGGGAGGGGTTTGTGGCCTGACCCGCACGCTGGTTGCCTGACCTGCCACGGCGGGAGCCACGTCCTCCGCCACGCGAAGACGCTTGCTGCGCGGGCCGGTGGCTGGGCAGCGGACGTGACTGGGCGCCCCTTCCGTGGCCACGAAAGGGGCGAAAAGCAGAGGTTAGCGGAGGGCGCACAGCAGAAAGGCCCAGGGACTTGGCAGTAGCCCGTGAGTCCTTAAAACGCTCCAGCGCATGGTCTGCTTTGGTACCAAAAAGACCGACTCCATCAAAGGGCATGTCCATGAGTGTGTTTTGGACATCACCCGAGAAACCAGTTGTCCTCAGCCAGGCGTGGCGACGCAGCGCCACCGTCGTTGCAAGCGATCTGCCCAGCGAGTCGGCGGTATCAAGGCCACAACGGATGGTGTACTTTGCCGCATCCCTTCCTTCCGCAATGGTGCGGGAAAGCAGTGTCTGGACCTCCTCAGGACACTGGGGCAAAACGAGCGCCACCGAATCCCACAGAGAGTGGGAGTATCGGCCCAAAAGGCAAGCTGTGTTGACGGACCGCAAGCCGGCACTGAAGGAAGAAAAGGCCTTCTTCACAAATTGATCCAGGCGTTTGGATTCCCTATCCGGAGGGCGGTAGGGAAGGCGGTTTGGGAGGCAGAGGCTTGGACAACCAAGCTCTCAGGGGTGGGATGTTGAGAGAGAAACAAGGGGTCGCCCGGAGCAGGGCGATGGCGTCGGGCCACGTTCCTATCCACAGGAGCCCCTGTGGCGGGCTTGGACCAGGTGCCCAAAGAACGTCAGAAAGTGCATCATTAAACGGCAGCAATGGCTCCGAGGAGGTAGCTGCCGGCTGAAGCACTTCCGTCAGGAGGTTAGTCCTGACAGCCACTGTAGGCAATTGGAGATGTAAGGCTCCAGCTGCTCTACGCAACACCGTTGCGAAATTTGCTCCCTCCTCCGTAGCCACGGAAGGAGGAGACTGCATGCCAGTGTCAGGGGAAGTGTCCAGACCACTGGCATCTCCAAGTTCTTCTGCCCAGTCCTGATCATAATCACACTGCTGTGTGAGAGGGTCATCCGACCCCTCCCAGCTCTCCTGGTCCTCCTCAGGTTGAAAATAAGGAGGAGGAGGGACGTCCGGGACCCAAGGTCTCATGGGCGCCGGAGCCGTCGTCGGTCCGTCGCCGCGTCCGGATCCGGAGATAACTGGGGAACGCCGCCGCCCGGAGCTCCGGGCGGCGTCAGGACCGGCACCGGGGACATTGGCGTCGGCGGAGGCGTGGTTAGGTCAACCGGCGTCGATGGGGGTTGCGGTACCACCGGAGCCGGGATCGAGGCCAGGGCTGAAGCCGGGAGCGAGGCTGGTGGGACAGGCGGCCCCGGGACCGGAGTCGGCGGCGGCGCCGGGCCAATCCCATTAGGGCCCGCGGGGCCCGAAGGCGCACCGGAGGGGCCTTGAGGCCCGAAGAGGCTGGCCATGGCCGACAGGAATTCCTGTATTTCGGCCGGAGTCACCCCCGAACCCGGGAAGGACGGGTAATGCGGGGGCGGTCCCACAGGCACCTCCGGAGCCGCGGGGACGGTGCCGACAGGGGCCTCAGCCGAGTCGCGAGACCGGCGAGGCGAAGTCTTAGAGCGATGGTGCTTCTTAGACTTTTTGTGCTTCGACTTACCCGAGGAGTGCGAAGACTTGGACTCCGATGACGGGCGAGGACTCCGCGACCGGCCCCTCGACCTCTCCCGTGACCGGGGCTTGGTGCGGCACGGAGCCGACTGCCGGACCTCGAGGAGCTTTCGAGACCGCTCTCGCAAAGCCTTCGGGTGCAAGGCTCGGCAGTCGGAACACGACTTCGTGTCGTGGTCGCGGCCGAGACAGTAGAGACACTAAGTGCGGGTCTGTGATCTACATCATTCGACCACAGGCGTCGCATGGCTTGAAGCCGGGCATCCCTACCGACACCGTGGAGCCGAGATGACTCGAAGCAAACAGTGAAAAATCACCAAAAGTTAGTCAAAAAATGACTAGGGCACTGCTCTTCCCGGATCTGCGCTTACTGGCGCGGAAAAAAGAAGAACTGACGTCAGCGCGCAGGGGCGGCGTCTAAGTACTGCCCGCGACGTCATCCCGGCGGTCCCGACGCCGAGCCGCACGACGCCGCCTACCGACGCGCAAGGGTACTGCTACGCAAAAACTTTCCGGATCCAGCCTGACGCCTGGGGATATTCTAAGGTAAGGAATCTGTCACTAACGTGTCTCTTTCAGATTAGTCGTCTTGCACGTTTTAGTTAGGGAAATATACCCATGGACAAGTTTCCAGATTAACCAAGATGGAACAGTTTGTCAGTTACCTGCATACAGAAGGAATGGATGTCAAGATAAAACAGATCATATATAAATGATTAACAACACCAATACAGCCCCTGGAACAGGCATCCTTTAATGACCAACGGATGCAGTGAAGCCACACAAGTGGCAATTACACTTAGTGCTGGTAGTTGAAACACAAAAACTTGAAACAAACACTGCTAGATACATTTGAGGGGAAAAACACAACCCATCTCCTCTTTTTCAGCCGAGCCTGTATCCTCATCTGCCTTTGACTTGTCACAAATTGTAAACTGCAACTGCATTAAACCAGCACTCTCAAGCTAACCTACCTTCACCCTTAAATAGGTGTATTCAGGCACCAAAAACTTTGGAACTGCCATGTTTCAAAATGAGACTGTTCAACAGCCTTTCAGCTCATCAAACAACATTACCAACAGCGAGTACTCACAACTCACCGTCCTTTTAGATTTATACTTTGGACCCCACCCCTATGGATAAGAAGTGAGACAACAGTTGAATTCTTACTAGTGGCAGGCCTGTTGAAGAATTATGTCTGCAAGTTGGTAACGTGGCAGATGTATTGAAAAGAGCCAAATTTCCCATTATGATTCTAAAATCATAGTCAACCAACAGAAGCCATATATGGATGCCGAGGATGAGTGCTTTCTTGAATCTTTTTGTAGAACCTAGTCTTTGTGTGGAAATTGGAAAATGCAATTTTGGATGATAATGAGTTATACTGTTGCCTAAAATGAATTGTGAACTGTAAATGCGACAAGCGTATTTTGAGGGGGCTGCATACGACCAACTGGGCACAATGGGCCATGGTTACATGAGCATTTTAAAAAACTCGATGGCTTGGTATTAATATGGGATAAATTGGTTTCGTGTCTGCTGAAGACACCACTTTTTAGGTGAAGAGATAGTAATCTTTAGCTGCTGTCCAGGACAGCCTCTATGAAGGAAATCCTGTAGACTACGATCTAGGAGGACTGCCACACAATGACTGAAAGGCCCACCCACTGAAGGAAGAGGATCCTGAAAAGGGAGTCAGAAGCTTTCTGAAGAGAGGGGGCCCGGACCAGTCAACCACTGTGGTAGGGATAGATGTTGAATCCATACGTATGAAAGCTGTCACTACTGCCATGGTGAGGACTTGGCAATCAAAACCAACCTGAAGGGGAGCAGAATGTATTGGCAATGAACACGATCTCTCATTCCTCAATAATTCAGAATAAGTTTTCACCTGCCTGAGGAAACAGGAACACTTGAATTCAATTGCAGCTCATCAGTCCCCACCTGTTTAGCAGAATGAGGGTGCCCCAGTGCCACAATCTTCAAGGGCAACTTTGTGATAAAGAATCTGTGCTGTATGTGTTCTCTGAGTTCTCTTTATTGTGTTATGTTGTCTGAATTGGGCACAAAGTGACTTCTATGTAAGGTCTCATTACACAACTCTGCACCCCAAACACAATTCTGCTAAATGTGCACATGGCGTGCTGATTATCATCATCCATGGTTTTATGAGCTTATTGATAACTCAGCCACTGAGAATATCCTAGCTGTGTAATGCAATGACTAATGTATTGAGCCTTTGCTGCTGCAAGGAAGGGAGTGCTGGCAGGTGCGGTGATACCACCAACATGGTGTATCAGTATTGTATGCTTGATAGGTGCTCTGTCTAAGCACCCATTTCCTGTTGAATACATGAAATAGGTGTTTAGATGTTCAGCCCACACTCCTCTCATTACTTGGGCACAAGTCAATATCCGAATCTACCTCTTTCCCACGTCAGGACCTTTTTCCCTTCAACCCAAATGGTAAAAGTCTTGGTTGTATATATATCCCCTCATCTTGTCAGTCGTCTTCCATCCTCAGTACGCTCTCTCTCTTTCCTTATCTCCCTTCCTCCATTGAAGTGGCTGGGGACTCCCATTACCAACTTCACTACTCTATTTCCTAGCTCAAGAGCAGTGCACAGCAGTGAAGGGATAGTGGCCTCTTTGGACGGGTCTAGATGCCATAGAGGTATGGTCGCCGAAGAAGAGATGTCTTAGCAACGATAAAGGAAAGGATACAATGTACAACAATCTCTCATCCATGATAAGACTTTAAATTCTCGTGATTCCATGTGTGTACGAAGCAACATACTATTTCCGCCTAGTCTCATATCAGCAATTCCCCTCACCACCTACTACAAAATCATTTGGTGGGACTGTCCATTAGTTAAAGACCTTGGGTCCAATTTCTAAAAAGTTTATTACTCAACGTAGGACTCGCCCCTCTGTCCCTGGTTCACGTCCTCTCTCATGAAGGGTAAATGCCCATGTAAAATTCTTGAACACAAGCGGCTTTCCTACTGCCCTAGTGACAAGCTCTGATGCCAAAAAACATTATGCAACTATAAAAAAATGTATTGGCAACACTACAACAGGCTACTGTTGTAATCTTATCAATCAAGCACCACACAAAGTAAAGGGCATTTTCAGCATTTTTAATAGCTGTACTTCTCCAAATAGTTGCACGTCCACATGCACTCCATCAAAGATGTTGTGCTTTAGTCACTGACTTTTTTCAGGACAAAATAACAGATTTACTTCAGGACATTTGTGCCATCCAGTAATCCCTTTTACAAGTACACTTTCAATACCGCTCCATCTCCTTCAGGCACTTTTACTTATTTTTCACTGATATAGACACAGCCTGACAAAAACTCAAATTGTTCTCCTATGTATCTCAGATGGATGTTTCATCCTTTAGATATTTGAAAACATGTACAGCTATAGTAGCATCCCAGTTTAACACCCTTTATAACCTCTCTCTTTCTCAAGGATATGTCCTGAAAACGTGGAATTAGATGCTTATAAACACTTCGCCTTAAAAAAAAAAAAAAAAAAGGTTAAACCCTACTGTTTTAGCTAACCTTCAACTCAACTTTCTTCTTCTGGCAGCAGCTAAAATCATGTATTCTTTCCTCACATTTAGAATCTAATCACTGCTTGGATTATCATCAACCGGGCCTCCACCCCCTTTTGGAATCAAAGCACAAGTTACTAACTTGTGTAACGATATATCTGTAAGAGACAGTAGTTAGTGATAGATTCCTTACCTTAGAATATCCCCAGGCGTCAGGCTGGATCCGGAAAGTTTTGCGTAGCAGTACCCTTGCGCGTCGGTAGGCGGCGTCGTGCGGCTCCGCGTCCGTCGTCGGCGTCGTGATCGCCGGGATGACGTCGCGGGCAGTACTTAGGCGCCGCCCCTGCGCGCTGACGTCAGTTCTGTACACGACTTTCCGCGCCAGGAACGCAGAGCCATGCAAGAAGCTGACACAGGTGTCTGAAAAATACTAGGGCCCTGAAAGGGATGTCCTTAACCCTAGAAATCAGTTCGCAGAACGGGGAGGATGGGTGGGGCGGTAGGAATCTATCACTAACTACTGTCTCTTACAGATATATCGTTACACAAGTTAGTAACTTGTGCATCTGAAAGAGACACGTTAGTGATAGATTCCTTACCTTAGAATAGATACCCCAGCAATACCAACCCCGGTGGTGGGTCTGCGAACAAAGATCAGACAAGGAAGTCCTGGAGGACAGAACGGCCAAAGAAGCCGTCCCTCCGGACCTGACTGTCAAGGCAGTAATGCTTTGTAAACGTGTGCAGCGAGGCCCACGTAGCTGCCTGACAGATAACCGGCAGCGGAACACCGCGGCCCAAGGCCGTGGTAGCAGCCGTTGCCCTGGTGGAATGGGCACGCAGCCCAACAGGAGGCTCCTTCTTAGCCAAAGAATAGCAGGTCTTGATGCACAAGGTAACCCAGCGGGAGATGGTCCTCTTGTGCACCGCCCGACCTTTTTGGCGCCCACGTAGCCAACAAAGAGCTGGTCATCCACCCGGAAGTGTTTTGTGCGGTCAATATAGAAAGAGAGCGCACGTTTTGGGTCCAGACGGTGGAGCCTCTCTTCCTCTCTGGAAGGATGCGGAGGCGGAAAGAAGGTGGGCAAAGTGATGGTCTGCCCAATGTGGAAAGCAGTAACTACCTTCGGCAAGAAGGACGGACGCGTCCGAAGAACAACCTTGTCTGGATGAACAGACAGAAAGGGAGGTTTGCAAGATAGAGCCTGGAGCTCACTCACCCGCCGAGCGGAGGTGATGGCCACCAGAAAGGCTGTCTTCAGAGTCAGAAGACGAAGAGGACAGTTATGCAGAGGCTCAAAGGGAGCGCACATTAAAAGGTAAGAACCAAGTTCAAGTCCCACTGAGGCATTACAAACGGAACAGGAGGGAAGAGGTGAGTAATGCCTTTTAAGAACCTGTTAACAACAGGGGACTTGAAAAGGGAGGGCTGATCAGGGAGCCTGAGGAAGGCCGAGATAGCACAAAGATAACCCTTGATGGTACCCAGGGCAGAACCCTGTTGGGCCAGAGAGAGAAGGAACAGAAGGACCTCAGAAAGAGGGGCAGAAAGGGGATCCACAGCCTTTGCTGTGCACCATGCCACAAATTTGTTCCACCTGCAGGCGTATACCACCTTAGTGGAGGGACGCCTGGCTGCCAGAATCACATCACAAACTTCGGGAGGCAAGTCGAAAGGAATCAACTGCCGCCGCTCAATCTCCACGCAAGCAGGTGTAGACTGGACAGGTTCGGGTGGAGGACCGTCCCCTGCTGCTGCGACAGAAGATCCTCCCGAAGAGGCAGACGGATCGGGGGATCTATGCTCATATTGAGTAGCTCGGGATACCAAACTCTTCGAGCCCAGTCCGGAGCCACAAGAATGACTTGGGCCCGGTCGTGCCGAATCTTCTTCAACACTCTGGGTAGAAGTGGTATAGGCGGAAAGGCGTACAACAGACCGCAACTCCACTCGCGACGAAAAGCGTCGCCGAGCGAGTGCCGCCTTGGAAATTCCAACGCGCAGAACTGATGACATTGCGCGTTCTCTTCGGTGGCGAATAGATCTAACCAAGGCTCTCCCCACTGTAGAAAGAGTCCTTGCGCCACTTCCGAGTGAAGACGCCATTCGTGATCCATCATGCACCTGCGGCTGAGTTCGTCCGCCCTGGCGTTCAGAGAACCTGCCAGGTGTTGAACCATCAGGAACATGCCCTGATGTTCCAGCCATGTCCAGAGGCGCAGAGCCTCCTGACAAAGGGTCCAAGACCCCACCCCGCCCTGTTTGTTGCAGTACCACATGGCGGTGGTGTTGTCTGTGAACACCTGCACTACCTTCCCTTTGACAGAGGGAAGGAATGCCTTGAGTGCAAGCCGGATCGCCCGGAGCTCCAGAAGGTTGATATGGAGCCGGGACTCCGCCGGAGACCAGAGGCCTCTGATCTCCGCCTCTCCCATGTGACCGCCCCATCCCAGAAGGGACGCGTCCGTCACAACTGTATGCTCTGGCTGGGGAAGGGAGAGGGATCTGCCCATGACCCATTGCCGGTTCGAGAGCCACCACTGCAACTGTTTTGCAGTCCCCTCCGAGATCTGGACGTGATCGGACAGGTTGCCCTGGTGCTGCGCCCACTGGAACTTCAGGTCCCACTGCAGAGCCCGCATATGCCATCTGGCATGATTGACCAGCAGGATGCAAGAGGCCATGAGGCCCAGCAGCCTCAGGGTCATCCGTACCGAAACCCAGGATAAAGGCCGAAAGATCGGAATCATAGCCTGAATATCCCGGACTCGCCGTTCGGGAGGATAGGCCCGAAACTGCGTCGTGTCCAGAACTGCTCCGATGAAAAGGAGCTGTGGAGAAGGAATTAGATGCGACTTCGGCACATTGATGGAGAACCCCAGCGAGTGCAGGAGTTCGGCCGTAGTCTGGAGGTGGGAGACGACTGCCTGGGACGAGCCCGCCTTCAGCAGCCAGTCGTCGAGGTAGGGGAAGACTGAAACCCCTGCCCGGCGCAGATGAGCTGCGACCACCGCCAACACTTTCGTGAACACCCGAGGGGCACTGGTAAGGCCAAAGGGGAGCACGGTGAACTGAAAATGCTCGGGGCCTACCGTGAACCGAAGGTAACGCCGGTGGGCCGGCAGGACGGGGATGTGGAAATACGCGTCCTGCAAGTCCAACGCTACCAACCAGTCTCCAGGGTCGAGGGCAGTCAAGACCTGAGCTAGGGTGAGCATCTTGAACTTCTCCTTCCGGAGGAAGCGATTGACGTTCCGGAGGTCCAAGATAGGACGCATGTCCTCCTTGTCCTTTTGGGCACCAGAAAGTAGTGGGAGTAGCAACCACGCCCTACTTCTGGGGTCGGAACATGCTCGATGGCCCTCTTGGTCAAGAGGGCCGTGACTTCCTTCTGTAGAAGCACCAAGTGATCCCCTGACATGCGGTGGAATTGAGGTGGCATGGCTGGGGGGTGGTCTCGAAGGGGAGGGAGTAGCCCCTTCGGACAATGTCCAAGACCCACCTGTCCGAGGTGATGGTGCGCCAGTGGGGAAGGTGATGGCGGACCCTGCCCCCTACTGGCGTGCCGTGCACCTGAAAGGAGGGACTAGGAGGGCTTGGAGGCCGCGGACGGGTTGGAGGTGGTGGCCTGACCCGCACGCTGGTTGCCCGATCCGCCACGGCGGAATCCACGTCCTCGGCCACGCGAAGACGCCTGCTGCGCGGGCCGGTGGCTGGGCTGCTGACGTGAAGGGCGCCCCTACCGTGGCCACGATAGGGGCGAAAAGCAGAAGGCAGCGGAGGGCGTGTAGCAGAAAGGCCCAGGGACTTTGCAGTAGCCCGTGAGTCCTTAAAGCGCTCCAACGCATGGTCTGCTTTGGACCCAAAAAGACCGACTCCATCAAAGGGCATGTCCATGAGAGTATTCTGGACATCCCCTGAAAAACCAGTGGTTCTCAGCCAGGCGTGGCGCCGGAGCGCCACCGTCGTTGCAATCGACCTGCCCAGCGAGTCGGCGGTGTCAAGGCCACAACGGATAGTGTATTTGGCCGCATCCCTTCCTTCCGCAATGGCGCGGGAAAGCAGTGCCTGGACCTCCTCAGGGCACTGGGGCAAAACATCCGCCACCGAATCCCACAGGGAGTGGGTATATCGGCCCAAAAGACAAGCGGTGTTAACGGACCGCAAGCCAGCACTGGAGGAAGAAAAACCTTTCTTCCCAAACTGATCCAGGCGTTTGGATTCCCTATCCGGAGGAGCGGTAGGGAAGGCGGTTTGGGAAGCGGAGGCTTGGACAACCAAGCTCTCAGGAGTGGGGTGGACAGAAAGAAACAGGGGGTCGCCCGGAGCGGGGCGATGGCGTCGTGACACGTTCCGATCCACAGGAGCCCCTGTGTTGGGCTTGGACCAGGCGCCCAAAAGAACGTCAGTGAGGGCGTCGTTAAACGGCAGCACAGTCTCCGCAGAGGAGGCTGCCGGCTGAAGCACCTCTGTCAAGATGTTAGTCTTGACCGTCAAAGTAGGGAGCTGGAGACGTAAGGCCCCAGCAGCCCTACGCAACACCGTACCAAAATTGGCCCCCTCCTCCGTAGCCACGGGAGGAGACAGCATGCCAGTGTCAGGAGAAGTATCCAGACCACTGGCCTCCCCTAGACTCTCTGTCCAGTCCTCATCATACTGACAGTTGCGTGTCAGAGGGTCATCAGACCCCTCCCAGTCCTCCTGGTCCTCCTCTGGTTCAAAATAAGGAGGAGGAGGGACATTTGGGACCCAAGGTCCCATCGGCGCCGGAGCCGGCGTCGAGCGACGTCGCTCCGGGTCCATGTCCGGAGCCGGAAGGAACTGGGGGACGACGCCGCCCGGAGCCCAGGGCGGCGTCGAGAACGGCACCGGAGACATCGGCGCCGGCGGAGGTGTCGTGAGGTCGACCGGCGTCGATGGGTGTTGTGGAGCCGGGATCGAGGCCGGGGCCGAAGCCGGAGCCGGGATCGAGGCTGGAGGCTCGGGCGACGCCGGGGCCGGAGCCGCCGGCGACGCCGGAGCAACCCCATCAGGGCCCGCGGGGCCCGAAGGCGCACCGAAGGGGCCTGAAGGCCCGAAGAGGCGGGCCATGGCCGACAGGAACTCCTGTACCTTGGCCGGATCCGCCCCCGAACCCGGGAAGGGCGGGTATGACGGGGGCGACTCCACAGGCAAGTCCGGGGCCGCGGGGGCGGGGACGGTGCCGGGAGGGGCCTCAGCCGAGTCGCGAGACCGGCGAGGCGAAGTCCGAGAGCGACGATGCTTCTTGGACTTCTTGTGCTTAGACTTACCGGACGAAGAAGTCGACGACCGGTGTGCACTCCGCGAGCGACCCCTGGACCTCTCACGCGACCGGGGCTTCCGCGGAGCCGAATGCCGGGCCTCGAGGAGCTTTCGAGACCGCTCTCGCAAAGCTTTCGGGTTGAGGGCCTGGCATTCGGGACAAGACTCGGTGTCGTGGCCTCGGCCGAGGCAGAAGAGACACTCCCAATGCGGGTCGGTGACGGACATCATCCGCGCACAGGCGCCGCATCGCTTGAAGCCGGGCATCCCTACGACACCTTAAAGTTGAAAAAACCAGTGAAAAAATCACCAAAAAGTATGGTCAAAAATTGACCAGGGCACTGCTCTTCCCGGATCTGCGCTTGCTGGCGCGGAAAAAGAAGAACTGACGTCAGCGCGCAGGGGCGGCGCCTAAGTACTGCCCGCGACGTCATCCCGGCGATCACGACGCCGACGACGGACGCGGAGCCGCACGACGCCGCCTACCGACGCGCAAGGGTAGTGCTACGCAAAACTTTCCGGATCCAGCCTGACGCCTGGGGATATTCTAAGGTAAGGAATCTATCACTAACGTGTCTCTTTCAGATATGTTTAATCACAGTCTAAAATAAATCCAAATGTGTCTTGATTCCTGAAAAAAGCAGACTTAATCCTTCTTGCTCTTTCTTCAGCCTTTGGCATGGTTTCCCATCCACCCTAACCATTTAATGTATACTCCTAGATTGGCTTTCTTCTTTCCTTTACGACCTTGCTCAATCTCTTTCCCTATCATCTTTTCAATCTGAATAGAAGACTATTAGCTGCGGTGTTCAAGAGTCTGCACTTAGCTAAACTCTTTTTAACCTATATGTAGCCCCTTTCACATCCTGGATTTGTTCTTCTGGTCTTACTTTTTTCCTTATGCTGATGACACATAACTTGTTGTGAAGGTGGTTAGAGACATCTTAGCCCTTCACTCTCAGTTTCAGGCTTGAATGTCATTTATCACTTCCTGGATTAACAATAGCACTCTCCATCTTAATTTGCCCAAGACTGAGTCTTTGGCACCTCAGGAAGGGACTCTATCTTGTGGATTTTGGAGCGTGGCTTTACACCCCTATCTCCTGTGCGTCTTGGCAGCTTGAAGCTCAGGGTTCATTTAAGACACCCGTCGCACAAGTTACTAACTTGTGTAACGATATATCTGTAAGAGACAGTAGTTAGTGATAGATTCCTTACCTTAGAATATCCCCAGGCGTCAGGCTGGATCCGGAAAGTTTTGCGTAGCAGTACCCTTGCGCGTCGGTAGGCGGCGTCGTGCGGCTCCGCGTCCGTCGTCGGCGTCGTGATCGCCGGGATGACGTCGCGGGCAGCACTAGGCGCCGCCCCTGCGCGCTGGCGTCAGTTCTGTACACGACTTTCCGCGCCAGGAACGCAGAGCCATGCAAGAAGCTGACACAGGTGTCTGAAAAATACTAGGGCCCTGAAAGGGATGTCCTTAACCCTAGAAATCAGTTCGCAGAACGGGGAGGATGGGTGGGCGGTAAGGAATCTATCACTAACTACTGTCTCTTACAGATATATCGTTACACAAGTTAGTAACTTGTGCATCTGAAAGAGACACGTTAGTGATAGATTCCTTACCTTAGAATAGATACCCCAGCAATACCAACCCCGGTGGTGGGTCTGCGAACAAACATCAGACAAGGAAGTCCTGGAGGACAGAACGGCCAAAGAAGCCGTCCCTCCGGACCTGACTGTCAAGGCAGTAATGCTTAGTAAACGTGTGCAGCGAGGCCCACGTAGCTGCCTGACAGATAACCGGCAGCGGAACACCGCGGCCCAAGGCCGTGGTAGCAGCCGTTGCCCTGGTGGAATGGGCACGCAGCCCAACAGGAGGCTCCTTCTTAGCCAAAGAATAGCAGGTCTTGATGCACAAGGTAACCCAGCGGGAGATGGTCCTCTTGTGCACCGCCCGACCTTTTTGGCGCCCACGTAGCCAACAAAGAGCTGGTCATCCACCCGGAAGTGTTTTGTGCGGTCGATATAGAAGGAGAGCGCACGTTTTGGGTCCAGACGGTGGAGCCTCTCTTCCTCTCTGGAAGGATGCGGAGGCGGAAAGAAGGTGGGCAAAGTGATGGTCTGCCCAATGTGGAAAGCAGTAACCACCTTTGGCAAGAAGGACGGACGCGTCCGAAGAACAACCTTGTCTGGATGAACAGACAGAAAGGGAGGTTTGCAAGAAAGAGCCTGGAGCTCACTCACCCGCCGAGCGGAGGTGATGGCCACCAGAAAGGCTGCCTTTAGAGTCAGAAGACGAAGAGGACAGTTATGCAGAGGCTCAAAGGGAGCGCACATTAAAAAGGTAAGAACCAAGTTCAAGTCCCACTGAGGCATTACAAACGGAACAGGAGGGAAGAGGTGAGTAATGCCTTTTAAGAACCTGTTAACAACAGGGGACTTGAAAAGGAGGGCTGATCAGGGAGCCTGAGGAAGGCCGAGATAGCACAAAGATAACCCTTGATGGTACCCAGGGCAGAACCCTGTTGGGCCAGAGAGAGAAGGAACAGAAGGACCTCAGAAAGAGGGGCAGAAAGGGATCCACAGCCTTTGCTGTGCACCATGCCACAAATTTGTTCCACCTGCAGGCGTATACCACCTTAGTGGAGGGACGCCTGGCTGCCAGAATCACATCACAAACTTCGGGAGGCAAGTCGAAAGGAATCAACTGCCGCCGCTCAATCTCCACGCAAGCAGGTGTAGACTGGACAGGTTCGGGTGGAGGACCGTCCCCTGCTGCTGCGACAGAAGATCCTCCCGAAGAGGCAGACGGATCGGGGGATCTATGCTCATATTGAGTAGCTCGGGATACCAAACTCTTCGAGCCCAGTCCGGAGCCACAAGAATGACTTGGGCCCGGTCGTGCCGAATCTTCTTCAACACTCTGGGTAGAAGTGGTATAGGCGGAAAGGCGTACAACAGACCGCAACTCCACTCGCGACGAAAAGCGTCGCCGAGCGAGTGCCGCCTTGGAAATTCCAACGCGCAGAACTGATGACATTGCGCGTTCTCTTCGGTGGCGAATAGATCTAACCAAGGCTCTCCCCACTGTAGAAAGAGTCCTTGCGCCACTTCCGAGTGAAGACGCCATTCGTGATCCATCATGCACCTGCGGCTGAGTTCGTCCGCCCTGGCGTTCAGAGAACCTGCCAGGTGTTGAACCATCAGGAACATGCCCTGATGTTCCAGCCATGTCCAGAGGCGCAGAGCCTCCTGACAAAGGGTCCAAGACCCCACCCCGCCCTGTTTGTTGCAGTACCACATGGCGGTGGTGTTGTCTGTGAACACCTGCACTACCTTCCCTTTGACAGAGGGAAGGAATGCCTTGAGTGCAAGCCGGATCGCCCGGAGCTCCAGAAGGTTGATATGGAGCCGGGACTCCGCCGGAGACCAGAGGCCTCTGATCTCCGCCTCTCCCATGTGACCGCCCCATCCCAGAAGGGACGCGTCCGTCACAACTGTATGCTCTGGCTGGGGAAGGGAGAGGGATCTGCCCATGACCCATTGCCGGTTCGAGAGCCACCACTGCAACTGTTTTGCAGTCCCCTCCGAGATCTGGACGTGATCGGACAGGTCGCCCTGGTGCTGCGCCCACTGGAACTTCAGGTCCCACTGCAGAGCCCGCATATGCCATCTGGCATGATTGACCAGCAGGATGCAGGAGGCCATGAGGCCCAGCAGCCTCAGGGTCATCCTTACCGAAACCCAGGATAAAGGCCGAAAGATCGGAATCATAGCCTGAATATCCCGGACTCGCCGTTCGGGAGGATAGGCCCGAAACTGCGTCGTGTCCAGAACTGCTCCGATGAAAAGGAGCTGTGGAGAAGGAATCAGATGCGACTTCGGCACATTGATGGAGAACCCCAGCGAGTGCAGGAGTTCGGCCGTAGTCTGGAGGTGGGAGACGACTGCCTGGGACGAGCCCGCCTTCAGCAGCCAGTCGTCGAGGTAGGGGAAGACTGAAACCCCTGCCCGGCGCAGATGAGCTGCGACCACCGCCATCACTTTCGTGAACACCCGAGGGGCACTTGTAAGGCCAAAGGGGAGCACGGTGAACTGAAAATGCTCGGGGCCTACCGTGAACCGAAGGTAACGCCGGTGGGCCGGCAGGACGGGGATGTGGAAATACGCGTCCTGCAAGTCCAACGCTACCAACCAGTCTCCTGGGTCGAGGGCAGTCAAGACCTGAGCTAGGGTGAGCATCTTGAACTTCTCCTTCCGGAGGAAGCGATTGACGTTCCGGAGGTCCAAGATAGGACGCATGTCCTCCTTGTCCTTTCTGGGCACCAGAAAGTAGTGGGAGTAGCAACCACGCCCTACTTCTGGGGTCGGAACATGCTCGATGGCCCTCTTGGTCAAGAGGGCCGTGACTTCCTTCTGTAGAAGCACCAAGTGATCCCCTGACATGCGGTGGAATTGAGGTGGCATGGCTGGGGGGTGGTCTCGAAGGGGAGGGAGTAGCCCCTTCGGACAATGTCCAAGACCCACCTGTCCGAGGTGATGGTGCGCCAGTGGGGAAGTTGATGGCGGACCCTGCCCCCTACTGGCGTGCCGTGCACCTGAAAGGAGGGACTAGGAGGGCTTGGAGGCCGCGGACGGGTTGGAGGTGGTGGCCTGACCCGCACGCTGGTTGCCCGATCCGCCACGGCGGAATCCACGTCCTCGGCCACGCGAAGACGCCTGCTGCGCGGGCCGGTGGCTGGGCTGCTGACGTGAAGGGGCGCCCCTACCGTGGCCACAATAGGGGCGAAAAGCAGAAGGCAGCGGAGGGCGTGTAGCAGAAAGGCCCAGGGACTTGGCAGTAGCCCGTGAGTCCTTAAAGCGCTCCAACGCATGGTCTGCTTTGGACCCAAAAAGACCGACTCCATCAAAGGGCATGTCCATGAGAGTATTCTGGACATCCCCTGAAAAACCAGTGGTTCTCAGCCAGGCGTGGCGGCGGAGCGCCACCGTCGTTGCAATCGACCTGCCCAGCGAGTCGGCGGTGTCAAGGCCACAACGGATAGTGTATTTGGCCGCATCCCTTCCTTCCGCAATGGCGCGGGAAAGCAGTGCCTGGACCTCCTCAGGGCACTGGGGCAAAACATCCGCCACCGAATCCCACAGAGAGTGGGTATATCGGCCCAAAAGACAAGCGGTGTTAACGGACCGCAAGCCAGCACTGGAGGAAGAAAAACCTTTCTTCCCAAACTGATCCAGGCGTTTGGATTCCCTATCCGGAGGAGCGGTAGGGAAGGCGGTTTGGGAAGCGGAGGCTTGGACAACCAAGCTCTCAGGAGTGGGGTGGACAGAAAGAAACAGGGGGTCGCCCGGAGCGGGGCGATGGCGTCGTGACACGTTCCGATCCACAGGAGCCCCTGTGTTGGGCTTGGACCAGGCGCCCAAAAGAACGTCTGTGAGGGCGTCGTTAAACGGCAGCACAGTCTCCGCAGAGGAGGCTGCCGGCTGAAGCACCTCTGTCAAGATGTTAGGCTTGACCGTCAAAGTAGGGAGCTGGAGACGTAAGGCCCCAGCAGCCCTACGCAACACCGTACCAAAATTGGCCCCCTCCTCCGTAGCCACGGGAGGAGACAGCATGCCAGTGTCAGGAGAAGTATCCAGACCACTGGCCTCCCCTAGACTCTCTGTCCAGTCCTCATCATACTGACAGTTGCGAGTCAGAGGGTCATCAGACCCCTCCCAGTCCTCCTGGTCCTCCTCTGGTTCAAAAGAAGGAGGAGGAGGGACATTTGGGACCCAAGGTCCCATCGGCGCCGGAGCCGGCGTCGAGCGACGTCGCTCCGGGTCCATGTCCGGAGCCGGAAGGAACTGGGGACGACGCCGCCCGGAGCCCAGGGCGGCGTCGAGAACGGCACCGGAGACATTGGCGCCGGCGGAGGTGTCGTGAGGTCGACCGGCGTCGATGGGGGTTGTGGAGCCGGGATCGAGGCCGGGGCCGAAGCCGGAGCCGGGATCGAGGCTGGAGGCCCGGGCGACGCCGGAGCCGGAGCCGCCGGCGACGCCGGAGCAACCCCATCAGGGCCCGCGGGGCCCGAAGGCGCACCGGAGGGGCCTGAAGGCCCGAAGAGGCGGGCCATGGCCGACAGGAACTCCTGTACCTTGGCCGGATCCGCCCCCGAACCCGGGAAGGGCGGGTATGACGGGGGCGACTCCACAGGCAAGTCCGGGGCCGCGGGGGCGGGGACGGTGCCGGGAGGGGCCTCAGCCGAGTCGCGAGACCGGCGAGGCGAAGTCCGAGAGCGACGATGCTTCTTGGACTTCTTGTGCTTAGACTTACCGGACGAAGAAGACTTCGACGCCGACGACCGGTGTGCACTCCGCGAGCGACCCCTGGACCTCTCACGCGACCGGGGCCTCCGTGGAGCCGAATGCCGGGCCTCGAGGAGCTTTCGAGACCGCTCTCGCAAAGCTTTCGGGTTGAGGGCCTGGCATTCGGGACAAGACTCGGTGTCGTGGCCTCGGCCGAGGCAGAAGAGACACTCCCAATGCGGGTCGGTGACGGACATCATCCGCGCACAGGCGCCGCATCGCTTGAAGCCGGGCATCCCTACGACACCTTAAAGATGGAAAAAACAGTGAAAAAATCACCAAAAATAATGGTCAAAAATTGACCAGGGCACTGCTCTTCCCGGATCTGCGCTTGCTGGCGCGGAAAAGAAGAACTGACGTCAGCGCGCAGGGCGGCGCCTAAGTGCTGCCCGCGACGTCATCCCGGCGATCACGACGCCGACGACGGACGCGGAGCCGCACGGCGCCGCCTACCGACGCGCAAGGGTACTGCTACGCAAAACTTTCCGGATCCAGCCTGACGCCTGGGGATATTCTAAGGTAAGGAATCTATCACTAACGTGTCTCTTTCAGATACAACTTCCAGGGGCATATCAAATAAAATTATCTCCACCTGTTTCTTTTTCCTCAAAGTTCGAAGAAAATGTCTTTTTCTACCTTTTCTTTCCTTTGAATAACTTCAAAACTGATTCAAGCCACCATTTTAACTGGGCTTCACTATTGTAAATCCATCATCCTTGGTCTACCTAAATATCTTACACAATTTCTTCAAATTATTCAGTTCTGATCTGATCTTAAATATTGAAAAACACTCCTATTTCGTTGCACTGACATTCTCTTCCTTGGCTCTCAATAGAAAAACAATTTCTCCTAATAGCACCTTGTTAATGTTATTGTGCTCTACATTACACTGGTCCGCTTTCCATTCAAAGCAAGTTGATAAGTTACCACCCTCCTGGACACTTGTGTTCGACCACAGCACATCTCGTTGGCATTTTCCTCGCATTACACGTCGCAGGTTTGATGGAAAGTCCTTCAACTACCTTACTTCCAATGACTTATGCTCTTGCACTCACTCTCAGCTTCTTTCAGTCACTTACTGTTTTTCGCAAACAAATTAAAACATATCTATTTATGCATTAGCTGTTCACTCTTTTTTCATCTGGGTTCCTATTACTTCCTACTGCACACTTTTCTAGCTCCAGAACATGCTTACAGTGAAAAACATGCTTTAGAAAAGTCAAATCAATCAAATTCTCAAGGGTGTAACGTGATTTCCTGCAATGTCACTACTAGTGTTATCATAATGCTTTTTTTGTGGGTTTAATAACTGAAAATCGTACCTACAAGTATCTGACAAATAGGAAACATCAGGTATTCCCATCCAGTGTTAGTTAATTCAAGTCCAACAAATACTTATAGCTAGTGTTATAGTGGGGCACCTCCACGAGAGAGTATCAACACACTATTACAAAGAGGACTCTAGAAGATTAACAACTAGAACCAAGTCTACATACTCCTAGTCAACATTACAATGTCACTGTTAATATTAAGGGCCTAAGGGAAGTTACAGATTTGGGCTAAGAAATAGTTATGTTTGAAGTTAGGCTAAACTTTAAGGTTCGTTTTAGGGTAAGAGGTAGAGTGTGGTTAAGAGCTAGGTTTAAGTTAGGGTGTAACGGTAAGGATAGAGTAAGGTTAATATCATGATAGGTTTTGGCCAAGAGTGAAATGGGGGTAGGGTTTGACTTAAGGTAAGGGAAGGGGGTGGTGCTTGGGGCAGGGCTAGAAGTGGTGATAGAGTTAGGGGTGAAGCAAGGAGCGGGAATAGGTGTAGGGTTAAAGTTACGGTAGGGTAGGGTTAAAGTTAGGGTGAGGCATGGGTCAATATAAGGGTTGATTTGGATGCAGAGACGAGGCAATTAACTAGATTACATACATGCATGGGCCATTCAATAATAAGCCAAAAAAGTGGTAGCCAGATTAGGGACCTTTTAATGCAACAACAAGCAGGGTGCATTATTTTCATAGTTCAAAAAAAGAATTTCCTGCTGAGGCTGTCATTTTATTTCTCATGAAGATATTTAAAATTTCTACTTTGACATATTTCTGCACATCATTATCACCACATATAACTATTGTGTGAGGTCTGAGCCTGTACTATTGGAGCAACCAAGGAAATATGTCTTCTTTCCCACATTTTATGTCTCTTGCAGTCTTAGTGGCAGCTCTGCCATCTGAGCCTATAAAATCTGTCTAAACATGAGAGAAAGCTCTGCAGTCTAGGTGTTAAACTGTAATATGTTTAAATTATTGCTTCCTCATTCTGACCCTCTTCAATAGATGATCGGTCACAAAATAAGACTGATGATCTACTTTGGAGGAGAATAGTGAAAAGTGAAAATGTAGAAAGTGGAAATGTAGGATACTGTATGAAGGGAAAGTGAAAGCAAGTGTTAGGGTAGAATTGAGGGAAAATGCTTTTTGAATTGTGGACAAGTACTGGCAAAGGCAACAAGTCTCCCCTTTTGGCTGTAAACACAGACCTATTGGCTTTGGTAAAGCCTTTTGCCAATAATGAGAGAAAAAATGTGGGTTTTTTTAATGCTGTACAGCATGATGACATGTTCGCATGCATAACTGTCATGACATATGGTGACCAGCCATGATGACGCACATGCAGGTGTATACAGAATGACACACCCATTTTTGATTAGATTTCTTTGTATTTACTGTTCCAAGATTTCAGGCATCAATCTTGGAGCAGTAAATAAAAAAATAATTTAAATGTATGAGGGAGCAAAGCACATTTTAAAACTAATTGTTTTTAAAAAACAGAATGCAAACAATGCAACGGGAGGGCAAGGGGACAACAGTCGAGTGGGTGGAGGGAGAAGTCAAGGGGAAGGAGAATCAAGAAGGAGTGGTAGAAACTGGGGAGCAACAAATGTGATTGAGGTGGGGAGAGAGAATAAAAAAATAAAAGCAAAAAAAGCTGGGGAGGGAGTTGAGTGGGAAGCAAAGGATGAGCTGCAGATGGGAAGGAGGGAGCAGCACAGAGAAGGACTTGTAATTTAAGGGAGGGAGGGGAGTCTCACATAAGGGAGCATGAAAACACATGCACTCCCATTGAATACTGAAAGAAAGAAAGAGAAAAGTAGTTCTCTGAATGTGAGCACGGGAAGGATGCAAATCCACTCAAAAGGGTGGTAAAGAGGTTATGTTCCGGGGTGAAACAAACAGAAGAGAAAGGAATACGAGCAAAAGAGATAGACATGAAAGGCAACCAGCGGTAAGCTAAAAGCTAGCCAGAAGCATATTAAGTATGGTATTATCCACAAGAGGTCTTCGACAACAGCTAAAAGCTGTATGCAGGCAAGGCCTATAAATGACAAATGTGTATGCCATTATGCACTAAATTCCTGTAAAAACTGTAGCTTTTTAGGCAAATTCTCAGGAAAATGGTGCTGCAAAAATGCACTATTTGGTATCATTTTATTTAAACATATGTCTAGCCCCTCCCTACTGCCACCTAATATTCCTGGGCAAACCATAAATAAATTGGAGTAATTCTTAAGCACTGCTATAGAAGTACCTGTACAATAAACGTTTTTGCCAATGTACTAAAAACATTGACCCGTAAAATGCACACATTGGCCATATTCATTTCAAAATGGAGTTGGCTGGGTTGACTCTCTTTTCTCACTCACTGCATGAATGGGCACACCAGCACTTTGATAATTCACTTGTAGCCACTGGTCAGAGATTACCGTGCGCTGCTATTTGCAGGTATCATGAAGAACATTGGTTCTCATTGGTATCATTCATTTTCGTTTTATAATTTATCATCAATAATTACTGTTCTCATTCAATATAATGAATAAATTAATCCCCACTCCTTTCAAGATAAAAACATGTTTATAACTTGACAAAAGCATAAGAGTATTAAAGTGCAATGTGTCCCAGGCGTCCAAAACCACACAACCACAATATACAGAATACAGACAGTGACAACATCAAAATGTGTGTTTCAACAAAAAACAACCCTAGGTATCTTCTAGTCTACAGACTTTGTATGCCTTTGTCTGTTACACAAATCAGTCCTATTTTGGTTTGCTTGTTGGTATTCGGTCGACAAAGTTTCGCCCCCTTCAGTAATTATTGAGTCTCATCAGGAGTGAGAGATGCTGGGACATTCTCTAGGTCAGTGGTTCTTAACCGTTTGACTTCTGTGGACCCCCACTGAATCATTGCTGGAACCTGGGGACCCCCACAGAATCATTACTGGAATACGAGGACCCCCACTGAATCATTACTGGAATCCAGGAGCGTCACCCCACTGGCTCAGAGCCAGCAGCTGAAAAATAAAACGATATTTTACTATTGTTTTATTTTTCAGCTGCTGGCTCTGAGCCAGCGGGTGTAGGGAGGGGTGGGGCCGGGCCATGGGAGGAGGAGTGTTGTGAACTTCTAAGTGCGCATGTCTGTTTGGCTGGCTGTCCTAGGCCGGTCAAACAGACATGCGCAGTTAGGTTTCTGTAACCCAGCTGTATTCTACAGCAGGGTTAGAGAAAGGCACAAAACTCCCTGTGCTTGAGCGGAGCATAAAACCAGCCCGCTCAGGCTAATCCCTACACTGCTCTCATATATATGTGTATATATATATATAAGCAGCGTCTGGATTGGAAGGGGATTCTGTTGTCCCAGGGACTGCCGGGAGCAGTAGAACGCAGGAGGGCCAAAGCGCAAGGCAGCCTCAGAAACATGTACTTTTTTTTTTTATTCAAACCCCATGGGGTTGTTTTAAAAATTCACCCAGTGGAAATAAAAAACCAAACGTACGCACTCAGGGGCATGGTCCCCTGGTGGCATGAGATATGGAGGACCGCAACCGCTAGGACTCCCAGGCTAGGGGATAACCTGCTATTTAGTATCCCTTCGCAGAAGGGCGGCTTCTCAAGATGAGAAAATCCACCCAAGAACAGTGTATTGTGACCGATAACACCAGTCTGTAAACTCGACAGAGCCTGTGCATTTGGGTCAGCTCCGTGATAGGAGAATGGACTACAACCGTAAGTGTTATGGGTTGAAGAGTTTCACTTGTTAATGAGATACAGCTATTTGCACTACCAGTTGTTCTCTCACAGTGCAGGGCTGGACTTGAGATACCAGCACCAGTCTCAGTAGCAGGAACACAAGCAGGCGAGGATTGGGCGGCACTGAAGGCAGAGTGGGTGTCGCTAGTACAGACAATGTTGGAATCTTTTGCTTGGTAGAGTTTGTATCACTTCGACAGACGTCTCAGTAGGAGCAGCTCAGTTCACTGTGCGCTGTGTGGACAAAATTCTTTCTGCAAAAAGCAGATTTCTGTTGCCACAGATTGGTACTGCAAAATCCGAGCTCACAAAAATATTAATGAATAGAACGCTACCATTTTCTAGGAGATCAAGATGGGACAAAAAGTCAAATTTAATGTGCACACTGCTTGAGGTATAGTTGGCTTCTCAAACACCTAATTTAAAAGCTTTCTGGGGGATCGTGGGAACCTAATAATGATTTTAAAAATATATAAAGCACATTAATTTGGCAGTCCAAAAAAAAATAAAAAATGAAAGTAGTAACATAAGAAGGTTCAAAAGGACTCGCACAAAATAGCATAAGTGAGTGCGTTGTGACATGGTCCAACACTGAACAACCTTTTAAATGGAGAGAAATTTGCGCAGACTACGACTACAGCAGCAAGTGCTGTATTTTTTCAATGCACTGCAATAAGAAATAGATAATATGCATTTTTATTTTTTTTAAGCAGATCGGGGGAAGGCTTCCAAGACGGACACAGTCCTCATTAAGACTGGAGATAAATATGTGCAGAGCTGAGGGATGCCAACATGACTTCCCAGGCTGATTTCAAACCTAACTAATCAATTGTTAGTGCTCCCAGGGTAGGCTACACACATCATTTACACCCAATGAGTACTCGGAGTAAAATTTGTAAAAAAGAGAGTCCACTAAAATGTACGACAGAAACACAATAACATGCCACACAGCAGAGTTATGACCATATAAATCAGTGACCAATGTCCAACTCTTAAGGATCAAATCAGGCCGTATAAAGGCTGTCACACACAGCCACACAGATATTGTCATTGCAACCCGCAGGGACCCATATTATTCTTGACAAAGTGCCCCGGGCTGAAATCTGTTTCTTTAATTAGATCTATTAGGCATGGAGCCTAAAACACTTGAGACATGCTAAAATGTACAGTTAACAAACAAGCATCTATTAGCAACCTTCATGCTTGTAGCCCCAAGACAGAGCTTAAAAGACACCCACAGACAGACTGAGGTACCCAAGGTAAATTAGACTGTTCATAAAAAGACGCCTACACAGGAAGCAAACAGTGCACTGGAAAACGAAATGTAAGGATTATTTTCTTTCCCTATACCACTACTCTTAATTGAGCAGATACACGTTTTAGTCTCAGGCCAGTCACACAGGATATTTAGTGCGGATTAAAAAAGATAAATAAAGGGAGCAAGGATAATGTTGTTGCCTCACAGTGGCAAAATACTCATACAATTTGCACATTTATATTCAGTACTACTAGTCACAAGTTCATCCATGTCATGGTTTATGAACACTTCAATTTCAATTATAGACGGGCCTTTCTTGTAAACATACATACGAACAAATCTAGACGATATCTGAATGTAAGTATTCTGTCAAGACTATTTCCTTTTTATTCTATACTTTGCTGAAGTACATGCTACAATTATTTTGTAAACACTCCCGTTGCACCAAGCATGTTTGCAAAATCAAACACGTATATTTTATGTCTATAACATTCTGCAACTTAAGTATGCTTCTTCACGTGTATAGTCAGAGCGAACTAACAAACGTGATGGGTCCACAGAACATACAGACCCTTGACGAGAAAAATTTCTCAAATGGGGTAAAAATTAGTATATCCAATATGAACTATCCACAAAACAGGAGCTCCACCCACCTTAAAAACAAACGGCAATGCTGATGTACTTCAGAGATTCATTCTGTGAATGTGTAGGGGTAGATTAAGAGGTAGACACTGGGGATGGTCCAAATTACCAATACTGGGACGCTGTAACTCATTGCTATATACTGAGAGAGTACTTCGACGGACCTAAAGCGGGACTCGAAATATGTTGCGATATTTATTGTTATCCTCTTCAATAGCCGAGCCAAATTTTGATAATTTGGGGCTTCTCAGTGCTGCATGTGGCTATGTTCGGCTATAGCAACTGTATTGAAAAACAAAAATAAATACAAATTGACACATCCTTGCAAACCTTCATTTGTAATGAATGTATGACGTCTGAACAAAGGCGGATTACTAAATCCTGAAAACTGCAAGGTAGAGGGTATTCCTCCGGGAAGGGTAGCTGACCAGCCCAGTCTCTTCTGTTGACATCTATGACCCACGAGAAAGAGTTACTCACCTTCAGGTATCACTATGGCGCATCGATACTGCAGATTGATCACCTTATGAATATTCCCAGGAGACCATGGATTTGGAAACATTTTAAGCCATCAATAACTCTCGTTTCAGCGGGACAAGGGGACCCTGGAAGTCAGAAGGGATCTAGGATACAAGTAATTTCTACAGGAACAGAGGTCCCTTACAAGAGAGCATGTCAAGTAATACTGCACAGACTGTTTTACATTCACAATGGAATATTTTATTTGTTTGAATCGAAAAAAATAATGAATGAAACATAGACGTGGGACAATATGTAACAGAAGAAGAAGTCATTTAGACTATCAGAACTCAGAAAATGAACAGCATGTGGCTAAAGTACACACAATGAGTAAGCCACAATAACATAGTACCTTTGCTCATATTAAATATAACGAGTGAACAAATTAAGTCAAGGTACTGACGTATACAACGTTTCCATCCCTATTAGGATAGGGGGGATCATCATCAGGACATCAGTTATGCCTGAGAGAATTCCTGCTAAAAATGAGTATACATAAATTCCTTTAAGAAATAGTCCATATAAGACCACAGAGGCCAACAGGAAACAGGCCTGGGATACGCAATTCTATAATGTCCCAGATACGAAATGAGTGCCCGCAGTGGCCAGTGGCACCTTCCCGCCAACCACAGTAGTAACAACTGGCCAGGGACGGCCTGTAATATAGTGCGAAAACTGCCTTAGACGCACCACGTTGTTTTGAGATGCAGAGGCCTGAAAGCAGTCCACGGAAAGCAATAGCCAAGTGCAAGAGCGGCAGGCGGCAGAACCGGAGACGACTCGTGGAATTCATACGATGTATTGAGGCTCTCCAGCACCCCCAGGTAGTAGCACATGGCTCCAGTCACAGCTCCACCTATCCGGAAACTGACAACACCTGTCTAAAAACAGTGCTGCCTGGCACGCTGCCATCAATACATTACATTTTACCACACCCTTCCAAAGGGCGTGTAGAGGAACCAAAAAAGTTTAACAGTAAACAATAAAATAACATGCTTAAAATAGAATGTTCTAAAACCTTATAATGAACAGCACTATCTCAGAAGGGGAAGAGTGAGGGTGGTTACAAAATCTACCGGAAGATAAAGTACGCAACAGAAATATTATTACTAAGAGAAGCAACATTTTCTATTGACAAATAGTTCCTCCTGCAAATTTCTTACGTTATGAGTCCCAAAGCAGTACTCACAGAAGCAGGTATGAGTAAAGCTATTACCCAAACGAAATCATGTAAAACAGTCCTAGCTAAGTATCTATTACTCGGCGGCTGAGATGCCAGATATTAATGTTTGACCAAAGTGTGAAGAGACATCCAACGTGGCCAAAGGGTAAATGTCAGATATTGGGATACCCACAGTCAGAGCTGTAGAAGCCGCCATTGTTCTTGTAGTGTGTGCACTAATGCTAACCGAAGGGTCATTCTTAGCCAAGACGCAGCATATCTTAGTGAAAAGAGTGGCCGGATACGAAGCAGTATGTTTGGTAATGGCTTTACTTTTCTTGGCTCTGGAAAAACATATGAAAAGCTGATCACCCACCCCTTCTAAACATGTCCAGTCAGTTCTACAGGAAACAATCCGCTTAAGGTCCAGCATGTAAAGCTGCTCTTCGTCCTTGGAAGAAGAAAGAAAGATGGGAGACTAATAGAATGGCCTGTGTGGAAAGCGGACCACCACCTTTAGTAGAAAGGGTGGGCAAGAGCACAGAACCAGTTTGTTTGACTAGAAGGCAGTAAATGGTGGCGACCGGACTTGCCATTCCCTTACTGTAGGAAATTTGCCCTTTCTGCAGGGTCACCCCGGATTTTTCACCTTTTGCTGGAACCTATATTATTCCTTGCTATAAAACTCTCTGCATGTTACTCCTGCTAACTACTGATAAGGTGCCTGTGCTCACCCTTTCAGCATGGTGAAATTGGCATACCCCTGACTAGCATGTTTAACTTACCTGTCAGTCCCTAGTGTGTGGTACAAAGGGCAGCCCAGGCCTGTAAGGTAAATGTCACTATCAAACCGCAGCACTTGTTGTGCCATTCATTGCAGAGACAGTGCAAACATGATTGCAAGCATGCCATTTGTAGCTTTGCTGTTGCAGTTTTAAACTACTATTCGACCTGTCCCAAAAAAAATAAAACTCTTTTAAAAGGAAAACACCTTCCTTTTAAGTATTTATACATCACCCCTATGTAGGCCTTATTGCCCATAAGAGTGCGTGCATGGTATTTAAAAATAGGATATGTAGGAATTTAATGTTAAACATGTCCTTAGAGTGAAAATGCCCCAACAGCTATTTTTACTATAGCAAGGCTGGCTTTCCAGCGGAAAACACGGGGTTACCTTATTACATTTAATAATGCTAATTTCGGTTAGGAAACAGTTAGAAAAATAATTAAACAACTATTTTCCATAATTATTAGAAATTCAGTTCAATGGTGGTCGTTTTTTGATAAATATTCAGGAAAAGGTGCTTTTAGAAAGTTACCTCTCCACTACCTAAAACCTCTGGAGGACGACCATTCGCCTTTCTTCTCCCACTCCTGCCAGAAATTCTCAAGAGGTGTGAAAACTGCTCCAAGATCAACTCCTGTTTGAATGTCAAATCTTAATTGAAAGGTCTGATGGGTTTTTACACATAACACTGCTCTGTTCTCGATGGGGGTGGAGCTTGCCTGGCTCCAAGATGGCCACATTGTCGGCGAGCTCCGGCCGCTTAACTATCCATTATGATCATGGTGTATATTCAACATGAAGCCTAGCCTGAACGACTCCCCGAGCAATTTTAAGCTCAGCGGACCTCATGGTGCGGCTCGGCTGGGGCTTAGTGCCGCCGTATCCCGGTGATCGGACTTGCAGCCTACACAAATACTAGGCCTGGTCGGACAGCATGGGGCCGGGGGCCACCCGGATAGCGCCTGCTAAGTTGACGTTGTCGCTGGCCATGCTATGCCACAGAGGGCGGCGGCGCTTCTGTGGCGTTGCCACAAATGCCTGACTGAGGCTGGGGCGTGAACCGGCCGGGGACGTTGTAGCGGAGAGCTGCGCCCACCGGCTAAGCGAGCAGCGGTGGGGAGGAGAAGCCTCCTGGACGCAGTCGGAAAGAGAGGAGCCGCGGGACCGGTGAGCTGGGGCGAGTGGTTCCTCATCTCGCATGTGGTACAGAGAGCTGCAGACTGCACTCGTGGGCGGGCATGGGGTCCCGACCGCAGCGTCCGTGTTTGAGCCGATCTATGCATGAGTGCCCGTTGCTGCAGCCATTGCGCTACCTGAGAAGATGACGGGAGCTGGAGGCGTGAGACTGTGTCGTTGGCCGTGCTGGCTGCATACAGCGTTGTGAGGTGAGAGTTTGTGGCTCCCCTTCTTGTTCTGTCATCGTTCGGCTCATCGCCTTGGCTCCTCGTGGACACAGTGATCACTCTGCTAGGGGAGTTCTCTATTGTGGCGCAGTCTTCAGCCTTTGCTGCCCCCCTCCTGCAATAAACCCAACACCTATAGCTGAGCTTGGAGGCGCACTGGGGAACGCTATGAGGCCTAAGCACTGCAACCAACTTGGCCCTGGGAGAAGGCCCCCTACAGCGGACCGTGAGAGGCCTATGGGTTCCTTGTTGTGCCTGGAGCTGTACACTTGGCGGGGCCGCACTACACAGGTGGCCCTTGGGTCCCTGCTGTGTGTGGTCCACGGCACCAAAAATACTCATCGCCTCTACATTTAAAAACAACAGCGACAATGGTAAATTGGATACGTCCCAATCCAGACTGCAGTTTGATTTAAGGAAGACCCCCAGAAAGCATGATGATGGAGATGCTGTACGGGAGAACAAGGTGGGGGACGCCAAAATGGATGATAGTACAGACTTGAAGCAGATTTTGATAACTATGCAACGGAGCCTCACAAAGATCGATGGCAAAATATACGCATTGCTATCTAAAGGTATGTAGTTCCTCTTATAGTGGTGCCTAGGAGGAAAAGTAAGCCAAACCACCCTCGTTTGTAGTTACAAACTCGGTGGTGTATGGTGTGGGAAGGAGAGTGGGAGAATTCCTTCTTTCGGAACTAGGGTCCTCACACACCCAGCAAGCTAGATGTCATGCTTCATCATATGGACCTGCTCCTCGTCGGGTCGGCGCTGCAATACCCAACGGGCACCCTTAAAGGGGCTCTTTAGCGGAGATCTTTTGTTCCTTGCCGTATGATGCAGTGCAAGTGTGTGTGATGCAGTGCGAGTGTGTGGGCCGAAGCGTGTAGATATCGTGCAGGGGTGATTTAAAAGAAGTAGGATAGTCCAAATAAGTCTTTTATTCTGGCTGGCTATCCACTTCGTTAAAATAAACAGAGTGGCAGCCTATCTAACTCAAAGGTTTAGTTTAGGCTATGTTCAACTCTACAGGTCAACATGTTTCTTGCCTATTGGTCAGGTTGATCCGTGGCAATTCTTCAGGACCTACTCAGTGAATCTATCTACACAGTATGGTGGGGTCACTTTTCCGGTGCCGGCGAGAGGGGGTAGGTGATTCGGCTCCTCCTGAATGACGGAAGGGACACCATGTTTCAGGTGTCCTCATACTCCGCCGGACACTGACTGGAGTGACTCCCTCACTGTAGAGAGGTTAATGGAATACATTACAGTAAATTTGACTCGTAGTGTGAACATGTGGTAGGTAGTATTTGACCCCACCACACTGTGTAGATAGATTCACTGAGTAGGTCCTGAAGAATTGCCACGGATCAACCTGACCAATAGGCAAGAAACATGTTGACCTGTAGAGTTGAACATAGCCTAAACTAAACCTTTGAGTTAGATAGGCTGCCACTCTGTTTATTTTAACGAAGTGGATAGCCAGCCAGAATAAAAGTCTTATTTGGACTATCCTACTTCTTTTAAATCACCCCTGCACGATATCTACACGCTCGGCCACACACTCGCACTGCATCACACACACTTGCACTGCATCATACGGCAAGGAACAAAAGATCTCCGCTAAAGAGCCCCTTTAAGGGTGCCCGTTGGGTATTGCAGCGCCGACCCGACGAGGAGCAGGTCCATATGATGAAGCATGACATCTAGCTTGCTGGGTGTGTGAGGACCTAGTTCCGAAGAAGGAATTCTCCCACTCTCCTTCCCACACCATACACCACCGAGTTTGCAACTACAAACGAGGGTGGTTTGGCTTACTTTTCCTCTTAGGCACCACTATAAGAGGAACTACATACCTTTAGATAGCAGTATTTGACTGGGCATTTATGTTGGACCTCTATAAAAAGCCCCTTAGTCCCCTTTTTGTTGAATAAAATATACGCATTAACATTCAGAATGGTCTGAATGTCACAGTGACTTGATAAACACACAGAGCGGCTGGACGCTGTGGAACACCGTGTCTCTGAGGCTGAAGACGTAGAAGCTTCGATGTCCATCGCTCAAAAGAAAGTTGACAAGCTGGTGTCCGCTTTGCAGTCCAAGACTGAGGATTTAGAGACTCGTTCGAGGCGAAATAACCTGAGGATAGTTGGTGTTGGGAAGACAACAGACAACGTCAACATGGAACATTTTGTGGAACAGCTCCTTACTGAGTTGCTGGGCAGGGAGACCTTTTCTGACATTTTCATAGTGGAGCGAGCCCATAGGTCTCTTGCCCCCGCCGCGCCTGATCATAGCTTGGCTTTTGAATTATAGAGACCAGAATGCTGCGCTGAAGAAAGCATGTGAACTGAAGGTGCTCAGGTATGAGGGCTGTGAGATTGCACTTTACGGGGCTTCACGCAACAAGTCCAGGAGGCAAGGTACCTCTTCACACAGGCAAACAAAGATTACGGGAACTCCAAATTGATTATAACGTGCTATATCCAGCTAGGCTGCGCGTCATGATAGATGGTATAGCAACCATATTCAATGATCCGAAAAAAATCATGCAGCTTCACAGGGAGGCCGCAGGGACGCGCTGCCGTCCCCCTAGATCGGAAAGCGGGGAAGGTGGGAGCACCCAAGATATAGAAGACCAAACTCCTTTCTCCTAAAGCAGGATATTTGGCTGTGCTCCATGGGCGATTTGCTGGGATGAGGAGGGGGCGCCTCAACGTCGGGAACGTCCCTCGACAGACTCTGGGGGGTGGGGGGGGTTTGGAGGGGTTCCCTCCTCCCCTTGATCTTCTTTGCTTGGAAACTGACACAAGTTGAGGAAAGTTTCATTGTGCATGACTTGAATGATCCAGGGGGGACTGCCCTGGGCAAGGCTATTGTGAACTTGACTCTATTTGACCACTTAACCCTCCTATGTTGCACATCGGGGATGAAGCAGGTGTATTAAGGTTGCTTTACACAAACTCTCATACACACACACACTATGGTGTAGAAGCGGCTCTTAGAAAGTGCATACTAATCAGCTCAATGGGACAGGCAAAATCTGCCCTCAAGTGTGTACCACACGGTTATGTTTCCGGAAAATGTTTAGGGAGGCTTGGAGGAACTGGGCGGGAGATTGTCCTGCTGTGTCTGTTTGGGGTTTGCACACCGTTGATGGGGGGTGGGGAGGGAATTACATTCATGTCTATACACAGTTCAATCTTACTATTGCTGCACAGGGCTAAATATTGTAAGCTGGTTGAAAAAAGCCATGGAACCTGTGTGATCTGCAACGGGTAGCGTCGGGTTCTACGGATCCCCTGTTAATACGACTATTGACTTGGAATGTCAAGGATCTCGATGATTGCAGGAAGATACGTAAGATTGTTGCTTACCTGCAGAGGCACAGGGTGGATGTAGCAATATTACAAGAAACGCACTTGGCCCCGGGGAGCGGGGTTTTGACGCAGCGCAAAATTCAACACGCACGTCGGGGGGGGGCTTGATCTGGGGGCGCGCGGTTTAAACATTAATATTTAGGAGGTGTGTGTAGATCCAACTGGCAGGTATGTGGTGGCTCGGTGTCACAAGGGAGATTTAGCAGTCCTATTGGTTGGGGTTTATGGTCCGAACTTTGATGATCCTCATTTCTACAACTTGCTCAACAGACACCTGCCATCTTTCTCGATGCTGAGAAAGCATTTCACTCGGTGGAATGGAGCTTCACGTTTAAAGCGTTGCAGCGTATAGGAGTCAGGGATGTATTTGTGCAATTAGTGACAGTACTCTAAACATTGCCGACCGCGCGGCTGAGAATTAATGATATGACCTCAACCCCCATTATCATCGCGAGAGACACAAGACAAGGTTGCCCCTTATCTCCCTGCTGTATGTCTTGGTCGCAGAACGTGGATATCATGCACACAGAGGTCTGAGATTCCCGGTTTACAAACTTATAATCTCTGCATATGCAGATGACACGCTACTGTATATAAGAGACCCAGAACGTAATCTCACAGCGGTGTTCAATGAAGTGGCCCAGTTCGGTGACTACTGCGGATTACGGATCAACTGGAGTAAGTACACTATCTTTCAGCTCACCTCAGCTAGGGCGCCGGTGCAGTTAGAGTTCCCTCTCCGATCGTCATCGGACTCTGTCCGCTATTTAGGGGCTCAAGTACACACAGACCCCGAAATCGTCATATTGGAGAATTACAGCAAAGCTACACAGAAAATAACAGAAGATATAGAACGATGGATAAGGTTGCCGTTGTCTCTTGCAGGCCGTATAGCCATAATGAAAATGGTGATCTTACCCCGGTTTCTGTTTCTATTTAAAAATATACCAATACTCTTGCCCCGTTCGCTGTTTCAACAACTCCGAATGCTCCTGATTTGCTTGGCCTGGGCTGGCAAACAGACGAGAGTGAGTTGGGAGACACTCACTATGCTTTACTCTATGGGCAGACTAAATGCCCCAGACCTAGAAACTTATTAAAGGGTGACTCAATGTGCACACGCTCACTAATGGATTCATGACTCAAAGGAACTCCCGCACAGGTGCTATTTTGGGCATCAACCCGCAAACACAGAATTTTAGATCTACTAAATACAACGGTTCACTCCTGCCAGAGATTAGTAGAACGACAGGCGGGGTCCTTGTTATATTCTCAGCACACTCCAATAAGCTGGTGCACATGGTTCCCTATGGGAAGGGAGCGGGGTGCGCGGTGGCACTGTCGGCCCTGGGAATCCATGTTATGGGCAGCATTTTTGCTGATGGGACCATGCATGATTGGGTAGAAGTGAGAATGCGATCAGATAGTTCCACGGCCCTTCAACAGTTCTATTACTATAGGGCACGGCATCCACTCTGCAGCTTGCTCGGTGAGGAAATTCTAGAGCCCCCAGAAATTCCAGCGCTTACGTCTTTTATCCAAACGTCTACTCTCAGTCACTTAGTGGCTAGACTATATGCATATGTGCAAGAAGCCCGTCAACATGAAATGTGCAAGGTCAGAAGTGCATGGCAAAGTGACCTAGGAATATCTGTAAGTGACCTGCATTGGCAATACTGTTGCCGAAAATGTTTTTCTTTTTTAAATAGTAGGCATAGATTGATACACTTTAAATACATCAATAGGGTGTATTACACCCCAGTTCGATTATATCGTTACGGACTGCGGGACACTCCTAACTGTCAACGATGTGGTACAGCAGAAACAGAGTTTGCACATCTGGCCTGGTATTGTCCTGGAGTAGGGGGTTTCTGGCAGACTGTATTTAAGGAACTTGAGTCCATCACTGGGATACCGCTAGAATTGTCACCACTTGCCCCATTGTTGGGATATGACAAGGGAATACAGCGAAATGTGACGAGCCTAGTAGCCATCGGTCTGTTATTAGCACAACGAAGAATCGCAATGCGCTGGGCCCGAGGTGCGCTACCAGTGCTTAAGGAATGGCATGCACATATGGCTTACTGCAATACACAATCTGACAACTATCGAGAGCTCCTCCGGCCACAGAGTTGCCCTAAGGAAATATAGGGATCTTACCAAGCATACCTGACAGGACTGGGTGAAACGTGGCAATGAAAGATACTTGTACAGAACAGACAGGTGCAGCCAGATGAACTTGTATTTGTCACCCTCCCCTGGGAAATGGGGCACACAAAGCAATGTTACTTGTGGAGATGTCTGCATGGTATGAGGAGTTGACCTTGTAATTGTAGAAGCACTATATAAGAACTGTAAGTGAGAACTTTACCAAGGAAATGCTTGTTTAACCCTGTGTCTTTTTATATAAGCACTGTATCTTTTTGTATCTGATGAACCTAACAGTAAACCTTATTGCAGAATCATCATTCAGTGCTATGTGACCATGTGCGCAGCTGTACCTGTTGCACAAGTTACTAACTTGTGTAACGATATATCTGTAAGAGACAGTAGTTAGTGATAGATTCCTTACCTTAGAATATCCCCAGGCGTCAGGCTGGATCCGGAAAGTTTTGCGTAGCAGTACCCTTGCGCGTCGGTAGGCGGCGTCGTGCGGCTCCGCGTCCGTCGTCGGCGTCGTGATCGCCGGGATGACGTCGCGGGCAGTACTTAGGCGCCGCCCCTGCGCGCTGACGTCAGTTCTGTACACGACTTTCCGCGCCAGGAACGCAGAGCCATGCAAGAAGCTGACACAGGTGTCTGAAAAATACTAGGGCCCTGAAAGGGATGTCCTTAACCCTAGAAATCAGTTCGCAGAACGGGGAGGATGGGTGGGGCGGTAGGAATCTATCACTAACTACTGTCTCTTACAGATATATCGTTACACAAGTTAGTAACTTGTGCATCTGAAAGAGACACGTTAGTGATAGATTCCTTACCTTAGAATAGATACCCCAGCAATACCAACCCCGGTGGTGGGTCTGCGAACAAAGATCAGACAAGGAAGTCCTGGAGGACAGAACGGCCAAAGAAGCCGTCCCTCCGGACCTGACTGTCAAGGCAGTAATGCTTAGTAAACGTGTGCAGCGAGGCCCACGTAGCTGCCTGACAGATAACCGGCAGCGGAACACCGCGGCCCAAGGCCGTGGTAGCAGCCGTTGCCCTGGTGGAATGGGCACGCAGCCCAACAGGAGGCTCCTTCTTAGCCAAAGAATAGCAGGTCTTGATGCACAAGGTAACCCAGCGGGAGATGGTCCTCTTGTGCACCGCCCGACCTTTTTGGCGCCCACGTAGCCAACAAAGAGCTGGTCATCCACCCGGAAGTGTTTTGTGCGGTCGATATAGAAGGAGAGCGCACGTTTTGGGTCCAGACGGTGGAGCCTCTCTTCCTCTCTGGAAGGATGCGGAGGCGGAAAGAAGGTGGGCAAAGTGATGGTCTGCCCAATGTGGAAAGCAGTAACCACCTTTGGCAAGAAGGACGGACGCGTCCGAAGAACAACCTTGTCCGGATGAACAGACAGAAAGGGAGGTTTGCAAGAAAGAGCCTGGAGCTCACTCACCCGCCGAGCGGAGGTGATGGCCACCAGAAAGGCTGCCTTTAGAGTCAGAAGACGAAGAGGACAGTTATGCAGAGGCTCAAAGGGAGCGCACATTAAAAAGGTAAGAACCAAGTTCAAGTCCCACTGAGGCATTACAAACGGAACAGGAGGGAAGAGGTGAGTAATGCCTTTTAAGAACCTGTTAACCACAGGGGACTTGAAAAGGGAGGGCTGATCAGGGAGCCTGAGGAAGGCCGAGATAGCACAAAGATAACCCTTGATGGTACCCAGGGCAGAACCCTGTTGGGCCAGAGAGAGAAGGAACAGAAGGACCTCAGAAAGAGGGGCAGAAAGGGGATCCACAGCCTTTGCTGTGCACCATGCCACAAATTTGTTCCACCTGCAGGCGTATACCACCTTAGTGGAGGGACGCCTGGCTGCCAGAATCACATCACAAACTTCGGGAGGCAAGTCGAAAGGAATCAACTGCCGCCGCTCAATCTCCACGCAAGCAGGTGTAGACTGGACAGGTTCGGGTGGAGGACCGTCCCCTGCTGCTGCGACAGAAGATCCTCCCGAAGAGGCAGACGGATCGGGGGATCTATGCTCATATTGAGTAGCTCGGGATACCAAACTCTTCGAGCCCAGTCCGGAGCCACAAGAATGACTTGGGCCCGGTCGTGCCGAATCTTCTTCAACACTCTGGGTAGAAGTGGTATAGGCGGAAAGGCGTACAACAGACCGCAACTCCACTCGCGACGAAAAGCGTCGCCGAGCGAGTGCCGCCTTGGAAATTCCAACGCGCAGAACTGATGACATTGCGCGTTCTCTTCGGTGGTGAATAGATCTAACCAAGGCTCTCCCCACTGTAGAAAGAGTCCTTGCGCCACTTCCGAGTGAAGACGCCATTCGTGATCCATCATGCACCTGCGGCTGAGTTCGTCCGCCCTGGCGTTCAGAGAACCTGCCAGGTGTTGAACCATCAGGAACATGCCCTGATGTTCCAGCCATGTCCAGAGGCGCAGAGCCTCCTGACAAAGGGTCCAAGACCCCACCCCGCCCTGTTTGTTGCAGTACCACATGGCGGTGGTGTTGTCTGTGAACACCTGCACTACCTTCCCTTTGACAGAGGGAAGGAATGCCTTGAGTGCAAGCCGGATCGCCCGGAGCTCCAGAAGGTTGATATGGAGCCGGGACTCCGCCGGAGACCAGAGGCCTCTGATCTCCGCCTCTCCCATGTGACCGCCCCATCCCAGAAGGGACGCGTCCGTCACAACTGTATGCTCTGGCTGGGGAAGGGAGAGGGATCTGCCCATGACCCATTGCCGGTTCGAGAGCCACCACTGCAACTGTTTTGCAGTCCCCTCCGAGATCTGGACGTGATCGGACAGGTTGCCCTGGTGCTGCGCCCACTGGAACTTCAGGTCCCACTGCAGAGCCCGCATATGCCATCTGGCATGATTGACCAGCAGGATGCAGGAGGCCATGAGGCCCAGCAGCCTCAGGGTCATCCTTACCGAAACCCAGGATAAAGGCCGAAAGATCGGAATCATAGCCTGAATATCCCGGACTCGCCGTTCGGGAGGATAGGCCCGAAACTGCGTCGTGTCCAGAACTGCTCCGATGAAAAGGAGCTGTGGAGAAGGAATCAGATGCGACTTCGGCACATTGATGGAGAACCCCAGCGAGTGCAGGAGTTCGGCCGTAGTCTGGAGGTGGGAGACGACTGCCTGGGACGAGCCCGCCTTCAGCAGCCAGTCGTCGAGGTAGGGGAAGACTGAAACCCCTGCCCGGCGCAGATGAGCTGCGACCACCGCCATCACTTTCGTGAACACCCGAGGGGCACTGGTAAGGCCAAAGGGGAGCACGGTGAACTGAAAATGCTCGGGGCCTACCGTGAACCGAAGGTAACGCCGGTGGGCCGGCAGGACGGGGATGTGGAAATACGCGTCCTGCAAGTCCAACGCTACCAACCAGTCTCCTGGGTCGAGGGCAGTCAAGACCTGAGCTAGGGTGAGCATCTTGAACTTCTCCTTCCGGAGGAAGCGATTGACGTTCCGGAGGTCCAAGATAGGACGCATGTCCTCCTTGTCCTTTTTGGGCACCAGAAAGTAGTGGGAGTAGCAACCACGCCCTACTTCTGGGGTCGGAACATGCTCGATGGCCCTCTTGGTCAAGAGGGCCGTGACTTCCTTCTGTAGAAGCACCAAGTGATCCCCTGACATGCGGTGGAATTGAGGTGGCATGGCTGGGGGGTGGTCTCGAAGGGAGGGAGTAGCCCCTTCGGACAATGTCCAAGACCCACCTGTCCGAGGTGATGGTGCGCCAGTGGGGAAGGTGATGGCGGACCCTGCCCCTACTGGCGTGCCGTGCACCTGAAAGGAGGGACTAGGAGGGCTTGGAGGCCGCGGACGGGTTGGAGGTGGTGGCCTGACCCGCACGCTGGTTGCCCGATCCGCCACGGCGGAATCCACGTCCTCGGCCACGCGAAGACGCCTGCTGCGCGGGCCGGTGGCTGGGCTGCTGACGTGAAGGGGCGCCCCTACCGTGGCCACGATAGGGGCGAAAAGCAGAAGGCAGCGGAGGGCGTGTAGCAGAAAGGCCCAGGGACTTGGCAGTAGCCCGTGAGTCCTTAAAGCGCTCCAACGCATGGTCTGCTTTGGACCCAAAAAGACCGACTCCATCAAAGGGCATGTCCATGAGAGTATTCTGGACATCCCCTGAAAAACCAGTGGTTCTCAGCCAGGCGTGGCGTCGGAGCGCCACCGTCGTTGCAATCGACCTGCCCAGCGAGTCGGCGGTGTCAAGGCCACAACGGATAGTGTATTTGGCCGCATCCCTTCCTTCCGCAATGGCGCGGGAAAGCAGTGCCTGGACCTCCTCAGGGCACTGGGGCAAAACATCCGCCACCGAATCCCACAGGGAGTGGGTATATCGGCCCAAAAGACAAGCGGTGTTAACGGACCGCAAGCCAGCACTGGAGGAAGAAAAACCTTTCTTCCCAAACTGATCCAGGCGTTTGGATTCCCTATCCGGAGGAGCGGTAGGGAAGGCGGTTTGGGAAGCGGAGGCTTGGACAACCAAGCTCTCAGGAGTGGGGTGGACAGAAAGAAACAGGGGGTCGCCCGGAGCGGGGCGATGGCGTCGTGACACGTTCCGATCCACAGGAGCCCCTGTGTTGGGCTTGGACCAGGCGCCCAAAAGAACGTCCGTGAGGGCGTCGTTAAACGGCAGCACAGTCTCCGCAGAGGAGGCTGCCGGCTGAAGCACCTCTGTCAAGATGTTAGGCTTGACCGTCAAAGTAGGGAGCTGGAGACGTAAGGCCCCAGCAGCCCTACGCAACACCGTACCAAAATTGGCCCCCTCCTCCGTAGCCACGGGAGGAGACAGCATGCCAGTGTCAGGAGAAGTATCCAGACCACTGGCCTCCCTAGACTCTCTGTCCAGTCCTCATCATACTGACAGTTGCGTGTCAGAGGGTCATCAGACCCCTCCCAGTCCTCCTGGTCCTCCTCTGGTTCAAAATAAGGAGGAGGAGGGACATTTGGGACCCAAGGTCCCATCGGCGCCGGAGCCGGCGTCGAGCGACGTCGCTCCGGGTCCATGTCCGGAGCCGGAAGGAACTGGGGGACGACGCCGCCCGGAGCCCAGGGCGGCGTCGAGAACGGCACCGGAGACATCGGCGCCGGCGGAGGTGTCGTGAGGTCGACCGGCGTCGATGGGGGTTGTGGAGCCGGGATCGAGGCCGGGGCCGAAGCCGGAGCCGGGATCGAGGCTGGAGGCCCGGGCGACGCCGGGGCCGGAGCCGCCGGCGACGCCGGAGCAACCCCATCAGGGCCCGCGGGGCCCGAAGGCGCACCGGAGGGGCCTGAAGGCCCGAAGAGGCGGGCCATGGCCGACAGGAACTCCTGTACCTTGGCCGGATCCGCCCCGAACCCGGGAAGGGCGGGTATGACGGGGGCGACTCCACAGGCAAGTCCGGGGCCGCGGGGGCGGGGACGGTGCCGGGAGGGGCCTCAGCCGAGTCGCGAGACCGGCGAGGCGAAGTCCGAGAGCGACGATGCTTCTTGGACTTCTTGTGCCTGGACTTACCGGACGAAGAAGACTTCGACGCCGACGACCGGTGTGCACTCCGCGAGCGACCCCTGGACCTCTCACGCGACCGGGGCTTCCGCGGAGCCGAATGCCGGGCCTCGAGGAGCTTTCGAGACCGCTCTCGCAAAGCTTTCGGGTTGAGGGCCTGGCATTCGGGACAAGACTCGGTGTCGTGGCCTCGGCCGAGGCAGAAGAGACACTCCCAATGCGGGTCGGTGACGGACATCATCCGCGCACAGGCGCCGCATCGCTTGAAGCCGGGCATCCCTACGACACCTTAAAGATGGAAAAAACAGTGAAAAAATCACCAAAAAGTATGGTCAAAAATTGACCAGGGCACTGCTCTTCCCGGATCTGCGCTTACTGGCGCGGAAAAAGAAGAACGGACGTCAGCGCGCAGGGGCGGCGCCTAAGTACTGCCCGCGACGTCATCCCGGCGATCACGACGCCGACGACGGACGCGGAGCCGCACGACGCCGCCTACCGACGCGCAAGGGTACTGCTACGCAAAACTTTCCGGATCCAGCCTGACGCCTGGGGATATTCTAAGGTAAGGAATCTATCACTAACGTGTCTCTTTCAGATATTCATAGACATGATGTAAAAAAAAAAAAATCTGACTCTGCATTTATTGTGGGCTACCATGGGCGGCTGCATCAAACTGGATTTTAAGATGAGATGTGGGCGGACACTAGGATTACCATAGTACAGTTCCCACACACACCCAGCCCTCAGAGTCTAAGTTTAGTGTGGCTTCAGACTTTCGCCATCTTGAAAATGCCCAAATTGGGTAGGGTTCACCCCGGGAACTTTTACCCCATTGGTTAAGGGATGCCCAAGAGTCATTCCCACCCACACTAGCTTGTGCCAGGTATAAATGTGACATTTCCAGGCACCCACTTCACAACACTACTGGACATGAGGAATATCAGAAGAGGACTGAACCTGCTGTCTGCGACCTGAGAACAGCACGGAAATGACTGGGCCTGCTCTCTCTTGCTCCCAGGACAAAGAAGTGAAATCCAAGGGTCATAAGGCTGGCCTTTTGTTAAAGCTACGGGGACACAAAAAGCTACCAGAGGGCTTTTCCTGCTGCAGCCCGCTGACCTGTGGCAACTGGGCCTGGACAGGGCCCTGCTGTTTTGCCTCTGCCTAACACCCTGTGAATCTCCAAGTGCCTCCCCTGAGGTCCTGTGAGCTCCCCTGAGGTCCTGTGGTGGATTGGAACTTAAAGGACTAAAGTAAGACGTTAAAACCCTTGACCAGGACGAGTCTTGTTGGTGTATCCAACCAGCACTCCAATGCAGTCAGTGTCAAATTATGCCTAGGTCCCAGACTACAGTGACCATTAACTATTATTGGCACTTTATGCTTCTTGGCGCTATACCTAATTAAAATTTTAAAAACTCAGATCCCCAGTTCCCCTTATTGGATTGTTGTCATTTTGTTTATCAAATATTATTCTATTTTTCTCATTTGTTTTGTAATTTTTATTGTTTTGTATTTCGACTTTATTACTGTTTTGGCACACCATAAGTACTTTACACACTGCCCCAAGTCTGCTTTGTGCCATAGCTTCTAGGGGGTTAAGCTCAGATTTATTTAGGGACTCAGAGTTCACCTTGACAAGGGTTGTGGTGATTCCTTGAGGTGAGTAGTTACCCACCCCAAATAATAATCCAATATCTTACATCGTTCTTGTTGGCTGAAGTATTTACCAAACAGAAGACAACCTTTGGGGTCAAGAGACTGAACTGGGCATCTGTTTGAGCGACCATGAGAAAAGTCAATACTAAGTTTAAGCCTCAATGCAGAACTACAAAAGACCTGGCTGGAATTATATACAATATATATACAATTCAGAAGCAAAATGAACAAAGGTAGTTGGTCCAGAAGACAGAGAAATACAGAAAGAACAGCCAAATACTTGTTGACTATAGAAACCACCAAGGCTGGTTGAGCAGGGAATAGTGATAAAAACAGGAAGTAAGAAAGGCAATCCTCAACACATTTTAAGCCTGAAGCCTGGCACCAAGAAACAAATTTGCCCCAGTCACCCTCATAAACAGTATGGCTGGTTAGAAGGCTGCTAATCTGACATCTCCAAACTCTTGCAGCAAGCTGAAGGCTTCAACTGTCAAAGATAAATCGTTAGATGTGCAGGCAAAGTGTCTGAGGACTGGGGTGTAGAATCCAACCATTCTACAACAAAAGCGTTCCAACAGATATGTATAATAAATCCTCTTTGCTCAATCTGGGTGAACGAGGATCAACTGTGTACTAATCTCCCTCTCCTCCTGCAGAATTTTCAGGAGTAGGGAATGGGTAAAACAAACCATGAGACAGCGCAGATGGAAGGTGCTTCGCAGGGAGCAAGGAGTAGGGCAAAGTGCAGAGAAAAGAACACAGGGCTGTTTAGAGCTGTAGCAAATACTAGGATGCAGGGAAGCCCCAGAAAGGAAAACATCACGTCCGTCACTTGCTAAGTGAGCTCTTATTCAAGATCTTATAGCAACAGAATTAAGGTACCTGGCTAGACGCTCAGAGTGCCTGCCAGATGAGATGCAACTGGGAAAACACCTCATACCAGAGCTCACAGCACAAGCACAAGGATTCCCAGCACATGGTCCATGAACACACCCCACCCTGCTGGCTGAGAAAATTGGTAACGGTAATGTTGTTTGAAACGATATGCATCACAAAGACCATGATGAATGGAAGAACTCCTTCAGGGACAGGTGAACAGCCCTCAACTCTAGCACACTGACGTGAAGTTGTTCTGATGGGAACCAAAGGCCTTGTAGCGGCATCTCACCCAGATGAGTGACCCAACCCAACGAGGAGGTGCCCTTAACAAGAGTGGCCAACAACATTGAAGAAAAGAGGGATGACCCACACTGTGAGGTCAGATGAACACATCCACCAATCGAGGTCTGGAAGAAAAGAAGTGAAGATCTTCACAGATGTGGAGCGACTCCCCTGATGTGGAATTCTCGGTCACTTCAGACAGCATTGAAAAAGCCTTATGTGCTACCTGGCGTGCAGCACAAACAGGCGGCACAAGGCTATCAACCCAAGAGGTAAAGAACTTGCAGGACCATGGCTGGAGTCAGAGCTTGAAACATAGGGATCAAACCCTGAGTGTCTGTATTCTCTGATCCATGGGCATCACTTCTATGGCTCCTTTTTACATGAAGGTAAGACTTCCATGTCCAAGATCAGGAAAGAGGTCTGGGTACACTAGCTGATGGAAGGAGGGCAACCTGGATGAGTTGAGAGAAAGGGGAAGCCATTGCTCTTGTGGACCAGTGGAGGACCCAGCGATTCCTCATAATAGACTCCTAATTGGACTTAAAATGAAACAACGCTCCCTTCCCCTGACCAGGAGTTGATAGCTGAAGCAGTTGTTTGGCATGAAAGGCCAGCCTTAATCTCCCTAGCACTACTATTTTTTAAGTGTTCCAAGGAGAAATCTACTTTCCCACCAAGAGTCTCTCCTCATCAAATATTATATCTATTAGGGCAGCCTGAACCTATTGCCCAGAAAGAACCATGGAGGGCATCCAGGTGCATCTGCGTAGGGTAACAACCATAACCACAAAACATGCTAATGTGTCAGAGAAGTCTAAGCCACATTTCAGAATCTGTTTATAGGCATCTTGGCCGTCCATCATTCAGAGAATGGACGTTTGTGAGATGCAGGACAGTCGCAACCAATCCTTGCGATTTCCCACATGCCATGGCTGTATTGTACAAGCAGACAAATGGTATTAAAACTGGCAAAGCCAGACTGCCAGAAGTGAAAACCTTCAGCCCCATGGAGTCAAGTTCTTTGGACTCACGGCCCAGTTGTGCCACAGAGAAAAAACTGTGGTTTGGTACTACTGAAAATGCCTGCACTAACAAATTCTCTTGGCCGTGGATGTGTCAGTAAGAATTTGGGATCAGACAGCACATGACTAAGGCACCAAGCTATCTGCCCGGACAAAAAGGGTTTCTTCAAGACAGCTAGCACTGTTTCTAGTAACTGTAGGATATCTGTGAGGATGTTGGAATTTTGGGTCTGCAGATGGTTGTGACAACTCAAATACTTCCACTGCCTTATGTTCAGCAGCTGTAAATGAGTAACCTTCCTCAGAAAAAAAAGCAGAAGGATAGGGAGTATCACATTCTGGGGATGTATAAAGGTCACTGGTATTTTGAAGATCTAAGAAGAGCATGCAATCAGTGTGATGTGGAGGGAAGAGGTTATCAGCTTCTCAATCATCTCTACTGTGCACCTCAAATCCAGGTTAGGCATACCCAGCAAATTGGAATCCGAGCCAAACAGTTCTTCCTTATGAGCGAACCTGTGGACTCTGAGAAGAAGGCACTCAAGGAATGCTTTTTCACCTTCTCTCTGGCCACTCTCAGTATTTTTTCTGATTTTGAGGACTTGGGCAGTGCCAAATGCAGCCCCAAGAACAGAGTAAGGAACGATGTCAGAAGTTGCTTAGAAGACAATAGAACTGGCACTTTGGCTGGAGGAGACATTCATGGAAGAGGTAGAAAGACCAGGCTCGCTGGTAGCCATAAGCGGCCCAGAGGAAGGAGGGGAGAACTTATGCGGTACAACGTGGCCCGGCAAAAGGCCTCAACCTAAGATGGATTGGCAGATGGAGTTAGAAACTTTGGGTGAAGTTTTCTGAGAATGAGAATCAGCTCTGGGAGGATGAGGAAGAAGTGTTGAGCAACGGTTCTTCCAAAACCGCGAGTGGTCAAGTGAGGAAAGCTGCTTCCTCAAATGAGACAAGGACTTGTCTTTTCAATTAAGTTTTTTGCAGGCAGGCCTTTAGAAAGAATAAACCCAGTTAGGAGACATACCTAGAGGAGAGAAAAGAAACCACTTGTGGGGTCTCCACAGTACAGTGCCGTGCCAGATATAACATGGCTTCTCACTTGCGATGGCTTTCAGACACATGGAGGCACAAGACTCACAAAGCCAAAGGGTCAGGCCTGAGACAGCACTTACAAATGTCTTGCAGGGATATATCCTTGTGACATTTGATGTAATCTGCCAAAGAAGTGTTGTTTAAAAGGTTGAGGAATTTGATAAACACCACAGAACATTTCTAAACCCATGTTGGTAAAGCGTGAAAAAACAAAACTGACACCAGCAAGCCAGGTAGTGCCATACATAGGCCAGGTCGTCACTTCCTGGATAGTCGGGCTACAACTGGAGTCATGCGGCACAAGCCGATGGTGCTGAAGAGCTATTCATTGGGCATAATTTTCCACATCCAGTCTGGTACCTTGGGATAACCATAAAGTGTGGAATCTGTGGGAAGAAGCTTCCTTCAAAAGTTTTTTTTGTTGCTATCTATCCAAATAACCTTACTTTTGATACCTTTTTTTTTTTTACACAGCTATGCAGTGATAAAAAAGGCAGCATTCAACAAGGGCAAGGCAGAAGAAAATAAGTCTATAACCTTGTAGCTGGAAATGTAATATTACTCTCATGCATGCTCCTTGAATCCCAAGCCAATCAATGCAACTTAAAACAATGTATACATAATATAATAATCAGCCTAATTTATGAGATAAATAGCTCATTCCTAAAGTTCCTTATATTATAATTAGCTCTCTTTGAATGTCATACCTTAAAAATATTTCTGGCTGATTTTGTATTTGATCACTCAGCGAATGCTTAGTATAAACAGGAAAAATAACTAGCAGGAAAGTTAGGCGAAGGCTGTACCGGCGATTCCATGTTGAACCAGTTTCTATTTTTTAAAATCTCTAAGTCCTGTATGTTTCATGTTTCTCATCTTTGGAAAATAATCAGTTTCCCCTTTTGTACAGCTTCCTCTCAGATTGTCACTTTACTAAAATAGGATGTAGCAACCTATGGGCCAATCTCCTAGAAGTGAATGTTTGTTCCTTTTTACTATATAAAGACCTTAAATTAGTAAAATGTTTGAAACTAGTCTAATTGGATGAAAGTGATTTACATTCAGGAAAAATGCCATTTTCATGTGTGCCACTACATCTAGTTTCTGCAACAGATGCGCTCCGCCACAATAAGATAGATCAATTCTTGAAATTAAGATTTTTGTTTTATGTTTAATTAGACCAAAAACTGTTTTTTTCTTGAAATACGCACTTCCTGTTGCAAAATTAATGCAATATCAGTTGATTCTTAGCTGCTTCTCAAAATGATTCCCTCAACTCTTTTAAAGGGTGCCATCCAGCGAATGATTTCACAATAAGTCTCAAAACCTAAGCGGATGTCGTCAAGTAAAGGAACATTTTGGAATGCCCATTACCTCATCGTCCCCTCCTTCGCTTCTTTTCATTACAAACGTAAGGCATTCCTGCCTCACCAGACAGCCATACCACATGATTTCTATCGCCAATAAAAATCACCCCTCCTCCTTCCTCCTGTTTTTCTTTGTCTTACCTTTGGACACACGTACCACGCGCCGGCCGTGTGCGGTGCTACAGTTGTTTTTAACTTGATTTCCTGGATTTCTGCTGTCGCTGGGGTTCGGCGGCATGCTGGAATGCATACTTGTCGGGCACTGTGGAGCTGGCCCGATCGGCGTGGTTACATGGGATAAACACAGATACACGTAACGGTATACACGAAAGGTAGTGGGGGATAGGGTATTGAGCCTACGGTAGCTGGATTAAGCATTCAGGCCCCGCAGACCGGCACCAATAGCGTGACACCAGGGGTCAGTCATGCAAACTGGGCCCGGAACAAAGGCAGTCCCATTAGAGTCATGTGGCAAATCCTTAAGCGGACCAGGGTCGGTCGAGCCAGATGGGGGCAGAGTTGGGCTCACCTTGTGATCTTCAAGCGTTACTGCATTCTTGCTTCGCCTCTTGTGCCTTCCCATGTCATCATTCTTAGCACTATTTATGTTATTAGCAGATCCGAGCTTTTGTGAAGGGCTAGACATCTTCATCCATTTTCTCTACCATTGCCCCCACGCCACTGAGACAACGCGCGTGGTATTATAGCACCAGGGGGTGGTATCGCTCTCCGAGCTGAAGTAAGCTGGCAGCGGAGAGGGCCAGTAGAGGGGGACAGCATGGATGCAGTGCACTTACGATCCCCACCGACAAAGTGCAGGCGAGGCAATGGGGGAGCATGAGCGGGCCCCTGCAGTCCATCATGAGGCGTAGAACAGGCTGCCGTTCCTCCGTGAGTGACAATGAAAGGCTGCATACGGCATTCCTGCTTAAGTTTCACTGCCAAGATGGAGGACTCCATCCACGGTCCTCAGCCCCATGGACCTCTATAACTCAATGGGGGAGCATAGACCCCAACCACTTGTCTGGGGAGGAAGCTTACTTCTGGCGGCTGGACAGCAGGAGAGGAGGTCACAGGGTGAGAGGGTGGAAGTGGAGAACTCGTTGCTCTCTCCCGTTTCGTCTGGGAATCGCTTGCGGAAGAGAGGGCGGCAGACAGGATCTCAGTGCTCTCGCCCCACTTTGTCTGAGGAAACTCCTCGGGCACCAAGGCAGCTGCTACGGTAAGCGTGCCAGGGTCGCCGCTTCACAGGTAATCCAAGTTTCATTTTAAGCCACTGAGATGCAGTCGTAGCGAGATGCAGAGTAACCATGGCAGTGCACAGAAGGTGGGTGACGGCCGTGGATTTGCACCAGAAGGGTGATCCTGAGCCCGTCTCCTCTCAGCTGCTTTTTAGTGGCTCAACCGTTCGCTCGGCCACCTTGCTGGGTTTTCGCTGAGGGCAATCTTTCTTGATTTTGCTTTCTACTGCAGTAGGCTTCTCCTCTGTCGGCGATAGCACCGTAGCGGCCATGGAAGATCGCGGGTAATTGCTTTCATATTCCAGAGGTGGTGGTGGCTCGGTGGGGGGCTTTTCTCAGGGATTTTCACCATAAGGCGATCCCTTGCCTGGGAGCTCCCGGCGGGAGCTCCTTACAAGTCGGCCAACTTGGTTTGATCATTTAACATTTAATTTTTTTTAATTTTTTAACATTTCATTTTTAAATCATGGTAACAATAGTTTAGCCAGTCAGCTGTGCTGGCAAGGGAGTCCAACAAAAACACAGACAAGGGACACTTTCAAGAAAGAAGCTGCCATTGTTCCAGTCCCAAAAGGGTCACCATCACCCAGTCGTGGATTTTTAAATGGCTGTGATTTGGATCATACCAACGAAAACGAATTACCCCAGTTGCCAGATCCCAAATGCAACCAGAATTTTCTCCATAACGGTTAATCATTTGTCTAAATTAAACCAATGACTAAACAATGAGAGAGCAAGGGAAAAATGGGGTGCATCCGTATCCCCGGTATAATGATATCTGAAACAAAAAGGACGAACCCTCAATGTGGATGTGGTACAATCACTGGTTATGTTAGTACATGGACCCACTAGGTTTGTTTAAAAGACCCCTCACACACCAACCTGGTTGGTGTCATGCTTCATCATTGGGGTCCCAACCGGGTGGCCGAATGCCGCCCGGTTGTGCTACAACGCCTGATTACAGCGGAGCTGGTTGGTGTATATGTGAGATGTGATGTAAATTAAAAATATCTCTGAGAATCCTTGCCTGTAAACTTTTATTATTGGCGGCTCAGGATATGGTTAAAAATAAGTGTGGTGCAACTAGAATTGTTATCCCTAGTTGACTAAGTGTGTGGTCAACATGTTTCAGCCCACAATGGGAAGTACGAGGGGCTTTCTTCAGGACCGTGTGGTGAAAAAGTGAGTGGCAAAGTGAGTAGTGCCACGTGAAGAGAGTAAAATGGTACCTACACACGCGCTAAGGTGTGTGGACTAAATGTCTCCGTACTTACGGACACAAAAAACACTATGTGTGAAATTGGGCAGCCGATCGGGACTCGGGAAGGGTCACATCCGATGACCGAATTTGGTATCGAGAAGGAACCTGACTGAGAACCTAGTGCGGTATCCCTGCATCCCGGCTGGTCAATGGAAGGGTTCGTCCTTTTTGTTTCAGATATAAATTAAACCAATTCCAAACACAAGGATAACGGGTGGCCTCAATTGATGCGCTGACAAAAAGAGGGCATGGATTAGGAGCAACAAAAAAAAAAACACACTGATATGATCGAGTTTAGCATAGCGCTTCATCTTTGACAATTAAAAAGCACATTTAGAAAAGCTCTAACCTTCCCATTAAAATGTCTAATTTCTATTTTTCTTTGTGAATTAAATATTTGAGCATGTGTGTATTTGTTTGATGTATACTTGTTTCTGTATTTTTGAGCATGATTTTGAACTTGCCATGGTAGAAATTGCTTAGCTGCCCCCAGATTCCAGTAATGAGACTGTAGGAGCCGTCGGATTCCATTAATGATTCAGTGGCAGTCCACAGAAATCTAGATTGTCTTTTTCGGCATTCAGCACCACGCAAGGCAATCCACGGTTGCTCCCGAGTAAAGGAAGACAGGGCTGTTAAAAGCCACGAGGCGGTGCTTTCATATATATCTTCTCTAGAGAGCAACACAGCCGAGCTGCTATGTTACACTTTTTTTGTTTCATTTTCAGATCGACTGTGCACCATTTAACAGTTCCCAGGTTTTTGTTTAGCTGTCAAAACATTTAATTATGTCAGGCCTGGAGGCGTGCAGCTGTCAAATAAATCTAAGTCTAGGCATAAACATTTGGTGAGTTGCACGCGCTACCTCCGTTACACTTGTCAGCGGGCGAGATAGTGAAAACCCTTTTGTTTAGCTCTCACTCAGCAGGTACAGGCGAAAACGCGGAGTCCCGGGCTGCAGACTGCTTGTTAAAACAGCGGGTGGTAATTCCTGCACTCTGTAATGTGTCCCTAGGAAATGCACGGAAGTAGAAACGGGTGCATGTAAAACTCCGCGGCGCACATTTCCAGTCACCTGCGTTGTTCGCCAGTTTGTATATGCCTACTTGTTTACGTCGCTAGCCTAGTGCTGTCACCGTCACGCACTGAGCTCAAAGTAAGGAAACAAAATGAAGGCGGAAGTGAGGAAGCTGTAGGTGCTCCCGCAACAAATTAACTATTGTATACTGCTAGTCCTAATATGTTTAGGATAGGTTAAACTTATTCAGTGTCAATGTTGTGCTTCATTCCATAATACTGAAGTTCATATTTTTTTAATTGCCCATTTTTTACTAATCTAAACAAATGCATTTTAACAAAATATTTTTTGCTAATCAGATCTTTAACACCGTTAGTGCGATTGTTTTTTTCTGTAAATCCCTTCTGCATTGTTTGAGAATGGAGCATGGATAAGAATCCTCTACGCACGTAACTCGTGTTTTATGTTAAACGTATAACTCGCTTTGGCGCTTTTGATCTCCTTGCTTTAGGTTTCAAAGTGCCTCGCGAGGGTTTCGAATGAAAGCTGCTGTTAATTACTCCCTTCCTCTCTCCCAACACAAGTACCATTTTGGAACATAAAAAACACACAGCCAGAACCCAAAGCTTCCTCTTTTGCTAACACGGGGCCAGCAGCAGCTAAGCAAGCGTTAGTTTCCCTTTCCAGTCAGGGGTTTCAAATCCGAGTTAATTACCGCAGTCATTTATTATAATCGCCGCCCTCGTCTGGCTAGCCGCATTGTCATAAGGTGGCATCCTTTGAAGCCGTGCGGTTTGAAAGCCACTGCAGGGTACTTGAGGCTCATTAGTGGGGCCTATCGTGCCTGGCCTGGGTCTGCACCCTGATTAACTTTCCATTTCACTCCTTCTGACTCCACCTCCACCATCCCATCCATTTCAGTTAACGCTTTACGTGCTGCTGCTGCCGCCATGAATTTTCATAGATTAAAAGGGGGATGAGTGTATAAGGAAGCTTGGGAATTATAGATAATCATGGGTGCCACCTGACGACATGTCACGAGCTACTACTTCAGCTAAATCTGCGATTTTAGCCAACTACTTTCTGAAGTTCCATACTTCCTAAATTAAAAGGCAAAATCTGTGACTGGGGGTGAGTGTCTGAAAAGTTTCAGCGCTCCATCCATCATCTCCTTGCGTTTGCTTTGTTCGCCCTAAATTGGCAGTGTATGCCCAGACGTGGGTACCTTGCTCACTTTTCCACTAGATTCAAGCCAGCCTGGCTGATGAGAGGTCTTGCCCCGAAACCGGTCCCAGGATGCTTGTTTCCGGTCCAGGGAAGACCTGACTTGGCAGTTCGGGCTGAACTGTTCCCATAAGGAACAGGGTCAAGACTGATTTGCATACGGCTGGGTCTGAACTGGGGTGGCGAAGTGAGCTAAAGGACGATGATGGATTCAACCCAGATCTATGACTGGGGAAGAGAGTCTGAAAAGTTTCAGCGCTCCGTCCATCATCTCCTTGTGTTTCCTATGAACTCTGTAGTCAAAAATTCATCAAGAGTTCACACCCATATGAATACCTAGACGTGTTCTCCAAGCCATCTAGGTATTCAGATGGGCAAGAACTCTTGATGAATGTTTGACTACAGAGTCCGCCGTCCGCCCCCTCCCCCCGAGACCCTATGGAGCCATGAAATAGGCACAGGCAGTATAAAAACAGGCCAATTCCAGTTGAATGGTTTGTACTTATATGCATATTTTTTAGAGTGTGAAAATGTCACAACTTAACATTATATCTCAAAGTGGCAAATCATCACTGAGAGGGGTGTGGCCACGGACGCCAAGATGGCAGTCGCAGTGTGAAACTGCTTCTGAACTCCTCCATCATCCGAATCCATCCTCGTTGTCTGGACTATCACCCAAGAGCCCCTCTCCGCTCCAGACCTTCCCTGTGATGCCTGCGGCTGCCCCGCCAGCACTGGGGCCCAAGAGAGGACCGGGACGCCTAGCCACAGGGGATAACCAGGATATGGCTTAGACACTCCTTGCGCTCTGACGCGGCCTGCCAGGAACCTCCCCTCCTAGGGGTGGCGACGCGGCGTCGTAGGCGCTTGAGGACACGTCCTGACACCGGAGCCGGATTGTAGTTACTCCTGCCGTGGGGGACAGGGGTGCTTTCCTGCCGCAGCCGGCCACTCCCCCCAACTCCAGGGACTTTTTGGGGGCCTACCTGCTGCAGACCTGCCTGGCCCCGTTCTGTCGCGGGGCTGGAGAGCAGACAGTTGGCCGCCTACCTCTTTGCCAGTGGTAGCACCCACCTGGCCTCACTGAGGGGCTGGGAGCTTAAGGATGGCGGGACCGACTGCCCATGCAGAGGCTCCCTGGGGGTGCTGATCCCAGTGCTGGGGGGCCGCGCCGGAGGCCTGCCACAACACCACATGCTTGTTGGGACCCTGGAACCTGCACCAGTGAGGGGTGAGAGTCGCTCGCCCGGCTGTCTCACCCCTGATGCCATTGCGCGGAGGCGGGTGAGAGCCCTCCCCCCGGCCTGAGTGGATGCTCTGGTGTATTGCAGCTTTAGCTGATACCGCCCTCCCTGGCCAGGGCCGGCTATCTTTCCCCTCCAGCCCCCATCAAGAGCCCAGCCATAAAGACGACTATGTGCCACGCGGCAGACCCTGGGATTTCGTGGCTGTCACGGTGTAAAGGGACCTGCGCTAACTGGACCACAAACATCTGCACCGGTAAGGAGAGATCCTGAGAGAAGGATGTGGTGAGGGACGCCTCCATCTCTATGCCGTTGTTCTGGTTCCCCTGGGGGAGGGGTTTTCTACCACCCTCCTCTTCTGAGGATTTGACATGGACAAGGTCTCCGGTCCCATTCAGGGCGCTGCTGACCCCCGATGGCGATGGAGACCCGATCTTGAGGACAGACTGCACATCCGGGTGTTGGACCTGCCCCAAAGGATACCCGACTGCTCGTGTTACCTGAGGGCAGGTGGGCCAGTGTGGGGCTTCACCCCGTGCTTCGACCCCTAGACTCAACCCTGTGGCAACCACAATGGGCAAAGACAGGGCCCCACAACCCCAGACCAAGATAGATCGACTTACAACAGCGCCAGCAGGGGGTGGGAGCTCGCCCGGTTCTCCCACATTGGCGAACCCCCAGGAGCATGCCAAACCTGACCTGGCCACCATTCTCAAGGCTATACAGGACTCGGAATGTGCCCTGGAGAGCAGAGTGGGCTAGGTTTATGTGGATGTTGCGCTCTTTCTACAAGACCTTAGAAATGTTGCCATGCGTGTCACACAAGCCAAGCGCTGGGTGTCTTCAGTAGAGGACGATGTGGTTGTCCTGAAGCTACAGGTCGCTGGTCTGTTATCCTCCGTGGCTGCTTTGGAGGAGAGGGCTGAAGATGCGGAAAACCAATCTCGCCGCAATAATCTGTGATTTGTTGGTTTCCCAGAGGGCTCTGAGATGTCAGACATTGCAAAATTCCTGGAGGACTGGCTTTGTTCCTGGGTCCCGCGAGACCGCACTTTTGCCATGGCTCGTGGTAGAGCAAGCCCACTGATCCTTGGCCCCATGTCCTCCTCCTGGGGCACTGGCACGCCCAGTGATCGCCAAATTACTAAATTTCTGGGATGGAGACGCCATCCTCAGAGAAGCCCGCAGGCAGCCTGACATTCACTATCAAAACTCAGACGTAATGTTCTTCTTTGACTATGCTAAGGCGGTCCAGCAATGTTGTCGCTCCTTTATTAATGTCAAACAAAATCTCTGAGCACTTAATCTCCAATACATGCTCCTCTCCAAAACTGAAGGTACTTTTCAACTTCAAGTCCTACTTCTTTGAGACCCCTGAGCAGGCCTGGAAGTGGGTTGAGGAGAGACTTACAAGTGCGGCTCACAGAGGTGGACCCTGGAAGAAGGCTGTGGCGGAGTGCCACTGGCCGGGGCCCGAGACCACAGTGTTCTTACAGGCCCCGCACCCGGGATGGCGGACAGCCTCGCTCCTCTGTCTCAGACTCGGATCACACCGCAGCTGGGGGAACTGCTGGAGATGATCAGCTCTCCAGTGCCCTGAACAGTCGTAACCTGGGAGGAGAGACCCCTGGGTCTAGCAGAGTTGATTGCTTAACTGCCACTGGAAGGGGATGTGGATGTGCCCTGGGGCACGATCCGCTACACAATGTACTTAAATGACACTTTTGTCTTTCCTTTGTCTTTGGCATAATATCCTTCATAGAGGAGGTTCACACAGATTGCCTAAACTTTCACTTTTATTCTTCTTCCTTTGCTTCTTTTCTGATGGGGTCAAGATTGGGTGGCAGATGCTTCAAGGGTGGAAGTATGGGGCAGGGGGGTTTTGGGGGTATAAAGGGAATAGTTTTTTATATTTTTTTTGTATCATATGGGGATTCCCTCTGACGGTCACCAATACCCACACTTACCCTAGTAGCAGATACATTGGGATGGAGGGTCTACTCTCATCTCCGAACCCAAGGAGATCACCTGCGGTGTCCCCCAGGGCTCATCCCTCAGCCCCATGCTCTTGAACGCAATATGACCCCGCTGGCCAACACCGTCAGATCCCAGGGTCTCAACATAATTTCCTAAGCAGACACCCAACTCATCCTCTCACTCACCGACGACACCACCACCACCACCACCAGAACCAACTTCCTCAGATGCATGACAAACTTTGCCGGCTAGATAAAGAAGAACTGCCTGCAGCAGAACACAGACATGAAGGAAGTACTGATCTTTGATAACAGCAGCAACATATGGAACAACTACTGGTGGCCATCAGACCTAGGACCCGCACCCACTCCCTCCAATCACGCCAGAAATCTCGGAATCATCATTGACAACAAGCTCACCATGAAATCACAGATCACCGCCGTCTCCTCCGCCAGCTTCCTCACTCTGCGCATGCTACGTAAGATATTCAAGTGGCAACCCCTACACACGAGACGCACGTGACACAAGCCCTCATCACCAGCCGACTGGACGACGGCAATGCCCTCTACGTAGGAATCGCCACACACCTACTACAGAGACTTCAGACCATAGAGAACGCCACAGCCAGACTCATCCTTGGCTTTCACTGGCAAACCCACATCACACATGACAAACCCCACATCACACCCCACCTCAGGGAACTCCACTGGCTTCCCGTACAGAAGAGATGCCAATTCAAGCTGCTGACCCTTGAACACAAGGCACTACACAACCAATGACCTAACTACATTAACCACGGCCTGAACTTCCACCAACCGTCGAGAAGACTATCCTCCACCTCCTTTTCACTTGCCCATACTCCCCGTATCTACCTTAGCAGAAGTGGAGAACGATCCTTCTCCCACATCGCAGCAAAGACCTGGAACAGCCTTCTCACGCACCTCCAGACCATCACCTCACTTCAAGAATTTTGAATGACCCTCAAGACCTGGCTGTTCGAATAAGCCTCCGGGGCCTGCAAGCGCCTGGATACCCTATCGAGTGATTAGCCACGCTTTATAAATCCTGACTAACTCAAAAGCAGGCAACATAATTATATCTCGATATATGTACCCAATCATGCACTTCTACTACACTGACCTCACTGCTTTTTAACCTGCTGAGGGGCATAAGCATCCTTGGGGTGATTTCAATGCGATTGGCCCCTCCACTCAGGGACGCGCCTCCTGTGCGTACCAACTTGGCCCTGGACAGACGCCCTGAGGCTCTGTGATGTCTGGAGGGTATGGCACCCCCACGACCGCCTATACATGCCTACCTCGGCAGCGCATAAAACAGAGTCCGAGATAGATCTCTTCGTCTTGTTGGCTACTGATGTCTGCCACATAACATGTGTAACCATCCTCCCACGGGGGATAAGTGGATCATGCTCCACTTATCTCAACCACAGACCTGGTCCAGAGGCCCATGTGGTGCCTCAGCGCTTGGTACCTCACTGACCCCCACATCGAAACCTATCTGGAGTCCGAAATCCACTCCTACTTTGAGATTAATCAAGGGTCGGTGGACTTGGCGGTATGCTCTAGGCAGCTGGTAAACCAGTGATCAGGGGACTGGTGAAAGTGTTCAACCGGGGTAGAGAGAAGGAAAAGCTAGCGCAGATTACGGCCCTGGAGACTCAGATCCATACTCTGGAGCATCAGGCCCTAGACTGTCCATACCCCATCACACTCAACGGGTGGCAGCCGCCAAAGGCCAACTGCGACAGCTTTCACTAGACGAGGCCTGACAGTGCTGGAGGACAAGAAGGAGGAATATATATGAACACAGAGACAAATCAGGGAACCTCCTCTATTGGCTCACGACCAGGGATATTACTTCTAGAATAGTGCCCCAGGTGGAAGATTCTGAGGGCCAGCGCTTGACATGCAGTCCCGACATTCTGCAAGCATTTGCAACCTTCTACCAGGACTTGTATCCCTGCAAACCTCAACCCCCACCAGGAGTTGGAACACCCGCTGCTGGCGGACATTCCGCTGCCCTCGATCCCCCTCTACCTGCCCGGGACTTAAACCAACCCATTACGGCTGATGAAATCAATGCCACCCTGTCTGATTTGTTGGCAGGCAAAACACTCTGCCACGATCGATTCTCAGTGGAATACTACCGGAAGTTCTTCACTGCACTGACAGTTTCCGCTCAAGCTATACACCGAAGTTGCAGAGAAGTTGCCCCTGGGCCTGATTTGCCTTTATAATGGTCATTCCTAAACCAGGCCACTCTCCCGACCATTGCTACTCGTATAGACCCATTTCTTTGATCAACACTGAAGTCAAACTCTTTGCCAAAGTCCTGGGCATCCGTTTGCAGGTTGCCCTTTCATATCTGATCCACCATGACCAATGTGGATTCATGCCCGGGCGAAGCACACAGCACTGCATCAGAAGAGTCCTAGTGGCACTATCTCGCATAACCAATCATTTAACACAGTGGACTGGTCCTTCCTCCAGGCTGTCTTAGAGCGTGTCGAGCTGGGGACTTACCTATGTAGACTCACTGGGGTCCTTTACTGCCAACCCTTCACACAGGTCTGGGTCAATGGGTCACTTTCCGCTCTGCTCCCTATCGGCAGAGGCACTCGCCAGGGCTGCCCTCTCTCCCCTCTATTGTTTGCCATCGCAATTGAACACTTCGCACACCTTCTCCGTTGTGATGCTCACTTTTGTGGGTGGTCTTGGGATGACGGCCCGGAGGAGAGAATCACACTCTGAGGATGACGTCCTACTTTTCCAGGCCAATCCACAGACCCCTGGCCCCGGTGTCTGAATCTATATGAGGAAGCCTCTGGTCCACCGGCAGCTCCTCCGCAATGGCGGAGGAGCATAGCCCCACTGGCTCAGAGCCAGCAGCTGAAAAAGAAAATAACATCTTATTGTTTTATTTTCTAGTTGCTGGCTCTGAACCGCGGTGTGGGGCGGGGCTGGGCTGGGTCATGCAGGCCACTCAGGACAATCCCCACGCTGCTCTCATGCTTGAGAGCAGCGTGGGGATTGGATGGGGAGTCCGTGATGCTGCCCCAGGGACTGCTGGGAGCAGCAGAGCAGAGAGGCAGCGAGCGGCGGGGCAGCCGTCATGATGATTTACGTTTTTAGCTTCTATTTATTAATCCCCTTCGTGTTCCGCCCCACCCCCGCGCTCCCCCTTGTGCTGCCACCACCCGCCCACTCCCCACTTTTAAATAATATTGGCCGCCACCGCTCTGGTCTCTGTATCATCCAAGTCTATATTGATCCCGATTCAGGGAGACGCGAGTGCCCACTCCTGGCAATGAATATGACATCCCAGTGCAACGTCTCTCCTTTAAGTAACTGGGGCTCCACATCTCCTTACTACCCAAGCTTATGACACAGCTCAACTTGATGTATCTGGTGGCAAATAAGAGGCGTGACATCCAGAAATGGATGCAGCTCACACGCCACGTTATGGGTCGCATAACCCTTTTAATTTGAGCCACCATTGGAAAGCGCAACACGTCGTATCAAGGACGCGTTAATCTGCAGCAATATGCCCGGACTGTGGGCTCCGGATAATTCCTTGAAAATATCAATTGTGATTACATATTGGTCACATTCTTTGAGGAAGACTGGCTGTGTGCCCCATTTGATAATGGAAATATTATTCTGATTTTTGTTACACATTTGATAACAACGATCTTGTATCCGTTCAAGCCCTGATGAAGTTCCATTCTGGAACGAAACGCGTTGGCTGATTGCCATTTTAAATAATTTTGATATTTAATAAAGAAGACTAATTTGGACTCGTTTGGATCCTTGTGGACTTCTATGCTGGTGCACCTTCGTTTTGTAAAGAACCCTTTTAAGATGATGATCCTACCTAACTATCTTCCTGTATGTCTTGCAGCATTTTCCGCTCCGGATCCCCAGTCGGAGGTCCGCCGCTCTCAACTCCATCCTCCGATCGTTCCCATGATCTGGTGGTTGCTCTCGAATCGCCTTTATCACTGGCCGACAATCCCCGTATGCTGGGTCTGCCCCGTACTCACACCCTACTGACAGAAGATACAGCAGGAACTCTCAGAGCTGCTGGGGCGGCCCCTTGACCCGACTCCTAGAGCAGCCCTGTTGGGCATTGTGGACAACCTTGGTGGCACTTGGGCGGACTGCATGTTTATAGGGGTAGCCTCTCTGATTACAAAATGAGACATTGCCCGGAAGTGGAACTCCCCATGCGTCCTCTCCCTGACGGAATGGGGGGTGGGTGAGGACTGGTGCACCCGCTGGAGAAACCTATATATGCTACATCGGCTGCCGCAAAAACACGAGAAGGTTTGGGGGAAATGTGGGGCCTATCATATCATGGTTAGGGTTTTTGATTTTCAACTTTGGCAAAGGTACTACAGTGCTAATGTGCACAAGTGGATATATTATTTCTGGTGGACTTGTAAATGTTGGTAACGTTTGTTATAAAAAAAAAAAAATCTTGGAGAAACATAATCTAGGGATCTAGAGGGAACTCGGTCCTGAAGACAGGTGATTGACTCTTTTGGGCAGTTAATAGGGCTAAAACATGTCGACCTTTGATGTTTGGGTCATAATATACCCTAACAAAATCCTCTCATAATTGTTTTTAACCTTGCCAAAGGTATCCACAATAAACTAATCCCTTAACTGTAATCAGAGAAACCTGCAGACAATTTTAATCAGAGGTTCCGCAATAATAAGTGCTCCACTTACAAACATGTCAAGCCCACCCACTCACATTAGGTGCAGTGGGTGAGGATCCGAAGATTGAAGCATGTCAATGGTGGTACCAGTGGGTGAGGATCCTTTTATATAATCTAATAGATTCCAGGGTCCAGTCCTCTGCCACCTAATCCTCTGGGGGCAAGAAAACACAGGAGAGACTCTCATTCGGGTAGAACTGTTGTAGACTGGGAAGACAAGGGTATCCTGAGCTATTGCTAGTCACTTCCTCTAATGATAAATCAGATGGCATCAGACCTGAAAGTTCTAGCACTAGAATACTGCTATGGTGGTGGGCTTGGACTGATCTGCATTAAGCTGAGGAGGTGACCAGTCAGATCCCTGTCCATGTCCAGTTCAACTCAGTCCATGGGCTATCCTGTTGAGACACAGGCACTTTTAAACATGATGCAAGAACTGTGACAGTTCTTGCATCATGTTTAAAAATGTAGTTCATTACTCTGAGCATTTCAATTCAACTTTTTTCCGGGGAGTCTCCCTAAGTGAAATTCTTACATCTAATGTGGGCACCTTATATGACTGCATATGTTGGACATGCTGCCCAAGGTAATATGTGGTAATATGTTATATATTTTAAAAGTAGATATAAATGTATTGCGTGACCCTACACCCTTCCTGCATTACATGGGCTTACCACTGATCTCATAGATAACTCAATCAGCCCTCAGCCCACTTCGGGTGAGGCTCTTGTCACTCTGTCCACCTTTTCCCACTTTCCCCAGCACAAGTCATGACCCTACTCACCCAAATTAAATCGGTCTCCCCTCTGGATCCCTGACCCCTAAAATCATACACCTTGCACCCATAATCATCTCTGTGCATCTCATGAACATCTTCAATGAGGTGTTTAGCACAGGCTACTTCCCAACGAAGTGGAAGTTAGCCTCTATCCTCCCTCCTCTTAAGAAGCTTAATCTTGACGCATCGAACCCAAACAACTACCGCCCTATTTCACACCTTCCATTACCTGCAAAAATTATTGAAAAAGCTATTAACTCTGAATTGACATCATTCATTGAGGACCAGGGCCAGCTTGACACCACCCAGTTCGGCTTCAGAAGCCATCACCGCATGGAACTTGCTCTAATCACAGCGTCAGAGCAAATTAGACAGACCATTGACACAGGAGGTAATGCTGCCCCGAACCTATTGGACCTCTCAGCAGTATTCGACACAGTCAACCACAACATCCTGCTTGGCTGTCTTTTCTACATTGGCATTAGGGGTCAAGCACTTACCCTTCTCAAATCTCTCGATGATCGAGAACAATTCGTCCCTCTTGAAGCATTCAACTCATCCCCCTTCACCTTACCATGTGGCGTTCCCCAGGGCTCTTCTTTGAGCCCTACCCTTTTTAATATCTATGTCGCTCCACTGGCCAAACTGATCAGGTCATTAGGGTTCTCAGTGGTATCCTACGCTGATGACACCCAAAGAACAAGTTACTTACCTTCGGTAACGATATATCTGTATGAAACATTAGTAGTGATAGATTCCTTACCTTAGAATATCCCCAGGCGTCAGACTGGATCCGGAAAGTTTTCGTCAGCAGTACCCCTGCGCGTCGGTAGGGGTGTCGTGCTGCTCCGCGTCCGTCGTTGGCGTCGTGGTCGCCGAGATGACGTCGCGGGCGCTACTTGGACACCGCCCACGCGCGCTGACGTCACTTCTGTACACGACTTTCCGCGCCAGGAACGCAGAGCCATGCAAGATACTGACCACTGGTGCATTGAAACTAGGGCCCTGAAAGGGATGAAAACCCTAGAAATCAGTTCGCAGAACGGGGAGGATGGGTGGGGCGGTAAGGAATCTATCACTACTAATGTTTCTTACAGATATATCGTTACCGAAGGTAAGTAACTTGTTCATCTGAAAGAAACACATAGTGATAGATTCCTTACCTTAGAATAGATACCCCAGCAATACCAACCCCGGTGGTGGGTCTGCGAACTAACATCACACCAGAAAGTCACGGAGAACAGAACTGCCAAAGAAGCCGTCTCTCCGGACTTGGCTGTCCAGGCAGTAATGCTTGGTAAACGTGTGCAGCGAGGCCCACGTGGCTGCCTGACAGATGTCTTACAGGGGGACACCACGTCCCAATGCAGAAGTGGCTGCAGTAGCTCTGGCGGAATGAGCACGCAGCCCCACCGGAGGTTCTTTTTTAGCCAAAGAGTAACAGGCTTTGATACACAAGTCAAGCCAGCGGGAGATGGTTCTCTTATGGACCGCCCGACCTTTCTTGGTGCCAACGTAGCCAACAAAAAGCTGGTCATCCACCCGGAACTGCTGTGTGCGGTTGAGATAAAAAGAAAGCACAACCTTGTCCGGATGGACTGAAAGGAAAGGAGGCTTACAGGAAAGAGCCTGGAGCTCACTCACTCGCCTTGCGGAAGTGATGGCCACCAGGAAGAGGACAGTTGTGAAGGGGCTCAAAGGGAGCGCACATCAAGTACGTCAGAAGGATTAGTTACTTACCTGTAATCCTAGTTCTCATCCAGGGGTATACTCATCATAGTCATAATCTATGAATAATCCCCGCCCACGTGCGGGATCCCGGAGTATATAGAAATATATATATATATATATAAATATATATATACACATATGTGAAACATATAAATGCAGCCTAAAAGTTTCCAACATGGCAGAACTGCCGAAATTACATAGGTTTGCATTGTAAAACAAATACTCTCCTAACCCATAAGGAAAAGAGTACATTCACAGCATAATTGTGATATACCAATGCTTTATTGCCACAAGGAAAAACTTGTAATTGCAGGCATTCGCCTGTAGGCTGCATTGCAGAGTAATAATGAAACAAGACAAAAAAGAAAAACTGGCACCTTGCCTTTAAGGCTTCCAAGGGTTAGGGTACCGTGCCTTTAAGGCCTGCCAGAGACCCTCTGCTCCCATCATGCACCACAGGTGACAGTTAGGTCAGTTCTTTTGACGGTGTATAATGTAGAGACACCTGAGTAGAGGATGCAATAACATAGAAGAACTCCAGTGATGCTCGTCCGGGGAGGAGGGAGGGTCGCTTATGACTATGATGAGTATACCCCTGGATGAGAACTAGGATTACAGGTAAGTAACTAATCCTTCTCATCCAGGGGATACTCATCAATAGTCATAATCTATGAATAGAGTAGCAAGCCCATACCCAGTACCTTGCGGACGAGCAACGGAGTATACAGAACATTACATTCAAATTGCAATCATGCAAACAAATTCCTCAAAGAGGCCTGCCCCACCTGGGCATCGGCCTGTGCATCAGAATCTAGACAGTAATGACGTGTGAAGGTATGAACCGACCGCCATGTGGCTGCCTTACAGATTTCAGACATTGGCACATTGCGAAGGAGAGCTGTGGTAGAGGCTTTCCCTCTGGTAGAGTGCGCTTTAGGTCTGCCTGGTAAGGTCTTGTTAGCTAACTGGTAGGATAAAGCTATACAAGAGACAATCCATCGAGAGATGGATCTTTTAGATGCAGCTAGACCGGTGTTAGTAGAACCGTAGTTAATAAAAAGCCGGTCAGACTTCCTAAGTGTGTGAGTTTTATCAAGGTAAAACTTCAGCACTCTCCGGAGATCTAAAGAGTGTAATGATCTCTCGGGGAGTTGAAGGTTTAGGAAAGAAGGTGGGCAGCGTAATAACCTGATTGATGTGAAAATCCGAGACCACCTTCGGGAGGAAGCTCGGATGTGTACGTAGCACCACCCTATTGGCATGAAAAACAGTATAAGGTGCCTTACAGCACAGGGCCTGAATCTCACTCACCCTGCGTGCAGAAGTGATGGCTACCAAAAAAGCAGCCTTCCAGGTCAAATGCTGCAACGATGCCTTATGAATAGGCTCGAAAGGAGCACCCATAAGTTTCGTAAGCACAATGTTAAGTTCCCAGGGAGGAGAGGGAGATCTCACTGGGGGTAAACCTTCCTGAGACCCTCTAGAAAATCCTTTACCACTGGCATCTGAAAGAATGAACCCTGGGTCGGGGACTTCCTGTAAGCTGTTATAGCAGCTAGGTGAACCCTGATGGAGGGATATTGTAGGCCTGACTTTGCCAAGTATAACAAGTAGGGAAGAATCACTTGCTCCTGACCTTTAGTCGGATCAAACTGGTTGTCCTTGCACCACAGGTAGAATCTCTTCCACTTGAAAGCATAAGATTTCCTAGTGGAGGGTCTCTTTGCTTCCTTGAGAATAGACATACAATCGGCAGGAAGGTCTAAATGTCCATACTGTATGACTTCAGGAGCCATGCAGTCAAACGCAGAGACGAGAGGTTGGGATAAAATACTCTCCCTCGTTCTTGGTCAACAGGTCCGGTTGACAGGGAAGCCTCCGGTGTGGGACTTCGGACAGCTGCAGGAGATCCGGATACCACCACTGGCGCGGCCACTCTGGTGCTATCAGGATCATTCTGGCATTGGTCCTGTAAAACTTCTGTATGACCGCAGGGATCAGAGGGAGAGGTGGAAAAGCGTACAGCAATGTCTGCGACCATCCTATCAAAAGTGCATTCCCCCGTGATCCTTGTTGTGGGAATCTGGACGCGAAGACGGGGCATTTTGTATTTGCCGCGTCTGCGAACAGGTCGATGTCTGGCACTCCCCATTGCCGAAAAATGTCCTGAGCGACTTCTTCGTTTAACACCCAGTCGTGTGCTTCTACGAAGTCTCTGCTGAGAACATCTGCCTGCACGTTCAAGGTTCCTGGAAGGTGAACGGCTACGATCGTGAGACTCCTCGCCAGAAGCCACTTCCATATGGTCTGTGACTCCAGAGACAGGACCCGTGACCTGGTGCCTCCCTGCTTGTTCAGATAGTACATTGTTGTTGTGTTGTCTGTCTGAATCTGAATGGAGCTGGACTGTAGGGACGGGTACAGCGACTTGAGAGCTAGATGGACTGCCCTTAGCTCCAAAAAGTTGATGTGATAACTTTTCTCTGTCTCGGACCAGAGACCTTGTACCTGAAGCTGGCCCATGTGCGCTCCCCAACCCTGCAGTGAGGCATCTGTAACTACAGTCTGTGTCGGAGGTACTTGGTGAAAGGGGACCCCTTGCAGAAGGTGAGAACGTTTCATCCACCATTTGATGGAGTCCCTGGCCGCCTGAGGAAGAGAGACACGATCTTCCCAACGGCCTGAGTGCTGAGTCCATTGATCTTCGAGGGACTGCTGTAGAGGCCGCATGTAAAGCCTGGCATTTGGCACAATGAAGATGCATGAGGCCATCGATCCCAGCAGTGATGACACCTGCCTTGCTGTAGGATGTATAGTGCTGAGAAGTGCGCGGCACTTGATCAACATTGAGGACAACCTCTCCTCCGAAGGACACACGCTTGCCGTTGCGGTGTCTAGGGATGCGCCCAGATAATGTATTTTCTGCGTGGGGTTGAGAACTGACTTCTTGTAGTTGACTTGCAACCCCAGTGAGTGAAGCAGGTTGAGACAGTAAGTGAGATGGCTCTGGAGTAGAGAAGGTGTTGAACTCTTCAGGAGCCAGTCGTCTAGGTAGGGGTAGACGAAGATTTTCCTCTTGCGGAGGAAAGCGGCTACCACCGCCATGCACTTGGAGAACGTCCGGGGAGCGGATTTGAGACCGAATGGAAGTACTCGGTACTGATAGTGCTGACGAGACACCTGGAACCTGAGGAACTTGCGATGTTTCACTGAAACAGGAATGTGAAAGTAGGCGTCCTGCAGGTCGATGGCACACATCCAGTCTCCCAGATGAAGATGTGGGAAAATCTGGTGCAGGGCTAGCATCCGAAATCTTTCTTTTCTTATAAACCTGTTCAGCAGGCGCAGGTCGAGGATGGGCCTGTACTCTTTGGCTACTCCTCGCTTTTGGACCAGAAAGTACCGTGAGTATACCCCTTGATTTTGCTGGTGAGGTGGGACCTCTTCTATAGCCTTTTTGGAGAGGAGGGTATACACTTCGCCCTGTAACAATACATTGTGTTGAGGAAGGCACGTCAAATGAGGGGCAACTTGCGGAGGAGGGGTCTTGAACCTCAGCAAGTAGCCATGCTGTACAATATTTAGCACCCATCTGTCTTTTGTTATTGTTTCCCACTCTTCCAGGTGAAAAACGATACTCCCTCCTACCGGAGTGGCAAACGGGTGCGGAGGAAGCAATGTCTCACTGTTTAGGAGGCTGCTTGGAGGAGGACTGCTGTTGCTTATTGTTCCCTCTGCCCCTGCCAGGACGCTTGTTCTGGTATTGGAACTTTTGTTGGTTTTGGGAGGACCATTGAGGGGTTTGAACCCTCTGTTGGAAGGGCCGCTTGTCGTTCTGACGGAAGCGTTTCGAAACTCCTTCCGCTTCTCCAGTCCAACTGCTTTGACTGTGTCTAGCTCGGCCTTCATCTTTGTCATCTCCTCATCAGCATGAGAACCGAATAAGGAGGAGCCGTTGAAAGGAAGGTTTAGGATCTTCTTCTGGGCGTCCGGTTTTAGACCTGTGAGGCGCAACCACGCTGAGCGCCGTGAACAGATGCCCTGTGAGTAGCCGTGTGCGGCGAGATCTGAGGCGTCAGCAGCCGCGCTGATGATTTGATTGGCTACTAAGCCGCCCTCTTGCAAGATTTCATGAAAGTCTTGTCTATCTTCTTTGGGAAGCTTGTCGGTAAACCTAGACAGGGAGTCCCAAAGAGACCTATCATAGCGTCCAAGAAGGGCTGAAGCACTTGCAATCTTCATCGATGATGCCGAAGTATTGCACATCTTCCTGCCATAAGAGTCCATTTGTTTACTGTCCTTTTCTGGAGGAACAGAAGCGGATGAGGCTGCGGAGTGCGCTTTCCTGGCGGCTGCCACAATGATTGAATCCGCCGGAGGATCAGACCCTAAGGAACAAGGGATCCTGGTCTGGAGCTTTGTATTTTTTTGCAATCCTCGACGGAACTGATCCCACTGTGGCTGGAGTAAGGAACGTGGTCATGGCTGGTTCTAAAAACCTGGCACCAGAGGTAGCAGCGGTCTGGGAGCTGTACGATGGTGCAATGTCTCGAAAATGACCGATGTAGGGATCACAGGAGTACATAAACTGATGTTTAGTTTATTAGCTCCTCTGCCCAGTACGTCAGAGAAAGTCCCAATGTCATCAATAGGAGACACCCTTGAAGGTGGTGTAGATGAGAAAGTTGGCGAGTAGTGCCGAATGGAAGACGAAGAACAGGTAGAAGATGCTCTGCGCCTCCTCTTATGTGGATGATCGTGCGAGCTGTGACGACCTCCTGACCGAGATCGGCGTGTAGAAGGCGACCTTGGTCTTCTGGAAGGCGACTTAGAAAGTCTCGTTGCGTAGTCGTCCGAGCCCGGACCTCTGCGGGCACCTGTTCCGACCCCTGCAGCCAGCGAGGGGACAGGCCGCAAAGATTCTTTTCAGCAACTGTAGGAGATTTCTCTGGTGAAATCTGTACAATATTCAGCCCTGGAGATGACTGCCTTGACGTCGAACGGGATGTCGACAAGGTCTGCGTCACCCTCGTCGTCGATCTGCGCTCTGATCTTGATCTCGACGTCGACCGCCCACGGCGATGGGGGACTTTGACGTCGACTGTCGGCGTCGACGGGGAGACTTCGACGTCGCCCTTGACGCTGCCGCCGATCTCCTCGACGGTGAATGATCAGTAACAGGTCTCGACGTCGACCGCCCACGTCGATGGGGGGGCCCTGATGTAGCCTGACGGCGCCGATGGGGGATCTCGACGTCGACCCCTCGATGTCATCGACCTCCTCGACGTCGAATGATGGGACCTCGACGATGCTCTCGACGTCGGTACGTCCCCTCGCGTCATGGCCTTCGACGGTGACTCTCTCAACGTCGACCCCCTTGAGGGTGGCGGAGAATGCCTCGACGTCGGTATGTCCCCTCGCGGCATGGTCTTCGCCGGCGAGTCCCTCAACGCCCGATCCCCTCGAGGTTGGCGGAGTGTGCCTCGACGTCGACGGAAGCCTCGACGTCGACGGAGTTTTGGACAGTCTCTCAGTACCCACAGCCTTCGAGCCTGAAGTGCTGAGCGCCGACTTACTTGGCTTGTCCCTTGACGTTGAAGAATGTCTCGGCCTCTTCGACGGCGATCTCGACGTCGACGGCGAACATTCAGGCACCTGCTTCTTCCTGGACTCAGGAGAGGTGGAGCGATGCCGTTTCGGTGTTTACTTGAAGAGGGAGCTCTATCTCTATCCCTCTCCAGTAGGGCATGAAGCTTGATGCGTTCTCTGTCGCGCTGGGTCCTCTTCGAAAACTTCTGGCAATGATAACACTGGTCAGGATTGTGTGACGATGGAAGGCACACAATACACACCGAGTGTGGATCTGACAGTGCCATCTTCTTGCCACAGGAAGGACATTTCCGAAATAAAGCAGGCATTCTGACTGGAAAGATTTTTGGAACAAAAAAAAAAAAAATGCCAAAAGCCAGCCGAATATACCTCTAGGTATCAGAAACTGTCAAAATTTCCAAGGTTTAATATCAAAAAATTATCTTTCAGTCAAAAACTGAAGAGCAAAAACTCCAGGATCCTCACAGAAGGAGCCGGAAAAAGAACTGACCTAACTGTCACCTGTGGTGCATGATGGGAGCAGAGGGTCTCTGGCAGGCCTTAAAGGCACGGTACCCTAACCCTTGGAAGCCTTAAAGGCAAGGTGCCAGTTTTTCTTTTTGTCTTGTTTCATTATTACTCTGCAATGCAGCCTACAGGCGAATGCCTGCAATTACAAGTTTTTCCTTGTGGCAATAAAGCATTGGTATATCACAATTATGCTGTGAATGTACTCTTTTCCTTATGGGTTAGGAGAGTATTTGTTTTACAATGCAAACCTATGTAATTTCGGCAGTTCTGCCATGTTGGAAACTTTTTAGGCTGCATTTATATGTTTCACATATGTGTATATATATATTTATATATATATATATATATATTTCTATATACTCCGGGATCCCGCACGTGGGCGGGGATTATTCATAGATTATGACTATTGATGAGTATCCCCTGGATGAGAACCAGATTCAAGTCCCACTGAGGCATCACGAAAGGAATAGGAGGAAAAAGGTGGGTAATGCCTTTAAGAAACCTATTTACAACAGGGGACTTGAAAAGAGAGGGCTGATCAGGGAGCCTGGGAAAGGCCGAAATAGCAGAAAGGTACCCCTTGATAGTGCGCAGAGCCCTGCTGGGCCAAAGAAAGAAGGAACAGTAGAACCTCAGAAAGAGGGGCAGAAAGGGGATCCACAGCCTTTGCTGTGCACCATGCCACAAATTTGTTCCACCTGCAGGCGTACACCACCTTAGTAGAGGGACGCCTGGCTGCCAGAATAACGTCAAACTTCAGGAGGCAAGTCGAAGGGAATCAACTGCCGCCGCTCAATCTCCACGCAAAGAGGTGGAGGCTGGACAGGTTCGGGTGGAGGACCGTCCCCTGCTGCTGCGACAGAAGATCCTCCTGAAGAGGCAGTCGGATCGGGGGATCGATGCTCATAATGAGTAGCTCGGGATACCATACTCTTCGAGCCCAGTCCGGAGCCACAAGAATGACTTGGGCCCCGTCGCGCCTGATCTTCTTTAGCACTCTGGGCAGAAGTGGTATAGGCGAAAAGGCGTACAACAGACCGCAACTCCACTCGCGTCGAAAAGCGTCGCAGAGCGAGTGCCGCCTTGGAAATTCCAACGCGCAGAACTGATGACATTGCGCGTTCTCTTCGGTGGCGAATAGATCTAACCAAGGCTCTCCCCACTGCTGAAAGAGACCTTGCGCCACCTCCTAGTGAAGACGCCATTCGTGATCGAGCATGCACCTGCAGCCGAGTTCGTCCGCCCTGGCGTTCAGAGAACCTGCCAGGTGTTGAACCACCAGGGACATGCCCTGATGTTCCAGCCATGTCCAGAGACGCAGAGCCTCCTGACAGAGGGTCCACGACCCCACCCCACCTTGTTTGTTGCAGTACCACATGGCGGTGGTGTTGTCTGTGAACACCTGCACTACTCTCCCCTTGACAGAGGGAAGGAATGCCTTCAGTGCAAGCCCGATCGCCCGCAGCTCCAAAAGGTTGATATGGAGCCGGGACTCCGCCGGAGACCAGAGGCCTCTGATCTCCGCCTCTCCCATGTGGCCGCCCCATCCCAGGAGGGAAGCATCCGTCACCACTGTGAACTCTGGTTGGGGAAGGGAGAGGGATCTGCCGTCGACCCAGTGCTGGTTCGTGAGCCACCACTGCAATTGTTGTGCAGTGCCCTCCGAGATCTGGACGTGATCGGACCGGTTCCCCTGATGCTGCGCCCACTGGAACTTCAGGTCCCACTGCAGAGCCCGCATATACCACCTGGCATGATTGACCAGCAGGATGCAGGAGGCCATGAGGCCCAGCAGCCTCAGTGTCACTCTGACCAAAACCGGGGACAAGGGCTGAAAGATGGGCATCAGAGCCCGAATATCCCGGACTCGCCGTTCGGGAGGATAGACCCGAAACTGCGCCGTGTCCAGAACCGCTCCGATAAAGAGGAGCTTCTGGGAGGGAATCAGGTGCGACTTCAGCACATTGATGGAGAACCCCAGCAAGTGCAGGAGGTCGGCCGTAGTCTGGAGGTGGGAGACGACTGTCTGGGGCGAGCCCGCCTTCAACAACCAGTCGTCGAGATAGGGGAAGACTGAGACCCCTGATCTGCGCAGATGAGCTGCGACCACCGCCATCACCTTGGTGAACACCCGAGGGCGCTGGTAAGGCCAAAGGGGAGCACGGTAAACTGAAAGTGCTCGAGGCCTACCGTGAACCGCAGGTAACGCCGGTGGGCTGGCAGGACGGGGATGTGGAAATAGGCGTCCTGCAAGTCCAGCGCTACCATCCAGTCGTGTGGGTCGAGAGCAGACAAGACCTGAGCTAGAGTGAGCATCTTGAACTTCTCTTTGCGGAGGAAGCGATTGACGTTCCGGAGGTCAAAGATAGGACGCAGGCCTTTGTCCTTCTTGGCCACCACAAAGTAGTGGGAATAACAACCACGACCTACTTCGTGCGTCGGAACGCGCTCGATGGCCCCCTTGGCCAAGAGGGCTGCAACTTCCTGCTGAAGAAGCACCAAGTGATCCCCCGACATGCGGTGGTATTGAGGTGGCATGGCTGGGTGAGTAGTCTCGAAGGGGAGGGAGTAGCCCCTCCGGACTATCTCTAAAACCCACATGTCCGAAGTGATGGTGCGCCAGTGGGGGAGGTGATGGCGGAGCCTGCCGCCCACTGGCATTTGATGGGCCTGAAAGTTCAGACTAGGAAGGTTTGGAGGCAGTGGTGGCCGGGGTGGTGGTGGACTGACCCGCCCGCTGGCCCCTTTGTCCGCCACGGCGGAACCCGCGGCCGCGCTGGGATGACTGCTGCGCCGGCCTGTGGCTCTGTTGCGAACGCTGCGGGGCGCCCCTTCCTGTGCCACGAAAGGAGCGAAAAGCGGAAGGCGGAGGAGGGCGGACTGCCGAGAGTCCCAAGGACTTGGCCGTAGCCCGTGAGTCCTTAAACCTCTCCAACGCGCTGTCCGCTTTGTCGCCGAAGAGGCGACGGCCATCAAAGGACATGTCCATAAGGGTGTTTTGGACATCCCCTGAAAATCCAGTGGTTCTCAACCAGGCGTGACGTCGGCGGTGTCTAGACCACAACGGATCATGAACTTTGCTGCGTCTCTCCCCTCTGCAACAGCCTGGGCGAGAGCAGGCTGGGCCTCCTCTGGACACTGGGGCAGCACGTTCGCCAACGTATCCCACAGACAGTGGGAATAACGGCCCAAGAGGCATGCGGTGTTCACGGACCGCAGCAGAGAGCTGGTGGAAGAAAAAATCTTCTTCCCAAACTGATCCAGCTTCTTGGATTCCCTATCCGGTGGGGCGGAAGGTAAGGCGGTTGGGGAAGCAGAGGTTTGGACAACCAAGCTCTCGAGAGTGGGGTGTTGGGAGAGGAAAATGGGGTCACCCGGAGCCGGGCGATGGCGTCGGGCCACGTTCCTATCCACAGGAGCCTCTGTGGTGGGCCTGGACCAAGTGCCCAAAAGAACGTCCGAAAGGGCTTCATTAAAGGGCAGCAGCGGCTCCGGAGAAGTAGCTGCTGGCTGAAGCACCTCTGTCAGGAGGTTAGTCCTGACGGCCACAGTAGGGAGCTGGAGGTGTAGGGCCTCCGCCGCCCTACGCAACACCACTGCATAACTGGCTCCCTCCTCCGTAGCCACGGTAGGAGGAGACAGCATGCCAAGGTCTGGTGAGGTATCCAGACCACTGGCGTCCCCCAATTCCTCAGCCCAGTCCTGTTCAGACTCGCAGGCTGCAGCGAGAGGGTCGTCCAACCCCTCCCAGTCCTCCCCTTGCTCCTCAGGCTGTTCAACAGGCCTAAAATAAGGAGTAGGGACATGGGGATAGAAATCCCCAAATGGCGTCGAGAATGGAATCGACTGACGCCGTACCGACGCTGCGTCCACTTCGGGGCTGAAGCTGGGGTCGACGTCGTCCCGAGGAGCGGGCGGCGTCAGCATCGGTGCCGGTGGAGTCGACGTCGGTGGAGGCGTAACAAGGTCAACCTGAGTCGACCGGGATCCAGGCCTGGATCCAAGGGTGTCCTGCGGCGCCGGAGCCGACAGCGACGCCGGGGCCGGAGCTGCCGGCAAGGAAATGCGAGGACACCCATGCGGGACCGCGGGATCCGAAGGCGCACAGGAGGGACCCGACGGCCCAAAGAGGCGAGCCATGGCCGACAGGAAGTCCTGTATCTGGGCCGGAGTCGCCGACGACCCCGGGTAGGGCGGGTAGTCGGGCGGCGACTCCATGGACTCCGCCGGAGCCGCGGGGGTGGCACCACCCGTACCCTCAGCCGCGTCGCGCGACCGGTGAGGGGAAGTCGGAGAACGATGACGTTTCTTCGACTTCTTGTGCTTCGCCTGACCTGACCCTGAGTGAGAAGACTTCGATCCCGACGATTGTCGATGATGACTCCGCACACGGTCCCTCGACCTCCCTCTGGAGCGGGACCTCTCACGGCGCGGAGCAGACTGCCGGGCTTCAAGCAGCTTTCGGGACCGCTCCCGCAAAGACTTCGGTGCCATGGACCGGCAGTCGGGGCACGACTTGGGGTCGTGGTCGCGCCCCAGGCAGAAGAGACGCACGCGGTGCGGGTCCATCACCGATATCATCCGATGACAGTCCTCGCAGGACTTAAACCCGGGCATCCCTAACTGCACCAGGAGTCATATCGACTCGAAAAGGGTGAGAAAAAGATCTCAAAAAACGTAGTAAAAAAAGACTAGGGGTACTGCTCTCTCCGGATCTGCGCTTGCTGGGGCGGAAAAAGAAAGAACTGACGTCAGCGCGCGTGGGCGGCGTCCAAGTAGCGCCCGCGACGTCATCTCGGCGACCACGACGCCAACGACGGACGCGGAGCCGCACGACGCCCCTACCGACGCGCAGGGGTACTGCTGACGAAAACTTTCCGGATCCAGTCTGACGCCTGGGGATATTCTAAGGTAAGGAATCTATCACTATGTGTTTCTTTCAGATTCTTGATTTCAGTGTCCAGTGACCCAGCAGACACTGCTACGCGTTTTCACAACTACATGCTCCAGGTTGGAAAATGGATGTCCCACAACTGTTTGAAGCTGAACTTCAGTAAAATAGAGGTCTTGCTCTTGGGAAGGATTACCACCTTCTGGTCCCCATTGTAGTGGCCTCTGGAACTTGGCACGCTTCCCACCCCAGTAACGAATGTCAAGAACCTAGGGGTAGTTTTTTTGACAATAAACTATCTTTTAAGGGCCATGGCTATTCCATCACCTCAGCTTCCTTCTATACCATGAAGCTTGTCAAAGAAATCTTCCCCTTCATTCCAATGGACTTACAGAAAACCGTGATTTCATCCCTCATTCTTTAAAAAATAAATTACTACAATGCCCTATTTGTCAACATTCAGAAAAAATGCCTTAGTAAAATTCAGATCTAACAAAAAGCGGCTGCTCGACTACTTTTAGGCATCCCCAAACATGAGTCGGCATCATCTGTGCTCACCCATCTTCATTGGCTTCCCGTCAAGAAGCGCATTGATTTTAAGGCTCTCTGTATTGCTTTCAGGGCACTCCACGGTAGCAGCCCCGCTTATCTCAGGCAAAGCTTTCCCATGTACACCCAGTCAAGATCATTCCGCTCTGCTGTGGCCCACAATGTGGTTGTCCCTAAATTTAAAAAATATCACTGGGCAGAGGAAGCTTTCTGAGTGCCACAGCCAGACTCTGGAACTCCCTCCCCCTTGAACTGGAAAAAAAACAGATCTGCTAGCCTTCAGGGAAACCCTTAAAACATGGCTTTTTAATCAGTAGTTTCCTTATCTCTCAGCCCCCTCCAATCCAGAAGGATATCTCTTCCGAGCTCAGTGCCTAGACACCAAGGGGTATTAGTGTGCTCTATAAATCTCACTTTCATTTTATTTCATTGCAATAATATGAAATGCAGGTACTCCCATACTTAAGTCAGAATATTTGGACAGATTTTACTAGGGTGAAGCACTGAAGACATACTTCGATTAAGCCAACCATTGAAGGAATTTTCAAGAGAAGTTGCACAATGTCCAGGAAACATGAGAACTCCGAAAGAGACAAAATAAAATTAGAGGGCCACTGCCCATCACAAGATGAGGAAGTGGTAACAAAAAACAATATTTAACATCACAATTATCCAATGGCTCAAATGGAAGTTTGGCTCACATGCAATCAAATTCTGGTAGTGGATTTTTTTCGGAAGCGCAATGATACAGAACTCATGAAGCTGGATACAAATTGATAAAATAGGAAGCAGAAATATACTTTTCTACAACAATGTCAAGATTTTTTCACCGGAAAACCTAATGACTTAACTCAAATGCTTCAAATTCAGAATCCTAAAGAAAGTAATCATCAGCCAGCATCCTGGAGCCAAACAACCCTTTTGTTCTCTGAAATAGGTCCAAAAACCTGCTAACCTGACCCCGCTTGTTTTGCAGCGGTTAGTTCAACTCAACCTCCACATCCAATGCAAGTACATTACAAGTTGCCTCAGTAACCGATTGAAACTATAATTAGCTAGTGGAATCAGCAAGGGAACCCAGACATGTATCAAGGAGCAACTAAAATGTATCAAAGTTTCAGAGATATTGTGAGACCAATGACCTGAGTTCACCAAAGGGATAAATATTGTAAAAACTATATGCTAAAGACGGGCTGTAATGGGTGTGGGACACATAAAAGCAAAAAGCAAACAATCTCAGATTTGTCACTTCTGAAAAATAGGTTTAAATATTTTTATTGCATGGGCCAAAACAGTTAGCTTGCCAAGAACCGAGCTGGCAGACCCAGAAAAAACGAGTGGAGGAAAGAGGAATAATCGTCTATTATTTAAACTGCTTTATCAAAACCAAAAACATGCCCCACTAGTGGTGCCAGTTTTGGGGTCACAGGGAGAGTGGAGGGAGGATGAGGGGGAGAACGAGAGGAAATAGGGATAACAACGCATATTTCATTCAATAAACAGCACCTACAATTTTACATAATATGTGAATGTGGAGTCAAGGGAACATAACAAACAAGCACTTGCAAAGCAAAACTTCTCACATTTACGAGAGTTTGAGCTATTGACATTGTAAATGACAATGCCTTTTATTTATGTGTTGTTTTTAAAACAGATAAATAAAAGGCATTGTCATTTACAATGCCAATAGCTTAGCAAATGCAAGACCTATTGCATTGCAAATGCGTTCGGCGCCCGTGCTATAAAGATTGAAAAAACAAGTGTTAGGAGAGAGCGTGTCCTGCCTACTGTGGACAAAGCTATTTGAGAAAATAGTGCTCGGAGGCTGTAATTAAAGCCTACCGAGTAACAGCACATGTAACAGGTGATGTCCTCATGGGAGGTTACAAAATGAGAAAAGGTGGTACTAAGGAGGGACTACTAAGCCTATTGACCAATACAAATCCACAGTTTACAGTGGACAATGACATAAGCCAATGAAAAATATGAGTGGAGAGTGGGCTGAGCTTAAAGTCCATACCTGAAGCACAAGTTACTTACCTTCGGTAACGATATATCTGTAAGAAACATTAGTTAGTGATAGATTCCTTACCTTAGAATACCCCCAGGCGTCAGACTGGATCCGGAAAGTTTTCGTCAGCAGTACCCCTGTGCGTCGGAAGGTGGCGTCGTGCGGCTCCGCGTCCGTCGTTGGCGTCGTGGTCGCCGAGATGACGTTGCGGCAGATACTTAGACGCCGCCCACGCGCGCTGACGTCAGTTCTGTACACTACTTTCCGCGCCAGGAACGCAGAGCCATGCAAGACACTGACCACTGGTGCATTGAAACTAGGGCCCTGAAAGGGATGACCTTACCCTAGAAATCAGTTCGCAGAACGGGGAGGATGGGTGAGGCGGTACGGAATCTATCACTAACTAATGTTTCTTACAGATATATCGTTACCGAAGGTAAGTAACTTGTGCATCTGAAAGAAACAAGTTAGTGATAGATTCCTTACCTTAGGATAGATACCCCAGCAATACCAACCCCGGAGGTGTGTCTGCGAACCAAGATCACACCAGGAAGTCCCGGAGAACAGAACGGCCAAAGAAGCCGTCTCTCCGGACTTGGCTGTCCAGGCAATAGTGCTTAGTAAAAGTGTGCAGCGAGGCCCACGTAGCTGCCTGACAGATGTCTTGTAGGGGGACACCACGTCCCAACGCAGTAGTGGCCGCCATCGCCCTGGTAGAATGGGCGCGCAGCCCCAACGGAGGCTCTTTCTTTGCCAGAGAATAACAGGCTTTAATACACAAGACGACCCATATGGAGATAGTCCGCTTGTGTACGGCCCGACCTTTCTTGGCGCCAACGTAGCCAACAAAGAGCTGGTCATCCACCCGGAACTGTTGTGTGCGACTCAGGTAAAATGAGAGTGCACGTTTTGGGTCCAGACGGTGGAGCCTCTCTTCCTCTCTGGAAGGATGCAGAGGCAGAAAGAAGGTGGGCAAAGTGATGGTCTGCCCGATGTGAAAGGCAGTAACAACCTTCGGTAGAAAGGATGGACATGTCCGGAGGACAACCTTGTCCGGATGGACAGACAGAAAAGGAGGTTTGCACGAAAGAGCCTGGAGCTCACTCACTCTCCTAGCAGAGGTGATGGCCACCAGGAAAGCAGTCTTCAGAGTTAACAGACGAAGAGGACAATTGTGAAGAGGCTCAAAGGGAGCGCACATTAAGTATGTGAGAACCAGGTTCAAGTCCCACTGTGGCATTACGAAGGGAATAGGAGGGAAAAGGTGAGTAATGCCTTTGAGGAATCTGTTAACAACAGGGGACTTGAAAAGAGAGGGCTGATCAGGGAGTCTAGGAAAGGCCGAAATAGCAGAAAGGTAGCCCTTGATAGTGCCCAGAGCAGAGCCCTGCTGGGCCAAAGAAAGAAGGAAGAGTAGGACCTCAGAAAGAGGGGCAGAAAGGGGATCCACAGCCTTTGCAGTTCACCATGCCACAAACTTGTTCCACCGGCAGGCGTATACCAACTTAGTGGAGGGATGCCTGGCTGCCAGAATGACATCACAGACTTCAGGAGGCAAGTCGAAAGGAATCAACTGCCGCCGCTCAATCTCCACGCCAAGAGGTGGAGACTGGACAGGTTTGGGTGGAGGACCGTCCCCTGCTGCCGCGACAGAAGATCCTCCTGAAGAGGCAGTCGGATCGGGGGATCGATGGTCATACTGAGTAGCTCGGGATACCAAAGTCTTCGAGCCCAGTCCGGAGCCACAAGAATGACTTGGGCCCGGTCGCGCCTGATCTTCTTCAGCACTCTGGGCAGAAGTGGTATAGGCGGAAAAGCGCACAACAGACCGCAACTCCACTCGCGACGAAAAGCGTCGCCGAGCGAGTGCCGCCTTGGAAATTCCAACGCGCAGAACTGCTGACATTGCGCGTTCTCTTCGGTGGCGAATAGATCTAACCAAGGCTCTCCCCACTGTTGAAAGAGACCTTGCGCCTTGTCTGAGTGAAGACGCCATTTGTGATCCATCATGCACCTGCGGCTGAGTTCGTCTGCCCTGGCGTTCAGTGAACCTGCCAGGTGTTGAACCACCAGGGAAATGCCCTGATGTTCCAGCCATGTCCAGAGGCGCAGAGCCTCCTGACATAGGGTCCACAACCCCACCCGCCTTGTTTGTTGCAGTACCACATGGCGGTGGTGTTGTCTGTGAACACCTGCACTACTCTCCCCTTGACAGAGGGAAGGAATGCCTTCAGTGCAAGTCGGATCGCCCGAAGCTCCAGAAGGTTGGTATGGAGCCTGGACTCCGCCGGAGACCAGAGGCCTCTGATCTCCGCCTCTCCCATGTGGCCGCCCCATCCCAGGAGGGACGCATCCATCACCACTGTGTGCTCCGGTTGGGGAAGGGAGAGGGATCTGCCATTGACCCAATGCCGGTTCGTGAGCCACCACTGCAGCTGTTGTGCAGTGCCCTCCGAGATCTGGACGTAATCGGACAGGTTCCCCTGATGCTGCGCCCACTGGAACTTCAGGTCCCACTGCAGAGCCCGCATATGCCATCTGGAATGATCGACCAGCAGGAGGCCATGACGCCCAGCAGCCTCAGGGTCATCCTGACCAAAACCCAGGATAGAGGCTGAAAGATCGGAATCAGAGCCTGAATATCCTGGACTCACCGTTCGGGAGGATAGACCCGAAAGTGCGTCGTATCCAGAACCGCTCCGATGAAGAGGAGCTTCTGAGAGGGAATCAGGTGCGACTTCGGCATATTGATGGAGAACCCCATCAAATGCAGGAGGTCGGCCGTAGTCTGGAGGTGGGAAACGACTGTCCGGGGCGAGCCCGCCTTCAACAGCCAGTCGTCGAGATAGGGGAAGACTGGACCCCTGATTTGCGCAGATGAGCTGCGACCACCGCCATCACTTTGGTGAACACCCGAGGGGCGCTGGTAAGGTCAAAGGGGAGCACGGTAAACTGAAAGTGCTCGTGGCCTACCGTAAACCGCAGGTAGCAGCGGTGGGGCGGCAGGACGGGAATGTGGAAATATGCGTCCTGCAGGTCCAACGCTACCATCCAGTCTCCAGGGTCGAGGGCAGGCAGGACCTGAGCCAGATTTAACATCTTGAACTTCTCCTTACGGAGGAAGCGATTGACGTCCCTGAGGTCCAAGATAGGACGCAGGCCGTTGTCCTTCTTGGGCACCAGAAAGTAGTGGGAATAACAACCATGTCCTACTTCTGGTGCAGGAACGCGCTGGATGGCCCCCTTGGCCAAGAGGGCCGCGACTTCCTGTTGAAGAAGTGCCAAGTGATCCCCCCGACATGCGGTGGTACTGGGCTGGCATGGCTGGAGGGGTAGTCTCGAAGGGGAGGGAGTAGCCCCTTCGGACTATTTGTAAAACCCACCTGTCCCAAGTGATGGTGCGCCAGTGGGGGAGGTGATGGCGAATCCTGCCGCCCACTGGTGTTTGATGGGCCTGAAAAACCGGACTAGGAAGGTTTGGAGGCAGTGGTGGCCGGGGTGGAGGTGGACTGACCCGCCCGCTGGCCCCCTGACCCGCCTCGGTGGGTCCCACGTCCGCGCTGAGACTGTTGCTGCGCAGGCCTGTGGCTCTGAAACGAATGTGTCGGGCGCCCCTTCCGTGGCCACGAAAGGAGCGAAAAGCAGGAGGCGGAGGAGGGCGCGTGGCGGACAGGCCCAGGGACTTGGCCGTAGCCCGCGAGTCCTTAAAGCGCTCCAACACACTATCTGCTTTGGTGCCAAAAAGGCGAATGCCATCAAAGGGCATGTCCATCAGGGTGTTCTGGACATCCCCAGGAAAACAAGTAGTCCTCAGCCAGGCGTGGCGACGAAGCGCCACTGTCGTGGAAATCGCCCTGCCCAGCGAGTCGGCGGTGTCAAGGCCACATCGAATCGTGAACTTTGCTGCATCTCTCCCTTCAGCAATAGCTTGAGAGAGCACTGTCCGGGCCTCCTCCGGACACTGAGGCAGCACCTGCGCCACCGTATCCCACACAGAGTGGGAATAACGGCCCAAGAGGCATGCGGTGTTCACAGCCCGCAGCCCTAAACTGACGGAAGAAACAATCTTCTTACCAAATTGCTCCAGTTTCTTGGATTCCCTGTCCGGAGGTGCGGTAGGGAATGCGCTCGGGGACGCAGAGGCTTGGACAACCAAGCTCTCAGGGGTGGGGTGTTGGGAGAGGAAAAGGTGGTCGCCCGGGGCCGGGCGATGGCGTCGGACCATGTTCCTATCCACAGGAGCCCCTGTGATGGGTCTGGACCAAGTGCCCAAAAGAACGTCGGAAAGTGCATCATTAAAAGCAGCAGTGGCTCCGCAGAGGGAGCTGCCGGCTGAAGCACTTCTGTCAGGAGGTTAGTCCTGACGGCCACTGAAGGGAGCTTGAGGTGGAGGGCCTCGGCCGCCCTACGCAACACCACTGCGTAACTTGCACCCTCCTCCGTAGCCACGGAGTGAGCATGCCAAGGTCAGGAGAGGTATCAAGACCACTGGCATCCCCCAGCTCCTCTGCCCAGTCCGGGTCTAACTCACTTTGTCCTCCACTTCCTCCGAAGGCTGATGAACAGGCCGAAAATAAGGAGGATGGACATAGGGATAGAAAGTTCCAATCGGCGTCGGAATCGGCGTCGTGCGACGACAGTCCGGCGCAGTGTCCACTTCGGGGCTGAAACCGGGGGCGACATCGTCCAGTGGGACGGGCAACGTCGCAAGTGGTGCCGGAGGGGTCGACGTCGGTGGAGGTGTCACAAGGTCAACCGGCGTCGACCGGGATCCATGGGGGTCCTGCGGCGCCAGAGCCAACAGCGATGCCGGGGCCTGAGCCGCCAGCAGTAAAGGGCAAGGACCCCAAGTCGGACCTGCGGGCCCGAAGGCGCACCAGCGGGGCCCGACGGCCCAAAGAGGTGAGCCATGGCAGACAGAAACTCCTGCAGCTGGGCCGGAGTCGCCGACGGACCCGGGAAGGACGAGTAGGGCAACTGCGTAGGCTCCGCCGGAGCCGCGGGGGAGGCACCACCCGCACCCTCAGCCGCAACGGGCGAGGGGAAGTCGGAGAGCGATGGCGCTTCTTCGACTTCTTGGGGCGCTTCGTCTTACCTGACCCCGAGTGCGAAGACTTCGATCCCGACGAACGATGGTGGTGGCTCCGCGAACGGTCCCTCGACCTCCCACGGGACCGGGACCTTGAGCGGCGCGGAGCCGACTGCCGAACTTCAAGCAACTTTCGGGACCGCTCCCGCAAAGTCTTCATGGCCCGGCAGTCGGGGCACGACTTGGGGTCGTGGTCACGCCCCAGGCAGTAAAGACACACGCGGTGCGGGTCCGTCACAGACCTCATGCGATGACAGTCCCCGCAGGACTTGAAGCCGGGCATCCCTACTGCCCCAGGCGTCGATCGACTCGAAAAATAGAGACAAAAAGGCCTCGAAAAACTCAGTCAAAAAATGACTGGGGGTACCGCTCTCTCCGGATCTGCGCTTGCTGGCGCGGAAAAAGAACTGACGTCAGCGCGCGAGGGCGACGTCTAAGTAGCTGCCGCGACGTCATCTCGGCGACCACGACGCCAACGACGGACGCGGAGCCGCACGACGCCACCTTCCGACGCGCAGGGGTACTGCTGACGAAAACTTTCCGGATCCAGTCTGACGCCTGGGGGTATTCTAAGGTAAGGAATCTATCACTAACGTGTTTCTTTCAGATTACAGCATGCCTCGCAGAGCAGCGCATGCGCTGCCCAGGGTCGACCTAAAAAAACCTTCACTACTCCATCTCATACACTCGGACTGAAAGCAATTTCGGACTTTGGTGACAAAGCAATATGTGAACATTTGAAAGCAAGCTGTTAGCCTTGAATGATATTTTTACTCCTTACTCAGGGGAGATACTGGGATTACCAACATGGCGCTGTGTTTCTAGCCAACAAGGAAGTGCTGTAGGAATGTTTATCAGGAAGAAGCTCAATTACGTCATCATTCACCGCACACAATATTATCAATGGCATGTGGTGGGGCACCAGGAGGAATACAATAACAATTCTTCACACCTCCCAAGACCAGGTAATGAAAGGTTCTCGTGCATCTTTGGTGCCGCAAAGAGGGCCCAGGCTTATTTCCTACCATCATGTGACCAGAACATGCTGAGTAGCACTTTAAGGGTTAATAAAAAAGTAGCACTCGCCGTGCACTTCTCATAGGCTTCATGCCCGTGTTTTTTAAGCTCTTCATAAACATAGAGGCCCTACCACTGAACTTAAACTCCTGTTTATACAAAATATAATAATTACAAAACCATTATTTAAAGTGAAACGTTTAGGAGACTTCACTAAATTATTCCACAGACACTTTGCAATGCATAAGAGTAGCCGTGCTCTTGTAGTGAAGCTATAATCCAGCCAGCATAACAGTGACCGATTGTTTATACAACTACTGAAATGTTTGGGAAGCAGTTCACATTCCCATGCCATGTTTATGTTTCCATTTATCCTCCTGTTCACTTGGGATGAGAGACCTGCAGGAAGATCCTCCAGAACAAAAATACTGTTTAATATACAGATACATATTATGCATACTTATGTCAGGTATTATGAAGGGTTCTGTTTTAAGCAAGAGCTAATGACATCCCTCTGAAAACCGCATTGAGTTAAACGATTTCACGCTTCCGCTTAACTCAGGGCACCACTTAAACAGCTTTACTGACATTTGTTTAAATATTCTCAACTCCAAGTGCAGAGGTACAAAAGGAGAAAAATAACCGCGCAAATTCAGCCCTACCATGTTCAAGCATCCAGCGGCAGAACCGTGAAAGCAACTCACTTCAGTCCAATATAAATATATAGCATCCGCGAACATGTTAAGATGGGCAAATCAGTTGGGAAGGGGAAATAATTAATGACAATTTGTTAAGAGCAAGGCTTGGATTGCATTTTCTACATGCCCAACATGGTCTTAAAGGACGTTACTGAAGAATACAAGGGCTTGGTCACGCATTTCCAAACAAGCATTGGCAAACAATAGGTATCACCTATGAGGTCTATTGGATTTGGCAATGATTTTTAGCCATGCTGTGCAACAGCGCGACTTCTGTGCAAAAAACCGAAAACACCATGATGTGGCTGCCGCGTCATTTTGTAGGCGCGCGCCAACATGGATACGTGCGCCTACAAAATGAAGCACGCATTTTTTTTTTTTGTTTACCAATCAGATTTTAGTTAATAAAAATTTGCACAATATGCACTTTTTTCATATGGTGCTAATGCACCTTTTTCATATAGCGCTAATGTGATTTTTTTTTAATAAAAAAAGGGAGCAGTGGGTTGGGAGTGCGTTGGGCTGAGGAGCGGATGGGGGACGAGGCAACACAGGCGGGAGAGAAGGGTGAGGGGAGAAGGACAGGCGAGAGACAACAACATGGAAGCACATGGAAAACTGAGGGTGGGCTGGTTGGGATAGGGAAACATGGACAACGGAGGGAGGTATGGAAGCAAGGATGGGAAAGTAAGGTAGGGCGGGCAAGAAGCAAGAACAGTAACTAACAAAGGGAGGGTGGGTGATGCCAGAAACACAGGGGAAAGAAAGAGGAACACAAAATACACAAGGAAGACAGCTGGAAAAAGCATGCACTCTCAGAGTACATAACTAGAAATAAAACAAGCATTGGCATAGCCAATAGGTCTCGTCTTTGGGGCCTTATAAGTGTTTAGGCAGAGCTATTGACTTTGCCAATGTGTTTAATGTTGGTGGAGTGGTGGTGGTGGAGTGATGGTGGTAGAGTGGTGGTGGAGGAGTGGTGGTGTTGTGATGCTGAGGTGGTGGTGGAGTGATGGTGGAGTGGTGTTGTGGTGGAGTGATGGTGGAGTGATGGTGGAGTGATGGTGGCGTGATGGTGGAGTGGTGGTGGAGTGGTGCTGAGGTGGTGGTGTTGTGATGCTGAGGTGGTGGTGTTGTGATGCTGAGGTGGTGGAGTGGTGGTGGAGTGGTGGTGTTGTGATGCTGAGGTGGTGGAGTGGTGGTGGAGTGATGCTGAGGTGGTGGAGTGGTGGTGGAGTGATGCTGAGGTGGTGGAGTGGTGGTGTTGTGATGCTGAGGTGGTGGAGTGGTGGTGGAGTGATGGTGGAGTGGTGGTGTGATGCTGAGGTGGTGGAGTGGTGGTGTTGTGATGCTGAGGTGGTGGTGGAGTGATGGTGGAGTGGTGGTGTTGTGATGCTGAGGTGGTGGAGTGGTGTTGGTGTGGTGGTGTTGTGGTGATGAGGTGGTGGTGTTGTGATGCTGAGGTGGTGGAGTGTTGGTGTTGTGATGCTGAGGTGGTGGTGTTGTGATGCTGAGGTGGTGGTGTTGTGATGCTGAGGTGGTGTTGTGATGCTGAGGTGGTGGAGTGGTGGTGTTGTGATGCTGAGGTGGTGGAGTGGTGGTGTTGTGATGCTGAGGTGGTGGTGGAGTGGTGGTGTTGTGGTGGTGGAGTGCTGGTGGAGTGGTGGTGTTGTGATGCTGAGGTGGTGGAGTGGTGGTGGAGTGGTGGTGTTGTGATGCTGAGGTGGTGGAGTGGTGCTGAGGTGGTGGTGTTGTGATGCTGAGGTGGTGGAGTGGTGGTGTTGTGATGCTGAGGTGGTGGTGTTGTGATGCTGAGGTGGTGGAGTGGTGGTGTTGTGATGCTGAGGTGGTGGTGTTGTGATGCTGAGGTGGTGGAGTGGTGGTGGAGTGATGGTGGAGTGGTGGTGTTGTGATGCTGAGGTGGTGGAGTGGTGGTGGAGTGATGCTGAGGTGGAGGAGTGGTGGTGGAGTGGTGGTGGTGGAGTGATGGTGGAGTGATGCTGAGGTGGTGGAGTGGTGGTGGAGTGATGGTGGAGTGGTGGTGTGATGCTGAGGTGGTGGAGTGGTGGTGTTGTGATGCTGAGGTGGTGGAGTGGTGGTGTTGTGATGCTGAGGTGGTGGAGTGGTGGTGTTGTGATGCTGAGGTGGTGGAGTGATGCTGAGGTGGTGGTGGAGTGGTGCTGAGGTGGTGGAGTGGTGGTGTGATGCTGAGGTGGTGGAGTGGTGGTGGAGTGGTGGTGTTGTGATGCTGAGGTGGTGGAGTGGTGCTGAGGTGGTGGTGTTGTGATGCTGAGGTGGTGGAGTGGTGGTGTTGTGATGCTGAGGTGGTGGTGTTGTGATGCTGAGGTGGTGGAGTGGTGGTGTTGTGATGCTGAGGTGGTGGTGTTGTGATGCTGAGGTGGTGGAGTGGTGGTGGAGTGATGGTGTTGTGATGCTGAGGTGGTGGAGTGGTGGTGGAGTGATGCTGAGGTGGAGGAGTCGTGGTGGAGTGGTGGAGTGATGCTGAGGTGGTGGAGTGGTGGTGTTGTGATGCTGAGGTGGTGGTGTTGTGATGCTGAGGTGGTGGTGTGGTGATGCTCAGGTGGTGGAGTGGTGGTGTTGTGATGCTGAGGTGGTGGAGTGGTGGTGGAGTGATGCTGAGGTGGTGGAGTGGTGCTGAGGTGGTGGAGTGGTGGAGGGGTGCGGAGGTGGTGAAGTGGTGCGGAGGTGGTGGAGTGGTGCTGAGGTGGTGGAGTGGTGCTGAGGTGGTGGAGTGGTGCTGAGGTGGTGGAGTGGTGCTGTTGTGATGCTGAGTGGTGGAGTGGTGGTGCAGATGTGTATTGTGGCTACCACCAAGCGCCTGTGCCAAGGTATATTTGCAGATTCCTTTGATGATATAACTTTCCTTGCAAAGCTACCAAATAACTTTTGAAGTTGAAAGAGGCGCAGGTTGACATCATGCCAAGAACAGTCTCGAAGTGTCTGTTAAAACTTTCAACGTGAAAAAAACAACAAAATGCCCATGTTTTCCTCCAATGCCCTGCATCAAAAGGGTCACAACAGAAGCATGGCAGACGTTTCTGTGGTGGGGGAGAGGGAGGGGCATTGAAGCGAGGCGCGCACGCTTGGCCGAGCGAGAGGAATGCCACATGGCCCTCAGCTCGTGCATGTGCGCTCCCTTTGCATTAAAGCAAGAAAACTACATTAAGTGACAGTAAATGGGCTTTAAAAGGGCTGTTATTACAAGATGCAAAGGGATGCTTATGTTTATTGGCAGAGGTTAGCAGAGGGCTCCTGTATAATATCTGGTAGAAAACGCTGTACAAATAAAGAAACTTTCATTAAAGCGCAAAGATTGAGTGATATCCGTCGAGGGGCTGCGCGTTATTGAAAGATGCAAGGGGCTGTTACTACACATATAAGCATAACTAGATTATTTATAAATTGCCCGTCCTCCTCCTATGTCCGCAGAGGCAGCGCGTTTTGGACACAATGTGTCTTTAATGCATTGTTAAGCAGTCTCTGCGGACATAGGAGGAGGGTGGGCACTTCATCAATAATCTTACAACTAACAGGAAAGATTGTGCTGTTTCACTTTTTAAGAACAAATTAAAAAGCTTTGTAATAATGCATTTCATGTCAGTACATGGAATGCATTTTTACGAAGCTTTTTCATTTGTACATAAAAAGCCAAGCAGCAATCCTTCCTGTTAGTTTATGTTTATAAAAAACAAGCGCTCGCTCTGTGGTGGGGGAGGGGCAGAGCGAGGCGCTTGGGAGAGCGTGACAGGAAAGGTAGATGGCCTGGAGCATGCGAGGAAAGCGCGTTATTGTGCGCGTTCTCGCATGCTCTAGGCCAGCCAAAAGTTGTGGTCGCATTTCTGAAGCCCACACTACAAAATGTCTCGCCCAGACCAGCGCAAGCGCTGGCTCAGGACGAGCCCTAAAAAGTAGTGCCTGAAAAGGAAGCAGTGGAAGGACATAAGTAGTAGGTCCACGCCCCTGGGGAGGGACAAACATAAGAAGAGGAAGGAAAGCACACAGAGGTTGAAGAATAAGAAGCAAGCATATAAGAGTGACAATAAAGCCAACCAATGGTAAGCAATGGATGGTCTGTAAGCCCACAGTAAGGGAACAATGCGTCTCACAAAAGACTGGGCATACAATGTTTTAGTTGGACCTAAAACGTGTACATATGAATACTTGCACAGAGCATAAATGAAAAGGCACGTGCTCTGGGAAAACTGTGCATTGAGGCACAACTCATTTGATGTACGAGTTACTTACCTTCGGTAACGATGTATCTGGTAGAGACGTTGTCTAGCCGCAGATTCCTTAACTTAGAATATCCCCAGGCGTCAGACTGGATCCGGAAAATTTTGTGCAGCAGTACATCTGCGCGCCGGGGGGCGGCGCCGCCTGGCTCCGCCCTGACGTCGTCCCCGGACATGACGTCAGTGGAGCCATATAGACCCTCCCGGCGCGCTGACGTCAGTTTTCTTCGGAGGAACTTTTCTGCGCCACAATGCGGAGCCCCCAGCAAAACTGTGAGAGAATGGGAACAGTGTGCGAATAAAAAAGAACCAAAGGGTGAGAAAGCACCATGAACGACAGTGAGAAGCACTGTCGACGGAAAGGTATTGAAAAGGAAAGAGCAGAGCAATACTCTGAGAAGCTAAGTCGCAAAAGCGAAGCGAATGCCACCCCTGAGGGAAATCGATCTAGAAAAAGAAGACCGAGGCAGACGACAGAGAGTCTGCACCGGATGAAAGGAAATGAAGAGGGCAGAACAGTATACTGAGAAGCAACCCCGCAAAAGCGAGAGATTACCCACGCCTGAGGCAAGACGGCAATAAATGAGCAGAGAGCGACAGGCAAAAAACTCCAACCCATAGGATTAAGAAAATAAAGAAAGTAATAGGGAGACCGTGTCCCCTGTGAGAGAATTATCGGACTTGGGAACAGGCCAAAAAAGAGGTGAAAACTAATTGACTGCAGGAGCGTCAACGGAGAAGGCGGGTGGGAGGGTAGAGAACACCAGTAGGCACCATACTGGAAGAAACTGATGCGGAAAAAACGCAGGACACCTGAACCCACCGCCCCAGTCAACGGGCGTGGAGACAAGCCGGAGCACACTGGTCCTGTGTCCTGTGGAAACAGAGAGCCAATAGGTACCGGCGACCTGTCCAGCGTCGAACGACGCCGCGCCGGCGACCTTACCCGACGCCGCTCCGGCGACCTCTCCGGTGTCGAACGACGCCGCTCCGATGTCGAAAGGTGCCGAACCGGCGCCGAAGCGACGTCGAGCTCCATGAGGGGCGACTCGGCTGGACGAGTGGGCGGCGACGTCTCCACCACCGAGAGGTGCGGAGAAAGTGCCTGAGGGCCAGGAGACAGGCATAGTGCTGCCGGTGCCGACGTCGACGCAGGGAGCCGCCAGGGGCTATGCGGGGACAAGGCAGAATGGCTCGGCGTGGAATGCCCATCGGGAGTGGAACCCGACGCCGGCACGACTCCGGAGCCGAGGCATTCGGCCGGCGCCGAGGGCGAACCCGCCGGCGGAGACCCGACCTGAATGCCTACCTCCACTGTGGGACCCGAAGGCGCACCAGGGAGTGGAGGTGACCCGAAGATGGAGTGCAGAGCCTGGTAATAGGCTTCCATCTGGGGTCGAGTCGCACCAGTACCCGGAAAGGGCTGGTAAATGGAGGCCGACTCCGGGGGGCACGGCTCCGCGAGGGGGCGGGAACCATCGCCCCCACGGTCACGTGGAAGCGAGGACTTCGACTTCCGTGACTTGTGCTTACCTGTAGATCGACGTTCGCGGGAGCGGGCGCGGAGAGAAGAACCCACCGGAGAACGTCGGGGAGAACGTCGGGGAGACGCCGTGCGGGTCAACCGGGCGGCCAAGAGCTTCATCCGCCGCTCCCGTAGGGACTTCGGACGCATCTGCCGGCAGGCGTCACACTCCACGGAGTCGTGGTGCGACCCAAGACACCACATGCAAATGGCGTGCGGGTCCGACGCCGACATCTGACGCGAACAAGTCTCGCACAACTTAAAGCCCGAAGGCATCGCACACTGTTCCCCGACGCCAACGACGTCGAAAAAGGGGCCTGAATATAAACAGGCCAGAGGAACAGCTGAATCCCGGATCCGCGTTGTAACGCGGAAAAGAAGGAAACTGACGTCAGAGCGCCGGGAGGGTCCTATATGGCTCCACTGACGTCATGTCCGGGGACGACGTCGGGGCGAAGCCACGCGGCGCCGCCCCCCGGCGCGCAGAGGTACTGCTGCGCAAAATTTTCCGGATCCAGTCTGACGCCTGGGGATATTCTAAGTTAAGGAATCTGCGGCTAGATGTCTCTATCAGATTAATGAACCAATGAAGATAATTCAAGTGAGCCAAGATGGCACACTCAGTCAGAAAAGAAAGGCACATGCTCTTTCTTTTAGAAGCGACAGGCTGTGAGGTACTGGTTTGGTGCCACCATTTCTCTGAGGCTGAAGGGAGCAGAGCTGGATTGGCCTCTGCCTCTCGTCCAGCAGACAGATCGTTGTGGGAACGGTTTGCCATCTACAATTTTCAACCTTTATGTATGTAATGTATTTATGTTTATGCCATGCAAGTGTAAAAAATATGGGTCAATAACACAATATATAGAGCAACTATACTAATAAACAAATATTCACATGTTTATTATTAAAGTGTTGAGATCAAAGTGCTGTTTATTAGTACAGCAGAACGTAACTGATATGGGAAAAACCTCACAGATTACATGTTACATATTACTTTACCCGAGAAACAGCAATTCTAAGAATTCTGTACCCCCTTTCCTCCAATGCCAGCACCTCTATGGTTCCTTTGTTTAGCATGGCAAGAACCTCTGAGTCTAGCATCAAAGAATGTGCTGGAGAGTTAAGAATGGTGGTCAAGAGGGTAAGAAAGGAAGGGTAGGGCATAAGACTTGTAGGTGGAGAAATGGGAGACCATCGCACAATGGCAGCTGGAGATGAAGAAGGGGAGAGCACCACTGCTGATGGCTTACATAAGAACTACCACTCCCTTGAAAAGAAAAGAGAGGTACATCTGTTAGGGCATTTGGATCAGCTAGCAAGGTTGACACTGCTGGGACTGTAGTGCCCTAGAGTAGCCTCAGAGGAAGGCCATAAGATTTCTGGCAAAATGTTAGATTTCGGCTTTTGGGGTACTATGTTAGTTCCAAAGCTTCTGCTTCTTTAGATCACCCAAACAGCACAGAAAGATGTGGACTTACACAGCTTATCTTTATAATTAGAATCTAATATCATTTGGAACGCGTAGTCTAGGAAACAGGAATGGAAAATGTTAGTCACTTGTTACGTTCACTTTATTTATTTGCTGTTCTCAGTTGTAGATTCACCGCTTGTGCATGCCATCCAATGCTTAAGCTCAGAAGTATACGTCTTTTGTCCAACTGTTGTTTGGGTGTTATCCATTGGTGTACTAGCCGTACAATTAAGACATATTACTTAATAATCCACATCAGAGGAAGTTAAGAGGGTTGCCTGCGACTGTATAACAGAGATAACCCAGTGCCAAATAACTAATTTCTAGTGAGTGGTAAAAACCTCTAATACAGAATAGTAACAGAAGATCTTTAAATGAGACCTTTTCTTTTTCTGTGCCAACTCTTTTGTGCACCATACAGACCACGTACCAAGGATGAGATAACTCAAACTATGTTTAAATAGCTGCCCTAGGATTGGCACACAGCAGGCTAGGGATCTACATGTTTAAATGATGCATACACTCTGCTTAGCACGTTTAAGCTGTCTGCTCCAAATTAGGAACACAGTGTATAATGTTATTTTCTACAGCTTACATCCCCAGATTGCTTGCTTGCTCGAAGTCTTAGCTCACTAAACTGCTAAAAGTTTGGATGAAAAAAGGACTTTGACTTGCTCCCGCTTTATTCCTCTCCTTCCTTTCTTCAGAGTGATCCTCTCTTGCCTTCCATTCTCTGTACGCCTTTTATTTCTGAGCATAGCCTCCTTTCACTCTCATGCCTGTCTGCTGTAACGCCTTATTGTAATTCTACAATTGGCTGACACCTCATTTCATAGATCACAACCTCTACTCTTTGAAACCCTATCCATGTAACCTAACATTACCTAATCCCTGCCAGCCTGGCTATCTAATCAGCCATTCACCTGAAACCACATAGCCCCTATGATTACACCTAACAGGTATTAGAATAATCGATCACAAAGCAACTAGAGTAAATGCATGCAATTTTTTCTTGGAGAGCACATGACTAATCACAATAACCAACGACAACCACTTGATTAACCACTAACTTTGGATTCCAGAGTAGCGTGCTATTCCCCGCCCGTAAAGCTATTCAACCCCTCATCAGGGGTAGTAAGTGCTATATAAATACAATTTATCTTTTCATATCACTAAATTGAATGATTAACAAGTTACTTACCTTCGGTAACACTCGTTCTGGTAGAGACTATCTAGCTGCAGTTTCCTCACCCTTTGAATATTCCTCAGGCATCAGACTTTGTCCGGAAACCTTCCAGAAGTACCTCTGCAAGTCAGTAGGTGTCACCGTGCAGCTCTGCAGTGATGCCGTTGCGCTCTGGAAATCATGTACGGTGCCTATATAGGCGCCACTCCAGCATACTGATATCTGTTGCCTCCTAAACTGCTTACGCCTCCTGACTCAGAGCCTCAAAAGCAAATTGGTGTGACCAGAGTGCAGATTCCTAAACTTTGGATCTTATTAATGGGTAGAGACCAACCACAAAACGGGGAGGATCTGTGAGGAATCTGCGACTAAGTATCCACAACAAAGAGCGTTACCGAAGGTAAGTAACATTTTCTTCTGATAGAGACTTCTAGCTGCAGATTCCTCACCTTCTGAATAGATACCAACGCAGTACCTATTTGGAGGTCGATCTGTGGTTGGACTCAAACCAGAAAGTACTGCAGGACCGAGCCAGCAAAATGCCCCTCTTGTCTAGACAGTCAGGTTCGCCGATAGTGCTACATGAGTGTATGGAGGAATGCCAACTCAGCCGCCTGGCAGATGTCCAGGGCAGGGACTCCAGGGGCCAATGCATCTTTGACCCTGGTAGAATGAGCACGCAGTCTTCCGGAAGCTGCTTTTTAGGTAATGCATAGCAGATCTTAATGAAGCATGATCCAGGAGAAAACAGTTCTCTTCTGCACAGTCTTACCTTTTTTCGCTCCACAGAACCCACAAAGAGCTGATCCTCCACCCGGTGTCCTTAGGTGTGATCTAAGTAAAAGCTCAGCACTCTTCTGGGGCCCAAACAATTGAGTCTCTCCTCCTCCTCAGACGGATGAGGTGGAGCATCGAACACCAGCATGGTGATGGTTTGAACAACGTGGAATGGCTTCACAACTTTTGGCAGAAAGGATGCCCTAGTCCGCAGAACCAGTTTGTCTGGGAAGAAGGAGGTGTACGGCGGGTTACCACAAAGATCTTGAAGCTCCCTCACACACCACGCAGAAGTTATGGCATTGAGGAATACTGTCTTGAGGGTGAGAAGCCACATGGAACAGTTGTGAAGCAGCTCAAATGGAGTGCACAACAGAAATGGGAGAATAAAGTTAAGGTCTCATGACATGACAAAGGGAGAGGGAGGAAACAAATGTGGTAAACCTTTCAAAAAGCACATGACTAGAGACTTAAACAAAAAGAGTGACGTAAAGTCCCTAAGGACTTACTCCATTCTGGTCAAATCCTTGTAGCTCCTCTCGGACTACACACCTTCCAAAATCAGTCATATCTGTGTGTTTTAAACAATAATACTATTAATGTCATCAACCCTTATCATTCGTTGAACTGAGAAGAGGTCAGAGTGTGTCAAGGCGTTTTGATAATGATCCAGATGTACAAGTTACTTACCTTCGGTAACGATGTATCTGGTAGAGACGATTCTAGCCGCAGATTCCTTAACGTAGAATTATCCCCAGGCGTGAGACTGGATCCGGAATTTTTTTTGCCACAGCATCCCTGCGCGCCGGGGTGGGGGCAGCACCACACGACTCCGCCCTGACGCTGTCCGCGGACGTGACGTCAGCGAGGTCACATAAGTCCCACCCCGGCGCGCTGACGTCAGTTTTCCTCGGAGAACTTTTTCGCGCCACAACGCGGAGCCATCACAAACAAAACTGGGAGAGTATGGGAACAGTGTGCGAAAAAATCAGTGAAACAGAAAGGGAAGAAGCGAATGGTGAAGAACAGCACCATGAGGGACAGTGCCAGGCACTGTGTTACTGAAAGTCATGGAAGGGAAAGAGCAGAGCACCGCTTCTGAGAAGCAACCCTGCAAAGCGAAGGCGATATCCACCCTGGAGGCAGAAAAACATGTGAAAAATGCCATAACAGACGACAGAAAGTCTGCAACCACAATCTATAACAGTGAAGGGCAACAAGCCGGAACAGATGAGTAACGATAAATTACCCCAAGACAACACCATCAAGGAGTGTCGTATCCCCTGTAAAGAGCTAAGGGCTGAGGCTTAGCCAAGAGACCCCAACCCAGAGGACTGCAGAGGAGTCAGAAACCCCAAGCAATAAGAAAGGGAGAAGATTATGAGTAGGACCCACATTGGAATAACCAGGGTGGAGGGATGCAGAAGTACACGTAAACCCACCGTCCAAGCACCAGAAAGGAAGGGGTGGAACAAAGAAACAGAACGAAGCATCCCGCCAGGGAGGAAGTGAAAGAGGACACTCGCAGAAGACAAGCCACCCGGAGGGAGGCGAGTGCAGAAGACCAAACTGAAGGTCCTCGCAGAACGGGGAGGAAGGGCGGGCCGTGAAGGAATCTGCGGCTAGAATCGTCTCTACCAGATACATCGTTACCGAAGGTAAGTAACTTGTACATCTGATAGAGACTACTAGCCGCAGATTCCTTAACGTAGAATAGATACCCTAGCCATACCCAGAGGGGAGGAGGGTCTGCGAGAGAATCTCACCAGCTTGGAAGAACACAGGGCCCCAACAGGGGATGTGTCATGGGGACAGGAAGAACGGCCCAGCCCCCACCAAGCAGAAGTAAAGAAGAACAAGGAGAAGGGAAGGCCAGGATACCACAAGCCTACCCGAGGGGCAAAGGGCGTCCGCCAGAGAACCCGGAGGGACAGACGGCACCAAGAGAGTACCAAAAGAAGAAAAGAACCACCCGCAAAATCCAAGGAGAAGAGGTGGAAACGGAGGCAGAGCCCGCCTCAGGAGAACACAGACAGCGAAGGAAAGAGCTGAACGAGCATCAGCCCCGAGGCCGGGGACAAGGCAGGAACGGCCCCACAGCCGAGAAGCGCATACGTGAGAAGGAAGACACAGTCGCGCAAAGCTCCAGCAGAGCAACGGACAGGAGCACACGGGTACACGCCGAGGCCCACAGGGGTGGACCATAACGTCCATGCGTGCGCAGCAGGCAGCTGGTACATACTATGAAGTAGTGTGCCCAGAACAAGCCGAGCGCAAGACCAAGACCGAGGCAAGGGAACCCCAGAACAAGCCCCAGAGAAGGACCGTCCCAGTGGCACAACCCGGCCCACGAAGAGAAGTGGGGCCGGCCAAAAGAAAAAGAGGAGAAGCGAGAATATGTAGCACAGACCTAAATCCGTCAACCAGAACACAGGAGAACACCAGGAATATCCTGGCCCCCCTGGAACACAAGGTAGAGGACCAGGACGAACGTCGGATAATAAGGTGGAAACACCAAGACACGACGCCGTAGACGGCATGACAAAAGTCGGTCTAGCGATCCAGAGGCTGAAGAGGGAAGGCAAAACGCACAGAGGCAGATATCCCGCAGGAACAAAGGGCAAAACGTACGACAGGCAAGCCCTGTAGAAGAAGGATCGAAACACCATCGGATACTGGGCAGGACAGAACCTGGAGCAGCGGAAGCTGCGCTAAGGCTGAAGAAAAAAGACCGCACCAAGCGGAATACAGTGACGCCAGGAAACGCGAGGAACCCGAGAAGGTATCCACACCCGGCCAGCTTAGGACAGAGCTATACAATAGCCAACAAGTACCCCACCTAGGGTATGACACGGCCCAAAACAAAACAGGGGAACACCTCTTAGGGAAAACCCGCAGCAGAGGTCAAGAACAGAAAAGACCTGTGGGGATCACCACAGACGGCTTACCAATCAGCTAAAAAGGAATACACAGATGGTCCAACCTGAGGACCCATACGGCTTCACTAACAGCCAAAAAACACACACCACAAAAGCTAAAGGGCTGTACCCGCAGCCAAAAAGTACAGAGGGGCCAACTGAAGGACCCTGAAGGCATTCCCAGCCACACACAGCACACAGAGGGGCCAACCGAAACACTAGGCCCAAAGAGAAAGGTGGGATAAACGCCTCCATAAGACACCTGAGGACCGACAAGCCGAAGCTTACGGAGGGGGAGGAGGACGGAGACCCACAAGGAGTCGCTGAATAGCAGAGTCCGCGTGGGTGTTAAATAAAAGAATCCCATCAAAGGGCAGGTCAACAAGACGCTCCCGAATATTCTCGGGAAAGACGCTATCCCGCAACCAAGCATGGCGGCGGAGGGCCACAGAACTCGCCATAGCGCGGGCGAGAGAATCAGAGACATCCAAGGCCGAACGGAGAATAAATGCAGCTAACTCCCGACCAGCCAGCACATGGTGCCGCAGATCAGCGTGGACACCTTCGTGGGAGGTGCGAGACAGAAGGGACTCCGCGGAATCCCATAGGTCAGAGTTAGGTGTGTTGAGCGCGCGCAGAGCAGCACTAGTGGAAGCGAAAATGTTACGCCCCCAGGAGTCCAACCACCGGGCCTCCCGTGACGGAGGGAGCAACACTGAAGGCAAGGAAGGGAAAGCAGTCTGCAGGACAGGGCCCTGGGCAGATGGGTGGTAAAAAAAAAGGCAGACTGGATCGTGCAGGGCAGGACGGTGGCGGTGGAGGAGCGGCTGAGGCACCGGATCCCCCGTAGCAGGACGCCCCCAGGCCCCCAGAAGAGAGTTGTGGAGCGAAGCTTCAAACGGAAGAAGCGGTTCCCCTCCACCAGAGCCCTGGTGGAGAACCTCCAACAAGTGATCCGTTGGGAGTGGAGCGACTGGGTTGCCCATTTGCAAAACGCCGGTGGCCGTGGAGATGGCCCGGACAAAGGTTACACTCACCTCTGTGGGGCGACGTGGGGGAGAGAGCAACTCTTCCGTGGGCGAAGGCTGCAAACTAAGCCGCCCGTCCCCATGCCCTGCCGGAGGAAGAAACGGCCAGCCCCTGTAGGATGGAGGACCCACGGACGAGTGAGGTGCCTGAGGGTTCTCCGGAGAAGGCGGAGAAGCCTGCGGGGCAACCAACTGCAAGGTGCGGAAGAGCGGGTCCGGGGGCTGTGGACGCGGAGACGGCATAGAACCCGCCCCGGAAGCCGCCGGGGAAAAGGCAACGATGCGGCGTCCAGTCTCCGGTGAAGAGGACACCAGGAGATGACAACCCTCCGGAGAGGAAGGGACATCCGGAGAAGAGTCGACGCTCCGATGCCGGGACGGCGCCGGAGAGTCTGCCATGGGCACCGGTGTGTCCTCGATCGGAGCCGAAGTGTCCACCAGGGGTGCCGGGTCGACCTCCACCACCACATGCATCCTAGGAGAAAGGGGCGGGGTCGGAGCCGAAGCGGCCAATGAACGGCGCCGAAAAGGCACCGGCTCGACCTCCGACGAGGCAGCCGCCTGCGCAGAGGTCCGAGAGGGACTCGGGGAGGCCTCCCCGGGTCCCGGCCTCCACCCGTGGCGCCGACAGGGCCGGGGAGGAAAGCCGTCGGCACCGGAAAGGCGTCGGCTCGGCCTCCAGTAAGACAGCCGCCTGCCCAGAGGACCGAGGGGGACTCGGGGACGAGCCGTGAGTCCCGGCGACCTCCTGCGACACCACAGGGAACCCCGCGGAGTTTTGCGGCGAGGCAGGGACGCCGTGGGCCGAAGAGGGGAACCCCGTAGGGCCGCACCTCGACGACACCACACCTCCAAAACCTGAAGCCGAACGCATCAGCGCCGGGGGCGAATCCGCCGGCGAGTCCGCGGAAGGCCCGCGCATGGCGAGGGATCCGCGGACGTCTCAGGAAGAGGAGGGGGGCCCAAAGAAGCCTGCAGAGCCGTAGCGTAGGCCTTCATTTGGGCCCTTGTCACCCCAACGCCAGGAAACGGCGGATAGGGTGGCGACAGGCGAGGGCGCACGTCCCGAGAGGAACCCGCGCCCTCAGCAGATCGAGGACAGGTCCTCGGTGACAAGCTGCAAGACTTACCGGCGGGCGAGCGACGCCCGTGGGACCTCGGTGAAGGACTATGCCACAACCGGAATCGGCGGCTTCTGGACCCTTCCGAGGTAGGGGCCGGACGCGGTGACGAGACCGATCTGGACAAGCGGGCCGAAAGCAGCTTCATCCGGCGCTCCCGCCGGGACTTCGGCTTGAGATGCTGACAAGCGTCGAAGTCCGTAGAATTATGGTGCTCGCCCAAACACCACTTTCAGATCGGGTGAGGGTCCGTCGCCGACATCTGACGCGTACAAGAAGCACACGTCTTGAAACCCGAAGGCATTGCACACTGTTCCCAATGCAAAGGCGTTAAAAGAGGCCTGAAAACAGGTCAAGGGAACTCACTCCGGATCCGCGTTGCACGCGGAAAAGAAGGAAACTGACGTCAGCGCGCCGGGGTGGGACTTATATGACCTCGCTGACGTCACGTCCGCGGACAGCGTCAGGGCAGAGTCGTGTGGTGCCGCCCCTCCCGGCGCGCAGGGATGCTGTGGCAAAAAAAATTCCGGATCCAGTCTCACGCCTGGGGATAATTCTACGTTAAGGAATCTGCGGCTAGTAGTCTCTATCAGATATAACACGTGATGAGAAACGCAGTCTGGAACAAGTGTTTCTTTATCAATATGTCAAGGCCATCAAGAAACATCCTCATGATTATCGGAGAGGCTGAAACATGTCGACCAGCACTTAGGGGATATTGAAGACCCAATTTTCATCTTCAGTATATCCCCGCTTTTGTTTTTAAACGTGTCCTAGGACCCTATGAATAAAGCATTTCCCGTTGGGGCATCCTAGAGACATTTTTAACTTCACCACTTTTTGAGCACACACCTCACTGTCAAATCAAAAAAACCCGCTCCGCTGTAACTCAGGCGTCGAAGCACAGCTAGGTTGCACTCGGCAGCCCAGCTGGGAACCCGATGATGAAGCATGCCACCAACTAGGTTGGTGGGTGAGGGTTCTTCTTACAAATCCATTGGATTTTTGTACTCTGGTGCGCTGCACTGAGTCGATAAAACTAAAGGATTAATTAGAGGGTCCGTCCACGTTGTTGTATCTATTATCATTCAGGGGAAGAGGACACACCCCGCTGCCCTTCCTCGCTCTCCCTTTGATTTCTACATTCCTAAAACTATGTCAGAGGTGTTCATCCCTGATAACTTTTTCATATTTATGGACCACCCCATGACCTCTTAGAGAGAGAGAGGTCCTTCATCCCAGATTATCCCGCAAGATAGCGTCCGAAGACTATCATTGTTACTGCCGGCATTTAGAGAAGCTGATGCATTCTACCTGAAGCGGATAAGAGCCAAGTCCACGAGGAGAGCTGCTACTGCAGCACGTGTTTGCCTTTTGCAGGGAACACTTCCTCCACGACTCTTCTGATAACGAAGCTAGAGATGTCAACCAGGTATGTAGTGCGTCGCTTCTCCGCAAGAATGCCAAGTTTGCAAGCTGCTCTAATAAATGCTCTCCTAGGGTAGCACATACAAATAGGTTTTGGGTGTTAGTCTTTTAGTTAGAGGACATTTTAACTGTGTCAGAAATTTTCCTTTTATTCTCGTTGTGTGCAACGTTACTCCTTGCGCTTATTATGATATCCTGTGTGATTATTTTAGATGTACAAAGAAACAGGTTCACCCTGTTGTAATAAATACTTTTAGTTAAAAATATCTATTCTTCTCAGTACTGTGTGACTGTGAAGAACAAACTAGGTTTACTGTTACCACGATGCACCTGATTCCCCTTCGGGGACTGTTAGTAACCCAAAAGCAAATGATTTCACTTCAACTATGTATTGAGTGGAGTTTTGGGGGACAAGGACCCGTCCTTCACATTCAGCGCTGGTGCATTGAAATAAGTTCATCTAGGTCACCCGTGGGTGGGAAAGCAAACCTTGTAACCTATGCCAGAGTCGTAACTTACGCAACAAAGATTGATACAGCAACGGCAAAAAAAATCAAGCAGAGCAGAAAACTGTGCCCCGAGTAAAGCTGAGACAGAACAAACAACATAACTACAGATAACTTTGCCTGGAAGAGGTCCAGCTGCAGAGTATCCCATCAAACCATAAATTTCTCCCAACAACAGGCACATACAGTTTTTGCCAAGGGACGCCAAGATGATGTCAACCACCTCTGGAGGAAGGTTGAAGGAGTTTAGCTGTCACCGTTCAATCTCCAAATATGACAGTGGAGAATGTGAAGGCCTGGGTGCAGAATCCTGCTGTTGCGAACAGCAGAGCCATCCGGAGGGGCGGTGCGATCAGAGGACAGATGCTCAAGCCCATGAGCTTTGAATACCAAATTCTCTGTGCCAAGTCCGGGGCCACTAGGATGACTTGGGCATGGTCAGTTGTGATCTTCTTCAGCACTTGGAGCAGGAGTGGTTTTGGAGGAAAGGCATACAGAAGTCCCGACTTCCGCTAGAGGCAGAACGCGCCTGAACGACAGACGCTTTGGAAACTCCAAAATGCAGAAGTGTTATTGTTGTGCGGTCTTGCCGTGGCGAACAGATCGAGCCAAGTTTCTCCCCATTCACGGAAGAAACCTTTTGCCACCTCCAGGTGTAACTGCCACTCGTGTTCGGCTAGGCACCAATGGTTGAACTCGTCTGCCCTGGCATTTAATGATCCTGCCTGATGGTTCACCATCAGGAAAATTCCTTGGTGGCCAGCCATTTTCCAGAGGCTCAGGGCCTCCTGGCACAGGGTGCGTGACCCCACCCTGTCCTGATTGATGCAATACCACATGACAGGGGTGTTGCCCATGAGCACCTAAACCAGCTTCTCTTTGATGGATGAAAGAAGGCTTTCAACACCAAGCAGGTGGCTCTCAGCTCCAGAAGGGTGATATGGAGTCAGGACTCCGCCAGAGATCAGCGGCCTCTGATCTCCACCTCTCCAGATGGTCGTCCCAACTAAGAAGCGATGCAACAATCACCATTGTCAGCTCTGGGTGGGAAAGAAAGAGGGGTCTACCACAGACCCAATCACAGTCCAGTAACCATCCCTGCAGATCTTTTGCAGTCCACTTCAAAATCTGAACGTGATCAGAGAGGTCCTCATGATGTTGCACCCACTGGAACTCCAGATTCCACTGCAGAGCCCACAAATGCCACCTGGGGTGCTCGACCAGCAGGATACAGGAGGCCATCAGTCCCAGCAGCCTCAGAGTCTACCTCACTGAAATCCAGGACCGAAGCTAAAAGATCAGTACCATAGCCTGAATGTCCTGGGCTCTCTTTCCCAGGAATAAGAAAGAAACCGAACCTTGCCCAGAATGGCTCCAATGAAGGGGAGCATCTGAGAAGGAGCCAGGTGTAACTTCAGCATATTGATAGTGAACCCCAAAGATGACAGGTGGTTCGCAGTAGTCTGGAGGTGGTTGACAACTGTTTGGGGTGAGTTCACCTTCAACAGCCAGTCGTCTAGGTAAGGGAAAACTAGCACCCCTGACCTCCGAAGAGGCGCTGCCACCATCACTTTTGTGAACACCTGAGGGGCACTGGTGAGACCAAAGGGGAGCACAGCAAACTGAAAATGCTCCGGTCCCACCACAAAGCGCAGGAAGCGCCGATGGGTTTATAGGACGAGTATATGGAAATAGATGTCCTGCAGGTCCAAAGCAACCATCCAGTCTCCAGGGTTGAGGGCAATCAAGACCTGGGCCAGTGTGAACATTTAGAATTTTTCCTTCTGGATAAAGTCATTCTAAGGGCGCAGGTCTAAAATAGGCAGGAGGCCTCCATCCTTCTTGGGCACCAGACAGTAGTGCCAGAATCCTGAGTGGTTATTCACACAAAAAAAACTAAAATATATTTGAATCACGGCAAGGGGACCCGTTTGCCACACCAACACGTGTGTTATCACTTCTTTAGGTACAAAAATATTAATTGCCCACTTCAAATGGCTAGCCACTAAGATAAGCCATTCATAATTCAAATTTCATAAAAATAGTAGAGAGGCAATTTCAAAGAATACATAAGTAAAGGCTAAATGCTACATTATTGACAGTAACAGATGAACCGAGAGGTTTTTTCCTTGATTTTTGTGATTCTTTATTCAGTTTTCTGATTGAAAAAAACAGTTCAGCCAAGCCAATGCGTTTCGCCCAGTTATAGGCTTCTTCAGGGCTGTAAACACGACTGACATTAATTACTAGTGCAAATATTATGATTTATTTTCAGGCACTACATATACCAAAACAATACAACACATAACGAACAAGTTACTTACCTTCGGTAACGATATATCTGTAGGAAACATTAGTAGTGATAGATTCCTTACCTTAGAATACCCCCAGGCGTCAGACTGGATCCGGAAAGTTTTCGTCAGCAGTACTTCTGCGCGTCGGTAGGGGCGTCGTGCAGCTCCGCGTCAGTCGTTGGCGTTGTGGTCGCCGAGATGACGTCGCGGGCGCTACTTGGACGCCGCCCACGCGCGCTGACGTCAGTTCTGTACACGACTTTCCGCGCCAGGAACGCAGAGCCATGCAAGATATTGACCACTGGTGCATTGAATCTAGGGCCCTGAAAGGGATGACCTTAACCCTAGAAATCAGTTCGCAGAACGGGGAGGATGGGTGGGGCGGTAAGGAATCTATCACTACCAATGTTTCTTACAGATATATCGTTACCGAAGGCAAGTAACTTGTTCATCTGAAAGAAACACATAGTGATAGATTCCTTACCTTAGAATAGATACCCCAGCAATACCAACCCCGGTGGTGGGTCTGCGAACTAAGATCACACCAGAAAGTCACGGAGAACAGAACGGCCAAAGAAGCCGTCTCTCCGGACTTGGCTGTCCAGGCAGTAATGCTTGGTAAACGTGTGCAGCGAGGCCCACGTGGCTGCCTGACATATGTCTTGCAGGGGGACACCACGTCCCAATGCAGTAGTGGCTGCAGTAGCTCTGGTGGAATGAGCACGCAGCCCCACCGGAGGTTCTTTTTTAGCCAAAGAGTAACAGGCTTTGATACACAAGACAACCCAGCGGGAGATGGTTCTCTTATGGACCGCCCTACCTTTCTTGGTGCCAACGTAGCCAACAAAAAGCTGGTCATCCACCCGGAACTGCTGTGTGCGGTTGAGATAAAAAGAAAGCGCACATTTTGGGTCCAGACGGTGGAGCCGCTCTTCCTCTCTGGAAGGATGCAGAGGCGGAAAAAAGGTGGGCAAGGTAATAGTCTGCCCAATGTGAAAGGCCGTAACCACTTTTGGCAAAATGGAAGGACGGGGCCTGAGCACAACCTTGTCCGGATGGACTGAAAGGAAAGGCGGCTTACAGGAAAGAGCCTGGAGCTCACTCACTCGCCTGGCGGAAGTGATGGCCACCAGGAAGGCAGTCTTTAACGTCAAAAGACGAAGAGGACAGTTGTGAAGGGGCTCAAAGGGAGCGCACATCAAGTACGTCAGAACCAGATTCAACTCCCACTGAGGCATCACGAAAGGAATAGGGGGAAAAAGGTGTGTAATGCCTTTAAGAAACCTATTTACAACAGGGGACTTGAAAAGAGAGGGCTGATCAGGGAGCCTGAGAAAGGCCGAAATAGCAGAAAGGTAGCCCTTGATAGTGCCCAGAGCAGAGCCCTGCTGGGCCAAAGAAAGAAGGAACAGTAGAACCTCAGAAAGGGGATCCACAGCCTTTGCTGTGCACCATGCCACAAATTTGTTCCACCTGCAGGCGTATACCACTTTAGTAGAGGGACGCAGGCTGCCAGAATAACGTCACAAACTTCAGGAGGCAAGTCGAAGGGAATCAACTGCCGCCGCTCAATCTCCACGCAAAGAGGTGGAGGCTGGACAGGTTCGGGTGGAGGACCGTCCCCTGCTGCTGCAACAGAAGATCCTCCCGAAGAGGCAGTCTGATCGTGGGATCCGTGCTCATACCGAGTAGCTCGGGATACCATACTCTTCGAGCCCAGTCCGGAGCCACAAGAATGACTTTGGCCCGGTCGCGCCTGATCTTCTTCAGCACTCTGGGCAGAAGTGGTATAGGCGGAAAGGCGTACAACAGACCACAACTCCACTTGCGACGAAAAGCGTCGCCGAGCGAGTGCCGCCTTGGAAATTCCAACGCGCAGAACTGATGACATTGCGCGTTCTCTTCGGTGGCGAATAGATCTAACCAAGGCTCTCCCCACTGCTGAAAGAGACCTTGCGCCACCTCCGAGTGAAGACGCCATTCGTGATCGAGCATGCACCTGCGACTGAGTTCATCCGCCCTGGCATTCAGAGAACCTGCCATGTGTTGAACCACCAGGGACATGCCCTGATGCTCCAGCCATGTCCAGAGACGCAGAGCCTCCTGACAGAGGGTCCACGACCCCACCCCGCCTTGTTTGTTGCAGTACCACATGGCGGTGGTGTTGTCTGTGAACACCTGCACTACTCTCCCCTTGACAGAGGGAAGGAATGCTTTCAGTGCAAGTCTGATCGCCCGCAGCTCCAAAAGGTTGATATGGAGCCGGGACTCCGCCGGAGACCAGAGGCCTCTGATCTCCGCCTCTCCCATGTGGCCGCCCCATCCCAGGAGGGATGCATCCGTCACCACTGTGAACTCCGGTTGGGGAAGGGAGAGGGATCTGCCGTTGACCCAATGCCGGTCCGTGAGCCACCTCTGCAATTGTTGTGCAGTGCCCTCCGAGATCTGGACGTGATGGGACAGGTTCCCCTGATGCTGCGCCCACTGGAACTTCAGGTCCCACTGCAGAGCCCACATATGCCACCTGGCATGATTGACCAGCAGGATGCAGGAGGCCATGAGGCCCAGCAGCCTCAGAGTCACTTTGACCGAAACCCAGGACAAGGGCTAAAAGATGGGAATCAGAGCCCGAATGTCCCGGACTCGCTGGTCGGGAGGATAGACCCGAAACTGCGCCGTATCCAGAACCGCTCCGATAAAGAGGAGCTTCTGGGAGGGACTCAGGTACGACTTCGGCACATTGATGGAGAACCCCAGCAAGTGCAGGAGGTCGGCCATAGTCTGGAGGTGGGAGACGACTGTCTGGGGCGAGCCCGCCTTCAACAACCAGTCGTCGAGATAGGGGAAGACTGAGACCCCTGATCTGCGCAGATGAGCTGCGACCACCGCCATCACCTTGGTGAACACCCGAGGGTCGCTGGTAAGGCCAAAGGGGAGCACGGTAAACTGAAAGTGCTCGTGGCCCACCATGAACCGCAGGTAACGCCTGTGGGCTGGCAGGACGGGGATGTGGAAATATGCGTCCTGCAAGTCCAGCGCCACCATCCAGTCGTGTGGGTCGAGAGCAGACAAGACCTGAGCTAGAGTGAGCATCTTGAACTTCTCCTTGCGGAGGAAGCGATTGACGTTCCGGAGGTCCAAGATAGGACGCAGGCCTTTGTCCTTCTTAGGCACCACAAAGTAGTGGGAATAACAACCACGACCTACTTCGTGCGTCGGAACGCACTCGATGGCCCCCTTGGCCAAGAGGGCCGCAACTTCCTGCTGAAGAAGCACCAAGTGATCCCCTGACATGCAGTGGTATTGAGGCGGCATGGCTGGGGGGTAGTCTCGAAGGGGAGGGAATAGCCCCTTCGGACTATCTCTAAAGCACAAGTTACTAACTTGTGTAACGATATATCTGTAAGAGACAGTAGTTAGTGACAGATTCCTTACCTTAGAATATCCCCAGGCGTCAGGCTGGATCCGGAAAGTTTTTGCGTAGCAGTACCCTTGCGCGTCGGTAGGCGGCGTCGTGCGGCTCCGCGTCCGTCGTCGGCGTCGTGATCGCCGGGATGACGTCGCGGGCAGTACTTAGGCGCCGCCCCTGCGCGCTGACGTCAGTTCTGTACACGACTTTCCGCGCCAGGAACGCAGAGCCATGCAAGAAGCTGACATAGGTGTCTGAAAAATACTAGGGCCCTGAAAGGGATGTCCTTAACCCTAGAAATCAGTTCGCAGAACGGGGAGGATGGGTGGGGCGGTAAGGAATCTGTCACTAACTACTGTCTCTTACAGATATATCGTTACACAAGTTAGTAACTTGTGCATCTGAAAGAGACACGTTAGTGACAGATTCCTTACCTTAGAATAGATACCCCAGCAATACCAACCCCGGTGGTGGGTCTGCGAACAAAGATCAGACAAGGAAGTCCTGGAGGACAGAACGGCCAAAGAAGCCGTCCCTCCGGACCTGACTGTCAAGGCAGTAATGCTTTGTAAACGTGTGCAGCGAGGCCCACGTAGCTGCCTGACAGATAACCGGCAGCGGAACACCGCGGCCCAAGGCCGTGGTAGCAGCCGTTGCCCTGGTGGAATGGGCACGCAGCCCAACAGGAGGCTCCTTTTTAGCCAAAGAATAGCAGGTCTTGATGCACAAGGTAACCCAGCGGGAGATGGTCCTCTTGTGCACCGCCCGACCTTTTTGGCGCCCACGTAGCCAATAAAGAGCTGGTCATCCACCCGGAAGTGTTTTGTGCGGTCAATATAGAAAGAGAGCGCACGTTTTGGGTCCAGACGGTGGAGCCTCTCTTCCTCTCTGGAAGGATGCGGAGGCGGAAAGAAGGTGGGCAAAGTGATGGTCTGCCCAATGTGGAAAGCAGTAACCACCTTTGGCAAGAAGGACGGACGCGTCCGAAGAACAACCTTGTCTGGATGAACAGACAGAAAGGGAGGTTTGCAAGATAGAGCCTGGAGCTCACTCACCCGCCGAGCGGAGGTGATGGCCACCAGAAAGGCTGTCTTCAGAGTCAGAAGACGAAGAGGACAGTTATGTAGAGGCTCAAAGGGAGCGCACATTAAAAGGTAAGAACCAAGTTTAAGTCCCACTGAGGCATCACAAACGGAACAGGAGGGAAGAGGTGAGTAATGCCTTTTAAGAACCTGTTAACAACAGGGGACTTGAAAAGGGAGGGCTGATCAGGGAGCCTGAGGAAGGCCGAGATAGCACAAAGATAACCCTTGATGGTACCCAGGGCAGAACCCTGTTGGGCCAGAGAGAGAAGGAACAGAAGGACCTCAGAAAGAGGGGCAGAAAGGGGATCCACAGCCTTTGCTGTGCACCATGCCACAAATTTGTTCCACCTGCAGGCGTATACCACCTTAGTGGAGGGACGCCTGGCTGCCAGAATCACATCACAAACTTCGGGAGGCAAGTCGAAAGGAATCAACTGCCGCCGCTCAATCTCCACGCAAGCAGGTGTAGACTGGACAGGTTCGGGTGGAGGACCGTCCCCTGCTGCTGCGACAGAAGATCCTCCCGAAGAGGCAGACGGATCGGGGGATCTACGCTCATATTGAGTAGCTCGGGATACCAAACTCTTCGAGCCCAGTCCGGAGCCACAAGAATGACTTGGGCCCGGTCGTGCCGAATCTTCTTCAACACTCTGGGTAGAAGTGGTATAGGCGGAAAGGCGTACAATAGACCGCAACTCCACTCGTGACGAAAAGCGTCGCCGAGCGAGTGCCGCCTTGGAAATTCCAACGCGCAGAACTGATGACATTGCGCGTTCTCTTCGGTGGCGAATAGATCTAACCAAGGCTCTCCCCACTGTAGAAAGAGTCCTTGCGCCACTTCCGAGTGAAGACGCCATTCGTGATCCATCATGCACCTGCGGCTGAGGTTCGTCCGCCCTGGCGTTCAGGGAACCTGCCAGGTGTTGAACCACCAGGAACATGCCCTGGTGTTCCAGCCATGTCCAGAGGCGCAGAGCCTCCTGACAAAGGGTCCACGACCCCACCCCGCCTTGTTTGTTGCAGTACCACATGGCAGTGGTGTTGTCTGTGAACACCTGCACTACCTTCCCTTTGACAGAGGGAAGGAATGCCTTGAGTGCAAGTCGGATCGCCCGGAGCTCCAGAAGGTTGATATGGAGCCGGGACTCCGCCGGAGACCAGAGGCCTCTGATCTCCGCCTCTCCCATGTGACCGCCCCATCCCAGAAGGGACGCGTCCGTCACAACTGTGTGCTCTGGCTGGGGAAGGGAGAGGGATCTGCCCATGACCCATTGCCGGTTCGAGAGCCACCACTGCAACTGTTTTGCAGTCCCCTCCGAGATCTGGACGTGATCGGACAGGTCGCCCTGGTGCTGCGCCCACTGGAACTTCAGGTCCCACTGCAGAGCCCGCATATGCCATCTGGCATGAGTGACCAGCAGGATGCAGGAGGCCATGAGGCCCAGCAGCCTCAGGGTCATCCGTACCGAAACCCAGGATAAGGGCTGAAAGATCGGAATCATAGCCTGAATATCCCGGACTCGCCGTTCGGGAGGATAGGCCCGAAACTGCGTCGTGTCCAGAACTGCTCCGATGAAAAGGAGCTGTGGAGAAGGAATCAGATGCGACTTTGGCACATTGATGGAGAACCCCAGCGAGTGCAGGAGTTCGGCCGTAGTCTGGAGGTGGGAGACAACTGCCTGGGACGAGCCCGCCTTCAGCAGCCAGTCGTCGAGGTAGGGGAAGACTGAAACCCCTGCCCGGCGCAGATGAGCTGCGACCACCGCCATCACTTTCGTGAACACCCGAGGGCACTGGTAAGGCCAAAGGGGAGCACGGTGAACTGAAAATGCTCGAGGCCTACCGTGAACCGAAGGTAACGCCGGTGGGCCGGCAGGACGGGGATGTGGAAATAGGCGTCCTGCAAGTCCAACGCTACCAACTAGTCTCCGGGGTCGAGGGCAGTCAAGACCTGAGCTAGGGTGAGCATCTTGAACTTCTCCTTCCGGAGGAAGCGATTGACGTTCCGGAGGTCCAAGATAGGACGCATGTCCTCCTTGTCCTTTTTGGGCACCAGAAAGTAGTGGGAGTAGCAACCACGCCCTACTTCTGGGGTCGGAACATGCTCGATGGCCCTCTTGGCCAAGAGGGCCGTGACTTCCTTCTGTAGAAGCACCAAGTGATCCCCTGACATGCGGTGGAATTGAGGTGGCATGGCTGGGGGGTGGTCTCGAAGGGGAGGGAGTAGCCCCTTTGGACAATGTCCAAGACCCACTTGTCCGAGGTGATGGGACGCCAGTGGTGAAGGTGATGGCGGACCCTGCCCCCGACTGGCGTGCTGTGCACCTGAAAGGAGGGACTAGGAGGGCTTGGAGGCCGCGGACGGGTTGGAGGTGGTGGCCTGACCCGCACGCTGGTTGCCCGAACCGCCACGGCGGTATCCACGTCCTCGGCCACGCGAAGGCGCTTGCTGCGCGGGCCGTTGGCCGGGCTGTGGACGTGACTGGGCGCCCCTTCCGTGGCCACGAAAGGGGCGAAAAGCAGACGTTTGCGGAGGGCGCACAACAGCAAGGCCCAGGGACTTAGCAGTAGCCCGTGAATCCTTGAAACGCTCCAGCGCATGGTCCGCCTTTGAACCAAAGAGACCGACTCCATCAAAGGGCATGTCCATGAGAGTATTCTGGACATCCCCTGAAAAACCAGTGGTTCTCAGCCAGGCGTGGCGACGCAGCGCCACCGTCGTTGCAAGCGATCTGCCCAGCGAGTCGGCGGTATCAAGGCCACAGCGGATGGTATACTTAGCCGCATCACGCCCTTCCGCAATAGCGCGGGTAAGCAGTGTCTGGACCTCCTCAGAACACTGCGGCAAAACATCAGCCACCGAATCCCACAGGGAGTGGGTGTATCGGCCCAAGAGGCAAGCGGTATTAACAGACCGCAAGCCAGCACTGGAGGAAGAGAAAGCCTTCTTCCCAAAGTGATCCAGGCGCTTGGATTCCCTATCCGGAGGGGCGGTAGGGAAGGCTGTTTGGGAGGCAGAGGCTTGGACAACCAAGCTCTCAGGGGTGGGGTGTTGGGAGAGAAACAGGGGGTCGCCCGGAGCCGGGCGATGGCGTCGGGCCACGTTCCTATCCACAGGAGCCCCTGTGGTGGGTTTGGACCAGGCACCCAAAAGAACGTCAGTGAGTGCATCGTTGAACGGCAGCACAGGCTCCGAAGAGGAGGCCGCCGGCTGAAGCACGTCAGTCAGGAGGTTAGTCCTGACGGCCACTGTAGGCAACTGGAGATTTAAGGCTCCAGCAGCTCCTACGCAACACCGTTGCAAAATTAGCCCCCTCCTCCGTTGCCACGGGAGGAGACAGCATGCCAGAGTCGGGGGAGGTATCCAGCCCACTGGCATCCCCAAGTTCCTCAACCCAGTCCGGGTCAAACTCGCACTGTTGTGTGAGAGGGTCGTCAGACCCCTCCCAGCTCTCCTGGTCCTCCTCAGGTTGAAAAGATGGAGGAGGAGGGACATAAGGGACCCAAGGCCTCATCGGCGCCGGAACCGGCGTCGGGCGGCGCCGGTCCGGCTCCATGTCCGGACCCGGGAGAACCGGGGAACGACGCCGCCCGGAGCCCCGGACGGCGTCGGAAACGGCACCGGGGACATCGGCGTCGGCGGAGGCGTGGTTAGGTCAACCGGCGTCGATGGAGGTTGCGGCACCACCGGAACCGGGGTCGAGGCCGGGGCCGGAGCCGAGGCCGGGACGAAGGCTGGTGGGACAGGCGACGCCGGGACCGGAGTCGACGGCGGCGCCGGAGCAACCCCATCTGGGCCCGCGGGGCCCGAAGGCGCACCGGAGGGACCTTGAGGCCCGAAGAGGCGGGCCATGGCCGACAGGAATTTCTGTACCTTGGCCGGAGTCGCCCCCGAACCCGGGAAGGACGGGTATGCGGGGGCAACTCGACAGGCACGTCCGGGGCCGCGGGGCGGGGACGGTGCCGACAGGGACCTCAGCCGAGTCGCGCGACCGGCGAGGCGAAGTCTTAGAGCGATGACGCCGCTTAGACTTCTTGTGCTTCGACTTACCGGAGGAGCGCGAAGACTTGGATTCCGACGAACGGCGGGGACTCCGCGTCCGGCCCCTCGACCTCTCCCGGGACCGGGGCTTGCTGCGGCGCGGAGCCGACTGCCGGACTTCAAGGAGCTTTCGAGACCGCTCTCGCAAAGCCTTCGGATGAAGTTTCCGGCAGTCAGGGCACGACTTCGTGTCGTGGCCTCGGCCGAGGCAGAAGAGACACTCGAGGTGGGGGTCCGTGATGGACATCATACGACCACATACCTCGCAGGGCTTAAAGCCGGGCATCCCTACGACACCTTAGGAGTCGTGAAGACTCGTTGAAGAGAACAGTGAAAAATTTCACAAAAAGATAGTCAAAAAGTGACTAGGGCACTGCTCTTCCCGGATCTGCGCTTACTGGCGCGGAAAAAGAAGAACTGACGTCAGCGCGCAGGGGCGGCGCCTAAGTACTGCCCGCGACGTCATCCCGGCGATCACGACGCCGACGACGGACGCGGAGCCGCACGACGCCGCCTACCGACGCGCAAGGGTACTGCTACGCAAAAAACTTTCCGGATCCAGCCTGACGCCTGGGGATATTCTAAGGTAAGGAATCTGTCACTAACGTGTCTCTTTCAGATACCCACCTGTCCGAAGTGATGGTGCGCCAGTGGGGGAGGTGATGGCGGAGCCTGCCGCCCACTGGCGTTTGATGGGCCTGAAAGTTCGGACTAGGAAGGTTTTGAGGCAGAGGTGGTGGTGGTGGTGGTGGTGGTCTGACCCGCCCGCTGGCCCCTTTGTCCGCCACAGCAGAAACCGCGTCCGCGCTGGGATGACTGTTGCGCCGGCCGGTGGCTCTGTTGCGAACGCTGCGGGCGCCCCTTCCTGTGCCACGAAAGGAGCGAAAAGCAGCGAAAAGCGGAAGGCGGAGGAGGGCGGACTGCCGAGAGTCCTAAGGACTTGGCCGTAGCCCGTGAGTCCTTAAACCGCTCCAACGCGCTGTCCGCCTTGTCGCCGAAGAGGCGACGGCCATCAAAGGGCATGTCCATAAGGGTGTTTTGGACATCCCCTGAAAATCCAGTAGTCCTCAACCAGGCGTGACGGCGAACCGCTACCGTCGTTGCAATGGATCTGCCCAGTGAGTTGGCGGTGTCTAGACCACAACGGATCATGAACTTGGCTGCGTCTCTCCCCTCTGCAACAGCCTGGGCGAGAGTAGGCCGGGCCTCCTCCGGACACTGAGACAGCACGTTCGCCACCATATCCCACAGACAGTGGGAATAACAGCCCAAGAGGTATGCAGTGTTCACGGACCGCAGCGCTGAGCTGGTGGAAGAGAAAATCTTCTTCCCAAACTGATCCAGCTTCTTGGATTCCCTATCCGGTGGTGCGGAAGGGAAGGCGGTTGGGGAAGCAGAGGCTTGGACAACCAAGCTCTCGGGGGTGGGATGTTGGGAGAGGAAAATGGGGTCACCCGGAGCCGGGCGATGGAGCCGGGCGATGGCGTCGGGCCACGTTCCTATCCACAGGAGCCCCTGTGGTGGGCCTGGACCAAGTGCCCAAAAGAACGTCCGAAAGGGCTTCATTAAAGGGCAGCAGCGGCTCCGCGTAAGTAGCTGCTGGCTGAAGCACCTCTGTCAGGAGGTTAGTCCTGACGGCCACAGTAGGGAGCTGGAGGTGTAGGGCCTCCGCCGCCCTACGCAACACCACTGCATAACTTGCTCCCTCCTTCGTAGCCACGGTAGGAGGAGACAGCATGCCAAGGTCTGGTGAGGTATCCAGACCACTGGCGTCCCACAATTCCTCAGCCCAGTCCTGTTCAGACTCGCAGGCTGCAGCGAGAGGGTCGTCCGACCCCTCCCAGTCCTCCCCTTGCTCCTCAGGCTGTTCAACAGGCCGAAAATAAGGAGCAGGGACATGGGGATAGAAATCCCCAAACGGCGTCGAGAACGGCATCGACCGACGCCGGACCGACGCCGCGTCCACTTCGGGGCTGAATCTGAGGTCGACGTCGTCCCGAGGAGCGGGCGGCGTCAGGATCGGTGCCGGTGGGGTCGGTGGAGGTGTAACGAGGTCAACCGGCGTCGACCGGGATCCAGGCCTGGATCCAAGGGTGTCCTGCGGCGCCGGAGCAGACAGCGGGGCCGGAGCCGCCCGCGAGGAAATGCGAGGACACCCATGTGGTACCGCGGGGCCCGAAGGCGCACCGGTGGGACCAGACGGCCCAAAGAGGCGAGCCATGGCCGACAGGAAGTCCTGTATCTGGGCCGGAGTCGCCAACGACCCCGGGAAGGGCGGGTAGTCGGGCGGCGACTCCATGGACTCCGCCGGAGCCGCGGGGGGGCACCACCCGTACCCTCAGCCGCGTCGCGCGACCGGCGAGGGGAAGTCGGAGAACGATGACATTTCTTCGACTTCTTGTGCTTCGCCTTACCTGACCCCGAGTGCGAAGACTTCGATCCCGACGATCGCCGATGACTCCGCGCACGGTCCTGCGACCTCCCTCTGGACCGGGACCTCTCACGGCGCGGAGCGGACTGCCGGGCTTCAAGCAGCTTTCGGGACCGCTCCCGCAAAAACTTCGGCGCCATGGACCGGCAGTCGGGGCACGACTTGGGGTCGTGGTCGCGCCCCAGGCAGAAGAGACACACGCGGTGCGGGTCCGTCACCGACATCATCCGATGACAGTCCTCGCAGGACTTAAAACCGGGCATCCCTAACTGCACCAGGAGTCGAAGCGACTCGAAAAAAGGTGAGAAAAAGATCTAAAAAAACTTAGTAAAAAAAGACTAGGGGTACCGCTCTCTCTGGATCTGCGCTTGCTGGCGCGGAAAAAGAAAGAACTGACGTCAGCGCGCGTGGGCGGCGTCCAAGTAGCGCCCGCGACGTCATCTCGGCGACCACGACGCCAACGACGGACGCGGAGCCGCACAACGCCCCTACCGACGCGCAGGGGTACTGCTGACGAAAACTTTCCGGATCCAGTCTGACGCCTGGGGATATTCTAAGGTAAGGAATCTATCACTATGTGTTTCTTTCAGATATTTGGAGTACAACAATTGTTGTGGAACAGTATTTTCTAAATACATTGAATCGCTAGCCCATGGGCTTTTTTCCATGTGGCGGGGGCAAGCTTTGTCACCTGGGATTGAAAATTAAAAGTATTGAATATAACACCAAGAGAGTACATACCATCAAACATTGCATACATTGTCAATCATGTCATGTTGTTTATGTAATTATTTGTGTTTGTGATAAAATCTATGTGGGCAGCACCACACGTACACTTAAAACACGCATCCAGGAACACCGTAGAGCATATCTGAATGGGGATGTTTCATACTCTCTAGTGTCACATCAATGTACTACTGGAACGAATAGGGCCAATTTCAAGTTTCATGCTATTGACCTAGCCCTCCCCAATCGGAGAGGAGGGGACAGAGAACTGTTCCTTCAACAATTAGAAGCAAAATGGATCTGTGAACTCAGATCGATGAATGAGAGACTCAATCTAGATAACGAGATTTATTATTTCTTGGAAAGGGCTTGTGAAATATAAATGGCCTACTGGTTCTGGAATGAAACACACTTTTCGAACGCATGATGAGACAGAGCTTCACCCCTATAACAGAACAATGAGTGGGAAACTCTATAGCACCGACGTTGGTCCTTTGCAGGTCAATTGGACAATGTTATTCTCATTTTGAGAAAACATATACATGTGTACAATTGGTGTTTGAGGCCCCACTACGTCTTCAAGTGGCTTTTGTTTTGGAATTTACTGCTTGCTTTTATAATGGTGTCACTTGGATTGGAATTTGGAAACTTAAATACATTGGTAAGATACTTAATACATCCAATTTGTGTAAGAAGGTAGGATAAAAGGGATCTTTCTAAAAAAGTTAAAAATACTTTTTTGACTGAATCTGGTTGATCAAAGAATACTCATATCAGGCTAATGAACAATAATGGATAATACATCGACCAGTAAAAAACATAATATGTGTCCTTGGGGTATCTTTATAGACCAACTCATAAACCGATTGGGTATGAAATACCGCGAGAGGATAAACAAGATCACATAAAAAGAACTATAAAGAATTGGGAACCGTAGGAAGAAACTGTCAATGTACGCAAGAGCAGAAGATAAAAGGGTCAGCGTTTCAGTACCTAAGATCCAGGAGTAGTGATATGCGTTCGTGAACGTAATACGATGGGATCTCATGGGAACTGCGTTAAGCAGTTGCAAATCTCATGGGCATTACATCACGCAGCCATAAATGAAACTTTGGGTTGACGGTCTAGTTGCTGTTGCCGCATATGGTATCTGGGTACTTAAGGTGTTCCGGGAATTATGGTGTCTTGACAAACATTGAAGGACGCCAGATACGAGCAGGTGTAATGACGAATGGCTGAACATGGGTGAGTGGCTAAGGGAGTCATAGGAGCTGACCGGGTTTAAACCTGAGTAATTCAGGAATAGGTTTGGGGATCATCAAGCCCTAAACATTTTTTATATATATACTTTTTTATCGTATCTCTTATATTTTACTATTCGGTGTTTAAAATGGAGCCGTGATGCAGGAGTATGGCAAAGTGTGTCGTGATATATAGAATGCGAATTGATTCACATATGCGGTATGAGATGGAATAGATTGAACAGCTAGTCAATTAATGAACAGCGGGAGGGAAACTATACCCGACCGAATGCAGCTCTGACTTTTTTCAAAGTAGAGTAGCACGTAGCCAAAACACCAAGACATCAGCCTAAAACCGTGAAAAGAGATACTGTCTAAAGACGATGGTATAACGCTACAACATGACCGGTAATAGGGTCTTTTTTTCAATAGATAGATGAGTACAAAACATTATATTTTGTTTCTCACGTATGTGGGGTAATGTTTATTTCCCCTTTCCCCATTTCCGTTTAGCCTCAGATACATAAATGAACAAAGAGAAACCAGTCTTACGGTATGTTATGTTAAAATTTCTTATAAAGCGCACGTACACCAATTGGTTTCTTGGCGCTAGACTTAAGGAAATGTTGGGGCCCCCTGTATTCAATTGTCTTTAGAACTAGTTGTACGCTTGGGTGAATAACCAAGTCTTAAGAAGCCTACGGAACCTTGTGAATTCAGTACAAGTTCTTATGTCCAAAGGAAGAGTGTTCCAAAAGCTGGGTGCCAATACTGCAAACCTGCAGCCTCCCATTCGTTTCCGTCTGTAGGGAGGAATGGCTAAGAGGTTCTTATGGGCAGAGCGTAGACTACGTGCAGGTACGTATTTCTGAACGAGTTTGGATATAAATTTTGGGCTAGCACCATACAGAGTTTTAAAGATAAGGCAACCAACCTTAAATGCACATCTTTGTGGGATGGGAAGCCAGTGTAGTTCTTTCATGGTGAGAGTGATGTGTTCCCATCTAGGTTGTTGGGATATCAGTCTGGCTGCCTGGTTCTGTACCAATTGCAGTCTCTTGGTGAGGTAGAGTGGTATGCCAAAATATAAGGAATTGGCATAATCCAGATGTGATATCACCATAGCTAGGACCACCTGGATTAAGGCTTCCCATGTGAGCAATCTCCTAATCTTTCTTATTTTCCTCAGTTGAAAAAAACAAGTGGAAGTTACTCCTCCTATCTGAGCTTTCATGGTGAGATCACTATTGATGATCACTCCCAAACTTTTGGCTGAGGAAGAAGTGTTGGGTGGGGAACCCAGTTCACTCGGCCAAAACTGTGCATTCCATGGGTTCAGGGGACCACCCAACAGAATCACTTCTGTTTTGTCCGGATTTAATTTTAGCTGGTTGTTATTCATCCAGTCGCAAATGTGCAACATTGTTGCCTGGAATTCAGATATCGACTCAGATGAGTTGTTGATAGAAAACACCAATTGCATATCATCTGCGTAGTTGTACGTGCATACTTTCCTGAATCTGAGGGAATGAAGGGAAGAAGATAGAGGTTGAATAGATGAGGAGACAACGAGGAGCCTTGTGGAACTCCACATGTCGTTGCCATTTTAGGTGCAGAGAACTGGGAGAGACGTATTGACTGAGTGCGTTCCTCTAAAAATGACTCAACCCAGCTAGATGCCCTCCCTTTGATGCCGGCAGTCCTGACACGGTCGATCAGAATACCATGATCGACCGTGTCAAATGCCGCAGACAGATCTAGTAGCACCAGGACCTGGGGAAGCCCTTGTCAACTTCTTTCCGAAGCGTGTCCAGAACAGTAAGTATCACTGCCTCAGTAGAATGGGCTGGGCGGAACCCTGCTTGATTTGGATCAAGATAGCCAGACTGTTCAATAAAGGTACAAAGGCTTTTGGCCACATGGGATTCCAGTATTTTTGCCAAATAGGGGAGCAAGGAAATGGGGCGATAGTTGGTCAAAACCCTAGGGTCTGCACCTGATTTTTTTAATAAGGGAACCACAGTTGCTTCTTTAAATGCTTTTGGAACACAGCCCTGTGCCAGAGAATCATTAAGAAGTGCCAAGGCAGGACCGGGGAAGGTGGTAAAGACATCTTTTAAAATATGAGACGGACAACTATCGGTAGGTGATCCCGACTTTACTTTGGATAGAAGGTCCAAAAAAATCGTACTGTCTAAGGCTGGGAATTGTTCAAGGGAGCATGAGTTTTCCAGCACTAAAGGTGAGCCCTCAGGAGCAGAGCAATGAGGGATGCTGGATTTTATAGTGACGATTTTGTCAATAAAGAACGAATTAAGGGAGTTACAAAAGGCTTGACTGGGTGTAGATTTTAGTGTAACTCTATCTGGATTGGATAATTCGTTCACAATGTAAAATATTTCTTTAGATCTATTAGTAGAGCTCATGATTTTTGAGGAGAAGTAAGCAGCCTTCGAGGAAGAGATTGACTTTTATACTCTTTCAATTGGGTCAAATAGCTCTCTTTATTGTCTAAAGAATACCTAGTTCTCCATTTCCTTTCTGATTGACGAAGTGCTAGCTTTTGATTTTGTAGGTCGGAAGAGAACCATTTTTGTGCCTCATGACGTCTTACTGAACGTATTGTTTTTAATGGAGCGTGTTCATTGCTGGCCACATTGAGCCATGCTGTGAGATTTTCCTCACTTAAATTGATAGACGTCTGATGTGTAGACGTCTGATGTGTAGGGACTGTGAAAGAAAATTTACATTGCCCTGAAAAACTCCCCCTTTCTTGAGGTACGAATACGTTTACCTACACCGGAGAGACAACTGGAGTTTGTTCTCACTGTAAAATCTATGGCTTGCAGTTGGGTTTCTAAGTAAGGGGTATTTTCTAAGTTTAGGGGTATTTGCGTGTACGGTTGCACTCAGATTTCCTAATGGGAAATGGTTTGCTCAATTCTTGGCTCACTAGTTTCCCTATTTTTAAGTTTCACAATGGTGGTTACGGCGGTGTGAATTATATGGTAAATAAGAATTGTGTTTTTTTAATTATATTTGGTGATAAAGCATAGAACCTAGTAGACTGCGAGTATCCACTCAGGTTATTTATTGTAGACTCTTGCCCTTTTTGGCCCACAGAAATATGTATATTAAAGTCGTGCATGGATTTGGACAGACTACGGAATATATCGTCATTAGTAAATTGAGAATGAGTATATGAATTCTCTTTTGGTAAGTGGGCAGAGATAATCAAGATGTATAGTAAAACTATTGGTCATGGGTTACTTTTGGACTCTTATGTATCACCACCTTTTTGCATAAACCCCCCTCTCTCTACCCGCTCCTCCTTTTTTCAAGGTGACATGAGTGTCACCGTATTTAACATCTATCCGCCTTGCATCTTGCTTTTCATCTCCTGTACGCAATGGTATGGTGGGTGAATTTGGTTCTGTCTTTCTGTGTTACCAAGATATATATCATTGGCACAAACTATCCTATTGAAGACATACAGGAACTGTCTAAAGTTTTAAAAATACATTTTCATGGATACACGTCTATTGAGTAAATAATGAACAACATGCTGTAGTTCCTCTCTGAGTTAAGGGTAAAAAAGAATATGTAGCACTTTCTGTAAATACAGGCTCATATCGCACTGTAACAGCATTATGTGGTCAATCATTGAAATCTGTAGTTTTTCTCTCAGTTACGGGTAAAAAAAGGTATATGTAGCACTTTTTTAAATACAGGCTCATATCGCATTGTAACAGTATTTTGTGGTGAATCATTGAATTGTGTTTTTCGAATAGTAAAGGCAACAAAAAATGTTAATATAGAACTTTGTACCATAAGATGATTTGGGCTGTCGCTGTAGTAATGAAAATTGATTTTATGTATTTTGTAATAGTTTTTTAATGTAAGAAAAATATGGAATGCAATGAACAATGTACAATTCACTGTTGCATTGAGCTAGCGATTCCATGTATTTAGTTAATACTGTTCCACCACAATTGATGTACTCAAAATTTTATGTGTTGTATTGTTTTGGTGTAAGTAGTGACTGAATGTAAATCATAATATTTGCACTAGTAATTAATGTCAGTCGTTTTTGTATGTGTTTGCAGCCCTGAAGAAGCCCATAACTGGGCGAAACGCGATGGCTGCGCGGAACTGTGTTTTTCAGTCAGCAGACTCTGAATAAAGAATCACAAAAATCAAGGAAAAAACAACCTCTCGATTCATCTGTTACTGTCAATAATGTCGCATTTTGCCTTCACTTATGTATTCTTTGAAATTGTCGCTCTACTATTTTTTAGGTCGAGCCTCGAGTAGCGCGCAAGCGCTGCTCTGCGAGACTTTATGTAAGGGGCTTTTGAAAGCTGACCAGACGCTCGTGCGTCATGGCCTTTTCCCTGCGGTTACCCGCACGGGCGCCATCTGTTTGCAATTATCGTGCCCAGACGCGGGCGCGATAATTGAAAACAGATCGCTCGCTGTGGCGCGCGCGCGCACCACTCACTTGTTAAGGAAGGCCAGTGACGGAGTTCTGACGATTTCACAACTCCGGTTTCATAAACGCCCTGGAATGAATTGATGTCTTCCGCTGTGGGGCAAGAGGTGGGCGCACACATAATCACGTCACATGCTGGTAGTGGGAAGTGACTCTGTAAAAGATAACCCATACGGGGCATACGCCATTCCTAACTTCCAGGCGAACTTCCCTCCCCAAAACACCAAGACATGCCAATGTTCACTGTCAGGCCTGCGCCCTGTTGCCTGCTTCAGCCATCCAGTGTGGAACCTACATTTACAACACCGCAGCAGAGAAGCGACCTCCGAGCCAAACGCAGCACAGATTCCTTCGGCTCCGGGCCTCCGTCAAAGTCCAACTTCACGCCCAGAAACTGCCAGCCGTGCCTGCTTGCATCTAGACACCCTGTAGTTTGCTGAGATTTTGTTGCTCTAATACTACAGCATAACAACAACATTATTTACGTCACGGTAACAAAATGACATTACATAACGACAAACAGCTTTACATCATAGAACATCTGCTATAAAGCAATGTTTTAAATGAGGCGGTACTGAGTACCGGCACTTTCCTATTTTGAGAGGGAAGGTGCCTGCACTTCTCACGAGAGACATACTGCTTTTAATTGGAGAGTACAGGCACTTCTCAGAAACAAGCAGGCACTCTGATACAGAGTACCTGCAGTTCCATTTTTCCATTTCAAGCCCTGCTATAAAGTATAGGATAACACTAATAGTATATAAAACCTACATAAATAATAATGTAAGAATATTACGCAGCATTACGTTTTAACATAATAGTTCCGATAGAAACAGAGCACTTCAAATATCCCAAGACACAAGACGCTACCGTAAAACCCACTGTGGCATAGCACAGCTCAGTAGTGCAGTAGAGTGCACCGTATTATACACAATAAAACGTATGCTAAAGAGTTGTCTCCCTTTGAGTGGTTGGTGTGTACAAAGCAGGGCTCCCTATCTGCCTGGAAGCAGGCCTTGGCTTTCAAAGAGCCCGTGCCACTGTGCAGTGCCCCCACCGCTAGACGTGCACTGGCAGTGTTTCCTAGCAGCCGCATGCCGAAGGCCCATTCACTTAACAATTGGGGAGGGGGGATGCAGGGGCCCAGTTTGTTTAAACCGCCTCTGTCTCCATTCACAGCCTGGTTTCCAGGGGCATTATGCCCACCACAATGGAACCAAAGGCATATTGTGCCTGAAAAGAAAGCAGAACGGAGAAAGAGATGCTGAACATGAAAAGAGTAATTGAACAAAATTGGTAATAAAAAAAAAAAAATTCTCAAGTCTCACAGCCGAGAGGTTTGTTACCTTTTGCCTGTTTGGCCTATTGGCCGTTGTTTGTGGGGATGGGAGCGGTTAGGGATGCAAGGAGGGCAACATTAGCAGCCCTCCAAGTGGCACCATGTAGCAGGGGGGGAGGGGGGCTCTGCTGAATAATAATTATTGCACGTTTGCTGGCACAACATTGTGGTTCTCATGCCACTTCTTAAGTTGCGATTCCAGTTGACAAGTTATTGAATGACTGTAAGTGCGTTTGTAGTACAGTTGGGATTTTAGGTGCCTGTTTACGGACTGGACAGCAGATGACCAGCAGAGCACCGGGAAGATATCGCCCGATTAATAAAAAAAAAACTATTCAAACAAATAGGCGCCACCGCACATTAATGCCATCAGTTGGCACCGGGGACCAGCTGGAAGACTCGGGTGAAATTGCACCCAGGGTAGTTTCAAATTAAACGGACAACCGTCCCAGTACACTAACGCATCACTTTCAAAATACTTACAATCCCACTGTGAGCAAAGTATGTTGGTCTCTCATCTGTGGTTGTGTAAATGAAAACAATGTTCATTAAAATGGCAACAGGTTTATCAACAAATGTCGTAATTTCTGTCCGTTGTTGTGTGGTAAAGTCTGTGATATGTAAAATGTAGCATCTGTAACTGTGTGACGTCAGGCTGTGCCAGGCTACAGAGGTCCTGGTGTTCTTGCTAGGGAAGGGCGAGTAGAAGGGAGCGCGCATGGCGTGCCCCTGGGAGCACAGATTAATATGTTTAGTGACTCGGCGAGCACAAAGGGCCGCCATTGTAGGCCCCTGTGAATGGACGTCAATAGGAGGCGGCATATGCGGCCTGTCACTGCAGGTGCCCACATGTGTTCTTCTGTGGGCAGATGCTCTCAGAGAGGGGGAGCCGGGCACGCCCCGGACCAGCCCACCCTCTTTTCAAAATCACTTTCTGCAACACTTACTCTAATAACAACATCCCCTTGCCTCATCCACCCCTTGGCCAGGATGTAAAAGTTAGTGCTGGAAAAAAATACGGGTGTGTGTGGGGGAGGGGTGGGCGTAGAGGGGAGAGCGGGCCGGAGGGCTGAGTAGAGAGAGGAAAGAGACAAGATGTACATTTGATTCATATTGATTCAACTCCTTATAGGTTGTGACACAAAGCACAGTAAACACACCAGTACCTGTCCTGATAAGTGATTTATTTGGCAAGTGGAGACTGCTGAAAGTAGGTGAGATAGATCACTGAGTTAATGCTACTGCTGCATAAGGATGTGCAACTTGTAAGTAATAAGTTCGAAAGTATGTTTGCTCAGATATGTGTGTAATGTGCAGGACTACATTTCAAAGCCTACTGAGATGGCCTAGTGAGTTACTGAAGCATTTACCCTACCGTCCTCTCACTTAAAGGGATCACATGGTAAGATCTACTAAAGCAAATAAACCAGGACATCTAAGATTTGCATATTCAGAATTTGACACATAGAAGGCGATCCTCCCCTTTTCATTCCATAGAGGAAAGAACCTTTCCTCTATGCATTCTATAATGCTTAACACGTGGACGGTGTTGCCCAGGTCTCAGCTCTGCATATTCTGTTACGGAAGCTCCTTGCGCTCCTACCAAAGAAGTTGCCATCGGTCTGGTTGACCTATCCTGGATACCAAGAGGGAAAGGAACCCTCTCTTTATAGACAAAGGCAATTAGAGACTTAATCCACCTACGGAAAGACTGGTATGTGGGTTTTGCACCCCTTTAGCTGGCCAAAAATTAATGAAAATGGAAGATGAGATCCTGAAACCAGACACTCTCTACATAGCAAATAGGAGTCCTTCTAACATCTAGCGAGTGCAGACGTCCCTCTTTGGAATCTTGAGGGTTAGGAAAAAACATGGTAATACTATTTCCTGATCTCTATGAAATTGACGATTTATCTTCAGGATAAAGGAAGGACGCAATCTAAGAATGATCCTGTCTGCAAAACACCCAAAGAAATGGAGTGTTATAAAACAACGAGCCAAATTCACTATGTCCTTTGGCAGATGTAATTGCTACACGAAAAACAAGCAATGGCATAGCCAATAGGTCTCGCCTTTGGGACCTTATAAGTGTTTAGCCATGCAACACTTGATGTTGTTGCACTAAGGATATTGTGCTGGATAACTAAACACTTATAAGGTCCCAAAGGCGAGACCTATTGGCTATGCCAATGCTTGTATATATTTGAATCACCTTTAAAAAACAAAATTTTCAAGGCTACTTCATCGCCTTTTTAAAAAAAGTTTCTGTAATGTTTACATTTAGACATAGTGGTACTGTACTGCCCATCAGGAGTAAACCATTGGAACATATCTTTAAAGAAATAGAAGATTGGACTGCAATTAATTGGTAGATTAACCACACAGTATGTAAATAACATCACACTTCCTTAGAATGCCAACGTACTTCCACAGCAGTGTATGGACAATGATATTCTAATTTAGTGCAACAAGAATGGGCATTGATCCATTCGATGCAAATGACCTCCACTATCATGCAATGGTAGCAAGGCCACCATCCATCAGAGGAAAGGTGGGCACTGCTCTGACCAGAAGCGCTGCTGCAAACATACCTGATGTGAACCAGACACTGGTACACACTGCATGTACTGCAGGAGTTTGCTGGTACCTCTTTGCCTGTGTCCTAGTCTGTCGCCTGAGACCAACTTCTCTTGCTGTCCTCACCCCTTCTCAGTCCACTGCCTGGAACTCACTGCCATTGGTTTTGTTGTACAAAGTCTAGTATTTGCGTAAGGCCTGAAGAAGCAAACAATCTATTACTTCTGCTGCCGCATAGTATGCGGCCTATGTCCCAACACTACCTCATGCTGCTTGCTGCCTGACCACACACTCCCCAACCCTTTGCCTAGACCCTATTCACCCCTCATTCTCTGCCCTATGATCATTGTGAACAAGATCACTGCTGGCAGAGGTAAAAGACTGCGCTACTCCTGACGTGATGCATCTGTTCTGCAAGGAAGGGAACATGGTGTCGCTGCTGCTAAACAAATATATTCCACACCAAGACAGACTTACCTGCCTTGGAAACAGCGCTGTTCCTTCCGTTGACTGTGGGCTGCTCCTACACTCCAAAGCCTGCCCCGCTCCACCTATGCCATGCAATGTTGGTGGCCCAAGAACGCCGAGAAGCTCCCAGGCCTCTAGCCCCTGTGCTGCCCCCCCACCCTTCGACCCTTGGATACAGCAGGCCCCCTATAATCTGTGCAGCTTACTCACCCTTTTCAAACGTGCAGTGTTTCTACCTTTTTGGACCTTGTGATACTCCCTACTCATTTGGAGCCTGCACTGCACCTCACTATTCCACTGGACCCTGAATTCATCACATGGGGCTTTCACTGCTCTCTACTTTAACCCTGCAATGCCCCCGTATCTCTTTGGACTGTGATGCTCCCACTTCTGGCTATCAATATATCAGGGGTTTGCCCAAATCATCCTCCACTTTCTGGGCTATAAACAAGTTCAAGAGACAATATGAGGCAGAGGAACAGATATCGAAAGCAAATTCACCAGAGTACATTTAATTACTCTTGTGCATAGGGTCCTAATCCCATCCAATTTAAATATATTTTTCAAATAAATCACATTTATAATTCATTCCAAGTTCACAACCGTAATTTATTTCTTATTTCATATCTGGTTGAGACTGATCATCTTTTTACATTTATTCAACATACAATTTATATATACACTACACCTTTATAGACTACATACAAAATTACATATGATCAAAATCATTTCCTAGACCCCAATTTTTTATATACAACCAGTGTCCAAACACATACGCGTTTCGACCCCTTTATTTGGGTCTCATCAGGACGGGGGAATGAGGAAGGACAACCAACGTCTGGGGGCCGTAGATGATACAAAAGCAGCCACTCCTGACATCGATGTGCTTATCATCACACTGGATTCCCGGTCCTATCTTATTTCTTACATGTTCTTTTTGGAACTAAGATCCAGGCCGGATATTCTCTTGCCACTATTAGACCGGTATTCGCCGAATGTCAAATTAAATGTTCCTTATTCCGAGGCACTCTGCATATATCAAGAGCCCTGCAGCGCCGAGTCCGCAGCGTTCCAACTTCTGGAACCTGCGATGTACACTTGGCTATGGTGCTCTATCTACCCCACCCCCCCTCTCCACCTTAACCCCACACTGCTCCACAGCCGTTTGAACCTGCAATGCTCTTGCACTCACACACATCTCACAGTGGCAATCAATATGACTTTTGTATAGTGAAAAGATTTCCACCAAGCTATAATATCAGGGATAAAATAAACATAGAACAGAAATATAAGCTCACTATATGTGGGAAATAAACATTCACTGGGGCTAACCATGTACTACCTCTTTTGTATACACCCCAAACTTTAATACACATTTTAAACCTACTTTAGCCAAAACGACTGGCTCTGGTCCTGTGTGCTTCTGATTTAGACCTCTGCCCATTTTCCATCACCTACATTTAGAAATGTTAAACCAAATCGAGCTAAAGGCACTGTCGCACAAGTTACTAACTTGTGTAACGATATATCTGTAAGAGACAGTAGTTAGTGACAGATTCCTTACCTTAGAATATCCCCAGGTGTCAGGCTGGATCCGGAAAGTTTTTGCGTAGCAGTACCCTTGCGCGTCGGTAGGCGGCGCCGTGCGGCTCCGCATCCGTCGTCGGCGTCGTGATCGCCGGGATGACGTCGCGGGCAGTACTTAGGCGCCACCCTGCGCGCTGACGTCAGTTCTGTACACGACTTTCCGCGCCAGGAACGCAGAGCCATGCAAGAAGCTGACATAGGTGTCTGAAAAATACAAGGGCCCTGAAAGGGATGTCCTTAACCCTAGAAATCAGTTCGCAGAACGGGGAGGATGGGTGGGGCGGTAAGGAATCTGTCACTAACTACTGTCTCTTACAGATATATCGTTACACAAGTTAGTAACTTGTGCATCTGAAAGAGACACGTTAGTGACAGATTCCTTACCTTAGAATAGATACCCCAGCAATACCAACCCCGGTGGTGGGTCTGCGAACAAAGATCAGACAAGGAAGTCCCGGAGGACAGAACGGCCAAAGAAGCCGTCCCTCCGGACCTGGCTGTCAAGGCAGTAATGCTTGGTAAACGTGTCCAGCGAGGCCCACGTAGCTGCCTGACATATCTTGCAGCGGAACACCACGGCCCAAAGCCGTGGTAGCAGCCGTTGCCCTGGTGGAATGGGCCCGCAGCCCAACAGGAGGCTCCTTCTTAGCCAAAGAATAGCAGGCTTTGATACACAAGGTGACCCAGCGGGAGATGGTCCTCTTGTGCACCGCCCGACCTTTTTTGGCGCCTACGTAGCCAACAAAGAGCTGGTCATCCACCCGGAAGTGTTGTGTGCGGTTGATATAAAAGGAAAGCGCACGTTTTGGGTCCAGACGGTGGAGCCTCTCTTCCTCTCTGGAAGGATGCGGAGGCGGAAAGAAGGTGGGCAAAGTGATGGTCTGCCCAATATGGAAGGCAGTAACCAACTTTGGCAAGGACGGACGGACGCGTTCTAAGAACAACCTTGTCTGGATGGACAGACAGAAAGGGAGGTTTGCATGATAGAGCCTGGAGCTCACTCACCCGCCGAGCGGAGGTGATGGCCACCAGAAAGGCTGTCTTCAAAGTAAGAAGACGAAGAGGACAGTTATGTAGAGGCTCAAAGGGAGCGCACATTAAAAAGGTAAGAACCAAGTTTAAGTCCCACTGAGGCATGACAAACGGAACAGGAGGGAAGAGGTGTGTAATGCCTTTTAGAAACCTGTTAACAACAGGGGACTTAAAAAGAGAGGGCTGATCAGGGAGCCTGAGGAAGGCCGATATTGCACAAAGATAGCCCTTGATGGTACACAGGTTAAAACCCTGTTGGGCCAGAGAAAGAAGGAACAGAAGAACCTCAGAAAGAGGGGCAGAGAGGGGATTCACAGTCTTTGCTGTGCACCATGCCAAAAAACTTGTTCCACCTGCAGGCGTATACCACCTTAGTGGAGGGACGCCTGGCTGCCAGAATCACATCACAAACTTCGGGAGGCAAGTCGAAAGGAATCAACTGCCGCCGCTCAATCTCCACGCAAGCAGGTGGAGACTGGACAGATTCGGGTGGAGGACCGTCCCCTGCTGCTGCGACAGAAGATCCTCCCGAAGAGGCAGACGGATCGGGGGATCGACGCTCATACTGAGTAGCTCGGGATACCAAACTCTTCAAGCCCAGTCCGGAGCCACAAGGATGACTTGGGCCCGGTCGCGCCGAATCTTCTTCAACACTCTGGGTAGAAGTGGTATAGGCGGAAAAGCGTACAACAGACCGCAACTCCACTCGCGACGAAAAGGGTCGCCGAGCGAGTGCCGCCTTGGAAATTCCAACGCGCAGAACTGATGACATTGCGCGTTCTCTTCGGTGGCGAATAGATCTAACCAAGGCTCTCCCCACTGTAGAAAGAGTCCTTGCGCCACTTCCGAGTGAAGACGCCATTCGTGATCCATCATGCACCTGCGGCTGAGTTCGTCCGCCCTGGCGTTCAGGGAACCTGCCAGGTGTTGAACCATCAGGAATATGCCCTGATGTTCCAGCCATGTCCAGAGGCGCAGAGCCTCCTGACATAGGGTCCACGACCCCACCCCGCCTTGTTTGTTGCAGTACCACATGGCGGTGGTGTTGTCTGTGAACACCTGCACTACCTTCCCTTTGACAGAGGGAAGGAATGCCTTGAGTGCAAGTCGGATCGCCCGGAGCTCCAGAAGGTTGATATGGAGCCGGGACTCCGCCGGAGACCAGAGGCCTCTGATCTCCGCCTCTCCCATGTGACCGCCCCATCCCAGAAGGGACGCGTCCGTCACGACTGTGTGCTCTGGCTGGGGAAGGGAGAGGGATCTGCCCATGACCCATTGCCGGTTCGAGAGCCACCACTGCAACTGTTTTGCAGTCCCCTCCGAGATCTGGACGTGATCGGACAGGTTGCCCTGGTGCTGTGCCCACTGGAACTTCAGGTGCCACTGCAGAGCCCGCATATGCCATCTGGCATGATCGACCAGCAGGATGCAGGAGGCCATGAGGCCCAGCAGCCTCAGGGTCATCCGTACCGAAACCCAGGATAAAGGCTGAAAGATCGGAATCATAGCCTGAATATCCCGGACTCGCCGTTCGGGAGGATAGGCCCGAAACTGCGTCGTGTCCAGAACTGCTCCGATGAAAAGGAGCTGTGGAGAAGGAATCAGGTGCGACTTCGGCACATTGATGGAGAACCCCAGCGAGTGCAGGAGTTCGGCAGTAGTCTGGAGGTGGGAGACGACTGCCTGGGACGAGCCCGCCTTCAGCAGCCAGTCGTCGAGGTAGGGGAAGACTGGAACCCCTGCCCGGCGCAGATGAGCTGCGACCACCGCCAACACTTTCGTGAACACCCGGGGGGCACTTGTGAGGCCAAAGGGGAGCATGGTGAATTGAAAATGCTCGAGGCCCACCATGAACCGCAGGTAACGCCGGTGGGCCGGCAGGACGGGGATGTGGAAATAAGCGTCCTGCAAGTCCAACGCTACCATCCAGTCTCCAGGGTCGAGGGCAGTCAAGACCTGAGCTAAGGTGAGCATCTTGAACTTCTCCTTCCGGAGGAAACGATTGACATTCCGGAGGTCCAAGATAGGACGCATGTCCTCCTTGTCCTTTTTGGACACCAGAAAGTAGTGGGAGTAGCAACCACGTCCTACTTCTGGGGTCGGAACATGCTCGATGGCCCTCTTGGCCAAGAGGGCCGTGACTTCCTTCTGCAGAAGCACCAAGTGATCCCCTGACATGCGGTGGAATTGAGGTGGCATGGCTGGGGGGTGGTCTCGAAGGGAGGGAGTAGCCCCTTCGGACAATGTCCAAGACCCACCTGTCCGAGGTGATGGCACGCCAGTGGTGAAGGTGATGGCGGACCCTGCCCCCTACTGGCGTGCTGTGCACCTGAAAGGAAGGACTAGGAGGGCTTGGAGGCCGCGGACGGGCGGAGTTGGTGGCCTGACCCGCACGCTGGTTGCCTGACCCGCCACGGTGGGAGCCACGTCCTCGGCCACCCGAAGGCGCTTGCTGCGCGGGCCGGTGGCTGGGCAGCGGACGTGACTGGGCGCCCCTCCAGTGGCCACGAAAGGGGCGAAAAGCAGAGGTTAGCGGAGGGCGCACAGCAGAAAGGCCCAGGGACTTGGCAGTAGCCCGTGAGTCCTTAAAGCGCTCCAGCGCATGGTCTGCTTTGGAACCAAAAGACCGACTCCATCAAAGGGCATGTCCATGAGTGTATTCTGGACATCACCCGAGAAACCAGTTGTTCTCAGCCAGGCGTGGCGACGCAGCGCCACCGTCGTCGTAAGCGATCTGCCCAGCGAGTCGGCGGTATCAAGGCCACAACGGATGGTGTACTTTGCCGCATCCCTTCCTTCCGCAATGGTGCGGGAAAGCAGTGTCTGGACCTCCTCAGGACACTGGGGCAAACGAGCGCCACCGAATCCCACAGAGAGTGGGAGTATCGGCCCAAAAGGCAAGCGGTGTTGACGGACCGCAAGCCAGCACTGGAGGAAGAAAAGGCCTTCTTCCCAAATTGGTCCAGGCGTTTGGATTCCCTATCCGGAGGGGCGGTAGGGAAGGCGGTTTGGGAGGCAGAGGCTTGGACAACCAAGCTCTCGGGGGTGGGATGTTGAGAGAGAAACAAGGGGTCGCCCGGAGCAGGGCGATGGCGTCGGGCCACGTTCCTATCCACAGTAGCCCCTGTGGCGGGCTTGGACCAGGTGCCCAAAAGAACGTCAGACAGTGCATCATTAAACGGCAGCAAAGGCTCCGAGGAGGTAGCTGCCGGCTGACGCACTTCCGTCAGGAGGTTAGTCCTGACTGCCACTGTAGACAATTGGAGGTGTAAGGCTCCAGCTGCTCTACGCAACACCGTTGCGAAATTTGCTCCCTTTGCCACGGAAGGAGGAGACAGCATGCCAGTGTCAGGAGAAGTGTCCAGACCACTGGCATCCCCAAGTTCCTCTGCACAGTCCTGATCATACTCACACTGCTGTGTGACAGGGTCTTCCGACCCCTGCCAGCTCTCCTGGTCCTCCTCCGACAGAAAATAAGGAGGAGGGGGGACGTCAGGGACCCAAGGTCTCATTGGCGCCGGAGCCGGCGTCGGGCGACGTCGGTCCGACGCCGCGTCCGGATCCGGAGAGAACCGGGGAACAACGCTGCCCGGAGCCCCGGACGGCGTCAGGAACGGCACCGGGGACATCGGCGTCGGCGGAGGCGTGGTTAGGTCAACCGGCGTCGATGGGGGTTGCGGTACCACCGGAGCCGGGATCGAGGCCGAAGCCGGGGCCGAGGCTGGTGAGACAGGCGGCGCCGGGACCGGAGTCGTCGGCGGCGCCGGGGCAACCCCATCAGGGCCCGCGGGGCCCGAAGGCGCACCGGAGGGGCCTTGAGGCCCGAAGAGGCGGGCCATGGCCGACAGGAATTTCTGTATCTTGGCCGGAGTCGCCCCCGAACCCGGGAAGGACGGGTAATGCGGGGGCGGCTCCACAGGCACCTCCGGAGCCGCGGGGACGGTGCAGACAGGGGCCTCAGCCGAGTCGCGAGACCGGCGAGGCGAAGTCTTAGAGCGATGGTGCTTCTTAGACTTTTTGTGCTTCGACTTACCCGAGGAGTGCGAAGACTTGGACTCCGACGACCGGCGAGGACTCCGTGACCGGCCTCTCGCGTGACCGGGGCTTGGTGCGGCGCGGAGCCGACTGCCGGACCTCGAGACCACTCTCGCAAAGCCTTCGGGTGTAAGGCCCGGCAGTCGGAACACGACTTCGTGTCGTGGGCGCGGCCGAGACAGTAGAGACACTCTAAGTGCGGGTCTGTGATCGACATCATTCGACCACAGGCGTCGCATGGCTTGAAGCCGGGCATCCCTACCGACACCTCAAAGCCTAGATGACTCGAAGAAAAACAGTGAAAAAAAATCATCAAAAAGTTAGTCAAAAAATGACTAGGGCACTGCTCTTCCCGGATCTGCGCTTACTGGCGCGGAAAAAAGAAGAACTGACGTCAGCGCGCAGGGGCGGCGTCTAAGTACTGCCCGCGACGTTATCCCGGCGATCACGACGCCGACGACGGACGCGGAGCCGCACGTCGCCGCCTACCGACGCGCAAGGGTACTGCTACGCAAAAACGTTCCGGATCCAGCCTGACGCCTGGGGATATTCTAAGGTAAGGAATCTGTCACTAACGTGTCTCTTTCAGATTAATAAGACAATACAGAACCCACCATAAGCCCAGAGATCTAAAAGGTCACGTTTACATTGTGTTAAGCACATCCTTGTATGGACAGCTGCACATTTTGTCCAAGCTACACCCTACAAATATCTCTCAAATATTGAAAACATTAAAAACGGAGTAGGTGTAGGGGCAGTAGTTGTACGACTGGTAACAATAGCTCAAGAAAAAAGCCAAAATATCTATGTAGAGAGCAGGATGAAAATGCCGGTAAGCGTGAGAAAATCTGAGAGAATGCAACAACATACTTCGGTAATATTATTTACGGTTAGTCTATACTTGCCACTTGTCAGGCTGCTTCAAAGAGTGTGCACAAGTACGGAGCACACCAGTATGGCACAATTCCGACATGATGCACAAGTTACTAACTTGTGTAACGATATATCTGGAAGAGACAGTAGTTAGTGACAGATTCCTTACCTTAGAATATCCCCAGGCGTCAGGCTGGATCCGGAAAGTTTTTGCGTAGCAGTACCCTTGCCCGTCGGTAGGCGGCGTCGTGCGGCTCCGCGTCCGTCGTCGGCGGCGTGATCGCCGGGATGACGTCGCGGGCAGTACTTAGACGCCGCCCCTGCGCGCTGACGTCAGTTCTGTGCACGACTTTCCGCGCCAGGAACGCAGAGCCATGCAAGAAGCTGACATAGGTGTCTGAAAAATACTAGGGCCCTGAAAGGGATGTCCTTAACCCTAGAAATCAGTTCGCAGAACGGGGAGGATGGGTGGGGCGGTAAGGAATCTGTCGCACAAGTTACTAACTTGTGTAACGATATATCTGTAAGAGACAGTAGTTAGTGATAGATTCCTTACCTTAGAATATCCCCAGGCGTCAGGCTGGATCCGGAAAGTTTTGCGTAGCAGTACCCTTGCGCGTCGGTAGGCGGCGTCGTGCGGCTCCGCGTCCGTCGTCGGCGTCGTGATCGCCGGGATGACGTCGCGGGCAGTACTTAGGCGCCGCCCCTGCGCGCTGGCGTCAGTTCTGTACACGACTTTCCGCGCCAGGAACGCAGAGCCATGCAAGAAGCTGACACAGGTGTCTGAAAAATACTAGGGCCCTGAAAGGGATGTCCTTAACCCTAGAAATCAGTTCGCAGAACGGGGAGGATGGGTGGGCGGTAAGGAATCTATCACTAACTACTGTCTCTTACAGATATATCGTTACACAAGTTAGTAACTTGTGCATCTGAAAGAGACACGTTAGTGATAGATTCCTTACCTTAGAATAGATACCCCAGCAATACCAACCCCGGTGGTGGGTCTGCGAACAAAGATCAGACAAGGAAGTCCTGGAGGACAGAACGGCCAAAGAAGCCGTCCCTCCGGACCTGACTGTCAAGGCAGTAATGCTTTGTAAACGTGTGCAGCGAGGCCCACGTAGCTGCCTGACAGATAACCGGCAGCGGAACACCGCGGCCCAAGGCCGTGGTAGCAGCCGTTGCCCTGGTGGAATGGGCACGCAGCCCAACAGGAGGCTCCTTCTTAGCCAAAGAATAGCAGGTCTTGATGCACAAGGTAACCCAGCGGGAGATGGTCCTCTTGTGCACCGCCCGGACCTTTTTGGCGCCCACGTAGCCAACAAAGAGCTGGTCATCCACCCGGAAGTGTTTTGTGCGGTCAATATAGAAAGAGAGCGCACGTTTTGGGTCCAGACGGTGGAGCCTCTCTTCCTCTCTGGAAGGATGCGGAGGCGGAAAGAAGGTGGGCAAAGTGATGGTCTGCCCAATGTGGAAAGCAGTAACCACCTTTGGCAAGAAGGACGGACGCGTCCGAAGAACAACCTTGTCTGGATGAACAGACAGAAAGGGAGGTTTGCAAGATAGAGCCTGGAGCTCACTCACCCGCCGAGCGGAGGTGATGGCCACCAGAAAGGCTGTCTTCAGAGTCAGAAGACGAAGAGGACAGTTATGCAGAGGCTCAAAGGGAGCGCACATTAAAAAGGTAAGAACCAAGTTCAAGTCCCACTGAGGCATTACAAACGGAACAGGAGGGAAGAGGTGAGTAATGCCTTTTAAGAACCTGTTAACAACAGGGGACTTGAAAAGGGAGGGCTGATCAGGGAGCCTGAGGAAGGCCGAGATAGCACAAAGATAACCCTTGATGGTACCCAGGGCAGAACCCTGTTGGGCCAGAGAGAGAAGGAACAGAAGGACCTCAGAAAGAGGGGCAGAAAGGGGATCCACAGCCTTCGCTGTGCACCATGCCACAAATTTGTTCCACCTGCAGGCGTATACCACCTTAGTGGAGGGACGCCTGGCTGCCAGAATCACATCACAAACTTCGGGAGGCAAGTCGAAAGGAATCAACTGCCGCCGCTCAATCTCCACGCAAGCAGGTGTAGACTGGACAGGTTCGGGTGGAGGACCGTCCCCTGCTGCTGCGACAGAAGATCCTCCCGAAGAGGCAGACGGATCGGGGATCTATGCTCATATTGAGTAGCTCGGGATACCAAACTCTTCGAGCCCAGTCCGGAGCCACAAGAATGACTTGGGCCCGGTCGTGCCGAATCTTCTTCAACACTCTGGGTAGAAGTGGTATAGGCGGAAAGGCGTACAACAGACCGCAACTCCACTCGCGACGAAAGCGTCGCCGAGCGAGTGCCGCCTTGGAAATTCCAACGCGCAGAACTGATGACATTGCGCGTTCTCTTCGGTGGCGAATAGATCTAACCAAGGCTCTCCCCACTGTAGAAAGAGTCCTTGCGCCACTTCCGAGTGAAGACGCCATTCGTGATCCATCATGCACCTGCGGCTGAGGTTCGTCCGCCCTGGCGTTCAGAGAACCTGCCAGGTGTTGAACCATCAGGAACATGCCCTGATGTTCCAGCCATGTCCAGAGGCGCAGAGCCTCCTGACAAAGGGTCCAAGACCCCACCCCGCCCTGTTTGTTGCAGTACCACATGGCGGTGGTGTTGTCTGTGAACACCTGCACTACCTTCCCTTTGACAGAGGGAAGGAATGCCTTGAGTGCAAGCCGGATCGCCCGGAGCTCCAGAAGGTTGATATGGAGCCGGGACTCCGCCGGAGACCAGAGGCCTCTGATCTCCGCCTCTCCCATGTGACCGCCCCATCCCAGAAGGGACGCGTCCGTCACAACTGTATGCTCTGGCTGGGGAAGGGAGAGGATCTGCCCATGACCCATTGCCGGTTCGAGAGCCACCACTGCAACTGTTTTGCAGTCCCCTCCGAGATCTGGACGTGATCGGACAGGTTGCCCTGGTGCTGCGCCCACTGGAACTTCAGGTCCCACTGCAGAGCCCGCATATGCCATCTGACATGATTGACCAGCAGGATGCAGGAGGCCATGAGGCCCAGCAGCCTCAGGGTCATCCGTACCGAAACCCAGGATAAAGGCCGAAAGATCGGAATCATAGCCTGAATATCCCGGACTCGCCGTTCGGGAGGAAAGGCCCGAAACTGCGCCGTGTCCAGAACTGCTCCGATGAAAAGGAGCTGTGGAGAAGGAATTAGATGCGACTTCGGCACATTGATGGAGAACCCCAGCGAGTGCAGGAGTTCGGCCGTAGTCTGGAGGTGGGAGACGACTGCCTGGGACGAGCTCCGCCTTCAGCAGCCAGTCGTCGAGGTAGGGGAAGACTGAAACCCCTGCCCGGCGCAGATGAGCTGCGACCACCGCCATCACTTTCGTGAACACCCGAGGGGCACTGGTAAGGCCAAAGGGGAGCACGGTGAACTGAAAATGCTCGGGGCCTACCGTGAACCGAAGGTAACGCCGGTGGGCCGGCAGGACGAGGATGTGGAAATACGCGTCCTGCAAGTCCAACGCTACCAACCAGTCTCCAGGGTCGAGGGCAGTCAAGACCTGAGCTAGGGTGAGCATCTTGAACTTCTCCTTCCGGAGGAAGCGATTGACGTTCCGGAGGTCCAAGATAGGACGCATGTCCTCCTTGTCCTTTTGGGCACCAGAAAGTAGTGGGAGTAGCAACCACGCCCTACTTCTGGGGTCGGAACATGCTCGATGGCCCTCTTGGTCAAGAGGGCCGTGACTTCCCTTCCGTAGAAGCACCAAGTGATCCCCTGACATGCGGTGGAATTGAGGTGGCATGGCTGGGGGGTGGTCTCGAAGGGGAGGGAGTAGCCCCTTCGGACAATGTCCAAGACCCACCTGTCCGAGGTGATGGTGCGCCAGTGGGGAAGGTGATGGCGGACCCTGCCCCTACTGGCGTGCCGTGCACCTGAAAGGAGGGACTAGGAGGGCTTGGAGGCCGCGGACGGGTTGGAGGTGGTGGCCTGACCCGCACGCTGGTTGCCCGATCCGCCACGGCGGAATCCACGTCCTCGGCCACGCGAAGACGCCTGCTGCGCGGGCCGGTGGCTGGGCTGCTGACGTGAAGGGCGCCCCTACCGTGGCCACGATAGGGGCGAAAAGCAGAAGGCAGCGGAGGGCGTGTAGCAGAAAGGCCCAGGGACTTTGCAGTAGCCCGTGAGTCCTTAAAGCGCTCCAGCGCATGGTCTGCTTTGGACCCAAAAAGACCGACTCCATCAAAGGGCATGTCCATGAGAGTATTCTGGACATCCCCTGAAAAACCAGTGGTTCTCAGCCAGGCGTGGCGCCGGAGCGCCACCGTCGTTGCAATCGACCTGCCCAGCGAGTCGGCGGTGTCAAGGCCACAACGGATAGTGTATTTGGCCGCATCCCTCCCTTCCGCAATGGCGCGGGAAAGCAGTGCCTGGACCTCCTCAGGGCACTGGGGCAAAACATCCGCCACCGAATCCCACAGGGAGTGGGTATATCGGCCCAAAAGACAAGCGGTGTTAACGGACCGCAAGCCAGCACTGGAGGAAGAAAAACCTTTCTTCCCAAACTGATCCAGGCGTTTGGATTCCCTATCCGGAGGAAGCGGTAGGGAAGGCGGTTTGGGAAGCGGAGGCTTGGACAACCAAGCTCTCAGGAGTGGGGTGGACAGAAAGAAACAGGGGGTCGCCCGGAGCGGGGCGATGGCGTCGTGACACGTTCCGATCCACAGGAGCCCCTGTGTTGGGCTTGGACCAGGCGCCCAAAAGAACGTCAGTGAGGGCGTCGTTAAACGGCAGCACAGTCTCCGCAGAGGAGGCTGCCGGCTGAAGCACCTCTGTCAAGATGTTAGTCTTGACCGTCAAAGTAGGGAGCTGGAGACGTAAGGCCCCAGCAGCCCTACGCAACACCGTACCAAAATTGGCCCCCTCCTCCGTAGCCACGGGAGGAGACAGCATGCCAGTGTCAGGAGAAGTATCCAGACCACTGGCCTCCCTAGACTCTCTGTCCAGTCCTCATCATACTGACAGTTGCGTGTCAGAGGGTCATCAGACCCCTCCCAGTCCTCCTGGTCCTCCTCTGGTTCAAAATAAGGAGGAGGAGGGACATTTGGGACCCAAGGTCCCATCGGCGCCGGAGCCGGCGTCGGGCGACGTCGCTCCGGGTCCATGTCCGGAGCCGGAAGGAACTGGGGACGACGCCGCCCGGAGCCCAGGGCGGCGTCGAGAACGGCACCGGAGACATCGGCGCCGGCGGAGGTGTCGTGAGGTCGACCGGCGTCGATGGGGGTTGTGGAGCCGGGATCGAGGCCGGGGCGAGCCGGAGCCGGGATCGAGGCTGGAGGCTCGGGCGACGCCCGGGGCCGGAGCCGCCGGCGGCGCCGGAGCAACCCCATCAGGGCCCGCGGGGCCCGAAGGCGCACCGGAGGGGCCTGGAAGGCCCGAAGAGGCGGGCCATGGCCGACAGTAACTCCTGTACCTTGGCCGGATCCGCCCCGAACCCGGGAAGGGCGGGTATGACGGGGGCGACTCCACAGGCAAGTCCGGGGCCGCGGGGCGGGGACGGTGCCGGGAGGGGCCTCAGCCGAGTCGCGAGACCGGCGAGGCGAAGTCCGAGAGCGACGATGCTTCTTGGACTTCTTGTGCTTAGACTTACCGGACGAAGAAGTCGACGACCGGTGTGCACTCCGCGAGCGACCCCTGGACCTCTCACGCGACCGGGGCTTCCGCGGAGCCGAATGCCGGGCCTCGAGGAGCTTTCGAGACCGCTCTCGCAAAGCTTTCGGGTTGAGGGCCTGGCATTCGGGACAAGACTCGGTGTCGTGGCCTCGGCCGAGGCAGAAGAGACACTCCCAATGCGGGTCGGTGACGGACATCATCCGCGCACAGGCGCCGCATCGCTTGAAGCCGGGCATCCCTACGACACCGTAAAGTTGGAAAAAACCAGTGAAAAAATCACCAAAAGTATGGTCAAAAATTGACCAGGGCACTGCTCTTCCCGGATCTGCGCTTGCTGGCGCGGAAAAAGAAGAACTGACGTCAGCGCGCAGGGCGGCGCCTAAGTACTGCCCGCGACGTCATCCCGGCGATCACGACGCCGACGACGGACGCGGAGCCGCACGACGCCGCCTACCGACGCGCAAGGGTACTGCTACGCAAAACTTTCCGGATCCAGCCTGACGCCTGGGGATATTCTAAGGTAAGGAATCTATCACTAACGTGTCTCTTTCAGATACTAACTACTGTCTCTTACAGATATATCGTTACACAAGTTAGTAACTTGTGCATCTGAAAGAGACACGTTAGTGACAGATTCCTTACCTTAGAATAGATACCCCAGCAATACCAACCCCGGTGGTGGGTCTGCGAACAAAGATCAGACAAGGAAGTCCCGGAGGACAGAACGGCCAAAGAAGCCGTCCCTCCGGACCTGACTGTCAAGGCATTAATGCTTGGTAAACGTGGGCAGCGAGGCCCACGTAGCTGCCTGACAGATATCCTGCAGCGGAACACCGCGGCCTAAGGCCGTGGTAGCAGCCGTTGCCCTGGTGGAATGGGCACGCAGCCCAACAGGAGGCTCCTTCTTAGCCAAAGAATAGCAGGCTTTGATACACAAGGTTACCCAGCGGGAGATGGTTCTCTTGTGCACCGCCCGACCTTTCTTGGCGCCCACGTAGCCAACAAAGAGCTGGTCATCCACCCGGAAGTGTTGTGTGCGGTTGATATAAAAAGAAAGCGCACGTTTTGGGTCCAGACGGTGGAGCCTCTCTTCCTCTCTGGAAGGATGCGGAGGCGGAAAGAAGGTGGGCAAAGTGATGGTCTGCCCAATGTGGAAGGCAGTAACCACCTTTGGCAAGAAGGACGGACGCGTCCTAAGAACAACCTTGTCTGGATGGACAGACAGAAAGGGAGGTTTGCATGAAAGAGCCTGGAGCTCACTCACCCGCCGAGCGGAGGTGATGGCCACCAGAAAGGCTGTCTTCAGAGTCAGAAGACGAAGAGGACAGTTATGTAGAGAGCTCAAAGGGAGCGCACATAAGAAAGGTAAGAACCAAGTTCAAGTCCCACTGAGGCATCACAAACGGAACAGGAGGGAAGAGGTGTGTAATGCCTTTTAGAAACCTGTTAACAACAGGGGACTTGAAAAGGGAGGGCTGATCAGGAAGCCTGAGGAAGGCCGAGATGGCACAAAGATAGCCCTTGATGGTACCCAGGGCAGAACCCTGTTGGGCCAAGGAAAGAAGGAACAGAAGAACCTCAGAAGAGGGGCAGAAAGGGGATTCACAGTCTTTGCTGTGCACCATGCCACAAACTTGTTCCACCTGCAGGCGTATACCACCTTAGTGGAGGGACGCCTGGCTGCCAGAATCACATCACAAACTTCGGGAGGCAGAGTCGAAAGGAATCAACTGCCGCCGCTCAATCTCCACGCAAGCAGGTGGAGGCTGGACAGGTTCGGGTGGAGGACCGTCCCCTGCTGCTGCGACAGAAGATCCTCCCGAAGAGGCAGACGGATCGGGGGATCTACGCTCATACTGAGTAGCTCGGGATACCAAACTCTTCGAGCCCAGTCCGGAGCCACAAGAATGACTTGGGCCCGGTCGTGCCGAATCTTCTTCAACACTCTGGGTAGAAGTGGTATAGGCGGAAAGGCTTACAACAGACCGCAACTCCACTCGCGACGAAAAGCGTCGCCGAGCGAGTGCCGCCTTGGAAATTCCAACGCGCAGAACTGATGACATTGCGCGTTCTCTTCGGTGGCGAATAGATCTAACCAAGGCTCTCCCCACTGTAGAAAGAGTCCTTGCGCCACTTCCGAGTGAAGACGCCATTCGTGATCCATCATGCACCTGCGGCTGGAGTTCGTCCGCCCTGGCGTTCAGGGAACCTGCCAGGTGTTGAACCATCAGGAACATGCCCTGATGTTCCAGCCATGTCCAGAGGCGCAGAGCCTCCTGACAAAGGGTCCACGACCCCACCCCGCCTTGTTTGTTGCAATACCACATGGCGGTGGTGTTGTCTGTGAACAACTGCACTACCTTCCCTTTGACAGAGGGAAGGAATGCCTTGAGTGCAAGTCGGATCGCCCGGAGCTCCAGAAGGTTGATATGGAGCAGGGACTCCGCCGGGAGACCAGAGGCCTCTGATCTCCGCCTCTCCCATGTGACCGCCCCATCCCAGAAGGGACGCGTCCGTCACAACTGTGTGCTCTGGCTGGGGAAGGGAGAGGGATCTGCCCATGACCCATTGCCGGTTCGAGAGCCACCACTGTAACTGTTTTGCAGTCCCCTCCGAGATCTGGACGTGATCGGACAGGTTGCCCTGGTGCTGCGCCCACTGGAACTTCAGGTCCCACTGCAGAGCCCGCATATGCCATCTGGCATGATTGACCAGCAGGATGCAGGAGGCCATGAGGCCCAGCAGCCTCAGGGTCATCCGTACCGAAACCCAGGATAAAGGCTGAAAGATCGGAATCATAGCCTGAATATCCCGGACTCGCCGTTCGGGAGGATAGGCCCGAAACTGCGTCGTGTCCAGAACTGCTCCGATGAAAAGGAGCTGTAGAGAAGGAATCAGATGCGACTTCGGCACATTGATGGAGAACCCCAGCGAGTGCAGGAGTTCGGCCGTAGTCTGGAGGTTGGAGACGACTGCCTGGGACGAGCCCGCCTTCAGCAGCCAGTCGTCGAGGTAGGGGAAGACTGGAACCCCCGCCCGGCGCAGATGAGCTGCGACCACCGCCATCACTTTCGTGAACACCCGAGGGGCACTTGTAAGGCCAAAGGGAGCACGGTGAACTGAAAATGCTCGAGGCCTACGGTGAACCGCAGGTAACGCCGGTGGGCCGGCAGGACGAGGATGTGAAAATAAGCGTCCTGCAAGTCCAACGCTACCAACCAGTCTCCAGGGTCGAGGGCAGTCCAGACCTGAGCTAGGGTGAGCATCTTGAACTTCTCCTTCCGGAGGAAGCGATTGACGTTCCGGAGGTCCAAGATAGGACGCATGTCCTCCTTGTCCTTTTGGGCACCAGGAAGTAGTGGGAGTAGCAACCACGTCCTACTTCTGGGGTCGGAACATGCTCGATGGCCCTCTTGACCAAGAGGGCCGTGACTTCCTTCTGCAGAGGTACCAAGTGATCCCCTGACATGCGGTGGAATTGAGGTGGCATGGCTGGGGGGGTGGTCTCGAAGGGGAGGGAGTAGCCCCTTCGGACAATGTCCAAGACCCACCTGTACGAGGTGATGGGACGCCAGTGGTGAAGGTGATGGCGGACCCTGCCCCCTACTGGCGTGCTGTGCACCGGAAAGGAGGGACTAGGAGGGCTTGGAGGCCGCGGACGGGTTGGAGGTGGTGGCCTGACCCGCACGCTGGTTGCCCGAACCGCCATGGCGGTATCCACGTCCTCGGCCACGCGTAGACGCTTGCTGCGCGGGCCGGTGGCTGGGCAGCTGGCGTGACTAGGCGCCCCTTCCGTGGCCACGAAAGGGGCGAAAAGCAGAGGTGAGCGGAGGGCGTACAACAGAAAGGCCCAGGGACTTGGCCGTAGCCCGTGAGTCCTTAAGCCGCTCCAGCGCATGGTCTGCCTTTGAACCAAAAGACCGACTCCATCAAAGGGCATGTCCATGAGTGTATTCTGGACATCACCCGAGAAACCAGTTGTCCTCAGCCAGGCGTGGCGACGTAGCGCCACCGTCGTCGCAAGCGATCTGCCCAGCGAGTCGGCGGTATCAAGGCCACAACGGATGGTGTATTTAGCCGCATCTCGCCCTTCCGCAATGGCGCGGGTAAGCAGTGTCTGGACCTCCTCAGAACACTGCGGCAAAACAGCCGCCACCGAATCCCACAGGGAGTGGGTATATCGGCCCAAAAGGCAAGCGGTGTTGACGGACCAGCACTGGAGGAAGAAAAAACCTTCTTACCAAATTGGTCCAGGCATTTGGATTCCCTATCCAAAGGGGCGGTAGGGAAGGCGGTTTGGGAGGCAGAGGCTTGGACAACCAAGCTCTCAGGGGTGGGATGTTGGGAGAGAAACAAGGGGTCGCCCGGAGCAGGGCGATGGCGTCGGGCCACGTTCCTATCCACAGGAGCCCCTGTGGTGGGTTTGGACCAGGCACCCAAAGAACGTCAGTGAGTGCATCATTAAACGGCAGCACAGTCTCCGAAGAGGAAGCCGCCGGCTGAAGCACTTCTGTCAGGAGGTTAGTCCTCACGGCCACAGTAGGCAACTGGAGATGTAAGGCTCCAGCTGCTCTCACGCAACACCGTTGCAAAATTAGCTCCCTCCTCCGTAGCCAAGGGAGGAGACAGCATGCCAGTGTCAGGGGAGGTGTCTAGACCACTGGCATCCCCAAGTTCCTCAGCCCAGTCCGGATCAAACTCACACTGTTGTGTGAGAGGGTCCCTCAGACCCCTCCCAGCTCTCCTGGTCCTCCTCTTGTTCAAAATATGGAGGAGGAGGGACATTTGGGACCCAAGGTCTCATCGGCGCCGGAGCCGGCGTCGAGCGGCGTCGGTCCGGCTCCATGTCCGGAGCCGGAGAGAGCCGGGACCGGCGCCGTCCGGAGCCCCGGACGGCGTCAGGAACGGCACCGGGTACATCGGCGTAGGCGTGGTTAGGTCAACCGGCGTCGATGGGGGTTGCGGTACCACCGGAGCCGGGATCGAGGCCGGGGCCGAGGCCGGGATGAAGGCTGGTGGGACAGGCGGCGCCGGGGCAACCCCATCAGGGCCCGCGGGGCCCGAAGGCGCACCGGAGGGACCTGAAGACCCGAAGAGGCGGGCCATGGCCGACAGGAATTCTCTGTATTTCGGCCGGAGTCGCCCCGAACCCGGAAAGAACGGGTAATTCGGGGGCGGCTCTACAGGCATGTCCGGGGCCGCGGGGACGGTGCCGACTGGGGCCTCAGCCGAGTCGCGAGACCGGCGAGGCGAAGTCTTAGAGCGATGACGCCGCTTAGACTTCTTGTGCTTCGACTTACCGGATGAGCGCGAAGACTTGGATTCCGACGAACGGCGGGGACTCCGCGACCGGCCCCTCGACCTCTCCCGGGACCGGGGCATAGTGCGGCGCGGAGCCGACTGCCGGACCTCGAGTAGCTTTCGAGACCGCTCTCGCAAAGCCTTCGGATGAAGTTTCCGGCAGTCAGGGCACGACTTCGTGTCGTGGTCTCGGCCGAGACAGAAGAGACACTCGAGATGCGGGTCCGTGATCGACATCATGCGACCACAGGCCTCACATGGCTTAAAGCCGGGCATCCCTACGACACCTTAGGAGTCGTGAAGACTCAATGAAGAAACAGTGAAAAAATTCACAAAAAAGGATAGTCAAAAAGTGACTAGGGCACTGCTCTTCCCGGATCTGCGCTTACTGGCGCGGAAAAAGAAGAACTTACGTCAGCGCGCAGGGGCGGCGTCTAAGTACTGCCCGCGACGTCATCCCGGCGATCACGACGCCGACGACGGACGCGGAGCCGCACGACGCCGCCTACCGACGCGCAAGGGTACTGCTACGCAAAAACTTTCCGGATCCAGCCTGACGCCTGGGGATATTCTAAGGTAAGGAATCTGTCACTAACGTGTCTCTTTCAGATCGACAGATTACTGTACTACCAAGAACAGAACTCTTCAACTGTCTGTTGCAATTTAACAGCGGTAGATGATACTGTCTCCACCCTCCCCAGGAGCCCAGCACTAAGCACTCAGTTTTGATAATGTTATTCCTCCAATGAAGGGCTTACGCTGAGATAGTAACAGCAATGGGGTGTCGTCCAGGATATCCTACCAACACAACAGACAAGGCAGGGTGCTGCTCAGCCACCAAGCGCAGTCAATCCCTACATGCAGCTGTCTTTTTAGTTCTGTGCATCCCTGCTCCATCCCTGGTGAAGTCCCTTCTCTGTCCACTCAACTCAATTTAGTTGGCACTAGCCATTCTAAGAAGGTCAGCACAAAACTCCAGCTTCCAGCACATTGGGAACTTGCCTGACATGTCCCCTCCCTTCCTTGCTTCAGCATTCTATATCGGTATCTTCGCTAGACGCTTTTTACTGTGTCGCAGGACAACCACAGTTAAGTAATCACACTTTGCAAATGCAACACTGATCATCTGCCCTGGACCAGATGGTGCGTTTCAGAGAACTTCAAATCACTGCTTCTCTTTTTTGCCCTGGGTCGGTTATACTGGTGATACTGCTATTGTCAGTGCACGCCATACCCATCTGCGTCTCTTGGGGTCTGCACCTTGACATTTACCATTGTGAAGTATTTTAGCTGGCAGGTCCCTGGCCGAAACAGTGCTTCCCCCTTCTGCTTTGTCCTGTTTGTATTGCAGTGCCCCCCCCCCCGGTAGCCATTAGCCATCTACCCACCCCCACTCTCCTGTGCTACAGCATTAGGTGGGATTGAAGTCCGAATGGTGCTGGGGTGCTTCTGTCTAGTACCCCCACACATGCCTTTGCTTCTGTAGGCCATATGCAGGAGCCTCTCTCCTCCAAGCAGCCCAAAGTCCAAGAAAGCTAACTGGACACCTGTTTCACTGCATCACTTGCCTCAACTCACATATCTAACTGTGGCTGCTTGCATTAATGATACCAGCTGTGCTAAGCCCTGGGTGCACCGTCGACTTCTTACAAACAGTTAGGGGAGGTCTGTACTGCAAGCCTTGACCTACATTCCTCCTTAGCACATCTGCACCGAACAAGCTTTTATCTGCTACACCTGCTGAGAGACCATTTTGACAACTGTAGTGAGGAATATACCTGCTGACCTGACAAAGGGTTGGGTTAATTAGGGGGTGGGGGAGGTTGTCCCACCCGGTCTCATTGGAAATGACTCAACCAAAGCAATGATCTAGAGTGGCCCGTTCAAACTCAACAATGACACCTTCTGCTCATCAAGTGACCACGCTCAAATTGCCCTGGAAACTCAACCTGGCCCCTCTGTAACACCACCAAAGGCGAGGTCATGCTCCAGCGAAGACGTCTGAAATAATGGACAACCACAAGTTCATGTCCAATAAAATTCGTAATCTCACTGTGAAAGTAGACAATACCCAGACTCCAACTGCTGCAGATGTGGTTAAAGCGCTGAGCAAAGGGCAATAGCACTTAAATAACCTACAAAAAGGCAATTAATTTTTCAAGCCCTATTTTGCTCATTCTGCAACTAACAAGCACACACTACAGCAACTCTACATGAGATGATAGTATACCTTCTACGTCTACTGAAAGCGAAAGAAACAACCAAGATATTATTTATAAAAGTACAGCATCATTCATTGCATGATCATGAAGGAGAACCATACCACCACCAAACACTAAAACAAAAACTTAGAGTTAGATGTCCAAATAAACCATGAAAGATTACCTAATTTTAAATGCTTATAAAATGTAGGCAATCAGTAAGAATAATGCAAACTTTTCTGTTATTATAGAGTGTAAAGAAGCAAGCATTGGCTTGGAATCATCACGATCAGAAGGTCACGTTTGACTTTTCCTCAGGCCTCCATACCAACCTCAGCTATGGCTTCAGTAAGGTCAAAGCAGCACAAAGAAAGGACACAAGGATGTCATTACACATCCAAGGACTTAAATTAAAAGGGTATTATCCCTCCTATACTAATCCTCTCGTCGCCAGTGTACCCACCTCAGACTACAAAATTCCGCAAATTTGTTTACACATCACTGCCTGAAAAATGAAAAGTTAACAAGCATGAAATGATCAGATAAGTTAGAGGAAACGAGACTTCAAATTAAGGGAAAAAAAGTGTCTTACAACTGGCGGCTAACTCGGTAAAGCACAGCACAACACTGGGCATTAGCCATGCTGTGGCTGCACAGAATTAACAAATTGTCTCACATGTTACTTCACAGGCTGCAGACAGCACATTGTTAGTGAAGTTTTAGCAACCAGATGTGGGTATGCACGAAGGCGACAGGATAAACGCATTCACGTGTTGTACTGCTCTTTACACCCATCGGAGACTGGTTCGCGCTGTATAAAACAACGCACGTAAAATAAAACCGCCATACCTCACGCGGGAGAAAATCCAAAATGAAAAACACTGCCTGACTACACCAGGCTGGGGAAATTCCATTCTTCAAAAATGAGGAAAATCCTTTCCCTCAGAAGTTTTTTAAAGAAATTCAATATATTATCAAAGCAAGAAGAAATTGGAACAAGAAAATTACACAAGAATAACGAAGCAGGATTAATGGAAAAGGGGAAGAGATGTTAAGGTATTACGTTAAATAGGAAGCTTAAAGGCACTAGTGTACAGGCAGGTGTAAAGGTATTATGTTACAGGCAGGGGTTGCATTAAGGAGTTGTAAGTTGAGGCAGGGGAGGATAGTATAGAAGGGGTAGAGAGTGATGGTATAGGAAGGAGGAAGAGAGACTAAGATATAGGTACCCTAGTGGGGTACATGCAGGCACAGAAGCACTAGGATACAGGCAAGGATAAAAGAACCCAAGAAAAGACCGGAATAGAGGGGAAGAAGGAGTAGTTAGTAGAAAGAGCAAGCTAGGAGGATGTCAGAAAGAACAAAATAAGTGGTGGAGCGCGCCCATAAAAAAGTACCAATGGCTCTACGCGAATGAAAGACATTTGCCAGGATGAATTTCACATCTTGGAAACACCATTTATTTGAAAATAATCGACCAAGCAGGTTCATAGAGAAAGCTTCCCCAAAATAAGTTCTTTTACACAAGTTTTTTACCGGAATTACATAATCAAAAATAACAAAACAAGCAGTGGAAAAACCAATAGATCTCGCCTTGGGAACCTACTTGGATGCTGTGCAGGGCATGGCTAAAGAAGGAAAAAAAAGTCTATGGCGCAGCCAGGCATGCATGCATGCACGCACAGAAAATGACACAAGCTCTTTTTTTAAATTTACTAATCCAAGTATGATTGGTAAATAAAAAGGAAAAAAAAGTGTCACAAAAGCAACTTTCTTTTTTTAGGGAGTGTGGGGAGGAAGCAACACAGAATCGGAGGGCTTAGGGAGGGGAAGCAACATAGAGAGTGGGCGTGGGGCAGTTTCAGGGGTGGTGTTTGGGGGAGGGGGTAAGAAACATGAGAGAAAGCAACGGGGGAACACAAGGGGTAACAGAAGCACATGGGCAAGAGAGAGCAACATGGAGGCTTGTGGTAGAAACACATGGGCAAGAAAGCTATGCGGAGGGAACTTCTGGGTGAGTGCATCATGGAGAGAGCAGTAGAGAAGCACACAAACCCACAGAGAATGCAAGAGAAGTACACAAAGAAGACAGCTAGAAAACACATTCCCCTCTTGAAAAAAGTGGCAGCTAATCCAAAAGACCTACAAAATATAGGCCTATTTCTCTGTTACACCTGCCAACAAAGATTTTGGAGAAAGCTTTAAACCAAGAGTCACTGGAGATGGCAGAAAGTTACAACTCACTGGACAGTTCGCAATCAAGTTTCAGGAGTGGACACAGTAGTGAGACGGCCCTTGAAGCAGCAATAGAGGACATCATGGATATTGCTGCTCTTGGTGGTGGTGGTGGCAGGGGGGGGACGGAAGCTGGCGGGGGTGAAAGCTGGAGGGGGAGGTGGGTGTCAGCTGTTCTCGTTCGGCTGGACCTCTAGGCGGCATTTGATACAGTATCCCACCCTGTGCTACTGGAGTACCTTAAACATCTAGGGATCAGGAACAAGGCGTTACAACTTTTGAGTTTGTTTTCGGCTAATAGAACCCAAACAGTAGCGTGCAGTCAGTTTCGGTCCACAACATATTCTCTGCCATGTGACGTGTCGCAAGGTTCATCTCGGAGCCCTACACTGAGACCACTGTAATCTGACAACAGGTCTTTTCGCTAACAGACAGCTTGCACTTTCTGGCTGGTGAAGCCTAAAAAAGTGAGACCTGTACATCACAGAGTATAGTTTTTGATTCTCAGACGGCAAAGAGAAGCAAACAATGACAAAGGGTTCTGATATAAAAACAATGAACACACCTATGGTACCCCTTGATACCTCTACCACATTGAACATATTTATGAATTTCTCCTTAAGTAATGCTTGCGTTATGATTAAGAACGAGTAAATACATACCAGCAAATAACTATATAACATACATTCAGTGCCTTACTAGGCATACGGAGGACATTCCTCAATTTCATAATTGCATACTCCACCAACGAATATCCTGTTTTTTTACATCCATCTCAATTAGAGGTAGGTCTGAAGCTGCAAATGCAAGGTTGGCTCTAAATTTGTGACACTGCATGTTAAGGTAAACATGGGTGTAGGAAAGTAGGATCTTTCTTTTATGGTTACCCCCACTTTTTACCTGGTGTCAGTATGTTTTGACTGTAGTTTGCTGGGATCCTACTAACCAGGACCGCAGGATCTGTGCTCTCTGTCCCAAAATAGCTTCATCCGTCGAAGATCAGCATCCTCCCTGCATCCCTTGCATCGTGGGCCTCCATCTTTGGTGAGCTGCCTGAGGATCTCTTGCGACTCCTGTGTTGTCGGCCTGTGGGTCCTCTCGAGGGTCGTCGTCTTCTTCGATGGGCTCCCCTGCTTGCGCGGGGCCTGCACTGACTCTCCTGCATGTGGTGAGTCCCTTGGACCTTGCTGGTCATCTGCACATTTTCGTCTTCCACACCAGTGGCGGCTACCAAGGCTTCTTGGTGCTCCTGCCAGACACCGATCGCCTGGACACCGACATCCCATGTGGGACAGCTCGTGTACGGCGCCTGGTCTTCCACAGCATCACTGGGTCCCCATAGCTGCAGCGACATGATCCTCGTGTACTCTTCTGATATTCCTGCCATGGTTGGGCATTGTGCTTCCGTGCCTCCTGGTCACCTCCGAGTGGCATAGACTCGGTCTCCTCTGCTTGCAGATTCTCCTCTTCAAGAATCCACCTTTGGATTCCACCAGACTTCTTCACAGACTTTTCCAGAGGCCTTTCTTCCCGAGTCGCCCATTGTCGTCTACGAGAGGTTCCGACGTCACTTCACCACTATGCACCCAGCTTCCTAGGTGAGAGGTAACCTGGTGCATCCACAGGTGGGGTGGCTCTCCAACCTTCCGTCTCCAAAGAGTTCCTCTGGGAAGGGTCCTTTTTCTTTAAAACGGCAACTGCGACTTCTCCTTTGACTTTTATAGAACACGCGGCTGTATTTCCACTCTGCACACAGTCTACTTGGGTGGTTCCTGGTTCTCCAAGCTCTAATAAGTCATTTGGTCCAAGTCCCGTTCTCCTTTGCAGTTCGCATTCCACTAATTTAGTATATGGTTTGGTCTCCCCCTGGAGACCAGTGTATATTTGTGCTACTTACCTAATTTCTTTGAAGTATCCTTATGTGTACTTATCCTATTGTTGATATCTCCTGATGGGAGATATACCAAGTGATAGTGATTGTGTTGTGTTAATAAATAGACTTATTTTTCATAAAAACTGTGTGGTTCTTTCTCATCTAATCTACACTCTTGATAATGTGGTAAAACAAGCTGCTTTACACCCCTTCAAGATAAGCCTGAAGGCTGTTCTCCACAGCTACTCCTTTGAGGCCTTTTAAGGTTATCAAAGACCACTGAAATCACCATAGGGTTGCCTGGATTAGTGCAAGGTGCGTCACTCCTTTAAATGTGCACCATATACTAAGCCAGCCTCCTACAATGGGTTTTTCATTACTTCCTTTTCAGACTTTAAATAGTAAGGCATTTATAAATATCTTAGCTTTGATAGTTGGACTCTAGAGATGGAGTACTTTGGTGCGAAGTTAAAGCGGGGAGTCAAATATCACTAAAGCAGTGCAGAAATAAAGTAACATCAATTGATGAGACTGAACAGTACAGAAATCTAATTTGGAAACTTTTTAATGAAGCCTATGAGCATCTTTCAGAATGGGGAAGTGGGTGAGACTGGTGAGGAATTTGCAGGTTGACTGAGTATCCACCTGAAAGATTACTACCAAAGGTATGTAACATTTTCTTCTTCACCTTTCCAATAGAGTTCCAAACAGTACCCTCCCTAGGTTGTGTGTGTAAAGGCTGGTCAGACCAGGAAATCCTGGATGACTGATTGTGTGAAATGGCGATGATGTGAAGGGAGTTCCATCATAAGGCACAACAGATCTCGGCCACGGAAGCGCCCCTGTCAAAGCTCAGGTCGAAGACTTTGCCCTGATTGGATGGGCCTGGATTCCCTCTGGCAGATTCTTTTTTGTAAGGGCACAGCACATTTTGATGCATACAAGTATCCAGCTAAATGAGGCCCTCTTCTGGATTGCTTTTGCTCCTCTTGCTGCCAATGTATAAAGTTAAGAGCTGGTCGTCCAGCACTTAATAGGATACATGGGTAGCTGTCTATATAGTAGCTCACCACCCACCTGGGGTACAGATGATGTAACTACTACTCCTTTGTGGTGGGGCATGGGGTAAAAGGTGGAAAGGGTAACAGATTGTCCAAGATGAAAAGGGGTCACCATCTTGGAGAGAAGAGCCATATAGTGTTGAGGAAACATCTGCCCAGTGTAAGAAATTGGATTGTTATTTGGAGTGATTGACTATCCACCTCAAAAAATAATCTCACCCCTCGTCAAGGTGAACAGTCAAAGTCACTAAACTAACTTGAGCTCAACCCCCCTGGTACCTAGGGTACAGAGCAGACAGACTTAACTTAGGGCAATGCATAAAGTATTTATGCAGCAACATTTCATACACAAACTGACCCTGAAATGAGAAAAATCCAATAAGGGGAACCTGAGATATGAAGTTTAAAGGTTTTAAGTAGAAACAGTTCCAAAAAGCGCCAAAGACAGTCAGTGGTTGTAGTAGACCAGTACTTAGGCACAATCTGAGACTAACTGCGATGTGGTGCAGGTTGGACACACCAACCAGGTTTGTCCTGGTCAGTTACTTGACCTTTTGACTTCACCTTTTAAGTCCCAATTCACCACAGGAATCCACTTCTAAAGACCTCAGGGGAGGTACACAGAGACTAACAGAGTATCAGACGAGGCTAACATGAGGGTCCAGTCCAGGTCTAGTTGCCACAGGGCACTTCCAGAAAAAGGGTCTGTTGCAGCTTGTTTACTCCTTGTAGCGACACAGGAGGTCAGCCAATTGACCTTTGGAGTCCATGTATTTGTCCTAGGTACAAGAGGGAGTAGGTCCAGTCCTTCGGGGCTCCTCCAAGGTCACAAAGAGCAGGTCTACTTCTCTTCCGATCTTCTGCAGGTCCAGACAGGGTTCTTAAGTGGGTGCCTGGTGGTGCTACATTTATGTCGGTAACCAGCTAGGAGGGTGGGGTGACTCCTGGCCACAGCTTAACCAATGGGGTGAAAGTTCCCAGAGCCAACTTACACACTTTTTCAGCAGTTCCTGTTTGCTTTACTGAAAACAGTACCAAAATACAGTGTGTCAGGGCATTTTCAAGATGGCAAAAGTCTTCAGCCGCACTAAACGTGGGCTCTGAGGTATGGGTGTATGTACGGGGAGTGTACTATGGCAATCCTAGTGTCCTCCCACACCTAACGCACAAGTTACTAACTTGTGTAACGATATATCTGTAAGAGACAGTAGTTAGTGACATATTCCTTACCTTAGAATATCCCCAGGCGTCAGGCTGGATCCGGAAAGTTTTGCGTAGCAGTACCCCTGCGTGTCGGTAGGCGGCGTCGTGCGGCTCCGCGTCCGTCGTCGGCATGACGTCGCGGCCAGTACTTAGACGCCGCCCATGCGCGCTGGCGTCAGTTCTGTACACGACTTTCCGCGCCAGAAACGCAGAGCCATGCAAGAAACTGACACTGGTGTCGGAAAACTAGGGCCCTGAAAGGGATGTCCTTAACCCTAGAAATCAGTTCGCAGAACGGGGAGGATGGGTGGGGCGGTAAGGAATCTGTAACTAACTACTGTCTCTTACAGATATATCGTTCCACAAGTTAGTAACTTGTGCATCGGAAAGAGACACGTTAGTGACAGATTCCTTACCTTAGAATAGATACCCCAGCAATACCAACCCCGGTGGTGGGTCTGCGAACAAAGATCAGACGAGGAAGTCTCGGAGAACAGAACGGCCAAAGAGGCCGCCTCTCCGGACTTGGCTGTCAAGGCAGTAATGCTTGGTAAACGTGTGCAGCGAGGCCCACGTAGCTGCCTGACAAATGTCCTGCAATGGGACACCATGTCCCAAAGCCGTGGTGGCGGCTGTCGCCCTGGTGGAATGGGCACGTAGCCCAACAGGGGGCTCCTTCTTAGCCATAGAAAGCAGGCCTTGATACACAAGGCGACCCAGCGGGAGATGGTCCGCTTGTGTACCGCCCGACCTTTTTTGGCGCCCACGTAGCCAACAAAGAGCTGGTCGTCCACCCGGAACTGCTGTGTGCGGTTTAGATAAAATGAAATCGCACGTTTTGGGTCCAGACAGTGGAGCCTCTCTTCCTCTCTAGAAGGATGCGGAGGCGGAAAGAAGGTGGGCAAAGTGATGGTCTGCCCAATGTGAAAAGCAGTAACCACATATGGCAAGAAGGACGGACGCGTCCTAAGAACAACCTTGTCTGGATGGACAGACAGAAAGGGGGGCTTGCAAGAAAGAGCCTGGAGCTCACTCACCCGCCGAGCGGAGGTGATAGCCACCAGAAAGGCTGTCTTCAGAGTGAGAAGAGGACAGTTATGTAGAGGCTCAAAGGGAGCGCACATTAAAAAGGTAAGAACCAAGTTCAAGTCCCACTGAGGCATTACAAACGGAACAGGAGGGAAGAGGTGTGTAATGCCTTTAAGAAACCTGTTAACAACAGGGGACTTGAAAAGGGAGGGCTGATCAGGAAGCCTGAGGAAGGCAGAGATTGCACAAAGGTAGCCCTTGATGGTACCCAGGGCAGAACACTGTTGGGCCAGAGAAAGAAGGAACAGAAGAACCTCAGAAAGGGGGTTCACAGCCTTTGCTGTGCACCATGCCACAAACTTGTTCCACCTGCAGGCGTATACCACCTTAGTGGAGGGACGCCTGGCTGCCAGAATCACATCACAAACTTCGGGAGGCAAGTCGAAAGGAATCAACTGCCGCCACTCAATCTCCATGCAAGGAGGTGGAGACTGGACAGGTTCGGGTGGAGGACCGTCCCCTGCTGCTGCGACAGAAGATCCTCCCGAAGAGGCAGACGGATCGGGGGATCGATGCTCATACTGAGTAGCTCGGGATACCAAACTCTTCGAGCCCAGTCCGGAGCCACAAGGATGACTTGGGCCCGGTCGCGCCGAATCTTCTTCAACACTCTGGGTAGAAGTGGTATACGCGGAAAGGCGTACAACAGACCGCAACTCCGCTCGTGACAAAAAGCGTCGCCGAGCGAGTGCCGCCTTGGAAATTCCAACGCGCAGAACTGATGACATTGCGCGTTCTCTTCGGTGGCGAATAGATCTAACCAAGGCTCTCCCCACTGTAGAAAGAGTCCTTGCGCCACCTCTGAGTGAAGACGCCATTCGTGATCCATCATGCACCTGCGGCTGAGTTCGTCCGCCCTGGCGTTCAGAGAACCTGCCAGGTGTTGAACCATCAGGGATATGCCCTGATGTTCCAGCCATGTCCAGAGACGCAGAGCCTCCTGACATAGGGTCCACGACCCCACCCCGCCTTGTTTGTTGCAGTACCACATGGCGATGGTGTTGTCTGTGAACACCTGCACCACCTTCCCCTTGACAGAGGGAAGGAATGCCTTCAGTGCAAGTCGGATCGCCCGGAGCTCCAGAAGGTTGATATGGAGCCGGGACTCCGCCGGAGACCAGAGGCCTCTGATCTCCGCCTCTCCCATGTGACCGCCCCATCCCAGAAGGGACGCATCCGTCACAACTGTGTGCTCTGGCTGGGGAAGGGAGAGGGATCTGTCCGTGACCCATTGCCGGTTCGAGAGCCACCACTGCAACTGCCGTGCAGTTCCCTCCGAGATCTGGACGTAATCGGACAGGTTACCCTGATGCTGTGCCCACTGGAACTTCAGGTCCCACTGAAGAGCCCGCATATGCCATCTGGCATGATCGACCAGCAGGATGCAGGAGGCCATGAGGCCCAGCAGCCTCAGGGTCATCCGTACCGAAACCCAGGATAGAGGCTGAAAGATCGGAATCATAGCCTGAATATCCTGGACTCGCCGTTCGGGAGGATAGGCCCGAAACTGCGTTGTGTCCAGAACTGCTCCGATGAAAAGGAGCTGTGGAGAAGGAATCAGGTGCGACTTCGGCACGTTGATGGAGAACCCCAGCGAGTGCAGGAGTCCGGCCGTAGTATGGAGGTGGGAGACGACTGCCTGGGACGAGCCCGCCTTCAGCAACCAGTCGTCGAGGTAGGGGAAGACTGGAACACCTGCCCGGCGCAGCGGAGCTGCGACCACCGCCATCACTTTCGTGAACACCCGAGGGGCGCTGGTAAGGCCAAAGGGGAGCACGGTGAACTGAAAGTGCTCGAGGCCTACCGTGAACCGCAGGTAACGCCGGTGGGCCGGCAGGACGGGGATGTGAAAATATGCGTCCTGCAAGTCCAACACTACCATCCAGTCTCCAGGGTCGAGGGCAGTCAAGACCTGAGCTAGGGTGAGCATCTTGAACTTCTCCTTCCGGAGGAAGCGATTGACGTTCCGGAGGTCCAAGATAGGACGCATGTCCTCCTTGTCCTTTTTGGGCACCAGAAAGTAGTGGGAATAACAACCACGCCCTACTTCTGGGGTCGGAACGTGTTCGATGGCCCCCTTGGCCAAGAGGGCCGCAACTTCCTTTCGGAGAAGCACCAAATGATCCCCTGACATGCGGTGGCATTGAGGTGGCATGGCTGGGGGGGTAGTCTCGAAGGGGAGGGAGTAGCCCCTTCGGACAATGTCCAAGACCCACCTGTCCGATGTGATGGTACGCCAGTGGGGAAGGTGATGGCGGACCCTGCCCCCCACTGGCGTGCTGTGAACCTGAAAGGATGGACTAGGAGGGCTTGGAGGCCGCGGACAAGGCGGAGGTGGTGGCCTGACCCGCACGCTGGTTACCCGACCCGCCTCGGCGGGAGCCACGTCCTCGGCCACGCGAAGGCGCTTGCTGCGCGGGCCGGTGGCTGGGCAATGGACGTGACTGGGCGCCTCTTCCGTAGCCACGAAAGGGGCGAAAAGCAGACTGCTGCGGAGGGCGCAAGGCGGAGAGGCCCAAGGACTTGGCCGTAGCCCGCGAGTAATTAAAGCACTCCAGCGCGCTGTCTGCCTTATTGCCAAAAAGGCAGATACCATCGAAGGGCATGTCCATAAGGGTGTTTTGGACATCGCCCGAGAAACCAGTGGTCCTCAGCCAGGCGTGACGGCGCAGTGCCACTGTCGTAGCAAGCGATCTGCCCAGCGAGTCAGCGGTGTCTAAGCCACATCGAATGGTGAACTTCGCCGCGTCTCTCCCATCTGCAATAACATGGGTGAGTAGTGTCTGGACCTCCTCAGGACACTTAGGCAGCACTTGTGCCACCGAATCCCACAGAGAGTGGGAATAACGGCCCAAAAGGCAAGCGGTGTTCACAGACCGCAAGCCAGCACTGGAGGAAGAAAAATCTTATTCCCAAATTGTTCCAACTTTTTGGATTCCCTGTCCGGCGGAGCCGTAGGGAAGGCGCTCTGAGAGGTAGAGGCTTGAACAACCAAGCTCTCGGGGGTGGGGTGTTGGGAGAGTAACAAGGGGTCGCCCGGGGCCGGGCAATGGCGTCGGGCTACGTTCCTGTCCACAGGAGCCCCTGTGGTGGGCCTGGACCAGGTGCCCAAAAGATCGTCAGAAAGTGCGTCGTTGAACGGCAGCAGTGGCTCCGAAGAGGTAGCCGCCGGCTGAAGCACTTCCGTCAGGAGGTTAGTCCTGAGAGCCACTGTAGGGAGCTCGAGGCGCAAGGCAGCGGCCGCCCTACGCAACACCGTTGCATAACTTGCTCCCTCCTCCGTAGCCACAGAAGGAGGAGACAGCATGCCAAGGTCTGGAGAGGTGTCCAGGCCACTGCCCAGTCCTGATAAGGCTCACATTGGGCTGTGAGAGGGTCTTCCGACCCATCCCAGTCCTCCTCGTCCTCCAAAACAGGTGAAAAGTATGGAGGGCGGACATGAGGGAAGAAAAGTCCCATCATCGTCGGAATCGGCGTCGGCCGACGTCGATCCGACTCCGTGTCCGGTTCCGGAGAGAACGTGGGGACGGCGTCGCCCGGGACCTAGGACGGCGCCGTGAACGGTACCGGGGAGGTCGGCGCCGGTGTCGTCAGGTCAACCGGCGTCGACCGGGATCCAGGCCTGGATCCGAGGGGGTCCTGCGGTGCCGGGGCCGGAGCCGCTGGTGGTGCCGAAGGAGGACCCCCACTGGGGCCCGCGGGGCCCGAAGGCGCACCGGGGTAACCCTTAGGCCCGAAGATGCGAACCATGGCCTACAAGAAGTTCTGGATGTCGGCCGGAGTCGACGTCGGCCCCGGAACAGGCGGGTAGGCCGGCGTCGGCTCAACGGGTACTCCCGGAGCCGCGGGGGCGGTACCAACAGGATCCCTCAGCCGAGTCGAGAGACCGGCGAGGGGAGGTCTTAGAGCGACGCTTCTTAGACCTCTTGTGCTTCGCCTTACCTGAAGACGAAGACTTCGACCCCGACGAATGACGGCTCCGCGACCGGCCCCTCGACCTCTCCCGGGACCGGGACCTTGAGCGGCGCGGAGCTGAGTGCCGGGCCTCGAGAAGCTTTCGAGACCGCTCTCGCAAAGCCTTCGGGCGAGGGACCGACACTCGGGGCACGACGCGGGGTCGTGGCCGCGCCCCAGGCAGAACAGACACTCTCGGTGCGGATCCGTAATCGACATCATGCGATTACAGACCTCGCATGGCTTGAAGCCGGGCATCCCTACTGACACCTTGGAGTCGAAACGACTCAAAAAACTTGGACAAAAAGTCTCAAAAAGTACTCAGTCAAAAAATGACTGGGGCACTGCTCAATCCGGATCTGCGCTTACTGGCGCGGAAAAAAAGAACTGACGCCAGCGCGCATGTGCGGCGTCGAAGTACAGGCCGCGACGTCATCCCGGCGATCACGACGCCGACGACGGACGCGGAGCCGCACGACGCCGCCTACCAACGCGCAGGGGTACTACTACGCAAAACTTTCCGGATCCAGCCTGACGCCTGGGGATATTCTAAGGTAAGAAATCTGTCACTAACGTGTCTCTTTCAGATACTAAAATACAGTTTGGGTCAGGTACCCACAACAAACCCATAGACAAAAGTCTGAAAAGGCAAAAGCAGGTTCACCAGCAACCAACAAGTCGATGCACAAGAATTGTCTTGGCATCCTGTTCTTTCCCTTTCAAGTGCGACCCAAGTGTTACATGTGGCTCAACAGATCTTTCAATCTGGATTTGACACTATGCTGTCAAAAGGAGGCCCACAGCCCCTGCACTGCATATTCTATGAAGTTCAGAGGAGTCATCTCTTCCCATTCAGGTCAGCCTACTGTTTGGGTGCCCTGGGAGGCATTTCACATCTATTCAAGGCTGAGATCTGGCAGGGGAGTATGCTAATTAGCTACTAGGTGAGTGAAGGGCAACTTTCTAATAGTTACCATTCCTTAATATTTATTAACAATCTGACTTCACCATTGAATGAGATTTTTAATAACTATCAAGAATTGTGGTTTAATTTTTTTTTTTAGCTGGTCCCTTTCCCAAGATACAATATTAGCATTTTATATTGCTTCCAAGTGTCTCTCTATGGGCAGCCAGCCTTCCTATAGTGAAAATATATTTTGGGTGCTAGTCACTGCAAGGACATGTTAACTTTAAATTTCTACATGTCCTACTCTTAAATAATATGCACCTTGCCTTGAGGGCTACAAAGCCTACACACTGCTGAGTGATTAATAATTAAAAGGAACGTTTTACCTTTAAAAGGAGTTCACTTTGATAGGTTGCAGTGCATGTTTTGCACAGTTACAGTTAGGCTACGATGGCAGGCCTGAAGCCATGTTTGCACTACCACTTTAGTTGATGGCACAATGGGTGCTGCTGTCCACTAGTGGTATTAAACTTCCTGGCCGTGGGTACATTTAGTGCCATATTCTAAGGACTCACAGGCAAGATGAGCAAGTTACTTACCTTCGGTAAAGATATATCTGTAAGAGACATATATTAGTCATAGATTCCTTACCTTAGAATTACCCCCAGGCGTCAGACTGGATCTGCAGAATTGTTTCTCAGCAGTATCCCTGTACGTCGGTAGGTGGCATCGGTCGACCGCGTTCGTCGTCGTGGTCGCCGTCGTGACGTTCCGGTATCTACTTAGACGCTGTCCCTGCGCGCGGACGTCAGTTCTTTTACACGACATTCCACGCCAGAAGCGCAGAGCCATGCAAGACACTGACCACTGGTGCACAAAACTAGGGCCCTGAAATGGAGTACCTTACTCTAGAAGTCAGTTCGCAGAACGGGGAGGATAGGTGGGGCGGTAAGGAATCTATAACTAATATATGTCTCTTACAGATATATCGTTACCGAAGGTAAGTAACTTGTTCATCTGAAAGAGACTATTAGTTTAGGAAACGGGTAAGGCGCTGGATAGTACTTACAACCATGCGCACAAGAACTGCTGCTAACTAAATTGCTGCTATTTGTATTTTGCACAGATTGGGTCATTTTAAAAGTTAACAATTTTAACGTGTTTTAACAACTTTGAAAAATAGACAATGAACTGCAATTTCGAAAGCAAATTAAGACCTGGCTGTTTAAGCAACACCTCTAAGTTGCCGGCATCTTATCAGTTACTAATCGTACAGCGCTGGGAAGCCTTAGGGCAGCCATGCGCTCTATAAATCCCGTATAATAATAATAATAGTTATAGATTCCTTACCTTAGAAAAGATACCCCAGCAATACCAACCCCGTAGGTGGATCTGCGAACTAAGTTCACACCAGAAAGTCCTGGAGAACTGAACGGCCAAAGAAGCCGTCTCTCCAGACCTGACTGTCCAGGCAATAATGTTTAGTGAACATGTGCAGTGACGCCCACGTAGCTTCCTGGCAGATGTCCTTCAGTGGGACTCCATGTCCCAAAGCAGTAGTGGCTGCCGGCGCCCTGGTGGAATGGGCGACCAGCCCTAATGGAGGCTCCTTTTTCACCAAAGAATAACAGATTTTGATGTAAAAACGACCAATCTAGAGATGGTCCCTTTTTGCACGGCCCGACCTTTCTTAGCGCCCACATAGCCAACAAAGAGTTGATCGTCCACCCGGAATTTTTTTGTGCGATCCAGATACAAAGATAACGCACGTTTTGGATCCAGACAGTGGAGTCTCTCCTCCTCCTTGGAAGGATGCGGGGGTGGGAAGAAGGTGGGCAAAGTGATGGTCTGCCCTATGTGGAAAGAGTAACCACTTTGGGAAGAAAAGAAGGTCGAGTTCGAAGGACAACCTTGTCCGGATGAACAGCAAGTAAAGGAGGTTTAGAAGAAAGAGCCTGAAGCTCACTCACCCTGCGAGCAGAGGTGATGGCAACCAGAAAAGCAGTCTTTAGCGTCAGAAGCATGAGGACAATTATGTAGCGGCTCGAAAGGAGCGCACATAAGGTAAGTCAGAACAAGGTTCAAGTCCCACTGGGGCATTACGAAAGGAATAGGAGCAAACAGGTGAGTAATGCCCTTAAGAAAACGATTTACAATAGGGGACTTGAAAAGAGAAGGCTGATCAGGAAGGCGAAGAAAGGCCGAAATGGCCAAAAGATAGCCCTTAAGGGTGCCTAGAGCAGAGCCCTGCTGGGCCAAAGAAAGCAGGAAGAGAAGAACATCAGAAAGGGGGGCAGAAAGGGGATCCACAGCCTTTGCTGCGCACCATGCCACAAATTTTTTCCATCTACAGGCGTATACTGTTCTAGTAGAGGGACGCCTGGCTGCCAAGATAACATTACAGACTACAGGAGGAAGGTCGAAGGCTGTCAACGGTTGCCGCTCAATCTCCACGCAAGGAGGTGGAGGCTGGACAGGTTCGGGTGGAGGAGCGTCCCCTGCTGCTGCGACAGAAGATCCTCCCGAAGGGGCAGTCTGATCAGACTCTTCGTGCCCAGTCCGGAGCCACAAGAATGACTTGGGGCCCGGTCACGCTTGATCTTCTTCAGCACTCTGGGCAGAAGTGGTATAGGCGGAAAGGCGTATAGAAACCGCAACTCCACTCGTGACGAAAAGCATCGCCTAGCGAGTGCTGCCTTGGAAATTCCAACGCGCAGAACTGCTGACATTGCGCTTTCTCTTCAGTGACAAATAGATCTAACCAAAGCTCTCCCCACTGTTGAAAGAGACCTTGCACCACCTCCGAGTGAAGACGCCATTCGTGATCCATCAAGCTCCGGTGGCTGAGTTCATCCGCCCTGGCGTTCAGGGAACCTGCCAGGTGTTGAACCACCAGGGACATGCCCTGATGTTCCAGCCACTTCCAGAGAAGATGGGCCTCCTGACAGAGGGTCCACGACCCCACTCGGCCCTGTTTGTTGCAATACCACGTGGCGTAAGTGTTGTCTGTGAACCCCTCCACTACTCTTCCTGTGACAGAAGGAAGGAATGCCTTCAGTGCTAGACTAATCGCCCGGAGCTCCAGAAGGTTGATGTGGAGCCCGGACTCCGCCGGAGACCAGAGGCCTCTGATCTCCGCCTCTCCCATGTGGTCGCCCCATCCCATGAGTGACACATCTGTCACCACTGTGAACTCTGGTTGGGGGAGGGAGAGGGATCTGCCGTTGACCCAATCCTCGTTCGTGAGCCACCACTGCAACTGATGTGCAGTCCCCGCCGAGATCTGGACGACATCGGACAGATTCCCCTGATGCTGCGCCCACTGGAACTTCAGTTCCCACTGCAGAGCACGCATATGCCACCTGGCATGATACACCAACAGGATGCAGGAGGCCATGAGGCTCAGCAGCCTCAGGGTCATTCTCACCGAAATCCGGGATAGAGGCTGGAACATTGGTATCATAGCCCGAATGCACAAGTTACTAACTTGTGTAACGATATATCTGTAAGAGACAGTAGTTAGTGACAGATTCCCTACCTTAGAATATCCCCAGGCGTCAGGCTGGATCCGGAAAGTTTTTGCGTAGCAGTACCCTTGCGCGTCGGTAGGCGGCGTCGTGCGGCTCCGTGTCCGTCGTCGTCGTCGTGATCGCCGGGATGACGTCGCGGGCAGTACTTAGACGCCGCCCCTGCGCGCTGACGTCAGTTCTGTACACGACTTTCCGCGCCAGGAACGCAGAGCCATGCAAGAAGCTGACATAGGTGTCTGAAAAATACTAGGGCCCTGAAAGGGATGTCCTTAACCCTAGAAATCAGTTCGCAGAACGGAGAGGATGGAGGGGGCGGTAAGGAATCTGTCACTAACTACTGTCTCTTACAGATATATCGTTACACAAGTTAGTAACTTGTGCATCTAAAAGAGACACGTTAGTGACAGATTCCCTACCTTAGAATAGATACCCCAGCAATACCAACCCCGGTGGTGGGTCTGCGAACAAAGATCAGACAAGGAAGTCCTGGAGGACAGAACGGCCAAAGAAGCCGTCCCTCCGGACCTGACTGTCAAGGCAGTAATGCTTTGTAAACGTGTGCAGCGAGGCCCACGTAGCTGCCTGACAGATAACCGGCAGCGGAACACCGCGGCCCAAAGCCGTGGTAGCAGCCGTTGCCCTGGTGGAATGGGCACGCAGCCCAACAGGAGGCTCCTTCTTAGCCAAAGAATAGCAGGTCTTGATGCACAAGGTAACCCAGCGGGAGATGGTTCGTTTGTGCACCGCCCGACCTTTTTGGCGCCCACGTAGCCAACAAAGAGCTGGTCATCCACCCGGAAGTGTTTTGTGCGGTCGATATAGAAAGAGAGCGCACGTTTTGGGTCCAGACGGTGGAGCCTCTCTTCCTCTCTGGAAGGATGCGGAGGCGGAAAGAAGGTGGGCAAAGTGATGGTCTGCCCAATGTGGAAGGCAGTAACCACCTTTGGCAAGAAGGACGGACGCGTCCTAAGAACAACCTTGTCTGGATGGACAGACAGAAAGGGAGGTTTGCAGGATAGAGCCTGGAGCTCACTCACCCGCCGAGCGGAGGTGATGGCCACCAGAAAGGCAGTCTTCAGAGTCAGAAGACGAAGAGGACAGTTATGTAGAGGCTCAAAGGGAGCGCACATTAAAAGGTAAGAACCAAGTTCAAGTCCCACTGAGGCATCACAAACGGAACAGGAGGGAAGAGGTGTGTAATGCCTTTTAAGAACCTGTTAACAACAGGGGACTTGAAAAGGGAGGGCTGATCAGGGAGCCTGAGGAAGGCCGAGATAGCACAGAGATAACCCTTGATGGTACCCAGGGCAGAACCCTGTTGGGCCAGAGAAAGAAGGAACAGAAGGACCTCAGAAAGAGGGGCAGAAAGGGGGTTCACAGCCTTTGCTGTGCACCATGCCACAAATTTGTTCCACCTGCAGGCGTATACCACCTTAGTGGAGGGACGCCTGGCTGCCAGAATCACATCACAAACTTCGGGAGGCAAGTCGAAAGGAATCAACTGCCGCCGCTCAATCTCCACGCAAGCAGGTGTAGACTGGACAGGTTCGGGTGGAGGACCGTCCCCTGCTGCTGCGACAGAAGATCCTCCCGAAGAGGCAGACGGATCGGGGATCTATGCTCATACTGAGTAGCTCGGGATACCAAACTCTTCGAGCCCAGTCCGGAGCCACAAGGATGACTTGGGCCCGGTCGTGCCGAATCTTCTTCAACACTCTGGGTAGAAGTGGTATAGGCGGAAAGGCGTACAACAGACCGCAACTCCACTCGCGACGAAAGCGTCGTCGAGCGAGTGCCGCCTTGGAAATTCCAACGCGCAGAACTGATGACATTGCGCGTTCTCTTCGGTGGCGAATAGATCTAACCAAGGCTCTCCCCATTGTAGAAAGAGTCCTTGCGCCACTTCCGAGTGCAGACGCCATTCGTGATCCATCATGCACCTGCGGCTGAGTTCGTCCGCCCTGGCGTTCAGGGAACCTGCCAGGTGTTGAACCATCAGGAACATGCCCTGATGTTCCAGCCATGTCCAGAGGCGCAGAGCCTCCTGACAGAGGGTCCACGACCCCACCCCGCCCTGTTTGTTGCAGTACCACATGGCGGTGGTGTTGTCTGTGAACACCTGCACTACCTTCCCTTTGACAGAGGGAATGAATGCCTTGAGTGCAAGTCGGATCGCCCGGAGCTCCAGAATGTTGATATGGAGCTGGGACTCCGCCGGAGACCAGAGGCCTCTGATCTCCGCCTCTCCCATGTGACCGCCCCATCCCAGAAGGGACGCGCCGTCACAACTGTGTGCTCTGGCTGGGGAAGGGAGAGGATCTGCCCAAGACCCATTGCCGGTTCGAGAGCCACCACTGCAACTGTTTTGCAGTCCCCTCCGAGATCTGGACGTGATCGGACAGGTTGCCCTGGTGCTGCGCCCACTGGAACTTCAGGTCCCACTGCAGAGCCCACATATGCCATCTGGCATGATTGACCAGCAGGATGCAGGAGGCCATGAGGCCCATCAGCCTCAGGGTCATCCGTACCGAAACCCAGGATAAAGGCTGAAAGATCGGAATCATAGCCTGAATATCCCGGACTCGCCGTTCGGGAGGATAGGCCCGAAACTGCGTCGTGTCCAGAACTGCTCCGATGAAAAGGAGCTGTGGAGAAGGAATCAGATGCGACTTTGGCACATTGATGGAGAACCCCAGCGAGTGCAGGAGTTCGGCCGTAGTCTGGAGGTGGGAGACGACTGCCTGGGACGAGCCCGCCTTCAGCAGCCAGTCGTCGAGGTAGGGGAAGACTGAAACCCCTGCCCGGCGCAGCTGAGCTGCGACCACCGCCATCACTTTCGTGAACACCCGAGGGGCACTGGTAAGGCCAAAGGGGAGCACAGTGAACTGAAAATGCTCGAGGCCTACCGTGAACCGAAGGTAACGCCGGTGGGCCGGCAGGACGGGGATGTGGAAATAGGCGTCCTGCAAGCCCAACGCTACCAACCAGTCTCCAGGGTCGAGGGCAGTCAAGACCTGAGCTAGGGTGAGCATCTTGAACTTCTCCTTCCGGAGGAAGCGATTGACATTCCGGAGGTCCAAGATAGGACGCATGTCCTCCTTGTCCTTTTTGGGCACCAGGAAGTAGTGGGAGTAGCAACCAAGTCCTACTTCTGGGGTCGGAACATGCTCGATGGCCCTCTTGGCCAAGAGGGCCGTGACTTCCTTCTGCAGAAGTACCAAGTGATCCCCGGACATGCGGTGGATTTGAGGTGGCATGGCTGGGGGGGTGGTCTCGAAGGGGAGGGAGTAGCCCCTTCGGACAATGTCCAAGACCCACCTGTCCGAGGTGATGGGACGCCAGTGGTGAAGGTGATGGCGGACCCTGCCCCCTACAGGCGTGCTGTGCACCTGAAAGGAGGGACTAGGAGGGCTTGGAGGCCGCGGACGGGTTGGAGGTGGTGGCCTGACCCGCACGCTGGTTGCCCGAACCGCCACGGCGGTATCCACGTCCTTGGCCACGCGAAGACGCCTACTGCGCGGGCCGATGGCTGGGCTGCTGACGTGACTGGGCGCCCCTTCCGTGGCCATGATAGGGGCGAAAAGCAGAAGTTAGCGGAGGGCGTGCAGTAGAAAGGCCCAGGGACTTGGCAGTAGCCCGTGAGTCCTTAAAACGCTCCAACGCATTGTCTGCTTTGGAACCAAAAAGACCGACTCCATCAAAGGGCATGTCCATGAGTGTATTCTGGACATCACCCGAAAAACCAGTGGTTCTCAGCCAGGCGTGGCGACGTAGCGCCACCGTCGTTGCAATAGATCTGCCCAGCGAGTCGGCGGTATCAAGGCCACAACGTATGGTGTATTTGGCCGCATCCCTACCTTCCGCAATGGCGCGGGTAAGCAGTGTCTGGACCTCCTCAGAACACTGCGGCAAAACAGTCGCCACCGAATCCCACAGGGAGTGGGTATATCGGCCCAAAAGACAAGCGGTGTTGATGGACCGCAAGCCAGCACTGGAGGAAGAAAAACCCTTCTTCCCAAATTGATCCAGGCGTTTGGATTCCCTATCCGGAGGGGCGGTAGGGAAGGCGGTTTGGGAAGCGGAGGCTTGGACAACCAAGCTCTCAGGAGTGGGGTGGACAGAGAGAAACAAGGGGTCGCCCGGAGCTGGGCGATGGCGTCGGGACACGTTCCTATCCACAGGAGCCCCTGTGTTGGGCTTGGACCAGGCGCCCAAAAGAACGTCAGTGAGTGCCTCGTTAAACGGCAGCACAGTCTCCAAGGAGGAGGCTGCCGGCTGAAGCACTTCTGTCAAGAGATTAGTCTTGACCGCCACAGTAGGGAGTCGGAGATGTAAGGCTCCAGCTGCCCTACGCAACACCGTTGCAAAATTGGCTCCCTCCTCCATAGCCACGGGAGGAGACAGCATGCCAGTGTCAAGGGAAGTATCTAGACCACTGGCATCCCCTAGTTCCTCTGCCCAGTCCTCATCATACTGACACTGCTGTGCCAGAGGGTCCTCAGACCCCTCCCAGTCCTCCTGGTCCTCCTCCGGTTCAAAATAAGGAGGAGGAGGGACATTTGGGACCCAAGGTCTCATCGGCGCCGGAACCGGCGTCGAGCGACGTCGGTCCGGCTCCATGTCCGGAGCCGGAGAGTACAGGGGGACGACGCCGCCCGGAGACCCCGGGCGGCGTCAGGAACGGCACCGGAGACATCGGCGCCGGCGGAGGCGTGGTCAGGTCGACCGCCGTCGATGGGAGTTGCGGTACAACCGGAGCCGGGATCGGGGCCGAAGCCGGAGCCGGGATCGAGGCTGGAGGCACGAGCGACGCCGGGACCGGAGTCGTCAGCGACGCCGGGGCAACCCAATCAGGGCCCGCGGGGCCCGAAGGCGCACCGGAGGGACCTTGAGGCCCGAAGAGGCGGGCCATGGCTGACAGGAATTCCTGTATTTGGGCCGGATCCGCCCCCGAACCCGGGAAGGACGGGTATTGCGGGGGCGGCTCCACAGGCATGTCCGGGGCCGCGGGGGCGGGGACGGTGCCGGGAGGGGCCTCAGCCGAGCCGCGAGACCGGCGAGGCGAAGTCCTTGAGCGATGATGCTTTTTGGACTTCTTGTGTTTAGACTTACCGGACGGCGAAGACTTGGATCCCGACGACCGGCGAGGACTCCGCGACCGACCCCTCGACCTCTCACGCGACCGGGGCTTGGTGTGGCGCGGAGCCGACTGCCGGGCCTCGAGGAGCTTTCGAGACCGCTCTCGCAAAGCTTTCGGGTTGAGGGACCGGCAGTCGGAACACGACTTCGTGTCGTGGTCTCGCCCGAGACAGAAGAGACACTCCAGATGCGGGTCTGTGATGGACATCATCCGAGCACAGGCGTCGCAACGCTTAAAGCCGGGCATCCCTAACGACACCTTGGAGTCGATACGAAAAGAAACAGTGAAAAAATTCACCAAAAAAGTTAGTCAAAAAATGACTAGGGCACTGCTCTTCCCGGATCTGCGCTTGCTGGCGCGGAAAAGAAGAACTGACGTCAGCGCGCAGGGGCGGCGTCTAAGTACTGCCCGCGACGTCATCCCGGCGATCACGACGCCGACGACGGACGCGGAGCCGCACGACGCCGCCTACCGACGCGCAAGGGTACTGCTACGCAAAAACTTTCCGGATCCAGCCTGACGCCTGGGGATATTCTAAGGTAGGGAATCTGTCACTAACGTGTCTCTTTCAGATATGCCGGACTCGCTGTTCGGGAGGAAAGGCCCGAAACTGCGCTCTGTCCAGAACCGCTCTGATGAAAAGGAGCTTCTGAGAAGGGTTCAGGTGCGACTTCGGCACGTTGACTGTGAACCCCAGCGAATGCAGGAGGTCCGCCGTAGTCTGGAGGTGGGCGATGTCAACCTGGGGTGAGCTCGCCTTCAACAACCAGTCGTCGAGATAGGGGAAGACTGGAACCCCTGATCGGCGCAGATAAGCTGCTACCACCGCCATCACTTTCGTGATCACCCGAGGGGCACTGGTAAGGCCAAAAGGGAGCACGGTAAACTGAAAATGCTCGTGGCCTACCGTGAACCGTAGGTAACGCCGGTGGGCAGGCAAGACGGGGATGTGAAAATACGCGTCCTGCAGGTCCAACACTACCATCCAGTCTCCAGGCTCGAGGGCAGACAAGACGTGAGCCAATGCCAACATCTTGAACTTCTCCTTACGGAGGAAGCGGTTGATGTCCCTGAGGTCTAAGATAGGACGCAGGCCTTTGTCCTTCTTGGGTACCAGAAAGTAGTGGGAGTAGCAACTATGACCTACTTCTGGGACAGGGACGTGCTTGATAGCTCCCTTGGCCAGGAGAGCCGTAACTTCCTGACGGAGAAGGGCCAAGTGATCCTCCAACATGGAATGGAATGTAGGTGGCATGGATGGAGGGGTAGTCTCGAAGGGGAGGGAGTAGCCCCTTCGGACTATCTGCAAAACCCACCTGTCCGAAGTGATGTTGTGCCAGTGGGGGAGGTGATGGCGGACCCTGCTGCCTACCGGCAACTGGTGGGCCTGAAAGGTCGGACTAGGAAGGTTTGGAGGCTGCTGCAGAGCGGGCACGGGTGGGCTGGCCCGCCCGCTGGCCCCCAGACCCACGGCGCTGGGTCCCACGTCCCCAGCCATGCAGAGGCTGAGCAGCTTGCGCCGGCCTGTGGCCCTGGGTGGAAAGTGGTGGGGCACCCCTTCCGTAGCCACGAAAGTGGCGAAAGGCAGACTGCACAGGGCACGAGGTGGTAGCGAGGCCCAAGGATCTGGACGTAGCTCTAGAGTCCATGAAGCGCTCGAGCGCGTTGTCTGCATTGTCGCCAAACAGGCGACGGCCATCAAAGGGCATGTCCAAAAGGGTCGATTGGACATCCCCGGAGAAGCCAGTGGACCTCAACCATGCGTAGCGTCTCAGGGCTACCGACGTAGAAATCGTCCTACCCAGCGAGTGGGTGGTGTCCAGCCCACAGCGGATGGCGAATTTTGCGGCGTCTCTACCCTCGACAAGCGCACGAGAGAGTACAGTCCGGGCCTCCTCCGGGCACTGTGGCAGCACTTGTGGGACCATGTCCCACACGGAGTGGGAATAGCGGCCCAAGAGACATGCGGTGTTCACCGACCGCAGTCCTAAACTGGCGGAAGAAAACATCTTCTTCCCAAGATGGTCCAGCTTCTTGGATTCCCTATCTGGGGGAGCAGTAGGGAACGCGCCTTTTGAGGTTGAGGCTTGGACCACCAAGCTCTCAGGGGTAGGGTGTTGGGAGAGAAAAAGTGGGTCGCCCGGAGCCGGGACTCCATCCTGTCCACAAGCGCCCCTGTGCTGGGCTTGGGCCAAGTGCCCAGTAGGATGTCCGTGAGGGCTTCATTGAAAGGCAGCAGGGGCTCCGAAGAGGCTGCTGCTGGCTGAAGCACCTCAGTCAGGAGGTTAGTCCTGACTGCCACCGTAGGAAGCTCACAGCCCAAGGCCTCAGCCACCCTACGCAACACCACAGAGTAGGAGGCTCCCTCCTCCGTGGCCACGGTAGTGGGAGAAAGCATACCAGGGTCCGGGGATGTATCAAGAGCACTGGCTTCACCCAACTCCTCTCTCCAGTCCAGCTCCTCGAGCTGGTCGGCCAAAGGGTCAACAGACCCCTCCCAGTCCTCCTCATCCTCTCCTGGCTGCCACTCAGGGCGAATAGGAATGCCAGGGATTAACAACGGTACAAAAGTACCCCCCGGTACTGGCGTCGGTCGATGCCGGTCCGGCTCCGTGTCCATGTCAAGGGGGAGGCAGGGGTCGACGCTGGCCGGGGTCACAACCGGCGTCAGAAGCGGCGGAGGCGTCATCAAAGGAATCGACGCCGGGGGAGGTTTCGTAAGGTCGACCGGCACCGATCCGGATCCAGGCCTGGGTCCCTGGGGCCCTGCGGCGCCGGAGCCACCGGCATCGAAGGCCTAGAGCCCCCAGCCGAGTCCGCGGGGCCCGAAGGCACGCCGGCGGTCGGGCTGCCCAAAGATGGAGTGGAGAGCTTCATAAAATGCACGAAGCTGGGCAGGGGACTTCCCTCCCGGGAAGGGAGGGAAGCTCGGAGCCGTACCAGCTGGCTCCGCGGGCGGAGCCGAAGGACGACGACCTTCCGCGTCCCGTCGGCCGACGGACGGGGAGAAGGCGAAGAGCAACTGTGTTTCTTCGCCTTCTTCTTGTGATTCGACTTACCCGAAGACCAAGACTTCGACGATGAATGGTGGTGGTGACCCCGCGACCAGTCCCGCGACCTCCCTCTCGACGGGGACCTCAAGCGGCACGGAGCCGACTGCCGGGCCTCCAGAAGCTTTCGGGACCGCTCCCGCAAAGGCTTCAGGTTCAGGGCCCGACAGTCGGAGCACGACCTCGGGTCATGGTCACACTCCAGGCACCAAAGGCACACGAGGTGCGGGTCCGTGACTGACATCAACTTGTGACAGGAGTCACAGGGTTTGAAGCCGGGTCAAGGATGGGACATCCCTACGTGCAACAGGAGTCAGAAGACTCGAAAAAAGATGTTGACAAAAGTCAAAAAAGGGTTAGTCAAAAAGTGACTAAGGGTACTGCTCTCTCCGGATCTGCGCTAGCTGGTGAGGAAAAAGAAAGAACTGTCAGTGCGCAGGGGCGACGTCTAAGTAGATACTGCGACGTCACGACGGCGACCACGACGACGAACGCGGAGTCGACCGATGCCACCTACCGACGCGCAGGGGTACTGCTGAGAAAAAATTCTCTGGATCCAGTCTAACTCCTGGGGGTAATTCTAAGGCAAGGAATCTATAACTAATAGTCTCTTTCAGATACATAAACCAATTAGGAGTATGCCAATTCAACGATGTTAAATGGGGAGCACAGGCATTTTCCAACTGTTTAGTAGAAGTAAAGTTCCCAAAGTTCTAAAGCCAGCAACAATACAGGGTCTAGCAAAAGCTGAAAAATCTGGGGTGACCACTCAAAATAGGCAGATTTCCTACATTCAGGAAGAAGCATGTGAATAGCAGGCAGACGCTCAGTCACTCACTGAAGAGCCTCCCTGAGGTAATAGCAACAATAAAAACAGTCTTAAAAGTCAGTGAACGCAACTGACAACTGTGAAGTGTCTCAAAGGGAGTGATCATCAAAAAAGTCAAAACCAAGTTTGGGTCCCACTTAGGCATGACAAAAGACGTGAGAGGAAAAATTTGTCAGCCTCATCATTCTAGGTGATTTGAAGAGTATTCATTGAGCTCTGCTTTGCCAGTGAGAATGGATATTGGAGGACCTCAGTAAGGTGAGCCCTCAAGGGATCCACATGCTGTTCAGCTCACCAAGCGATAAATCTGTTCCACCTGCCATAATGGCTGGATTTGGTGGAGGGACGATGAACTGCTAAGATCACCCCGATCACCTGTGGTGCAGTTGGAAGGACCTCAAGTGTCCCTTTTCAGCCTCCAGACATGAAGGTTGTGAGAAGAGATCAAGCCTGAGAGACAGACAAAGCAGGGGAAACAGCGAGAAGTGAAGAAGGTTCACATACCACACCTTTCTTGGCCAATCTAGAGTGATGAACATGACTTGGGCCTTGTCGTGGTGAATCTTCCGCAGAACCAGAGGAATCAAAGGTATGGGAGGAAATGCATAATTAAGTAGAAAGCTCAACCTCAATCAAAATGCAACCCCCAAGGATGCCTCCATTGGATACCGGAGGGCACAGAAATCCAGGCAATAAACATTGCTGCGAGTAATGAGTGCCCCACTGGGCAAAGATATTTTGTACCACCTCCGGGTGGAGACATGTGTTCAGCAAGATGGCCTCAACTCAGGCTGTCAGTCCTGGCTCTCAGAGAGCTGGCCAGCTGGTTGACGACTAGCCAGATTCCATGCTGGTGCGCCCACACCCAGAGTCTCAACGGTTTTCGACATAGAATGTGAGATCCCACACCTCACTCATTGTTGACATGCCAAATCATGGTGGTGTGGTCTGTCAAGATCTGGACATACTGACCACAAGGGGAAGGGAGATAGGCCTTGAGCACCAGCCGAATCTCTCTAAGTTCAAGCAAATTAATATGAAGTACTTACTCCTCTGAAGACTACAGGACTCTGATTTCCAGTTCCTTCAGATGAGCACCCCACACAAGGGCGGACACATCCATCACCATCACTGCAATGGCTGGAAGAGGGAAGTAGAACATCACTAGAATTAAGTTCTACTCAGCCAACCATCAGACTAGGTCAGTTGCATTGTTCTGAGAAATCACAATGTCTACAAGATCTCCCTTGTGTTGGTACCACTCATTGGCACATATGACCAGGAGGATATAGGAAGTTAGCAAACCAAACAGGCGGAGTGCAGCCAAGACTGGAATCCAATCTCCCTCCAGAAACGTTTAAATCATATCCTAAATGTCTCGGATCCCCTGGCAATGAGGGATAGTTTGAAGCGATGCCGTATTCAATACTGTCCCTGAGGCACTGAGCAGGTTCTAGGTGAGACTTGGGCACGTTGATGGAAAAACCCAAGTCGAAGAGGCATGCTATTGCCTGCGTGTGTCACATTATCTACAGCAGCCAAGATTTAGGGAGCTAGATGTCTAGATCCAGGAACAACAAAATCCCTGGCCTACTGACATGTACTGCAATCAATGCCATCACTTTTGTGAAGATTCAAGGCGCCAATGTCAGCCTGAAAAGAAGGGCCGCAAACTGGCAGTTCGTGGACCTCATCACAAAACAATGATACCTCTTGTGTGAATGCAGGCTCGGGATGTGGAAATAGATGTTCTGTAAGATGAGGGATATCATTAGGTCATCTATTCCACGGCCAGAAGAACCTGAGTCTATTGTCTTTTATACTAAACACACTCTTTCACTGGCTTCGCACTATTCACTGTGTGATCGTATGAGGACAGAGCACTTTTTTTAGATTTTACTGTTAATATAATCTATACATTTTCAAAATGTAATGAATGAGTCTTGCTGTCTATTATTGATTAATTTTGGAGCACTATCAGGAATGCAGGCCAACCATAGAACTCGTAGCTCTAGAATGAATATCGTGGATGAGCAACACTAGAAAACATATAATACATTAACTAAACTAGTTGCAAAACTCAAAGACTAGTTTATGATCCTGAAGACTCCCATTTACACAACCAAACACTACCATCAGGTTTGCAGGTGATGAGGTGCATTAGGAGCATGGTCTCGCGTTAAGCAATGACAGCTGCTCCACTGATCATGCCTGGAAGCATTCGGCACCTAATCTGGATATGAAAAGATTTCCAGTTCCCCATCTGACACCTGGGGATATTGCAGAAGAATGAGAATCTGCAGCAATAAAGCATCAACTCGAAGTCTCATTTAAACTACCAGAATCTGAATCTACAGTAGAATGATCTTCTCCAGCAGAGAAAGCAGCCCATATGCTCCACTTGCTGCTTCTACCGCAGAGAATATGCTGGATAAAAAGAAAGCCAATGTCCATGGAGAATTAATTACATAGATGAATTCCCTGACTTCATCAGGATGGCTACAAGACCAAACAAAGGCAAGCAGGAACCGAGCTATGGGAATACCATTGTGCTCTAGGTGAAAGATTGAATTTAAATAATAGGAGCAGTGTTGCGTGCTCCACCTTCGAAAGCAGAATGTAGGCACAGAATGTACACCTGACCTTAGGGAAATATCACAATGCATGCCTTCAAGAGAACAATGGTGAATGCACTGCGTTGAAAAAAAAGGTAGCAGGCACACATGGGATTTTGATGAAAAAAGCTCAACAGAAGAACGAAAAACAGAGAAAAAAATGCATCAAACGCTCTGGCGTAAACATTATGTCTTGTGCGGTCTTTTAATTTAGAACTAGTAAATTCCAAACATGGGCTTTTGCACAATATACCGAGATTAAGAGCAATAGGGTTGTGGAAGCCGTTACAATGACCAGTTCCTAAGCACCTGGTAGCGTGCCCCAACTGGCGATGATGTTATAGGTTTCGATTGTTAACCAGACTGACAGATGTTGGTGCAGTTGCCAGCAAACACTATCCCTCGTAATAGAGAGGAATGATATTAATTGGGTGTCCCCTTTGCATATTCTCTTTTCTCCATTCAAGAAGCTGATTGGAATATGCTGTACAGCCGGCTTCTAAATCCCTATTCACCATTGCAATGTCCAGCATCCAGGAATCTATTCAAAAAGGCTTCTTTAAAGAGCAACTATGTTTTTTTATATTGTAATTATTTTGTCATAAAAACAATTTCATTACATTACACTGCAGTCAATCAGTTATCCCCAGACACAAATGTGACTGTGTTAACAATGCTAGGTTGCTTTAGTATGTGAGATGCGGTACAAAAAGAAATACAGACACAGCATTCCACCTATCGATAGACGATAAAATTAAGCCCAATGTCAATCCTAGAAGGAGCCAAGCTGCATATACAACAGACCCAAACAGATGTTCGATACTCGATACTGGTACAAAACTATGGATAAAGGTGGCCATCGCTTACAAGAAACATTTTAATGTAAACAAGACCCTTTACAGCCCCGTTTAATACAGAACACATCTCAGTGAAAACTGTTCAGCAATAGTTGGACGGAGAGGGTAAACTAAAAGCTTCTGGCAACTTTCTACCAAAATGGTTTTGTGGGGGCGAGGGGGCGGGATGAAACACGGCAATGTTGTGGCTCAAAGGGATTATTGCTGGTATTTTTCCTTACCACAAATAAACCTTACTTCAATATATGCAAGTTTAACTATGCCTTTTTGTAAAGTGTTTGACAAATTTATGGGCATCGGGTGTGCCCGAATCTCTAGCTTATTGCTCCTAAACATACTGTTCCGGGCAAATAAATGTCATTGTACCAAACACAGTGATTTATGCTGCACTGAAGACATGATCTATCGTGGTAGGCTGCAGAAAAGTCAACTAATTTATATGTAAAAATATATTTACATATTCAAAGCTTAGCTAAATCTGCTTAGAATGATACTACATTATAAATACTGCTTAGGAGCATGTGTGACACAGCATTCATCACGCAGTAGCATTATCGCCCAGCAATCTTCAAGGCTTCCAGCAAAGAAAGCCTCCCAATTAGGCAATTGCCTTTCATTAAAATGCACCCTGCATGGTGTAGAAAAGGGAAATAAAGTAGGCAGGGCATCAGTGTAAAATGAGCATGTCAGTTAATTAATATTTGGAGCCCCTGCGCCTGACCTGGTACTGTACAATCTGTGGTGCGGGCCTGCCCTATACATCATCTGTTCCCGCTGCTGGTCCGCTTCATGCAGACAGACAGACAGCTGCAGCACTAGAGCCCGCTCAACCTGGGGCCCATCTGACTTTAATTGTAGCACACAGCTTGATGGGGCTCTGGCGACGAGAAGCCAAAGTGCGGCTGCACTGTAATAATCTGCAAAGGCAGAGAGCTGCCAGCGCACCGAGCAGAGATCCAGGGCCTGGGACGTCTGGCAGCCTGACGGGCGGCAGGAAATATGATTAATGAGCAAGGTATAATGATATCAGGAACCCGATTAGCACCACAAAAAGGTCACAGATCAAAGTAGTATGCATTTCATGAGTCCGCAATCACTGCATGCAATCTGCGGCCGGGGAGAGGTAAACTAGAAGTCAGGGGGAAAAAAGGTGCATGAATGCAAAATAGCTCCCATCTAGGAATCTACTTCACTACAGCACACCACAAGGTTTACAAGCCTTGCATTAACATGAATGTATGAGATCTCAATTATTCTTTATTCGGCCATAAAAGCACAAAAGAAAACCACAAACAAGAGAATAATATTCACTACGTATACAGTACTTATGTGTGCAAGCATTTCATAATATAAAGTACAGTCCGCAATTACAAAACGCAGCTAGAAGGGATGGTTACAAAAAGCATGTAGGGGACTCAGTCAACTTATACCTGCAAACAAACCTCAGGTGTGGCTCCATTATGTGACCGGAAATGTTCAGGGCCACCTAAGAATCATCATCCTATTAATCTTGGATTGGTGATAACAAGCCACTATAAAATCACCCTTTTTAATCTGTACGTTACCGCTCTGGCTTCACTGATCAAAGGACTTGGCTTCTCGGTTGTCTCTTATGCTGACGACACCCAAATTGTAGTGTCAGTCACAGAGAATGCTGATAACACAGCTAAATGCTTCCACAACTGCATGCTACAGATTGGGAGCTGGATGTCCAACAATTGTCTGAAGTTGAACTCAGATAAAACTGAGGTGCTACTCTTTGGTAATCAGCCATCATTTTGGTTCACCAGCTGGTGGCCTCAAGAAATGGGTGCATTCCCCACTCCTGTTCTAAAGGTGAAAAATCTGGGAGTCCAGTTTGATGAAAAACTTTCCTTTGTGGGTCATGCTAATGCCATCACCTCGTCGTGCTTTTTCATCTTTAAATCACTTAGGAAGATTTTTCCTTTTATCCCTCTGCACCTACGCAAAGCAGTGATTACTGCACTAGTCTTCTCTAAAATAGACTACTGTAATGGGCTCTTCCTGACTGCCCATAAGAAAGCTCTGGACAAACTCCAAATGGTCCAGAATGTGGCCGCCAGGTTGCTTTTAGGAATACCAAAACTTCAATGGGTGGCCAAGTCTCTCCCCCCTACTCCATTGGCTCCCGGTCAAAAAAAAGGGTTATGTTCAAGTCCCTGTGCGTAGCCTTTAAGGCCCTCCATCTTGAGGGTCCAGTTTCCCTTAAGCAACTCTTCCATCATTACATCCCATCTAGAACCTTAAAATCTGCCTCCCAGGCTAATTTGGTTGTTCCCAAATTTAAAAGAGCTACCTGGGGAGGCAAGAGCTTTGCAGTGGCCACTGCCAAACTCTGGAATGCGATGCCGCTAACACTCAAAACCTCAAAAAATGTGCTTACTTTTGGTAAAGCTCTTAAAACTTGGCTATTTAACAACTAGCTTAGTATGCTCTTCCACTTCTCTTGTGTCTCACTGATGTCTGGTGTTATTCTTTACCCAGGCCCACCCTTTGGAAGTCAGCGCCTAGACACCCGCGGGTAGTAGTGCGCTTTAGAAATCCTAATTTCATTTAATTTCATTTCATGTAAAACAAATTTTTTTTTACAACTCTTAAAAAAAAAAGAAAAAACACAGCCAGGCCATCCTTATTTTAACACCATAAATAGTTAAAAAGGATACAAATTCTAGTAACCTACAACATAATTAAAATCCTTTATATACCACAGGGAAATGAATCCGGTCTAGATTGTCTTGATCTCAAGGCTGCACGTAAAAAGCAAGTGACTGCAGATAAAACAGACACGCTCGGCAGAAGCTGCAAATACTTAAGTGCTGGACGCACTTATGAATAGTTTAGAGGTTTCAGCAGTGGATAGATCAACCTTTTTCTGGGTAAACTAAAATATTTATAAAACAATACAAAATGTAATCTATCCTGTGTACATATGTTGTCGCAGCCACAAGCTTCGACAACATATATACGATACGAGACAACCACTGGGAGAGGCCAAGAGATGGTGCATCAAGTGAAACCTAAATCTTGTCACCACAAATCTATCCCTCTCGTTGGCTATAAGAGATAGATAGGGATCCATGCATTGAGAAGTTTTTAGTAACATATGGGCTCGTACCATGGGTTTCACCATCTCTTTAAATTCCTGTTGCAATACAGTATGCTCAAAAAACATTCCTTCACCCTTTTAAGCTCCGAAGGACGCAAGGATTGAGGATTATGGAATATACCAACCCTGCCCATAATTTTAAAGGTTGCCTTCAAGTATGCAACCCACAGGATTTTCTGCATATGATCAAGGGACAAACAGTCAGACAAGATCAATCTGTTCGGTTGGGAGCCCTCCCCTGTCCATATCTTTTTTTAAATTTATTTTTTATTTTATTCAACTGAACATTCAGCACAACGCACAAGTTACTAACTTGTGTAACGATATATCTGTAAGAGACAGTAGTTAGTGACAGATTCCTTACCTTAGAATATCCCCAGGCGTCAGGCTGGATCCGGAAAGTTTTTTGCGTAGCAGTACCCTTGCGCGTCGGTAGGCGGTGTCGTGCGGCTCCGCGTCCGTCGTCGGCGTCGTGATCGCCGGGATGACGTCGCGGGCAGTACTTAGGCGCCGCCCCTGCGCGCTGACGTCAGTTCTGTACACGACTTTCCGCGCCAGGAACGCAGAGCCATGCAAGAAGCTGACACAGGTGTCTGAAAAATACTAGGGCCCTGAAAGGAATGTCCTTAACCCTAGAAATCAGTTCGCAGAACGGGGAGGATGGGTGGGGCGGTAAGGAATCTGTCACTAACTACTGCACACAGGTACGAGAGCGGTTTGCAGGCTGGTTAGGGAGGCGGGAGAAACCTGACGGTTAAAAGTGCCACCTTCCTACCGGTCCTTGTGTCGGTTTATTCCCCACCCCTGCACTATCACTCCTCAGCCTAGAAGTGCGTCACTTGATTGGGGATACTCCTTCACTCCCCTACCGCACAAATATTCACGAACACTCACCCACTTTTTTTTCCTTTCATTTGGGTTCCTGAGTACACTTACGTGCCAGCCCCGTTCCTCGTCCCAGGAACATCGGAGGGAGGATGCCCGGAGGTCGCCAAGGGAAGCGCTTGAAGACCAAGAGCCAAGAGGAAGACTTTATTGTTGTGTTCTTTCCTTTCTGGATACTGGCTTCAAGAAGGAGACGGGTGCTCCATAAAATAAAGCCTTCACTAAGTTGCCCTGTAGTCCCGCCCCTTCATTCGAACCCGTTACAACCACTAATCCTTTTTGGGTTCTGGAGTAGCGTGCGACTTACCGAAAAGCACTTCAAGGCCTCATCAGGGGTAGTAAGTGTCATATAAATAAAGCACAAGTTACTAACTTGTGTAACGATATATCTGTAAGAGACAGTAGTTAGTGACAGATTCCTTACCTTAGAATATCCCCAGGCGTCAGGCTGGATCCGGAAAGTTTTTGCGTAACAGTACCCTTGCGCGTCGGTAGGCGGCATTGTGCGGCTCCGCGTCCGGCGTCGTGATCGCCGGGATGACGTCGCGGGCAGTACTTAGACGCCGCCCCTGCGCGCTGACGTCAGTTCTGTACACGACTTTCCGTGCCAGGAACGCAGAGCCATGCAAGAAGCTGACATAGGTGTCTGAAAAATACTAGGGCCCTGAAAGGGATGTCCTTAACCCTAGAAATCAGTTCGCAGAACGGGGAGGATGGGTGGGCGGTAAGGAATCTGTCACTAACTACTGTCTCTTACAGATATATCGTTACACAAGTTAGTAACTTGTGCATCTGAAAGAGACACGTTAGTGACAGATTACTTACCTTAGAATAGATACCCCAGCAATACCAACCCCGGTGGTGGGTCTGCGAACAAAGATCAGACAAGGAAGTCCTGGAGGACAGAACGGCCAAAGAAGCCGTCCCTCCGGACCTGACTGTCAAGGCAGTAATGCTTTGTAAATGTGTGCAGCGAGGCCCACGTAGCTGCCTGACAGATAACCGGCAGCGGAACACCGCGGCCCAAGGCCGTGGTAGCAGCCGTTGCCCTGGTGGAATGGGCACGCAGCCCAACAGGAGGCTCCTTCTTAGCCAAAGAATAGCAGGTCTTGATGCACAAGGTAAACCAGCGGGAGATGGTCCTCTTGTGCACCGCCCGACCTTTTTGGCGCCCACGTAGCCAACAAAGAGCTGGTCATCCACCCGGAAGTGTTTTGTGCGGTCAATATAGAAGGAGAGCGCACGTTTTGGGTCCAGACGGTGGAGCCTCTCTTCCTCTCTGGAAGGATGCGGAGGCGGAAAGAAGGTGGGCAAAGTGATGGTCTGCCCAATGTGGAAAGCAGTAACCACCTTTGGCAAGAAGGACGGACGCGTCCGAAGAACAACCTTGTCTGGATGAACAGACAGAAAGGGAGGTTTGCAAGATAGAGCCAGGAGCTCACTCACCCGCCGAGCGGAGGTGATGGCCACCAGAAAGGCTGTCTTCAGAGTCAGAAGACAAAGAGGACAGTTATGTAGAGGCTCAAAGGGAGCGCACATTAAAAGGTAAGAACCAAGTTCAAGTCCCACTGAGGCATCACAAACGGAACAGGAGGGAAGAGGTGTGTAATGCCTTTTAAGAACCTGTTAACAACAGGGGACTTGAAAAGGAGGGCTGATCAGGGAGCCTGAGGAAGGCCGAGATAGCACAAAGATAACCCTTGATGGTACCCAGGGCAGAACCCTGTTGGGCCAGAGAGAGAAGGAACAGAAGGACCTCAGAAAGAGGGGCAGAAAGGGGATTCACAGCCTTTGCTGTGCACCATGCCACAAATTTGTTCCACCTGCAGGCGTATACCACCTTAGTGGAGGGACGCCTGGCTGCCAGAATCACATCACAAACTTCGGGAGGCAAGTCGAAAAGAATCAACTGCCGCCACTCAATCTCCACGCAAGCAGGTGTAGACTGGACAGGTTCGGGTGGAGGACCGTCCCCTGCTGCTGCGACAGAAGATCCTCCCGAAGAGGCAGACGGATCGGGGGATCTACGCTCATATTGAGTAGCTCGGGATACCAAACTCTTCGAGCCCAGTCCGGAGCCACAAGAATGACTTGGGCCCGGTCGTGCCGAATCTTCTTCAACACTCTGGGTAGAAGTGGTATAGGCGGAAAGGCGTACAACAGACCGCAACTCCACTCGTGACGAAAAGCGTCGCCGAGCGAGTGCCGCCTTGGAAATTCCAACGCGCAGAACTGATGACATTGCGCGTTCTCTTCGGTGGCGAATAGATCTAACCAAGGCTCTCCCCACTGTAGAAAGAGTCCTTGCGCCACTTCCGAGTGAAGACGCCATTCGTGATCCATCATGCACCTGCGGCTGAGTTCGTCCGCCCTGGCGTTCAGCGAACCTGCCAGGTGTTGAACCATCAGGAACATGCCCTGATGTTCCAGCCATGTCCAGAGGCGCAGAAACTCCTGACAAAGGGTCCACGACCCCACCCCGCCTTGTTTGTTGCAGTACCACATGGCGGTGGTGTTGTCTGTGAACACCTGCACTACCATCCCTTTGACAGAGGGAAGGAATGCCTTGAGTGCAAGTCGGATCGCCCGGAGCTCCAGAATGTTGATATGGAGCCGGGACTCCGCCGGAGACCAGAGTCCTCTGATCTCCGCCTCTCCCATGTGACCGCCCCATCCCAGAAGGGACGCGTCCGTCACAACTGTGTGCTCTGGCTGGGGAAGGGAGAGGGATCTGCCCATGACCCATTGCCGGTTCGAGAGCCACCACTGCAACTGTTTTGCAGTCCCCTCCGAGATCTGGACGTGATCGGACAGGTTGCCCTGGTGCTGCGCCCACTGGAACTTCAGGTCCCACTGCAGAGCCCGCATATGCCATCTGGCATGATTGACCAGCAGGATGCAGGAGGCCATGAGGCCCAGCAGCCTCAGGGTCATCCGTACCAAAACCCAGGATAAAGGCTGAAAGATCGGAATCATAGCCTGAATATCCCGGACTCGCCGTTCGGGAGGATAGGCCCGAAACTGCGTCGTGTCCAGAACTGCTCCGATGAAAAGGAGCTGTGGAGAAGGAATCAGATGCGACTTCGGCACATTGATGGAGAACCCCAGCGAGTGCAGGAGTTCGGCCGTAGTCTGGAGGTGGGAGACGACTGCCTGGGACGTGCCCGCCTTCAGCAGCCAGTCGTCGAGGTAGGGGAAGACTGAAACCCCTGCCCGGCGCAGATGAGCTGCGACCACCGCCATCACTTTCGTGAACACCCGAGGGGCACTGGTAAGGCCAAAGGGGAGCACGGTGAACTGAAAATGCTCGGGCCTACCGTGAACCGAAGGTAACGCCGGTGGGCCGGCAGGACGGGGATGTGGAAATATGCGTCCTGCAAGTCCAACGCTACCAACCAGTCTCCAGGGTCGAGGGCAGTCAAGACCTGAGCTAGGGTGAGCATCTTGAACTTCTCCTTCCGGAGGAAGCGATTGACGTTCCGGAGGTCCAAGATAGGACGCATGTCCTCCTTGTCCTTTTTGGGCACCAGGAAGTAGTGGGAGTAGCAACCACGCCCCTACTTCTGGGGTCGGAACATGCTCGATGGCCCTCTTGGCCAAGAGGGCCGTGACTTCCTTCTGCAGAAGTACCAAGTGATCCCCTGACATGCGGTGGAATTGAGGTGGCATGGCTGGGGGGTGGACTCGAAGGGGAGGGAGTAGCCCCTTCGGACAATGTCCAAGACCCACCTGTCCGAGGTGATGGTACGCCAGTGGGGAAGGTGATGGCGGACCCTGCCCCCTACCGGCGTGCTGTGCACCTGAAAGGAGGGACTAGGAGGGTTTGGAGGCCGCGGACGGGTTGGAGGTGGTGGCCTGACCCGCACGCTGGTTGCCCGATCCGCCACGGCGGAATCCACGTCCTCGGCCACGCGAAGACGCCTGCTGCGCGGGCCGGTGGCTGGGCTGCTGACGTGAAGGGGCGCCCCTACCGTGGCCACGATAGGGGCGAAAAGCAGAAGTCAGCGGAGGGCGTGTAGCAGAAAGGCCCAGGGACTTTGCAGTAGCCCGTGAGTCCTTAAAGCGCTCCAACGCATGGTCTGCTTTGGACCCAAAAAGACCGACTCCATCAAAGGGCATGTCCATGAGAGTATTCTGGACATCCCCTGAAAAACCAGTGGTTCTCAGCCAGGCGTGGCGTCGTAGCGCCACCGTCGTTGCAATAGACCTGCCCAGCGAGTCGGCGGTATCAAGGCCACATCGAATTGTATATTTGGCCGCATCCCTTCCTTCCGCAATGGCGCGGGAAAGCAGTGTCTGGACCTCCTCAGAACACTGGGGCAAAACATCCGCCACCGAATCCCACAAGGAGTGGGTATATCGGCCCAAAAGGCAAGCGGTGTTGACGGACCGCAAGCCAGCACTGGAGGAAGAAAAACCCTTCTTCCCAAATTGATCCAGGCGTTTGGATTCCCTATCCGGAGGGGCGGTAGGGAAGGCGGTTTGGGAAGCGGAGGCTTGGACAACCAAGCTCTCAGGGGTGGGGTGGACAGAGAGAAACAAGGGGTCGCCCGGAGCTGGGCGATGGCGTCGGGACACGTTCCTATCCACAGGAGCCCCTGTGTTGGGCTGGGACCAGGCGCCCAAAAGAACGTCAGTGAGGGCGTCGTTAAACGGCAGCACAGTCTCCGAAGAGGAGGCTGCCGGCTGAAGCACCTCTGTCAAGAGATTAACCTTGACCGCCACAGCAGGGAGTTGGAGATGTAAGGCTCCAGCTGCCCTACGCAACACCGTTGCAAAATTGGCTCCCTCCTCCGTAGCCACGGGAGGAGACAGCATGCCAGTGTCAGGGGAAGTATCTAGACCACTAGCATCCCCTAGACCCTCTGTCCAGTCCTCATCGTACTGACACTGTTGTGTCAGAGGGTCATCAGACCCCTCCCAGTCCTCCTGGTCCTCCTCAGGTTCAAAATAAGGGGGAGGAGGGACATTTGGGACCCAAGGTCTCATCGGCGCCGGAACCGGCGTCGAGCGACGTCGGTCCGGGTCCATGTCCGGAGCCGGAAGGAACTGGGGAACGACGCCGCTCGGAGCCCCAGGCGGCGTCGAGAACGGCACCGGAGACATCGGCGCCGGCGGAGGTGTCGTTAGGTCGACCGGCGTCGATGGGGGTTGTGGAGCCGGGATCGAGGCCGGGGCCGGAGCCGGGATCGAGGCTGGAGGCACGGGCGACGCCGGGGCCGGAGCCGTCGGAGCAACCCCATCAGGGCCCGAAGAGGCGGGCCATGGCCGACAGGAATTCCTGCACTTTGGCCGGATCCGCCCCCGAACCCGGGAAGGGCGGGTATGGCGGGGGCGACTCCACAGGCATGTCCGGGGCCGCGGGGACGGTGCCGGGAGGGGCCTCAGCCAAGTCGCGAGACCGGCGAGGCGAAGTCCTAGAGCGATGATGCTTTTTGGACTTTTTGTGTTTTGACTTACCGGACGAAGAAGACTTCGATGCCGACGACCGGTGTGGACTCCGCGATCGACCCCTGGACCTCTCACGCGACCGGGGCTTCCGCGGAGCAGAATGCCGGGCCTTGAGGAGCTTTCGAGACCGCTCTCGCAAAGCTTTCGGGTTGAGGGCCTGGCAGTCGGTACAAGACTCCGTGTCGTGGCCTCGGCCGAGGCAGAAGAGACACTCCCAATGCGGGTCGGTGACGGACATCATCCGAGCACAGGCGCCGCAACGTTTGAAACCGGGCATCCCTACGACACCTTGATAGAAAAACAGTGGAAAAAAAAAATTCACCAAAAAGTATGGTCAAAAAATGACCAGGGCACTGCTCTTCCCGGATCTGCGCTTGCTGGCGCGGAAAAAGAAGAACTGACGTCAGCGCGCAGGGGCGGCGTCTAAGTACTGCCCGCAACGTCATCCCGGCGATCACGACGCCGACGACGGACGCAGAGCCGCACGACGCCGCCTACCGACGCGCAAGGGTACTGCTACGCAAAAAACTTTCCGGATCCAGCCTGACGCCTGGGGATATTCTAAGGTAAGGAATCTGTCACTAACGTGTCTCTTTCAGATATAATGTGTACATGGTGTATTAATAAAATGTAATCGCAAACGGTTACACATATGATCATTATCAGCAAGGCCCCCCCTCTCCCCCCATTGATATCATATAAAACAGTATATGCGATTGATAACAGTTATCATGGTTATATAGTTTTGTCGTGAACCAGAGAACGATCTCTGGTAAGTTAACTGGGCAGTCCTTAGGGCGTTATGTTCTCGGGCCTCTGTGTCTGGGTCTCCAGTGCAGTATGTATGTCAGACTGTTGCGTGTCCTCCCCCATATCCAACCCAAAGTGCCGTCTCCAGGGGTCCCAGATCGTATGAAATTTTTTTGGGCACCCTCTGCTACGATATGTGACCTGCTCGGCCGCCATGTATATATCCATTCCTCTCGTCCATTCCTGAATAGTCGGACTGTCGGTCACTCCCTATCTCTTTTGGCCACCACGAACCCCAGGGAGGCAAAAATCAGTTGTGTTCTAGTTATGTCCACCTCGCTCGGGATCCCCAATATCACAAATTTAGGCTCCATCGGCAACGTTACCCCTAGGACAGTTCCCAATATATCAATCACCTGCTTCCAGTATAGCAGAAGTGTAGGGCACGCCCAAATGGTATGGAAGAAATCGCTTTTTGTAACGGTACATGTCGGGCAAAGCGGTGATTCTGCCCTTCCCATCCTATGCAGCCTATCTCTATCATAAATCGTCCGATGCAGTATTTTGAGTTGAATGAGACGAAACCTTGCCTTTATGGCAACCTCTCTGGGGTGCATTAGCGCCGCCTCCCAATCAATGTCTTCCATGGGTCCCACGTCCTTCTCCCATCTTGTTCGGAGACCTAGTAGCCCATCAGGGATATTATTGTTGATGGTTTTATATGTAAGGGAGACCGCTTTACCAGTCAGCTCCTCGTGCAGGAGCCTACCCTCTAGGGGTGCGTATTCCGGGAGTTGCTCACTGGGGATATTTTTCGCCCGCCACGCATGTCGCAATTGTGCGTATTTAAGGAATTGGGAGTCTTTCATATTGTATTCCTGCTTGAATTTTGCCCATGCTTTAAGCTCACCTTTTTCGACAATGTCTCCTATCGTGGAGATCCCAGGGCTTGAATCCTGTGAGTTTATGTAGTTCCCTAAACCAGGTACCCTCCCAAAGCGGTGTAGTCCGCGTGATCCGTTACATCCAACCCAAGGTCTTAGTGGCCCTCGCCCATGCCGACAATGTCACTTGAGTCGCGGGTAGCAACCGCGAGCTACCCTTCCCCCCATAGATGTAGTGTAGATGTGTATGGGGCTGCATTTCCACTCTTTCAAGACGGTATGTGTTTGTGTATCCATTCGTTTATGGGACTCAGGTGGGAAGCCCAATAATAAGCCTCTATGTCAAGGAGTGCGATCCCTCCATTGTAGGGGTTGCATTGCAGTGTCCCAAGTGCAATTCTGGGGTGTCCATCCAGCTATATTAGTGATCTAACTTCTCTGTCCATATCTTGATCCAGCACAACAGGGGCTTCAGAGCGATAAGGTCACCAATGTATCTTAAACCAAGCTCCTCATGGACAGAGTACACAAGACCTGCAAAATGTGTCTTAAGAACGTATGATATGACAGTGAGATTGTTCACACTCGTTTGCTGCATACTAATTCTTTGAGGATGGTTGCATCTGACGAACAAAGATCTACAACTTTAACAATGCCACAAATTACAGCTGAACTCAATCCAAACTTACTGGTCAGATTTTAATTCGCATGCCTTTAAGTGACCTTATATCTTAGTATTATGTTCTAGTAGTAATGCAAATTTTCATTAGAGCTCTCAAGATCTTTACATTCTGACGAAAACATTCTTCCTGTTTCTCCATATGCTATTGGTGGCGGCTTAGTCTGTCAAGAAGGTAACCTATGCCGTCTGCACCCATTCACAAACGGAATCCTGAGCAGCGATATTGTGAGGAATGCTTGAATCATTACATTTCATCTTGTGCCAGTAGACAAAAAGGAATTAAATGTGATTTTATAACTATAAGCAGCAAAAAAATTAATGTAGGCTTATGACACCTGGGGCGCTTTTTAATGTTGTAGAAAATCCTGATTTTTATTTCTATAAACAGTTTTACTTCAGTGATATTGTGTAGTGTAAAAGATGGCGCTCCTTTGGTATTGGAAGTAATGCAAACTCTACTCAGATGCACATAACACACGTCTGTCGCAAATTTGATGAAGAAGTCAGAAATGACTTCTGGAATAAGAAAGAGAAGACATGATCGCAGTACAGATTGGTCTGGTTTAAAAAAATAAATTGCAATGCTTACAGGCTTGACACCGTTATTCCTTGCATATCATCTCTTTGGCTCTTCTTGCAGAAGCATCTATATGAAGGGAATTTGCAGCACTAGATGTTTCAGAATACAAGCCATCACGGATGTATAGAAATATCTAATTAGGCTTTCTAGACAAATAGATACGACACTTAAGAGGCATGGTCCTCTCTCGGACAAACAACTAGCTAGATAAGACCATTAATTTTATTGCACGAACAACCACAGTGTTTAGTTTTTTTAAGTTGGTGGCTACTCGTTCACTTTGCTGTTATAATCAAGCACTGGCAAAGACAACAGGTCTCACCTATGAAAGAGCTATTGGTTATGCCAATATGTTTTAGCCATGTTGTACACCACTGTTGCTGCTGTTCAGCATGGCTAAACGTTAGTGGGGTAAAGGATAGTGGCGTGGAGTGTCGTAAAGTGGAGTGTTATGGGGTGGCATAGAGTAGAGTTGAGTTGACTGGAGTGCCATGGAGAGTTGCGGAGGGAGTAAAGTGTTGAGTGAAAGGGAGTGGAGTAGATTTGAGTGGAGTAGTGTGTCAGCGTGGAGTAGAATGTCAGAGTAGAGTGTCGTACAATAGAGTGGCATAGAGTGTTATGGAGTGGTGTAGAGCAGAGTGGCGTAGAGAGTGTTGTAGAGTGGAGTGGCATATAGTGCCAGAGTGGAGTGGCGTGGAGCGCCGTAAAGGGGAATATAGCAGTGTATCGTAGAATAGGGTGGAGTAAAGTGGCATGGAGTGGCATAGAGGTAGTTGCGTAGAGCATCGTAAAGTGAAGTAGTGTTGTAGAGTGTCAGAGAGTGGAGTACAGCATCATAGAATGGAGTATCACAGAAGTGTAGTGTTGCAGAGTAGAGTGGCCTAGAGTGACATGGCAAAAAGTACAATGGTGCCAAGTAGACTGGATTAGAGCGCAGTGGCGTAGAGTGCATTCATTTTGAGTAAAGTGGTATGGAGTGCTTTGAAGTAGAGTGCAGCGGAGTAGAGTGCAGTGACGTAGTGTACAGTGCAGTGGCGTAGAGTGGTGCAGAATAAACTGCAGTTGCATAGAGTGCAGTGGTGTGGAGTAGAGTAGACTGTTTCAGAGTAGAGTGAAGTGGCGTAGAGTGGAGTGTTGCAGGGTAGAGTGCAGTGGCGTAGAGTGGTGTGGTGTAGAATGCAGTGGCATGGAGTGCAGTGGTACAGAATAGATCAGAGTAGCGTGGAGTGATGAAGTGGCGTAGAGTTGAATGGTGCAGAGCAGAGTGCAGTGGCGTAGAGTGGTGCATAGTAGAATAGAGTTGCGTGGTGTAGTGTGCAGCGGCGGAGAGTGCAGTGGTGCAAAGGAGAGTGGCACTGAGTTCAGTGGCTGAGTGCAGTTTTGCAGATAAGAGTGTTGTAGAGCACAGTGGTGCAGAGTAGAATAGAGTGGTGCAGAGTGCAGTGACAGCACAATGGTGTAGAGGGGCGTGTAGGGTGTATGAAGAGTGGCACAGAGTGCAGTAGCGTGCAGTGTCAGAGTGGTGTAGAGTAGAGAATAGTGGCGTAGAGTACAGTGGCACAGAGTAGAATAGATTGGCGTAGAGTGCACTGGTTTTGAGAAAAGTGGTGTAGAGTGCATTAACTTACAGTGCAGAGATGCAGAGTAGAGTTCAGTGGCGTAGAGTGGCATAGAGTGCAATGGTGCTGAGTGCAGTGGAGTGAGTAGATTGTTTCAGAGTGGAGTGGTGCACCGTAGAGTACAGTGGCGTAGAGTGCAGAGTAGATTAGAGTGATTTGGCATAGAATGCACTGGCACAGAATGGAGTGGCACAGAGTAGAGTACATTAGTGTAGAGTGCAGTGTTGCAGAGTAGAGTGGCATATAGTGAAGTGGTGTAAAGTGAAGCGCCAAAAGGTCGGTGGTGCATAGTAGAGTAGTGTGGGGTAGAGTGCATTGGCGTAGAGTGGTGTAGAGTAAAGAGGTGTAGACTGAAGTTGCACAGAGTGGAGTGGTGAAGAGTAAAGTGCAGTGATGCAGTGTGGAGTGGCGTAGTGTGGAGTGGTGCAGAGTACAATGGAGTGGGGTAAAGTTGATTTTGCATGGTGTGGTAGCGCACTGCCATTACAGACAACACATCTTCAACTGAAATGACCATAACGTTTGCAGAGACATACAGTTTTGCTTATAAAAGTATACAGCATATAAGCAATAAATGTGTGGAAATGTCATCACCAAGTGTATTGATTTGTTTTGATTCTATTAAAATATTTGTTTCCACCACACTTCAGAATAACCAAAAATGTGCTTCATTTGTGCTTTTCTTATTCTGATATATTCTGAAATATCTGCACAGTTCATTTACAGACATTAAAAAAAAATGTATGCTAGAAAACAAAACATAACATCGTAAAAGCCTTCCTCAAGCACACCCCAAGTAGCCAGCATGATTGTCACATAAATCCTCTCACTTTGAAGTCAGAAAAATAAAAATAAACAACAAGCTCCCTGGAAGACAGAGCCTGACATTTGACCTCGGTCTTTGAATGTGCAGCAAATGTGACAAGATAAGAACAGGATTTAAAGGCTCGTTTACAGAAATCCAGTACTGGTGGAAGAATACAGTAAATAGGTTTTGGACAACGGAAGGGAAGAACTTAAGTTGGACAGCCTAAAACAAATAGAGCCAGCCAATAGAAAGCAAGCTAACGTGAGGTACAAACCACAAAGCCAATGGTAAGAAATAGGCGGGATGCATTCTAAGGGAAGCTTTTTGAATGTCCCCAAGAAGTCGTTAACAAACCACACAGCTGCGCTGTCTGGTGGGCTTCAACCTAAAAATGAGGGCTGGGTTTTTTAGGAATAAGCAAGATTACCAACGTAGACAGGAAAAATACTCTACAGGTCAAGCACTCATTCTTTACTTTTAAAACTTCTTTATGCTCGGGACCTTTCTTTGGCTGCAGCCAACTGGAACATGTTACTTTCCTTTGGTAACACTCTTTCTAGTGGCTACTCTATCTAACCCTAGATTCCTCACTTTTACAATATCCCTAGGCCATACTGGAGCCGGAAGATTTTTACAGCAATGCTCCCTTGCACCGGTAGGGGGCATTGTGCAGCTCCATGTTGACTTTGTTCTTCCCTGGAAGGGACAATGGAGCTGCATATAAGTGTTTTTTTCTTGACTCTGTCCACTCTCTGGGACACAGCCCCACAAGAATTAGAGATACAAAACTACAGATTTCTAAATTGGGACCTTTTTAGATAGAAAGAAGATCATTCCAAAAAATGCAGAGGCAGGGGGCAGTAAAGAATCTGCGGTTAGATATCATGTCCTCCAGAATAAGCGCTGCCAAAGGTAAGTAACTTGTTCTTCTTTGCTATAGCTAAAGAAAGGAACTATGCATAACCCTACAAAGAGCTGTGCGTTCACCCGATGGTCTTTGATGTGGCTAATGTAAAAGCTTAACGATCTTTTGGTTTCCAGCCGATAGAGTCTCTTCTCTAGAGAGAGGGCTTTCGAGGGGTGAGGTAGAGCAAAGAACACAGAGTGTGGATTGCCATCTTAAAAAGCAGTTACGACTTTTGGCAAAAAGGCTGCCTTGAGCCTTAACACCACTTTATCTTGGAAAAAGGTTGTATAAGGTGGCTGCACTGAGAGAACTTGGAGTTGACTCACACTGCGAACCAAAGTCACTGCCACCAGAAACACAGTCTTCAGAGTCAGGAGAAGTAGTGTACAGCTCTGGTTTGGTTCAAATGATGTGCACATGAGGAAAGTGAGGACCAAATAAAGATCCCACTGTGGCACCACAAAGAATGTTAGACAGATCATCTTTAACCAATGCAACAACTTGCTGGACCAGAGATAAAACAAACAAAAGGACACTCAGCAATTTGGCCTGCTATGGATGAGTACTGCCGGTGCCACACTAGGCTACAAACTTGTCCAGGCGGCCAGCATAGACAGACTTGGTAGAAGGACATCTGGCAACCAGGATGACACCCACAACTTCATGAGGAGGACCAAATGCAGTTAACTGCTGCCTCTCAAACTCTACAAAAGGGGATGGAGATTGTGCATGTTCGGCTGCAGCACCCTGCCCTGCAGCTGTGACAGGAAACCCTCTTGAAGCAGTAGTCTTATCGGAAAACAGATGCTCATGCCCAGATGTTTCATGTGCCACTCTCCTTTACCATTCCAGAGCCACTAGAAAGACTTGGGCCCGGTTGTTTCTGATCTTATTCAGAACTCGTGCAAGAGAGGCAGCAGCATAAAGGCATACAGGAGTCCCGTGCTCCACTCTATAAGGAATGGGTCTCTGAGAAAAAGCCTTCTTGCAAACTGCAGTGCACAAACGTTTTGACATTGCATGGTCTTGACTGTGGTAAAAAGATCTAGTCAGGGGATTCCCCAATGCTGGAACATGCCTTATGCCACCTCGGGATGTAACTGCCATTCGTGATCAATCAGGAGGCCAAGATGTACCCTGGTGTTCAAAGATTGCACCAGGTGGTTCACAAACAGGGACAGCCCTGACACTCCAGAGACAATGTGCTTTCTGGCACAGGGCCCAGAACTCCACCCCGCCCTGCTTGTTGCAGGATCACATAGCGGTGAGCTTGTCTGCACATACCTGGTAAGATTCCCTTTGATGGACAGTAGAATGGCTTTCCGGCTACACGGATGGCCCACAACTCCAACACTCTGATGTGGAGACAGGTTTCTGTCGGAGACCAGAGTCCTCTGATCTCCACCTCTCCCAGGTGACCTCTACAGCCCAGCAGTGATACATCTGTCACTACCGTCAGCTCTGGCTGGAGCAGGGAGAGGTGTCTGTTGCTGATCAAACTGTAGTTGAGCCACCACTGCAGATCGTTTGCAGTCTCCTTCGAAACATGGAAGGACTGAGATATGTTCCCCTGGTGCTGGGGCCACTGAGACTTCAGATTCCACTGCAGAGCCCGCATGTGTCACCTGGCTTAGTTAATGAGCAGGATGCAAGGCACCATTAGGCCTCCGAGCTACTCTCACGAGACCCAGAAACAAGAATGAAACATCAGAATCATAGCCTGAATGACCTGGAACCGTTAAGGTGGCAAAAGGGCCTGAAACTGGCAGTGGCGGCTGCCAGCTATGGGAAGTAGTGGGGTGGAAATAACGGGACAGAAAATAAAAAAGACAGATTTTTAAAACAAAGTAATTTACCTGGCTGCACGTCCTCCCCGGTTTGATCCAACTCCCTTAACCAATCCTGGCGCTGCTCATATGCAGTGAGAGCAGTGCCAGGATTGGATGGAGCAGCTGGCTGGATGCTCCTTCAGGCCCTGTAGGCCTGTGCTTGGTCTCCACTCAGCTGTCTAAGACAGCTAGGTGGAGAGCTTCAAAGTGTGCATGTCACTTTGGCCGAAGTAACGTGCACTTTGGAGCATCCAGCCAGCCACAGCGCCTGTCCTCTGCTGCCAATCGGCAGCAGAGGACACGTCCTGCATGTCTTTGGGCTCGGGGCTGGTGCGGTTGCAAGTGCGCACATAGGAAAATTAAAATGACAATGAAATCTTTTCACTGACATTTTATTTTTTCCTGCGCAGCTCACAGCGCCCAAGTGAAAAAAAACGCAGCTGGGAACTGCACAGTATCCAGCATCACTTCAATGAAAGGGAACCTCTGAGAAAGTGTCAGGTATGACCTGAGCACGTCGATCGAGAACTCCAGTGATGTCAGGTTCGTGATCATCTGCAAATGGTCTTTGACTGACTGGTCAATATGTCACAGCAGACAACAATTCATGTCATGCTCTTTTGTAAATTTTATGAAAAACAGAGAAAGATTTGGATTTTACAGATCTTAAGGCTGCTTGGCCTTAGGCAATGTCGCCCAGCATTTTTATCCCTTCAGTTGTTAGCCAATGAGTCAACCATGTGGTCTATGTCAATGTTTTTAAAGAATGTAATTAGATGCAGAAAGGCCATCATATTGTGATTTTATGGTGAGGTAAATGTGACTATATTTTATGATACATTTTCTTAACAACAATGATCGTTGCTGAAGGTTCTTAACTTTTTTAATAAGATTGTTGTATACTTAATTAATTTGTTCATGATTTTTAGCTTTGTAAATAGTACTTGCGTTTTTATGTATGTATTTTGCTTTTATGATTTCCACTAAAGAAATCGAATAAAGCTTATTTTGAATTGAATTGACTGACTCTGGTGTGCCACCTGTGACCACCGCCATCACTTTCATGAACACCTGAGGGGCACTGGTGAGGCCAAAGGGGAACTCTGCAAACTAGAATTCTCCTGCCCACCTTGAACCACAAATAACTTCTGTGAGACTGCAAGAAGGGTGAAGGAAAGTAGGCGTCCTGCAGGTCAAAAGCAGAGAGAAACTGGGTCAGTGTGAGCATCTTGAATTTGTTCTTTCGTTCAGAGGGCGGCGATGTAAAATAGAATGAAGGCCTCTGTCCTTCTTTGGCACAAGGAAATAGCAGGTGTAACAATGAGTCCCTTTGGTCCAAAGAGCCTGCAATTCTTGGAACAAGGAGAGGTGCTACTCTGAAAGATGCTCTGATTTGTATGGAAGGTGAGCTGGGTTTAACTGAAATGGCGGGGTGCAGACCCATTGAAAGATCTGGAGGATCCATATACGAGAGGTGATCCTTTGTCACTCATGGAGGAAATGTCTGATCTTGCCTCTCACAAGATGGTCGTGTGCCAATAAGGCCAAACGAAGGCGGCTTGGAGGCTGCTGCAGGAGGGACGTGGAATTGGGATGTGCCTTGCCCCTACTGGCTTGGGCACGATCTGCTTGATCTCTGCCCAACCCCAAAAGGACTGGGGTGCATTTTGCAGAGGCCAGTGGATCGCATTCGAGCATGCTGCCAAAGCACCACACTAGTACCAACTGCTCTGCCCAAGCAGTCGGTAGTGTCCTGCCTAGACCGGATGATGTATTTTGCAGCTTTCTGACCCATCCTGGATGGCCAGGGTGGTCCACAATTCCTCAGAGAGTGCCGGCAAGATCTTGCCAACCATGTCCCATAACGATACAAAAGGGGATGATGGACGGAACGTTTGAGCCAATCAAACACTCACCCCCAGTCAACTGATCTGGGTTTAATCCATCATCATTCTTTAGCTCACTCCACCACCCCAGTTCAGACATGGCCATATGCAAATCAGTCTGACCCTGTGCCTCATGGGAACAGTCCAGCCCGAACTGCCAAGCCATGTCTTCCCTGGACCGGAAACAAGCATCCTAGGAACGGTTTCTGGCATTCCAGCCGTCATCAGCCAGGCTTGCTTGAATCCAGTGGCAAAGTGAGCAAGGGACCCACGTCTGGGCATACCCCGCCAACTTAGGGCGAACAAAGCGATACAAAAGGGGATGATGGACGGAACGTTTGAGCCAATCAAACACTCACCCCCAGTCAACTGATCTGGGTGATGACGGCTGGAATGCCAGAAACCGGTCCTAGGATGCTTGTTTCCGGTCCAGGGAAGACATGGCTTGGCAGTTCGGGCTGGACTGTTCCCATGAGGCACAGGGTCAGACTGATTTGCATATGGCCATGTCTGAACTGGGGTGGTGGAGTGAGCTAAAGAATGATGATGGATTAAACCCAGATCAGTTGACTGGGGGTGAGTGTTTGATTGGCTCAAGCGTTCCGTCCATCATCCCCTTTTGTATCGCTTTGTTCGCCCTAAGTTGGCGGGGGTATGCCCAGACGTGGGTCCCTTGCTCACTTTGCCACTGGATTCAAGCAAGCCTGGCTGATGACGGCTGGAATGCCAGAAACCGGTCTTAGGATGCTTGTTTCCGGTCCAGGGAAGACATGGCTTGGCAGTTCGGGCTGGACTGTTCCCATGAGGCACAGGGTCAGACTGATTTGCATATGGCCATGTCTGAACTGGGGTGGTGGAGTGAGCTAAAGAATGATGATGGATTAAACCCAGATCAGTTGACTGGGGGTGAGTGTTTGATTGGCTCAAACGTTCCGTCCATCATCCCCTTTTGTATAACCATGTCCCATAAGGCATGTGTATATTTCCCCAGCAAGCTGCTAGCATTGACTGGCAAGAGGCCTAGACTGGTTAAAGAGAACATCCACCTTCCGAAAGCCTCAATTCCTCTAGACTCTGTCAGGGGAGCCATGGACAAAGAATGGGGGTTCTCCCTAGTGGTGAAAGTCTAAACATCCAAACTTCTGTTGTTGGGTGCTGTGTCAAAAACAACTAGGCTAGTCTGGTGTTGGTCTAAGGCATTTGGCAACCTGTCTGTTCACTGGTGGGCATGCACAGGGTTTAGACCAGGTGCTCATAAGGGTACCAGTTAGAGGATCATTAAATGACAGTAAAGGCTCTGAAGAAGTTTGTCCCAGCTGCAAAACCTCTGTTAGTACATTAGTTTGACATCCATAGTTGTCAGATGTAAATCCAATACTTCAGCTGCATGTCTCATTACCACAACAAAGGAGAAACTCTCTTCCGTTGGTGGTCCAGAGGGACAAGACAACTCAGTGTCTGGGGAAGTGTCTAACCCACTGGCCTCCTGCATGTCCATGTTGAAATTGTCATCATCATAATGTTGGGGGAAATAATGCATCTCCTCTCCAAAGGTTGGCTGCTTCTTGCTCTGAGCCCGAACCATAAAGATGTAGGAGCGCTGGGGAGAGGCTACAAAGCAAAGGCATGGTTCTGTTTGAGTCTGATTGAACTGGGGGTCAGATGTGTCAGTACAGCTTTGGAACATGACCTCGGTGAGGCCAAAATGAATTCTGCTCAGAGTCAGAGACAACTATAGGAAAGGGGTCTTCTTTCTACGCTGTTGGTGCTGGCATTAATGTCAATGGGATCGAAGTGGAAGTCTGCTCCGGCATCGGAGAGAAACTAGAGGCAGGTTTGGGATGCACAAACACTGCAGAGGGCGGAACTGTTGGTGTTAACCACACTGGAGGCTCCTGTGGATCCTTGAGGCCCAAAGGTATGCCAGAGGGGGCCGGTAGAGTGCCAAAGATATCCAACATGGTCCCATGAAAGGCCTCAATTTGTTGCAATGTCAATGATGGACCTGGAAACTTGGTGCATATCTGGGTCGCCTGCGGGATCAGCACCCTGGCGGGGGACTGGCAGTGAGACTGCGAGCATCCTGACGTCCTTGCGACTTCTTGGGTTGAGAGTGACAGGGCTGGAATGAATTCGGCTTCGCCTTCTTGAACTTACATTTTGACTTTGACTTACCGGAAGCCTTGGACTGTAACAAGGACCTGCTATGGGAATTGGTCCATGCTCTCAGCTTTGAGTGGAAGTGGAACTTGAGAGACTTATTTCCATGTTCGGCTATGTACAGCTTCGCTTCGTGTTCCGAATCATCTTGGGGTTCATAGGGGTACACTACTCGTAGGAAGAGAATTTTGCAAGAAACAACTCCTCAGGCACAAGAAAAAAGTTGGAAGTGAACTCCGGAACCATGTGCAAAAACGCTGAAAAAAAGGGACTGCTGTTAAGGGCAGGAGTGGTGCTTATAAGTATCGCCATCGTCATTTGTAAGGCAGAACTAGGTCAAAGCAAAGTCATGCTACTATCTACCAACACTGTGGTGCATTCTTGTAAAAAAATCCGGATTCGGTCTAGCACCTGGAGATATTCTACAGGTGAAGAATCTGTGGTTAGAAGTATCCATCAGAAGAGTTCATACAGTATGAAATTTTGAAATCTCCCTACACAGCTGACAGCAATCAAGAGGAACCCATAGTGCATAGTAAGCAGAAAGAAATGGGTGCACTCTGACCATGCATTCCTTTGTAGTTTGCCAGAAGGAGAGTTTGCCAAAAATGATTACTCTAAAGGAGAATACACTTTTCCCCAACATTCAGGGAAGAGCTTTTTCCAAAACGAAACTTATTTTATAGCCAGACACGTGACAACAATTGGCCTACTCCCAAAACAATCCAGACCTATCTGGGTTGTCAATATTTGTAAGCAGTATCGAATAAATAATTAACAAAAAGAATTTTGTTATAAATAATTAGGAATAAAAATGTTTCAATTCTGAAAATATGAGAATGTGAAATTAACATTACTGAGGACTGTGGAAGGGGTAGTGGTTTTCGGAGTGCCTCAATCATTCACTCCCCTTCTCACCTTCAGGCAACTTTCCTCTGCAGTTGAGCTCTTTTTCTTTCTACATCCTTTTGAAATCCTCCTTTTCTCTACGTATCTTACACATCAACTCTTTCCTCTTCAGCACCGTTTTTAACACTCTCCTTCTGCACGTACCTCCTTTAATCTTCTTCACTCAACCACTTCCCACACAGACGCAACCAACTCACCTGTAAGCAATGGGTTTTCCTTTGGTGCTTTCAATAATTTGACCGCTGTGTACCTCCTTCACACACTTTTCCATGGACTCAAAACTACAACTGGCACATTGCTTTGTGCAGTCTGGAGTGAGGCCAAAGACTGGATGTGCACACCTTTATGACCCACTAACAGCTACTGTGAGAAATCAGCACTGCTTACAGCCTCAGCTCCAGATCTCTCTAGAGTCCACCATCATGGATACCCACTCACAACCTGAACTCAATCAGAAACCTAGAAGTGACGTGTTCACGGAATGCACTATACGAGTCAAATACTGCATGAATATAAACTACAGAAACACATCATCTGGGAAAAAGCAAATACAGTTACGGAATGCAACACAAAGTAAATCATGCAAAATGTAAACATGAGCTGGACTGCCAACATGGATTACTATAAGGTTCTTACAGTCATCCCTAACAAATTGATTTGTGTTTTTACCTGAAGGGCTAAGGACGTGAATATAGAGCCTCTTAAGGACCAGTATCAGTCAGTCTGAGACTCAGTAGGGCCCTGTCCAACTTAAAGCCCTGGCATTATGCACATCTGAGAATAACTGTGGATAAGTAGTTCTGAAGACCACAGCACACAATTGGAGAGCTTTTTGGGCATGGGTAGTAAGTCATGCCGAAATAGTGTTATGAGTAGCAAAACCAGATGAAACAGTTGGTTTGGTTACACTTCCTACATACAATATTACTATGGGTTGGCAGATGGTTACATGTTAGCAGGACACCATATCGTCAGTCTTGTGCTCTGATGTAACCAATGACTTTATTTTTAAGGTTACTGTGTTCATTTTTTTGGTGTAATCGTAATTTGCCTGGGTTTAACTATACTAAGACACCTGTGACAATGATGTCTTACAATAAAAAGTCAAGATCTGAAAACATGGCATCCTTACAGGCCTACAGCCAACCAGCAAAAACAAATCTTGTCCCTATTTCGTTCCATTTCCTCAAAAAGATACCAACACCTTACCAAATGAAGGTTTGTGGGAATACAAAAGGGAATGAGGTTTACAAAGGAAGTGACAACTCCAAATCCATTATTGAGCAATGCATGTTAAAATACATCATATATGCAAACACACTTTGATGAAATGTATGAACAACTGTACACAGAACTGCTTCACAGGTCCCACAGGCAATGTTGGTTTTATCTAGAAAGGCACGGGCTCATAATGAAGCAGGAGCTCTCGAAAGATACGTCAGCAGGCCTCCTGACAGACAACAGAAATGACGGCCGTCTTACCAGTCTGTTTATGCGCACAAAGTCTTCTGGGGTTTTGGCCCATGGTGGAAGCTCGACATTAGATACAACTGCCCCATCATCCATCACTCCTAGATTATAATTATTGAAGTTGACAAACATCTCCGGAAGATAATAAAATTCTGGGATCAGCTCCTGGATACAAACAGAGACAAGAAGCTTGTTACAATGCTCCAGTGATTACAGAAACAGACTCCTCTCCTCACTGCTCCCTTCATGAAAGCACTGGGAGCTGGCAGCTCTAGAGGAGTTTATTGCACAAACGTACAGTACGTGATAAGGGTGCGCTGTTACTAGAGCAGCATAACGAGGACAAGACAAACGAGCCGTTCCATCATTTCAGATAAATTATGCTTATTGTTGCTTATAAGTGTACAATATTAAAAAAAAATGGAAGAAATGGAAAACGATACCAAATTGTCAATTGAAAAGTACAACATGGAAAGTAAATATGTCTGGGACCCACCACTGGGAAATCACTGGTCGACAAAAAGCAAATAATAAAACGGAGAACCACTGTCCGGACCGAACACAATTTAGTATCTCACTGTCAATACAACCCTAACAATAGTAGCGGTAAATTGTCGTTAAGTTTTACGAAATCAATAAAATGCAATTTATGGAAATAAAAGCAATAAACATGATACTTTGGTGGATTAGACCCGGGACCAAAGGAGTGGTATTTTCTCTTAATCGGGAAAAATCAACAGGAATGCACCTAATATCAAACGGCTGGTGTTACATTTGCCATCCTTTTAACAGGCAGACACCGCAGGAGGTTTAGGCAGCGCACACAGGCTGCCCTAGTGATTATGTGCGCTGGCCCGGCATCTAACCGCCAGGCAGCCCCGCAGATGAGGGCTGAAATCCAGTCACGCATGGGTCAGTGGAGCAGTGGTCTCCAAGCTCCCCCCTCAGGGCCAGCGCCAGCCGAACAGCTTTCCAGGCCGCCGCGCAATGGGAAGGTCATCTGATTGGGGACAAGGTCAGGCCGGGATAGCCTGGGCAGAGACAGCTAAACATCAAGTAGGAATTAAGCCATTATCACCTCCACATCACAGCGTAAAGCGCTGCGAGGCTTCCAGTCGCAGGTCCCTTTGTTTATACTCACCCTCATTAGGAATGTAGTTAAAAGAAAAACGAACGTATACCATAAGGTTTCAAAGCCCAAGAGACTGGAAAATCCCCGTCCGTACTGCACCGAGCATGCCCGAGTCCCCAGGAGAGTTTAGGCTGAGGTGCCTTCCTGCAATCTAGAAGCGGTCGCAGAACTCAACTCCTAGAGTCCACAAAGACTGTCTGCAACTTGGGTACACAGATGGGGCAGGCTTCCAGTACAGCCAGACTTCCTGGCCTGGGGTCCAACTCCAGTAGTGATCGAGAGGTTCCTTAGAACCTCAGGGGTGAGAATGCGATGTCCACTGACCACTCTCTTTGATACCTTTGGGACCAGTAGCCTGGTGAAAACATGACGAACGCACAAGTTACTAACTTGTGTAACGATATATCTGTAAGAGACAGTAGTTAGTGACAGATTCCTTACATTAGAATATCCCCAGGCATCAGGCTGGATCCGGAAAGTTTTGCGTAGCAGTACCCTTGCGCGTCGGTAGGCGGCGTCGTGGGGCTCCGCGTCCGTCGTCGAGATCGCCTGGATGACGTCGCGGGCAGTACTTAGACGCCGCCCCTGCGCGCTGACGTCAGTTCTGTACACGACTTTCCGCGCCAGGAACGCAGAGCCATGCAAGAAGCTGACATAGGTGTCTGAAAAATACTAGGGCCCTGAAAGGGATGTCCTTAACCCTAGAAATCAGTTCGCAGAACGGGGAGGATGGGTGGGGCGGTAGGAATCTGTCACTAACTACTGTCTCTTACAGATATATCGTTACACAAGTTAGTAACTTGTGCATCTGAAAGAGACACGTTAGTGACAGATTCCTTACCTTAGAATAGATACCCCAGCAATACCAACCACGGTGGTGGGTCTGCGAACAGATTCAGACAAGGAAGTCCCGGAGGACAGAACGGCCAAAGAAGCCGTCCCTCCGGACCTGGCTGTCAAGGCAGTAATGTTTGGTAAACGTGTGCAGCGAGACCCACGTAGCTGCCTGACAAATATCCTGCAACGGAACACCGCGGCCTAAAGCCGTGGTAGCAGCCGTAGCCCTGGTGGAATGGGCACGCAGCCCAACAGGAGGCTCCTTCTTAGCCAAAGAATAACAGGCCTTGATACACAAGATGACCCAGCGGGAGATGGTCCGCTTGTGCACCGCCCGACCTTTTTTGGCGCCCACGTAGCCAACAAAGAGCTGGTCATCCACCCGGAACTGTTGTGTGCGGTTGAGGTAAAAGGAAAGCGCACGTTTTGGGTCCAGACGGTGGAGCCTCTCTTCCTCTCTGGAAGGATGCGGAGGCGGAAAGAAGGTGCGCAAAGTGATGGTCTGCCCAATGTGGAAGGCAGTAACCAACTTTGGCAAGAAGGACGGACGCGTCCGAAGAACAACCTTGTCTGGATGAACAGACAGAAAGGGGGGTTTGCATGAAAGAGCCTGGAGCTCACTCACCCGCCGAGCGGAGGTGATGGCCACCAGAAAGGCTGTCTTCAGAGTCAGAAGACGAAGAGGACAGTTATGCAGAGGCTGAAAGGGAGCGCACATTAAGAAGGTAAGAACCAAATTCAAGTCCCACTGAGGCATTATAAACGGAACAGGAGGAAAGAGGTGAGTAATGCCTTTAAGAAACCTGTTAACAGGGGTCTTAAAAAGAGAGGGCTGATCAGGAAGCCTGAGGAAGGCCGAGATTGCACAAAGATAGCCCTTGATGGTACCCAGGGCAGAACCCTGTTGGGCCAGAGAAAGAAGGAACAGAAGAACCTCAGAAAGAGGGGCAGAAAGGGGATTCACAGCCTTTGCTGTGCACCATGCCACAAACTTGTTCCACCTGCAGGCGTATACCACCTTAGTGGAGGGACGCCTGGCTGCCAGAATCACATCACAAACTTCGGGAGGCAAGTCGAAAGGAATCAACTGCCGCCGCTCAATCTCCACGCAAGCAGGTGGAGACTGGACAGGTTCGGGTGGAGGACCGTCCCCTGCTGCTGCGACAGAAGATCCTCCCGAAGAGGCAGACGGATCGGGGATCGACGCTCATACTGAGTAGCTCGGGATACCAAACTCTTCGAGCCCAGTCCGGAGCCACAAGGATGACTTGGGCCGGGTCGCGCCGAATCTTCTTCAACACTCTGGGTAGAAGTGGTATAGGCAGAAAGGCGTACAACAGACCGCAACTCCACTTGCGACGAAAAGCGTCGCCGAGCGAGTGCCGCCTTGGAAATTCCAACGCGCAGAACTGCTGACATTGCGCGTTCTCTTCGGTGGCGAACAGATCTAACCAAGGCTCTCCCCACTGCTGAAAGAGACCTTGCGCCACCTCCGATTGAAAGACGCCATTCGTGATCCATCATGCACCTGCAGCTGAGGTTCGTCCGCCCTGGCGTTCAGGGAACCTGCCAGGTGTTGAACCATCAGGGAAACGCCCTGATGTTCCAGCCATGTCCAGAGGCGCAGAGCCTCCTGACATAGGGTCCACGACCCCACCCCGCCTTGTTTGTTGCAGTACCACATGGCGGTGGTGTTGTCTGTGAACACCTGCACTACCTTCCCTTTGACAGAGGGAAGGAATGCCTTGAGTGCAAGTCGGATCGCCCGGAGCTCCAGAAGGTTGATATGGAGCCGGGACTCCGCCGGAGACCAGAGGCCTCTGATCTCCGCCTCTCCCATGTGACCGCCCCATCCCAGAAGGGACGCGTCCGTCACAACTGTGTGCTCTGGCTGGGGAAGGGAGAGGGATCTGCCCATGACCCATTGCCGGTTCGAGAGCCACCACTGCAACTGTTTTGCAGTCCCCTCCGAGATCTGGACGTGATCGGACAGGTCGCCCTGGTGCTGCGCCCACTGGAACTTCAGGTCCCACTGCAGAGCCCGCATATGCCATCTGGCATGAGTGACCAGCAGGATGCAGGAGGCCATGAGGCCCAGCAGCCTCAGGGTCATCCGTGCCGAAACCCAGGATAAGGGCTGAAAGATCGGAATCATAGCCTGAATATCCCGGACTCGCCGTTCGGGAGGATAGGCCCGAAACTGCGTCGTGTCCAGAACTGCTCCGATGAAAAGGAGCTGTGGAGAAGGAATCAGATGCGACTTTGGCACATTGATGGAGAACCCCAGCGAGTGCAGGAGTTCGGCCGTAGTCTGGAGGTGGGAGACAACTGCCTGGGACGAGCCCGCCTTCAGCAGCCAGTCGTCGAGGTAGGGGAAGACTGAAACCCCTGCCCGGCGCAGATGAGCTGCGACCACCGCCATCACTTTCGTGAACACCCGAGGGGCACTGGTAAGGCCAAAGGGAGCACGGTGAACTGAAAATGCTCGAGGCCTACCGTGAACCGAAGGTAACGCCGGTGGGCCGGCAGGACGAGGATGTGGAAATAGGCGTCCTGCAAGTCCAACGCTACCAACCAGTCTCCGGGGTCGAGGGCAGTCAAGACCTGAGCTAGGGTGAGCATCTTGAACTTCTCCTTCCGGAGGAAGCGATTGACGTTCCGGAGGTCCAAGATAGGACGCATGTCCTCCTTGTCCTTTTGGGCACCAGAAAGTAGTGGGAGTAGCAACCACGCCCTACTTCTGGGGTCGGAACATGCTCGATGGCCCTCTTGGCCAAGAGGGCCGTGACTTCCTTCTGTAGAAGCACCAAGTGATCCCCTGACATGCGGTGGAATTGAGGTGGCATGGCTGGGGGGTGGTCTCGAAGGGGAGGGAGTAGCCCCTTCGGACAATGTCCAAGACCCACTTGTCCGAGGTGATGGGACGCCAGTGGTGAAGGTGATGGCGGACCCTGCCCCCGACTGGCGTGCTGTGCACCTGAAAGGAGGGACTAGGAGGGCTTGGAGGCCGCGGACGGGTTGGAGGTGGTGGCCTGACCCGCACGCTGGTTGCCCGAACCGCCACGGCGGTATCCACGTCCTCGGCCACGCGAAGGCGCTTGCTGCGCGGGCCGTTGGCCGGGCTGTGGACGTGACTGGGCGCCCCTTCCGTGGCCACGAAAGGGGCGAAAAGCAGACGTATGCGGAGGGCGCACAACAGCAAGGCCCAGGGACTTAGCAGTAGCCCGTGAATCCTTGAAACGCTCCAGCGCATGGTCCGCCTTTGAACCAAAGAGACCGACTCCATCAAAGGGCATGTCCATGAGAGTATTCTGGACATCCCCTGAAAAACCAGTGGTTCTCAGCCAGGCGTGGCGACGCAGCGCCACCGTCGTTGCAAGCGATCTGCCCAGCGAGTCGGCGGTATCAAGGCCACAGCGGATGGTATACTTAGCCGCATCACGCCCTTCCGCAATAGCGCGGGTAAGCAGTGTCTGGACCTCCTCAGAACACTGCGGCAAAACATCAGCCACCGAATCCCACAGGGAGTGGGTGTATCGGCCCAAGAGGCAAGCGGTATTAACAGACCGCAAGCCAGCACTGGAGGAAGAGAAAGCCTTCTTCCCAAAGTGATCCAGGCGCTTGGATTCCCTATCCGGAGGGGCGGTAGGGAAGGCTGTTTGGGAGGCAGAGGCTTGGACAACCAAGCTCTCAGGGGTGGGGTGTTGGGAGAGAAACAGGGGGTCGCCCGGAGCCGGGCGATGGCGTCGGGCCACGTTCCTATCCACAGGAGCCCCTGTGGTGGGTTTGGACCAGGCACCCAAAAGAACGTCAGTGAGTGCATCGTTGAACGGCAGCACAGGCTCCGAAGAGGAGGCCGCCGGCTGAAGCACTTCAGTCAGGAGGTTAGTCCTGACGGCCACTGTAGGCAACTGGAGATTTAAGGCTCCAGCAGCTCTACGCAACACCGTTGCAAAATTAGCCCCCTCCTCCGTTGCCACGGGAGGAGACAGCATGCCAGAGTCGGGGGAGGTATCCAGCCCACTGGCATCCCCAAGTTCCTCAACCCAGTCCGGGTCAAACTCGCACTGTTGTGTGAGAGGGTCGTCAGACCCCTCCCAGCTCTCCTGGTCCTCCTCAGGTTGAAAAGATGGAGGAGGAGGGACATAAGGGACCCAAGGCCTCATCGGCGCCGGAACCGGCGTCGGGCGGCGCCGGTCCGGCTCCATGTCCGGACCCGGGGAGAACCGGGGAACGACGCCGCCCGGAGCCCCGGACGGCGTCGGAAACGGCACCGGGGACATCGGCGTCGGCGGAGGCGTGGTTAGGTCAACCGGCGTCGATGGAGGTTGCGGCACCACCGGAACCGGGGTCGAGGCCGGGGCCGGAGCCGAGGCCGGGACGAAGGCTGGTGGGACAGGCGACGCCGGGACCGGAGTCGACGGCGACGCCGGAGCAACCCCATCTGGGCCCGCGGGGCCCGAAGGCGCACCGGAGGGACCTTGAGGCCCGAAGAGGCGGGCCATGGCCGACAGGAATTTCTGTACTTCGGCCGGAGTCGCCCCGAACCCGGGAAGGACGGGTAATGCGGGGGCAACTCGACAGGCACGTCCGGGGCCGCGGGGCGGGACGGTGCCGACAGGGACCTCAGCCGAGTCGCGCGACCGGCGAGGCGAAGTCTTAGAGCGATGACGCCGCTTAGACTTCTTGTGCTTCGACTTACCGGAGGAGCGCGAAGACTTGGATTCCGACGAGCGGCGGGGACTCCGCGTCCGGCCCCTCGACCTCTCCCGGGACCGGGGCTTGCTGCGGCGCGGAGCCGACTGCCGGACTTCAAGGAGCTTTCGAGACCGCTCTCGCAAAGCCTTCGGATGAAGTTTCCGGCAGTCAGGGCACGACTTCGTGTCGTGGCCTCGGCCGAGGCAGAAGAGACACTCGAGGTGGGGGTCCGTGATGGACATCATACGACCACATACCTCGCAGGGCTTAAAGCCGGGCATCCCTACGACACCTTAGGAGTCGTGAAGACTCGTTGAAGAGAACAGTGAAAAATTTCACAAAAAGATAGTCAAAAAGTGACTAGGGCACTGCTCTTCCCGGATCTGCGCTTACTGGCGCGGAAAAAGAAGAACTGACGTCAGCGCGCAGGGCGGCGCCTAAGTACTGCCCGCGACGTCATCCCGGCGATCACGACGCCGACGACGGACGCGGAGCCGCACGACGCCGCCTACCGACGCGCAAGGGTACTGCTACGCAAAAAACTTTCCGGATCCAGCCTGACGCCTGGGGATATTCTAAGGTAAGGAATCTGTCACTAACGTGTCTCTTTCAGATAACTTGTGCATCTGAAAGAGACACGTTAGTGACAGATTCCTTACCTTAGAATAGATACCCCAGCAATACCAACCACGGTGGTGGGTCTGCGAACAGATTCAGACAAGGAAGTCCCGGAGGACAGAACGGCCAAAGAAGCCGTCCCTCCGGACCTGGCTGTCAAGGCAGTAATGTTTGGTAAACGTGTGCAGCGAGACCCACGTAGCTGCCTGACAAATATCCTGCAACGGAACACCGCGGCCTAAAGCCGTGGTAGCAGCCGTAGCCCTGGTGGAATGGGCACGCAGCCCAACAGGAGGCTCCTTCTTAGCCAAAGAATAACAGGCCTTGATACACAAGATGACCCAGCGGGAGATGGTCCGCTTGTGCACCGCCCGACCTTTTTGGCGCCCACGTAGCCAACAAAGAGCTGGTCATCCACCCGGAACTGTTGTGTGCGGTTGAGGTAAAAGGAAAGCGCACGTTTTGGGTCCAGACGGTGGAGCCTCTCTTCCTCTCTGGAAGGATGCGGAGGCGGAAAGAAGGTGCGCAAAGTGATGGTCTGCCCAATGTGGAAGGCAGTAACCAACTTTGGCAAGAAGGACGGACGCGTCCGAAGAACAACCTTGTCTGGATGAACAGACAGAAAGGGGGTTTGCATGAAAGAGCCTGGAGCTCACTCACCCGCCGAGCGGAGGTGATGGCCACCAGAAAGGCTGTCTTCAGAGTCAGAAGACGAAGAGGACAGTTATGCAGAGGCTGAAAGGGAGCGCACATTAAGAAGGTAAGAACCAAATTCAAGTCCCACTGAGGCATTATAAACGGAACAGGAGGAAAGAGGTGAGTAATGCCTTTAAGAAACCTGTTAACAGGGGTCTTAAAAGAGAGGGCTGATCAGGAAGCCTGAGGAAGGCCGAGATTGCACAAAGATAGCCCTTGATGGTACCCAGGGCAGAACCCTGTTGGGCCAGAGAAAGAAGGAACAGAAGAACCTCAGAAAGAGGGGCAGAAAGGGGATTCACAGCCTTTGCTGTGCACCATGCCACAAACTTGTTCCACCTGCAGGCGTATACCACCTTAGTGGAGGGACGCCTGGCTGCCAGAATCACATCACAAACTTCGGGAGGCAAGTCGAAAGGAATCAACTGCCGCCGCTCAATCTCCACGCAAGCAGGTGGAGACTGGACAGGTTCGGGTGGAGGACCGTCCCCTGCTGCTGCGACAGAAGATCCTCCCGAAGAGGCAGACGGATCGGGGGATCGACGCTCATACTGAGTAGCTCGGGATACCAAACTCTTCGAGCCCAGTCCGGAGCCACAAGGATGACTTGGGCCGGGTCGCGCCGAATCTTCTTCAACACTCTGGGTAGAAGTGGTATAGGCAGAAAGGCGTACAACAGACCGCAACTCCACTTGCGACGAAAAGCGTCGCCGAGCGAGTGCCGCCTTGGAAATTCCAACGCGCAGAACTGCTGACATTGCGCGTTCTCTTCGGTGGCGAACAGATCTAACCAAGGCTCTCCCCACTGCTGAAAGAGACCTTGCGCCACCTCCGATTGAAGACGCCATTCGTGATCCATCATGCACCTGCAGCTGAGTTCGTCCGCCCTGGCGTTCAGGGAACCTGCCAGGTGTTGAACCATCAGGGAAACGCCCTGATGTTCCAGCCATGTCCAGAGGCGCAGAGCCTCCTGACATAGGGTCCACGACCCCACCCCGCCTTGTTTGTTGCAGTACCACATGGCGGTGGTGTTGTCTGTGAACACCTGCACTACCTTCCCCTTGACAGAGGGAAGGAATGCCTTGAGTGCAAGTCGGATCGCCCGGAGCTCCAGAAGGTTGATATGGAGCCGGGACTCCGCCGGAGACCAGAGGACACTGATCTCCGCCTCTCCCATGTGACCGCCCCATCCCAGAAGGGACGCGTCCGTCACGACTGTGTGCTCTGGCTGGGGAAGGGAGAGGGATCTGCCCCTGACCCATTGCCGGTTCGAGAGCCACCACTGCAACTGTTTTGCAGTCTCCTCCGAGATCTGGACGTGATCGGACAGGTTGCCCTGGTGCTGCGCCCACTGGAACTTCAGGTCCCACTGCAGAGCCCGCATATGCCATCTGGCATGATCGACCAGCAGGATGCAGGAGGCCATGAGGCCCAGCAGCCTCAGGGTCATCCGTACCGAAACCCAGGATAGAGGCTGAAAGATCGGAATCATAGCCTGAATATCCCGGACTCGCCGTTCGGGAGGATAGGCCCGAAACTGCGTCGTGTCCAGAACTGCTCCGATGAAAAGGAGCTGTGGAGAATGAATCAGGTGCGACTTCGGCACATTGATGGAGAACCCCAGCGAGTGGAGGAGTTCGGCCGTAGTCTGGAGGTGGGAGACGACTGCCTGGGACGAGCCCGCCTTCAGCAGCCAGTCGTCGAGGTAGGGGAAGACTGGAACCCCTGCCCGGCGCAGATGAGCTGCGACCACCGCCATCACTTTCATGAACACCCGAGGGGCACTTGTGAGGCCAAAGGGGAGCACGGTGAATTGAAAATGCTCGAGGCCCACCATGAACCGCAGGTAACGCCGGTGGGCCGGCAGGACGGGGATGTGGAAATAAGCGTCCTGCAAGTCCAACGCTACCATCCAGTCTCCAGGGTCGAGGGCAGTCAAGACCTGAGCTAAGGTGAGCATCTTGAACTTCTCCTTCCGGAGGAAGCAATTGACGTTCCGGAGGTCCAAGATAGGACGCATGTCCTCTTTGTCCTTTTTGGGCACCAGAAAGTAGCGGGAGTAGCAACCACGACCTACTTCTGGGGTCGGAACGCGCTCGATGGCCCTCTTGGCCAAGAGGGCCGCAACTTCCTTCTGAAGAAGCACCAAGTGATCCCCTGACATGCGGTGGAATTGAGGTGGCATGGCTGGGGGGGTGGACTCGAAGGGGAGGGAGTAGCCCCTTCGGACAATGTCCAAGACCCACTTGTCCGAGGTGATGGCACGCCAGTGGTGAAGGTGATGGCGGACCCTGCCCCCTACTGGCGTGCTGTGCACCTGAAAGGAAGGACTAGGAGGGCTTGGAGGCCGCGGACGGGGCGGGGTTGGTGGCCTGACCCGCACGCTGGTTGCCTGACCCGCCACGGCGGGAGCCACGTCCACGGCCACGCACAGACGCTTGCTGCGCGGGCCAGTGGCTGGGCAGCGGACGTGACTGGGCGCCCCTTCCGTGGCCACAAAAGGGGCGAAAAGCAGACGGTAGCGGAGGGCGTACAGCAGAAAGGCCCAGGGACTTGGCTGTAGCCCGCGAGTCCTTAAAGCGCTCCAGCGCATGGTCTGCTTTGTTTCCAAAAAGACCGACCCCATCAAAGGGCATGTCCATAAGGGTGTTTTGGACATCACCCGAGAAACTAGTGGTCCTCAGCCAGGCGTGATGGCGCAGCGCCACTGTCGTCGCAATATCGGCCCAAAAGGCAAGCGGTGTTGACAGACCGCAAGCCAGCACTGGAGGAAGAAAAGACCATCTTCCCAAATTGATCCAGGCGTTTGGATTCCCTATCCGGAGGAGCGGTAGGGAAGGCGGTTTGGGAAGCAGAGGCTTGGACAACCAAGCTCTCAGGAGTGGGGTGTTGGGAGAGGAACAGGGGGTCGCCCGGAGCGGGGCGATGGCGTCGGGCCACGTTCCTATCCACAGGAGCCACTGTGGCGGGCTTGGACCAGGTGCCCAAAAGAACGTCGGAAAGCGCGTCATTAAACGGCAGCAGTGGCACCGAGGAGGTAGCCGCCGGCTGAAGCACTTCCGTCAGGAGGTTAGTCCTGACAGCCACTGTAGGCAATTGGAGGTGTAAGGCCCCAGCTGCTCTACGCAACACTGTTGCAAAATTTGCTCCCTCCTCCGTTGCCACGGAAGGAGGAGACAGCATGCCAGAGTCAGGGGAGGTGTCCAGACCACTGGCATCCCCAAGCTCCTCAGCCCAGTCCTGATCGAACTCACACTGCTGTGCGAGAGGGTCATCCGACCCCTCCCAGTTCTCTTCGTCCTCCTCTGGTTCAAAATAAGGAGGAGGAGGGACATGCGGGACCCAAGGTCCCATCGGCGTCGGAGTCAAGCAACGCCGGTCCGGCGCCATGTCCGGAGAGAACCTGGGGACGACTCCGCCCGGAGCCCCGGGCGGCGTCGGAAATGGCACCGGAGACATCGGCGCCGGTGGAGGTGTTATTAGGTCAACCGGCGTCGATCGGGGTTGAGGCAGCGCCGGGGTCGAGGCCGGGGCCGGAGCTGGGACCGAGGCTGTTGTGACAGGCGGCGCCGGGACCGGAGTCGCCGGGGAAACCCCATCAGGGCCCGCGGGGCCCGAAGGCGCACCGGGGGGACCTTGAGGCCCGAAGAGGCGGGCCATGGCCGACAGGAACTCCTGTATCTCGGCCGGAGTCGCCCGGGAAGTACGGGTAATGCGGGGGCGGCTCCACAGGCACTCCCGGAGCCGCGGGGACGGTGCCGACAGGACCCTCAGCCGAGTCGCGAGACCGGCGAGGTGAAGTCGAGCGATGACGCTTCTTAGACTTCTTATGCTTCGACTTACCGGAGGAGTGCGAAGACTTGGACCCCGACGACCGATGAGGACTCCACGACCAGCCCCTCGACCTCTCACGTGACCGGGGCTTGGTGTGGCGCGGAGCCGACTGCCGGACCTCGATGAGCTTTCGAGACCGCTCTCGCAAAGCCTTCGGATGAAAGGCCCGACAGTCGTGCATGACTTGGGGTCGGGGTCGTGGTCGCGCCCGAGGCAGTAGAGACAATCCGTATGCGGGTCCGTGATCGACATCATACGACCACAGACGTCGCATGGCTTGAAGCCGGGCATCCCTACCGACACCTGTGGAGTCGAGCGACTCGAGAAAACAGTGAAAAAATCACCAAAAACTTAGTCAAAAAATGACTAGGGCAGTGCTCTTCCCGGATCTGCGCTTACTGGCGCGGAAAAAGAAGAACTGAAGTCAGCGCGCAGGGGCGGCGTCTAAGTACTGCCCGCGACGTCATCCCGGCGATCCCGACGACGGACGCGGAGCCGCACGACGCTGCCTACCGACGCGCAAGGGTACTGCTACGCAAAACTTTCCGGATCCAGCCTGACGCCTGGGGATATTCTAAGGTAAGGAATCTGTCACTAACGTGTCTCTTTCAGATAAGTTACTTACCTTCGGTAACAATATATCTGTAAGAAACATAGGTTAGTTATAGATTCCTTACCTTAGAAATACCCCCAGGCGTCAGACTGGATCCGGAAAGTTTTTCGGCAGCAGTACCCCTGCGCGTAGGAAGGTGGCGTCGGTCGACTCCGCGTTCGTCGTCGGCGTCGTGGTCGCCAGGATGACGTTGCGGTAGCTACATAGACGCCGCCCTCGCGCGCTGACTTCAGTTCTGTATGCGACTTTCCACGCCAGAAGCGTAGAGCCATGCAAGACACTGACCACTGGTGCACAAAACTAGTGCCCTGAAAGGAAGTCCTTAACCCTAGAAGTCAGTTCCCAGAACGGGGAGGATGGGTGGGGCGGTAAGGAATCTATAACTAACCTATGTTTCTTACAGATATATTGTTACCAAAGGTAAGTAACTTATTCATCTGAAAGAAACAGTTAGTTATAGATTCCTTAACTTAGAATAGATACCCCAGCAATACCAACCCCGGAGGTGGGTCTGCGAACCAAGTTCACACCAGAAAGTCCTGGAGAACAGAACGGTCAAAGAAGCCGTCTCTCCGGACTTGGCTGTCTAGGCAGTAGTGTTTGGTGAACGTGTGCAGCGATGCCCACGTAGCTGCCTGACAGATGATATTTAGGGGGACTCCTCGTCCCAAAGCAGTAGTAGCTGCCGTCGCCCTGGTGGAATGGGCGCGCAGCCCCACTGGAGGCTTTTTCTTTGCCAAAGAGTAGCAGGCTTTGATGCACAAAACGACCCACCTGGATATGGTCCGTTGGTGCACAGCCCGACCTTTCTTAGCGCCCACGTAACCAACAAAGAGCTGGTCGTCCACCCGGAATTGTTTGGTGCGATCCAAGTAGAAGGAAAGCGCACGTTTTGGATCCAGACGGTGGAGCCTCACTTCCTCTTTTGAAGGATGCAGAGGCGGAAAGAAGGTGGGCAAAGTGATGGTTTGGCCAATGTGGAAAAAAGTAACCACCTTGGGAAGAAAGGAAGGTCTAGTTCTAAGGACGAACTTGTCCGGATGGACAGCCAGAAAGGGAGGCTTGGAAGAAAGAGCTTGTAGCTCACTCACCCTGCGTGCAGAGGTGTTGGCCACCAGAAAGGCAGTTTTCAAAGTGGGGAGTCTGAGAGGACAGTTATGTAGCGGCTCAAAGGGAGCGCACATGAGGTAGGTAAGAACCAAGTTCAAGTCCCACTGAGGCATTACGAAGGAAACAGGAGGAAAAAGAGGAGTAATGCCCTTAAGGAATCGATTTACAACAGGGGACTTGAAAAGAGATGGCTGATCAGGAAGCCTAAGGAAGGCTGAAATGGCCGAGAGGTAGCCCTTTAGAGTGCCCAGAGCAGAGCCCTGCTGGGCCAAAGAAAGGAGGAACAAGAGAACCTCAGAAATAGGGGCGGAAAGGGGATCCACAGCCTTTGCTCTGCACCATGCCACAAATTTGTTCCATCTGCAGGCGTATACCGTCTTAGTGGAGGGACGCCTGGCTGCCAAGATAACATCACAGACTTCGGGAGGCAGGTCAAACGACGTCAACTGCCGCTGCTCAATCTCCACGCAAGGAGGTGGAGGCTGGACAGGTTCGGGTGGAGGACCGTCCCCTGCTGCTGCGACAGAAGATCCTCCCGAAGAGGAAGTCTGATCGGAGGAACGATGGCCATGCTGAGCAGCACGGGATACCAGACTCTTCATGCCCAATCCGGAGCCACAAGAATGACTTGGGCCCGGTCACGCTTGATCTTCTTCAGCACTCTGGGCAGAAGTGGTATAGGTGGAAAGGCGTATAGAAGACCGCAACTCCACTCGCGACGAAAAGCGTCGCCTAGCGAGTGCCGCCTTGGAAATTCCAACGCGCAGAACTGCTGACATTGCGCGTTCTCTTCGGTGGCGAATAGATCTAACCAAGGCTCTCCCCACTGCTGAAAGAGACCTTGCACCACCTCCGAGTGAAGACGCCATGCGTGATCCATCATACACCTGCGGCTGAGTTCGTCCTCTCTGGCGTTCAGGGAACCTGCCAGGTGTTGTACCACCAGGGATATGCCCTGATGTTCCAGCCATGTCCAGAGGCGGAGGGCCTCCTGACATAGGGTCCACGACCCCACCCCGCCTTGTTTGTTGCAGTACCACATGGCGGTGGTGTGGTCCGTGAACACCTGCACCACTCTTCCCCGGACAGAGGGAAAGAATGCTTTGAGTGCAAGACGAATCGCCTGAAGCTCCAGAAGGTTGATGAGGAGCCCGGACTCCGCCGGAGACCAGAGGCCTCTGATCTCTGCCTCCCCCATGTGGCCGCCCCATCCCAGAAGTGATGCATCGGTCACCACCGTGAACTCTGGTTGGGGAAGGGAGAGTGATCTGCCGCCGACCCAACCCTGGTTCGTGAGCCACCACTGTAATTGGTGTGCAGAGCCCTCCGAGATCTGGACGCAATCGGACAGATTCCCCTGATGTTGTGCCCACTGGAACTTCAGGTCCCACTGCAGAGTCCGCATATGCCATATGGCATGGTCCACCAGCAGGATGCAGGAGGCCTTCAGACCCAGCAGCCTGGGGGTCATCCTGACCAAAACCCAGGATAGAGGCTGAAAGATCGGAATCATAGCCCGAATATCCCGGACTCGCTGTTCGGGAGGATAAACCCTAAACTGCGTCATGTCCAGAATTGCTCCGATGAAGAGGAGCTTCTGAGAGGGGGTCAGGTGTGACTTCGGCACGTTGATGGAGAACCCCAGCGAATGCAGGAGGTCGGCCATAGTCTGGAGGTGGGAGACGACAGCCTGGGGCAAGTCCGCCTTCAACAGCCAGTCGTCGAGATAGGGGAAGACTGGAACCCCTGATCTGCGCAGATGAGCTGCAACTACCGCCATCACTTTCGTGAACACCCGAGGGGCGCTGGTAAGGCCAAAGGGCAGCACGGTAAACTGAAAGTGCTCGTGGCCTACCATGAACCGCAGGTAACGCCAGTGGGCCGGCAGGACGGGGATGTGAAAGTAAGCGTCCTGCAAGTCCAACGCTACCATCCAGTCTCCACGGTTGAGGGCAGACAAGACCTGAGCGAGCGTCAACATTTTGAACTTCTCCTTCCGGAGGAAGCGGTTGACGTTCCTGAGATCCAAGATAAGACGCAGGCCTTTGTCCTTCTTGGGCACCAGAAAGTAGTGGGAATAGCAACCACGACCTACTTCTGGGGCAGGAACGCGCTGATCGCTCCCTTGGCCAAGAGTGCCGAAACATCTTGTTGGAGAAGGGCCAGATGATCCTCCGACATGCGATGGTACTGAGGTGGCATGGATGGAGGGGTAGTCTCGAAGGGGAGGGAGTAGCCACTTCGGACTATTTGCAAAACCCACCTGTCCGACGTGATGGTGTGCCAGTGGGGGAGGTGATGGCGAATCCTGCCGACCACTGGCGTTTGGTGGCCCTGAAAGGTCGGACTAGGAGGGTTTGGTGGCTGCTGCAGAGGGGGCTGTGGTGGACTGGCCCGCCCGCTGTCCCCCAGAACCACGGTGCTGGTTCCCACGTCCCCGGCCGTGCAGAGGCTGAACAGCTTGCGCCGGCCTGTGGCTCTGGGCGGGACGTGGCGGGGCACCCCTTCCGTAGCCACAAAAGGCAGACTGCGCAGGGTGGGTGGTGGAGAGGCCCAAGGACCTGGCCGTAGCCCGAGAGTCCTTAAAGCGCTCCAGCTCGTTGTCTGCCTGGTCGCCGAAAAGGCGACGGCCATCAAAGGGCATGCCCATAAGAGTGGATTAGACATCCCCGGAAAAACCAGTCGACCTCAACCAGGCGTGGCGTCGAAGGGCTACTGACATGGAAATTGTCCTGCCCAATGAGTCAGCAGTATCCAGCCCACAGCGGATGGTAAACTTCGCTGCGTCTCTCCCTTCGGCAACTACTCGAGAGAGCATGGCCCGGGCCTCCTTCGGGCACTGAGGCAGCACTTGCGTAACTGTGTCCCACACGGAGTGGGTGTAACGGCCCAACAGACATGCAGTGTTTACCGACCGCAGTCCCAAGCTGGAGAAAGAAAACATTTTCTTCCCAAGGTGGTCCAGTTTTTTGGTTTCCCTATCGGGTGGTGTGTTAGGGAATGCGCCTTTGGAGGTGGAGGCTTGGACCACCCAGCTCTCAGGGGTGGGGTGTTGGGAGAGGAAAGTGGGGTCGCCCGGGGCCGGGCGGTGGCGTTGGGCAATCATCCTGTCCACGGGAGCCCCTGTGTTGGGCCTGGACTAGGTGCCCAAAAGGATGTCTGTGAGGGCTTCATTAAATGGCAGCAGGGGCTCCGAAGAGCTCGCTGCCGGTTGAAGCACCTCTGTCAGGAGGTTAGTCCTGACTGCCACCATAGGTAGCTCGAGGTGGAGAGCCTCAGCGGCCCTACGTTATGTTAATAAATGTGTAGAGTGCGCGAATACCCGTAGGTTTCTTGGCGCTACGCAACACCACTGCGTATGACGCTCCATCCTCCCTAGCCACGGCAGTAGGAGACAACATGCCAAGGTCTGGTGAGGTATCCAGACCACTGGCTTCCCCCAGTTCCTCTCTCCAGTCCTGTTCATAAACCAACTGGTCGGTTAAAGGGTCCCCAGACTCCTCCCAGTCCTCCTCACCCTCCTCTGGCTGCCAATCTGGTCTCAAAGAGCCAGGGTATAACAGGGGCACAAAAGTACCCGTCAGCGCCGGATCCGGCGTCGGTCGACACCGGTCCGACTCAGTGTCTACCGCGAGGTGGAGGCCGGGGTAAATGAATGAGGTACTTACGGCGCACGCAGTCACCTGGAGGCATCTTAATACCAGGACCCAGTGGATGATTCTGAGCATACATGAGGATGTGGGCTATTGAAAAAGATGTGTTTTCAGTGCCCTGCAAAAGGATGTTTGGTTAGAGATACTGTAAAGCGAGGTAGAGAGGAGATTCCATAATTTAGCGGCTATCACTGCAAAGGATCTGCCTTCTAATCATGCACATCTAAAATGGGGAACCGCAGCAGTTAGATGGTAAGCAGATCGAACTGAGTGTGAGGGCAGGTGTCCTGAAAGTTTAACCTGAATTGCAGGGGCACCAGTGTCATGAATAGCTCGATGACCCAGAAACAGAGACTTAAATGTAATTATCTGTTCCGCTGACAACCTGTGTAACTTGTGATGGGCTTCAGTCATAAGCTCAGTTCTTCGCATCCCATAGACTAGTCATAGACTAGTCTCACCACCAAGTTTTAGCAGGGAACCGTAAACAACAGCCTTTAGAGTAATCGAGTCAGGATAATACCACTGCACCTACCAATAATGCTTTCATAAGTTTTAGTTGGAAAACACATGCATCTGTAACAGAGTCAACCTGCTTTTCTAATAGAAGGTCTTTGTCAGGCCGAAGCTCACATTTTTTGACCATGTTAACTGGACAGGGCAGTGCACCCAGCTGGCTCTGCCAGAAACCAGCATTCCATACGTAGTCTGGAATGCATATTACCACCTCAGTCTTGTTAGTTAGCAGTTAGTTTTAACATATTCAAGCTCCCCCATGTTTGGATGGCCAAAAAGCACAATTGAAGAGTATAATAAATTTTTCCTGAGGACAGACCAGTCAGCAACATACAGAGCAGGCAAAAAGATCCAAAGATGTTAATGAGAGGCCTCGTGAAGATATTAAATAGAACAGATTATAAGGACGATCCCTGTGGAACTCCACAATTGATTTGGGAAGAGACGGATCAGACGGTGGGGGAGGGGAAGTGACTGCTTATGTAATGTCAGAAAGGAGGAGAACAGGAAAGAGATGGGCCACCAACCACAACTGCACCCAACTGGTCCAGAAGAATAAAATGATCAGCTGAATTAAATGTGTAGGACGGATCTAATCAAATGAGTCCAGTGGGATGGTCAGCATCAAGGTTTATTCTCAAGTCGCTGAAGACAGACTTAAGGGCAGTTTCCATGTCCATTTCTAGGCAGAGGCTGACCTGAGTTTCATCAAAGCATTTTGTGTTTTTCTATATGGATAGAGAGCCATTGGGCCTGATATTTCTCTCCCAGTTTAGCAACAACTGGGCAAAGGTAGATATGCTTTAATTACAGTTTTACTCCTCTTTCAATCACTGGGAACAATAACTTAAGAGGAGGAATCATAGAGAAGCAGGGTTACAGCAGATGTTATGGAGGGGGCAAGGTATGCGAGAGTCTTCTTGATGAATCTAGGGAGGATTCACCACTGCCGTCTTTGAATTACATCTTCCCTGTTATGCTGAGATGTAGGGGCTGTATCTTCTCAAAGAAGAAAGCAGCAACTCTGTAACACATCTCTTGGGAGAAAGGAACAATTAGAGATATAGGGCTAGCAAGCTGTTCACCTAATTTGAGCAATGAGCAGGTTGAATTGGTTGTCTCTTGGATCAGCTGTTTACAATAGCTGGTTTTGGCCTGATACAGTGCTTAAAGTGTCTCAGCTGAACGTTGTAGACTGGAAGAGTGCCCTGCTAGCAGGACAAACATAATCCTCTATCAGCCTTCCAAAACAGGAGTTTTGTTACCTCTAATTCAGGCATACTACCGACTGGCTATTCAAGAGGAGTGTCAGCATTTGGTTGAATGGGGTAGTATTTGTTCAAATAGATTACTTAGACAATTGTTTAGTGCCACTGCTAGCTCTTCTGGATTGATGGGTGGTGGGAACCAAGGCCCAGAACTGTTTCAGATACTGAGTGGCTTCCTCTATGTTGATTTTGGACCATTTGCGAGATTGAGAGGGAACGGTCTGTGTGATGAATAGCGTAGTATATTTGTCATTTGTAACGTAGAATTAGATCAAGAAGTGACCTGTCCAAGCCACTAAGGTATTGGAGGTAACTTCAAAGAGGTTAGCAGAGGCAAAAGTAATATCAATAATATGCCCCTTTAGGTGCATACCGATGGGGCACTAGAGACAGCTCTGGTGCAAGTACATCAGAATTCTCTAACAAGGCACAAGATATTTAAAAGGCCTTATGCAGAAGGAATTTTACGGTGTGAGGGGTGCCAAAGAGTCGGAGTACTTGGACACAGCCAAAATTCTCTGGCCAAGAAAAAGTTGAACCGGGGGAGTTCAAATATGAATATCTTCACAACTGGTGGGCAGGCTTTGAGGCATTCAATGTTTCTGGGCTCGGACAGTCCTGTTTGAGCTCCCAGGCCAGGTGTGGGAGCAGACTGTATCCTCTAACCTCAAAGAGGCAACTACGGGGCACACACAGGTTTCTCTGCAGCACAGATGGGCTCAGTAGCACAGTAGTTGCTGTAGTAGTTTCTTGAGACAAACCCCCTCTAGTTTCTGGAGAATGGAAGAGAGAGCTTCTAGGCACAGCAGCTATGTCTCTAAAATTCCTTGAGCTGGTTGGCGCCTTCCATACAAGCAACAGCAGCAGCAGCAGCAGAACAGGCCAAGGGAGCTTCAGGAGCACTTTATGGTTCGTTCTCAGTCAAAAAGAACAACCAGCACTAAGCTCCACATTCTGAAAGCATCACAACAGGTTCCACTCAGGTATATGTCCACAAAGGTATCTAATGAGCTGGACAAGAGGTCCAGCTACGATTTCCAATTCCTAGCACTTAGGCGGCAGCTCACTGTCAATCACACCGAGGGCTGCCTTTAAGTTCGAAAATTCAACCAAGTTTGATCAGTTTCTGTTCTTAGAGGGGTTTCTGGAAAGTACACTACTTGCCCTCCTCCCTGAATGCATTGTGGTGGCTGCTGCCTAAGTGCAGCCAGCAAGGTACAACCTACAGGGGGTGTGGTTTGGTGGTAAACACTGTGCATTTCCACTCCAGGCAGGTCGTGGAGACAAAGGAACAGCAGTGGAAGAAGAAATCAAGATGAAGTTGTCCTTGATGTCTTCTGCGGCCAGTGTTTGTCCTCTTTGTTGTAACCACCATTGTCACAAATGTAAAGACATTCATGGTTAGCTATGGGTAACTGACAAGAACACTTAGTGATTGCGAACTCTTGTCAGTGGGCGCATTTTCCTATGTTTACTATCATTATTGCAAAACAAATGCATATTAAGTTCCATTAACATTTCTAACCACACAGAAAAATAAACACAAGGTGATACCTACACAAAGGGACCACTGACAAAAAGCCAGGAGAATTTCCTCACTTGTGCAGTTCTGCACTGCTGCTTATGTCCTCTGCTGGCTGTGGTAACTTCCAGGAGAATGTAGTGGCACTTTCAGCGCACACCTAGGCAGCCAGCACTCGCGAGGCCAAAGGCACAGCGCTAGGGATGTTTGGCCTACACGTGTCTGGTATACTTGCTTTCCTTGGGGACGATGCACGCTCCTGGAGCAAGGCCTGGTGCGAATACCTAGTTTTGCTGAATAGAAAGCCAGAACCTCAGTCAGAAGCTGAGCACTGCCCCTCATCTCCGGTTTCTACAGGTTGTTACTTTATCGGGAAAATAACTAGTAACCCGAGCAATGGCAAAAGCCCTTTATTGGGTAACACACTCCTGCATTACACTCCAGCCTCTAATATTCCACTACACAAATGTGTTGTGGTAAGACTGAAAAAATCATTGTACAGATGTGTAGGGAGTGGATGCATGTCAAGCTTGCAAAAGATGTGAGTAAAGGTCCTTTTTTCCAGTGCCCAAGCAATCTGTAAAAAAATATGCGGATAGCTGCTGCCCAAGTGGGGATGGGAGAATCAGTAGTGAAGATGAAGAGAGGCTCACAAACTCTAACCGATCAGCCACCCTGGCTGGATAGCTGGTTCCACAGCTCTTCTTTACAGAAGAAGCGAGTACAGAATCCAAAAGATTCAAAGTCAGTGACCAGTTAAATGGATCACTAAACAGTACATCATTGTGTACCACTTATTTTCACACTACGAATGCAGGTATACAGTTTCTTACCAACTGGGACGATCTGGTAAACAAAATATGCAACAGTGCATAATGGCAGTAGATAGTGAACTATCTTCACCAAGGCTAGAATAAACACTCTCTTCAGTTAAGGGTAAATTACAGAAACAGCTCAAAAACAATTTAAAGGAGTACAAACAAATTAGTGCTCTAGAAATGGGAGTGCCACTTTATGGCAATGGGAGCCATAAGAAATACTAGTCTTCAAAACAACACAGGCACAGGTCATTTTAAAAAGGTCGGAGGATGAATGACTGGTCACAAATAATCTGCAAGACACAGACAATGGGATGGACTCATGGAAGAAGAAGCTGACGTGAAGGTGTAGGATTGACAATCAACTCAGGTTAGTGTCATTGCCCTGGAAGTGAGGCAGGATCGGGTGCAAATGAAATTGGTGTTTGTTTTTGATCCAAGGAGAAGGAGGAAAAGTCTGGATGGTATAATTTATCCTCAACAGTTTGAGGTTTTGTGACAGCCAGGTGGTGGAAATTCCAGAGATGCATGAACAGAAAAAGAGCAGCACCTTGAGGCATCAAATGATCCATAGTGGTAGCAATGGGGAGCAATTCTTCAGATCTGCATATTGCTGATGGCTGTGGGTAAAGAGATAATCAGTGCCATTGGTGGCTTTTTCTTCTACAGTATATTGCGGACATCACAGTTGTTTGGCTGCGGATCGTGCTTTGATGTGGATCAATTTAGAAGCTGGGATATGGAAGAGATGTGCTCTGTTTGCGGATCCCTGGTGGTTGTATGCTGAAGTACCTGCATAGTGTGAATTTCCCTCTCTGTTACCAGCTTATTATAGTAAGAGGCAGAACTCCAAGCACGTACCAGAGGAGAGCCAGGATTGAATAATGTGCAATGTAGTGCTTGCTCGATGAGTGATGAGGCACTATGTCCTTGCTTACCCTCTCTTTATACAACTAGATAGGATTTCATAGGTTCACCCTCCCCATGCTGTGTGAGGACCCCCGGAGTCTATCCTGCCACTTAGTATCTTTAGTCTTCATATGGTCAGCCGCAGGCAACGCGGGGGCTGGCTGCATGTTCTCCATGTATAAGAAAACTGATGTAACAACTATATCTTCTCAGACTCTTCATGGCTATCGCATCGGAAGAAAGGAAACACTTTCCTTTTTATGTAATTTCATGTGTTGATTGCTGCCGGGCTTTACTTTGCATTTGTATTGCTGATTGAAAATGGTGGTTTGGGGTTCTACTGCCTGTATTTAAATCTGTTATGCTGCACTGTTTGCGCAAGACCTGTTGTACGGTGCTGCTTATGTTCGTGTTTCATAAAAGCCCTACAAAAGATGAACAAAATAGCTTAAAGAATTGTACACGAGTGCTCTAGATCACTGCAAGTATAGCTCTTACTGCACATACATTGTGCCAATAAGTGTGTCTGTGCTGTTTTTATATCCACACAACAATATTCTTGAGTATCCTCTTTGCATGTGTTACGGAAGACTTCACACATCGTTACCTGCATTCTCATGTGTTTCGGTGAAGATCTGGAAGTGTTTAGCCTTTTCAAACCCACGCCTCGTTATGTTTCTCAGAAATGATTTCCTTACAGCAGGAACTCCAGAACATCATCCGGCGCGCGCTTAAGGCTGCCCAACACCATAAAACATGTTCAAAGCCTCCTGACGAACATCTTCCTCAGGATGTTCAACGGTCGCCGTTGTTATAAGCTCAAAGTCATTTCTTTCGAATATCTATGTTTGGCCTTCCGACAGAGATCGATAAACTTAAAGTGAAGTATGAAAATATGATAACGCATATTTTGCGTAGTGAAGGCTCAAAGACTTTGGATGGCAATTGTGGAAATTATTTCCTGATTAGAATCATACGTGCGTATTAATGAGTTATATGCAGTTAAAAAGAGCATGCTGGGATGTGTAGACCATTGTTTTTCTGAACTAGGTCTCAACTAGAACTCGACTCCATTTTGTAAAACATGGCTGATGTTTCATAATGTTCATCGCATGTTTATATTTTTCATTGACGCCACATGCAGCAAAATAGGGACTGTTTGATTTGTAAAGAAATGTTGTTCTCGAAGAACTCTGGAGGAAGCCTTTAGATACTTTGACTCTTCCTGCTCGCACACTGTATTGTATTCACTCATGACCCTTTTCATTGTTTATGTAATCAGATTTGTCCTGACACCTCCAGTGACATTAGGTCAGAAGGGGTTAGTTATTATTCAGAGTAGTGCTACGCGGGGCGTGGTCTGGCCACAGACAAAGATGGCCGCTACCTTGTAGAGCCCTGCACGCCGAGTGTTCCTAGAGATGGCGACGGAACCCTAATGGCCGTGGGAACCTCATCTATATTGACTTCCGTTACCTCCTTGCCCTCGCGACCCCTCTGGGGGTCCTGGCCACTTCATCGGGCCCCAAGATGGCAAGCACCAGCTGCCCGCTCGGCTGCCGCACAGGATGTCCCACGCCTACATGACACGAAGCATACTCAATTTTGGACAGGCCTCGCACCTTCACAGCGGCCCGCCAGGAGCCATTTGATATCACACGTGGCAGGAACTATACAATTTTTGCAGTATAGTTTGTTAAATTGGATGGATTTTGCGAAATCGAAGGACTTGGAGGGAGTGCATGTGTTTATAAAACCATTGCTACTCCAGTAAATGCGATATCGCACGCCTGACTCCACCTTGTTTGTACGGAGCTGCCAGGTCCCTCTCCGCGGCCCCACTGGGGGGTCTTAGCTGCTTCTACGTGCCCCGAAACGGCACTCACCAGCCACCCATTTCACAGCCACATGAGAGGACCTGCAACACTGGGGCAAGCAGCGTCCTTAACCTCAGATGGGGCACGCGGCTTCACCGTGGCCCGCCAGGTACCATTGGACACCGCATGCCTGGCCATACCTTACCCCACGTGGAGCTACCGGGTCCCCCCCAGCTGCAGTTAGGGGCAAGCCTCGCTCTTCAGACATTGGGATCTCCTGTGAGTAGCTTGCATTGCCCTCCACCCCGGCCGGACCGCGTGGCCTCACCGTTTGTTACCCCCTGTGGCAGCATTGCTGCGCCGGCCTCCCTCCGCCACAATTGGGGGTTCGCTATAGCTATTGGGCTCCCCCATGTTGATCACAAGCCCACCGCACCCCAGGGCCCATCCCTAACGACTTACGACGGTGCTACGGCCCTCGGTGAGTGCTATGGTCCAAAGACCTGCGTCATTACATCTAACCAGGCCGTGCAGCCCTGTCGTGGCCCGCATCGCCTTGTCCCTCCTACCCTGCTGAGAGCTACTGACCATCTTTACCTGCAACCTCTTGGAGGTCCCCCTCAAGCCTTAGCCCTTCATCGTTGGTCTGCGAGCCCGCAGAGACATTGGGACTGCGCCCATAGGCACACCAGCCTAATTAGGGGCAGGGAAGCTCCCAGTCTTCTTCCTCCTAGGATTTCCTGCAGGGTTTCTCACCACCCACCCTTGCTCCCGAACCCGGTATGACGCCGCTGGGCCGCAGAGTGGCTGCCCTCTCACTATCACTGCTGGTCCCCTCCCTTCTTGGCCCACGTTACTGATGCCGTCAAAGCCCTTGGACGTTTGAATTCTTGATTGGACTCTGTGGGACCATGGACATAAAAAAATAGAGCAGCTGTGGATCTCCATCACTAATCTACGATCCGGGGGAGCAACACCCGAGCAGCAAGCACCGCCTTCCCCTGGGCATGTGTTGCTGCGCCAGCCCACACCCCCAATCTTCTGCTCTTTACTCGCTGGACACAGCACTGGACATCTGGGCTCCCCCATGGACCTGGAAAGTCAGGCCATCGCGTGGTGGGTGCGGTGAGCAGTCCAGTACCATGCACTCCCCACCCTTGCCCTCCTCATTGCTTCTCACTGGACCCGAACACAGGGCCCCTGCGCCCCTCGAACATTTGTGGTGCCTGACCGGTGGCGACTAGTAGGTCCTGCAGCTGACCTTGACCACACCAGAGATCTCCAGATCAGAAGATAGAAGCCAAAGGGTCAATGTCCAGTGTTTCGATTTCTGGAATGCGCTGAGGGCTCTGATGTCATATTGACGTCATACCTTTGGACTTGTCTGCCAAACCCTGCTCTTTAGCCAAATCCTCCCCCCACCACCACATCTGGTGGTCATTGGAGTTCCAGTGAGGGTCGCAACGGGGCAGGGAACTGAACCGGCGGGCCCGATCCCAGGATGGTAATGGCATGGCACTCAAAGTGGTGGCTGCTCTTACTCAGGACAGGGACCGTGACAAATCCCGCTCTCCGCTGAAACCCAATCAGCCTGGAGTTTGAGACACACTCTTTCTTACTATGATGGTTGTTCTTCTGCAACGGCCGCTGTACGAAGAGGCCTCCGGCGCACTCAGGATGGACGGCTGAGTATACCATTATGGCTTATAGAAGAAGTTCAGCACACCATTCTAGCAATATATACCCGTATATACGTGAACACATATTTACACATATAGATATATATATAGATATATATGCATACACACAAGTCTATCAAAATACTCCAAAAGTATTATCCTCCCCCTCGGGAAAGCAAACCACGGCCTTCCGGGCAAGCGGGAAACTGCCCAGTGTAGGAATGAGGGACACACACAGAATAGAGGTATCAATCGAAAGATAGATATAAATTCAAACATACATTGGTAATAGACCAAAGTTGCGACAGCAGCGGAGTGAAAATTATAGATATACAGATATTATCCCCAAGTTGGATAACCAGCAATATAATACCATAAGAGGAGAGAGGGAGTGGAGGGCACCACCCACACTAGAAAAATAATATCAACCACCTATGAGCCAAAACGACTGACTGACGAGGTTACAATCAGTTGGTTAAGAGGAAATCAAAAGAAAACAGCACATGTGAAAACTCTGCTGTGAAGGAAATGAATAACATCCCCGGGGTCCATCAAAAGGTATGGTCAAAATAAAAGCCAACACACAAAAGGCCTTGCCAGATAACCAATTTGCATCCAACATACAAGATGTCAGGCAGCAAGACCTGACTGAAGCATCTGATAAAAGATGGAGTACATAGTTGTGAAGGGATCAAGCCCCACGAAATGAAAACAACGAAAATAATGGATGGCAGTGCATAGAAGCACAACAAGGATTGAGGTCAGTAAGAAATGCCTCAACAGGAGACAGGATGTATACAAAGCAAAACCTCCAATATACTACGACTAAAAAAGGGGAAAAGACCCAGATCTTCCAAAGGAAGAGAGATAGACAATTCCTTCAAGCAGAAGGTTATAACAGACCTTTGAGGGATAGAATCCTTTTCACACCCTATGAGGAGGAAGAAAAACCTTCAGGAAAGGATGCTAAGGGAGACCACAGCCTCCTTGGAAACCAATCCTCAAAGAGATGGAACCAAAATGTCAAAGGGACACATGTTCCAGAAGGAAAACTGACGCTGAAACTAGACATGACACCAACAAAAGGGGTGAGATGGTGACATCTAATGAACAACCAGTACGGTAAGCAAATGCAGTGTCTGTGATCTGAATTGGCAAACAAATAATGTCTATAGGAAAAAAAAAGGGTACAAGCCTTTCAGAATGCGACAAGTAATAACATCCTTTCCAGGGATTAAGCAGAGAAAAGGAAGCAAGGTTGGTGGCATAGGACCAAGGTAACCTTGCAGCAGTGGTGGAATTTGAACCATTGCATTAGAGGTGCCTTTGATACCCAATGCACCACAGAGCTGTAGTCTAACCAGGACCTGAAAGATCAGTGGCAGGACGCCTTTTTGCCAGTGCATAGCGAGAGCACAACAATAAGAAGTGCCAACACACTAATAAAGGACCTAAGAGGGAACACTGTCTTAGGCCAGAGCTAAAAATCTTCCCAGGCCAAGGATCATGCCACTCGTTCCACTGCTTCCGCTAAGGACAGAAGACAGAACTCACAAGCACTATGTTTTCAGAGGCAAATAAACTGAAGTCCCTATAAGGGATACTAAGTGCCAGGAACAGAACCCAAAATGATTTCTAAGGCATACATATGATAGTCCCCCGTAGAACAGAGAACAAGACAAAAGTGCATCCGCACAATGCAAGCAAAATACCCTCTATAGACTAAGAACTTGGGTAGAAAAACTAGCTTCAGAAACAGACCTGTAAAAACAGGTGCACATAGGGTCACAAAATAATATATGTCCTAGATAACGGGAACCATAACCTGCCACTGACAGTATAAGAAGAATAAAAGTACCGGCTGAAGGAAGGAACACCTCACCAAGTGTCACCCATGGATAGAAAGGGGATTTGAAAGCAAAAGCCAATGGGCTCTGCCCTAAAATGGCTCATATGTGAATGAAAACGGGACTTTCCCCAAACAAACCTAGTATGGGAGACCTAGAGAAGCAGACAGAGTTAAGAGAATGCTTTCCAGACTGTCCCGAAACTGCTGTAAGGCAGAGTCGGCATGGACGCCGAAAAGACGGTCCCCATCAAAGGGCATGTCAATCAAGGTGGCCTGATTAGCCTCTGAAAACCCAGAGGTGCGCAACCAGGCACGCCGACATAGTGCCACTGAAGAGGCCATGGCCCGCCTACAGAGTCAGTGGTATCCATACTACAGCAAATGATTAGTCTAGCTGTTTGTTGCTGATCCCGTATTAATGGAACAAGATTGTTCTGAGTGTCATCCAGAAGGGAGAGAGGCAGGAGTGCCAATGAGTCCCACAATGTATGGTAGAAGCGTCCGAGAACGCGAGAAGTATTGAGGGATCGCAGAGCCGAACTGGTGGAGGAGAAAGTATGCCTGCCACAAGTGTCTAGTCTTCTGGCCTCAGAGTCTGGAGGGACTGTAGGAAAAGAGTTGATGCACAAGTTACTAACTTGTGTAACGATATATCTGTAAGAGACAGTAGTTAGTGATAGATTCCTTACCTTAGAATATCCCCAGGCGTCAGGCTGGATCCGGAAAGTTTTGCGTAGCAGTACCCTTGCGCGTCGGTAGGCGGCGTCGTGCGGCTCCGCGTCCGTCGTCGGCGTCGTGATCGCCGGGATGACGTCGCGGGCAGTACTTAGGCGCCGCCCCTGCGCGCTGACGTCAGTTCTGTACACGACTTTCCGCGCCAGGAACGCAGAGCCATGCAAGAAGCTGACACAGGTGTCTGAAAAATACTAGGGCCCTGAAAGGGATGTCCTTAACCCTAGAAATCAGTTCGCAGAACGGGGAGGATGGGTGGGCGGTAAGGAATCTATCACTAACTACTGTCTCTTACAGATATATCGTTACACAAGTTAGTAACTTGTGCATCTGAAAGAGACACGTTAGTGATAGATTCCTTACCTTAGAATAGATACCCCAGCAATACCAACCCCGGTGGTGGGTCTGCGAACAAAGATCAGACAAGGAAGTCCTGGAGGACAGAACGGCCAAAGAAGCCGTCCCTCCGGACCTGACTGTCAAGGCAGTAATGCTTAGTAAACGTGTGCAGCGAGGCCCACGTAGCTGCCTGACAGATAACCGGCAGCGGAACACCGCGGCCCAAGGCCGTGGTAGCAGCCGTTGCCCTGATGGAATGGGCACGCAGCCCAACAGGAGGCTCCTTCTTGGCCAAAGAATAGCAGGTCTTGATGCACAAGGTAACCCAGCGGGAGACGGTCCTCTTGTGCACCGCCCGACCTTTTTGGCGCCCACGTAGCCAACAAAGAGCTGGTCATCCACCCGGAAGTGTTTTGTGCGGTCGATATAGAAGGAGAGCGCACGTTTTGGGTCCAGACGGTGGAGCCTCTCTTCCTCTCTGGAAGGATGCGGAGGCGGAAAGAAGGTGGGCAAAGTGATGGTCTGCCCAATGTGGAAAGCAGTAACCACCTTCGGCAAGAAGGACGGACGCGTCCGAAGAACAACCTTGTCTGGATGAACAGACAGAAAGGGAGGTTTGCAAGATAGAGCCTGGAGCTCACTCACCCGCCGAGCGGAGGTGATGGCCACCAGAAAGGCAGTCTTCAGAGTCAGAAGACGAAGAGGACAGTTATGCAGAGGCTCAAAGGGAGCGCACATTAAAAAGGTAAGAACCAAGTTCAAGTCCCATTGAGGCATTACAAACGGAACAGGAGGGAAGAGGTGAGTAATGCCTTTTAAGAACCTGTTAACAACAGGGGACTTGAAAAGGGAGGGCTGATCAGGGAGCCTGAGGAAGGCTGAGATAGCACAAAGATAACCCTTGATGGTACCCAGGGCAGAACCCTGTTGGGCCAGAGAGAGAAGGAACAGAAGGACCTCAGAAAGAGGGGCAGAAAGGGGATTCACAGCCTTTGCTGTGCACCATGCCACAAATGTGTTCCACCTGCAGGCGTATACCACCTTAGTGGAGGGACGCCTGGCTGCCAGAATCACATCACAAACTTCGGGAGGCAAGTCGAAAGGAATCAACTGCCGCCGCTCAATCTCCACGCAAGCAGGTGTAGACTGGACAGGTTCGGGTGGAGGACCGTCCCCTGCTGCTGCGACAGAAGATCCTCCCGAAGAGGCAGACGGATCGGGGGATCTATGCTCATACTGAGTAGCTCGGGATACCAAACTCTTCGAGCCCAGTCCGGAGCCACAAGAATGACTTGGGCCCGGTCGTGCCGAATCTTCTTCAACACTCTGGGTAGAAGTGGTATAGGCGGAAAGGCGTACAACAGACCGCAACTCCACTCGCGACGAAAAGCGTCGCCGAGCGAGTGCCGCCTTGGAAATTCCAACGCGCAGAACTGATGACATTGCGCGTTCTCTTCGGTGGCGAATAGATCTAACCAAGGCTCTCCCCACTGCAGAAAGAGACCTTGCGCCACTTCCGAGTGAAGACGCCATTCGTGATCCATCATGCACCTGCGGCTGAGTTCGTCCGCCCTGGCGTTCAGAGAACCTGCCAGGTGTTGAACCATCAGGAACATGCCCTGATGTTCCAGCCATGTCCAGAGGCGCAGAGCCTCCTGACAAAGGGTCCAAGACCCCACCCCGCCCTGTTTGTTGCAGTACCACATGGCGGTGGTGTTGTCTGTGAACACCTGCACTACCTTCCCTTTGACAGAGGGAAGGAATGCCTTGAGTGCAAGCCGGATCGCCCGGAGCTCCAGAAGGTTGATATGGAGCCGGGACTCCGCCGGAGACCAGAGGCCTCTGATCTCCGCCTCTCCCATGTGACCGCCCCATCCCAGAAGGGACGCGTCCGTCACAACTGTATGCTCTGGCTGGGGAAGGGAGAGGGATCTGCCCATGACCCATTGCCGGTTCGAGAGCCACCACTGCAACTGTTTTGCAGTCCCCTCCGAGATCTGGACGTGATCGGACAGGTTGCCCTGGTGCTGCGCCCACTGGAACTTCAGGTCCCACTGCAGAGCCCGCATATGCCATCTGGCATGATTGACCAGCAGGATGCAGGAGGCCATGAGGCCCAGCAGCCTCAGGGTCATCCGTACCGAAACCCAGGAGAAAGGCCGAAAGATCGGAATCATAGCCTGAATATCCCGGACTCGCCGTTCGGGAGGATAGGCCCGAAACTGCGTCGTGTCCAGAACTGCTCCGATGAAAAGGAGCTGTGGAGAAGGAATCAGATGCGACTTCGGCACATTGATGGAGAACCCCAGCGAGTGCAGGAGTTCGGCCGTAGTCTGGAGGTGGGAGACGACTGCCTGGGACGAGCCCGCCTTCAGCAGCCAGTCGTCGAGGTAGGGGAAGACTGAAACCCCTGCCCGGCGCAGATGAGCTGCGACCACCGCAATCACTTTCGTGAACACCCGAGGGGCACTTGTAAGGCCAAAGGGGAGCACGGTGAACTGAAAATGCTCGGGGCCTACCGTGAACCGAAGGTAACGCCGGTGGGCCGGCAGGACGGGGATGTGGAAATAGGCGTCCTGCAAGTCCAACGCTACCAACCAGTCTCCAGGGTCGAGGGCAGTCAAGACCTGAGCTAGGGTGAGCATCTTGAACTTCTCCTTCCGGAGGAAGCGATTGACGTTCCGGAGGTCCAAGATAGGACGCATGTCCTCCTTGTCCTTTTTGGGCACCAGAAAGTAGTGGGAGTAGCAACCACGCCCTACTTCTGGGGTCGGAACATGCTCGATGGCCCTCTTGGTCAAGAGGGCCGTGACTTCCTTCTGTAGAAGCACCAAGTGATCCCCTGACATGCGGTGGAATTGAGGTGGCATGGCTGGGGGGTGGTCTCGAAGGGGAGGGAGTAGCCCCTTCGGACAATGTCCAAGACCCACCTGTCCGAGGTGATGGTGCGCCAGTGGGGAAGGTGATGGCGGACCCTGCCCCTACTGGCGTGCCGTGCACCTGAAAGGAGGGACTAGGAGGGCTTGGAGGCCGCGGACGGGTTGGAGGTGGTGGCCTGACCCGCACGCTGGTTGCCCGATCCGCCACGGCGGAATCCACGTCCTCGGCCACGCGAAGACGCCTGCTGCGCGGGCCGGTGGCTGGGCTGCTGACGTGAAGGGCGCCCCTACCGTGGCCACGATAGGGGCGAAAAGCAGAAGGCAGCGGAGGGCGTGTAGCAGAAAGGCCCAGGGACTTGGCAGTAGCCCGTGAGTCCTTAAAGCGCTCCAACGCATGGTCTGCTTTGGACCCAAAAAGACCGACTCCATCAAAGGGCATGTCCATGAGAGTATTCTGGACATCCCCTGAAAAACCAGTGGTTCTCAGCCAGGCGTGGCGTCGGAGCGCCACCGTCGTTGCAATCGACCTGCCCAGTGAGTCGGCGGTGTCAAGGCCACAACGGATAGTGTATTTGGCCGCATCCCTTCCTTCCGCAATGGCGCGGGAAAGCAGTGCCTGGACCTCCTCAGGGCACTGGGGCAAAACATCCGCCACCGAATCCCACAGGGAGTGGGTATATCGGCCCAAAAGACAAGCGGTGTTAACGGACCGCAAGCCAGCACTGGAGGAAGAAAAACCTTTCTTCCCAAACTGATCCAGGCGTTTGGATTCCCTATCCGGAGGAGCGGTAGGGAAGGCGGTTTGGGAAGCGGAGGCTTGGACAACCAAGCTCTCAGGAGTGGGGTGGACAGAAAGAAACAGGGGGTCGCCCGGAGCGGGGCGATGGCGTCGTGACACGTTCCGATCCACAGGAGCCCCTGTGTTGGGCTTGGACCAGGCGCCCAAAGAACGTCAGTGAGGGCGTCGTTAAACGGCAGCACAGTCTCCGCAGAGGAGGCTGCCGGCTGAAGCACCTCTGTCAAGATGTTAGGCTTGACCGTCAAAGTAGGGAGCTGGAGACGTAAGGCCCCAGCAGCCCTACGCAACACCGTACCAAAATTGGCCCCCTCCTCCGTAGCCACGGGAGGAGACAGCATGCCAGTGTCAGGGGAAGTATCCAGACCACTGGCCTCCCCTAGACTCTCTGTCCAGTCCTCATCATACTGACAGTTGCGCGTCAGAGGGTCATCAGACCCCTCCCAGTCCTCCTGGTCCTCCTCTGGTTCAAAATAAGGAGGAGGAGGGACATTTGGGACCCAAGGTCCCATCGGCGCCGGAGCCGGCGTCGAGCGACGTCGCTCCGGGTCCATGTCCGGAGCCGGAAGGAACTGGGGACGACGCCGCCCGGAGCCCAGGGCGGCGTCGAGAACGGCACCGGAGACATCGGCGCCGGCGGAGGTGTCGTGAGGTCGACCGGCGTCGATGGGGGTTGTGGAGCCGGGATCGAGGCCGGGGCCGAAGCCGGAGCCGGGATCGAGGCTGGAGGCACGGGCGACGCCGGGGCCGGAGCCGCCGGCGGCGCCGGAGCAACCCCATCAGGGCCCGCGGGGCCCGAAGGCGCACCGGAGGGGCCTGAAGGCCCGAAGAGGCGGGCCATGGCCGACAGGAACTCCTGTACCTTGGCCGGATCCGCCCCCGAACCCGGGAAGGGCGGGTATGTCGGGGGCGACTCCACAGGCAAGTCCGGGGCCGCGGGGCGGGGACGGTGCCGGGAGGGGCCTCAGCCGAGTCGCGAGACCGGCGAGGCGAAGTCCGAGAGCGACGATGCTTCTTGGACTTCTTGTGCTTAGACTTACCGGACGAAGAAGACTTCGACGCCGACGACCGGTGTGCACTCCGCGAGCGACCCCTGGACCTCTCACGCGACCGGGGCCTCCGTGGAGCCGAATGCCGGGCCTCGAGGAGCTTTCGAGACCGCTCTCGCAAAGCTTTCGGGTTGAGGGCCTGGCATTCGGGACAAGACTCGGTGTCGTGGCCTCGGCCGAGGCAGAAGAGACACTCCCAATGCGGGTCGGTGACGGACATCATCCGCACACAGGCGCCGCATCGCTTGAAGCCGGGCATCCCTACGACACCTTAAAGTTGGAAAAAACAGTGAAAAAATCACCAAAAAGTATGGTCAAAAATTGACCAGGGCACTGCTCTTCCCGGATCTGCGCTTGCTGGCGCGGAAAAAGAAGAACTGACGTCAGCGCGCAGGGGCGGCGCCTAAGTACTGCCCGCGACGTCATCCCGGCGATCACGACGCCGACGACGGACGCGGAGCCGCACGACGCCGCCTACCGACGCGCAAGGGTACTGCTACGCAAAACTTTCCGGATCCAGCCTGACGCCTGGGGATATTCTAAGGTAAGGAATCTATCACTAACGTGTCTCTTTCAGATATTTTGGGCAGCCAAAGGAGCCTGTACCATAAAACTATGGTGAGTAGGATGTCTGAGGAGACATTCTGGATCTCCAGGGGCCGGACGGTGTCTGTGAGAAATAGAGCTATCCACAGGGGTCCCTGTATTGGGTTTAGCCCAAGTCCCCAACAAAATATCAAATAGAGCCTCACATATAAGGAAGCACCAGATCGACCCCTGATTGGCCTTGATGAAGGATGCAAAGTAAGGGATCTGTCGTCATTTCCACAGAAGGAAGTGTTATATCTCAAATGACAGAAACTCGTATGAGCATATCCACCAGAGAGGAGCTCGCCTCTGTAGCCAAACTAGGAGGGGACATCTGGGCAGAGGCTGGGGAAGACTCCAAGCCACTAGTTTCACCCAACTGAGTCAACCAGATAATCTCCATAGAAGGTTGGCCCGTGTCAGAGATGGGGTCGTGAAACTCCGAATCCTCTCTATCACCTCCATAATCGTATTCCTCAGAAGGAAAAACTTGAGATGGGGCTATAGAGAGCTGAGGAAATGTGTCTGAGACAGACAGCTCCACAGACGCCACATCCGAGGCCGTAGAGGCGACGTCTGAGAGAAGAAGTGGTGGGGCATCGAGCAGCGTCGATGGCGCTATCGTCAGAGTTGGTTGACCAGACCCAGGCGCGAAGGTGGTAAGTGGTAACCCCGAAGGGCTGTGCACCGGCGTCAAAACTGATTTGGAATCTGAAGGCCAAACTGAAGCCAAGGGCGAACCCGCCGGCGTGGACAAAGTCACACCTCCTTGGGGCCCGAGGGCACTAAAGGGGAAGGTGAAGACCCTAAGATAGTATGAAGAGAATTGTAATATTCTCTCATCTGGGTCAGAGTCGCCCCGGCTCCAGGGTAGGTTGGGAGGTACGGGGTAAACTCGTGCACCGACTCTTCAACTGAAGATCAGAAACAGGCTTTATGTGGTGAAGTCGGGAGTGCTGCGACTTCGACCGCCTGCTTCGTGACTTACCTCGGGACGTCGATGGAGAGTGACATCCATGGGAACAGCTCCTGGATCAGGCCTGTGGGCGGTCCGTGGAACGCGAAGGGGACCGAGGTCGACAGGAAGTCTTGGAAGATTGTGACATCCGCACCATTAGGAGCTACATTTGATGTTCCCTTAGCATCTTTGGGCGAAGTTGGCAACAGGAGTCACACTCCTCTGAGTCTTGGTGCTCCCCCAGGCACCACATACAGAGTGAGGGTCTGTGGCAGACATTTGTCGTCCACAGGACCCACAAGGCTTGAAGCCTGAGGACATGAGAAGTTTGTTTAAAGGCACACTGTTCCGTTCGACGAAACCGTCAAGGTAGGCCAAAAACGGCCTGAGTAACCGCTTGTCTGATGAGCCCCGTTGTAAGTGCGGAAAAGAAGAAACTGGCATCAGCCTGTAAGGGGAGAGGTAATATGAACCCCATCGACGTCACATCCGGAGGATGACGTTGCTACGGAGTCGATCAACACTCTCTACCGACGCGCAGAGGTACAGCGGTACAAAAATCTTCGGATCCAGTCTGGCGCCTGGGGAGAATTCTAAAATAAGGAATCTGTGGCTAAATGTCTCTATAATATCATTTATAACATTTGGCAAGCTTGTGAGAGGATAACTGATCGAATGGAAGATACAGCAATAGTAAGACCATATGCATGGTATAGTAACTTTGGGTGGTGTATATTCACCTTTGCACAAGTTATTTTGACTGCTTACCAACATGGTGTAATATACCTCAGGCTAATTATATTGTGGCTCCCATTTTCGATCAACTGCTGAAGGTGAAGAATTAGGGCCAGAGGGATAGCTAAAATTCCATTTATCTGCTGTGCTAATAGCAAGCTTTTACTTACTTGAAGTATTTGATATATTTTTCAAATTTAACAAACTCAATATTTTAAGTCGTTCAGCCAATGTAATCATGTTTAAACTTTTAGCCCACAAATGATAAAAGACAAACAATGCATAGAAAACATGTTTACACTGAATTAATCGATGGACCAGAAATACCCATTAAATAAGATGCTTGATTAACACAATTTTTTAAGAAACATTTCAACCAGCTCCTGGTATAAAAAAAAAAATTCTTACAACAATATTTCAATAAATTATATTATCAAATATTCAACATTTGCTTGGTTTGACTACCGGAAAAGGAGGAATCCATCGAATATTAAAGTGATATATATTTGTTTATTTGTACATACAAAAGATTGCGTTGAGGTGGAGCTAATACCTCATTTGTGCATTAGGGTTACCTCACAGTGGACCGCAACATACTTTTATGAACGGACACTTGTTGTACATAAAAATTTGGGGTCTAGGAAATGATTATTATTTTTGATCGTTTGTAATTTTGTATGTATTGTATATGTTTGGTGTATATATAATTTTTTGATGAAAAAATGAAAAAAAGCTAAAAGATCATTGGTCTCAACCAGATATGAAATAAGAAATAAAATATGGTTTTGACTTGGGATGAATTATGAATGTGATTTAATTTAGAAAATACAATTAAATCCGATGGGATTAAGATCCTATGCATAAGAGTAATTAAATGTACTCTAGTGTAATTATTTTGGATATCTGTTCCTCCATATCATATTGTCTTTTGAACCTGTTTATAGCCCAGAAAGTGGAGGATGATTTGGGCAAACCCCTTATATAATGATGCCTGGTTTTAGCATCAAGCCAACTTGATTCCAAAACGACATGCCTTCATGACACGACGAGGATCCCTCCCTCCACAAATATGCTTTGGCTTTCTTTATATGAAGAACTACAAACTCTGACACAAATCACACGTATAGGAAGCCAATGTAATAAGTCTCCTGGAGCATCAAATGTTCCCCAAATCCGCCTCCTTATTTCAGTGGCAAACTAAACTAAGAATTTCTCAACGCACAACTGCAAAGAGAAGGAGATTACATTTTATATGTTCCAGGTTCGGTTTCCTCCAGATTTATTGAGGTTGTACAAAAAAAAAAAAAAAACATACTCGCTGAAAGTAGATATGCCCTAGAACTAGACAGGTATAAATGAGCAAGTAGTCTATCAAAGTATAGTTCATCCAAATAAACATGTAAGGTCCGAAATAAATCCTCACAAAAGCAAGCCCTTCTGAAGTTTTAAGCATGATCTATGTAGCAGAGACGGATGGCTCAGCAAATCAAAGCCCAATACATTCTCATCAAACATTCATTTAATATAACTAATCAATATCGCATGAACTGAGAAAGGATAAATAGATTTTCTCCTCTTGGGCATGCAGGAAAAAAAAATCAATCAACAGAATAAAAGGCAAGCGATTCCCTTAGAAGAAAGGTTTTGTGGTGAAAGTATTAAGCAGCATTTTTCTTCTACTATATCTCTTATTCCTTTGGCTGTGTTGATTTATGTTAGCACACTGTGATCCCCAGTGGTGCGAGAAATGCATTTATTATGCTTAAACAGACCTCCAAGTACTTTGTAAAACTGACCCACATCCAATTATGAGATGCTGAAACGCTTCCTTTCGACTGACTAATATTTCTTCACACTTCGGTTTAACTTAAAATGTATACGAATATGTTTGCGTATCGAAACTTCAGATTCTAATTTATAGGCTAGGAGTTAGTGTAACTGATGAAGTGTCCTTTTGATAGAAAATAAATCTGCTAGTGTGGCAGGTTGCGCACAGTCGAAGGTTTAGGTGTGAGGAGCAACAAAGTATAGAATTTAAATGGGAAGAAGAAAAAAAAGCACATTTCCGCATGATTTATCAATCAATCAATCAGTACATTTGTAGAGCGCACAACACACCTGTGAGGGTCTCAAGGCGCGGGGGGGCGGGGGTGCTGCTACTGCTCGAACGGCCAGGTCTTGAGGAGTCTCCTGAAGGCCAGCAGGTCCTGGGTCTGTCGTAGGCAGATGGGGAGGGTGTTCCAGGTTTTAGCGGCGAGGTGGGAGAACGATATGCCGCCGGCGGTCGCTCGACGGATGCGGGGGACGGTGGCGAGGGCGAGGTCAGCGGAGCGAAGCTGGCGGTTCAGGGTGTAGAATGCGAGTCGTTCGTTGAGGTACGCTGGTCTGGTGTTGTGGAGAGCTTTGTGAGCAAGGGTGAGGAGCTTGAAGGTGATCCTCTTGTTGACAGGGAGCCAGTGAAGGTCTTTCAGGTGGGCTGAGATGTGGCTGTGGTGGGGGATGTCGAGGATGAGGCGTGCAGAGGCGTTCTGTATGCGTTGTAGTCGTTTCTGGAATTTGGCTGATGTTCCTGCGTAGAGAGCGTTGCCGTAGTCCAGTCTGCTGCTGACGAGGGCCTGGGTGACTGTCCTTCTGGTACCGGTGGGGATCCATCTGTAGATCTTGCGGAGCATGCGGAGGGTGTTGAAGCAGGAGGAGGAGACGGCGTTCACTTGCTCGGTCATTGACAGTGCGGAGTCCAGGATGACTCCCAGGTTGCGTGCGTGGTTAGTGGGCGTCGGTGCAGCCCCCAGTGCGGCCGGCCACCATGAGTCGTGCCAGGCGGAGGGGGTGGATCCGATGATGAGGACCTCCGTCTTGTCCGAGTTCAGTTTCAGGCGGCTGATCGTCATCCATTCGGCGATGGCCTTCATTCCTTCGTGGAGGTTGGATTTGGCGGTGGTGGGGGCCTTGGTGAGGGAGAGGATCAGCTGGGTGTCATCGGCATATGAGACGATGTTGAGGTCGTGTGATCTGGCGATGTTGGCGAGTGGTGCCATGTAGATGTTGAAGAGTGTCGGGCTGAGGGACGATCCTTGGGGTACGCCGCAGATGATCTTGGTGTCTTTAGGGCGGAATGGGGGGGAGGCGGACACTCTGGGTTCTGCCGGTGAGGAAGGAGGTGGTTCAGTCCAGTGCTTTGTCGCGGATCCCTGCGTTGTGGAGGTGTGTGCGGAGGGTGTGGTGGCAGACGGTGTCGAAGGCGGCCGAGAGAATATCACATATTCAACTTGAGTGAAAATCCGCCAGAGTAAGTTTTACCAGGTAGAAGCACTCTTGACATCAATAAGATGGTGGATTTTCTAGAGTAGCCAATGATTCTTTGTAAATCCCCAAAATGTCAGAAGTCTGATCCAAACTCAGGACTATAACCAGAGGAGTAGATTTCTGACTTTTGCTGGCCTTGAATATTGCCCTACATAAACATACACTTGCTGCATTTTTTTCCCAGTTTAGGAGAGAGAAAGGGGAGCTGTATTTATGGGGTGATGGTAGGAAACGTTTGGAAGGAGGAGAGAGTAAGGGAGACCTGAGGGAAGGAGAAACTCCCCTTACATGGAGCGAGAGACAGCTGTGCAACACAGGATTTTTAGTGCAGCCTGAACAGTCTTGAAAGAATTAAATCGAGTCATACAAGCAGTCCATGGAACACAGATACAGTCCTGCAAAGTACCACGCATCAGGCGTTAGACTAACGCATTTCAGTGTGGTGCTCCGCATCACCGCACTGAAATGCGTTGTCACGCATAAGGCATAGTGCCTCAGATCTGTAAGACAAGCCATTTTATTAGTGCTCACCTCACCTGCCAAAATAAAACTCAGGAGTTGGTGGCAGCGAGCTGCGCTGCATTTCCCTCAGACTTGGGGCTTGCGCTCTGCTGCTTAATGCTGCCACAGTATGTCATGAAGTTAAGTTCTTGGATATTGTATTCCGGCAACGGCGCGGCTGGCAGATGACGTCACGTCGCGGTAGCGCCCAATGGCAGCTACCGAGACATGATGACAGCCCTGTCAGGTTGTGTGATACAACCCTGACTTCGGCGCTGCGGAGACCGGGAGTCACCTCCTGCCGCGGGAGTTCAGTTAACTTGTAGGAGGCAGGCTGAGGGTCTGATTCAGAGTCTAGCAGTCATGGTCGGAAAGAGTGACGACTCTGAATGCAGAGCACTGAACGGGGTGGTACCCTATGGGAAGGAGCAAATGTCTGCTTGTTAAGCCTCGTCTCTTGGATAAGGGGGAATAGAGTAGGTTCGGCTTGATTGCTTTTCTAACTGATTTGAGCCCTGCGTTTGTGGTGGGGAGTGACTGGGCGTGTCAAATGTTTCACATTTACGAGTTATGTTCTTTTGATACTCGCTGCTCTTAAGTAACGTGGTGTTTGTGAGGGATGTATTATGGTACCCTCTGGTAAGGAGGTCACTGTGCACAGGGAAGAGATCAACTACTATAGGGTGCAGTGGAGAGGTCAGACTTATTTATTGGACTGACCCTCCTGACAGCCAGACCACTGTGGTTTTTGGTTGCGGGATTAATTTGAAGTCCGAGGAGCTCACCTTTGTGGGGTCTTGGCGGCGTGAGTGCAAAGGAAATATGGCTACGCCGTGTTTCTATTATCTCCCGTAATTATCTGTGCCTTGTGGTTAAGGGGAAGATGGACAAGTTTGCTTTTGGTAGTGAAGGGGTGTACTGTGGAGACAGTTCACCTTTCCGAGCCTTGTCCCTCGGGATGCCCTGCGCCCACAGCCGCTGGTCCAGGATGTACAGCTTCTCCCTGCCCAGATAATGAAGAGAAACGGCAGCCTTCGTAAGGACATGGTGGTTTCGGACGCAGACTTTAGAAAATGTCTGGAGTGATATATTCACGGGCACATAGGGAGGTCGTATTGGATGCGGCTTTAAGATAGAAAATGACTACAGCTCTCTAATCAAAGCCTAAACAGTTATCCTTGTCTAACAAATCGGGCCAACATCGTTTTCTGGACGAACAATACAACATTAGAATTAATCACATTGTTATGTGGCATGCTCAATTTGCAGAAAAGGGTACACTGTCACAGCACACCTACCAAGTTCTCAATGTGCATAATATGGGTTACATTTTTGTGTTTGTGGAGTGCCTAAGCGTGAAATGTACTGGGTGACATTTCCAGTAACACTCACAAGCAGTTATTTTGTGCATTGCAGTAAATGCAGTGTGCCATTATGGGACTGGCAAAGTTAAAATTACCTCGATTAAATGGGAAAAACAGAATTCATACATGCAGGGCTAGCTTTAAGGCGGTGCACCAGCACCTGGCGCTCACCTCTGGGGCGCTGCGTTGGAAAAGAACACATGGGTTAAAAGCACGTGCTGCAGAGTTTTTTGTTTGTCCAGAAGTTCTCATGCAACAATAAAAGTTTCAAGATAACTTGGTGATTAATACTCCTGCTGGAGAGAGCTGAGTTTTGTCTGGTGGCAGGCTTGACTCTTCATGAGCGCAGAGGGTTAATGTGCCTGCTGCAAAGAACGTGCAGATGTGGAGTCCTGATGCTCTCCTGATTGATTGCTGGCAGTGGAAGGGGCCAAAGGCTGGCAATCTGTTTTAATTTATTTTTCTGCCTGCCCACCTGGCAACACTGGGCAGGCACCAGTGAGAAGAGTTACTTGTCTTAGGGCCTCACATCCTGTTTGGAATTGGGCCGGGTCCCACGTGGGACAGAGAGGTCCTGGAATGATGCTCTATGTAGCATCATTAATTACGTGGGAGGAGCCAGGGGGCCAGTCAGCAAAGGATAGCTAAGGCAGATTCAGTTTCTGCTGGCCCGCCCAGATGTCCCACTAGACTGTGTAGTCCAGGTCCAATATTTTCCTGCCTCAGCCAGTGTGCCCCAGCCGGGGCCATTTCCTCAATACGTGTCTAAGAACACTGCTCTGAGCCCGGGAGAGAGCTGACCAGGTGGTGCTCAAGCCTTATCTGCATCACAGTGCCACCAGTTCTGTAACAGAGAGCAGCTCCTCTATTCAGCAGCTGTGACTCAAGATGTACTCTGACTTCATGATTGCTACTGCAGCAGCTGATGTTGCTCCTATGGGTGTAATTTCTGATATTTATATGTTCCCCTCGTCTTATCTGCTTGATTTTGCTCGTGAGAAAGTGTCACTCGTCGTTGAAATGTCACTCATAATTACACTGAAATTATGAAAATGTCACACATAGCAATCTGAAACCTTGGCAGCTATGCAGATACCAGGCACCAAGTAGTCACAGAAGTCGCTCATTTCCACACAGCGCACGGGAACAACAATATCCTTAAAAAAGGAGAACATTACTAATGCAGTAGACCAGGCGTCCGTGCGTCACATGAAAACCTCTTCATCATGGTTGATCATAAAAAACCCTTTAGCCTTTAGAAAAACATCCACCACTTGCTGCCAGCACCAGGCTGATCAGTTTGACGAAAAAGGGTTTTATTTAAACTGCAAAAATGTTCAATAGCATACACAAAGAAATTCCATAATGTGTGTTGAGTAAAGTCGTAACACACAAATAAGTGGGCCACGGGTCCAAATTATCAGGAGGTAATCCAGCTGTATGAATTTAATCTGCCGTGCAAAAACAGGGGATTTCCCTTTTCAGGACGGTTCCCCTCACACACCAAAGGTGTCATGCTTCATCATAGGGGTGCCTCCTCACGTGATAGACCTAGTCTACACGTGGGCTACAACCCCCTCTCTACGAGGGAGGAGCTCAGGGATGTTTTTAGTGAGTCAGGCGGGATATACTAAACCCCCATGTACATCTGGTGTGTGGGTAAAAAAGTGCAGTGCTGTAATGTGACAATTTAAAACTGGCTACAAGGTTAGCTATATGCAAATTTATTCAGCTACCCGGTGTCAGGATTAAAAACAGTGAAAAGCTGATAACACAAGTGTCGCGCCGGTTTGGCTGACAGGTTTCTAGGGACATTATATAGAAGCCTAGCAGCGCAGTTCTGTACTATTTGCAATTTGTTAATGGTGGTCTTTGGCACCCCCAAATATAGGGAGTTGCAGTAGTCCAGCCGTGTAAGCACCATAGATTGTACCAGAGTTCTGCATGCAGTTTGTGGGAGCAGCGGTAGAATTTTCCGAAGCTGTCTGAGCATGCCATAACATGTCGCCGCAGCTTGAACTGCTTGATATTCCATATTCAATGCAGAGTCAAGCCAGACTCCCAAGCTTTTGATTCTGTCTTTAGGTTTAGGGGGCGCTCCTAAAAGACTCGGCCATTGTACTGGAGTGGGTGTATTATGTTTATCCCCGAGGATCATTAGCTCCGTTTTCTCTCCATTCAATTTTAAAAAGGATTGGTCCATCCAGGCGGCAACCGACCTCAGACATGCCTCTAGGTCGATTACCGTTTTCTTAGGGTGGTTGAGGGCTAGGACAAGCTGCGTATCATCCGCGTATGTCACAATCTGTACTCCGTAGGGGAGGACTATGTCAGCCAATGGTTTAATATATATATTAAAAAGGGTCGGGCTCAGCGAGGATCCCTGGGGTACCCCACACGCAAGAGGAATTGAACTTGAGACGTGTGTGCCATCAAAGACCTGGAAGGTTCTTTCCTCCAAGAAAGATCTGAGCCAAGCCAGGGCTTTACCTGTGACTCCTACCTCCCTGAGTCTGTCCAATAGGGTGTTGTGATTAACGGTATCGAACGCTGCGCTTAGATCAAGGAGGATAATTGCCACCGTCCCTCCCTGATCCAGCAAGCGCCGTGCCTCTTCCATTACCATGAGCAACGCTGTTTCCGTCCCATGCTTCGGGCGGAACCCAGTCTGAGTAGGGTGTAAAATCTCATGTGCTTCTAGAAAATTCGTAAGAGTTATATTTATATGTTTCTCTAAAATTTTGCTCATCATAGGCAATAGGGAGACTGGACGGTAGTTGCTCCAAACCTCTGGATTAAGGTTAGGTTTTTTAAGAAGTGCTTTCACCATTGCATGTTTCCAAGTTTTAGGCACTTTGGAGGAGTGGATGGATGTATTGAGCACATTGAGGAGAGCCGGTAAAATGACTTCTCCCACTTTCTTCAATCGAAACACTGGGGCTATATCGCCAGGGGAACCTGATTTAATTGAATTCCATAATTGCGCAAGTATGGCGGAGTCTAGAAGAGGGAAGTCTTCCAGTACCGCCTTGTTCTCCACCAACATAACTGGGGCATCCAAAGTCTGGTGAGGGTTTTCTCGTGTTATAGGTGGAAAGGCATTATAAATATCTAAAATCTTATTATTAAAAAATTCTGCCAACTCTTTACATCGTTGCGGAGATGAGTCTGCGGATGAGTCTGCCTGAGGGAGGCTAATGAGTGTTTTTACTATCTTTGCAATTTCCTTAGGGGCATTCGCTGACCCTTTAATTTTCTCCTCATAATAACAGGCTTGGGTTTTTTTAATCTCCATTTGATACTTTTTGATCGCCTCTCTATAAGACAGTTTCTTAATAGGGCAATAGTCTCTTCTCCATGCCCTTTCAAGCTTTTTACATTTCTGTTTGATTTCCCGAATCTCCGGTGTATACCATGGAGATCGTTTCCCTCTAGATTTCTTCGAGGTCCATTTCTGAGGGATAGTAGCATCTAGGGAATCTTTGATCCAATTGTTAAAATTATATGACGCAATCTGAGGGTCCGGATCTACTGTGGGGTTAGTGTTTGCTAATATATCAGCCCAATGTTCTGGAACCAAATTGGCCCATTTTCGCTCCCAGCTCTTGGTGGAAGTGGTATTAATCTTTAAGTCTGAAACTGTCCACCAGATAGGGATTATATAATGATCTGACCAGGGGACTGGGAATGGACAGTCAGTTACCAAATTGTCAGCATTGGAAAATACCGGATCCAGAATATGGCCTTTTTCGTGTGTGGGGCTGAAGATTTTTTGGTGTAGCTGAATGGCCTGTAAATTTTGGGTGACCCTCTGACCTTCTGTCTTAGTAGAATCTTCAAAATGCATGTTAAGGTCCCCCAGAATAATAAAATTTGCGGCTGAGCACGCCATAGTTGCTGCCGTGTTTGTAAGAGAGTCAATAAACATCCCGCTTGTTCCTGGAGGGCGATAAATCAGGATACCTGTTAGGGTCGAAGTGGGGGAGAAAGTAAGAGTAAAACCCATACTTTCACAGTCAAGAATGATATCCACCATTCCCTTTATACTTTCCTTCAATATAATTGCAATCCCTCCACCCTTTCTATCCTTCCTATCCCTCCTAAGGATAGAATATCCTGCGGGTAAGACCTGCACAATATCCGGATCGGCGTCCTTGTGTAGCCATGTTTCCGTTAGGAACAGCACATCTGGCTGCTCCTCGCAGAGTAGCAGACTGATTTCTGCTATGTGTTTTGGCAATGACCTACAGTTCAGAAGAATCATTTTACTCTTAGTCTTGCTCTGTCTTGTATGAGGTTCCTGTTGAGGGTGTTCTAAATTAAAATTAAAAGGGCAGTATGTGCAGGTTCTGGGACCCTGTGCTAGATTTATACTATGACAGCATTTCTCAGTGATCCTATCTTGTAGTGCCCGTAGTTGAGGCCCTGAATATCTGAGAATATTCGTAGGTAGAGCACAGATCCTGGCCCCTGGTCCCGTTCGGGCGCAGACGGGCTTGCCTTAGGCGCGCCAGCGGCGCGCCCGCTGCGCGCATCCGCATTTGCAGGCGATTTATAGAGGCAATGGCTCCGCCTCCTGCCCTTGTGACCGCTTCCACTTCCCTGTCCCTCCTCCTGCCACAGTTCCCTCCACTCAAGAAATTTGTATTATTAATGTCTATGTGCCAAATGATGATAGCGCTTCCTTTTTTGCTGATCTTCTGGAAGCAGCCTCCCCTTACTTGGGAGCACCAATAATGTTGGCAGGAGATATTAATTGTGTTCTTGATGGGTCTCTCGATCCGGAGCCACCGCGACTCCATACTAAACCTAAAGCACAAGTTACTAACTTGTGTAACAATATATCTGTAAGAGACAGTAGTTAGTGACAGATTCCTTACCTTAGAATATCCCCAGGCGTCAGGCTGGATCCGGAAAGTTTTGCGTAGCAGTACCCTTGCGCGTCGGTAGGCGGCGTCGTGCGGCTCCGCGTCCGTCGTCGGGATCGCGGGGATGACGTCGCGGGCAGTACTTAGACGCCGCCCCTGCGCGCTGACGTCAGTTCTGTACACGACTTTCCGCGCCAGGAACGCAGAGCCATGCAAGAAGCTGACATAGGTGTCTGAAAAATACTAGGGCCCTGAAAGGGATGTCCTTAACCCTAGAAATCAGTTTGCAGAACGGGGAGGATGGGTGGGCGGTAGGAATCTGTCACTAACTACTGTCTCTTACAGATATATCGTTACACAAGTTAGTAACTTGTGCATCTGAAAGAGACACGTTAGTGACAGATTCCTTACCTTAGAATAGATACCCCAGCAATACCAACCCCGGTGGTGGGTCTGCGAACAAAGATCAGACAAGGAAGTCCCGGAGGACAGAACGGCCAAAGAAGCCGTCCCTCCGGACCTGGCTGTCAAGGCATTAATGCTTGGTAAACGTGTGCAGCGAGGCCCACGTAGCTGCCTGACATATATCTTGCAGCGGAACACCGCGGCCTAAAGCCGTGGTAGCAGCCGTTGCCCTGGTGGAATGGGCACGCAGCCCAACAGGAGGTTCCTTCTTAGCCAAAGAATATCAGGCTTTGATACACAAGGTGACCCAGCGGGAGATGGTTCTCTTGTGCACCGCCCGACTTTTTTTGGCGCCCACGTAGCCAACAAAGAGCTGGTCATCCACCCGGAAGTGTTGTGTGCGGTTGATATAAAAGGAAAGCGCACGTTTTGGGTCCAGACGGTGGAGCCTCTCTTCCTCTCTGGAAGGAGGCGGAAAGAAGGTGGGCAAAGTGATGGTCTGCCCAATGTGGAAGGCAGTAACCACCTTTGGCAAGAAGGACGGGCGCGTCCTAAGAACAACCTTGTTTGGATGGACAGACAGAAAAGGAGGTTTGCATGATAGAGCCTGGAGCTCAGTCACCCGCCGAGCGGAGGTGATGGCCACCAGAAAGGCGGTCTTCAAAGTAAGAAGACGAAGAGGACAGTTATGTAGAGGCTCAAAGGGAGCGCACATTAAAAAGGTAAGAACCAAGTTTAAGTCCCACTGAGGCATGACAAACGGAACAGGAGGGAAGAGGTGTGTAATGCCTTTTAGAAACCTGTTAACAACAGGGGACTTAAAAAGAGAGGGCTGATCAGGGAGCCTGAGGAAGGCCGAGATTGCACAAAGATAGCCCTTGATGGTACCCAGGGCAGAACCCTGTTGGGCCAGAGAAAGAAGGAACAGAAGTACCTCAGAAAGAGGGGCAGAGAGGGGATTCACAGCCTTTGCTGTGCACCATGCCACAAACTTGTTCCACCTGCAGGCGTATACCACCTTAGTGGAGGGACGCCTGGCTGCCAGAATCACATCACAAACTTCGGGAGGCAAGTCGAAAGGAATCAACTGCCGCCGCTCAATCTCCACGCAAGCAGGTGGAGACTGGACAGGTTTGGGTGGAGGACCGTCCCCTGCTGCTGCGACAGAAGATCCTCCCGAAGAGGCAGACGGATCGGGGGATTAACGCTCATACTGAGTAGCTCGGGATACCAAACTCTTCGAGCCCAGTCCGGAGCCACAAGGATGACTTGGGCCCGGTCGCGCCGATCCTCTTCAACACTCTGGGTAGAAGTGGTATAGGCGGAAAAGCGTACAACAGACCGCAACTCCACTTGCGACGAAAAGCGTCGCCGAGCGAGTGCCGCCTTGGAAATTCCAACGCGCAGAACTGATGACATTGCGCGTTCTCTTCGGTGGCGAATAGATCTAACCAAGGCTCTCCCACTGTAGAAAGAGTCCTTGCGCCACTTCCGAGTGAAGACGCCATTCGTGATCCATCATGCACCTGCGGCTGAGTTCGTCCGCCCTGGCTTTCAGGGAACCTGCCAGGTTTTGAACCATCAGGAAGATGCCCTGATGTTCCAGCCATGTCCAGAGGCGCAGAGCCTCCTGACATAGGTTCCACGACCCCACCCCGCCTTGTTTGTTGCAGTACCACATGGCGGTGGTGTTGTCTGTGAACACCTGCACTACCTTCCCTTTGACAGAGGGAAGGAATGCCTTGAGTGCAAGTCGGATCGCCCGGAGCTCCAGAAGGTTGAAATGGAGCCGGGACTCCGCCGGAGACCAGAGGCCTCTGATATCCGCCTCTCCCATGTGACTGCCCCATCCCAGAAGGGACGCGTCCGTCACGACTGTGTGCTCTGGCTGGGGAAGGGAGAGGGATCTGCCCATGACCCATTGCCGGTTCGAGAGCCACCACTGCAACTGTTTTGCAGTCCCCTCCGAGATCTGGACGTGATCGGACAGGTTGCCCTGGTGCTGCGCCGACTGGAACTTCAGGTCCCACTGCAGAGCCCGCATATGCCATCTGGCATGATCGACCAGCAGGATGCAGGAGGCCATGAGGCCCAGCAGCCTCAGGGTCATCCGTACCGAAACCCAGGATAGAGGCTGAAAGATCGGAATCATAGCCTGAATATCCCGGACTCGCCGTTCGGGAGGATAGGCCCGAAACTGCGTCGTGTCCAGAACTGCTCCGATGAAAAGGAGCTGTGGAGAAGGAATCAGGTGCGACTTCGGCACATTGATGGAGAACCCCAGCGAGTGCAGGAGTTCGGCCGTAGTCTGGAGGTGGGATACGACTGCCTGGGACGAGCCCGCCTTCAGCAGCCTGTCGTCGAGGTAGGGGAAAACTGGAACCCCGGCCCGGCGCAGATGAGCTGCGACCACCGCCATCACTTTCGTGAACACCCGAGGGGCACTTGTGAGGCTAAAGGAGGGCACGGTGAATTGAAAATGCTCGAGGCCCACCATGAACCGCAGGTAACGCCGGTGGGCCGGCAGGACGGGGATGTGGAAATAAGCGTCCTGCAAGTCCAACGCTACCATCCAGTCTCCAGGGTCGAGGGCAGTCAAGACCTGAGCTAAGGTGAGCATCTTGAACTTCTCCTTCCGGAGGAAGCGATTGACGTTCCGGAGGTCCAAGATAGGACGCATGTCCTCCTTGTCCTTTTGGGCACCAGAAAGTAGTGGGAGTAGCAACCACGTCCTACTTCTGGGGTCGGAACGCGCTCGATGGCCCTCTTGGCCAAGAGGGCCGCAACTTCCTTCTGAAGAAGCACCAAGTGATCCCCTGAGATGCGGTGGAATTGAGGTGGCATGGCTGGGGGGTGGTCTCGAAGGGGAGGGAGTAGCCCCTTCGGACAATGTCCAAGACCCACCTGTCCGAGGTGATGGCACGCCAGTGGTGAAGGTGATGGCGGACCCTGCCCCCTACTGGCGTGCTGTGCACCTGAAAGGAAGGACTAGGAGGGCTTGGAGGCCGCGGACGGGGCGGGGTTGGTGGCCTGACCCGCACGCTGGTTGCCTGACCCGCCATGGCGGGAGCCACGTCCTCGGCCACGCGAAGACGCTTGCTCCGCGGGCCGGTGGCTGGGCAGCGGACGTGACTGGGCGCCCCTTCCGTGGCCACGAAAGGGGCGAAAAGCAGATGGCTGCGGAGGGCGTACAGCAGAAAGGCCCAGGGACTTGGCCGTAGCCCGTGAGTCCTTAAAACGCTCCAGCGCATGGTCTGCCTTGTTCCCAAAAAGACCAACCCCATCAAAGGGCATGTCCATAAGAGTGTTCTGGACATCACCCGAGAAACCAGTGGTGCTCAGCCAGGCGTGACGGCGCAGCGCCACTGTCGTTGCAATTGATCTACCCAGCGAGTCGGCGGTATCAAGGCCACATCGAATGGTGAATTTAGCCGCATCTCTTCCTTCCGCAATGGCGCGGGAAAGCAGGGTCAGGACCTCCTCAGGACACTGGGGCAAAGCTTGCGCCACCGAGTCCCACAGAGAGTGGGAATATCGGCCCAAAAGGCAAGCGGTGTTGACAGACCGCAAGCCAGCACTGGAGGAAGAAAAGACCTTCTTCCCAAATTGATCCAGGCGTTTGGATTCCCTATCCGGAGGAGCGGTAGGGAAGGCGGTTTGGGAAGCAGAGGCTTGGACAACCAAGCTCTCAGGAGTGGGGTGTTGGGAGAGGAACAGGGGGTCGCCCGGAGCGGGGCGATGGCGTCGGGCCACGTTCCTATCCACAGGAGCCCCTGTGGAGGGCTTGGACCAGGTGCCCAAAAGAACGTCAGAAAGTGCGTCATTAAACGGCAGCAGTGGCTCCGAGGAGGTAGCCGCCGGCTGAAGCACTTCCGTCAGGAGGTTAGTCCTGACGGCCACTGTAGGCAATTGGAGGTGTAAGGCCCCAGCTGCTCTACGCAACACCGTTGCAAAATTTGCTCCCTCCTCCGTTGCCACTGAAGGAGGAGATAGCATGCCAGGGTCAGGGGAGGTGTCCACCCCACTGGCATCCCCAAGTTCCTCAGCCCTGTCCTGTTCGTACTCACACTGCTGTGTGAGAGGGTCCTCCGACCCCTCCCAGTCCTCTTCGTCCTCCTCAGGTTCAAAATAAGGAGAAGGAGGGACACGCGGGACCCAAGGTCTCAACGGCGTCGGAGCCGATGTCGAGCGACGCTGGTCCGGCGCCGTGTCCGGATCCGGAGAGAACCGGGGAACGACGCCGCCCGGAGCCCCGGGCGGCGTCGGAAACAGCACCGGAGACATCGGCGCCGGCGGAGGTGTAGTTAGGTCAACCGGCGTCGATGGGGGTTGCGGCAGCACCGGAGCCGGGATCGGGGCCGGGGCCGGGACCGAGGCTGGTGTGACAGGCGGCGCCGGGACCGGAGTCGTCGGCGGCGCCGGGGAAACCCCATCAGGGCCCGCGGGGCCCGAAGGCGCACCGGGGGGACCTTGAGGCCCAAAGAGGCGGGTCATGGCCGACAGGAATTCCTGTATCTCGGCCGGAGTCGCCCCGAACCCGGGAAGGACGGGTAATGCGGGGCGGCTCCACAGGCACTCCCGGAGCCGCGGGGACGGTGCCGACAGGAGCCTTAGCCGAGTCGCGAGACAGGCGAGGCGAAGTCGTGGAGCGATGACGCTTCTTAGACTTTTTATGCTTCGACTTACCGGAGGAGTGCGAAGACTTGGACCCCGACGACCGATGAGGACTCCGCGACCAGTCCCTCGACCTCTCACGTGACCGGGGCTTGGTGTGGCACGGAGCAGACTGCCGGACCTCGAGGAGCTTTCGAGACCGCTCTCGCAAAGCCTTCGGGTGCAAGGCCCGGCAGTCGGGGCACGACTTCGTGTCATGGTCGCGGCCGAGACAGTAGAGACACTCTAAATGCGGGTCTGTCATCGACATCATACGACCACAGACGTCGCAGGGCTTGAAGCCGGGCATCCCTACCGACACCTTCGGAGTCGAGAGTCTCGTGGAGAAAAACAGTGAAAAATCACCAAAAAGATAGTCAAAAAATGACTAGGGCACTGCTCTTCCCGGATCTGCGCTTACTGGCGCGGAAAAAGAAGAACTGACGTCAGCGCGCAGGGGCGGCGTCTAAGTACTGCCCGCGATGTCATCCCGGCGATCCAGACGCCGACGACGGACGCGGAGCCGCACGACGCCGCCTACCGACGCGCAAGGGTACTGCTACGGAAAAACTTTCCGGATCCAGCCTGACGCCTGGGGATATTCTAAGGTAAGGAATCTGTCCCTAACGTGTCTCTTTCAGATATGACCGGCGCGCTGCTGGGCGTGCTGCAAGGGTTACACGTGCAAGATTTATGGCGTATACGCCATCCCACTACAAAACAGTACTCCTGTTACTCTCCCACCACTGGAACCTCCAGTAGATTAGACTATTGGTTCCTCTCTGCGGATCTTGGCTGGAATGTAGAAGGGATATCATATTTGCCGAGATACCTGGCGGATCATTTCCCGGTTCTGTTGGAGTTGGGGGTTAGAGGAATGAGATCTGAGATACCCCTGTGGCGGCTAAACAGCGAGGCACTCACGGACCCTCCATTTGTAGCCACAATCTCGACGGAACTGACCAGATATTTCCAAGAGAATTGGGGGTCACCCTTGTGCCGCGTGAATGAGTGGGTGGCCATGAAGGTAGTTATACGAGGAATCTGCATTAAGACTACATACGATGTGAGATCCCAATTGGAACGAGATGTGATTAACCATGAGACCGTCCTGGGGAAATTAGAGACTGAAGTAGCCAAGACCCCACAGAAGTTGACAGAATAGACTGAGGCTCTTATGACAGATCTCCGCAGACTTGAAAAGCATGTCCACACGACATATAGACAGAAACTTTACAGAGAAGGTGACAGAACCGGAGCGCTGTTGGCACGGCTGATAAGACAGGAAACACCAGTAGCTCAGATACTACAAATACGTACAGAGAATGGGGTATTAGTATACTCACAAAGAGCGATAGCCGACACCTTGGCACAGCACTTGCAAAAGGTATACACTAGTCGAGCTGGACTAGACCCAGAAGCATTGATATCGTATTTAGACATGGTAGACCTCCCGTCTCTAGCGCCCGAGGATCAAGACATTCTGAGTGCTCCGATTGCTAGAGACGAAATCATTAGCGCTATAGGCCGTCTCAAAATGGCTAAAAGTCCAGGCTCTGATGGGCTCCCTGCAGAGTTCTATAGATGTTTTGCCCCTCTTCTCGCAGACAAGCTCCTAGAAGTATATAATGAGGGCTTCGATAAAGGTACATTGCCGCCTACAATGGGGGAGGCGCTCGTGGCTATGATTTTTTAAAAAGATAAAGATCCTACCCAGCGGGCCCCATACAGACCAATATCGCTGTTGAATGTTGATATGAAAATATTAAGCGGCATTATGGCGGACCGACTCCTCCCGAAGGTGTCGCAATTAATCCACTCCGACCAGGCGGGCTTTATCCCTGGCAGGAATACGACCTGTAACCTGAGATGACTGGCACATATATGGCAGGCCCCTAGGTTGATGGAGATAGACAGTGCCTTGGTGCTCTTAGATATCGAGCAAGCGTTCGATTCTGTGGAGTGGTCGTATTTGTGGCAAGTCCTTAGGCGAATGGGAGTGGGTGACACCTATCTTCAATGGATTCAACTACTCTATGCAGCCCCCACGGCTAGAGTACAGATAGGAAGAATGGTATCAAGACAACTAGCACTACGACATGGCACCAGACAGGGATGCCCGCTCTCACCCTTACTTTTCGCAATAGCGATGGAACCAATGGCCATTTGGTTAAGAGACACGATGGAGCCATGAGGAATACAGTTGAGGGATACCACTCATACGGTCTCGCTATATGCAGACGATACTCTAGTCTATCTGATACAGCCGGATCGATCCATTCCAGTACTACTATCAGAAATGCAAAGCTTCTGGATGATTTCAGGGCTCCATATTAACCGTACAAAGTCCAGGGTGGTCCCACTGGGTACAACGGCTATGGTTCAACCAGCGATGCGACCACCTATCGATTTACCTTGGGCAGAAGAGGAGGGGAGAGGAGTTGGCCTAACGGCTAGGGCCGTCAACCTCGAATCTGGGGAACTGGGTTCGAGTCTCGGCAATGACGCTGAACATCCTGTGATTCTGGGCAAAACACTTAATCTCCCTGTGCCTAACAAAAATGAATGTGTCCTCATGTAATGCAACTGGTGCTATGTAAAGCGCTCTGATACCCGATTCGGGTCAAGTTCGAAAAAAGGACGACGATATTTGGGTATTTATCTGGCACATACGGCAAAGGCATATCATGAGTTTAACATTAGCCGTGTAGTACAGGGTTTGAGGGGATCGATTCAATTCTAGACGGAGCTGCCGCTCTCCCTTATGGGACGCATTGCAATCATTAAAATGATTGTTTTGCCCCGCTGTTTGTATACATTGCAACACTCCATCTATATAATTCCTCAATCATACTTCCTCACACTGGAGAGTCTCATCGGGTATCTACTATGGGGGACACCTTTACCGGGCACTCTGTGAGGACCTGCACCTTTAGCACTTCAGCAGGAGTGGGATTACGCTAATGGACGAACCCTTGACTGCAGGTGAATGGAAAAGGGTATATGAAGGGGTACAGAACGTCGACGCGAATGCACGATTTAAACGCCTCCAATATAATGTAGTGCATCAAACTTTTTTTACTCCACGTACATTGCACGCAATATATCAAACCCGTACAGACAGCTATCCTAGATGTAGGGCCCAGGGGGCAGATTTCCTCCACATGATTTGGCACTGCTCATTGTTACACCCCTACTGGGAGGAGGTATTAACTAGTCTAGGAGAAGCGGCAGGTTGGAACATACCAAAAGAGATTAAACAGGTGCTGCTCGGACTATTGCCCACGCCCAAAAACAAAAAACTAAGCAGACACTTTGTCAATCTGGGGTTGGTTCTGGCCAAAAGACGTATAGTAATAGCATGGATGCAACCTCAGCCACTGAAATTTGCAATTTGGATGAGAGATATGAGTGAATGGGCAACCGCAGAGGTGGTGCGAATGAGATTTATAAGAAAAGATGAAAAAGCTGAAGAAGACCGACTGGCATGGACCACAATGTTGATGGACCTGCAGAAAGGTCAAGAGTCGGTCTCCCAGGAGAACTCAGGAAGGGAAGGCCCGTAACTACACAAGACAAGTTGTGATGCACATAAGAAATTCAACAATCCAGAACAAAATGAAACAAATTTGTACGGGGTTGGGACTCCGGACCGACAGTGAACGGGAAGGGATGAGGGGGGTGGTAAGGGGGGGGGGGGGAATCTTGTTAATGGTTTGTTATGTTTACCAGTGGTTAACTGTATGATGGTATTCAAAAGACATATAATAGATGAAAAAGTTAGAAGATAGATTCTCTGGGACTACAAAATAGAATGGCCTGCGAACAAACCACAATGCAAATAATTGATGAGAAGTATATTTTGTATGCTGACACTGTTGTTCCAGGATATATTTCAAGATGTATAAGTGTGAAATGCCAATAAACAAATAAAAAATAAAAAAAAGTATCAAAGCCCTAGAAGCAGATGATTTGCAAATAGGAGCATGGCCAGCCAGCAAAACTCACATTTTGATGACTGGGCACGGTTTTAGGTAAGAACGTAGGAGCTTCGCAGGATATTTTGAGTAAAGAATATGCTGCTTGAAAATATTTCGAATTATTTAGTAAACTGTGAACGGGAAGAGTAGAATGGAATACATTTATCATAACATTAGTTCTAACGCACAAGTTACTAACTTGTGTAACGATATATCTGTAAGAGACAGTAGTTAGTGATAGATTCCTTACCTTAGAATATCCCCAGGCGTCAGGCTGGATCCGGAAAAGTTTTGCGTAGCAGTACCCTTGCGCGTCGGTAGGCGGCGTCGTGCGGCTCCGCGTCCGTCGTCGGCGTCGTGATCGCCGGGATGACGTCGCGGGCAGTACTTAGGCGCCGCCCCTGCGCGCTGACGTCAGTTCTGTACACGACTTTCCGCGCCAGGAACGCAGAGCCATGCAAGAAGCTGACACAGGTGTCTGAAAAATACTAGGGCCCTGAAAGGGATGTCCTTAACCCTAGAAATCAGTTCGCAGAACGGGGAGGATGGGTGGGCGGTAAGGAATCTATCACTAACTACTGTCTCTTACAGATATATCGTTACACAAGTTAGTAACTTGTGCATCTGAAAGAGACACGTTAGTGATAGATTCCTTACCTTAGAATAGATACCCCAGCAATACCAACCCCGGTGGTGGGTCTGCGAACAAAGATCAGACAAGGAAGTCCTGGAGGACAGAACGGCCAAAGAAGCCGTCCCTCCGGACCTGACTGTCAAGGCAGTAATGCTTAATAAACGTGTGCAGCGAGGCCCACGTAGCTGCCTGACAGATAACCGGCAGCGGAACACCGCGGCCCAAGGCCGTGGTAGCAGCCGTTGCCCTGGTGGAATGGGCACGCAGCCCAACAGGAGGCTCCTTCTTAGCCAAAGAATAGCAGGTCTTGATGCACAAGGTAACCCAGCGGGAGATGGTCCTCTTGTGCACCGCCCGACCTTTTTGGCGCCCACGTAGCCAACAAAGAGCTGGTCATCCACCCGGAAGTGTTTTGTGCGGTCGATATAGAAGGAGAGCGCACGTTTTGGGTCCAGACGGTGGAGCCTCTCTTCCTCTCTGGAAGGATGCGGCGGCGGAAAGAAGGTGGGCAAAGTGATGGTCTGCCCAATGTGGAAAGCAGTAACCACCTTTGGCAAGAAGGACGGACGCGTCCGAAGAACAACCTTGTCCGGATGAACAGACAGAAAGGGAGGTTTGCAAGAAAGAGCCTGGAGCTCACTCACCCGCCGAGCGGAGGTGATGGCCACCAGAAAGGCTGCCTTTAGAGTCAGAAGACGAAGAGGACAGTTATGCAGAGGCTCAAAGGGAGCGCACATTAAAAGGTAAGAACCAAGTTCAAGTCCCACTGAGGCATTACAAACGGAACAGGAGGGAAGAGGTGAGTAATGCCTTTAAGAACCTGTTAACAACAGGGGACTTGAAAAGGGAGGGCTGATCAGGGAGCCTGAGGAAGGCCGAGATAGCACAAAGATAACCCTTGATGGTACCCAGGGCAGAACCCTGTTGGGCCAGAGAGAGAAGGAACAGAAGGACCTCAGAAAGAGGGGCAGAAAGGGGATCCACAGCCTTTGCTGTGCACCATGCCACAAATTTGTTCCACCTGCAGGCGTATACCACCTTAGTGGAGGGACGCCTGGCTGCCAGAATCACATCACAAACTTCGGGAGGCAAGTCGAAAGGAATCAACTGCCGCCGCTCAATCTCCACGCAAGCAGGTGTAGACTGGACAGGTTCGGGTGGAGGACCGTCCCCTGCTGCTGCGACAGAAGATCCTCCCGAAGAGGCAGACGGATCGGGGGATCTATGCTCATATTGAGTAGCTCGGGATACCAAACTCTTCGAGCCCAGTCCGGAGCCACAAGAATGACTTGGGCCCGGTCGTGCCGAATCTTCTTCAACACTCTGGGTAGAAGTGGTATAGGCGGAAAGGCGTACAACAGACCGCAACTCCACTCGCGACGAAAAGCGTCGCCGAGCGAGTGCCGCCTTGGAAATTCCAACGCGCAGAACTGATGACATTGCGCGTTCTCTTCGGTGGCGAATAGATCTAACCAAGGCTCTCCCCACTGTAGAAAGAGTCCTTGCGCCACTTCCGAGTGAAGACGCCATTCGTGATCCATCATGCACCTGCGGCTGAGTTCGTCCGCCCTGGCGTTCAGAGAACCTGCCAGGTGTTGAACCATCAGGAACATGCCCTGATGTTCCAGCCATGTCCAGAGGCGCAGAGCCTCCTGACAAAGGGTCCAAGACCCCACCCCGCCCTGTTTGTTGCAGTACCACATGGCGGTGGTGTTGTCTGTGAACACCTGCACTACCTTCCCTTTGACAGAGGGAAGGAATGCCTTGAGTGCAAGCCGGATCGCCCGGAGCTCCAGAAGGTTGATATGGAGCCGGGACTCCGCCGGAGACCAGAGGCCTCTGATCTCCGCCTCTCCCATGTGACCGCCCCATCCCAGAAGGGACGCGTCCGTCACAACTGTATGCTCTGGCTGGGGAAGGGAGAGGGATCTGCCCATGACCCATTGCCGGTTCGAGAGCCACCACTGCAACTGTTTTGCAGTCCCCTCCGAGATCTGGACGTGATCGGACAGGTTGCCCTGGTGCTGCGCCCACTGGAACTTCAGGTCCCACTGCAGAGCCCGCATATGCCATCTGGCATGATTGACCAGCAGGATGCAGGAGGCCATGAGGCCCAGCAGCCTCAGGGTCATCCTTACCGAAACCCAGGATAAAGGCCGAAAGATCGGAATCATAGCCTGAATATCCCGGACTCGCCGTTCGGGAGGATAGGCCCGAAACTGCGTCGTGTCCAGAACTGCTCCGATGAAAAGGAGCTGTGGAGAAGGAATCAGATGCGACTTCGGCACATTGATGGAGAACCCCAGCGAGTGCAGGAGTTCGGCCGTAGTCTGGAGGTGGGAGACGACTGCCTGGGACGAGCCCGCCTTCAGCAGCCAGTCGTCGAGGTAGGGGAAGACTGAAACCCCTGCCCGGCGCAGATGAGCTGCGACCACCGCCATCACTTTCGTGAACACCCGAGGGGCACTGGTAAGGCCAAAGGGGAGCACGGTGAACTGAAAATGCTCGGGGCCTACCGTGAACCGAAGGTAACGCCGGTGGGCCGGCAGGACGGGGATGTGGAAATACGCGTCCTGCAAGTCCAACGCTACCAACCAGTCTCCTGGGTCGAGGGCAGTCAAGACCTGAGCTAGGGTGAGCATCTTGAACTTCTCCTTCCGGAGGAAGCGATTGACGTTCCGGAGGTCCAAGATAGGACGCATGTCCTCCTTGTCCTTTTGGGCACCAGAAAGTAGTGGGAGTAGCAACCACGCCCTACTTCTGGGGTCGGAACATGCTCGATGGCCCTCTTGGTCAAGAGGGCCGTGACTTCCTTCTGTAGAAGCACCAAGTGATCCCCTGACATGCGGTGGAATTGAGGTGGCATGGCTGGGGGTGGTCTCGAAGGGGAGGGAGTAGCCCCTTCGGACAATGTCCAAGACCCACCTGTCCGAGGTGATGGTGCGCCAGTGGGGAAGGTGATGGCGGACCCTGCCCCCTACTGGCGTGCCGTGCACCTGAAAGGAGGGACTAGGAGGGCTTGGAGGCCGCGGACGGGTTGGAGGTGGTGGCCTGACCCGCACGCTGGTTGCCCGATCCGCCACGGCGGAATCCACGTCCTCGGCCACGCGAAGACGCCTGCTGCGCGGGCCGGTGGCTGGGCTGCTGACGTGAAGGGGCGCCCTACCGTGGCCACGATAGGGGCGAAAAGCAGAAGGCAGCGGAGGGCGTGTAGCAGAAAGGCCCAGGGACTTGGCAGTAGCCCGTGAGTCCTTAAAGCGCTCCAACGCATGGTCTGCTTTGGACCCAAAAAGACCGACTCCATCAAAGGGCATGTCCATGAGAGTATTCTGGACATCCCCTGAAAAACCAGTGGTTCTCAGCCAGGCGTGGCGTCGGAGCGCCACCGTCGTTGCAATCGACCTGCCCAGCGAGTCGGCGGTGTCAAGGCCACAACGGATAGTGTATTTGGCCGCATCCTTCCTTCCGCAATGGCGCGGGAAAGCAGTGCCTGGACCTCCTCAGGGCACTGGGGCAAAACATCCGCCACCGAATCCCACAGGGAGTGGGTATATCGGCCCAAAAGACAAGCGGTGTTAACGGACCGCAAGCCAGCACTGGAGGAAAAAAACCTTTCTTCCCAAACTGATCCAGGCGTTTGGATTCCCTATCCGGAGGAGCGGTAGGGAAGGCGGTTTGGGAAGCGGAGGCTTGGACAACCAAGCTCTCAGGAGTGGGGTGGACAGAAAGAAACAGGGGGTCGCCCGGAGCGGGGCGATGGCGTCGTGACACGTTCCGATCCACAGGAGCCCCTGTGTTGGGCTTGGACCAGGCGCCCAAAAGAACGTCCGTGAGGGCGTCGTTAAACGGCAGCACAGTCTCCGCAGAGGAGGCTGCCGGCTGAAGCACCTCTGTCAAGATGTTAGGCTTGACCGTCAAAGTAGGGAGCTGGAGACGTAAGGCCCCAGCAGCCCTACGCAACACCGTACTAAGATTGGCCCCCTCCTCCGTAGCCACGGGAGGAGACAGCATGCCAGTGTCAGGAGAAGTATCCAGACCACTGGCCTCCCCTAGACTCTCTGTCCAGTCCTCATCATACTGACAGTTGCGTGTCAGAGGGTCATCAGACCCCTCCCAGTCCTCCTGGTCCTCCTCTGGTTCAAAATAAGGAGGAGGGACATTTGGGACCCAAGGTCCCATCGGCGCCGGAGCCGGCGTCGAGCGACGTCGCTCCGTGTCCATGTCCGGAGCCGGAAGGAACTGGGGGACGACGCCGCCCGGAGCCCAGGGCGGCGTCGAGAACGGCACCGGAGACATCGGCGCCGGCGGAGGTGTCGTGAGGTCGACCGGCGTCGATGGGGGTTGTGGAGCCGGGATCGAGGCCGGGGCCGAAGCCGGAGCCGGGATCGAGGCTGGAGGCCCGGGCGACGCCGGGGCCGGAGCCGCCGGCGACGCCGGAGCAACCCCATCAGGGCCCGCGGGGCCCGAAGGCGCACCGGAGGGGCCTGAAGGCCCGAAGAGGCGGGCCATGGCCGACAGGAACTCCTGTACCTTGGCCGGATCCGCCCCCGAACCCGGGAAGGGCGGGTATGACGGGGGCGACTCCACAGGCAAGTCCGGGGCCGCGGGGGCGGGGACGGTGCCGGGAGGGGCCTCAGCCGAGTCGCGAGACCGGCGAGGCGAAGTCCGAGAGCGACGATGCTTCTTGGACTTCTTGTGCCTGGACTTACCGGACGAAGAAGACTTCGACGCCGACGACCGGTGTGCACTCCGCGAGCGACCCCTGGACCTCTCACGCGACCGGGGCTTCCGCGGAGCCGAATGCCGGGCCTCGAGGAGCTTTCGAGACCGCTCTCGCAAAGCTTTCGGGTTGAGGGACTGGCATTCGGGACAAGACTCGGTGTCGTGGCCTCGGCCGAGGCAGAAGAGACACTCCCAATGCGGGTCGGTGACGGACATCATCCGCGCACAGGCGCCGCATCGCTTGAAGCCGGGCATCCCTACGACACCTTAAAGATGGAAAAAACAGTGAAAAAATCACCAAAAAGTATGGTCAAAAATTGACCAGGGCACTGCTCTTCCCGGATCTGCGCTTACTGGCGCGGAAAAAGAAGAACTGACGTCAGCGCGCAGGGGCGGCGCCTAAGTACTGCCCGCGACGTCATCCCGGCGATCACAACGCCGACGACGGACGCGGAGCCGCACGACGCCGCCTACCGACAGCGCAAGGGTACTGCTACGCAAAACTTTCCGGATCCAGCCTGACGCCTGGGGATATTCTAAGGTAAGGAATCTATCACTAACGTGTCTCTTTCAGATAATTATATATTTCCATGAGTGAGTACACTACATGCATTACTGATAATGCCAAAACCAGGGGAATCAATCTGCACAAAATTCAACATTAGTTTTTTCTGTTGTCTTCCTTCACTTTTAGGGGAAACTACTGTTCTTTCTGAATGAGGCTTGCTGGAAGCTGCCTAATGTTTACAGACTGTACCGCTTACGAGAATTGTGTAACACACAAACTTTCAGAGGAGGCTCATAGGTCTTGACCTGCTAAAAATAGATCCAGTGTACCATTTTGACACCATTGTTTGATTCTCATATCTGTAGTCATTTGGAAATAGACCTGGGATAGTGCATGCTAAAGGATGGACCAGCCGACCTCAGACCTCACAAGAACGTTACAATCTCCTCAACAAAAAAAATCTAATTTCTTTCCAAGGGTGTAATGGTTACAAAAGTATGCCATTTGTGCCATATTTCTATTCCCTTATTAAGGCAACTAAATCATGACTTTTGTGGTCATTCACGTATATTATTTTAAAGCCAATACTACCAGGGTTCCGGTCGACGACATGGATTACATTTGTTTTATCATTTGTCATACTTAGTCGTTGCTTTACACAGAAGCATGTTGCCCTCCTAAATTCAGCAAGAGCCTCTGTAGATATTACTGCTTGGTTCTGGTCATGAAGCCGCTTTATCTGGGGTTGTCCAGTATGACACATTGGCATTGCTTTTTGTTTATATTTTAGCAGCGCAGCTGAAGCAGGGAATGTTGTAGGTGTGCATTTGTGCGCACTCCGTTATGACGGCAGCAGCAGCATATATTTAAGAATGCAAACAAGGCAAAACGCAGAGAAACAATATATTGTGGGGGCAATTACACAAACAACAGCCTCCAGAATCAAGACATCTCATTGGACACTAGTAAACCACTTCCTACTAAAAGTGCATTTAGGCTAACCGTGGCATAATAACATATTGATCCTTTTACAGATTAGATATGAAGCACTGTCAGTATTGGCATAAAAGTGTAGTGCATAATTCAGAAATAAATTGTGGTGTGAGGGATTACTTCAGTGCTTACTGATGGTAGAATGTGCCATATACAAATATCTGTACTTTGATAAAACAGCATTCAGCTTTTCAAGACAAAGGCTTCCGAACACTTAAGCAACTGGAAACGTTTATAGCCAAGAGAAACTGAGTCTTAGAACTGTCCTAAGTATACATGGAGCTTTGCAGCTCGTAAAACACTCCTTTATTCTTTAGCCCAATATACAGTGGCTAAATAGGGGGGCCCCCCTGCAAAGTACATGGACGGGCCCTCCCTCCCACCAGACCCAGTCAGGAGTTCTCAGGCCAGGGGCCCGCCATCCATGCATAGTGCCAGAGGGGGGACCCCTGGAGCTCGGCCCCCTCCCCTGCACCGCAGGGGGTGAAGGGGCTAATGTTACACCACTGCCAATATAACATTCAAAATAAAGGGCTCTTCCGGCATTGGCCTATTGTTTAGTACACCCCAAGAAACATAATCATGATACCTTCAGTGTAAAATCAATCCACAGGATAAATGACAAACAAGCATTGGCATAGCCAATAGGTCTCGCCTTTGGGACCTTATAAGTATTTAGTTATGCAGCACAATATCCTTGGTGCAACAACCAACTGTTGCATGGCTAAACATGGCGCGACCTATTGGCTATGCCAATGCTTGTTAACAATGCCCTTGCTGAAAGGCTACAAAGCAGTGCCCACTAGAAGTTAGCAGTTGGAGTACATAGGTTTGCATGTGAGAACTTAAATGTGATATTCCAGGCAATAAAGTGAAAGGTGACAATCATTAGTAAAATAAATGCATAAACCATTTCTATTACCTGTATAGTTGCTAAATCTCAGCCAAGCTGAATACTAGTCAGGAGGGTGCATAGTGGATTGATACCCCAATCTTGTACATACAAACACACATTCATGAGGTTATGGCTTACTGGTTGGAGGCAATTAAAACTTGCACTGCTGACTAGGTTTAAGTGCATTGGCAAGGAAGTGAAATTATTTGTGGATAATGAATTTGGGACTTTCAGTTACAGAAGTATGTTGAAGTGTAACATCTAATTTCGAATATATTGTTAAACATGAAAAGGGGGAAATAAATATGTGTTCTGAAATGGCAGTTCCCTCTTTTATTGACAGGGAATATGTAGACTTCATTAAAAGCATGTTTTAGTACGAGGCTGGGTTTGCAAATATATGGTGAATAAATATTTGTAAATTTGTTAATGAATGGTTACCTAATAAGCTGTTAGTTTTTGATCAAACGCTTTACACTATAAACTAAAATGGACGCTGTATATAACGGGAGGGCTCATAGTGACAAAATTACCCACAGCATCCTTTGCCGTCACGGTAGGAGGCCAACAGGAATGCATGCTTGACAAGAGAAGGCGATCCATGGACACATCAGAGTAGGAAAAGTCACAATCAATGACTTATAAGTTCTATTTGCCCAACAGAGGCTACCATTAAGAAAAACACTACCCTTTGCAAATAGTGTAACACCACACTCTTAACACCCTTCACAAGCATCTCCGTGTTTGAACACACACAGCCAATCACTCGGTCTTCAATTGCCATTAACACAATACTGTTTGTAAACCTTCCTAGCATGAAAATTATTCTCAAACACTTCAAAGTCTGCAAAAACTGCATTCAACCATTTCACTGTCAGCAAACACCCACAAGAAGCATGCTGCGTTCAACTAACCCCAAACCCTTTGGTGCCTGTAAATGACCCACCATCTAAATCCAGAGTGCTAATACCGCACTGCCCCTCCAAACAAAACAAGGCGTGTGTTCAAGGTACAGAAGAAAAACACCGTCCGCGCCTCCAGCGAATGAAGGGATAGAGGAGGGCGTGAAGATGGAAGAGACAACAGAAAAACCCAAGGGGCAGAGGAAGGAAGGAAGCAAGGGAAAGAAGAGCACTGAGAAAGATAGAGAAAGGGGCGGGGCTACAGCGGGAGCAAAAATAGAGAAAAGGCTGGCGCTTTGGGGGCGAGGCCAACAACCAACCCAAAGAACGAAGCTGCTGCTCTGCGACTGCGCGAGCAAAAAGGAGACGGAGAAGGCGGAGCGAGTGAATGGCCGGGACGTGTGGGCGAGGAGAGAGAGGGAGGTGAGGTAGGGTGGGGGAGGGTAAGCTGTTTTGAAGCACTCGTGCTTGCGGGAGCGAGGAGCGGCGCGCGCTGCCATGTTAATTGAAAACAAATGGTCGGCGTGCCGCTGCTCGCTCCCGCAAGGTGGATGCCACCACAAGCACGAGTGTGCTTGAAAAGGAGCTGACCAATTTCTAAAGGTCATCTCCTAGAGCATCGCATGCGCGCTGCCTAGGCGAGACCTAAAAAGAGAGGACCAAATCTCGTTTCTCGAAACACGGTGTGACCTCTGTTGTCAATATCCATACCAACACAAGAAGATCAGTTTTCAGTCGCCCTTGAGAAGTTTCGTGATAGGAAATGCTGGTAGCAAGAAAGCACATGTGGGATTCTAGTCTGGAGATCATAGCAGCATGGCAATATTGGGCTGATCAATCCAGATGGACTAAGAAATCATCCTAGGCCCAAGTGTTTTGTAAAAAAGTGACGCCCTACACAATTCTTTACAATGTGAGAAAGGGGAAATTGTTATTTTCGGTTCCACTGGAAGATAAAGTTGTGCATGTGTTAATGGTTTGGTCCACAGCACCAACAACAAGAAGGATCAAAAGGGAGAACAAGCATTTGCAATGCAATCGGTCTCGCCTTTGGGACCTTATATGTATTTAGCTATGCAGCACATTAGCCTGGGTGCTGAAACATCTACTGTTCTTTAATATGGAGGGAAAGTAAGCACCAAACTACGTGACACGCCAGGTATGGGAACACATGGAGAGAAATATTGCCTTTCAGCGGGAAATGGTATAGTCCAAAGCTCTGTTTTTAATATAAAATCAGGGCCTTCGGTGGTCATATCACTGAAAATACAAGATTTGAAAAAAATATTATTGTCTACGGGTGCTCGTGGAAGACAATTTCTATGGACTGGAATCTAGAGAATGCTAAAGTGATTCTGGTATTTTACTGACCTCGGCTGGCCGTTTTCTATCAAGAAAGCTAAATAGAGGCAGTTGCCAGAAAAATTTTAAAAAGAAAGTCCCTCAGCAGAAAGCAATTCTGGTATTTTACTGACCTCTACTGGTTGTTTTCTATCAAGACAGTTAAATAGAGGCAGTTGAACAGAAAAAAAGTCCCTAAGCGGAAGCAGGTAAGTCCTAGGGCTGATGCACAAGTTACTACTTGTGTAACGATATATCTGTAAGAGACATTAGTTAGTGATAGATTCCTTACCTTAGAATATCCCCAGGCGTCAGACTGAATCCGGAAAGTTTTTCGTCAGCAGTACCCCTGCGCGTCGGTAGGTGGCGTCGTGAGGCTCCGCATTCGTCGCTGGCGTCGTAGGCGCCGAGATGACGTCACGGAGACTACTTAGGCGCCACCCATGCGCGCTGACGTCAGTTCTTTCTTTTTCCGCGCCAGCAAGCGCAGATCCGGTTAAGAGCACGTACCCTAGTCATTTTTTGACTAATTTCTTTTTGGGACTTTGTCCTACTTCTTTTGAGTCTTGACTCCTGGTGCCACGTACGGATGCCTCAGTTTCAATCTTGCGGGGCCTGCCGCCGTCCGATGTCGGTGGCTGCCCCCGTAGCGTCTGTTTCTACTGTCTGGAGCGCGACCATGACTTCCGGTCATGTTCCGACTGTCTGGCCATGGCTCCGAAGGCTTTGCGGGAGCGGTTTCGAAAGCTGCTGGAGGCCCGACAGTCGTCACCGCGCCGTTCGACGCCCAGGGGTCGGTCGAGGGACCGACCGCGGAGCCATCATCATCGCTCCTCTGGGTCCGCGTCTTCGCCCTCGGAATCGGGTAAGAGACTTCACAAGTACCAGTCGAAGAAGCGCGTACGCTCTCCGACCTCCCCCCCGTCGGTCTCCGGACGTGGACGAGGGGGCCAGGGGTCCTTCCCCCACGGCTCCGTTGGAGCCTGTGAGTCCCGCCGTCTACCCGCCCTACCGGGTCCGTCGGAGGCTCCGGCCCAGGTGCAAGAGTTTCTTGCCGCCATGGGCTGCCTTTTCAGGGATAGGGCTCCCGCCGGTGCGCCTTCGGGCCCCGCGGTCCCTATTGAGGGCCCTTGCTTGCCACCGGCTCCGCCGCTGGCGCCGCCGGCGGCCCCGGCACCGCAAGGTCCTCTGCCGGCGGCTCCGGCCCCGGCGCCACAAAGTCCTCTGCCGGCGGCTTCGGCCCCGGCGTCGCAAGGTCCTTTGCCGGCGGCTCCGGCCCCGGCGCCGCAAGGTCCTTCGCCGGCGCCTCCGGCCCTGGCACCCCTTGCGGCTCCATTCCCGGCGCCGCACTGAGTTCCGTCGTCCCACCTCCTACTTGGGACATGGAGCCAGATGAGCGCCGACCGGTGCCATTCCTGGCGCCGTTCCCGGCGCCGTTCTTGGCGCCGTTCGAGCAGAAGACTCAGAGGATGCAGGTGGCCTTGGCCTCTCCTCTGCGCCTGGGTTTGTGTCTCCTCCCACTGTCATGGAGGAAGGCGCCACATACACTGTGGTGCTCCGTAGAGCAGCTCGGGCTCTTGGCCTTACCCTGCCTACTGTTACCCTCAAACCTAACCTCCTTACTGCTGTGCTTCAGCCGGCGGCAAGTTCTGTGGAACCTCTGCTTCCGTTCAATGAGGCCTTAACGGATGTTTTAATGGGTACCTGGTCTAGGCCAGCCACAGGGGTCCCTGTGGATAAAAATGTGGCCACACGTCACCGCCCGGCACCGCATACACATATAAGTATATACTAAAGTATATACAAGAGGTCTCGAATGCTCGACCTAAAAATGACACCAGGATGAGAGGCAACCAAAGAAAGAAAGAAATATGTCATGATGGCGCTGAGTCGCCAGATCAACACTGTCTTATCATCCTGTTTCCACACACTACGCCTGCTCTGAAAGATCTTCAAGTAGATCCCCACCGATTCCAGAAAGACGGTCACCCACGCACTCATCAGCAGCAGAATCGACTACGACAATGCACTCTACGCCGGCATCACCCAGAAACTCTTCAAGAAACTGGTGAACATTCAGCCAGACTTATCCTCAACAACCCCTGCCGCAGCCACATCACCAGCCACTAGAGAGACCTCCACTGGCTCCCAGTCAACAAAAGATTCACCTGGGGGGCGTGGCTTAGCCGGCTGCAAGATGGCCGCACCTTGAGTGGGCTCTGCCGGCCAAGCCGTTAAATCCGCCAAGATCCTGCGGACTTCGGTGGAGCTGCCTCTCTGCTCCACGCCATCCTGCGTCTCTTCACCCGGGGGCATCGTCTGATCCCCCGCTGGGCGCCCGCCATCGACGCTGCACCGGGTTCTGCCGCTGGCTCGGAGCGCGGGTGCTGGGCCCCCCTGACGGCGTGCGGCTGCGCCGGGTCGCGGCGTGGCTGCGGGCCTGCCTGCATCAGCCCGGTGGAGCCAGACCCCCCGACGAGGCCTGCCTGCCTCCCAGCCGTCTCCTATTCCCGGTGAGTCGTGCCGCTGCTGGGGTGCTTTGCGGCAGGGTAGGGGGCGCGCGCGCCGTACCGCGGGGCCTAGGCCTTTCCTCCCACTGTCTTGGGCCACCTGGTGCCGCACGGGCCCATCGCCTCTCACTACCTTACTTGGGCCCCGCGACGTGGGCGGCGCGCTCCCCGCGCTTCCTCGCTACATTCACCCCTGCGAGCGCGGACCTGCTGCAGCGCTCCTGCTACTCCGCCGCAACGGCTAGGATCTACGCGGCGGCCTCCTACCTGCCATGAAGTGAGAGGCCCACCATTGCTGCCCTGCACGCCAGGATCTTCGCACTGGCACCCATCTGCATCTGCGGCCTGCCGACCTACTTCGCGGCCCTACTCGCTTGCCACTGCGCATGGTTGTGCCCTCCGGCCCTCTTCGGCTCCTTCCTCAGCGGAGGCCGCGCCTGCTGCTCCGGCGCAGGCCTCCGTGGTGGCCCTATCCTTTGTTGGCCTGCAAATAGTGACTGCCTATCCTTTCACTTCACCCCTCTGCCTCCTGGCTCACTCGGCCTCCCCTGCCCGGCGCCCCTGCCGGTGCCTGCTGCTGGCCTTCGGAATATGACCCCACTTGGGCGGCCTTGAATATCACCGCCACCTATCCGGATCTGCTCGGCCGCCGGGGGGCCCTGGATGGTCGCTGCTTTCCCGTGCCGGCCCTGCCTCGCGGCCCTGCGACGCCGGCCGGCACCTTACCTGCGGCGGCCTCTCTCTTGGGACCTGCACCTGCCGCACCTCCAGTGCACTACACACGGCCTCAGCTCTTCACACTGCCTCTTGCCCCTCCTTGAGCCGCCTCCCCGCCTTTCTTGACCCTTGGCAGCTTGGGTGGTGCGCCTGTGCGGGGCCGGCGGTCCAACCATGGGGAAGGCCGACCCCAAGCAACCTAAACTGGCCTTCGATCAGCGCAGGCAAACAAGACAGGATGGGGCGGCCATGGACAAAGGGCGAGCCTGCTGCCCAGACTGAAGCTAGTCCAACCAGAGAGGACGATTTAAAGGCCATCATGTTAGACGTGATAGCCAACGTCACTGGCATCGCCACCCAGCTCGACCAACTGTCAGCCCGACTGGACACTGTCAAAGCCCGGGTTGACTCACACGATGCACAGCTGACTCACGTGGAAGCGAGAGTCTCAGACATTGAAGATGCTGCGACACGAGATCATCACAAACTACTCCAAATGGACAAAGTTCTTGAGCTGATAAAGAACAAGAACGAGGATTTGGAGGCGCGCTCCCGTAGGAGCAACCTCCGCATCACGGGCGTGCGCGAATCCTCCAACATCTCTAAAGCACAAGTTACTAACTTGTGTAACGATATATCTGTAAGAGACAGTAGTTAGTGACAGATTCCTTCCCTTAGAATATCCCCAGGCGTCAGACTGGATCCGGAAAGTTTTTGCGTAGCAGTACCCTTGCGCGTCGGTAGGCGGCGTCGTGCGGCTCCGCGTCCGTCGTCGGCGTCGTGATCGCCGGGATGACGTTGCGGGCAGTACTTAGACGCCGCCCCTGCGCGCTGACGTCAGTTCTGTACACGACTTTCCGCGCCAGGAACGCAGAGCCATGCAAGAAGCTGACATAGGTGTCTGAAAAATACTAGGGCCCTGAAAGGGATGTCCTTAACCCTAGAAATCAGTTCGCAGAACGGGGAGGATGGGTGGGGCGGTTAGGAATCTGTCACTAACTACTGTTTCTTACAGATATATCGTTACACAAGTTAGTAACTTGTGCATCTGAAAGAGACACGTTAGTGACAGATTCCTTACCTTAGAATAGATACCCCAGCAATACCAACCCCGGTGGTGGGTCTGCGAACAAAGATCAGACAAGGAAGTCCCGGAGGACAGAACGGCCATAGAAGCCGTCCCTCCGGACCTGACTGTCAAGGCAGTAATGCTTTGTAAACGTGTGCAGCGAGGCCCACGTAGCTGCCTGACAGATATCCTGCAGCGGAACACCGCGGCCCAAAGCTGTGGTAGCAGCCGTTGCCCTGGTGGAATGGGCACGCAGCCCAACAGGAGGCTCCTTCTTAGCCAAAGAATAGCAGGCTTTGATACCCAAGGTTACCCAGCGGGAGATGGTTCTCTTGTGCACCGCCCGACCTTTTTTGGCGCCCACGTAGCCAACAAAGAGCTGGTCATCCACCCGGAAGTGTTGTGTGCGGTTGATATAAAAGGAAAGCGCACGTTTTGGGTCCAGACGGTGGAGCCTCTCTTCCTCTCTGGAAGGATGCGGAAAGAAGGTGGGCAAAGTGATGGTCTGCCCAATGTGGAAGGCAGTAACCACCTTTGGCAAGAAGGACGGACGCGTCCTAAGAACAACCTTGTCTGGATGGACAGACAGAAAGGGAGGTTTGCATGATAGAGCCTGGAGCTCACTCACCCGCCGAGCGGAGGTGATGGCCACCAGAAAGGCTGTCTTCAGAGTGAGAAGACAAAGAGGACAGTTATGTAGAGGCTCAAAGGGAGCGCACATGAGAAAGGTAAGAACCAAGTTCAAGTCCCACTGAGGCATCACAAACGGAACAGGAGGGAAGAGGTGTGTAATGCCTTTAAGGAATCTGTTAACAACAGGGGACTTGAAAAGGGAGGGCTGATCAGGAAGCCTGAGGAAGGCCGAGATGGCACAAAGATAGCCCTTGATGGTACCCAGGGCAGAACCCTGTTGGGCCAGTGAAAGAAGGAACAGAAGAACCTCAGAAAGAGGGGCGGAGAGGGGATTCACAGCCTTTGCTGTGCACCATGCCACAAACTTGTTCCACCTGCAGGCGTATACCACCTTAGTGGAGGGACGCCTGGCTGCCAGAATCACATCACAAACTTCGGGAGGCAAGTCGAAAGGAATCAACTGCCGCCGCTCAATCTCCACGCAAGCAGGTGGACAGGTTCGGGTGGAGGACCGTCCCCTGCTGCTGCGACAGAAGATCCTCCCGAAGAGGCAGACGGATCGGGGGATCGACGCTCATACTGAGTAGCTCGGGATACCAAACTCTTCGAGCCCAGTCCGGAGCCACAAGGATGACTTGGGCCCGGTCGCGCCGAATCTTCTTCAACACTCTGGGTAGAAGTGGTATAGGCGGAAAGTCGTACAACAGACCGCAACTCCACTCGCGACGAAAAGCGTCGCCGAGCGAGTGCCGCCTTGGAAATTCCAACGCGCAGAACTGATGACATTGCGCGTTCTCTTCGGTGGCGAATAGATCTAACCAAGGCTCTCCCCACTGCAGAAAGAGACCTTGCGCCACTTCCGAGTGAAGACGCCATTCGTGATCCATCATGCACCTGCGGCTGAGTTCGTCCGCCCTGGCGTTCAGGGAACCTGCCAGGTGTTGAACCATCAGGAACATGCCCTGATGTTCCAGCCATGTCCAGAGGCGCAGAGCTTCCTGACAGAGGGTCCACGACCCCACCCCGCCTTGTTTGTTGCAGTACCACATGGCGGTGGTGTTGTCTGTGAACACCTGCACTACCTTCCCTTTGACAGAGGGAAGGAATGCCTTGAGTGCAAGTCTGATCGCCCGGAGCTCCAGAAGGTTGATATGAAGCCGGGACTCCGCCGGAGACCAGAGGCCTCTGATCTCCGCCTCTCCCATGTGACCGCCCCATCCCAGAAGGGACGCGTCCGTCACAACTGTGTGCTCTGGCTGGGGGAGGGAGAGTGATCTGCCCATGACCCATTGCCGGTTCGAGAGCCACCACTGCAACTGTTTTGCAGCCCCCTCCGAGATCTGGACGTGATCGGACAGGTTGCCCTGGTGCTGCGCCCACTGGAACTTCAGGTCCCACTGCAGAGCCCGCATATGCCATCTGGCATGATCGACCAGCAGGATGCAGGAGGCCATGAGGCCCAGCAGCCTCAGGGTCATCCGTACCGAAACCCAGGATAAAGGCTGAAAGATCGGAATCATAGCCTGAATATCCCGGACTCGCCGTTCGGGAGGATAGGCCCGAAACTGCGTCGTGTCCAGAACTGCTCCGATGAAAAGGAGCTGTGGAGAAGGAATCAGATGCGACTTCGGCACATTGATGGAGAACCCCAGCGAGTGCAGGAGTTCGGCCGTAGTCTGGAGGTGGGAGACGACTGCCTGGGACGAGCCCGCCTTCAGCAGCCAGTCGTCAAGGTAGGGGAAGACTGGAACCCCTGCCCGGCGCAGATGAGCTGCGACCACCGCCATCACTTTCGTGAACACCCGAGGGGCACTTGTAAGGCCAAAGGGGAGCACGGTGAACTGAAAATGCTCGAGGCCTACCGTAAACCGTAGGTAACGCCGGTGGGCCGGCAGGACGAGGATGTGGAAATAAGCGTCCTGCAAGTCCAACGCTACCAACCAGTCTAAAGGGTCGAGGGCAGTCAAGACCTGAGCTAGGGTGAGCATCTTGAACTTCTCCTTCCGGAGGAAGCGATTGACGTTCCGGAGGTCCAAGATAGGACGCATGTCCTCCTTGTCCTTTTTGGGCACCAGAAAGTAGTGGGAGTAGCAACCACGTCCTACTTCTGGGGTCGGAACATGCTCGATGGCCCTCTTGGCCAAGAGGGCCGTGACTTCCTTCTGCAGAAGCACCAAGTGATCCCCTGACATGCAGTGGAATTGAGGTGGCATGGCTGGGGGGGTGGTCTCGAAGGGGAGGGAGTAGCCCCTTCGGACAATGTCCAAGACCCACCTGTCCGAGGTGATGGGACGCCAGTGGTGAAGGTGATGGCGGATCTGCCCCCTACTGGCGTGCTGTGCACCGGAAAGGAGGGACTAGGTGGGCTTGGAGGCCGCGGACGGGTTGGAGGTGGTGGCCTGACCCGCACGCTGGTTGCCCGAACCGCCACGGCGGTATCCACGTCCTCGGCCACGCGAAGACGCTTGCTGCGCGGGCCGGTGGCTGGGCAGCTGACGTGATTCGGCGCCCCTTCCGTGGCCACGAAAGGGGCGAAAAGCAGAGGTTAGCGGAGGGCGCACAACAGAAAGGCCCAGGGCCTTGGCAGTAGCCCGTGAGTCCTTAAAACGCTCCAGCGCATGGTCTGCTTTGGAACCAAAAAGACCGACTCCATCAAAGGGCATGTCCATGAGTGTATTCTGGACATCACCCGAGAAACCAGTTGTTCTCAGCCAGGCGTGGCGACGTAGCGCCACCGTCGTTGCAAGCGATCTGCCCAGCGAGTCGGCGGTATCAAGGCCACAACGTATGGTGTATTTAGCCGCATCTCTTCCTTCCGCAATGGCGCGGGTAAGCAGTCTCTGGACCTCCTCAGAACACTGTGGCAAAACAGCCACCACCGAATCCCATAGGGAGTGGGTATATCGGCCCAAAAGGCAAGCGGTGTTGACGGACCGCAAGCCAGCACTGGAGGAAGAAAAAGCCTTCTTCCCAAATTGGTCCAGGCGTTTCGATTCCCTATCCGGAGGGGCGATAGGGAAGGCGGTTTGGGAGGCAGAGGCTTGGACAACCAAGCTCTCGGGGGTGGGATGTTGGGAGAGAAACAAGGGGTCGCCCGGAGCAGGGCGATGGCGTCGGGCCACGTTCCTATCCACAGGAGCCCCTGTGGTGGGCTTGGACCAGGCGCCCAAAAGAAAGTCAGTCAGTGCATCATTAAACAGCAGCACAGTCTCCGTGGAGGAAGCTGCCGGCTGAAGCACTTCCGTCAGGAGATTAGTCCTGACAGCCACAGTAGGCAATTGGAGGTGCAAGGCTCCAGCTGCTCTACGCAACACCGTTGCGAAATTAGCTCCCTCCTCCGTAGCCATGGGAGGAGACAGCATGCCAGTGTCAGGGGAAGTGTCTAGACCACTGGCATCCCCAAGTTCCTCAGCCCAGTCCTGATCATACTCACACTGTTGTGTGAGAGGGTCTTCCGACCCCTCCCAGTTCTCCTGGTCCTCCTCTGGTTCAAAATATGGAGGAGGAGGGACATTTGGGACCCAAGGTCTCATCGGCGCCGGAGCCGGCGTCGAGCGACGTCGGTCCGGCTCCATGTCCGGAGCCGGAGAGAACCGGGGAACGACGCCGTCCGGAGCCCCGGACGGCGTCAGGAACGGCACCGGGGACATCGGCGTCGGCGGAGGCGTGGTTAGGTCAACCGGCGTCGATGGGGGTTGCGGTACCACCGGAGCCGGGATCAAGGCCGGGGCCGGAGCCGAGGCCGGGATGAAGGCTGGCGGGACAGGCGACGCCGGGACCGGAGTCGGCGGTGACGCCGGAGCAACCCCATCAGGGCCCGCGGGGCCCGAAGGCGCACCGGAGGGACCTTGAGGCCCGAAGAGGCGGGCCATGGCCGACAGGAATTCCTGTATTTCGGCCGGAGTCGCCCCCGAACCCGGAAAGGACGGGTAATGCGGGGGCGGCTCCACAGGCACGTCCGGGGCCGCGGGGACGGTGTCGACAGGGGCCTCAGCCGAAACGCAAGACCGGCGAGGAGAAGTCTTAGAGCGATGATGCTTCTTAGACTTTTTGTGCTTCGACTTACCCGAGGAGCGCGAAGACTTGGACTCCGACGAACGGCGGGGGCTCTGCGACCGGCCCCTCGACCTCTCACGGGACCGGGGCTTGGTGCGGCGCGGAGCCTACTGTCGGACCTCGAGTAGCTTTCGAGACCGCTATCGCAAAGCCTTCGGGTGAAGTTTCCGGCAGTCAGGACACGACTTCGTGTCGTGGTCTCGGCCGAGACAGTAGAGACACTCTAGATGCGGGTCTGTGATCGACATCATTCGACCACAGGCGTCGCATGGCTTGAAGCCGGGCATCCCTACGACACCTAGGAGTCGATGAAGTCTCGAAAAGAAACAGTGAAAAATTCACCCAAAATTTAGTCAAAAATTGACTAGGGCACTGCTCTTCCCGGATCTGCGCTTGCTGGCGCGGAAAAAGAAGAACTGACGTCAGCGCGCAGGGGCGGCGTCTAAGTACTGCCCGCGACGTCATCCCGGCGATCACGACGACGGACGCGGAGCCGCACGACGCCGCCTACCGACGCGCAAGGGTACTGCTACGCAAAAACTTTCCGGATCCAGCCTGACGCCTGGGGATATTCTAAGGTAAGGAATCTGTCACTAACGTGTCTCTTTCAGATATGGAAGATTTCGTCGAGCAACTCATTCGGGACCTATTTGGCGATGTTCTTTCCTCTGTTTTCATCGTTGAGCGTGCTCACCGCTCCCTGGGTCCTCAGCCCGCTCCTGGCCTGCCTGCTCGCCCAATAATTGCCAAACTGCTGAATTTCAGGGACCGGGATGCTGTTCTCCGTGCGGCCAGGGAGAAGGGAGACATTCGACATCAGGGGAACTCCCTCGCCTTCTTTCCGGATTACACAGTGGCGGTGCAGGCTGCCCGCCGCGAGTTCCTCCCGGCCAAGCGGCTGCTCCAGAAGCATGACGTCTCTTACTCCTTGGCATACCCTGCAAAGCTGCGAGTCAAACAAGGCTTCCAAGTGCATGTCTTCACGGAGCCTAAGGCGGCACTGGCCTACGTGAAAAAACTAGACAAGCCGCAACGCTCTTCACCATCCAGTTCCCAGGCAATTTGAGTGACAATGACTGACTTTTTCTTCTCCCACTGTGGTTTTGCTGTTTGTGCTTTCTGGCATAATGATTCCCACCCTGGCTAGATTATCACCTGCTCTGGTGGCCGCCCCTGCTCCCATTCTCATTTACTGCTTTCATGCTCGCTGGTCCCTGGCCTAGGGCCTCTCGTTAGTTGTGGAGCCACTCACGGTTCCCGAAGTAATGGCTTCCCCCCCACCTCTCTCCTCACCCACTTCATACTGGCCCGCACTCCTGACTACCTCATACTCCCTTTGCTTCCATGCAACGCGCCCCGACCAAGGGGGCGCCCCGCTGTCTTTCTTTGTTTGTAATCGATTTCCGCAATAATTCACGGCTTGGCCACCCTGTCCTTGTGGCAGGGGTATACGCCGGGCGGAACCATGCCTCCACGGTATAATTCCCTTCCTTGACTCTGATCTTCCCCTTCCTAGTTGGGGCTTCCTTGGGCAGGTGGGGTTGGTTTCGCAACCTAATTGGGGGGTTGGTGTGGGTGGTGGGGGGGGAGGGTTCATTGGGCTTGTTGCCTCCATCCCGAGGCCTGTTGTTTGTTTTGTTTCATGACTTTTTCTGTAACCTGTCATCTGCTACATCGACTTCTGCACTGCACATCCCTTTCCAATCGCATCTGGCTCCCATTTCACATCCGTCCCCATCTGTCACTCACTTTCATGGCACAGCGGGATGACGGACACCACACTCTGGACTTGGAACGTCCGCGGTCTCAATGACCATCGTAAGGCCCGCTTGGTACATGCCCACCTCATCCGACACAAGGTAGACATTTGCTTCCTTCAGGAGACCCACCTGCTGCCCGCCTCTTCCTCCAGGCTCCTCTCTAGACATTGGGGCAAAATTCACTCCTCCTTCTACTCCTGCTACTCTCGTGGAGTATCCATCCTAATGCGCAGAGGGCTTCCCTGGCATACATCTCAGGTCATTGCGGACCCTGGGGGGCGCTTTGTCATCCTTCGCGGCACTCTCCTGGCCCAACCCCTGATCCTTGCAGCGATATATGGTCCCAACTCCGATGACCCTGACTTCTTTGCGCAAGTATGGCAACACATTTCTTCCCTGGGCCCTGCCGCGCTGCTTTGGGGGGGTGATTTTAACATTACACCTTCAGCCACCCTTGATCGCTCTGGGTACCATGCTCTACACCCGCGCGCTACCTCTCTTCTGCACTCCATACTAAACGACAACTCGCTGCACGGCGGCACACCCGCCCGGAGGCACGCGAAGGCACGTGCGTGACGGGCTCTCGGGGCTGTTGGTCCCGTCTGGACCTCTGGATCACCACTCAGGACGCCTTTGCTTGGGTCACCTCCATAGAGCACATGGCGCGTACCCTTTCTGACCACGCTCCCGTCCGCCTCAGTATGCATCCCCCGCATTCTCCACGGCGCATGTTTGCTTGGCGGCTGCCCCCCAATGCGCTCCGGAATTCGGTGTTCTGCGACGAGATCCAAACCGCAATCACGAACTATTTTGACCTTAACGCCGGCTCCGTCGACTCCCCTTCCACACTTTGGGAAGGTTTCAAGGTGGTGATTCGGGGCGAATGCATCTCCAAGCAGTCTGGCGTACTGCGCTCTATTTGTGGTGCTCTTGAACGGTTGAAGGGGGAGATCAAGGCTCTGGACTCTTTGCATTCTCTTGGCCCTAGCCCTGACACCCTTGCGCAGCTCAGGGGTAAACTTACTGATTTTAATGATGAGGCCAATAGGGAACTCTCTTTTCTGGGCAGGGAGGCGAGGGCGCGCCGCTTCGGTGAGGGGGATCGCCCGGGCAAGACTCTAGCCAATCTTCTACGACAGCCTCATGCTGCCTCTTATATCACAGCGCTTCAGGACGGTGGCCCGGAAAGAACAACCTCTCCCGAGGAGGTGGTGGCTAGATTCACCGACTTCTACTCTCAACTCTACACCGCTGGGGTTGCACCCTCGCGCGACATCCTCGATCAATACTTCGATACTCTTCAGCTCCTCTGGCTGGGCAACAGCCACCGGGAATACCTCGACAAACCTTTTTCTAAGGAGGAGATCCTGGCGGCTATCAATAGTCTGCCAGGCGACAAGGCTCCGGGCTCCGACGGCTTACCAGCGTCCTTTTACAAAGCTTTTGCGCCCCTTCTAGTCCGGCACCTTGCCGCCATGTACAACGACTCCTTTGAGTGTGGCAACTTCCCTCCTTCGCTCAGCGAGGCCCTGTTAACGCTTCTCTTGAAGCCGGACAAGTCCCCCGAGCTCCGTGACTCTTACCGCCCTCTGTCTCTCATCAACACCAATAACGAGATTTTCGCCAAGTTGTTGGCCTCCCGCCTTCTCCCTCTCATGCCCCTGATAGCTCGCCCAGACCAGTCCGGTTTCATCCCCGGCCGCGCCACGTCGCACAATCTCCGGACTATATTTGCCGTCCTCCATCAAATTAGCCCCGCACTCCCAGCCGTGTCGGCCCTCTTGGACGCCACCAAAGCTTTCGATACTCTTGAGTGGCCTTTCCTCTTCTACCTTCTCCCTCGCTTAGGCTTCAGCCCGGTTTTTCTGCGCAAAGTCCATCTTCTTTACACTCTCCCCACAGCTCGCCTTTGGATCAACGGTCAGATCACGGAGCCCATCCCCGTTGCTAGGGGCACGAGGCAGGGGTGCCCACTTTCACCCATGCTCTTCGCTGTTGCTATGGAGCCCCTCGCCGCCAGGCTCCGGCAGCATCACACCCAGAGGGGTCTCAGCTTTGCGGCTCGAGCCTTGGTCGTCTCTATGTATGCGGACGATGTCACTCTCTATGTCCGCAATCCCCAGGAGAATCTCGGCCCCATGGTCCGCGAGGTGGTGCGCTTCGGGGGTTTATCTGGCATCCAAGTCAACTGGGGTAAGTCCATTCTTTTTCCTCTGACGCCACTGTCCCCTTCACTCCGGATTATCCGTTTGTATTGGCGTCGGGACCCACTAGATATCTGGGCATCTGGCTCAGCAGGGACGTGGACGAACTCTGGAGGGCGAATTTCGGCCATGCGGTGGACTGGCTGGAGTCTAAGATTCACCTCTGGCGACGACTGCCTTTGTCCCTGGCGGGGCGCATAGCCATCGCCAACATGGTGGTGCTTCCGAAGTTTCTGTACCTATTCTTGAACATCCCCATCCCACTCACGGCTCACTTTTTTCACAAACTCCGCTCCCTTATAATCACTCTTGTGTGGGCCGGGCGTCAGTCTAGAATCGCATATAACATTATCACACTTCCTTTATCACGTGGCGGACTGGGCGCCCCAGACTTCAAACTATACGCCCTTAGCGCCCAAGCCAGCTTCCTTCACTTCTGGCTGCATCAGACGCCTTTTCAGCCTCACGTGGCGGTGGAGGCTGATCTCGCAGCACCTGGCCGCTCCTGACCGCTCTCTTTGCCCCTGCAAAACCCCCGCGCGGTGAGATCGACACGGTAGAGACCTTGCGCTGGGCCTGGGACGGCCTCCGGAAATACTCCGGCTCTAGAATGCTCTCCGCCAATGCCATGCCCATCGCACACAATCCGGCATTCCCCCCTTTGCAGACTGCCGGGATGGTTAAACGCGCGACTCGCCTGGGGCTGGCCACGATATCAGACCTTTACCCTGACAATAGCTTCTTTCCCTCCCAGCCGAGTCCGGCCCCATGGACACTCTGCTGTATTACCAACTCAGAGCGTCTTGCAGGGAGATTCACCCCACGTTTCCTCAGCCCCCTCCTTCGATGGCTGTCCTCGACTTCGCATACCCATCCGGCTCCCCCCGCAAGCTGGTCACCAGACTTTACGCCTACACGCTGGCTGCATCCCCGCTTTACGCTGACCGCGCCCGCGCAGCTTGGAGTGAGGACCTAGGCGCCGATCTCGCTCAGGAGGTCTGGCTGTACTGTTGTAATCAGACCAAACGTCTGTCCCCTAATTACCGCCTGCGCCTCATACATTTTAAATACCTGCATAGACTGTACCGCTCCCCTGCCCAGCTGCACAAAATGGGCCTCATTCCCAGCGACAGATGTCTTCGATGCTCCGCTCCCGCTGCCGACTTCTCCCACCTAGCCTGGCTGTGCCCAAAGGTCTCTGCATATTGGCGTGATGTGTGCGCCGCCATCACTGAGATCACCTCCACGCCTGTCACGCCAGACCCACTGATCTGCCTCTTAGGCTTCGTGAAATACTGCCCAGACGCCTCCCGCCGGCTGACCGCTATGCTGCTCGTTCTCGCTCGGCGTAGGGTCGCCATGCATTGGGGACGGAGACCCGCGCCCAAAGCCAGCGCTTGGCTTGAAGACGCTGAGCGTTGTCAGACGCTTCTGTCCGAATTCTGGGACTTGGTGCCGGCAACTTGCCGCCCGATCGACATTTGGGGTGCCCTTGTTTCTTACCTCCAGCGCCAGAGCGCCTTGCCCTCCGCGGCCTCTCCCGCGCCCCCCGCCGGCTCTTTGCCCGCGGCGGCCGCCGGGGATGGCTCGTAGAGTGCAACTTCCCCATCCATGCGCTCTGCTGGTCCCCTGCGGCCTATCTCGCCAGCACTTGGCCTCCCCTGGGCGCTCCCCAATGCCCTTCCTGCTCCATCTCATGTCACTTCCCTCCGAGTATTGTAATGGGCTGCTTATGTACAATCGTTCCTACGATGCATGTAACAGATGTGGCTTTCCTCTTTGAATGTGGATCCTCCGCCTACATATATTGTAACTTGATGTGCAAGTTTCTCAATAAAGGTTTTTGAAAAATAAAAAAAAATAAAAAAGATTCACCTTCAAACTCCTCACACACGCCTACAAAGCCCTACACGACGCAGGACCTGCGTACCTTAACCACCGCCTCGCATTCCACGCACCCACCAGAGACCTCCGCTCCGCCCAAGAGGCCCTTGCTACTGTCCCACGTATCCGCAAGACCACGGTCGGAGGAAGATCCTTCTCCTACCTTGCAGCAAAGACCTGGAACATCCTCCCTCTCCTCCTCAGGCAATCACCGTCACTGCCTCAATTCAGGAAGGACCTCAAGACCTGGCTCTTCGACTGAACCACAGCGCCTTCGACGGACCAGCAGTTCCCCCAACCCCACCCCGCCTCCATGCTTTGAGACCCTTAACGGTGAGTAGTCGCGCTTTACAAGCCACCTGATTTATCGATTGATGATTTAATAAAGCAAAATATATAACGTCATGGGTACCACAGGTCACAGTGCCTTGGAAGAGCGAAAGTCACTTGATCTTAATTACTCTCTATGCTAACTCATAGCATGTCGTAGTCTATTGTTTCAAACACCACTAACTGATCCAAAATATCCAGCCTGCCGAAGAACCAGTCCCTTAACGTCTATACACGGTTTAGAAGATACCCCACAGACAGAAGTCCAAATTTCCTACTGCCATGGATCACATCACTGAAAAGTGTCTGAACATTTTGACCTTGGCTTATTATAATGTGCGTTATTACATTTTGTTAGAAATGAATATAGGGAATATCTTAGTTTAACACAGAACTATTGTCTCGGCCCACCTATACTACATGTATTTTTTTTATTTTATTTTAGAGTACTACAAGATACCAAGTGGTTACTTCAGACTGCACGTCTGCTAGGTGTGTGATGAAGAGATGTGAAACTGGATTGAGCAACTTGTTCTCCAATTGTTGGGGTGCAGTCTCCTATAGGGAACACAAGAGTGTTCCCAGTGTAGTCGACAGGGTGTGATTGTTGTGTCTCGGTTCTCCTTTCTTTAAATTCTCTGAGTGCTTGGGAGCAGCCTACACTGCCAATCTTCAACTAAATTAGGCATTTCCTTACAACTTGGAGAGCTTAGCTTGCTACAACGGATGAACATTAAGCTGGACTGGGGTTTCGGCTGTGTCCAAACACCGAATTTCTAACCTCAAAGCCCACTTAGCCAGAGGTTTGTTAGATAGAATAACAAAACTACTAATGGATGACATCTAAGTCTGGTTCATTTGTGTGCTAAACTTTGAGATTCAGACCAGCTGGGAGCTTTAAGATTCTGTTGGATCCTTATGGGTTAGGTAATCGTGGACAAAGTTTTTTCATGTGTTTTATTGAATTTTCAAACATAAAAAAAAAACAGTTGTACATCATTGTAGCGTTTGCTGTTTCAGTAACAGAATTTCCATACCACCATATTACAGTAATTAACACGGACTATCCACTTACTGTGAATCTCATCCAATTTTGCAGTGTCATCTTACATACAATAACAATGACTCTTGTTCTTTATCTCAGTTAAACAACTTATTAGATGGGGGTATGCTTTGTTTTTCCCTTATTTTCTTTTTTGTTTCTACTTATTGCCTTCAGTCTAATGCAACGGGGTGCTTCCATTTAGCTTAATGTATCGTGACCACACTAAATTCAGTTGCAGTCAATAAACACACCCTGCATGTACAGAAGTAAGACTTTGAATAAGATCTGAAGTACAAATCATTTAAAACACTGCACTTTTATGGCTAGTATATTAGTATACCACCAGGCTATCCTAATTCCTTTTTGATACTGTGGTCCTGGAAGTTACCTTAGTATAGCGCATCTTCTTACATACATCATGGAGGTCTGTTATTATTCCTGCTTGCCAGTTCTTGTACCATCCTATACCACTGCTTAAGGCGTAATCTTAGAACATGGCTATTCCAATTGGCCTTCCAGTAATTTGGTTGTGCTTCATTTGTCGATTCTTTTCCTAGTGCCGGGACACTCTCTAAGTAGCCGTGTGCTTTATAAATCCCGAATGATTGACTGATATCCCATGCCTGAGCCACTTTCTTATCAGCATTCCCTTTTCTACATTTATTGTTTTGTAATGTTTTCATTGTTTTTTGAGTTGACAAAATGAAAAAGACAAATCGGCAATATGGACACCTTAAAGGCCATAAATACCTTTCTACCAGCATCGATAATATCTTACAATAACAGGTACAGGAACAATATTTTTTGCAACCACTACCAGCATTTATCACAGTACACCCCTACCTACTCTCACCTGCAGTAGTCCACCCTACTTGTTCAGCTTCCTTTGTTGGCCTGCTACAGATCCAGGTCCGCCTGGGGTTTCCTCAGTCATTATCCGGTGGTTCCCTCTATGGGCCCCAAATCCAAACAACATTTCTGGAGGCAACCTCGCGCGTAGTCCACCGTTTCTTCCACTTTCGTACATCAATCTATGCTTGTGATTCATTGCTCCATCAGTGGGGAGGAGCTACTCCCCCAAAGTCTGACTGTGTCTCTTCTTGCCACCATCAACACAACGTTACAGAATATTAGTGTATATCTGGATAACACTGGGTCTCCGCAGAATCTCTAGGTGCAGGTTAAGATCTATTTTTCCCACCTAACCGTTAAAACCTGCCAGCCCACTTCTTCTCAAAATTGCTGGCCCTGTGGCTAGTTCCACAGTGTGCGAACTAGTGTACCTGCCTGGTTACAACCTCTAAGGCATCTGTCATTTGTCTGCCCTCCTCAATTTGAACAATGTATAATATGCACGAGGTAATATTAAGAGTTGAATTAGTCTGGATCCTGCTCTGACTGCACCTTCTCCTGGGTTTTTATTCACCTTCCCTCAGTCTACCGCCTCTAGGATGCCAAGATCCAACTTCCATTTGTTTTTGAGGCTATCCAGTGGGTTCTATTATTTAAGTGTCTTGTATACTTGCGAGATGGCGTGTTTGTGTAATCGTGTCTGCAATATCCGGAGTTGTTCACTGCATTTAGTCAGCACATGTTCTACCTGCAGATATCTAAAATAATGGCTTATCTGCCATTTCAAACTCTTTTTGGAGCTCCTCACATGATAGCATTCCCTGTGCTCCCTATATGTCCCCAATTTGGATATTTACCAAAAGACCCTATTTCATAAGGGCCTTAAGGTGTTTCAGGTCAGCGAGGATGCCGGAATCCCACCGGGGAGTTTCCAGAGTTAGCCTATCCCTCCACCCAGTCTTTTGAGTAGCTCTCGCTGCTTACTGTTGGAGTGGGCTGCTTGCCTGTAAGGGCCCTACTATATACCTTCCTTAAATATCCTCTTGATTCCATGGCTTTCCTATCTGCCTGTACTGAAGGCTCTTGCTGTGTGGCAAGGTTTTAGGTCTGGCAGTGAGATGCCATCCTCATATGGGCTCCTTGTCAAATCTGCCAGCGCTATCCCGGGGCACCCCCATCCCACAGCAGGGACTGTGTCACACTGTCTACTTTTAAAAATAAATCATCTGGGGCTGCATACAGTGCGTTCTGCAGCATATACATGGATGTAGGTAGTGACAGCTATTTTGCATATGGCAGCCCTTCCCATTAAAGAAATTGGGAGGTGTGCCTAATGCCCGACATTCTCCCTAGGTTGTGTCACAAATTCATTAGGGTCTTTTGTTATGTACCCCCACAGATACCTGAACTCTTTTTGAGTCCATTGTAGTGGACTTTCCCAGTTGTCAGAGCCTGCTAGGGTGTTAAGGAAAATGCAGTTAATGTGCACACTGAGTGCTCCCCTAATCAGTCTAACATCCCAAGGATTCGGGGAGTAGAACATTCAGGGGCCACCGGTATACAAGCAGATCATCAGCATAGAGGGAGATGATATTCTCCCAGTCCAGGCCCCGGATCAAAGCGTCCCCACTCACCTAGTTCACCTGAGGCTCCAAAGCAAAGAACAAGGGGAAGAGTGGACAGCCCGGTCCCATTCCCAAGCCACATCAAATTCTCCTGAGTCTGAGTCTATTGATGCAGACTTTCACTATCAGTATATTATACAACAGCTTTATCCAGGACATTAATTCAGAGCCAAAACCAATTTTTCTTAAGACTGCCATTAAGTACAGCCACTCCAGTGAGTCAAATACCTTTTCGGCATTTAAGGCCAGCAGTACCTCCAGCTCTTGTATTCTGTTCAGCCTTGCCAGGGGTACATATAGGCATCTGGGGATATGGCATGGGAACCTGTGTGGCATAAATCTCAACTGTTCCACTGCTATCAATTTATCAAACACATGGCAAAGGCGATTGGCCAATACTTCTGCCACTGAGCAATGAAATTGGTTTGTACAGGCACACTCCTCTGGTCGTTTACCTTTTTTATGAAAGAGTAGGATAGTAACTGTTCTGAGGTCCCCTCGTAAGCTTCCCTCTCTCCAGGCCTTGTACAGCATGTGTTTGAGTGGCTCACCCAGGAACTTGAACCCGGTGGTAGACTGCTGGGCCCCGGTGTTCTTCTACTTTTAAGATGCTTAATCCCCTCTGTGCGTTCTTCTACTTTTCAATTTTTGGATTATAGTACTCTATATTCTTGGGATAGACTAGGAGTTGGGACGTCTCCCACAAATTTTCACATCTCTCCGATGGAGCATCCAGACTTGGGCTGGTATTGTTACTCAAGGTATACTGTGAAAGCCTGCGCTAACTCTTCCGATGATTCTTCTACTGCATGTCCTTCTATTTTAATCTGACAAACCGACCTTTTAACCTGTCAAACCCATCTCTGATCCTCCTCATGTGTGGCCATGAAAGGGGCGAAAAGCAGAAGGGTGGTCACCGAAAGGCCCAAGGACTTGCCCATGGCCCACGAGCCCTTAAATCTCGCGGGCATGTCAACCTGGTCCCCGAAGAGATGGGTGCCATCAAATGGTATGTCCATAAGGGAAGTCAGGAAATACCCAGAAAAGCTAGAAGTTCTCAGCCAGGCATGGCGTCGAACAGCCACAGTCGATGAAATTGCTCTGCCCAGCAAGTCAGTGGAGTCAAGCCCACAATGAATGGTGAAGCTTGCCGCATCTCTCCTGTCTGATACTGCTTGGGAGAGAATGGCCCGGGCCTCCTCCGGGACCTGTGGTAGAACTTGCGCAACCGTTTCCCACAAGGCGTGGTATAATGGCCCAATAGGCATGTATTGTTCACTGACTGCAATAAAAGACTGGAGGAAGAAAAAAAATCTTCCTACCCCAACTATCCAGCCTCCAAGCTCTCTGGGGTAGGGTGGTTGGTGAGGAAATTTGGGTCGCCGGGTGCAGGGCTATGGCGACGGGCGACTGTCCTATTCACAGAAGCCCCTGTGCTGGGCTTGGACCAGGTTCCCAGAAGGACATCAGTTAAGGCCTCATTGAAAGGCAGGAGGGGTTCCGAGGAGGAGACATTCTGCTGCAGGACCTCTCTCAGGATGTTAGTCATGGATTCCACTGAAGGGAGTTGAAGGACCAGGACCTCAGCTGCCCTTCTCACCACCACAGCATAAGAAGCTCCATCCTCCATAGCCACGTTAGGGGGAGAAAGCAGGCCAGAATCAGGGGAGGTATCCAGTCCACTGGCCTCGCCCAATTCCTCACACCAGTCAATCTTGCGCTCAAGCTGGTCTTGAAAATGGGTCCAGCAACCCCGCCTAATCTTCCTCCATTCCTAGCCCGTCAAAATCAGGACGAGGAGCAGACTTAGGACCCATGGGTGCCGTTGACGCCGGAATCTGCGTCGATAGGTGCCGATCCAGCTCTGGGTGGTCGGGGATAAGAATGGGGCTGGCGCCGCCAGGGGACGCCGGCGGCGTCGGGAGTTTCTGCACCGAGGCTGGCGCCGGGTAAGGTCAAAGAGGCATGACTGGTGCCGGTACAGATCTGCTACCGGATCTATTGGGGGGGGGGGGCATCGGCGCCGGAGCTGCCGGTGCGGAACCCAATGGATCCCGCTCTGAGCCTCCGGAGCCCGAATGCGCGCAGGGGAGGATCAGGTCGCACAAATATGAGGCACATGGCGTCATAGAATTCTTTAAGCTGGGCAGGGGGTCACTCCGGCTCCTGGAAAGACAGGGAAACGAGGAGCCGACACAGGTGTAGGTTCTGCAGAACGAGGGTGTAGGGACTCCCATCACATCACCGGACAGACGTGGAAAAGTCGAAGAGCACTCCGACTTCTTGTGCTTCTTATGCCTCCTACCTGACTGACCCGACAACTTCGAGTGGGAGGGTGAGGACACCCGGAGTGATGCCTGGACCCTCCTCTCGACCAGGAACGAGACCTCCAGGGCAAACAGAGTGGAGTTGAACGCCGGGCCGCAATCAGCTTTAGGGACCGCTCCCTCATGGCCTGGCAGTCCGAGTATGATTTTGAGTTGTGGTCGCGATCCAGGCCCCAGAGACAAATTAAGTGGATCCATCACTGACATGGCACGACGGCAGGCGCCACACAGTTTGAATCCAGAAGTCGTCTTCGACATTGAGGAAAAAACCTACACACCAAAAAGCATCGACAAAACGTCGAAAAAACCCTGTCAGAAAGTGACAGAGGGTAGCTCTCTTCACGGATCTGCGCTAGCTGGCGCGGAAAGAAAAGAACAGGTGTTATGAGGTGGTGGCCTATATAGGTGACGCGGGCGACGTCGCGCACAGCCGAAAGACGCCACCTACCGGCGCACAAGGGTACTGCTTGAGCAAATGTCTTCCGGATTCAGCCTGACACCTGGGATATTCTAAGGTAAGGAATCTGCAGCTAGATGTCTCTATCAGATAGCAGTATATTAAGTGGTTTAGATTTGGGCCTTACCTTCAGGGTTAAAACCTGGACATGCAAAGTGTGGATTGAGCCTGCACTCTCAAAGGAGATTCTTGTCTTCAGGAGCAGCTTTCCTGCCCCCGAGCCACAAGCCTGTGCTTAAGGTCACATGCCTCTTATATAAGTTTCCTATTTGTCGTTAAATCTGTGCACTAATTGGTTCCTATATCTAGGGTTCCTATTCGACTTAGGATTCTGATTGGCTGATAGGTTTGGGTGTCTGATTAGCTCCTGATTTCTATTGGACTTAAGGTTCTGATTTGCTGATAGGGTTGGGATTCTGATTGGTTCCTGAGGCTAGGTTTTCTATTGGGCTTAGGGTTCTGATTGGTTGCTAGGACTAGGGCTGTGATTGGTCGCAAGGACCTGGTCTCATATTAGTCCTAGAGCTTAGGGCTAGTGTTCTGATTGGTTAGGGCTAGGCTTCCCATTGGCCGCAGGTGTCACCTGATCACTAGGGCTATTTAAGCTTAGGGCTCAAGGCTCCTCAGTCTGGGCATCGAGGCTGAGGGAAGAGAGTACAAGAGCAGTTGCCTGTTTGGGCATGTTTGGGACAAGTCGGGCCTAGGGCCAGCAATGCTGCCCTTTTTTCCATTCACCATACATATTAACAGACTCACAGTAAATGCACTCGACCTATGTACTACAAACAAACCCTAGCCACATTTCATTGTCTCAAAAGACCACAACCAAAACATATACACCCTTCTACCCCACCTGCCACACAATGCCACCTTCACTCTCCCACAAAACACCACTCTGTCCTATACAAATCCACACATCACCAACACAAAGCCACATTATACATAACTTTAATCCATCCAGACACACACTCCCTGTTCATAGAAAGCACCAGCTCTACTATCTACTTGCTCCTAACAGACCCCTTTCTGTCACCACCAAACCTTTACTTAGCCCTACATCATTTCATCCACTAACACCAGACTCCTCCTTTACCAAAAACACACAACAAAACAATACTCGCACTACACCACACAACCTCTTCCAGCTATCAAATCTAACACACTCATAACATACACTCTTTTCCAAAACACATCACCACCACCTTTATCATTCAACTTCTACTCACCAACAATACTTCACATACAAATCCTTCTCAGAAAACCACTACATAATCATCTCCTCTCACTACTCCACAAAATCAATACATAACACACACACGTCAGCACAACAAAATAACACACACACACTATTGCATAATACTTTTCATCACAAACTAGAAACATACACCCCTTCCCACCCTCCTGATTGCACAAATAATACACATCCTAAACCATCTTTACTGCCAACCTTTCTCTCTTCCCCCACAAAACCACCAACACAACAATTATCCATCAAACGCCTCTCATCCATTGCACCATTCAGAGCCTTACAACATGACCCACATGCTGCACCATCACCCCTAACTCATACACCTTCCACCCTAAACAAACGCAAACAAAATAAACAACATGCCACTCTTCACAACTTCGCATCTCCATGTCTATTACACAACAAGGCTACTCTACAAAAATAACACAGCTCACCAACTCACTCTCAAACACCATCTCCACCACCTACACACGCAGACCCATCAAAATGCCTTCTAAGCCAGCTGGGCAAGAAATATGATATAGAAAAGCAACGCAATTGATATCCTCCTGCAGCTAATACCAGCATTAACGACATCTGCTACAAGTTAAAAAAATACTGCTCACTCTCCTACAAAACAAAGTCACTCCATCACCAAAACACAATCTCTAAACTGCCTACTAATAAATGCTTGATCACGCTCTAAAAACAAGCATCTCATCTACGACCTACTCACTGACACACAACCTGACTTATTCTTTATACTGAATCATGGTCTGGATTTGACATGGCTCCAGTGTTGCATGAAGTCGTTCCTCTATGCTATCAAACTATCACACAAAATCGTATAGGCAAAAGAGGAAGTGAACTAGCTGTTATATTCAAGCAAACAATACATCTCACTAAAGCTGACAACATCTCCATACCAGATTGTGAGGCCCTCTTCACCAGATGAAACCCTACACCAACTTCCTCCTGCAACTTCCTTCTCCTTTACCTACCTCCACCTAGCAATGCAACATTCCCAGACATATTTCTACACACAGTTTCAAGCCTGATAACACTACCCTCCATTCTATGCATTCTGGGTGACCTCAACATTTGGTTTGACAATCCCAATATGACCCATCCATAAACCAGCGTCATTACTATGAAAACTATGTGACGCATCTTCCCCCACCTGGGATTTCCAAACAAGGTCCAAGCCACTATCTCTCTTGTACTGTCTAAACTTGATTAGGCCAATGGCCTCTACCACGGATTATCTTTATCAACTATAAATAGACCACAACGGATTCAGAACTCTGCTGCCAGACTACTCCTACATGTGAAGCCACAAGCCCACATCTCCCCTGCCTTGAGGGCCCTACATTGGTTACCTGTTGCAGAAGATGCACATGCAAGCTTGTGTCACCCACAAAGCAATACATGGAACAGGACCGCTTTTTATCGGTAATAAAATAACCACATACATTCAACTAAGGAACCTCCGCTCCAGATTGGCACCCGCATCAAAATCCCGTCCACACAAGAAAAATACCGTAGGTGGCACATCTTTTTCTGTTCAAGCAGCCAAACTATGGAACTCTTTACCCCCAATTATAAGACCCACAGATAACTATCTTATCTTCAGAAGACTACTCAAGAGTTGGCTCTTCCTTACATAACCAAACACAAATATATAGCATATCCCTGTGCATATAAACATTTAATTTGATTATATGTATGTATCAAGATATGTGTATTTCTTGATATAAATATGTATAATATGTACTTATGTATCTATATTTTTATTACTTTACTCCTACTGTAAAAAGAAAAACATTTACTCGCTTCAATGCACTGCCCTATATTTCACCCTATACCTCTCTCAATACATCCTCTAACTCCACTCTCTGACTCATCCCAAACCTCATTCTACTACTATATTCTCCAAAATAACCCTTTCTAGACTTCCCTCCTCGGATCACCCCAAAGCACAAGTTACTAACTTGTGTAACGATATATCTGTAAGAGACAGTAGTTAGTGACAGATTCCTTACCTTAGAATATCCCCAGGCGTCAGGCTGGATCCGGAAAGTTTTTGCGTAGAAGTACCCTTGCGCGTCGGTAGGCGGCGTCGTGCGGCTCCGCGTCCGTCGTTGGCGTCGTGATCGCCGGGATGACGTCGCGGGCAATACTTAGACGCCGCCCCTGCGCGCTGACATCAGTTCTGTACACGACTTTCCGCGCCAGGAACGCAGAGCCATGCAAGAAGCTGACATAGGTGTCTGAAAAATACTCGGGCCCTAAAAAGGGATGTCCTTAACCCTAGAAATCAGATCGCAGAACGGGGAGGATGGGTGGGGCGGTAAGGAATCTGTCACTAACTACTGCCTCTTACAGATATATCGTTACACAAGTTAGTAACTTGTGCATCTGAAAGAGACACGTTAGTGACAGATTCCCTACCTTAGAATAGATACCCAAGCAATACCAACCCCGGTGGTGGGTCTGCGAACAAAGATCAGACAAGGAAGTCCTGGAGGACAGAACGGCCAAAGAAGCCGTACCTCCGGACCTGACTGTCAAGGCAGTAATGCTTTGTAAACGTGTGCAGCGAGGCCCACGTAGCTGCCTGACAGATAACCGGCAGCGGAACACCGCGGCCCAAGGCCGTGGTAGCAGCCGTTGCCCTGGTGGAATGGGCACGCAGCCCAACAGGAGGCTCCTTCTTAGCCAAAGAATAGCAGGTCTTGATGCACAAGGTAACCCAGCGGGAGATGGTTCTCTTGTGCACCGCCCGACCTTTTTTGGCGCCCACGTAGCCAACAAAGAGCTGGTCATCCACCCGGAAGTGTTTTGTGCGGTCGATATAGAAGGAGAGCGCACGTTTTGGGTCCAGACGGTGGAGCCTCTCTTCCTCTCTGGAAGGATGCGGAGGCGGAAAGAAGGTAGGCAAAGTGATGGTCTGCCCAATGTGGAAGGCAGTAACCACCTTTGGCAAGAAGGACGGACGCGTCCGAAGAACAACCTTGTCTGGATGGACAGACAGAAAGGGAGGTTTGCAAGATAGAGCCTGGAGCTCACTCACCCGCCGAGCGGAGGTGATGGCCACCAGAAAGGCTGTCTTCAGAGTCAGAAGACGAAGAGGACAGTTATGTAGAGGCTCAAAGGGAGCGCACATTAAAAGGTAAGAACCAAGTTCAAGTCCCACTGAGGCATTACAAACGGAACAGGAGGGAAGAGGTGTGTAATGTCTTTTAAGAACCTGTTAACAACAGGGGACTTGAAAAGGGAGGGCTGATCAGGGAGCCTGAGGAAGGCCGAGATAGCACAAAGATAACCCTTGATGGTACCCAGGGCAGAACCCTGTTGGGCCAGAGAAAGAAGGAACAGAAGGACCTCAGAAAGAGGGGCAGAAAGGGGATTCACAGCCTTTGCTGTGCACCATGCCACAAATTTGTTCCACCTGCAGGCGTATACCACCTTAGTGGAGGGACGCCTGGCTGCCAGAATCACATCACAAACTTCGGGAGGCAAGTCGAAAGGAATCAACTGCCGCCGCTCAATCTCCACGCAAGCAGGTGTAGACTGGACAGGTTCGGGTGGAGGACCGTCCCCTGCTGCTGCGACAGAAGATCCTCCCGAAGAGGCAGACGGATCGGGGGATCTACGCTCATACTGAGTAGCTCGGGATACCAAACTCTCCGAGCCCAGTCCGGAGCCACAAGAATGACTTGGGCCCGGTCGTGCCGAATCTTCTTCAACACTCTGGGTAGAAGTGGTATAGGCGGAAAGGCGTACAATAGACCGCAACTCCACTCGTGACGAAAAGCGTCGCCGAGCGAGTGCCGCCTTGGAAATTCCAACGCGCAGAACTGATGACATTGCGCGTTCTCTTCGGTGGCGAATAGATCTAACCAAGGCTCTCCCCACTGTAGAAAGAGTCCTTGCGCCACTTCCGAGTGAAGACGCCATTCGTGATCCATCATGCACCTGCGGCTGAGTTCGTCCGCCCTGGCGTTCAGGGAACCTGCCAGGTGTTGAACCATCAGGAACATGCCCTGATGTTCCAGCCATGTCCAGAGGCGCAGAGCCTCCTGACAGAGGGTCCACGACCCCACCCCGCCCGGTTTGTTGCAGTACCACATGTAAATTCGTACTTGTAAAGCGCACTGCCACCCCAGCTGGGGCATCCTGGCGCTATACGCATACCGCTGTGGAACCCTTCCTGGCTATTCCCTGTGAAATGTCCACTCCTGGGCACCCCCAAGGTGAAGCCAGGCATCCCAGCGCTGGTGGGGCCGTTTGGAGATTAAGCAAGCTATTGCCCAGAGTTGCAGAGTGGGACCCATGATTAGAATAGGCACCGAGGCGAGAATTATCAGGTCCGAGGAAATTGAGTCCAAGACCCGCCGAGGCGGGAATTGAACCCTGGTCCCGGGCCAGATCTCTGCATCAGGGTCTGCCGCTCTAACCATTGAGCCATACTTCTCCACATGGCGGTGGTGTTGTCTGTGAACACCTGCACTACCTTCCCTTTGACAGAGGGAAGGAATGCCTTGAGTGCAAGTCGGATCGCCCGGAGCTCCAGAAGGTTGATATGGAGCCGGGACTCCGCCGGAGACCAGAGGCCTCTGATCTCCGCCTCTCCCATGTGACCGCCCCATCCCAGAAGGGACGCGTCTGTCACAACTGTGTGCTCTGGCTGGGGAAGGGAGAGGGATCTGCCCATGACCCATTGCCGGTTCGAGAGCCACCACTGCAACTGTTTTGCAGTCCCCTCCGAGATCTGGACGTGATCGGACAGGTTGCCCTGGTGCTGCGCCCACTGGAACTTCAGGTCCCACTGCAGAGCCCGCATATGCCATCTGGCATGATTGACCAGCAGGATGCAGGAGGCCATGAGGCCCAGCAGCCTCAGGGTCATCCGTACCGAAACCCAGGATAAAGGCGGAAAGATCGGAATCATAGCCTGAATATCCCGGACTCGCCGTTCGGGAGGATAGGCCCGAAACCGCGTCGTGTCCAGAACTGCTCCGATGAAAAGGAGCTGTGGAGAAGGAATCAAATGCGACTTCGGCACATTGATGGAGAACCCCAGCGAGTGCAGGAGTTCGGCCGTAGTCTGGAGGTGGGAGACGACTGCCTGGGACGAGCCCGCCTTCAGCAGCCAGTCGTCGAGGTAGGGGAAGACTGAAACCCCTGCCCGGCGCAGATGAGCTGCGACCACCGCCATCACTTTCGTGAACACCCGAGGGGCACTGGTAAGGCCAAAGGGGAGCACGGTGAACTGAAAATGCTCGAGGCCTACCGTGAACCGAAGGTAACGCCGGTGGGCCGGCAGGACGGGGATGTGGAAATAGGCGTCCTGCAAGTCCAACGCTACCAACCAGTCTCCAGGGTCTAGGGCAGTCAAGACCTGAGCTAGGGTGAGCATCTTGAACTTCTCCTTCCGGAGGAAGCGATTGACGTTCCGGAGGTCCAAGATAGGACGCATGTCCTCCTTGTCCTTTTTGGGCACCAGAAAGTAGTGGGAGTAGCAACCACGCCCTACTTCTGGGGTCGGAACAGGCTCGATGGCCCTCTTGGCCAAGAGGGCCGTGACTTCCTTCTGTAGAAGCACCAAGTGATCCCCTGACATGCGGTGGAATTGAGGTGGCATGGCTGGGGGGGTGGTCTCGAAGGGGAGGGAGTAGCCCCTTCGGACAATATCCAAGACCCACCTGTCCGAGGTGATGGCACGCCAGTGGTGAAGGTGATGGCGGACCCTGCCCCCGACTGGCGTGCTGTGCACCTGAAAGGAGGGACTAGGAGGGCTTGGAGGCCGCGGACGGGTTGGAGGTGGTGGCCTGACCCGCACGCTGGTTGCCCGAACCGCCACGGCGGTATCCACGTCTTCGGCCACACGAAGACGCCTGCTGCGCGGGCCGGTGGCTGGGCTGCTGACATGACTGGGCGCCCCTTCCGTGGCCACAATAGGGGCGAAAAGCAGAAGGTAGCGGAGGGCGTGTAGCAGAAAGGCCCAGGGACTTGGCAGTAGCCCGTGAGTCCTTAAAGCGCTCCAACGCATGGTCTGCTTTGGAACCAAAAAGACCGACTCCATCAAAGGGCATGTCCATGAGAGTATTCTGGACATCCCCTGAAAAACCAGTGGTTCTCAGCCAGGCGTGGCGACTCAGCGCCACCGTCGTTGCAATAGATCTGCCCAGCGAGTCGGCGGTATCAAGGCCACATCGTATGGTGTATTTGGCCGCATCCCTTCCTTCCGCAATGGCGCGGGAAAGCAGTGTCTGGACCTCCTCAGAACACTTGGGCAAAACAGTCGCCACCGAATCCCACAAGGAGTGGGTATATCGGCCCAAAAGACAAGCGGTGTTGATGGACCGCAAGCCAGCACTGGAGGAAGAAAAACCCTTCTTCCCAAATTGATCCAGGCGTTTGGATTCCCTATCCGGAGGGGCGGTAGGGAAGGCGGTTTGGGAAGCGGAGGCTTGGACAACCAAGCTCTCAGGAGTGGGGTGGACAGAGAGAAACAAGGGGTCGCCCGGAGCTGGGCGATGGCGTCGGGACACGTTCCTATCCACAGGAGCCCCTGTGTTGGGCTTGGACCAGGCGCCCAAAAGAACGTCAGTAAGTGCATCGTTAAACGGCAGCACAGTCTCCAAGGAGGAGGCCGCCGGCTGAAGCACTTCTGTCAAGAGATTAGTCTTGACCGTCACCGTAGGGAGTCGGAGATGTAAGGCTCCAGCTGCCCTACGCAACACCGTTGCAAAATTGGCTCCCTCCTCCGTAGCCACGGGAGGAGACAGCATGCCAGTGTCAGGGGAAGTATCTAGACCACTGGCATCCCCTAGTTCCTCTGCCCAGTCCTCATCATACTGACACTGCTGTGCCAGAGGGTCCTCAGACCCCTCCCAGTCCTCCTGGTCCTCCTCCGGTTCAAAATAAGGAGGAGGGACATTTGGGACCCAAGGTCCCATCGGCGCCGGAACCGGCGTCGAGTGACGCCGGTCCGGCTCCATGTCCGGAGCCGGAGAGTACATGGGGACGACGCCGCCCGGAGCCCCGGGCGGCGTCAGGAACGGCACCGGAGACATCGGCGCCGGCGGAGGCGTGGTCAGGTCGACCGGCGTCGATGGGGGTTGCGGTACCACCGGAGCCGGGATCGAGGCCGGGGCCGAAGCCGGAGCCGGGATCGAGGCTGGAGGCACGAGCGACGCCGGGACCGGAGTCGGCGGCGACGCCGGGGCAACCCCATCAGGGCCCGCGGGGCCCGAAGGCGCACCGGAGGGACCTTGAGGCCCGAAGAGGCGGGCCATGGCCGACAGGAATTCCTGTATTTGGGCCGGATCCGCCCCCGAACCCGGGAAGGACGGGTATTGTGGGGGCAACTCCACAGGCATGTCCGGGGCCGCGGGGACGGTGCCGGGAGGGGCCTCAGCCGAGTCGCGAGACCGGCGAGGCGAAGTCCTAGAGCGATGATGCTTTTGGACTTCTTGTGCTTAGACTTACCGAACGACGAAGACTTGGATCCCGACGACCGGTGAGGACTCCGCGACCGACCCCTCGACCTCTCACGCGACCGGGGCTTGGAATGGCGCGGAGCCGACTGCCGGGCCTCGAGGAGCTTTCGAGACCGCTCTCGCAAAGCTTTCGGGTTGAGGGCCCGGCAGTCGGAACACGACTTTGTGTTGTGGCCTCGGCCGAGGCAGAAGAGACACTCCAGATGCGGGTCTGTGATGGACATCATCCGAGCACAGGCGTCGCAACGTTTAAAGCCGGGCATCCCTATGACACCTTGGAGTCGATTCGAAGAAACAGTGAAGAAATTCACCAAAAAAGTTAGTCAAAAAATGACTAGGGCACTGCTCTTCACGGATCTGCGCTTGCTGGCGCGGAAAAAGAAGAACTGACGTCAGCGCGCAGGGGCGGCGTCTAAGTACTGCCCGCGATGTCATCCCGGCGATCACGACGCCGACGACGGACGCGGAGCCGCACGACGCCGCCTACCGACGCGCAAGGGTACTGCTACGCAAAAACTTTCCGGATCCAGCCTGACGCCTGGGGATATTCTAAGGTAAGGAATCTGTCACTAACGTGTCTCTTTCAGATCCTAATTTTAATGCTTTGATCTCCCAAACAACCCTTCTAAATTCTTCCCTCACCTATCCTCTCCTTTGACTCATCCCAAAACTCATTTTACTAATATGATCTCCCTAATCCATTTCTAGATTCTTCCCTCCTCCCTCTCTCCTTATACTCATCCCAAACCTCATCTTGCTACTATGATCTCCCAAAAAACACTTTCTACACTCTTCCCTCTTCTATCCCCCCATTATCCCTTTCAATCCAACTAACAGATTCACATGTCTACCGCTCAAATTAACTCAAAATTCACTATGCTAATACACCACTGTCACGGGGCCGGTGTTCTTAGGGAGGGACTGAAATCGACAAGGGACTGGTGGGAGGTACAAGATGTCAACGCACCTCTTATTTCCCCACAACAGGATGACTGGTTATATCCTTCCCAAGTGACCTACGGGGCAACGGTAGGAATGAGACATAGTCCCTTTAATTGGGACACTGACATCGAGGACTCCGCCCCCAGGGGTGACGTCACGGCCGGCGGACCAACAAGAGGTGACGGGATCCGGAAGAGGGTGTGTTCTATCACCGGAGGACGAGAGGAGCGAGAAGCGCGAGGAGAGGCGGAGAACGAGGAGCGAGAAGGAGAACGGAAAGTGACGGAAGTAAATCAGGCAGAGGAGAGGCAGCGGAGTGTGTGAAGACGTTGGGAGAGCCAGGAGGCTACCGGGAACACGCTTCGCCCAGCCACGCTCCAGGAGGAGCGTGGCTCACACAGGTACGAGAGCGGTTTGCAGGCTGGTTAGGGAGGCGGGAGAAACCTGACGGTTAAAAGTGCCACCTTCCTACCGGTCCTTGTGTCGGTTTATTCCCCACCCCTGCACTATCACTCCTCAGCCTAGAAGTGCGTCACTTGTTTGGGGATACTCCTTCACTCCCCTACCGCACAAATATTCACGAACACTCACCCACTTTTTTTCCCTTTCATTTGGGTTCCTGAGTACACTTACGTGCCAGCCCCGTTCCTCGTCCCAGGAACATCAGAGGGAGGATGCCCGGAGGTCGCCAAGGGAAGCGCTTGAAGACCAAGAGCCAAGAGGAAGACTTTATTGTTGTGTTCTTTCCTTTCTGGATACTGGCTTCAAGAAGGAGACGGGTGCTCCATAAAATAAAGCCTTCACTAATTTGCCCTGTAGTCCAGGCCCTTCATTCGAACCCATTACAACCACTAATCCTTTTTGGGTTCTGGAGTAGCGTGCGACTTACCGAAAAGCACTTCAAGGCCTCATCAGGGGTAGTAAGTGTCATATAAATAAAGCACAAGTTACTAACTTGTGTAACGATATATCTGTAAGAGACAGTAGTTAGTGACAGATTCCTTACCTTAGAATATCCCCAGGCGTCAGGCTGGATCCGGAAAGTTTTTGCGTAACAGTACCCTTGTGCGTCGGTAGGCGGCATTGTGCGGCTCCGCGTCCGGCGTCGTGATCGCCGGGATGACATCGCGGGCAGTACTTAGACGCCGCCCCTGCGCGCTGACGTCAGTTCTGCACACGACTTTCCGTGCCAGGAACGCAGAGCCATGCAAGAAGCTGACATAGGTGTCTGAGAAAATACTAGGGCCCTGAAAGGGATGTCCTTAACCCTAGAAATCAGTTCGCAGAACGGGGAGGATGGGTGGGGCGGTAAGGAATCTGTCACTAACTACTGTCTCTTACAGATATATCGTTACACAAGTTAGTAACTTGTGCATCTGAAAGAGACACGTTAGTGACAGATTCCTTACCTTAGAATAGATACCCCAGCAATACCAACCCCGGTGGTGGGTCTGCGAACAAAGATCAGACAAGGAAGTCTCGGAGAACAGAACGGCCAAAGAAGCCGTCCCTCCGGACTTGGCTGTCAAGGCAGTAATGCTTGGTAAACGTGTGCAGCGAGGCCCACGTAGCTGCCTGACAGATATCCTGCAGCGGAACAACGCGGCCTAAAGCCGTGGTAGCAGCCGTTGCCCTGGTGGAATGGGCACGCAGCCCAAAAGGAGGCTCCTTCTTAGCCAAAGAATAGCAGGCTTTGATACACAAGGTTACCCAGCGGGAGATGGTTCTCTTGTGCACCGCCCGACCTTTTTTGGCGCCCACGTAGCCAACAAAGAGCTGGTCATCCACCCGGAAGTGTTGTGTGCGGTTGATATAAAAGGAAAGCGCACGTTTTGGGTCCAGACGGTGGAGCCTCTCTTCCTCTCTGGAAGGGTGCGGAGGCGGAAAGAAGGTGGGCAAAGTGATGGTCTGCCCAATGTGGAAGGCAGTAACCACCTTTGGCAAGAAGTACGGACGCGTCCTAAGAACAACCTTGTCTGGATGGACAGACAGAAAGGGAGGTTTGCATGATAGAGCCTGGAGCTCACTCACCCGCCGAGCGGAGGTGATAGCCAGCAGAAAGGCTGTCTTCAGAGTCAGAAGACGAAGAGGACAGTTATGGAGAGGCTCAAAGGGAGCGCACATGAGAAAGGTAAGAACCAAGTTCAAGTCCCACTGAGGCATCACAAACGGAACAGGAGGGAAGAGGTGTGTAGCACAAGTTACTAACTTGTGTAACGATATATCTGTAAGAGACAGTAGTTAGTGACAGATTCCTTACCTTAGAATATCCCCATGCGTCAGGCTGGATCCGGAAAGTTTTTGCGTAGCAGTACCCTTGCGCGTCGGTAGGCGGCGTCGTGCGGCTCCGCGTCCGTCGTCGGCATCGTGATCGCCGGGATGACGTCGCGGGCAGTACTTAGACGCCGCCCCTGCGCGCTGACGTCAGTTCTGTACACGACTTTCCGCGCCAGGAACGCAGAGCCATGCAAGAAGCTGACATAGGTGTCTGAAAAATACTAGGGCCCTGAAAGGGATGTCCTTAACCCTAGAAATCAGTTCGCAGAACGGGAGGATGGGTGGGGCGGTAGGAATCTGTCACTAACTACTGTCTCTTACAGATATATCGTTACACAAGTTAGTAACTTGTGCATCTGAAAGAGACACGTTAGTGACAGATTCCTTACCTTAGAATAGATACCCCAGCAATACCAACCCCGGTGGTGGGTCTGCGAACAAAGATCAGACAAGGAAGTCCCGGAGGACAGAACGGCCAAAGAAGCCGTCCCTCCGGACCTGACTGTCAAGGCAGTAATGCTTTGTAAACGTGTGCAGCGAGGCCCACGTAGCTGCCTGACAGATATCCTGCAGCGGAACACCGCGGCCTAAAGCCGTGGTAGCAGCCGTTGCCCTGGTGGAATGGGCACGCAGCCCAACAGGAGGCTCCTTCTTAGCCAAAGAATAGTAGGCTTTGATACACAAGGTTACCCAGCGGGAGATGGTTCTCTTGTGCACCGCCCGACCTTTTTGGCGCCCACGTAGCCAACAAAGAGCTGGTCATCCACCCGGAAGTGTTGTGTGCGGTTGATATAAAAGGAAAGCGCACGTTTTGGGTCCAGACGGTGGAGCCTCTCTTCCTCTCTGGAAGGATGCGGAGGCGGAAAGAAGGTGGGCAAAGTGATGGTCTGCCCAATGTGGAAGGCAGTAACCACCTTTGGCAAGAAGGACGGACGCATCCTAAGAACAACCTTGTCTGGATGGACAGACAGAAAGGGAGGTTTGCATGATAGAGCCTGGAGCTCACTCACCCGCCGAGCGGAGGTGATGGCCACCAGAAAGGCTGTCTTCAGAGTCAGAAGACGAAGAGGACAGTTATGTAGAGGCTCAAAGGGAGCGCACATAAGAAAGGTAAGAACCAAGTTCAAGTCCCACTGAGGCATCACAAACGGAACAGGAGGGAAGAGGTGTGTAATGCCTTTTAGGAACCTGTTAACAACAAGGGACTTGAAAAGGGAGGGCTGATCAGGAAGCATGAGGAAGACCGAGATGGCACAAAGATAGCCCTTGATGGTACCCAGGGCAGAACCCTGTTGGGCCAGGGAAAGAAGGAACAGAAGAACCTCAGAAAGAGGGGCAGAGAGAGGGTTCACAGCCTTTGCTGTGCACCATGCCACAAACTTGTTCCACCTGCAGGCGTATACCACCTTAGTGGAGGGACGCCTGGCTGCCAGAATCACATCACAAACTTCGGGAGGCAAGTCGAAAGGAATCAACTTCTGCCGCTCAATCTCCACGCAAGCAGGTGGAGGCTGGACAGGTTCGGGTGGAGGACCGTCCCCTGCTGCTGCGACAGAAGATCCTCCCGAAGAGGCAGACGGATCGGGGGATCGACGCTCATACTGAGTAGCTCGGGATACCAAACTCTTCGAGCCCAGTCCGGAGCCACAAGGATGACTTGGGCCCGGTCGCGCCGAATCTTCTTCAACACTCTGGGTAGAAGTGGTATAGGCGGAAAGGCGTACAACAGACCGCAACTCCACTCGCAACGAAAAGCGTCGCCGAGCGAGTGCCGCCTTGGAAATTCCAACGCGTAGAACTGATGACATTGCGCGTTCTCTTCGGTGGCGAACAGATCTAACCAAGGCTCTCCCCACTGCTGAAAGAGACCTTGCGTCACCTCCGAGTGAAGACGCCATTCGTGATCCATCATGCACCTGCGAAAGAGTTCGTCCGCACTGGCGTTCAGGGAACCTGCCAGGTGTTGAACCATCAGGAATATGCCCTGATGTTCCAGCCATGTCCAGAGGCGCAGAGCCTCCTGACATAGGGTCCACGACCCCACCCCGCCCTGTTTGTTGCAATACCACATGGCGGTGGTGTTGTCTGTGAACACCTGCACTACCGTCCCTTTGACAGAGGGAAGGAATGCCTTGAAGTGCAAGTCGGATCGCCCGGAGCTCCAGAAGGTTGATATGGAGCCGGGACTCCGCCGGAGACCAGAGGCCTCTGATCTCTGCCTCTCCCATGTGACCGCCCCATCCCAGAAGGGACGCGTCCGTCACAACTGTGTGCTCTGGCTGGGGAAGGGAGAGGGATCTGCCCATGACCCATTGCCGGTTCGAGAGCCACCACTGCAACTGTTTTGCAGTCCCCTCCGAGATCTGGACATGATCGGACAGGTTGCCCTGGTGTTGCGCCCACTGGAACTTCAGGTCCCACTGCAGAGCCCACATATGCCATCTGGCATGATCGACCAGCAGGATGCAGGAGGCCATGAGGCCCAGCAGCCTCAGGGTCATCCGTACCGAAACCCAGGATAAAGGCTGAAAGATCGGAATCATAGCCTGAATATCCCGGACTCGCCGTTCGGGAGGATAGGCCCGAAACTGCGTCGTGTCCAGAACTGCTCCGATGAAAAGGAGCTGTGGAGAAGGAATCAGATGCGACTTCGGCACATTGATGGAGAACCCCAGCGAGTGCAGGAGTTCGGCCGTAGTCTGGAGGTGGGAGACGACTGCCTGGGACGAGCCCGCCTTCAGCAGCCAGTCGTCGAGGTAGGGGAAGACTGGAACCCCTGCCCGGCGCAGATGAGCTGCGACCACCGCCATCACTTTCGTGAACACCCGAGGGGCACTTGTAAGGCCAAAGGGAGCACGGTGAACTGAAAATGCTCGAGGCCTACCGTGAACCGTAGGTAACGCCGGTGGGCCGGCAGGACGGGGATGTGGAAATAAGCGTCCTGCAAGTCCAACGCTACCAACCAGTCTCCAGGGTCGAGGGCAGTCAAGACCTGAGCTAGGGTGAGCATCTTGAACTTCTCCTTCCGGAGGAAGCGATTGACGTTCCGGAGGTCCAAGATAGGACGCATGTCCTCCTTGTCCTTTTTGGGCACCAGAAAGTAGTGGGAGTAGCAACCACGTCCTACTTCTGGGGTCGGAACATGCTCGATGGCCCTCTTGGCCAAGAGGGCCGTGACTTCCTTCTGCAGAAGCACCAAGTGATCCCCTGACATGCGGTGGAATTGAGGTGGCATGGCTGGGGGGTGGTCTCGAAGGGGAGGGAGTAGCCCTTCGGACAATGTCCAAGACCCACCTGTCCGAGGTGATGGGACGCCAGTGGTGAAGGTGATGGCGGACCCTGCCCCCTACTGGCGTGCTGTGCACCGGAAAGGAGGGACTAGGAGGGCTTGGAGGCCGCGCACGGGTTAGAGGTGGTGGCCTGACCCGCACGCTGGTTGCGCGAACCGCCACGGCGGTATCCACGTCCTCGGCCACGCGAAGACGCTTGCTGCGCGGGCCGGTAGCTGGGCAGCTGACGTGACTGGGCGCCCCTTCCGTGGCCACGAAAGGGGCGAAAAGCAGAGGTTAGCGGAGGGCGTACAACAGAAAGGCCCAGGGACTTGGCAGTAGCCCGTGAGTCCTTAAAACGCTCCAGCGCATGGTCTGCTTTGGAATCAAAAAGACCGACTCCATCAAAGGGCATGTCCATGAGTGTATTCTGGACATCACCCGAGAAACCAGTTGTTCTCAGCCAGGCGTGGCGACGTAGCGCCACCGTCGTTGCAAGCGTTCTGCCCAGCGAGTCGGCGGTATCAAGGCCACAACGTATGGTGTATTTAGCCGCATCTCTTCCTTCCGCAATGGCGTGGGTAAGCAGTGTCTGGACCTCCTCAGAACACTGTGGCAAAACAGCCGCCACCGAATCCCACAGGGAGTGGGTATATCGGCCCAAAAGGCAAGCGGTGTTGACGGACCGCAAGCCAGCACTGGAGGAAGAAAAAGCCTTCTTCCCAAATTGGTCCAGGCGTTTGGATTCCCTATCCGGAGGGGCGGTAGGGAAGGCGGTTTGGGAGGCAGAGGCTTGGACAACCAAGATCTCGGGGGTGGGATGTTGGGAGAGAAACAAGGGGTCGCCCAGAGCAGGGCGATGGCGTCGGGCCACGTTCCTAACCACAGGAGCCCCTGTGGTGGGCTTGGACCAGGCGCCCAAAAGAACGTCAGTCAGTGCATCATTAAACGGCAGCACAGTCTTCCGTGGAGGAAGCTGCCGGCTGAAGCACTTCCGTCAGGAGATTAGTCCTGAAAGCCACAGTAGGCAATTGGAGGTGCAAGGCTCCAGCTGCTCTACGCAACACCGTTGCGAAATTAGCTCCCTCCTCCGTAGCCACGGGAGGAGACAGCATGCCAGTGTCAGGGGAAGTGTCTAGACCACTGGCATCCCCAAGTTCCTCAGCCCAGTCCTGATCATACTCACACTGTTGTGTGAGAGGGTCTTCCGACCCCTCCCAGCTCTCCTGGTCCTCCTCTTGTTCAAAATATGGAGGAGGAGGGACATTTGGGATCCAAGGTCTCATCGGCGCCGGAGCCGGCGTCGAGCGACGTCGGTCCGGCTCCATATCCGGAGCCGGAGACAACCGGGGAACGACGCCGTCCGGAGCCCCGGACGGCATCAGGAACGGCACCGGGGACATCGGCGTCGGTGGAGGCGTGGTTAGGTCAACCGGCGTCGATGGGGGTTGCGGTACCACCGGAGCCGGGATCGAGGCCGGGGCTGGAGCCGAGGCCGGGATGAAGGCTGGCGGGACAGGCGACGCCGGGACCGGAGTCGGCGGCGACGCCGGAGCAACCCCATCAGGGCCCGCGGGGCCGGAAGGCGCACCGGAGGGTCCTTGAGGCCCGAAGAGGCGGGCCATGGCCGACAGGAATTCCTGTATTTCGGCCGGAGTCGCCCCCGAACCCGGAAAGGACGGGTAATGCGGGGGCGGCTCCACAGGCACGTCCGGGGCGGCGGGGACGGTGCCGACAGGGGCCTCAGCCGAGTCGCGAGACCGGCGAGGCGAAGTCTTAGAGCGATGATGCTTCTTAGACTTTTTGTGCTTCGACTTACCCGAGGAGCGCGAAGACTTGGACTCCGACGACCGGCGGGGGCTCCGCGACCGGCCCCTCGACCTCTCCCGGGACCGGGGCTTGGTGCGGCGCGGAGCCGACTGCCGGATCTCGAGTAGCTTTCGAGACCGCTCTCGCAAAGCCTTCGGGTGAAGTTTCCGGCAGTCAGGACACGACTTTGTGTCGTGGTCTCGGCCGAAACAGTAGAGACACTCTAGATGCGGGTCTGTGATCGACATCATTCGACCACAGGCGTCGCATGGCTTGAAGCCGGGCATCCCTACGACACCTAGGAGTCGATGTAAGACTCGAAAAGAAACAGTGAAAAAATTCACAAAAAATGTAGTCAAAAATTGACTAGGGCACTGCTCTTCCCGGATCTGCGCTTACTGGCGCGGAAAAAAGAAGAACTGACGTCAGAGCGCAGGGGCGGCGCCTAAGTACTGCCCGCGACGTCATCCCGGCAATCACGACGCCGACGACGGACGCGGAGCCGCACGACGCCGCCTACCCACGCGCAAGGGTACTGCTACGCAAAAACTTTCCGGATCCAGCCTGACGCCTGGGGATATTCTAAGGTAAGGAATCTGTCACTAACGTGTCTCTTTCAGATATTACAATACAATACAATATCCTCAAGTGCTTTCCAAGGGTCTTCATTTATATGTAAATCTAGATGATTAATTATATACTGACCCAGTGGCTCCCAATGCACAAAATGACTGGGAGTCTCCATCTCTAATAGTTGCTTTAATCTCAGCCCATACCGAGTCACAGAAAGTATTTTCTTTTTCTGATAAGTGATTTATATTTAAAGACATGCTTTTTATGCTGCCACTGCCTGTCATTTGAGTATAGAATGTTTCACAAGAACTTGTGGAGAAGGGTACAATTTACTCTGCATTCCGAATAAAACCACAAATAGGAAGAACTTATGGTCTATCTAAGAGAGTGACAGCTACAGCAGAACACAGTATGAGGAACTTATCCAAGTACTTGACAATTTTGTATTCACCATTAGCAGTAACATTTAAATGCAGCTAAGTTGAATAAGTTACTTACCTTCTGTAACACATTTTCTGGTAGAGCCTCCCAGGCGTCAGACTGGATCCAGAAAATATTGAGCAATACCTCTGCACACCAGTAGGTGGTGTTGATTGGCTCCACGTTGGCATCGTCCACATCGGAAGTGAGGTTGTGGTGCCCATATAGGTGCCACCCCAGCGTGTTGGCATCAGTTTGTATGATGATTACTTATGCACCGAAAAAGCAGAGCCACGTAAAAACCAATGTCTGACAAGTGTACAGTGTCTAATAGGATCTTTAGGGTGAAGAGCCCAGTTTGCAGAACAGGGAGGATGGGTGAGGAATCAGCGGTTAGATGGAGTCTTCACCAGCAAAAGCATTACCGAAGATAAGTAACTTGCTCTTCTGATAGAGACTTTTAATCAAAGATTGCTCTCACCTTACGAAACATACCCAAACAATACCTCCCCAGAGGCGCGTCTGCAAATTGGCTAAACCAAAATGTCCTGGAGGACCGAGTGGGCAAAATGCCTTTCTCAACAAACCTGACCATCCAAAGAGTAGTGTCTCATGACCGTATGATGGACGTCCATGTGGCTGCTTGCCAGATGTCCAGGACAAGTACCCCGCATGCTAATGCAGTAGCAGCAGCTTTGACCCAGGTGGAATGGGCCCTCACGCCTTCAGGAGGTTGCTTTTGAACTAATCTGTAGCAGATCTTGAAACAGAGTATAAGCCAGTGAGAGATGGTTCAGTTCTGCACCCCCTGCCCCTTTTCGCTTCAGTGAACATAATGAAGAGATGATCGTCCACCCGATGATCTTTGGTGCGATCGATGTAGAAAGAATTAAGATCTAAGCATCACGAAACCAAAAAACAGAATATGCAATATCAGTTCAAAGCAGCAAGCATCTTTTGTAATCTGAATGCAGGATGCTCCAGTATGGTGCCAGGAGATGGAGTATCTCCTCCTCAGAAGTTGAGGCGGAGCGAAAAATGTAGGTAGCGCGATGTTCTGGCCGACATAAAAGGGAATGACCACCTTTGGCAGAAGAGAGGCACATATCTGAAGAACCAGTTTGCCTGGGTAAAAGCTGGTATACAGAGGGGTGACTGAAAGATCTTGAAGCTCGCTGACCCTTTTAGCCGATGTAACTCTCACCAAAAAGGCAGTCTTGAGTTGACAATTATGCAGGGCCTCGAATGGGGAGCCCATGAGGAGCATTAGGACCACATTAAAGTCCGATTGGGGCACTATGGAAGGGGTAGGACGAAGCAAGCGCTGCAAACCGTTCAGAAAATGAGTCACAACAGGCAACTTTAACAGTGAGGGCTGATCCAGCAACCGCAAAAAAAGCTGATATGGCGGAAATGTAACCTTTAACCATGCACAGGGTAAGGCCTCCCCAGGCTAAAGACAATACAAATCGTAACACCTCTGACAAGGTGGCTGAAAACAGGTCAAAATAGCAAGAGGAGTACCAAGCCACAAATTTGTCCAAACAGAAGGCATATACAATCTTTATGGAGGGGTGCCTGGCTGCCAAGATGACGTCAAGGGTCTTTGGAGGCAGATCAAAGGCCTTTAACTATTGCAGCTCAATCTCCTGAAGGTGGAATGTGTATAGCACCCTGCCCTGCTGCTGCAACAGAAGGCCCTCCCGAAAGGGTAGCCTAATCAGAGGACAGATGTCTACGTTCAGGAGTTCGGGATACCAAACTCCCTTTGCCCAGTCTGTAGCTGTTAGAAGGTGGTTCTGACACTATGGGCCGCCCGGATTTTTCGCTTTTTGAGCACCTGTGTGTTGAGCTTTTACTGTGGCAGAGCCTCATAAATTGGGACTCATCCACAGTGAACTCATGATGAAAGAGACTGCATGTGGATTTTACTGGTGTCCCCCTGGCTTGACTAGGCCGCTGCGCAGCAGCTGGAGTAAGGGGCACCGGGCTGGTTACATGCAGACACCTGTGTACATGCGTGTGCACACGTGTAGGGGCTGCGCAGGGGAGATTCCTGGCGTGCACAGTGCAGGAGCAGCTACAAAGTGAATGGTGTGGCAGGACTTATGCAGAAGTGGGTGGTGACATGGAATAGGCCTTATACACTGGGAAGGAACATGCCAGGGAAAGTCAGTGTGTTTTACTGTGTTTTTCACTTCATGATTCCCCTATGGGGATGTGGAGTCCATGTGCTAGATTAACTTTCATAAGGCCTACAGATTCCAGACACGCACTAAAGTCCACTGTAGCGGATGTGAAAAGGAGTATTCTTTAGAGTCCAAAGTCATATTTGTACTGCTTTTGGGTCATCCAGAAATGTCACATTTCTCTGAGTCAGTCATAACCAGGGCCAGGCTGAGGGCTGACCTCAGCTGGATGGATTGATAACCTTTCTTCCACAAGCTAAGGCCTCCTCTCCACGAAGGGAAGATGGGTGGGGCTACAGGCTCATCCATCAGCAGCTATCACTGGGTGCCAGGCACCAGGCTGCACCAAGGAGGGAAGGCAGCGAGGAGGGAAGGGGTCTTGTTTCAGAGACCATGTGGCCAGAGACCCTGGACGATGCCATTTTGAACAAACCCAGAGGCTGGACAAGAAGGAGGGAGCAGGGGCAGGGAAGTGATGTGTCGCTGTTTGATAGGACAAACAGAGACTTCCTGCCAGCCCCCTACTCAACTTTTAAAAAGTGCTTGCACAGGAAGAGAAGCTCTCTCTGGGGTGTGGTCTGCTGAGGCGGAAGGTGCTGGAGCCTGGCAATGGGCAGTTGGAAGGAGGTACCCCCTGACTGCCCCCCAGGCCCCTAACCGCGCCAGAAGAATAGCCCAGGACCGGTGCGCAGACGCAGGGGCCTCTGCGCAGGGAGAAGAGAGGCCCAGGAGGAGAGCCAGGCGAAAGGCTGGCGCAGGGAGCTAGTGAAGACCGCTCCCTGCAGAATGCACCCTCTTGGAGACCCGGAGGGCGAAGGAGAGTGCTCCCAGTGGCTGGGGGGCGCCACCAGGAGCAAGAAGATGCGAAAATGGGGCAGATCGGACCCCCAGGGGCTGAGATATGGCCCCCGGAAGGTGAGCGACCTTTGACCCCTAAGAAGACCGACGAATCACGTGGGGCTCCGCTGCCGGTCTCAGAGAGGCCCCCGGGGTGGGTCAGGTCCCCGGGGGCTGTCCCCAAGAAGGGAAGCTGGGGAGCGCCGTCGCGCTCCCTGTAACAGTGCCCTGCAGGTGGGCCAGAAGCCCACCCTGGCCCCCACCGAAGATGGAGGCGTCGCTCCCCCCCCGTGAGGTCTCGAGGGGCCCGGGACCCCATCCCCGGGCCCCGAAGCAAAGTCGGGGTGCGCCGTCGCCCTCCCCGCGAAGAGGCCCCCAGGGGCCCGGGACCCCATCCCCGAACCCCGAAGTAAAGCCGGGGTACGCGGTGGCGCCCTTCGTGAAGTTGCGGGAGGCGGGGTGCCAGGAGCCCACCCTGGCCCCCCGCGAACAATCGAAGACGGGGAGCGCCGGCGCGCTCCCCGTGAATATGCGGGAGGCGGGGGTGCCAGGAGCCCACCCTGGCCCCCAGCGAACAATCGAAGATAGCCCCCGTGTGCTGCGGTGCGGAGGGGGGAGTGCCGTCGCACTCCCCCGGGCCAGCGGCCGTCGGCGTGTCTGCCCGCCAGAGCGGGCAGACCAGAAGTGATGTGCCGGCTCCTGCGGCCGCACACGGTGCGGGCCTGGCAGGTAGCCGGCCGGAGTGGCCGGGGGTCGGCTCCCCGAGCCGGCTTCCACGGGCAGGAGCCCCCACCGGAAGGAGCCGCCTACGCTCACCTGGGGGTCTGGGTGGGACCGGGCCCCCAACGAGCGAGGAGATGCGGGAGGGCCCGGGTGGGACCGGGCCCCCGCGAAGGAAAGCAGGCTGTGCGGCTCTCCCCGGCACAGCAGGAGAGCCGCTGTTCGAATATGCACAAGGTCCCATAATGCCTTGCAAGCCAGGACCGGCCTGCAAGGGCAGAACAGCGTTTTCCCTGCTTGTGGTGGCCCCAGGAGAACGGGGTCACAACCATAGGTGTGCCAGGGTGCCTGGGGAGCTGCTGGAGAAGCGCAGTCTCCCCCAGCACAAGGAAGAGAAGTCCCTCCCTAAGTCACATGGGGACTTAGAAAGAATAACCCCTCAAGGGCTCAGCGAGCATTTAACACTCTCTAGGCTGGAACTTTTGTTCTACAGCTGGGGGTGTTTTGAGAAGTGCCTCAAGAAGTGAAGGGCTGATTTGGGGATGTTTGGAGAAAGGCATCTCTGGAGGTGAAAAGGTGTAATTGCACCAGAAATGCATTTACTAACGGTTATTTCTTTTAGAGGGACTGAAGGTCACATGTGTAATGTGAAGTACCTGTGTAAGGTGATGTCATAAGCAAAGTGGGGTTATGTTGCCAGACATTCCTGCTAGGGTGTCTGGCTGTATATGCGTAATCCTGTGATTTCATCTGTGATGCCTTTAGGGGCTGTAATTGCAACGCATTCTAATGTCCAACAAATGTGATGAGTACTGTCATTCTAAGGTAATGAGTAAACATGTATTCTTGCTGCTGCGCTTAAGTGAGGAACAACCCAGACTGTTAGCCCTGAATATGTAGGGGTGCATACTGTATGGTCAATATAAGATGCTCAGTCAGGGTTATGTGTCACTAGGGCAGGTGAACCTACTTTTAATGCGTGTTGAGGTAATGGGGTGGGTCGCCACTGGGATGGTGCCAATGCGCAAGGCCCTCGCTCCAGGTTATGTTCAACTAACTGCATTAGGGGGCAAGATGATGTGCATACATGGGAGTGGTGGTACTAGACCCCACCCCCCCTTTTGGGAGGGGTGGAGATGTTACGCAATGTCACAAAGTAATTCCAACAGCTTATGTATATTTGTAAATTGGTGCATAGTATTGAGTAGTGTGTGTGTTTAATAAATGTACTCTTACTTTTATAAAGCAAAGTACAGACTGGACAATCAATTATTGAGTGTTATTTCTGCGCACCTGCAAATGGCGATTACTAGCCCACACCACCTCCCTTGAGTAAGCCTCAGACTGCTCTGCAAAGCTACCCTCTGAGAGTCAGGCGCTACAATTGGGTGTTTGGTTCCCAGTGAAGGACAAATGTAGTCATGTTATTTGTGCAGGCCTCACAGATGCTGCCTCGTTTTCCAACAGTAGCCATTAGGATGACTTGGACCTATTCGCTCCTGATCTTCATAAGAAATCTGGGCGTGAGCAGTATCAGCGGGAAAGTGTACAGAAGTCAGGTCTTCCAGTCTAAACGGAATGGAGTCTCAGAGCGAGAACTGCTTTGTAAACTTCAATGCACAGAAGTGCTGACATTCTGCGTTCTCGGTGGTGAAGAAATCGAGCCAAGGTTCTCGACATTCTCAGAAGACACCATGCGCCACCTCTGGATTTAGATGCCATTCGTGGTCCACAAACCATCGGTGGCTGAATACGTCCGCCTTGGCTTTAATAGATCTCGACAGGTTCTGGACGACCAGGAAGATGTCCTGTCACAACAGTCAGTACCAGAGATGAAGAACCTCCTAGCACAGGGTCCACGACTCCACAACGTCTTGTTTGTTGCAATACCATATGGAGGAAGTGTTGTCTGTGAACACCTGTACCAACCTTCCTGTGATGGATGGAAGGAAGGCTTTCAATGGCAAGCAAATCGTCCTCAGCTCCAAAAGGTTGATGTGGAGCTGGGACTCTGCCGGAGACCAGAGTTCTGTGATCGCCACCTCGCACTGGTGCCCCCCAACCCAGAAGTGATGTGTCAGTCAACACTGTCAGCTCTGGGTGGGTAACAGAGAGAGGTCTGCGCCAGGGCCAGTCGCGGTTCGTTAGCCAAAACTGCAGATCTTTTGCAGTCTCCATCTAAATCTTCACTAGGCTGGAGAGATTCCCCTGATGCACAAGTTACTAACTTGTGTAACGATATATCTGTAAGAGACAGTAGTAAGTGACAGATTCCTTACCTTAGAATATCCCCAGGCGTCAGGCTGGATCCGGAAAGTTTTGCGTAGCAGTACCCCTGCGTGTCGGTAGGCGGCGTCGTGCGGCTCCGCGTCCGTCGTCGGCGTCGTGATCGCCGGGATGACGTCGCGACCAGTACTTAGACGCCGCCCATGCGCGCTGGCGTCAGTTCTGTACACGACTTTCCGCGCCAGAAACACAGAGCCATGCAAGAAACTGACACTGGTGTCTGAAAACTAGGGCACTGAAAGGGATGACCTTAACCCTAGAAATCAGTTCGCAGAACGGGGCGGATGGGTGGGGCGGTAAGGAATTTGTCACTAACTACTGTCTTTTACAGATATATCGTTACACAAGTTAGTAACTTGTGCATCTGAAAGACACACGTTAGTGACAGATTCCTTACCTTAGAATAGATACCCCAGCAATACCAACCCCGGTGGTGGGTCTGCGAACAAAGATCAGACGAGGAAGTCTCGGAGAACAGAACGGCCAAAGAAGCCGTCTCTCCGGACTTGGCTGTCAAGGCAGTAATGCTTGGTAAACGTGTGCAGCGAGGCCCACGTAGCTGCCTGACAAATGTCCTGCAATGGGACACCACGTCCCAAAGCCATGGTGGCGGCTGTCGCCCTGGTGGAATGGGCACGTAGCCCAACAGGGGGCTCCTTCTTAGCCAAAGAATAGCAGGCTTTGATACACAAGACAACCCAGCGGGAGATGGTCCGCTTGTGTACCGCCCGACCTTTTTTGGCGCCCACGTAGCCAACAAAGAGCTGGTCGTCCACCCGGAACTGTTGTGTGCGGTTCAAATAGAAAGAAATCGCACGTTTTGGGTCCAGACGGTGGAGCCTCTCTTCCTCTCTGGAAGGATGCGGAGGCGGAAAGAAGGTGGGCAAAGTGATGGTCTGCCCAATGTGGAAGGCAGTAACCACCTTTGGCAAGAAGGACGGACGCGTCCTAAGAACAACCTTGTCTGGATGGACAGACAGAAAGGGGGGTTTGCAAGAAAGAGCCTGGAGCTCACTCACCCGCCGAGCGGAGGTGATAGCCACCAGAAAGGCTGTCTTCAGAGTGAGAAGACGAAGAGGACAGTTATGGAGAGGCTCAAAGGGAGCGCACATTAAAAAGGTAAGATCCAAGTTCAAGTCCCACTGAGGCATCACAAACGGAACAGGAGGGAAGAGGTGTGTAATGCCTTTAAGAAACCTGTTAACAACAGGGGACTTGAAAAGGGAGGGCTGATCATGAAGCCCGAGAAAGGCCGAGATAGCACAAAGGTAGCCCTTGATGGTACCCAGGGCAGAACCCTGTTGGGCCAGAGAAAGAAGGAACAGAAGAACCTCAGAAAGAGGGGCAGAAAGGGGATTCACACCCTTTGCTGTGCACCATGCCACAAACTTGTTCCACCTGCAGGCGTATACCACCTTAGTGGAGGGACGCCTGGCTGCCAGAATCACATCACAAACTTCGGGAGGCAAGTCGAAAGGAATCAACTGCCGCCGCTAAATCTCCACGCAAAGAGGTGGAGACTGGACAGGTTCGGGTGGAGGACCGTCCCCTGCTGCTGCGACAGAAGATCCTCCCGAAGAGGCAGACGGATCGGGGGATCGATGCTCATACTGAGTAGCTCGGGATACCAAACTCTTCGAGCCCAGTCCGGAGCCACAAGAATGACTTGGGCCCGGTCGCGCCGAATCTTCTTCAACACTCTGGGCATAAGTGGTATAGGCGGAAAGGCGTACAACAGACCGCAACTCCACTCGCGACGAAAAGCGTCGCCGAGCGAGTGCCGCCTTGGAAATTCCAACGCACAGAACTGATGACATTGCGCGTTCTCTTCGGTGGCGAATAGATCTAACCAAGGCTCTCCCCACTGTAGAAAGAGTCCTTGCGCCACCTCAGAGTGAAGACGCCATTCGTGATCCATCATGCACCTGCGGCTGAGTTCGTCCGCCCTGGCGTTCAGGGAACCTGCCAGGTGTTGAACCATCATGGATATGCCCTGATGTTCCAGCCATGTCCAGAGACGCAGAGCCTCCTGACATAGGGTCCACGACCCCACCCCGCCTTGTTTGTTGCAGTACCACATGGTGGTGGTGTTGTCTGTGAACACCTGCACTACCTTTCCCTTGACAGAGGGAAGGAATGCCTTGAGTGCAAGTCGGATCGCCCGGAGCTCCAGAAGGTTGATATGGAGCCGGGACTCTGCCGGAGACCAGAGGCCTCTGATCTCCGCCTCTCCCATGTGACCGCCCCATCCCAGAAGGGACACGTCCGTCACAACTGTGTGCTCTGGCTGGGGAAGGGAGAGGGATCTGCCCGTGACCCATTGCCGGTTCGAGAGCCACCACTGCAACTGCTGTGCAGTCCCCTCCGAGATCTTGACGTAAACGGACAGGTTCCCCTGATGCTGCGCCCACTGGAACTTCAGGTCCCACTGCAGAGCCCGCATATGCCATCTGGCATGATCGACCAGCAGGATGCAGGAGGCCATGAGGCCCAGCAGCCTCAGGGTCATCCGTACCGAAACCCAGGATAGAGGCTGAAAGATCGGAATCATAGCCTGAATATCCTGGACTCGCCGTTCGGGAGGATAGGCCCGAAACTGCGTTGTGTCCAGAACTGCTCCGATGAAAAGGAGCTGTGGAGAAGGAATCAGGTGCGACTTCGGCACGTTGTTGGAGAACCCCAGCGAGTGCAGGAGTCCGGTCTTAGTCTGGAGGTGGGAGACGACTGCCTGGGACGAGCCCGCCTTCAGCAACCAGTCGTCGAGGTAGGGGAAGACTGGAACCCCTGCCGGGCGCAGATGAGCTGCGACCACCGCCATCACTTTCGTGAACACCCGAGGGGCACTTGTAAGGCCAAAGGGGAGCACGATGAACTGAAAATGCTCGTGGCCTACCGTGAACCGCAGGTAACGCCGGTGTGCAGGACGGGGATGTGAAAATATGCTTCCTGCAAGTCCAACGCTACCATCCAGTCTCCAGGGTCGAGGGCAGTGAAGACCTGAGCTAGGGTGAGCATCTTGAACTTCTGCTTCGGAGGAAGCGATTGACGTTCCGGAGGTCCTCCTTGTCCTTTTTGGGCACCAGAAAGTAGTGGAAATAACAACCACGCCCTACTTCTGGGGTCGGAACTCGCTCGATGGCCCCCTTGGCCAAGAGAGCCGCAACTTCCTGCTGAAGAAGCACCAAGTGATCCCCCGACATGCGGTGGTACTGAGGTGGCATGGCTGGGGGGGGGGAGTCTAGAAGGGGAGGGAGTAGCCCCTGTGGACAATGTCCAAGACCCACCTGTCTGATGTGATGGTACGCCAGTGGGGAAGGTGATGGCGGACCCTGCCCCCCACTGGCGTGCTGTGGACCTGAAAGGATGGACTAGGAGGGCTTGGAGGCCGCGGACGGGGCGGAGGTGGTGGCCTGACCCGCACGCTGGTTACCCGACCCGCCTCGGCGGGAGCCACGTCCTCGGCCACGCAAAGGTGCTTGCTGCGCGGGCCGGTGGCTGGGCAATGGACGTGACTGGGCGCCCCTTCCGTGGCCACGAAAGGAGCGAAAAGCAGACTGCTGCGGAGGGCGCGAGGCAGAGAGGCCCAAGGACTTGGCCGTAGCCCGCGAGTCCTTAAAGCGCTCCAGCGCGCTGTCTGCCTTATTGCCAAAAAGGCGGATGCCATCGAAGAGCATGTCCATAAGGGTGTTTTGGACATCGCCCGAGAAACCAGTGGTCCTCAGCCAGGCGTGACGGCGCAGCGCCACTGTTGTCGCAAGCGATCTGCCCAGCGACTCAGCGGTGTCTAGGCCACATCTGATTGTGAACTTCGCTGCGTCTCTCCCGTCTGCAATAACACGGGTGAGTAGTGTCTGGACCTCCTCAGGACACTTAGGCAGCACTTGCGCCACCGAATCCCACAGAGAGTGGGAATAACGGCCCAAAAGGCAAGTGGTGTTCACGGACCGCAAGCCAGCACTGGAGGAAGAAAACATCTTCCCAAATTGCTCCAGTTTTTTGGATTCCCTGTCCGGCGGAGCCGTAGGGAAGGCGCTCTGAGAGGTAGAGGCTTGGACAACCAAGCTCTCGGGGGTGGGGTGTTGGGAGAGGAACAAGGGATCGCCCGGGGCCGGGCGATGGCGTCGGGCTACGTTCCTGTCCACAGGAGCCCCTGTGGTGGGCCTGGACCAGGTGCCCAAAAGAACGTCAGAAAGTGCGTCGTTGAAGGGCAGCAGTGGCTCCGAAGAGGTAGCCGACGGCTGAAGCACTTCCGTCAGGTTAGTCCTGACAGCCACTGTAGGGAGTTCGAGGCGCAAGGCCGCGGCCGCCCTACGCAACACCGTTGCATAACTTGCTCCCTCCTCAGTAGCCACAGAAGGAGACAGCATGCCAAGGTCTGGAGAGGTGTCCAGGCCACTGGCATCACCCAGTTCCTCTGCCAGTCCTGATAAGGCTCACACTGAGCTGTGAGAGGGTCCTCCAACCCCTCCCAGTCCTCCTCGTCCTCCAATACAGGTGAAAAATATGGAGGGCGGACATGAGGGAAGAAAAGTCCCATCGGCGTCGGAATCGGCGTCGGCCGACGCCGATCCGGCGCCGTGTCCGGTTCCGGGGAGAACCTGGGGACGGCGTCGTCCGGGACGTCAGACGGCGCCGAGAATGGTACCGGAGTGGTCGGCGCCGGTGGAGGTGTAGTTAGGTCAACCGGCGTCGACCGGGATCCAGGCCCGGATCCGAGGGGGTCCAGCGGCGCCGGGGCCGGAGCCGCCGGAGCCACGGGGCCGGAGCCGCCGGTGGTGCCGAGGGAGGATCCCCACTGGGGCCCGTGGGGCCCGAAGGCGCACCGGGGTTACCCTTAGGCCCGAAGATGCGAGCCATGGCCGACAAGAAGTTTTGGATGTCGGCCGGAGTCGACGTCGGACCCGGAACAGGCGGGTAGTCCGGAGTCGGCTGTTCAGGCACCCCCGGAGCCGCGGGGGCGGTACCCACAGGACCCTCCGCCGAGTCGTGAGACCGGTGAGGGGAGGTCTTAGAGCGATGCTTCTTCGACCTCTTGTGCTTCGCCTTACCTGAAGACGAAGACTTGGACCCCGACGAATGACGATGGCTCCGTGACCGGCCCCTCGACCTCTCCCGGGACCTCGAGTGGCGCGGAGCTGAGTGCCGGGCCTCGAGAAGCTTTCGAGACCGCTCTCGCAAAGCCTTCGGGGCGACGGACCGACACTCGGGGCACGACGTGGGGTCGTGGCCGCGCCCCAGGCAGAAGAGACACTGTAGGTGCGGATCCGTAATCGACATCATGCGATTACAGACCTCGCATGGCTTGAAGCCGGGCATCCCTACTGACACCGTTGGAGTCGAAACGACTCGAAAACTGGGACAAAAAGTCTCAAAAAAGATTCAGTCAAAAAATGACTGGGGCACTGCTCAATCCGGATCTGCGCTTACTGGCGCGGAAAAAGAAAGAACTGACGCCAGCGCGCATGGGCGGCGTCTAAGTACTGTCCGCGACGTCATCCCGGCGATCACGACGCCGGACGCGGAGCCGCACGACGCCGCCTACCGACGCGCAGGGGTACTGCTACGCAAAACTTTCCGGATCCAGCCTGACGCCTGGGGATATTCTACGGTAAGAAATCTGTCTCTTTCAGATACTGCACCCACTGGGACTTGAGGTCTCACTGCAGAGCCTGCATATGTCATCAGGCGTACTTCATCAGGCAGGATGCAGGAAACTATCAGGCACAGCATCCTCAGAGACAGTCTCACTGAAATTCAGGACAGAGGTTGAAACATCAAATCATAGCCTGAATGTCCTGGACTCACCGCTCCGGACTGAATGCGTGTTACTGCACTGTTTCCAATGAAAGGGAGTGTCTGGGATGGAGACTGGTGTGACTTTGGCATGTTGATAGTGAACCCCAGCGAATGCATGAGGTTTTCTGTAGTGTGGAGGTGGGTGACGACTGCCTGGGGGGAGCCAGCCTTCAGCAGCCAGTCGTAGAGTTCGGGGAAGACTGGAACCCCTGACCTCTGAAGATGTGCTGCAACCACTGCCATCACTTTTATGAACACCCGAGGGCCACTGGTAAGGACGAAGGGGAGTACAGTGAACTGGAAATGCTTGTGGCCCACCGCGAACCACAGGTAATGCCTGTGGGCTTGCAGAATGAGGATGTGAAAATAAGGTTCCTGCAAGTCCAACGCTACCATCCAGTCTCCAGCGTCCAGGGCAGACAAGATCTGAGCCAAGGTGAGCATCTTGAATTTCTCTTTCTGCAGAAAGGCTTTGAGAGGGCGCTGATCCTGTATAGGTTTAAGTCCTCCATCCATTTTTGGCAACAGAAAGTAGAAGGAATCCTACTGGAAGGGCATTACCCTTCTGCACAATTTGGAGCACCCACTTGCCGGAGGTTATGTTGTTCCCTTGGGGCAGGTGGTGCCGGATCCTGCCACCAACAGGATGACTGTGCTGGGTGGAGGGCTCGCTTAAGTGTATTGGAGGCTGTGGCAGCCGGAGGGGCGGGGGGACTGGATGGCACGCTAGGCATGATTCCTGCATCCTTTTTGGAGTCCGCAACCCCATCCATGAAAGGGCTGAGTAGCCAGCTGCCCTCTGGTGGCAAGCGTGCCACGAAGTCATGCTCCTTATTACTGAAGCATGGTTAAAGCGTGGACAATTTTTTCATATGCTGAGGTTCTGTCTGCTTAGCACAGTCTTCAGAAGAGAACATCAATTGGTCCAATATACACTGTAGCATTGAAGGCCTCAAGATTAGCCTTTCCGTTAGTGTATAAAATGGTTCAACAACATTCTGTACCATATTTTGATTAAAAAAGGAGGCATCAAAGGTAAATGTATCCCCCACTGCGGATCCCCTATGTCTGCTCAGGGATCCCTCAAAGCTCTTATTTAGTGAGGAATTCTAAACACTAAGCACTCAAGCTTTAGGGCACATCGTCTACAATGCTTTCTTTTTTTTTTTTTTTTTAAATATCTTCTTTTCATGAGGTCTGCAAATGGTTGTGGTCGACTTAGAATGAAGGCAAAATTATGACAAAATATCTCAATCTGGATTTATTCAACCAACAACTTTGTTGTCTTCATTTCTGTAGAAAACTAAAATTGAAAGACAGCTATTTTCAACAAATAATATCCTCTATGAACTATAATACAGTTGCTGAATTAATGCTACACAGCTCAAAGTAATGTCTTCACCAAATGAGGTACTTTTCAATTATCTTAAAACCACCAGGCAGATTAGTTATCACATGAACACTGTTCATATTAAACTAGGTTTTTCTTCCTTTACCTTGACATCAGAAGTGTCCCGCTGGCAGTTTCGCCATGCCCTTGAAATAGATGAGAAAGTTCTATCTGCATGGTCAAACTTCCCACCTTGCAGATTCAGGAAGAAAGTAGTAAATGGCTCCTACAAAAACAACATATATGCAATAAAGTTATTACTGAGATTGTATGTATAAAATAACAAGTGAGTCATTAAGCACCTGATTTGGAAAAGTATTGGTAAAAGATTGTAATTTACTCAATTAGCAATTCAATCCTAAACATGAGTATTTCTAACTTTCCACCCAGTACCAATCATTTGAGTAGAAAATAAAATTGTTAAAAAAAACAGTCATATTGCCCCAAGCAATTTATGCAGATATATTTTCAGCAGTTTCAATAAAAATTAAAAAAGTGTTTTTGAAAATATTGTTTCTGAAGTCATCCCTTAGAAGGGAGTACTGCTGCTGTTTTGCTGTAGACTTTGATTCAACAGATAGTCGCTAAATATGACCAAGAAAATATCATAAGAGAGCGTTTTTGGGTAAACAGCAAAAACTAATATGGAATTAGCATTGGAACTATGTCAACATTAAACCTCAACTACACAACATTGTACAATTTTACAAAGAACGCACAAGTCAGAGGTACAGATGGATAGAATGAGTCCCCCTACTAAATTCAGAGGGGACGCCCGTCTCCCTTAGACCGAGGCCGAAGGTGGCGCAGAGAGGTGTCCCTTACTATAGTGGCAGGGCTAATGTTCGACCATATTCATGTTGGTACTTACAAATGTTGCTGTTTAGAACAATGAGGTACATAGATGTTAATTTTTTTTTGCCAATAATCACAAACTAATCCGGGATTTCTGCCCAGCTTTTCCATTGCCATGTCTGTAATTCAGCCACAGGAGTCATCTTCGATTACCTCTAAATTTACATCCAAGAACAATGCTATGTACATAGTTGCCTTTGAGAAATAAAACAGTACATTGTTTCAGGTCTGATTAGGTGGTAAAATACTGGGCATGTACTGGAGTTCTAGCACATATTACTTAGGGTATGTCTTGTTTCTGTGAGCTCTAATTGCTTATAATGTATTAGTGAAGGCATGGTAAAATGATACACCAATTATTCTTTGCAAAGGACAGCGGTAGGCCGGGGAATCAGATCTATTTTGCTTTGGGGAGCAGAGGGCAGAAAAGGAGCTACTGGGCCCCAATCCTGGTGGCTGAGATCATTTGTCAGTGTTGTCCGGGGGTCTGTCCTATTGAGCTCGGTACATCCTTTCCTCACTTGACTCTCAGCGTAGCGAGATCGAGCAGTCAAAAGATTCTCATGGAGTTAGTGTGAGGAGCAAGAGCTCAGAATTCAAAGGTCAACCATCAGACATAATAATGTATTTGCCCAGCGCTAAACTTTTAGGTTAAAAGAAAGTACTTAAATGGCACAGCTTAACGTAATACTACACAGCACAATTAGGGAATTCAGACAAAGGGTTGTTATCCCATTTGTGATGTTTAATGAGGTGCTACATCCGTTCGGTACCATCAAGCAGCTAACCGAGTTTCCTAGTGTCTACAATCCTTGGTGAGTAACTCGGGAGAAGGCACTGTTTGAACACATGTGTTGTTCACTCAAAATACCCCCAACGCGCACATCAGTTTAGTTCGTTTTAACTGCTTCAAGTTCATCCAGTAAAATTCTAGAGTTTGTACAGAAGAACGGTCTGATTTCCCAGACTCTCATTCCACTCATAGTCTAAGCAGTGACTGTTAGCTCCGTCATTGAAGTTCTGGTGGGGCAGAACAGGCATGGGCAGTAGCCAGGCTAATGCACCTCTTGGACTGAAGGGGCTGTGGGACTACACAGCTGAGAGAGATAAACACGGTGTCACTAATCTTGGTCAATGGGCGATCAGGGATCCCACCTTGGCGGCAACCAAGAATTCTGAATTCAATATCAACAACATCTGTCTCTCAGCCAAACATCTGGCTGCTAATCACACATGATGCTTGCCAATTTCAAAAAGTCTTGGTGCAGTTTACAGCAAGAACTGCTCAGGAAAGTCGACAGGGCCCCTCCACAAACACATCGCCCACCATAGGAACACGCTGGGCTTGTCTTTCTGGACAATGTCTCCTGCAAGGCCAAGCACACTCCTTCCCCTTCTCAGCGGGCAGACCCGTTTCTAGGTATTGGGTAGATTCTTAGGTCCTCCAGTAGAAAGTTTAGACTAAAGGTGATGTCTCCTCACCAATGGGAGACTGGTGGTCATGCAGACACTAGCATTGGTCCCACAGCAGCCAACCTACTCGGTGGATCTCTCCCTTCCATGGTCATGAAGACCTAGGAATTGGACCAAAATGAGGAGGCTTGGATCCCCCTTTTGCACACATTTTTCAAACAGGGGACATGAATCCACTTTAAAAGACTACAGAACTGGTTTGGGGCGATTCTCTTTCAAATGTCATTTTCTCACTGTATCTCAGACGCAACCCTTATGCAAGGTAATGACTCTCACAGCAGGTAGCAATGGTGTGGGCTTCAAGCAGGAGTATCCAGAACCTTGGCACAACAAACTGTGAGATCTCTTCACCTGGATGTCATCTGCCTTCCTGAAGCAACAACAGGGGACATCTAAAACTGCATGCCCTTCCTAGAAACTTTCTCACCTTGAACAAACTGCAGTCCCCCCCCCCCCCTTCACACCTACCATCCACCGAATGGCAGTGCTGAGGAAGACCTAATCACCAGCCCTTTGCCAATAAGGGCAGCCCTGTTTCCATTCTCTTCCTCTTCAGTCTGTGTCTTCTGCCCTCTAGACACAGGAATACAGTCAATATGCTTCCAGTGAAGCTGCATTCACAATCTTTCTTATGCAATGCAAAACAAGGGGGTGTCCAGAATGCATTCCACTGGTGCCAGTACACATACACTCCCTACATTTGAGTCCTACTACCTTGCATGTATCACACACTCAAAGCCCATATATACACTCAACACGCACACACAGTCAGCTCATAGACCTCGGGTTCACATAACCCCAGAACCAGAGGGGTCAATGCACAAGTTACTAACTTGTGTAACGATATATCTGTAAGAGACAGTAGTTAGTGACAGATTCCTTACCTTAGAATATCCCCAGGCGTCAGGCTGGATCCGGAAAGTTTTTGCGTAGCAGTACCCTTGCGCGTCGGTAGGCGGCGTCGTGCGGCTCCGCGTCCGTCGTCGGCGTCGTGATCGCCGGGATGACGCCGCCCCTGCGCGCTGACGTCAGTTCTGTACACGACTTTCCGCGCCAGGAACGCAGAGCCATGCAAGAAGCTGACATAGGTGTCTGAAAAATACTAGGGCCCTGAAAGGGATGTCCTTAACCCTAGAAATCAGTTCGCAGAACGGGGAGGATGGGTGGGGCGGTAAGGAATCTGTCACTAACTACTGTCTCTTACAGATATATCGTTACACAAGTTAGTAACTTGTGCATCTGAAAGAGACACGTTAGTGACAGATTCCTTACCTTAGAATAGATACCCCAGCAATACCAACCCCGGTGGTGGGTCTGCGAACAAAGATCAGACAAGGAAGTCCTGGAGGACAGAACGGCCAAAAAAGCCGTCCCTCCGGACCTGACTGTCAAGGCAGTAATGCTTTGTAAACGTGTGCAGCGAGACCCACGTAGCTGCCTGACAGATAACCGGCAACGGAACACCACGGCCCAAGGCCGTGGTAGCAGCCGTTGCCCTGATGGAATGGGCACGCAGCCCAACAGGAGGCTCCTTCTTAGCCAAAGAATAGCAGGTCTTGATGCACAAGGTAACCCAGCGGGAGATGGTCCTCTTGTGCACCGCCCGACCTTTTTTGGCGCCCACGTAGCCAACAAAGAGCTGGTCATCCACCCGGAAGTGTTTTGTGCGGTCAATATAGAAGGAGAGCGCACGTTTTGGGTCCAGGCGGTGGAGCCTCTCTTCCTCTCTGGAAGGATGCGGAGGCGGAAAGAAGGTGGGCAAAGTGATGGCCTGCGCAATGTGGAAAGCAGTAACCACCTTTGGCAAGAAGGACGGACGCGTCCGAAGAACAACCTTGTCTGGATGAACAGACAGAAAGGGAGGTTTGCAAGATAGAGCCTGGAGCTCACTCACCCGCCGAGCGGAGGTGATGGCCACCAGAAAGGCTGTCTTCAGAGTCAGAAGACGAAGAGGACAGTTATGTAGAGGCTCAAAGGGAGCGCACATTAAAAAGGTAAGAACCAAGTTCAAGTCCCACTGAGGCATCACAAACGGAACAGGAGGGAAGAGGTGTGTAATGCCTTTTAAGAACCTGTTAACAACAGGGGACTTGAAAAGGGAGGGCTGATCAGGGAGCCTGAGGAAGGCCGAGATAGCACAAAGATAACCCTTGATGGTACCCAGGGCAGAACCCTGTTGGGCCAGAGAGAGAAGGAACAGAAGGACCTCAGAAAGAGGGGCAGAAAGGGGATTCACAGCCTTTGCTGTGCACCATGCCACAAATTTGTTCCACCTGCAGGCGTATACCACCTTAGTGGAAGGACGCCTGGTTGCCAGAATCACATCACAAACTTCGGGAGGCAAGTCGAAAGGAATCAACTGCCGCCGCTCAATCTCCACGCAAGCAGGTGTAGACTGGACAGGTTCGGGTGGAGGACCGTCCCCTGCTGCTGCGACAGAAGATCCTCCCGAAGAGGCAGACGGATCGGGGGATCTACGCTCATATTGAGTAGCTCGGGATACCAAACTCTTCGAGCCCAGTCCGGAGCCACAAGAATGACTTGGGCCCGGTCGTGCCGAATCTTCTTCAACACTCTGGGTAGAAGTGGTATAGGCGGAAAGGCGTACAACAGACCGCAACTCCACTCGCGACGAAAAGCGTCGCCGAGCGAGTGCCGCCTTGGAAATTCCAACGCGCAGAACTGATGACATTGCGCGTTCTCTTCGGTGGCGAATAGATCTAACCAAGGCTCTCCCCATTGTAGAAAGAGTCCTTGCGCCACTTCCGAGTGAAGACGCCATTCGTGATCCATCATGCACCTGCGGCTGAGTTCGTCCGCCCTGGCGTTCAGGGAACCTGCCAGGTGTTGAACCATCAGGAACATGCCCTGATGTTCCAGCCATGTCCAGAGGCGCAGAGCCTCCTGACAAAGGGTCCAAGACCCCACCCCGCCCTGTTTGTTGCAGTACCACATGGCGGTGGTGTTGTCTGTGAACACCTGCACTACCTTCCCTTTGACAGAGGGAAGGAATGCCTTCAGTGCAAGTCGGATCGCCCGGAGCTCCAGAATGTTGATATTGTATTGTATTGTATTGTAATTGCATTTATATAGCGCTTACTACCCCTGACGAGGCGTCGAAGCGCTTTTTCGGCGAGTAGCACGCTACTCCGGGACCCATAGAGGATTAGTGTTGAATTAGTATAGTGAAACATGCAAGTACATTTTAAGTGATGGATAGGTTAGGCAGTTATTTGGATTTGGAATGATAGCAGAAGGATAGAGGAGGAAAAAAAGGTTTGTATTTATATAGCGCTGGTTACCCCTGATGGGGTGTTGAAGCATGCTACTCTGGAAGCCCATCAAGGATTAGTGGTGAATTAATATGGTGAAAATATGAAAGTAGTTTCAGTGGTGGATATTAGTCAGTTATTTGGAGTGAGAAGGATAGCGGAGGGATAAAAGGGAAAAAAGGTTTGCATTCATATAGCACTTGTTACCCCTGATGAGTGTTGAAGCGCTTTTCTGGCGAGTAGCACGCACTCCGGAACCCATTAAGGATTAGTGTTGAACATTAGTCTAGTAAAAAATGAAGTAACTTTGATTAGTGGACATGTTATTCAGTTATTTGGGTAGAGAATGGTAGGTGGCGGGATAGAAGAGGGAAAGAGGTTTGTATTTATATAGCGCTTGCTACCCCTGATGGGGTTTTGAAGCGCAAGTAGCACGCTACTCTGGAACCCAGAAGTATTAGTGTTGAATTATTATGGTGAAACATGAAAGTAATTTTAGTGGTGGATATGTTAGTCAGTTATTTGGATTGAGAAGTGTTGGGGAGGGTAGAAAGGGAAAAAGGTTTGCATTTATATAGCGCTTGTAACCCTGATGGGGTGTTGAGACGCTTTATTGGCGAGTAGCACGCTACTCTGGAACCCATAAAGGATTAGTATAGTTGAAAATTGAATATGTTAGACTGTTAATTCTGATTGAAAAGGATAGTGGAGGGATAAAAGAGTGAAGGATTTTTTTTTTTTTTAATAGGTCTTAGCAGTAGGAGGGGGAGAAGGGGGTTTGAGGGGAGGAGTCAGGGAAGAGTTTAGAAAGGTTTGTTTTAGGGCATCGGTATAGTAAAAGAGGTGTCCGATGATGCAAGGAGGGTAGAGTAGGCGAGAGTCTAGAAAGGGTTATTTTGGTGGTCATAGTAGTGGTATGGGGTTTGGGATAAATGAGTGTGGATGTAGAGGATATATTGATAGATGTATAGGATGAGAGATAGGGTAGTGCATTGGAAAGAGTAGTAGAAAGAAGTTTGAGATGAGTCAGAAGGTTGGGCTAGAAGATATATTGAGATAAGTATAGGCTGAGAACTAGGGTAGTGCCTTGGAAATGCTAAATTAGAAGAAAGTGATAAATATATAGATCCATAAATACATTGAAAGTATATAGATACATAAAGGAGGTAAGTATATGCAGATTAAAGATATGGATAGAGGCACAGGATGAGAAATAGGGTAGTGCATTGGATATGCTTTTTCAGGAGAAAAGTTACAGAGACACACAGTTCCAAGTACATGGAAGGTACATAGATGCACAATGGAAGTTAGTACATGTAGACCAAAGATGATATTTATTTATTATTATTATTATTATTTTTTTTTCTCTCAACAACAATTATTGTACATGTTTATACAAAGCAATACACAAAGATAGGTACATGTCTATAGTGAAAACAAATGCTTATATACTGAGGGATATGCTGTAAATTTCTGTTTGCGTATGGTGCTTATGTGGGGAAAAGCCAATTCTTGAGTAGTTTTCTGAAGATAAGGTGGCTGTCGGTGGATCTTATGTTGGGGGGTAAAGAGTTCCATAGTTTGGCTGCTTGAACAGAGAAGGATGTGCCACCCATGGTTTGTTTCTTGTATCTTGAGATTTTGAGGCGAGATGCTCCTTTAGAGCGGAGGTTCCTCTGTTGAATGTGTTTGGTGATTTTATTCCTGATGAAGAGTGGTCCCATTCCATGTATTGCTTTGTGGGTGATACAAAGCAGCTTGAACGTGGATCTTCTGGCAACCGGTAACCAATGCAGGGCTTTCAAGGCAGGGGATATGTGGTCTCGCGGTTTGATATGTAAGAGTAGTCTGGCAGCCGAGTTCTGAATCCGTTGTAGTCTTTTCATGGTCGTCAAAGGTGATCCGTGGTAGAGGCTATTGGCGTAATCGAGTTTGGACAGGACAAGGGAGATGGTAGCTTGGACCTTGTGCAGAAATCCCAAATGAGGGAAAATTCGTCGCAGCGTTTTTATAGTGACAAAGCTTGATCTTGCTAGTTTGTCCACTTGGGCATTCATCGACAGCTTGGAGTCCATGGTCATTCCTAGGTTTCTTACTTCCTTCGATACTTTAGGTGGTGATCCCAGTTCATTAGGCCATGCAGCAAGCGGGTTGTAATGTTTCCAATCGCCACACGTGAGTATTTCCGTTTTTGAAGTATTCAATTTGAGATGGCTCCAAGTCATCCACTGATCCACGGCTCTGAGACAGCTGAAAATTGGTGATTTTCCAATGTCTTTGGGGCATTCCAGTTGAAGGAGTATTTGCGTGTCATCTGCATAGTTATAGCACGTGAGGTGAAATTTATTGATCAGTACTTGTAATGACTTCATGTAGATGTTGAAAAGCATGGGTGAGATGATAGAGCCTTGAGGGACCCCTGCTTTTGTGGAGTACGGTTTGGACGAGAAAGGTGGGGTATGGATGACATTAGTTCTGTTTTGAAGGTAGGACGCGATCCAGTCTAGAGCAGTTCCCTCTATGCCGGATTCATAGAGTCTTTGTTTCAGAGTGTCATGGTCAACCGTGTCAAAGGCAGCTGAGAGGTCCAAGAGGAGTAGCGCAGCAACTCCGTTGCGGTCAACTGTATTTTTAGGTCATCCCAGATGGCAAGGAGGGCAGATTCAGTGCCTCTCCCCGGACGGAATCCTGTTTGGAAGTCTGAGAGTATGTCATTCTCTTCAATGAATTGTGACATCTGGGCGAACGCTGCTCTTTCTACCAGTTTGCCCAGGAAAGGTCCATTTGTAATGGGTCTGTAGTTGTCAGGGTTCAGCGGGTCCAAGTTTGTTTTCTTCAGTAAAGGGCGTATGTGTGATTTTTTAAGTTCTTCTGGAAATATTCCGGTCGTGAAGGAGTTGTTGATGATTCTTCTTACTGGAGTGGCAGCAGAGGTTGTTAAAAGAATTGTCTTGAAAATTTGTGATGGAGCCGGGACTCCGCCGGAGACCAGAGGCCTCTGATCTCCGCCTCTCCCATGTGACCGCCCCATCCCAGAAGGGACGCGTCCGTCACAACTGTATGTTCTGGCTGGGGAAGGGAGAGGGATCTGCCCATGACCCATTGCCGGTTCGAGAGCCACCACTGCAACTGTTTTGCAGTCCCCTCCGAGATCTGGACGTGATCGGACAGGTTGCCCTGGTGCTGCGCCCACTGGAACTTCAGGTCCCACTGCAGAGCCCGCATATGCCATCTGGCATGATTGACCAACAGGATGCAGGAGGCCATGAGGCCCAGCAGCCTCAGGGTCATCCGTACCGAAACCCAGGATAAAGGCTGAAAGATCGGAATCATAGCCTGAATATCCCGGACTCGCCGTTCGGGAGGATAGGCCCGAAACTGCGTCGTGTCCAGAACTGCTCCGATGAAAAGGAGCTGTGGAGAAGGAATCAGATGCGACTTCGGCACATTGATGGAGAACCCCAGCGAGTGCAGGAGTTCGGCCGTAGTCTGGAGGTGGGAGACGACTGCCTGGGACGAGCCCGCCTTCAGCAGCCAGTCGTCGAGGTAGGGGAAGACTGAAACCCCTGCCCGGCGCAGATGAGCTGCGACCACCGCCATCACTTTCGTGAACACCCGAGGGGCACTGGTAAGGCCAAAGGGGAGCACGGTGAACTGAAAATGCTCGGGGCCTACCGTGAACCGAAGGTAACGCCGGTGGGCCGGCAGGACGGGGATGTGGAAATATGCGTCCTGCAAGTCCAACGCTACCAACCAGTCTCCAGGGTCGAGGGCAGTCAAGACCTGAGCTAGGGTGAGCATCTTGAACTTCTCCTTCCGGAGGAAGCGATTGACGTTCCGGAGGTCCAAGATAGGACGCATGTCCTCCTTGTCCTTTTTGGGCACCAGGAAGTAGTGGGAGTAGCAACCACGCCCTACTTCTGGGGTCGGAACATGCTCGATGGCCCTCTTGGCCAAGAGGGCCGTGACTTCCTTCTGCAGAAGTACCAGGTGATCCCCCGACATGCAGTGGAATTGAGGTGGCATGGCTGGGGGGCTGGTCTCGAAGGGGAGGGAGTAGCCCCTTCGGACAATGTCCAAGACCCACCTGTCCGAGGTGATGGTACGCCAGTGGGGAAGGTGATGGCGGACCCTGCCCCCTACTGGCGTGCTGTGCACCTGAAAGGAGGGACTAGGAGGGCTTGGAGGCCGCGGACGGGTTGGAGGTGGTGGCCTGACCCGCACGCTGGTTGCCCGATCCGCCACGGCGGAATCCACGTCCTCGGCCACGCGAAGACGCCTGCTGCGCGGGCCGGTGGCTGGGCTGCTGACGTGAAGGGGCGCCCCTACCGTGGCCACGATAGGGGCGAAAAGCAGAAGTCAGCGGAGGGCGTGTAGCAGAAAGGCCCAGGGACTTGGCAGTAGCCCGTGAGTCCTTAAAGCGCTCCAACGCATGGTCTGCTTTGGACCCAAAAAGACCGACTCCATCAAAGGGCATGTCCATGAGAGTATTCTGGACATCCCCTGAAAAACCAGTGTTTCTCAGCCAGGGATGGCGTCGCAGCGCCACCGTCGTTGCAATAGACCTGCCCAGCGAGTCGGCGGTATCAAGGCCACATCGTATCGTGTATTTGGCCGCATCCCTTCCTTCCGCAATGGCGCGGGAAAGCAGTGTCTGGACCTCCTCAGAACACTGGGGCAAAACATTCGCCACCGAATCCCACAAGGAGTGGGTATATCGGCCCAAAAGACAAGCGGTGTTGATGGACCGCAAGCCAGCACTGGAGGAAGAAAAACCCTTCTTCCCAAATTGATCCAGGCGGTTGGATTCCCTATCCGGAGGGGCGGTAGGGAAGGCGGTTTGGGAAGCGGAGGCTTGGACAACCAAGCTCTCAGGAGTGGGGTGGACAGAGAGAAACAGGGGGTCGCCCGGAGCTGGGCGATGGCGTCGGGACACGTTCCTATCCACAGGAGCCCCTGTGTTGGGCTTGGACCAGGCGCCCAAAAGAACGTCAGTGAGGGCGTCGTTAAACGGCAGCACAGTCTCCGTAGAGGAGGCTGCCGGCTGAAGCACCTCTGTCAAGAGATTAGTCTTGACCGCCACAGTAGGGAGTTGGAGATGTAAGGCTCCAGCCGCCCTACGCAACACCGTTGCAAAATTGGCTCCCTCCTCCGTAGCCACGGGAGGAGACAGCATGCCAGTGTCAGGGGAAGTATCTAGACCACTGGCATCCCCTAGACCCTCTGTCCAGTCCTCATCGTACTGACACTGTTGTGCCAGAGGGTCATCAGACCCCTCCCAGTCCTCCTGGTCCTCCTCTGGTTCAAAATAAGGGGGAGGAGGGACATTTGGGACCCAAGGTCTCATCGGCGCCGGAACAGGCGTCGAGCGACGTCGGTCCGGGTCCATGTCCGGAGCCGGAAGGAACTGGGGGAAGACGCCGCCCGGAGCCCCAGGCGGCGTCGAGAACGGCACCGGAGACATCGGCGCCGGCGGAGGTGTCGTTAGGTCGACCGGCGTCGATGGGGGTTGTGGAGCCGGGATCGAGGCCGGGGCCGGAGCCGGGATCGAGGCTGGAGGCACGGGCGACGCCGGGGCCGGAGCCGTCGGCGACGCCGGAGCAACCCTATCAGGGCCCGCAGGGCCCGAAGGCGCACCGGAGGGACCTGGAGGCCCGAAGAGGCGGGCCATGGCCGACAGGAATTCCTGTACTTGGGCCGGATCCGCCCCCGAACCCGGGAAGGACGGGTATTGCGGGGGCGACTCCACAGGCATGTCCGGGGCCGCGGGGCGGGGACGGTGCCGGGAGGGGCCTCAGCCGAGTCGCGAGACCGGCGAGGCGAAGTCCTAGAGCGACGATGCTTTTTGGACTTTTTGTGTTTGGACTTACCGGACGAAGAAGACTTCGATGCCGACGACCGGTGTGGACTCCGCGATCGACCCCTGGACCTCTCACGCGACCGGGGCTTGCGCGGAGCCGAATGCCGGGCCTCTAGGAGCTTTCGAGACCGCTCTCGCAAAGCTTTCGGGTTGAGGGCCCGGCAGTCGGAACAAGACTCCGTGTCGTGGCCTCGGCCGAGGCAGAAGAGACACTCCCGATGCGGGTCTGTGATGGACATCATCCGAGCACAGGCGCCGCAACGTTTAAACCCGGGCATCCCTACGACACCTTGAAGTCGATTCGAAGAAAAACAGTGAAAAATTCACCAAAATGTTTAGTCAAAAAATGACTATGGCACTGCTCTTCCCGGATCTGCGCTTGCTGGCGCGGAAAAAGAAGAACTGACGTCAGCGCGCAGGGGCGGCGCCTAAGTACTGCCCGCGAAGTCATCCCGGCGATCACGACGCCGACGACGGACGCGGAGCCGCACAACGCCGCCTACCGACGCGCAAGGGTACTGCTACGCAAAAACTTTCCGGATCCAGCCTGACGCCTGGGGATATTCTAAGGTAAGGAATCTGTCACTAACGTGTCTCTTTCAGATTGGTCACATTCTTTGGAACAGAGATAATGGTCTTGGTACACTAATGACTCACAAACATTCAGTAAGCCGCCGCCACTGCTTCGTGTGACTTACTTGGGACATAGACAGTAGTCTATGCCTGCTATGAAGGCACACCTAGTGCACCCATTCATTTCACAGAGAAGGTTCTGGTCCTCACATTACCAGGGACAAGCCTAGCTCTCAGCGCACATGCTGGATTAGCATGGCGCCAGGGTCAACAAAAAGTCAGGATACCAATTTTGCATTCAGTCAGGCAACTCAGGGCAGGGGTGCATGCTTGTCTGTCCCACAGGGGACTGACCCGTCCCAACACTGCCTTATAATTGACTCAATATGAAGTTTATTTCATTTGTATACGAGTTGCATCTCACTCTCCGCTATCCTTAGCTTACCTTTAGAGACTGCAATGAGCCCCAGACGTAGCTGGAATGAAGCAATAATTACCCTGATTTTAAAGCCTAACAAAGATCTAAAAAAATGCAGAGCCTTACCGTTAAAGATTCCTGCTTAACTATGATTATAAGATATAATCCAGGATTATGGTGAAAAGAGATGCAAAGGTAGTCGGGAATGTTGTTCATTCAGATCAAAAAGGGTTTCTCCCTGGCAGACAAAAGCATGACCATACATACCTCTTAATATCATCTATTGATCCTGTTAATGCAAGAGAAGACCCATTAGCAATAGTTACACTTGATGCAGCCAACGCCTTCGTTAGGGTATTTTGGGCCTTTCTATGGGAGGTCATAGAGATCTGTGGGTTTCCCTTAACTCTTAACTGAAGGGATTGGGTGGACTTAAATCTCTAGAAGGACACGTCAGGGTTGACCCCTTTCTCCAGTTCTTTTCAGCCTATATATGGAACCTTTGGCACAAGCATTTAGGAGTGATAACTGGATCATATCCTTTCAATCTATGAATTAAGAAAACAAGATAGCCCTATACGCCGACGATGTTGTACTCTATACTAAAGACCTTGGCTTAACTGTACCTCAGAAGGAAGAGATAACTGAAGAGTTTGGCTCCTTCTCTGGGTATGTGATAAACACGTCTAAAAAGGAGGTTATGGGTTGGAATTTGCCGATTTATGAGGACACTAAGCAATCTACTATGAGATCTTTAGGCATTACAATGACATAGATATTGGAGTATTTAATGAGCATTCGTGTTAAAAAGGTGATGGGTGAAGTTCGGGAGGTACTCAAAAGATGGAGGAATCTCCCTTTGATTATATATGGCCGTACAAATCTGGTCAAAATGGGAATCCTCCCAAAGTCGACATTTATTCAATAATCTATCTCTATCTTTCCCAAAAGACATCATCTTAAAGATCCACGGTGAGCTGGGTAGTTTTGTATGGGCCAGCAAGGGAAACAGACTTAGTTGGAAGAACCTTAAAAGAAAATTGGAGAAAGGTAGTTTGGTTCTTCCTGGTCTGTGGATGTACTATCTAGCCTTTCAATTCAAAAACTGTACAATGTTGCTCCTTAGACCGGATAACTCATGCAGGGGCAGGGTATTTTCAGTTCTATTACATACCTTCGATCCAGAGGGTTTTTACAAAAAGGTGCAGCTGAAAGTTCTCCGAGCTGCCCAGGAACTACGGCACAGTATAAGGAAAACCCGATGGATTTACTACTACGCAGAGTTTGCCCTTATTTGGAACTCTCCAGGCACTTCAGTTTTCTTGGAGGATAAACTTAGCCTCCCATTAAGAGAGTCGGGCTGTTACACTGGGACCAGCTGAAAAATCAGTCATAGTTACACTCATGGAAAGCATTAGTAGAGATTTAAAGAGGGTATATCTCCAGATTAAAATACTATCAGTGAATATTTTGGTGGAGCAAAATAAAATGTTCATCAAGCAACAAGTGGCAGTATGAAGAAAGAGCACAAGATCCTGCACCATTGAGGAAGGAGGTATCATTATGGTACTGGGAGTTAATAAAAGCAGACAACAAGAAAGTGAGGACCCTGGTGCAAGCTTGGGAAGGATACTTGCTGACACCAGAGTAAACAGATTTATGGCAAGTATCATTAAAGCTTCTTCAGTCTACTGTCAAGTCCGCTACCATTTAAGAGGATCGATCTTTATACTCGCCACAGAATCTATATGGCACCCAGCAAAATGAGCAAATTTGCAAGAGACTCAGTTCCAATTTACAAAAGATGTGTTGAGATCAATGCTAATGATACCCATAGGTTCATACACTGCCGGGTGCTTTGGGAAGAAGTGGCATCTTGTCAGATATCTTGGGTCAAGCAATCAAGTTAAGCTTGTATCTAATTTTCTTTGGCATGGACTTTAAAGTTAAAGACATATGGTGATTCAGTGGAAGTACATTCTTCGTTAGATATCTCTAACGAAGAATGTACTTCCACTGAATCACCATATGTCTGTACTGAGAATAAAGCATCTTTAACCACACACTACAACTCTGGAATAAGAAGATTATTATATCTCAGCTATACTTCAAATATGGACTGCAAGTGTGTGCTTTGGTTGTTTTTGAGAATACTGCCAACCAGGATTCCTGTGTTCCGGCTACAACACCCCAGGTTGGGAGGAGGGGGGAGTCCATTAATGAAAGAGCACTACGCAACAAGATATTTTGTTTCCTTTTACTTAAGAATTTGCCAAAATATTTCTGTGCTACCATCTATGTGCCTTAGTTTCATCCCTCGAATACCTTCCGCACTGTTGGCGCACTCATGGGGTGAGTTTACAATTGACTCCCCCCCTGGAGGCTGGTTTGATCACCAGGAGACTATGGGCTGGTATCATTACTTGGGGGTGAGAATTTGGGCCCTGCTGTGGGCCCTGTGGCAGAAGTGAAGGCTTGCAGTGGTGACTGATTTCCCGTGCCCTGCTTCTGAGTGGGGGATATTGCTGCTGCGCCGGTGTGTGCTGGGTGCGCAGAGCAGTGTATCCACCCTGTCGGAGCCCCCGCTTGTGCTGCCCTGGGTACACCGCACTATCACCTTCTCTCAACCGCTTACTGACTGGTACTGGTTGTGTACGAGAATGAGCCACACTAGAGCTAAATTTACACAATCTCATGGCGTCACTTGCTCTCAGTCTACCGTTTCGGAATGCTCCTTCATGCTGGCACCTGAGGACTGTATACCCCCCACGATGACCGTCCTTTCATTGGGCAAACTTGATGTCATACTGTAGGAAATACAAGACTCTAGAATGGCCATTGAACAATGACTTGGTGCACTTACTACGGATCTCAGTCTCCTTAAAGACTATCATCGCAAGTTAGTTGACAGGGTCAAGTATAATGAAACAGCCCTGTCCTCCCTGATGCCCTGGCAGACAGAGCATACCTCTACCGTTGACCAGCTCCGTAAGCAGGTTGCCACTCTTCAGGAGCAGGTGGAAGACACTGAGGGACGTGCAAGCCAGAATAATGTTCAAATTATTGGTATGCCGTAAGGGGTTGAGGGCCCCAATGCCACCCAGTATGTGTAGGATTGGCTGCGGCAGGCGGTGGCGCCGACTGGCCTGTCAGAGCTGTTCACAGTCAAAAGGGCACGCTGAGTCTTTAACAAGGAGTCCACCACCCCCAGGTGCGCCGCTGTGCCCATTCGTGACCAAATCCTAAATTTCAAGGACCAAGAGGTGACCCTCCGGTGCGCCTGAGAGAATGTACCCATCACAATGGACAACGTACATTTTTCACTGTTATCAGACTGCACGCTTGCAGTACAGTGACAGCTTTCTTCCTATCAGGTGGTCAAGCGACAGTTACGCACAGTGGGTCTGATGTACGCCCCCATATTCCCTGCCAAACTTAAGGAGCTCCATAACCAGTGTGCCCTCTTCTTTGATATGCCAGAGGCTGCGTTGGATTGGGTGGAACAGCAATTTCCCACTTCCTGCAGACCTGAGGCTCCTGGGCAGCTGGTACCTTCGCCGTCTTGGTCCTGGCCCCGTGCGCTATCTGGTGTGGCTCCCTCACTGCAGCAAGTCCTGGAGGGCCAGAAGGCTGAACTAGTCTCAGGCACACCTCTTCAGGACCAGCGTCCGCAGACCAGTTCATCACCAGGCAGCAGCTCGGACTCCTGTGGAAGTATGGTGCTGTTTCTTTCAGTCACCCCGCAGACTGCCAAAGAATTCCTCTGAGGACTACAGTGAGAACTCGTACAGGCCTGGGTCCCCAAGTCCCCCCCCCCCCTGTTTTCTGGCATGGATGGAGAGATGACCTCCTCTAGAGATACTGCTACACACTTTGTAACCCCCCTCCCCCTTGGATGGACATGTTGATATTCCTCTTGGCATTGGCTGGATGTGACCCTACAATGCCCACATGGTGACATTGCTGGCATCTGTGAGCCCCCGCTGTGGATGTAGATATCTCTGCTTCCTTTTTATGTACAACAAGCCTTGTTTTCCTTGTATGTTTATAATTTGGATTCCGGGGTCTTGGTTCTGTGTAGGTACTGGCACCTAGATGGTCCTTTCTTTTCACTGATGGCTCTGCAATGGGTCCAAAGCTACACATCCCAGACATGAATGTACACTTTGTTATTCTGTTCTAATGTTTTTTTTACAGTTTTGCTCGAACGATTGTTTTTCGCTGGACTGTGTATTCGGGGCTTGTTTTAAGGTACATGTCATCAACACACACTGTTCGTATCATTGGTACTGTCCTGCACTGGGGGAGGTGTAGATCTCTCAATTCAAGTGTATTCTACAATGCTGGATGCTGAAAATAAATATAACGTGATAACTTGGAAAGTCAGGGGCATGGGATCAGTACAAAAGAGGTATAGAATATTGGCACAACTGCACCATCATAAGACACAAATAGTTTAATTACAGGAAATTCATCTTACTACCCCCTGAGCCCTTAAACTGCGCAAAAAATGGAGGGCTCAACTGTTTCATACCTCTTATTCGGCCTTCGCACAAAAGGGAGCGGCAATCTGGTTACGCGTGGGGGGTCCCCTTCGCAGATTTGGACACTAGAATTAATGTACATGGCCGTTATGTCCTTGTCAAGGGTACCTTAGATGGTACGCTGGTAGTAATGAGCAGTGTTTATGCGCCTAATACGTAGAAAGATGTTTTTCTGGCACACTTGTCTACGGTCCTTACGGATTGGGCACCTTATCCCTGGATCACAGGAGGGGACTTCAATGCTGTATTAGATATTAGCATGGACTGCTCCCATCCCCCCGCCCCCTCCCTGGTGTGGGCTCTGTCCATCAGGCAAAGGCTTTGCAGCAATGGGTTTAGGGGTGGAGCCTGTCCGATGTTTGGCGCAGTCGTAATATTGGCATGCGTGAATATTCCTTCTATTCACCGCCACATAAATTACGTGCTTGCCGTGATAGAGTCCTCTGCACCAAGTCTCACCAAAAAACGGCAACTCATCTTACATACCTGGGTAAGATGCTTCAGATCATAATCCTCTGGAGCTTACAATATCATGGGGTAGAGTGCCGGTTCATATTCCCACTTGGCGCATGCAACCCCAGCTATTAGAAGATGAGGTATTTAGGGATGTCACGGCTAACTCAATCGACACATACTTTGCTGAAAATACTAACTTCATCGTCCTTAATAGAATTGGAGGCCTTAAAGTAGTGGTGCAGGGAGTATCCATTAATACAGTGGTGGGGGCCAGCAAAACAGTCCACCACGACCTAACTAACATCTAGAACAGTGTAGGCCAGTTGGAGAAGTCCGTGTTGGAAAATGTGGAATGTGCACAGCAGCTACAGGAAACAAGAATTACATATGCAGAGCTCCTTGAGCATATGCGCGTTATTGATTATAGGGCGTATATGCAAAAAGACCCAAGCCGAAGCTGATAAATCTGATGCCTTGCTAGCGCGCATGATTTGACCACTGCCTGCACCACACCTACCCTCTCCATACTCATGCCTCAACACGCTCATGTGAATACTCAACTAGATATTAACACAGCGTTTTGTCATTTTTATACCATCCTTTAGAGGATTTGTTGGATGGGACTCTCTTAAAAACAATTGCCTCTTTCAAATCTCAAACTGGCTTTTGGGTCACTTTACTGTTGTCAGTTGGCGGGTCGCTTGACTCTCCCTAAAGCACAAGTTACTTACCTTCGGTAACGATATATCTGTAAGAAACATTAGTAGTGATAGATTCCTTACCTTAGAATATCCCCAGGCATCAGACTGGATCCGGAAAGTTTTTGTCAGCAGTACCCCTGCGAGTCGGTAGGGGCGTCGTGCGGCTCCGCGTCCGTCGTTAGCGTCGTGGTCGCCGAGATGACGTCGCGGGCGCTACTTGGACGCCGCCCACGCGCGCTGACGTCAGTTCTGTACACGACTTTCCGCGCCAGGAACGCAGAGCCATGCAAGATACTGACCACTGGTGCATTGAAACTAGGGCCCTGAAAGGGATGACCTTAACCCTAGAAATCAGTTCGCAGAATGGGGAGGATGGGTGGGGCGGTAAGGAATCTATCACTACTAATGTTTCTTACAGATATATCGTTACCGAAGGTAAGTAACTTGTGCATCTGAAAGAAACACATAGTGATAGATTCCTTACCTTAGAATAGATACCCCAGCAATCCCAACCCCGGTGGTGGGTCTGCGTACAAAGATCACACCAGAAAGTCACGGAGACCAGAACGGCCAAAGAAGCCGTCTCTCCGGACTTGGCTGTCCAGGCAGTAATGTTTGGTAAACGTGTGCAGCGAGGACCACGTCCCAATGCAGTAGTGGCTGCAGTAGCTTGGGTGGAATGAGCACGCAGCCCCACCGGAGGTTCCTTTTTAGCCAAAAGAGTAACAGGCTTTGATACACAAGAAAACCCAGCGGGAGATGGTTCTCTTATGGACCGCCCGACCTTTCTTGGTGCCAACGTAGCCAACAAAAAGCTGGTCATGCACCCGGAACTGCTGTGTGCGGTTAAGATAAAAAGAAAGCGCACGTTTTGGGTCCAGACGGTGGAGCCGCTCTTCCTCTCTGGAAGGATGCGGAGGCGGAAAAAAGGTGGGCAAGGTAATAGTCTGCCCAATGTGAAAGGCCGTAACCACTTTTGGCAAAAAGGAAGGACGGGGCCTGAGCACAACCTTGTCCGGATGGACTGAAAGGAAAGGAGGCTTACAGGAAAGATCCTGGAGCTCACTCACCCGCCTGGCGGTAGTGATGGCCACCAGGAAAGCAGTCTTTAACGTCAAAAGACGAAGAGGACAGTTGTGAAGTGGCTCAAAGGGAGCGCACATCAAGTACGTCAGAACCAGATTCAAGTCCCACTGAGGCATCACAAAAGGAATAGGAGGAAAAAGGTGAGTAATGCCTTTAAGAAACCTATTTACAACAGGGGACTTGAAAAGAGAGGGCTGATCAGGGAGCCTGAGAAAGGCCGAAATAGCAGAAAGGTAGCCCTTGATAGTGCCCAGAGCAGAGCCCTGCCGGGCCAAAGAAAGAAGGAACAGCAGAACCTCAGAAAGAGGGGCAGAAAGGGGATCCACAGCCTTTGCTGTGCACCATGCCACAAAATTGTTGCACCTGCAGGCGTATACCACTTTAGTAGAGGGACGCCTGGCTGCCAGAATAACGTCACAAACTTCAGGAGGCAAGTCAAAGGGAATCAACTGCCACCGCTCAATCTCCACGCAAAGAGGTGGAGGCTGGACAGGTTCGGGTGGAGGACCGTCCCCTGCTGCTGCGACAGAAGATCCTCCCGAAGAGGCAGTCGGATCGGGGGATCGATGCTCATACTGAGTAGCTCGGGATACCATACTCTTCGAGCCCAGTCAGGAGCCACAAGAATGACTTGGGCCCGGTCGCGCCTGATCTTCTTCAGCACTCTGGGCAGAAGTGGTATAGGCGGAAAGGCGTACAACAGACCGCAACTCCACTCGCGACGAAAAGCGTCGCCGAGCGAGTGCCGCCTTGGAAATTCCAATGCGCAGAGCTGATGACATTGCGCATTCTCTTCGGTGGCGAATAGATCTAACCAAGGCTCTCCCCACTGCTGAAAGAGACCTTGCGCCACCTCCGAGTGAAGACGCCATTCGTGATCGAGCATACACCTGCGGCTGAGCTCGTCCGCCCTGGCGTTCAGAGAACCTGCCAGGTGTTGAACCACCAGAGACATGCCCTGATGTTCCAGCCATGTCCAGAGACGCAGAGCCTCTTGACAGAGGGTCCACGACCCCACCCCGCCTTGTTTGTTGCAGTACCACATGGCGGTGGTGTTGTCCGTGAACACCTGCACTACTCTCCCCTTGACAGAGGGAAGGAATGCTTTCAGTGCAAGCCTGATCGCCCGCAGCTCCAAAAGGTTGATATGGAGCCGGGACTCCGCCGGAGACCAGAGGCCTCTGATCTCCGCCTCTCCCATGTGGCCTCCCCATCCCAGGAGGAACGCATCCATCACCACTGTGAACTCCGGTTGGGGAAGGGAGAGGGATCTGCCGTCGACCCAATGCCGGGCCATGAGCCACCACTGCAATTGACGTGCATTGCCCTCCGAGATCTGGACGTGATCGGACAGGTTTCCCTGATGCTGCGCCCACTGGAACTTCAGGTCCCACTGCAGAGCCCGCATATGATTGACCAGCAGGAGGCAGGAGGCCATGAGGCCCAGCAGCCTCAGAGTCACTCTGACCGAAACCCAGGACAAGGGCTGAAAGATGGGAATCAGAGCCCGAATGTCCCGGACTCGCTGTTCGGGAGGATAGACCCGAAACTGCGCCGTGTCCAGAACCACTCCGATAAAGAGGAGCTTCTGGGAGGGAACCAGGTGCGATTTCGGCACATTGATGGAGAACCCCAGCAAGTGCAGGAGGTCGGCTGTAGTCTGGAGGTGGGAGACGACTGTCTGGGTGAGCCCGCCTTCAAGAACCAGTCGTCGAGATAGGGGAAGACTGACACCCCTGATCTGCGCAGATGAGCTGCGACCACCGCCATCGCCTTGGTGAACACCCAAGGGACGCTGGTAAGGCCAAAGGGGAGCACAGTAAACTGAAAGTGCTCGTGGCCTACCATGAACCGTAGGTAACGCCTGTGGGCTGGCAGGACGGGGATGTGGAAATAGGCGTCCTGCAAGTCCAGCGCTACCATCCAGTCGTGTGGGTCGAGAGCAGACAAGACCTGAGCTAGAGTGAGCATCTTGAACTTCTCTTTGCGGAGGAAGCGATTGACGTTCCGGAGGTCCAAGATAGGACGCAGGCCTTTGTCCTTCTTGGGCACTACTAAGTAGTGGGAATAACAACCATGACCTACTTCGGGCGTCGGAACGCGCTCGATGGCCCCCTTGGCCAAGAGGGCCACAACTTCCTGCTGAAGAAGCACCAAGTGATCCCCTGACATGCAGTGGTATTGAGGTGGCATGGCTGGGAAGGTAGTCTCGAAGGGGAGGGAGTAGCCCCTTCGAACTATCTCTAAAACCCACCTGTCCGAAGTGATGGAGCGCCAGTGAGGGAGGTGATGGCGGAGCCTGCCGCCCACTGGCGTGTGATGGGCCTGAAAGTTCGGACTAGGAAGGTTTGGAGGCAGAGGTGGCGGGGGTGGTGGTAGTGGTCTGACGCGCCCGCTGGCCCCTGTGTCCGCCACAGCGGAAACCGCGTCCGCGCTGGGATGACTGTTGCGCCGGCCCGTGGCTCTGTTGCGAACGCTACGGGGCGCCCCTTCCTGTGCCACGAAAGGAGCGAAAAGCGGAAGACGGAGGAGGGCGGACTGCGGAGAGTCCCAAGGACTTGGCCGTAGCCCGTGAGTCCTTAAACCGCTCCAAAGCGCTATCCGCTTTGTCGCCGAAGAGGCGACGGCCATCAAAGGGCATGTCCATAAAGGTGCTTTGGACATCTCCGGAAAATCCAGTTGTTCTCAACCAGGCGTGGCGACGAACCGCCACCGTCGTTGCCATGGATCTGCCCAGTGAGTCGGCGGTGTCTAGACCACAACGGTTCATGAACTTGGCTCCGTCTCTCCCCTCTGCAACAGCCTGGGCGAGAGCAGGCCGGGCCCCCTCCGGACACTGAGACAGCACGTTCGCCACCGTATCCCACAGGCAGTGGGAATAACGGCCCAAGAGGCATGCGGTGTTCACGGACCGCAGCGCAGAGCTGGTGGAAGAGAAAATCTTCTTCCCAAACTGATCCAGCTTCTTGGATTCCCTATCCGGTGGGGCGGAAGGGAAGGCGGTTGGGGAAGCAGAAGCTTGGACAACCAAGCTCTCGGGGGTGGGATGTTGGGAGAGGAAAAGAGGGTCGCCCGGAGCCGGGCGATGGCGTCGGGCCACGTTCCTATCCACAGGAACCCCTGTGGTGGGCCTGGACCAAGTGCCCAAAAGAACGTCCGAAAGGGCTTCATTAAAGGGCAGCAGCGGCTCCGCAGAAGTAGCTGCTGGCTGAAGCACCTCTGTCAGGAGGTTAGTCCTGACGGCCACAGTAGGGAGCTTGAGGTGTAGGGCCTCCGCCGCCCTACGCAACACCACTGCATAACTGGCTCCCTCCTCCGTAGCCACGGTAGGAGGAGACAGCATGCCAAGGTCTGGTGAGGTATCCAGACCACTGGCTTCCCCAGTTCCTCAGCCCAGTCCTGTTCAGACTCGCAGGCTGCAGCGAGAGGGTCGTCCGACCCCTCCCAGTCCTCCCCTTGCTCCTCAGGCTGTTCAACAGGCCGAAAATAAGGAGCAGGGACATGGGGATAGAAATCCCCAAACGGCTTCGAGAACGGCATCGACCGACGCCGGACCGACGCCGCGTCCACTTCGGGGCTGAACCTGAGGTCGACGTCGTCCCGAGGAGCGGGCGGCGTCAGGATCGGTGCTGGTGGGGTCGACGTCGGTGGAGGTGTAACGAGGTTAACCAGCGTCGACCGGGATCCAGGCCTGGATCCAAGGGTGTCCTGCGGCGCCGGAGCCGACAGCGGCGCCGGGGCAGGAGCCGCCGGCGATAAAACGCGAGGACACCCAGGCGGGACCGCGGGGCCCGAAGGCGCACCGGCGGGACCCGACGGCCCAAAGAGGCGAGCCATGGCCGACAGGAAGTCCAGTATCTGGGCCGGAGTCGCTGCCGACCCCGGGAAGGGGGGGTAGTCGGGCGGCGACTCCATGGACTGCGCCAGAGCCGCGGGGGTGGCACCACCCGTACCCTCAGCCGCGTCGCGCGACCGGCGAGGGGAAGTCTAAGAACGATGACGTTTCTTCGACTTCTTGTGCTTCGTCTTACCTGACCCCGAGTGCGAAGACTTCGATCCCGACGATCGTCGATGGTGACTCCGCGCACGGTCCAACGACCTCTCTCTAGACCGGGACCTGTCACGGCGCGGAGCCGACTGCCGGGCTTCAAGCAGCTTTCGGGACCGCTCCCGCAAAGACTTCGGAGCCATGGACCGGCAGTCGGGGCACGACTTGGGGTCGTGGTCGCGCCCCAGGCAGAAGAGACACACGCGGTGCGGGTCCGTCACCGACATCATGCGATGACAGTCCTCGCAGGATTTAAAACCGGGCATCCCTAACTGCACCAGGAGTCGATATCGACTCGAAAAAAGGTGAGAAAAAGATCTCAAAAACTTAGTCAAAAAGAGACTAGGGGTACTGCTCTCTCCGGATCTGCGCTTGCTGGCGCGGAAAAAGAAAAAACAGAACTGACGTCAGCGCGCGTGGGCGGCGTCCAAGTAGCGCACGCGAAGTCATCTCAGCGACCATCTTGTCTTGACCTATCTGATGTGCGCTCCTTTTGAGCCCCTTCATAACTGTCCTTTACATCTTCTTACTCTCAAGACTGCTTTCCTGGTAGCTATCACCTCTGCCAGAAGAGTGAGTGAGCTTCAGGCTCTTTCTTCTAAACCTCCTTTCCTTTCTGTTCATCCGGACAAGGTGGTTTTAAGGACCCGTCCTTCTTTCTTGCCAAAGGTTGTCACGCCCTTCCACATCGGCCAGACCATCACTTTGCCCACCTTCTTTCCGCCTCCGCATCCTTCAAAAGAGGAAGAGAGGCTCCATCGTCTGGACCCAAAATGTGCGCTCTCGTTCTATCTAACGCGCACACAACAGTTCCGGGTGGATGACCAGCTCTTTGTTGGCTACGTGGGCGCCAAAAAAGGTCGGGCCGTGCACAAAAGCACCATCTCTCGGTGGGTCGTTTTGTGCATCAAAGCATGTTACTCATTGGCTAAGAAGGAGCCTCCTGTGGGGCTGCGTGCCCATTCTACCAGGGAAACAGCAGCCACTACTGCCTTGGGACACGGTGTTCCGCTGCAGGATATCTGTCAGGCAGCTACGTGGGCCTCGCTGCACACGTTTACAAAGCATTACTGCCTTGACAGTCAGGTCCGGAGGGACGGCTTCTTTGGCCGTTCTGTCCTCCGGGACTTCCTTGTCTGATCTTTGTTCGCAGACCCACCACCGTGGTTGGTATTGCTGGGGTATCTATTCTAAGGTAAGGAATCTATCACTAACGTGTCTCTTTCAGATGCACAAGTTACTACTTGTGTAACGATATATCTGTAAGAGACATTAGTTAGTGATAGATTCCTTACCGCCCCACCCATCCTCCCCGTTCTGCAAACTGATTTCTAGGGTTAAGGTCATCCCTTTCAGGGCCCTAGTTTCATGGCACCAATGGTCAGTTTCTTGCATGGCTCTGCGTTCCTGGCGCGGAAAGTTGTGTACAGAACTGACGTCAGCGCGCATGGGTGGCGCCTAAGTAGTCTCCGTGACGTCATCTCGGCGCTTACGACGCCAGCGACGGACGCGGAACCGCACGACGCCACCTACTGACGCGCAGGGGTACTGCTAACGAAAAACTTTCCGGATCCAGTCTGACGCCTGGGGATATTCTAAGGTAAGGAATCTATCACTAACGTGTCTCTTTCAGATAACACAGTATGTTCAATTGGGAAAGGGGAACTAGAAATCAGGCCTGCTGCTTCCTCCATGGAAAACCTAAGAATATTTGAACACATGTCCACCCCCCTCAATGTGCATGACACATCCCAATGGTGTTCTGCTCAATGATAAGGTATTTTAATGGCTTTTCTGTAGCACTGATTCATATGGCTGTGTCGAAAGGAAAGGAAAAACTCGAGTAGCAATATTTTGATAGCCCAACCGCCAAGTACTCTTCGACTGGCAAGTTATCACATTTCATTCGTATGAGGACTGACCAAACTCATGGACAGGAAACAAGCCTATTTGGTCAACAAGCAAACAAGAAATTTGATTGTTCACAGCATAGGTTGTTTGGACATAAAACGCAGTCGGTTCCTTAGCAGTAATGCAAGTGAAATGGTTGATTCTGGCCATCATGGAACCATATGCCTCATTGATACAAGAAAGGAATCCAATGATGAAGTCAGACTAATGCAACATTCATCTGTGTAACCTTTTCAAATCAGCAAACAATTCAAACCTCTATGGCATCCAGTAACAACTTACCAATTCCATACTGTTAATATGCAACTTACCGCTGTTGAAGTCACTGCTAATAGTCAATAAATCAACACTGTTACATCTCAAAGAGGCATTTATACCTGAACCACTTAGATGACAAAAGGAATACTTAATATTGGTGAGCAGGCTATAAAGACAGAGGGAAAAAGAAAACTGTAGCTCATGAGGAAATATATCTTCGCTCATTTTGAAAGAACAAAACGCAGGAATAGCTACAAAAATGTAGATAAAATGAGATTTTATCAAGTATATGTAATACTATGTACATTTTCACACACAGGTTGTGCTGTTAGAATATATAATCTATAAACACAAATATATTGAGACAAGCAAGATCAACCAATGCACAATACAACTTCAGTATGATTTGAACTATTCATGCTCAAATATATAAATGCTTCCTCTTTAGTTAAAGAACACTTAAGTACATATTAGTGCATAACAGCTTGAAATTCACCAACCACTATAAATTACATGCAGAATTTATGTCTTATACCGTTTTATCAACCTTTAATGAAATCAATGCTAATGCCCTCCCAAAGAGATTACTTCCATTAAGACAAATAACATTCCACATTATCTAATGCATGCACAGCTTAACTAAATACATTATTAACAATCAACATCTCCTATAAGAAATTCATGTAGAAAATGTTATTTTACACATTTAAATAAGCTTATTAAAACAACTCCTCATTCAAATTATCTGCATTTCTGTTCAATAATCTTGTAAAAAAAGACAATAGTTAGATAAGTCATTAAAAAATAATTAAAATTATGTTTTGAAATTCAGTTTTAAACTGTAGTAATATTTGGTCACTGCTCTTCTGTCCTTCACAACTAGCTGGGTATTGCTTCTAAAAAAGCGGTTAACAAACCTTTTGTGTGGAAACCTAGTGCAAGTATCCCATTATGTATGCAAGCAAATTCGTAAGAGTAGAGGTTTAAATCTGATTACATCACCATGATTGAAAAGCATCTTACTCTTTTGTACTGCTCTCATTCCAGCCCAACCTGTTGATTCACAGATTCCAAAATGAAGATAGTGGGAAATAACAATTTCCAAATCATGCTTCCGGTAAATAGGAGGAACAGAATTTAATGATCAAATACAGTTTTCAAAAAGATGCTCCCAGCTTACAAAAGAGCATCCAAGCTATGCCCTATGGCTATTCTACACACTTCTGCAACAGCTAGATGCCTTTTAGAAGTCAAGGATATTGCTATAGAATAGAATGGGCATCCAGTTTTGGATGAGACTGTACTACTCATGTGTTGTTGCATTTATAGATGCACAGGATTATCCACCTAACAAAAGCCACGTTTGCTGCTTTCTTACCTGGTGTAAGAGCATCAAACGTGATAAAAATATGATGACCTTTTAAAAGAGCCCTTCTTTCTACACAAATTAATAGCCCCAGGTTGTGTAGAGTGTAATTAGCCAAGGAAGGATGAGGTCTTGTTTGAAAGACAAGTAGAATAATTTCTTGTTCTAGATTGAATTCTACTACAACCTTCAGATTAAAACAGACAACAGTCACAGCACTAATTTGTCAATATAGGACAGTGATAATGCTTCAATTGAAGAAAGGGCCCGAGACTCTCTAAATGCTTTGTGCTTAGCTGATGGGACCAAATAAAACAGTTTTCCATGACAAGAGGTCAATGTCCTAGGGAGCCATAGTTTCAAACGGTTTTAGCATTGAAGGGTTACGGAATAATTTAAGTTCCCACTTTGGACTGGATCTCTCATAGGAGGGTGCACATTGAAAACACATTAGGATAACATGTCTAAGCCTATGAAAATAGGCAGAAATAGATGAGTTATTTTTGCAGGCCCAAAACAGTATATTCTTACTTCTTAGGACAAAGCTCTTAAGTTCAGCATTCTTAGGGAGACAGGGAGAACATGTTCTCTTGCTGAACTAGGCCATTTAGAACCTGAGAGAGCCACAGGAAGTTGATGATGGAGACTAGAATCAGGCCCAAGAACCAAACATCTGGAGTCCTGATACATCGTATGAAGTTATTCTCCAATTTTTTGGCGATCTTGAGCTTTTGGAAAGACTAGCGAATAAAAGGAGTGGAAAGAGGTATAAACATGTGGCCAGAAATACAAAGGAATTTCACCAACCAGACTAGATATAGAGTAAGCTTTCCTCCTCTTAGACGGGAAAGAAATTTCAGGCACTGGTGACAACCTGGTGCTGAAAAATAACTATTTGAGGAAATGTTCACTTGCTGAAGATGACTGATTTTGCTATTTGTAAAGTACACTCATACAATAAGGAAAAGTTTGAAAACAGAGTGCTTAACAAAAATTTGCAAAAATGGAGATGATGTTCAGCGAAGCCAAAGAAAAAGAGCAAACTTTTCAACAACGCAGAAGCTTTAACAGGAAATGCCTCTGCTTGTGAGACAGACTCTGAAAACCACATCCAGCAATTTCGTAAAGAAGCACTGAGTATGAATTGAGGTATTAAGAAACTGCTGCTTACACAGCATGATTAAGTGCTCTATGTACAGTGAAGCTTAAAAATAATACAGTTTTCCACTGATATCCAATGTAGACTTGCGCAATAGCTTGATCGCAAATGGATGGGGACAATTTGAAAGACGACATTCCACTATATAATCTGTATAATTTGTTGCCATGAAAATATGAGAGGATCTACCAATATCTTGGTTTTGGGAGGTTGAGAGGACACTGGCTTTAAGAATCCTAAAACTACCGTTCCTGGAGGGTGGCCCGGAGTTTCACGACTTTGAATTGTATTATTTGGCAACCCAGAGTCAATGGATGGCTGGATGGTAGGAGGGTGAACTTCACCAAGAATTAGGCCAGATGGGACCTGGGACACCAATGGGCGAGTTACTGGCATAAACCCTGGGTCTACAAACTAAATCTGACTCCACAAATATACTGACCGCAATCTCTGCAGGACGGAGCCCAGAATAACCTATGCCCTCACCATAACCTTCTTGAAGTCCCTAACAATAGAGATTAGCTTAGGCCCCACATGTTGACCCGCTGGATTGAAGCCAGTCTGACTACGATTGGCAATTTATTTCGCAATGGGGAATTGCTGCCCTTCACTAGCTAGTCAGATGAATTTGGCCGCCCTACCTCTGCTTTCCTATGCGTCGATAACACAAACTTTCAAGAACAAATGGAAATCTAATGTTTGGGAACCGGCGAAGCACGAGGTATTGCAATTATTGCTCACAGCTGGGAACAGCCGTAAATTGGAGACTTGGTTTTATCGCTCCCTGTTAGAGATGACCAAACCTGATTTATTGGATATTAAGGTTAAATGGGAGGCCGAACTGGGAAGAGATCTTAGCAATAAAGAAAGGGGGAGAATTTTAGAACACGAACAAATGGTTTCCGGAATGTGATATTTAAATACACTGAATTTGACAATTTACATATGATAGACATCTCTCTTAAAATGGAGAAACCTGATGATGGGCAAAGAGAATAATACTTGCCCTAGACTGTCATAACAAACAAGTTACTTACCTTGGGTAACGACTTATCTGCAAGAGGCTATCTAGCTGCAGATTCCTTACCACTGAATTATCCCCTGGCGTCAGAATGGATCTGGACATTTTTCGTGAGCAGTAAGACTGCAAGCCTGTAGGTGGCGTCGTTCAGCTCCACGTGGCGTCGTCGGCCGAGCCGGTAGTGATGTGCACAGTGCAAATATAGGCGCCACCCCACCGCGCAGCCATCACTTTCTTTTTGCAACTTTCCACGGCAGGAGCCCGAAGCCACGAAGAACACTGACCACTAGTGTGGAAGACTAGAGTCCTCAAAGGAGAACAGCCTTGAAACTAGAAACCTGTTCGCAGAGCGGGGAGAATTGGTGGGTCGCCAAGGAATCTGCATCTAGATAGAGTCCCTAGCAGATAAGGTGTTACTGAAGGTAAGTAACTTGTTCATCTGATAGAGACTTTAAGCTGCAGATTTGTTTACCTTAGAATAGATACAAAGCAATACCTCGCTGGAGGTAGGGCTGCAAAACAATTTCACACTAAAAAGTCCTGCAGGACCGTACAGGTAAAGTGCCCATACCTACGGACCTGCAGTACAAGTTAATTACTTTCTGTAACGTAATATCTGGTAGAGACGCAGTCTAGCCGTTGATTATTTAACTTTCGAATTCTCAGAGGTGCCAGTCTCGATCTGGAAATTTTTCAGCATAGCCTCTGCGCACCGGGGGACGGCATTGTACGGCTCCCCGATGACGTTGACTCCTGTCATGACGTCAGTGGAGCCATATAAATCACCTCTGGCACGCGACCACAGTTTCTTCTGTGAAAACGTTTGCACTGGAACACGGAGCCACTCCAGAAACAGGCCGTGGAAACAGTGTGCCCAACAATGACCAAAATCTTTCAAAAACATTAATTACGAACAACATGAAATGGCATGCTAATACCATCCAAAGGGTTGAAGGTAAAAAAAAAAACACATTAATCAACGATGCTTAGGCTACGTGAAACCCTGCAGCCTGAACAGGACCATCCTTAAAAAGGGAAACACTCTACAGACCACTCACCAATAGAAGTGATAGGTATGCCCATACCAATATAAGACCCATGAAACAACAACAAAATGTTTGTTGAGTCACCATTACGTGTGATAGTGACCACTGGTATACAAACGAGAAAAGATACAGGGTTTAACAGTTTGTCTCATACATCTTTAGCAGAGCGTGAAGGACGGGCAGGGCGTTAAGGAATCTGTGGCTAGACTGTGTCTCTACCAGATGCGCAAGTTACTTACCTTCGGTAACAATATATCTGTAAGAAACATTAGTAGTGATAGATTCCTTACCTTAGAATATCCCCAGGCGTCAGACTGGATCCGGAAAGTTTTCGTCAGCAGTACCCCAGCGCGTCGGTAGGGGCGTCATGCGGCTCCGCGTCCGTCGTTGGCGTCGTGGTCGCCGAGATGATGTCGCGGGCGCTACTTGGACGCCGTCCTCGAGCTCTGACATCAGTTCTGTACACGACTTTCCGCGCCAGGAACGCACAGCCATGCAAGATACTGACCACTGGTGCATTGAAACTAGGGCCCTGAAAGGGATGACCTTAACCCTAGAAATCAGTTCGCAGAACGGGGAGGATGGGTGGGGCGGTAAGGAATCTATCACTACTAATGTTTCTTACAGATATATCGTTACCGAAGGTAAGTAACTTGTGCATCTGAAAGAAACACATAGTGATAGATTCCTTACCTTAGAATAGATACCCCAGCAATACCAACCCCGGTGGTGGGTCTGCGAACAAAGATCACACCAGGAAGTCACGGAGAACAGAACGGCCAAAGAAGCAGTCTCTCCGGACTTGGCTGTCCAGGCAGTAATGTTTGGTAAACGTGTGCAGCGAGGCCCACGTGGCTCCCTGACATATGTCTTGCAGGGGGACACCACGTCCCAATGCAGTAGTGGCTGCAGTAGCTCGGGTGGAATGAGCACGCAGCCCCACCGGAGGTTCCTTTTTAGCCAAAGAGTAACAGGCTTTGATACACAAGACAACCCAGCGGGAGATGGTTCTCTTATGGACCGCCCGACCTTTCTTGGTGCCAACGTAGCCAACAAAAAGCTGCTCATCCACCCGGAACTGCTGTGTGCGGTTACGATAAAAAGAACACGCACCTTTTGGGTCCAGACGGTGGAGCCGCTCTTCCTCTCTGGAAGGAGGCGGAAAAAAGGTGGGCAAGGTAATAGTCTGCCCAATGTGAAAGGCCGTAACCACTTTTGGCAGAAAGGAAGGACGGGGCCTGAGCACAACCTTGTCCGGATGAACTGAAAGGAAAGGAGGCTTACAGGAAAGAGCCTGGAGCTCACTCACCCGCCTGGCGGAAGTGATGGCCACCAGGAAAGCAGTCTTTAACGTCAGAAGACGAAGAGGACAGGTGTGAAGTGGCTCAAAGGGAGCGCACCTCAAGTATGTCAGAACCAGATTCAAGTCCCACTGAGGCATCACGAAAGGAATAGGAGGAAAAAGGTGAGTAATGCCTTTAAGAAACCTATTTACAACATGGGACTTGAAAAGAGAGGGCTGATCAGGGAGCCTGAGAAAGGCCGAAATAGCAGAAAGGTAGCCCTTGATTTTGCAGAGCCCTGCTGGGCCAAAGAAAGAAGGAACAGTAGAACCTCAGAAAGAGGGGCAGAAAGGGGATCCACAGCCTTTGCTGTGCACCATGCCACAAATTTGTTCCACCTGCAGGCGTATACCACTTTAGTAGAGGGACGCCTGGCTCCCAGAATAACGTCACAAACTTCAGGAGGCAAGTCGAAGGGAATCAACTGCCGCCGCTCAATCTCCACGCAAAGAGGTGGAGGCTGGACAGGTTTGGGTGGAGGACCGTCCCCTGCTGCTGCGACAGAAGATCCTCTCGAAGAGGCAGTCGGATCGGGGGATCGATGCTCATACTGAGTAGCTCGGGATACCATACTCTTCGAGGCCAGTCCGGAGCCACAAGAATGACTTGGGCCCGGTCGCGCCTGATCTTCTTCAGCACTCTGGGCAGAAGTGGTATAGGCGGAAAGGCGTACAACAGACCGCAACTCCACTCGCGGCGAAAAGCGTCGCCAAGCGAGTGCCGCCTTGGAAATTCCAACGTGCAGAACTGATGACATTGCGCGTTCTCTTCGGTGGCGAATAGATCTAACCAAGGCTCTCCCCATTGCTGAAAGAGACCTTGCGCCACCTCCGAGTGAAGACGCCATTCGTGATCGAGCATGCACCTGCGGCTGAGTTCGTCCGCCCTGGCGTTCAGAGAACCTGCCAGGTGTTGAACCACCAGAGACATGCCCTGATGTTCCAGCCATGTCCAGAGACGCAGAGCCTTTTGACAGAGGGTCCACGACCCCACCCCGCCTTGTTTGTTGTAGTACCTACCACATGGCGGTGGTGTTGTCCGTGAACACCTGCACTACTCTCCCCTTGACAGAGGGAAGGAATGCTTTCAGTGGAAGCCTGATCGCCCGCAGCTCCAAAAGGTTGATATGGAGCCGGGACTCCGCCGGAGACCAGAGGCCTCTGATATCCGCCTCTCCCATGTGGCCTCTCCATCCCAGGAGGGACGCATCCGTCACCACTGTGAACTCCGGTTGGGGAAGGGAGAGTGATCTGCCGTCGACCCAATGCCGGTTCGTGAGCCACCACTGCAATTGGTGTGCAGTGCCCTCTGAGATCTGGACGTGATCAGACAGGTTTCCCTGATGCTGCGCCCACTGGAACTTCAGGTCCCACTGCAGAGCCCGCATATGCCACCTGGCATGATTGACCAGCAGGATGCAGGAGACCCAGCAGCCTCAGAGTCACTCTGACCGAAACCCAGGACAAGGGCTGAAAGATGGGAATCAGAGCCCGAATGTCCCGGACGCGCTGTTTGGTAGGATAGACCCGAAACAGCGCCGTGTCCAGAACCGCTCCGATAAAGAGGAGCTTCTGGGAGTGAATCAGGTGCGACTTCGGCACATTGATGGAGAACCCCAGCAAGTGGAGGAGGTCGGACGTAGTCTGGAGGTGGGAGACGACTGTCTGGGGCGAGCCCGCCTTCAACAACCAGTCGTCTAGATAGGGGAAGACTGACACCCCTGATCTGCGCAGATGAGCTGCGACCACCGCCATCACCTTGGTGAACACCCGAGGGGCGCTGGTAAGGCCAAAGGGGAGCACGGTACACTGAAAGTGCTCGTGGCCTACCATGAACCGTAGGTAACGCCGGGTGCTGGCAGGACGGGGATGTGGAAATAGGCGTCCTGCAAGTCCAACGCCACCAGCCAGTCTTGTGGGTCGAGAGCAGACAAGACCTGAGCTAGAGTGAGCATCTTGAACTTCTCTTTGCGGAGGAAGCGATTGACGTTCCTGAGGTCCAAGATTGGACGCAGGCCTTTGTCCTTCTTGGGCACCACAAAGTAGTGGGAATAACAACCACGACCTACTTCGGGCGTCGGAACGCGCTCGATGGCACCCTTGGCCAAGAGGGCCGCAACTTCCTGCTGAAGAAGCACCAAGTGATCCCCTGACATGCGGTGGTATTGAGGTGGCATGGCTGGGGGGGTAGTCTCGAAGGGGAGGGAGTAGCCCCTTCGGACTATCTCTAAAACCCACCTGTCTGAAGTGATGGAGCGCCAGTGAGGGAGGTGATGGGGGAGCCTGCCGCCCACTGGCGTGTGATGGACCTGAAAGTTCGGACTAGGAAGGTTTGGAGGCAGAGGTGGCGGGGGTGGTGGTAGTGGTCTGACCCGCCCGCTGGCCCCTGTGTCCGCCACGGCAGAAACCGCGTCCGCGCTGGGTTGACTGTTGCGCAGGCCCGTGGCTCTGTTGCGAACGCTGCGGGGCGCCCCTTCCTGTGCCACGAAAGGAGCGAAAAGCGGAAGACGGAGGAGGGCGGACTGCGGAGAGTCCCAAGGATTTGGCCGTAGCCCGCGAGTCCTTAAACCGCTCCAACACGCTGTCCGCTTTGTCGCCGAAGAGGCGACGGCCATCAAAGGGAATGTCCATAAGGGTGCTTTGGACATCCCCGGAAAATCCAGTTGTTCTCAACCAGGCGTGGCGACGAACCGCCACCGTCGTTGCCATGGATATGCCCAGTGAGTCGGCGGTGTCTAGACCACAACGGATCATGAACTTGGCTGCGTCTCTCCCCTCTGCAACAGCCTGGGCGAGAGCAGGCCGGGCCTCCTCCGGACACTGAGACAGCACGTTCGCCACCGTATCCCACAGACAGTCGAAATAACGGCCCAAGAGGCATGCGGTGTTCACAGACCACAGCGCAGAGTTGGTGGAAGAGAAAATCTTCTTCCCAAACTGATCCAGCTTCTTGGATTCCCTATCCGGTGGGACGGGGAAGGCGGTTGGGGAAGCAGAGGCTTGGACAACCAAGCTCTCGGGGGTGGGATGTTGGGAGAGGAAAAGAGGGTCGCCAGGAGCCGGGCGATGGCGTCGGGCCCGTTCCTATCCACAGGAGCCCCTGTGGTGGGCCTGGACCAAGTGCCCAAAAGAACGTCCGAAAGGGCTTCATTAAAGGGCAGCAGCGGCTCCGCAGAAGTAGCTGCTGGCTGAAGCACCTCTGTCAGGAGGTTAGTCCTGACGGCCACAGTAGGGAGCTTGAGGTGTAAGGCCTCCGCCGCCCTACGCAACACCACTGCATAACTGGCTCCCTCCTCCGTAGCCACGGTAGGAGGAGACAGCATGCCAAGATCTGGTGAGGTATCCAGACCACTGGCTTCCCCCAGTTCCTCAGCCCAGTCCTGTTCAGACTCGCAGGCTGCAGCGAGAGGGTCGTCCGACCCCTCCCAGTCCTCCCCAGGCTGTTCAACAGGCCGAAAATAAGGAGCAGGGACATGGGGATAGAAATCCCCAAACGGCGTCGAGAACGGCATCGACCGACGCCGGACCGACGCCGCGTCCACTTCGGGGCGGAACCGGAGGTCGACGTCGTCCCGAGGAGCGGGCGGCGTCAGGATCGGTGCCGGTGGGGTCGACGTCGGTGGAGGCGTAACGAGGTCAACCGGCGTCGACCGGGATCCAGGCCTGGATCCAAGGGTGTCCGCCGGGGCCGGAGCCGACAGCGACGCCGGAGCCGCCGGCGATGAAACGCGAGGACACCCAGGCAAGACCGCAGGGCCCGAAGGCGCACCGGCGGGGCCCGACGGCCCAAAGAGGCGAGCCATGGCCGACAGGAAGTCCTGTATCTGGGCCGGAGTTGCCGCCGACCCCGGGAAGGGGGGGTAGTCGGGCAGCGACTCCATGGACTCTGCCGGAGCCGCGGGGGTGGCACCACCCGCACCCTCAGACGCGTCGCGCGACCGGCGAGGGGAAGTCGAAGAACGATGACGTTTCTTCGACTTCTTGTGCTTCGTCTTACCTGACCCCGAGTGCGAAGACTTCGATTCCGACAATCGCCGATGGTGACTCCGCGCGCGGACCCTCGACCTCTCTCTAGACCGGGACCTGTTACGGCGCGGAGTCGACTGCCGGGCTTCAAGCAGCTTTCGGGACCGCTCCCGCAAAGACTTCGGAGCCATGGACCGGCAGTCGGGGCACGACTTGGGGTCGTGGTCGCGCCCCGGGCAGAAGAGACACACGCGGTGCGGGTCCGTCACCGACATCATCCGATGACAGTCCTCGCAGGATTTAAAACCGGGCATCCCTAACTGCACCAGGAGTCGATATCAACTCGAAAAAGGTGAGAAAAAGATCTCAAAAACGTAGTAAAAAAAGACTAGGGGTACCGCTCTCTCCGGATCTGCGCTTGCTGGCGCGGAAAAAGAAAGAACTGACGTCAGCGTGCGTGGGCGGCGTCCAAGTAGCGCCCGCGACGTCATCTCGGCGACCACGATGCCAACGACGGACGCGGAGCCGCACGACGCCCCTACCTACGCGCAGGGGTACTGCTGACGAAAACTTTCCGGATCCAGTCTGACGCCTGGGGATATTCTAAGGTAAGGAATCTATCACTATGCGTTTCTTTCAGATATTACATTACCGAAGGTAAGTAACTTGTACATCTGATAGAGACATCTAGCCGCAGATTCCTTAACTTTTGAATTAAATACCACAGCTATACCCCCCCTGGAGTAGGGTCTGCGAACTAATCCTACAACAGTTCTCAAAGAGAACCAGCCGATCAACACCAACAACTGACTAAATGAACATAGGAATAGTAGGAAAAGAGCCTGGCTCTTAATAGAACCTATGATCATTATCACAGAATATATAAAAAATAAACCACCCTATAGGCCCGAAAAAATCGAGTGCTGATGGGAAAAAGTGGGGGCATCCCCTAAATAACCATCTGACAGCTATCAGATACTATCATTTATCCCCCAAGGGGAAAGAGAACTCGAGGACCAAAAGAGACGAGAAAAAGACAAAAGCATTGTAATCTGTATTCTTCACATCAATAAGAAATATCAGCAAAGAAACGTCCTGATAAAATCCATAAAGAAGGACTCCCAGGACTCATCCACATTACACTAAGGAGAGTGAACCTCAATACAAAACTAAAGACAATCAGTACACCATGAAAGGAGAACAACAATACCTCCCTGGTATAAAGAACATTTGCTTGAACCAAATGACAACCCGAAGGTTACATTATACATTGTAAAAGAAAAAATGACACCATCTGGTATAGGTTTCATCAAAAATAGCTGATAAATAAAATCGCGCCACAAAGATATATATATATATATATATATATATATATATATATATATATATATGAAAATATGTGCTAGGTATCATCCAACAGAGACTTCGAATGGCCCGACAATGCATGAAACTTCACTGGCCAATGTCCCCTGCCGGACCGCAAAGCTCTACATAGGCTTGTCCCACATGGCCTTCAGAGCCATGGCCCAACAGTCTGAACATGACCTCAAGTCATGGACACCTCGAAGCGCCAAAAGGAAAACAAGGAAAGAGAAGCAACCTCTTTCTGTTTTCTTCTTCTCTCTTTTTTTTTTATGAACTAAACATGTGTAACACATGCACACAGTGAAGTATACACTGTATACATAATGGCGAAATAGAACTGAAAAACCAGTTCAAAACACTTTATAATATTATTGAAACAGGTACCGCACCTAACAACAAACCACCTTAGGTGACATGTACCAAAAGTATCATAACCACAGGTAACCTGGCATTAAGATAATAAGATAATGCCTCCTGTAAAACTGAACCCTTGCCAGCAGCAAACACTTGCGATCAAACGTGATTCAAAAGAACATGTTAATGCTTATATATATAAATGACTAATATATATATATATATATATATATATTTATATATATATATATATATATATATATATATATATATTAAAGACCAATTCTGAGCTCCATAAAGACCAGACACCGACACAGGGGTTGCGTTGCCATTTCATCCTTCCTTTATTTCAGAATATTTCACCATGACGCGTTTCGGCATTCCTGCCTTGTTCACATATATATATATCTCATTTACCCTTCTTCAAGAAGCAACAGTCATGAATTCTCCAGGACCGTTAAGTACTGAAAAGAAAAATTAGATACATACCTCAAAAAGAACAGTAATATCTAACCTTAGACAGAAAAACATATGTAAGAACATTGTAGGAGAATAATAAGAAGACCTTCGTACCCTAAAAAATCGCCTACTGTGTAGCGCATGACTGAAAACAGCCTTAACCGTTTCAGACACTGACTCTCAGACGGTCTAAGGCATTGAGCTTACACCGCCGTGTTCCAAGATTGAACAAAGGAATTACCTATGCCTTTCAAGAAAGGAGGGAGCCGCAAATCTGTGTATTCCAAACAATACAATCACGGTGCTCAAAATCGAAACACTCATAATGCATATACACTCCCCTTCAAGAAAAGAAAACGAACTGCGCAAAATACCTTGGTTAAGAAAAACGAGACAAGAGTGAAGAAATAGCACCGCAGAAAAATAATGGCCATGAGCCACCCATAATGACCCCTAAAGGGCATATAATATAGTCCAAGAAGGACCAATCTAATAGCAAACCAATAGACTAAGTAAATAGTACACATACAGCTATACATTATCCAAACAATACTCCACATAGAGTAAGACGTATACCACAAAAGGTATGAACTCTTGAGACTAAGCTCCTCATCAGAGTAAAATAAAAGAACAAAACAGCTATGTAGCTGCAAAGCCTATCCGGAGATCCAAACCCGGACGCAACACTCAATAAGAAAGAAGTAGTGCTTAATACTTCAATACCACAAGCACAACAACAGAGGAGGCAGGAAAGAAACCTAAAGATCCACAACAGTGGCTGTATTAAAAGGGAAGCAAAAGACCTGAAAAGGCCATACTACAAATGCTCAACTCCTGCAACAAAGCATGTCTGCAAAGAGCAGCAGAACAAGCCATAGCACCACCAATAGAATTAGTGGTGTAAATATCATACAGACTGAGCCAACTCAGGCAAAAATGAGGGAAGTCAGCAGAAAAGGGTATCCCCCTCTATGCAGATTGAAAAGGGAAGGAGGAGACAGGCTAAGGGTCTGACCCTCCCCGACTAGCATGAAACTTGCATAGGGCCGCATCCGCTTGTGCTCCAAAAAGATGAGCCCCACCAAATGGCATGTCAACCAAGACCGACTGGACAGCTTTCGAAAATCCAGACGTCCGGAGTCATGCATGCCTGCGCAGTGCCACAGCAGATGCCATGGCCCGTCCAATGGAGTCAGTGGAATGCATTCCACATTTGATAAGCAGTCTGGCTGCTTGACAACCATCTGAAATCAACGGATGCAACTAGCCCCTGTTAGCCCTCAGGGAACAAGGGTAAAAGTTGGCTCAAAGCCTCCCACAAGGTATGTAGAAAGCGTCTGAGGACGCAGACAGTATTAGGCGCACTTGTCGAGGAAAATCTGCTTCCCGCAAGAATCCTTTCCCCTGGACTCTTTATCAAGGGGGGAATGAGAGAGGTTCCCCATCTCAGGGGACGCCGTAATAGCCTGGACTACGAAGCTGTGGCGGGACGGCTGCCGAACAAGGCAAGCGGGTTCACCAGGGGCGGGACGGTATGTGTGGGCAATGATGCGGTCAACTGGCACACCTGACTCAGGTTTTGCCCACGCCCCCAAGAAAATGTCAGTAAGGGTCTCACAAAAAGGGAGCACCGGCACAACCCTCGATTGGCCGGGATGAAGGACCTCAATAAGAGGGTCTATAGTCTTTTCCACAGTAGGCAGAGTAAGATTCAAGACATCAGCCACTCTCCTCAAGACCTCTGCCAAGAGGAACTGGCTTCTGAGGCCAGGCCAGGAGGTGACAAATAGGACAAATCTAGCCCGCTCGCTTCACCCAGCTTCGCAATCCAGCTGTCCAACCCAGAAGGGGCCACTGGCTGCTCCAAGGGGGTCATCTCCTCACAACCTTCCCCTAACAGATTTGTGGATCCTCCACAGAAATGACTGTCACCGCAAACGGCTTCAAAAACGACATTGAACGGCGTTGAGGTGACGTCGATTGGCGTTGAGGCGAAGTCGTACGGCGTCAAGCTGAAGTGGAACGCCGTCGAGGCGAAGTGGAACGGCGTCGAGGCGAAGTGGAACGGCGTCGAGGCGAAGTGGAACGGCGTCGAGGCGAAGTGGAACGGCGTCGAGGCAAAGTCGAACGGCGTTGAGGTGACGTCGAACGGCGTTGTGGCGACGTCGAACGGCGTTGAGGCGACGCCGACGTCCAACTGGGAATGAGGAGAGTCGTCAGCCGATATCTGTGTAGTTATCTGGAGTAGCGGCAAAGCCGGCTCCACAGTGCACACCTACTCCAGATCGGAGTCTACCGGTGCCACTATAACAGGCACCGTAATGGCGACAGACGTCGCGCCGGAGCCAACCGCTATTGGTGCCCCTGAAGGACAGTGCACCGGCGCCTCAGAGTCTGGGGCTGGAACTGCTGAGGGCGAACCCGCTGGCGATGATGCAGTTTCCAGAGGGAGACGAGGGCCCAAAGACCAGCTGGAGAGCTTCATAGTACTCTTGCATCTGCTTCCAGGTCGCTCCGGCTCTAGGAAAAACCAAGAGGCTTGGGAGTGACGCCAGAGTGGGAGTCTCAGCACTAGGCCGAGAGACATCTTCGCGATCCATATCGCGAGTCGAAGACGCCATAGAGGGTCGGGTCTTTGACTTCTTGTGACGCCGCTTACCGTGTGATGCCGATGGAGACTGGGAACGTTGCAGTTGACCACGGATGAAGAGCGGCGCTCCTGGGAACGACCTCTGGCCTGGGAGGAGGAAAACCGACGACGTGAGTTGGAAGTCCGCGACAACTGTGCCGTCAGAAGCTTCATGCGCCGCTTCCGCATGTCACTCGTCGGCGTCATGGTGTTCACCCAGGCACCACATACAGTTAGCGTGTGGGTCCGTACCCGACATTTTGCGAGCACAGGACCCACAAGACTTAAACCCAGAGGGCATAGAGCACACTGTTTCAGATGAAAAAAGATTGTCACAGCAGGCCGAAAAACGGCCAGAGATCCGCTTCTCCGGATCCGCTTTGCAGCGCAGAAAAGGAGAAAATGTCGTCCGGGTGCCGGAGGGGACTTATATGGCTCCACTGACATCATGACAGCAGGTACTGCTGAAACATTTCCGGATCCAGACTGGCCAGACAGAATTCAAAAGTTAAGGAATCTGCAGCTAGATGTCTCTATCAGATTGTCCAGGCAGTAGTGCTTTGTAAATGTGTGCAGAGATGCCCACTTTTATGCCTGGAAGACGTCAGGAACTCCACGTGCTAACGCAGTGGTCGCAGCCTTGGCTCTGGTGGAATAAGTACGCAAACCATCAGGGGGTTGCTTCCTGGCCCGTGCGTAGCAGATTTTAATGCAGAGCACAATCCATCGCCAGATGGTCCACTTCTGCACAGCCTTGCCACTTGTTGGCTCCGACATACCCCACGAACAGTTGATCGTCCACCCGGAAATCTTTCAAGCGATCAAGGTAGAATGACAAAGCTCTTTTTGGGTCCAGGTGGTAAAGTCGTTCCTTTTCCTTAGAGGGATGCGGCAGAGCATAAAAGGTAGGCAGGGTGATCGACTGGCCTATGTGAAAAGGGGCTACAATTTTCAGCAGAAGGGTGCGAAGTACCAGCTTGTCTGGGAAGATGGGTATGTATGGAGGCTTAGATGACAAGACCTGGAGCTCACGGACCCTCTGGGCAGATGTAATCACCACTAGAAAGGCCGTTTTGAAGGTAAGGAGCCTGAGAGGACAGTTATGCAGCAGCTCGAAGGGAGTGCACATCAGAAATGTGAGATGTAGTTCCACTGAGGCATGATAAAGAGTGACGGTGGAAACATATGTTGGAGACCTTTCAAAAACCCAATTACAACAGGGCATTTAAAGAGGGATGGCTGACCTGGCAACCGCAGAAAGGCTGAGATGGCACAAATATAGCCTTTTAAGGTGTCGAATGCAGAGCCCTGCTGAGCAACAGAAAGAATAAACAGAAGGACCTGAGAAAAGGCAGCAGAAAGAGGGTCCACATTGCTTTTCCGCACACCATGCCACAAACTTGCCCCAGCAGCAGGTGTATATTATCTTGGTGGAGGGATATCTGCCTGCCAAGATAACATTGCAGACTTAGGGCGGAAGGTTGAAAGCTGTCAACTGTTGTTGCTCAATCTCCACGCATGAAGGCGGAGTGTTGACAGGTTAATGTGGAGAACCCTCCCCTGCTGCTGCAACAGGAGATCCTCCCATAGGCTATGCGCAACAGCTCAGGATACCAAACTATCCGAGCCCAACACAGAGCCACAAGGATGGCAATTGGTGCTGTCATTCACTGATCTTCTTGAGAGCCCTGGGCATTAGTGGTATGGGCAGAAAGGCATACAGGAGACCTGAGCTCCACTCGAGACGAATAGTGTCTCTGAGCGAGAGCCGCCTTGGAAACTCCAGCACGCAGAACTGCTGACATTGCGCGTTCTCAGCAGTGGTGAACAGATCTAAGGATCTCCCCTTCCTTGATGGAAGGTAGAAAGGCTTTCAATGGCAGCCGGATCGCCCAGAGCCTCAATAGGTTAATGTGGAGTCCGGATTCTGCCAGAGACCAGAGGCCTCTGATCTCTACCTCTCCCAGACGGCCGCCCCATCCCAGGAGTGATGTACGGTGTGATGCATCTATCACCACTGTCAGATCTAGTTGGGGAAAGGAGAGGAGTCTGCCACTGGCCCATTCGCGGTTCGTTAACCACCACTGCAGATCTTTGGCAGTTCCCTCCAAGATCTGGACCATGTCGTAGAGATTCCCTTGATGCTGCACCCACTGGAACTTCAGGTCCCAGTCCAGAGCCCGCATATGCCAGCGGGAATGCATCACCAGCAGGATGCAGGAGACCATGAGGCCTAGCAGCATCAGAGTCAGTCTCACGAAAACCAAGATAGAGGCTGAAACATCGATAGCATAGCCCAAATATCATGGACTCGCAATTCGGGAGGATAAGTCAAAAATAGCACCATGCCCGGTACAGCTCAGATGAAAGGAATCGTCTAGGAGGGAGTCAGGTGCGACATCGGCATGTTGATAGTGAACCCCAGTGAGTGTAGGAGGTTTGTCGTAGTTTGGAGGTGGGAGATGACTGCCTCGGGCGAGCCCTCCTTTAACAGCCAGTCGTCGAGATAGGGAAAGACTCCTTGTTCTCTCAAGATGAGCTGCAAACACCACCATCACCTTGGTGAACAGCCGAGGTATGCTGGCAATGCCAAAGGGGAGAACAGCAAACTGAAAATGCTCGTGGCCCACCGTGAACCGCAGATTAAGTCAGTGGGCAGGCAGGACGGGAATGTGGAAATATAAATCCAGCAAATTCAATGCCACCATCAAGTCTCCTGAGTCCAGGGCAGAAAAGACTTGAGAGAGCGTGAGCATGCAGAATTTCTCCTTTTTGAGGAAAAAATTGGAAGGGTGCAGGTCTAGGATAAGACAAAAGCTCCATCCTTTTTGGGCACCAGAAAGTGGCGGGAATAACAGCCACAACCTACTTCTGGCATCGGCACCCTCTCTTTGGCCCCCTTAGCCAACACAGCCACAGTTCCTGGCGGAATAAGGATAGATGGTGTCCAGTAGCCTGTTGCAAGTCGATGCAGGTCTTTGGGTCATGGTCACACTTCAGGCACCAGAGGCAAACAAGATGCTGGTCCGTCACCAACAACTGTCAGCAACAGGCGCCGCAGGGCTTGAATCCAGCTTTCCTAGTGGACATCCCCGCCACGCCAGTAGAAAAATCGCCAAAACCTTTGACAAAAATTCGAAAAAAAGTCAGTCAAAAAATGACTGGGGGTAGCTCTCTCTGGATCTGCGCTGACTGGAGCAGAAAGAAGAGAAGTGACATCAGTGCACTAGGCACAGCGCACATCACTTCCAGAGCGGACGCGCCACGCGGAGCCGAACACCACCAGCCACCGGAGCGCAGGGGTAATGCGGATGCAAACTTTCTGGATCTAGTCGGACGCCTAGGGATAGTTCTAAGGTAAAGAATCTGAGGCTAGAAGTTTCTATCTGATGCTGGCCTCTATCTTAATGTCTGGTCTTGTAGTGAAATAAAGACAACCCAGGAATGTCCTGCAACAACTGCAGTTTGTTCTGGGTAGAGAGAAATTGTCTACATCCCAGACCGGTTTGCTGGGGCTGTTCTCAAGGTCTAAAATATAAAAATCAGGTTACAGATATATAGACTTGGCATTAATTCTGGCCAAATGGCACATAGCAACACATTGGAAGGCTGAAGCCTGCCCTCCCTTTGATAAATGGCAGAGGGATCTCTACAGATGGGCCAGATCTGAAAGTCATTAACTGAATGGAAGCAAAACAGGCAGGGTGACTATCTGCAAGCAGTGATGCTTACTTCATGTTCCTCACCCTCGTAGTCAGTGCGAGGGCTGTCTAACAAACTCTTGTCACTCCCCTTCTGATTTCTGCTCTCTGTCAACCTTCACCCCTCAGTTTTTCCTAACCCCCATGCGCCTAATTTTGATTTGGCTCATTTTGTCATCTTGCCAGACTTAACTGGAATATCGTCCAGCTCAACCTCAGGTTTCACATAGCTAAAGTGCTTTCAAGGCACTGCTTAATTGGAGCAGGTGGTTTCCGGTGCTCGGCACCGGCACTTAATTGTCAACACCAAAGCTTGTGACAAGGTGGCACTGTCTTGCTAATTTAGAGATGACCACAACAACAGTTAATTATTAATTCAATATACATTAAAAACTAGTATTACATGCCGCCTCAGCCATTCTTATACCTCTGGGGGCCTGAAATAGTCAGAATTGTCTCACTTGTAGGAATATGATGGTTAGTAGTTGTGTTGTTACTATGATTGGCAGCATGGCAGGGGCAATGTGTGGTGCAAGCTGCAGTGGCCTTGTGATGAGAGCCCTGGCACTTTTTTTTTTTTTTTTAACAAAGTAAGCACTGTTTCAAGGTCACGCTCAAAACGTATCTCTATAACTATGAATCTCACCAATTCGGACTAGCTCAACTATTTTCTCTCCCACTTACCATTCCTTGCTCCCATATTATGTAATGCTAGACCTAACGCACAAGTTACTAACTTGTGTAACGATATATCTGTAAGAGACAGTAGTTAGTGACAGATTCCTTACCTTAGACTATCCCCAGGCGTCAGGCTGGATCCGGAAAGTTTTTGCGTAGCAGTACCCTTGCGCGTCGGTAGGCGGCGTCGTGCGGCTCCGCGTCCGTCGTCGGCGTCTGGACCACCGGGATGACGTCGCGGACAGTATTAGACGCCGCCCCTGCGCGCTGACGTCAGTTCTGTACACGACTTTCCGCGCCAGGAACGCAGAGCCATGCAAGAAGCTGACATAGGTGTCTGAAAAATACTAGGGCCCTGAAAGGGATGTCCTTAACCCTAGAAATCAGTTCGCAGAACGGGGAGGATGGGTGGGCGGTAAGGAATCTGTCACTAACTACTGTCTCTTACAGATATATCGTTACACAAGTTAGTAACTTGTGCATCTGACAGAGACACGTTAGTGACAGATTCCTTACCTTAGAATAGATACCCCAGCAATACCAACCCCGGTGGTGGGTCTGCGAACAAAGATCAGACGAGGAAGTCCCGGAGAACAGAACGGCCAAAGAAGCCGTCTCTCCGGACTTGGCTGTCAAGGCAGTAATGTTTGGTAAACGTGTGCAGCCAGGCCCACGTAGCTGCCTGACATATATCCTGTAACGGAACCCCGCGGCCTAAAGCCGTGGTAGCCGCCGTTGCCCTGGTGGAATGGGCACGCAGCCCAACAGGAGGCTCCTTCTTAGCCAAAGAATAGCAGGCTTTGATACACATGGTGACCCAGCGGGAGATGGTCCTTTTGTGTACCGCCCGACCTTTTTGGCGCCCACGTAGCCAACAAAGAGCTGGTCATCCCCCGGAACTGTTGTGTGCGGTTGATGTAAAAAGAAAGCGCACGTTTTGGGTCCAGACGGTGGAGCCTCTCCTCCTCTCTGGAAGGATGCGGAGGCGGAAAGAAGGTGGGCAAAGTGATGGTCTGCCCAATGTGGAAGGCAGTAACCACCTTTGGCAAGAAGGACGGACGTGTCCGAAGAACAACCTTGTCTGGATGAACAGACAGAAAGGGGGGTTTGCATGAAAGAGCCTGGCGCTCACTCACCCGCCGAGCGGAAGTGATGGCCACCAGAAAGGCTGTCTTCAGAGTAAGAAGACGAAGAGGACAGTTATGCAGAGGCTCAAAGGGAGCGCACATTAAGAAAGTAAGAACTAAGTTCAAGTCCCACTGAGGCATTACAAACGGAACAGGAGGAATGAGGTGTGTAATGCCTTTAAGAAACCTGTTAACCACAGGGGACTTTAAAAGGGAGGGCTGATCAGGAAGCCTGAGGAAGGCCGATATCGCACAAAGATAGCCCTTGATGGTACCCAGCGATACAAAAGGGGATGATGGACGGAACGTTTGAGCCAATCAAACACTCACCCCCAGTCAACTGATCTGGGTTTAATCCATCATCATTCTTTAGCTCACTCCACCACCCCAGTTCAGACATGGCCATATGCAAATCAGTCTGACCCTGTGCCTCATGGGAACAGTCCAGCCCGAACTGCCAAGCCACGTCTTCCCTGGACCGGAAACAAGCATCCTAGGACCGGTTTCTGGCATTCCAGCCGTCATCAGCCAGGCTTGCTTGAATCCAGTGGCAAAGTGAGCAAGGGACCCACGTCTGGGCATACCCCGCCAACTTAGGGCGAACAAAGCGATACAAAAGGGGATGATGGACGGAACGTTTGAGCCAATCAAACACTCACCCCCAGTCAACTGATCTGGGTTTAATCCATCATCATTCTTTAGCTCACTCCACCACCCCAGTTCAGACATGGCCATATGCAAATCAGTCTGACCCTGTGCCTCATGGGAACAGTCCAGCCCGAACTGCCAAGCCACGTCTTCCCTGGACCGGAAACAAGCATCCTAGGACCGGTTTCTGGCATTCCAGCCGTCATCAGCCAGGCTTGCTTGAATCCAGTGGCAAAGTGAGCAAGGGACCCACGTCTGGGCATACCCCCGCCAACTTAGGGCGAACAAAGCGATACAAAAGGGGGTGATGGACGGAACGTTTGAGCCAATCAAACACTCACCCCCAGTCAACTGATCTGGGTTTAATCCATCATCATTCTTTAGCTCACTCCACCACCCCAGTTCAGACATGGCCATATGCAAATCAGTCTGACCCTGTGCCTCATGGGAACAGTCCAGCCCGAACTGCCAAGCCACGTCTTCCCTGGACCGGAAACAAGCATCCTAGGACCGGTTTCTGGCATTCCAGCCGTCATCAGCCAGGCTTGCTTGAATCCAGTGGCAAAGTGAGCAAGGGACCCACGTCTGGGCATACCCCCGCCAACTTAGGGCGAACAAAGCGATACAAAAGGGGATGATGGACGGAACGTTTGAGCCAATCAAACACTCACCCCCAGTCAACTGATCTGGGTTTAATCCATCATCATTCTTTAGCTCACTCCACCACCCCAGTTCAGACATGGCCATATGCAAATCAGTCTGACCCTGTGCCTCATGGGAACAGTCCAGCCCGAACTGCCAAGCCACGTCTTCCCTGGACCGGAAACAAGCATCCTAGGACCGGTTTCTGGCATTCCAGCCGTCATCAGCCAGGCTTGCTTGAATCCAGTGGCAAAGTGAGCAAGGGACCCACGTCTGGGCATACCCCCGCCAACTTAGGGCGAACAAAGCGATACAAAAGGGGATGATGGACGGAACGTTTGAGCCAATCAAACACTCACCCCCAGTCAACTGATCTGGGTTTAATCCATCATCATTCTTTAGCTCACTCCACCACCCCAGTTCAGACATGGCCATATGCAAATCAGTCTGACCCTGTGCCTCATGGGAACAGTCCAGCCCGAACTGCCAAGCCACGTCTTCCCTGGACCGGAAACAAGCATCCTAGGACCGGTTTCTGGCATTCCAGCCGTCATCAGCCAGGCTTGCTTGAATCCAGTGGCAAAGTGAGCAAGGGACCCACGTCTGGGCATACCCCCGCCAACTTAGGGCGAACAAAGCGATACAAAAGGGGATGATGGACGGAACGTTTGAGCCAATCAAACACTCACCCCCAGTCAACTGATCTGGGTTTAATCCATCATCATTCTTTAGCTCACTCCACCACCCCAGTTCAGACATGGCCATATGCAAATCAGTCTGACCCTGTGCCTCATGGGAACAGTCCAGCCCGAACTGCCAAGCCACGTCTTCCCTGGACCGGAAACAAGCATCCTAGGACCGGTTTCTGGCATTCCAGCCGTCATCAGCCAGGCTTGCTTGAATCCAGTGGCAAAGTGAGCAAGGGACCCACGTCTGGGCATACCCCCGCCAACTTAGGGCGAACAAAGCGATACAAAAGGGGATGATGGACGGAACGTTTGAGCCAATCAAACACTCACCCCCAGTCAACTGATCTGGGTTTAATCCATCATCATTCTTTAGCTCACTCCACCACCCCAGTTCAGACATGGCCATATGCAAATCAGTCTGACCCTGTGCCTCATGGGAACAGTCCAGCCCGAACTGCCAAGCCACGTCTTCCCTGGACCGGAAACAAGCATCCTAGGACCGGTTTCTGGCATTCCAGCCGTCATCAGCCAGGCTTGCTTGAATCCAGTGGCAAAGTGAGCAAGGGACCCACGTCTGGGCATACCCCGCCAACTTAGGGCGTAACAAGCGATACAAAAGGGGATGATGGACGGAACGCTTGAGCCAATCAAACACTCACCCCCAGTCAACTGATCTGGGTTTAATCCATCATCATTCTTTAGCTCACTCCACCACCCCAGTTCAGACATGGCCATATGCAAATCAGTCTGACCCTGTGCCTCATGGGAACAGTCCAGCCCGAACTGCCAAGCCACGTCTTCCCTGGACCGGAAACAAGCATCCTAGGACCGGTTTCTGGCATTCCAGCCGTCATCAGCCAGGCTTGCTTGAATCCAGTGGCAAAGTGAGCAAGGGACCCACGTCTGGGCATACCCCCGCCAACTTAGGGCGAACAAAGCGATACAAAGGGGATGATGGACGGAACGTTTGAGCCAATCAAACACTCACCCCCAGTCAACTGATCTGGGTTTAATCCATCATCATTCTTTAGCTCACTCCACCACCCCACTGGGGGTGAGTGTTTGATTGGCTCAAACGTTCCGTCCATCATCCCCTTTTGTATCGCTTTGTTCACCCTAAGTTGGCGGGGGTATGCCCAGACGTGGGTCCCTTGCTCACTTTGCCACTGGATTCAAGCAAGCCTGGCTGATGACGGCTGGAATGCCAGAAACCGGTCCTAGGATGCTTGTTTCCGGTCCAGGGAAGACATGGCTTGGCAGTTCGGGCTGGACTGTTCCCATGAGGCACAGGGTCAGACTGATTTGCATATGGCCATGTCTGAACTGGGGTGGTGGAGTGAGCTAAAGAATGATGATGGATTAAACCCAGATCAGTTGACTGGGAGTGAGTGTTTGATTGGCTCAAACGTTCCGTCCATCATCCCCTTTTGTATCGCTTTGTTCACCCTAAGTTGGCGGGGTATGCCCAGACGTGGGTCCCTTGCTCACTTTGCCACTGGATTCAAGCAAGCCTGGCTGATGACGGCTGGAATGCCAGAAACCGGTCCTAGGATGCTTGTTTCCGGTCCAGGGAAGACATGGCTTGGCAGTTCGGGCTGGACTGTTCCCATGAGGCACAGGGTCAGACTGATTTGCATATGGCCATGTCTGAACTGGGGTGGTGGAGTGAGCTAAAGAATGATGATGGATTAAACCCAGATCAGTTGACTGGGGGTGAGTGTTTGATTGGCTCAAACGTTCCGTCCATCATCCCCTTTGTATCGCTTGTTCACCCTAAGTTGGCGGGGGTATGCCCAGACGTGGGTCCCTTGCTCACTTTGCCACTGGATTCAAGCAAGCCTGGCTGATGACGGCTGGAATGCCAGAAACCGGTCCTAGGATGCTTGTTTCCGGTCCAGGGAAGACATGGCTTGGCAGTTCGGGCTGGACTGTTCCCATGAGGCACAGGGTCAGACTGATTTGCATATGGCCATGTCTGAACTGGGGTGGTGGAGTGAGCTAAAGAATGATGATGGATTAAACCCAGATCAGTTGACTGGGGGTGAGTGTTTGATTGGCTCAAACGTTCCGTCCATCATCCCCTTTGTATCGCTTGTTCACCCTAAGTTGGCGGGGGTATGCCCAGACGTGGGTCCCTTGCTCACTTTGCCACTGGATTCAAGCAAGCCTGGCTGATGACGGCTGGAATGCCAGAAACCGGTCCTAGGATGCTTGTTTCCGGTCCAGGGAAGACATGGCTTGGCAGTTCGGGCTGGACTGTTCCCATGAGGCACAGGGTCAGACTGATTTGCATATGGCCATGTCTGAACTGGGGTGGTGGAGTGAGCTAAAGAATGATGATGGATTAAACCCAGATCAGTTGACTGGGGTGAGTGTTTGATTGGCTCAAACGCTCCGTCCATCATCCCCTTTGTATCGCTTGATGGTACCCAGGGCAGAACCCTTTTGGGCCAGAGAAAGAAGGAACAGAAGAACCTCAGAAAGAGAGGCAGAAAGGGGATTCACAGCCTTTGCTGTGCACCATGCCACAAACTTGTTCCACCTGCAGGCGTATACCACCTTAGTGGAGGGACGCCTGGCTGCCAGAATCACATCACAAACTTCGGGAGGCAAGTCGAAAGGAATCAACTGCCGCCGCTCAATCTCCACGCAAGCAGGTGTAGACTGGACAGGTTTGGGTGGAGGACCGTCCCCTGCTGCTGCAACAGGAGATCCTCCCGAAGAGGCAGACGGATCGGGGGATCGACGCTCATACTGAGTAGCTCGGGATACCAAACTCTTCGAGCCCAGTCCGGAGCCACAAGAATGACTTGGGCCCGGTCGCGCCGAATCTTCTTCAACACTCTGGGTAGTAGTGGTATAGGCGGAAAGGCGTACAACAGACCGCAACTCCACTCGCGACGAAAAGCGTTGCCGAGCGAGTGCCGCCTTGGAAATTCCAACGCGCAGAACTGCTGACATTGCGCGTTCTCTTCGGTGGCGAACAGATCTAACCAAGGCTCTCCCCACTGCTGAAAGAGACCTTGCGCCACCTCCGAGTGAAGACGCCATTCGTGATCCATCATGCACCTGCAGCTGAGTTTGTCCGCCCTGGCGTTCAGGGAACCTGCCAGGTGTTGAACCATCAGGAATATGCCCTGATGTTCCAGCCATGTCCAGAGGCGCAGAGCCTCCTGACATAGGGTCCACGACCCCACCCCGCCCTGTTTGTTGTAATAACACATGGCGGTGGTGTTGTCTGTGAACACCTGCACTACCGTCCCTTTGACAGAGGGAAGGAATGCCTTGAGTGCAAGTCGGATCGCCAGGAGCTCCAGAAGGTTGATATGGAGCCGGGACTCCGCCGGAGACCAGAGGCCTCTGATCTTCGCCTCTCCCATGTGACCGCCCCATCCCAGAAGGGACGCGTCCGTCACAACGGTGTGCTCTGGCTGGGGAAGGGAGAGGGATCTGCCCATGACCCATTGCCGGTTCGAGAGCCACCACTGCAACTGTTTTGCAGTCCCCTCCGAGATCTGGACGTGATCGGACAGGTTGCCCTGGTGCTGCGCCCACTGGAACTTCAGGTCCCACTGCAGAGCCCGCATATGCCATCTGGCATGATCGACCAGCAGGATGCAGGAGGCCATGAGGCCCAGCAGCCTCAGGGTCATCCGTACCGAAACCCAGGATAAAGGCCGAAAGATCGGAATCATAGCCTGAATATCCCGGACTCGCCGTTCGAGAGGATAAACCCGAAACTGCGTCGTGTCCAGAACTGCTCCGATGAAAAGGAGCTGTGGAGAAGGAATCAGGTGCGACTTCGGCACGTTGATGGAGAACCCCAGCGAGTGCAGGAGTTCGGCCGTTGTCTGGAGGTGGGAGACGACAGCCTGGGACGAGCCCGCCTTCAGCAGCCAGTCGTCGAGGTAGGGGAAGACTGGAACCCCTGCCCGGCGCAGATGGGCTGCGACCACCGCCATCACTTTCGTGAACACCCGAGGGGCGCTGGTAAGGCCAAAAGGGAGCACGGTGAACTGAAAATGCTCGAGGCCTACCGTGAACCGCAGGTAACGCCGGTGGGCCGGCAGGACGGGGATGTGGAAATATGCGTCCTGCAAGTCCAACGCTACCATCCAGTCTCCAGGGTCGAGAGCAGTCAAGACCTGAGCTAGGGTGAGCATCTTGAACTTCTCCTTCCGGAGGAAGCGATTGACGTTCCGGAGGTCCAAGATAGGACGCATGTCCTCCTTGTCCTTTTTGGGCACCAGAAAGTAGTGGGAGTAGCAACCACGTCCTACTTCTGGGGTCGGAACGCGCTCGATGGCCCTCTTGGCCAAGAGGGCCGCAACTTCCTTTTGAAGAAGCACCAAGTGATCCCCATGCGGTGGAATTGAGGTGGCATGGCTGGGGGGATGGTCACGAAGGGGAGGGAGTAGCCCCTTCGGACAATGTCCAAGACCCACCTGTCCGAGGTGATGGCACGCCAGTGGTGAAGGTGATGGCGAACCCTGCCCCCTACTGGCGTGCTGTGCACCTGAAAGGAAGGACTAGGAGGGCGCGGGCGGGGTGGGTGGCCTGACCCGCACGCTGGTTACCTGACCCGCCACGGCGGGAACCACGTCCTCGGCCACGCGAAGACGCTTGCTGCGCGGGCCGGTGGCTGGGCAGCGGACGTGACTGGGCGCCCCTTCCGTGGTCACGAAAGGGGCGAAAAGCAGACTGTTGCTGAGGGCGCACAGCAGAAAGGCCCAGGGACTTGGCTGTAGCCCGCGAGTCCTTAAAGCGCTCCAGCGCATGGTCTGCCTTTGTCCCAAAAAGACCGACTCCATCTAAGGGCATGTCCATAAGAGAGTTTTGGACAGCACCCGAGAAACCAGTGGTCCTCAGCCAGGCGTGACGGCGCAGCGCCACTGTCGTCGCAAGCGATCTGCGTAGCGAGTCGGCGGTATCAAGGCCACATCTGATGGTGTACTTTGCCGCATCTCTTCCCTCCGCAATGGTGAGGGAAAGCAGTGTCTGGACCTCCTCAGGACACTGGGGCAGAACTCGCGCCACCGAGTCCCACAAGGAGTGGGAATATCGGCCCAAGAGGCAAGTGGTGTTGACTGACCGCAAGCCAGCACTGGCGGAAGAAAAGACCTTCTTCCCAAATTGATCCAGGCGTTTGGATTCCCTATCCGGGGAGTGGTAGGGAAGGCGCTTTGGGAAGCAGAGGCTTGGACCACCAAGCTCTCAGGGGTGGGGTGTAGAGAGAGGAACGGGGGTCGCCCGGAGCAGGGCGATGGCGTCGGGCCACGTTCCTATCCACAGGAGCCCCTGTGGTGGGCTTGGACCAGGTGCCCAAAAGAACGTCTGAAAGCGCCTCGTTGAACGGCAGCAGTGGCTCCGAGGAGGTAGCCGCCGGCTGAAGCACTTCCGTCAGGATGTTAGTCCTGACAGCCACTGTAGGCAACTGGAGGTTTAAGGCCCCAGCTGCTCTACGCAACACCGTTGCAAAGTTTGCTCCCTCCTCCGTTGCCACGGAAGGAGGAGACAGCATGCCAGAGTCAGGGGAGGTGTCCAGACCACTGGCATCCCCAAGTTCCTCAGTCCAGTCCTGATCAAACTCACACTGCTGTGTGAGAGGGTCATCAGACCCCTCTCAGTTATCTTCGTCCTCCAATTCAGGTTCAAAATAAGGAGGAGGGACATGTGGGACCCAAGGTCCCAGCGGCGTCGGAGCCGGCGTCGAGCGACGCCGGTCCGGCGCCATGTCCGGATCCGGAGAGAACCGGGGAACGACGCCGCCCGGAGCCTCGGGCGGCGTCGGGAACGGCTCCGGAGAGATCGGCGCCGGTGGAGGTGTCGTCAGGTCAACCGGCGTCGATCGGGGTTGTGGGAGCACCGGAGCCGGGGTCGAGGCCGGGGCCGGGACCGAGGCCGGTGTGACAGGCGGCGCCGGGACCGGAGTCGCCGGCGCCGCCGGAGAAACCCCATCAGGGCCCGCGGGGCCCGAAGGCGCACCGGGGGGACCTTGAGGCCCGAAGAGGCGGGCCATGGCCGACAGGAACTCCTGTATCTCGGCCGGAGTCGCCCCTGAACCCGGAAAGGACGGGTAATGCGGGGGCGGCTCCACAGGCACTCCCGGAGCCGCGGGGACGGTGCCGACAGGACCCTCAGCCGAGTCACGAGACCGGCGAGGGGAAGTCGTCGAGCGATGACGCTTCTTTGACTTCTTATGCTTCGACTTACCGGAGGAGTGCGAAGACTTGGACCCCGACGACCGTTGAGGACTCCGCGACCGGCCCCTCGACCTCTCACGTGACCGGGGCTTGGTGTGGCGCGGAGCCGACTGCTGGACCTCGAGGAGCTTTCGAGAACGCTCTCGCAAAGCCTTCGGGTGCAAGGCCCGGCCGTCGGAGCACGACTTCGTGTCGTGGTCGCGGCCGAGGCAGTAGAGGCAATCCCGATGCGGGTCTGTGATCGACATCATTCGACCACAGGCGTCGCATGGCTTGAAGCCGGGCATCCCTACCGACACCTTCGGAGTCGAGAGACTTCGAGAAAACAGTGAAAAAATCACCCAAAAACGTAGTCAAAAAATGACTAGGGCACTGCTCTTCCCAGATCTGCGCTTACTGGCGTGGAAAAAGAAAGAACTGACGTCAGCGCGCAGGGGCGGCGTCTAAGTACTGCCCGCGACGTCATCCCGGCGGTCACGATGCCGCCGACGGACGCGGAGCCGCACGACGCCGCCTACCGACGCGCAAGGGTACTGCTACGCAAAAACTTTCCGGATCCAGCCTGACGCCTGGGGATATTCTAAGGTAAGGAATCTGTCACTAACGTGTCTCTTTCAGATATGTAATGTTATATTTAATTATGCATCATATTAATGCCTGTATTTATTCATTCATCATCATTCGCATCCACAGCCTCATGGCTTATGTAACCACAAACTTAAAGTTGTCCTTGTACTGTTGTTTTACAATGTTTTGAGGTAAAATACTGTGGTTTCTCAATAAATAAACATAGCATACAAATAAATGTGCCCTGCAATCCAAAATCCATTTTGTAAAATGAAACTAATTATTACTAACTGGCCCCATGTACTGAAAATTACTTTTTTTTCAGTCCTAACAGCATAGCCAACAACACTGTGAAGGCTCAACTTAACAGATCCATAGTTTTAATGGAAAACATCAATTATAAGCCCCAGCACTTAAATTACCAAGATTTAAGATGGGGACCAAGAAATTTCTAAAGAGGTAAAGTACTGAGATGCAAAACCTTCTGTCAGTGCAGGGGAAGCCAAGTCCAGAAACCTGCTACTAAAGATGTGTGTGATGTAAGAGACTCAGTGAGGCCCCAGTAACACGGAGGTAGGCAAAGTCTAACTGTGCTAAGGATAGGCAGCAAGGAGAACAGCAGCAGCTGCAAAATGCTAACAACACAGACCACTAAAGACCAGGAAGAAGCTGCTGTGACCCCCGCTATGTAGATGTTCATAAAGAGGGAATACACTGGAGGAGGCTTGCGGAGGTCCTTTGGAAAACTACGGAGGAGGAGACCAGACTTGGACCTGCATGGTGAAAACAGGAGAAGACAGATTGTTGATGCAATGGACCCACATGCATAAAGTGACAGTGTGATTGCCTCAGTGCTGAGAGTGGAGTCTGATGCTCAAGAGCAGGCCTGTAAGGGCCTGTAAAAATGCGAACGGGATGGTAATAAGCAGAACACAAAAAACATAAGAAATATGAGTGCATTCAAACCTTTCTTGGACAACTGTGTGTCCGAGGCTCTCAATTCCCCCCTTCTCCTCCAAAAAAAACGTTTGCACAGGTATTTGCAAGTGTTACCGGCAAAAGGTTTAAGATCAGAAAGAGGAAAATATATCTCATGATTATGATGACATTGAGGGATGAAGTCCTGAACAATAAAATACTGGGAGGTAGATGGACTGACTTGTAAAATGACAATTCCTTTTACCAAGATACCTCCCAGGCTGGGGAAAGAGGACAAGACCTGCAGCTGCTAAACAGATTTCACTGAGCTCAGAGAAAAGGCAAATGTCATTTTCTTGGCTAGGCTGAGCTTAATGTCATGTTCTGGAGCAAAAATTAGGAGCAAGACTTGATGACCTTACTGAAAACAAGATCAATGGCATCAGGGAAAAACGTCCAGATAGACAAGAAGCACCAAAAGTCAGCAACACTCCGCTAAAAATCACTCAAGGGAAAACTAATTAATGCACCCTCAAATGTGAAAAGGAGACTTTGAAAACATGGAGAATATGAAACATTATTTTGGTCTCGACTCACATTACCCCTCACTTGCATCACACCGATGCTTGTGCATTCCTTCCCGTGGGTAAAAGACTTTACTATTTTGGACTACCCCATCTCTCCTAATTGCTTTAGTTACCCTTCATCCCTCACCTCTACTGGTAATTAACTTCTATTTTAGTATCTTTATAAACTGGAATTAGACACAAATGCCCAGTAAAAGCATTACACATTCCTTCCACTTTACAAGGACAGGGAGTGGCAAGAGAAGGCGCCAGGACGCAAGATGTAGTTAACATTATTGAGGAACTGGCGTCTCACTGTGGAATATACAAGTAAGAATAGAAAGAAGTACTGTTGACAATTATGACTCACAACATATGGAAAGGGATTGGTAGACAACAAATTGCAAGTGATCTATGGCACGTTGACAATAAGGATGAATTCCCACCTAGTAACAGCAAAAGGATCTAGCTTTAAGTCAACTGCCAGATGAATTCGAAGCAGACAGCAAGAAACGTATGCCAAGGGAGAGCTGCCAAAATCATCAGAGGGCTGCCCCAATTGAAAAGTGGTGAAACACTGGTTACAAGCTGAATTGGAGTATCCACCAGCCATACGCAAAGGTGGACAGCTGGCAGGCCTGTATAGAAATCACGGTGGAAAGGGATCCTTTCACAATAACTCATCCCGGATAAAAAATATGTTCAAACAGTTTTGCTTGTGTCCTGTAATCAGAAGAAGGAACAGCTCATCTAAGATGGTATGTCAGAAAGTTGGCCTGTTTCTCTGATGTAAGTCTCTAACAGTGAAGTTAGTGATGATCCATCCACAGGGAAAGCGAAACATCATGCGACCCAAGCAACAAGAGAAGTTGCTACCTTTTTTAACTCTAATATGCTTTTGCCATCCAGATCTGCATGTTCAGCATCACTAAATGATGCAACAATTGGACTGCGAAAGCTTGAAGACCATTACTGATGGGAGCCGGTAGCAGTACAGACGGATTGTGTCAAAGGTTGGTGAAATGATTGGGAGGTAGTTGTACTCACCCAAGAGAGTTGAAAACAGTGCTTAATTTAAACCTGTGGTTGCAGGTGAGCCTCACTGGCACCCAGTTGTGGGAGTTGGCACTTATGTTTCCTCAACACACTTTGATCCAGAGCAAGAGAGAAACAAATACAAAAAAAGGGAAAGGAGGAAGAGAAAGGTGGCAAAACAGCGACAGTGACAATAGAAAAGAACAGAGACAAAGCAGGGATGAAAAAGAACCTGCAAGAGTGAAATAAAGAGGCAGGGAGTGTCTGGTAGTGGATTAAAGAGACATGAGTTGGAATCAAGACCACGCAGCCTTGGTATTCTGCACTCCGATCTTTGATAGTGCCAGACGAAGGGCTTCAGAACATAACTTTGAGCACCAGCAATTATTCTTTTACAAATTAGGCATCGGTTGAAAAGCTGCTCCAGCGTTTGACAGGATATAGGGTGAGACTGTGTCTTGGTACAAAGAAAGTCATGTTCCTACACAAAAGCGAAGACACTCTGAATCCAAATTTACTTGCGATGGGAGATTGCAGGAATGGTCTCCACCAAGAAAATGACATGTGAACTCAACCTGCAAAAGCTTGGGAGAACTTTACAATGGCTCTTGGGGAGAAATTCGCCACCAGGACAGGAATGAAACCGGGAAAAACGGCGGTCATTTTGCCCGGGCAGGCAACTACACCGGAGACAAAGAACCTCAAACGTACAATAAATCAAACACTAAGGCAGCTTCGTAAATCTCCACAAAACCTAGATCTGAAAGGTGACCTGCGGAAACTGAAGGCATTATTAAAAAAGAAGAAATGGGATAAGAAAAGGCAAGAGAATGAAAAACTTTGGGCAAGGATACTCCACGACTCTAAACTTAAAAACAGCGCCAGATTCTGGGGGACGATCAACAGTCTCCAACGACCAGCCCACCCAGGAATAAATTCCAACATAACAGAGGCTAAATGGGCAAAACACCTATTCAATCACTTTAACAACAACGCGCAAGAGGAGAACGTGGCGGATAAGGAATCTTGGACCATCCAAAAAGACAGAAGCGTCACTCCTGGAGGAAAAACAACACAAACGGCCAGAGAAGCCACGTACAAGGATTCCCCCCCTCAGCAGACAAAAACACCCTGGAGTAGCAGGCCCCGAATCATCACTAAATAACAACGAGGACCGCTACGAAATAACCACAACACAGATTAGGAAACAAATAGCCAAGGGGAGGCTAGAAGGAGCCCCAGGTCCCAACGGAATTCCTCCAATGCTGTACAAGCACGACGCAGAATACTGGAGCAAAGCACTGGTCCCAGTCTTCAAGGACATACAGGGCACACAACAAATCCCTGAATCATGGAAAGGATCGACGATCAGCCCAATTTTCAAACAGGGCGACAGGAATGTTCCAAACAAGTACCGACTTGTTGCCCTAATTGATATAGAAGCGTAGTACTATGCTGTAATAATCTTGGAAGAAATAACATCCTGGGCATCGGCAAATTCCATCATCCCCATAAACCAAACCGGGTTTTGTCGAGGACAGGGAACCACTACCAACATTATGGCGATAGCTCTGTTGACGGATGCGGCTAAAGTGGCATAGTACCCCCAATTCCTATGCTTCATACATTATAGCACAGCATTTGAGCACATTGACCGCGCTAAACTATGGCAGAAATTTGAAAAATGGGGGATACCGAAACCCCTTTTAAACCAGCTGTTACTGCTACACACCGACACCTGGGTCAAGATCAAACCAGGAGCGGGGACGCACCTCTCAAGGCGAATTACCACCTCCAAAGGGCTAAAACAAGGGTGTGTTCTAGCAACCTTGCTCTTTAATCTTTTTCTGGCCGACCTCCCCGGGGTACTGGACAAGAGCACACGCATGCCGTGAAATTGGGAAAAACATTGCTATCCAACCTGTTATATGCAGGTCACCTAGTGCTGTTAAGTCGGACTTCCATTGGCCTGCAACATCTCTTGAATACCACTAATAGCTTCTCACAACGCAATGCCCTAAATATAAATCTAAAGAAAACAAAAATGATGACAGTAAATTGTCACAAGAGGAAAAAGATCAATTGGTACTTGGACGGGCATTGCTTAGACCAGGTAACAAACTATAAATACCTTGGAGTCTTGTTGGACGGCATAGGCTCGTACAAACCCCAACTGGAGGCCCTGCTCAGGAAGGGTACAACAAGCTACCTAGCAATGAAGCCTCTGAGAGAAGTGCTGCCAGACCTAACCCTTGATCCCTTACTACAGGTGATTCGAGCAAAATTACAACCAGTGCTAACGTATGGGAGCGAATCAATGCAAGGGAGAGATGCTGTGGCCTTGGATAAAACAATTGCCAACATCCACAGAGCAATTTTCCATCTACCAAACTACGTGTCACCTTCCCAAATACGTTTAGAATTTGGGCTACAAAAACAGTCGTTGGAAAGGAGGGGCGCATATATAAAAAGCTGGCACAAGATCAGAGGCGCTGAGGCAGGATCCTTAAATTCGCACCTTTGGAAAGAGCTGTTATGCCGGGGAAAATCACCCGCTAGGGAGTACTTGCTTGTCTCTCTAAAATGACTGGGACTGACCAACCTCTGGGCAACCTCTACGGATCACCAGAGTTTGAAAAAGATCGTAACAAAAGCAACACAAATGGTATCCATTACAGAAGATAAGGAAACACTGGCTAAAATGGCCCATGGCTGGACAGTGCTTAGTGACTACAAAGTCCTTAAACCACAATTTTATTTAAAAACGGGAGTTTAAACGAGGATAAAAGAAAAATTCCTAAAGCTTTGCTTTTGGCATTTTACCAATTCTTCCGCACCTGCCGCCCTGGAAAAGGAGACCAGGAGCGCAGACCTGCCGCCTTTGCGAAAAAGGAAACGAGGACCTTGTGCACGTCATCTGCATCTGCCCCAACCTAAAAGACATAAGACACACCTTACTCCGACCAATGCTCAAACAGAGTGGCATTAGGACCTGCAGGCAGTCAGTAAAGCGGAGCTTTAATCCGGCGGAAGCACAGCTAAACTGCCGACATACACATTTTTTTGACATAGTGGCAGAGAGACTTAAATGCACATCGCAAGCAGACATTGAAGAACAACATAGCTGGGCCGTGGTTTTACGGTTGCTTAACTTGACAAGGTTCCGGTTAGTCTACCTTTTGACGCACAGACACTTTAAATTTGATGAGCTGCAAAAGCCTAAAATGTGAATTTTTATATGCTGCATTTTATGATGGTTTTAATTGTGTTTTTTATCTTGCTTCGCATAATGTAAATGAATTTGTTAATGATACGTGTATGCAACGGTTTTTATTAATCATGCATAATAATATTAAACTAAAACTAAAAGCATGAATGGTCTACATTCAGGTGAACCAGAATGACAAAATCATAAGCAGCACAGAACAGTGGTCGAAGCTTCAGGTTGCACTATCTGTTAATATCATCCATCACATATGTTTTTACTCTTTCCAGCTCCTCAGTAGATTGTGAAGGGTTTCTGCTTTTGCCACAGTATACCGATTCGTTTACTTGCAGAAAGCAGTGTGCACTTTTCTTTACTAATATACTGATGCTTTTGTTGGAAAACTACAAAAAAGTGATAGGAAATATTTTTACTGTTTGATTTTATATATGCAGACCTTGTTTCCCCAGCTATTTATCTGATGTTTAAGATAATACAAGGATAAAAAAAACGATTCTAGGGTGGTTTCATCATCAAAAGGCTATGTCATCGACCTAGATCGTTTACACCACATATTAAATTTCACAAAGTAGTCCACAGAGAAGCATCTTCTGCTGTCCAACGGACTTTTTGCAATTAAAGGTTGTCTTCACTGCAGGATCAATATATGAAGTGAGAAACACCAGAAACTGCGAATGAAAGTCACATTGTTTGTTACTGCAAACATAATATTGGGCCACTGAGCTGATAATGTTAAATTAAAAAATAATACTGCATTTCTGAAAAAACTTAAACATTTTATAGACACAATTAAAAATGATATTTATATAAAAACATGTTCACAATGAATGTGTACTTACAAGTCTTAACAGCCAGGCAAGCACAAAACTTGCTGTTGAGTAATGAGTGCCGTAATGAAACTTTGGCACTTGGTCGTCCTCCCACGTTTCGTAGCGCTCTGCGAAGAACGCTGCTCTCTTTGGGTTTAAAGCTCCAACCGGCTGAGGAAAAATATGACAAACACTGCATGAAATATATATCAAGTATTCATGTCATTTTCTGCAACTAAACACACTGGCATACAATATAACGTGCTAGACATCCGGATCTGAGGCCTAAGTCTAGGCTGATATGGTCACACTTGGTTACAGTCCACAGAAATCAATTTGACGTCCAAGAAGACATCAACCTAAACACTCCAGAAACTACGGCAGACAATTGAGTAAAGGATCCTTTTTGCTCAATGAAGCTGTATCACTTCTAGATTTCCATTTAAAACAAACACTGAGTTAACTTAACTTCTGTGCATGTCAGCATGCACCATTAATTAAGCACTGCAATATTTATACTAGCTCCTGCTGGACTGGTTTTCAATCGGAACACTTAGTGAGAAAGTATTCCGACGGTGTATAGCTCCCGTGACCTCCGCTTTTCCACCAACAAACTGACCAGTAAATATTCACCTGGAAAAAATGGTCAACAACGTCTTTGCTGTGTAGCAACTAAGCAGCTTTATCACAAGACAACAAGGCGGTACAATATGCACTATTGCTTTAATCTGATCTTGACAGCAGCAATAAGAAATGATGACATAACGGTATATCGTCACTACTAATATAAAACACTCCATCCAACAGCAACCGCCCTTTCTTATTACTGCTCCTGGCAACAGACACGTTCTCGGTGCGGGCTTGTTCAATCTCTTCTTTTCGATTATTCTACCTGTTTTCTTCAAGACACCCCTTTTCTTGCATCCTTTTATCTAGACCTTTCCATTTATACTTTTTATGTTAAACCTTATCCTCTTAGGGCACCTTCGTATTTTAAAACATTTTTATTTGCCCCCTTTGCTGTCTGATCTCCTTGGGCAGAGTGCTTCACATTTTGATTCTATATCCCCACAGAAACCCAGTAACTTGCGAGAGTGGTGACGGTGTACTGGTGTCGCAGTGTTGAGACTTTCTTTCCTTCTCCAAGCCAGACTCCGATTGTTTCCTTCAGGGGCACCATTCTACATAACCTAATTTTTTTGGCGCTTTCTATCACAATACCAGAAAAAAAAGAGTGCTCAACCTAGTAATTTTATTTTAGTAAGTGAAGGGACTTGATGTAGGTAGGTTACTTAAAAAAAAAAAAGGGAGTAATCTATCAACAAAATATAAGGGAGATATATTCGTGAAGGTGAAGGAGAGGGGCTTCTTGGTTGAAAATCTATCAGGCATCCTAAGGCCCTTATTTGTTAAGAAGCAAGTAGGCGCAGCTTGCTCACCAATCCTCAACCCTATAGAGTACCCCTTTTATAATGCCTGTGGCAACCTTCAATGAGGATAGATACCCCATTTCTCCGAATTAGTCATAGGCAGTTCCATTAAGGACTCTAGCACTCAAATCCAGTCATCTTTGACAAAGCCCAGGAGACGCTAGCGTCCACCTGGAGTTTTTCTCTTTCTGGTGCTTCTCTTTCTTCCACAGCTCCAAACCTGGCCTCTCACACCTGTAGGGGCGTTTTAAAAATAATGAGAAAGTAATATAGCTTTAATGATGTGCAGAAATTAACGTAAACGCTTTAATGAAAAATAATGCGCTTTAATGCATTAAAAAAATGTAGTAGGCAAACATATTTACTCGTATTAGCCCTCAAATGGCTAAAGTAACATTGCCTGACAAATTGACTTGACTACAAACTCTAAATGTGCATAAAATGTTTATTTCTTAACCTTTCCATGAACATGTTTTTGATAATAAATAATAGCTGCATACATGTTTTCATATATTCCCACACAATGTTTCTACTTGTACAAAGATCATTGATAACAAATAATTAGACATTTGTCTTTCAATGGGGCAGTGAAGAACAGTTACCTACCTTCGGCAACGATGTATCTGTAAGAGACATATGTAGTTATAGATTCCTTACCTTAGAATTACCCCCAGGCGTCAGACTGGATCCAGAGAAATTTTTTAGTAGCAGTACCCCTGCGTGTCGGTAGGTGGTGTTGTTCGACTCACGCTCATCGTTATGGTCGCCGGGATGACGTTGCGGTGTCTACTTAGACACCGCCCTGCGCGCTGACGTCAGTTCTGACAGGACTTTCCACGCCAGAAGCACAGAGCCATGCAAGACACTGACCACTGGTGCACACAACTAGGGCCCTGAAAGGGAGTCCCTATCCCTAGAAGTCAGTTCGCAGAACGGGGAGGATGGGTGGGGCGGTAAGGAATCTATAACTACATATGTCTCTTACAGATACATCGTTACCGAAGGTAAGTAACTTGTTCATCTGAAAGAGACCGTAGTTATAGATTCCTTACCTTAGAATAGATACCCCAGCAATGCCAACCCCGGTGGTGGGTCTGCGAACTAAGTTCACACCAGGAAGTCCAGGAGAACAGAACAGCCGAAAAAGCCGTCTCTCCGGACTTGGCTGTCTAGGCAGTAATGCTTTGTGAATTGTGCAAGGATGCCCACATGGCCACCTAGCAGATGTCAACCAATGGAACACCGCGTCCCAGGGCAGTAGTAGCTGCCGTCGCCCTGGTAGAGTGGGCGCGTAGTCCTACTGGAGGCTCCTTTTTTGCCAAAGATTAGCAGAGCTTAATCCATAAAACAACCCATCAAGAGATGGTACGTTTGTGCACTGCCGGACCTTTCTTGGCACCCACATAACCCACGAAGAATTGATCGTTTACCCGGAAATCTTTAGTGCAGTCAAGGTAGAAAGACAGTGCACATTTTGGGTCCAGATGGTGGAGTCTCTCCTCCTCTTTGGAAGGGTGCAGAGGAGGGAAGAAGTGGGCAATGTGATGATCTAGCCTATGTGGAAAGAGATAACCACTTTGGGCAGAAAAGAAGGCCTAGTACAAAGGACCACTTTGTCCAGATGAACAGCAAGAAAGGGAGGTTTGGAAGAAAGAGCCGGAAGCTCACTCAACCTGCGAGCAGAAGTGATGGCAAGCAAGAAAGCAGTTTTCAAAGTAAGACGAAGAGGACAATTATGTAGTAGCTTTAAAGGAGCACACATAAGCTAAGTGAGGACAAGATTCAAGACCCACTGGGGCATTAAGAAAGGAGAAGGAGGAAAGAGATGAGTAATGCCCTTCAGAAATCTGTTAACAATAGGGGACTTGAAAAGATCAGGCTGATCAGGAAGGCGACGAAAGGCCAAAATGGCGTAAGATAGCCTTTAAGGGTGCCCAGAGCAGAGCCCTGCTGGGCCAAAGAAATAATGAAGAGGAGAACCTCAGAAAGAGGGGCAGAAAGGGGATCCACAGCTTTTGCTGTGCACCATGCCACAAATTTGTTCGATCTACAGGCGTATACCGTTTTAGTGGAGGGATGCCTGGCTGCCAAGATGACGTTACAGACTTTGGGAGGAAGGTCGAAAGCTGTCAACTGTCAAGGCTCAATCTCCACACAAGGAGGTGGAGGCTGGACAGGTTCGGGTGGAGAACCGTCCCCTGCTGCTGCGACAGAAGATCCTCCCGTAGAGGCAGTCTGATCGGAGGATCGATGGCCATTCTCAAGAGCTCGGGGTACCAGACTCTACGCGCCCAGTCCGGAGCAACAAGAATGACTTGGGCCCGGTCGCCCTTGATCTTCTTCAGCACCCTGAGTAGAAGTGGTACAGGTGGAAAGGCGTACAGGATGTTGCAATTCCACTCTCGACGAAAGGCGCCGCCGAGCGAGTGCCACTTTGGAAACTCCAACGCGCAGAACTGCTGACATTGCGCGTTCTCTTCAGTGGCGAATAGATCTAACCAAGGTTCTCCCCACTGCTGAAAGAGACCTTGCACCCCCTCCGAGTGAAGACGCCATTTGTAATCCGTCATCCACCGGCAGCTGAGTTCATCCGCCCTGGCGTTCAGGGAACCCGCAAGGTGTTAAACCACCAGAGACAGGCCCTGATGTTCCAGCCATGTCCAAAGGCGAAGAGCCTCTTGACATAGGGTCCACGACCCAACCCCGCCCTATTTGTTGCAGTACCACATGGCGTTGGTGTTGTCCGTGAACACCTGCACTACTCTTCCTTTGACAGAAGGAAGGAATGCCTTCAGTGCAAGATGGCTTGCCCAAAGCTCCAGAAGATTGATGTGGAGCCCGGACTCCGCCGGAGACCAGAGGCCTCTGATCTCCGCCTCTCCCATGTGGCCGCCCCATCCCAGGAGTGACACATCCGTCACTGTGAACTCTGGTTGGGGAAGGGAGAGGGATCTGTCGCTGACCCAATCTTGGTTCGTGAGCCACCACTGCAACTGAGATCTGGACGACATCTGAAAGATTCCCCTGATGCTGCGCCCACTGGAACTTCAGGTCCCACTGTATAGCCCGCATATGACATCTGGCATGATTTACCAGCAGGATGCAGGAGGCCATGAGGCCCAGCAACCTCAATTAATCTCACTGAAATCCGGGATAGAGGCTGAAACATCGGTATCATAGCCTGAATATCCAGGACTCGCTGCTCTGGAGGATAAGCCTGAAACTGCGCTGAATCCAGAACTGCTCCGATGAAAAGGAGCTTCTGAGAGGGAATCAGGTGTGACTTCGGCACGTTGATAGTGAACCCCAGCGAATGCAGGAGGTCCACCGTAGCCTGGAGGTGGGAGACGACAGCCTGGGGCGAGCCCGCCTTCAACACCCAATCGTAGAGACAGGGGAAGACTGGAACCCCTGATCTGCGCAGATGAGCTGCGACCACCGCCATCACTTTCGTGAACACCCGAGGGGCGCTTGTAAGGCCAAAGGGGACCACGGTGAACTGAAAATGCTCGTGGCCCATCGTGAACCGTAGGTAACGCCAGTGGGCAGGCAAGACAGGGATGTGAAAATAAGCATCCTGCAAGTCCAATGCTACCATCCAGTCTCCAGGGTCAAGGGCAGACAGGACCTGAGCCAAGGTCAACATTTTGAACTTCTCCTTACGGAGGAAACGGTTGACGTTCCTGAGATCTAAGATAGGATGCAGGCCTTTGTCCTTCTTGGGTACCAGGAAGTAGTGGGAGTAACAACCACGACCTACTTCTGGCACAGGGACTCGTTCGATAGCTCCCTTGGCCAAGAGAGCCGTAACTTCCTGGCGGAGAAGGGCCACGTGATCCTCCGACATGCAATGGAGTGTTGGTGGCATGGAGGGAGGTGTAGTCTCGAACAGGAGGGATTAGCCCCTTCAGACTATCTGCAAAACCCACCTGTCCGACGTGATGTTGTGCCAGTGGGGGAGGTGATGGCAGATTCTGCTCCCCACTGGCAACTGGTGGCCCTGAAAAGTCGGACTAGGAAGGTTTGGAGGCTGCCGCCCGCTGGTCCCGAGACCCGCGTCGCTGGGTCCCACGTCTCCGGCCACACAAAGGCTGGGTAGCCTGCGCGGCCCTGTGGCTCTGGGTGTAACGTGGTGGGGCACCCCTTCCGTAGCCACGAAAGAGGTGAAAGGCAGACTGCATGGGACGAGAAGTTGCTGCAGGGCCCAAAGACCTGGCCATGGCCCTAGAGTCCTTGAAGCGCTCAAGCGCGTTGTCCGCCTTGTCACCAAACAGGCGACGGCCATCAAAGGGCATGTTCAAAAGTGTGGATTGGACATCCCCAGAGAAGTCAGATGTTCTCAGCCAGGCGTAGCGCCTCAGGGCTACCGACGTGGTAACCGTCCCACCCAGCGAGTCAGCGGTATCCAGCCCACACCGGATGGTTAACTTAGCTGCGTCTCGACCCTCAGCAACAGCGTGGGTGAGCACGGCCCGGGCCTCCTCTGGGCACTGTGGCAGCACTGCGCGACCGTGTCCCACACTGTGTGTGTATAACGGCCCAAGAGACATGCGGTGTTCACCGACCGCAGTCCTAAGCTGGCGGAAGAAAACATCTTCTTCCCAAGATGGTCCAGTTTCTTGGATTCCCTATCTGGGAGAGCAGTAGGGAATGCGCCTTTTGAGGATGAGGCTCGGACCACCAAGCTCTCAGGGGTAGGATGTTGGGAGAGGAAAAGTGGATCGCCTGGGGCAGGGCGGTGCAGTCGGGCAATCATCCTGTCCACAGGAGCCCCTGTGATGGGCTTGGACCAAGTGCCCAGAAGGATGTCAGTGAGAGCCTCATTAAAAGGCAGGGGGGGGGCGTGGCCTGAGGCTTTAAGATGGCGGTCGCACTCTAAGAGTGCTCCGGACCCCCTCCGTCATCCGCCTGTTATCCACCCTTACACGGCCATCCTCGCTGTCACCAGGAGCCCCCCTGCTCCCTCGGCTGTGCTCCGGTTCTGCTGCCTGGCGAGTTGGACCCCCCGGTGCTCTGGTTTGGCCTTTAATGACTCGGAGGCCCCCTGATCTAAAATGGCGGCCTCCCTGGCGACTTGTCCCTGATCCGGGGTCCCGCCTGCCGGCTCGGAGTACTCACCTGACCTCCGGAGTCGCCTGTGATCCGGCCGGGCGGTGGGCCGTGCGTGGCGTCTACGGAGCGACGGCCCCACTGGGGGGGCAGCCCGGGGCCGTGAGGAGGTGATCGGCGGCGGCGACCGCTCCGCACCGGGGACTCCTCGTTGCCGCCTGCCTCTGCCTATTGCCCTCCCTGAGGCTTACTGTGGTGAAGGACTCGTGGCGGTCGGGGTGCTGCCGGGCTCGGCTGCCGGTGTCGGGCAGCGGCGTGAGTGCCCCCGGCCTCCCTCCTTCCCTCGCTGACCCAGTCCCCGCCGACCTTCTCATCGGAGGAGGGGCCTGCCCTGAACGAAGCATCGGCTCCCGGCGTCTTGGCCCACCGAGACGCTGAGGCCCCCGGAGGAGCCCGCATCCCTGACCTCGGCTGTGTGGACTGCTGCTCCGGCCTCCTCTCGATCCGGCGCTTGGGGCTGCGGGGATCCCTACGGACCGGCGGTGAGTGGGGTGATCCCCGGGGGTGGTGTGAGGGGCAGCGTGGATGCTGTGGAGGCCCCTCCCCCCTCACCGCCCTGCGCTGAGCCGCGCTGCTGCCCCGGGGGGGCCCTCCCCGGCACCACCGATCCCGGCCACCGCTATCGGGTGGCGGCGTGAAGAGCCCGCTTGCCTACATCATCCTCCTCGGACCCGGCTCCTCGCTGGCGGAGTGGCCCCGGGGTGGCCCCCTCTCTTTCTGCGGAGACCCTCTCTCGACGGACTGGGGCCTTCCTAGCGGGTGCGGACTCCCTACCGGCCTCCGTGGCTAAGCAGTGCGGGGCCACCGCCGGACTCACTGCCGGGCCCTCTCTGGCCCCTGCCCTCGTCCTGGACCTGCCTGCACCCCTGTTGTCCATCTTCTGGGGGGGGGCCGGCCTACCCCTCCCTCCCGGCCCTTCGGCCCTCCTTTTGGACTGTGAGGAGGTGCGGCCCGCCGCCGCCCGCGGCACTGGATCCGGGGCCTTGGCGAGGCATTGAGTTGCCCGAGGGTCTGCGGGGGCAGGGGGGACTGACCTGGGCGTTCGGGCCTGAGTGTTGACGGTCTGGGTGCGAGGGGCCCTCTTTCCCCTCCCCTCCTTGCTGAGACTGTGGGCCCCCTTTCCCCCCCCCCCCCCTGTCCGCGCGGCGACCGGACCCTATCCCTGGTGGCGATGGGCAGGAACCGCACCATGCAGACCCCTGCCCCTCAAACCCAAACAACAATGGACCAATATACCACGACCGACCAGGACCCTGGAGGAGGAACGCCCAGTCCTCTTGCCCCCGTAGGGGGGGGACCTCTCCACCATCCTCCAGGCGATTGGCGCATCGCAGGCCTCAGTTGAAGCTAGGATAGGTGAGGGTGGACGTGGCCCTCATTCGCCAAGACCTGCGCAACGCAACGGCACGGATTACGGAGACGGAGTCACGCGTCTCCACAGCCGAGGACGACATAGGCCAACTTAAGACTCAGGTGGCCCGCCTCCAGACCCAGACCTTGGAGCTCCACCGTCGGGCCGAGGACGCGGAGAACAGGTCGAGGAGAAACAACCTACGCCTCATTGGATTTCCCGAAGGGGTGGAGCAGGGCCACGCGGACACGTTTGTGGAGACCTGGGTACGCTCCTGGATGCCCAAAGACTCCCTTTCCTCTTGGTTCGCGTTTGAGCGCGCCCATCGTTCCGTGGCCCCCCGTCCTCCACCCGGGGCTCCAGCCCATCATTCTGAGGGTCCTCAGCTTCCGAGATCGGGATGCTATCCTCCGAGCGGCTAGAGCGCAAGGCCCACTGGCGTTTCAAAACAGCAAGATCATGGTTTTCCCGGACTACACTAGGGAGGTGCAGGCCCAGCGTCGAACTTATGATGAGGTCAAACCTGGGCCTTCACTATGGTCTCCTTTTCCCGGCCCGGCTCAGAGTGGTGTTCCAGGACAAGGCATTCTTCTTTGAAACCCCCCAGGCGGCCTGGACCTGGCTCACAAAGGAACGTCCCCTCCAGGGCCAACTGGTCTCCTCCCCACCGCGGCGAGAACGCGGCCCCGCCGGGACACGCCCAGACCTCAACGGCGCCGCACCAGGTCCCGCAAGCAGGGGGACCGCCGCGATGGGGCCTCCAGATCGCCGGATGCGGTGTCCCACCGGTCCCTCCCCCCAGCGCTATCCCCAAGATCGGTTGCTTCCAGCCCGAGGGGCTCCCTGAAGGACCTGAGCCGCAGCCCAGACCCCTCCAAGACTCCACGCCCTGCCATATCAGACTCGGACTTGTCGAGGAGCCCTGCTCTTCGGGGATCTGAGGACGATGAGGGAGCTTGAGCTTAGGGGCCCAGAACCTGGGGGTCCACATATTGTCTTTCCGAACTGCTCCAAAGGACAGCACAACAGTTCCAAATGTATTTTCAGTTGTCACGAATCTTACATCCTACTATATGGAGGGGTCCATCTACGTCATGTTCACGCCCTGCTAACCGCTTTAGCTTAGCTTTTGGATTGGTTGTTGCTGTTTTAGGGTGTTTCTCTTTCAGGGCGACAGATGCTTCACCTGTGGAAGTGTAGGGTGGGGGGTGTTGGGGGCGAGGGAGGGTGGGTAGACCGTTGTCTCCCAACTGGTTTTTGTTATTGGCCGCCTATGGGCCGCTGTTTTTTGTTTTGGATAGCCTTTTCAGCACACACGCCACTGGCCCCACCTCACGCTTTCCCGGAACATATGGGCCTCATTCCCAGGTCTCCCCTGAGGTGAGACGATGCTCTCCATTTTACCTATCAGCGCAGTGCACACGCCCACCATTATGCCAGCCTCTGGACCATTCCCGGTTCCCGGATCCAGTCCTTCCATCCACGTGCCGGGGGGTTACTCCCCCCGAGGCACTGGCCCCTTGGCTCCTTAACCAGTGCCCTGATGTCCATCCTTCCTAGACCTCTCCACGTACTGTCGTGGAACGTGAATGGTCTTCTAGACCGGATCAGACGAACAGCGGTGCTCCGCAGTGCCCAGCGCCAAACGCCTGATATCCTCTTCCTACAAGAGACACATCTTATGGGGACTCACTGCACTTTCCTGGCCCGATATGGGTTTGACAGGGTCTGGCACTCTGGCTATGCACGGGGATCCCGGGGGGTGGCCATATTGATGCGCAGGGGTTTTCCCTTCCAGCTGACAAGGGTGGAGACTGATGTCCAGGGATGCTCCATCGCCATTACGGGTGGGGTCGAGGGGTACCCTCTAAATCTCCTCTGCACATATATTCCTCCCACGATACAACCCACAACCCTCAAGCGCCTCACGATGCTGGTTTCGACTTTCTCCCAGGGTCTGACGGTCGTCGGGGGCGACTTTAATGCTGTTCTGCAGCCACTGCGCGACTCAACGGGTACTCCCTCGGCGACTCGCCTTGCCTCCGCTAAGCGTCTCTCCGACTGGTCCGCTGCTCTGGGCCTCTGCGATGTATGGAGGGTATGGAACCCCCGACTGGACCAATACACCCATACCTCAGCGGCACACCGTACCCATTCTCGCATAGACCTACTACTGCTGCCTGCCCTTGACTGCCAAAGTGTGACTGGGGTGGCTATTCTTCCCCGCGGCATTTCCGACCATTCTCCCGTCTCTCTCCGTCTCGGGTGACCCACCGAGGGCATCCGCACGGTCTGGCGGATGAACGCCTGGTTTTTACAGGATGCTGATTTTGTGGAGCACCTCCGGCAAGAACTTGAGCAATACCTAGCCACCAATGTGGGCTCGGTCCCCTCCCCGGGCACAGTCTGGGAAGCCGGTAAGGCCACGATGCGCGGCATAGCGCGGGGGCTGATCCATGCACGACGCGCGGCCCAGAATGCCCGCTTGTTGCAGCTAGAGGCCCAGGCGGCTCATTTGGAGGCGGCTCACCCTATTCCCGATGATGCACCTTCCTCCCGACAGCTCGCTCTCCTCCGCGAGGAGATTTGCCATATATCCCTAGAATCCGCCAAAACGCTTTGGCGATCCTCGGTGGCGCGCGTTTACGGATGGGGGGGATAAGAACGGGAAGCTCCTCCATAGTCTCGTTTCCTACCCCAGGGCCAGTCGTATCATCCCCGAGATCCAAGCCGGAGCTGGTACCCATCACCTCTCCTCCCGGGCCATAGCTCAGACATTTGCGGAATACTACGCTCGTCTCTACGAGGCCCGGCCCTTGGAGGCCCCAGTGGCCGAGCTGCTTTCCAATGCCTCTGTTCGGCTGCCCAGCCTCCCCCGAGCAGTCTCGGAGACGCTTGATCTCCCCTCACCCCGGAGGAGGTGCACAGGGCCATCACTCTCCTGCACTCTGGCAAGACCCCCGGCCCGGATGGCTATCCCCAGGAGTACTATGCGGCATATCGGGATTTGTTGGTCCCGCACTTGGTGGAGCTGTTCCGCCATGTGGTAGACGCAGGCTCCTTCCCTGCAGAGACAGATGTGGCCACCATAGTGGTGATCCCCAAGACGCAGCCGCCCTCACTCGCCTGTGCGGACTATCGCCCCATCTCCCTCATCAATACAGAGGTGAAGATTTTCGCCACGGTTCTGGCGCAACGCCTCCGTCCCCATTTGCACGACTTGGTCCACCCGGACCAATGTGGTTTTATGCCCGCCCGTAGTACTCGGCATTGCATACACCGCCTCCACCTCGCCCTCGCCCACCGCCAGTCGCTTACCCCGTATCTGGCTCTGCTTCTCATAGATTTCGAGAAGGCATTTGATACCGTCGACTGGCGTTATCTGGAGGAGGTGCTGGAGCTGATGGGATTTGGTCTCCCCTTCAGGAGCTTCGTCCACGTCCTATATTCCAACCCCAAGGCGCGGGTCTTGGTCAACGGAGCGCTCTCCGAGGCATTCCCCATCCGGAGGGGCACCCGTCAGGGATGCCCGCTCTCGCCGCTCCTGTTCGCCTTGGCGATGGAGCCTCTGGCCCGGCTCGTCCGGGGTGACCCTCTCATCCGAGGGTGGGAATGGGACCCCTCTCGAGTGGACAAAATCGCCCTCTATGCGGATGATGTCCTTCTCTTCCTGGCGGACCCGGAGGTCTCCGGCCCACGGAGCCTGGAGGTTCTCCTTGCCTTCGAGCAGGTCTCCGGCCTGCGCCTCAACCCGGTAAAATCTACGCTGGTTCCTCTTCACCCGTCCCGATCCTGCTTTGATTGGCAAACCACCATCCCCCTGCGGCGGCAGTCCTTTAAGTATCTGGGTGACCCTGCTCCCAGAGCTCGAGTGGGCCCTTAACCTCACGCCCTTGGTCAACAAGACCAAGACGGACCTTAAACGATGGCAGTCCCTCCCTCTTATTCCCCTAGGCCGAAGCGCCCTTTTTAAAATGATGGTCCTTCCCCGTTTTCTTTATATTCTCCAGAATATAACCCTTCACCTCCCAGGGAGCTGGTTCCGGGAGCTTGATGGCCTGCTTACCCGATTTTTGTGGGGGGGCGGACGACCACGGATGGCGCTGGCTCACTGCCGGACTCCTCCGTATGACGGCGGTATGGGGGTGACTAATCTACATCTCTACTACTTGGCCACTAGGCTCATTGTGGTCCACGACTGGTTTACCGGCGGCTGGTCCGACCCGGCATACCGAGTTGAGCTCCAAAAGATGGACTTCCCACAGCTCCAGGCTTACTTGTACGGGGCTCCGATACCCCAAGCCCTTCCCCCCCTTACCAAGGCCGTCTTACTGGCCTGGCGCACCGCCCTGCGCCACACGAAATGGAGCCGGAAACTTACCCAACACACGCCCTTATGGCATGGAACTTGGCTGCGGGAGACTTCTTCCCTACGGGACTTTGACCACTGGGACCGCCTGGGGATCTCACTTCTTGGGGATGTCTGGACAGGGGACCACATCAGGACCTTCACAGACCTGCAACAACGCTACTCCCTCCTCCCCTCCCAGTTTTACCGATACCTACAGCTACGGCACGCCCTCAATGTGCACATCCCATCCCCCACCTCCTTTCCTGAATTTAGTCCGCTTGAGGCACAAGTGATGATGGGAAACCTGGGCAGCGGGGGGGTATCAAGGATTTATCGCTCCCTAGTGAATAACGGCCCGCATCTCTGGACTCACTGCGCACCCGCTGGGAGGGTTGGTTGGGCCCCTTAGAAGACGAAGACTGGCGTGATGCACTGATGGCCCCTAGGACCCTCACGACCTCCTCTAAACTGCGTTTGGTGCAACTATATTACCTACACACGGCATATCTCACCCCCGAACGGCTGTACAAGGCACGACTGCAGCCTACCCCGAACTGCGCACGTTGCGACCACTCCCCCGCTGATTTTTACCACATAACCTGGCAATGTCCCGCCCTTTCAGCATTCTGGACGGGAGTGGAACTGGAGCTCACATTGGCCCTGGGGTGGGAGATCCCCCATGACCCGGTGCGCCTGCTTCTGGGGGTGTTCGATGGCCTAGGTGGCTCACGAGCCGACAAGCGTCTCCTTGGCACTGCGGTGGCTGTGGCCAAGAGAGACATTGCAGCGCTCTGGTCTCATAACAAACCCCCTACAGTGCGGAGATGGAAACGAGGGGTGGATTGGTGCGGATCTCAAGAGGAACCTCTGTTTGAGGCCCGAGGCTGTCCCGATTTATTTCGGAAAATTTGGGGTAAATTGTTCAACCTCATATCATAACCGTTGTGGAGGTCTTGGGTTTGGGGACAAACTTATAGGGGCCCCTGGGGCAGCGAGTGGGGACGTGGGTTTGTGGCTTTTTTCTCTTGTTATGCCTCCACAAGCCTCTGTGCTGACAATGGCTGTCGTTGTATTGTTGTTGTGGTTTCTCTTAAATGTCAATAAAAAATTGATTATCAAAAAAAAAAAAAGGCAGAGGGGCTCCGAAGAGGCTGCTGCCCCCTGAAGCACCTCAGTCAGGAGGTTAGCCCTGACAGCCACCGTAGGAAGCTCGAGCCCCAAGGCCTCAGCCGCCCACTGCAACACCACAGCGTAGGAAGATCCCTCCTCCGTTGCCACGGTAGGGGGAGAAAGCATAGAGGTATCCAGACCACTGGCATCACCCAACTCCTCTCGCCAGTCCGGCTCCTCAAGTTGGTCTGCTAGAGGGTCAACAGACCCCTCCCAGTCATCCTCACCCTCCTCTGGCTGCCACTCAGGGCGGTAGGGAACGCCAGGGTTGAATAGCTGTGTAAAAGTACCCTCCGGTGCCGGTACCAACGTCAGTCCGGCGCCGTGTCCAAATCGAGGGTGAGGCTGGGGTAGATGCCTGTTGGGGGCACAACCAACGTTGGGGGCGTCGTCACTAGAATCGGTGCAAGGGAAGGTACCGTGAGGGCGACCTGCACCGATCCGGATCCAGGCCTTGATCCTTGAGGACCATGCGGTGCCGAGGCCGGAGCCGCCGGCATCAAAGGCCCAGGGCCCCCAGCCGAGTCCGTGGGGCCGGAAGGCGAGCCTGTGGAGTCGGGCTGCCCAAAGATGCTGTGCAGCGCTTCGTAAAATGCACGAAGCTGGGCAGGGGACGCTCCAGCTCCGGGGAAAGGAGGGAAGCGAGGAGCTGTCCCAGCGGGCTCCGAGGAAGGAGCTGGTCCCATCCGGGTACTGCGTTGCGTCGGCCGTCGGATGGGGACAAAGCGAACAGCGACGATGCTTCTTCGCCTTCTTCTTGGGCTTCGACTTACCCGAGGAGTGCGAAGACTTCGAGGACGAATGGTGATGGCTCCGCGATCGGTCCCGCGACCTTTCCCTCGACCGAGACCTCGAACGGCGCGGAGCGGACTGCCGGGCCTCCAAAAGCTTTCAGGACCGCTCCGACAAAGACTTCGGATTCAGGGCCCGGCAGTCGGAGCACAACTTCAGGTCGTGGTCACGCTCCAGGCACCAGAGACACGAGGTGTGGATCGGGGACCGACATCAACTTGCGACAGGAGTCACAGGGCATGAAACCGGGCTGACGGCTGGACATCCCTCCTGCACCAAGAGTCGAAGTCTCAAAAAGATGTCGACAAAAGTAGAAAAAGGGTTAATCAAAAAGTGACTGAGGGGCACGTTTTGTCCGGATCTGCGCTGGCTGGCGCGGAAAAAGAAAGAACTGATGTCAGCGCGCCGGGGGGGCTTCTAAGTAGACACCGCAACGTCATCCCGGCGACCACGCCGCCGCACGCAGAGTCGACCGACGCGCAGGGGTACCGCTACGAAAAAACTTCTGCGGATCCAGTCTGACACCTGGGGGTAATTCTAAGATAAGGAATCTCTAACTACGGTCTCTTTCAGATGAGTTCATATATGAAGATGCAGCATTCTTAAACAAAATGAATGGTTGCTTTGCTAAATGTTTTTCTTTTCGTTATATTGATGCTTCAACTTCTACCATGACTATTGTTAAGAGACTAGGAGGGATCATGTTCCCAGGAGAGCTTCAAAAGATGATTGTCTGGCTGAAGGAGGAGGACGACCAAAAGGTGCAACATTAATGAAATGTGTTGTCTATATTAGTGTGGGTTCGTAAAGTATGAAACCCCTCTTTCCAGACACTTTATCCCAGGCCCAGACTTTATGTCACATTGCTCTGAGACCCTACTTAGTTTCTTGACCCTCTCCTAATGGGAAGTGCCGCTTTGATATATTTTTGATCTATTGAGCTGACTTTAATGCTGAAGCTTTATGCTTTTCTCTTACTCATTTGAACTAGAACTCTTTATGGGTTTCTGTCTGACTCCACGTTTCTCCCAATTCTTAGAATAGAGATTCTTTCCTTTATGAAGCGAGCTTTATGCATTTATTATATGATCTGATTGAGAAATATAGATTTTTGATTTCTGTTCAGATATTGATGTTCGAGATTAGTAGGAATTACCTTCTGAGCTAATAAAGATGATTTACTAAAATATTTTATTAATAAAACCCTTTAACTCATACCAAACTCTCATTATTGACTGAAAAAAGACAAGTGATTTTGATTATAATTTATGTGATGCATTCCTCCTGATTTTCTCTAAAACAATGGCAAAGATCGATTGCAAAAGACAGAAACTATTGGCCGGGTTTAGCCCTGATGCTGGTAAACTGAATCCTTTTAAATTAAAAACAAATTCCTGCCGCTCCAGCATAGCTTTCAAACTTAAGCATCTACATGTGGCCTTCCCCGGGTTAATGGAGCCTTTGTACCCTGGAAGATCCCTCTGTAAGAGACCACATCAGAAGACAGAGGCCCTGTTCCAATGACATCCAAATCGGGGAGGTTGATGAGGATGTGGCCGCTGATGATGAGGATGTTTCCTCTACCTGTGCCTCACTATACAGTGACAATAACTGTGACACTGATGGTCTATCACACCCCTTTCGGGGGGCCACGGGGAAAGCAGGGACTGCTGGGTGTCAACAGTGGGGGTTGAGGCTGTGTGCACCATATCTTCTGCTATATGCCCTACTATGTCTCTTCAAACAGAGCTAACTACAATCCCTTCAGCACTTGACACTCAGGGGTAGCAACGTCAAGCAGTCACCTCTATCTGCTATATCTCCCCACCATCCCCCCTCCTGATTGAATCCAGGAGATTCTACCCTCACGCTCCATGGATTAGAGCGAAAACATGATTACAGTCCAGGTGCTGATCTGCCCCTTATGGTATGAGCAATCAGTCTCTCACATTTCAGTAGTTTTAGTTGTCATATAGTTCAGTTGGCCAGTTTTTACCGCCAGACTATCAACCAGGGGGCAACCCCCATATACCATAATTCAAAAAATGGTGCTTCTGGTGAAGACGCAGTGCAGATGAAGAAGTGACAAAATGAGGTGTGCAGAAATACAAAATGCTATGGTTACAAGTACAGTTCTTCTACTCCAAGACATTAACTTATGTACAAGGGTATTATGTCCATTATTTGTTCTAGGCCAAGCAAGAAAAAAAAAAAAACTGTTGATGTTTCAGCACTTAGAATAATTTAAAACAGATCTTTATAAAATAAGAAATAACAAGTAGCAACCTCTTGGGGTCATTTTCTTCTTATCTGATCTATTTGTGAAGTTAATTAAAAATCAATTTAAATCTTGAAAGGCACCCTAACGTGGTGAAGACTTCATTGTCTTATATATCAATCACCTCAATGGAATGAATGCACCAGCCTTCAGTGATTCTGCAGCACTTCTCATCAGGCTGCGGAAAAAAGGGAGGTTTCGTAAGTTTCAATTTTCCTAATCTCCACGAAGGTGAAAGGTCTCAGGCCGGTAATAAATCTTTGTTCCCTTAATCTTGGTTTTCTTACTAATTCAACAAAATGGAAGGCAACCATCTGCTGCAAGACACTCTCCAACTCAGAGATTGGCTCGTCAGATTCGACCTAAAAGACGCTTATTTCTAAATCTCCAATCTGTCTGAAACATCAATCCTTTCTTAAGTTTCAATAGAAACACCAGATGTGGCAATTCTATTGCCTTCCTTCTGGCCTGTCTTATGGCCCCTCGTGCTATAACAATGTTCTTCTGGTGGCAGTCGCACACCTGCATGCCAGTGGGTTTGTCTTATTATCTATCAAGAAAAAATCCTTTTAATACACCAATCACCGGTTACCATCTCCATTCAACTAGACTTAATGATCACCCTCCTGCTCTTCCGCCCAGGTAACAGACTTTCTGGGGTTCACTGTAGATACTGTTTCCTGTACCCGACTCTCCCGGGAAAGAAAATGTACCTCATCAGGCGAGACCTTATGTCTTTCTTAGTGGCCCGGTACTTACCTCTGAGATCCCTAAATCACCTCACCAGCCTGTTGGGTGCCTCAAACCACGCAATTTTTCCAACCCTTCTTCAAATTCATGCTCTTCAGAGCTGGAAAACCCACCTTATTCGTCAGGGCTTGTCATTCTCAGACTACATTTTGTTAGACACCAACTCCTACGCAGAATTGAGGCAATGTTTTTTCAAGATGGAACCCTAGAATGGCAAAGCCTTCCTTGGATCTTCTCCAGATTTGATAATCAACTCAGTGGTGCCAATTCCAGAGTTCTATTGATCAGAGGCCTTTGGTCTCTATCTGAGAAAATTCTTAAGATCAACACTCTAGAGATCCTCGTTGGTAATTTCACAAATTCTCAACACACACCAGTCTCACTGTTACATTCTCCTCAAAATGGACAAATTGCCAGTGGTAAAATATGCCAACAAGCTCAGCAGTAAAAGGTCCAAACTTCTGGGATATCTTTCTAGGGATCTCTGGGAACATTGCTTCCACAACAATCTCTCAGTGGTAGTGGAGTACCTTTCAAGGACTCTCCAACTCAGCAGACAGATTCTCAAGACATCTTTGGAACTCCAGAGATTAGATGCTAGACCTGAACATTTTCCCATCTTTGGGGTCCGCTAGACCAAGCTCTCTTTGCTTTCCTCTGAACCATCAGCTTATGATCATTTTTAGTTTATGCCCGAACCCAGTCGCTTGGACGGCTAACCTGTATTGAATAGAGTCTATTGTTCCCAGTATGTTTCTGGTATAATCCTAAGTAATACAAAGCAAAGAAACTTCAAAAATTGTCTAACTAAAATAAACAAAGTTTTATTTTCCTATTGTTAATAATACATGTTTCCTTTAGTAATACTCCTTATTAGTGTCCAATATATCATGTTCTACTCCAATGTGTATAATACAATTCCAAATACATCTTTTAGTATATAATTGGTTGCGCGGTTTTATGGCCCAATGCAGTTCAATCAACGAAGATTAAGAAATCCTTATATAGCCAGCCAACACGTTTTTCACCCCCTACTTTTGGCACACAAGCCTGGGGCTTTATCAAGGCTTAGATTTTCAAGATGCACAATATAATCATTGGCGTTTTCATATTTATACTACAATGCCTTAATCAAAGGTAACATACTACATGAAAAAATGTAATACGTTGCACACTTGTGATAACACACGTGATAAACCCAATTGTTGTTTTTTCCTTTTTTCATACTTAACAATTCTCTGATATATTGGTGAAGAGTAAGAAAGAAGGATGTTTTTAATTGTTTAAATGCTAGTACCGTGCATCTCGTTTTCTCATTTTTTTTAACAATAGTTAGTGACAACATGCACTAGCATGATGTGTGTGTACTGGTCAGTTTAACTTTTTAACTCACAACTAACAATGAGCCCCTCAGAATTTTTGTTTTATTATAGGTAATAAAGTCCGGAAGAGTGAAGATTAATAATAAATCATTATTGTAGTTAAGTATAGTGAGAGCACCAGGTTACAAGCATAAGAGCACTTGTTATTGCCTTTTTCTTCCAGAGCTCCTGATTTGTGGCTCTGGAAAAGGAGAAAGAAAGAGAAACAGCGGAATTGGTAACTGTTTACTTGGTGCAAACAAAAGACTTCCTTGAGGACTGGTCTGTTTTGAAGACAGTCTCTCCTTCCGTAAGGCCAGGAGCACTCCCTTACTCTCTCAGCAGATAGGCCGGTTTCTAGACTCTTTAAACAGATCCTCACCTATTTTTTTTTTGTAAACTCTTTATATTGTTTGTTTTGTTACAGCATCAAAGTTTCATTTACAATGAACATCAACATTCGTGGGGAAACGACATTTTCATCACTTTTTGTCGAACACATTAAAAGAGGTATATTCAAGAGACTGTCAGGGTGAGGCGGATCAATGTGGGGATTCGGGGTGCCTGAGTATTGTGTGTATGTATGTAACCTATATGGTTTGGTAAAGAGCCCGTTTCAGGATGGGAACAAGTTGCATCAGTGAGGCTCGTGTTTACCTTGGAGAACTGGGGGAGGAAGACAACTGAACAACAGCATGAGCAAGAGCCTTGTCGGTCGTCTTGGGCGGGCAGTGCCCAAGCTTGGGGGGAGGGACTGGTGGAGGGACATAGAGAGGGAAATCAAGTTATTCCGCCGGTAGTGCACACTCAGTGTCACCGACTTGGTGCTTATGGGGTGGTCTCTGACCATCGAACTGCCTGAGTATGGTGTCCCAGGCTGTTGCTATGGATTTCTTTCGGACGTGTTGAGCTTCCTCCTGGTTTAGGTTAGCGCTCTCAGCCTCTCTCCATTGGAAGAGGCTGAGAGTCTTATGCCATTGAGCGGGGGGATTGGTCAGCTCTCCAGCATAGGGTGAGGGTTCTTTTGGCCAGCAGCAGGGCCAGGTTTGGGAACCGGACACACATCTTATGGTTCTTCCTCTTTTTATAGATGCCCAGGGCTGTTGCTGCCCATGTATTCAGGTTAGAGAGTTCAGTGACCATTGCAAAGGTGTCATGTATTGTGTGCCAGTATTGCGTTAGGGATGGCACAACCAGAGAATGGCATCTGGGGCACATAAGATGGGTGTTCGGGAACATCTGGTTCAATTTAGTGGGCATTATATACGCTCTGTGGAGAATGGCATACTGCATAGTTTTAAATCTTGTATTGATGGACAAACTGTGTGGGGATTCTAACGCTGTGGCCCATTCGGAGTCATGTAACGGACGTGCGATGTCCTCCTTTTTATACTGCCTTGAGGGATGCTAGTGATTAGCATTGTGTTCCCTGTAGGAAAGTAGGGTCTGCTTTCATTGTTACCCCCACTTTTTGCTGTTGTTATTCTGTTTGCTGACTAGTCTGACTGGGATCCTGCTAATCAGGACCCCAGTCACTGTGTTTTCTCCCTAAATTTGACAATGGCAAGTACTTTGGAACCTTCCTAATTGGCTACTGGTGTACCCCTGTAAGTCTCTAGTATATGGCACTAAGGTACCCAGGGCATAGGTACACCAGGGGTCTCCCATGGGCTGCAGCATGTATTATGCCACCCATGAGAGACCACTCAAACTGTGACTACAGGCCTGCCATTGCAGCCTGTGTAAGTTGGTGGCAGCATCACTTACAACAGATATAAGTTTCCTTATATCTGAGGTCACTAAACTTAAAACCTATAAGTCGCCCCTATGGCAGGCTCTTCAGTCCTGAGGGCAGGGTGCTTGGTTACAAGTGTGCAGGGTGCCCCTGCATGAGCAGGGCCCCTCTACAAACCCCGGAGTCGATTCTCCAGGCTTTGTAAGTGTGGTCAGCTATTTAATACATATAGTGGACATCAAGTCAAAAAAGAGATGTCTAACTATATACTGGCCGCACAGAAACCAGTCATGTTTGGTATCAAACATGTTGGAATCCTACCCCAAATCCCGATTCCAGTGTTGGATGAAGGAACCCATGTACTGGGGGGCTCCCCTAAGGTGCCCCCCTGTATTCTCGGTACCAGCCTTTCAGGGTCTAACAGCAAGCTAGTGCTGCTGATGACCACAGCTTGGGAAAAACTGGGCCAATTTGCTTACTGTTAGTGCTGTAGCCTCGCATTTGGACAGTCTTATTATAAAATGCTGTTGTAGCCATTTAGTTATTTTGAAGTGGCTACAGTTGATGGCCATCTCAGAACTCAATGAGAGGTTCAGCGGATAACTTTGCCGAAGTTTGCCGCAGATGAGATGTGATAGGTTCCTTGAAGTCAGCTAATGATGGAAGTAAGATGGTAAAGCCTTGATGGAAGTAAGATAGTAAAGGCTTGATTGAAGATGAAAAACATTAAAGTCCAGTCCAAAAGATTGTCTAGGTTGTATGACAGGTCATAGGTATGTGACCAGCTGCAGTGTATCAGAGAGGTAAGGTATTCAAATGACAGTGTTCCAGGAGATCTAAGGCTAAGGAGTGATTGTAAATCGTAGACCAGTCTGAAGAAGTAGGTCTTCAGTCCTCTGCAGAACTGCAGATACCCCCCTTCAAGCCTAAGAAACATGAGCAAAGTGCCTCCAAATAAAAGTTTGCTGGTTGGGTAGCTAATTTATTTAAGTGGCAGCCTTTGCGGTCTGCATGATTGGTAGGGCTGAAATAACTTCAAAATGTATCCTGGAGTGCAGCCAAACATTGTCTCATGGTAAGGCACAAGGCCTTTAACTGCGATCGCTATTCAGAACCAGAGTGATATGGGCTTGTGGTTCAGTCCAGTTATGAGATCTAAGACTGGTTCCGCACTCCGTGAAGGTTGAGGAGGTCCCTGTGAGGGAGGTGTAGATGGCACTGAAGCACAGAAATTACAACTGATAAAGTCAATGGCAATCTGTGAGGAGTCGGATTCAAAGTCAATATCCCACAGAAATGGTGTAAGTGCAATGCATTTTTTTGTTGTAGCACTGATTTGAGGTAAGGAAAATAGGACACTTATGCATTACATGAAGCTACATATCTTTTTTACTAGTGTTGGTAGCGGTCATTAGTATTTAGGGAAGATGAATGGAATTGGTAAATGAAATGCTCAGCATGTAAGGAGGATCTCAGTTTTCTGACCTGTATCAAGTGCTGGGTGTCGTTCAAGACGTTAGCCACTTGACAGTGGGTTCCAGTATCCACCTTGAGGTAGGTCTGTGTATCATCAGTGTATCGGTGATGATCAATATGATCATCAGGGAGAAGGGACAGCCCATTGGAGAATGCAGCAGTTAACAAATGCTTTTGAGGAAAAAAAGACCTAGTTAAAGATACGAAAGAGTCTATAACATTTTCTCTGGTCCCACCAAAAGATTCAAAGAAATTGACCAACAGGTTGTGATTAATGGTGTTTAATACTGCTGTCAAATTCCTGTACGTGATTGGTCCAGGCCTGTGCTAGGTCTCTGGTGGAGAGGAGCTGCACTTAGATATTAGGCAAAGTGTATTTAGGAAGTAGCTTATGGCTTCCAACTGAGTGCATGATCTGAATTACAAGGCCTTTGTAAATCAAAGAGTTGATATTTGGCGACACTAGCTAGCAGGGTTAATATGGCTACTTTCAACCCGTATCATTATCTGGTATAGAGAATGGTCAGGCAGAAAGCAGTGTCACGCTGGTAAACTTTGTGGTGAGCTGGACCAGATGTTCCAGAAACCTAAATCCCCATTAAGAATACTGCATTCATGTGTTTCTGACAGTGCTCTGTCTTGTGAAAGATGTGCCTCACTGCTAAGCTCGGGAATAAACTTCTTGCAGTCTATGGGTGTAAAAATAATCATCAGAATTTACATGAACACCCTACAAACATTGTTTATGACTTCAGTGACTCTATTTCTTCTCTGATTCAGTTACAGCTGTTAGCGCCAGGGCAGACTTTCAGGTTACAGTTGTCTCATTAGAAATACGCAGTTCATTCATCTGACATGTCTAGTCAAAAAGTGTCTGAACAGCAGTCCTGTGACATTCCAAATACAGTTCTCATGTACAAAGGTAGAATGTGCCAGTCACTACATCAACAGAAAAAGGGGAAACAATAGAAATACATGATGGAAATGATCCTCACATGCCATGTGCTCTATGAGCATTCCCTTAAGCTTGTTGCTTATTCCTTTTCAGCACAAAGCTGGACCCAACGTTTTTCAGGGAGACTTTTAGATGACGAGGCAGCTGTTTCATAAGGCTCTCACAGCTTGGATAGCATTTTGGATGGGCTCTAAAATTAATCAGCTTTCTAAAAAGCAATTTATGAGCTATTCTCGGTGCAAAATCTTCCAAATTTTCAGAACCACTGCAGTCATTGTTCCCCTCCGACTTTCAGAAGCAGTGCAAAGTGCATGTCTTATGACCTACTGTTACAATAGGGTGTGAGGATGATTCGCTGAACTCTGTTCTTTGTGCCTGCAAGGAATTTATCACATTCCTCCATCCCGTTTTGGAGAGAAGGATTTTATAGCAACGTGTTCTGGTTGTGAAATGGATTCTTTGGTCTTGTAATTTGGGCCCAGCGAGAAAGAAAATGACAAATGTAAAGGCACACACATAGATCAAATAAATACCCTTCCCTTTCCATACTGCATCACTGGATTTGTCTTAGAGCTAAGGCAGAATTCACGAACACCCAAAAACACCATCTCTGGTGTGCCCAGCTTACTCCAATGGTAATAGTAGCAACAAACATACAACATACATCCTTCCCTGAAAATGTTCTGCCTTTTTGTTTTAACTATGGTCTTATATCAGGAAGGGCTAGCGGACAAAATGAGATTCAATTCATGTGGATGGGAGAGGTAGCAAAGACCCTATAGAAAGGTTTATCTAAGACAGATGTTGTAGGGAAACGGGTCAGAAAGGAGGCTTGAACAGTAGGGAGAAATAGGCTGGTTCCACTAAATGTATGAAAGTAGAACAGCTCGCCCTAGCACTGCGGTACAGCACCACAGCAATCCCCAATCAGGAATCTAAAGCTAACATGTGAATTTAGATTCAGGACATATTGTTCTGAGCTCCCAGTGAGGGAGACCAAACTTGCTTTGAGTATGTTCTTGGCCCATCCCAGTTAGCTGGTTTAGACAAAGGGCATTTGTATGTGCTTTCGGGCAGCAGACAGAGATAAGAGGTTTTACACTGCCCTCTCCTAGGCAGAGCCTCAATATTTCCCTTTACACCGGGCAGAGCAGGCGAGCCATACTTTGATAAGGCTCTGAGAAGTAACTCACACTGCATGGACTGAAACGCACAAAGAGTAGTGACGGAGCATACGGATAGGTTTATACATGTTGAGCTATAATACAGTCTTATCTACTGGAAGTTGGAGGCAGTATTTGCATGTTAGGGAATTGTTAAAACGAGACTGAGACCACCTTACACCCATTATCGAGGGGCTGGATTCCATCTACCAGAAGGCATTCTGCCAAACGTTCCTAGTGATGTAACCATCAGCCAAACAGAAAATCTCCTCTAATGAACAAGCCATTTGAACTTCCATTGTTACAATATACACTTGATAGACAAATGCTATGTAGTTACATCAAGGCAACATGCAGGGACCCATACATCATGCACAAAAGTACAAGGTGATACTGTCAAAATCCCGGACCACAAGCCTTTAAAACATTTTTTAGATGGTTTTCTTCATTCACAAAAAGTAGACATACAGCACCTCTGTACAAGTCGTTCTAAACACAAACACCAGCTTTGTGTAAAACAGATCAGGGCAAAACCACTCTAAAAAACGAGATGTAGGACTAAGTGAGAACAGGGAGAGACGGAGATGGGCAGTCACACCTAATGGGTCAAACGTCAGGGCTCTCCACATCAAGCACCATCAGGAATAAGAATACTGGACCAGATAGATTGCGCATCGCTGCAGCTCTAAAACCTCCTTGGGCTATACTTCAGGTGGTACCGACTGATCACATTATGATGGAGAACAAAGAGGAGATGGAGGAGGAGATCATCTTTGCTATACAAATTATATTAATTAAAAATAGAATCAATGATGCATTTATACCATCCTGCAGCGTCTTAACAATTCCCTTTCTCTTCTCCTATTTTTATTACTCTCCAAATGACTATTTGCCTTCAGGTCGATAGTTATAGAATTACTTTCCTTGGATATACAGCTAAAACCAATTAGGATTGATTTTGCGCCTTTTGTAAAGACGATATCAAGCCGGATGCGGGCTGCTCGGATCTGCGGTATTGATTTTTACCGTTATTGTTACAGTCGCTTCTGAGGCAGGCTGCAGGACATCTGCAGCAGCACTCAAAGATTCAATTGGAAGCAAATAAAAACATTACAAAAATAAAACCACCGTCTCTCTCAAATGAAAGAGGCTGAAAAAAACACGCAGAAGAGTGGAGCTGTGTGGTGACAATGATACACTATCAGCTTACTCAGAGAAGTTACACTGGGCATACACACTTTGAATTATACATTACACGAATGCACTGATTTATTGTGGTAATAACATCCACCTCATTAAAAGATTCTGCTTTGCTGCAGTTGAAGAGCTACATATTGTTTACTGCTATAAATTAATGGCACTGCACAGAAAACGGAGGAACCCTTTCGCACAATAGATCCGCAGCGACAGAGCAGTATATCACCGCGTCCTCTACAGCCGATAATAAAATGGAGACAACGTATTGGGCTAATACATTCTACTGTGCTTGCCCATATTTTTCTGACAACTGCTTTAACAGATGAGGCAATTCAACCGTGCTACAGTATGCAGTGAAAACAGTTTACTGAGCTCAAATCACACAAACAGCAAAAGAACAGCATTTAAAGGTTTTTAAAAACCTCCATTAATTTTATGTTCAATTTAGAAATTCATAATATTTTAAAGGTCTCCAACTAAATTACTTTTTCGCCGGTCTCAATAACGGAGAGAGGATGGGTCGTGTCTGTAATAGAACACAATATTTAGAAGGATGCTCTAAAGATCTTAACAAAGGGTCGCAGTTATGAGAAGGGGTTTGGGGGAAAAAGGGAGTATAAGTAAAGCAAGCCTCAAAGATTGATACAGGCAGAAGGGTATTTCACTGTACCTTATTTTATACCCTTACACGCCCTTACCTAGAGCCGCAAGAGCACCAAAATATGAAACACTCACTTACTATAGAGCAGTATAATATGGGCCTTGCAGCTTTCTCTGACCAGGTCGCATTAGCACTAGGGTAGGCCAAGGACAAAAAATAAATTTCAGAGCACAATCTTTTTGAGGATACACAACAGGCAGAGGATGTGGGCTCTAAATTGGCAGCACAGACTCCCTCTCCAAGTTGTAGTTTTATTGGTGCAGAAGGTATCAACCACTAAACCACATACCAGTCAAACGTCATTTGTCTCCTCAGTCATTTTTTTAAATCACAGGTAAGAAATGTGGGAAAAGATGTGGTGTACTGGTAGGGTTAACAACTATAAATACAACAGTTTTTTTTCTAGCTTCTTCTTCAGCTAAAGAAGTTACGTGATTCTGGGCAAATTACGTAAATGCACGGCTTTCAACAAATTGGCTATTCCTGTCTGAATCAAAGATCTATAAAAATATGTGAATGTGGATATACGAAGGGAGGGACGAGTGGAGATCGCCACAGGCGTTTATTTCATTACCTCAGAGGCAGCACCTGTATAAATTGTATTATTCATTTTTCAACAGGTCCATAACTGGCAGCTGTAAATATAGGCCTCATGCTTACTTACCAACACAGAAGTATCAAAGTATCAGGAAGCGACCAAAGAAAGGCTACTGTGCTCCCGCTGCACTGCTGCTTGCCATTGGAGTTTGTTGGCCCATGGAACATGCTAGAAGTCCTCTACACAAGTGTGAAGCCCTCCCAGACAAGCCTTTAACAGGGCAGACCCAACCTTTGGTGCATGTGACCTTGATATTGCACCCACCTTCAATTTTGAGAGATACCAATACAGCTGGATTAAATGCTTACCCTGAACATAAAAAAAGAAAAAAAATACTTCCCTGAAACTACGGTTCTGTAGTGTTAGCCACTAGGAAGTGGGTGAGTTGCTGGGGCACTTCAGGAAATCCCAACCATAGTAATGAAAAGAATCAATCAATCAATCAAATGGTACTTAAAGCGTGCAGCTGCTTCAACAGAAGTGTCCCGGGTCTCTAGCAGACAGTATAAGGCATGCCAAAGTAACGGGAGACTAAAAGGGGTCAAATAGCCAGGTTTAGAGTTGCCTTTTAAAGGCAGGGAGAGATTCAACCTGCCGTAGTTTGAAAGGAAGATTATTCCTTAGATTTGCCATCTGCACAGTAAAGGAACTGCCACCACGACGAGACTTCAAGAATTTTGGGATCTACAGGAGGAGACTATTGTCGGATCTAAGTGCCCTCTTTGGCGTGTATGGAGACTGTCTATTCAACAGATAGCATGGGGCCTCGCCATAATAGGCTCAGAAAGCCAACATCAGAGCTTTGATTTTAATACGTAGTTCCACCAAGAGCCAATGCAGGTGTCTCAAATGTGGAGAAATATGATGATGCCTCAGAACTCTCCTGATTAGTCTTGCCGCTGCATTCTGAATCAACTAAAGTCTGCGTATCAAATACGCAGGGAGACCAAGGTAGAGGCTATTTGAGTAGTCCAGGCGAGATGTAACCAATGAATGAACTACTGTTTTCCTTGTCTCTTCGGGGACTAGATCAAGAAAACTCTTTAAAGTTTTGATTTTCAGAAAACAGACTGATGAAATTTGTTTAATTTGCACCTCAAAGGAGAGAGAGGAATCAAAGAGAATGCCCAAATTTCTAACCGACGAGGAAGGAGTAGGAGGGGTGTTCTGTTCGGCAGGCCACCGGAGGGAAGGCGGTGAGGGGCCATTTTAGTTAAAAACTAAAAATTGCACATAAATATGCAAAATGTAAATCCATCATTTTGCGCTATATTTTAGCGCAAAATACATCCTCACAGCAATTGGTTAAGCGAGGACGAATTTCGCACTAAAAAAATGCAAAGAAAAAAACAAAAGCACAGCAAACAGCTGCAAGCATGCAATTGTTCCTGAGCATTTTCAGTCATTTTTTTTACCACGAATGGCGTGTTGACGTTCAATTTTTACAGCGAATAATGCTTAATTTTGCAAAGTGCCATGATTGTGTCATTTTCGGAATTTACTGTAACAAGCAGAACGCTAAATTCACAAAGTTATGAGAATTACACCAGCATCTACTCTTCCTTCAACTTTCCCTTTGATATATTGACTGTTATCCCACAAGAAGCAAATGTCTAGTCTTATATCATTGTCAGATGATAAGTGTACATCTGGACAGGTTGTGAAGTCACAGATCTGGTGCTCTCAGCACAATGAAGGTCCTTGTCCTATAAATGAATGGGCAACTCTGCCACGCTGGTGATTGGCAGACCACACTGGGAAGACACTGCACTTGTCATTCATGTGATTGACGATGATGCTGTCACTGACGAGGAGAAATTTCTAGTGGTGGATAATTTTGGTAACTGATGGAGTTGCTGTTGTTAATGTGGTCATTGATAGTAACTTTGTAATTAACATGGCTAGGATGAAAACAATAATTACACTCATTATGAGAGCTGTCAAATTTAATATGTAGGGCTGCAAGATGTACATGCCTCAAAAGAGACATTTTCATTAGAAGTCGTCTCTGTTTCAGTTGAAAAACAAGCATTGGTAAAGCCAATAGGTCTCACCTATGGGACTGTCGTAGGGATTCTGCACACACAGAGCTATGCACAGGATAATAGGACCTCGGAATATAGTGGTGAGCCAAACATAAACCTTAGCACCTAAAACCCCAACCCAACTAACCTTAGCGTCCCATTAGCAACAATGTACCAATGATTAGACAACCCAGAACACGGTATCTCTCTCTCTCTCTCTCTCTCTCTCTCAGGACTCGCAGTAGTAAGATCACCCTTTCGTCACTCACTCATACCTGTCCACAACCGGCGTAAGGAGAGACACAGTATAGGTTAAAATATTTATTTCAACATGCGTGCTCTAAGATACAGTACACGTGACAGTACTATCAGCATAATGCATAAGAATAATATAATCAGCATAGTTACAACTCCATAGAATACTAACGGGGAAAGCATTTCACAAAACAGTGGATAGAGGGCTGTATGGCCTTACCACCCTCCCCGTGCTATTAGCTTGTTTATTAGGATAATAGAAGACCTCTGGGCTTTGACAAGCGAACCCCCATACCTCAGTCTCTAGATGCAAGCACTACATCAGCAGACAATCACAGCTCTTCTCTCTGGAAAGGATTTCTTCAAGTCCCTCTCAAGAGGGAAAAACGCAATAATAAAAGCCCACCAATTTCCCCATGGCAGCTGTACATAGTGTTATGTCTAGGTGCGAGGGACTGGCCATATCAGCAAGAACCAGGGACGTGTTATTCGACCTTGTAACTGTTGTTCAGACTGAGCCCAAAAGGAACAGGAGAAAAGGTGAGAAACAGAAAATGCAGACAGTTGTAAAATAACTTGGCAGGAGCAGAGGGCGACAGAACAACGGCTCAGAGTAACGTGCGCAAAAGACTTCATGGCAGCCAGGCCTATGCCAACGTAGCCAGGCAGGCCAGGAGGCCACAAACCACAAGACACCCTCCCCTGGACAGTCCATCGGCCAAGACTAAGGACGAAGACAGAGTTCAATAAACCTGAGCAGAACAGAGGCGTCCACAGTGGAAAGAGTGGAAGTCGGCAAGGTAGCAAAAAGACAGTCAGCGAGGCAGTCCACGGACAGTGAACGGCAAATCAGTCCAAAAACGTGGAAGTGCAGAAATATGCAATACCGTCCAAGAGAACATCATTGGAATCGTCATAAAACGTAGACGCCATCCAGTCTAACAGGTCAAAGCTGCAGGAATGTTCCTCAGAGGACGGGGCATCCAAAAGCAATGCGGGACAGCTTGCGTGATATTCAATATAGCTTTGTTGTAGGAGATTCTGAGCAGCCGCCCAGATATCCCATTGTGCCAAAATCCCCAGTGCAGCCGCACGCGTCATGCAGCCTGCAACGGAACAGTCCCGTTCATGGGCCTCTAAGGGACCCATCAACCGAACGAAATCCGGAACAGACAACGACGTATGGAGAGGCAATAATCCATGGCCCAGGTGAAAGGGCAGCGAATGCAAGACATCACAGGTTGCACGCAAGTGAAACACGCAAAGCGAAAAGAAAGGGTATAGGACACACTCAGTGTCGCCAACGGCAGAACCCCGAAACCGGATAAAATGCGCTCACGGAGCAGCAGTAGGCGTCCGGGGTCGAAAAGGGCCCATGGGAGAGCAGCCATTGTGAAGAAAGCAAATCAACAGCAGTACACCAGCCGCCAAAGCAAGAATTAATGGAAAGCCACCAAAGACACTGGAAAAAATAGAATGAATGAACGCCGGTATCGCCCCAAAAATAGTTTGGAACGAGGACACTAGGCCGGACCCCACCACTTTAAAAAAATGCACTAGACCTTCAGTGTTAGATGCGTTAAAAATACGGTGAATTAATTCACCGAAATGTTGTGGGAGGTTAGTGTTCAAAAGGGCCTGTATTTCACTGTGGGTACTTGCCACCTGGAGAACAAACGTCTCCCGGGCGGAAGTGAGCATAACCTCCTCGTTCAATAATAGCGCCTTTATTCTGCTCAGCTTATTGAAATCCGCCTCCATAGTAGGAATGGAAGGCCAAATAGAATTATCTACGATGTCGTGAGGGGGAGGAAAAAGCACATTCTTGCAGCAGACAACCCTGTGCGATACAGTAACAATATAAGGGATGCCGGCCTGCATACCACAGCAATAGTCGTTATTTAAAAGCAAATAGCTACCATTTGTAAGCAAAGTAAAGGTAGGAGAAATAGTAGGAGCAGGAATGCCCTTCAACACACAAGCCAGATTCGGAGCGGAAACGTTACAAGCTCCGTGCAATTTAATATGTTTACAAACAAGGGAATGACCCACTGTAGAATCGCATGACTCCCCCGTGAGAAAAACTTCCTTGTCATCTCTAAGGCATTTATACATAAAAGGGAGGGACCAGAGTTCATGCAGGAAGGCACTACCCAAAGGCTGGAAACGGCCCACAGGATAATGTTTCATGCATGAACTAAATTCAAACAAGGAAAAACGCAATGCGATAACCCCATGAACTAGCCACACAGCGGAATCTATTTCCGCTACTGAGAATGGTAAGGGCTCCACTTTCTCGATATGTAACAGAGTGTAAACTGCATCTTTCATGGACATGAACTGCTGTTTGTCAGTTAAATTAAAAGGCAGAAATAAGGCAGTGGTGTTCAAAAAGTGCCAAGGAACCTTACCCAACTTAAGTGTTTGCAAAGTCCACGCAAATTGCATAACTGAACGTAATTGATTTTGACCATGATACAACACAGAAACATCATCTTGTACAATATCAACAACAGAGGACACAATATTCTCCAACGTATAAATGCGGGAAGACAGGGTAATAATGCTATTGTCAACAACAGCAAGCACCTTTTCCAAATTTGCTTGGTCTATTTCCCGTAAACGGGAAGCAGCCTCCATTTGCGATAGCTTCCAGAGTTCATTATAAGCCTCATAAATGAACCTCTTTGGTCGTGGACCACGAGGTCCCAATATAAAGTCGGACAGATCAATATTGCCTGAAAGGAGGGACAAATGTTGTTTAACAGAGTCTAGGGAAGAATGATGCAACCATTGTTTACATAGTTTACCCACCGAATAGGTAGTGACAGTACGGGAGTCAGAAAACCTAGGATCGGGCTTGTCCTGAGTATAGCCAGAAACTGTGTCATGAAAACGCAGCTGGCACTCGTTAGATGATATGGGCCAAGACAACCAAGGTGACTGAACAAGCGTAGACATATTAAATGAATTGTTCTGAAACAAAACCTGTAAAGTCGAAAGGGACATATTAAAGTATGAGCTGTGGTTTAGAGTGGAAGACAGTGATGGAATCGATGGTGCATTCATTTGTTTTGTAGTAGCCAGACCCCAATACGTAGTCTGATAGATCAAAGCATTCAAAAACACCATTTGGGCTGGGATTAGGCAGGCACGGTGCAAGGCCTCAATGCCTTGCACCTGCCAAGGCTTGGAGCCCCAGATTGACTTCAAATCCACAGTTTCCGTCCAGTATTCATAACCACCCACAGCCAAGGCCTTTAAAAAGGAACTCGAATAAAGCAATTTAGTGTGGGTCAACATGAATTTCTGTGTGAAAGGGGCAGGTAATTTAAAATAATAGGAGCCAGGGTTCGATCTGTTAAAATCAGTGAAATAAGTACATTTATTTCGAAGAGTCCGGGAGCTACCCGATAAAGGGTTTGGGCAATGTTCCCATTGAGTGTAGGTTACAGGGCTACGTAGTGCACTTGGTTTATGGACAAAATGGTTGCCCCAATGCTGGTAACAGTATAAATCGGCATAATTCGCAGAATTCATATATAAATCCTCAGCATTAAATGAAGCATAATATTTCAAATCAGCAAACAATGCTTCAACTGCATGCACATCCCAATCATCAGAATGAATATTACTTTTTACTACATCACCCATGGAAACTCGAAGGACATTCGGTACATAATAACTTCTGTTGGTCCATGAATTTGAAAATTTACCGCATCCCATACGATGCCATCAGCAACTGGAAAAGCTGAAATATTCACCAATGTGTGGTCACGCTTCATGATGTGAGATGAGGAATGTGGAGCCAAAGTTCCAGCAACACTGTTCACAGCAGAGCGTTCAGGCAAATAGTGACCATTGATCAGTAGAAAAAACACTGTGACAAAGCCAATGGACATGAACAAAAAGATCATGAAAAGTACCAACCAAATGTAAGTCCAAGGGGGAATCAAAAAATTGTCTCTAAACCAGGATACAAAAATACTGAACTTGGACGGGACAATCGACATGGTGGAATCCGAGTCAAAAGAATAACGTCTCGGACTCAGTGGCGTTGTTGGTAAATGAGCCACAGATTCTGTTTCGGGATAGGTATACTCGTTCTCGTCCATGCAGGGGGTAACTGGAGGTTCGAGTATACTTTCAGGCAAATCAATCATCTCAATTGTAACATCAGTGACCGTTCGGGCAGGAGGGCCTCGAACACAAGTCCGGTAAATTGCAGGACAAGAGACCGCTGGTGTAACACTATTTAGGATCGGCCAGTTGTTGTAGCTTGACATTTTCCACTGAGATGTATCTGTTCTCCTTGCGACCAGGAAGCGGTGGTAAGATGACTGTACGTGTTCCCTTCAAACCCAGGACTGGAACCGGTGCACGATAAGAGGGTCCGAATTCTTTCTTGTTCGCCACCTTCTCTCGAACCAGGTCTCCAATCTTCGGAAGCCAGCCGGCAACCGGAATCTGCAGGGCAGTATCTGTGGCTGAAGGTAAATGTGCGTTTGCAAGTTTGTCTCGGGCTTCTTGTAAGTCCTGTAACATAGTAGAATGGTTATCTACATCAAACTTGGCGGGTTGCGCCGCCATGTCTAGACCATCAAGGTCAGGCACAAACATTCTTATGCCCAAGAGCATTTCGCATGGGGTCCGCCCACCCAGAGATCTTCTAGGGAGATTATTAAGTGCACGTTGTAAGTTATACAAGTGGGCCAGCCAGTTCCTGCCAGTACCTAAGACCCTAGCTGTCAAGGATTGTTTTAAATCACGGTTCATTCGCTCCACAATTGAATTACCCTCAGGTCTGTATGGAGACGAAAACTTCACCCGTACCCCCAGTGAACCCATTGCGTCCTTGTACGCCTTAGAGGCAAACGCTGGACCTTGGTCAGAATGGAAGGTACCGCATGCGAAGATTCCCACAAAGACACGCAAATCCCTGATGACATTTCGAGCGTCAGCACTCCGTTGTGGCCAGACCCAGATGAAACGTGTGCACGAGTCCACTGCCACCAAAATATATTTATAGGCAGTGTCTGAGGAAAATGGACCGCAGTGATCTAAGTAAACACACCCAAAGGGTCTGTTAGAAATGTAGAGCGGGGTTTGTGGTGGTCGTGTAACTGTAGAAGGCTTAATCTGTTGACATACGTCACAAGAAAGCACATAAGAACGGGTATCTTTATATAAACCACGCCACCAGTACCGCTGCTGCAAGATGGAAACAGTCGTAGACACTCCAGCATGAGCCGAAGCCATGCCTTCGTGTGCTGCCGTTATCAAGGAAAGTCTGCGATCCGCGTTGGGTATCAACCGATCACCAATGTTTGGTATTGTTACATAAGGAACCTGTTCGGGACCTAACTGATAAGAATATTTGGAAGGAAAACCCCTAGGGTAATTAGCACCTTCCTTTGTCGCAGCAATAGCTGCCAGAATATCGGTGTCAATTCTTGACATGGATCTGGTAACTGCTGCTACTGAACACGTGACTACTGCTGATCTGGCTGCTTCGTCTGCCAGACCGTTACCAACAGCGTGTGCGCCCACCCGCTGATGGCCTAGGGTATGAACCACTTGTGTGAGTGGCAAACGTTGTCTCAATTCTGCTACCCGAACCCAAAGCGTCTTATGCTTGATTGTGCTACCTTTAGCGTCTCTATAGTCATTTTGTGACCAAAAGAATAGATTGTCATTATATGATTGAACACAGTAATAAGAATCGCATACAATAAGTGTGGTCACATCCGGATTTACGAATTCAAGCGCAAGCACTAATGCGCGCAGCTCGGCCAATTGCGCGGTACTGTCCCCGAGTGTTTGAGTATGCACCACAGTGGACTTGAACTCTCCGTTCACAAAGGTACCTGCAACAATAGCACATGCGGCCGAATAAGCATGCTTGGACCCCGTGGCCGGTTGTGCCGAACCATCGGTGTAGATCACACAGTCGTAATCCTCAAGCGGCAGAATAGACAGAGGAGGAGGATGAACGAAGTCATACTGTAAAAACTCCTGAGTCTGTAGGGAAGCATCAAAAATGAATGTGACATCCGAAGACGTCAAAGAAGTTGCCCATTGTATCCAAAGGGGATGCAAAGCTTTAGAATTCGGTACACTTGCCTTTGTCACTGCTTCTAGAGCAGGATAGGGTGTTACCACCAGAATGCGCTTTCCCTGTGCCAGTGCGCGCTCCTTCAGAATCGCCATTTGCACTGCAGTCAGAACTTTCTCCACTGATGAAAAGCGCAGTTCTGCGGACGTGTACAGATGTGACTTGTATGCGATTGGTACTGTGTCACCCTCGTTAAAGGTTAAATACGTGAAACCCACTGCCACCGGAATTATTCTAATCACCAGGTTTGTGTGGTTATCACGCGTCAACAGATACCTAGACTCAAGAAGGTCTGTCTGCAAAGACTGCAGAATGGAGGAATGCTCCGGAAGCCAACAAGACTTCGAAAAATTTGGTTGTATCAAGGCATACAATGGCTTGATACGCTGGGCGTATTCGGGAATATAAGTACGCCCGAAGTTCAGGAAACCCAGCAAAGACTGAAGTTTTTTCAGTGTAGTAGGAGGGCACAAAAGTGCACATTTTTCCAAAAAGTGGGGGGCTAAGCCCTTACCTTCGTTGTTGAGCTCATAGCCCAAAAACAAAACTGTTAATTCCGCAATGTGTGACTTGGCAAAGTTAAACTTATAACCTAATACCGCAAACTCGAGAATAATGCGGTCCACTCTGGAAAGATGCGGGTATAACTCATCGTCGGTCAGGTAAATATCATCGACGTACGAACATGCATCTGGGTCTATGCCGTCTAACAAAGAGACAACACGGGCAGCGAACACTCCTGGACTATTTTTGTAGCCCATAGGGAGTCGCCTTAATTTGAACTGTTTACCACCGGAGGTAAAAGCGCTCCATTGGCTACACTCCGTGGCTAAGTTGTGCGTGTAAAATCCATTGGATAGGTCAAGTGTCGTTTTATATTTTTACGAACAAGACTGTCTACAAGCGCAGAACTGTGGGTATTTTGCACCGCAAAGGTCCGACAATGAGAGTTCAAATGCCGGTAATCCAATACTAGGCGGTACGTTCCGTCTGGTTTAGAAACCGCAAAAAGGGGATTATTCATAGGTGATACGCATGTTTCTATTACTCCTTGATATTCTAATTGCGTCAGAATTTCAGAAACGGGGCCTTTGGCTTCACGTTTAATGGGATATTGGGGTTGTGGCTGCGGTAGGGACCGTAAAGGTATCTCATGGGGGGGAGAATCTTCATCCCAACCCACGTGGTTGCGGTATAACGCAGGAGCCAGGGACACAGCCCACTCAGCTGCAAGAGCCTCCGCTTTGTCCTTTGGGACATGTCGAGAAAAGCTCGGAAGGATAGCCTCCTCCCCTGTACGTGCAGTAAGTACGAATGGGGGTGGCCAATCCGCCTCTGCTAACAAAATGTCATATAAAGAGGTCAGATTTTCCCAAAAATCCCTTTAATTACACGCTGTATATCACCTTCAATTTGGATGACAATATTAAATAGTCTGTCAGGGGGTGCCACTCTGGTGTCTGCTGTTTCAACAGTAATGAATGTTTCAGTTGCTGTCGCCTCCATATGAGGACGTAGCGCCTCCCGCACTATGGTAACTTCCGCGGCGCTGTCTAGGAGGGTTACTGCCCACGTCCAATTCAGGAGTCTCGTTCTCACCGTTTGTGGCATATTTCGCTGTTACAGCGGCAACTTTCTTCTTCTGAAATTGTGGACGAGAACGTTGAAAGTCTTCTGCTTTCCCTCTGACTTGTTGTGGAGGTTGATCTCGTCCCTGGGGAGCCTCTCGACCCCTTCCTCTATCCTGGCGATCCCCTCCACTGGCTTGCGAAGTTGTCTGTACCTGTGAAGAACGAGGAGAACGCGTATCAGGGATCTGAAACCTTTCCGGAGATTTTATTCTTGCCCTATCGCGCAAATCATATGTGCGTTCAGAAGAGACAGAAACAGGGGATGCGCCTCGCGACCCCGGCTTCTTCTGTTGCTTACCCTGTTTTTTCAACCTCCAGCTCTTTTTAGTAAAAACTGGTTTCTCATCTTTTTCAGATTGAGGTTTAGGTTGTTTTTGTTGTGTTTCTGTTTGTTGTTTTGCAAAAGGCTTATTGCCCAGGCTATTTCGTCCAATAGTTTTATAAGCCTGGGTAATAATTTTCGGTAATTCGCGCGGTTTGTCCAATTCTGGGACCAAAGCCAAAGCATTAGCTACTTGAAAGTTCACTGCATCGCCCTTGACATTCGCAAGGATCAGCTCAGCTACTACTTCGAACACTCCCACCAGTCTCATCCCTAATTCCACAGCCGCTTCAGGGCCATGCTCATCCTGTACTTTTTTAATCACAGAAGGGAGAACCGTCATGGAAGGGGTGCTGAAACACTTCGAATACACTGCAGCGAATACCCTACCCCAGTTATTGCATGCTGTCAACTCGGGGATTAAGTCTTTTGGCAAACTAATTGTAAGAATTCTATGTTTATCCACTGGTGTAGTGTTTGGAAAGACTGCCTCCAACTGGTCAAACTTTTCTGCAAGCCAGTAAGGTAAATCATCCTTATTTTGTGGACGTTTGCCCATCACTGAGTTCACCATAACGGGACTTATGGTCACTCCGCCTGCAGCAGCTGGATGGGCCGCAACTCCAGGTGGGGCCCCCTGGATGTTGCCTGTAACCTATTGCACTAAAGCGCGATGCACTCGCACCAAAGCCGAATACATATTGCGCAGTTCAGCGACTGGTATTTGCATAAATCGCGGATGTGGGGTGTACCCGGCCAAAACAGGCCAAGTGGCCCCGTCAATAGATAAGGGGCCTAAACGGACCGTTGTTACCGGTTGTGGAGGGCGCCATCAAACCACACACGGTGCTGCCAAGCCGTGAGCGGTACTTCAAGATTAGTATAAGGTCTATAGGCAGCAGGAACAACGGTGGGTTCATATTCGTGGAACAAATTGTCTGTCCCATCCACCGCCGGAAATGTGATCCAAGAGTAGAATACTTCAAAGTGGAAAGCCGGATCGGCCTGTACCACAAAGATCAGGTTGACTCCCGTGTCTGGCACTCCATACACCCTTAAGTGATCACGGAGCGCCGTGCGGCTATGCGCCGCTATATTTACACCCGCCATTACGATCGGGTTTGTTCGACAACCTAACAGTAGACAGCACAATAGAGGGTTCGATTAAGGAACCTTTTTAATAACTTCAAGCTTGAAAGAACCTATAAAAACGTCAATATAGGAGGTATTACCGCCACACACGCTTCCGGAAGCGTCTGTGAGGGTTGTTGTGGACAAGCACAAGCACTACTCAAGCGTCTCGCAGATAAGCAGCCCACGCGTTGGTCGCGCCATGTCGTAGGGATTCTGCACACACACAGAGCTATGCACAGGATAATAGGACCTCGGAATATAGTGGTGAGCCAAACATAAACCTTAGCACCTAAAACCCCAACCCAACTAGCCTTAGCGTCCCATTAGCAACAATGTACCAATGATTAGACAACCCAGAACACGGTATCTCTCTCTCTCTCTCTCAGGACTCGCAGTAGTAAGAACACCCTTTCGTCACTCACTCATACCTGTCCACAACCGGCGTAAGGAGAGACACCGTATAGGTTAAAATATTTATTTCAACATACGTGCTCTAAGATACAATACACGTGACAGTACTATCAGCATAATGCATAAGAATAATATAATCAGCATAGTTACAACTCCATAGAATACTAACGGGGAAAGCATTTCACAAAGCAGTGGATAGAGGGCTGTATGGCCTTACCACCCTCCCCGTGCTATTAGCTTGTTTATTAGGATAATAGAAGACCTCTGGGCTTTGACAAGCGAACCCCCATACCTCAGTCTCTAGATGCAAGCACTACATCAGCAGACAATCACAGCTCTTCTCTCTGGAAAGGATTTCTTCAAGTCCCTCTCAAGAGGGAAAAACGCAATAATAAAAGCCCACCAATTTCCCCATGGCAGCTGTACATAGTGTTATGTCTAGGTGCGAGGGACTGGCCATATCAGCAAGAACCAGGGACGTGTTATTCGACCTTGTAACTGTTGTTCAGACTGAGCCCAAAAGGAACAGGAGAAAAGGTGAGAAACAGAAAATGCAGACAGTTGTAAAATAACTTGGCAGGAGCAGAGGGCGACAGAACAACGGCTCAGAGTAACGTGCGCAAAAGACTTCATGGCAGCCAGGCCTATGCCAACGTAGCCAGGGAGGCCACAAACCACAAGACAGGACCTATTGGCTTTGCCAATGGTTTAAGCAATATGTTCCTGTACATACAGTGCATATTTTACATAATTAAAGACTTTGAACATATTAACATCTGTAAACTCTCTTTGCTTTGGTTCAACTTTGTATTATAATTGGAATATGCTAAGCATTTGCAAAGCAGAGAGGTGAACTAGAAGGCGTTATCCCATCAGGTAACGTCCCCCGGTTGCACAGCTGTCCTCCTGATGGAGGTCAGTCCAATTTAAATTCAATGAGTAAGCAATTAGTCAGGTCGAAATGAACTTTTTTATTCTACAACATGGTAGAAAAAAGACTTTCAATTATTCTCAAAGGAAGAGTGTCGTCAACGACATAGATGGATCAAATAAATTCAAGCCCAATGGGTCAAATTGGAACGAACCCAATGCATTTCGGGCGAACCCTTCATCAGGGGAATTTACATCTAACACGTTTGCTTTTTCGTTAACGCGCACATCTATTTAACCTGAACTGGACTTCGGCTCTTATTACCCATGGCCATCACTTTTTTTACCTCCTTGTTTCACCATTCTGAGAGAGCATTCATGATGTACCTCATTTTTCCATTGTACTTACCTGTGAACATAAGTTACATCTGTAATTTTCCGTTTCATTTTTTAGATGTAAATTCCCCTGACGAAGGGTTCGCCCGAAATGCATTGGGTTCGTTCCAATTGACCCATTGGCTTGAATTTATTTGATCCATCTATGTCATTGATGACACTCTTCCTTTGAGAATAATTGGAAGTCTTTTTTCTGCCATGTTGTAGAATAAAAAAGTTCATTTCGACCTGACTAATTGCTTACTCATTAAATTGGATTAACCTCCATCAGGAGGACAGCTGCGCAACCGGGGGACGTTACCTGATGGCATAACGCCTTCTAGTTCATTTGCTCCACGCTGGTGATCAGTCAGCGATAGCCTGGTAGCATGCAGAACTTTAACTCAATTTATCTACCAGCTGTTTGTACTTTGGTGTGCATCTACCACTACTTTGTGATTTCTGTATCTGATCTGGTACTTAGCACCCTTACGACATGTCTTATGACGATATTTCAAACCTCACACAGAACCGTGCAGACACCTTTGCCTTTACAGAAAACGAAGCACACAGAATATACGCTCTAATCAATGAAATTGAAACCGAGAGCTCCAGTACAGGCAACGTCCAGAGCAATATTAAACAACTATTATATGTCACAAAAAGAGAAATCAGTCAACGTTTACATGCAAGTACCCTTATTAAATACCATTGGGTCCAACGTATTCCGCGTGGGCTAAGAATTCCACTCAAACCTTCACTCTAAGAATAATTCAAAATGTATAGAAAAATGGTACGCTATCCTCAACAAGTGTTTCCTTGATCTGATTCTATTGATCGTGGAGGAGCTTTCCAAATTACTGGAGGAACTTAATAGTGAAATTCGCCAACTTAAACAGGAGTTATACACTAAATTAACAGCTGAAGAATGGACCAAAACTTTGGATGACATTAATTCTGAATTGGATACCTAAGAAATCAAAGATCGAAAGATACGCAAATTCAAACGCGATACCATCGATTACAAGCTGGGGGAAGTTTACAACTGGGCCGAAATGTACTCAAGGCGTCGTCAAAAATCGACCTTCGTACAAAACTTCAGACACTGAAACGTCATCTACTAATGGTGAACAAAACATAAGCAACCGAAGCAGAATCTCTTTGAGTGTTGCACAAGTTTCTACCTTACCATCAGGTAGTAATCAACAAGCCAGTGCTACATCTCCTCAGGTCTATTTTTTAGGCCAAGGTCAACCTATCCCAGACGAACCAGACGGGGCAAACAACGAAATAGTAAAAAGAACCGACCCTTTATCCTCCAAGAGAATAACCAGGAGCCAGAGAACCTAGCTGAACCAGAAATTGTAATCAACATCTCTTCCTACCCTCTAAGTTCTGCTGAAGTTAATGTTCTTCAGAAAGGCACTTCATTTGTCCTGACTTACCACTCTAACCAGCTTGAAATGGAGGTTAGCTTCTTCAAATTCATGTGTACGCTACGCCTCAAACATTTTTCAATATCATTGAACATCAATATCACCAAGAGAGTGGAACCCTCAAAGGGTTAAGAACCAAGAGTAACTTTATTCCTCCGATAAGTCATAACATTCTGGACTCCTTTGAAATTTTGGTCAAACAGGATATACAAAAAATGTTCAAAGCCAAGAGAACCAAACATTCTAACCTTTCCATGAAAGAACAGGGAATCTTGGATAAACTCGCTAACAACCCAGCAATTAAGTGTACTACCGCTGAAAAAGGAGGCGCACTAGTAATCATGGATTCTATTTTTTACCAAGAGAATATTCAAGAACACATCCATGATCCATTAAGTTACATGAAGCTTAATGGTAATCCGATTGATGAATTAAAGAAAGTTCTTAAATGTATCCTTGACACTGCAGTTACAAACGGCACCATCACCGAACGTGATAAACAGTTTCTATTTACAGACAATCCCAGAAGCCCGAGTATCTACATGCTGCCCAAAGTTCATAAGAATTTGATGAAATCACCGTTCCGACCGATCGTATCAACTTTTGGAACCATTCACGAACCTATTGGCAAATATCTGGACAAATATTTTCAACCCGTGGTCCAACAGATGTCTACATACATCAAAGACACCAACGACTTTTTGCTCAAGATCAATTCCCTCAACATGGAGGGTGCTCACGTCCATTCCGCATGAGTTGGGTATTGCTGCTGTTAAACACTTTTTGACCTTCGCTGAGTTGGATCAAGATCTCAAAATCTTTTTGCTTGAATTGTTGCACTACACTCTATATCACAGCTACTTCAAGCATGAAAATTAATACTTTCTCCAACTCAATGGAACTTCCTTGGGGAATTGCGCAGCTCCTTGCTACGCCAATCTGTTTATGTATAAATTTGAACTTGATCATATTCTGTCAACAGACCCCTGGATTAATTATTTGGTGATGTAGGTCAGATACATCAATGATATTTTTCTGTTGTGGAGAGGCACTCATTTGGAACTGTCAATGGCTATACAGGAGCTTAACCGGATTAATGATCGCATTGAATTTACCCACAACATCAGCAATTCCACCATTAACTTCTTGGATGTATACGTAGTTAACACAGGCACTACATTGGAAACCAATACCTACAGGAAAGAGACTGATCGTAACAATCTATTACATTTTCAGAGTTTCCATCAATATTCTTTAAAAAAAAGACCTGCCATACTCTCAAATACTCCGCATCAAACAGATCACTTCCAATCCTGCCAAATTGTCTAAGAATACCAATGACATGCTTCAACGGTTCAGTAACCGAGGATACCCTCCTGAAATCCTTGATCTCGCCTTGACCAGAGCCAACACCAAGACCCGTGAAGACCATTTGATGTCCACTAAACGGGATGAAAAAGATCGGACAGTTTTGGCTTCGAAATTTTCACAACAAAGCAGTAAATTTAAAAAAAACATCCTACAACACTGCTCTATGCTTCAGTCTGAACCTGATTTTAAAGGGATTTTCACCAACTCACCTCTTTTTGCGTATGAACGCAGCAGAAACATTAAAGACCTACTTTCCAAACCCAAATCGACTAATGCCACTTTGCACCATCAGGGTTCCATTCCCTGCTTAAATTGTAGCAATTGTTACACCATCATCAAAGTCACATATGTCACTCACCAACGCAAAGGCAACAAAATCAAACTTAAAGTGACAGCTATGTCTGATACCAAAAATGTTATGTATCTTTTGAAATGTCCTTGTGGAATTGGATACGTTGGGAAAACTGAACGCAAGATAAAAACCCGACTGAATGAACACAAGAGTAATATTAGGACTATCAACCAGAAATCGGCCACTGCTACACATTTCTTTGAATCCAAACATAACATCAGTCAATTCCGATTCATGGTGCTTGAGACTGTCAACACTTATGAAGGCCGGGACAATCGTAAATTCCTACTCCAACGTGAACTGTTTTGGACCAACCTTTTGGATACCATCATGCCTAATGGTCTTAATGATCGTGTTGAATTTAGCTGTTTTCTCTAACAATTTTGACCTATGTACTCTACCCCCCATTTACTCGTGGTATCCTCCGTAATTTCTCTGTTATCATGAACCTATACTCATTCAGCACTGATTCCCTGTTTTTTTTCATTGTTTTACTTTCTTGTTCTTCAAATTTCTTTATTGTTCTTTATTGTTACCTTTCATTCTTCGTCCTTTATTCCTTATTCATTATCCTTTTCCTATCGTTCTCCTTCGCCCCTGGTTTATCGTTCTTTTTCAGCACGCTCTCATTTCGGCGGATCAACATCTTTGTTTTGATTATCTCTAGACCTATCGTTTTTATTATTCTTTAGTGTTTTACTTCACTACTTTTTATTATTTTCTAACACTCTGTATTGTTTTTCCTTTTTCATTATTCTTCATTATTTTTTATCATTTTTCTATTTGTTCCTCTTTTCCCTTGGGTTATCACCTTCTTCGTCTTTCAGCATGTTTTCACTCTTGACTTACTCACATTATTATTCTTTAACCATTCCAAGATGGCCTCCATGCTTTGCCCTGTTTACTTTTTCCTTACTGTTCTTTTTCCTTCCCCAACTGTTCTTTCCTCTCTCGTTTCATAGTTTTCCCTGTTTTAACATTCTCTAAACTTGCTTTTAAGCAACCTTGATTCCCGTTTCAATTTTTTCACTTTATTTTTCACTATTGACAATTACAAGATGGTCCCCACGCCTAGTTTTATTTCCCTTTCTGACTTTCAATTTCTCCTGACCGTATATTTTTCAACCATTCTCACTTTGATATTAGCCTGTTCACATTATTTAGTTTTCTACACATTCCTGTCACTGTTTCTTTCACCACTTTGCCGCGACCTCGGGTTCACTTCCGGGACTCTTGCGTCCTTCGCTATATTTTCGGCGTTTTTGCCCGTACTGGTTATTACTTCAGCACACGGACAAGCTTGTCCGTTTCATACCGGCAGTAAGACTTTATTCACTTTTGTTTTCATTCAGAACCTTAATCCGCATCTTATTTTTTACTGGGGTTTGTTCCGCACGGAAGAACTTTATAACTCGATCACTTATCTGCTTTATCATACGGCAATTCTCTCCTCGGCATGGTTTCACTCGCGCATGCTATCCGGGTGCACTTTCCACTATTAACTTGTTTAAACCCATTAAACTTGACGCTCCTGCTTGCATACTTTAGTGTTTTTGTTTTATTTATGTGCACTTCCATTTGTTAACTTGTCTAAACCCACTTTTCCTATACGTTTGACGCTTCTGCTGGTGCACGTTTGCTTTTTCGTTAACGCGCACATCTATTTAACCTGAACTGGACTTCGGCTCTTATTACTCATGGCAGTCACTTTTTTTACTTCCTTGTTTCACCATTCTGAGAGAGCATTCATGATGTACCTCATTTTCCCATTGTACTTACCTGTGAACCTAAGTTACATCTGTAATTTTCCGTTTAATTTTTTAGATGTAAATTCCCCTGACGAAGGGTTCGCCCGAAATGCATTGGGTTCGTTCCAATTGACCCATTGGGCTTGAAAATATTTGATCCATCTATGTCGTTGATGACAATCTTCCTTTGAGAATAATTGGAAGTCTTTTTTCTACCATGTTGTAGAATAAAAGTTCATTTCGACCTGACTAATTGTTTACTCATTGAATTTAAATTGGATTAACCTCCATCAGGAGGACAGCTGTGCAACCGGAGGACGTTACCCGACGGGATAACGCCTTCTAGTTCATTTGCTCCACGCTGGTGATCAGTCAGCGATACCCTGGTAGCACGCAGAACTTTAACTTAAATTATCTACTAGCTGTTTGTACTTCGGTGTGCATCTACCACTACTTTGTCAAAGTCGAGAGGTCACACCTCTAAAAGGCTGAGCTTTTGGGTTTTCCAATGCTTGTATGGTACATGTGAGCTGAATCGCATTTAGGTGTTTGGGTAAGTTCTGGTTGCGGAAACAACTTCTAATGAGAATGTCTCTTTTGAGGCCATGTGCATACTGCAGCCCTAAAAATAATCTATGTGACAGGGTATTCATAATGGGTCATGACTGAGCGCTCTGGAGCCGAGACTGATGGCAGTGACAGTCAGTGGGCCATAACAGTGTTCAGACTACATGCTCATCCAATCATTGGCCTTTCTCCAGTGCGCACATAGCGATGGTCACATATGCACCATTTGTAATTACCAATTCGAATTATTCACAACAAACATCGCCAACTCGGCGATGCAGCGAGTGCAAGGTAAATAGTTTTATTTATTTATTTACTTACCTTACTCCTGCCCGTCGTATGTCCGACTCCACTACGCCCCCACCCACCCCTCCCCCACCCTGCCCCACTGCCCCGCAGCCCTCTCTCTGCGAGCCGCCACTGACAGCTGGTGTTACGTGTCAGAGGAGGGAGTCGTGCACTTAAGTGGAATAAAGCAGTGGGCCTGAACGCCTCCACTGTGACACCCTTAGTAGTGACTGTAGGTGCCTGGGCTCTTGGTGCCACCATACTCCTTTAAAAGTGGCATCTGGTAATGTAAAAGATTATGAAAAGAAAGTGTTCAGTTGTGGCAAACACATAATAAGGAAGCAGTAATTTGGGCATTGAACGGCATTTGAATCTGATCCAAACAGTGTCTCTGGAACATTCTAATAATGGCATAGAGGGGAGTGGAGTTGCCTTGAAATCCTCACAAGTCATGGGCTGCAGTTTGCTTATCTTAAAACAGGCTATCGACCACGCCTATGCCTACGTTGGCTCTAGATCCGAAACAGGCACCGGGATTGGGCCCAGCGTAAGCACCTATTAAGTCGAGATCAGCACCGAAGCCAGTGGGACATACGGAGGCATGTGTGGACACTAGCTGGACACTTGATTGGGGTCTAAAGAGGTCAGGTGGCACCAGGGCAGGCTGCACCGATGGAAATCCAACTGGGGGTTTTTGTAGTCCCCTGGGGTCTGAAGGTGATTAAGAGGGAACTGGCTTTTTTCTGAAAATCTGCAGCATGCCCCCCTTGAAGGTATATACTTGCTGCGAAGTTGACAACTGACCAGGAAATTTGGGATGCGCCGGGACCAGCCTGGGAATTTGCTGTGAGTTGGATGAGGGTGGCAGAGTCAGGTCCTTCGTGTGCAGACTGCAGGGCTTCTCACCAGACTGGGAGTGACATAGCAAAGAAGAGTCCAGCTCGGACTTCTTGTGTTAATGGTAGGACTTTGCTTTTCACTTACCTGCCGAATTGGATTGGGACTGATACCAGGAACAGCCCACGATCTGTAGCAGAAGTGACTTCACGTATTGGACCAATTCTACCCAGCTTCTTGTGCCAATGGATTTACAGTTTCACCTCCTGCTCGGACAGCCTACAGGTGCATCAGAGAGCATTTTTTCAGAGGACTTCAATGTATGCTTAGATCCTAGACATGGCTAGAAGATACTGTATGGATAATGGACTGATATCTGCTTCCTGCCGTTAAAACAGGTTTTGAATCCTGGGGTGGCTTGTGGTCTCGCCAGTCATAGATAATAAAAAAAAAACATGAATAAACTATATATAGATAGAAAAATGGATAGAAAATAGATGGACACACACACACACAAAATTTGGGCCAACACACTTTAGCCATTGGTTTGTCCATGTGTCATTCACATTTTGCTTCCACCTGCCACTGCATACATCAGAAGGCGATGGGTCAGCCCACTTCAACTATTGTCTCTTTTGCACTGTAACAGTATTTTGCAAATTCAGTGTAAAAAGTGCACTTCAGTGCTAGGGCTTTTTGGCCCAGACTTTACTTTGGCAATGCTTTTTTTCTTTCAATTCTTAATTCTTTTTTTATTGTTCCCAGTCATCCTTGTGTTTTTAAACTAAGTCTTCTGGTTACAGTATTCCAGAGCCAATACTGCCTTTTCTTTGCACCAAAAAGAATGAGAATATTTTCTAGTAAAGTGCATTAAAAGAAAAAAAGTTTCTACATTCACGAAGTATACCTGCCTGCTTGGTATCGCATGCACTGTGCTATTAAAATCATATGCAATGGTTATTTTGTCTTCATTTAAATGTTTCATTGTAAGCACATGACCACCTCGTTTAGGTGGCTTCATTTTCTGAAATGTTTTTCTTTGTTTATTTTTGTGATTTATGCTGGCTATGGGAAAAAACCATTGCACCAGCTAGCCAAGGTCAGATAAATGGTTTTGCCAATGCTTGTTATTATTGGAGATGTTCACCAACGGATTGAATTCCCCTAATAGTAAGGTATTTTTTTAGATGCACTCTTAGGTCTAGGCACTCTGTGACAAAGGATAGTTTACAGCAAAAGTTGAGTTGTAGACTACATTACTTCTGTCACAAATGATCGATTTCTGTCAGGCCTAATACTGAGCTAGTTTGCATTTGGTTTTAAAGATCCTGGATCTTCAGTATGTTGCCGGCTGAATGAGCGGAAAAAGTCTGGTTTCGAAAAACGTAGCGGTATAGGTAGGGCACCAATTATCACAAATAAGTCAATCCTGTGTTATCAGTGACTCGAGTCTGTGCAGCAATTGTTTTGTTCGAATTTTTGGGTTCAGATGTAGGATTGGGTATTGTACGGATATCGGTTTCTACGGAACTTCATTTTGCATGTCCAGGATTGTGCTGCTCCCATTGCTTCTACTCAACATTCCCCCTGCTTTTGGTGCATTATTCCCCGTACGTACCTTTGTGTATCCCTTGGAAACCAGAGCAGGACAAAGCCAATGAAACAAGTGTTCCTTGGGCATGGGCTGCTCTGTTTTTAACAAGACTGTTTTGGCATTATCCCCTTATATGTGCAGTCATTTTTTTAAAGTCCCAAATAGTATCATATCATGTAATGCTTTAGCGAGGCAGGTTTACCATCTTAGGGCTTCTGTATGTACTATTTGCAACAGTGCCCAATCAGAGTTGAGTAAAGTGATCATCGTTGAAAGATCCCAAAGTTAATTTGCAATGTGGCATTGAGTGCTGCTACAATCCCATAGCCAATGGATGCAGTGATATGCCTGTCAATGGCATTCACAACCATACTTGTGTGGCGGTATCATAGTGGAATTCCCTCACTAATTGCTGTGGCACACCTACACAACCGCTGGGTATTGAGATATATTCAGATCATCAATTTCCCTCAGGGCCTTTGTTGTAAATGCCCCATAAACAGCAGCCAGGGACAACTCAACGCTCTTGTCTTCTCCCTTTCTTTGAAAGATAAATGTGCAATGTGGCCAAAGTGTGCAGCACTCGCTCTTCTGACAGTGTGTTCCTGGCTTCCAGGCGCATCGCCACTGGCAGCAAATGGGCTATGCCGCATGACACCTGCTAGCTCATAACTGTTCAGGAGCTGGCACTGCCGCAGCACACTGGGGGAAGTGTTCATCCAGTACTATGCTACTAGAGCCAATGAGGGTAATAATCAAAATACTCTACACAGTGCACTGATGCGGTGGCTTTAATTTGCAGCATATGCATATGCATCTGCGGCATATACCTTCACCCGCAAACAAACAAGTTGTGGACTTTACCTTACCTTACATAGTAACGGTGATTGGGCTTCTGTCTCCTGAGACTAGAATTTCTTTACCGTCTCTCGGCAACGTGATGTGTTCACATGCCAGCAAAAACCAAAGGTATCAACTTGATCACCACATTTTAAGGATCTGGGCACGGATGCCACTCTCCAAAACCACACATTACAGCATTGCTATTTCAGCACCTTAAATTTCCTTTGCAAAAGATACCCATAAGGCGTGTGTGTAGAGTAGAGCGGCTTTGTGAGACACACTACAGTCTTTTAATACTGTCACTATTAAGGCCATGATAATTGGCCCCCATGTTTTTTCTTCCGCAGGGATGGATAATTGCGTCGACAAAGCCAAAAATTCATCATTTTTATCTACGGTTTGTACAGATGCTTCAGACTCCAACCTTAGACTTGTACCTTAGAGTTATCTTCCTAAGAAAGCAGTCCTTGAAAAAAGACTCAAACAAAAAATATTATACACATGGATAAAAAGGACCTGAAGGTGTCGATTATGTTGCTACGGCAGACCCATTTACAGACAATTGTTTTAATTGTGTTAATTTGGTAGGGTACGTTGGTCACAAAGTGCTTAAAAAGGTTCCCTCAAATAGTACATACACACAACATCCTTTGTCACTGCTCGTTAACAGAAACCCAAGTGTAGGGGGTGCTGCTGGTGATCTGCAGTAAGATGGTGTGAAAGGAAACAGCAGTTACACAGTAGGTCCTAGTGTGATGAAAAAAGGTGAAGACCTGGGGCATAAGACAATTAGGTGAGAAGTGGAAGAGAAATGGTGAGAGAAGCACGATGAGCAAGAGAGAGTAAGACAGGAAATGCGAGATACACATCCATAACAAAAAACTCTTCCACTTTCTAGAAAGGCTCCATCCTTATTAAACAAATGTAGTATGTCTTCACCATTGTCCCAATTCAAATTGAAAGTGACTACATGCAAGGTTCGTCCTACATGTATAAAGTGAGTGAGTGCAGATGTGTGATGGGTTACTCGAACACAACACAGAAACAAATGAAGAAACAGCTGTTGCCAAAACACAGAACTGAGTGATCGATGATTTGTTCTGTTCAACAGCATATTTTTGTGCAAGTACATGTTTCTTATGCTTCAAATTTAATTTTCTAGAAAAGTGCTTTAGTGGCTGACTGTTGCTGTTCACCTACCACACACCTTGAGACCCACTCCACGTGGTGCTATTCAACACGGGGTTTCCAGTTAAGAATTGTCTATCCCAGTCTGAAAAAGACAGTTTTTCTAAAAGTAAGTGAACATGCTTTATGTCACACAAGTTGGAACAATGTTCTTAATTTCCAATATAAAGACACTTGCTTTGTCCCCACCTTTTTGTTTGTCCTTGTATTGGACTGTTTCACCCCCGAAATCAAAGTCCAATATACTGAGGATCAGAGCAATGATCAACAATTTAATTAAGCCGAGGAGAGTGGCACAGATCCTGAGAGAATTTAGCACTTGATAGCAGGTAGGTGTCCAAGAAAAATAAAAGGTGGGGGGGCTGCATTTCACTGTCAACACAGAGGCTACGGGCAAAGAGGCAGAGAAGTTTTAAGGCATGGGCACAGTTGGCTCTGGCCCAGGGGCTCCAGCCTTTCAGGGGGGGCCCTAATTGAGCCAGCTCTGTCCTGCAGAGAGTCTTGCCCTGATAACCTTGAATAATTCTTAAACAGATTGTTTTAAATACTGATATGCTTCAATTTATTTTTAATGTGGGTGATGTGCGAGTCTATTACAGACATTGTGCAGAGAAATGATGTTTATGTTTCATGCAATGTCCATAAATTGTTTTTTAAATAAAAACAGGACATCACATTTCAGAATTGAGAGGGTGTCACAGAGATTATTTGCAGTAATATTAGTAGGATGCTGCTGTGTTACAATATTGAAAACACACGTCACTATCCCTGAATATTAGATGTAAACACATTTAGAATTTGGAAGAGTGTGCCTGTGCACTGTCAGTGACCAGGCCAAAGAAGGCATGGATGAGCTGAAACTTGATCATAAATTAAAAGCTGTTCTGAACGGGAGCCCCCAAAATACGTTTGGCCCAGGGCCCCCAAAATCCTTAAGATGTCCCTGCAAAGAGGGAAGGAAGACAGATGAGGAAAGAACGAAAAACTGAATGGCTGGGCTTCAGTGACAGGTAAACGGGTGTAGCAAGTGGTCATACCTTAGGAGATGGCAGAGACAGTCTATTAAGTAAGCCTGGAGCGAGTCTGTTATGGATAGGTAGGAAAAGAAGTGTTGTCAAGAAGGTCAAAAAAAACCTCCCTCCCTTTCACATGTCCCCCTTTGAATGCTCAGAGCTTTTTTGTGGTCTTATACTCCTCTATACAGTGGCCACGAGACAGCATCTTAAAAAACATGTGTAGGGTACTCTCCAGATCTCAGATGAAAGTGGTTTATTCATTTACTTTTAGATTTTGGTTAAGTGCACGACCTTGCCAAACGGAGAAGAACAACGTAATACAAAACATGATAATACAAACAAATGTTGTGATAAATGTATTTGTACAGAGTAGGGTCACAATCTGAATCCAGGCGCTTTCAGCAAAGAGTCACACTGGATATCGGCTGGTGAGTGTTTAGCCAAGGGATATGATGATGAGTGGCCAACTAGATTCAGTTATGGCTCTGAGTGGACCATTACATGCATCAATGAAGGTGCAGACGGACAGTGCACCTCGTTTCATTGTGCGGGGGTAGTTTTATGTCTCAGGTTTCTTCATCCATTATGTGGCCTCCGTGGCGTTCAATATGTGTGCGGGTAAGGATAGATATGGATGGCTTAGAGCCATGATTGTTCCCATTATAACACCAGGAGTTGTCTAATGTGTTCTGTGGGAGGCTGTGGTCAGTGTCTGCAGAACTAAACTAAAAAAAATAACCACAAAGGCAAAACCTTATGGTTGTTCTCATAGAAACATTTACTGTGATAAGATGGGATGTACCATTCTTAACTGTTAGTCTGGGGATCTTTACAGGTCTTCTCTTCTTTGCATCGTGGCATTTTAATAACATGCCAATGTTGTAAATGATACACAATGTAAGCAGTCAACAGAAAATCCCAAGGGGGTAAGATGCTCTCTGCGGAGGATCTTTTTGAAAGCGAAAAAGACTGGTTTCTGCAGAGGAATGGATAAGATAACCCGTACTTGCCAAAGAGAGAAGGCAGGAGGCCTGTGCTGCTGGATCAAGTACTAACTGATTACAGATATTCAGGTCACAGATATCACAGAAGTGATCAAAGCGAAGTTAGTTAATGACAGGCCGCAGAGCACCCACGTGTAAACACTCCTGTCTCCAGGTCCAGTACTAGAACTGCATTTGTGATATTTCTAGACATCTGAAGCTAGAGGTCAAGTAGCAATCTCATCACACAGCATTCCAAAACCTCGACACTTGGTTGCTTTAATGCAGGGTGTTTCAGTTCTAAACACCAGAACAAAATAACTATTGCAACGCTTTATCTCACAGTACAGTGCAATGTAATTGTCAGCCAATTCACACATTTAACACTCATTGTTCCTTTATACATATTTTGATCGGCCTCTTCTGAATATCACCTATGCTTGTTTTCAATTCGGAGCCCTTTATGATGCTGGTCTTTGGAAGTATTTATTTATGCGTTTTTATAGAGGGCAAACTTTACCCGAAGGTGTCAGAGCGCTTTACAATAGAACCAGTTACATTACATAAGAACTTCAGAGTACATGAATTACATAAAAGATACAAACAGATAAACTCTAAACTCATATAAGAATGGTAGTAAGTACATAAGTCTACTACAGATACTAGTGGCTAGAGTTACATATATACAAGTTGCAAATTCACTCAAGATTACATATTAAGAAAGGTAGAAGTGATATATATATATATATATATATATATATATAAATAAAAAACATATTTGCACAGCATGATATTCTCGCCATTGCTGGGGTTCTTGCTTCCAGCCCGGCAAGGTGTTGTTGAACTCACCGGTAGTGATCTTGGGCCTGGAGCGATCCCAGAGCTGGTGATGGCCAGATGTCCTCCACACTTGCTACAACTTCAGTGGGCGCTTCCTGGCCCCCCGGTCACTCACCTGGCCAGTGTCCGATGAGGTGGGGGGAGAAGAAAGAAATCAGGGCACACCGGTGCACCTTTCAATTCGGCTGCTGCAGGCCTTCTCGCCACCTCTGGCGGGCCCTGCCAAGCCAGTCCGGGCCGCCAGCGGCATCCTCCACCACTTCGATCCATGGGGGACCACCCCACCGCAGCAGCCGCTTGTCTGCATAGCCGCGATCACCGCTGGTCCGTGGCGCTGCACTCGGGGCCTCTGCCTCTCTCACAGCTGCACTGCCTCACACATGCCTTTCGTCCGCTTTGCCCCAGGCCGACGCCTCCCTCGCTACTTCACCGCCGATGCGGCATCAAGCCCTGGACTCGGCACAGTCAACAACGGGGACTGCTCTCCACCGCCTCAACCCCAAACTGTAAGGCACAACGTGCCGGATAGTGTCAGCTGCTGTCGGGCCGGCTGCGGAGCTCAAAGATTTGGGGCCGCCATCTTGGCTGCATCCTGCTCCAGTAGAAGAATGTGCCATTTGTAAATTCAGAGCAGCCCCAGTTCAAGGATTTCTGGAAGCAGAGGCAAATGGAGAGTTTGCAATTTAGGTGTTCGCTCTTCTAGAACACATGGGCATTTGTGGGAATCCATTAGCCTCTAATTGTGGCTCGATAAAGCAGGTGTATACTGGGGCCTTAATGCCTCGAAACACTATACTCTACAACCTCCCTCAAAGTGCTGCGCGTATAGTATTATTTACAGAGGGCTGAAGGGTAGGTGACAGTCTGCGCACCAGGCCATTTTGCAAACACCTATGACATCAGTCTCGATCGCAATAGTGACTGTTTAAGGTCGGAGATCCTAAACCCCAGACAGACTGCCGAATATTAAAAGCACACAGAATTGAAAAAGAGTAGTTGTCAGTGTTTTTCACTGAGCAATTCCAAATGCCACTGGCGCCAATACAAGGGTCAACTAGAAGTGCAGCTGCGTTTTCCAGGGAGGAGGTCTGACAGAGTGAAGGCTGTCTCAGGTGAGGACAAGAGTGATGGAAGATGGCACCCAGGTGTAAGCACCGAGAATTCTGCCACTTCTCCCTTCACTTGCAGGCTGTATTGGGGACCGCTGTAACAGAACAACTGCCAGGATTCTACCCATTCAGGGATGGCAGTGTATCCCCAGGTATGCAGCTTCACCAGGTTCTCCCGTCAAGTGAGGGGAGCCACAAGGAAGGAGCTAGGGCTCATACCACCCAATGAGCACTCCTACAGTAATTGACTTTCCTTACAGTTCAAGTTCCCCCCAGAGAAGCATGTGCTCTTTAAAAGTTTGTCTGCGATCTGGTGGAGTTATCTTTGGGAGGTGATCTTCCTCGGGTACCTGGTCATCTGAGTCTGTGTCCTTGGAGTGCCTTCCATTTTCAGGGCTGCCCTCGGAATCAGAAGGCTTGGCCACGGTGATCTCCGCTGCCGCCCTGTCCATGTCTGTTGTGTCTTGGATGGTTTCCTCAGGATTCCACACAGGGAGGTCCCACGGGAACAGCGTCGGGACCAACGCCGCCTCTGTGTTTGAAGTTGGCGGCTCTGCCCGTCCACCCTCCGCACGATAACTTTCTAGCCATCTCCAGGCATCGTCCGGCTCTAGACAAAAGTGTGTGTGGCCTTCCAGCATAATCTTTAGCTTTGCAGGGTAAATGAGTGAGTAGCAGGGCCCCTCCTCGCACAACGCCCTCTTGACCTCAAAGACGGAGGCCCGCCTAGCCTGCACAACTGCTTTAAAGTCATGGAACATGGATACTTGGTCTTTGCCCACTCTGAACGGACCTTCGTCTCTTGCGTGTTGTAGAAGGGTGTCCTTCTCTCTATAGTGCAACGGCTTTGCCATTACTGGCCTGGGTGGGTCCCGGGCTGGGACATTGTGCGCTCATTCAAGTGCGAAGAAGGGGGAGAGCTGGGTTGGGGCTACCTCCGTGCACATTCCAGTTTTCCAAATAGGCCAACATGTCGCCCACCTCCGAGGGCTCAGGAAGGCCCACTATGCACACATTATTGCGCCAGTTGCTCCCTTCTACATCTTCAGCACGGTTTTCCAGTTTACGCACTTGCTCCGTTAATTCAGACAGTTGCACTTTCAGTTTGGTAATATCTGCCTCAGCTCCTTTAACCCGGTCAGCCAATTTGTGATGGTCGGTGTGCAACAGACCAAGCTCTGCGGACACCGTGCCGATCTTCCGCTGTAGGGTGGTCTTTTGAGTCCTTTATGGCTGCAAGGATTTTGTCCAGGGTTAGTTGCAGTGGCTGAGGCGGAGGATCCGGAGGCCATCTCCTCCTCTAGGAAGTCCAGCTAGGGGTCCTGTATGTTTTGCTGTGACCGCTGGTAGTTGGTCTTCAGTTTGTCCATTGCTACTCCCAGGTGTCAAGGTAGGAATCTACACCAGAATCCCCTCAGCGTGGGGGGGCGGCCTCCTCAAGGACTCCGCATGGGGCCTCCACCACCCCCCAGGGGATCATCCATGCATTTGTTCCTCCCTGCTGACGACTGTGGCGCCGCTCGCCCTCCACGGGATGCACCTCAGGTGTAAGTGTTCCCCGGCATCTGAGTGCTGCCCTCACTCCCCCACCACTGGGCCCGGTCCAATGCCCTCGCAGTGCACCACGTCAGGCGACAGTCTATCCGTGTGGCTGCGGGGTCTCGCTCCTTCTGTGCTGGTATGCTCCCCGAGGTGCGGGGGAAGGTAGCTGCCACCACTCGCTCCCATGGCCCCCATTGGATCTACACCGCTAAAGGTACAGCTTCCCCTCCTCTCCAGTAGCCTCGGGGTCGTAGCCCGGATCGAGCGCTGCCCCTACTCCTCTTTCCACTGATCTGCAGAAGGAAAGGGCTCTGCCGTCAATGAAGGGCCCCGCGCCCTCCCCCAGTGCCAGTATGTTCTTAGCATAGGTCCCGGGGGGCTCCATGTGCTTCTCCACTCAGCCGCTCATCCCCTCACTTACCTCCAAACATGACGACATACGTTGTCAATATAATTCTCTCTTATGTATATGGGATTGTGCAGCCTTTATAAGGAGTTGCATAAATATAAAAAAAAAAAAAATATATATATATATATATATATATATATATATATGGTCCTTTGGAAGGCAATGGCTGAAACGCGTAGGCCACCCCACGCTGCTGCTGCCCTTGGTGTAATGAATTTAATGCCGGAATAAACCTGTTTCAGGAAACTGCTTTGGACGTGCCGTGTTCTGTTCTCAGCGCCGAACGAAGCTAATGTTGGAAGTCTGGGCGCAATACAAACAGACTGATTTTATACAAATATATATATATATATATATATATATATATGCAAGTCATAATTATTACACAGTCTATGTATACTTATGACCAACACACAAGTGAATGTCTGAACATGTAAATGTACGAGTTACTTACCTTCGGTAACGATGTATCTGGTAGAGACGTTGTCTAGCCGCAGATTCCTTAACTTAGAATATCCCCAGGCGTCAGACTGGATCCGGAAAATTTTGCGCAGCAGTACCTCTGCGCGCCGGGGGGCTGCGCCGCCTTGCTCCGCCCTGACGTCATCCCCGGACATGACGTCAGTGGAGCCATATAGGACCCTCCCGGCGCGCTGACGTCAGTTTTCTTCGGAGGAACTTTTCCGCGCCACAACGCGGAGCCCCCAGCAAAACTGTGAGAGAATGGGAACAGTGTGCGAATAAAAAAGAAAATTGGTGAGAGAGAAAGAACCAAAGGGTGAGAAAGCACCATGAACGACAGTGAGAAGCACTGTCGACTGAAAGGTGTTGAAAAGGAAAGAGCAGAGCAATACTCTGAGAATCTAATTCGCAAAAGCGAAGTGAATGTCACCCCTGAGGGAAATCGATCTATAAAAAGAAGACCGAGGCAGACGACAGAAAGTCTGCACCGGATGAAAGGAAATGAAGAGGGCAGAACAGTATACTGAGAAGCAACCCCGCAAAAGCGAGAGAGTGCCCACTCCTGAGGCAAGACGGCAATAAATGAGCCGAGAGCGACAGGCAAAAAGCTCCAACCCATAGGATTAAGAAAAGAAAGAAAGAAATAGGGAGACCGTGTCCCCTGTGAGAGAATTATCGGACTGAGGAACAGGCCAAAAAAGACGTGAAAACAAATTGACTGCAGGAGCGTCAACGGAGAAGGCGGGTGGGAGGGTAGAGAACACCAGTAGGCACCATACTGGAAGAAACCGATGCGGACAAACGCAAAAGGACACCTGAACCCACCGCCCCAGTATGAGAATGGGGGGAACAGAACAAGTAAACCAAAGGAAGAGTCCAACGGGGAGCAAGGCGAAAAACCTGCCCCGTAGAAGGACAAGCTACCCCAAAGGAGGCGAAAGCCGAAAACCCCACCTGAAAAGGTCCTCGCAGATCGGGAGGATGGGTGGGCGCAGGAATCTGCGGTTAGACAACGTCTCTACCAGATACATCGTTACCGAAGGTAAGTAACTCGTACATCTGATAGAGACATCTAGCCGCAGATTCCTTAACTTAGAATAGATACCAAAGCCATACCCCACTGGAGGCGGGTCTGCGACAGAACCCCACTAAGTTCCCAAGGGAACAGAAGTGTCAACCAGCTGACTAAACACAGTGGGGACAGCGCTGCCAGAATGGCCAACACCGGACCAGGATACTCCGGAGGAAGTGGCCAACAATGAGAGGCAAAGGCATCAAAGACTGCCGAGGGCGGCAGGAAATCCCTGTTGGTCAACAGCGGAGAAAATGAGCACAAACCCAAAAGGGGAGTGTGGAATAAGAGTGGACACCTGCCGTAGCCGGAGAGGAACCAATGCAGGATGTGAGGGATCCACAGGATCCGATGGACCGTTGAAAGAGGAAGGTCTAACTAGGGTACAAGGACGTAACGAGTCCGAGAGCAGGAAGGCCATGCATGACAGTGAAAGAAACACTGTGAGAGTGGGAACAGCAGCGGGAAGATGCTGACGACGTCCAAGATGAGTCAGTGTTACAAGAAACACACGACCTGCCAATGCACCCATTACGCAAAAGGGCGGACAGCCCAAGGCAGAAAAGAACGGTAACAACCAGTGCCACGCACGTGGGTAACAGAAGTACACCAAAGAAACCGTACGTACCGCCAGAACCACACCATGGAAGGAGAAGGCCCCATGAAGCGCCACGAGCAAAAGCTGAGACACAAGAGGCGCATGTCCAGGCGCATTGTGTGAACGGCGCTCTCGAAAAGAGAGGGGCCAGACCTCGGCGACCACCCGGAGTAGTAAGCCTGTGGGAGGCGTGTGTGTGTGTAGCACACTGGTGAAAAAGAAAAAACACCAGAGCCCCAACAGCCACGCAGCAGCGGCACTGGACAGAACAATGCCCAGAGCGAGACGCAACAGCCACCGGCGGTGGAGCAGACCCACTGGCTATCGCGAGAGAGGCATGGAGGCCAAGCCAGTCGTGATTTGCCGAGAATCACAGGATGTGGAGTCGACCTCGAGACCGGAACCTTGTTTTCCAGCCTCGAAAATCGGCATCTAGCCTGGAGACCACATCCGCTCCCCTAAGACGCCCCATCAGACAACAATGCTCTGAGGAGAACGCCCCCGCTGAGAGCAGCAACCGCAGCCCGAAGGAAAGCACGACAATACCTGCGCGGAACGCAACAGGGGCATGAGAAACGGTGGCAGAGGAAGTGCCAAAAGCAAGGCACAAGAGAAGGAAGATCATCCACGTCTGGAGCCAGAACGCCACCATGGAGAGCGAAGTCCACCATGAAAGGGCTACGCAGCATGGATATAGCAGAGTAGAATGAGGCAACATAAAGTCGCAGGAAAAAAACGCACCAGCCGGTGACACTAGGGAGCAGGCATGGTACGCCGATAGAACACAGAGGGATAGTGCCGAGCTAAGTAGGAGTGCACGGGGACAACGACAGGGCCTTCCGGTAGGGCGGCCACAGATGGAACAGCCGCAGCGAAAAACCATGAGGGGACGGGAGGGATCAGAAATCCTTCCGACCTGAAGAAAGGTATTGGGAAAATGCAGGCCAGCAGCCGACACCCAACAAATGGCTCGCAAGAAGGCCCCTGAAGGGCCCGCAGCAGCAGCGTGCAAAACATACAGGCACAGCTGCAGGAGGACCTAGTGAAAGGGACCCCACAGAAGCGAACAAAGGCTACTGTAGGAGGAAGGCAGCTATACAATAGCAAACAAATACCCCACATAGGGTAAGTATCAACCCCAACCAGGGGCACCTCTGGAGCGTGAGCTCAGAGACAGAGGACGTAAAAGTGTAACTTAGAAACCACAGGCTCCGAACACATAACCCGTGGAGGAAGGGTGCAACCTTAACCACCATGCTATAGGAACTTAGAAGGATAAGCAGCAAATCTGCTGCATAAAGGAAAGAAAATACGGCGAGGAGCCGCCCAGGCCGTTCAGGTATTACAGCAAGAACTCGGGCCCAACATGAAGTCAAGACAACAGAGCAGGGTGAGGACAAGGACCTCAACCGGAACAAAAACTACGGAAGGTTAGACAGAAGGCGGCGAACCGCCGAGACGCATGTGCGTCAAACAGGGACACATCATTAAAAGGCAAATGCCGGAGACTGTCACGGACATTGTTGGGGAAACCCCCGTCGCGCAACCAGGCATGGCGGCGCAAGGCAACGGACCGCGCCATTGTCCTACCCACCGAATCGGTAGAATCAACGGCGGACCAAATCGCAAACCGCCCCATCTCTCTGCCTTCGTGAATGAGATGAGCCATGTCAGCCCGAGGACACTCAGGGAGGGTAGGCAAAAGACACTCCACGGAGTCCCAAAGGGCAGAAGAAGCCCTGGCAAAAACGCAAACTGTGTTTAGAGCACGTAATGCAGAAATAGCGGACGCAAAAATGCCGCGTCCACATGTCTCCAGCCAACGAGACTCCCTAGTAGGAGGCTGCAGTAGAGGCGGAGAAGAAGGCTGCATGGCGAAAGACACCTGTACCACGAGGCCGTGAGCACTAGGCTGAAGGGACAAACATGATGGGCCCCCAAGCAAGCTAACACGTCCCCCAGCAGGAGGAATAAGGGGCCACTGCCCCCATGGCGGCGGAGCCAACGGGCGTGGAGACAAGCCCGAGCACACCGGTTCTGTGTCCTCTGGAAGCAGAGAGCCAATAGGTACTGGCGACCTTTCCGGCCTCGAACGACGCCGCTCCGACGTCGAAAGGCGCCGAACTGGCGTCGAAGCGACGTCGAGCTCCATGAGGGGCGACTCGGCTGGACGAGTGGGCAGCGACGTCTCCACCACCGAGAGCTGCGGAGAAAGTGCCTGAGGGCCAGGAGACGACAGGCATAGTGCCGCCGGTGCCAATGTCGACGGAGGGAGCCGCCAGGGGCTATGCGGGGACAAGGCAGAATGGCTCGGCGTGGTGCTGGAATGCCCATCGGGGTTGGAAACCGACGCCGGCACGACTCCGGAGCCGGAGTAGAGGCATTCGGCCTATGCCGAGGGCGAACCCGCCGGCGGAGACCCGACCTGAATGCCTACCTCCACTGTGGGACCCGAAGGCGCACCAGGGAGTGGAGGTGACCCGAAGATGGAGTGCAGAGCCTGGTAATAGGCTTCCATCTGGGGTCGAGTCGCATCAGTACCCGGAAAGGGCGGGTAAATGGAGGCCGACTCCAGGGGGCACGGCTCCGCGAGGGAGCGGGAACCATGGACCCCACCGTCACGTGGAAGCGAGGACTTCGACTTCCGTGACTTGTGCTTACCTGTAGATCGAGGTTCGCGGGATCGACTCCGGGCGCGGAGAGAAGAACCCACCGGAGAACGTCGGGGAGACGCCGTGCGGGTCAACCGGGCGGCCAAGAGCTTCATCCGCCGCTCCCGTAGGGACTTCGGACGCATCTACCGGCAGGCGTCACACTCCACGGAGTCGTGGTGCGACCCAAGACACCACATGCAAATGGCGTGCGGGTCCGACGCCGACATCTGGCGCGAACAAGTCTCGCACAATTTAAAGCCCGAAGGCATCGCACACTGTTCCCCGACGCCAACGACGTCGAAAAGGGCCTGAATAAAAACAGGCCAGAGGAACAGCTGAATCCCGGATCCGCGATGTAACGCGGAAAAGAAGGAAACGGACGTCAGCGCGCCGGGAGGGTCCTATATGGCTCCACTGACGTCATGTCCGGGGACGACCTCAGGGCGGAGCCAGGCGGCGCCGCCCCCCCGGCGCGCAGAGGTACTGCTGCGCAAAATTTTCCGGATCCAGTCTGACTCCTGGGGATATTCTAAGTTAAGGAATCTGCGGCTAGATGTCTCTATCAGATATTATTATATATGTATGTCCAGATGGGTGTGTATTACACAGTCTATGTATATTTATGCACAGCACACAAGTAAATGTCTGACCATGTAAATATTATATACGTATGTACAGATGGGCACACATAGATATATATATATATATATATATACACACACACACACATATATAGTGGGGTTTGTGCCTTGTACATAAAATTTTAATTACAAATACAATTAAAGTGTAATATGTTTATGTACACATCGCTAGAAATGTATATATTAATTTTTACTTATTGGCGAGAAAAATAAATAAAAATAAAATAAAGTTTTATATTTTTCCCTTTCAACCTCTGTCTTAACTTCCTCTTTCTGACTCATCCCAAAACTTTCTGACTACTATGGGCTTCCAAACATCCTCTCCAAACTTTTCCCTCCTTTTTTCAATTCATCCTACTCACCACCCCTAATTCACCTCAGATCTTCCCTTTACTAATACACTTCAATCAATCTATCCCTTTCAAACCAATACAGTAAACGCTTGAGATCTCAAGAGCACTTGCCACAGCTAATCCACAAGGAATCAAAAAAAAAGAAGCACTTCACTTATCTACTGCCTTTTTACCTCAAATCCTGCTTTCCAGAATAACGTGCTACTTGCCGCAAAGCACTTCACCACCTTGTCAGGGATGGATATATATATATATATATATGGATATATAAATATATATATATATATATATAGATTCACAGAAAAAACCATAGGTTTTACAGACGTTATAGTTAGAAATTAGCATTTAAAAAACTTTAGAAATTCACTGAAAAAAACCATAGGTTTTAGGGACGTTATAGTTAGTTGGACATTTCACGCATATAAAACCAGAGAAATTCCACCGTTATAGTTAGTTCAGCTAACTATAACTCGCGCACCCGCAATGCACTGCTCATGACGTCACATATTACATCATTCATGACATGGTCAGTGACATCACTCATGACATCACTGATGACATCTCAAATGACATCACTGATGACATCACTGATGACATCATCCACGTGAAAAACTGATGCATCTCCTCACACTCTAATATAACCTTTAATACCAAGATGGCCACCGAGCGGAGCTCCCCTTAGTAGCTCCGGGGCTTGGGATCACTTTTTTGTGTAAATCCCTGGTTATGCCCCCCGTCCACCCTTCCAGCCGACAAACACGAGGAAAGAAAAGTGGCTGCAACACTACCATCCTTGTGACACCCTGCAAAATAGAGATTCGGAGCTGGAATCCTACCTGAAGATCTTCGCCGACGTCGACACCTCCCTGAGACTGCCTCTGACCCAAGAGAAGCTCCGAGCCTCCCGAATCCTGGGGAGTGGACGCAGAGTCTCGCCGCAATTTATGCTGGGTGAATCTCCTCTTGCCTCCCATCACGCCCGATTCCCGGAGTGGATCTCCGGGGAAATACCAAATTGTTCACCCCACCCCTCCGCAGCAGTAGAGACCCCGGCTAATTACGCTGACTCGCTGGCTCAGTTTCCAACGGTGGCGGTGCTGATGATCGCCGCACTGGGGCTTGCAATGCACGGGCTTCAAGGAGCTGAGGGAGGAGCCCGCACCTGATTGTGAACGCCGAGCGACTCTGGTTCCTCCTGACGGGAGGCGGAGGAGTCCTGACCGGCTGCGCATTCTAAGCGCAACGTGGGTCCCGTCCTGTAGCGGAACGGGACCCCCCCCCCACCCTCGCTGATGGCGACACCGCAGAGAACGACTGGTGGTCGCCGGCACAGACCGACGGCGCCCTTGACCTGCCTGGGGCCTCGCTGGCATCCGTGCCTGTGAAGTATGTGGGACGCCGAGAAGGATCCGCGCCGCCGATGCCCTGGAGTCAATCGGCTGATACGGTGCCTGGTGGGTAATGCGGCCCGCGCCTTTGTTCCTGGTCCCCCCCGGCTGCACACTGCTGTTTTGACCGGCTGCCTGACCAAATCCAATGTTTTGACCGGCTGAATGCCCCCGATCGGCAACCCTCGGAGGTAAGAAAACTGCAATCAGCCATTAACTAACTGTGGCTGGTCCGATCCAACCAACCACCCTGACTGACTGGCGGTTTTACCATCGTTTCCCTGCATCCTGAGCTAGGGTTGGCTCCGATAACGGTATACTACTGGGAAGGTCCTTTTCGGGACCTAATCTGGCAACCTGGGCTTGCGATTTCCCCACCTAGAATATATCTTTGAAACTGTATATGCACCAGCCATATTGGAAAGCAGTATTTCTCCTCCTTATAAGTCCATTGCATCCCTCCCTCCCACTACAAAATGGCTCCCATCCTATCACCCTGTTAACAAATGGCAAGGGAAAGAGGACAAATCACTGGAAACTGACAAAGGACTACCTCTGCTAGACGAACAAGCCCTGACCAAATAGTGGCCATCTTGGAACGGCTCTGACCTACTCTAGTTGTCCCTAAAGGATCTATGAGCTAGGAGCAAATAACAGGAAACTTACCTTCTACCTACATATAATTATATCATATAAACTACTTATACTATCATTAATATACCTAAGACTAAGACTAGACCACCCTTCCCACAAACATTCTCTAAGACCCAACCCTCTTGAAGGACCTTCAAAGGACAGCCATCCTGAAAGGGTCCATGTGACTACACTCCTACTCCTTCAACCCCCCCAATCAGCTCAGACCGAGACCTGAAATCGCCCACTGTCACTCACCCTACTTAAACCCAGGAGCCACCTGAACCCCTCACCTCTCCTCACCTGTCCTCCCCCCAAACGACCCTCCACCATAGACCTGCCCCTTACCCAACCCTCTGCGGCCACCATCCCTGCAGTCTCCCATCAACCCAGCAACCCCACCAATATTTCCCCTTCCTCTCCACCCCTTAATCAGGATGATGTCAACCAACATAAGACCCCACCAGAACTCCCCATTAACCCCCACCCCCCTACCTCCCACCAACCTGAAACCCCACGGCCCCCACTCCTTCTCCATCACCTACCCACCCAACCTCTCAGTTAACGCCGCCAAAATCTTTAAACACAGACTACTCAAGCAACACCCTGAAACACTCATAGCTGACCTCTACCATAAACTCCTCCAAAGGTAAGACAAAAACAGATCTCATCTTCTACAACTCCCACCAGGCCAAATGGAGAAATAACCTAGCTAACCACCTGCAAATTACCAAAACCACCAACATCCCCCACGGCCAAATACTGATTATCTCCAAGTCCACTCCCTTCAGAATCAACGCCACCATAACAGTATACAGAAACGGCAAAGTCTTGGTCCAAGCCAACGACTTCAACCTGCACCAATTTGAACTCGCCTTCCCCAAGCTGCGAAACTCCATCTCTACCCCGTCCAACCACCCCACCCCTTCCCAACACACACCACAGAACCCGACCCAAGAAAGAACGACCGTGAAACCTGTCGCAAACCCTCAACTACTGAACACCTCAGACCTACACCCCACCCCCACGCCTGATCCCGCTCTACCCTCTCTACCCCTCACTCCCATCTCCCACAACCACTACTCCCACCTTGAGACATCACGCCCTGACCCCCTCAGCCGAATCTCCCACCCAACCTCTCCCCTCCCCCTAATCCTACCACCCTCGACCCTCCTGTCCCAACCTACACCCTCAGCCGAATCTCCCCCAACTCATCCCCTCCCCCTAACCCTACCATCCCTCGACCCTCCTGTCCCAACCTACACCCTCAGTCGGATCTGCCCCCCAACCCCTCCCCTCCCCCAAACCTAGAGTCCATGGCTGAACTAACTGAACGGCTCACAAGTATTGAAAAACAACTCAACACCCTCTTACCAATGACCCCCAAGCACCTCATAACCATAACCGAAAACCTATCCATTCTCCATGGCCAAATTAACACAATCACGCAGGGCATAAACACAATCCTTCTCAACACCAAAGCCCCTCCCGTCCCCGCCCAACACCCTATACCCCCCTCCCTCGTAAGCATCAGTGAGCCACCTCAACTGCCCAATCACCAGACGACCAGCTGGCGCTCCACCCCTAGCAACACCCAATCTCTCAGACCAAGAAGATCGAATCCTGAGATGTCTCTGAGAGAGGCAGCGACTCTCGCTAAAACCTACGACACCAGAACAACGCAAACCCCCCCCTCCAACATACAGGTAATCACCGGAATAGGTAGATCCAACAACCAACCTAGATTTACAAGACCTCCCTCGCAACGCACAACCATTCCCCAAGCTCCCCCCTCCTCCCAAAACCTTTCCAACAGCGGCAAGATAAACTGCATGCTTATAAACTGCAGATCCGCAGTCAAGCACGCAATAGAGCTGGCTGATGCCATACTGAATCACGACATTGACATCGCGTTCCTCACCGAAACCTGGCTAAATGAAACATCCTATCCGCTCCTTGACCTTCTAGTCCCCCCTGGCTTCTCCATCATTAAAAAAGACAGAATTGACCAACGCGGTGGCGGCATTGCCATCATCCATAAGAACAACATCAATTTAGTTGAATTCAAAACCCACTCCTTCTCTACCTTCGAATACCTCGAAACACACATCATAACACGCCAAAACAACAAAGTAACAAAATGCTATCTCATCTACCACCCCCCAGGAAATTCTCCTACATTCGGAGAACAAATATCAGACCTACTTACACATTGCTCCCTAGCCAACACCGACAACATCTTTCTGGGTGACTTCAACCTCCCCTGGAATAACGAAAAGGACACTGTTATACAGTCACTAAATGAACTCCTTCTCACAATTGAGCTCACCCAACACTGCAAGGGTCAAACCCACATCAAAGGCTCTACCCTTGATGCAATCATAGCCAAAAACGAAACAATAACCATCGATAACATCCTCCCAATCGACTGGTCAGACCACCACATCATTATTTTCAACATCAATCAAACTGCAGCTCCCCCAGTCAAAACACAAACTATCCATCAAAAGAGCAGAAACCTCAATGCCATCCCCCTCCCTGTCCTCGAAGAAACCATAACCTCACTTCTCCCACCCTCCACAGACAACCTCAACACGGTCGAGCTCACTACACTGTACAACAGGACAATGACAACTGCTCTTGACCAACTAGCCCCCCTGAAACTGAAAAGAGTCAGAGACATCCCCTCCAGGGCCTGGTTCAAGAAAGACCTCAACTCCGAAAGAAGAAAAGTTAGAGCCGCTGAGAGACTCTGGAGAGGAAACCCATCCACAACTAACCTCCTCCAGTTCAGAAAAGAACGCAGCAATTACAAAAAACACAATCAAGGAAAAAGCCTCCTTCTTCCCGAGCGCATTAGACAAAGCCAAAAACCGCCCCAAAGAACTTTTCAACATCATCCAGAAACAGACCTCCAAGCCCACCAAAGCAAACCCCCCTGCCTCCAAACTTCAGTGTAACAACCTGGCAAAATTCTTCAATGACAAAATCACCAACATTGAGCTCTCCCTAGACCAGCACCCACAACCCCAACACAGCAAATCCTCACCCATAACCATACCCAACACAACCCCAGCTCACGACATGCTCCCCGAAGACGAGACCCCTCTTCTGTCAACCACTAAAATAAGCCTACACCCTAATCACCCATCTTCCCCCAAGTGTTGGAAGGACTTCAAATCTCTCACCGAAGAGGACATCTCCAATGTGATTGCCAACTCCAAACCCTCCAACCACTATGCAGACCCTCTACCCGCCTCCCTGGCTAAGAACCTCAACCTCACCCTAACCCCACTGTGGACAAAGATCATCAACAGCTCCCTAAACAACGGACTGATGCCCGACTGCCTCAAACAAGGCCAAGTGACCCCCCTTCTAAAAAAACCAGATGCTGACCCGAATGACCTCAAAAACTTAAGGCCCATCACCAACCTTCCTTTCCTAGCTAAGATCCTGGAGAAATGTGTTCTCGCCCAACTAAACCAACACCTGGAATCTAACAACCTACTTGACTCACACCAATCCGGGTTCAGAAAGGGATGCAGCACAGAAACCGCTATACTGAGCATAACCGATGACATTCACAACTCCCTTGACTAACAGATGTTGCCTACTTGTCCTCCTCGACCTATCAGCTGCTTTTGACACGGTAGACCACAAGCTACTCTTAGACGCCCTACAAAAGCGTATCGGAGTAGATGGCAATGTCCTCAAATGGTTCTCCTCATTTCTACATAACCGCTCCCAACTCATAAAAATCAAAAACTCGATGTCCGACACCTCCCCCTCAACTCGAGGTGTCCCCCAAGGCTCAGTCCTCTCCCCCACACTCTTCAACATTTACATGGAACCCCTCACCACCATTCTAAAACAAGCAAACATCGCCTACCACCTCTATGCTGACGACACCCAGCTGAACCTCGAGATATCCTGCCTCAATGACATCCTCCGACTCAACTCCACACTATCAAAAGTAGAAAATTGGCTAACACTCAACCACCTCAAACTCAACCAAGAAAAACGAAATCCTTGTTTTCTCCAATCACGAACAACCCCCTCAAATCCAAGAATGGATAAACAACCTTGACTCTCTAAACTGCAAACTTACTCCAGCAATCTCAGCTAAATCTCTAGGGATCTCTCTAAACTCAAATCTCAACATGAGCTCCCACATAAACTCCACAGCAAAAGGCGCCCTGTACAACCTAAAACTCCTCAACAAAATCAAACCTTTCATACCCCCCAATGACTTAAAAATCGCAATCCAATCTTTAGTTCTCTCCAGACTTGACTATGGAAACGCCACACTAACTGGGACTGCTAAAACACTCATAGCCCCCATGAGAACCACCCTAAACGCAGCAGCAAGAATGGTCACAGGCACCAAGAAATACGACCACATCACCCCTGCACTACAGGAACTAAAATGGCTTCCCATCGAAGCACGCTGCGTTTTCAAAACTACCTGTCTCACCCATAAAGCCTTACACACAGGCAAACCGGACTACCTCGCAGCCAAACTCACAAAAGCGGGACAATCAAGAAACCTAAGAAGCTCCAACTCGCTCCTCCTAATCCCCCCAAAAAGACAAACAAAAAGCCCTCTCCCGCTCTTTCTCAGGGAATGCCCCAAAAATCTGGAACTCTCTCCCTACCCACATCAGGACGAACCCCTCCTTCACGAACTTCAAGAGACAACTAAAAGAATTTCTCCTCAATCGTCATCTCTATGCATCTGGTCAATGACCGCGATCTATGTAACCCTCAGTACTCTAGATGCTAGTCACTGTATTCTAATGTTTATGTTTCTATGCATGTATGCAGCTGTAAAGCGCTCTGATACCCCTCGGGTCATGTAAGCGCTATATAAAACTCCGAAAATAAATAAATAAAAATAAATACACACACTGTAAAATACAGACAACCATTTTCAAAATAGTTAACACCAATACCAGTTACTACATACGCACTCACTGATTGCTAGGTCTACACACACATCTATTCATTCATCCATACAATCACTGATACATACAGTCACTCATAAATACAACACTACCATATGCACTCATACACCTATACAGACAATTACACCGCCACTCATCCATGCAGTTACTCACACACCTACTTAGTCATGCAAAGAATCTATCACAGTCCCATTTACTCACCTATACAATTATACACACACCACCTCACTTATTCATACAGATACTAACGCATACTTACTCTATTATATAATCAGTGATACAAGTACAGACTCATCTATACAGCCAGTCTCAAAATCACCAACTATCATGTAGAGTCCTTTATATACTACAACTCTCACATACACTGCCTTTTACATATGTAGTTACTTGGACATGCACCACTGAGCCATCCATTCGCTCACCAACACACCGATACACACACTCACGCACCCATACACGTGTTTCCACATGCACTGTTGAACCCATACATCCAGTGAATCAACCACTCACACATCTATGCACAGAGTCACACACCTCAGACCCACCCACACACACACTCAATCTCCCCCAAAAAATACTCAAACAACCAATCAATAACCTATATAGACACTCATATAGCTACTGACCAACCCATGCAGCAGCTTGCACAACAACAAAGACTGATACAGACATTCACACAGTTTAGTCACTAACCCATGCATTCAGTAAGACACATTTAATCACTCACTTATACAGCCAGTCACCCCCCTACTAAATCCTCTATCCAGACACTTATACACCCACTCATTCTTCAATACACCTAGGAATACATACAAAACATATTTAAAAATGACAGAAACACAGTCACAGGATGAGGTCATCAGTGATGTCATCAGTGATGTCATTTGAGATGTCATGAGTGATGTCATGAGTGATGTCATGAGTGATGTCATGAGTGATGTCACTGACCATGTCATGAATGATGTAATATGTGACGTCATGAGCAGTGCATTCCGGGTGCGCGAGTTATAGTTAGCTGAACTAACTAGAACGGTGGAATTTCTCTGGTTTTATATGAGTGAAATGTCCAACTAACTATAACGTCCCTAAAACCTATGGTTTTTTTCAGTGAATTTCTAAAGTTTTTTAAATGCTAATTTCTAACTATAACGTCTGTAAAACATAAGGTTTTTTCTGTGAATTTCAAAGGTTTTATAAATGCTAATGCACAAGTTACTAACTTGTGTAACGATATATCTATAAGAGACAGTAGTTAGTGACAGATTCCTTACCTTTGAATATCCCCAGGCGTCAGGCTGGATCCGGAAAGTTTTTGCGTAGCAGTACCCTTGCGCGTCGGTAGGCGGCGTCGTGCGGCTCCGCGTCCGTCGTCGGCATCGCCGGGATGACGTCGCGGGCAGTACTTAGACGCCGCCCCTGCGCGCTGACGTCAGTTCTGTACACGACTTTCCGCGGCAGGAACGCAGAGCCATGCAAGAAGCTGACATAGGTGTCTGAAAAAAGTCTAGGGCCCTGAAAGGGATGTCCTTAACCCTAGAAATCAGTTCGCAGAACGGGGAGGATGGGTGGGGCGGTAAGGAATCTGTCACTAACTACTGTCTCTTACAGATATATCGTTACACAAGTTAGTAACTTGTGCATCTGAAAGAGACACGTTAGTGACAGATTCCTTACCTTAGAATAGATACCCTAGCAATACCAACCCCGGTGGTGGGTCTGCTAACAGATTCAGACAAGGAAGTCTCGGAGGACAGAGCGGCCAAAGAAGCCGTCCCTCCGGACCTGGCTGTCAAGGCAGTAATGCTTGGTAAACGTGTGCAGCGAGGCCCACGTAGCTGCCTGACATATATCCTGCAGCGGAATCCCGCGGCCTAAGGCCGTGGTTGCAGCCGTTGCCCTGGTGGAATGGGCCCGCAGCCCAACAGGCGGCTCATTCTTAGCCAAAGAAGAGCAGGCTTTGATACACAAGATGACCCAGCGGGAGATGGTCCTCTTGTGTACCGCCCGACCTTTTTTGGCGCCCACGTAGCCAACAAAGAGCTGGTCGTCCACCCGGAACTGTTGTGTGCGGTTGATGTAAAAGGCAAGCGCACGTTTTGGGTCCAGACGGTGGAGCCTCTCTTCCTCTCTGGAAGGATGCGGAGGCGGAAAGAAGGTGGGCAAAGTGATGGTCTGCCCAATGTGGAAGGCAGTAACCACCTTTGGGAAGAAGGACGGACGTGTCCGAAGAACAACCTTGTCTGGATGGACAGACAGAAAGGGAGGTTTGCATGAAAGAGCCTGGAGCTCACTCACCCGCCGAGCGAAGGTGATGGCCACCAGAAAGGCTGTCTTCAGAGTAAGAAGACGAAGAGGACAGTTATGCAGAGGCTCAAAGGGAGCGCACATTAAAAAAGTAAGAACCAAGTTTAAGTCCCACTGAGGCATTATAAACGGAACAGGAGGAAAGAGGTGTGTAATGCCTTTAAGAAACCTGTTAACAACAGGGGACTTAAAAAGAGAGGGCTGATCAGGAAGCCTGAGGAAGGCCGAGATTGCACAAAGATAGCCCTTGATGGTACCCAGGGCAGAGCCCTGTTGGGCCAGAGAAAGAAGGAACAGAAGAACCTCAGAAAGAAGGGCATAGAGGGGATTCACAGCCTTTGCTGTGCACCATGCCACAAACTTGTTCCACCTGCAGGCGTATACCACCTTAGTGGAGGGACGCCTGGCTGCCAGAATCACATCACAAACTTCGGGAGGCAAGTCGAAAGGAATCAACTGCCGCCGCTCAATCTCCACGCAAGCAGGTGTAGACTGGACAGGTTCGGGTGGAGGACCGTCCCCTGCTGCTGCGACAGAAGATCCTCCCGAAGAGGCAGACGGATCGGGGATCGACGCTCATACTGAGTAGCTCGGGATACCAATCTCTTCGAGCCCAGTCCGGAGCCACAAGGATGACTTGGGCCCGGTCGCGCCGAATCTTCTTCAACACTCTGGGCAGAAGTGGTATAGGCGGAAAGGCGTACAACAGACCGCAACTCCACTCGCGACGAAAAGCGTCGCCGAGCGAGTGCCGCCTTGGAAATTCCAACGCGCAGAACTGCTGACATTGCGCGTTCTCTTCGGTGGCGAACAGATCTAACCAAGGCTCTCCCCACTGCTGAAAGAGACCTTTCACCACCTCCGAGTGAAGACGCCATTCGTGATCCATCATGCACCTGCGGCTGAGTTCGTCCGCCCTGGTGTTCAGGGAACCTGCCAGGTGTTGAACCATCAGGAAAATGCCCTGATGTTCCAGCCATGTCCAGAGGCGCAGAGCCTCCAGACATAGGGTCCACGACCCCACCCGCCTTGTTTGTTGCAGTACCACATGGCGGTGGTGTTGTCTGTGAACACCTGCACTACCTTCCCTTTGACAGAGGGAAGGAATGCCTTGAGTGCAAGTCGGATCGCCCGGAGCTCCAGAAGGTTGATATGGAGCCGGGACTCCGCCGGAGACCAGAGGCCTCTGATCTCCGCCTCTCCCATGTGACCGCCCCATCCCAGAAGGGACGCGTCCGTCACGACTGTGTGCTCTGGCTGGGGAAGGGAGAGGGATCTGCCCCTGACCCATTGCCGGTTCGAGAGCCACCACTGCAACTGTTTTGCAGTCCCCTCCGAGATCTGGACGTGATTGGACAGGTTGCCCTGGTGCTGCGCCCACTGGAACTTCAGGTCCCACTGCAGAGCCCGCATATGCCATCTGGCATGATCGACCAACAGGATGCAGGAGGCCATGAGGCCCAGCAGCCTCAGGGTCATCCGTACCGAAACCCAGGATAGAGGCTGAAAGATCAGAATCATAGCCTGAATATCCCGGTCTCGCCGTTCGGGAGGATAGGCCCGAAACTGCGTCGTGTCCAGAACTGCTCCGATGAAAAGGAGCTGTGGAGAAGGAAGCAGGTGCGACTTCGGCACATTGATGGAGAACCCCAGCGAGTGCAGGAGTTCGGCCGTAGTCTGGAGGTGGGAGACGACTGCCTGGGACGAGCCCGCCTTCAGCAGCCAGTCGTCGAGGTAGGGGAAGACTGGAACCCCCGCCCGGCGCAGATGAGCTGCGACCACCGCCATCACTTTCGTGAACACCCGAGGGGCACTTGTGAGGCCAAAGGGGAGCACGGTGAATTGAAAATGCTCGAGGCCCACCATGAACCGCAGGTAACGCCGGTGGGCCGGCAGGACGGGGACGTGGAAATAAGCGTCCTGCAAGTCCAACGCTACCATCCAGTCTCCAGGGCAGTCAAGACCTGAGCTAAGGTGAGCATCTTGGACTTCTCCTTCCGGAGGAAGCGATTGACGTTCCGGAGGTCCAAGATAGGACGCATGTCCTCCTTGTCCTTTTTGGGCACCAGATAGTAGTGTGAGTAGCAACCACGTCCTACTTCTGGGGTCGGAACGCGCTCGATGGCCCTCTTGGCCAAGAGGGCCGCAACTTCCTTCTGAAGAAGCACCAAGTGATCCCCTGACATGCGGTGGAATAGAGGTGGCATGGCTGGGGGGATGGTCTCGAAGGGGAGGGAGTAGCCCCTTCGGACAATGTCCAAGACCCACTTCTCCGAGGTGATGGCACGCCAGTGGTGAAGGTGATGGCGGACCCTGCCCCCTACTGGCGTGCTGTGGACCTGAAAGGAGGGACTAGGAGGGCTTGGAGGCCACGGACGGGGCGGGGTTGGTGGCCTGACCCGCACGCTGGTTGCCTGACCCGCCACGGCGGGAGCCACGTCCTCGGCCACGCGAAGGCGCCTGCTGCGCGGGCCGGTGGCTAGGCAGCGGGCGTGACTGGGCGCCCCTTCCGTGGCCACGAAAGGGGCGAAAAGCAGACGGTAGCGGAGGGCGTACAGCAGAAAAGCCCAGGGACTTGGCCGTAGCCCGCGAGTCCTTAAAGCGCTCCAGCGCATGGTCTGCTTTGTTTCCAAAAAGACCGACCCCATCAAAGGGCATGTCCATAAGGGTGTTTTGGACATCACCCGAGAAACCAGTGGTTCTCAGCCAGGCGTGACGGCGCAGCGCCACTGTCGTCGCAAGCGATCTGCCTAGCGAGTCGGCGGTATCAAGGCCACATCTAATGGTGTATTTAGCCGCATCTCTTCCATCCGCAATGGCGCGGGAAAGCAGTGTCTGGACCTCCTCAGGACACTGGGGCAGAACTTGCGCCACCGAGTCCCACAGAGAGTGGGAATATCGGCCCAAAAGGCAAGCGGTGTTGACGGACCGCAAGCCAGCACTGGAGGAAGAAAAGACCTTCTTCCCAAATTGATCCAGGCGTTTGGATTCCCTATCCGGAGGAGCGGTAGGGAAGGCGGTTTGGGAAGCAGAGGCTTGGACAACCAAGCTCTCAGGGGTGGTGTGTTGGGAGAGGAACAGGGGGTCGCCCGGAGCGGGGCGATGGCGTCGGGCCACGTTCCTATCCACAGGAGCCCCTGTGGCGGGCTTGGACCAGGTGCCCAAAAGAACGTCGGAAAGCGCGTCATTAAACGGCAGCAGTGGCTCCGAGGAGGTAGCCGCCGGCTGAAGCACTTCCGTCAGGAGGTTAGTCCTGACAGCCACTGTAGGCAATTGGAGGTGTAAGGCCCCAGCTGCTCTACGCAACACTGTTGCAAAATTTGCTCCCTCCTCCGTTGCCACGGAAGGAGGAGACAGCATGCCAGAGTCAGGGGAGGTGTCCAGACCACTGGCATCCCCAAGCTCCTCAGCCCAGTCCTGATCGAACTCACACTGCTGTGTGAGAGGGTCATCCGACCCCTCCCAGTTCTCTTCGTCCTCCTCAGGTTCAAAATAAGGAGGAGGAGGGACATGCGGGACCCAAGGTCTCATCGGCGTCGGAACCGGCGTCGAGTGACGCCGGTCCGGCGCCGTGTCCGGAGAGAACCGGGGAACGACGCCACCCGGAGCCCCGGGCGGCGTCGGGAACGGCACCGGAGAGATCGGCGCCGGTGGAGGTGTCGTCAGGTCAACCGGCGTCGATCGGGGTTGTGGCACCACCGGAGCCGGGGCCGGGACCGAGGCTGGTGTGACAGGCGGCGCCGGGACCGGAGTCGCCGGCGGCGCCGGAGAAACCCCATCAGGGCCCGCGGGGCCCGAAGGCGCATTGGGGGGACCTTGAGGCCCGGAGAGGCGGGCCATGGCCGACAGGAACTCCTGCATCTCGGCCGGAGTCGCCGCCGAAACCCGGATAAGGGGGGTAATGCGGCGGCGGCCCCACAGGCACTCCCGGAGCCGCGGGGACGGTGCCGACAGGACCCTCAGCCGAGTCGCGAGACCGGCGATGGGAAGTCGTCGAGCGATGACGCTTCTTCGACTTCTTATGCTTCGACTTACCGGAGGAGTGCGAAGACTTGGACCCCGACGACCGATGAGGACTCCGCGACCGGCCCCTCGACCTCTCGCGTGACCAGGGCTTGGCGTGGCACGGAGCCGACTGCCGGACCTCGAGGAGCTTTCGAGACCGCTCTCGCAAAGCCTTCGGATGCAAGGCCCGGCAGTCGGGGCACGACTTCGTGTCGTGGTCGCGGCCGAGGCAGTAGAGACATTCCTGATGCGGGACTGTGATCGACATCATCCGACCACAGGCGTCGCATGGCTTGAAGCCGGGCATCCCTACCGACACCTTCAGAGTCGAGAGACTCGTTAAGAAAAACAGTGAAAAATCACCAAAAAAGTAGTCAAAAAATGACTAGGGCACTGCTCTTCCCGGATCTGCGCTTACTGGCGCGGAAAAAGAAGAACTGACGTCAGCGCGCAGGGGCGGCGTCTAAGTACTGCCCGCGACGTCATCCCGGCGATCCCGACGCCGACGATGGACGCGGAGCCGCATGACGCCGCCTACCAACGCGCAAGGGTACTGGCTAGGCAAAAACTTTCCGGATCCAGCCTGACGCCTGGGGATATTCTAAGGTAAGGAATCTGTCACTAACGTGTCTCTTTCAGATTTCTAACTACAATGTCCCTGAAACCTATATTGTTTTTAAGTAAATTTTAAAAAGACGTGCATACTTTTTGTAGTGAAAAACTAACTGTAACAGTAGTCTGTTATAAGTTATAATTTAAGAATATTTAAAACTTAATTAGCACTAATTAACATTTAAGTGTGGAAAATGTGTGACGCAGCAGCTATGATACCTGACTTCGAACAACAGCGTTCACAGTTCGATTCCCGGCTCCAGCGGCACGTTAGCCCACCACTATGTCACTGTGGGCAACACCTTGCTTAATCTTCCCGACGCCCCAGAGCGCAGGCACACCTTTCCGGGGGAAGCTGTACGCTTTACAAATGTTGGCATTTTTTAAATTTAAAACCATAGTGATGAGAAATATTAGCACGTATTTTTTTTTTCTATTCTGAACGATATTTTTTTTATGTCTTCTATTTAGAATTACGGCAATTAATAGATATTTGTAGTCATGAGAATGGAAACGACACGGTTTGCCGGGTAACAGTTTTTAAGCTCTCCAACGTATGTAAATTAAGGACCTTATATGTGTTCGGATCGAAATCGAAACCTTTACCGCTTCACATTTTGTAACTTTTCCCAACACGTGCACAAGTTAAACAGTTAAAACGTGAGCACGTGTCAACTGTAAAACGTGACATCTAAATGGGCGGAGCCGCATCTTCCTTCCATAGACTACTCAATAACCAAAAAGTATATAAACCACACCCGTTCTTTGATTAGTTTCGTTTATGCAAGTTATTTACGCGTGTCCATTCTGTGATGCACGTTCCCTTTTCTAGCGTCGGATTCTTGTTTTGCGGCAACAAAACATATTCCAGAATTGTAAGTTGTTTGATTATGGCATAGTAGATATTTATAATACGTAGCTATTTGTCAATATTTAAACATTTGTATTTAGAAAAAAGTCTTATTGGTTGTTTTTGCCATTTATATGTAACGTCAGCAGCTTGTTTTCAGAAACAGACAGAATAAAGCAAACATTGTTCCTTTTCTGGCTCCTTTGAGATCATATAATGTGACTTTGCATATTTTAATATTGACACTGTACTTGACCTCAGAGGTGTTGGTGACCCGTCGGTGCGAAGACTAAAGATTTATATGTAACGTCAGCAGCTTCTAGTTTGTAGTCTATTTCCCCCTTGAGATCATATAGTGTGAGTATGTATATTATAATAACCACACATTATAATCTCAGAGGAGTTTGTGACCCGTCGGCGCGAAGACTAAAGATTTATACGTAACGTCAGCAGCTTCTGGTTCTTACTCGGTTTCCTCCTTGGGATCATATACTGTGAATGCACAAGTTACTAACTTGTGTAACGATATATCTGTAAGAGACAGTAGTTAGTGACAGATTCCTTACCTTAGAATATTCCCAGGCGTCAGGCTGGATCCGGAAAGTTTTTGCGTAGCATTACCCTTGCGCGTCGGTAGGCGGCGTCGTGCGGCTCCGCGTCCGTCGTCGGCGTCGTGATCGCCGGGATGACGTCGCGGGCAGTACTTAGACGCCGCCCCTGCGCGCTGACATCAGTTTTGTACACGACTTTCCGCGCCAGGAACGCAGAGCCATGCAAGAAGCTGACATAGGTGTCTGAAAAATACTAGGGCCCTGAAAGGGATGTCCTTAACCCTAGAAATCAGTTCGCAGAACGGGGAGGATGGGTGGGGCGGTAGGAATCTGTCACCAACTACTGTCTCTTACAGATATATCGTTACACAAGTTAGTAACTTGTGCATCTGAAAGAGACACGTTAGTGACAGATTCATTACCTTAGAATAGATACCCCAGCAATACCAACCCCGGTGGTGGGTCTGCGAACAAAGATCAGACAAGGAAGTCCCGGAGGACAGAACGGCCAAAGAAGCCGTCCCTCCGGACCTGGCTGTCAAGGCAGTAATGCTTGGTAAACGTGTGCAGCGAGGCCCACGTAGCTGCCTGACATATATCCTGCAGCGGAACACCGCAGCCTAAAGCCGTGTTAGCAGCCGTTGCCCTGGTGGAATGGGCACGCAGCCCAACAGGAGGCTCCTTCTTAGCCAAAGAATAGCAGGCTTTGATACACAAGGTGACCCAGCGGGAGATGGTTCTCTTGTGCACCGCCCGACCTTTTTTGGCGCCCCCGTAGCCAACAAAGAGTTGGTCGTCCACCCGGAAGTGTTGTGTGCGGTTGATATAAAAAGAAAGCGCACGTTTTGGGTCCAGACGGTGGAGCCTCTCTTCCTCTCTGGAAGGATGCGGAGGCGGAAAGAAGGTGGGCAAAGTGATGGTCTGCCCAATGTGGAAGGCAGTAACCACCTTTGGCAAGAAGGACGGACGCGTCCTGAGAACAACCTTGTCTGGATGGACAGACAGAAAGGGAGGTTTGCATGATAGAGCCTGGAGCTCACTCACCCGCCGAGCGGAGGTGATAGCCACCAGAAAGGCTGTCTTCAAAGTAAGAAGACGAAGAGGACAGTTATGTAGAGGCTCAAAGAGAGCGCACATTAAAAAGGTAAGAACCAAGTTTAAGTCCCACTGAGGCATGACAAACGGAACAGGAGGGAAGAGGTGTGTAATGCCTTTTAGAAACCTGTTAACAACAGGGGACTTAAAAAGAGAGGGCTGATCAGGGAGCCTGAGGAAGGCCGAGATCGCACAAAGATAGCCTTTGATGGTACCCAGGGCAGAACCCTGTTGGGCCAGAGAAAGAAGGAACAGAAGAACCTCTGAAAGAGGGGCAGAGAGGGGATTCACAGCCTTTGCTGTGCACCATGCCACAAACTTGTTCCACCTGCAGGCGTATACCACCTTAGTGGAGGGACGCCTGGCTGCCAGAATCACATCACAAACTTCGGGAGGCAAGTCGAAAGGAATCAACTGCCGCCGCTCAATCTCCACGCAAGCAGGTGGAGACTGGACAGGTTCGGGTGGAGGACCGTCCCCTGCTGCTGCGACAGAAGATCCTCCCGAAGAGGCAGACGGATCGGGGGATCGACGCTCATACTGAGTAGCTCGGGATACCAAACTCTTCGAGCCCAGTCCGGAGCCACAAGGATGACTTGGGCCCGGTCGCGCCGAATCTTCTTCAACACTCTGGGTAGAAGTGGTATAGGCGGAAAAGCGTACAACAGACCGCAACTCCACTCGCGACGAAAAGCGTCGCCGAGCGAGTGCCGCCTTGGAAATTCCAACGCGCAGAACTGATGACATTGCGCGTTCTCTTCGGTGGCGAATAGATCTAACCAAGGATCTCCCCACTGAAGAAAGAGTCCTTGCGCCACTTCCGAGTGAAGACGCCATTCGTGATCCATCATGCACCTGCGGCTGAGTTCGTCCGCCCTGGCGTTCAGGGAACCTGCCAGGTGTTGAACCATCAGGAATATGCCCTGATGTTCCAGCCATGTCCAGAGGCGCAGAGCCTCCTGACAGAGGGTCCACGACCCCACCCCGCCTTGTTTGTTGCAGTACCACATGGCGGTGGTGTTGTCTGTGAACACCTGCACTACCTTCCCTTTGACAGAGGGAAGGAATGCCTTCAGTGCAAGTCGGATCGCCCGGAGCTCCAGAAGGTTGATATGGAGCCGGGACTCCGCCGGAGACCAGAGGCCTCTGATCTCCGCCTCTCCCATGTGACCGCCCCATCCCAGAAGGGAGCGTCCGTCACGACTGTGTGCTCTGGCTGGGGAAGGGAGAGGGATCTGCCCATGACCCATTGCCGGTTCGAGAGCCACCACTGCAACTGTATTGCAGTCCCCTCCGAGATCTGGACGTGATCGGACAGGTTGCCCTGGTGCTGCGCCCACTGGAACTTCAGGTCCCACTGCAGAGCCCGCATATGCCATCTGGCATGATCGACCAGCAGGATGCAGGAGGCCATGAGGCCCAGCAGCCTCAGGGTCATCCGTACCGAAACCCAGGATAGAGGCTGAAAGATCGGAATCAGCCTGAATATCCCGGACTCGCCGTTCGGGAGGATAGGCCCGAAACTGTGTCGTGTCCAGAACTGCTCCGATGAAAAGGAGCTGTGGAGAAGGAATCAGGTGCGACTTCGGCACATTGATGGAGAACCCCAGCGAGTGCAGGAGTTCGGCCGTAGTCTGGAGGTGGGAGACGACTGCCTGGGACGAGCCCGCCTTCAGCAGCCAGTCGTCGAGGTAGGGGAAGACTGGAACCCCTGCCCGGCGCAGATGAGCTGCGACCACCGCCAACACTTTCGTGAACACCCGAGGGGCACTTGTGAGGCCAAAGGAGAGCACGGTGAACTGAAAATGCTCGCGGCCCACCATGAACCGCAGGTAACGCCGGTGGGCCGGCAGGACGGGGATGTGGAAATAAGCGTCCTGCAAGTCCAACGCTACCATCCAGTCTCCAGGGTCGAGGGCAGTCAAGACCTGAGCTAAGGTGAGCATCTTGAACTTCTCCTTCCGGAGGAAGCGATTGACGTTCCGGAGGTCCAAGATAGGACGCATGTCCTCCTTCTCCTTTTTGGGCACCAGAAAGTAGTGGGAGTACCAACCACGTCCTACTTCTGGGGTCGGAACATGCTCGATGGCCCTCTTGGCCAAGAGGGCCGTGACTTCCTTCTGCAGAAGCACCAAGTGATCCCCTGACATGCGGTGGAATTGAGGTGGCATGGCTGGGGGGGGGGGGTCTCGAAGGGGAAGGAGTAGCCCCTTCGGACAATGTCCAAGACCCACCTGTCCGAGGTGATGGCACGCCAGTGGTGAAGGTGATGGCGGACCCTGCCCCCTACTGGCGTGCTGTGCACCTGAAAAGAAGGACTAGGAGGGCTTGGAGGCCGCGGACGGGGCGGGGTTGGTGGCCTGACCCGCACGCTGGTTGCCCGATCCGCCACGGCGGAAGCCACATCCTCGGCCAAACGAAGACGCTTGCTGCGCGGGCCGGTGGCTGGGTAGCGGACGTGACAGGGCGCCCCTTCCGTGGCCACGAAAGGGGCGAAAAGCAGAGGGTAGCGGAGGGCGCACAGCAGAAAGGCCCAGGGACTTGGCAGTAGCCCGTGAGTCCTTAAAGCGCTCCAGCGCATGGTCTGCTTTGGAACCAAAAAGACCGACTCCATCAAAGGGCATGTCCATGAGTGTATTCTGGACATCACCCGAGAAACCAGAGGTCCTCAGCCAGGCGTGGCGCCGGAGCGCCACAGTCGTTGCAAGCGATCTGCCCAGCGAGTCGGCGGTATCAAGGCCACAACGGATGGTGTACTTCGCCGCATCTCTTCCTTCCGCAATGGCGCGGGAAAGCAGTGTCTGGACCTCCTCAGGACACTGGGGCAAAACGAGCGCCACCGAATCCACAGAGAGTGGGAATATCGGCCCAAAAGGCAAGCGGTGTTGACTGACCGCAAGCCAGCGCTGGAGGAAGAAAAAGCTTTCTTCCCAAATTGGTCCAGGCGTTTGGATTCCCTATCCGGAGGGGCGGTAGGGAAGGCGGTTTGGGAGGCAGAGGCTTGGACAACCAAGCTCTCGGGGGTGGGATGTTGAGAGAGAAACAAGGGGTCGCCCGGAGCAGGGCGATGGCGTCGGGCCACGTTCCTATCCACAGGAGCCCCTGTGGCGGGCTTGGACCAGGTGCCCAAAAGAACGTCAGATAGTGCGTCATTGAACGGCAGCAATGGCTCCGAGGAGGTAACTGCCGGCTGAAGCACTTCCGTCAGGAGGTTAGTCCTGACAGCCACTGTAGGCAATTGGAGGTGTAAGGCTCCAGCTGCTCTACGCAACACTGTTGCGAAATTTGCTCCCTCCTCCGTAGCCACGGAAGGAGGAGACAGCATGCCAGTGTCTGGAGAAGTGTCCAGACCACTGGCATTCCCAAGTTCCTCTGCCCAGTCCTCATCATACTCACACTGCTGTGTGAGAGGGTCTTCCGACCCCTCCCAGTTCTCCTGGTCCTCCTCAGATAGAAAATAGGAGGGGGGACGTCAGGGACCCAAGGTCTCAGTGGCGCCGGCGTCGGGCGACACCGGTCCGACGCCGCGTCCGGATCCGGAGAGAACGGGGGAACGACGCCGCCTGGAGCCCCAGGCGGCGTCAGGAACGGCACCGGGGACATCGGCGGAGGCGTAGTTAGGTCAACCGGCGTCGATGGAGGTTGCGGTATCACCGGAGCCGGGTTCGAGGCCGGGGCCGGGAGCGAGGCTGGTGATACAGGCGGCGCCGGGACCGGAGTCGTCGGCGGTGCCGGGGCAACCAGAACAGGGCCCGAAGGTGCACCGGAGGGGCCTTGAGGCCCGAAGAGGCGGGCCATGGCCGACAGGAATTCCTGTATCTCGGCCGGAGTTGCCCCCGAACCCGGGAAGGACGGGTAATGCGGGGGCGGCGCCACAGGCACATCCGGAGCCGCGGGGACGGTGCCGACAGGGGCCTCAGCCGAGTCGCGAGTCCGGCGAGGCGAAGTCTTAGAGCGATGGTGCTTTTTAGACTTTTTGTGCTTCGACTTCCCCGAAGAGTGCGAAGACTTGGACTCCGATGACGGCCGAGGACTCCGCGACCGACCCCTCGACCTCTCCCGTGACCGGGGCTTGGTGCGGCGCGGAGCCGACTGCCGAACCTCGAGCAGCTTTCGAGACCGCTCTCGCAAAGCCTTCGGGTGTAAGGCCCGGCAGTCGGAGCACGACTTCGTGTCGTGGTCGCGGCCGAGACAGTAGAGACACTCTAAGTGCGGGTCTGTTATCAACATCATTCGACCACAGGCGCCGCATGGCTTGAAGCCGGGCATCCCTACCGACACCTCGGAGTCTGGATGACTCGAAGAAAAGACGGTGAAAAAATCACCAAAAAAGTAGTCAAAAAATGACTAGGGCACTGCTCTTCCCGGATCTGCGCTTACTGGCGCGGAAAAATAAGAACTGACGTCAGCGCGCAGGGGCGGAGTCTAAGTACTGCCCGCGACGTCATCCCGGCGATCACGACGCCGATGACGGACGCGGAGCCGCACGACGCCGCCTACCGACGCGCAAGGGTACTGCTACGCAAAAACTTTCCGGATCCAGCCTGACGCCTGGGGATATTCTAAGGTAAGGAATCTGTCACTAACGTGTCTCTTTCAGATATGTATATTAAAATATTAACAGTCATTGTGATCTCAGAGTATGACCCGTCGGCACGAAGACTAAAGATTTATATGTGCCGTCAGCAGCTTCTGCTTCTTACTCTGTTTCCCCCTTGGGATCATATAGTGTGAGTATGTATATTGTAATATTCACAGTCATTATGATCTCAGAGGAGTTTATGACCCGTCGGCGCGAAGTTGAAAGATTTCGAAGTCCCGGATAAAAGAAGCTCTGAACATATTCACTGCTGGAAAGTATTTCGTTATTGATCTTGTTTTGTGTTCATGACTTTATTTTCCTTTTCCTTTTTGTGTGCAATCAGTGTCACTCTCTATATTGTATTAGAGTGTCATATTTTCACACAACAGGAATTGGAGATTTGTCGCCGCCAGGAGTAAACCATCTGAAATACAGCTTACTGACCTTTATAACTTACTTGATCAGATATTTTTACAGTGAGAATATTTTTCGAAATTGCAGTTTATAAAAAGATTGTTTGCATAGACACTTTCTTACTGAATGCCTTTGATAAACCCTACATTTTTGAATGATTTTTTGGTATTTCTCTTTTTCTCTGTTGTGGTTCCTATTCTCGTTCTCCCCATGGAAAATATACTACCAGTAGTGTATATTATACTACTATCCTATATATTCTCAAAGGAGTACGTGATTTGTTAGCGGAGCAGTGAGCAACCTCTAAGCACTACGACCGAACTTTCCCGAATTCTACAGAATAGAAATTATAAAAAATGATAAAGCGTACATTTCTATGTAATATAATTTGTTTTTAACAGTTTTTTACTTGTTATTGTTCTTGTGACCTGAGATGATGTAGTGCGGGAGTGTTTCTTGTAGCACTTCTTTTCTACTTTATCTAAAAGTAACTCATGCCCTCTTATATTATCAAGAATATGGGGCAACACTTTTACAAACTATAGCAGAAAAAAAAAAGGGACGGTGTGCCCACGCTTAAGGGATATTTTATGAATTGCGTTTTTATTTGTCACCCCTTTGATATATACAGCTTCAGTTTCTGAAGAAAGTATATTTGTAATTGCTTAATAAAAACTATTTCAAACCTAGACTGAAATTTTTGCTGCGCAACCACAGCTCCCCGTCAGAAAAGTAAACACCACATTATAACTAAACAGTGCTCCTGGGAAGTATCCCACCCGCAAACTTAATAAAAAGAAGACCGCAACACACTTTGTTATTTTCCCGCCGTGATTTGTACACCCCACGCTAATTATATAAATGGCCCTTAAAATATATAAAAAACAATTTTTACCTTCACAATCCCTGTTCACCACCTTGTGACCACTTTACAGAGTTAATAGTGTTCCTACCCTCCCCGCTACTACTTTGTTTTCCCGTACTCCATTGAAGTGCGTCACAAAACGCTTCACAACAGTGAATCGTTCCCAGCCAATAATGAGCAAAGTTGTACTCGGAACACTTTAGCCAATAAAATGTCCATGGTGTTGTGCAGAGGGGGAGGGAATCGCTGCCAACACTTCTACTTTTAATGGTTTACAGCCAATGAACATTAAGCTTGGGAACGTCCTGCTTGGAACACGTCAACCAATCAGATGTCCCTGCTACTCCGCGGACGGGGAGGAAATGGCTGGCAACACTTCTACTTTCAATGGTTCGCAGCCAATGAACATTAACCTCTGGAAGGTCCTGCTTGGAACATGTGAACCAATCAGATGTCCTTGCTACTCCGCGCAGGGGCAGGGAATGGATGGCGACACTTTTACTTTGAATGGTTCGCAGCCAATGAACATTGAGCTCGTTGTTGGAACACCTCAACCAATTAAACATTAATTTTGTTCACTGTCCGTGATAAAAGTGAACACCGCATTATAAGAACAAGTTACTTACCTTCGGTAACGCTTTTTCTGGTGGATACAGTATCTGCCTGTGGATTCCTCACCTTTTGAATATCCCCCTGCGCTAGCATTCCACGGAATTTTTTCGTAGCTCCTTCGCGCGACGAGGTCGTCACGAAGCCATGGCTCCGCGCGGGGCTCCGCATGACGTCACTGGAGCCATAAGAAGACCACGTCGGCGTGATGACGTCAGTTCCACCCATTTTTTCCGTGCCACCGAGGCAAAACGGGCGAACCGACCACATAGACAATACATATCAAGTATATAGGTTTCATACAGATACACACAGTGTATAATAAAATAAGAAAGTTTGAATTTCAAACAAGGTAACAATGAAACAAATGAGGCAACCAAATCTTGAGTACATATAAATACATCAACAGTTAATACCTCAGCTTTTATGGTATAAAAGGGTGGACAACGGGGAGGCGGGTGGGTCAGTGAGGAATCCACAGGCAGATACTGTATCCACCAGAAAAAGCGTTACCGAAGGTAAGTAACTTGTTCTTCTGATGGATACATCTGCCTGTGGATTCCTCACCTTTTGAATAGAATCCCACAGCAGTACCTCACCCGGAGGAGGGTGTCCACCCTTCTATACCAAAAGTCCTGCAAAACAGAGCGAGCAAAATGGCCATCCCACCTCACATCGGAATCTAGGCAGTAGTGCTTCGCGAAAGTGTGGAGGGAGGCCCAAGTTGCCGCCTTACATATATCCAGTACAGGAACACCTCTAGACAAGGCAGAAGTAGAGGACTTAGCCCTGGTAGAATGAGCTCTAATACCAACAGGAGGCTCCTTACCAGCGAGTGAGTAGCAAATCTTGATGCACAAGATGATCCATCTGGATAAAGTGCGCTTGTGCACCGCCTTGCCCTTCATGCGACCAGCATATCCAACAAAGAGCTGGTCATCTTGGCGAAAGTCCTTCGTTCTGTCCAAATAAAAGCTAATCGCCCTCTTTGGATCCAAACGATGAAGCCTCTCCCTCCTCCTTGGATGGGTGAGTGGGAGGATAGAAAGTAGGAAGGGTAACAGACTGACCAAGGTGGAAAGGAGTCACCACCTTAGGCAGAAAAGCAGCCCTGGTCCTAAGTACCAACCTTTCAGCATGTATGGTCAGAAAAGGAGGTTTACAGGAAAGAGCCTGAAGCTCACTCACCCTCCTAGCCGAAGTGATAGCCACCAGGAAGATCGTTTTAAAAGATAGAAGCCTCAACGGACAACTATGCATAGGTTCGAAAGTTGAACCCATTAAAAAAGAAAGAACCAGATTCAAATCCCACTGGGGCATAATAAAAGGAGTGGGAGGAAACATGTTTGTCAGCCCCTTAATAAACCTTAAGACTATAGGAGACTTAAATAAAGAAGGCTGATCAGGCAAACACAAAAATGCCGACAAAGTCGACAAATATCCCTTAACAGTGGCCACAGCACAACCCTGCCGGGCCAAATGAAGGGAAAAACAAAGAACATCAGAAAGACGGGCTTTTAAGGGATCAATAGATTTCTCTCCGCACCACTTGACAAATTTTGACCACCTATAAGAATAGACAGATTTGGTGGAGTGTCGCCTGGCCGATAGTATAACATCCACCACGTTAGGCGGGAGAGAAAAAGAATTCAGGTTGCCCCGTTCAATCTCCAGGCATGAAGGTGCAGGCTCTGGAGGTGGGGGTGAAGAACCTGGCCCTCCGACTGCGAGAGGAGGTCTACCCTGAGAGGGAAACGGAGCGGAGGGTGCGACGAGAGGTGAAGAAGGTCTGTGTACCACACCCTTCTTGGCCAATCCGGGGCGATCAAAATGACTTGGGCCCGGTCTTGGCGAATCTTCCTCAGGACCCGAGGAATCAAGGGTATGGGAGGAAACGCATAAAGGAGTTGCGAGCTCCAACTCAACTGAAACGCGTCCCCCAACGCTCCCTGCCTCGGAAACTGGAGACTGCAGAATGACGGGCAATGCGCGTTCTCTAGAGTGGCAAACAGGTCCACCCGAGGAGTCCCCCACGTCTGGAAGAGGTGTCGAACTTCCGCTGGATGAAGCCTCCACTCGTGGTCGGCGGAAAACTGCCGACTGAGACTGTCCGCACGAACGTTCAGCACCCCGGCCAGATGATTCGCCATTAAGCAAATCTGATGATCCTGTGCCCAGGACCAGAGCCGTAAGGCCTCTCTGCAGAGACGGTACGACCCTACTCCTCCCTGCTTGTTGACATACCACATCGCGGCCGTGTTGTCCGTCAGGACCTGAACTGACCGACCGCGAAGGGAAGGGAGAAATGCCTTGAGCGCTAAACGTATCGCCCGCAATTCCAGAAGGTTGATGTGAAACAACCTTTCCTCCGGAGACCAAAGACCCTTGATCTCCAGATCCCCCATATGTGCACCCCACCCTAGGGTAGAGGCATCCGTTACCACTGTGGCCACAGATGGAGGAAGATGAAAGGGCTTTCCTTGAGACAGATTGCCCTCCACACTCCACCAAGACAGACCCGCTGCAGCTTCTCTGGAGATCCTCACAGACTCCCTGAGATCTCCATTGTGTTGATACCACTGCCTGCGGAGACACCACTGGAGTGCCCTCATGTGCCAGCGGGCATTTGTGACCAGCAGGATGCAGGAAGCGAACAGACCAAGCAGGCGAAGGACCTTCAGAACTGGAACGACCGCTCCATTGTGAAACAAAGGGATCAATTCCTGAATGTCGAGAATCCTCTGTGGTGGTGGAAAAGCTCGACACACAGTGGTGTCCAGTACTGCCCCTATAAACAGGTTGCGCTGAGAGGGCACCAGGTGAGACTTGGGTACATTTATTGAAAAACCCAATTTGTACAACAGCTGGGCTGTAACCTGCAAATGGTGACTCACCATCTCCGGAGACTCTGCCTTCAACAGCCAGTCGTCCAGGTAGGGGAAAACTGGAATCCCCGACCTCCTGAGATGAGCTGCCACCACCGCCATCACCTTGGTGAAGACTCGAGGTGCGGTAGTAAGACCAAACGGAAGGACCGCAAACTGGTAGTGTTGCGACCCAACCGTAAAACGGAGATACTTCCTGTGCGACTTCAGGATGGGAATGTGGAAATACGCATCCTGTAAGTCGATGGACACCATCCAGTCCTCTTGTTGCAGCGCCTGAAGAACCTGCGCTAGAGTTAGCATCTTGAACCTCTCCTGCCTGAGAAACAGATTCAAGATTCTGAGGTCCAGGATGGGACGTAACCTGCCATCCTTTTTGGGAATCAGGAAATACCGGGAGTAGCATCCCCGACCCCTCTCCTGCTCCGGAACCACCTCTATTGCACCCTTTTGTAACAGAGCAAGAACCTCCTTCTGAAGGAGAAGTAAATGATCTTCCGTGCAAAACCCCTGACAAGGAGGGTAAGGTGGGGGAAATTCCTTGAAGGGAAGAGCGTACCCATTTTCTACAAGATCTAGAACCCAAAGGTCCGAAGTTATTAATTTCCAATCTTGTAGAAAATGGGTAAGACGGCCTCCCACAGGACCTACATGATCCAGGATGGCAGATCTAGGGCTGCCTTGCTGCATTACCAGGAGGGGTCGGGGAGGTAGAGGAGGAAGAGGAAGAGGGAGAGGGATGTCGTCCAGATCCACGAAAGCGACCTCTGCTTTTACCTCTGTAGGCCCTATACAGAGGGTTTTCCTGCTGCTGTTGCTGCTGAGGCTGACGGGAACGAAAGGAAGATTTCCCAAACCCACGGTACCTCTTGAATCCAGAGCCTCTTGACTGTGCTTGAAGGCCCAAGGACTTTGCTGTGGCCTTGCTGTCCTTAAATCTCTGCAACGCAGAGTCCGCTTTTCTCCAAAAAGCTTAGAGCCATCAAAAGGGAGATCCAGCAGCGCAGCTTGAACATCCGGTGAAAACCCTGAAGACCTCAACCATGCGTGCCTTCTAGTGGCAACAGAGGAGCCCATTACCCTTGCCACCGAATCTGCCGTGTCCAGACCCGACTGGATTACCTGGCGAGCAGCCGCCTGAGAGTCCGCCAAAACCTCACTTAAATTGTCCCTGTCCGTGTCAGACAACTTCGGGAGAATCTTCTTGGCAGAGTCCATAAGGGCATGAATGTATCTGCCCAACAAACAGGTGGCGTTGGTGGACTTTAAAGCCATGCTGGCTGAAGAAAAGACTTTCTTCGCAGACTGCTCAAGCTTTTTAGAATCTCGGTCCGACGGGGCCTGAGGAAAAGAACCCACAGACTGCTTTGAGCACGATGCCTGGACCACCAAACTCTGAGGCGATGGATGAGAGGAAAGAAACTCAGGGTCCCCAGGTGCTGGTCTATATCGCCTAGAGACTGATCTAGAGACTGCAGGAGCTGAAAGAGGGTTACTCCAAACCTCCAGAATTGGTTCCATCAGGGCATCATTGAAGGGCAAGAAAGGCTCCACTACCAAGGTAGGAGAATGAAGAACCTCCGTCAGAAGATTCGGCTTGTACTCCGCTGAGGGAAGCTGCAGGCCTAACAGTTCAGCCGCCTTCCTGATGACTACATGGTAAGGAGCCAACTCCCTTGAAGGAGAAACTTTCTGCGAGTCAAAAACTGGCTCAGGTGAGAAATCCAATCCACTTGCTTCACACAAGTCTTCAAACAAGTCCTCAGACTCATTAATCTCACCCTCTTCCATCTCACCAGCTTGATATTGCTCCTCTTCAATAAGCCGTTGCGCCTCCCTTCTGGAACGCATCCTTGGCTACGGCGTCGACGGCGCCATCAGCGACGTCGATGGCTCCGGCAGCGCCGTCGAAGACGGATCCGCGACAGCAACCCGCGCCGCACGGACCCGAGAAGAAGGGACGCCAGATGGAGCCGGAGACTGATCATACGGCGTCGACATCTTCGGCGCCGGAAAGTGCCAAGACGGCGTCACAGGCATATAAGGCATAAAGGGTGCCGGGGGTAATGTTGCGGCACACCCAAATTAAATGCCAGTGGGCCCATGGGACCAGAAGGTGCTCCAGAGGGGCAAGTGGCTATGGCAAAGACCCCATACATCGCGTTCAAAAACTGCGATGGATCCGAGCCTGGCGCCGGGAAAGAAGGAAACTGCGCCGGTTCGACTTCCGAGAGCGGAACCTCCTGAGCCGGGGTCACAGGAACCACAGGCGACGCCACAGGAACAGCAGGAGCCGCATCATCCATCGGAGCCGGAGAACCCACCGACGCCGGAGACTGCGCCGGTGAACCCACATAATGAGACCGGGCCGGAGACCTTTGTGGAGAGACAGAAGGAGAAGGAGAGACAAAGTCCTTGGCACGACGTCGAGGAGCCGGAGAAGGCGACTCGAGGTTCGAGGCTTCGACGACCGACGTCGAGATCCATGCCTCTTCTTCTTCTTATGCCTTCTCTTCGACCCATGCGAAGTCGACGACTCCGACTTCGATCTTTTCCGACCCCTTTTCTCCTTTCTCACCTTCAACAAGTAGAGCTTAGCCTCCCTTTCCCTCAAAGCCTTCGGGTTCATCTTTCTACACGACGAACAGCCTTCGACATCGTGGTCGCTCGAAAGGCACCAAAGGCAGTCCTCATGCGGGTCCGTGATCGACATATGACCTCCGCATTCCTTGCAGGGCTTGAAACCCGACTTCCTTTGAACAGACATCTCGAAAAGGATACAAACAAATCCAAGAAACAAAGTAACAAGACAGGAGAGTCCCAGAAAATCCGTTAGCGTCGACAGCGCGGAAAAAAGGGAACTGACGTCATCACGCAGACGTGGTCTTCTTATGGCTCCAGTGACGTCATGCGGAGCCCCGCGCGGAGCCATGGCTTCGTGACGACCTCGTCGGCGCGAAGGAGCTACGAAAAAATTCCGTGGAATGCTAGCGCAGGGGGATATTCAAAAGGTGAGGAATCCACAGGCAGATGTATCCATCAGAAGTAAACATTACTGCGCATTATATTAAAGGAAGGTAAAGGAAGGCTGCAATACGGCGCATTGTTATTTTCCCGATATGATTTCCACAGCCTACTGAACATTGCTGCAATACGGCGCATTGTTTTCCCGACGGGATTTCCAGAGCCTACGCAACCTTGCCACAATACCACGCACCGTTGTTCTGCGGACGTGATTTCCACGGCCTACGCAACATTCAAACTCCATGCCTCTGCACCGTACAGACTGCTTAAACAAAGACCACAGTGTTCCTACTATACCCTCTTATACAATTATTCTCTTATTTTTCCCCCTACGCCTTTCAACTCAGTCACAAAATGGCTGCCAACACTTCCTAGTTTCAACTGTTCGCAGCCAATGAGCCGCACGCTCGTGCTCGCAACGCCTCAGCCAATCAGATGTCAGAATTCTCAAATATCGATATCTGTAAATTTTGATATTTCTCTAAAACTACTGAACGGACTTACCCCATTTAAACAAAAGCGTGATTTCTGGACCAAGACCTTTCTCTCTGCCAAATTTGACGTAATTCCGTTCAGCAGTTTGACCTGTAGCCTTGTCTAAAGTTTCCTATGGAAATTGCATTGAGAAAACACGTTTTGGGACCCCCTTTTTCTCAGCCCCCTTGACGAATCACCCCCAAACTTTCAACATAGGAGCTGATCTGAAAAGAGAAGTTTTTGGGAAAATTTCGTAAACATTCGTCAAACGACGCCAAAGTTATAAGCAAATCAAAAAACGCTTTTCCTATAGAAACGAGGTCCTAACTAGAACTATCTACTGGCGACCGCCAGTAGATTATATATATAGTTATATATATATATATATATATATATATATATATATATACACATGCTCCAAAAGAATCACGGGCATTCGCGGGGGGTAATCCTACTTAGGATTTATTAGGCACAAAAAACAAACAACAAACGTGTTTCAGCTGGACGCCTTCCTCAGTGTTGGCGGCCGCCGCGTTTAAACATCATTTAAATATACCGTCATACATGTTAATTGAATGGTAATTGAAAGACAGGCAGAGCATCACATCAAATCAAAGGTCAGGCATGGAAACTTTATGACCCGCCATGCTTGAGTGGTGTAATATTTTTAATTTAATGAAATGTAAAGCACAAGTTACTAACTTGTGTAACGATATATCTGTAAGAGACAGTAGTTAGTGACAGATTCCTTACCTTAGAATATCCCCAGGCGTCAGGCTGGATCCGGAAAGTTTTTGCGTAGCAGTACCCTTGCGCGTCGGTAGGCGGCGTCGTGCGGCTCCGCGTCCGTCGTCGGCGTTGTGATCGCCGGGATGACGTCGCGGGCAGTACTTAGACGCCGCCCCTGCGCGCTGACGTCAGTTCTGTACACGACTTTCCGCGCCAGGAACGCAGAGCCATGCAAGAAGCTGACATAGGTGTCTGAAAAATACTAGGGCCCTGAAAGGGATGTCCTTAACCCTAGAAATCAGTTCGCAGAACGGGGAGGATGGGTGGGCGGTAAGGAATCTGTCACTAACTACTGTCTCTTACAGATATATCGTTACACAAGTTAGTAACTTGTGCATCTGAAAGAGACACGTTAGTGACAGATTCCTTACCTTAGAATAGATACCCCAGCAATACCAACCCCGGTGGTGGGTCTGCGAACAAAGATCAGACAAGGAAGTCCCGGAGGACAGAACGGCCAAAGAAGCCGTCCCTCCGGACCGGACTGTCAAGGCAGTAATGCTTGGTAAACGTGTGCAGCGAGGCCCACGTAGCTGCCTGACAGATATCCTGCAGCGGAACACCGCGGCCTAAGGCCGTGGTAGCAGCCGTTGCCCTGGTGGAATGGGCACGCAGCCCAACAGGAGGCTCCTTCTTAGCCAAAGAATAGCAGGCTTTGATACACAAGGTTACCCAGCGGGAGATGGTTCTCTTGTGCACCGCCCGACCTTTTGGCGCCCACGTAGCCAACAAAGAGCTGGTCATCCACCCGGAAGTGTTGTGTGCGGTTGATATAAAAAGAAAGCGCACGTTTTGGGTCCAGACGGTGGAGCCTCTCTTCCTCTCTGGAAGGATGCGGAGGCGGAAAGAAGGTGGGCAAAGTGATGGTCTGCCCAATGTGGAAAGCAGTAACCACCTTTGGCAAGAAGGACGGACGCGTCCTAAGAACCACCTTGTCTGGATGGACAGACAGAAAGGGAGGTTTGCATGATAGAGCCTGGAGCTCACTCACCCGCCGAGCGGAGGTGATGGCCACCAGAAAGGCTGTCTTCAGAGTCAGAAGACGAAGAGGACAGTTATGTAGAGGCTCAAAGGGAGTGCACATAAGAAAGGTAAGAACCAAGTTCAAGTCCCACTGAGGCATCACAAACGGAACAGGAGGAAAGAGGTGTGTAATGCCTTTTAGAAACCTGTTAACAACTTGAAAAGGGAGGGCTGATCAGGAAGCCTGAGGAAGGCCGAGATGGCACAAAGATAACCCTTGATGGTACCCAGGGCAGAACCCTGTTGGGCCAGGGAAAGAAGGAACAGAAGAACCTCAGAAAGAGGGGCAGAAAGGGGATTCACAGCCTTTGCTGTGCACCATGCCACAAACTTGTTCCATCTGCAGGCGTATACCACCTTAGTGGAGGGACGCCTGGCTGCCAGAATCACATCACAAACTTCGGGAGGCAAGTCGAAAGGAATCAACTGCCGCCGCTCAATCGCCACGCAAGCAGGTGGAGGCTGGACAGGTTCGGGTGGAGGACCGTCCCCTGCTGCTGCGACAGAAAATCCTCCCGAAGAGGCAGACGGATCGGGGGATCTACGCTCATACTGAGTAGCTCGGGATACCAAACTCTTCGAGCCCAGTCCGGAGCCACAAGAATGACTTGGGCCCGGTCGTGCCGAATCTTCTTCAACACTCTGGGTAGAAGTGGTATAGGCGGAAAGGCGTACAACAGACCGCAACTCCACTCGCGACGAAAGCGTCGCCGAGCAAGTGCCGCCTTGGAAATTCCAACGCGCAGAACTGATGACATTGCGCGTTCTCTTCGGTGGCGAATAGATCTAACCAAGGCTCTCCCCACTGTAGAAAGAGTCCTTGCGCCACTTCCGAGTGAAGACGCCATTCGTGATCCATCATGCACCTGCGGCTGAGTTCGTCCGCCCTGGCGTTCAGGGAACCTGCCAGGTGTTGAACCATCAGGAACATGCCCTGATGTTCCAGCCATGTCCAGAGGCGCAGAGCCTCCTGACAAAGGGTCCACGACCCCACCCCGCCTTCTTTGTTGCAATACCACATGGCGGTGGTGTTGTCTGTGAACACCTGCACTACCTTCCCTTTGACAGAGGGAAGGAATGCCTTGAGTGCAAGTCGGATCGCCCGGAGCTCCAGAAGGTTGATATGGAGCCGGGACTCCGCCGGAGACCAGAGGCCTCTGATCTCCGCCTCTCCCATGTGACCGCCCCATCCCAGAAGGGACGCGTCCGTCACAACTGTGTGCTCTGGCTGGGGAAGGGAGAGGGATCTGCCCATGACCCATTGCCGGTTCGAGAGCCACCACTGCAACTGTTTTGCAGTCCCCTCCGAGATCTGGACGTGATCGGACAGGTTGCCCTGGTGCTGCGCCCACTGGAACTTCAGGTCCCACTGCAGAGCCCGCATATGCCATCTGGCATGAGTGACCAGCAGGATGCAGGAGGCCATGAGGCCCAGCAGCCTCAGGGTCATCCGTACCGAAACCCAGGATAAAGGCTGAAAGATCGGAATCAAAGCCTGAATATCCCGGACTCGCCGTTCGGGAGGATAGGCCCGAAACTGCGTCGTGTCCAGAACTGCTCCGATGAAAAGGAGCTGTGGAGAAGGAATCAGATGCGACTTCGGCACATTGATGGAGAACCCCAGCGAGTGCAGGAGTTCGGCCGTAGTCTTTACTGGTAGCCAGTGTAGGCTCCTCAGATGGGGGGAAATATTGTGTCATATCGGGATATTTCTAATGAGCCTAGCGGCTGCATTTTGTATAGTCTGCAACTTCCTGATCAGGTAGTCTGGCTGACCCGAGTACAAACTATTTCGTAGTCTAGACCACTGGCATCCCCAAGTTCCTCAGCCCAGTCCGGATCATACTCACACTGTTGTGTGAGAGGGTCCTCAGACCCCTCCCAGCTCTCCTGGTTCTCCTCTGGTTCAAAATATGGAGGAGGAGGGACATTTGGGACCCAAGGTCTCATCGGCGCCGGAGCCGGCGTCGAGCGACGTCGGTCCGGCTCCATGTCCGGAGCCGGAGAGAACCGGGGAACGACGCCGTCCGGAGCCCCGGACGGCGTCAGGAACGGCACCGGGGACATCGGCGTCGGCGGAGGCGTGGTTAGGTCAACCGGCGTCGATGGGGGTTGCGGTACCACCGGAGCCGGGATCGAGGCCGGGGCCGGAGCCGAGGCCGGGATGAAGGCTGGTGGGACAGGCGGCGCCGGGACCGGAGTCGACGGTGGCGCCGGGGCAACCCCATCAGGGCCCGAAGGCGCACCGGAGGGGCCTGAAGGCCCGAAGAGGCGGGCCATGGCCGACAGGAATTCCTGTATTTCGGCCGGAGTCGCCCCCGAACCCGGAAAGGACGGGTAATGCGGGGGCGGCTCTACAGGCATGTCCAGGGCCGCGGGGGCGGTGCCGACTGGGGCCTCAGCCGAGTCGCGAGACCGGCGAGGCGAAGTCTTAGAGCGATGATGCTTCTTAGACTTTTTGTGCTTCGACTTACCCGAGGAGCGCGAAGACTTGGACTCCGACGACCGGCGGGGACTCCGCGACCGGACCCTCGACCTCTCCCGGGACCGGGGCTTGGTGCGGCGCGGAGCCGACTGCCGGACCTCGAGTAGCTTTCGAGACCGCTCTCGCAAAGCCTTCGGATGAAGTTTCCGGCAGTCAGGACACGACTTCGTGTCGTGGTCTCGGCCGAGACAGAAGAGACACTCGAGATGCGGGTCCGTGATCGACATCATGCGACCACAGGCTCCGCATGGCTTGAAGCCGGGCATCCCTACGACACCTAGGAGTCGTGAAGACTCGATGAAGAAACAGTCAAAAAATTCACAAAAAAGGTTAGTCAAAAATTGACTAGGGTACTGCTCTTCCCGGATCTGCGCTTACTGGCGCGGAAAAAGAAGAACTGACGTCAGCGCGCAGGGGCGGCGTCTAAGTACTGCCCGCGACGTCATCCCGGCGATCACAATGCCGACGACGGACGCGGAGCCGCACGACGCCGCCTACCGACGCGCAAGGGTACTGCTACGCAAAAACTTTCCGGATCCAGCCTGACGCCTGGGGATATTCTAAGGTAAGGAATCTGTCACTAACGTGTCTCTTTCAGATATGAAGAAATTCCTAGCTAACGTAAAGGAAAGTTTCAATTCTATTAAGGACACAGTGGGGAGGATTAGCCCGCCCGATGGCAAATCATGGCCCACCCGAAGTCTTTGGATCTGGATGTAAGTGATGTTCTTTTGAATTTACAACGGTAACATTATTACCGTATGTTTATGCTTGCATGTTAAATCTCAATGGTCCAAAATGTTATTGGTTGTACTGTTGGTTTGATTTTGCCGGAAAAGTCCACATGGGTTGAAAATTTCTCTCTGGATTATTGCAGAAACAGAGTCTTCTAAATAGGAGTAGAATCTTTCAATCTTCCACGGTCAGCATCTGTGGCAGGAAAAAAGAGGGCAAAAGAAGATGACAAGTCTAGCTGTGAGGTAATGAGTGCATGGACCACTGTTTTTCTACATTCCATGGGCAACAGGTGGAGAAATCTTCGTATGAACTTCATTTTCCAGAAGCATGAGGACGAGACCTGGTTTACCTGAGTCTTGCATGAGGGCAGAGTCAAAGTTAAAACCCAAATTTCTAGCAGAGGACACCGGCTGAGGGGGAGGGTTGAGCTCAGATGGCCACCATAGGTCCGATGGTGGTGGGGATGGCTGGTTAAAAAATAGAACCTCGGTTTTATCCGTGTTAAGCCTTAGACAGTTGTCAGTCATCCAGGCTGAAATGTTAATCAGGCATTGTTTAAAATTAGTGAAAGCTGCCTCGGAGTGTTCCCTGAAGGAGAACACCAGCTGAGTGTCATCAGCGTATGAGATGACACTTACAACATTCTGTTCAATCAGTGAGGCTAGAGGGGCGAGATAAATGTTAAATAGGGCCGGGCTCAAGGCCGAGCCCTGGGGAACTCCACAGACTATAGGACGTGGAGACGAGATATAAGGGTGCAGCAAAATTTTCTGGGATCGATCTTCTAAAAAGGAACTAAACCAAGACAGAGTGGTCCCTGAAACTCCCAGTTGTCTTAGTCTATCTAGAAGGATCTTATGTGACACAGTGTCAAATGCTGCAGACAAATCTAACAGCACAAGCATTGCACAGTGCCCAATGTCCATTGTCATTGTGTCGGCCAATGCTTTTGCCACATTGGAAAACTAATTTCGGCACCCAACAAGCACTGGCAAAATGAGACCATTTGGCTTTACTAATTCTTGTTTCATGGGCTGCAACACGTGCGTTACCAGAGAGCACCATCTGTCTGTTTTAAGGGCAGCTTGGCCCCAAAACTTCTGCTCCTAAAGAACCGTAGGTAACGCCGGTGGGCAGGCAAGACAGGGATGTAACAATAAGCATCCTGCAAGTCCAACGCTACCATCTAGTCTCCAGGGTCGAGGGCAGACAAGACCTGAGCGAGCGTCAACATTTTGAACTTCTCCTTCCGGAGGAAGCGGTTGACGTTCCTGAGATCCAAGATAGGACACAGGCCTTTGTCCTTCTTGGGCACCAGAAAGTAGTGGGAATAGCAACCACGACCTACTTCTGGGGCAGGAACGCGCTCGATGGCACCCTTGGCCAAGAGTGCTGAAACTTCCTGTTGGAGAAGGGCCAGGTGATCCTCAGACATGCGATGGTACTGAGGTGGCATGGAGGGAGGGGTAGTCTCAAAGGGGAGGGAGTAGCCCCTTCGGACCATTTGCAAAACCCACCTGTCCGACGTGATGGTGCGCCAGTGGGGGAGGTGATGGCGGATCCTGCCGCCCACTGGCGTTTGGTGGCCCTGAAAGGTCGGACTAGGAGGGTTTGGAGGCTGCTGCAGAGGGGGCGGTGGTGGACTGGCCCACTCGCTGGTCCCCAGAACCACAGCGGTGGTTCCCACGTCCCCGGCCGCGCTGGAGCTGAACAGCATGCGCCGGCCTGTGGCTCTGGGCGGGACGTAGCGGGGCACCCCTTCCGTAGCCACGAAAGGGGCGAAAGGCAGACTGCGCAGGGCGGGTGGTGGAGAGGCCCAAGGACCTGGCCGTAGCCCGAGAGTCCTTAAAGTGCTCTAGCGCGTTGTCTGCCTTGTCGCCGAAAAGGCGACGGCCATCAAAAGGCATGTCCATAAGGGTGGATTGGACATCCCCGGAAAAACCAGTCGAACGCAACCAGGCGTAGAGTCGAAGGGCTACTGACGTGGAAATCGTCCTGCCAAGTGCGTCGGCAGTATCCAGTCCACAGCGGATGGTAAACTTCGCTGCGTCACTCCCCTCGGCAACCGCACGGGAGAGTACGGCCCGGACCTCCTCCGGGCACTGAGGCAGCACCTGCGCCACCGTATCCCACACAGAGTGGGTGTAACGGCCCAACAGACATGCAGTGTTTACCGACCGTAGTCCCAAGCCGGCGGAAGAAAACATTTTCTTCCCAAGATGGTCCAGCTTTTTGGATTCCCTATCCGGTGGTGCGGTAGGGAAGGCGCCTTTTGAAGTGGAAGCTTGGACCACCAAGCTCTCAGGGGTGGGGTGTTGGGAGAGGAAAGTGGGGTCGCCCGGGGCCAGGCGGTGGGGTCGGGCAATCATCCTGTCCACAGGAGCCCCTGTGTTGGGCCTGGACCACATGCCCAAAAGGATGTCCGTGAGAGCTTCATTAAACGGCAGCAGGGGCTCTGAAGAGCTCGCTGCCGGTTGAAGGACCTCTGTCAGGAGATTAGTCCTGACTGCCACCGTAGGTAGCTCGAGGTGGAGAGCCTCGGCCGCCCTACGCAACACCGCTGTGTATGACGCTCCCTCCTCCGTAGCCACGGTAGGAGGAGACGACATGCCAAGGTCTGGTGAGGTATCCAGACCACTGGCTTCCCCCAGTTCCTCTCGCCAGTCCTGTTCGTACACCAACTGGTCGGTCAAAGGGTCCGCAGACCCCTCCCAGTCCTCCTCACCCTCTTCTGGCTGCCAATCTGGTCTCAAAGAGCCAGGGTAGAACAGGTGCACAAAAGTACCCGCCGGCGTCGGTTCCGGCGTCGGTCGACGTCGGTCCGACTCCGTGTCTACCTCGAGGTGGAGGCCGGGGTCGACGTCGGCTGGGGACACAGCCAACGCCGGTGGCGGACATGGTGCCGGTGGAATCGGCGCCGGGGGAGGCGTAACGAGGTTGACCGGCGCCGATCCGGATCCAGGCCTGGATCCAGGGAGACCCTATGGCGCTGAGGCCGAAGCCGCCGACGCCGAAGGCCCAGGGCCCCCAGCCTAGTCCGCGGGGCCCGAAGGCGCGCCAGCGGAGTCGTGCTGCCCAAAGATGGCGTGCATCGCTTCGTAGAACTGACGAAGCTGGGCAGGGGTCGTTCCTGGTCCCGGGAAGGGGGGAAAACCCGGAGTCAACCTACGGGCTCCGCACGCGGAGCCGCGGGAGGGGCACCACCCGCATCCCTTGTCTCGTCAGCTGACGGACGGGGAGAAGTCAAAGAGCGACGATGCTTCTTCGACTTCTTTTTGTGCTTCGACTTACCTGACCCCGAGTGCGAAGACCTCGACGAAGAATGGTGTTGGCTCCGCGATCGGTCCCTCGACCTCCTCCGCGACCGGGACCTCGAGCGACGCGGAGCCGATTGCCGGGCCTCGAGGAGCTTTCGGGGCCATGGTCCGGCAGTCGGAGCACGACTTGGGGTCGTGGTCGCGCTCCAGGCAGTAGAGGCACACGCGGTGCGGATCTGTCACCGACATCAGTCGTCTACAGGAACCGCAAGCATTGAAGCCGGGCATCCCTCGTGCACCAGGAGTCGATGGACTCAAAAACGATGTCGACAAAAGTCGAGAAAAAGTCAGTCAAAAAGTCACTGGAGGTACCGCTCTCTCCGGATCTGCGTTTGCTGGCGCGGAAAAAGAAAGAACTGACAGCGCGCGAGGGCGGCGTCTATGTAGCTACCGCGATGTCATCCCGGCGACCATGACGCCGACGACGAACGCAAAGTCAACCGACGCCACCTTCCGACGCGCAGGGGTACTGCTGACTAAAAACTTTCCAGATCCAGTCTGACGCCTGGGGGTAATTCTAAGGTAAGGAATCTATAACTAACTGTTTCTTTCAGATCTCCCTGTATGCTGGCCGTGTAATAAAAAGCACATATGGGGCGTTAACATTTTGCCACAGCATCAATGCTTTAATTTGGCGGGTGCTGTCAAGTACTCAGTACCTACAATTCTTTGATATGAAAGGTAGGCAGCACTTCTCAGCAAGGTTGCACTATTTTTAATGGGCACTTTCCAGAAGCAAACACGTTTGCAGGGATAGTTAGTACCTGCACTTTCTATTTCAAACAGTGCCTAGCAACTCGTCAATGAAGCCCTTTTCCTCTGCATTTTTTTATAAAACGCCTTACCAAAAGCACTGGTGTCTTCCTTGCTCAGTCTTCAGGCATAACGGACAATCTCAACTGACTCAAACAGAACACTTCACATCGTACATTCTAGAGTAGAAGCATGGAAACCGAAAGACCCAGGAGTCAGAACACAGCTCAGTACTAAACCGTGACAGATGTTTATTTCAAGTGTTATGAACTACAGCCTTTCAATTTAGGTTCATTATTTTGGGGTGGTATTTTTTATGTTTTTCCTTTGTTAGCAGTTTAAAATCACCTTTTTCATTTGAAGTATTTTGTTGTTTCTCCGTTCATCGAAGCAGGGTTGTTGCTCTTTATTTCAGGTCTAGCATGAAAAATTGAGCATTTGTGCACTTTTTTGGAGGTGTGGTTGACTCCTCCTTTGCTTTCAGGAAGCCGACCCTGTGGATTTCCTTAAAACTGTTGTGACACACCAGTGAAAAAAGGGAGCTATTGTTGTGACGACGGATAAGGGACTAACTGGATTTTGGAAAATGATAATTCATCTGTATGAGACCCAACCGAATAATCTGTTGTTCACCAATGTGATGGACCACACTACAGATACAGACTGCATTTCCGTCCTTAAGTCAAAGGCGTTATATTACAACACTCATTGGAACTTAGACGCAAAGCCTGAAAGGCTTAGTCGGTCCTACTAGAATTCTAATCTGTAACTCCTAGACTGCACACCCGTCTCATCAACAGGTGCGCAATTCCCTTACATATTTTAACATACTTACATATATATATATATATATATATATATATATCTTGTCAGGGTTGTGCGGTCACCCGCCGTTCACATGAATTAGGTACTTCCCAAATGATGCAGCAGAAAAGAGTGTTTGTGAGAAATTAAAGGCCACTGCTTGTTGTTTCTGAGTAGTATTGATAGTTTTGTTTGACTCTTGCAGGAACTAAATATGTTCAGGCTCTGCCTATCTCTGCTGCTTGAGTTCTAGTGCAACTGTAGAGAAATATTTTGCGGTTCTGTGGCTATATGTTCTAGGACGAGTGCAGACGTACACCTGAAGTGGCTCAACAACAAGATTCAGAACAATGACAAAATGAAATTGTGAATACGGCGTGGTACCGAATCCTTCAATAAACAAACGTTTAAACACACCTACACAAAAAAAGCATGTGGTAACTACTCTTTTTGCAATCAACCCCTGAGAGCCATTACCAACCTGGCGCAAAATATCTGTAGTTTTCTACACCTTTTTAAGGCCCTGGCAGCCACAAGCATGACGTTGCTGACAAATTAAAATCACGCATTTTTAGCACCGCAAAATAGTTTCGATTTCACTTTCAAACTGGCTGTCTCATTGAAAAGGCGTTGTCTATAGTTCAGAGTGCAGAGCTGTATTTCACTGGAGGGGCAGCAGCTACTTTATCTACCTGACAAGTATAACAGATAGGCTGAGCATCATTTATAGCAAGCCCTAGCCTTTTCAGGTACAGTTTGTCATCTGCTGTCCACGGCTGAGCAGGCACTGCTCTCATCTCCACATTTTCTATTTCTATGTTAACAGGGACGAAAAATGGCACAGAACCGAGCACACGCACATAAAGCCCTTACAGTTCCAAGGGGTGCTAGCAATGGTGAATATACACACTCTAAGGGAGGTTATACGTGGTCTTAAGTTTAGCGAAGCGATGAATTCAAATGTATTTTAATTCCTCGAAAGGAAAGCATACGCTGGGGAATTAGAAACAAAAGGGAGGCTTAAGAACATGGTCCACAGAGAGTAACAAGGCCCAGTCAGTTAGGGAAGAGAGAACGACTGTCTGAAAGGAACCCCCGAGGAGGCCGGGCCAAGAAAGCGAATATTTATGGGAGGGTATATTTTTTTCAGCACAAAGTAGGTTAACTCAACTTGAAATATCACCGGAAGTTGGGTTGCTAGGGCCAGCTGCTTCGATTCTAAATGAGACAGCCCCGGAGACATTCCATACACCGGTGCAAGATAACAGGCGGCTTCTGCATGCACTAGCAAATCAAGATCAACTCTTTTCCGATATTTACAAATCAAACCTCATTGTAAAATTCTTGATAAATGTCTTGCACTAAAGCCCCTAATTGTGGGGGTCCATGTTTGAAGAACTTGAGTAATGTTCAATAATAAATAATTGGATTCGATGTTAAGCAGTCGAGGGACTCAAAGTCATTAGGCTCAGGCGATATGGTACAATACAAGATGCCAGTCTGCAAAAAGAGTCCGAGAATAGAAACAAGATCAAAAAAGGCAATTATCAGGAAACAAGCTAAAGCTGCACCCTCAATGAAATCCACCAGTGGTCAACTGACCGGAATAAAACACTTCAGGTGGCATCATTCTATACACATCCCTCCCTTGTGTTCATCCCAGGATTAGATTTCTAAACACAAACATTCATCAAATCGTTTTTACCTGCTAATGTTCTGGTTAAACCCTCTGGTAGATGTTGCGGTGAATAGAGTCAAAGAAGGAAAGGACAAAAAAGCGTTAATGCCCTGACAAGCATGGCAACTGGGACACCGGGTACACAGAAAAGCATTCCAGTTTCATACACCCTACCAAAACTTTGAATTTTCATCTAAAAAGAACATGTGGTCACATATTAAAAACTGGCAGATTATTCTAAATTTTAAAAATATTAAGAACCAAAATACAAAAGAGAAAAGAGATCAACATTGCTACACTGAGCAAATGGGAAGGAAGAGTTTCTGAATGCCAAGGGAATACTAGTTATTTCTGGTGAGGACGTCGCCCAAGCATTTGAAATTTATTATGAGAGGGTATCTGCGGCTCACAAGGTTCTGGCCAATCTCATTCGGGATCTGCCCAAGATCGCCGGAAAATGAGGCTCTCCGAAAGCGAGAGAAACGTATTGGAGAATGAATTCAAGCAGAGGAATGGTCTCTATGCCCAAACAGCTCAAATGAGGGAAGACCCCAGAACCAAACAGCTAGCTGGAGGAGCAGTTAAACAAGACACTCCCTTGATCTCTATGAGAAAGTGTTTTTGGTCATTCCAAAGGTCGGTCTTCCCGCAGGGCAATCATATAGGCCTATCTCACTCTGAAATGCATAGGTGCAGGACTACCATCTGCTCAGAGTTGTGAGCACCTTCATGCATCCAAACCAGAGTGGCTTTATGCCCGGCCACTCCATGCATCCTGGTAAATCCAGAGAAACCCTCAAAAAGAATTATTTATTTGCAGCCCTCTGCAAGATGAACATTGGACTGGGGTTCTTGACGTATATACAACCTCTATTAAACCCTTGGCGTGGGTTATGCTGAATGGGGTGACATCTCCACAAAGTGGGATTGGGAAGGCCACTCAGCAGGAGTGACCTCTGCCACCCAAATTATTTGCAGTGACAACCTGAACCGCTCACAGACAGGATTGTAACAGAAGCGCTGGTGCAGGACTTTTGTGAGGCTTCCCAGATGGCCTGGCCACCATGCAATCCAAATTCTGGATCTCTTTTAGCAATTAACCGGCCTGCAAGTTAAATGGAACAAATTTGTGCTGCACCCAATTCAGAGAGGAGCAAGATGTCACCACGCCGATTAAGCCTATGGTGGGGACCAGTGGCTTTCAGCACCATGGAGTATATGTTGCTAAGGAAGAGGCAGCAAACTGGGTAAGCTAACCCCTCGGATTGAGTCTACTAAGACAGACAAGAACAACTGGGGTGCTCTCGCTGTTTGTAATATGGACATGGTTCACCTCTTTAAGATGCTGACATACCTTCACTAGTTTCTCTCGGTCGTAGGATGCTGCTGGTCTCAATGGACAAATGCTGTAAATTAATGTATGGAGGCATTAGGGTTGAAGCTATTATATGACTGGGTATCCAATTTAACTGCTGTAAATGACTGGCAACTTACTTCAGACTCTGATCCAGTGAGAACTGAGCTATGGATACGTGGAGGTATGCACCTACTCAATATCATCGATGAGGAACGGGTCAAGGAGGGTCTTCGAAAGGTCACGAGGGCGGTATTGATGGCATGATATGATGTGCTGAGGGCTAATGGATGATATGGCCATCTGATGGGAAAAGCTCCACAACTGGTGGGAATGCAGCTATTTCAGGTGCCCAGTTTGGAAGGCCTTACATGGTAAGACAATAATAGTTTCTCCAAATCTTGAAGCACATGGCCCAAATAATTTTTAGCTATACAGGAGCCAATTCTTTTTAGATACTTACAATTATGATACACCCCATTGTCTCGGGGAAACAGAATCACTTCCAGACTTTAACCTACTTGAGGTCAAGCTCACAACAGAAAAACTTCATAGCAAAAAGATTGCTCTTGTTATCAACACCTGATACACTGACAGTGGAGAAACACACTGCAAGGGTGGCCCCTATATAAAGCTCTGCACCGTCACTTCCGGAAGCAATACAGGCGCATAGTAGAGTCTGAAGGTGACACCTGCAGGAGAAGTTCCTTAAAAAAAACTCCAGATCCAGTGTGGTGTCTGGGGATATTCACAAGGTGAGAAATCTGCATTTGGACGCATCAATTATTAGAAAACTGGAATGTTGAGAGCTCTATTTAAGGCAATTAAGTGGCTGTGGGCTTATAAAGGCTAGTATAAGCCTTATGCTCCAATATTCCAATGTTTGTCTTTCTGTTTCTCCCTTTTTAATTTAGAACATTCTACCCTTACTGGGTGGAATGGTCTAAGAGTCTTATAGCCCTTCTGCCTCGCGCTATACCTGTTGTTAAAGGACCTCACCCTCGTCATAGGCCCTCTCCTGCGGGTCAGGCTTATAATGAGGGTTCAGGGCCTATAACGAGGGTTCAGGGTTAACATATAGCTCTCTGCAGTGGGCTATAAGGCTACATAAATAGCGATCTAAGCCTGTGACCAGACCATGAAGTTTAATTAAGAGCATAGTTTACACCATGGTGCGGCTTTATTTGTGCATCTGGACATTACACATTATTGCCTGAGAAGACACACACAGGAGTACTTTTAGCATTATATTCAGGGTTGTAGTATAATTCAAGCCTTCTAGCAGAATTATCCCATAGATGCTGTTGTGGAAGTTAGCCCTTACCACCAATTGGCCCTGCTTGGTCCCTTGAAAATGTGAATGCAACTCTGTATACAAAGATTTCTAATAACCCGAGGCTGCTAGGGGCCACAAGGGACATTTCACATTGCTAAAGCGAAGTAGATGTGTTGGTGGAGGGCAGGTGAATACAAAGGGTAGCTAGATACAATATTCTGAAGGCTTCTGTAAACAGAGATCAGGCAGCATGAGAAAACATGCTAAGAATTGGGGTCCAAGAATTTGCAATTTCCATAAGCGTTTGGTCCAGATTTTGGGGATCCAGTAAACTCCATCGTGTGTATCTGCTTATTGCACAAGTTACTAACTTGTGTAACGATATATCTGTAAGAGACAGTAGTTAGTGATAGATTCCTTACCTTAGAATATCCCCAGGCGTCAGGCTGGATCCGGAAAGTTTTGCGTAGCAGTACCCTTGCGCGTCGGTAGGCGGCGTCGTGCGGCTCCGCGTCCGTCGTCGGCGTCGTGATCGCCGGGATGACGTCGCGGGCAGTACTTAGGCGCCGCCCCTGCGCGCTGACGTCAGTTCTGTACACGACTTTCCGCGCCAGGAACGCAGAGCCATGCAAGAAGCTGACACAGGTGTCTGAAAAATACTAGGGCCCTGAAAGGGATGTCCTTAACCCTAGAAATCAGTTCGCAGAACGGGGAGGATGGGTGGGGCGGTAAGGAATCTATCACTAACTACTGTCTCTTACAGATATATCGTTACACAAGTTAGTAACTTGTGCATCTGAAAGAGACACGTTAGTGATAGATTCCTTACCTTAGAATAGATACCCCAGCAATACCAACCCCGGTGGTGGGTCTGCGAACAAAGATCAGACAAGGAAGTCCTGGAGGACAGAACGGCCAAAGAAGCCGTCCCTCCGGACCTGACTGTCAAGGCAGTAATGCTTAGTAAATGTGTGCAGCGAGGCCCACGTAGCCGCCTGACAGATAACCGGCAGCGGAACACCGCGGCCCAAGGCCGTGGTAGCAGCCGTTGCCCTGGTGGAATGGGCACGCAGCCCAACAGGAGGTTCCTTTTTAGCCAAAGAATAGCAGGCCTTGATGCACAAGGTAACCCAGCGGGAGATGGTCCTCTTGTGCACCGCCCGACCTTTTTGGCGCCCACGTAGCCAACAAAGAGCTGGTCATCCACCCGGAAGTGTTTTGTGCGGTCAATATAAAAAGAGAGCGCACGTTTTGGGTCCAGACGGTGGAGCCTCTCTTCCTCTCTGGAAGGATGCGGAGGCGGAAAGAAGGTGGGCAAAGTGATGGTCTGCCCAATGTGGAAAGCAGTAACCACCTTTGGCAAGAAGGACGGACGCGTCCGAAGAACAACCTTGTCTGGATGAACAGACAGAAAGGGAGGTTTGCAAGATAGAGCCTGGAGCTCACTCACCCGCCGAGCGGAGGTGATGGCCACCAGAAAGGCTGTCTTCAGAGTCAGAAGACGAAGAGGACAGTTATGTAGAGGCTCAAAGGGAGCGCACATTAAAAAGGTAAGAACCAAGTTCAAGTCCCATTGAGGCATCACAAACGGAACAGGAGGGAAGAGGTGAGTAATGCCTTTTAAGAACCTGTTAACAACAGGGGACTTGAAAAGGGAGGGCTGATCAGGGAGCCTGAGGAAGGCCGAGATAGCACAAAGATAACCCTTGATGGTACCCAGGGCAGAACCCTGTTGGGCCAAAGAGAGAAGGAACAGAAGGACCTCAGAAAGAGGGGCAGAAAGGGGATTCACAGCCTTTGCTGTGCACCATGCCACAAATTTGTTCCACCTGCAGGCGTATACCACCTTAGTGGAGGGACGCCTGGCTGCCAGAATCACATCACAAACTTCGGGAGGCAAGTCGAAAGGAATCAACTGCCGCCGCTCAATCTCCACGCAAGCAGGTGTAGACTGGACAGGTTCGGGTGGAGGACCGTCCCCTGCTGCTGCGACAGAAGATCCTCCCGAAGAGGCAGACGGATCGGGGGATCTATGCTCATATTGAGTAGCTCGGGATACCAAACTCTTCGAGCCCAGTCCGGAGCCACAAGAATGACTTGGGCCCGGTGGTGCCGAATCTTCTTCAACACTCTGGGTAGAAGTGGTATAGGCGGAAAGGCGTACAATAGACCGCAACTCCACTCGTGACGAAAAGCGTCGCCGAGCGAGTGCCGCCTTGGAAATTCCAACGCGCAGAACTGATGACATTGCGCGTTCTCTTCGGTGGCGAATAGATCTAACCAAGGCTCTCCCCACTGTAGAAAGAGTCCTTGCGCCACTTCCGAGTGAAGACGCCATTCGTGATCCATCATGCACCTGCGGCTGAGTTCGTCCGCCCTGGCGTTCAGGGAACCTGCCAGGTGTTGAACCACCAGGAACATGCCCTGATGTTCCAGCCATGTCCAGAGGCGCAGAGCCTCCTGACAAAGGGTCCACGACCCCACCCCGCCTTGTTTGTTGCAGTACCACATGGCGGTGGTGTTGTCTGTGAACACCTGCACTACCTTCCCTTTGACAGAGGGAAGGAATGCCTTGAGTGCAAGTCGGATCGCCCGGAGCTCCAGAATGTTGATATGGAGCCGGGACTCCGCCCGGAGACCAGAGGCCTCTGATCTCCGCCTCTCCCATGTGACCGCCCCATCCCAGAAGGGACGCGTCCGTCACAACTGTATGCTCTGGCTGGGGAAGGGAGAGGGATCTGCCCATGACCCATTGCCGGTTCGAGAGCCACCACTGCAACTGTTTTGCAGTCCCCTCCGAGATCTGGACGTGATCGGACAGGTTGCCCTGGTGCTGCGCCCACTGGAACTTCAGGTCCCACTGCAGAGCCCGCATATGCCATCTGGCATGATTGACCAGCAGGATGCAGGAGGCCATGAGGCCCAGCAGCCTCAGGGTCATCCGTACCGAAACCCAGGATAAAGGCCGAAAGATCGGAATCATAGCCTGAATATCCCGGACTCGCCGTTCGGGAGGATAGGCCCGAAACTGCGTCGTGTCCAGAACTGCTCCGATGAAAAGGAGCTGTGGAGAAGGAATTAGATGCGACTTCGGCACATTGATGGAGAACCCCAGCGAGTGCAGGAGTTCGGCCGTAGTCTGGAGGTGGGAGACGACTGCCTGGGACGAGCCCGCCTTCAGCAGCCAGTCGTCGAGGTAGGGGAAGACTGAAACCCCTGCCCGGCGCAGATGAGCTGCGACCACCGCCATCACTTTCGTGAACACCCGAGGGGCACTTGTAAGGCCAAAGGGGAGCACGGTGAACTGAAAATGCTCGGGGCCTACCGTGAACCGAAGGTAACGCCGGTGGGCCGGCAGGACGGGGATGTGGAAATACGCGTCCTGCAAGTCCAACGCTACCAACCAGTCTCCAGGGTCGAGGGCAGTCAAGACCTGAGCTAGGGTGAGCATCTTGAACTTCTCCTTCCGGAGGAAGCGATTGACGTTCCGGAGGTCCAAGATAGGACGCATGTCCTCCCTGTCCTTTTTGGGCACCAGAAAGTAGTGGGAGTAGCAACCACGCCCTACTTCTGGGGTCGGAACATGCTCGATGGCCCTCTTGGTCAAGAGGGCCGTGACTTCCTTCCGTAGAAGCACCAAGTGATCCCCTGACATGCGGTGGAATTGAGGTGGCATGGCTGGGGGGTGGTCTCGAAGGGGAGGGAGTAGCCCCTTCGGACAATGTCCAAGACCCACCTGTCCGAGGTGATGGTGCGCCAGTGGGGAAGGTGATGGCGGACCCTGCCCTCTACTGGCGTGCCGTGCACCTGAAAGGAGGGACTAGGAGGGCTTGGAGGCCGCGGACGGGTTGGAGGTGGTGGCCTGACCCGCACGCTGGTTGCCCGATCCGCCACGGCGGAATCCACGTCCTCGGCCACGCGAAGACGCCTGCTGCGCGGGCCGGTGGCTGGGCTGCTGACGTGAAGGGGCGCCCCTACCGTGGCCACGATAGGGGCGAAAAGCAGAAGGTAGCGGAGGGCGTGTAGCAGAAAGGCCCAGGGACTTTGCAGTAGCCCGTGAGTCCTTAAAGCGCTCCAACGCATGGTCTGCTTTGGACCCAAAAAGACCGACTCCATCAAAGGGCATGTCCATGAGAGTATTCTGGACATCCCCTGAAAAACCAGTGGTTCTCAGCCAGGCGTGGCGCCGGAGCGCCACCGTCGTTGCAATCGACCTGCCCAGCGAGTTGGCGGTGTCAAGGCCACAACGGATAGTGTATTTGGCCGCATCCCTTCCTTCCGCAATGGCGCGGGAAAGCAGTGCCTGGACCTCCTCAGGGCACTGGGGCAAAACATCCGCCACCGAATCCCACAGGGAGTGGGTATATCGGCCCAAAAGACAAGCGGTGTTAACGGACCGCAAGCCAGCACTGGAGGAAGAAAAACCTTTCTTCCCAAACTGATCCAGGCGTTTGGATTCCCTATCCGGAGGAGCGGTAGGGAAGGCGGTTTGGGAAGCGGAGGCTTGGACAACCAAGCTCTCAGGAGTGGGGTGGACAGAAAGAAACAGGGGTCGCCCGGAGCGGGGCGATGGCGTCGTGACACGTTCCGATCCACAGGAGCCCCTGTGTTGGGCTTGGACCAGGCGCCCAAAAGAACGTCAGTGAGGGCGTCGTTAAACGGCAGCACAGTCTCCGCAGAGGAGGCTGCCGGCTGAAGCACCTCTGTCAAGATGTTAGTCTTGACCGTTAAAGTAGGGAGCTGGAGACGTAAGGCCCCAGCAGCCCTACGCAACACCGTACCAAAATTGGCCCCCTCCTCCGTAGCCACGGGAGGAGACAGCATGCCAGTGTCAGGAGAAGTATCCAGACCACTGGCCTCCCCTAGACTCTCTGTCCAGTCCTCATCATACTGACAGTTGCGTGTCAGAGGGTCATCAGACCCCTCCCAGTCCTCCTGGTCCTCCTCTGGTTCAAAATAAGGAGGAGGAGGGACATTTGGGACCCAAGGTCCCATCGGCGCCGGAGCCGGGGTCGAGCGACGTCGCTCCGGGTCCATGTCCGGAGCCGGAAGGAACTGGGGACGACGCCGCCCGGAGCCCAGGGCGGCGTCGAGAACGGCACCGGAGACATCGGCGCCGACGGAGGTGTCGTGAGGTCGACCGGCGTCGATGGGGGTTGTGGAGCCGGGATCGAGGCCGGGGCCGAAGCCGGAGCCGGGATCGAGGCTGGAGGCTCGGGCGACGCCGGGGCCGGAGCCGCCGGCGACGCCGGAGCAACCCCATCAGGGCCCGCGGGGCCCGAAGGCGCACCGGAGGGGCCTGAAGGCCCGAAGAGGCGGGCCATGGCCGACAGGAACTCCTGTACCTTGGCCGGATCCGCCCCGAACCCGGGAAGGGCGGGTATGACGGGGGCGACTCCACAGGCAAGTCCGGGGCCGCGGGGCGGGGACGGTGCCGGGAGGGGCCTCAGCCGAGTCGCGAGACCGGCGAGGCGAAGTCCGAGAGCGACGATGCTTTTGGACTTCTTGTGCTTAGACTTACCGGACGAAGAAGTCGACGACCGGTGTGCACTCCGCGAGCGACCCTGGACCTCTCACGCGACCGGGGCTTCCGCGGAGCCGAATGCCGGGCCTCGAGGAGCTTTCGAGACCGCTCTCGCAAAGCTTTCGGGTTGAGGGCCTGGCATTCGGGACAAGACTCGGTGTCGTGGCCTCGGCCGAGGCAGAAGAGACACTCCCAATGCGGGTCGGTGACGGACATCATCCGCGCACAGGCGCCGCATCGCTTGAAGCCGGGCATCCCTACGACACCTTAAAGTTGGAAAAAACCAGTGAAAAAATCACCAAAAAGTATGGTCAAAAATTGACCAGGGCACTGCTCTTCCCGGATCTGCGCTTGCTGGCGCGGAAAAAGAAGAACTGACGTCAGCGCGCAGGGGCGGCGCCTAAGTACTGCCCGCGACGTCATCCCGGCGATCACGACGCCGACGACGGACGCGGAGCCGCACGACGCCACCTACCGACGCGCAAGGGTACTGCTACGCAAAACTTTCCGGATCCAGCCTGACGCCTGGGGATATTCTAAGGTAAGGAATCTATCACTAACGTGTCTCTTTCAGATATCCTATTTTGCCTTGTGTTCTACGTTTGGCTTGAGTAGTATACAGATTTTTGACATCTGTGCTGTAGTAGTTGTTTCTTTCAGGGGTCAGGACTTAAACCTTTGGAGTGTTTCCCTGGCAGAAGGAAACAGCACAATATGCAAATATATAGGATGGGTTGCAAACCAAGGAAATACGTTTTGGGCAAGAGTAAAACAATTACAGGAGAGAAGTTAATACTAAATATGCTCTAGACGCAAAGAACAGACGGTGTGTCATCACCAACTTGTGGCATCTGAAATGCAGACAAAGAAAAAATATTCAAGCATTGGCAAAGCAAACTAGTCTTGCCTTGGCAAGCTGAGGCAATGGTTACCTTTTTTTTTTTTTTTTTTTACTGCAAGCATGTGTAACAAAAGGAAAAGAAAAAAAAGCGCCTAATGGTGGGGGACATATACTTGTGTCAAAAATGTAAATTAAAAAAAAACATCTGGTATAACAGTAAAGGTGGTTCCTAGCACCGAAGTGTACATAAAGCAGATATAGAAACCCTTTTCAGCTTTACTGCACAACACACGGAAACATGATAATTATTGTCACAAAATATACTACTGCTTTGAATTACTGTAACCTGAAGACATAACAGAGAAAGATAACCAACAAAATAAAAAAGTATAAAGAACGGAAAGTATTAAAAGCATTGCCAAAGTAAAGTAGCGGCCCATTTACAATGAAGTGCATGCAGTTCTTTGTAAGGGTGTGTGTATAGTATCAAATTAACAAAAACAAAATTCACCTAGAAGTACCATCACATTATGCGTGTCAAAAACACACAAAACAAGAAGCCTTAAATGGCCATGATGGGGTGGTGCCATTATAAAAGTTAGCTGCCATGCAACTGGTACAAGCCCGTCCACACACTTATTCAACAGAGAATCTTTAGTAGATATGAGACTAAATGTTTATGGAGGCTGCTGTACCCACAGAGGAGGAGGAAGATGTCTCAGAAGCATAGCTGGCTTGAGGTGTTCTAATCACGTTCCTCTATGAACAGCAACGAAAGAGCACTTATTTCATTCTGTGTAACCAATATGTGACAGAATAATTGGGGCAGGAAGTTTACACTAGAAAATCAGAATCTGAATCTAACAGATCTAGAGGTGCATTAGTTGCTGCCAGAAACACAGAAATATAATCCATAAATAAGGTACAATATGATCTGCAAGAAGCTCCAATATCTCTCCTGGAGTCAAGTAACTTCAATGACTCCTTAAGAAACTAGCAATCAGGAAACATGGCTCTCTGACTTGCGAATACTGATAGCTCACTGAAAAATGTGGGAATGGCGGTCTTGGATGAATAAGGAATCTGTATTGATTCTGGTATGCTGCCTCTGAAGACTGCTTTACTCTTTTCATATTTCCCTTTTTAGGTCGAGCCTGGGCAGCGCATGCGCTGTTCTGCCAGGCATGCTGTATTGGACTTGAAGCTCCCCTGACTCTCGGCCCATATTTGTCATTGGCTTGTGTCATTGTCCTTCGTAAATGCTGGCTTCTAATTGGTAATTAGGCTTGTTAGTCCCTCCTTAGTACCACCTTGTCTTAATTTGTAACCTCCCATGAGGACTGGCCCTTTTACTTCGGTTGTTACATGGTATGTCTTATTTACTCTGTAAGCACTATTTTCTTTAATGAGTTTCTCTAACTGCAGGCACAACATAATTTCCTGCAACACTCAGCACGCAATGCGTGCTTTCACGGGGCGCTTTTACAAAAAAAAAAAAGCATTTGTTTGTCAACTTGATAAACAAATGCTTTTTTTAGTAAAAGCGACCCATACCGCGCTTTCACTTTAATAGCAGGCGCGGACCTTTTTTAGACACTGCTCGTCTAAAGAAAGGGGCGTGGCCACTATTAACGTGAAAGCCAGCATGGGGCGCTTGTAAACAAAAAGCATTTCCAATGCAAGAGGTCTCGCATTTTAGAAACTTTGACCTATTGGTATTGTAAATAACAATGCCTTTCATTATTGCAGGTTTTTTTAACACATAAATAAAAGGCATTGTCATTTACAATACCAATAGGTCAAAATCTCGCAATTGCGAGACCTATTGCATTACAAATGCTTGTTCTTCTCTGTTATAGAGGCAATCAGGTTCTAAAGCAAGCTGAGGGAGACTGAACTCAGTATCAATAGACAAAGCATATTCTGCAATAAAATCAGATATTTTCTTATCCCAAGCCTCAAAGAATGCATCTCAAGGAGGAAACAGTCACCACATTTAGGAGGTTTGCCTGCAGCCTGACTTATTAAAGAATCTCGCAGTAACTGGCTAGCAGAATGCTTTGATTAAGGGATTTGGGTGGATGTTATTCTTTTTGGAGTCTTTGGCATAGACCAGTGTTTCTTAACCTGTGGTCCGTAGACCCCTTGAGGTCTGTGACGCCTATTCAGGGGGTCCACGACTACTTATAAAATTAAATAAGATTAATAGAGTATATATAGATGAAAAGCACATTGTTAAATTAAAAATATTAAAACACTCCTTAACTATGGAGGGCTTTGAAACTGGAGGCAAAAAATGAGATGGCATCCTTAGCATGAATTGTGGGAGCTGTACAGTAAAAGGATTCTGATATGAGGAACCGGTGGCCTCAATTGAAGCACTAGTATGCGAGGACTAAAGCACAAGTTACTAACTTATGTAACGATATATCTGTAAGAGACAGTAGTTAGTGACAGATTCCTTACCTTAGAATATCCCCAGGCGTCAGGCTGGATCCGGAAAGTTTTTGCGTAGCAGTACCCTTGCGCGTCGGTAGGCGGCGTCGTGCGGCTCCGCGTCCGTCGTCGGCGTCGTGATTGCCGGGATGACGCCGCGGGCAGTACTTAGGCGCCGCCCCTGCGCGCTGACGTCAGTTCTGTACACGACTTTCCGCGCCAGGAACGCAGAGCCATGCAAGAAGCGGACACAGGTGTCTGAAAAATACTAGGGCCCTGAAAGGGATGTCCTTAACCCTAGAAATCAGTTCGCAGAACGGGGAGGATGGGTGGGGCGGTAAGGAATCTGTCACTAACTACTGTCTCTTACAGATATATCGTTACACAAGTTAGTAACTTGTGCATCTGAAAGAGACACGTTAGTGACAGATTCCTTACCTTAGAATAGATACCCCAGCAATACCAACCCCGGTGGTGGGTCTGCGAACAAAGATCAGACAAGGAAGTCCTGGAGGACAGAACGGCCAAAGAAGCCGTCCCTCCGGACCTGACTGTCAAGGCAGTAATGCTTTGTAAACGTGTGCAGCGAGGCCCACGTAGCTGCCTGACAGATAACCGAGAGCGGAACACCGCGGCCCAAGGCCGTGGTAGCAGCCGTTGCCCTGGTGGAATGGGCACGCAGCCCAACAGGAGGCTCCTTCTTAGCTGAAGAATAGCAGGTCTTGATGCACAAGGTAACCCAGCGGGAGATGGTCCTCTTGTGCACCGCCCGACCTTTTTTGGCGCCCACGTAGCCAACAAAGAGCTGGTCATCCACCCGGAAGTGTTTTGTGCGGTCAATATAGAAGGAGAGCGCACGTTTTGGGTCCAGACGGTGGAGCCTCTCTTCCTCTCTGGAAGGATGCGGAGGCGGAAAGAAGGTGGGCAAAGTGATGGTCTGCCCAATGTGGAAAGCAGTAACCACCTTTGGCAAGAAGGACGGACGCGTCCGAAGAATAACCTTGTCTGGATGAACAGACAGAAAGGGAGGTTTGCAAGATAGAGCCTGGAGCTCACTCACCCGCCGAGCGGAGGTGATGGCCACCAGAAAGGCTGTCTTCAGAGTCAGAAGACGAAGAGGACAGTTATGTAGAGGCTCAAAGGGAGCGCACATTAAAAAGGTAAGAACCAAGTTCAAGTCCCACTGAGGCATCACAAACGGAACAGGAGGGAAGAGGTGAGTAATGCCTTTTAAGAACCTGTTAACAACAGGGGACTTGAAAAGGGAGGGCTGATCAGGAAGCCTGAGGAAGGCCGAGATAGCACAAAGATAACCCTTGATGGTACCCAGGGCAGAACCCCGTTGGGCCAGAGAGAGAAGGAACAGAAGGACCTCAGAAAGAGGGGCAGAAAGGGGATTCACAGCCTTTGCTGTGCACCATGCCACAAATTTGTTCCACCTGCAGGCGTATACCACCTTAGTGGAGGGACGCCTGGCTGCCAGAATCACATCACAAACTTCGGGAGGCAAGTCGAAAGGAATGAACTGCCGCCGCTCAATCTCCACGCAAGCAGGTGTAGACTGGACAGGTTCGGGTGGAGGACCGTCCCCTGCTGCTGCGACAGAAGATCCTCCCAAAGAGGCAGACAGATCGGGGGATCTACGCTCATATTGAGTAGCTCGGGATACCAAACTCTTCGAGCCCAGTCCGGAGCCACAAGAATGACTTGTGCCCGGTCGTGCCGAATCTTCTTCAACACTCTGGGTAGAAGTGGTATAGGCGGAAAGGCGTACAACAGACCGCAACTCCACTCGAGACGAAAAGCGTCGCCGAGCGAGTGCCGCCTTGGAAATTCCAACGCGCAGAACTGACATTGCGCGTTCTCTTCGGTGGCGAATAGATCTAACCAAGGCTCTCCCCACTGTAGAAAGAGTCCTTGCGCCACTCCCGAGTGAAGACGCCATTCGTGATCCATCATGCACCTGCGGCTGAGTTCGTCCGCCCTGGCGTTCAGAGAACCTGCCAGGTGTTGAACCATCAGGAACATGCCCTGATGTTCCAGCCATGTCCAGAGGCGCAGAGCCTCCTGACAAAGGGTCCAAGACCCCACCCCGCCCTGTTTGTTGCAGTACCACATGGCGGTGGTGTTGTCTGTGAACACCTGCACTACCTTCCCTTTGACAGAGGGAAGGAATGCCTTGAGTGCAAGTCGGATCGCCCGGAGCTCCAGAAGGTTGATATGGAGCCGGGACTCCGCCGGAGACCAGAGGCCTCTGATCTCCGCCTCTCCCATGTGACCGCCCCATCCCAGAAGGGACGCGTCCGTCACAACTGTATGCTCTGGCTGGGGAAGGGAGAGGGATCTGCCCATGACCCATCGCCGGTTCGAGAGCCACCACTGCAACTGTTTTGCAGTCCCCTCCGAGATCTGGACGTGATCGGACAGGTTGCCCTGGTGCTGCGCCCACTGGAACTTCAGGTCCCACTGCAGAGCCCGCATATGCCATCTGGCATGATTGACCAGCAGGATGCAGGAGGCCATGAGGCCCAGCAGCCTCAGGGTCATCCTTACCGAAACCCAGGATAAAGGCTGAAAGATCGAAATCATAGCCTGAATATCCCGGACTCGCCGTTCGGGAGGATAGGCCCGAAACTGCGTCGTGTCCAGAACTGCTCCGATGAAAAGGAGCTGTGGAGAAGGAATTAGATGCGACTTCGGCACATTGATGGAGAACCCCAGCGAGTGCAGGAGTTCGGCCGTAGTCTGGAGGTGGGAGACGACTGCCTGGGACGAGCCCGCCTTCAGCAGCCAGTCGTCGAGGTAGGGGAAGACTGAAACCCCTGCCCGGCGCAGATGAGCTGCGACCACCGCCATCACTTTCGTGAACACCCGAGGGGCACTGGTAAGGCCAAAGGGGAGCACGGTGAACTGAAAATGCTCGGGGCCTACCGTGAACCGAAGGTAACGCCGGCGGGCCGGCAGGACGGGGATGTGGAAATATGCGTCCTGCAAGTCCAACGCTACCAACCAGTCTCCAGGGTCGAGGGCAGTCAAGACCTGAGCTAGGGTGAGCATCTTGAACTTCTCCTTCCGGAGGAAGCGATTGACGTTCCGGAGGTCCAAGATAGGACGCATGTCCTCCTTGTCCTTTTTGGGCACCAGAAAGTAGTGGGAGTAGCAACCACGCCCTACTTCTGGGGTCGGAACACGCTCGATGGCCCTCTTGGTCAAGAGGGCCGTGACTTCCTTCTGCAGAAGTACCAAGTGATCCTCTGACATGCGGTGGAATTGAGGTGGCAGGGCTGGGGGGGTGGTCTCGAAGGGGAGGGAGTAGCCCCTTCGGACAATGTCCAAGACCCACCTGTCCGAGGTGATGGTACGCCAGTGGGGAAGGTGATGGCGGACCCTGCCCCCTACTGGCGTGCTGTGCACCTGAAAGGAGGGACTAGGAGGGCTTGGAGGCCGCGGACGGGTTGGAGGTGGTGGCCTGACCCGCACCCTGGTTGCCCGAACCGCCACGGCGGAATCCACGTCCTCGGCCACGCGAAGACGCCTGCTGCGCGGGCCAGTGGCTGGGCTGCTGACGTGACGGGGCGCCCCTACCGTGGCCACGATAGGGGCGAAAAGCAGAAGTCAGCGGAGGGCGTGTAGCAGAAAGGCCCAGGGACTTGGCAGTAGCCCGTGAGTCCTTAAAGCGCTCCAACGCATGGTCTGCTTTGGACCCAAAAAGACCGACTCCATCAAAGGGCATGTCCATGAGAGTATTCTGGACATCCCCTGAAAACCAGTGGTTCTCAGCCAGGCGTGGCGTCGCAGCGCCACCGTCGTTGCAATAGACCTGCCCAGCGAGTCGGCGGTATCAAGGCCACATCGTATCGTGTATTTGGCCGCATCCCTTCCTTCCGCAATGGCGCGGGAAAGCAGTGTCTGGACCTCCTCAGAACACTGGGGCAAAACAGTCGCCACCGAATCCCACAAGGAGTGGGTATATCGGCCCAAAAGACAAGCGGTGTTGATGGACCGCAAGCCAGCACTGGAGGAAGAAAAACCCTTCTTCCCAAATTGATCCAGGCGTTTGGATTCCCTATCCGGAGGGGCGGTAGGGAAGGCGGTGTGGGAAGCGGAGGCTTGGACAACCAAGCTCTCAGGAGTGGGGTGGACAGAGAGAAACAGGGGGTCGCCCGGAGCTGGGCAATGGCGTCGGGACACGTTCCTATCCACAGGAGCCCCTGTGTTGGGCTTGGACCAGGCGCCCAAAAGAACGTCAGTGAGGGCGTCGTTAAACGGCAGCACAGTCTCCGTAGAGGAGGCTGCCGGCTGAAGCACCTCTGTCAAGATATTAGTCTTGACCGCCACAGTAGGGAGTTGGAGACGTAAGGCCCCAGCCGCCCTACGCAACACCGTTGCAAAATTGGCTCCCTCCTCCGTAGCCACGGGAGGAGACAGCATGCCAGTGTCAGGGGAAGTATCTAGACCACTGTCCTCATCGTACTGACACTGTTGTGTCAGAGGGTCATCAGACCCCTCCCAGTCCTCCTGGTCCTCCTCTGGTTCAAAATAAGGAGGAGGAGGGACATTTGGGACCCAAGGTCCCATCGGCGCCGGAACCGGCGTCGTCGGTCCGGGTCCATGTCCGGAGCCGGAAGGAACTGGGGGACAACGCCGCCCGGAGCCCCAGGCGGCGTCGAGAACGGCAACGGAGTCATCGGCGCCGGCGGAGGTGTCGTTAGGTCGACCGGCGTCGATGGGGGTTGTGGAGCCGGGATCGAGGCCGGAGCCGGAGCCGGGATCGAGGCTGGAGGCACGGGCGACGCCGGGGCCGGAGCCGTCGGCGACGCCGGAGCAACCCCATCAGGGCCCGCGGGGCCCGAAGGCGCACCGGAGGGACCTTGAGGCCCGAAGAGGCGGGCCATGGCCGACAGGAATTCCTGTATTTGGGCCGGATCCGCCCCCGAACCCGGGAAGGACGGGTATTGCGGGGGCGACTCCACAGGCATGTCCGGGGCCGCGGGGACGGTGCCGGGAGGGGCCTCAGCAGAGTCGCGAGACCGGCGAGGCGAAGTCCTAGAGCGACGATGCTTTTTGGACTTTTGTGTTTGGACTTACCGGACGAAGAAGACTTCGATGCCGACGACCGGTGAGGACTCCGCGATCGACCCCTGGACCTCTCACGCGACCGGGGCTTGCGCGGAGCCGAATGCCGGGCCTCGAGGAGCTTTCGAGACCGCTCTCGCAAAGCTTTCGGGTTGAGGGCCCGGCAGTCGGAACAAGACTCCGTGTCGTGGCCTCGGCCGAGGCAGAAGAGACACTCCCGATGCGGGTCTGTGATGGACTTCATCCGAGCACAGGCGCCGCAACGTTTAAACCCGGGCATCCCTACGACACCTTGAAGTCGATTCGAAGAAAAACAGTGAAAAAATTCACAAAAAAGTTAGTCAAAAAATGACTAGGGCACTGCTCTTCCCGGATCTGCGCTTGCTGGCGCGGAAAAAGAAGAACTGACGTCAGCGCGCAGGGGCGGCGCCTAAGTACTGCCCGCGACGTCATCCCGGCGATCACGACGCCGACGACGGACGCGGAGCCGCACGACGCCGCCTACCGACGCGCAAGGGTACTGCTACGCAAAAACTTTCCGGATCCAGCCTGACGCCTGGGGATATTCTAAGGTAAGGAATCTGTCACTAACGTGTCTCTTTCAGATAGAGCATGTATTAAGTGCAACAAAGAAAGTGATCTGCTTCAGTCCAGCATATTGCTTCGGTTTTGAGAAATAAAATCACATTTTGAAAAGCTCCTACCTTCCCATTAAAATTTTGATTTTTGTATGTTATTGTATGTGAATTAAATAAAGTCTTTCATAATTTGGGTATTTTTTTATCTATACTTGTTTCTGTATTTTTGTATATTGTTATGCGGTTCAAATTCTAGAAATCGCTTAATCTGGGGTCCCTGGCTTTCGGTAGGGATTCCGTGGGGGTCCCCAGAAGTCCCAAGGATAAGAACCTCTGAAATAAACAGTGGACAGAATAATTCAGAAGGACTATTAAGAATTTATCAGAAATATATTGTTGATTTGGTCCTAGGGTGTTCAAGATTTTTAGACCTAGTTACCTATGCCCACACGTCTAGTGGAAATGTATGTAAAAGCACAACAATGTCTCGAAAATCGGAGCGGAATTGTCCGAGGGGTGCAGTATCTCTGGAGACCCGGGTCGGAGTCACGATCCTCGAGGGTCTGTCCAGGGGAGCAGGTAACAATTTGTAATTCGTGCTGCAGCCCGTGATGAGGTAGAGGCAGCCAGAGCCCACAGTCGGGTTGGAATATATGATGCCTTGGTCACATTTAAACAAATTAGGAGTCTCCCTACCGTTCTTTTTGCAATGTCTTGTACATGCTTATTAACTAATTTTGTCATTAATACCAGTTGAGACATTGTTGTGCTTTTACGCTTCCTAACCCAGGTCTCAACCTGGTCTATGGGTTTACTCCTGTTGTGTATACATAGTGGAAATGTATGGCACAAGCACTGGTAGTGTGGTAGAATCCATTTTATAAAATGCTTCTCAGTGTCTTTAGAATGTCATGAAACAATGCTCATTGAATTGTACTACAAGACAATTATCTTTGCAGGTGTAGAAGCAAAATGGTCATACAACAATACAAATGTAAAAGTTCAAACCTTAGACAAATCTCTGAAATTGCTTGGAAGAGTAAGATCCAGCTCTTCGGAATCATAATTAGTTATGACCCATGGAAACACTGGGTATTGATTGATATCGTTGCAAGAACGACCTGTTGAAAGAACAACATGAGGTTTAGCCAATCATAAGCAAGAACTAGCTGCTGAAGACATCAAGAAGCAAACCCCATCATTAATAGTCTAACTTAGATTCATAAAGGTTAATTAAGAGTGCAACAGTACAACCCCTAGCCCTCACTTTACTTATGGTTTTTGGTAGTTTTTCAAACAAAGTCCTGTGGCTTTGGGGATATATCCTTCCACGTTTAAGGTTCCTCGCTCTACAACACGTTCCTTCCAGCCTTACACATTTAAACTAGATCAACTGAGGTTCAAAAGAACTTAGAAAATGCACCTGCTCTGGAATGACAATGTATCCTATTCCCTTCTCTCTTGGTTCACAGACCTGCCGCACAGCAGTGTGAATGCTCAACTAATAAACATGATCATAAAAAAATAAATGTGCAACAGATTATTGCACTGCATCCTCTTTTATAGATCACTTGGAAAAGACATTTTAAATATGGGTGACTTTTAAGGTTGTGTAGCCATTACAATGTGTGCTGGATTGAAGGGTGGAGTTGGGCACTGGATGGATGTTTAAATACTCCTTCGTAAAAGTGCATTATGGATTGAAGTCTTAAGATGCATATACTTGAATCCCAGAATATTATCCTCATTATGGATCGGTTGGTAATAAGTAGAAACTATTCTTGGTATAAAGTCAGCCCTACTACAGTGGAGTCAGTAATTTGAACTACAACTACTAAGACTCCATGTTGCAATTGCCTTGCTACACACATCAGATGCATTGGACAATTTGAAGCACTCATCTGTCTGATGTGATGCTTTGCCACCCTTGGAGGTAATACCTTATCTGGCCTCGAACTGGGCAACAGTGTGCTGCTGAGGGCAATCTTAAGAGGTTTAGCAGCAGAGGCAAAAGCGGGGCGTGGTTACATTGGTTAATTTATTACCCCTGGGTGCCTGGACGCTCTTCGGCCAGATCCCCGAATTCCACCTCATAAGGACTGGGAAGACTGTTACTGGGTAGGCAAAGTTTGTCATGGACTCCGCAGTATCCCTCTTCCGAAGCCTCAAAAGGCGAGAAATCGGTAGTTAGAAGTATCCATCAGAAAGGGAGGTCTGCAAGCAATGTCCATTCTTGAAAGGACCAGGTTTGTTGAATTTTGGAGTTTTGATGCATAGGAAGTGGGTTGAGTTTGAGCTTAGACTGAAAAACGAGGAATTAACGATGGAGGTGTAATACCAAAAACAGAATAAAATACACCCAAGGGCAGAGACTGAGTCATGTGAAAGAGGATGGTGGCTCGATGGATAGGTTTCGTTTTGCAGTATCTTGGAAGGCTGAAATTTAATCCTAGTGTACAAACTAAGCAAAACCAGACCGGAGTACAATTTTACCTATGTACTGTGGAGAGCTGTATGGGAGCATAAATGTGATTTGACTTTTTCTTGGGAAACCTTTTCTCGTCTAATGCCCCAATGACCTTTGTTCTCAGAGTCCATCATTAGCCCACCTCTTATTTAGTAGAAACAACATCCAATTGTGATGGAGAACCTCTGAAATCAGAGGGCCGAATATTTTGTATGCCCATCTTTAGCACAACACATGAAAAATTTGCAGGGCTTCAGGAAACTACAAAAAGGTTAATCTGTTTCAAAGAAAATTCTCAAGTTCCTTAGACAACAGAAGAGCACAACACTAAAATTAGGCAACAACAATTCGACAGGGATTCCTAACAGAAAACATGCTGCTGTGTCAAAATATCCATGAAGCTTTTTTTTTAGCAAATTTTATTTAAATAAAATACCTTCAATTTTATAAGGCTAATCCGAATATTAAGCATATGAATTCATGATAAAGATAGTACATTAGACCTGAATTGTATAACATATAATATCTATGTGAAGGCATGATGTGTGCACTGCGCTGGTCTATGAAGTCCCATATTTTTTTTTGTTATTCTGATTCCATTGCATGATTTATTTCCAAGCAGTTATTCTTGAACCAATTTTGTAGTACGGTGTGAATCTCTATTTTTTCCCAGTGCAAAAAATTAAGCATAAAAAAGTGAATGCTCAAGCTTTTGAAGTGTATGTCAAAGAAAGATGCCTGCAATGTTCCTCTGAAGATGGTGCAGAGACGCGTGGTCACTATTCATTTTTATCCTTTAAATGCATGGAACAGCATTAAATCATGTTTCTTAAGACTATCCGTTTCTTAGTAATTTGACAGGCACACTGCAACCACAGCAAGAGATACACTCACAGGCATTTATTTATCGAAGCCTTGACATTTATGTTGTTGAAATATCACAGAGATGTATGATAGCTATCTGAATATCCCCGATGGGTGTAAATATATTGAGGCTCATGTGTAAAGTTGCATGAAACATCTTGAGTTACAGAACAAATTAAGTATTCCTTCTGCAAAGCGGGAGCACCGCCCCAGTGCCCAAGAGCCACAAACTAGACAGATTTTCAGGATAGCACTCAAAACGCATGTCTCTCGCTTCACACCTAAAGCAATGCACATGTATTCAATACGTGATTCTTTCGGATATCCTAAAATCATGCTCTATGGCTAGGACGGAGGGAGGACATTGCAGAGGTCGATAAAATCGATATACTTGAGATGCCATCGCGATATTGTGGGTGCTCAGGACTAGTGCATAACGAGGGCATGAGTCGTAGTGTGCACAGATTACGATAACTGGTGAATTTAAGGTAAGAAAAAAAAGATTTTGCTTGTAATAATAACGCCACACTAAGTATTTTTTTAAGGGAACATACATGTTTACCCACACGCATATATATATTTACACACACACACACACACACCTGTATATCACGAGTTAAATGCCTCTCCTAATTGAAAGCCAGTCCTCACAAAATGAATACCACACTGAGCCAAGAGCGCAATGTAGGGATGCTTTAAGCGGCAGACATAAGATAGGATTATAACCTTTTTTACAATCGGACAGAAAACAAGGCACCAAGAACCCAAAACCTTAGGATCTTGCGCCAGTTTAACTGCATTTATGCCTGGCATAAGAAAATAAGGTATTTGGCGCTCTCATACATACAGTTCGCATGTTTTTCTATGTTTGATACATGTACAATGCAAAAAAGAAAAACTTGCTAATTAAGCAGAGGTGCCTTCATTAACAGTGAAGCACTCGTACCCCAACCTAGCTTTAGTGATTTATACAATATTGTATACAGTACAGCATGTATTACAAAAATACATCTAACAAATATTTGAGAAGAAACTGTTTCCGTTACTAAATTATGAATGAAGCGCATGGCTGGAAAACAAAAGTTCTCTAACAAACTCTCTCCACTAATTCTTTAATAGCCTTATCATCAGGTCTAGTCTAGCCGTAAGCAGTTCTTCTATTTAATCCATTTCAAAATATCAGTGTGAAATTCTTCTATGTGAGGACCACTTGCCAACAGTTAACGCATGGTGATTCTCCCACACCAACAAGTTACTTACCTTTGGAAAAGCTCTAAATGCAGATCCCTCACATTTAGAATATCCCCATACGAAATCTGGACTGGATCCAGAAGATTTAAATCAGCATTGCTCCCGTGCTGGTTGGTAGTGCCGTGCAGCACCATGCTGACTTAGTACCGCCCGAAAGAGAAGAACTGAGCCACATGTAAGTGCCACCTCTATACATCAACGTCATTTTCTTCCTTGACTCTGTCCACGCCCTTGATGCGGGGTCCAACAATAATCAAGAGTAGCAGTGTGCAGATTTCTAAATTGTGAACTTTTTTATGAGAAAAGAGACCATTCCACAGAATGGGGAGGTGTGAGGAAGCTGTGGTTAGATAGAGTTTCCACCCTAACGAGTGTTAAGGAATCAAAGGGCAGGTTCATCAAAGCTGCCTGAATGTCCCTGAAAAATCAGGTTGAGTGCATCCAGGAGGGTCACCTAATGATGATGCTGGGGGCCCATGACAGAGGAAAGTGCCTCATTTGTGGTAGTAGTTCGGTGAGGAGCAGGATTTCAGATTGCCTCTCCCAACTGAAGAGACCAAAGCTAACCTGCCTACAGCGATTCCTCAACCCAGACCTTGCACTTTTGAGCCCCTTTTTGCCATTCATTGAGGCGTTACTTGCCCCATTTTGGTGTCTTGGTTGGAACCCTTTTTGGCCCCAGCAGTGATTCTTGCTAACGCTAAAAGACACAGGCCCTCAACAGGGGACAGGGTCAATACAAACTCTTTTCTGTGCACTCCACCAGACCAGGTGTCTAGTGCTGCATGGATTGAACTCCTGTTGCCTTTTGGCCTACTATTGTCACACCCTTTGGAACATGGCACATAAGGGTTTGCTTGTGATGTTGTAGGACCTTAAGGGTTTGCCCGCGATGCTGGAGGATCTTAGCTCAGGATGGGCAAGATGCAGATAAACGCATATTTTGTCACCTGGTCTAGATACCACTCATTAGATTGCCTGTGCTATGGCCATCAGCATCATCATTAGAAAGTCTCCATCCTTCTTTCAGCATTAGGGAACAACCCGTCCCTATTTCCGAGGCCAGCACCCTCTCAATGGCACTTTTGGACAGGAAAATGTACACCTCTTGCAATAAAATGGAAGGATGAGAGCCGCTCTGATGGGGGCGGAAGTTATGTTGGGTCAGAATGAAACAGAGGTACCCTGCTGGACAATCTGGAAGAACCATCTTTTGGATGTGATGGATTACCATTCAGAAAGAAAATACCAAATCTTGCTTCCCATAGGATGGTTGTGTACTGCTAAGGACAAACTAAAGCAACTTGGAGGCTGATGCTGCAGGGGAGGGGGACTGGGAAGATCGATGCCCTTGGTGATCTGAACATTGTCTCCCTGGTCCCTGACCCTGGCCACAAAAGGACTGAAGTGACTGATGCAAGGGTGTGGGGGCATGGAGCTGTCTACATGCCAAACCTCTGGAGTGACCATTGAAGGACCGAAACTGAGAAGGGAACTTTCAGGCAGAGATCAAAAGAACTAAAGAGTGAGTTGTGGACCAGATTTCCTTGAGGGACCCCAGGGTGGGATTAGGTTTGTCACCAAAAAGGTGAAATCCATCAAAAGGCATATCCTTGAGGGATGCGGACACGTCTCCAGAAAAGCTGGAGGATCTAATTAATACACACGTGACGACGTAGCACCACAGTAGTATTGACTGCTCGCCCCAAACAATTAGAAATATCCAAGTCAGCACAAATTAAATACTAGGCTGCATCCTGACCACCTGGAATGGTTTGAGCCAAGGAAGTCCCGAACTCTTGCGGGACCGCCGGTGAGATCTCTCTGGCCATGTCCCAGAGGCCATGCGTATAACAGCCTAGTAGGCAAGTGGCACTGACTGATCTCAAGGTAAGGCTGGCGGAAGAGAACAAACGTTTCCCAAATGCCTCAATCCTTTTCGACTCCTTGTCAGGGTTGAAGGCGCCAGTCATGGGTAACGAATTAGGATTCACCTTGCTGTTGGGAGCTTCATTCACCCTACTCTCAGGAGAAGGATGCTACGTAAAGCACAAGTTACTAACTTGTGTAGCACAAGTTACTAACTTGTGTAACGATATATCTGTAAGAGACAGTAGTTAGTGATAGATTCCTTACCTTAGAATATCCCCAGGCGTCAGGCTGGATCCGGAAAGTTTTGCGTAGCAGTACCCTTGCGCGTCGGTAGGCGGCGTCGTGCGGCTCCGCGTCCGTCGTCGGCGTCGTGATCGCCGGGATGACGTCGCGGGCAGTACTTAGGCGCCGCCCTGCGCGCTGACGTCAGTTCTGTACACGACTTTCCGCGCCAGGAACGCAGAGCCATGCAAGAAGCTGACACAGGTGTCTGAAAAATACTAGGGCCCTGAAAGGGATGTCCTTAACCCTAGAAATCAGTTCGCAGAACGGGGAGGATGGGTGGGGCGGTAAGGAATCTATCACTAACTACTGTCTCTTACAGATATATCGTTACACAAGTTAGTAACTTGTGCATCTGAAAGAGACACGTTAGTGATAGATTCCTTACCTTAGAATAGATACCCCAGCAATACCAACCCCGGTGGTGGGTCTGCGAACAAAGATCAGACAAGGAAGTCCTGGAGGACAGAACGGCCAAAGAAGCCGTCCCTCCGGACCTGACTGTCAAGGCAGTAATGCTTAGTAAACGTGTGCAGCGAGGCCCACGTAGCTGCCTGACAGATAACCGGCAGCGGAACACCGCGGCCCAAGGCCGTGGTAGCAGCCGTTGCCCTGGTGGAATGGGCACGCAGCCCAACAGGAGGCTCCTTCTTAGCCAAAGAATAGCAGGTCTTGATGCACAAGGTAACCCAGCGGGAGATGGTCCTCTTGTGCACCGCCCGACCTTTTTGGCGCCCACGTAGCCAACAAAGAGCTGGTCATCCACCCGGAAGTGTTTTGTGCGGTCGATATAGAAGGAGAGCGCACGTTTTGGGTCCAGACGGTGGAGCCTCTCTTCCTCTCTGGAAGGATGCGGAGGCGGAAAGAAGGTGGGCAAAGTGATGGTCTGCCCAATGTGGAAAGCAGTAACCACCTTTGGCAAGAAGGACGGACGCGTCCGAAGAACAACCTTGTCCGGATGAACAGACAGAAAGGGAGGTTTGCAAGAAAGAGCCTGGAGCTCACTCACCCGCCGAGCGGAGGTGATGGCCACCAGAAAGGCTGCCTTTAGAGTCAGAAGACGAAGAGGACAGTTATGCAGAGGCTCAAAGGGAGCGCACATTAAAAGGTAAGAACCAAGTTCAAGTCCCACTGAGGCATTACAAACGGAACAGGAGGGAAGAGGTGAGTAACGCCTTTAAGAACCTGTTAACAACAGGGGACTTGAAAGGGAGGGCTGATCAGGGAGCCTGAGGAAGGCCGAGATAGCACAAAGATAACCCTTGATGGTACCCAGGGCAGAACCCTGTTGGGCCAGAGAGAGAAGGAACAGAAGGACCTCAGAAAGAGGGGCAGAAAGGGGATCCACAGCCTTTGCTGTGCACCATGCCACAAATTTGTTCCACCTGCAGGCGTATACCACCTTAGTGGAGGGACGCCTGGCTGCCAGAATCACATCACAAACTTCGGGAGGCAAGTCGAAAGGAATCAACTGCCGCCGCTCAATCTCCACGCAAGCAGGTGTAGACTGGACAGGTTCGGGTGGAGGACCGTCCCCTGCTGCTGCGACAGAAGATCCTCCCGAAGAGGCAGACGGATCGGGGGATCTATGCTCATATTGAGTAGCTCGGGATACCAAACTCTTCGAGCCCAGTCCGGAGCCACAAGAATGACTTGGGCCCGGTCGTGCCGAATCTTCTTCAACACTCTGGGTAGAAGTGGTATAGGCGGAAAGGCGTACAACAGACCGCAACTCCACTCGCGACGAAAAGCGTCGCCGAGCGAGTGCCGCCTTGGAAATTCCAACGCGCAGAACTGATGACATTGCGCGTTCTCTTCGGTGGCGAATAGATCTAACCAAGGCTCTCCCCACTGTAGAAAGAGTCCTTGCGCCACTTCCGAGTGAAGACGCCATTCGTGATCCATCATGCACCTGCGGCTGAGTTCGTCCGCCCTGGCGTTCAGAGAACCTGCCAGGTGTTGAACCATCAGGAACATGCCCTGATGTTCCAGCCATGTCCAGAGGCGCAGAGCCTCCTGACAAAGGGTCCAAGACCCCACCCCGCCCTGTTTGTTGCAGTACCACATGGCGGTGGTGTTGTCTGTGAACACCTGCACTACCTTCCCTTTGACAGAGGGAAGGAATGCCTTGAGTGCAAGCCGGATCGCCCGGAGCTCCAGAAGGTTGATATGGAGCCGGGACTCCGCCGGAGACCAGAGGCCTCTGATCTCCGCCTCTCCCATGTGACCGCCCCATCCCAGAAGGGACGCGTCCGTCACAACTGTATGCTCTGGCTGGGGAAGGGAGAGGGATCTGCCCATGACCCATTGCCGGTTCGAGAGCCACCACTGCAACTGTTTTGCAGTCCCCTCCGAGATCTGGACGTGATCGGACAGGTTGCCCTGGTGCTGCGCCCAATGGAACTTCAGGTCCCACTGCAGAGCCCGCATATGCCATCTGGCATGATTGACCAGCAGGATGCAGGAGGCCATGAGGCCCAGCAGCCTCAGGGTCATCCTTACCGAAACCCAGGATAAAGGCCGAAAGATCGGAATCATAGCCTGAATATCTCGGACTCGCCGTTCGGGAGGATAGGCCCGAAACTGCGTCGTGTCCAGAACTGCTCCGATGAAAAGGAGCTGTGGAGAAGGAATCAGATGCGACTTCGGCACATTGATGGAGAACCCCAGCGAGTGCAGGAGTTCGGCCGTAGTCTGGAGGTGGGAGACGACTGCCTGGGACGAGCCCGCCTTCAGCAGCCAGTTGTCGAGGTAGGGGAAGACTGAAACCCCTGCCCGGCGCAGATGAGCTGCGACCACCGCCATTACTTTTGTGAACACCCGAGGGGCACTGGTAAGGCCAAGGGGAGCACGGTGAACTGAAAATGCTCGGGGCCTACCGTGAACCGAAGGTAACGCCGGTGGGCCGGCAGGACGGGGATGTGGAAATACGCGTCCTGCAAGTCCAACGCTACCAACCAGTCTCCTGGGTCGAGGGCAGTCAAGACCTGAGCTAGGGTGAGCATCTTGAACTTCTCCTTCCGGAGGAAGCGATTGACGTTCCGGAGGTCCAAGATAGGACGCATGTCCTCCTTGTCCTTTTTGGGCACCAGAAAGTAGTGGGAGTAGCAACCACGCCCTACTTCTGGGGTCGGAACATGCTCGATGGCCCTCTTGGTCAAGAGGGCCGTGACTTCCTTCTGTAGAAGCACCAAGTGATCCCCTGACATGCGGTGGAATTGAGGTGGCATGGCTGGGGGGTGGTCTCGAAGGGGAGGGAGTAGCCCCTTCGGACAATGTCCAAGACCCACCTGTCCGAGGTGATGGTGCGCCAGTGGGGAAGGTGATGGCGGACCCTGCCCCTACTGGCGTGCCGTGCACCTGAAAGGAGGGACTAGGAGGGCTTGGAGGCCGCGGACGGGTTGGAGGTGGTGGCCTGACCCGCACGCTGGTTGCCCGATCCGCCACGGCGGAATCCACGTCCTCGGCCACGCGAAGACGCCTGCTGCGCGGGCCGGTGGCTGGGCTGCTGACGTGAAGGGCGCCCCTACCGTGGCCACGATAGGGGCGAAAAGCAGAAGGCAGCGGAGGGCGTGTAGCAGAAAGGCCCAGGGACTTGGCAGTAGCCCGTGAGTCCTTAAAGCGCTCCAACGCATGGTCTGCTTTGGACCCAAAAAGACCGACTCCATCAAAGGGCATGTCCATGAGAGTATTCTGGACATCCCCTGAAAAACCAGTGGTTCTCAGCCAGGCGTGGCGTCGGAGCGCCACCGTCGTTGCAATCGACCTGCCCAGCGAGTCGGCGGTGTCAAGGCCACAACGGATAGTGTGTTTGGCCGCATCCCTTCCTTCCGCAATGGCGCGGGAAAGCAGTGCCTGGACCTCCTCAGGGCACTGGGGCAAAACATCCGCCACCGAATCCCACAGGGAGTGGGTATATCGGCCCAAAAGACAAGCGGTGTTAACGGACCGCAAGCCAGCACTGGAGGAAGAAAAACCTTTCTTCCCAAACTGATCCAGGCGTTTGGATTCCCTATCCGGAGGAGCGGTAGGGAAGGCGGTTTGGGAAGCGGAGGCTTGGACAACCAAGCTCTCAGGAGTGGGGTGGACAGAAAGAAACAGGGGGTCGCCCGGAGCGGGGCGATGGCGTCGTGACACGTTCCGATCCACAGGAGCCCCTGTGTTGGGCTTGGACCAGGCGCCCAAAAGAACGTCCGTGAGGGCGTCGTTAAACGGCAGCACAGTCTCCGCAGAGGAGGCTGCCGGCTGAAGCACCTCTGTCAAGATGTTAGGCTTGACCGTCAAAGTAGGGAGCTGGAGACGTAAGGCCCCAGCAGCCCTACGCAACACCGTACCAAAATTGGCCCCCTCCTCCGTAGCCACGGGAGGAGACAGCATGCCAGTGTCAGGAGAAGTATCCAGACCACTGGCCTCCCCTAGACTCTCTGTCCAGTCCTCATCATACTGACAGTTGCGTGTCAGAGGGTCATCAGACCCCTCCCAGTCCTCCTGGTCCTCCTCTGGTTCAAAATAAGGAGGAGGGACATTTGGGACCCAAGGTCCCATCGGCGCCGGAGCCGGCGTCGAGCGACGTCGCTCCGTGTCCATGTCCGGAGCCGGAAGGAACTGGGGACGACGCCGCCCGGAGCCCAGGGCGGCGTCGAGAACGGCACCGGAGACATCGGCGCCGGCGGAGGTGTCGTGAGGTCGACCGGCGTCGATGGGGGTTGTGGAGCCGGGATCGAGGCCGGGGCCGAAGCCGGAGCCGGGATCGAGGCTGGAGGCCCGGGCGACGCCGGGGCCGGAGCCGCCGGCGGCGCCGGAGCAACCCCATCAGGGCCCGCGGGGCCCGAAGGCGCACCGGAGGGGCCTGAAGGCCCGAAGAGGCGGGCCATGGCCGACAGGAACTCCTGTACCTTGGCCGGATCCGCCCCCGAACCCGGGAAGGGCGGGTATGACGGGGGCGACTCCACAGGCAAGTCCGGGGCCGCGGGGGCGGGGACGGTGCCGGGAGGGGCCTCAGCCGAGTCGCGAGACCGGCGAGGCGAAGTCCGAGAGCGACGATGCTTCTTGGACTTCTTGTGCCTGGACTTACCGGACGAAGAAGACTTCGACGCCGACGACCGGTGTGCACTCCGCGAGCGACCCCTGGACCTCTCACGCGACCGGGGCTTCCGCGGAGCCGAATGCCGGGCCTCGAGGAGCTTTCGAGACCGCTCTCGCAAAGCTTTCGGGTTGAGGGCCTGGCATTCGGGACAAGACTCGGTGTCGTGGCCTCGGCCGAGGCAGAAGAGACACTCCCAATGCAAGTCGGTGACGGACATCATCCGCGCACAGGCGCCGCATCGCTTGAAGCCGGGCATCCCTACGACACCTTAAAGATGGAAAAAACAGTGAAAAAATCACCAAAAAGTATGGTCAAAAATTGACCAGGGCACTGCTCTTCCCGGATCTGCGCTTACTGGCGCGGAAAAGAATAACTGACGTCAGCGCGCAGGCGGCGCCTAAGTACTGCCCGCGACGTCATCCCGGCGATCACGACGCCCGACGACGGACGCGGAGCCGCACGACGCCGCCTACCGACGCGCAAGGGTACTGCTACGCAAAACTTTCCGGATCCAGCCTGACGCCTGGGGATATTCTAAGGTAAGGAATCTATCACTAACGTGTCTCTTTCAGATACGATATATCTGTAAGAGACAGTAGTTAGTGACAGATTCCTTACCTTAGAATATCCCCAGGCGTCCGGCTGGATCCGGAAAGTTTTTGCGTAGCAGTACCCTTGCGCGTCGGTAGGCGGCGTCGTGCGGCTCCGCGTCCGTTGTCAACGTCGTGATCGCCGGGATGACGTCGCGGGCAGTACTTAGACGCCGCCCCTGCGCGCTGACGTCAGTTCTGTACACGACTTTCCGCGCCAGGAACGCAGAGCCGTGCAAGAAGCTGACATAGGTGTCTGAAAAATACTAGGGCTCTGAAAGGGATGTCCTTAACCCTAGAAATCAGTTCGCAGAACGGGAGGATGGGTGGGCGGTAAGGAATCTGTCACTAACTACTGTCTCTTACAGATATATCGTTACACAAGTTAGTAACTTGTGCATCTGAAAGAGACACGTTAGTGACAGATTCCTTACCTTAGAATAGATACCCCAGCAATACCAACCCGGTGGTGGGTCTGCGAACAAAGATCAGACAAGGAAGTCCCGGAGGACAGAACGGCCAAAGAAGCCGTCCCTCCGGACCTGACTGTCAAGGCAGTAATGCTTTGTAAATGTGTGCAGCGAGGCCCACGTAGCTGCCTGACAGATATCCTGCAGCTGAACACCGCGGCCTAAAGCCGTGGTAGCAGCCGTTGCCCTGGTGGAATGGGCACGCAGCACAACAGGAGGCTCCTTCTTAGCCAAAGAATAGCAGGCTTTGATACACAAGGTGACCCAGCGGGAGATGGTTCTCTTGTGCACCGCCCGACCTTTTTTGGCGCCCCCGTAGCCAACAAAGAGCTGGTCATCCACCCGGAAGTGTTGTGTGCGGTTGATATAAAAAGAAAGCGCACGTTTTGGGTCCAGACGGTGGAGCCTCTCTTCCTCTCTGGAAGGATGCGGAGGCGGAAAGAAGGTGGGCAAAGTGATGGTCTGCCCAAAGTGGAAGGCAGTAACCACCTTTGGCAAGAAGGACGGACGCGTCCTAAGAACAACCTTGTCTGGATGGACAGACAGAAAGGGAGGTTTGCATGATAGAGCCTGGAGCTCACTCACCTGCCGAGCGGAGGTGATGGCCACCAGAAAGGCTGTCTTCAGAGTCAGAAGACGAAGAGGACAGTTATGTAGAGGCTCAAAGGGAGCGCACATGAGAAAGGTAAGAACCAAGTTCAAGTCCCACTGAGGCATCACAAACGGAACAGGAGGGAAGAGGTGTGTAATGCCCTTTAGGAACCTGTTAACAACAGGGGACTTGAAAAGGGAGGGCTGATCAGGAAGCCTGAGGAAGGCCGAAATGGCACAAAGATGGCCCTTGATGGTACCCAGGGCAGAACCCTGTTGGGCCAGGGAAAGAAGGAACAGAAGAACCTCAGAAAGAGGGGCAGAGAGGGATTCACAGCCTTTGCTGTGCACCATGCCACAAACTTGTTCCACCTGCAGGCGTATACCACCTTAGTGGAGGTACGCCTGGCTGCCAGAATCACATCACAAACTTCGGGAGGCAAGTCGAAAGGAATCAACTGCCGCCGCTCAATCTCCACGCAAGCAGGTGGAGGCTGGACAGGTTCGGGTGGAGGACCGTCCCCTGCTGCTGCGACAGAAGATCCTCCCGAAGAGGCAGACGGATCGGGGATCGACGCTCATACTGAGTAACTCGGGATACCAAACTCTTCGAGCCCAGTCCGGAGCCACAAGGATGACTTGGGCCCGGTCGCGCCGAATCTTCTTCAACACTCTGGGTAGAAGTGGTATAGGCGGAAAGGCGTACAACAGACCGCAACTCCACTCGCGACGAAAAGCGTCGCCGAGCGAGTGCCGCCTTGGAAATTCCAACGCGCAGAACTGATGACATTGCGCGTTCTCTTCGGTGGCGAATAGATCTAACCAAGGCTCTCCCCATTGTTGAAAGAGTCCTTGCGCCACTTCCGAGTGAAGACGCCATTCGTGATCCATCATGCACCTGCGGCTGGAGTTCGTCCGCCCTGGCGTTCAGGGAACCTGCCAGGTGTTGAACCATCAGGAACATGTCCTGATGTTCCAGCCAAGTCCAGAGGCGCAGAGCCTCCTGACAGAGGGTCTACGACCCCACCCCGCCCTGTTTGTTGCAGTACCACATGGCGGTGGTGTTGTCTGTGAACACCTGCACTACCTTCCCTTTGACAGAGGGAAGGAATGCCTTGAGTGCAAGTCGGATCGCCCGGAGCTCCAGAAGGTTGATATGGAGCCGGGACTCCGCCGGAGACCAGAGGCCTCTGATCTCCGCCTCTCCCATGTGACCGCCCCATCCCAGAAGGGACAAGTCCGTCACAACTGTGTGCTCTGGCTGGGGAAGGGAGAGGGATCTGCCCATGACCCATTGCCGGTTCGAGAGCCACCACTGCAACTGTTTTGCAGTCCCCTCCGAGATCTGGACGTGATCGGACAGGTTGCCCTGGTGCTGCGCCCACTGGAACTTCAGGTCCCACTGCAGAGCCCGCATATGCCATCTGGCATGATCGACCAGCAGGATGCAGGAGGCCATGAGGCCCAGCAGCCTCAGGGTCATCCGTACCGAAACCCAGGATAAAGGCTGAAAGATCGGAATCATAGCCTGAATATCCCGGACTCGCCGTTCGGGAGGATAGGCCCGAAACTGTGTCGTGTCCAGAACTGCTCCGATGAAAAGGAGCTGTGGAGAAGGAACCAGATGCGACTTCGGCACATTGATGGAGAACCCCAGCGAGTGCAGGAGTTCGGCCGTAGTCTGGAGGTGGGAGACGACTGCCTGGGACGAGCCCGCCTTCAGCAGCCAGTCGTCGAGGTAGGGGAAGACTGAAACCCCTGCCCGGCGCAGATGAGCTGCGACCACCGCCATCACTTTCGTGAACACCCGAGGGGCACTGGTAAGGCCAAAGGGGAGCACGGTGAACTGAAAGTGCTCGAGGCCTACCGTGAACCGTAGGTAACGCCGGTGGGCCGGCAGGACGGGGATGTGGAAATAAGCGTCCTGCAAGTCCAACGCTACCAGCCAGTCTCCAGGGTCGAGGGCAGTCAAGACCTGAGCTAGGGTGAGCATCTTGAACTTCTCCTTCCGGAGGAAGCGATTGAAGTTCCGGAGGTCCAAGATAGGACGCATGTCCTCCTTGTCCTTTTGGGCACCAGAAAGTAGTGGGAGTAGCAACCATGCCCTACTTCTGGGGTCGGAACATGCTCGATGGCCCTCTTGGCCAAGAGGGCCGTGACTTCCTTCTGTAGAAGCACCAAGTGATCCCCTGACATGCGGTGGAATTGAGGTGGCATGGCTGGGGGTGGTCTCGAAGGGGAGGCAGTAGCCCCTTCGGACAATGTCCAAGACCCACCTGTCCGAGGTGATGGGACGCCAGTGGTGAAGGTGATGGCGGACCCTGCCCCCGACTGGCGTGCTGTGCACCTGAAAGGAGGGACTAGGAGGGCTTGGAGGCCGCGGACGGGTTGGAGGTGGTGGCCTGACCCGCACGCTGGTTGCCCGAACCGCCACGGCGGTATCCACGTCCTCGGCCACGCGAAGGCGCTTGTTGCGCGGGCCGTTGGCCGGGCTGTTGACGTGTCTGGGCGCCCCTTCCGTGGCCACGAAAGGGGCGAAAAGCAGACGTGAGCGGAGGGCGCACAACAGCAAGGCCCAGGGACTTAGCAGTAGCCCGCGAGTCCTTGAAACGCTCCAGCGCATGGTCTGCCTTCGAACCAAAAAGACCGACTCCATCAAAGGGCATGTCCATGAGTGTATTCTGGACATCCCCTGCAAAACCAGTGGTTCTCAGCCAGGCGTGGCGACGCAGCGCCACCGTCGTTGCAAGCGATCTGCCCAGCGAGTCGGACGTATCAAGGCCACAGCGGATGGTGTATTTAGCCGCATCACGCCCTTCCGCAATGGCGCGGGTAAGCAGTGTCTGGACCTCCTCAGAACACTGCGGCAAAACAGTCGCCACCGAATCCCACAGGGAGTGGGTGTATCGGCCCAAGAGGCAAGCGGTGTTAACGGACCGCAAGCCAGCACTGGAGGAAGAGAAAGCCTTCTTCCCAAAGTAATCCAGGCGCTTGGATTCCCTATCCGGAGGGACGGTAGGGAAGGCGGTTTGGGAGGCAGAGGCTTGGACAACCAAGCTCTCAGGGGTGGGGTGTTGGGAGAGAAACAAGGGGTCGCCCGGAGCAGGGCGATGGCGTCGGGCCACGTTCCTATCCACAGGAGCCCCTGTGGTGGGTTTGGACCAGGCACCCAAAAGAACGTCAGTGAGTGCATCATTGAACGGCAGCACAGTCTCCGAAGAGGAGGCCGCCGGCTGAAGCACTTCATTCAGGAGGTTAGTCCTGACGGCCACTGTAGGCAACTGGAGATTCAAGGCTCCAGAAGCTCTACGCAACACCGTTGCAAAATTAGCCCCCTCCTCCGTAGCCACGGGAGGAGACAGCATGCCAGAGTCAGGGGAGGTGTCCAGACCACTGGCATCCCCAAGTTCCTCAACCCAGTCCGGGTCAAACTCGCACTGTTGTGTGAGAGGGTCCTCAGACCCTCCCAGCTCTCCTGGTCCTCCTCAGGTTCATAATATGGAGGAGGAGGGACATTAGGGACCCAAGGTCTCACCGGAACCGGCGTCGGGCGGACGCCGGTCCGGCTCCATGTCCGGAGCCGGAGAGAGCCGGGGAACGACGCCGTCCGGAGCCCCGGACGGCGTCAGGAACGGCACCGGGGACATCGGCGGAGGCGTGGTTAGGTCAACCGGCGTCGATGGGGGTTGCAGCAACACCGGAGCCGGGATCGGGGCCGGAGCCGAGGCCCGGGATGAAGGCCGGTGGGACAGGCGACGCCGGGACCGGAGTCGACGGCGATGCCGGAGCAACCCCATCAGGGCCCGCGGGGCCCGAAGGCGCACCGGAGGGACCTTGAGGCCCGAAGAGGTGGGCCATGGCCGACAGGAACTCCTGTATTTGGGCCTGAGTCGCCCCCGAACCCGGGAAGAACGGGTAATGCGGGGGTAACTCGACAGGCACGTCCGGGGCCGCGGGGACGGTGACAATGCCGAGAGGGACCTCAGCCGAGTCGCGAGACCGGCGAGGCGAAGTCTTTGAGCGATGATGCCGCTTAGACTTCTTGTGCTTCGACTTACCGGAGGAGCGCGAAGACTTGGATTCCGACGAACGGCGGGGACTCCGCGTCCGGCCCCTCGACCTCTCCCGGGACCGGGGCTTGGTGCGACGCGGAGCCGACTGCCGGACCTCGAGGAGCTTTCGAGACCGCTCTCGCAAAGCCTTCGGATTAAGTTTCCGGCAGTCAGGGCACGACTTCGTGTCGTGGTCTCGGCCGAGACAAAAGAGACACTCGAGATGCGGGTCCGTGATCGACATCATGCGACCACATTCCTCGCAGGGCTTAAAGCCGGGCATCCCTACGACACCTTAGGAGTCGTGAAGACTCGTTGAAGAAACAGTGAAAAAATTCACAAAAAGATAGTCAAAAAGTGACTAGGGCACTGCTCTTCCCGGATCTGCGCTTACTGGCGCGGAAAAAGAAGAACTGACGTCAGCGCGCAGGGGCGGCGTCTAAGTACTGCCCGCGACGTCATCCCGGCGATCACGACGCCGATGACGGACGCGGAGCCGCACGACGCCGCCTACCGACGCGCAAGGGTACTGCTACGCAAAAACTTTCCGGATCCAGCCTGACGCCTGGGGATATTCTAAGGTAAGGAATCTGTCACTAACGTGTCTCTTTCAGATTGTCAAGGCAGTAATGCTTTGTAAATGTGTGCAGCGAGGCCCACGTAGCTGCCTGACAGATATCCTGCAGCGGAACACCGCGGCCTAAAGCCGTGGTAGCAGCCGTTGCCCTGGTGGAATGGGCACGCAGCCCAACAGGAGGCTCCTTCTTAGCCAAAGAATAGCAGGCTTTGATACACAAGGTTACCCAGTGGGAGATGGTTCTCTTGTGCACCGCCCGACCTTTTTTGGCGCCCACGTAGCCAACAAAGAGCTGGTCATCCACCCGGAAGTGTTGTGTGCGGTTGATATAAAAAGAAAGCGCACGTTTTGGGTCCAGACGGTGGAGCCTCTCTTCCTCTCTGGAAGGATGCGGAGGCGGAAAGAAGGTGGGCAAAGTGATGATCTGCCCAATGTGGAAGGCAGTAACCACCTTTGGCAAGAAGGACGGACGCGTCCTAAGAACAACCTTGTCTGGATGGACAGACAGAAAGGGAGGTTTGCATGAAAGAGCCTGGAGCTCACTCACCCGCCGAGCGGAGGTGATGGCCACCAGAAAGGCTGTCTTCAGAGTGAGAAGACGAAGAGGACAGTTATGTAGAGGCTCAAAGGGAGAGCACATAAGAAAGGTAAGAACCAAGTTCAAGTCCCACTGAGGCATTACAAACGGAACAGGAGGGAAGAGGTGTGTAATGCCTTTTAGAAACCTGTTAACAACAGGGGACTTGAAAAGGGAGGGCTGATCAGGAAGCCGGAGGAAAGCTGAGATGGCACAAAGATAGCCCTTGATGGTACCCAGGGCAGAACCCTGTTGGGCCAGGGAAAGAAGGAACAGAAGAACCTCAGAAAGAGGGGCAGAAAGGGGATTCACAGCCTTTGCTGTGCACCATGCCACAAACTTGTTCCACCTGCAGGCGTATACCACCTTAGTGGAGGGACGCCTGGCTGCCAGAATCACATCACAAACTTCGGGAGGCAAGTCGAAAGGAATCAACTGCCGCCGCTCAATCTCCACGCAAGCAGGTGGAGGTTGGACAGGTTCGGGTGGAGGACCGTCCCCTGCTGCTGCGACAGAAGATCCTCCCGAAGAGGCAGACGGATCGGGGGATCTATGCTCATACTGAGTAGCTCGGGATACCAAACTCTTCGAGCCCAGTCCGGAGCCAGAAGAATGACTTGGGCCCGGTAGTGCCGAATCTTCTTCAACACTCTGGGTAGAAGTGGTATAGGCGGAAAGGCGCACAACAGACCGCAACTCCACTCGCGACGAAAAGCGTCGCCGAGCGAGTGCCGCCTTGGAAATTCCAACGCGCAGAACTGATGATATTGCGCGTTCTCTTCGGTGGCGAATAGATCTAACCAAGGCTCTCCCCACTGTAGAAAGAGTCCTTGCGCCACTTCCGAGTGAAGACGCCATTCGTGATCCATCATGCACCTGCGGCTGAGGTTCGTCCGCCCTGGCGTTCAGGGAACCTGCCAGGTGTTGAACCATCAGGAACATGCCCTGATGTTCCAGCCATGTCCAGAGGCGCAGAGCCTCCTGACAAAGGGTCCACGACCCCACCCCGCCTTGTTTGTTGCAATACCACATGGTGGTGGTGTTGTCTGTGAACACCTGCACTACCTTCCCTTTGACAGAGGGAAGGAATGCCTTGAGTGCAAGTCGGATCGCCCGGAGCTCCAGAAGGTTGATATGGAGCCGGGACTCCGCCGGAGACCAGAGGCCTCTGATCTCCGCCTCTCCCATGTGACCGCCCCATCCCAGAAGGGACGCGTCCGTCACAACTGTGTGCTCTGGCTGGGGAAGGGAGAGGGATCTGCCCATGACCCATTGCCGGTTCGAGAGCCACCACTGCAACTGTTTTGCAGTCCCCTCCGAGATCTGGACGTGATCGGACAGGTTGCCCTGGTGCTGCGCCCACTGGAACTTCAGGTCCCACTGCAGAGCCCGCATATGCCATCTGGCATGATTGACCAGCAGGATGCAGGAGGCCATGAGGCCCAGCAGCCTCAGGGTCATCCGTACCGAAACCCAGGATAAAGGCTGAAAGATGGGAATCATAGCCTGAATATCCCGGACTCGCCGTTCGGGAGGATAGGCCCGAAACTGCGTCGTGTCCAGAACCGCTCCGATGAAAAGGAGCTGTGGAGAAGGAATCAGATGCGACTTCGGCACATTGATGGAGAACCCCACTGAGTGCAGGAGTTCGGCCGTAGTCTGGAGGTGGGAGACGACTGCCTGGGACGAGCCCGCCTTCAGCAGCCAGTCGTCAAGGTAGGGGAAGACTGGAACCCCTGCCCGGCGCAGATGAGCTGCGACCACCGCCATCACTTTCGTGAACACCCGAGGGGCACTTGTAAGGCCAAAGGGGAGCACGGTGAACTGAAGATGCTCGAGGCCTACCGTGAACCGCAGGTAACGCCGGTGGGCCGGCAGGACGGGGATGTGAAAATAAGCGTCCTGCAAGTCCAACGCTACCAACCAATCTCCAGGGTCGAGGGCAGTCAAGACCTGAGCTAGGGTGAGCATCTTGAACTTCTCCTTCCGGAGGAAGCGATTGACGTTCCGGAGGTCCAAGATAGGACGCATGTCCTCCTTGTCCTTTTTGGGCACCAGGAAGTAGTGGGAGTAGCAACCACGTCCTACTTCTGGGGTCGGAACATGCTCGATGGCCCTCTTGGCCAAGAGGGCCGTGACTTCCTTCTGCAGAAGTACCAAGTGATCCCCTGACATGCGGTGGAATTGAGGTGGCATGGCTGGGGGAGGTCTCGAAGGGGAGGGAGTAGCCCCTTCGGACAATGTCCTAGACCCACCTGTCCGAGGTGATGGGACGCCAGTGGTGAAGGTGATGGCGGACCCTGCCCCCTACTGGCGTGCTGTGCACCGGAAAGGAGGGACTAGGAGGGCTTGGAGGCCGCGGACGGGTTGGAGGTGGTGGCCTGACCCGCACGCTGGTTGCCCGAACCGCCACAGCGGTATCCAAGTCCTCGGCCACGCGAAGACGCTTGCTGCGCGGGCCGGTGGCTGGGCAGCTGACGTGACTGGGCGCCCCTTCCGTGGCCACGAAAGGGGCGAAAAGCAGAGGTGAGCGGAGGGCGTACAACAGAAAGGCCCGTGAGTCCTTAAAACGCTCCAGCGCATGGTCTGCCTTTGAACCAAAAAGACCGACTCCATCAAAGGGCATGTCCATGAGTGTATTCTGGACATCAATCAATCAATCAATCACAGAATTTGTAAAGCGCACTACTTACCCGCGAGGGTCTCAAGGCGCTAGGGAAAAAAAAGGGGGGGGGGGGGTGCTGCTACTGGTCGAACAGCCAGGTCTTGAGTAGCCTCCTGAAGGTCAGCAGGTCTTGGGTCTGTCGTAGGCTTAGTGGAAGGGTGTTCCAGGTCTTGGCGGCGAGGTGGGAGAAGGATCTGCCGCCGGTGGTCGTTCTTCGAATGCGAGGGACTGTGGCGAGGGAGAGGTCGGCGGAGCGGAGTTGGCGGTTGGGGACGTAGAAGAGGAGTCGTCTGTTGAGGTAGGCTGGGCCAGTCTTGTGGAGTGCCTTGTGTGCGTGGATGAGGAGTTTGAAGGAGATTCTCCTGTCGACGGGGAGCCAGTGCAGGTTCCTCAGGTGGGGGTGATGTGGCTGTGGCGTGGTACATCGAGGATCAGGCGTGCGGAGGCGTTTTGTATGCGTTGCAGTCGCTTGATGAGCTTGGCCGGGGCTCCCGCGTAGAGGGCGTTCCCATAGTCAAGTCTGCTACTGACGAGGGCCTGGGTGACTGTCCTTCTTGTGTCTGTCGGGATCCACCTGTAGATCTTGCGAAGCATGCGGAGGGTGTTGAAGCAGGAGGATGAGACAGCGTTGACTTGCTTGGCCATGGAGAGCGTTGAGTCGAGGATGACTCCCAGGTTGCGTGCGTGGTCGGTGTCGGGGCTGCTCCCAGCGTCGTTGGCCACCAGGAGTCGTCCCAGGCTGAGGGGTTGGAGCCGAGGATGAGGACCTCTGTCTTCTCCGTGTTCAGTTTTAGTCGGCTGATCTTCATCCAATCGGCGACGGCCTTCATTCCTTCATGGAGGTTGGATTTGGCGGCGAGGGGGTCCTTGGTGAGGGAGAGGATCAGTTGAGTGTCGTCGGCGTAGGAGATTATGTTGAGGTCGTGCTGTCTGGCGATGCGTGCGAGCGGGGCCATGTAGATGTTGAACAGTGTTGGGCTGAGGGACGATCCCTGGGGTACCCCGCAGATGATCTCGGAGGCTTCGGATCGGAATGGTGGGAGGCGGACTCTCTGGGTTCTGCCGGCGAGGAAGGAGGTGGCCCATTCCAGGGCCTTGTCTCGGATCCCTGCGTCATGGAGGCGTGCGCGTAGAGTGCGGTGGCAGACAGTGTCGAAGGCGGCGGAGAGGTCCAGCAGGATGAGGGCTGCGGTCTCACCGTTGTCCAGCAGGATCCTGATGTCGTCGGTGGCGGCGATGAGGGCAGTCTCAGTGCTGTGGTTGCTGCGGAACCCCGATTGGGATGGGTCCAGGATGCTGTTTTCTTCGAGGTATCGGGTTAGCTGTTTGTTGACGATCTTCTCGATGACCTTGGCTGGGAACGGAAGCAGTGAGATGGGCCGGAGGTTCTTGAGGTCTCTCGGGTCCGCCTTGGGTTTTTTGAGTAGGGCGTTGATCTCTGCGTGTTTCCAGCTCTCTGGGAAGGTCGCGGTCTCGAAGGAGAGATTGATGACGTTGCACAGGTGGGGTGCGATGGAGCTGCTGGCTTTGTTGAAGATGTGGTGCGGGAGAGGGTCTGACGGGGAGCCGGAGTGTATTGTGCTCATGGTCTTGATGGTCTCCTCGATGTTCACGCTGGCCCAGGCTGGCAGGGGGTCGTGGTCGATGGTGTGCGGCGGGTCTGGTGCATCGATCTTAGTTGGGGCTGTCTGGGTGTTGAAGCTGTCGTGGATGTCGGCGATCTTGCGGTGGAAGAAGGTGGCGAGGGAATCGCACAGGGGTTGCGATGGCGGGATGTCGTTGGTGTTGGAGCTGGGGTTGGAGAAGTTCCTTCACGATGTTGAAAAGCTCCTTGCTGTTGTGTGCATTGTTGTCGAGGCGGTCTTTGAAGGAGATTCTCTTGGCGGACTTGATGAGGTGGTGGTGGTTACGGATGGCGTCTTTGTGGGCTGCGTGGCTGTCCGGTGTCTTATCACTGTGCCATTTCTTCTCTAGTTTTCGGCAGGTACGCTTGGAAGCTAGGAGTTCCGAGGTGAACCAGCTGGCTCTTTTGGTGGTGTCACTGTAGGTGAGTTTTTCAGCGGGGCGAGGGTGTTGGCACAGTCGTCCATCCATCGTCTGAGGTTGCAGGCAGCGTCGTCGGTGTTGGATGGGTCGGAGGGAGGGCTGAGAGCGAGGGTTGCCCGAGTTGGTCTTCGGTGACTTTGCTCCAGCAGCGGCGTGGGATCTGTTGGATGCGGTGGTGTGTGGTGGGTTTCTGGAAGGTGAAATGGATGCAGCGGTGGTCGGTCCAGAGGAGTTCCGTGGTGTGGCTGAAGGAGACGTGGGAGCTTGAGGAGAAGATGGGGTCAAGCGTGTGGCCGGCGGAATGGGTCGGTGTTGTGACGAGCTGGCTCAGACCGAGGTTGGCGAGGTTGTCGATCAGGGTGGTGGAGTTGCTGTCGTTGTTGTTCTCCAGGTGAAAGTTCAGGTCTCCGAGGAGGATGTAGTCGGTAGAGGTCAGGGCGTGCGTGCTGATGAAGTCGGCGATGGAGTCGCTGAACTGGGGTCGGGGCCCAGGGGGTCTGTAGACAAGGGTGCCTCTAAGGGTGGTGTTGGGGTCCGTGTGGATCTGGAAGTGCATGTGTTCGGCGGTGCTGAGAGTGTCGGTGCTGGTCGAGACCCTGATGGTGTTCTTGTGGACGATGGCGATTCCTCCTCCTACTGCGTTGACGCGGTCTCTGCGGGTGATCTTATAGCCGTCTGGGATGGCTATGGTGATGTCGGGGGCGGAGGAGTCGTTCATCCAGGTCTCTGTCAGGAAGGCGACGTCTGGTGATGATGTGTCGAGCAGGTCCCAGAGCTCGACGGCGTGTTTGCGTGCGGAGTGGGTGTTCAGTAGGATGCATCGGAGGTGGTTGAGGTCCTTCTTGGCGGGCGCCTCGGTGGCTCTGAGGCTGGTGTAGCTGCAGTTCCGGCAGGTGAAGGTACCATGGGTGCGTTTCGGGGCGGCCTTGAAGCAGTTGTGCGTCCGTCCGGGGTTGAGAGCGTGGAGTGTGGTGGCATCGTATCGGCGTCGGTCCTCGAGGCTGGAGCGGGGGGCGCACGGCCCAGGGGTTCTGGCGCTGGGCGCGGTCCAGGCGCGGACGGGCGCAGACGGGCTTGCCTTAGGCGCGCCTTTTGCGCGCCAGCGGCGCGGCGCGCAGCGGCCGCCATATATGGGGAGGTGGGAGGGAGGAGCAGCTGGGAGGCAGGGGCAGCGAATGGGCAGTCAGGGGGGCGGGGCCGCAGGGGACGCAGCGGCGGGAGTGGAGAGAGGCAGCGAGGGGTACAGAAGGAAAAATGGACACAAGGCAAATGGGGGCAGCGAGGGAAACAGAAGGAAAAAGGACACAGTTCAATGGGGGCAGCGAGGGAAACAGAAGGAAAAATGGACACAAGGCAAATGGGGGCAGCGAGGGAAACAGAAGGAAAAATGGACACAAGGCAAATGGGGGCAGCGAGGGAAACAGAAGGAAAAAAGGACACAAGGCAAATGGGGGCAGCGAGAGAAACAGAAGGAAAAAAAGGACACAGTTCAATGGGGGCAGCGAGGGAAACAGAAGGAAAAATGGACACAAGGCAAATGGGGGCAGCGAGGGAAACAGAAGGAAAACGGGCACCGAGGCCGCAAGCAGAGGGGCGAGCTTACCAGCAGCAGCAGCGGGCAGGACACCTCAGGCGGAGCTGTGAGGCGGGGGAGCGACCTACCTGGCAAGGTCACCCAAGAAACCAGTTGTTCTCAGCCAGGCGTGGCGACGTAGCGCCACCGTCGTCGCAAGCGATCTGCCCAGCGAGTCGGCGGTATCAAGGCCACAACGTATGGTGTATTTAGCCGCATCTCGCCCTTCCGCAATGGCGCGGGTAAGCAGTGTCTGGACCTCCTCAGAACACTGCGGCAAAACAGCCGCCACCGAATCCCACAGGGAGTGGGTATATCGGCCCAAAAGGCAAGCGGTGTTGACGGACCGCAAGCCAGCACTGGAGGAAGAAAAAGCCTTCTTCCCAAATTGGTCCAGGCGTTTGGATTCCCTATCCGGAGGGGCGGTAGGGAAGGCGGTTTGGGAGGCAGAGGCTTGGACAACCAAGCTCTCGGGGGTGGGATGTTGGGAGAGAAACAAGGGGTCGCCCGGAGCAGGGCGATGGCGTCGGGCCCCGTTCCTATCCACAGGAGCCCCTGTGGTGGGTTTGGACCAGCCACCCAAAAGAACGTCAGTGAGTGCATCATTAAACGGCAGCACAGTCTCCGAGGAGGAAGCCGCCGGCTGAAGCACTTCTGTCAGGAGGTTAGTCCTGACGGCCACAGTAGGCAACTGGAGATGTAAGGCTCCAGCTGCTCTACGCAACACGGTTGCAAAATTAGCTCCCTCCTCCGTAGCCACGGGAGGAGACAGCATGCCAGTGTCAGGGGAGGTGTCTAGACCACTGGCATCCCCAAGTTCCTCAGCCCAGTCCGGATCATACTCACACTGTTGTGTGAGAGGGTCCTCAGACCCCTCCCAGCTCCCCTGGTCCTCCTCTTGTTCAAAATATGGAGGAGGAGGGACATCTGGGACCCAAGGTCTCATCGGCGCCGGAGCCGGCGTCGAGCGACGTCGGTCCGGCTCTATGTCCGGAGCCGGAGAGAGCCGGGGACCGACGCCGTCCGGAGCCCCGGACGGCGTCAGGAACGGCACCGGGGACGTCGGCGGAGGCGTGGTTAGGTCAACCGGCGTCGATGGGGGTTGCGGTACCACCGGAGCTGGGATCGAGGCCGGAGCCGAGGCCGGGATGAAGGCTGGTGGGACAGGCGACGCCGGGACTGGAGTCGACGGCGGCGCCGGGGCAACCCCATCAGGGCCCGCGGGGCCCGAAGGCGCACCGGAGGGACCCGAAGGCCCGAAGAGGCGGGCCATGGCCGACAGGAATTCCTGTATTTCGGCCGGAGTCGCCCCCGAACCCGGAAAGGACGGGTAATGCCGGGGCGGCTCTACAGGCATGTCCGGGGCCGCGGGGACGGTGCTGACTGGGGCTTCAGCCGAGTCGCGAGACCGGCGAGGCGAAGTCTTAGAGCGATGATGCTTCTTAGACTTTTTGTGCTTCGACTTACCCGAGGAGCGCGAAGACTTGGACTCCGACGACCGGCGGGGACTCCGCGACCGGCCCCTTGACCTCTCCCGGGACCGGGGCTTGGTGCGGAGCCGACTGCCGGACCTCGAGTAGCTTTCGAGACCGCTCTCGCAAAGCCTTCGGATGAAGTTTCCGGCAGTCAGGGCACAACTTCGTGTCGTGGTCTCGGCCGAGACAGAAGAGACACTCGAGATGCGGGTCCGTGATCGACATCATGCGACCACAGGCTCCGCATGGCTTGAAGCCGGGCATCCCTACGACACCTAGGAGTCGTGAAGACTCGAAAAAGAAACAGTGAAAAAATTCACAAAAAAGTTTGTCAAAAAATTACTATGGCACTGCTCTTCCCGGATCTGCGCTTGCTGGCGCGGAAAAAGAAGAACTGACGTCAGCGCGCAGGGGCGGCGCCTAAGTACTGCCCGCGACGTCATCCCGGCGATCACGACGCCGACGACGGACGCGGAGCCGCACGACGCCGCCTACCGACGCGCAAGGGTACTGCTACGCAAAAACTTTCCGGATCCAGCCTGACGCCTGGGGATATTCTAAGGTAAGGAATCTGTCACTAACGTGTCTCTTTCAGATACAGATATACAACCTCAAAGGAAAACTGGCAGGCAAGGTGGGCTAAGGCACAACAGAGGTAAGTGCAAGAACGAATGGATGGATGATTGCAGTACCCAAATGCCCCGCTCAAGTGCCCAATAATTGATAATTTGGCTGCATAGGGGGCAAGGAAAGGGGGGTAAAGCAAGGAAGAGCATTAAAATCAGACGCACAGTATAATTGAAAACCATTAAGAGCGTCATAAAAAGGTACAGGCCCGCGACAGACAAGGGACGATGGCACCAAAAAGGAAGCAGAAAACGACGGAGCAACGCTCTGGAAGGAGAGAGTCTTCCGGGGAGATTAGGACCCTAGAAGAGAGCCAGGAGAGCCAGGCAAGCGCCAGAGAAAGGCCAAAAAAGGCGCCGCAAAAGAGTAAGAACAAAAAAGCCACTAAAAAGTCCCTGAAAGCGACCAATGGGAGTATGTTAGCCTCCACATCTATAAAGGACTTCTTAGGTAAACATTATAAACGGATAGATCAACCAGTGGAACTCGCGGAAATAGAAGCAGCGCAACAAAATGGAAACGGCACGGTAGAACTTTCCGAAGAATCACTGGAGGCATCATTTCTGATAAACCAGTCCCTTTTAAGTCAACACTCCCCAATAACAGCACAGCGACTGTCATCCTCCCTCAGACTCTTCTCAATGCAAGAACAGGAACTAGTGTCTTCAGGCCAAATGGAGAATAATAGTCAAGAGAAGAGAATCGACTGGGGGGATATACCAAATAACTCTGCACCACACTCAAAACAGAGTAGAAACCAAGACCAGCAGGAACGATCGAGAATAGAAAGAACAGATGATTTAGAGAGAGATAGTCTACAAAATCTAGACATCTCTGCAACCCCTTCCCCATCATTTATGGACATACTGATGATGCTTCAGAAAACCCTGAAAGGGATACTGGAAGTTACAATGCTAAATAACGGGGCTCTGAATACGCAAAAGCTATATTTGAAAAAGATTGAGGAGGAGCTGCAAGGCATCAGAGGTCAAATGCCGCACATGATGAGGCCAGTAGTAGAGATCCAGTCTACAGAACAGAAAGAAACTCCAGAAACTGTAGAAACCTCACACAACGTTTATATATCTAAATGTCCGATGCTGATAAAAAGAAGAGGGGAAAATATAAGATATAGCTCCTGGCACAATAGGGGCCAAGCCAAAAGAAAGATAGGCAGAAAGATGAAATCTAAAGTAGAAACAAGGGAAAAAATTAAGGGAAAGGAGAGAGTGGATAACTTAAAAATCCCTGCAACGATAAGGGTATCCACCAAGATCCCCGGAGCTGAGGGCAAGAAGAAGGGCCCCAATAAGCAAGTAAATATTCAGAGTAGCAGAGGCCCAAGAAAGGATCAATTAAAAGCAAAACCGGATCTAAAATTAAACAATGCGGGTAACAAAATAAAATTCCAGAAGTACCAAAGTCAAGGAATAGCAGGCCCGCAACAAGGGAAAATAAAAGTAAAAAATAAACAGGGGTATGATAGGTGGGAAACTACCGGACAGGCGGGTATAGAAGCCCCCGAGATAGGGATAGAGGTGGAAAGCAATAAATGGCTGTACCTCGAACCAGAGCATCCCGAAAAAAAAGGGGAAAAAAATAAGGAAAATTGTACCCTTAAATAGATCCCAAATCCTATTTTCATTTTCCAGATGCCCTAGCCTGAGGGGAATAGGAACAAAAGATTTGAGACAGGTGGGCTTTATAGAAAATATAAATGGAAAGGAAATTACAAGAGTACTACTCTATTCTGACCTGGTAAAATTGGCAATTTTGGAAGCGAGAGAGAGATACAGCAGGAAGGTATAAGGCTAATCACAGAGAGAGATCTAAAGGGATATTGCCATCCAGGAAGCAGCTTCCTTAAATGTCATGCAGGTCTTGGTAAGAGACAGGTGAGGCTCCGGGAGGATAAAGAAGAAGGAGGGAGTACCTTGAATGTAGTAGTCAATAACTCAGTTACCGATAACTCATGGGGTAACTGGAGTCAAAGAAGCAGTTCCGCAGGCCCCTCCCAGTGGTTTAGGGTAGATATGGTTGAAGATGGAGGTCTAAGTGAGGTGGAATAGGATGAAGGGGTGTCGCATAGCCTAAATCTTCTATCATGGAATATAAATGGTCTTGGAGACATAACAAAACAAGATTGTATAAATAAGCAAGCAAGAAATGTTGAAATTATTTGTCTGCAAGAAACCTGGCTATGCGACGAAACCCCAATATTCGATGGCTTCCTCCAGTTCCACCGACCAGCCAAGAAAAAAAGGTTTGGTCGCTCGGCAGGGGGGATTATGACCCTACTGTCTACAAAAGTAGCTAACAATGCGATCGAAAGTAAAATGTAAATGGCTCCTGGTATGTAGACTCTCCTTGCTGTTTTCTGAAACAAAAAATGAAAATGTGATCATCATAAATGTGTATATGCAATGGGAGAATGCCAAGGAGTATGGAATTGAGTTGGGGTATTTTAAAGATGATATAGATTCGCTGTGTGAAAAGTATGATTTGGATATGTTTTTTATCGTGGGGGATTTTAATCATAAATTGTACCCAAAGGAGGTAGATATCTGGGCACAGGGATATATTAGACGCATATGAAATAAAACAAGCAACTTTCCTCGCCTGCGAACCAACAAGACAGGATAAAGACCTGGGCAATTACCTAGGTACGAAGGGTCTATTCTGCCTGAATGGCAGATTAGAATCAGATTGCCCAGCAAAGAAGACATTTAAAATAGGCACACAGAGTTCCCCGATAGATTATGTCTTTGTTTGCCTGGAATTTCTCACTCATAATGGATTTTAAGATACTTAGGGAAGAAGGCAGTGACCACAATCCACTGAAGTTGAAGATTCAAGGGGAACCCCGAAACCCAGAGACAAAGTAATTTTACAACAAGTAGAATACCCCAAAAGAGTGACAACCAGATTAACGGAAGAGTACATGGAAAAATTGGGAAAATTCCAACAGAAGGTACTCCTGGGAGAAATAGAGGGCAAGAAGCTGAAATGGTATGAGGGAAAAATAGACCAAGTGGTGCAATGCCTTCGAATAGAATTTAAAAAAATAATGCCAGCTAGGCGGTCAAAATGGTTCACTGTAGACTGTCTAAAGAAAAAAAGAGAGCTAAGGAAAGCTATAAGAAGCATTAATAAAAAATATGACCAGAAGAGTCAAAGCTATCTTAATAAATTGAAAGGAGAGTATAAAAAATTGATTATGAGTGCAAAAGGGCGTACAAAGACAAATGCTGGGAAAATCTGCTGGAATCTATTGAATCAAAAAATATAAGACAGTTTTGGAAGCTGGTAAAAGCAGCAGCCGACCATCCAGCAGGGGCAATGAACTGTGTAGTAGATGAGGCAGCATGGGAGAAGTACCTGAAGGAACTGTATAGCCCTCGTAGAGAACAAGAAGTTGAAGAGCCCCAGCCGTGGCAAGAGCTAATGGAAGAAGTGAAACCTGATTTTGCAGAACAGAATGTAAAAGACATAATAAGTAAATTAAAATTAACACGAGCTGCAGGACCAGATAATCTCCCAGCAATAATAATAAAGTCACAGATGATGTGGAGGGCGAGATTTTTCTCCCTCATGTTCTTGGCAATTTTAGATGGTGGACAAATACCAAAGAATTGGAAGGGGGCTATAATAAGGCCAGTCCATAAAAAAGGTAATATGAACGCACCACAAAATTATAGGCTGATTAACCTGTTAGACATTGGGGAAAAAGTTTTCTCAAAAATAATTCTGAACAGATTACAGAATTGGGTAGAGGAGTTTTCAATAGTACCAGTTGAACAGGGGGGCTTTAAAGAAGGCCACTCCACGATCGATCACTGTTTCGCTCTGACAGTGGCACGTAAATTAATAGAACAAAATGGTAAGCTGTGCTGTTGTTTTGTTGACTTCCGCGCAGCATTTGATTCAGTCGACCGGAAGGCGCTCTGGGATACCCTTGTAAAAAGAAACATTCCCGAAGGTTTGTTGGCATTAATAAAAGAGCTACATAGCGGAAATTGGGCACAAATAATTAGAGACACAGAAGGGTCATTGACGCCCAAAGTAGCAATTAAGAATGGCCTTAGACAGGGCTGCTTGCTGGCCCCTCTGCTATTTGCCATATTTTTAGGAGATCTACCTGCAAGCTTAGAGGTTGAAAGAAGTGCTAGTCCACGAATGGATGGAAATAAAGTGTCCTGCCTTCTATATGCTGACGATCTGGTAATTCTGGATCAGACTGAAATAGGCCTCCAAAGAAAATTGAATGTTTTTAAGGAATATTGTGAAAGAAAATTTTTAACTGTAAATATGGAAAAGACTAAAATTTTATGCTTTGGGAAAAAAGGTATTAGTTTTAATTGGTTTTTAGGAGACCAGAAGCTAGAAATAGTGAATGAATATCGCTACCTTGGGATGTGGTTTGACAGGTTCTTAAAGTGGCACACTCACATAGAAGCCCAGAAAGCGAAAGCCTATACATCGATCTGTGGTCTGAAAAATTTAATCGAGACTACGGAGATATATCCCACAGACCACTGTTAAAGGCTTTTAGTGCGATGATACCCCCACAAGTACTTTATGGAGCAGAAGTCCTCTATCTAAGCGGCAAACAAGATTGGGATTTAGAGGAAGGGAGGTGCCTGAAAACTCTGCTGTCATTGCCACACTCGTCAATGATTCAAGCAATAAGAAACGAGTTAGGCACTACTGCGTGGAGGGTTCAGTTACAAATTATTTTAATAAGATTTTGGAAACGCTTGGACTTAGAAACAGGCCAAAAGTTATCTCAGTGGTGCAGAAAAGAGATTCAATGTAGCAACCTAAAATGGGCTAAAAAGATAAGGAAGGAAATATTATCGGTTTGTGAGAATGTAAAGGTGAAAATTTGCCTAGAATCCCTGAATGTAGAATTCAGTAAAAGCGATCTCAGAAATATAGGGCTAGAAGCCTCTAGACGAGCAGATATGGATTATTTGGCTAAGAAAAAATCAGTGCAATTTATGAGAGACGCATGGCTAAATGAAAAATGGTTCCCTTATCTGGATATTTTACCAAATCACTGGTACAGACAGGAGATTTTAAGACTGAGAATTGGTATAAATCCCTGGCTAGTAAATGAAGAACTAAAAACAAAAATGCTGTATCAGGATGGGTACTGTAAGTGCACACTGGGAACTAAAGGCGATATATTGCACATCTTGTTAGACTGTGTAACAGTATTAGAGCAGCGTAAACGATATCTTCGCCCAATATTTCTAAAACATGATATAAGGCTACGGATACAGGCGGTTAAATTACTTACTGAAATGCCTAATCTCGAGATTGCGATTGCACTAGGGAACTATATGAAGGAAGTCAAAAGGTTCCTTAGTGAGAATTAGTCTTTATTTTTATAAATCTTAAACTACTTCTATTTTTATAAGGATAAATATTTGTATAGTATTTTAAAAATGTTTTAAAGTTTGTATAATTTTTAGAAAGAGTGGTGTTGCCCTGTGCAGAAAAGTCATTATTGCTACTTCCTCACCGATAATTTATCAACTTTTGACATTGAGAATGTATAAATTGTGTTGTTTTATTTTGCTTTTTTTCATTGGTATTACCACTGTTTAAAGACCAAGGTCTAAATAAACATAACTTTGAATTGAATTGAAATTGATTTAACTTCAACAGAAGGAAGTTGTACATCCAGGACCTCAGCAGCACGTCTGGTGACTACATTAAAAGAAGCACTTTCTTCCACTGGCATCCCATGGGAGGAAATCACCTCTGCATCAGGGGAAGCATCAAGCCTACTGGTCTCTTGTAAATCCATATGTAAACTGTCATCATCGTAATGTGGGGACAAACCATCCCCATTGTCATCTCTAAGTGGGGCAAACTCTGGTCATAGCTGAAACTGAAAAGCTGATGGAACAACCAAAGACAGCTCCATAGTAGTAGCAATGTTTTGTCTGAATCAGATTTCAAGGGAACTGGGTGCACTTATGGAGTCAGAGTGCAACCTTGGTCGCAGTCAATGCAGATATGGCTGTGTCAGACACCGGAGTAGGTGGAGGATCCACCTTTGGCACCGGCGACGACAAGATCAGTGTCAACAAAGAAGGGACCAGCGTAGGTCTTGGAGCCAGAATGGAAGTCAATATGGAACCCAAGGCCGGTTCCCAGGGGCTCAGATGGCGCCGAGGACAGATCCACCATGGGAACCGTATTAGAGGACTCCATGGATCCTTGGGGGGCAGTGGTGTGCCAGAGGGTGCTGGAAGAGTGCCAAACAGGAGCAGCATGGCCTCCCTTTAACAGCCGCAACCTACTGCAGGTGACCAATGGCCCAGGGAACTAGGGGTGGATCGGGATCAACTGTGGAATTGGCTCCTCAATCAGAGATCGGGAGCAAAATAGAGTGCCAACTAAGCCCTTGCAACTTATCTTTAGATAGAGAATGGCGGGATGGAGTAGAGTCCCGCTTCGCCTTCTTGTGTTGCCGCTTTCACTTGGACTTACTGGATGACCGGAAATAGGTCTGCACCCTCGGCTTAGAGAGGTACTTGTGTGGCTTCTTTCGATGTTCGGTGATGTACAGCTTTGCTTCACAGGATTGAACCACATTCAGGTGCACAGCAGCACATTCCTCACATGATCTGGAGTTAATACCCTGAGCCCAAACATCAGAAGCAAACCTCGTGAGAATCTGTCACCGACATGTGTTTGCAATACTCATGGCATAGTTTGAACATGCAGTTTTAGATTGGGACATCATTTCCTTGCACACTGGAATTCAGTTTGAAAAACTTCAAACCGTCAAAAAGGGAGTAGAGCTCTGCTTCCGCGCTCAAATGCACGGAAAGAAAGTAACTGCCTTCAGTGCGCGGAGGTGGCACTTAAATGCAGCTCCAGTCTGTCACACTTCCAGGGCAGCACGAATGCAAGACAGAATCACACAGCGCCAGCTGGTGGCACGGAGTGCTGCCATGAAAACCTTGGGATCCAGTCTGGCACCTGGAGGACATTCTGAAGGTGGGGAATCTTCACTTAGAAGTATAATCAGAATTATTTTTTATTTATTTAGTTTTAGTTGTTGGACTACAGCTATTAAACCAGGAGGGTGTGGAAGCTCATTGCAGTACATTTCGACCAATAGAGTACAAATATACAATTAAGGCAATTACATTAAATAGATCAGAAAGTATATCAAAACAGCTATATCATTTTAATGAAAGAGATTGGGAATGAATTTGGCATTAAGGTACTACAAATGGGAATTAAGAGGTGTAATCTACATATGCATTTGTCAAGAGCTGAAAATAAATGCCAAGACAATATGCTATTAACTACTCAAGAGAAGGGGAAGTGCATCATGATTTGAGGGACAATAAAAGGTATAGGGGATAGCAGCAACATTAGTGTTATTTAAGTCTGGAAAGCATTATTAGGCAGTGTGTAATAAATGACGGGGAAAGAGCTTTTCAAAGCTTTGTCACAACCTGATCCCTCCAGTTAGTGTTAGCTTTGTTTGTACAGTAGGCAGTATGGTAAAGTGAGCAGGACCTAAGGGGAAGTCAGTTTACAGATTCAAGGGCAGATCCTATTATTCAGGACCAATCAAGCAAAATGATGAAGAATAGCTTTGTGTGGAGCAAGACGAATCTTAGGGAGGCAAGTCAGGAGGGTTCTATTTGAGATATCATAAGAGCTTAAATTGCTTTTGTGAAATCCTGTGAGGACAAGAAAGGTTAAAGGTTCCTCAGTAGTTTCAGTTGGTGTCTAGCACTCTTAGTCATGGCCTTCTATGTGAATGTTTAGATTTACAACTTTATATATTGTGAAACTGAGATATTTAGCAGAGGTTACAATTTATGGGAGAATGTTTATGTCTTTGAGCTTCTGGGGCGGTTCTTGTGGAAGTGATTTACATTTGTTAGGAAACAGATGTACGAAATTTAGTTTTGAATATTATGCTTGAGTTCCCTCTGAGCAATCCTGACACTAATGTAAGAGAGACATGCACAAGGGAATCCATATGCTACAAGCATTCAGTACCAAGATAAAGCTGAGTGTTGTCACAAACCATATTCCATGCAATACAATGAAGATGTGGCACCCGGACAACTGCTTTTTGTGATTTCATTCTAGTAGCTTAATCAACGCCTTTCAGTTAGCACCAACCTTGGTCTTGATTAGGTCCAACTCACACCACAATTTAAAGTGAATGTGCAAAGACAAGAAGTGCACTCACACGGTAGACATACAAAAAGAAATGCACTCCCATAATGGACATAAAAGAAATTCTACCTCCATGGACTGGGAAGAATTATTCACATAAAAAGGTCCTTAAGTTTCTGAGACCATTCTTGTTGAAGCTTTTAGGAGAAAGGTGTATGAAATTCTGTGGTTTGAGGCCTGTGTTTTGCTAGACTGAGCCATTCAGACACTAATGTAAGAGACATGTAACAAGGAAAGTAATATGCTTTAAGCAGCCGGTACTGATATACAGACGATACCTGCCTGTATGTTAGTGAAAATTAATATTGCATTTGGCAAAAATCTTCTCTAGGAATTCAATGTAAAGGCTGAAAAATAGAGAGGTAAAAATAAATCTCTGAGGAACTCTGAGGTATAACCATAGGGTTGGACAGGGATTCTCCTATTTTCATGCATTGAGCTATATGCTTTAGAAAGTGTCTGAACCAATTTAACGTAGTAGCTTCGATGCACATACTCTCATTAAGGTGTGAAAAAGAATATTACGGTCAATGGCAATGGAAAGATCCACACCTACCAGCATGCACTTGGTCACCATAAGGGAAAATCCTGAGCTGTCTTCAATAATGTAACCATGGATGTTTCTGCGTTATGTCTAGTCCTGAAGGCAGATTGGAACTACCCCTGCAAGTGGCTTTCGAAATGCAATGAGGTAACTGGGTGGGCACATATCTCTCTACAAGCTTTGCTAATGAAAGGTATGCCAGTGAGCGGTCTGTAATTTTCAAGGATATCAGAATCCGTGCTAGCTTTATTTAGGAGAGGATGTACATAGCCACTTTTAATACATATGAGAAGATGCCCTATTTATGGTAGCTGTTAATGATGTAAAACTAGAGAGGAGCAAGTGCATCATAGTGTTTAGCAAGGGAGGGAGGAAAAGGTTCAGCAAAGTAGGACAATAGCTTAGAGTTGGATATGGCCAGTTGTGGGTGAATGCTGAGCGGTTGTTAAACGAGGTCCAAGAGACATCTGGAGCTTTATTTAAAGAAAGGAATGGGTTAAGCCTCATAGATGAAGTGAGGCATTCAATCAAGTCTCATAGTTTCTGGATTCTGTTGTAAAAAAATGTATGAGGTCATCTGAGTTTAGTTGTTGGTGGTGGGGAAGTCTCTTGTACTTGTTCATGTAAAATCTTAAAGATTTCTAGGTCTATAGGACACTTCTGGATTTCTCCTCTAAAAAATGCAGTTCATGTTTGCTATGGCAGACTTTTGTAGGCTTTTTTTGTCCCAACACAGAATGACTAGTTTGGAGAGGGAAGAGGATTTTATCTAACTTCTTTCCGTGGAATGTTGTACTTTCCGCCTGTAATTTATGTCCTTACCGAGCCACAAGACAGACTTTTTCAAGGATTTAGGTTTCATTTTGTCAGATGCTATTTTGTTTAGTACCTTTAACAGTTTTTCAATGGGTCACAGATCATAGGAATTCATATGGCGATATTTTAAAAAACTGATTTCAGTAGGGAAACAGTCAAGGTATGATCAACGTACATACTGTTTCTGACAATAGTTTGGATTTTGTGACCCAATTCGGTTACATGGTTATGTATGGATTTACTATGGAAGGGGATGAGGAAATGGTCAGACCAATCTACCGTGCATGGTTTATTTTAATCGGCAGGATGAGCCTTTTAGATTCTCTATACTAATCACATTTTCTGGACATATTGTCCTGAAGGATGTTTTTGAGATTCTAAGTCATAAGATAGTAGAAAGAGGGGTAGTGTGGGTGGAAATCAAGGAAAGGGTCAAGTTACTGTTAAGATTGCAAGTTAAACCGTGGAATGAGGTTTTTTTTCAGGTTTAATAGTGGAACAATGAAATTTGGCTTCTAGGTCAATTTAAGGACAGCCGTTTACATGGCTGGATGAAGGTAAGCCTGTAGAGTGAAAGAAAGTATGGATGTGAGATAGGTTTTGTAACCTGTCAGAGGTGTATTGAAGTCTTGGCATTGCATCACAAATGGAGGTGTTTTTGAGATACATGGAGTGATCTCACTCTCTGGATGGGTTTAATGCTGTCAAAATGTTATATCCACGCAGTGAAAACCAGCAGGGCTTACAGCATTTAGATTTTCCGATGCAGTAATTGCATCAAAGATGACGTGAGGGAGAGAGTCCTCAATCTGAAAAATTGTCAAGAGAAAAGTAGTTGGTATTAAAGAACAGGCTTGATGAACAAGTTACTTACCTTGGGTAATGCTCTTTCTAGTGGATACTCAATCGAACCGCAGAATCCTCCTCTTGTGAATATCCCCAGGTGCCAGACTGTATCCAGAAACTCAAAAGCAGTGCTCCTGCGCACCTGTTTGTAGTGCCATGCGTCTCCGTGTCAAAGCTGTTCTGCTCCGGAAGTCACGAACAGATTTGGATATAAGCGCAATCCATGGGCGCAAGTTTCTTTCAAGAACACATCAGCGTCCTCAAAAAAGGTACCTATCAGAGAATCAAAGGAACCAGTGTGCAAATTCCTTAATTGGGATCTTTTTAGATGTAAGAGACCATACCATAGAATGGGGGGTGGGGGGCAGGAGGGCAATGAGGAGTCTGCAGTTAGAGTATCCACCCAAAAAAGCATTACTAACGTAAGTAACTTCTTCTTATGATGTATACTTCTAACCGCAGACACTTAATCTTGTGAACAGATACCAAAGCAGTCCCTTCCAAGGTGGTCGGTCTGTGGAATGACTCAGACTAAAAAGTCCAGTAGGACAAGCAAGCAAAATGCCCATCTTGACGAACCTGGCTGTCAAGGAAGTATTGCCTTGTGAATGTGTGCACTGATGCCCACTCAGCTGCCTGACAGATTTTCAGACAAGCACTCAGTGTGCCAAAGCAGTGGTAGCAGTCACCTGGGACCGCCATTAAGATGTCATTGATCATGTGCCAAAGTGTGTTGGTGTAACATCCGAGTAGACAGCTTGCATTAACCAACCTCAAAGCAAAGCTGGCCGAGGAGACTGTCTGGAGGAGTGGTTGGGAAGGCGTTAATGTTTAACTCTACTAGTGGAAGCCTGCAGCACCAAGCTTTCAGAGGTTGGATTCTGGGTTAAAAATTCGAGGCAATAGGTGACTTGTCAGCTGACTTGGGGGGCTAGAGCATTATTTAGCCCAAGCGCCCAACAGTGTGCCAGTGGGGGCCTCATTGAAGGGCAAGAGAGGTTTGGTAGGTGCCTGGCCAGGCTGAGGACCTCTGTTGGCACATTTGTTTTTACCTTCGTAGTGGGGAGGTGGAGATCAAGGACCTCAGCAGCACTCCTAATCAAAGTTGGAAAGATTTACTTCCTTGTGTTGCTGGATCTTGGGTGTTTGGGGAGTGGGGAGTGTAACCCAGGATCTGGTGAGGTGTCCAACCCACTGGCATACTGTAAGTCTATAGGCTGAGGCAAACACTTTCCCCATACCCACCACTGTCGTCTCCATATGGCTGCCTCTAGTCTAAGTCAGAGCCAAAAAGCTTGTGTAGGGTCTGTGCATGACTGCACAGGAGCGTAATGGTGTCTGAGTCTGATGGATTCAGTATTGACTGCAGCATGGTCGCGGTCAAGACGAAGCTGGCTCGGAGTTGGATATCACAGTAATGCCCTTCTGGAAAATGAAAATGGTGAGAAGGGGCAGAGTCCCGCTTAGACTTCTTATGTTTATCCTTTGACTTACCCAAAGACTTCGACTGCTAAGATGATCTGAAGTGAAAATTACTTCAGGAGCGGGTTCACGTGTAGAGCCCTCCGGTTCATTGCCACATATAGCTTCGTATTCTCTGGAGGATTTTGGATTCATTTGGGCGAAGTCATTGCAGGTGGTGAAGTAATATTTTTAACCCAGACACCAGGGGCATTACTCGTGGGGATCTATCACAGACATTTGTTTACGACAAGGTTTAAACCCTGTCATTTTGGAATAAGAAATGTTCACTGTACACTGGAAAATCTGAAAGAAAATCTCTTCATAGAGGTAAGAAAGAAGGAGAGGAACTCTGGATCTTCTAAAGGCACATAAAGAAAGGTACTGATAGCGCACATAGCTAGACCTCCATTTATCACTTCTGGAGAGGAACGGCACAGAGGCTGAGTGGCATGGCGTCACCAACCGGCACACAGGAGCACTGCTTTTGAGTTTTATGATCCAGTCCAGTGACTGGGAATATTCACAAGGTGAGAAATCTGCGGTTAGAAGTATCTATCCAAATGTTATATGTGTATCAGAGGCATGGGGAACAGTACTGGAGTAAACAAACAATGTATTCTTTAGGTGTTCGATTATTTATTTAAACCATATTAAACCTTTCATTAAATGAACTATCGCCTTACCTGAAATAATTTTTCTGTTGACAAACATGGTGCATATCAAGAGATTAACATGAGGTTCCCTCCCACATGACAAATAGTTAAAAGATCTTCTGAATAAATAGAACAGATTACAATTTTAAACTTTACTCCTCTAATACTTATGTGTAAAATCAACTGAGTGTTCCCAGCCTAGAAATAGAGAATATTAAAAGTACATAAATTTTTAAAGGATCCAAAATTAACAAAATGTGGTTGTAGACTGGATGGACTGACATAGAAAGGTGACAGTACAGAATATGCATGACTGGGTAAAATTTCAACGAAAAGAGCAAAAGGACTAAATCTGCCTTGAAATAGTAAAAGCAAGAGTAATTTCGGCCATATAAAACATATGCAATCCTAACTGCTGTACCTGAAATTTAGAAATAGGTAAGCTACATTTTTAAGGAATGACATACACATTTAACCATATTTAAAAATGTCTGCTTACGTTTCTGACAAGAGAACACGAACAAGAAAAATTAAGAGCCCCTTCAGTGGGTTTACAATGGAATAATACTAGTCCCTGCCTTTAGGTTTCACCAATATGTTTGCATTTTCACCAACACTGGACCAAGCTAACACTGGACCAGGCTAAGGCAGCCTTACTTTAGGGTACTACGTATCAAAAGCTTCCAGCACTTTTTGAAATATATTTAAAAAACATAAGATAACTCTTTTGGAAGCACAGTAACATAATTTGCAGGATCACAATAGCTTTGCTTTTCTTCTTGATATCTGTATACAAATGTATGAAAGCGATACCAAAGGTTAATGTTAAACCTTCAGTACCTGAGGGGAAGCCATTTCAGGAAGTATGGGCACAATGGAGTAGCCAGAAAAATAAAATACCCCTCACTTTGAAACATACCTCGAGTGGGTGATTGAGGCGAGCGTGCGCAGCACATCTTTGGTTGTTTCTTTGATTGAATTCTCAAGATAATGTGGCTAAATGGTGCCTTTCACACCTCAATTCTCAATCAATTCCATCATCCATCCATTCTTGTATCCATAACTCCTTATTTTCATCCATCCTTTTTCCATCTATCCTTCTGTATCTCCATCCATCTCTTCATTTCCCTTCCATCCATCTTTCTCTCATCCAGCCTCCTCATCCAGCTTCATTTTTCTATCCATCTAATCACTTTTATAGCCATTGATCTGTCCGTGGACCTATCCATCTAGCTCTCCATCCAACCATTAGTTCCTCCCTTCCTTTCATGCTCCCTTGTTTCATTTGTTCCCCCATCTCACAGCTCGATCATATCATTTTCTTGCACTAGTATTTACATCTGGAAGCCAACTGAGCCATGAACAAAATTTTAAAGGTTTTATGTTACACACACTTCCCAGTGGCACCCCGTCCCCCCAAAGCTACTAAAGTGGGCAGTTGATGACGGCCCTGTATGAGTGTAATTGAAGTTTGCAGAACTAACTAAATGGCAATGCTGCTTTTCTACTTTAATGCTTTAAACAAGAGGAAAAGAAGAAAAAGCATTGGCAGTACCAATAGGTATGTCTTATGAATTAAAATGCCTTTTGTGTCATTGATGGGTTTAGTCATCATACATGCACTCTGCCCCTCATTTTAGCACTCATGCATCCACTTACTGACTCATTCTTGCATTCAGCCTCTGACACAACCACAATAACACACACACAACAACATATGCAAGATAAATTAAAAGAAAGCAAGTAGAAAAAGGAAAACATGCTGCTGTCTAAACACGGACGGCATATGCTTGCAACAACAAAACTAAATATAGCAGTGGTTGTTTGTCTTGCACAGGTATTGCACAGTTTATTGTTGTTTTGAGGTTTCAGCATGGCCGCCATGTTTAAAACCAATGCGCTGGTCATCTTAGAATGGTAAAACAATGATACGCTGTGGACAACAGCATTCCATAATGGTCACCTAGTTCAGTGCAACGTAGATGAGGTGAGCAGCAGGCAAGTGACTCTTTAGCACTGCCTAGAGAGGTGTAGACTCCTCTTAAGAAAAATGAAACTAATAAGAAAAGCAAAGAAATGAAAGGGGAACTATAAAATGATACATATGAAAACTAAAGGACTGGACAACCAGCCCGATAATGAAGGGCATTCATTTTTAGGTGAATGAGCACATGTGATCAGAAACTGTTGTCATTCACAGGGTAAGAGAGCCAATGATTGATGTGGACTGAACCATAACCCCCAAGAAGTACATTGTCATGGATGGAAGCAGAAAGTAAATGACACTCAGACAGGCCAATGTCACATGGAGGCAGACCCAAAAGACCTCTATGTATCTATATTGATATATTTATATGTACGGATGTATGTATTTGTCAAAGCTTGTTTATTATTACGAGATCGTTGCAGACAACTGAGCTGAGTTAAGCCTTTGAAAGTGTTTTTTTTTTTTTTTTTTTTTTTTTTTAGAGTTTTATATAGAGCGAACTAGACCCGAAGATATCAGGTATCAGAGTGCTTTACATGAGCACCAGATTTGTTACAGATGGACACATTCATTTTTGTTAGGCAAGGGGAGATTAAGGGATTTGCCCAGAATCACAGATGTTGAGCGTCCTTGCAGAGACTCGAACCCAGTTCCCCGGCTTCGAGGTAGACTGCTCTAGCCATAAGGCTACATCCTCTCCCCTAATACGGTAGGAATTGCTTATGGTAAGAATTACTAAAGTGAAAATCTCCAAAGCCCAGTGATTGTCAGAGGGGATAACCAACATCCTTCCCTGCAAAGGTAATCAGAGATGTTGTAACAAAATTCTTATCTGTAGGCTTTAATACAGAGTAATAACAATACACCGATAAATGCCTACTGACTTTAAGTATGCTCTTAACAGTCATTATAGTGCAAATCTTCTACTCCCCCACTCCCCTGTTTGTTTGGGTGGGTCAACCAACCCTACTATGGTAATCTGTGAGATTCTGTGTAGCAAAATACTATACCTGGGGGGGAATTTAAATTAAGCTGACATAATTCGTGTTACTTGGGGAATTTTGTGTTCCACCTGTTATGTGGAATTCCCAAAATTATGCCATGCCGCATAATTATGCTACAGTTTGGAAAAAACGATAGTGTAGGAGCAAGGGAATAATGCCAACAATCGGAACATGAGGAGCTGCTGTTCACAGCACTTACGTTTTTCACAATTTAAGCCCGAAATGCATCCTTGCGTCAAACATTGACATAAGGACACATTTTGCACTGAAGCACAAGTTACTAACTTGTGTAACGATATATCTGTAAGAGACAGTAGTTAGTGACAGATTCCTTACCTTAGAATATCCCCAGGCGTCAGGCTGGATCCGGAAAGTTTTTGCGTAGCAGTACCCTTGCGCGTCGGTAGGCGGCGTCGTGCGGCTCCGCGTCCGTCATCGGCGTCGTGATCGCCGGGATGACGTCGCGGGCAGTAATTAGACGCCGCCCCTGCGCGCTGACGTCAGTTCTGTACACGACTTTCCGCGCCAGGAACGCAGAGCCATGCAAGAAGCTGACATAGGTGTCTGAAAAATACTAGGGTCCTGAAAGGGATGTCCTTAACCCTAGAAATCAGTTCGCAGAACGGGGAGGATGGGTGGGGCGGTAAGGAATCTGTCACTAACTACTGTCTCTTACAGACATATCGTTACACAAGTTAGTAACTTGTGCATCTGAAAGAGACACGTTAGTGACAGATTCCTTACCTTAGAATAGATACCCCAGCAATACCAACCCCGGTGGTGGGTCTGCGAACAAAGATCAGACAAGGAAGTCTCGGAGAACAGAACGGCCAAAGAAGCCGTCCCTCCGGACTTGGCTGTCAAGGCAGTAATGCTTGGTAAACGTGTGCAGCGAGGCCCACGTAGCTGCCTGACCGATATCCTGCAGCGGAACACCGCGGCCTAAAGCCGTGGTAGCAGCCGTTGCCCTGGTGGAATGGGCACGCAGCCCAACAGGAGGCTCCTTCTTAGCCAAAGAATAGCAGGCTTTGATACACAAGATGGTTCTCTTGTGCACCGCCCGACCTTTTTTGGCGCCCACGTAGCCAACAAAGAGCTGGTCATCCACCCGGAAGTGTTGTGTGCGGTTGATATAAAAGGAAAGCGCACGTTTTGGGTCCATACGGTGGAGCCTCTCTTCCTCTCTGGAAGGATGCGGAGGCGGAAAGAAGGTGGGCAAAGTGATGGTCTGCCCAATGTGGAAGGCAGTAACCACCTTTGGCAAGAAGGACGGACGCGTCCTAAGAACAACCTTGTCTGGATGGACAGACAGAAAGGGAGGTTTGCATGATAGAGCCTGGAGCTCACTCACCCGCCGAGCGGAGGTGATGGCCACCAGAAAGGCTGTCTTCAGAGTCAGAAGCCGAAGAGGACAGTTATGTAGAGGCTCAAAGGGAGCGCACATGAGAAAGGTAAGAACCAAGTTCAAGTCCCACTGAGGTATCACAAACGGAACAGGAGGGAAGAGGTGTGTAATGCCTTTTAGAAACCTGTTAACAACAGGGGACTTGAAAGGGGAGGGCTGATCAGGAAGCCTGAGGAAGGCCGAGATGGCACAAAGATAGCCCTTGATGGTACCCAGGGCAGAACCCTGTTGGGCCAGGGAAAGAAGGAACAGAAGAACCTCAGAAAGAGGGGCAGAGAGGGGATTCACAGCCTTTGCTGTGCACCATGCCACAAACTTGTTCCACCTGCAGGCGTATACCACCTTAGTGGAGGGACGCCTGGCTGCCAGAATCACATCACAAACTTCGGGAGGCAAGTCGAAAGGAATCAACTGCCGCCGCTCAATCTCCACGCAAGCAGGTGGAGGCTGGACAGGTTCGGGTGGAGGACCGTACCCTGCTGCTGCGACAGAAGATCCTCCCGAAGAGGCAGACGGATCGGGGGATCGACGCTCATACTGAGTAGCTCGGGATACCAAACTCTTCGAGCCCAGTCCGGAGCCACAAGGATGACTTGGGCCCGGTCGCGCCGAATCTTCTTCAACACTCTGGGTAGAAGTGGATTAGGCGGAAAGGCGTACAACAGACCGCCACTCCACTCGCGACGAAAAGCGTCGCCGAGCGAGTGCCGCCTTGGAAATTCCAACGCAGAGAACTGATGACATTGCGCGTTCTCTTCGGTGGCGAATAGATCTAACCAAGGCTCTCCCCACTGCAGAAAGAGTCCTTGCGCCACATCCGAGTGAAGACGCCATTCGTGATCCATCATGCACCTGTGGCTGAGTTCGTCCGCCCTGGCGTTCAGGGAACCTGCCAGGTGTTGAACCATCAGGAACATGCCCTGATGTTCCAGCCATGTCCAGAGGCGCAGAGCCTCCTGACAGAGGGTCCACGACCCCACCCCGCCTTGTTTGTTGCAGTACCACATGGCGGTGGTGTTGTCTGTGAACACCTGCACTACCTTCCCTTTGACAGAGGGAAGGAATGCCTTGAGTGCAAGTCGGATCGCCCGGCGCTCCAGAATGTTGATATGGAGCCGGGACTCCGCCGGAGACCAGAGGCCTCTGATCTCCGCCTCTCCCATGTGACCGCCCCATCCCAGAAGGGACGCGTCCGTCACAACTGTGTGCTCTGGCTGGGGAAGGGAGAGGGATCTGCCCATGACCCATTGCCGGTTCAAGAGCCACCACTGCAACTGTTTTGCAGTCCCCTCCGAGATCTGGACGTGATCGGACAGGTTGCCCTGGTGCTGCGCCCACTGGAACTTCAGGTCCCACTGGAGAGCCCGCATATGCCATCTGGCATGATCGACCAGCAGGATGCAGGAGGCCATGAGGCCCAGCAGCCTCAGGGTCATCCGTACCGAAACCCAGGATAAAGGCTGAAAGATGGGAATCATAGCCTGAATATCCCGGACTCGCCATTCGGGAGGATAGGCCCGAAACTGCGTCGTGTCCAGAACTGCTCCGATGAAAAGGAGCTGTGGAGAAGGAATCAGATGCGACTTCGGCACATTGATGGAGAACCCCAACGAGTGCAGGAGTTCGGCAGTAGTCTGGAGGTGGGAGACGACTGCCTGGACGAGCCCGCCTTCAGCAGCCAGTCGTCGAGGTAGGGGAAGACTGGAACCCCTGCCCGGGGCAGATGAGCTGCGACCACCGCCATCACTTTCGTGAACACCCGAGGGGCACTTGTAAGGCCAAAGGGGAGCATGGTGAACTGAAAATGCTCGAGGCCTACCGTGAACCGCAGGTAACGCCGGTGGGCCGGCAGGACGGGGATGTGAAAATAAGCGTCCTGCAAGTCCAACGCTACCAACCAGTCTCCAGGGTCGAGGGCAGTCAAGACCTGAGCTAGGGTGAGCATCTTGAACTTCTCCTTCCGGAGGAAGCGATTGACGTTCCGGAGGTCTAAGATAGGACGCATGTCCTCCTTGTCCTTTTGGGCACCAGAAAGTAGTGGGAGTAGCAACCACGTCCTACTTCTGGGGTCGGAACATGCTCGATGGCCCTCTTGGCCAAGAGGGCCGTGACTTCCTTCTGCAGAAGCACCAAGTGATCCCCTGACATGCGGTGGAATGGAGGTGGCATGGCTGGGGGTGGTCTCGAAGGGGAGGGAGTAGCCCCTTCGGACAATGTCCAAGACCCACCTGTCCGAGGTGATGGCACGCCAGTGGTGAAGGTGATGGCGGACCCTGCCCCCTACTGGCGTGCTGTGCACCTGAAAGGAAGGACTAGGAGGGCTTGGAGGCGGCGGACGGGGCGGAGTTGGTGGCCTGACCCGCACGCTGGTTGCCCGACCCGCCACGGCAGAAGCCACGTCCTCGGCCACGCGAAGACGCTTGCTGCGCGGGCCGGTGGCTGGGCAGCGGACGTGACTGGGCGCCCCTTCCGTGGCCACGAAAGGGGCGAAAAGCAGAGGTTAGCGGAGGGCGCACAACAGAAAGGCCCAGGGACTTGGCAGTAGCCCGTGAGTCCTTAAAACGCTCCAGCGCATGGTCTGCTTTGGAACCAAAAAGACCGACTCCATCAAAGGGCATGTCCATGAGTGTATTCTGGACATCACCCGAGAAACCAGTTGTTCTCAGCCAGGCGTGGCGACGCAGCGCCACCATCGTTGCAAGCGATCTGCCCAGCGAGTCGGCGGTATCAAGGCCACAACGTATGGTGTACTTTGCCGCATCCCTACCTTCCGCAATGGTGCGGGTAAGCAGTGTCTGGACCTCCTCAGAACACTGGGGCAAAACGGCCGCCACCGAATCCCACAGAGAGTGGGAATATCGGCCCAAAAGGCAAGCGGTGTTGACTGACCGCAAGACAGCACTGGAGGAAGAAAAGGCCTTCTTCCCAAATTGGTCCAGGCGTTTGGATTCCCTATCCGGAGGCGCGGTAGGGAAGGCGGTTTGGGAGGCAGAGGCTTGGACAACCAAGCTCTCGGGGGTGGGATGTTGAGAGAGAAACAAGGGGTCGCCCGGAGCAGGGCGATGGCGTCGGGCCACGTTCCTATCCACAGGAGCCCCTGTGGTGGGCTTGGACCAGGTGCCCAAAAGAACGTCAGACAGTGCATCATTAAACGGCAGCAATGGCTCCGAGGAGGTAGCTGCCGGCTGAAGCACTTCCGTCAGGAGGTTAGTCCTGACAGCCACAGTAGGCAATTGGAGGTGCAAGGCTACAGCTGCTCTACGCAACACCGTTGCTAAATTTGCTCCCTCCTCCATAGCCACGGAAGGAGGAGACAGCATGCCAGAGTCAGGAGAAGTGTCCAGACCACTGGCATCCCCAAGTTCCTCTGCCCAGTCCTGATCATACTCACACTGCTGTGTGAGAGGGTCTTCCGACCCCTCCCAGCTCTCCTGGTCCTCCTCTGGCTCAAAATATGGAGGAGGAGGGACATCTGGGACCCAAGGTCTCATCGGCGCCGGGGCCGGCGTCGAGCGACGTCGGTCCGGCTCCATGTCCGGAACCGGAGAGAACCGGGGAACGACGCTGCCCGGAGCCCCGGGCGGCGTCAGGAACGGCACCGGGGACATCGGCGCCGGCGTGGTTGGGTCAACCAGCGTCGATCGGTGTTGCGGTACCACCGGAGCCGGAATCGAGGCCGGGGCCGGAGCCGAGGCAGGGATCAAGGCTGGCGGAACGGGCGACGCCGGGACCGGAGTCGTCGGCGACGCCGGAGCAACCCCATCAGGGCCCGCGGGGCTGAAGGCGCACCGGAGGGACCTTGAGGCCTGAAGAGGCGGGCCATGGCCTACAGGAATTCCTGTATTTGGGCCGGAGTCGCCCCCGAACCCGGAAAGGACGGGTAATGCGGAGGCGGCTCCACAGGCACGTCCGGGGCCGCGGGGACGGTGCCAACAGGGGCCTCAGCCGAGTCGCGAGACCGGCGAGGCGAAGTCTTAGAGCGATGATGCTTCTTAGACTTTTTGTGCTTCGACTTACCCGAGGAGTGCGAAGACTTGGACTCCGACGACCGGCGGGGGCTCCGCGACCGGCCCCTCGACCTCTCACGGGACCGGGGCTTGGTGCGGCACGGAGCCGACTGCCGGACCTCGAGGAGCTTTCGAGACCGCTCTCGCAAAGCCTTCGGGTGTAAGGCCCGGCAGTCAGGGCACGACTTCGTGTCGTGGTCTCGGCCGAGACAGTAGAGACACTCTAAGTGCGGGTCTGTGATCGACATCATTCGACCACAGACGTCGCATGGCTTGAAGCCGGGCATCCCTACCGACACCTAGGAGTCGAGATGACTCGAAAAGAAACAGTGAAAAAATCACCAAAAATTTAGTCAAAAATTGACTAGGGCACTGCTCTTCCCGGATCTGCGCTTACTGGCGCGGAAAAAAGAAGAACTGACGTCAGCGCGCAGGGGCGGCGTCTAAGTACTGCCCGCGACGTTATCCCGGCGATCACGACGCCGACGACGGACGCGGAGCCGCACGACGCCGCCTATCGACGCGCAAGGGTACTGCTACGCAAAAACTTTCCGGATCCAGCCTGACGCCTGGGGATATTCTAAGGTAAGGAATCTGTCACTAACGTGTCTCTTTCAGATATATAGTATTAAATTATGGGTTTTCATTTCGCGTAATCTTTATTAAATATTTGTAGTTTGACTGCCAACTCTGGCATTACATATGTGCGAGTAGTAGTCCAGCCGAGCTGAGGTATCGGTTAGGTTTGTGGAAAGAGATTTGGCTGTTGAAACATTGAAAGTGTGTGTGAGGAGTTTGAACTGGACTTGTTTGTATACTGGAAGTCAGTGAAGCTCTCTTAGGTGTGATGTGATGTACATGTGGTGTGGTAGGTTGAGTGTGACAGTGACTGCAGAGATCTGAATGGTTTGAAGTTGTCTGGTGAGTTGTTCACTGATTCCAGTGTAGAGGATGTTCCCAGAGTCCAGTATGGGAGACAGTTTGGCTGGTGCTGGTTGGGAGCCATTTGGAGATTTTCCTCAGCTTCTTCAGGGTGTGATAGCAGGAAGCAGTGACTGCCTTGACTTGGGCAGTCATCTTGAGTAAGCTGTCAATAATGATTCTGCGGTTCTTGGAATGGGTGGTGGGTTTGAGAGTTGGGCCAAGTTTGGCTGGCCACCAAGTGCAGTCCTACAGAGTTCGGTTCTTCCCTCAAAGACATGACTTGTCTAGTCTGTGTTTAGTTTGAGACAGTTGGACTTCGTCCAGTCGGTGACTTTCCGACATGGAGAGTATGAGTTGAGTGTCATCAGTGTAGGAGAGGACATTGACGTTGTGGGAGGAGATGATGTTAGTGAGCGAGATCATGGATGTGTTAAAGAGGGTCTGGCTGAGAAACTATTCTTGTGGCACTCCACAGATTAAGTTGCGGGCATCCGAGCGGTTGGGAGTCAGACTGCCTGAGTTCTTCCCGTCAGGAAGGAGTAAATCCAGCGGAGAGCAGGTGTTTGGATTCCAATCTCATGCAAGTGCCGAATGAGGATGGGGTGGGATACTGTATCGAATGCCACAGAAAGATCCAGGAGGATGAGGGCTGCTGGGTCAGCTCTGTCCAGGATCATATGAATGTTGTCTGTGGCAGCAATGAGGGTTATGTCCATGCTGTGGTTGGGCATGAAGCTGGATTGGGCGACATCAAGGATTTGGTGTGCGTTAAGATGGTAGTTTAGGCGTTTGTTGATCAGTTTCTCCAGGACTTTGGCTGGGTATGGTAGGAGGGAGATGGGTCTGTAGTTGGCAAATGCTGTTGGGTCTGAAGAAGGCTTCTTGAGTAGGGGGGAGTATTATGACATGTTTCCATGCTTCCCGGAAGGTGACTGTAGAGAGTGAGGCGTTTAAAATCAGGGTGATTGCTAAGCCAATTGGTTGAAGTCCTTTAGCAAATATGTGGTGTGGCAAGATCCGAGGAGGCCCCCAGAGTGGATGAACTGCATGTTGGCGGCAGTTTTGAATGTGGAGATCGTGGGCTATATGGGGAGTGTGGTTTCCTTGGAGGAAATGGGGAGTCATGAAGCGAGGCCTGTCTGGTCCGGGTTGAGGTTGAAATTGTCGTATGCGCTGGTTATCTTGCTGTAGTATAACTGGGAGACCTTGATGTAGGCATCCTGTGAAGGGGTGATGCTGATGGAGCAGGCTGCTGAGGTGAAATCTGACGGAAAGATATCTTTGGGGCTGGGGTTGATATGGTCAGTGAGCACGGAATGTTTGCTGGCACGGATCACCTGGTGGTAGCATCTGTAGGCGAATTTGAAGGTGTTCTTATCTGCATTGTCCTATTCATTCTCTATCTGCGCTCCAGTTGTTTGCAGTGGCTCTTTGTCTTGCTGAGTGCCTCAATGTACCAGCTGGCTTGCGGCCTGGATTTTGTGACTTTGTTGGGTTTGAGGGGGGCTAGTGTGTCCGTGCAGGTGGTGGTCCAGTTGTTGAAGTTTGTGATGGTGTTGAAAAGGCTGCTGCTGTGTTCAGGCCAGTGTTCCTTGAGTTTGGTGGTCGTCCAGTCTTCCTCTGCGATGATGTTTGAGTCTTGGTGGGCTGGTTTGAGGTTCGTTCTGTGTTGAATCAGGAAGGGGATGGTGAATCTGATGAGGTCGAGGTGATTGGCATGTGTTAGAAATGGGATCTCTAGTTGGCAAGGGCTTGCACCTTTGTCCAAGTAGGGACCCTTCTTCCTAGTCAGGGTAAGGGTTGTTACACTCGTGAAGTAACCCCTGCTCACCCTCGTGGTAGCTTGGCACGAGCAGTCAGGCTTAATTCAGAGGCAGTGTGTAAAGCATTTGCACATAACCAACAGTAATACAGTGTAAGCACTACAAACGGACACCACACCAGTTTAGAAAAATAACCAATATTTTATATACTCAAGACAAGACCAATTACGACAAAAATCCACAATACTATACTTTACGAATGAATGCTTGATACGTTAACTTCTTCTTTGCAGGAATAGCACAAAAGCAAAGTTCGTACGAGTCGGTAGCTCCGTCCGAGCCTACCGTGATGCTGAAAACCACAGAGTCTAACAGTTCCAGCCGACCGCGTCGATACGGGCCAGCAGAGTCATGAACAGACTCGGTTACAGTACCTTTCTCGTTGTGGCTGGTACGGAGTGTACGAGCCGGTCGGCGTTCGTCGCGGTTGCGGTGCAAGACAGAGCGATGCAAGGTGCGGTGTCCCTCGATGCGGTGCAGGCAGCGGCTCGATGAGCGTCGTGCAGACGGAGTCGGTGAGTCCAAGGCGTGCGATGCAGGGTGAGACGATGCTCGATGCGGTGCTGACAGGTTGCGATGCAGGCGACCTAGCCGGAGTGCGGGAGCTGGCGTCGGACAGCGGTGCGAGTCGGAGCGGTGCGTCGCAGACGTGCGAGCGGTGCCCCAAATGCGGTGCGGTCTCGACTCTTGAGCCAGTTGCAGCGACAGTGTCGGTCTGGTCCGGCTGGCCCAGTGAAGCAATGCGATGCGAACTGCGGTGCCCACAGGTCACGGTGCAAGCAGCGGCTCGATGTTGGCGGCGTCGGACGTCGCCCACCGTGAGACCAGGGTTGCGATGCGAAGCGGGGCGATGCGGTCTGCGGTGCAAACAGGTCACCGGCCAGGGATGGATTCGGTTGACGGAGTCGGTTGCGGTTCCCTTCCTCTGTGGCAACTGAAACAGCGTTCCGGAAGCGGTACCCAGAGGCTTGTGAAGTCTTTGTAGTCCCTGAGACTTCTTAACAGGAGGCCAGCTCGGTTCCTGGCCCTTGGAGATACTCAGCACAAGTTTGTAGAAAGTTCAGTCCAGTCCTTTCACTGCCCAAGGCAGAAGCAGCAGCTGCAGGCCAACCCAACAAAGCAACACACAGCAAAGGGGCAGTACTCCTCCTGGCAGCTCTTCCAGCTCTTCGTCTTGGCAGGTTCCTTGATTCCAGCGAGATCTAAATTCATGGGGTCAGGGCCCCAATATTTATATCCCAAATTCCTTTGTTCTCTGAAGGCAGAGAGGCCTTTGCCTAGTCCAAACCAGTTCTGGAGCACTTTGTTGACAAGTCTCCGTCCCTTCTTTCAGTGAGTAGGCCAGGGACATCAGACGCACCACAGGAGGTGGAGCCAGCATTGTGGAGGGAAGGCACTGTCCTATTCAGGGCCCAGGTGCGACCCCTCCCACCCATCTACAGGTCGATCTGGCTATTCAGCCCTGCGCTGACTCACCCTGTCTCCTGGCATCCCCCAGCCCCTGTCACTCACATTCCAGACAAGAAATACACAACCTCGCAGAGGCAGGCTTGGATGGTTAGACAAGAAAATACCCACTTTCTAAAAGTGGTATTTTCAAACACAGAATGTTAAAACCAACTTCACTAAAAGATGCATTTTATCATTCTGAGTCCAGGCATACTAAACTCGAATTTCTACCATGTTCCCGGGGTCAGTTAGGATTATAAACTGTAATAATCAAAACTCCCCGTTCTGGCCTAGGGGGAACAGGTAGCCTTGCAATAGTGAAAAACGAACTAGGCTGTAATTCACTATCAGGACATGCCGCACACACCCGGGCATGTCCTACCTTTCGCATACAACGCACCCTGCCCACAGGGGTACCTTGGGCCTACCTTAGGGGTGACTAACATGTAGCAAAGGGAAGGTTTAGGGACTTGCAAGTGTGTGCACTTGCCAAGTCGACATGGCAGCCCCAGGCTGCGCACAGGCTCTGCGATGGCAGGCCCGAGTTACACTTTACGGGCTGTTGGCGTGGGTGGCACAATCCAGTGCTGCAGCCCACCAACAGCATTTGGTCTATAGGCCCTGGCACTCGCAGTGCACTTTACAAGGGACTGACACATAAACCAAATAGGCCAATCATGGAAACACCAATCCATAACACATTTTATACAGGAGCACTTGCACTTTCCCACTGGACCGCAGTGAGGAAAGTGCGCAGAATCATCACACCAGCAAAAACAGAGTCACAACCGGGAGGTCAGAAAGCAAAAAGTCAGGGGAAACACGCCAAAAGATGCCAAGTCTAACAGCATGGGATTGTTGACTGAGATGTTGTTGAAGGTTTTAAAGATCGCAACCAGGAGGTGTCCCGTAGAGTGTGTGGGTCCTTTCACATGTTGGGTGAGGCCAAAGTTTTCCAGGACTTGGAGTAGTCCAGTTGTGTTAAAGTCGGAGCAGCCTTCCAGGTGGAAATTGAGGTTTCCCAGGAGGATGAAGGGGTTAGAGTTGAGAATAATATATACAATACACCCATAAAAGCCTACTGACTTTAAGTATGCTCTTAACAGTCATTATGTCAGAGCTTCTGCCTTTATGGAAAACTTTTCATTATAAACAGTTAGGCCAATAACATTTATCACTGGCTTGTCACCCACCCACCTACTGTGTTGATCATAAGCTTTCCCACACTGCATGCATCAGGTATCCCATTATAAAATTACAAATATGAGAACAATTACAAATACGTACAAAATTACTATTTTCAAAACAAGGTAAAATCCTTACGAAAAGAGACTAATAAGGATTATCATGGTGCAAATCTTCTACTCCCCCACCCCCGGTTTGTTTGGGTGGGTCAAGTGGGGGCGAAGTTGGTTCATGGTCCCAATGTCGGGAGGCTCAGGAGAGTCGACGGTGACCTTGTTACTGCAGCCGTGCATGAGCTGTCCCGCGTCAGATGTCAGTGACTAGGTGGTCAGTGTCCGGCGGAAGCATCAACAAGCCATGGTAGCCGCTGAAGACGAAGAAGGAGCAACGTTGGGACCAGCAAGGTCCAAGGGACTTACCAACAGCAGGAGAGTCAGAGCAGGCCCCGAGCAAGCAGGGGAGCCCAAGAAGCAGTAAGAGACCTTCAGGAGGACCCACAGGCCAAAGGCACAGGAGTGCAGTGAAGACGCTGATCTTGGAACGAAGAGATGCTGGAGGCTGAAGCTTCTTGCAGCCCGAAGATCTCTGGAGTGCAGAGCCAACAAGCCTTGGCAACAGCAAGTCGATGCAGTGCACAGGGGTTTGGTTCCAGCAGTTCCGATAAGGGATACTGCCTCAAAATTGCAGACAGGTCAGGCCTCGAGGGAGTTGCAGACCCACCATCTGTGTTGCTGAGCTTCAGGAAGTCTGTAGGACGACAGGAGCAGCAGACTCGTCAGCTTCGTTTTAGGACCTGCAGATGCAGGGGATTGACTCCCTTCACTAAAAGGGAGATTTCTTCGGGTGCCCTTGATGCCCACAGGTCTGTTGAAGGACCTGGCAGAAGCACAGACGACGAAGAAGACTTGAAGAACAGCGAGACCAGGAGCAGCAGGAGTCTTCCTTGGTGCAGTCTCGGTTCCAGTTGAAGTCCAAGTGTCCAGACGGTCGAAGAGCGACGTAGTTTCAGGCTCAAGTCTTGTCCCACGACGAATCTAAGGGCCCACAGGCAGGTAAGCCCTTAAGTACCCTAAGGAAAGGGTAGGAACCACTCGGGGGTCCCTCCTAGAGGAGGGACTGGACAGAGGGGAAAATACTTCCATTTCCTATTCCAGTTTCGAGCCAGAGCAGGGCCAAGGGTCCCCTGAACTAGCTCAAACTGGAGTATGCAAGAAGGGCACCAAATGTGCCCTTTAAAGCAGTCTGGTGGTGCTGGCAAGCACCCCCACCCCAGCCCAATACACTAAGTCTTGTCTGGGAGGTGATCACACCTGCCTGTGACAGGAAACCTATTGTTCTACCTTCCCCTGCTCGAGCTTGGCTCAGCAGCAGGAGGGCAGAATCGTTTCGGTGGTTGGCAGCAGCACTAGCTTGCTGGCAGACCCTGAAAGGCTGTTACTAGGAGTACAGGGGGGTACCCAAGGGAGCCCCCTAGTACATGGGATCATACATTCAACACTATAATCAGTGTTGGGGAATGATTCCAACATGTTTAAAACCAAACATGACCGTGTTCGGTGCAGCCACTATACAGTTAGATATTTCGTAACAATAGATGTCCACTATATGTACTAAAAATGGCTGACTGCACTTACAGAGTCTGGGGAATCGACTCCGGGAATTGTAGGGGTGTCCTGCTCATGCAGGGGCACCCTCACACTTAAAACCAAGCACCCTGCCCTCAGGACTGAAGAGCCTGCCATAGGGGTGAGTTACAGGTTTTAAGTGCAGTGATCTCAGATATAAGGAAACTAATATCTGTCGTGAGAGGTGCATGGCAGGCCTGTAGTCACAGTTTAAGTGGACTCCCATGGGTGGCACAATACATGCTACAGCCCATGGGAGACCCCTGGTGTACCTATGCCCTGGCTACCTTAGTACCATATACTAGGGACTTACAAGGGTACACCAGTAGCCAAGAAAATGAGTTACTTGCCTGTAACTACGGTTCTCCAGTATTGGTATCTTTCATAGATTCACATGCTTGAATCATCTCCGTCGTCTTAGTGGGAGTTCCACGGTATACTTTAATAGCAGTAGTAAAACTACCATAGGCTACAATGCAATGAACACTCACTCCAATAGCCTATCCATTTTCTTTTGTAAAAAGAACCAAACTTAAATAGTAGCCAATCAGGCAACAGCACCCTGTAGAACACTCCCAAGAGAGGCTAGGTTCCTCAGATTTTCAAGCACAAGTGTGAAACTTTCTATCTTGAGGAAATAAGGGAAGCCTCTCAGGGGAGGAGGGTGGGTCGCATGTGAATCTATGAAAGATACCAATACAGGAAAACCGTAGTTACAGGTAACTCATTTTCTTCTCCAGTATTGGATCTTTCATAGATTCACATACTTGAATCAGAGTAGCTAGCAGTTGCATAGATAAATGTACATATATGCAACCAATATAGATATATATATATATATTTTTTTTTCATCCAATGTGCCTTTGCGCATAGGAGGTCACTCGACATTGCTTCACTGTGAAATGCAGCATACCGTCTTGTTTCACCTTAAAATCAATGCCGACACGTTTCAGGATATCAAATCCCTTCTTCTTGGGCAGCAAACACGTAACTGAAACTCTCATGGTAATGTCATTTCCTTTTAATTACTTCATAGGTATGACCGCCCCCAGTGGGCGTGTTATCCATTGCCTTCTGTGAAAACATGATTGCACGCTTCATATGCTAATTAAGCCTGCAATCATGTTTTCACTGCCTACTAAGGTTAATAAGGATTTTTAACGCAAACTATGTGTCTGACCTTACTAAAGGAAATAATTTCTCTCATTTGTTAGGACTCAATGTCCCAGAAGGCAATGGATAACACGCCCACTGGGGGCGGTCATACCTATGAAGTAATTAAAAGGAAATGACATTACCATGAGAGTTTCAGTTACGTGTTTGCTGCCCAAGAAGAAGGGATTTGATATCCTGAAACGCGTCGGCATTGATTTTAAGGTGAAACAAGACGGTATGCTGCATTTCACAGTGAAGCAATGTCGAGTGACCTCCTATGCGCAAAGGCACATTGGATGAAATGATTATACACGGCGGCCGGCCGTGGGGAGAGCACCATCGCTGGCTGGGGGAGACGTGCAAACCAGCTCGTGAGACTGCAGTTCTGAACTCTCAGAACTTGGACAGTACAGCGCTTCATATGCTAATTAAGCCTGCAATCATGTTTTCACTGCCTACTAAGGTTAATAAGGATTTTTAACGCAAACTATGTGTCTGACCTTACTAAAGGAAATAATTTCTCTCATTTGTTAGGACTCAATGTCCCAGAAGGCAATGGATAACACGCCCACTGGGGGCGGTCATACCTATGAAGTAATTAAAAGGAAATGACATTACCATGAGAGTTTCAGTTACGTGTTTGCTGCCCAAGAAGAAGGGATTTGATATCCTGAAACGCGTCGGCATTGATTTTAAGGTGAAACAAGACGGTATGCTGCATTTCACAGTGATGCAATGTCGAGTGACCTCCTATGCGCAAAGGCACATTGGATGAAAAGATTATACACGGCGGCCGGCCGTGGGGAGGAGCACCATCGCTGGCTGGGGAGACGTGCAAACCAGCTCGTGAGACTGCAGTTCTGAACTCTCAGAACTTGGACAATACAGCGCTTCATATGCTAATTAAGCCTGCAATCATGTTTTCACGGCCTACTAAGGTTAATAAGGATTTTTAACGCAAACTATGTGTCTGACCTTACTAAAGGAAATAATTTCTCTCATTTGTTAGGACTCAATGTCCCAGAAGGCAATGGATAACACGCCCACTGGGGGCGGTCATACCTATGAAGTAATTAAAAGGAAATGACATTACCATGAGAGTTTCAGTTACGTGTTTGCTGCCCAAGAAGAAGGGATTTGATATCCTGAAACGCGTCGGCATTGATTTTAAGGTGAAACAAGACGGTATGCTGCATTTCACAGTGAAGCAATGTCGAGTGACCTCCTATGCGCAAAGGCACATTGGATGAAAAGATTATACACGGCGGCCGGCCGTGGGGAGGAGCACCATCGCTGGCTGGGGGAGACGTGCAAACCAGCTCGTGAGACTGCAGTTCTGAACTCTCAGAACTTGGACAGTACAGCGCTTCATATGCTAATTAAGCCTGCAATCATGTTTTCACTGCCTACTAAAGTTAATGCACAAGTTACTAACTTGTGTAACGATATATCTGTAAGAGACAGTAGTTAGTGACAGATTCCTTACCTTAGAATATCCCCAGGCGTCAGGCTGGATCCGGAAAGTTTTTTTGCGTAGCAGTACCCTTGCGCGTCGGTAGGCGGCGTCGTGCGGCTCCGCGTCCGTCGTCGGCGTCGTGATCGCCGGGATGACGTCGCGGGCAGTACTTAGGCGCCGCCCCTGCGCGCTGACGTCAGTTCTGTACACGACTTTCCGCGCCAGGAACGCAGAGCCATGCAAGAAGCTGACATAGGTGTCTGAAAAATACTAGGGCCCTGAAAGGGATGTCCTTAACCCTAGAAATCAGTTCGCAGAACGGGGAGGATGGGTGGGGCGGTAGGAATCTGTCACTAACTACTGTCTCTTACAGATATATCGTTACACAAGTTAGTGACTTGTGCATCTGAAAGAGACACGTTAGTGACAGATTCCTTACCTTAGAATAGATACCCCAGCAATACCAACCCCGGTGGTGGGTCTGCGAACAAAGATCAGACAAGGAAGTCCTGGAGGACAGAACGGCCAAAGAAGCCGTCCCTCCGGACCTGACTGTCAAGGCAGTAATGCTTTGTAAACGTGTGCAGCGAGGCCCACGTAGCTGCCTGACAGATAACCGGCAGCGGAACACCGCGGCCCAAGGCCGTGGTAGCAGCCGTTGCCCTGGTGGAATGGGCACGCAGCCCAACAGGAGGCTCCTTCTTAGCCAAAGAATAGCAGGTCTTGATGCACAAGGTAACCCAGCGGGAGATGGTCCTCTTGTGCACCGCCCGACCTTTTTGGCGCCCACGTAGCCAACAAAGAGCTGGTCATCCACCCGGAAGTGTTTTGTGCGGTCAATATAGAAAGAGAGCGCACGTTTTGGGTCCAGACGGTGGAGCCTCTCTTCCTCTCTGGAAGGATGCGGAGGCGGAAAGAAGGTGGGCAAAGTGATGGACTGCCCAATGTGGAAAGCAGTAACCACCTTTGGCAAGAAGGACGGACGCGTCCGAAGAACAACCTTGTCTGGATGAACAGACAGAAAGGGAGGTTTGCAAGATAGAGCCTGGAGCTCACTCACCCGCCGAGCGGAGGTGATGGCCACCAGAAAGGCTGTCTTCAGAGTCAGAAGACGAAGAGGACAGTTATGTAGAGGCTCAAAGGGAGCGCACATTAAAAGGTAAGAACCAAGTTCAAGTCCCACTGAGGCATCACAAACGGAACAGGAGGGAAGAGGTGAGTAATGCCTTTTAAGAACCTGTTAACAACAGGGGACTTGAAAAGGGAGGGCTGATCAGGGAGCCTGAGGAAGGCCGAGATAGCACAAAGATAACCCTTGATGGTACCCAGGGCAGAACCCTGTTGGGCCAAAGAGAGAAGGAACAGAAGGACCTCAGAAAGAGGGGCAGAAAGGGGATTCACAGCCTTTGCTGTGCACCATGCCACAAATTTGTTCCACCTGCAGGCGTATACCACCTTAGTGGAGGGACGCCTGGCTGCCAGAATCACATCACAAACTTCGGGAGGCAAGTCGAAAGGAATCAACTGCCGCCGCTCAATCTCCACGCAAGCAGGTGTAGACTGGACAGGTTCGGGTGGAGGACCGTCCCCTGCTGCTGCGACAGAAGATCCTCCCGAAGAGGCAGACGGATCGGGGGATCTACGCTCATATTGAGTAGCTCGGGATACCAAACTCTTCGAGCCCAGTCCGGAGCCACAAGAATGACTTGGGCCCGGTCGTGCCGAATCTTCTTCAACACTCTGGGTAGAAGTGGTATAGGCGGAAAGGCGTACAATAGACCGCAACTCCACTCGTGACGAAAAGCGTCGCCGAGCGAGTGCCGCCTTGGAAATTCCAACGCGCAGAACTGATGACATTGCGCGTTCTCTTCGGTGGCGAATAGATCTAACCAAGGCTCTCCCCACTGTAGAAAGAGTCCTTGCGCCACTTCCGAGTGAAGACGCCATTCGTGATCCATCATGCACCTGCGGCTGCAGGTTCGTCCGCCCTGGCGTTCAGGGAACCTGCCAGGTGTTGAACCACCAGGAACATGCCCTGATGTTCCAGCCATGTCCAGAGGCGCAGAGCCTCCTGACAAAGGGTCCACGACCCCACCCCGCCTTGTTTGTTGCAGTACCACATGGCGGTGGTGTTGTCTGTGAACACCTGCACTACCTTCCCTTTGACAGAGGGAAGGAATGCCTTGAGTGCAAGTCGGATCGCCCGGAGCTCCAGAAGGTTGATATGGAGCCGGGACTCCGCCGGAGACCAGAGGCCTCTGATCTCCGCCTCTCCCATGTGACCGCCCCATCCCAGAAGGGACGCGTCCGTCACAACTGTGTGCTCTGGCTGGGGAAGGGAGAGGGATCTGCCCATGACCCATTGCCGGTTCGAGAGCCACCATTGCAACTGTTTTGCAGTCCCCTCCGAGATCTGGACGTGATCGGACAGGTCGCCCTGGTGCTGCGCCCACTGGAACTTCAGGTCCCACTGCAGAGCCCGCATATGCCATCTGGCATGAGTGACCAGCAGGATGCAGGAGGCCATGAGGCCCAGCAGCCTCAGGGTCATCCGTACCGAAACCCAGGATAAGGGCTGAAAGATCGGAATCATAGCCTGAATATCCCGGACTCGCCGTTCGGGAGGATAGGCCCGAAACTGCGTCGTGTCCAGAACTGCTCCGATGAAAAGGAGCTGTGGAGAAGGAATCAGATACGACTTTGGCACATTGATGGAGAACCCCAGCGAGTGCAGGAGTTCGGCCGTAGTCTGGAGGTGGGAGACAACTGCCTGGGACGAGCCCGCCTTCAGCAGCCAGTCGTCGAGGTAGGGGAAGACTGAAACCCCTGCCCGGCGCAGATGAGCTGCGACCACCGCCATCACTTTCGTGAACACCCGAGGGGCACTGGTAAGGCCAAAGGGAGCACGGTGAACTGAAAATGCTCGAGGCCTACCGTGAACCGAAGGTAACGCCGGTGGGCCGGCAGGACGGGGATGTGGAAATAGGCGTCCTGCAAGTCCAACGCTACCAACCAGTCTCCGGGGTCGAGGGCAGTCAAGACCTGAGCTAGGGTGAGCATCTTGAACTTCTCCTTCCGGAGGAAGCGATTGACGTTCCGGAGGTCCAAGATAGGACGCATGTCCTCCTTGTCCTTTTGGGCACCAGAAAGTAGTGGGAGTAGCAACCACGCCCTACTTCTGGGGTCGGAACATGCTCGATGGCCCTCTTGGCCAAGAGGGCCGTGACTTCCTTCTGTAGAAGCACCAAGTGATCCCCTGACATGCGGTGGAATTGAGGTGGCATGGCTGGGGGGTGGTCTCGAAGGGGAGGGAGTAGCCCCTTCGGACAATGTCCAAGACCCACTTGTCCGAGGTGATGGGACGCCAGTGGTGAAGGTGATGGCGGACCCTGCCCCCGACTGGCGTGCTGTGCACCTGAAAGGAGGGACTAGGAGGGCTTGGAGGCCGCGGACGGGTTGGAGGTGGTGGCCTGACCCGCACGCTGGTTGCCCGAACCGCCACGGCGGTATCCACGTCCTCGGCCACGCGAAGGCGCTTGCTGCGCGGGCCGTTGGCCGGGCTGTGGACGTGACTGGGCGCCCCTTCCGTGGCCACGAAAGGGGCGAAAAGCAGACGTTTGCGGAGGGCGCACAACAGCAAGGCCCAGGGACTTAGCAGTAGCCCGTGAGTCCTTGAAACGCTCCAGCGCATGGTCTGCCTTCGAACCAAAAAGACCGACTCCATCAAAGGGCATGTCCATGAGAGTATTCTGGACATCCCCTGAAAAACCAGTGGTTCTTAGCCAGGCGTGGCGACGCAGCGCCACCGTCGTTGCAAGCGATCTGCCCAGCGAGTCGGCGGTATCAAGGCCACAGCGGATGGTATATTTAGCCGCATCACGCCCTTCCGCAATAGCGCGGGTAAGCAGTGTCTGGACCTCCTCAGAACACTGCGGCAAAACATCAGCCACCGAATCCCACAGGGAGTGGGTGTATCGGCCCAAGAGGCAAGCGGTATTAACAGACCGCAAGCCAGCACTGGAGGAAGAGAAAGCCTTCTTCCCAAAGTGATCCAGGCGCTTGGATTCCCTATCCGGAGGGGCGGTAGGGAAGGCTGTTTGGGAGGCAGAGGCTTGGACAACCAAGCTCTCAGGGGTGGGGTGTTGGGAGAGAAACAGGGGGTCGCCCGGAGCCGGGCGATGGCGTCGGGCCACGTTCCTATCCACAGGAGCCCCTGTGGTGGGTTTGGACCAGGCACCCAAAAGAACGTCAGTGAGTGCATCGTTGAACGGCAGCACAGGCTCCGAAGAGGAGGCCGCCGGCTGAAGCACTTCAGTCAGGAGGTTAGTCCTGACGGCCACTGTAGGCAACTGGAGATTTAAGGCTCCAGCAGCTCTACGCAACACCGTTGCAAAATTAGCCCCCTCCTCCGTTGCCACGGGAGGAGACAGCATGCCAGAGTCGGGGAGGTATCCAGCCCACTGGCATCCCCAAGTTCCTCAACCCAGTCCGGGTCAAACTCGCACTGTTGTGTGAGAGGGTCGTCAGACCCCTCCCAGCTCTCCTGGTCCTCCTCAGGTTGAAAAGATGGAGGAGGAGGGACATAAGGGACCCAAGGCCTCATCGGCGCCGGAACCGGCGTCGGGCGACGCCGGTCCGGCTCCATGTCCGGACCCGGGGAGAACCGGGGAACGACGCCGCCCGGAGCCCCGGACGGCGTCGGAAACGGCACCGGGGACATCGGCGTCGGCGGAGGCGTGGTTGGGTCAACCGGCGTCGATGGGGTTGCGGCACCACCGGAACCGGGGTCGAGGCCGGGGCCGGAGCCGAGGCCGGGACGAAGGCTGGTGGGACAGGCGACGCCGGGACCGGAGTCGACGGCGACGCCGGAGCAACCCCATCAGGGCCCGCGGGGCCCGAAGGCGCACCGGAGGGACCTTGAGGCCCGAAGAGGCGGGCAATGGCCGACAGGAATTTCTGTACTTCGGCCGGAGTCGCCCCGAACCCGGGAAGGACGGGTAATGCGGGGGCAACTCGACAGGCACGTCCGGGGCCGCGGGGGCGGGGATGGTGCCGACAGGGACCTCAGCCGAGTCGCGCGACCGGCGAGGCGAAGTCTTAGAGCGATGACGCCGCTTAGACTTCTTGTGCTTCGACTTACCGGAGGAGCGCGAAGACTTGGATTCCGACGAACGGCGGGGACTCCGCGTCCGGCCCCTCGACCTCTCCCGGGACCGGGGCTTGCTGCGGCGCGGAGCCGACTGCCGGACTTCAAGGAGCTTTCGAGACCGCTCTCGCAAAGCCTTCGGATGAAGTTTCCGGCAGTCAGGGCACGACTTCGTGTCGTGGCCTCGGCCGAGACAGAAGAGACACTCGAGGTGGGGGTCCGTGATGGACATCATACGACCACATTCCTCGCAGGGCTTAAAGCCGGGCATCCCTACGACACCTTAGGAGTCGTGAAGACTCGTTGAAGAGAACAGTGAAAAATTTCACAAAAAAGATAGTCAAAAAGTGACTAGGGCACTGCTCTTCCCGGATCTGCGCTTACTGGCGCGGAAAAAGAAGAACTGACGTCAGCGCGCAGGGGCGGCGCCTAAGTACTGCCCGCGACGTCATCCCGGCGATCACGACGCCGACGACGGACGCGGAGCCGCACGACGCCGCCTACCGACGCGCAAGGGTACTGCTACGCAAAAAAACTTTCCGGATCCAGCCTGACGCCTGGGGATATTCTAAGGTAAGGAATCTGTCACTAACGTGTCTCTTTCAGATAAGGATTTTTAACGCAAACTATGTGTCTGACCTTACTAAAGGAAATAATTTCTCTCATTTGTTAGGACTCAATGTCCCAGAAGGCAATGGATAACACGCCCACTGGGGGCGGTCATACCTATGAAGTAATTAAAAGGAAATGACATTACCATGAGAGTTTCAGTTACGTGTTTGCTGCCCAAGAAGAAGGGATTTGATATCCTGAAACGCGTCGGCATTGATTTTAAGGTGAAACAAGACGGTATGCTGCATTTCACAGTGAAGCAATGTCGAGTGACCTCCTATGCGCAAAGGCACATTGGATGAAAATATATATATATATATATGTATATATATATATATATATATATGTACATATATATATATATATATATATATATATAACAAATGTTGTTACGTAGTGAGGTTGCCTCGCCTGTCGGGGCTGGATCGGCGGTCGCCACTGCCAAATATCGCACAAGAAATCCCTTCTCCACTAGAAGAGGAAAGTCAGTTGCTATTTCTTCACTGTTATACCTGATAAAGTTTTAAATGAATTGAAGTTGTGAGAGGAACAGAATGTTACAATGAAACGTAAAGTATTTTATTTTTACTGGGCGCGTCCTGTGTGACGCGGTATTTATACCAGTTGCTAGGACACTGGGGTCATGGGACCAAGACTGAAGCAGGTCGAAACGCTTCTTGTTTCTTTTGCCAATAAAAATACTGATGGAATAACGAGCTTCGTTGGTGCGGCTGGCTTTCCTCTTCTAGTGCAGAAGGGATTTCTTGTGCGATATATATATATATATATATATATATATATACATACATAGAGGATGGTGGGTAACAATATACATGCATAAACTTAACTACATTGTAAATAAAATATGTTAAGCACTAGCATTTCAACAATGTAACATGCGAAAGCAAAATAACATACCATAACGTTATACTGGTAAAAACACAAATGAAGAAGGAAAAAACACCTATAAGAATAGAGGCTTACCTTAATGAAATACATGACGTCCCACTGCTGCCTCGCTGTAAGTTTCCATATCCCAGAGGGCCATAAGATACAAGCAGTTGATCAGTTCTGCGTAACTGCTTGGTTCGTTGCAAATAAAACTTACGGCACCATTTGACATCAAAAGAGTGGAGAGATTTTTCCGCCGGTGAAGAAGGACGTGGGAAAAAGGTGCGCAGGATAACGGGTTCATTACGGTGAAACTGAGATGGGACCTTCGGTATGAACTTAGGGTTTGTTCTCAGCATAACATAGTCCTCTGTAAAGCGTAAGTAAGGTCCTTTTATGGTGAAGGCTTGAATTTCACTTACTCTCCTTGCAGAAGTAAGCGCGAGAAGCAATGCCACTTTTCAGGTGAGAAACTTGAGTTAAATTTTGTGAATTGGCTCAAATGGTGATTTCATTAATTGAGACAGGACTACATTAAGGCGCCATTCCGGCGGAGGAGGCCGAATGGGGGGGAGGGGAGGTGGGGGAGTCCTGAATAATCCCTTCATGAACTGCTTTATGATGCGAGAAGAGCAAAGAGAAGAAGCGTCAGAAGTGCGTCTGTATCGGGAGAGGGCCACGAGATGGACACTTACTGACGCATACGCCAGACCTGATTTTGCCAGGGATAAGGCAATATTTGTTCCGGAGATGAGAGAAGAGGGTGAATGTCATTCTGAATGCACCAAGAACAAACTAGTTTCCATTTTAGTCTGTATGTTTTAGTAGTGGACTCGGCTCTAGCTCTGGACAATATATCTCTACAGTCTTGAGGAATGACTAAATCTTTGAATTAATTGAACTCAGGTTCCAGGCATGTAATTGAAGAGAAGCTGGGTGCGGATGCAGGATTTGCCCTTAACAGAGTTGTCACTGGCAGTCGATAAGGCTTGGATTGTGACAGCAGGAGCAGTTCCGTGAACCAATGCTGGAGGGGCCAACATGGATCAATGAGGATGAGCTGGTATGGTTCCCGTTTCATTTTCATCAGAACTCTGTAGCCGAGAGGACATGCGGGAAAAGCGTACGCAAAGATTCCGGACCATCTTATCGAAAACGCATTCCCCCATGACCCTCTCTGAGGTTCCCTGCTGGAGAAGAACCAGCATTTCTGGTTCCCTTGAGATGCAAATAAGTCTAAGTTGGGTGTTCCCCATTTCTGGAAAATGGAATCGATAATCAGCTGATTGAGTTCCCACTCGTGATTTGTTTGACGTAATCTGCTCAAGGTGTCTGCCAGGTTGTTCTTTACTCCTGGGAGATGCTCCGCCTTGATGATTATATGATGTTGTAGAGTCCATTCCTAGATCCTTTGAGCTTCCAGAGATAGGATTGGAGATCTCGTTCCTCCCTGCTTGTTGAGATAATGCATGCAGGTGGTATTGTCTGTACGAATGAGGACTGAGGATGCTTGAATCCTTGGGAGAAACGACTGGAGGGCTAGGAGAATTGCTCTCAGTTCCAGAAAATTGATATGCATTTTGGACAAAGACAGATTCCATTTGACGCTTATTTGGAGGTCCTGAAGATGCGCCCCCAACCTTCCAATGACGCATCTGTTGTTAGAAAAAACTCTGGAAGAGGAGAGAGGAATGACAGTCCCACAGAGAGATTGTTGGTGGACTGCCACCAAGGAAGTGCGTTTTTCATGACCGGGGTTATCCGAATGATATCCTCGAATGATCCTGTTATCTGAAGCCATTGTCTGTCCAATTGCTCCTGAAAGGGTCTCATCCTTAAATGTGTGTGAGGCACCATGAGGGTGGCAGAAGACATCATGACGAGAAAGGATTTGAGGAGACGGACAGAAACTAACTCTCTTTTGCAGAGATTGTGAGCCAGAGATAGAATGGTGTTCTGTCTTTCTGTGGACGGAATGCCTTTTTTTGGAGGGTATCCAGTGTTGCTCCGAGAAACGTTATCCTCTGTGATGGTATGAGAACGGATTTTTGATAATTGATTGCCAGCCCTAGAGAGCGGAAGAGCTGTAGGCAAAAAGAGATGACCTTTGAGGCCTGACAAAGAGAAGGAGCCTTCACCAACCAATCGTCGAGATACGGGAAGATCTGTAGGTCTTTTAATCGTAGGTATGCTGCCACGGGAGCAAGACACTTGGTAAAAACCTGAGGAGCTGAACGGAGGCTGAAGGGAAGCACCTTGAACTGATAGTGTGCGCCTGCCACAGTAAAACAGAAGACTGTTCAATGCTTGGGATGGATAGGGATATGGAAATAAGAGTCTTGTAAATCTAGGCTTGCCAGGAAATCAGCATGGTTCAGAAGCTGTAATATCTCCTGGAGTTACCATGCGAAAGGACTTTTTCTGCAAGTATTTGTTGAGCTTTCTGAGGTCCAGAATGGGACGCCCTTCTACCGACTTCTTCACCAGAAAGAAACGGGAGTAGAAGCCCCTTCCTCATCGAGAGCGTGGCACACATTCTATTGCTTTTGGAGCATGATCAATGCCTCCTTATTTAACAAATGAAGATGGGTTGGTATTGTTTTTTGAGGTGGATGAGGAGGTGGTGCTGTGGTAAACTCTAGGGTATGACCATATTTTATTATATACAGGATCCATTTGTCTGTTATTTTCTGCCATTGACCTAGATAACAAGAGAGGGGAATTTTCTTGAATGGAGTGACCGAGGGAAGAGCGGCAGGCGGGAAGGTCTTGTCACCGTTTTCTGACATTATCTCTGGATTGACCTTGTTGCTTTCGCCTGGGCTCTCTGGAGTAAGCAGCCTGTGGTGGTTCATGCTATTGCTGCTGATGTTGGTAGGAAGGATGAAAAGAGGTGCAAGTCTGAGGCTGGTATTTCTGGTAACCTCCTCGAAACGAATATGCTACTCTGCCACGTGCCCCACGAAAGGGGATCTTTCTGTATTGGAGCGTGCCCAAAGCACTAGCTGTGTCAGTGTCAGTTTTAATAGCCTGTAAGGTGTCATCAATGTTTGCCAAAAAGTGTTTCACCATCAAATGGCATGTCCACAATTTTGCTTTGCACCTCGGGGAGGAATGTTGTTGCCTCCAGCCAACCCTGATGCCTGAGGACAGCCGCTCCAGCGAGATGACGAAAAGCCAGGGAAGCCACATCCATAGAAGCGTCAATAATTTCTGATGCAGATCTTTCTCCCTCAAGAAGGATCTTTCTTGCTGCTATCCTTTTATCGTCCGGAAGGAGGTCCATGAAAGGGGCGATATCGGACCACATCTGGCGGTCATATCTTGCTAATATTGCCAGAGCGTTAGCTGCGCACACCGTAGTACCTGAAATTGCAGTAAACCTCTTGCCAAAGTTATCGAGGCGCCTTCCCTCTTTGTCAGGTGGTGTAGTAATAGGCGTTAAAGGGTTTCTTGATCTCCGCTGGGCAGCCTGAGAGATGACAGAATCTGGATTAGGATGGCCTACCAGACAAGCTGGAGCATCATCAGGAGCCCTATATTTTTTGTCAATCCTGGGCAAGACTGGGATAACCGTGGCAGGTGTCCTCATAACCTTCACACCTTCCTCCCAGATGTGATCAATAATAGGTATCGCTCTCATAGTCTTTCTGGATGGATCCTTAAAATCATAAAGAAAACAGTCCGACTGCTTGACTGTCATTGATACTTGAAAACGAGAAGCCGCTCTCTCCATTAGTGCATGGAAACCGCCAATCTCCTCCGGCTGAGAATTCGCAGTCTGAGGAGAAGGAGAAGCAAGCGATGAAATAACATAGTCCTCCCATTCATCACCTATTTGCCCATCTTTCTGAGGTTGGCCCTCCTCAATTTCTCCATCATCAGAAGTGTCATGTTGTGGCAAAACAGTATCCCTTACAGGGGAAGTCGTAGCAGAAGGCTCAGGCCTATGTGGAGGAGAAGCTAGTGGTAGAGGTGCAGGGGGCGGCGGTGGCTGCCAAGGTGGAATAGCAGTTGTTGAAGGAAAATGAGTGCGGTAGTCATGTAGCATGTCCTGCAGGTCTTGAACCAAAGCTACAGGAAGGTGGACCATGGGTTCACTAACCGGCTCCATGTATTGAATTTTTGCATGTGGAGGGTGATATTACTGCTGATAGTAACCTTCATAGTCATCCTCATCATCGTCGTGATACTTCACATGAAGCTGAGAGTGATTGTGAGCAGGACCAACCATCCCATCATCATCAGATTCCTTTAGAAATGTAGAAGGTGGTAAGGGTGAAACCACTGCTGGATTCTGGAAAAACACCCGTCAACGGTGTCGTCGACGAGAACATCGTCGATGGATATACAGGCGTTAGTTGCAACGTTGGCGGTAGCTTACGACCAGGCGTGGGGTACAGCGTCATCAGCTTCATCGACGGCAGCGGTGTCTGTGTCATCGAAGAGGACATAATAGGACCAGAAGAAATCGCCATCACTATAGTCGACTATGCCAAGACGGTCGTCGATGACGATGAGGTCGCCGATGGAATAAACGTCGTCGGCGATGACGTCGACGAAGTCGTCGTGCGAGTCGTCGACAAAGAAGTCACTGGCGATGTTGAGGCCTTGGTCGTCGCTAGAAGTGTCAGTGGCGGGACCGTCGTCGACAGCGTAGTCGTATCCGTCGTCTACGATGTTCTTTTCGTCGACGAGATCTTCGACAACGAGGTAGGTGAAATGCGCTCAGATGGTGATTTTTCTATCAATAGGGACACAGATGATAATGCCGTTGACGATATAAGCTTTCTAGAGACTGTAATCTTCATGGATGGTTCTGAAGATTGTTTTCCATGTTTCTGTGTTGAATGGCTGTTTTCCTCTGTAGGAAATGAATGCTTTCCTTTTAGTGAGGTGCCTGCATCTTCCTGACGAGACTTTTTAGAAACCTTTTTCTTGGAAACTTCAGGAGCTTCATGAGACCTTTCTCTCCTTTTAGATGTTTCCTGAGAGGTCTGAGAGGTGGAGCTCTACTCATCCTCAGAGACAACATCAGATTTGTTTTTAAGTCTCTGAAGCCAAATCAACCACCTACCCTCTCTGTCTTTAAGGGTTTTGGTTGAAAAAGTCCAACAAATTTTGCAGTACTTTACCTTATGCTGAGGGTAGAGACAATTATAGAGTTCTATATATAGATATAGAGTTCAGTATATAGAGTTCTTATGGGGATCCTCAGCATGCAGTCTCTTTTTTCTGCATGTTCCACAAGACCTGAAGAGACCTTTCTTTGAAGAATCCGACATTTTGAGTATAAATCTGGAAAAATGAAGAAGTAACTGAGCAGAGCTCAGGGCCCTTTCACACGATCTGTGGTAGAAAATCTGAGGAACCTAGCCTCTCTTGGGAGTGTTCTACAGGGTGCTGTCGCCTGATTGGCTACTTCTTAAGTTTGGTTCTTTTTACAAAAGAAAATGGATAGGCTATTGCAGTGACTGTTCATTGCATTGTAACCTATGGTAGTTTTACTACTGCTATTATAAGTATAACGTGGGGCTCCCACTACGACGACGGAGATGATTCAAGCATGTGAATCTATGAAAGATCCAATACTAGAGAACTGTGGATGTACAAAAGTACTTACCATGGTCAATTTAGGGAGACAGCACAGTGACTGGAGTCCTGATTAGCAGGATGCCAGTCAGACTAGGTCAAAAACACACTGACACCAGGCAAAAAGTGGGGGGTAACCATGCCTGAAGGATCCTACCTTCCTACACTCACTGTGTCACTTCCTCCTCAGATCTTATGCTTCTGAGTTCTTACTTAGAACCACTTTAGGAGAGGTTGCTTTGTGAATTTCTTATCTAGGGCACTTGTGGCCTCTGAGTGGAAATGCCCTAAATACTTCCTCGCCCATAGCCATGTAGATGGTTGATTGTTGGCAAGAGAACATGGTGAAGAATTAATGAGGAAATGTCTAACATACCAAAGATTAATAAATAAAAAAAACCTTATTACGATAAAAGCTCAAATTTGTTACGATATTATTGCCATTCGAACTAGAAACTTAGGGCCTGATTTACATCTGGGCGGATGGATTTCTCTGTCACAACGGTGATGGATATCCCGTCTGCCGAAATTAAAATCCCATTATATCCAATGGGATTTATATTTCGGCGGACGGGATATCAGTCACCATTGTGACGGAGTAGCCCGTCTGCCAATATCTAAATCAGGCCCTTGATATCCCGCAACGGAGTCACTGCAGTAAGCATTACGTCAAAGTTCTAGGTGGACAAGTTTCCTCTTTAAATAAATGTCTATTTTTTAAATAAATGTCTACTCTGTAATTACTGAGATGCGCTGTATTTTTCCCTGGTCAATAACCACTGGTAATATACTTTGCTCTAGCTCAGGTCACCTCGGGCACCCTTGGTGTGAGCCTTGAGCCTCAGCGCTACAAGAAAACTACTTCTTGGCTTGCCTAGGGGCTCGGCACGTCGTTTGCCTTATAATGATTTTCTACATACAGAATGTTGTTTCATTTTTGGGAAGTCATTTATCATGCGCAGGAGGGTGCAGAAAAGAGCTGAAACCACACTGACACATTCCCTTTGAAAAGTGTCATACGATCTTTTGTGTCCACGAGGAAGACCGGGCCTAATTTAAAAGAAAATGTCGGATTGCAGAAGAGGAAGTTTCTGTCAGCACAGGGTCAGAGGTTTGTGGCGCACATGGAAAGTGCACCAGCAAGTAAGCCATCACTAACAAGTCTAACACCCAACTCCCCCACCCCCACGTGAAGGGAACATCAGGATCTTATATTACCAGCCACAGTGTTGAGAAACATCAGGTATTCGAAGTTGGAAATCTCTCTGTGTTGCCAGCGCTGGGTCATGTTCGAAGCCTTGAAGATCTGCCGAGGGGTGGCCAGAGAGATGCGTCTGCAAGACAGAAACAAACACGTAGCCGTGAGCGCGCAGGTTCACCTGGACACAAGGGGGCCACCCTAAGGTATCACACCTCCCGCACAATGTCAGTCAGTAAAAAGGGTCACTATTCTCCAAGTTCAAACCTTAATACAAAAACTATCAACAAGACAGTAAAATCTCATAGTTGAATATTCCATTCAGATTGTGTTCTCCTCTTGAATTTCAATTATTTCAAGCACGGGTTCCAATATCCCCTCCTTTCAATAAAACAAAATCATTAAAAAGACGCGTCTGCAGAGTACCACGTGCACGTTATAACGGGAATTGGGTTTATTGCAGAAACGTGAAGCAGGATGCTGGGGCCGGGCCTGGTAGTTCTGCTAGGGCCCCTGTTTATTTTCACGGTTTATAACCTAATGAGGGCAGAAGAATAACAGTCTTAAATCAGGGGCTGGACACTGTCATGTGCCACGATCATAAATCTGCCGCCGCCCCCGCAGCTGCACACGGGTTGCTGCCGCCCCAGGCCTGCGGGGACCTAATCCGCACACAGCCACTGACCGGGAACATTAGGAAGGGACTCACGGCTGCCATTAACTCACACCTTGGAATAACCCTGTCGGCCACGATATGTTTCCAAGGCACGCGAGGATATACCGTGTGGTAAAAATCAGAAGAAAGGGGGTGCCGAGCTTCCAAATCCATTCTCTTAAACCTCAGCATCTGGGAAACTTTGGGGCCCAGCTATAAATAACCAGAGCAATTAAACTATTGGTGTTTCCGATGCAGATTTCCTGAAGTTTGTCACAAGAATATATTGAACGACTTCCTTGTATTTATAAATCAAGAACAGTGGAATTTATCCTGAACGTCAAGTGGGGAACATTGTCCAACCCACTCTTTCAGCACACATATTACCCAGGGAAGAAGCACAACATAATTTAATCTGATATTATACTTAAATAACACACCAGGGACAGCCATACTGCCAGAAAACAATGTGGATGTTCCCACAAAGATCCCCATGAAAAACATAATGCAGAATTAAAATGCAATCAATCTTCCAATATACACGTCTATTTAGATCATGCAAGTCAAACACGAGAAAACGGTTTGTACAGAACTTAGCACTGCAGACTAGCTTATTTCAAAAAGCGCACAATTTTCACAGATCAATTAACCGAGGTACAGGCAGGCAGTTTAATGTGATTGTCCTAGGGTGACTTCATTTGTTCAAGCGGAGAACAATTAGTTCATATCATGGGTACTTTTTATATATGATAAACCTTCTGGTTCAGTTTTTTTCTGGCAAGAACAGCAGGGTACTGAAATAGCAGTTGAATCAACGCTTCAGAGATTCAACCTGGAACCTGCACTGCAAAATCCATATAAGTTGTTTTATTCAACAACTATTTCACAATATCAGCGTTTAAAAAGTGGGATTCCCCCCCCCCCCCCCAGTCCTTCTTTCGATATATTGAAAAGAAATGGGGTGGTTGGCAGCAAATAAAAAAACTTTTATTGATTTGAGGACTGTGCACGAAAGCAAAATAGTACCCGACTGCTTTTTAAGTACCCTGCGTTTTGATAAATCAATAAGTTGTGGGTTTTAACTAGGAGCTCGTGAGTCATTCTAATGCAATTGACTAGAAACATTTAAAAACAGCATGCACGTAGAAGTAAACTCTGGATCTCGAGTTTTAGAGTTAGTAACGTAGCCTGTGCATCATTTACCATGCAGGCATGCGTGCACAGCTGTGTTCAATGTCCACACCTTGATATCATATTGTCTTTCCATGCAGAAGACATAGGGCTTTTCTGTGCAACTACGTATCATTTAGGTGAACAAAAATGTACATTTGTGGTTGAAAATGATTGCAGATTCCGGTTTTGACTAAAGGATATCGTCAAGCATGGAGCACGTTATGGGAAAGGAAAAGTGATAGGGAAGGGGAAAGGGATAGGGAAAGGGATAGGGAAAGGGATAGGGACAGGGAAAGGGAAAGGGATAGGGACAGGGAAAGGGATAGGGATAGGGACAGGGACAGGGAAAGGGATAGGGGAAGGGTAGAGGGATAAGGAAGGGAAAAAGAAAGAGAATTGTCAGAAGTGGCCCATGCAACATTCTTGAAGCATCTAAAATGTCCTAACTTTATGGGTATTTGCAAACATATTCAATAAAAACCTGGAAGCATACTTAGAACGGGCAAGTGTATTTTCCAAGGTGATAAACCGTATGAACAGCCAGAAATTTAATAGGGGTTTTACATAAGGAATTTCAAAACCTTGAAAAATATCTTCCAGGTGGAGGAATAAAGTATTTAAACACAATCTTATCAGATCGGCAGATTTTCTACCATTTTAGTTTAAGGTGTATGCATGAAAAACTCTAGAATTTTCATAGATTTCCATGGGCAACCCATGAGATTTTAATGAATTTCATTAAAATAATAACTTTATGATAGACACAAGCCTATGGCCTGTAATTGTTTTTGCCAACTGGTCCTTTTTTTAAATTGTTTTTATTAGATTTTGCAGTAGCATATTGGTTCTTAAAATAAGGAGAATTTAAAAGCAAAACATTTAACTCCAGTAACTGCCGAGTTACAAAAAAAAAAAATGTCTTCACTTATGGGTATTATTCTCTTAGGTCAAAAATCATATGCATGGCAGAAAATAGCCATCAGAGCTTCTATTTCTGACTAGTGACAGGAATGCCCCTTCTTCCAAATAGATCAAGCTGACGTTCAAATAAAAAACTGAAATAATTTCCAAAAGCTGCTACCACATTTGCTTAAAATAAATAATAGGATTGTGGTTAATATGTTCAGACCAGTTACCTTGTCTGTGGGAGTCCAAAATTGGTGCCAATGCCAACGCGTGGCAAACAATGAACCACTTTCTTTACAGTTGAATGGTCTGGAAAGTTGAACATCACAGCAACTGTGGAAAAAAAAGCTGAACCATGAAATCATACGCAGCAGCAAGGTATATCACATCATTTAAAATGTCAAATCATAAACTAACAAACGAGCCAATATGGCATGAGAAAACATGCTGCTTCTATACAGAAGAACAGTGTGTGAGAGGAGGCCTGAGCCACCTGTGTACGCAAATACATATGTAAAGAAAAACATGAAGCCGACACCTCCAAGTTATTACCGCCACACTACTGCAACAGAGAGATCAAGAAAATACGTATGTAAAAACTTCAATTGATGACATGTGAAAGCTGGCTAGCGTATGCAGAAACCACAACCGGGTTGAGAATTATACGGTATATTTTGCTAAACCGTTTCTCAGTAGGTCTCATGTTTTAAATTTTACTCATGTTTGCATCAATGTTTTTGAGAAATTGTGAAACAAAAAACAAAGGGTTTACAAATTTGCATCTTGTATGCTTTCCTCAAAATATGTAAGACAAAAGCGTACCTTGAAATATTTATTATGTGCCAAACATTACCTCTCGATGAGGCAGACAAGGGAGGAGTGAAGCTAACTTTAGTAAACAGTTTATTCACTTTAACAAATAGGTTATATTTCATTTTCAAAAATCATAAAACAATAATTTAAAAGCTCCAGTATAGATTAAGAGGTTAGCACACCAAATCAAACAACTTCACTTGGTTACAAACGGGTGAAAAGAGAATAATGTTAAATTATATTTTCTTTGGTAAGGTTTAAGGTGAAAAGCAGAGGAAAGTATGTGCCATGGTTTAGGTTCGAATAATGCCTAATTTCTCAAATTTTCGGAAGTTTTAAACACGCAGGTTTCCTCACAGATCAGCAGAGTTTAAAGTGATCCTTTTTATTCTTGTGTGGTGGGGAGGGGCCATAATTAACGAGAGGCAACGCTTCGAGTGGATCCTGATGCCAATCTAGCATGATACACTTAACACATCTGCATTTTTGATTTACAAAATGGCAATTTTGCATGTGTAGTAGTTTTCTAAAAACGTATTTAACCAAAACTAGAATATAACGGCTTACATGTTGCCAGTAAGTTACAATCACAGTGAGACCTCGTGGCTATTGGGAAAGCTTATTTCCCTTTGTAAATTCAACAGACAACATGGGACTCAGTAGACAGTGTGTTGCTCATGTCAATTGTAGTATACTGTGGTAATAATATGGAATTTGACCTATACACTGTAGTCATAAATGTGTGATGAAGAAGTTACTTACCTTCGGTAACAATATATCTGTAAGAAACATAGGTTAGTTATAGATTCCTTACCTTAGAATTACCCCCAGGCGTCAGACTGGATCCTGAACGTTTTTTCGTCAGCAGTACCTCTGCGCGTCGGTAGGCCTCGTCGGTCGACTCCGCGTACGCCGTTGGCGTCGTGGTCGCCGCGATGACATCGCGGAAGATACCTAGATGCCGCCCTCGCGCCTGACGTCAGTTCTGTACATGACTTTCCGCGCCAGGAACGCAGAGCCATGATAGACACTGACCACTGGTGCACAAAACTAGGGCCCTGAAAGGATGACCTTAACCCTAGAAGTCAGTTCGCAGAACGGGGAGGATGGGTGGGGCGGTAAGGAATCTATAACTAACCTATGTTTCTTACAGATATATCGTTACCGAAGGTAAGTAACTTGTTCATCTGGAAGAAACAGTTAGTTATAGATTTCTTACCTTAGAATAGATACCCCAGCAATACCAACCCCGGAGGTGGGTCTGCGAACTAATTTCACACCAGAAAGTCCTGGAGAACAGAACGGCCAAAGAAGACGTCTCTCCGGACTGGATTGTCCAGGCAGTAGTGTCTTGTAAAGGTGTGCAACGAGGCCCACGTAGCCGCCCGACAGATGTCATTGAGGGGGACTCCCAGTCCCAAAGCAGTAGTAGCTGCCGTTGCCCTGGTGGAATGGGCGCGTAGCCCCACTGAAGGCTTCTTTTTATCCAGAGAATAGCAGGCTTTGATACACAAAACAACCCATCTAGAAATGGTCCGTTTGTATACGGCCCGACCTTTCTTGGCGCCCACGTAGCCAACAAAGAGCTGGTCGTCCACCCGGAACTGTTTGGTGTGATCCAGATAAAAGGAAAGCGCACGTTTTCGGTCCAGACGGTGGAGCCTCTCTTCCTCTTTCGAAGGATGCGGAGGCGGAAAGAAGGTGGGAAAAGTGACGGTTTGACCAATATGAAAGGAAGTGACCACTTTGGGAAGGAAGGATGGACGAGTCCTAAGGACATCCTTGTCCTGATGTACAGCCAGAAAAGGAGGTTTGGAAGAAAGAGCCTGGAGCTCACTCACTCGTCTGGCAGATGTGATGGCCACCAGGAATGCCGTTTTAAGAGTTAAAAGCCTTAAAGGACAGTTGTGAAGCGGTTCAAAGGGAGCGCACATCAGATAGGTCAAGACCAAATTCAAGTCCCACTGAGGCATAACGAAGGGAATAGGAGGAAAGAGATGAGTTATGCCCTTTAAGAAACGATTAACAACCGGGGACATGAAGAGAGAAGGCTGATCAGGCAGCCGAAGAAAAGCAGAAATGGCTGAAAGCTAGCCCTTGATAGTGCCCAGAGCAGAGCCCTGCCGGGCCAAAGAAAGAAGGAACAAGAGGACCTCAGAAAGAGGGGCAGAAAGGGGATCCACAGCCTTTGCTGTGCACCATGCCACAAATTTGTTCCATCGGCAGGCGTATACCGTCTTAGTGGAGGGACGCCTGGCTGTCAAGATTACATCACAAACTTCGGGAGGCAAGTCGAAAGACGTCAACTGCCGCCGCTTAATCTCCACGCAAGGAGGTGGAGGCTGGACAGGTTCGGGTGGAGGACCGTCCCCTGCTGCTGCGACAGAAGATCCTCTCGAAGAGGCAGTCTGGTCGGAGGATCGATGGCCATGTGGAGCAGCTCGGGATACCAGACTCTTCGTGCCCAATCCGGAGCCACAAGAATGACTTGGGCCCGGTCGCGCTTGATCTTCTTCAGCACTCTGGGCAGAAGTGGTATAGGCGGAAAGGCGTATAGAAGACCGCAACTCCACTCGCAACGAAAAGCGTCACCTAGCGAGTGCCGCCTTGGAAATTCCAACGCGCAGAACTGCTGACATAGCGCGCTCTCTTCGGTGGCGAATAGATCTAACCAAGGCTCTCCCCACTGCTGAAAGAGACCTTGAACCACCTCCGAGTGAAGACGCCATTCGTGATCCATCATGCACCTGCGGCTGAGTTCGTCCGCCCTGGCGTTCAGTGAACCTGCCAGGTGTTGAACCACCAGGGATATGCCCTGATGTTCCAGCCATGTCCAGAGACGGAGAGCCTCTTGACATAGGGTCCACGACCCCACCCGCCTTGTTTGTTGCAGTACCACATGGCGGTGGTGTTGTCCGTGAACACCTGCACTACTCTTCCCCGGACAGAGGGAAGGAATGCCTTGAGTGCAAGACGAATAGCCCGAAGCTCCAGAAGGTTGATGTGGACCCCGGACTCCGCCGGAGACCAGAGGCCTCTGATCTCCGCCTCTCCCATGTGGCCGCCCAATCCCAGAAGGGATGAGTCTCTCACCACTGTGTGTTCTGGTTGGGGAAGGGAAGAGTGATCTGCCGTTGACCCAATCCTGGTTCGTGAGCCACCACTGAAATTGTCGTGCAGTGCCCTCCGAGATCTGGACGCAACCGGACAGACTCCCCTGATGCTGCGTCCACTGGAACTTCAGGTCCCACTGCAGAGCCCGCATATGCCACCTGGCATAATCGACCAGCAGGATGCAGGAGGCCATGAGGCCCAGCAGCCTCAGGGTCATTCTGACCGAACCCGGGATAGAGGCTGAAAGATCTGAATCATAGCCCGAATATCCCGGACTCGCTGTTCGGGAGGATAGACCCGAAACCGTGTCTTGTCCAGAACCGCTCCGATGAAAAGGAGCTTCTGAGAGGGAATCAGGTGTGACTTCGGCACATTGATGGAGAACCCCAGCGAATGCAGGAGGTCGGCTGTAGTCTGGAGGTGGGAGACGACTGCCTGGGACGAGGTCGCCTTCAACAACCAGTCGTCGAGATAGGGGAAGACTGAAACCCCTGATCTGCGCAGTTGAGCTGCGACCACCGCCATCACTTTCGTGAACACCCGAGGGGCGCTGGTAAGGCCAAAGGGGAGCACGGTAACTGAAAATGCTCGTGGCCTACCGTGAACCGCAGGTAAGGCCGGTGGGCCGTCAGGACAGGGATGTGGAAATACGCGTCCTGCAAGTCCAATGCTACCATCCAGTCTCCAGGGTTGAGGGCAGACAAGACCTGAGCCAGGGTCAACATCTTGAACTTCTCCTTCCAGAGGAAGCGGTTGAGTTACACTACGCGGAACACCGCGAGCGGCGGAGTACGATAGAAAAATGCCGTTCACGGTGATTGCACTGTGCCGGATGCTTGTCCGCACTGTGCAATCATTGCGAACGGCACCATGCACAGTGCAAGCGGTCCCTGCTTTCCTTTTCTGCCGCTCGAGTAGATTTTTACTCGAGCGGCAGCTTTCTCAATGCGAACGGGCAGTTTCTCAACACGAGCTGTCGCGAGCATACGCGACCACTCGCAATGAGAAACCTGACCCCCCCGCGTTGAGAAATCTCGCTGGGATGTTGATTTTCCACGCTCTCGCTCGCCAACTTGAAGTTGACGATCGCAAACAAGGAAAAATCTCGCCGGGAGGTTGATTTTCCTCGCTCGCGGTCGCCAACTTGACATTGACGAACGCAAGCGAGGAAAAAAACTCTGCTCCGCAACGTGAAGCGGAGTTTTTCGGAACTCCGCGATCTCCGCGTAACGCAGAGTGCAGAAAACTCTGCAAACTCCGCGAGCGGAGCGAAGTTCACCGCCCAGGGTTATTCCTGACCACACCTTCCCTCCCTCCCTCAGTTAATTTGGCACCCCACCTGTAATAACAAAAAAAGTGATATGACACTGACTAAGTCACAGCGCTCTTTTACCTCCACATCTTCCACTGTCTATCTTGCCCTCCTACCCGCCTCTGTGTCCCCTCTCCCCGCCCTACGGCAGCAATAAAAAGAACTACATGGGTGCCCGAGTCAAGGGGGCTTGCAGAGTAGCTGCTGTCAGCGGGAGATGGGCCTGAGAGCCATATTCCTCTGCTCTCCTCTCTTCTATGACCAAGTCACGTTAGTGATGGACCGTGTTTAAACTGTTTACTGCCAGGAGTCATTAGTCAAGCTATGTTTGGATAGTATTTAACGTTCAGTTGCTCAGTCCCGTGTCTGTTGCCTTCACTAGAACAAAAGGCATTCATTTCCTCTATGCCCGTTTATGCTCATTAAAGCGACTCCACAAATAAATAAATATAATTTAATCAGGGAAATTCATTTCCCAAAATGGCCTTGTTCTTTTTTTTTTTTTAAACACCCAAAGACTTTGAAAAGTAAGCTAACAACACCTGCTCCTCTTGCTCATTTGATTTTAAATGTCATGCGAGAGGTCACCTTTTTATTGGCACAGAATCACAGGATGTTGTGGAAACGCCAGAAATCAAACAATTTCCTAGTTCCAAAGTCACCAACTCTGTCCATAATAATATTCATAAAATGCTAAAGTGAGCCCTGCAATTGCCATACTAAATACTGCTAAGGAAGGATGTTACCCTTTTTCTTTCAACAATTTCACATTTCAATTGCACAGAACAGCATGCAAAGAGCATGGCTAAACATTTCAAACGTCCCAAAGGCGAGACCTATTGGCTATGCTAATGCATGTTAAGCTGTGTGGTTACTTTATTTTAGCAATGTATTTATTCGTATCTGGTAATGAACAGAAGACTACCGTATTACATTAAGGCAACTTCAATGTACTTTGCTACATGCATGTTCATACACTGCATAGTACGGGGAGCTCCTAAACTGGCAAATACGATTACAAACAGTGGCATAGTAGATTTTTCCTTCGGCATTAGTACCAATAATCGATATTACTGTACCAATTGCTTGATGCAAATGTCACTGCAAAAAATGTTCTGCACTATCACAAATGTATGTAATCTGCACAATAGGTTACTCAGATGAAAACCTGCCAAGGTCATCCCTAATATGGCTTCCGAGTAGCACTACCATGACAGAGGAGAGCAGATTACTAGCACTAAAATGGGTGCCCGTGCCTCAAGTCGAGATCTTTTACAGAGCAGTTCGGGTCTTAAATCCAATCCCAATATGACACCAGGTGAAACCTACTATTTTCTGATACATGAATGCATGAAGCTCTGAAGTTTCTGGAACCAGTAAGCCAGTATGTTGGGGTGAATGAGGAGAATGAAAGTCATTATCTTTTTGTAGGTATGTTAATAGGACTTCACTTTTGTAGGATAGCAACAAGAAGAACTTTATAGGCTCTTTACAGATTCTGAAGTTGAAAATGACATTCAACACTTGGAAAAGATGTACTCGTCTTTGAGAGAGCGAGAGCGATCCAACAAACTAGCCAAAACACAGTCATAGGTTTGTTGCTACAAGAGTCAACATGTTGCTGAAGATCCGTGAAGCTGCAGTCAGGTGGAGCCATTTACTGGTTATGGTGATATCCTGATTAACAGGTTACTTTTCTTCTGCAATGCTCTTTCTGGTAGATACTCTATCTAACCGCAAACTCCTCACCTTTAGATTATTCCCAAGCGCCAAATTGGATCCAGAAAGTATTTCAGCCTACCCCTGTGCGCCTATAGATGGCTCTGCCCCAGATGTGAAAACTGGAGCTGTATATAGGTGCCACCCAGGGGCGCAGACGTCAGTTTCTTTATGGACATTGTCTGTGCCCATGGATGTGGAAGCCCAACAGTAAACAATTGTACCAGTAAGCAGATCTCTAATTTGGGACATTTTAAGAAGGAAAAGAGTCCATTCCACAGAACGGGGAGGTAGAAGAGTGGTGCGGAATCTGCATTTGGACTGAGTATTCATCAGAAAGAGAATTACCAAAGGTAAGTAACTTGTTCTTCTGATGGATACTTCTAACTGCATATTCCTCACCTTTAGATAGATACCAAAGCTGTATCGCCCCAGGTGGTGGGCTGTGGAAACTATAACCAAAAAAGTCCTGCAGGGCCAAATAGCCAAAATGTCATTCCCGACAGATCTGGATATCACGGCATAAGTGTTTTGTGAGCGTGTGCACCGATGATCACATTGCAGCTGTTCATATTTCCAAGACAAACACTCCATGTGCTACAGCGGTGGTAGCAACCTTGATCCTGGTGGAATGGGCCCTCCACCCTTCCAGAGGCTGCTTTCTTTGCATTAAAGTCTGCTTCTGCACAACATTGCCTTTCTTTGATCCAGAGAACCCCATAAAGAGCTCACTGTTAACCCAAAGGTCTTTGATACGATCGAAATGAAAACTTAGCGCCCTAATGGAGTTAGTCAATGGAGTTTCTCTTCCTCTTTCAAGGGTTGAGGAGGGGCAATAATCGTCTGAAAAGTGATGCATTGGTTGACATGAAAAGTTGCTCTTGTCCTTAACACCAGCTTCTCCGGTAAAGGTGGTGGTGTAAAGAGGCTGAACTGGCAGAGCTTGGAATGCACTTATGCGACGAGCTGATGTTATCACAATGAGGAAACATGTCTTCAAGGTCAGCAGATGGAGGGGACAGCTGTGTAGCGGTTCAAAGGGAGTACATATCACAAAAGTAAGGAACAACGTTAAGGAACAACGTTAAGGTCCCACTGTGGCATCACAAAAGGTTTAGTAGGGAACATGTGGTCCAAATCTTTGAGAAAACAGGTGATTTTAACAAGGACGGTAAGTCCAGCAAATGCAAAAAAGCAGACAAGTAAACTTCAACAGTACCCACAAGTCCTTGCCAGGCCAAAGACAGAATGAACAGTAGCACACCCCAAAGATTGGTTTTAGGGGGTCCATGTTATAGGTGCTTGAGCAAGAGCCACAAACTAGTCCCAGAGCCCGACATAAAACGCCTTGGTACAAAGACGCCTGGTCATTGGGATGACATCCACTACTTCGGGAGGGAGATCAAATGTAGTCAACTGTTGCTGCTCAATCTTCATGTGTGGAGTTGTAGATTGTGCTGGCCCAGGTGCAAGACTCTGCCCTGCTGCTCCAACAAAAGATCCTCATGAAGCGGCAGCCTGATTGGAGAACAGATGCTCATGCCCAGACGTTCCGGATGCCACACTCTCCTGGCCCAGTACAGAGCTACTAGGATGACTTGGGATCATCTTCAGAACTCGGGGCAGGAGAGGTAGTGTCAGGAAGGCATAAAAGAGCTCTGAGCTCCACTCTAAGCAGAATGCATCTCTAAGAGAGAGCCTTTTTGGAAACTCCTACAAGCAAAAGTGTTGACACTGCATGTTCTCGGCAGTGGAGAAGAGATTGAGCCAGGACTCTCCCTAAGACACCCTGCACACCTCTGGGTGCAGTTGTCATTCGTGATATGTTAGCATTGCCGGTTGAGTTTGTCTGCCCTAACATTTAAAGATCCAGCCAAGCGATGTACAATTAGGAAGATGCCTTGATGATCCAGCCAAGCCCAGAGGCGCAGGGCCTCTTAGCAGAGTCCAGGAGCCCATGCCAGCCTGCTTGCTGCAATATCATATGGTGGTGGTGTTGTCGGTGAAGACTGGAATCAGCCTCTCCTTCATGAACAGCAGGAAGGGTTTCAGCACAAAGCGGATGGTCCACACCATCAACTGACTGATGTGGAGGTGAGCCTCTGCTGGTGACAAGAGTCCTCAGATATCTTCCTCTCCCAGATTACCTTCCTAGCCCAGTAGTGATGAGTCTTTCACCACAACCAGCTCTGGGTGGGGTAGAGGGGTCTGTGGATGGTCCAATTGCGGTTGATCAGCAACCACTGCATATTTTTTACAGTCTCCTTAAAATCAAAAAGGTTCTATTAGTGCTAGGTCCACAAAGACTTCAGATATTTGCAGAGCCGACATGTGCCACCAAGCACAGTCGACTAGCAGGATGTAGAAGGCCAACAGTCCCAAAAGACTCTGAAATATCCTCAATGAGACCCAGGACTGAGACATCAGGACCATAGCCCTAATGTCCAGGACTTATCGCTCTGGAGGGAAGGCTAAAAAATGAACTATATCCAGGATGGCTCCAATGGAAGGAAGCCTCTGCGAAGGAATCGGGTGTGACTTCAGGACATTTACTGTGATCCCAAAAGAGATAAGGGGGTTCACGGTCATCTGGAAGTGGCCCATGGCTGACTGTGGCGTGCCCGCCTTTAACAGTTATTGAGTCAGGGGAAGACTTGTACTTCCGCCTTATGAAGATATGCTGTGACCACCGCTATGACCTTTGTGAACACCTGAGGGCCATCGGTGAGACAGAAGGGAGCAATGCAAACTCCAAAACAGCTTGGACTTCCTGCAGCAAAATTGACAAAGGATTCTCCAAAAGCCACTCTGATGTAGGTGGAATAGGCAGTGGGACAGAAAGAAATGGTAGGGCTTAGCACCTTTGAACTATCTGCATGACCCACCTGTTGAGACGTTATTGCTTGCCACCAGTGGAAGAAATGAGTGATCCTCACTCCCACAGGGTGGTATTGTGTGCCGCTAAGGGGAAACTGAAGTAGCTTGGAAGGCTGCCTGCAGGGGGGACTTGGCTGAGGGACTGTGAAGTTTATGGCCCTGTTGGCCTGGGCGTTGCCTGCAAGACCCCCTCCCGCGACGTCAAAAGGACTGAGGTATCTGCTCTTGAGATGGTGGGCCTTATGGCTGCCTGAAGGAAAAGGCCCTAGTGATGCCTCAAAAAAAGGCAACATTTATGTGGATAGTGCCTAGCAGGTGTAGAAAGGCAGAGGGAGCACGCAGTTGCCCTGCTTTCTTTAAAGTGCATGAGGGAGGATTCAGCTCTCTCACCAAAGAGGCGAGACCCATCAAAAGCCACATTCATGAGAGATGCCTGGACATCACCCGAAAAGCCTGTGAATCTCATCCACGCGTGATGCAGGAGCACCATGCTAGTACTAACTGCACTGATCAAGCAACCTGATGATTTACGTCCTGACGAGATGACTTATTTGGCAGCATCCTTGCCATCCTGAATGCTCTGCGCTAAATTGGCCCTATAAATCACTGAGACTACCGAAAAAAATTCATAGCTTCCCATAATGCATAGAAGTAGTGTCCCAGCAAACAGCTGGTGTCAACGGACTGAAGACCAATTTGGAAAGAGAAAAACATTCTCTTCCCTTACTCTGCGACTCTCTATCTGGTAGTATCTTAGGGAAGGGATTAGGGTTGACTTTGCTGGTAGAGGATTGTATCACCAGAATCTCCAGAGTAGCGCAAAAGAACGGCTGGGTCACCCGGAGCTGGCCCGTGAGAAGGTGCCACTTATCTATTTGCTGTGAGCATGAATGAACAATATTTTGACCATTAGGGTATGAGTAAGTGCCTCATTAAATGGTAGCAGAGGTTCAGAGGAAGATTGTCTGGTTTGCAGGACCTCTTTGAGACTTTACTTCGATGGTAGGCAGGTGCAAATCTAGGACTTTGACACTCCTTCTGATTACCACGGAGAAGGATGCAGATTCTTCTGTAGAAGGGGATGGGGGAGACACCATCCCTGTGTAAGGGGAAGTATCCAGCCAACTGGCTTCTTATAGGTACACAGAGAAATTGTCATTATTATATTGTGGAGGAAAATCATCCCCACCATCACAGCCATTGAAATCACCACCAAAAGCAGGATAGCCCTGATCAGGGTCCACGCCGAAAAGCTCTTGAAGTACTGGAGGGCGGCCTCTAGGCAAAGGCATTGTCTTGTCTGAGTCAGAAGTATTGTGGGTAGGGTGCGTAAGAACTAAAGTCACGCACAGCTTTGTTCGAGGTTGGTACTGATTTGGTTCTGAGTTGGACAGAACTATGGAATCAACATCCTACTTCAGCATTGCTGCCATAGCTGGGACTGAGGGTGGACCCGCCAGTGCTAACCCAGCTGGAGCCCTCAGTGGATTCGTAGGACAGGAGGCCGTGCCAGAGGTAACCAATAAGGTGCTGAAGACGAGAAGCACAGTTTCCTTAAATGCATCAATTGGTTGCAGCATCTCCAACGGACCCCGGAACTCGGGGTGCATCAGAGTCCATTGAGGAAACTGCTTCCCAGCAGGGGACCAGGAGAGAGACTGCAGGGTACCTGGACGTACTCGCAACTTCTCAGAAGGAGAGTGGTGAGGCTTGGACAAGGCCAGCTTGGGCGTCTTGTGCTTCTTCTTCGAGCAGAAGCAGCCTTTATGCGATTTCTGGCGATGTACAGCTTAGCTTCACGCTCCTGGATACCTTATGGATTCATCAGGGCACACTCCCTGCACAACTTGAAATCACAGGCCGACCCTAGACACCAGAGGCACACCTTGTGGGGTCTGTCCGAGATATTTGATCGGGACAGTCCCTAAAGAAGTTAAAGCCTGTGGTTTCAGAAGGTGACATTTCCCTTGTGGACGGGGGGAATGTGGGGGTGGTGAAGGAAATTGTTTTTGTCAACTGACGAGAAAAGGAGGCGCTAGAAGTGGATCTATATACAAAGGCGTGAACGCAAAGGAAATAGCATCAGTGTGCCTGGGGTAGCACCTACATCTGGCTCCAGTCAGGTCCGGAGCAGAGTGGAGTAGACGCAGAGCTGCACAACACCACCTATTGGAGCACAGGGGCTATGCTGAAAAATATTCCACATCCAGTCTGGTGCCTGGGGATATTCTAAATGTGAGGAATCTGCAGTTAGAAGCATTTGTCAGAAACACCCTTTAAGAGCGAGTGATGACGCTGTCCTATTAATACAAATTTAGGCATTCAGCGAGCACAACCAGACCCCAAACTGCATTGTCCATAGGACTTGGGCAATCACTTTCCATTTTGTAGTGGGAGACACTAGTTGAGAATATGTGTGCACAGACAGATGCAGCATTTACATACCACCATAGCTACTTAATAATTAAAGACATTCCCTTTAACTATGCGCAGAATGAGTGATAACAATGACAGACATTTTGAGGATCGTCATGACTGTATTAGGGCTTTGCTTAAATCTTAGTGTGATACTGATTTTCTGAGCTTGGGCAGGGGACCAGCCTACTCTCTTCAAGGAAAGGAAACATTTAGGACCAGCTATGGGATTGATGTAGCTAACTCTTAATTTATGACAGAGCTAAAATGGGGAACATCTACATAACCAATTATGGGCTAGACAGACAACCTTGTATTCAATTCCATTTTTCACTGACAGTCAGTGTAATCACATGCAGATTTCTGAAAGAACACCTCTTTTTTTAGCTTAAGTGCAGAGCAATCACAAGTTCTTGGAGTCATTTTGTAGCACAGGTTGAGTTACAAGGGAAACCTACAAAAGTGTTTAGATACTTCTGCAGTCACAGCTGGAACTAAAATGGCTGACATCATGAACTGGAGGTGATGATGACATGCACAATTCGCTTACATTTATGGCGGTTAACAGAGATGTGCTTAGTAACTGCAGAAATTCAGGATGTCAGGGTCCACGTTTCACACACTTATCACAGGAGATATACTGGGATCAAAAAATGTGGGGTAGCAAAATTTCAGCACATAAGTGCTTACATTTGCCTTGAGATTTAAAAAGCAAGAGTGTAGACTTTTAGTCATGAAAGATTAAAAGTAAATATTAATCCATCTGCTCGTAAGTGGTGGTAGCAGAAGTCTTTGGTAGTTTTGGCTGAGGGAGCCACATCTATGGCATCAAGGGACAAAAGCTACCGAACCTTTAACTGAAGTTCAGGGGAACATCAAAAGTTATGTGGATTGTGTTGGAGGAGACTGGAGATGTTTAAGGTAAAGGCTCTTAATATGAATGACGGGACTCAAAAGCAATAGCGGACATACCCTCAAAGCTGATGAAAGAGAGTTGTCTTTTACTGGAATGTCAACAATAGTCTTCCTGACTTCTTGATGTCAGCAGTGGAATTACATGGAGAGTGTTTTCTTTTGAAGCATCAGCCCCTCACTGAGAGTCCCTGAAGTTGTGGAGGACACCTTACCTGAAAAAACTAAATGGATCTAAATCACACATACATCAGCATTGATTGAAACGCTGGAGGTCTACTAGATAATGCTGAAGGCTTTTGTTGAGATGGGCAAATCAAATTTAAAGCAAAGGGGAAGGAATGTAATGATCTACATATCAAAAATATTTTTCTCTTCAGCCAAGACATCAAGAACCTTGTCTTCCACCAACTGCTGGTAAGAGAAAGCTCTCGGTCCAGCTTGGTGAGGCACAGAAAGATCCAAAGAAGATTTGACGAAGTGGTCCTTATTGCCTCAACTGGATTTCACTGTAATAGCAGGAAGGCAAACTTAGCTGGTTAATTTAAGAGAATAGAACTCATAACTATATTTTAGTCCATAAATGGGTGTTATCAATTGACATAATGGTGTTCCATTTCAGCTGGGTCAGACATAGATACCCAGATTTTAGCATCCACTGGTGTGGGAAGGAAAGGAAAAATAAACTAAATTCAGTTTCTTCCAAAAAAGGATCCACTTTTTACATTTGAAGATTCATGAGTAAGGACATCTTCCCAGTAGAAACACTTATTCAGAATTACTTAAATCTGAAGGGATGTAGCTGACAAATATACTTCTAGCTGGGAGATCTAATGTGTCAAATGTCTTCACCAATACAAAATGTTGCAGCCGCACTTGTACAATTTGAGAGAGCCAAAGGAGTAGAGAAGTGCAAAAGGTTGACAGAAGGATTGGAGCTAGCATCACAATCTGCAAAATTCAACTAAGTCCTTCTAGAATTTCATCTCCTATATAAGGAAAGACAGAGAACGGAGATCCTTTTTTGTTTGTTTCTCAGAAACCACTGTCTGGAGACCCTAAGGGGCCTTAACAAAAAGTTAGCTGCTGATAAGGAATTATTAAGAAACTAGGCAGTTATAGTCAGTTTGTGTAAACTGATCAAGAGAGTGTCAGTAAATGAGCCAAAGGAAAAAGTTGCAGACAAAAAAAGAGATCCATAAATTCAAAGTGGGATCCTCAATGAAAAATAATGGATTTCGTTCAGGCATCCCTGCCTGCAGACACATTCAGATCAACATACTCAAGGCAGAGCCTAGCTGCGGGACACCAATATAAATAGTGTGCACAGGGTTGAAAACTGCTTGAACACTATCTTCAATGGGAACAGGAACATAGACCGCAATGCAGATCCAAGACCTAACTTTTGCCTTTAACCGAGACCCCACACTGGCTGGCTGAAGTTTTAGGCTAGAGTTTGAGTAAAACTGACAGACTGCCTCCCATAGAAATAAGAGGGGGAGCATCTTCTGGTGTTTCATGACCATTTTCTATGGTTAAATATAAAACCGGAGGCAAGGAGATGCAACAGAAAGAATCTCATGAGGTCGCATAGAAAGAGTACAACTGATCACTCACAACGGAATAGAGATTCGAAACATCAATTTCTTCAATGTCCATGTCTAGCAAGTAGAGACAGGCTGTGTCCAAAGTCAACAGGATGTAATCAGACCCTGCTGGATTGGTAAGAATAAAAAACTAGCACTAGCCCTAAAAACTAAGCAGCCACAGCAGTACTGTACCACCTCAAAATGGAAGTGGAGGGAACAACCTCTGTTGTATCACCTTATGGGAAGGGAATACAAATAAGATCATCACATTAAGAAAGGGAAGAAATGTAAAACTCAGATTCAGTCTAGCCTGAGCAAGGAACTAGCATCATTACATGATATTCTATTTGTAGTCATCCTCCAGGAAGTGCTTATGCTCATGGTGAAAGAGGAAATTCAAGGGTGGAGGGGCAGGGGCCAGAGCAAATGACATGCAACCATCTCCATGGCTCAGGGAAATGAAGAGGCCAAAAGACAAAGGAGGTTTTAGAGAGCAAGCCCAAGACCATATTTCTCTTAGGAGGGTGATCATCAAGATGCCGGCACAAGAAAAGTTATCCTCTCCCTCACAAGGAACCCTTTTAATGGGAAGGAGTCCCAAGTGGGAGTTACTGGGGAAGCTGTGGGAGGTATTACTGAAAAAGCCCACAGGAGAGCCTGACCACAAAAGTCACTCCAGTTTCTGGCTTGTACTCAGCCAACCAGCTAACTGACGAGGCAGACATGAAGAGGAATGCTCTTCTCAGGTTTCCACAGAGAATGACAAGGCTATTGGGTGGGCACTAAATGTCATTCACCAAGGGTTGTTTGTTTTTGCATGAAACAGCCATCAAATCTGTAAATGGCTTCCCTGTGGTGTCTGAAACAAGGGACCAATAAGAGACCCAGAACTGTCACTCTCCTTCTGGGGAGAGAAGCCTATGCCTTGGGGAGCTGACAGCCACGGAGGCCAAAAGAAAAGGCCTGTCCTTGAGCCCGAAAGAGGAACTTGAGCATGTGAAGTCCAAAACTGAAAGGTGTTGCATAGGTGTATGAACCACAAAGAAACTGCAAGAAAAATAGAGGCTGATATCATGGAAGAATGGAGGTTGAGTGAGCGAGGGTAAAGATATGACAAAGTCACATCTTAGTCATCCTTGATCAAAAAAAAAAAAAAAAAACATCATGGAACTAAGCCACATACAGGGTGTCCAAGAAGAGCATAAGACTAACTGGAAAGCAACTCAGTATATTAGCCCAATCAAATGGTTAACAGGCTGGTATTAACCTCAGGATTTGAGGGTGATCAGAGAAGCAGTAAAAGGGCCAAGAGAGCCAAACTTACTAATGCCACAGAGTCAGGAGGCTCAAGGAAGCCTAGAAGCGAAGTCTAGCAGATCATCCTTGGGAAAAGTCAGTGAAGCCTGCACAAAAGTGTTGCAAAAACAGTTATGTCAATGAAAGGGTGCGCTCGGTGCTAAGAGGCCCACAGACAGGGTACTGGTCAGCTATGCCCTCCAATCTGCCATCAGGGATGTAGAATGTCCAGCCTTGGCAGAGCATGGTGTACAATGGCAACAGCTATGGGGCACCAAACATGGTCCAAACAGTACAGAGCCAGAAAAGAGCAGGGCCTTACCAGAAGGTCACTGCAACGTTTGAGCAGGAGGTCTAATAAATACCCTAAACTATTTATTTAAGGAGATTTTTTTTTTATAGAGGCACTGGGGTGAACCCACTGGCAGTAATGCAGATGGAAGGCCTCTCAACTCCTTGGGGCCCAAGGTGTGCCAGAGCAAGTCGGTAAGGATCCGAACAGCCGGAGCATAACAGCACAGAACTACTCAATCTGTTGTGGCGAGCCCCGGAAAATTCAGGTTGTGCTGGAATAAATTGTGGGATCGGCTCCAAAGTCAGCTGACTTTGGAAGCAAGATCGATAAGTGTGGGGCTAACCCCCACGCCTGCTCAGGCCAATGCGAGTGGCGCGAGGGAGCAGAATCCCGCTTTGATTTTTGGTGTTTTTTCCTCTAGAACTACATGATGATTTCGACTTCGATGAAGATCGACCTCTCGAGCGGCTTCAACAACTCCAGTAGCAAGAATGGGACCGACCTTTAGACATGGACATCAACTTGGAGTGGTTCCATCAAGGAGTCTTTTTGTGCTTGGCGATGTAGAGCTTCGCTTCACGGTCCTGGATGGCCTTCCGAGTTCATCAATGAGCAGTTGCTGCAGGCCTTGGAGCCATGGCATGACCCCAGACATCACAGGCATACCTAGTGGGGATCCAATACAGATATTTGTTTGTGACAGTCCTTATAGGGCTTGAAACTTGTTGTTTTCGTGGTGACATCCCTTGCACACTCAAATTTTTTTTTAGGAAATATCTCCAAGAGACACGAAGGGCTCTCCAGATCCCTGTTTGGTGGCGCAGAAACAAAGGGACTTACACCAGCGTGGAGTGGTGCCTATATGGACCCTGCAGGTCATTTCCGGAGCAGAACAGTGTCAGGGCGTGGCCACACGGCGCCGCCTGACGGCATGCCAAGGTACTACTGAAAAATTTCCATATCCAATTTGACACCTCAGAAATATTCCAAAGGTGAGGATTTGGCAGCTAGAAGTCTCCATCGGAACCTCATATTAAACAGAAAAGAGCACAGGTTACCAGGTCTGTTGTTGAAAGAGTTGAGCCTCTCACTGAACATTGGGCTGGTATGTGCTGTGAAATATGTCTGGGACAAAAGGAGAAGTTATTTACCTTCGATGACGCCTTAACTGGTAGTGACAGGATCTAGACACAGATTCCTTACCTTTGAATTATCCCCAGGCGGCAGACTTGATTCGGAAACATTTCTACAGCAGAACCTCTGCGCGTCAGTAGAGGGCGTCAAGGGACTCCGAAGCAACGTCATCCATTGGAAGTGACATAAACAGAGTCCATATAAGCCCTCCCCAGTCGTGATGACGTCAGTTTCTTCCGTGACTATTTTTTGCGCTAAAAACGCAGAGCCACTTATAGAAATTGCTTAAGGAAACTGTGTGCCCAAAAAGAATCATCTTTTTGTAAAAAAAAATGTTTTAATACCTAATGAAAGACATAGGAATGCTCAGAAAGTGAGCTGGTAGACAAAAGGAGAAACCAGTTCGCAGAGCGGGAAGGATGGATGGGTCAGTAAGGAATCTGCGGCTAGATCCTGTCTCTACCAGATAAGGCGTTACCAGAGTTAAGTAACTTATCCATCTGACAGAGACATCAAGTCGCAGATTCCTTACCTTTGATTTAGATACCCAAGCAATAGCATTCACGAAAGAGGGTCTGCGAACTGATCCCACTAAACATCCCTGACTAGGACTAGCCGGTCTGTTATAAGAGAAAAAATGACCAGCTGTCTAGGAATGTAGGTGAGGAAAGGAGACGTCCCATCAGAAAGATTGTGGAAAATCCGTACCAAACTGAAACCTGTGGGGAAATGACACCCATAGCCGAGGAATAAGGAAGTGCAGGAAAAAAACACTTCATATACTCGTAATATTACATAGCTCCCCCAATGATATCCAGATCATTAGTGGACATGACTGAAGGCCAAGGTTAATAGCCAATACCACTGAGACAGAGCTCCTTCCCGTAGAAACAAGCGAGCTAAACCTGTCCTGAGAGACGCAGGAAAAAAGGGGGTAAAATCTCGGAACACACCTACGATGTAGAGAACACCAATCAATGCTTCAAGAAGAGCACTGCGAAACAATAACAACAAGTATTGGCATTGACCACTCGTGGTCAGAGAAAACACTGCGAGAGAAACGTGATCCCTCTGGGACTATTTAATGTAGAAATCACAGAGGAGAAAGGGTTAGCAATTGCATATGCAACGACCAAGTATTAATCCATTAGAACAAAAGAAAAGGCGCAGCGACGTAAGCGTAATGTACGCCCTCCTAAGAAAGTCAGCATAACATGGCCTAAAATATATACACATATATATAATGATGCATAAAATATATAAATGTATGAAAATGTACATATACACACACATGTATATATTCATATATATATATATTCATATATATATATATATATATATATATATATATATATATATATATATATATATATATATACACAGCATATACAGATATACCTAAAGAAGGGGACATATAATCATACACAACTTTGGTTATGGATTGAAGATATGACAATGGCGAGCTGGTAATTAGCCACATGGTACCGTATAAGAGGATGGAGGGAGTGGAAGATATCACGCACTCCAAAAAACAATAGCAATCAAACATAAAACAACCCTGAATGGCTACAATTAGGCGCTGAGAGATAAGTGAAAAAGAAAACAGCAGGTGTGAAACAAACCCGCTAGAATAGAGAACAGAAGACTACTAGCTGGGTCTGTAAAAAGTTCAAGTTGAACAAAGGCCAACACATGGAAGGCATACACTGATAACTAGTCTCCATCCCAATAGAAAGAATATCAGACAGACAAAAGGGGTCCCTGGCTGAAGCAGCGGATAAAAGACAGAGTAGATAGTTGTGTGAAGACCAACACCACAAAGTGGAGGTCTGAAACCAAAAGATCAGTACAAAGGCAGGAAAGAAATGTCTTTGCAAGAGACCGGACTCATAAAATAGCCAGACGGTATAACTTAAACACTGCAAAATACCTTTAGTATACCACGACTATGGAGGAGAAAGAATTCTATCTCTTCCAAAAGAAGAGAAGGGAGAGAGAAAACTCCATAAGCATAAGGAATCTCCATTTTCCACAGGACGACCTGTCCCCATGCAACAATTCCTCATCCATTATGAGTAAGGATCCTGGCGTCACCGAAGATTGTTATTTTCCTTACTCATTAGTTCAAGGGATAACGAACCCCAAAGGGTTGGCACCGTAACACATATCGTGCGAACTGAAAGAAACTCTCAGGAAAAGAATCTAAAAGGACCACCAAACCTCCTTACATACCAATCCAAGAGAGATGGTGGTCAAGCAACACATGTTTAAGAAGAAACGTAAGATGAAAAACAGCCATATACCCCGAAAAAGGGGTAGAAGGCGACATCTGAAGAACAATCAGCTCAGTGCTAAATGATTCTGAAATGTCATTGACTGTTTCTAACAAGATGCAAAGCATTTCCCAAAAACAAAAAGCAACAACAGCTTTCCGCACGGTAGAAGCAGATTAACAACAGACAATGCAGTTGCACAGGAAAGAAAGGGTTGGAAGAGTAATCCACTCATAGCCAAAATATATACAAGGCACTTCCACAAGAAACCGCGAGAGAAAGATAAGTGGCAGAAGCCCTTCTTGCCAATGCATAGCGAGAGCTAGCACATGAAAAAGAGTAAAAAGGGAACACTGCCTAGGCCAGGAGCAGGCAATGTACCGTAGGCCAAGGACTAGGACCCGTCCCCTGTGACTTCTAGCAAAAGAAAGGACGCCAGATAGAGAGGAAAACATAACGGGCTTTTGAAGATAATTACACTTGACAAAACAGAAGGGGGGGGGGGGGGAGAGACAGGTGCAAAGCTGAAACCCCTTGAACTACCTCACCAAAAGCACATAATTTGAAGTCCCCTATAAGGGGTACTAAAGTGCCAGAAACATATGTAGGAATGTCTACAAGGCATACAGACTATGTTCCCTGTAGAACAGGGAACAATGCGCCAGTGCATCCGCACAATACACAAAATACCCTATAGAGAATCAGAACTTGAGTAGAAAAACCATCTTCAGAAAAGAAGAACACCTTGCATCAACAGGCGTTGAAACCCAATACGGCCACACAGTAATATGCGTCCAAAATAACAGGAACCAAAACCTGTCACTGACAGTTTAAGAAGTAATAAAAAAATACCTGCAGAGGGCAGGAGCACCTCACTGGGTGCCACCCGTAGGTGGAGATTGAAAAGAAAAGCCAATGGGCACTGCCCTAGAACGGCTCATGAGAAAGAAATCCATTCCCTGTACAAGCCTAGTACGGGAGGAATAAGAGAAGCAGTCAGAAAAACAGAGTTTAAGATGCTGTTCCACACCGACTGTCCCAAACAAATTGTAAGGCGGAATTGGCATGAGCGCCGAATAGATGTCCACCATCGAAAGGCATGTCTACCAATGTGGATTCCACAGCCTCCGAAAAACAGAGTTGTGTAGTCAGGCACAACGGCGAAGGGCTACTGAAAGAGCCATGGCTCGCCCGACAGAATCTGTGGTATCCATGCCACATCGAATCATCAATTTAGCTGCTTGTTGGCCATAATGGAGCAACTGGGAAAAATCATTCTGGGTCTCATTCGGAAGTGAGAGGAGCAAGTGCGAGACGCAATCCCACAACGCATTAAAAAAATGACTCAGAACACAAGCGGTATTAAGTGACTGTAAGGCTGAACTGGTGGCAGAAAAAATATGCCAACCAAGTATCAAGACTCCCAGACTCCCTGTCCGGAGGGACGTTAGGAAGAGCACTGATGTCAGGGGAGGTTGTAGCAGCCTGCACCACAAAGCTGCGCGAGTAGGCTGCAGTAGAAGGCAGGATGAGTCCCCAGGGTAGGACGGTGCATATGAGCTATAGACCGGTCCACTGGGGCCCCCATAGTGGATTTAGCCCAAGATCCCTACAAAGTATCATATAGGGCTTCACTGTAGAGGAGCACAGGCTCAATCCTCATTTGGCCCTGATGAAACACCCAAACTAAGGGGCCAATGGCCATCTCCAGAGAAGAGATCTGCAGCTCCAAACCACTTCTACCCTCCTCAGAAGCTCAGCAAGAGCCGAGCTAACCTCCGAAGCAAGGCCGGGAGCAGAAAACAAGCCAGAAGATGGGGAGGACTCAAGGCCACTAGCCTCACCCAGCTCAGAGAGCCAACTAACCTCCAGAGGAGGCTGAACAAAATCAGTCATGGGTTGAATAAACTCCATTTCGTTACCTTCCCCTCCAAAAGCCTGTTCTTCCAGAGGAAAAACAGTAGGGGGCTCCTCCTTCGAAGGAGGAAAGATGTGCGAGGCGAACTGCACAAACAACACTGCACCTGACGCCATCCGACGTCGATGTGGTGACGCCGTCCGGCATCGATGTGGCAACACCTCGGCGTCAGAGAGGAGAGAGAACATAGCGTCGATCTGTGCCATCGACATCGGAGGCAGCTGATCAGACACTTGCGTCGCAGGTGAGAACCCTGAAGGGCTGTGTACCGGAGCGACATGGATCCGACTACAGATCCAGAGGGCCTAACCGATACCGAGGGAGTCCCCGCCGGCATGGATTCAGTCAAGGCTCCTCTGACCTCCTTGGGGCTGAAAAACGCACCATAGGGATATGAAGACCCAAAGATGGCATAAAGGAAGGAATAATACTCCTGCATCTCGTCCAGGGTCACCCTGGCCCCAGGGAATACTGGGAGTCATGGGGTAGACTCTAGCCCCAACTTCTCAATACAGAGGATGTGGAGGGGTGTCGGAGATGCTGCGTGTACGTGGCAAAGCCGGGGAATGCCGCGACTTTGACCGCTTATGTCGCAACTTACCTTTGGCTATCGAGGTCGATGGACGCCCACTAGAAGGACTTCTGGAGCGGGCTCTCGAGCGTTCCTTGGAACGAGGAACCACGAACGACGTGGAACCTGCAACAACCGCGCCGCCGAGAGCTTCATGCCACATTCCCGCAATGCTTAACCCACCCTTGGCCTACATCAAGTAGATGTGGAGTGCTGCAGAGGAGTAGTGACTCTGCGCTGGAAGTATGTGTGACTGGGAAGGGTACAGTATAGGGATGGAGGAGTACTGTGCAGTGCATGTGTGGTTAGTGCATGTGCTGGGCGTGTGTATGCCTGCAAGGAATACAGGAGAGATGTAGCGCTGTGCAGTGTGTGCGCAATGAAAGCATGTGCTGGGTGTATGTGTGCTTGCGTGAAGTACAATACCTGAAGGGTGAAGTGTTGTGCAGCATGCACTTGGCGAGTGTATGCGCTGCCAGTGTGTGTTTCTTCAAATAACACATCCTAGTTTAGTATAGAAAAGCTTCAGTGCTGAACAGTGTGCAAAGATTGAATGTGCGTGCTGAACGTATGTGTGCTTATAATGGTACAATCATGGGAGATAACAGTGCTGGACAATAAGTGTGGGGTGAAAGTACACTGAGTGCAAGTGTGCCTGCAATGGTACATTATATGGAGGACCCTAGGTTCTAGTTTGGGAAGCCCAGTCCTGCCTGAAGATATGAGGAGCAGAGGACCCCCAAGACAGATTTATGTATTGCTGCATTCCTATGAGCTGGGTGGGATACAATAGAAGGGAGCGAGAGAGAGACCCCCCCCGTACACTTCAAAAGGTTGCTCTTTGATTCCGTGATAGATCACAAGGCCTGGACACATCTCAAGAAGTAGATGGAGCTGATAAGATAATCATAAATAGTAGGGCTGGGAGCCTGAGATTAACCTTTTGATGCACATATCACTATGGCTGACATCCAGGTGTAAACTCTGGTCACTTCCATAAATTGTGTTGTGGGTCAATCAGCTTCGGAGTCTTTCCTGCTGTGACGGACATCCTTTCAGGGGGAAAGAAGAAACGAAAAGTGTCCACTTCAAAAGAAGCAGAACCCCAACGGACAAGTTACTTAACTTCAGTAACGCCTTATCTGGTAGAGACATTATCTAGCCGCAGATTCCTTACCTTTGAACTTCCAGGCATCAGGCTGGATCCAGAATATTTTTCTTAACAGTACCCCTGTGCGCCGGTAGGTGGAGTCGGTCGACTCCATATGACGTCGTCGTGTTCCTGGTGATGTCAATATAACCGCCACGCCGGCGCGCTGACGTTCAGTACTTTTCACGACTTTCAAAGCCAGAAGCGCGGAGCCATGAAGTGACTCACCACGGTGTGTCAAAAAAATTAACAGCTAGGGCCCTGAAGGGGAACATCCCCGACACTAAAAACAATTCCGCAGTGCGGGGAGGATGGGTGGGTTGGTTGGTAAGGAATCTGCGGCTAGATCATATCTCTACCAGATAAAGCGTTACCGAAGCTAAGTAACTTGTCCATCTGATAGAGACATCTAGCCGCAGATTCCTTACCTTTGAACAGATACCCAAGCAATACCATCCCCGGAGGAGGGACTGCGGAAAGGTTTAGACCAGAAAATCCTGCAAAACAGATCGACCAAATAGGCCTTCTCTGCTAACCTGGGAATCCAGGCAGTAGTGTCTGGTGAACGTGTGCAGCGATACCTACGTGGCTGCTTGGAAGATATCAGAAACAGGGACACCACGGTAGAGTGCCATGGTGGAGAGTCGTGGTGGCCGCTTTTGCCCTGGTGGAATGGGCCCCAAGCCCTTCAGGGGGATCTTTCTTCCCTAAGGCGTAGCAAATTTTGATACAGAGGATAACCCAGCTGGATATAGTCCTCTTTTGGACAGCACGCCCTTTCTTTGCACCCACGTACTCTATAAAGAGCTGGTCCTCCACAAGGAACTCTTTAGTTCGATCGAGATAGAGCGATAAAGCTCTTTTTGGGGCCAGACGATGGAGACGTTCCTCTTCCTTGGAAGGGTGCGGTGGTGCATAGAAGGTGGGAAGAGTAACCGACTGTCCCATAACAAAAGGGTGTCACCACCTTAGGGAGAAAAGATGCCCTTGTACGGAGCACCACTTTATCTGGGAAGACTGCCATGTGAGGAGGATGCGATGACAGTGCTTGTAGTTCGCTCACCCTCCTGGCAGATGTTATTTCCACTAAGAAGGCTGTTTTGATGGTGAGCAGCCGTAGAGGGCAGTTGTGCAGCGGCTCAAACGGTGTGTACATCAGAAAGGTGAGAACCAAATTAAGGTCCCACTGTGGCATAATAAAGGGTGAAGGAGGGAACAAGTGCGTTAACCCCTTCAAGAATCTCTGCACCAGAGGAGATTTGAAAAGAGAAGGCTGATCAGGCAGCCGAAGAAAAGAGGAAAGGGCCGAAAGATGCTTCAAGGTGCCCAGAGCAGAGTCCTGCCAAGGAAAGTATAAACGGGAAGACATTGATAAGGATGCAGATAGAGGGTCAATAGACCGGTGTGTATAATATTTACAAAATATGTTCCAACGACAGGCGTATACCGATTTTGTGGAGGGATGCCTGGCTGCCAAAATAACCCCACAGACTTCGGAAGTGAGATCGAAAGCTGTCAACTGACGCCGCTCAATCTCCACGTAAGGAGGCGGAGAGAAGACCGGTTCGGGTAGAGGACCCTCCCCATCTCCTGCGACAGAAGATCCTCCCGAAGGGGCATCCTGACCAGAGGATCGATGCTCATGTCTAGAAGCTTGGGATACCAAACTCTCAGTGTCCAGTCCGGAGCCACAAGAATAACTTGTGTCCAGTCCCTCTTGATCTTCTTGAGCACTCTGGGCAGGAGTGGTAGGGACAGAAAGGCGTATAGAAGGCTTGAACTCCACTTGCGACGAAAAGCGTCGCAGAGCGAGAGCTGCCTTGGAAACTCACAAAACTGCTGACATTGCACGTTTTTCTTCGGAAGTGAACAGATCTAACCACAGCTCTACCCACCGCTGAAAGAGACCTTGTGCCACCTCCGGATGGAGACACCACTCATGATATGCAAGGCACCTTCGGCTGAGCTCATCCGCCCTGGCGTTCAGAGAACCGGCCAGGTGTTGAACCACCAGGGAAATGCCCTGTTGTTCCAAACAAGTCCAGAGGCGCAGGGCCTCTTGACAGAGTCCACGACCACACTCCGCCCTGTTTGTTGCAGTACCACATGGCGGTAGTGTTGTCGGTGAACACCTGAAAGAGCCTTCCCTTTATCAACGACAAAAAGGCTTTCAGTGCCAGTCGGATCGCCTGAAGCTCCAACAGATTGATATGGAGCATGGCTTCCGCCGGAGACCAGAGTCCTCTGATCTCCACTTCCCCCAGATGGCCACCCCATCCCAGAAGGGACGCATCCGTCACTACTGTGAGATCTGGGTGAGGAAGGGAGAGGGGTCTGTCCTTGAACCAACCACGGTCTGTTAGCCACCACTGCAGGTCTCATGCAGTGCCCTCTGAAATCTGAACCAGGTCGGTGAGATTTCCCCGAAGCTGTGCCCATTGGAACTTCAGGTCCCACTGCAGAGCCCGCATGTGCCACCGTGCATGGGTCACTAGCAGGACACAGGAGGTTATGAGGCCCAACAGCCTCAGAGTCATTCTCACCGAAATCCAGGATAGAGGCTGAAACATGGGTATCATAGCCTGAATAACCTGGACTCGCCGTTCTGGAGGATAGGCCCGAAACCACACCGTGTCCAGAACCGCTCCAATGAAAGGGAGCGTCTGAGAGGGGGTCAGGTGTGACTTCGGCACATTGATCGTGAACCCCAGCAAATGCAGGAGGTTCGCCGTAGTCTGGAGGTGGGAGACAACTGTTTGTGACAAGCCCGCCTTCAACAACCAGTCGTCGAGATAGGGGAAGACCGGAACCCCTGATCCCCGCAGATGGGCTGCGACCACCGCCATCACCTTTGTGAACACCCGAGGGGCGCTGGTGAGGCCGAAGGAAGCACTGCAAACTGAAAATGCTCGTGGCCCACCGTAAACCGCAGGTAGCGATGATGGGCAGGCAGGATGGGGATATGAAAATAGGCATCCTGCAAGTCCAGCGCTACCATCCAGTCTTCCGGGTCCAGGGTAGCCAGGACCTGAGCTAGCTGAGCTTCCTTTTTGAGGAAGTAATTGAGGTATCTGAGGTCTAGGATAGGACGAAGGCCTCCGTCCTTCTTTTGGACCAGAGAGTAGCAGGAATAACAACCACTGCCTACTTCTGGCCAGGGAACCCTCTCTATAGTTCCCATGGCCAAGAGAGTCTTGACTTCCTCGCAAAGTAAGGCAAGGTGATCATCCGTCAGCCGATCGTACACTGGAGGCATAGATGGAAGGGTAGTCTCGAAGGGGAGGGAATAGCCCCTTCCGACTATTTGCAATACCCACTTGTCCGTTGTGATGTTTCGCGAGAGGTGGAGATGATGGCGTACTCTGCCACTGATCGGCTAAGTGATCCTGGGGGATCGGACTAGGAAGGTTTTGCGGTGGACGAGGGGATCGTGGCTTGGCTCGACTTCTGGTTTCCTGACCCACAGGGCCGGGGTGAACTGCGTCCACTGCCCCGCAGAGGTTGATGAACTTGCGGGGCTCGCTGGTCGGAGTAGGGTTGGCGCGGTTGATAGCCCCTTCTGTAGCCACGAAAGGAGCCAAAAGCAGATGAAGCCCTAAGGGTTGTTGAGAGGTCCAAAGAATTGGCTGTGGCCCGTGAGTCTTTGAAACGCTCATGGGGTGCATCCGCTTTGTCTCCAATGAGATGGGAGCCGTCAAAGGGCATTTCCATGAGGTTAGCCTGGACATCCCCCGAAAAACCATATGTTCTCAGCCAGGCGTGGCGACGAACGGCCACCGTCGTGGAAATTGCTCTGCCCAGCGAGTCTGTCGTTGCCAAGCCACATCTGATGGCAAACTTAGCTGCGTCTCTACCGTCTGAAATAGCTTAGGAGAGTAGAGCCCGGTCCTCCTCCGAGACTCTGGGCAGCACCTGCGCAACCGTGTCACATATCGAATGGGAATAGCGGCCCAAAAGGCATGGGGTGTTCACCGACCACAATGCTAAACTGGCAGAAGAAAAGATTTTCTTTCCGAAACGCTCCAGTCTCTTGGATTCCCTGTCCAGGGGTGCGGTAGGGAACGCGTCACGGGAAGTGGAAGCCTGGACCACCAAGCTTTGTGGGGTGGGGTGGGTGGTGAGGAAAAGTGGGTCACGTGGTGCAGGGAGATGGCGGCGAACGATAGTCCTATTCACAGGAGCCCCTGTGCGGGTTTTAGACCAGGTACCCAGAAGGAGGTCTGTTAAGACCTCATTAAACGGCAGTAGGGGTTCCGAGCTGGAGACCCCAGGCTGCAGGACCTCTGTCAAGACAGTAGTCTTGACCGCCACTGTAGGGAGCTGCAGGTCCAGGACCTCTGCAGCCCTACACACCACCATGGCAAATGATGCTCCCTCATCCGTAGACAGGGTAGGAGGGGAAAGCATGCCAGAGTCTGGGGAGGTGTCCAAACCACTGACATCACCAAACTCCTTGTACCTGTCCACATCTTGTTGGTGCAAGATTTCTAAGGGATCCTGCTCCCCCTTCCAATCCTCTTCCTCCATCCCTAACCCTTCAGAATAGGGCAGGGTGAACGGCATGGAGCCATACAGCTCTGTTGGCACTGGTCTCGGCGTAGGGGGAACCCCGCCCGTCCGGCCCAATGTCATCAGGAATGAGGATCGGGGAGGCGCCGCCGGTGGGCACTGGCGACGCGTAGACCCTCGGCGTCAGACGCACACCGGGGAAGGTCGTTGTGGAGGTGCGACCGGCATCGGTCCGGACCCGGGAACGGGTCCAATCAGAGGCCGTGGCGCCGGAGCCGCAGGCAATGGAACCACGGGGGCCCCTCCATCCTCTGAGCCTGAGGGGCCCGAAGGCGTGCCGGCAGGGTCAGGCCGCCCAAATATAGCGCACATGGTGTCACAGAACTCCTTCAGCTGGGCGGGGGTCGCTCCCGGACCGGCAGGGAAACGCAGAGCCGACCCAAGCACCCGCTCCGTGAAGCAGGGCCTTCAATGCCGAGGTTCCTCCACCACGTCGCGAGACGGGCAGGGCGAAGTTGAAGCACGCTTCGACTTCTTGTGTTTTTTGTGGTGCCTCTTACCTGACTTTGACGACTTCAACGAAGAGGACTTCGATTCACCGGAGCAGTGCTCGGACCTTCCTCTCGACCGAGATATGGACCAGGATCGACAACGATGAGGCGACCTCCGCAGTGTCAGACGCCGGGCCGCGAGTAGCTTTAGGGACTGCTCCCTCAAAGCCTTGGGCGACATGGCCCGGCAGTTGCAGCACGACTCAGAGTCGTGTTCGCGCTCCAGGCACCAGAGACACACTAAATGGAGGTCCGTGATCGACCTGGCGCGGTGACAGGCGCCACATGGCTTGAACTCCGAAGTCTTCTTGCGCGACATGCCTAAACACACCAACTAAGTTGACAAAAGGGTCAAAAAAAGTCTGTCAAAAAATAACGGGGTAGCTCTCTTCAACGGATCGGCGCTGGCTGGCGCGGAAAGAAAAGAACCGACGTCAGCGCGCCTGAGTGGGGGTTATATTGACGACGCAGACGTCATGACGAACACGACACAGACGACGTCGCGCGGAGTCGACCGACGCCACCTACTGGCACGCAGGGGTACTGCTAAGAAACATCTTACGGGTCCAGCCTGACACCTGGAAGTTCAAAGGCAAGGAATCTTCGGCTAGATGTCTCTATCAGATATAAACCTTCAAAGACTCGGACTCTATATTACATTTTGGTGTCTGGAAATGGACTATAAGGGGAGGTGGTGACCACAAACCTTTTCATCTGCTAAGTAGCCAGACTGACTTTGTGAGGAGGGGAAGACCAGGATGCTCAGGATCCACAGTAGGTTGGGCCCAAGGAGTAAAAGGCCTCAACCACCACAGTTGGGCCAAGTAGCCCCTGTGTGCCTGTGGCACCCTGAAAGGGGTTCTGACACCTACCTTGCACCACAGGTAATGTCTGTGGGAATGCAGGATGGGTATTTGAAAATAGGAAATAGCTAGAGTAACAACCCTCTCAATAATACTGTTTCAAAGTAACACCAGCACCTCTTTTAACAGAATGGACAGGTGTTCCTCTGAAATGTGCTCTGATGTGGGGAGAAGAGTTGTCGGGGCAAAGAAATGTTGTCGGGGCAAAAATAAATGTAGAGCATAGCCATTTTGAACAATTTGTAGGACGCATCTGTCAGACATGATGGATCGCCACCCTTAAAGGAAGTGTTGTAAGTGCCCACCACAGGATGGGAATGCCCCACCAAGAGCAGACTAAAACGGCTTGGTGGCTGTTGCAGCAAGGGAGGGGGAATGGGAGGACTTATGCTCCAGTTGACCTGCGTGCTGCCTGCCTGACCCATGCCCAGGGCCCGGAAAGGATTGGAATGACTGATGTATTGGTTGGGGGGATGGTCTTTGCCTTTACGCCAGTCCTCTGGAGTAACCTCTGAACCATTTGAACTGATGCTGGAACTGTTTGGCAGGGGTCAACAGACCCAGCAAGTACGCTGTGGCTCTGCTCCTAAGGCAGAATTGGCATTTTCACCAAAAAGGTATGAGCCATCAAAGAGAACATCCATGAGACACGCTTTTACGCATCCAGAAAATCCTGGAGAACGCATCCACTCGTTGTGGCCGACCACCACAATGGTACCAGCTGCTCTTCCCAGACAATCGGTAGTACCTACGCCAGAATGAATCACATATTTGGCCTTGCCTTGTCCATCATGAATTGTTTAATCCAAAGAGGCCCTAAGGTCTTCCGGGGCTGCTGCCAAGATCTATCTGACCATGTCCAAGAGGACTTGGGTGCGACACAATAAACATACAGCAATTATTAATCGCAATGCCAGGCTAGCAGAGAAGAATATTCCTTTGACAAATGCCTCCATCCTCTTGGGAATGCAAAACAGAGGATTTGTCTGGAAAAATTGGACTCCATCTTACTGGTTGAAGCCTGAACCAAAAGGCTCTTAGGAGTAGGAAGTTTAGTAAGAAAATCAGGGCCAACAGGAGCTGGTATACAAGACTTGGCCACCTGCCTATTCACCGGTGGGCAGGAACACATCTTTGACCAAGAGCCCATGAAGGTATCAGTGAGGTATCAGTGAGGGCCTCATTTACAGGGGAGCAAGGGCTCAGAATTACTTCTTCTCAAAGTTACCGTGCTGGGACCCGGATCCAAGACGGAACATACACCCATGGTGGCAGGGTGTCGATACCAAGTGAACACCACAACTGGGACAGTCTTTGCTCTGTTCTACTTCCTCCCACTGTGACCATGTGCTTGATGTGTGTACCTTATAGAATAGCCATCATTTTTTTGGGAAGGGCTCAGACGTGGCTGGCACAAGCTGCAAAATGTAAAATTTACTTAAGGACATTCATTTTGGTCTCGACTGAAGGCAGCTGCAAATCTACGACCTCAGGTGCCCATCGGACCACTACTGCAAATGATGCACTCCCTTCCGGTGGAGGCGACTTATACCTAGTCTCAGGGAAAGTATCAAGTCTACTGGCCTCTTGTAGAACAAGTTACTTACCTTCGGTAACGATATATCTGTAAGAAACATAGGTTAGTTATAGATTCCTTACATTAGAATTACCCCCAAGTGTCAGACTGGATCCGGAAAGTTTTTCGTCAGCAGTACCTCTGCGTGTCGAAAGGTGGCGTCGGTCGGCTCCGCGTCAGTCATTGGCGTCGCGGTAGCTACTTAGACGCCGTCCTCGCGCGCTGACGTTAGTTCTGTACACAACTTTCCACGCCAGAAACACAGAGCTATGCAAGACACTGACAACTGGTGCACAAAACTAGGGCCCTGAAAGGATGTCCTTAACCCTAGAAGTCGGTTCGCAGAACGGGGAGGATGGGTGGGGTGGTAAGGAATCTATTACTAACCTATGTTTCTTACAGATATATCGTTACCGAAGGTAAGTAACTTGTTCATCTGAAAGAAACAGTTAGTTATAGATACCCCAGCAATACCAACCCCGGAGGTGGGTCTGCGAACCAAGTTCACACCAGAAAGTCCTGGAGAACAGAACGGCCAAAGAAGCCGTCTCTCCGGACTTGGCTGTCCAGGCAGTAGTGTTTAGTTAACGTGTGCAAGGACGCCCATGTCGCTGCCTGGCAAATGTCATGCAGAGGAACACCTCGTCCCAAAGCAGTAGTGGATGCCGTCGCCCTGGTGGAATGGGCACGTAGCCCCACTGGAGGCTCCTTTTTAGCTAGAGAATAGCAGGCTTTAATACACAAAACGACTCATCTAGAAATGGTCCGCTTGTGTACGGCCCGACCTTTCTTGGCGCCCACGTAGCCAACAAAGAACTGGTCATCCACCCGGAACTGTTTGGTGCGATCCAGATAAAAGGAAAGCGCACGTTTTGGGTCCAGACGGTGGAGCCTTTCTTCCTCTTTCGAAGGATGCGGAGGCGGAAAGAAGGTGGGCAAAGTGATGGTCTGCCCAATATGAAAGAAGGTGACCAGATTGGGAAGGAAGGATGGACGAGTTCTTAGGACAACCTTGTCCGGATGTACAGCCAGAAAAGGAGGTTTGGATGAAAGAGCCTGGAGCTCACTCACTCACTCTTCTGGCAGATGTGATGGCCACCAGGAATGCAGTCTTAAGAGTCAAAAGTCTTAAAGGACAGTTGTGAAGCGGCTCAAAGGGAGCGCACATCAAATAGGTCAAGACCAGATTCAAGTCCCACTGAGGCATAACGAAGGGGATAGGAGGAAAGAGATGAGTTATGCCTTTTAAGAAACAATTAACAACCGGGTACTTGAAGAGAGAAGGCTGATCAGGAAGCCGAAGACTGGCAGAAATGGCCGAAAGATAGCCCTTGATAGTGCCCAGAGCAGAGCCCTGCTGGGCCAAAGAAAGAATAAAGAGGACCTTAGAAAGGGGGGCAGAAAGGGGATCTACAGCCTTTGCTGTGCACCATGCCACAAATTTGTTCCATCGGCAGGCGTATACCGTCTTAGTGGAGGGACGCCTGGCTGCCAAGATTACATCACAAACTTCGGGAAGCAAGTCGAATGACGTCAACTGCCGCAGCTCAATCTCCACGCAAGGAGGTGGAGGCTGGACAGGTTCGGGTGGAGGACCGTCCCCTGCTGCTGCGACAGAAGATCCTCCCGAAGAGGGAGTCGGATCAGAGGATCGATGGCCATGATGAGCAGCTCGGGATACCAGACTCTTCGTGCCCAATCCGGAGCCACAAGAATGACTTGGGCCCGGTCGCGCTTGATCTTTTTCAGCACTCTGGGCAGAAGTGGTATAGGCGGAAAGGCGTACAACAGACCGCAACTCCACTCACGACGAAAAGCGTCGCCTAGCGAGTGCCGCCTTGGAAATTCCAACGTGCAGAATTGCTGACATTGCGCTTTCTCTTCGGTGGCGAATAGATCTAACCAAGGCTCTCCCCACTGTTGAAAGAGACCTTGCACCACCTCAGAGTGAAGACGCCATTCATGATCCATCATGCACCTGCGGCTGAGTTCATCCGCCATGGCGTTCAGGGAACCTGCCAGGTGATGAACCACCAGGGATATGCCCTGATGTTCCAGCCATGTCCAGAGGTGGAGGGCCTCTTGACACAGGGTCCACGACCCTATCCCGCCTTGTTTGTTGCAGTACCACATGGCGGTGGTGTTGTCCGTGAACACCTGCACTACTCTTCCCCGGACAGAGGGAAGGAATGCTTTCAGTGCAAGCCAGATCGCCCGCAGCTCCAGAAGGTTGATGTGGAGCCCGGACTCCGCCAGAGGCCTCTGATCTCCGCCTCTCCCATGTGGCCGCCCCATCCCAGCAGTGATGCATCGGTCACCACTGTGAACTCTGGTTGAGGAAGGGAGAGGGATCTGCCGTTGACCCAATGCTGGTTCGTGAGCCACCACTGCAATTGGTGTGCCGTGCCCTCTGAGATCTGGACGCAATCGGACAGATTCCCCTGATGTTGCGCCCACTGGAACTTCAGGTCCCACTGCAGAGCCCGCATGCGCCACCTGGCATAATCCACCAGCAGGATGCAGGAGGCCATCAGGCCCAACAGCCAGAGGGTCATCCTGACCGAAACCTGGGATAAGGGCTGAAAGATCGGAATCATAGCCCGAATATCCCGGACTCGCTGCTTGGGAGGATAGACCCGAAACTGCGTTGTGTCCAGAACTGCTCCGATGAAGAGGAGCTTCTGAGAGGGAATCAGGTGTGACTTCCGCACGTTGATGGAGAACCCCAGCAAATGCAGGAGGTCGGCCGTAGTCTGGAGGTGGGAGACAACTGCCTGGGGCGAGCCCACCTTCAACAACCAGTCGTCGAGATAGGGGAAGACTGGGACCCCTGATCTGCGCAGATGAGCTGCAACCACCGCCATCACTTTCGTGAACACCCGAGGGGCGCTGGTAAGGCCGAAGGGGAGCACAGTAAACTGAAAATGCTCGTGGCCTACCATGAACCGCAAGTAACGCCGGTGGGCCGGCAGGACGGGGATGTGAAAATAGGCGTCCTGGAAGTCCAACGCTACCATCCAGTCTCCAGGGTCGAGGGCAGACAAGACCTGAGCTAACGTCAACATTTTGAACTTCTCCTTCCGGAAGAAGCAATTGACGCTCCTGAGATCCAAGATAGGACGCAGGCCCTTGGCCTTCTTGGGTACTAGAAAATAGTGGGAATAGCAACCACGACCTACTTCTGAGCAGGAACGCGCTCGATGGCTCCCTTGGCCAAGAGAGCCGTAACTTCCTGTTGGAGAAGGCCCACATGATCCTCCGACATGCGATGGTACTGAGGTGGCATGGCTGGAGGGGTAGCCTCGAAGGGGAGGGAGTAGCCCCTTCGGACTATCTGCAAAATCCACCTGTCTGACGTGATGGTGCGCCAGTGGGGGAGGTGATGGCGGATCCTGCCACCCACTGGCGATTGATGGGCCTGATAGGTCGGACTAGGAAGGTTTGGAGGCGGAAGCAGAGGGGGGGTTGGTGGACTGGCCCGCTCGCTGGACCCCAGAACCACGGCGGTGGTTCCCACATCCCCGGCCGCGCAAAGGTTGTGCAGCTTACGCCAGCCTGTGGCTCTGGGCGGGACGTAGTGGGGCACTCCTTCCGTAGCCACGAAAGGGGTGAAAAGCAGACTGCGCAGGGCGAGTGGAGAGGCCCAAGGACTTGGCCATAGCCCGTGAGTCCTTGAAACGCTCTAGAGCGTGGTCTGCCTTGTTGCCAAAAAGGCGACGGCCATCAAAGGGCATGTCCAGAAGAGCGCTCTGGACATCCCCAGAAAAGCCAGTCGATCATATCCAGGTGTAGCGACGAAGGGCTACCGACGTGGAAATCGTCCTGCCTAGAGAGTCAGCGGTATCCAGCCCACAGGGATGGTAAACTTCGCTGCATCTCTCCCTGCAGCAACGGCCTGGGAGAGTACGGTCTGGGCCTCCTCCGGACACTGAGGCAGCACTTGCGCAACCGTGTCCCACACAGAGTGGGTATAACGGCCCAATAGACATGCAGTGTTTACCGACCACAGTCCCAAGCTGGCGGAAGAGAAAACCTTCTTCCCAAGATGATCCAGCTTCTTGGATTCCTATCTGGTGGTGCGTTACAGAATACGCTCTTAGAAGTAGAAGCTTGGACCACCAAGCTCTCCGGGGTAGGGTGTTGGGAGTGGAAAGTGGGGTCGCCCGGAGCCGGGCGGTGGCATCAGGCAACCATCCTATCCACGGGAGCCCCCGTGTTGGGCCTGGACCAAGTGCCCAAAAGGATGTCGGTCAGGGCTTCATTGAACGTCAGCAGGGGCTCCGAAGAGCTCGCTGCCTGTTGAAGCACCTCGGTCAGGAGGTTAGTCCTGACTGCCACCGTAGGAAGCTCGAGATTGAGAGCCTCGGCGGCCATAAGCAACACCACTGCGTATGACACTCCCTCCTCTGTAGCCACGGTAGGAGAGACAACATGCCAAGGTCTGGGGAGGTATCCAGACCACTGGCCTCCCCCAGGTCCTCTCTCCAGTCCGGATCGTACTCCAACTGGTCTGACAAAGGGTCCCCAGACCCCTCCCAGTCTTCCTCACCCTCCTCTGGCTGCCAGGTTGGCTGAAAATGGCCAGGGTGGAACACAAGGGCAAAAGTACCCATCGGCGCCGGATCTGGCGTCGGCCGTGTTCACATCGGGTTGGAAGCCGGGGTCGACGCCGGCTGGGGGGGCCAGGCAGCGTCGGCAGCAGAGCCGGTGGAGTTGGCGCCGGTGGAGGTGTCACAAGGTCTGGATCCATGGGGGCCCTGCGACGCCGGAGCCGCCGGCAGAGAAGGCCTAGGGCCCCCAACCGAGTCCGCGGAGCCCGAAAGCGTGCCGGCAGAGTCAGGCTGCCCAAAGACGGCATGCATGGCTTTGTAAAACTGACGAAGCTGGGCAGGGATCGCTCCGGGTCCCGGAAAGGGAGGGAAACTCGAAGTCGGCCTTTCAGGCTCCGCACCCGGAGCTGCGGGAGTGGCACCGCCCGCATCCCTCGTTGCGTCAGCCGACCGACGGGGAGAAGTCGAAGAGCGACGATGCTTCTTCGACTTCTTCTTGTGCTTCGACTTACCTGACCCAGAGTGCGAAGACTTGGATGACGAGTGGTGATGGCTCTGCGACCGGTCCCTTGACCTCCCTCGTGACCTCGAACGGCGCGGAGCCGACTGCCGGCGCTCAAGAAGCTTTCGGGACCGCTCCCGCAAAGACTTCGGAGCCATAGTCCGGCAGTCGGAGCACGACTTGGGGTCGTGGTCGCGCTCCAGGCAAAAGAGGCACACGCGGTGCGGATCCGTCACCGACATCATTCGGGAACAGGAACCGCAGGCCTTAAAGCCGGGCATCTCTACGTGCACCAGGAGTCGGTAGGACTCAAAAAGACGTCGACAAAAGTCGCTCAAAAAGTTCAGTCAAAAAATGACTGGAGGTACCGCTCTCTCCGGATCTGCGCTGGCTGGCGCGGCAAAAGAAAGACGTCAGCGCACGAGGGCGGCGTCTAAGTAGCTACCGCGACGTCATACCGGCGACCACGACGCCAACGACGGATGCGGAGCCGACCGATGCCACCTTTCGATGCACAGAGGTACTGCTGACGAAAAACTTTCCGGATCCAGTCTGACGCCTGGGGGTAATTCTAAGGTAAGGAATCTATAACTAACTTTTTCTTTCAGATAATCAATGTAAAAGTTGTCAACTGTGTAGTAAAGGGGTGGGGGAAGGAACCATCCTCCCTACCACCACCATCATCATCATCATCAAACCCCCTTTAAGAGTGTACCTTATTCCAAGTCAGAGCCAAAAAGATAACAAAGCCTCTTTTAGTGCATCTGCCCCAGCAGAGGTATTGGTTCAGACTGGGGCTGTGTATGACTGGATTCACATTTGTAAACTTGTAGCGGGACATTGGTCAAGATCAGGCTGAAGTAGGTTGGGTGTCAGACATTTGAATCTGCATCAGATTCTCATCCTGCACCAGGGGCACTGGTAAAGGCATTCACATGGTAGAGCCAGGTGCAGGTACTGGAGCAAGTGTGGTACTTTGTACCAAATTTGGTACATGGCCCAGAGCGGGTCAAAGGGAGTCACACAGTGCTGAGGACGGACCTGCAAGCGGCAAACAGACTGGAGGCCCTCCAGTTCCTTGGTGCCCAAGGGTGCACCAAAGGGAGAAGGAAGGGCACCAAAAATATGCAGCGGAGTAGCAGAAAGGGGTCGAGTACTGTTTTTCTTTTTTGTGTTTGCATTTGGACTTTGACAGCAAAGTTGACCTTTTTGCGGGAATGCCCTTGGGAGCGAACTGAGTGCTCACCCGTTATTTTTGATTGGGCATGGACCGTGGGTGTGGCCTGTGACTTCTTCTTATGTTCGGCAACTTACAGCTTTGCTTCTTGGTCCAGGATCACCTTCAAGTGCATGAGGGCCATTTATCGCATGACATTGAGTTGCGTTCTGAGTTTATACACCAGAGACACATCTCATGTGGGTCCCTGACTGACATCTGCTTCCTACAGTCACGGAATGGTTTGAAACCTGTTGTTTAGGAGGGAACACCATTTCCTACCACACTGAATTTAGTTTTAAATTTGTCAGAAGACCAATGAAATTGTGAGAGGAGGTCCAGATCCGTGTCGGAAGGAACTTACATCAGAGTGCCTGGGGCGGTGCTTTTATGCAGCTCTGCTTCGTTATGTCTGTGGAGATACGGAGGCAGGGTGGAGTCACACAGCACCACCTAGAGGCAAGCAGGAGCATTGCTGGAGACAAGTTTCCAGATCCAGTCTGGTGCCTGGAGAGTATTCTAAGGTCAGGAATCTGCAGTTAGAAGTATCCATCAGAAAGGAAGGCCCATAGACCCAATGAGAAGCCCAGTGTTAGACCCCAGCTTTGGCTCACAAGTTGAAATACCCAGTAAAAGACCAGAAAGTCCCTCTATCCACCATGAAGTTAGTCATAAAAGGCACCTCTCACCTTGACATTGAGGGTAAATGGCACAAAGAGCAACCACAACTCTACTACATACAAGAAAACTAAAAGAAACATGCCAGGTGTTTGTAGACAGGATAGATCCAAAGAGCAAAGTTTCTATATATATATTTTTTTTTAAAGGTATAAATTTCCAAAGAATGAGAGGGCTGAACAAAAAAGTATCTGCAAGCTGCACACAGAAAAAAAGCACCAGGAATTAGCAGATCTGGTGCACAAGTTACTAATTTGTGTAACGATATATCTGTAAGAGACAGTAGTTAGTGACAGATTCCTTACCTTAGAATATCCCCAGGCGTCAGGCTGGATCCGGAAAGTTTTGCATAGCAGTACCCCTGCGCGTCGGTAGGCGGCGTCGTGCGGCTCCGCGTCCGTCGTCGGCGTCGTGATCGCCGGGATGACGTCGCGGCCAGTACTTAGACGCCGCCCATGCGCGCTGGCGTCAGTTCTGTACACGACTTTCCGCGCCAGAAACACAGAGCCATGCAAGAAACTGACACTGGTGTCTGAAAACTAGGGCCCTGAAAGGGATTACCTTAACCCTAGAAATCAGTTCGCAGAACGGGAGGATGGGTGGGCGGTAGGAATCTGTCACTAACTACTGTCTCTTACAGATATATCGTTACACAAGTTAGTAAGTTGTGCATCTGAAAGAGACACGTTAGTGACAGAATCCTTACCTTAGAATAGATACCCCAGCAATACCAACCCCGGTGGTGGGTCTGCGAACAGATTCAGACAAGGAAGTCCCGGAGAACAGAACGGCCAAAGAAGCCGTCTCTCCAAACTTGGCTGTCAAGGCAGTAATGCTTGGTAAACGTGTGCAGCGAGGCCCACGTAGCTGCCTGACAAATGTCCTGTAATGGGACACCACGTCCGAAAGCCGTGGTGGCGGCTGTCGCCCTGGTGGAATGGGCACGTAGCCTCACAGGGGGCTCCTTCTTAGCCAAAGAATAGCAGGCTTTGATACACAAGACAACCCAGCGGGAGATGGTCCGCTTGTGTACCGCCCGACCTTTTTTGGCGCCCACGTAGCCAACAAAGAGCTGGTCATCCACCCGGAACTGTTGTGTGCTGTTCAGATAGAAAGAAATCGCACGTTTTGGGTCCAGACGGTGGAGCCTCTCTTCCTCTCTGGAAGGATGCGGAGGCGGAAAGAAGGTGGGCAAAGTGATGGTCTGCCCAATGTGGAAGGCAGTAACCACCTTTGGCAAGAAGGACGGACGCGTCCTAAGAACAACCTTGTCTGGATGGACAGACAGAAAGGGGAGCTTGCAAGAAAGAGCCTGGAGCTCACTCACCCGCCGAGCGGAGGTGATAGCCACCAGAAAGGCGGTCTTCAGAGTGAGAAGACAAAGAGAACAGTTATGGAGAGGCTCAAAGGGAGCGCACATTAAAAAGGTAAGAACCAAGTTCAAGTCCCACTGAGGCATCACAAACGGAACAGGAGGGAAGAGGTGTGTAATGCCTTTAAGAAACCTGTTAACAACAGGGGACTTGAAAAGGGTGGGCTGATCAGGAAACCTGAGGAAGGCCGACATTGCACAAAGATAGCCCTTGATCGTGCCCAGGGCAGAACCCTGTTGGGCCAGAGAAAGAAGGAACAGAAGAACCTCAGAAAGAGGGGCAGAAAGGGGATTCACAGCCTTTGCTGTGCACCATGCCACAAACTTGTTCCACCTGCAGGCGTATACCACCTTAGTGGAGGGACGCCTGGCTGCCAGAATCACATCACAAACTTCGGGAGGCAAGTCGAAAGGAATCAACTGCCGCCGCTCAATCTCCATGGAAGGAGGTGGAGACTGGACAGGTTCGGGTGGAGGACCGTCCCCTGCTGCTGCGACAGAAGATCCTCCCGAAGAGGCAGACGGATCGGGGATCGATGCTCATACTGAGTAGCTCGGGATACCAAACTCTTCGAGCCCAGTCCGGAGCCACAAGAATGACTTGGGCCCGGTCGCGCCGAATCTTCTTCAACACTCTGGGCAGAAGTGGTATAGGCGGAAAGGCGTATAACAGACCGCAACTCCACTCGCGACGAAAAGCGTCGCCGAGCGAGTGCCGTCTTGGAAATTCCAACGCGCAGAATTGCTGACATTGCGCGTTCTCTTCGGTGGCGACTAGATCTAACCAAGGCTTTCCCCACTGTAGAAAGAGTCCTTGCGCCACCTCCGAGTGAAGACGCCATTCGTGATCCATCATGCACCTGCGGCTGAGTTCGTCCGCCCTGGCGTTCAGGGAACCTGCCAGGTGTTAAACCATCAGCAATATGCCCTGATGTTCCAGCCATGTCCAGAGACGCAGAGCCTCCTGATATAGGGTCCACAACCCCACCCCGCTTTGTTTGTTGCAGTACCACATGGCGGTGGTGTTGTCTGTGAACACCTGCACTACCTTCCCTTTGACAGAGGGAAGGAATGCCTTCAGTGCCAGTCGGATCGCCCGGAGCTCCAGAAGGTTGATATGGAGCCGGGACTCCGCCGGAGACCAGAGGCCTCTGATCTCCGCCTCTCCCATGTGACCACCCCATCCCAGAAGGGGCGCATCCGTCACAACTGTGTGCTCTGGCTGGGGAAGGGAGAGTGATCTGCCCATGACCCATTGCCGGTTCGAGAGCCACCACTGCAACTGTCTTGCAGTCCCCTCCGAGATCTGAACGTGATCGGACAGGTTGCCCTGGTGCTGCGCCCACTGGAACTTCAGGTCCCACTGCAGAGCCCGCATATGCCATCTGGCATGATCGACCAGCAGGATGCAGGAGGCCATGAGGCCCAGCAGCCTCAGGGTCATCCGTACCGAAACCCAGGATAAAGGCTGAAAGATCGGAATCATAGCCTGAATATTCCGGACTCGCCGTTCGGGAGGATAGGCCCGAAACTGCGTCGTGTCCAGAACTGCTCCGATGAAAAGGAGCTGTGGAGAAGGAATCAGATGCGACTTCGGCACATTGATGGAGAACCCCAGCGAGTGCAGGAGTTCGGCCGTAGTCTGGAGGTGGGAGACGACTGCCTGGGACGAGCCCGCCTTCAGCAGCCAGTCGTCGAGGTAGGGGAAGACTGGAACCCCTGCCCGGCGCAGATGAGCTGCGACCACCGCCATCACTTTCGTGAACACCCGAGGGGCACTTGTAAGGCCAAAGGGGAGCACGGTGAACTGAAAATGCTCGAGGCCTACCGTGAACCGAAGGTAACGCCGGTGGGCTGGCAGGACGGGGATGTGAAAATAAGCGTCCTGCAAGTCCAACGCTACCAACCAGTCTCCAGGGTCGAGGGCAGTCAAGACCTGAGCTAGGGTGAGCATCTTGAACTTCTCCTTCCGGAGGAAGCGATTGACGTTCCGGAGGTCCAAGATAGGACGCATGTCCTCCTTGTCCTTTTGGGCACCAGAAAGTAGTGGGAGTAGCAACCACGTCCTACTTCTGGGGTCGGAACATGCTCGATGGCCCTCTTGGCCAAGAGGGCCGTGACTTCCTTCTGCAGAAGCACCAAGTGATCCCTGACATGCGGTGGAATTGAGGTGGCATGGCTGGGGGGGTGGTCTCGAAGGGGAGGGAGTAGCCCCTTCGGACAATGTCCAAGACCCACCTGTCCGAGGTGATGGGACGCCAGTGATGAAGGTGATGGCGGACCCTGCCCCCTACTGGCGTGCTGTGCACCTGAAAGGAAGGACTAGGAGGGCTTGGAGGCCGCGGACGGGGCGGAGCTGGTGGCCTGACCCGCACGCTGGTTGCCCGAACCGCCACGGCGGTAGCCACGTCCTCGGCCACGCGAAGACGCTTGCTGCGCGGGCCGGTGGCTGGGCAGCGGACGTGACTGGGTGCCCCTTCCGTGGCCACGAAAGGGGCGAAAAGCAGAGGTTAGCGGAGGGCGCACAACAGAAAGGCCCAGGGACTTGGCAGTAGCCCGCGAGTCCTTAAAATGCTCCAGCGCATGGTCTGCTTTGGAACCAAAAAGACCGACTCCATCAAAGGGCATGTCCATGAGTGTATTCTGGACATCACCCGAGAAACCAGTTGTTCTCAGCCAGGCGTGGCGACGCAGCGCCACCGTCGTTGCAAGCGATCTGCCCAGCGAGTTGGCGGTATCAAGGCCACAACGTATGGTGTATTTAGCCGCATCCCTACCTTCCGCAATGGTGCGGGTAAGCAGTGTCTGGACCTCCTCAGAACACTGGGGCAAAACAGTCGCCACCGAATCCCACAGGGAGTGGGTATATCGGCCCAAAAGGCAAGCGGTGTTGACGGACCGCAAGCCAGAACTGGAGGAAGAAAAGCCTTCTTCCCAAACTGGTCCAGGCGTTTGGATTCCCTATCCGGAGGGGCGGTAGGGAAGGCGGTTTGGGAGGCAGAGGCTTGGACAACCAAGCTCTCGGGGGTGGGATGTTGAGAGAGAAACAAGGGGTCGCCCGGAGCAGGGCGATGGCGTCGGGCCACGTTCCTATCCACAGGAGCCCCTGTGGTGGGCTTGGCCAGGTGCCCAAAAGAACGTCAGACAGTGCATCATTAAACGGCAGCACAGTCTCCGTGGAGGAAGCTGCCGGCTGAAGCACTTCCATCAGGAGATTAGTCCTGACAGCCACAGTAGGCAATTGGAGGTGCAAGGCTCCAGCTGCTCTACGCAACACCGTTGCGAAATTTGCTCCCTCCTCCGTAGCCACGGGAGGAGACAGCATGCCAGTGTCAGGGGAAGTGTCTAGACCACTGGCATCCCCAAGTTCCTCTGCCCAGTCCTCATCATACTCACACTGCTGTGTGAGAGGGTCTTCCGACCCCTCCCAGCTCTCCTGGTCCTCCTCTGGTGTAAAATATGGAGGAGGCGGGACATCTGGGACCCAAGGTCTCATCGGCGCCGGACCCGGCGTCGAGCGACGTCGGTCCGGCTCCATGTCCGGAACCGGAAAGAACCGGGGAACGATGCCGGGCGGCGTCGGGAACGGCACCGGGGACATCGGCGCCGGCGGAGGCGTGGTTAGGTCAACCAGCGTCTATCGGGGTTGCGGTACCACCGGAGCCGGGATCGAGGCCGGGGCCGGGATCAAGGCTGGCGGGACAGGCGACGCCGGGACCGGAGTCGTCGGCGACGCCGGAGCAACCCCATCAGGGCCCGCGGGGCCCAAAGGCGCACCGGAGGGACCTTGAGGCCCGAAGAGGCGGGCCATGGCCGACAGGAATTCCGGTATCTCGGCCGGAGTCGCCCCCGAACCCGGGAAGGACGGGTAATGCGGGGGCGGCGCCACAGGCACATCCGGAGCCGCGGGGACGGTGCCGACAGGGGCCTCAGCCGAGTCGCGAGACCGGCGAGGCGAAGTCTTAGAGCGATGGTGCTTCTTAGACTTCTTGTGCTTCGACTTACCCGAGGAGCGCGAAGACTTGGACTCCGACGACCGGCGGGGGCTCCGCGACCGGCCCCTCGACCTCTCACGTGACCGGGGCTTGGTGCGGCGCGGAGCCGACTGCCGGACCTCGAGGAGCTTTCGAGACCGCTCTCGCAAAGCCTTCGGGTGTAAGGCCCGGCAGTCAGGGCACGACTTTGTGTCGTGGTCTCGGCCGAGACAGTAGAGACACTCTAAGTGCGGGTCTGTGATCGACATCATTCGACCACAGGCGTCGCATGGCTTGAAGCCGGGCATCCCTACCGACACCTAGGAGTCGAGAAGACTCGAAAAGAAACAGTGAAAAAAATCACCAAAAAATGTAGTCAAAAATTGACTAGGGCACTGCTCTTCCCGGATCTGCGCTTACTGGCACGGAAAAAGAAGAACTGACGTCAGCGCGCAGGGGCGGCGTCTAAGTACTGCCCGCGACGTCATCCCGGCGATCACGACGCCGACGACGGACGCGGAGCCGCACGACGCCGCCTACCGATGCGCAAGGGTACTGCTACGCAAAAACTTTCCGGATCCAGCCTGACGCCTGGGGATATTCTAAGGTAAGGAATCTGTCACTAACGTGTCTCTTTCAGATACTTGTTCTACTATTTTGTGTTCCCCTAAGGCTCCTGATATAAACAGTACCTCACTTGTGTGGGTAGGCCTAGAGTCAGCGACAGGAAATGGGTCAAAACACAACATGGACACATCACATTTTTCCACTGAAAACGGACCCTTTTTTTGCAATGTGCCTAGCAGTGGATTTTGAGCCCTAGCTCAGCCGGCACCTGGAGAAACCTAGCAAATCTGTACATTTTTTAAAACTAGACAACCAGGGTAATCCAGGATGGGGTGACTTGTGTGGCTCTCACCAGGTTCTGTTAACCAGAATCCCTTGCAAACCTCAAAATGTGTAAATAAAAAACACATTTTTCTCACATTTCTGTGATGGAAAGTTCTGGAAACTGCGGAGTGCCACAAACTTCCACCCACCTAGCATTTCCACAAATCTTCCGATAAAAATGGTACCTCACATGTGTGGGTAGGCCTAGTGCCCACGACAGGAAATGGCCCAAAACGCAATGTGGACGCATCACAGCTTTCAACAGAAAACTGACCCTTTTTTTGCAAAGTGCCTACATGTGGGTTTTGGGCCATATCTCAGCCTGCACCTAAGGAAACGTAGCAAACCTGTACATTTTTAAAAACTAGACATCCAGGGGAATCCAGGATGGGGTGACTTGTGCGGCTCTCACCCGGTTCTGTTACCCAGAATCCTCAAACTTTGCAAAAAAAAAAAAAAAAAACAAATTTTCCTCACATTTCTGTGATGGAAAGTTCTGGACCCCGTGGGCAGCCACAAACTTCCACGCACCCAGCATTCCCCTAAGCCTCCCAATAAAAATGGTACCTCACTTGTGGGGGCAGGCCTAGTACCCGCGACAGGAAACGTCCCAAAACGCAACTGGACATCAAATTTTTCCAGTGAAAACTGACCTTTTTTTCGCAATGTGCCTAGCTGTGGATTTTGAACCGTAGCTCAGCCGCCACCTATGGAAAACCTAGCTAACCTATACATTTTTTAAAACTAGACACCCAGGGAATCCAGGATGGGGTGACTCGAGTGGCTCTCACCAGGTTCTGTTACCCAAAATCCCTTGCAAACCTCAAACTTTGTAAAACAAAACAACACATTTTCCTCACATTTCTGTGAAGGAAAGTTCTGGAATCTGTTGGGAGCCACAAATTTTCACCCACCCAGCATTCACCTAAGTCTCCTGATAAAAAATAGTGCCTCACTTGTGTGGGTAGGCCTAGTGCCTGCGACAGGAAATGGCCCAAAACGCAACGTGGACACATCACATTTTTCCACAGAAAACTGACCCTTTTTTTGCAATGTGCCTAGCAGTGGATTTTGAGCCCTAGCTCAGCCGGCACCTGGAGAAACCTAGCAAATCTGTACATTTTTTTATAACTAGACACCCAGGGTAATCCAGGATGGGGTGACTTGTGTGGCTCTCACCAGGTTCTGTTAACCAGAATCCCTTGCAAACCTCATACTTTGTGGGAAAAAAACATTTTCCTCACATTTCTGTGATGGAATGTTCTGGAATCTGCCGAAACCACAATCCACCTCCCACCCAGCATTCCCCCATGTTTCTCGATAAAAATGGTACCTCACTTGTGTGGGTAGGCCTAGTGCCCGCGACAGGAAATGGCTTCAAAATTATCGATCACAAAAAGACATGGTTTTTAGAGGGAGTCACCTGCGCTTTTGGTCCCATGCTTGGCGGCCATCTAGGGAAACCTACCAAACCCAGCCATTTCTGAAAACTAGACACCCTGGGGGGTCCAGGGAGATGTGGTTGCGTGGATCCCCCAACGTTTTCTTACCCAGAATCCCCTGCAGACCGCAAATTTTTCTAAAAAAAATTACATTCCCCAAGCAGGGATCCATTACGAATTGGTACCATTGGAAAGGGTTCCAATGGTACCTCTCCCGTCTGCCTATGTGCTCGGGGAGCTGAGATAGCCCCAGGAGCACGCAGGCAGTGAAAGTGAAATGAGCCGATCGGCTCATTTCACTTTCAATTTCAGTGTAATGACGTAGGCACGCCATGCGCGCCGATCGTCATTACACTGGAAAAAAAATGCCTCAGACAGCTCGGGAAGCTCTTCTCCAGCTTCCGAAGGTGAAAGAAAAAAAAATCCCTCTGCTGTTCACAGCAGAAGCATTTCTGACTGCTGCGTCGAAGACGTAATGGTTACGTCCTTGGCACAGCAGCCGAGGACGTAACCATTACATCCTCGGCATGGAAGACGTTAAGCCTATTCTTGTCTGATTTTGTTTCTGCTTCGCAAACTAAGTTGCTAGCTCTTAAGGCCACTCTGTAAATGGCAACTTGAAAACTGTGAGTGTACAGCATAACGCGTATCCTTTAACACAAAGAAAGACAGAGAAGTCATAAGTGACTATGCACATTAGCTACTTATCAGCAGGTACACAACTGTTGTCTGAGCCAATCTCATGGAAGTGTTGAGTGGGAAACAATTACACAGGATATATTATATATATAATTTTTTTTTAGCCACCCCAAAACTAAATTCAATTACAGCAGAAGAGGAAAAAATATTCTTATAAACTCCAAATGCCTATCGGTGCAACATCATTCCATGGTACCTCTGTTCGCCATGAAGATCTCTAAAGCTGTATTTTGAAGCAAGTAACGCCGGGAAAAGATCGCTCGAATTTCCGTAAATAGCCATTTTCCATGCAAGCCTTCAGTATATGCCAAAATCTATTAAAGAGAGACAGAAACAAGATTATTTAAATATTAAAACATTGATTATCTTAATTCCATTGCTATGCAATAACAAGAGAAGCATCGACACAGGCGGCTTATACATCACACTAAATATTAAGTTTAAAATATTTCAGCAAGCATATTGTTGGTCAAAATAATATACTCATATCCACGTTATTCAACAAAAATGAAAAGGAAAATAAACAGCAATGAGATACTCAACAAAAGCTGCCTAGTTTCACGTAACTTATCCAAGTGCGTCTCAGAACTGAATACATAGAACACTAAAAAGGACATACCAGATACAAAAAGGGGAAAAGGTAGAGATCAGAGGGGGAACAAAGCGCACACCTATCAGAAGCAAGTAGAGCACCAGCCAATCAAGAACCAGATTAAGTTAAACGTGATATACAATATGCTTAGAATAATCTAAATACAGAACATCTTGAGGAAATTTATATCTATTTCTAATACAATTTACATGCGGAACCCAGTCCTTAAGCATTAGGGTATTTGTTATTTATATACCAATTTAAGATGTGGCCTTGGGTGGTACTATCCAAAATGTTACAATCAATGTCGACCAGATTTTTCAAGAGCCTTACTTTGAAGACAAAATATTGCTTAAAAGAGAATTACAGCTCACAAGAGAGTTTGTTTTTTCCAGACAAGCAGAATTCTAAAAGCCTTCACCAAGGTGTTGCTAAAAAGGACTGGAACTACAGGACTTCTATTTGATAGTCTATGCACTATATGAACATACTTGAAGTGCGATGCAAATGTTTCCATCTCTACCAGCTTGTGACAATAAAAGCGTCAGTAAATAAGGAAATATTCATATACATTGATTTCCTGTGTGGGACACCTCAATTTTACTCATGGATACAGACTCATTCCTTTATCTGCATATGATGTTTCAGGGAGAAAAGGAAGTTTGTATGCACACAGTGAATGCAGACTTTAGCCTATTTGACTATTTAAAGAGTTAAAGGCCCAACATATCCAACCATTGCAGGACAGTTATTTGTTTAAAACCTATTGATTGTGTATGGTATTTGGGTTACCTGTACAAATGTACCACAACCCTAATGTTGTGTTTATAGGTGTTCGCACAGTATTGCCACAGTTTGCACTCCACATTCCAGTTTGGAATGAGAGTGCTGTCATCAGGCAGTTGATGCGACGAGCTGGGGGAAGCAGGACAGTGAGTTACTGCAGGTGGTGCTGTTGTTGAACAAACCTTCTTAAAGTACATTTTATGTATGCGTCTGACTGTACAAACTGGCGAAGAGTTACAAAACCACCCCGACGGACCTTCACGGGAGGAGTTTTTTTCGGTATTGGTATCTTCATACATTCTGGATAAGCCCTGCCTTCTGTGCCATTACTTCGCGAAGTACGTCTTTTGGTCACACCTTTATCGTCTTCTGTTCATTTCCTGGACGTGAATTACCGACTTTATTTTGAGGACTTACGATTTATTTATTTTTGCGGAGTTTTATATAGCGCAAACTTGACCCGAAGGTATCGGAGAACTTTACATGAGCACCAGTTGCGTTACACACAAGGACACATTCATATTTGTTAGGTACGGGGAGATTAAGTGATTTGTCCAAAATCACAGGATGTTGAGCGTCCTTGCCAAGACTCGAACCCGGTTCCCCAGATTTGAGGTTGACCGCCCTAGCCGTTAGGCCACATCCTCTCCCCCTACGTTTTGGTCCATTGGTGGCACCATTTGAACGCCGGTAGCTCCGCAAGCCCTCTCCTGCTCGTGAGCTCTGTCTCATGAGTTCTCTGTGACGTGTGTTCTTGTTGCGTTATAGGCATCAGTGTTGCTCAAGTTTTAAGTGCCTACGTTCTTACGCAGCCGGCTGCCATGTTTTATTGGTTGCTGGTCTAGTTTTTGCACGCAACGCAAGCACATTATGTTCCTCCATCTTTGATTTCAGGTAATACTGCTGATAGCATTTCCTGAGTTCACCGCAGCGTCAGAGGGCGTGTGACTGAGTTTGACAGCGTTTCCATTCCTCTCGCTGTAAAAACTCGCCTTTTTCCATGCAATTGACAGTATACTTCTGGAAGGTATTTTTTTTTTTTTGCAGCGAGCTAAGTATTTTAATAGTATCTTCGTTTTTATTTACTATTCTCAAACCAGCATGTTCTTCATGATGCTCCAACGTATAGTGTATTTGATTTAATGCTATGGAATCTGCGTTTGTGGTCTATTCCTGGATTTATTGTATTGATCTGCGATACCTAAATAATAATATCCCGATAAATCAATTTTCTTTACCTCGTATATTAGAGATGCTGGTTTCAGTTAAAGGGGCAATTTTTTTTCCATACTAGACCTTTCTGCAGTGTGTCATCAAATTGTTTTGCAGGAGAGTTGTAAGAGTAACACTGCTTTTACCACTCCTGTGTGTTGCTACCTATATAAAAGAAAACCTTTTGGATTAACGTTGGCGGCCGCCATATTCCAAAGATTAATGCATTCATTATTTGGTAAGCTGCCCAACATCCAGTGTTTTCGGGATGACATCGTGATTTACGGGAAAGACAAAGCAGAGCATTACCATTTGTTGGAATGTGTGCTAAGAATTTTGGACACAAGAGGTTTAACTGTGAAATTTTCCAAATGATGTGAGGTCCTTTCTAGGGGTCACAGAATTTTATGCCAAATACATTACAAATTTTTCATGTAGAATTTTTCAAATAAGGCAACTACTCAAGAAAAAGAGCAAATTTAACCGGTGCAAAGAGTGTGAGAGAGAATTTGAGGATGTCAAAACTGCCATTGCGAAAGCTACTGCTTTGTTCGGTTTTGATCCAAATCTCACCAGTGTCATCACTACTGATGCCAGCTCTAAAGGGTTGGGAGGAGTTTTATCCCAGAAATTGGAGGGAGGAGGTGAAACGATTATTGCCTATGCTTCTAGAGCTTTCACTACAGCTGAGGGAAAATATTCGGTCAATAAGAGCGAGAGAGACTATAGTTTGCCTGTGGGCTCTAGAACATTTTAGAGCTTTTGTGTGGGGTAAACAGAGTGAGTTGAGAAGTGATCATAAACTATTGATTAGATTACTTACCATGGACGGTATGATGAAAGTGTCCGCGCTTATTGCGAGAATGTCTGGAAGTCAGAATCAGCAAAATATATATAAGTAGTGCCTAATATTAAAATGTGGTCGAGAGTAGGTACTAGTGGCTGGGAATAATCTATGCATTTCAGCAATCGCCTTTCGCACTACTAACAAGTCAATGACAAAAATGTGTTAACCTCCAGTGTTGCAATTTAGGCACTGATTTAGCCATTGAACGCAAATATTTTGTTATGGAAACAATGTTAGTGACGTTGGTAATTACATCAGGATCAGTGCCAGGGAGCACACAGAAAGAACAAGGTGTCAAGCACACCAAGAGGAAAGTGAAAGACAAACTGTGCCTGCTTCTGGAGGAGTCAGGTTGGTTTTATCTGAGAAGAAGCAACAATTGGTCACTAGCATGAAAACATCTAAGTGATTCACTAACATCTGAATATAAATCCAGAGTTAGCCAATGAGACTGTGGTATATGTCCCATATGTTGTGATGGCAGACAGATAAGGCATATGACGCGGCACCTAGACAGCAGAATTTTGTATAGAATGAGCGGAGATGAAAAGAAAATACAGAAATAAGCCAACACAAATAAAGAAAAAATATCAAGCCACAAAATATGTTTGAAAACAGCCTCCAAGGTGTCAGTGAAATGGGAACAAACAAGCATTGTGCTGTAATCCAAATATGACTCGGAGGCAGGTGACAATTCAACAAGGTTTATTCACCCAAGCACAGAGTCGCAGCGTCCCTCACGCCTCAGCCAGCCGTAACTGACCAACTGCCGAGGTCGCGAGGAACACCACGTACAATCAGAACGTTCGCATAGAAGCATTCTACAGAGGCGCGCGGCCTCAACACTAGGGAAATCATAACATACCCCCCTTCGTTCTACACGCAGGTAGAATAATAAAACACAGAATGGCTGTTAACAGGAAAGGAGATACAGGAGAAGAGGGGGAAGGGCAAAGAATAGAAAGGGCTAACCCACTAGGAAATCCTGTAAGTGATGGGGAGGCCCTTTGACCCGTAAGGGTCTTTGACAACGTTGAGTGGTTTGTGAAGGATGTAAATCTGGACTTTCGTCACTGTGGCCCTGGCGAACACCCAAGTTGTCACCACTGGGACCAGGTGCTCTCATTTCTGCACAAGAGCGAGAACTGTTCAATAATTGATAATCATGCACCAACATATAACCTGAACAAGAATCTCTCCCCCGCTAGCCCTGGGAGGATTGTCTCGAGAGCAGTACTTGGCTACTCTACGTAGATTCCACTTTTCTCCATTTGACAAAACAACATGCCACTGGTGAACTTCTTTAACTTGGAAAGGGCCACGGAACTTACACACACCCTTAACCCAACGACCAGATCTGACTTTGACCCAATCTCCAGGCTGGAGACTGGTGTGGGACATTGGCTGAGAGCTCACAAGAGTGGGTGCAGAATTGTTTTTAGATGCGTCACCCACACACACACTCTTCCCTTCCAATAACTCTCTGACCCAAGAGGGTACTAGTTTGGTAGAGGGTTTCCTTCCGCGCATTGCAACAAAAGGAACACCACCAGTAGTGGTATTTTCAGTAGTGCGGTAAGCCCACACCAGTTCGTTCAAGGTCTCATCAACATCCAGGTTATTGGCGAGGGCAAGACCTATGGCACCTTTAATCATGCGGTTGGCTCTTTCTACAATACCATTGGACTGGGGATTATAAAGTGCAGTGAGAGAATGTTTGATCCCACAATGGCGTAAGAATTCACTCATTTCACCTGAAGTAAGCTGCGTGCCATTGTCTGTAATAAGGACATTGGGATAGCCTTCTTCTTTAAAAATGCAGCGCAACACTTTTATGGTGACTCTAGTGGTGATTTCTGGAAGAAGGTGCACAATCAGCCATCTAGAGTGAACATCCATGACAACCATCCCAAACCTCTTATTGGGATGAACTCCTGGCATGGGTCCAATGAAGTCAAGGCAAATACTATGCCAACTCACACCGGGATCGTGGATGGAACTCGGGACAGACTGTGGTCCAACCTTTAACCTCTTCTCACACTCGCTGCACCTTTCAACCCAATTGACCACCTCACCATCCATTCCAGGCCACCAAAACTCGCTCCTCAACCTTTTCTTGGTAATGGTCTGCCCCATGTGTCCCTCATGGGCTATGTCAAATAACCTCTTGTGAATGCCAAGGGAAGGGACTATCTTATCACCACGCATGATAATCTGGTCTGCAACGATAGATAATTCGTTGATGATAGAATTAAAAGGTCTCACATTACAAGGCAAGGTGCTCTCTCTGCGCCCTCCTTTAAGAATGAGGTTGAGGACGGCCTTGAGTACCTCATCCTCCGACATAGCACTCGCCTACTCTTTTTTGTTAACCACCCCACGACTCCATTGAACAACATCTTCCACACATGAAATGGCCCCTTCTCTTGCACTCTTTGTGACCCCAATCTTATCCACTTTTTCCCACTCTAAAGGCAAACGTGATAAGCAGTCTGCCTGGACATTGCGCCACCCAGAAATGAACTCTATCTGAAAGTTGTACTCTTGCAACCTGGAGGCCAGGCGAGCTAGTCTGGCTGATCCCTTTCCGGTCCCACCAGGTGACAAAATTTTTAGTAGGGGTTTGTGGTCTGTACGGAGAAGAATCTTACGTCCCCAGACAACTGTTCTGAAATATTCAACTCCCCAAGTGGCAGCCAAAGTAACTTTTTCTATCACCGAGTAATGACGTTCAATGGCTGTCAAGGTGCGTGATGCGAAAGCTACAGTTTTTTCAGTAGTACCATCCCTCTGTGATAGGACAGCACCAATACCAGTGTCGCATGCATCAAATGTGACTATAGTTTTAGCATTAACATCAAATGGCACTAGAATTCCTGCATCACAAATTTCATGTTTGATGTTTTCAAAACAGGTAAGCTGGTCCGTACCCCATGTAAAGTTCACACCCTTCCTCATAAGTACTTTTAAAGGTTCAGTTTTGCTAGCAAAATTTTTGACAAACTTGGAATAATACTCAATTAACCCAAGGAAGGACCGCAATTGATCCTTAGTACAGGGAGTGGGAGCCTCCCTTATGGAGGCCAGCAGATCCCTTTTGGGTTTAACTCCTTCGTTGGATAGTGAGTGTCCCAAGTACTCCACTTCCGTGACGAGGAAAGCACATTTTTCTCTGCGAAGCGTTAAACCAGCCTCTAGAAGCCTTGCAAGTGCATCCTTAAGCGCCAAGTTGTGACTCTTCTCACTATCACCAAAAACTAGGATATCATCCTGGAAGTAGATGATGTTCTTCATGCCCCTAAACACTTCAGACACCATCCTCTGAAAAACACTGGCGGCAGAGGATAGTCCAAAGGGCATCCTGGTGAATTGGAAGATGCCTTCCATGGTTATGAAAGCTGCCAAGTGTTTAGAGGAGTCATGCAACCGTATTTGGTGATAGGCGTGACGAAGGTCCAATTTGGTAAAAAACTTTGCCCCTTGCAACAACAAGATAAGCTTGTTAATGTTGGGCAGGGGAAAGGTGTCTGGAATAATATTTTGGTTCAAACTCCTCAGGTCAACACAGAAGCGCAAATTACCATCTGCCTTCTCTGTGATGACGACGGGAGAAACCCATGGAGAGCACTCAACAGGTTCAATGATCCCATTGGATAACATTTCATTTAACATCTTTTTGACTTCGCCCCTTACCATAATGGGAACTCTTCTGAGCTTATGCTGGACGGGGATGGCTCCAGACTTAAGTTTTATCTCGTGGACGTAACCCTCAAGGTTACCAAGTTGGTCTCTGAGCACTTCCTTGGCACCCTCCAAGATGTCCTCAACAGTGAGATCATCTACGACCATGACTTGCTCTACACCATGGGGGTCAATCTTGATATGTAGATCGTACTGATGGTACCAACCTAATATGGGGGGCCCAGATTCAGCTACATAAACTTTACCTTTAACAGACCTATTTTTAAAATAAATATCCGCCAATATATAACCCAGTATGTCTATCTGCTCTCCTTGATAGCCACCTGGGTTTATATCTTTGGGTAACAAGCAAACATTGGACCATTCTTGTTCGTATATCGTCTTAGGTACGATGGTGTACAACGACCCCGAATCTACCATAAGATCAACTTTTCTGTTAGCGATGACAAATTCTGCCTTGGGTCGGTGTCTTCTCTTATTATCAAAACATGAAGAGTGGGTTGTAAGAACTTCTTCATTGTCACCCTTCTCGATTTGGGAAGGTTCAACTCAAAGGATTCTGTCAGACCTAGGCAAGCATTCACTGTAGTAGGTATCTTCATTCAACAAGGCCACCTTTCCTTTGTTAACATCTCGACACATTTTAGCAAAATGACCTCTGCGGCCGCAATTCATGCACTCTTTGCCTATGGCCCAGCAGTTTTTTGAATCAGCTGTGTGATATGTGCTACCACACTTGCTACACATCCTATTGCTAAACTTGCTGGGAAATGGCCTGCTGCCAGAAAAGCCCTTATTACCCTTGCCACCATATCTCGTGGACGCAGCCACTTCCCCTTCACTTCCTTCCACAACAGATGTTTTGCCATTACTGTTCATTTTTGAATCTCTACGGTCCATCTCCTTCATGCTAAACTCTGACTCTTCTACTATCTTTGCTATATCAATGGCATCTTTTAGAGTGGGGTTCTTTGCAGCCCACAGCCGTTCTTGAGTCTTTCTACTTCTGCATTGCACAATCAGCTGATCCCGTATTATCTCCTCAGCCATGGGACCAAATCTACATTTGAGGGAAAGTTCACGCAGTCTTGTGACAAAGTCATCAATTGATTCTCCACTTCTCTGTGGCTGGGTATAAAATGTGTGCCTCCTCATGACGACATTTGTCTCTAGCGCAAACCTCTTTTCCAATCTTTTCCGTGCCTCTAGATAGATGTCTTCAATGGGTTGGCCACGTTCGTCAGTGACAACTGGGAGGTACTTAAAAATGTGTTGTCCCTCTTTACCAAGACTGGTAAGTAAGATCGCCCTTTTCCTACTTGAGCTAAAATCCTGAGCATCCAACGCCTCAAGATAATTGTCAAAGATGTCAATCCACTCATCCCACTCAATGCTGCTAGGACTACCAGGTTGAGAGAGAAAATGTGGGGGAGAAGAGACGGCTGTGACATCTAAAGCTGTGACATCCATGCTTCAATGAAAGAGGAGGAAAGGAAATGAGGCTTGAAAATTCACAGAGGTGCACCCTCTGGCAGAGGTAAAAAAAAAAACAACTGGACAGCTGTAGCCAAAATGTTCGCCAAAACTAATAAACCATGACACCTTGAAGCTTGGAATCAGGAGGCTGTCACATTAACATGCTGCAAATTTAACGTGTGACTGTAGCTTTAAGAGTAGAGGCTCCACTCACGCGTGCGCTTCACTGGCAGCTGTTGTGAGGTCGATAGCACAGGAATTCCTCTCAGCGCGTCAGCTTCACCGACGAGCAGCAGCGCGTTCAGTCAGCTGCTGTCCAATGCTCACTCGCGTTAAATCGGCTGCCACGCAATCCTCCAGCACCTCCAAGCAGAATCTCAAAAATGCGCCCCAGGTTTCCAGCACACACGGATGCGTATCGTAGGAGTTCAACCACACATCTTCTCGCCCCTCAAGCAGCAACTTCCACGCTCTGAGCCGCGGAGTGCAGACAAATACGGCGCGTTGGGGGTCAATTTTCACACGCTCTTACCCCATAAACCACGATTCTCTGCTGGTTTCGCCGGCGCGTTGTGGGTCACTTTACTCGCACTTCCTTCCCTCAGCGGAGGCGCGATGACCGCAGGACGAATGAAAGTTACTCTGCACACGCAGGTACTGTGCCGCTGACTCAGTGCTGTGCCGGCTGAAGCTCGTCGCCAATAAAATGCTGTAATCCAAATATGACTCGGAGGCAGGTGACAATTCAACAAGGTTTATTCACCCAAGCACAGAGTTGCAGCGTCCCTCACGCCTCAGCCAGCCGTAACTGACCAACTGCCGAGGTCGCGAGGAACACCACGTACAATCAGAACGTTCGCATAGAAGCATTCTACAGAGGCGCGCGGCCTCAACACTAGGGAAATCATAACACATTGGTTAAGCCAAAAGGCCTAGCTTGCATACCAAAAAAAAAGCCTCCTGAAGTGAAAAACAAAGAAAATACTTTCTGAATACAGTGCATTTGTGAGATATATATTTCAATATGCGATTATTCAGTGTACTTTCAAGATGTAAAATAGTCCCTCATGCGCCACATTGTGCTCCATAGGTGGAATGAAGCAACAAACAGCAGGAGGTGAAACACAGATACTCCTCTGGCCGGTGTTTGCCCACTCTGTATACTTTAAAATACTGTAAATAATTTGTGAAAGACAAGTGCGCTGCCATGCCAGATCTAAAAACGAGTATAGACCTAGCACTGTTATTCTTCGGTAATGTCACATTTTTCTTCGGTATTGTCACTTTTCTGGTACTGGCTCCATGATGTGAAACACACTACAAACACCAGTTGATACCACTGACAGAAAGAGTCCAAAGTCTGGCTTGGAGCGAGCACACACAACACCATACTGAAAACGTGAAGTAGAATGGACATGATCCGCTGTAGTGTATTTATGGACCTGTCTGGCTGACAAACATTTTAGCACCAGCATAGACAATCTCCTTATTAATTCCATGTAGCAATGAGAAGCAAGGACAGTCACGTGCATATTTCGACATGTACATCATGAGTTGGAAATTCAAGCGTTCGCATTAGTTTTTTCGAAAGTAATGTACGCGGGCTGCACAACTTGCGAGGAAACATGGAGAAAGGCATGCACCAACGCGCCGTCTAAGGACTGAATGCTCCTCTTTCAAGGAGGGATTAGCTACTTGATACTCTGTGGCATGGGCAGAGGATTCTAGCGCAAAGAGGAAAAGGTGATTTTAAAAGAGCAGTACAGCAAAACCATAAAATGCTTTAATCTATTGCGCAACCTATAGTCGCTATTCCTGGCATAAAAAGGTTTCCGAGAGAGAGGTTAAGTATCATTTTGTCAGCCGTAGCTAAACACAAACCTACAAATGAACTGGCCATAATCTCCCTGCGGAGTCCGCGGTTGTCAGAGTAACTTGTTACCGCGGCTGTCATTCCTTGTGACAGACACAAACGCGGAGGCCGCCTTCACGATTCAAACTAATCCCTTCTTTAGAATTAAACCACTTTGTTTCTTTGTCCCTCCACTCTAGCCTTTTTAGTTTCAAAACAGAACTGTGAAGATGCGCGAGTACACAGACACACAGATCCCTACACATGAGGAATAAGGCCCTAGAGAGAATTATACATACATGTGTTTGCACGTACACTTCTACATACTCACAGAGACTCAATACGTGACAAAGGGCAGCAGTTACTGTCCCTTAAAGCGTTCATTAGAAGGAGATCCAAGCCGGAGCAGCAGCTGAGGTCCACTTGGAGTGCCTCCCCTAATGCGGACCAGTATCTGCCCGGTCGGCAGCTTCACTTCAAAGTCTCTGGAGTTCAATTAAAACTGGATTAGGTGGAGGCGCATCTTCTCTGGGACTTTGTGCTCGCTCAAACTCCAAGAACACTGACAGCACACTAGACAGAGGTCTAGCCCTCCAATGAACCGGTCGCTATGGAAACTGCATCCGTTCAACTGCTTCGCCGTTATCAGGCGCATCACGGCAGCTTGTAAGACATGGCAAACGAAGCACTTAATCATGAAGCATCTTTAGATTCGCCAGCTAAACGCTTTCCAACAATAACACGTTCCTTGATGGCGTTCAATTAACAAAGCAACCACACGCTAGGCAAAACATGCGGAACGGCCATGAGTCAGATTCGGCAAAATATTTATAAGTAGTGCCTAATATTAAAATGTGCTCTACTTCACATTAAGGACTTTCTGTTAGCAGCCTTTTTGTCTTTGTCAATGCTTGTTTCGTCATGGTTTTAGAAAAACTTTATTTTTGGGGGAGCTGCAAGGCCCATGACAATAAAAACAAAAAACAAAAACCATACTGGATAAAAGCAAAAATATGTTTTGGTCTTAAAAGGTACGATTTGCCATTGCAGTCACTTACATTGGAGGGAACTACTTTGTGTGCAGCTGTGCCTCTGGTGAAAGAAGACTGCAGCCCTTCTCAGTGAGTCAATGTCTGAAGTGGCCCATGCTCTATGCAGTAATGGGAAGAAATAACAAGAGAATGACAACGGACCAGTGGAGGAAAAGGGCTGGCTGAAACTCCACATAAGCATATTGTTGTACTTACTGTAGTCCTTCCTTTGTGTTTCATGTTCCCTGTCCCTTCTAGAATCCTTCACCGACATTCTGGTGTTGTCCCTGCGTGGACTTTCCAGTTTAGTCAGTTGCTCCCTGGCCAGCTGTGGAAGTGTCCGTTACGCTGCTGGGCTTAATAAACTAGTTGTTACTTACCTTTTTCCTGAGGCATCCGACTCAATTTATTTACAACAGTTTTTGGCGACGATCTTACCTGCGCTGCGCTGGCCAGGAGAGTCCTTGCAGTTTTGGTGCGATCCTCCTTGCAGTCTCCATCTGCACCTGCAGAGCCCACCAGCAGACACTTCCATTCACGTGATTTTATTCCCTCCATGGAGGTGGTGGCCTCATCTTTGGTCTGGTCTTCCTCATTTTCCGGAAGAAGAAAACAACTTCGTCGAATTGATCTCAGCCTCGTGACGTCACCTCTGTTTGCCTGCCTACATTCACGTCATTACGTGACGGCACACAGTGGCCATCTTGAGCAGTTTCCTCAGGCAAGTCGGCAGTGCAGTCTTCTACGCACGACGTCGCTACGCTCTATGTAAAGCGGCCATCTTGAGAAGTTTCGTCAGGCAAGTCGGTAGTGCAGTCTTCCACGCACGCACTACGCAAGGCGGCCATCTTTACTTTGCTGCCGCACTCTTCAGCCAAGCATCCTTCTTAGGAAACTTCATCGACCGCATCTGGGCGTGCGCCCCCTACGGTGACACGCACACCGCTAATGTTCCACCATTTATATCCTTCAGCATCGCAGCGTGTCGTAACGGTGGCACGCACACCCCAGGTATTTTAAAGTACTTTCATGGTGTTTTTCTTCTCTACTGAGGCATTTACTTGACACACTCTTCGGCGATACGCACACCATTTACTTCATTTTTGTGTCACTTCAAATTGCCTACAAGTGTGGTCGGTGACACACTCACCTCTATTGCACGTTGCCCAGGGTGATGTGCACACCTATTTTTATCATTACAGCATAACATTTATATCTGCATATTATTTAAACAAGCATGTCTGTTCCACAAGTTTCAGTGCTGCCACCGACTCAATTTCTGCAACAACCTGGTACTCCTCCCATACTTTGGGAAGACTGGATCATTATTTTCGAGAATTATTTAGATGCCCTAGATGGTCAAGACTTTAGTGCCAAAAGAAAAAAAGCGCCTTTACTCAGCACCTTAGGTAAAGAGGGCCAGCGTATTTTTAGGTACCTCCCTCAAGCTTTACAAGCAAATGGAGAACCGGTACCTGATGAGTATAAGGAAGCTGTGTGTAGACTAGAAGCTAGGTATGCCAAGGAGGAGAATTTAGTTATGAATCGCTTTAAATTCTACACCCACCACCAGAAGAATGAGGAATCTATTGATGAGTTTGTTGCCAGGTTGAGGGAACTCTAGATAAAGTGCAAATTTGGCACAATGGCCGATTAATTGATAAGGGACCAATTGAGGGTTCAATGTAACAATAAAAAGATTCAGGAAAGGTTATGGGCAGCAAAAAACCCTACTCTAAAAGTGGCCATCGACTTAGCGAAAGTTGTAGAGCAATCTGAGTCCTGCATGAGAGAACTTCAAAAGCGTAATCTCAGTCATGATATTGCCGAAATTTCCGATAGCCATACATGCAAAGGGAGTCTTCAAGGGGACGACGATCCCAGTTCTGTAGCATTTCTCAAGAGCAAAAACAAATTTGTGAACAAAAAGGGTACCTTCACCAAACCACTTAAGTCCTGCTCTAGATGCGGTAGCAGTGGGCATACTTCTGATTCCAAATTCTGTTTTGCCACCAACAAAGAATGTCTCAAGTGTGGTCGTTTAGGACATTTCGCTAAGATCTGCAGAATTAGATCACAAGCTAGAGTGGCCCTTGTTCAGGATGGTGCAGTTTGGCATAGGGACCAAAATGACAGGATTCTTAGCATCGATGATGATGACATGTTTGACAATGACAAGAGGAGGAACAGACCTAAAGCTCTGTTCACTATTGACGGTCAAAAGGTCTCCCTAATGGTTGATACTGGATCTAGGTATACCATCATCCCTAAGTCTATGTTTGATCATGAATGGGCGAACAAATCATTGTTGCCCAGAGACATATCACCTGCTGGTCATCAGGGGGAGTTGATTGATTTGTTAGGCTATTTTGAGGCTGAAATCGTTTTCTCCAATAGATCCACAATAGGCAAAGTGTATGTAGCACAAGAAGGGACCCCCATTCTTGGTTGGATCCACCAGTAAGACCTTCACATCATAGTGAATCCTAGGGCCTCTCACAAGTCATGGTGGTAGAAGACGAGAGTCTGGACGATATACTTAAAGAAGCGGGGTTGGTTTTTAGAGAAAAGTTAGGACAACTTAAAGGTTATGCCCACAAGATTATACTGAGGAGGGACGCCATACCTGTACAACACAAATTGAGGAGAGTACCCTTAGTGGTTAGGGACGAGGTCAAGTCTCTCATAAACGAGATGTTGGAAGGGGGGGGGGGTGATTGAGCCAGTTGAAGCTTCCTGTTGGGTTTCTCCGGTGGTAATCACCAAAAAGGCTGACGGCAAACTTAGGTTCTGTGTGGACTTGAGGTCCCTAAACAAATGTGTAATCGCTGATACTTTCCTGTTGCCCAACATAGGTGAACTAGTCTCCACCTTAAAAGATGCCAAGTTTTTCTCCAAGCTCGACCTCAAGAGTGCGTACCATCAGATAAAGTTACATCAGGATTCCAAACACTTGACAGCTTTCATTACCACAGAAGGAACATTTCAGTTTACACGTTTGCCTTTTGGGCTGTCATCAGCGGCCAGTGTATTTCAGCGCATGGTCACAGAAATCTTCAAGGGCATCGACAAAGCTGTTTTCTTTCAAGATGACATTCTTGTGTTTGGCAAAATTGTTGGTGAGCACAACCAAGTTCTAAAGTCAGTGCTGCATAGAATTGCAGAGGTTGGACTCACCTCACGCAAGGAGAAATGCTCTTTCTTGGTGGAACAGATTGAGTATTTGGGCCACGAGATTTCAGCACTAGGAATAAAACCGAAGAAGAAGTTACTTAGTGCCATTGAACTAGCCCCAGCACCTTCAGACAAGGATCAGTTGAGGACCTTTATGGGCCTGATAGAATACTACTCCAAGTTTGTACGGCACTTTTCTGACAAAACATTGTGTTTGAGACAATTGTTGAAAAAAGGCGCAACATTTGAGTGGGGGAACAACAGGTTATGTGTTTTAACAACATTAAGAATGAAATATGCATATCTAATGTTCTTGCACCATTTGACATTAAACTCACATCCATTGTTTCAGTTGATGACAGCGCCATTGGTCTAGGCGTTGTCCTCTCCCAGAAACATCCTGATGGAGAGAAGACCGTCGCTTTTGCGTCTAGGACGCTCACGACCTCTGAGCATAATTATTCTGTTATAGAAAGGGAGGCTCTGGCGGCAGCATGGGGAGTCGAGTACTTTCATACGTACCTATGGGGTACAAGATTCTTACTCAAGACTGACCATAGCCTTTGGTGAGGATTTTGTCCCCTGGAGGTGCGGGCAAAGGGTCCGCCAGGTTAGCTAGACTCGCGGCAAGGCTTCAGGAATATCAATACGAGACCACACACATTCAAGGTTGGAAAAATCTCCAGGCTGATTCCCTTTCCACACTGTCTCTCAAGTGGGAGATAGTTGACAGTCCTCCTATTTCTCTTGCCTCTGATGATGGTGCAGTTGCCTCCATTCAAGATGTGGTGTTAGTTGGTGAGGGCACGTTCACTTCTGAGGAGTGGTCTAAGGAGATTAAGCTAGATCAAGTTCTCAAATCTGTCATGGATCTCATTAAGTTGGGAGCCAGGCATGAAAGTTGCGTGCAGGTCCCTGTACGACCTTTTATAAAAAATTTGGAGGAATTGTCGGTGTGTGGTGCCTATGTTTTGACGAGGGGAGACAAGTTTGTTCCACCTTTTGGTCTGAGGACCAAGATTTTGGCCCTCACTCATGAGGGACATTTGGGACAAACCTTAACCCAACCCCGCCTCAAAGCAAATTTTTGGTGGCCAGGCATGGATCATCAGGTTACTTCCTGGGTTGAGAAATGTTCAGTCTGTAAGGAGGGGGAGAAGAGACTTAAAGTGGGTTCCAAGGCTGACATGGGTCACATCATTGATCCAGGCAAGGCTTGGCACAGTATCTGTTTAGATTTTATTGGACCCATGGACGAGTTACCCTCTCGTGATAGATTCGCCATTGTGGTTGTCGACGTTTTTCCAAATGGTTGGATGTCAAATTTGTGAGAGACATCACCACAGAGAGCACTATTGTGTTTTTGAATAGTTTGTTCTATGCAGAAGGTTTCCCCGTCCGTCATCACCGATAATGGCACGCAGCTCATTTCACGCGAAATGCAAAATTTTCTTACCAAGTGTGGGGTGGCACATCATCGCACTTCACTTTACAATCCACAGTGGAATGGCCTTTGTGAGAGGGCCAACCGTGTGGTCAAGGGCATTATTCAGATGGCGGGTGCTAGTGGAAGGGTTGCCCATACCATGGTAGAGGAAATGTTGTGGGCTTACCGCACTACCAAGCTTGAGCAGTGTGGTAGGTCTCCTTTTGAGTTGATGCGAGGGAGGTCTCCGGGTTCCAAATTGGTCCCCTCGTGGATAAAGGAGTGGGTTGCTAGTGGAGGGGAGAGGACTGTAATTCCTTTGAGTGGTTCTTGTTCTGGAGCCCTTCGTATTTGTGATGGAGATTTGGTCAAAGTCAGGTCGGGTAGGTTTAACAAAGGCTTGTCCAAGTTCAAGGGACCTTTTAGGGTTGAACGTGCGTTTCCACATTTCGTAGTTTTGGAAAATGGGGAAAAGTGGAACCTTCGTGTGGCTTTGTATCAAAAGGGTACAAGTGCAACCGTGGTTACCACCTCTTACCATGACGATTCTGTCTCCTCTGACAATGTTTCGAGTGGGAACAGCGGTTACATGTTGGCTCTGGATGTCGGTACCACTGTTCCTCTCCCTAATGGCAGCTCAAGGGTGAAGGGTGGTGATGGTGATGCTGTTGTCAGCGGGGGTGGTCTTTCTTCCAATCTTTGGGTGGGAGAGTTCCCAGGCTGTCAGAAGTTTGAGAAGGCGTAGACCACCTGTGTACTTAAGTGATTTTGTTTGCTAATGCCGTTTTTTTTCCTTTTGTCGTTTATTCATTGCTTATCCTTACTGTTTTTATTTTTGTTTGGTTTTTTTTGTTCTGATAAAGGGAGAAATTAAATTAAATGAAAATGGCATTTATTAAGTGCGTAGCTACCCAGAGGCATCCCAGCACTAGCAGCGGTAAAAACAGTAGACACCACAACCACATCAGGGGAAGAGCCAAGTTTTTAAAAGTTTACGAAAGGCCAAATGATTGGATTCCCTACGTAATCGGAGTCGAAGAGTGTTCCACAGCCAGGCAGCATTGTAAGAAAACAGGCGGCCACCACTTCTAGTCTTGTTAATCCTGGGAACTACGGCAAGATGCAGGTTGTCCGAACGCAGGCGTCGGTTCGCTCGGTAGGGCCGGACAATGGAGCAGTTGATGGGTGATCCCTTCCCTGCTAGTGTCTTGTGGACGATACACATGGCCTTAAAGTTAACTCTCTCCTGGATAGGGAGCCAGTGAAGAGATTTCAGGGCTGGTTTTGCAGATTGACGATTCGAAGTCCCAAAAAGCATCCGCGCTGCGCAGTTTTGCACCGTCTGGAGTTTTGAGATGGTTGCACGTGGAGCACCTAAATAAAGAACATTCCCGTAGTCCAGGCGTGAAAGAATGAGCGCCTGGACCATAAGCCTTCTTGCAAGGAGGGGAAGAAGAGGGAGGACTTTCCGAAGCATCCTTAGGATGCCATAACAAGAAGCCGCCACATTCCGCGCCTGTACCTTGAAGCTCAGATCTTGATCAAGCCAGATACCTAGACTTTTTATCTGGGTCTTGGGAGCAGGAACGGGGCCCAGGCAGGCTGGCCACATTGCTTCTCCTTTAAAAAAGGACGGATTCCCTAGAAGCATCATCTCTGTCTTTTCTCCATTCAATTTTAAATATGAATGATTCATCCACTTGGCTACCTCCTCCAGACAAGGTCGAAGGCCAAGAGAGGAATTATCATAGTGATTCAGTGCCACAACAAGTTGAGTGTCATCTGCGTAGGTCACTATATGAACACCAAACGGAAGCACAATCTCCGCTAGTGGGCTCATATAGACATTAAAAAGGGTGGGACTCAAGGATGATCCCTGTTGAACCCTGCAACAAAGGGGCATCCATTTTGAGGTAGCATCACCTTCGAAAACCTGGAAGAATCTATCTTCCAAGAATGATTGCAGCCATACTAAGGCTTTCCCAGTCACCCTCAAATTTCTGAGTCTGTGGACCAAGATTTGGTGATTGACGGTGTCGAAGGCTGCACTGAGGTCCAGAAGGATAACAACCGTGGTGCCACCGGCGTCCAGGATCCTCTTGGACTCTTCGACTACCGCTAAAAGGGCAGTTTCTGTTCCTTGTAATGGTCGAAAGCCAGTCTGTGAAGGGTGGAGAAGATTGTGGGACTCCAAAAATGTAGAAAGTACTGAGTTGACATGTTTTTCCACAATTTTACTGATCCCTGGGAGGAGCGAGATGGGGCGATAATTTCCCAGGAGATCAGAGTCAAGACTAGGCTTTTTTAACAATGCCTTTACCATCGCCCTTTTCCATGGAGGGGGAACTACTCCAGTGATAATGGAGGCATTAATCAGCTCCAATATAATGGGACGATCGTTACGGACGCTAGTTTCAAAATATTAGGTGGAGCTGGGTCTCTAGGCGACCCCGACTTCACGAGTGCAGAGATGGTTTTAAATGACTCAGTATCCATCAAAGGAATTACTTCCAAATAGTGTTCCCTACTCTGAGGACTGATATCCAATGTTTGCTGATTGCTGTGGCCATCTGCTGGGGGGAATGAAGTATAGATGGCATGAATTTTTTCATAAAAGAAATCTGCCAGGTTGTTACAACGTAAGCCAGTGGCATCAAATTTAGCAGGAGATGGGGGGGCTCTGAGCAGTTTTTTCGCAATGCGAAAAATTTCGCGTTAGCTGCCAAGGAAATTTTTTCTTCATAATATAAGGCCTGTGCCAGTTTAATTTCTGCTTTATACATTTTAAGGGCCTCCCTATATTCCAATTTCTTAGTTAAGGAAAAGTCCTTTTGCCAACTTCTTTCGAGTCTCCTGCAGGTTTGTTTTAGCTCACGGAGCTTCGGCGAATACCATGCCATTCTATTGGTCCCAACTTTACCCTGGGTCCATTTCTTCGGGAGGATCCGGTCTAATGAGTTCTCCATCCATTTATTAAAATTTTCATTGGCAATAATATGGTCCGAATCAGGGATCGGCTTAGTATTTTCTAAGGCCAGAGTCCACTGTTCTAAGGGAAGTTTAGGCCAAGGACGGGACAGGATTCTAACCGGCCAGGTAGACGGGGTGGCGATTGTGGGGGTCCGAATAAATGGTATAAGAAAGTGATCAGACCAGGATACTGGGATGGGGTCCTTTCCTGCTAATTCATCCATGTTGGAGAAGATAGGATCTAACAGGTGGCCTTTCACATGGGTCGGATTGAAGACCTTTTGTTTAAGCTGATAAGCTGCAAGGTCGTTAATTATCTCCGCTGCGGCCATATGTGAGGGGTCATCAAAATTAAGGTTAAAATTGCCTAATAATGTGAAGTTAGCGGGGCCATTGGCTAGATTTGCAGCCATATCAGGCAATAATTTGCAAAATTGACCCAACGCCCCTGGAGGACGATAGATTAAAATTCCTGACAAAGTGAGCGTGGGTGTAAATGCAATCGTAAATGAGAGGTTCTCGCAGTCTGGTAACGGACCTACGGAGGTGCGGCAGGTAAGTTGACTTTTATAAATGATGGCGATCCCGCCACCTTTACCTGAGACCCGGTCTAACCTCTGAATAAGGTAGCCCGGAGGAAGGGCTTGAACAAGAACGGGATCGGATCCAGTATTGAGGCAAGTTTCTGTTAAAAACAAGACTTCTGCACATTCTTCCTCTAACACGATAGAGATTTCCACCGCATGTTTAGGCAGTGACCTACAATTTAACAAAAGCATTTGATATGGTTTCTGATGGGGCGGGACAGTATGAGAGAACAGTGAAAATTTAAAAGAGCAGTGGGAGCAGCCGGTATCCAACTTACAAGGATCAATAGAATGTAAACAGTTGTCCTTAATTGCCCCCTTTAATTGTCGAATCTGATCTGGGTTATAAGCGTAGCTATTTGTGGAAAAAGATCCAGGGGTTGTGGCCCCCGGACGCGTGCAGACGGGCTTGCCTTGGGCGCGCCAGCGGCGTGCCCGCTGCTCGCGTCCGCGTCATCCGCCCCTTTTGTAGCTCCCAAGTGATGGTGTAGCTACTAGAGCGCTGACCAAGATGGCTGCTCAAAAAGTGCAAGTGCAGAATAGTGTAGTTTTTAAAAAGAAGATAGCACCCTGACCTTTAACACAGCTCACACAATTAAAAGGACAGTAATAAAAACAATTCCACAACGTATCAGTTTAGCCGTTTTCCGCCCTCCGAGCCTTAGCAGTGCTCGTAATGACTAAAGATGTGTTGTACTTACTGTAGCCCTTCCTTTGTGCCTCATGTTCCCTGTCCCCTCTAGAATCCTTCACCGACATTCTGGTGTTGTCAATGCGTGGACATTCCAGTTTAGTCAGTTGCTCCCTGGCCAGCTGTGGAAGTGTCCGTTACGCTGCTGGACTTAATAAACTAGTCGTTACTTACCTTTTTCCTGAGGCATCCGACTCAATTTATTTACAACACATATCACAGATATAATTTTAGCAACATCAAAAGGATATGGCTAATACCAGACTCAAAAATCATCCTCTCGAGCACTACCTACCTACACAAGAGCTTATGACCATTTCCTCTTTTCTTTCTTTGTGAGGGTGTATGTATGTGTGAGAATATATATATACATATTTTTTTTTATTTATTCATTTATTTATTTTAACGTAAAAACCAAAGGTTACAGGGACGTTATAGTTAGGCTGACATTTCACTCGTACAAAACCAGATAAATTCAGCCGTTATAGTTAGATGAGCTAACTATAACTTGCGACCCCGCAATGCACTGCTTATGACTTCACATATTACATCACTCATGACATGGTCAGTGACATCACTGATGACATCTCAAATGACATCAGTGATGACATCATCCAGTGACTACTGAGTGTTTTTTAAAAGTTTATGAGTGTTAAATATATATACCAAGGTGTATTGGTGAATCAGTGGGTGTATGAGTGACTGTATGGATGACTCAGTGGGTGCATGACTGACTGTATAAGTGAGTGATTAGGTGTCTCAGTGAATGTATGGGGGAGTGACTGGTTGTGTGAATGTGTGTATCGGTCTGTCAGTTGATGTCTAATTGGGTGTATGAGTGTGTTAGTGGGTACGTGAATGGCTATATGGGTGATTAATTGGATGTCTGACTACGTCTATGGTTGTCTGGGTGTCTGTGTTTGTGGGTGAGGAGGTGTGGTACTGCCTGTATGGATCAGTGAGTGGGTGGGTCAGTGGCTGTATGGGGTACTGTTGCGTGTGTGAGAAGTTGTATGGGTGAGTGAATATCTGTATGGCTGTGTCTGTGATTGAGTGCATGTGTCAGTATGGGTGAGTAACTGAGTATGTGAAAGACAGTATACGTGAGTGAAGGGGTATATGAGTGACTATGTGTGAGTGAATGTGAGAGTGGCTATATAGATGAGTGCAAGCTTCTGTCAGTGACTGTGTAGCTGAGTGAGTATGTCTTACTATTTGAACGAGTAAGTAAGTGGGTGGGTGTGTAACTGTTTGGGTGAGTAAGTGGCTGTATGACTGACTGTATGGGTGAGTGTCTAGGCGTGTGAGTAGTTCTATGGGTGACTCAGTGTGTGAGCGCCTGTATGGCTGTATGAGTGGATATGTCAATGGCTATATTAGTGAGTGAGTGGGTCTATGAGTGGCAGTATGGGTGAGACAGTGGATGTGTGTATTGATCAATGAATCAGTGAGTGGGTGTGTAAGTACTGGTAGGGCTCTGTGAATGGGTTTGTGAATGGTTGTGTGGAAGTGGCACTTGGTGTATAAAAGATTCTATAGGGGTGTGAGTGGGTGCGTCGAACAAGTTACTTACCTTCGGTAACAATGCATCTGTAAGAGAAATTAGTAGTTCTACATTCCTTACCTTAGAATTACCCCCAGGCGTCAGACTGGATCCGGAGAAATGTTTTAGTAGCAGTACCTCTGTGCGTCGGTAGGTGGTGTCGGTCGACTCCTCGTTCGTCGTCGGCGTTGTTGTCGCCGAGATAACGTCGCGGTGTCTACTTAGACGCCGCCCCTGCGCGCTGATGTCAGTTCTGACATAACTTTCCACGTCAGAAGTGCAGAGCCATGCAAGACACTGACCACTGGTTCACATAACTAGGGCCCTGTAAGGGAGTCCCTATCCCTAGGTCAGTTTGCAGAACGGGGAGGATGGGTGGGGTGGTAAGGAATCTATAACTACTAATGAACAAGTTACTTACCTTCGGTAACAATATATCTGTAAGAAACATAGGTTAGTTATAGATTCCTTACCTTAGAATTACCCCCAGGCGTCAGACTGGATCCGCAAAGTTTTCCGTCAGCAGTACCTCTGCGCGTCGGAAGGTGGCGTCGGTCGGCTCCGCATCCGTTGTTGGCGTAGTGGTTGCCGGGATGACGTCGCGGTAGCTACTTAGACGCCGCCCTCGCACACTGACGTCAGTTCTTTCTTTTTCCGATCCAGCCAGCGCAGATCCGGAGAGAGCGGTACCTCCAGTCAAGGTAAGTAACTTGTTCATCTGAAAGAGACCGTAGTTATAGATTCCTTACCTTAGAATAGATACCACAGCAATGCCAACCCCGGAGGTGGGTCTGCGAACTAAGTTCACGCCAGGGAGTCCTGGAGAAAAGAATGGCTGAAAAAGCCGTCTCTACGGACTTGGCTGTCCAGGCAGTAATGTTTCGTGAACGTGTGCAGGGATGCCCACGTGGCTGCCTGGCAGATGTCAACCAACGGAACTCCACGTCCCAAAGCAGCAGTGGCTGCCATCGCCCTGGTAGAGTGGGCGTGCAGTCCTATTGGAGGTTCCTTTTTCGCCAAAGAATGAACAAGTTACTTACCTTCGGTAACGATATATCTGTAAGAAACATTAGTAGTGATAGATTCCTTACCTTAGAATATCCCCAGGCGTCAGACTGGATCCGCAAAGTTTTCGTCAGCAGTACCCCTGCGCGTCGGTAGGGGAGTCGTGCGGCTCCGCGTCCGTCATTGGCATCGTGGTCGCCGAGATGACGTCGCGGGCGCTACTTGGACGCCGCCCACGCGCGCTGACGTCAGTTCTGTACACGAGTTTCCGCGCCAGGAACGCAGAGCCATGCAAGAAGCTGACATAGGTGTCTGAAAAATACTAGGGCCCTGAAAGGGATGTCCTTAACCCTAGAAATCAGTTCGCAGAACGGGGAGGATGGGTGGGGCGGTAAGGAATCTGTCACTAACTACTGTCTCTTACAGATATAGCGTTACACAAGTTAGTAACTTGTGCATCTGAAAGAGACACGTTAGTGACAGATTCCTTACCTTAGAATAGATACCCCAGCAATACCAACCCCGGTGGTGGGTCTGCGAACAAAGATCAGACAAGGAAGTCCTGGAGGACAGAACGGCCAAAGAAGCCGTCCCTCCGGACCTGACTGTCAAGGCAGTAATGCTTTGTAAATGTGTGCAGCGAGGGCCACATAGCTGCCTGACAGATATCCTGCAGCGGAACACCGCGGCCTAAAGCCGTGGTAGCAGCCGTTGCCCTGGTGGAATGGGCACGCAGCCCAACAGGAGGCTCCTTCTTAGCCAAAGAATAGCAGGCTTTGATACACAAGGTCACCCAGCGGGAGATGGTTCTCTTGTGCACCGCCCGACCTTTTTTGGCGCCCACGTAGCCAACAAAGAGCTGGTCATCCATCCGGAAGTGTTGTGTGCGGTTGATATAGAAGGAAAGCGCACGTTTTGGGTCCAGACGGTGGAGCCTCTCTTCCTCTCTGGAAGGATGCGGAGACGGAAAGAAGGTGGGCAAAGTGATGGTCTGCCCAATGTGGAAGGCAGTAACCACCTTTGGCAAGAAGGACGGACGCGTCCAAAGAACAACCTTGTCTGGATGGACAGACAGAAAGGGAGGTTTGCATGATAGAGCCTGGAGCCTGGAGCTCACTCACCCGCGGTCGAGTTTGAACAACAACGGAAAGTGACGGAGATGCCTACTGAGGCTCCGGAACAGAGCCAAGTGACTGCACCTGCTGCGTGATCAGAGACGACAGTGGATTTTCAATTAATGTTTGCAACGATACAATCAACCCTATCCAACATCGACGGGAAAATAGACTCATTAACGTATCGGGTTGACCGCGTGTCGGAACGTCTGGATAAACATACGGAACGTATTGACATGGCGGAACGCCGCATATCAGAAACAGAAGACTCCTATCATCAGCTAGAAATGAAACAAACTAAAGCGGACAAAATCGTGCAGACCCTGCTGGCTAAAACAGAAGATTTGGAAGCCAGATCAAGACGCTGCAACCTACGCATTATGGGGGTCGCGGAATCAACACGAACAGGAAACATGGAACGGTATGTCGAATCGCTGTTAACCACAGTCCTGGGTAGAGATACCTTTTCAGCAGTATTCATAATAGAGCGAGCCCACAGATCTCTTGCACCGCCACCACCGCCACCACCGCCTGGGGCAAGGCCCCGCCCCATAATAGCTCAAATACTAAACTATAGAGAGAGAGATGCCGCGCTTCGCAAGGCCCGAGAAATCGGAACTTTAAACCATGAAGGAATGACTATCTCTATCTATCCAGATTTTACATCACAAGTGCAAGAGGCAAGAAAAAAGTTCATGGATGTGAAAATGAAATTGAGAGAGAACAATATTACATATGCTATGCTCTATCCAGCGCGCTTGAAAATTAAGACAACGGGAAAAGTACTATTTGTAACGATCCTAAGGAAGTGCTTAAATTTATACAATTGCATCATCCACATGCTCTTCGGCGTAGGTCTCCGCGAGGACAACATGCTGAGCAGGACCGCACATCAGACGTTGAATAACAACTGGACCTGTTGGAAAATTATGCGGCGACGAAAAAACCCGTGTGACACTTTCTTGCAGGACTAACAGCTGCACTTCTTTTACAAGATGTAATTTAGAAACATGCTGACTATGTAAGTAAGGGCAAATGTACCATTGTTGCAGACTATCATATCCCAAAAGCTCATACAGTCCAAGAACCCCCTCTGTGCGGGTAATTGTTCATTACGTATCGGTTATAGCACATTCATCTTATACTATCACAGTTACACGTGATGGTAGCTCGATCCCCCAGCTGTGTGATTGCTGGGGTTATCGGCTGGCGGCTACCGCCTCCCTGTGTGTGCCACAACGTTTGGTTCCCTTTCTTGGTCAAATAGAGAGATTTGAAGGGGACAGTTTCTTTCGTTAGAAGTTACAGGGTAGTGGCTTTGCCATGATTGGGATGGTGAAGTGGGAGAGGGGTGGGATGGGATGTGGGTTTGAGGCATTAAAGGTCACCTATTTACTGAGATCCACTATTCATATGTACATTTACACATCATCATTAAGAGGTACGCATGTGAGCGCAGCTAGGTGGCGGCGGACACATATGGCATCAGCCCTACTAGATATGATTGAAGACACTAGCATCACATAATGTGACTAAAGGCACCTCCCTGCGATTTATAACCTGGAATGTCCGGGGCTTAAATAACCCCAAGAAAATTAGGCAAGTTTTCGCCTACCTGGATAGGCATTCGGTGGATGTAGCGCTACTCCAGGAAATGCATCTGCTCCCCCACAAGGCAGACAAACTCGGCCATAGATGGGCCGAACTGGCAGTGTCAGCAATGTACTCTTCCTATGCACGGGGGTAACTACCGTTATACGTAAGGGCACTCACTTTATTCTGGATCAGACACTTATAGACACGCAAGGGAGATATCTCATACTTACAGGCACACTAAGGGGTACTAAAGTCGGTATAATTAACGTCTATGGTCCGAATACGGATGACCCTGACTTCTATATGGACCTCTTGACAAAAATACGGGAACTTCCAACTATGGAGCTGATATGGGGGCGACCTAAATGTTGTATTGGACACTGAGCTGGACAGATCTCAAAATACCACTGAACACCATAAACGTGCAGCCTCTGTTCTTATAAACGGTATGACGGAGTTTCGCATACAGGACGCATGGCGCATACGACACCCCACTACACTGGAAGGCACTCACTCATCGACGGTACATAACAGCTGGTCTAGGATAGATTACTGGCTCCTCACCGACCATGCCTCCACATGGGCCAGGGACATAACCCATCTTCCCAAGACGCTATCTGACCACAAACCTGTCACTCTGACCCTACAGATTCCGACATACACACCCCCCCCATTTGTATGGCGCTTCAATGCCACCGCGTTATTAGACCCCATCTACAGAGAAACCATTCAATCAGCGATAGAAAACTATTTTGCGGATAATCTACACTCAGTGGACAGCGCTGGAGTGCTGTGGGAAGCATTCAAGGCGACGCTAAGGGGTATCTGTATTAGTACAAATTCAGGCATCTTAAAAGATATCCGAACGCAACTGCAGAACTGCGAAGACCGTATAAAACGGCTTGAAGCTGACTATGACACCACCCATAGTGCACTCACTCTTGGTAACCTACGGGATGAGATTAATAAATACAATACACTAGCGGATGATGAAATAAAATATACATCTCGGCGTAACGCCGCACGCAAATTGGGTGAAGGCGGCAGACCAGGCCGTATACTAGCACAAAAAGTGCGCACTGAACATAAACAGCACACTGTTACACAAGTTGAGGACAGCAGCGGACAGATGCATTATGACACTCAAGGCATACTGAGGACCTTTGTGGAAACTTACAGTGACTTTTATGGAACACAGCATACAGTGCCAGAACCCGAAATTCTGCACTATCTTGAAGACATAGCAATGGTGTGGTTATCTGACTCACACCGCGAGTATCTCGCCAAACCTATCACAGAGGACGAGGTGAAGCTTGCTATAAAGGCATTGCCCAATGGTAAGTCGCCCGGGCCTGACGGATACACTGGGGAATTTTATAAAGAATACTCGGAAATATTGATCCCACGCCTACTCGAAATGTATGACGAAGCCCATGGCGCTGGAATCCTCCCTCCAACGCTGCGGGAAGCGCTTATTGTGGCTTTGCTAAAGCCAGACAAAAATCCTACCAAAGCGGACTCCTACAGACCCCTTTCTTTAATAAATACAGATGTCAAGATATTGGCAAAGATCATTGCCACACGGCTACAACCTTTCATGTCCACTATAGTCCTGCCTGATCAGTCGGGATTTATCCCTGACAGATCAACTACACATAACCTGCGCACTATATTTGCCCTTTTACACCAACTAAATCCTGAATTACAGGCTGCAGCGGTCCTATTGGACGCGGCTAAGGCCTTTGATTCGGATGAGTGGCCCTATATGTTCACGATAATGCAAAAAATTGGTCTGCCACCAATGCTTCTCAATTGGATCGCCCTGTTATATACCAAGCCCGTCGCCCGCGTCAAAGTCAACAGACATATATCAGACGTAATATCGATACAACGTGGCACCAGACAAGGATGCCCGCTGTCCCCTCTGCTTTTTTCAATTGCGTTAGAACCACTAGCTTGTAAAATACGTCAGAAATATGCACACACGGCGCTGCGGTTCCATCTACGGCCCATTAGCATATCACTATATGCGGATGATATGGTACTGTACCTGCGAGATCCTGAAGAGAACCTCTCACCACTGTTGCGAGAATATATACAATTTGGGCGTCACTCTGGACTGCAAATTAACTGGAACAAATCGGCGGTGATACCATTAACGGGGAATACAAAAGCACCACATATGGATTTTCCTTTGGTGTGGCAGGAAGATCCAATTAAATATCTTGGCATCTGGGTGCATCGAGACCCTGAACTAGTAATTAGATGCAACTATGGCATCGCGATTGATCGCATAGAAACACAAATAAATAGATGGATTACTCTGCCCCTCTCCTTAGCTGATCGTATATCATTAATTAAAATGGTGCTACTACCTAAGCTCTTATACCCATTTATTAATATACCAATACCACCACCCACTGCAATCTTTACCAGGATACGCACGAATCTCGCCAAACTAATATGGGCTGGCAAACAGGCCCGAATAAGCCTACGGACTATGTCACTCCCGTATGCCGCAGGAGGCTTTACAGTCCCTGATATCTATTTATACTATTTATGTGCCCAGGCACAATATGCATATTATTGGTATCACCCAGTAAAATACTTACCACATCTCGCAGTGGAAGATGGCGATGCACATCCCATACCGCTATCCAACATACTCACGCATACCCGACCTCATTTGGCAAAGCGGGAAATAAACACGATACGGACGACCTCCCAAGCGTGGCGACGTATCAGTCAATTAGCAAACAAAACCCCCATGTACACCCAAAACCTACAGATAGCGAACCACCCGGCGCTATCTGTCACACAGGAGAAAAATAGCATATTGCTCTTGGAACAAGTGGGTATAACGCAGCTGGGCGACCTGTACCCTAATGGAACTTTCATTACGCCTGATGATTTGGAGTATATAAGTAATCAGTCGCTTTTATTCTGATTCCTTTATCATAGACTGCGAGCTGCGATCAAGGACTTTTATCCATCCTTTCCTATTGAACCCCCTGCATTGCAGACACTACAGACTCTGATAGCCACTACCACCCCATCTCATTTAATTTCTAGACTATATAAAATGGTACAAATGGAAATAGGAGCTAATACACACAGAGCCCGTGACAACTGGAATAAACTATTAGAGGTCTCCCTAACTGATGAAGACTGGTCTACTTGCTGCACACTCACTACACTGCTCACACCCAATGGCAATCTACGTCTCATACATTACAAATATATACATCAAGTATACCACACTCCAGCCAAACTATATAAATACGGACTGCGGGATAACGCCCACTGTAATAGATGTGGGGCTGACCAGGCAGATTTCGCACATCTTGCATGGAATTGTGTACAGATAAAGAAATATTGGGAAGCTGTGATCCACCGTCTGGGAATGCTTGTACCCTGTACGTTATCATGTACACCACAGTTGTGCCTATTGGGCCTCAACATACCTGTGAGGTCTGCAAAAAGGAAGCTGGTTGCCATAATGTTATTGCTTGCAAAACGTAGAGTAGCGATGCACTGGGACAGCAAGATGACCCCTACCCTAGAACGCTGGATATTAGACGCTGTCTATTGTAGAGATAATTTTTTAATATATGCGGAAGAATTACCAAATGCTTCTAAACCCTCAGATATCTGGGGGCCACTTACTGACCACTTACGTGAACATCCTGATCTACTTAAGGCCACTAATTAATCCTAATATTTGATTGTTAAGAGAGACACTGATCCGCTATACGCTTGCTCTATTGTATGCTACTGGATGATATGATGCACTGGATCTCTTATTGTACTGTACTTAACGGGATTGTTACAGATGTGACCATTGTTATGTATGACTAAGAATATTCAATAAAAACAATAAAAAAATAAATAAATAAAAAACACTCTGGGTAGAAGTGGTATAGGCGGAAAGGCGTACAACAGACCGCAACTCCACTCGGGACGAAAAGCGTCGCCGAGCGAGTGCCGCCTTGGAAATTCCAACGCGCAGAACTGATGACATTGCGCGTTCACTTCGGTGGCGAATAGATCTAACCAAGGCTCTCCCCACTGCAGAAAGAGACCTTGCGCCACTTCCGAGTGAAGACGCCATTCGTGATCCATCATGCACCTGCGGCTGAGTTTGTCCGCCCTGGCGTTCAGGGAACCTGCCAGGTGTTGAACCATGAGGAATATGCCCTGATGTTCCAGCCATGTCCAGAGGCGCAGAGCCTCCTGACAGAGGGTCCACGACCCCACCCCGCCTTGTTTGTTGCAGTACCACATGGCGGTGGTGTTGTCTGTGAACACCTGCACTACCTTCCCTTTGACAGAGGGAAGGAATGCCTTGAGTGCAAGTCGGATCGCCCGGAGCTCCAGAAGGTTGATATGGAGCCGGGACTCCGCCGGAGACCAGAGGCCTCTGATCTCCGCCTCTCCCATGTGACCGCCCCATCCCAGAAGGGACGCGTCCGTCACAACTGTGTGCTCTGGCTGGGGAAGGGAGAGGGATCTGCCCATGACCCATTGCCGGTTCGAGAGCCACCACTGCAACTGTTTTGCAGCCCCATCCGAGATCTGGACGTGATCGGACAGGTTGCCCTGGTGCTGCGCCCACTGGAACTTCAGGTCCCACTGCAGAGCCCGCATATGCCATCTGGCATGATCGACCAGCAGGATGCAGGAGGCCATGAGGCCCAGCAGCCTCAGGGTCATCCGTACTGAAACCCAGGATAAAGGCTGAAAGATCGGAATCATAGCCTGAATATCCCGGACTCGCAATACGTATGATCTGCTGACGCTCGGCAGAACCACCAAAGGATACCACTATTGGATAACTAAGTGGCAAAATGGGGTTTTGCATGGGAACCACGGAAAATCTACGGCCCCAAAAAAGGTTTTATCTGTATTTATCAAAAATAGGTTGCTCTGAGAAGAGCCTTTGGGTACATGATGTGTTTGTGCACCTTTACAGACAGAGCTTTATTTGTTCCTTCAGGTTTTAAGGAAGATCCTCTTCCTTGCTGCTGTCAATTGTATGCCACCTCTTTGCAAAAATGTGGGCATGTCGAACCTGCGGTTATTGTTTTAGATGGATCCCATGACATGGCCATGGAGGTACGCAAAAATTACTTTGTTGACATGTTTACAGGATAGGTTGATTTGTGGACTAAACTGGTCAGAAATGTCGACGTCTGTCTTTGACAGATGTTGGAATACAGAAAGGCTATGTGGGGGAAGAGATGCATCAACTTTCCGAAGGTTTCTTTGATTTGAAATGATATTGCATCACTCGTAACTGAGTCTAATTCATTTCTTCTACAATGCACAATCCTTACATCTGGTTGGTTACATGTTCAAATGCCACCTACCAAAGAAAGAAATAGATGCTATTGCATTCCACAGATGACAATCCATGTAATGTCCACGAGGCAACCCCTCATCCTTCTCAACGCCACAAGATCTTGTATGCTCACAAGCCCAACGGACAAAGGAGTGACCAACTTTTCACACACAAACCATGGTGCTAGAGTCCTTGTGAATCTCAGAGAAAGTGCTGCCAAATAAGAAGTCGTCACCAAGGAGTGATTTGAATAGAAAAAAGGATTGCTTTAAGGTAATAACTGCACTGTCGTTGGCAGCTGCCTTTGAACTAAAAAAATGTTGGGTTATAACTAAACGTATGGTAAGAGGTAACCAATAGATTGTGGATGTACCTTGCAGAAAAAAACAGCTTCACCTTCTCAGCTATGCAAGTTAACATCCTGCATTTCAAAACATAGCCTTTGCAATTATAGGTTTAAGCCACAATGTAATGCCAAAGTCTACTAACGATTTTAAAGTTGCAGTCTTCTGCAGAACAGGCTATGCATGGTGAAAATTTCACCCGAGTAGAAAGTGGGAACATACGCTTATTTGGTAACTGTGGAAACTGATGAACATAAGAAAGGGGCTTATTATTAGTATTGGATTACAATATTAAGGCTATGCCAAGTTCAAACAACGCCTTTGTTTGAAGCAAATATTTTTTTTTAAAAAGCTTACCTTGAATGAGCTATCACAGCCTAATTCTGGAGATTGATATGAGGATAGCATTTCATAATAAAGCGGAGATCAGTTTTTACACTGGATGAGGGCAAGTGGGGCTGAATGTCCTTATGAAGGTTTTCATGAGAATATTGCCAAGAGTTTCTACAAAGGATTTGACAATCTTGAGAACTACTTAGGCTTTGTGCTAGTGATTCATTTTCTTTTTTTGGGGGTGGGGGATATATATTATATATAAATAATGTCTGTAAAGATTAAAGCTCTTTAGGTGACAAGTTAATTAGATTATACATGAGGAAAAGTAGTTAAAGGCAAACTAAGTGATGTATTTTCATACAATAAAACTGTAGCGTTGGCCATTGTTAAAGGGCGATAGTGAGAAATACAACAGCGGGTGCTTAACCATACAACGACTTTTTCAATAAAGGAAAACAAGAAAGTTTTGGCAGGTGCAAGTTTCAGAGGAATTAATTTATGGTGTTTTAAAACTAAATGTTGAGTAGATGTCTTTTACAAAGGTGAACTAGAAGCACATTAACCATGTTAAAGTATCTTATACACACACACAGCCAGATTTACTAAATGTTCGCAATGGCACAAAGTCATGCAAACTGACACAAAGTCATTTTGCATAACTTTGTGCACAGTCCTGCAAGGCTTTTTACTTTCGAGTGCAAAGGGCATTTTGTGCTGGAAAGATGCTCTTCTCTCCGCGTAAATAGCACATTGTGCCACTTTACGTCAGGGAACCATTACTTGGGTGGATCAGCGTAAGCACTCTTAGTTTTTGATGCAAATTCTGATCTGCTACGACAGTGAAAATGCCTCATATACAGGCACTAAACATGGAGAAATGTTTTCATTTCCTCAAATATTCCTCATACTGCATGTGTCCTGCACTGTAAAGCACAAGCACAATGTGTGGAATGTTTGTATGAATATGCATTCAATACAAATCTTATGTTAGGCAGTATGCACAACCCTATGCATCATGGCTATGCCTCACACAAAACAGCTTTCAAGAGCCAAAGACAAAAGTAGCAGCAGGCATTATGCAGAAAGGATTGAATGCCTATGGATGACCAGAGGCCAAGCCTTGCAGCCCACACCCACAGGAAATGGCTTAAAGCCATGTGCAGCAGGAGTTAGTGGCCAATGAGTGTGTATGGCAAGGCCAGGCTCGAGGGCAGGAACTGTGCTCCACCACCGCTGCACACAGCCAAAGGCTGTGCACAGTGTGGTTGTTCACTCACAGAGGACGGGGCACAGGACTGGCATGAGGCCAGACTCTGCAGTCTACCACTGCTTCGCTTAACTGAAGGCCGGGTGCAGTAGGGATTCGGCCTCCGGTGAAGCTAGGGTGAAGGGCTTGGTTGTGCATCATCCACTACCAAATACCGATTGTCAGCTAGTGGTGGGTTGGATGCAAGGCCTGGATAGAGAACAGAAGCAATTCTCTTAGACAACCCCTTTCACTCACCTGCTTAATTTCATGTAATCGATCACTGACGCTCTAATGCACTTTTGCACATCCATCTTTAGTTGCGTTATTGCACTCTCATGCAGACTCAATGAGGTAAAAAACAAACACCATAAACTTTTATCTTTTTTAAACCAGAAAAGGGGATTCTAAAAATGACCCTTTGTGTAAAAACTTTTTTCGTTTTGTGCTTTTAATTTTTGGGGATAAAAAAACAATATAGTACAACTAAAGCAGGAACTTGGGTTAAAAAAACATGTTTTGCACTTCTGCTAGTTTAACTCGTGTACTCTGCTCTCCAACAGAGATCACCATCCTGCAGACCAAGCAGTGCAAGGCTGTAGTGGCAATGAAGTATACAAAAAACTAATGGATCGAATGCTTGAATTAATCCGAGTCACAAGTATTTAAGCAGGGCTGCATCCCAGTCCATAGTTATTTTGTTCACCATGCCACCTAAGTTTGGACCCAGCCATATGCAAGTCAGTCTTGACCCTCCTTCAAGAGGAACAGTCAAGCCCGAACTGCCAGGCCAGGTCCTCCATGAACCGGAACACAAGTAACTCAAGGCCGGTTTCGCCTTTGTATGGACTCAGTTAGGTATTGCTTGTTTTCAATGACACAGTATGCGATCTGGGTATACCCACCCCAGTTAGGGCGTCACACAGAAGTACACAAAAAAGTGAAGGTTGGAATGCTTGAATTAATCTCAGCCATTGGTTATTACTTGGGGCTGCATCCCAGTCCATAATGATTTTTACACACCATGCCGCCTCAGAAATTACAGTGGCAGATGTCCAACACCAGAATTCCCCTCCTCAATGCTGATCTGACAGCCTTGGCTCTGGTGGAATAAGCCCGACAGTCCCTTGCAGACTCTGCTTTGGCCAGGGCATAGAAAATCTTTGTGCAAAAGATGATCCACTTGAACAATGTTCACTTCTGGGCTGCCTTGCCCTTCTAGCATCAGAAAAGCCAATACAACGCTAGTAATTATTAGGTGTTTCTTCATGTGCTCGATGTAATAGCTAAAAGCTCCGTTTGGATCCAGCCTGTATACCTTCTACTTCTCCTTAGAGGCTTGAGGTGGAGCGAAAATGGCAGGGAGAACAATGGATTGGCCCATGTGGGAGGGCGACACCACTTTAAAAAAATTAAAAAGGCAGCGCAAGTTCAGAGCACCAGTCTGTCTGGGAATAAAGTGGTATATGGTGGTTTCACTGACAGCGCCTGCAGCTCACTGACACAGAGCACAATAGTAAATGCGAGAAGGATGATTGCTGTCCAGGTGGGCCAACCCACCACTCCTCCAAGAGCCGGAAAAAGACTATGCTGGCTGTTGTAAGGGTTGATTCTGGCGACAGACAAGGACCCAACTTTTGGTATTTCTGGTGGAATTGACGGACCACAGATAGCAAACCCAAAGAACTGACCCCAGCATGTCAGTCTTTGAAGTTCTTAAACGCACAGATGGCTTTTTACCAAAGAGTCTAGAACCATCAAATGTCATATCGATTAGGGATCCCGTGACACGGATCCAGTCAATACCTGATAACTATGCTGGTACCCATGGAACTACCTACACAGCCCACTCTGTCTAGACCAGTCTTCAATATATACTTAGTCATACCTTGCCCATCTTGGCTTCTGTGAGAAAAAGCATTGCTGAATCCACCAGGAATGGAGAGCAAAATCTCACTAGCCATATTCCAAAGGGGATGTGAGTAGCATCCCAGCAGGTAGACTACGTTCGAAAACTTAAAAACGTAATTGGTAGAGGAAAGTACCCTTTTCTCAAATGCATCAATGCCTGTCTAGCGGCGCAGTAGGTCATGCACTGGCATTCACTTTGCTGGGGGAAGTTTAACAACCAAGCTCTCGCGAGTTGGCTGTGGGCCAGAAAAGCCACATCCCCAGGGCCAAACCTATGTCATCTAGCCACCAGTCGACTTCCTGGGGAGAGTTGAGCACAGCCTAAATCAGATCACTATCAATGTTTCTGTCAGTCTGTGTAAAGGGTCAGCCGCAAGAGCTCTGAAGCAGCAAGCCAGGCTCAAAGATGTCCATATGTAGATTTGCCATAGTCTCTATCCTAGGTAGCTGAAGGTTCAACATTTTTGCTGATCAGTGGACAACTACTGCAAAAGAGGCAATCTCCTCTGTGGAGTCCTAGTGGGGAGTCCATCTCTGTCTCAGGAAATGTATCCAGTCCACTGGGATTCAGTAAAGCTAAATGTAGGCCAGCATCAGTGTGATGAGCAGGAAGCAAATTATCTCTCGTCGTGATCATCCTTGTCATGCAGACATTTTGCTGGCATACAACAGCATCAGAATCAGATCCAAAAAAGACTTCCAGCCTATGATAGTACTGGTGCTAGTAGAGGGCTGGTGTTCATCAAAAATTGGGGGCTGTGTCCTCGTAACCTACTAATTAGTCATAGGCCTGAAGCAGGCTGATGTCGGCTATGAATAAGAAGCAGGTGACTTTGGCATTTGGGCTGGAGCAGAAAAAGTCTATGGCACAGGAGTGAAGGCATGGACCTGTGCCAATAGGGTGCTGGGAGGAGGCCAAGTGGGGTCAGTCAGCACTGGGTAGGCCACACCAATGGAAGTCTGTTGTATGTATGTTAACAGCCTTTTTTCCATGTCTATCGTTACCCTGCCTCTTTGGAACATTGATGTGTGGGTTCTTAGTTGTTTTATAAATGAACGTTCTCTTGTGAGTCAGTTATTCCCTGATCAGCTGGGAAGTGTCCGTTTTGCTGTTGGCTATATTGAAATAAAGGAAACGTTTCTTACCTGCACCAAGTGTCCTCACAACTTCATTTACAACAAAGTCCTATTGGGGGACTGAAGGCGCTCCAGAGGGAGCCAACATCATCTAGAAAAGGTGCAGCATGGCCTCACAAAGGTCTCTTTCTGCTGTGAGGTCAATGATGGCCTAGGAAACTCAGGGAGCACTTAGAGCACGAAGGAAAGTGATCCTTTTTGACATGGTCACCTCATTTTTTACCTGGTATCTGATACAATTTTGATAGAAGTGCACTGGGTTCCTGCTATCCAGGTCCCCAGTGCCAGATCTCTTTCTCTAAAACTGAACAATTGTTCTCCAATTGGCAAGACCTTTAGCACCCCTGTAAGCCCCTAGTAAATGGTACCCGTGGTACCTAGGGCAAGGGTACTAAAGAGGGTCCCTAACGGAAGCAGCATGTATTGTGCCACCCTAAGGGACCCCTCACCACAGTCATGCAGACAACCATTGCCAACTTCGTGAAATGGTGCAGACAAAAATGAAAACATGACATGGCACACATGTAAGCCACCCCTACAGCAGGCCTTACAGACCTATGGTAGGCTGCATTATATTACATGTGTGGACATATCTGCATGAGCAGATATGCCCTTGTAATGTCTAAGTCGATTCTTAGACATTGCAAGTGACCAGGGAAGCCATCTTGAGTATATGTACTAGGCACTGGTGATGACCAGTTCCACTCTATGAAAATTCCGCCATAAAGGTGATGGCAGAATTAGGAACACTTGGAAAGGGTTATGCCCACTTTGCAAGGGAAGTAGTCATGAAGGGGGCGTAGAGACCCCAAGGGTAAGTAGCCCATTGCTACTACTCTACACTCCCTTAACGTCCCTAAATTAAGTATTTAGGTGGCCCCCTGACACCAGCACTTTAGATTCACCCGACTACAGAAGAGGGGGACACTGAAGAGCCAGTCAATGCGAGAACTGAAGACTGCTGCGGACTTTTGGTGCCAAACCCTGCCTGTCTGATTCAGACTCGACAATTGCAAAGACCCGACTTGCCCTGCAGCTGTGCATCCTCCAAAAGCCTCGGAAGGTTTCCAGTACTTCAGAAACAAGCCAGCATCTCCCTCGGAGTGGAGCCACTTCCCTGTATCCTGCAGCCACCGACCAGGACGTCGGGTTCTAAGAAGCTGCTGACCATCGGAGCCCACCGACACAGTAGCCACCCAGGAGGAGGTCAGCGTAATCAAAGAGGTCAGATCCATCTCCTCACCAAGTTTGGAGAAGCCAGGAATCCTACAAGCCTCCCTGCACCAATGCCCAGGGTACCGGGCCCCTTGCTGTGATCAACGCTTGTTTAGAGTTCAATCCGGACTACAACAATCTAAAGACCGACCAGCCGATGAGGGACATCAGCACTGCAGAGGCCAGCACCGAGAGAGGCTCAGCTGTCCTGTTTTGTCCCACTTTTCTGGTCCAGACCAAGAACCATGACCACCTAAGACGCAGAAGGGACAGTCACCAAAACCCTCTGCACCCGACCTTCCAGGCCTGGATCCATGAATACAGACTGCTTCCCCTTGACCCCGGGTCCCTCACGAACTGAGACCCCCATTGGGAGCTCCTGGACTTGTCCCCAAGTCCCCTTTTGCAGCCTATTTCTAGGTGCGCCCCCCCCCCCCATATCTGCACCCGGACACACCAGGGCAGGTAAAACCTAACTGCTGGTTGAAATTGGGACCTTAGCCCCCTAACACCCTAGGACCTAAACGGAAACCCTCAAAATCCTATTGCAAATACCTGCATTCAGTAAATTTTCTTCTATCCATAGAAAAGCATTACAGTGTAAAAACAAACTGTTTGCTAATATTGCTAAAAACTGTAAAAGTAACCAGTTGAAAAGTACTTATCAAATGACGAAGTTCTTGGTGTTGAAATGTACATAAAAATGTGTTATTTTTTTAATTGGTCTGGATCTCGTTCATGAGAGTGTGTATCGTTTATTGACTGTGTATATGCAACAAATACCTAACACTCCCCTCTGATAAGCCTAAGGCTGCTCGACCACAATACCACAAATAGAGCACCTTGGGATTGTTAAAACAAGCCCCTGTCCAGTTATAGGGGATACCTGAACTCTTTACACAGCATACCTCTTTTTGGTATACTATATATAGAGCCAGCTTCCTACAGAGCAGTCTTGGAATAGGCTCTCAGATGAAAGATGGAAAAGGGGTCGGGTGCAGACTGAACAACTTTTCCAAGGAGCAGGAGAGACGGAACGGAGAACAGTCTCACTTGAACTTCTTGCATTTATGGTAAAACTGGTCTCTCAACTTCGACTTTTACTTACCCAAGGACAGTGAATTGGAACAGGATCGGGAGCATGCCCGCAACTTGATTTTAGGAGAACTGCCTGTCTGTTTTTTGTGTTCAGCAATGTACCGTTGCACCTCCGGCTCCCTGATGGCGTTTAGGTGCGTCACATAACATTTATGGCAGGACTCTGAGTCGTGGTTGGATGTTAAACACAAATGTAACAACAAGAGCCACCCTATTAAAAATAGGGACAGGGTAATAGCAATCTCCAAACAACAAGTCCCTCATAGAAATGTGTGGACCAAATACTGTATTCCAAATGCGCAAAAACCTCAAGGCAAAACTATCCACGGTGAGTATACTCCTAAATAACAAGCCACATAGTACCCTTTACCAATTGTTTCGATGACACTTGAGAATCAACCAGACAATAATCCCAACACAATGTTAAAATATACAAAATCGATTTTATTCATACATTCTATTTGTAAAAAAACATGATTGGCAAATCTTTTAAAAAAGTCATTAAAAATTGGTTTTTCATTTAATACATAAAAAAAATTTTTACACAATAATTGCACACCAGAAAACTACATAAAAAGTCGACGCAGCGTTTCGGTGAAATGCTGATTGATCACCTTCTTCAGGACAGAGTTTTCTACGAATTAAATACACAAAAATATGTGTCAGGTTAACTTTTCTATTCTATTGTCCACATATTACCACATTAATCCATTTATTGTCATGTCATATGATTTGTTACACAATCAAATTATAATTCTCAAGTTACGTATATTGTAATAAACCACCTACACGTGGCTTACAGCATTTACAAATTCACACAAAACCTCTCCATCTTACATTTGTCACATTTTAAACACAGCATATAGGCCCACACATTATGATAATGACCTACCTATTGTCGATATCAAAAAGTGGTAGATCCCTTATTCTCTATAGATGGGAACCACTCTTCCTGATTGGAAACAAGGAGTGACCTAAAGTAATACAGATAGTGTCCAGATAAATGAAAGAAATATTTAGCACTTCCTCTTATTATAAAAAGGAAGAAGAAAGACAAACAGAGGCCAAAATTGCGCCATAAGTTTGCTAACAGATTAATATATATATAAAAAACATCTAGGATGGCATACCTTTTTATGTGGTACTATTCCTTTTGATTGAGTCGCATTTCATAGGAGCCACCAATAAATCTTATCGTCAATTTCCCTTCAAATCAAACAAATAAAAAAAGGGTGTTTTAACTCTCTGGAAAAACTATTCTAATGAAACATCTATCTAGTATCACTACACTTTATTCACAAATATCTATTGTACCTATTAAAAGTCAGCAACAAACTCCAGAAGGATAGGCCGTCATTGGGCTCTTCTAATGATTTAATCCTCGTTGTTTATACAGGAGAAAGTGCTGGTTATGTTGCTGCCTTTGATTGCGCAACTTCAGTTTGACATTCTGTACGGATAAAATGTATAAAGAACTGAGTCAATGTGCATTCTCCATACTAATGGAAAGAACAATTTGTTAAGCAACTCCGTGAATATCCCGGATATTATCCGTATGTTTCCTCATCATAATAGGCAATTTCTAAGATTTCGATGTCCATTTTACATATCTATTCTCTATGTCGAGTACTCTCCATTCTCCTAGTCTCTATGGGGGCCCTCCTCCAAACTACTTAATAAAAATAATAGAAATAATGGCCACAACCCTCCCTCTTTTTGAGGACGTAGCTATACATCGTCAGAGTGAGACTCTATCAATATTTCATCGTTTTACCCCTTTCATGTTTTCACCTTTTTAAAAAAAATTAAAAGACCTTTAAAAAGCCGTCTATACTATCGCGTTTAGACTTACTTGGAACCGAAAGTTTGGCCTCCTTGCTCCTATGTAAGCGATTTCCGGATCGGGATACAATGATCCACTCCTTCCGGGTTGAGTCTTTAAATACTATTCCCGCAGTCATGTGGTATAATTAACAAAAAGAAGGAGTTAAAAATTTATGGGCAGGGACCTATCTCTCTTTCCAAAGCGGCCATCTTGTAGTGGCCATATAGACTGTTGTTTATGTCTATTGTGAGTCTATTCTATAATATGACTCGTCTCTCACTGCTTTAATAACAGAATTAACGTCCCGAATGCCAATATTTTTCAAAGTCCCTCTTAAATGCCTACCATTTATTTAGTCTTGAATTCTTCGTTTATTTCAGAATTCAAAAGCCGAGGTATTCTCAAGATAAAAATAAACTAAAATACAATAGGGGTAATTCAATTGTGAGAATATATCATCTTTTACCTCCTATAACCTCGTATACTATTGACGCGCGTCCGAAGATAATCGGTCTATCAAATCTGGATGGGTGAAACACCGTCAAATACCGGCGGCCATCTTGTAATATATAATTTGCGTGTAAAGCCTGCCCAAAAAGTACAATAAGCGGTCTTCATACGTACCTGATGTTCCACTTGTTATGCTATATAAAGCGCCCATAGTCAAGTTCACTATATAAAAATTACTAAATAGTAGGATTGCTAACTAAAACAAACCATCCTATAGGGGATATAGATACTAGGGCTTTTCCGCAGGGTCCAATTAAGGACCGGTGGCCATCTTATAATATATAATATATAATCTAGGCGCTATAACTGCCAAAAAAAATGTATATACTGTGTGTACAATGAACGGTCTTAATACGTACACAACAGTCAATCTATTATTATGTATAAAAAAGCTGCCGTTATCAAATTCAATTTGTTAGGATTCCTAAGTCATTTCATTGGAGAACCATACTATGAGGGATATTGATACTAAAACTCTCACGCAGAGTCTAATGCAGATGGTCTCATATTAAATCAATTTCTCCCACTCTTCTTTGCTGTTTAGGCCCAATCTAAATGTCTGAAATTTCGACATATAGAATTGTTCTCGTTTTCTACGTTTAATTGTTGTGTCACCACCCCGTATATTTGTTTGGATAGTCTCTATCACGCACCACCTAAGGTGGTCGATGGTATGCCCTTTCTCTATCCAGTGTTCTACAAGGGGGGCATTTTTCTTACAGGTGCGGATAGCCGATTTGTGTTCATTGATCCTAATCCTAATTTCTCTTGATGTTTCTCCTATGTACCCAAGATTACATGGGCATAGGATCAAGTAAATAAGGTTCTTAGATCGACAGTTTGTCATGTTTTTGAATCTATGAGTTACCTTATTATGTTCCACACTCGTGCCTCTCATAACATTGCTACAATTGTTACAGGTACTACACGGAAAAGTTCCTACCGGTAGCGGGGCATTAGTAATACTAAGTTGTTTATTCGTACTGACGTTCTTATATGTGTGTACAAGACTATTTCTAATTGTTCTGTTTCTACGGAATGAGAACATAGGTTTAGCCAATTTTGGTTTCCCTTGTCTATTTAATAGGTGCCAATTTCTATTGATAATATTTTTTACTTTATTACTTATATCACTGAAATTCGTCACAAAAATCATAGGTAATTGGCGAACCTCTTGTTTAGTATTTGTATTATCAAAAAAGCAATCCCTATTGTAATATTTGGCACGCTTGTAAGCTTGTCTAATGATCCTCCTAGGGTATCCTCTATCAGCCAATTTCCTTGATAGTCTATCAGCATGGATATCGTAGTCCTTAATCTCACTACAATTACGTCTGATCCTGAGAAATTACCCGAATGGGATATTCTCTTTTGACATGCTGGATGATTGCTATTATAATGTAAAATCGTATTTTTATCTGTGGCCTTCGTGAATAATTCCACTTGAAGTCGATTATTCGAATTTTTAATTTTAATATCTAGAAAATCACAGCTTTGTTTGTTGATGGAGGACGTGAAACGAAGGTTCTCGTCTCCTAGATTAAGCCAATCAATAAAAGCTAAAAGTGTGTCTTCATTGCCTGTCCAAATAAAAAATATCATCAATATAGCGTGACCAAGCCGTAATATTTTCATAAAATGGTGCTATTGGGTTAAAAATGTGCCTTTCCTCAAACTTACTGACATACAGACCCGCCAGACTGGGAGCACAAGTTGCTCCCATACTGGTCCCCTTTATTTGTTTAAAAAAATCAGTTTGAAATAAAAAAATATTATTCTTAAGGATGATTTCCACACATTCAATGATAAAAATTGCGTGCGTCGTGGTCAGAGCAGGGGCAGGACCAGAGGAAGGGGCTTTTTTACCCCGAACCCGGCACAGAATCGCCCATACACAAGGAGTCAGAAACATTGGGACTAATTGAAAAGGCACCCATCATTAATCTCTCCAATAGAGTTCTTACACAAGAGGAGACTAGTGTTTTGGAAAAAGGATTAGGATACGCCATCACTTCCCCCGTAGATAGGTATAATTTGGAAAGAGATGTCCAAAACTTTTTCAGAAAGATACAACTGAATTGCTTTTTCGAAGGAAAAGATAAAATTCCTACGATAAACAAATCAGGCCTGAAACCCAAATCAACGTGGACTCCACCATTACAATTAGTCCACAAAGATATTGAAATTTTTGAAAGAGTAGTTGAGAAAAGTATAAACGACCTGTTGGATAAAAAAGTTTGGATGAATAAAAATCTGACAGCTAGACAACATATAGCACTGTCTAATTTGGAATTGTGCCAAGATATAACAATTAAACCCGCCGACAAAGGCGGGGGTATTGTGATTTTCAATACCTATGACTATATCACAAAAATGATGTCCCTCCTGAATAATACACAACACTACCAGAGATCAAATAAAGATGAGTGGGATGTCTTAACCCGAATAGTCACCAGACTTTTATCGTTAGCTAAGGAAGACGAGGTTATCTGCCAGGATGAATTTAATTTTTTAAACAATAAACACCCTATAATACCTGCCCTATACGGGCTCCCAAAAATCCATAAAAATATTAATGATCCACCCATGAGACCTATTGTATCCAGTATTGATTCCCTCACTGAGCCATTGAGCAAGTATGTGGATATTTTTTTACAACCGCTAGTCGTCCAACAACAAGCATATATAAAAGATACGACGGCAATGATTAGTAAAATTGAGAATCTTCCTTTTAATACCGAGACCCAATGGCTTGTGACACTTGACATAGAAGCTTTATATTCCAATATTCCTCAAGAGGCCACTATTCAAATGATAAAAGATATTATGTGCAATGACGAGGGAGATCTTACGACGCACGCAATTTTTATCATTGAATGTGTGGAAATCATCCTTAAGAATAATATTTTTTATTTCAAACTGATTTTTTAAACAAATAAAGGGGACCAGTATGGGAGCAACTTGTGCTCCCAGTCTGGCGGGTCTGTATGTCAGTAAGTTTGAGGAAAGGCACATTTTTAACCCAATAGCACCATTTTATGAAAATATTACGGCTTGGTCACGCTATATTGATGATATTTTTTTTATTTGGACAGGCAATGAAGACACACTTTTAGCTTTTATTGATTGGCTTAATCTAGGAGACGAGAACCTTCGTTTCACGTCCTCCATCAACAAACAAAGCTGTGATTTTCTAGATATTAAAATTAAAAATTCGAATAATCGACTTCAAGTGGAAATATTCACGAAGGCCACAGATAAAAATACGATTATACATTATAATAGCAGTCATCCAGCATGTCAAAAAGAGAATATCCCATTCGGGCAATTTCTCAGGATCAGACGTAATTGTAGTGAGATTAAGGACTACGATATCCATGCTGATAGACTATCAAGGAAATTGGCTGATAGAGGATACCCTAGGAGGATCATTAGACAAGCTTACAAGCGTGCCAAATATTACAATAGGGATTGCTTTTTTGATAATACAACTACTAAACAAGAGGTTCGCCAATTACCTATGATTTTTGTGACGAATTTCAGTGATATAAGTAATAAAGTAAAAAATATTATCAATAGAAATTGGCACCTATTAAATAGACAAGGGAAACCAAAATTGGCTAAACCTATGTTCTCATTCCGCAGAAACAGAACAATTAGAAATAGTCTTGTACACACATATAAGAACGTCAGTACGAATAAACAACTTAGTATTACTAATGCCCCGCTACCGGTAGGAACTTTTCCGTGTAGTACCTGTAACAATTGTAGCAATGTTATGAGAGGCACGAGTGTGGAACATAATAAGGTAACTCATAGATTCAAAAACATGACAAACTGTCGATCTAAGAACCTTATTTACTTGATCCTATGCCCATGTAATCTTGGGTACATAGGAGAAACATCAAGAGAAATTAGGATTAGGATCAATGAACACAAATCGGCTATCCGCACCTGTAAGAAAAATGCCCCCTTGTAGAACACTGGATAGAGAAAGGGCATACCATCGACCACCTTAGGTGGTGCGTGATAGAGACTATCCAAACAAATATACGGGGTGGTGACACAACAATTAAACGTAGAAAACGAGAACAATTCTATATGTCGAAATTTCAGACATTTAGATTGGGCCTAAACAGCAAAGAAGAGTGGGAGAAATTGATTTAATATGAGACCATCTGCATTAGACTCTGCGTGAGAGTTTTAGTATCAATATCCCTCATAGTATGGTTCTCCAATGAAATGACTTGGGAATCCTAACAAATTGAATTTGATAACGGCAGCTTTTTTATACATAATAATAGATTGACTGTTGTGTACGTATTAAGACCGTTCATTGTACACACAGTATATAAAAATTTTTTGGCAGTTATAGCGCCTAGATTATATATTATATATTATAAGATGGCCACCGGTCCTTAATTGGACCCTGCGGAAAAGCCCTAGTATCTATATCCCCTATAGGATGGTTTGTTTTAGTTAGCAATCCTACTATTTAGTAATTTTTATATAGTGAACTTGACTATGGGCGCTTTATATAGCATAACAAGTGGAACATCAGGTACGTATGAAGACCGCTTATTGTACTTTTTGGGCAGGCTTTACACGCAAATTATATATTACAAGATGGCCGCCGGTATTTGACGGTGTTTCACCCATCCAGATTTGATAGACCGATTATCTTCGGACGCGCGTCAATAGTATACGAGGTTATAGGAGGTAAAAGATGATATATTCTCACAATTGAATTACCCCTATTGTATTTTAGTTTATTTTTATCTTGAGAATACCTCGGCTTTTGAATTCTGAAATAAACGAAGAATTCAAGACTAAATAAATGGTAGGCATTTAAGAGGGACTTTGAAAAATATTGGCATTCGGGACGTTAATTCTGTTATTAAAGCAGTGAGAGACGAGTCATATTATAGAATAGACTCACAATAGACATAAACAACAGTCTATATGGCCACTACAAGATGGCCGCTTTGGAAAGAGAGATAGGTCCCTGCCCATAAATTTTTAACTCCTTATTTTTGTTAATTATACCACATGACTGCGGGAATAGTATTTAAAGACTCAACCCGGAAGGAGTGGATCATTGTATCCCGATCCGGAAATCGCTTACATAGGAGCAAGGAGGCCAAACTTTCGGTTCCAAGTAAGTCTAAACGCGATAGTATAGACGGCTTTTTAAAGGTCTTTTAAATTTTTTTAAAAAGGTGAAAACATGAAAGGGGTAAAACGATGAAATATTGATAGAGTCTCACTCTGACGATGTATAGCTACGTCCTCAAAAAGAGGGAGGGTTGTGGCCATTATTTCTATTATTTTTATTAAGTAGTTTGGAGGAGGGCCCCCATAGAGACTAGGAGAATGGAGAGTACTCGACATAGAGAATAGATATGTAAAATGGACATCGAAATCTTAGAAATTGCCTATTATGATGAGGAAACATACGGATAATATCCGGGATATTCACGGAGTTGCTTAACAAATTGTTCTTTCCATTAGTATGGAGAATGCACATTGACTCAGTTCTTTATACATTTTATCCGTACAGAATGTCAAACTGAAGTTGCGCAATCAAAGGCAGCAACATAACCAGCACTTTCTCCTGTATAAACAACGAGGATTAAATCATTAGAAGAGCCCAATGACGGCCTATCCTTCTGGATTTGTTGCTGACTTTTAATAGGTACAATAGATATTTGTGAATAAAGTGTAGTGATACTAGATAGATGTTTCATTAGAATAGTTTTTCCAGAGAGTTAAAACCCCCTTTTTTTATTTGTTTGATTTGAAGGGAAATTGACGATAAGATTTATTGGTGGCTCCTATGAAATGCGACTCAATAAAAAGGAATAGTACCACATAAAAAGGTATGCCATCCTAGATGTTTTTTATATATATATTAATCTGTTAGCAAACTTATGGCGCAATTTTGGCCTCTGTTTGTCTTTCTTCTTCTTCTTCCTTTTTATAATAAGAGGAAGTGCTAAATATTTCTTTCATTTATCTGGACACTATCTGTATTACTTTAGGTCACTCCTTGTTTCCAATCAGGAAGAGTGGTTCCCATCTATAGAGAATAAGGGATCTACCACTTTTTGATATCGACAATAGGTAGGTCATTATCATAATGTGTGGGCCTATATGCTGTGTTTAAAATGTGACAAATGTAAGATGGAGAGGTTTTGTGTGAATTTGTAAATGCTGTAAGCCACGTGTAGGTGGTTTATTACAATATACGTAACTTGAGAATTATAATTTGATTGTGTAACAAATCATATGACATGACAATAAATGGATTAATGTGGTAATATGTGGACAATAGAATAGAAAAGTTAACCTGACACATATTTTTGTGTATTTAATTCGTGAGAAAACTCTGTCCTGAAGAAGGTGATCAATCAGCATTTCACCGAAACGCTGCGTCGACTTTTTTATGTAGTTTTCTGGTGTGCAATTATTGTGTAAAAAATTTTTTTATGTATTAAATGAAAAACCAATTTTTAATGACTTTTTTAAAAGATTTGTCAATCATGTTTTTTTACAAATAGAATGTATGAATAAAATCGATTTTGTATATTTTAACATTGTGTTGGGATTATTGTCTGGTTGATTCTCAAGTGTCATCGAAACAATTGGTAAAGGGTACTATGTGGCTTGTTATTTAGGAGTATACTCACTGTGGATAGTTTTGCCTTGAGGTTTTTGCGCATTTGGAATACAGTATTTGGTCCACACATTTCTATGAGGGACTTGTTGTTTGGAGATGGATGTTAAACACCACAGGCAAAGGTTTTAAGGATCTGTGACTTACACCTGCATCCTGCATTTGAGGCATGCTTCAAGCCTGAGCTTGAAGTCGGTGAAACACCAACAAAAGTCGAAAGTAGATCTCCAAATGAGAGGAGTAGATGTCCGCACACAGGGATTCGCCTACATACAGTTCAGTGCCATCACTTCTGGAAGTGGTGAGGTCACAGAGGAGTCCGATGGTGCCACCTGTTGGCGCACAACTGCAATTTTTACAAGTTCCATAGCCAGTCTGATGCCTGGGGGAATTCAAAAGGTGAGGAATCTACGGTAAAAGTATCCTTAAAAAAAAAAAAATATATATATATATATATATATAGAGAGAGAGAGAGAGAGAGAGATATACATACGCACTCAGTACCAATAAATAGCTGCAAAAGTAAATAACATTCCATGCAAAAAGGGAGCAATGAAATGTAAATAAACAGGACTAAACATATCAAGTCCCACTGATGTATATTGGCCAAATGAAACCAAACCAAATATTCATGCACACAAACCCAGATTTTGAAATCCTACAGGGACGCACCAACCTGCCTTCAAAAAGCTCAGAGATTCACCTATAAGAGGAACGAGCTGGGTGAACAAAAGGTTTCTACTGAATACTCTAAAAGTTATAGTAAGAATATACCTACACGAACTAACATTTGAATAGAATTACAAATAAAAAAGCACTAGGAAAAGTTAAGAAGCACTTAAGAGCACGACTATGATTACCACTTTGAACGGATGACCATAAATAAATCCACCCATCAAAAGCCCTCAACTTGTCTCTGTGACCATTTTCGAAATTCACTTAAAATGAAAATAGTCTATCATAAAATATGCAATTTGTGCACTTGGTGATAGGGCTATCGTTGAACCCAAAATCACTCAGTATGTAGCGCATGTGAAAATCTGACGCGTCTTAAGCCACTACCCAACCACATTTTAATTATGTGCAGATTGGTTATAGCTGCTCCTCTCTAAAGTTTGCGTGCAGAGCAATAACTTAAAACGACTACACCAGTAGGATGGGTGCCAGTTTCCTTGCACCTACAACCCACTATTCTTCGAAAACAGTGAGGGAGTAAACTATTTTAACAATCACAGAATATGGGCCCATAAACGTTTTATGACTAAGTTGCAACAAAATAAAAAAAACATCAGGAACGGAGTAAAAGCAATAAAATTTAAATACACACTAAATAAATGAGCAGTAAACAGAAACACATGTATGTGCCAATTGAAACAATTATCCTCAGAATTAAACGACAAGCTGGGTGTTTATTGAACTGAAGAAGTTATCACCATTCAAGCAATGCCTGCTCCTTAACCACAAACCATTCGAATAGTGACATCAAAGTCCGTTACCTCTAAGAATATTAAAAGGTTTTCAAAAGAAAAAAGGCTTTCTTTGGATACTCCTGGGATTGATCATTCGTCTGGTCTTACAGCACAACATACGCCAAGCAAGAGGCTGTACAAATACAGTAAACATCTTGCAGCAGGAGACAGGCATGGACATCCAAACACCAGAGAGCTGGCATTCATTCCATTATCTAGGGGTTAGGCAGGCACTGCGCAGAAGCTGTGGATATGCATAATCTCGGCTAAGAACATCAGCTTGAAGTTAGATGAATCTGAAGTAGAAACTCATAATATTGTAGTTTTAAAATTCAGTAACACTTTAAACTTAGCCATTAGCCAAAGACGGACGATCCTCGTGTATGGTCAAAAAACATACAGTCTAAAACTGCTTACAAAAATGAATGCTTGCAGATTTCACGAAAATACGTTCATATACTTAGTGCCTTCCTTATTTTACAGACTACCGTCTATAGACATGAATATTGCCTTAGTTATGACACGAGTGGAGGTGCCATGTTTATTCAAACTTTGTACAGGGACTGAAATGGGTCTAACCAAGATATAGATGCTATCTAGAGCAGGTGTCTCCAACACGTTGATCGCGAGCTACCAGTAGCACGCAGAAACCTTCACTGTGGCTCCTAGCCTTGAGTACCTTTTTAACTAAGAAATGCAATAAATAGGATTTGCATTTTCCTTTCAAAATTAAGGAAAGGCTACTTTTATTTTACATTATTATCAGGCTGCAGATAGCAGAGCCTGATAACGAGCAGTGCTCCACTCAGATTTAGGACTCATTTGGGTCACTGAGGTTCAGAACTGAAGTACTTGAGGTATTAAACTCTTACATAAAAGTTATTCTCAACTCAATATTTGAGCATGAGAAAAAAATGATTTCTGAATTCTTTTAAATGAGAGAAAATTAAAATGAAGAGTTAATGATGAAGTTAACTCCTCACTTTAATCTTCTCCCTTTTCATGGTGTCACATTTACAAGCAGCAGGCATTTTGCTCCCAGTGGCTGGTAGAGACGGGGCCAAATTTATAACTGAAAAATGCAGTCATTTTCTTTTAAATGGGAGAAATTGAAAGTGAAGAAAATGTTTTCTATTAACATTGTCTAAATGTTTTCCCTACTTTAAATTAAGCCAATTAAGACCTAATGTTTTATGGAACATGTTTCTTCACTTTAAATTCCTCACATTTAAACAAATGACTATCCTGTTATAAATATGGCACTTTGTCCACAGGCAACTTGGAGTAATACGCCTGCTGTTTGTAAAAACACTTACATGGGAGAAAGTTAAAACGATGCCTTTTATGTAATGCATATGAACATAAAGTTAACCCTTCAGTTGAATTTTCTCCCATTTTACTGTTGCATTTACACACAAAAGGCATCTTGCTCCCAGTGGCTGGTAGACACGCTGCCATATTAAAACTAAAAAACACAGCTATTTTTTTTAAATGTGAAAAATGTAAAGTTCAGAAAACTGTTCCATCAAGTACAAAAAAAATGTTCCTTATTATGAACATTTTTGAAGAACATTTTTCTGCACTTTAAATTTCTCCCATTAAAAAAAAATGGTTGTATATTTGTGTTGTACATGTAGCAATGCCACATATGGCGAAAGGTATGTCCTGTGCCACAAGTACATACGACACAGGCTCTCAGTCACCCATACACGTATCTTCATTCACACACGTTCCTACATCCCCACAGACCATGCACTCACTGGCTCACATGGCAGCCCAATCATAGTACCTGTAGTCGCAATATTTTATTGAAACCATAGTAATGGGCTCCATGGACATTAGGTTGAAAGCCAATGAAGCTGGGCAAGGGAGTGTCTGGTAACAATGCGCGAGTTACTTGGCCTTCAGTAGCTCACAAAGATTTTGACTAATCAGAAGTAGCTCTTATAACAGAAAAGGTTGGTGCCCCCTGCTATACACCATCCCTGACATAGTGCAGCGTGGCCTAAGAAAACAAAGCTTATGGCATGGCTGGCCACATTTTGCAGGCGCTGGCCTCAAAAATAACAGTCACTTTTTTTGCTTTTTAGTTGATGATCAGAGTTGGATATTCAAATAAAAAATACGCAAAAGTGTTTTTTTGCAGCAAAGGAGGAGGAGCAACAGAGTGGGCATGAGAGGGGTAAACACCGCAGAGGTGTGGGACGGAGAAGCAACAGGTGACAGAAGGAGGTAGCGGAAGCAACAAAGAGGGTGGGAGGAGAAGTAAAGGAGAGAGCAATGGGGGGGTGAGAAGGGGACACAAAAGTGACCGTAACATGGAGAGAATGGGTAGAAAAACATGGGTGACAGAGAGCAACACAGAGTCCATGGGAGGAGAGAAGTACACAAGGGAGACAGCAGGAAAACAAGCACTTTCATGGAGTGCTTAACGAACATGGTACTTACTTTCTGTAACGCCTTATCTGGTAGAGACTATCTAGTTGCAGATTCCTTACCTTAGAATTTTCCCCAGGTGTCAGACTGGATCCTGAAAATTTTGTTGAGCGGTACCCACTGCGTGCCAGTAGGTGGCATAATTCGGCTCTGCGATGGCATCGTCTGCGCCAGAAGTGACGTGCGCGGTGCCTTTATAGGCACTACCCCAGCACGCTGACATCATTTAATGTTTGCAACTTTCCATGCCAGAAGCGTGGAGCCACAAAGAACACGGACCTCTGATGTGCATGTTTAGGGCCCTTAAGAGGGGTAACTGTAGGAAAGTAGGATCTGTTTTTATGGTTACCCCCACTTTTTGCTTGATGTAATGCTGTTTCTGATTAGTCTGACTGGGATCCTGCTAATCAGGACCCCAGTCCCTGTTCTTTCTCCCCTAAATTGGTATGGTAAGTACTTGGGTACGTCCCAGATTGGACACTGGTGTACACTTATCAGTCCCTAGTATATTATACTAAGGTAGCCAGGGCATAGGTACACCAGGGGACCCCCATGGGCTGAAGCATGCATTATGCCACCCATGGGAGACCACTCAATTTGTAACTACAGGCCTGCCATTGCAACCTGTGTAAGCTGGTGCTCTTACCACTTCCCTAAAGATATAGGTTTCCCTATATCTAAGGTCACTGCACTTAAAACCTATAAGTCACCCCTAGAGTAGGCCTTTCAATCCTGAAGGCAGGGTGCTCGGTTCTAAGTGTGAGGGTGCCCCTGCATGAGCAGGACACCCCTACAGCCTACGGAGTCTATTCTCTCGGGCTGTTAGCGAGACAGCCATAACATATAGAGGGGCACAGCGTCATTACGCGATGACCATCTCGAAACTGGCTGTAACGTACCCTATCATATTTGGTATCAAACATGTTGGAATCATACCTCCCACACCGTAAACGGTGTGGGAGGTATGATTCCATGCACTGTAAAGGTCCTCCGAGAGTCCCTCAGTGCTCCTGGTGCCAGTCTTCTAGACCCGGACAGCACAACATGGCTGCTGCCGACCAGAGACGATTCTGCCCTCCTGCTGCTGAGCCAAGCTCGAGCAGGGGAAGGCGGAACAATAGGTATCCTGTCACAGGGAGATGTGACCACCTCCCAGACAGGGTTTAGTGTATTGGGGCCGGGTGGGAGCGCTTGCTAGCGCCACTCAGTCTACTTGAAGGGCACACTTGGTGCCCTCCTTGCATAATCCAGTTCAAACCAGCTCAGGGAGCCGTTGGCTCCCGCTCTGGCGCGAAACTGGACAAAGGACATGGGAGTACCCTCCCCATTGTCAGAACCCTCCCCTGGGAGGGAACCCTGAATCGTCCCAACCCTTTCCTTAGGGTACTTAAGGGCTTACCTGAGGGTGTGTCCCTAGATTCGTCGTGGGACAAGATTAATTTCAGACACCACTTCTTTTTCAACCGTCTGGGCACTCTGGACTTCGCTCTGGGCATCAAGGCTGCAACTGGGAAGACTCCTGCTGCTCCTGATCTCGTTGCCCTGCTCGTCTGCTGCAACGTCCGTGCCTGTGCACCATACAGGAACCTTCCAAGGCATGTGGGTATCCAAGACACCTGAAGGAATCTCCCTTGAAGTGAAGGAGTCACTTCCCTGCATCTGCAGGCGCCGCAACTAAGCTGACCGGTCTGCTGATCCTGGGCTCCCACGGACTCCGAAAGGCTCAGCAACACAGGTGGTGGTTCTTCACATCCCTCAAGGCCTGCCCTGTCCTCTCACCAAGTTTGAGGCCAGTATCCATCGTCGGAGCCACAGGAACCAAACCCCTGTGCACCACGTCGACTTGCAGTTGCAAAGGCTTGTTGGCTTCCTTCCACCAAGATCTTCGGGCTCCAAGTAACCCCAACCTCAACCATTGCCAGTGACCAAGATCTTCGTCCTCACCACATCACTTGCACCGTGGGCCTGCATCTTTGGTGAGCTGCTCGAGGTTATATTGCGACTCCACTGCCTCCGGCCTGTGGGTCCTCTTGAGGATCATCTTTGAATTCTTTGGGCTCCCCTGATTGCTCGGGGCCTGCCCTGACTCCCCTGCTAGTGGTGAGACACCTGGACCTTGCTGGTCCCGACACTGCACCTTCTTCGCTTTCCATGTTGCTTGCAGTTTCCAAGGCTCGTTGGTGCTCCCGACGGACACAGACCCCATAACTCTCGACATCCGACGTGGGACAGCTGGTGAACAGCTCCTGTTCTTCCACAGCTTCGCCTGGTCCTCACAGCTGCAGCTCCAAGGTCACCGTCATCTCTCCTGCAGCACTCTACATTGGTGGGCATTCGTCTTCCGTGCCTCCTGGTCATTCCTGAGTGGCACAAACTCTGTCCCCTCTGCTTGCAGGTACTTCTCTACTTGAATCCACCTTTGGGTTCCACTGGACACTTTCACCTTCCCCAGCAGAGGCATCTTCCTGAAGTCCTCCATTGGGTTCGACAGCGGTTTCCGACGCCACTTCACACCTATGCACCTGGTTTCCCTGGTGTATGTATCCTGGTTCCTAGGGTATCCACGGGTGGGGTGGCTCTCCAACCTTCTCTCTTCCACGGGGTTTCTTCAGGGTCCCCTGGGAAGGGTCTCTCTTTAAAATAGTAACTGCGACTTACCCATTGACTTGCATTGATCCTGCGGTCGTGTTCCCATTCTGCACACGGCCTCCGTGGGGCTCCAGGTTACTTACCTTGGGTGGTTCCTTTGGTCCCCAGCACTTCTACGTCTTCTGGGTATAGTCTTGACTCGAGTTGTGGTTCGCATACCACTATTTTAGTGTATGGTTTGGTTTCCCCCCTGTGACCACTGTGTATTACGTGCTTCTTACCTGTTCCTATTGAAAAGTATTGTGGGCATTGTGTATATCTCCGGCTAGGAGATATCTGTATGTGTTAGTGAGTTTCTTATAATAAATACATATTTTTATAAATACACTGTGTGGTTCTTTTTCACTTAATCTATACCTATAAGATTATGTTCTGGTAAAACAAGCTGATTTACACTCCTTCTGGACTAAGTCTGAAGGCTGCTCTCCCACAGCTACCACTTAGAGAGCTTTCTAAGGTTGTTTAAGACCACTTAAATCACCATAAGGGTTGTCCACTTACATAAGTGTACACCATATACCAAGCCAGCTTCTCACAGTAACCCTATTACTGTAATCTGTTTGCAGAGCGGGGAGGACGGGAGGGTTGGTAAGGAATCTAGGCTAGATAGAGCATCTACCAGATAAGGCGTTACCGAAGGTAAGTAACTTATTCATCTCATAGAGACTTCTAGCCGCAGGTTCCTTACCTTTAAATAGATACCAAGCCAATCCTCCCTAAAGGTGAGGGTGAGAAACGGATAATACCAGAAAATCCTGCAGGACCGAATGGACAAAGTGCCCGTCACGAGAGACCTGACTGACAAGGCAGTAGTTTTTTGTGAAAGTGTGTAGAGAGGCCACGTTACTGTCTGACCGATGTCCAGGACAAGGACTCCGAGAAATAACGTAGTGGTCGCAGCTTTGTCTTTGGTGGAATGAGCGCTCAAGCCCTCTGGGAGATGCTTCTTGGCCAATGTGTACTATCCATAGTGAGATGGAAAGATTCTGCGCTGCCTTCCTTTTCTTGGCACCAACATATCCAACGAGTAGTTATCATCCACCCGGAACTCATTGGTATGATCAAGGTAGAACGACAACGCTCTTTTTGGGTCCAGGTGGTGGAGTCTCTCCTCCTCTTTAGTAGGATGTGGTGGGGCGTAAAAGGCAGAGTAGGAATGATGCTCAAGCCCGAAGGACCAGCTTGTCTGGGTAGAACAAGACAGATGGAGGGTTAGCAGACAGTGCCTGCAACTCACTGAGGCTCCTGGCGGATGTTATTGCCACAAGGAATACCGTCTTGATGGTGTGGAGTCTGACAGGGCAAGTGAGTAGCAGCTCAAAGGGAGCGCACATTAGGAATGTCAGAACTAGGTTTAGGTCCCACTGAGGCATAAAAAAGGGCATCGATGGAAACATATGTTGAAGCCCTTTCAAAAACCTATTTACAATACGAGACTTGAACAGGGATAGCTGGTCTGCCAACTGCAAAAAGGCAGAGATGGCAGAGAGGTAACCTTTTATAGTGCCCAAAGCAGAGCACTGCTGGGCCAAGGAAAGAATAAACAAGAGAACTTGTGAAAGAGGTGCAGATAAGGGATTAACGCACAAGTTACTAACTTGTGTAACGATATATCTGTAAGAGACAGTAGTTAGTGACAGATTCCTTACCTTAGAATATCCCCAGGCGTCAGGCTGGATCCAGAAAGTTTTGCGTAGCAGTACCCCTGCGCGTCGGTAGGCGGCGTCGTGATCACCGGGATGACGTCGCGGCCAGTACTTAGACACCGCCCATGCGCGCTGGCGTCAGTTCTGTACACGACTTTCCGCGCCAGAAACACAGAGCCATGCAAGAAACTGACACTGGTGTCTGAAAACTAGGGCCCTGAAAGGGATTACCTTAACCCTAGAAATCAGTTCGCAGAACGGGAGGATGGGTGGGCGGTAGGAATCTGTCACTAACTACTGTCTCTTACAGATATATCGTTACACAAGTTAGTAAGTTGTGCATCTGAAAGAGACACGTTAGTGACAGATTCCTTACCTTAGAATAGATACCCCAGCAATACCAACCCCGGTGGTGGGTCTGCGAACAGATTCAGACAAGGAAGTCCCGGAGAACAGAACGGCCAAAGAAGCCGTCTCTCCGGACTTGGCTGTCAAGGCAGTAATGCTTGGTAAACGTGTGCAGCGAGGCCCACGTAGCTGCCTGACAAATGTCCTGCAATGGGACACCACGTCCCAAAGCCGTGGTGGCGGCTGTCGCCCTGGTGGAATGGGCACGTAGCCCAACAGGGGGCTCCTTCTTAGCCAAAGAATAGCAGGCTTTGATACACAAGACAACCCAGTGGGAGATGGTCCGCTTGTGTACCGCCCGACCTTTTGGCGCCCACGTAGCCAACAAAGAGCTGGTCATCCACCCGGAACTGTTGTGTGCGGTTCAGATAGAAAGAAATCGTACGCTTTGGGTCCAGACGGTGGAGCCTCTCTTCCTCTCTGGAAGGATGCGGAGGCGGAAAGAAGGTGGGCAAAGTGATGGTCTGCCCAATGTGGAAGGCAGTAACCACCTTTGGCAAGAAGGACGGACGTGTCCTAAGAACAACCTTGTCTGGATGGACAGACAGAAAGGGGGGCTTGCAAGAAAGAGCCTGGAGCTCACTCACCCGCCGAGCGGAGGTGATAGCCACCAGAAAGACTGTCTTCAGAGTGAGAAGACGAAGAGGACAGAAATGGAGAGGCTCAAAGGGAGCGCACATTAAAAAGGTAAGAACCAAGTTCAAGTCCCACTGAGGCATCACAAACGGAACAGGAGGGAAGAGGTGTGTAATGCCTTTAAGAAACCTGTTAACAACAGGGGACTTGAAAAGGGAGGGCTGATCAGGAAGCCTGAGGAAGGCAGAGATTGCACAAAGATAGCCCTTGATGGTACCCAGGGCAGAACCCTGTTGGGCCAGAGAAAGAAGGAACAGTAGAACCTCAGAAAGAGGGGCAGAAAGGGGATTCACAGCCTTTGCTGTGCACCATGCCACAAACTTGTTCCACCTGCAGGCGTATACCACCTTAGTGGAGGGACGCCTGGCTGCCAGAATCACATCACAAACTTCGGGAGGCAAGTCGAAAGGAATCAACTGCCGCCGCTCAATCTCCATGCAAGGAGGTGGAGACTGGACAGGTTCGGGTGAAGGACCGTCCCCTGCTGCTGCGACAGAAGATCCTCCCGAAGAGGTAGACGGATCGGGGGATCGATGCTCATACTGAGTAGCTCGGGATACCAAACTCTTCGAGCCCAGTCCGGAGCCACAAGAATGACTTGGGCCCAGTCGCGCCGAATCTTCTTCAACACTCTGGGCAGAAGTGGTATAGGCGGAAAGGCGTACAACAGACCGCAACTCCACTCGCGACGAAAAGCGTCGCCGAGCGAGTGCCGCCTTGGAAATTCCAATGCGCAGAATTGCTGACATTGCGCGTTCTCTTCGGTGGCGAAAAGATCTAACCAAGGCTCTCCCCACTGTAGAAAGAGTCCTTGCGCCACCTCCGAGTGAAGACGCCATTTGTGATCCATCATGCACCTGCGGCTGAGTTCGTCCGCCCTGGCGTTCAGGAACCTGCCAGGTGTTGAACCATCAGGGATATGCCCTGATGTTCCAGCCATGTCCAGAGACGCAGAGCCTCCTGACATAGGGTCCACGACCCCACCCCGCCTTGTTTGTTGCAGTACCACATGGCAGTGGTGTTGTCTGTGAACACCTGCACTACCTTCCCCTTGACAGAGGGAAGGAATGCCTTCAGTGCAAGTCGGATCGCCCGGAGCTCCAGAAGATTGATATGGAGCCGGGACTCCGCCGGAGACCAGAGGCCTCTGATCTCCGCCTCTCCCATGTGACCGCCCCATCCCAGAAGGGACGCATCCGTCACAACTGTGTGCTCTGGCTGGGGAAGGGAGAGGGATCTGCCCGTGACCCATTGCCGGTTCGAGAGCCACCACTGCAACTGTCGTGCAGTTCCCTCCGAGATCTGGACTTAATCGAACAGGTTCCCCTGATGCTGCGCCCACTGGAATTTCAGGTCCCACTGCAGAGCCCACATATGCCATCTGGCGTGATCGACCAGCAGGATGCAGGAGGCCATGAGGCCCAGCAGCCTCAGGGTCATCCGTACCGAAACCCAGGATAGAGGCTGAAAGATCGGAATCATAGCTTGAATATCCTGGACTCGCCGTTCGGGAGGATAGGCCCGAAACTGCGTTGTGTCCAGAACTGCTCCGATAAAAAGGAGCTGTGGAGAAGGAACCAGGTGCGACTTCGGCACATTGATGGAGAACCCCAGCGAGTGCAGGAGTTCGGCCGTAGTCTGGAGGTGGGAGACGACTGCCTGGGACGTGCCCGTCTTCAGCAACTAGTTGTCGAGGTAGGGGAAGACTGGAACCCCTGCCCGGCGCAGATGAGCTGCGACCACCGCCATCACCTTCGTGAACACCCGAGGGGCGCTGGTAAGGCCAAAGGGAAGCACGGTGAACTGAAAGTGCTCGAAGCCTACCGTGAACCGCAGGTAACGCCGGTGGGCCGGGGATGTGAAAATATGCGTCCTGCAAGTCCAACGCTACCATCCAGTCTCCAGGGTGGAGGGCAGTCAAGACCTGAGCTAGGGTGAGCATCTTGAACTTCTCCTTCCGGAGGAAGCGATTGAAGTTCCGGAGGTCCAACATAGGACGCATGTCCTCCTTGTCCTTTTTGGGCACCAGAAAGTAGTGGGAATAACAACCACGCCCTACTTCTGGGGTCGGAACGCGCTCGATGGCCCCCTTGGCCAAGAGGGCCGCAACTTCCTGTCGAAGAAGTACCAAATGGTCCCCCGACATGCGGTGGTGCTGAGGTGGCATGGCTGGGGGGGTAGTCTCGAAGGGGAGGGAGTAGCCCCTTCGGACAATGTCCAAAACCCACCTGTCCGATGTGATGTTGCGCCAGTGGGGAAGGTGATGGCGGACCCTGCACCCACTGGCGTACTGTGGACCTGAAAGGATGGACTAGGAGGGCTTGGAGGCCGCGGACGGGGCGGAGGTGGTGGCCTGACCCGCACGCTGGTTACCCGACCCGCCTCGGCGGGAGCCACGTCCTCGGCCACGCGAAGACGCTTGCTGCGCGGGCCGGTGGCTGGGCAGCGGACGTGACTGGGCGCCCCTTCCGTGGCCACGAAAGGGGCGAAAAGCAGAGGTTAGCGGAGGGCGCACAACAGAAAGGCCCAGGGACTTGGCAGTAGCCCGTGAGTCCTTAAAATTCTCCAGCGCATGGTCTGCTTTGGAACCAAAAAGACCGACTCCATCAAAGGGCATATCCATGAGTGTATTCTGGACATCACCCGAGAAACCAGTTGTTCTCAGCCAGGCGTGGCGACGCAGCGCCACCGTCGTTGCAAGCGATCTGCCCAGCGAGTCGGCGGTATCAAGGCCACAACGTATGGTGTACTTTGCTGCATCCCTACCTTCCGCAATGGTGCGGGTAAGCAGTGTCTGGACCTCCTCAGAACACTGGGGCAAAACAGCCGCCACCGAATCCCACAGGGAGTGGGTATATCGGCCCAAAAGGCAAGCGGTGTTGACGGACCGCAAGCCAGCACTGGAGGAAGAAAAGGCCTTCTTCCCAAATTGGTCCAGGCGTTTGGATTCCCTATCCGGAGGGGCGGTAGGGAAGGCGCTCTGAGAGGCAGAGGCTTGGACAACCAAGCTCTCGGGGGTGGGGTGTTGGGAGAGGAACAGGGGGTCGCCCGGGGCCGGGCGATGGCGTCGGGCTACGTTCCTGTCCACAGGAGCCCCTGTGGTGGGCCTGGACCAGGTGCCCAAAAGAACGTCAAAGTGCGTCGCTGAACGGCAGCAGTGGCTCCGAAGAGGTAGCCGCCGGCTGAAGCACTTCCGTCAGGAGGTTAGTCCTGACAGCCACTGTAGGGAGCTCGAGGCGCAAGGCCGCGGCCGCCCTACGCAACACCGTTGCATAACTTGCTCCCTCCTCCGTAGCCACGGAAGGAGGAGACAGCATGCCAAGGTCTGGAGAGGTGTCCAGACCACTGGCATCACCCAGTTCCTCAGCCCAGTCCTGATAAGGCTCACATTGAGCTGTGAGAGGGTCTTCCGACCCCTCCCAGTCCTCCTCGTCCTCCAAAACAGGTGAAAAGTATGGAGGAGGGACATGAGGGAAGAAAGGTCCCATCGGCGTCTGAATCGGCGTCGGGCGACGTCGATCCGGCTCCGTGTCCGGTTCCGGGGAGAACCTGGGGACGGCGCTGCCCGGGGCCTCGGACGGCGCCATGAATGGTACCGGTGAGGTCGGCGCCGGTGGAGGTGTTATTAGGTCAACCAGCATTGACCGGGATCCAGGCCTGGATCCGAGGGGGTCCTGCGGCGCCGGAGCTGCCGGGGCCGGAGCTGCCGGGGCCGGAGCCGCCGGTGGTGGTGCCGAGGGAGGACTCCCACTGGGGCCCGCGGGGCCCGAAGGCGCACCGGGGTAACCCTTAGGCCTGAAGATGCGAGCCATGGCCGACAAGAAGTCTTGGATGTCGGCCGGAGTCGACGTCGGACCCGGAACAGGCGGGTAGGCCGGCGTCGGCTGTTCGGGTACCCCCGGAGCCGCGGGGGTGGTACCAACGGACCCTCGGCCGAGTCGTGAGACCGGCGAGGGGAGGTCTTAGAGCGACGCTTCTTAGACCTCTTGTGCTTCGCCTTACCTGAAGACGAAGACTTCGACCCCGACGAATGACGACGGCTCCACGACCGGCCCCTCGACCTCTCCCGGGACCGGGACCTCGAGCGGTGCGGAGCCGAGTGCCGGGCCTCGAGAAGCTTTCGAGACCGCTCTCGCAAAGCCTTCGGGCGAGGACCGACACTCGGGGCACGACTTGGGGTCGTGGCCGCGCCCCAGGCAGAAGAGACACTCTCGGTGCGGATCCGTAATCTACATCATGCGATTACAGACCTCGCATGGCTTGAAGCCGGGCATCCCTACTGACACCTTGGAGTCGAAACGACTCAAAAACTTGGACAAAAAGTCTCAAAAATACTCAGTCAAAAAATGACTGGGGCACTGCTCAATCCGGATCTGCGCTTACTGGCGCGGAAAAAGAAAGAACTGACGCCAGCGCGCATGGGCGGCGTCTAAGTACTGGCCGCGAAGTCATCCCGGCAATCACGACGCCTACGACGGACGTGGAGCCGCACGACGCCGCCTACCGACGCGCAGGGGTACTGCTACGCAAAACTTTCCGGATCCAGCCTGACGCCTGGGGATATTCTAAGGTAAGGAATCTGTCACTAACGTGTCTCTTTCAGATTTTATTTTCTGTACACCATGTTACAAACTTGTCCCAACGGCAGGCATATACCGTTTTGGTGGATGGACGCCTGGCTGCCAGAATAACACTGCAGACTGAGAGTGGAAGGTCAAAAGCTGTCAATTGTTGATGCTCAATCTGCACTGATGAAGGCAGAGAATTTGCAGGTCTGGGTGCAACACCTTGCCCTGTTGCTGCAACAGGAGATCCACTCAAAGAGGCAGCCTGATTTGGAGGACCGATGCTCATGCTCTGGAGAGCTGGGTACCAAACTCTCTGCACCCAAACCGGATCCACAAGGATGACTTGGGCCCGGTCATTCCTGATCTTCTTGAGAATTCTGGGCAGGAGTGGTACTGGCGGAAAGGCGCACAGGAGCCCGGAGCTCCACTCGAAATGAAAAGCATCTCCGAATGAGAGCTGCCTTGGTAACTCGAGCGTGCAAAACTGATGACATTGTGCGCTCTCTGCAGTGGTGAAAAGACCTAATCAAGGCTCTCCCTATTCTTGAAAGAGGCCTTGCGCCAACTCCAGATGGAGACGACAGTCTCAGGATGGAGACGCTTGGCATCGACGGCTGAGTTTGTCCACTCTGGTGCTCAGAGAGCCCTCCAGGTGTTGAACCACTAGGGATAGGCCACGGTGTTCCAGCCACGTCCAGAGGCACAATGCCTCTTGACAAAGGATCCACGACCCCACCCCACACGGCGGTGGATATGTCCGTAAATACCTGCACCAGCCTTCCCCTTAGCGAAGGAAGGAAGGCCTTCAATGCTAGGTGGATCACCCGAAGCTCCAGAAAATTGACGTGGAGCCCAGATTCCATTGAAGACCAGTGGCCTCTGATCTCCACCTCTCCCACCACTGCAGATCTTTCGCAGTTCCCTCCAAGATCTGGACCATGTCGGAAAGATTCCCCTGATGGTGTGCCCACTGAAACCTCAGGTCCCACTGCAGAGCCCGCATATGCCAACAGGCATGAGTCACTAGCAGGAGGCCCAGCAGTCTCAGAGTAAGTCTCACCGAAACCCAAGAAAGTGGCTGAAACATTGGTATCATAGCCTGAATATCTTGGATTCTTAGTTCGAAGAGGATATGCCCAAAACTGCACTGTGCCCAGAACAGCTCCGATGAAAGGGAGCGTCTGAGAGTGAGTCAGGTGTAACTTCGCACATTGATAGTGAACCCCAGCGAGTGTAGGAGGTTTGCTGTAGTCTGGAGGTGGGAAACTACTGCCTGGGGCAATCTTCCCTTCAACAGCCAATCATCGAGGTAGGGGGAGACTGGAACCCCTGACCTCCGCAGGAGTGCTGCAACCACTGCCATCACCTGGGTGAACACCCTTTGGGATGCTGGTAAGACCAAATGGGAGCACAGTGAACTGACAATGCTCTTGGCCAACCGTGAACTGCAGGTACATCTGAGGGCAGGCAGGACGGGAATGTGGAAGTATGCGTTGCAAGTCCAATGCAACCATGAGGTCTCCCGGGTCCAAGGCAGACAGAACCTGAGCGACAGTGAGCATCTTGAACTTTTTCAGAAGTTGAAGAGACGCAAGCCGAGGACAGGATGGAGACCTACATCTTTTTTGGGCACCAGCAAGTAGCAGGAGTATCAACTACACCCTACTTCTCATGTTGGCACCCTCTATATGGCTCCCTTGACCAAGACAGCCAATACTTCCAGAGGAAGCAAAGAGAGATGGACCTCCGTCAGCTTTTCGTAAGTGGGTGGCATGGATGGGTGTTGCCCAGAAAAAGGAGGGAGTAGCCCTTTTGGAACATTGGCCGGATGTTACTGACCACCAGTGGTGCAAGTGATGTCAGAGCTTGCTTCCCACTGAGCGACCGTGGTGTTTAAAGGGCAAGCTAAAGGGGTTTGGAGACTGCCGGGGGGTAGGGGAGGAGGGATGAGAAGGGGACTGGCTCACCCTATAGCTGGAAGCCCCACATAGTCTGTGGGGACCGCATTCTCAGCCACAAGAAGATTGAGAAACCTGCTGGTTGTGGTGGCTGGGCTGGTAATGACGTGTGTTGAAGCTCCTTCTGTGACCATGAAAGGCAGACTGGGATGGACACAGGCCATGGAAAGGCCCAAGGACCTGGCCGTAGCCATACTGTCCTTGAAGCGCTCCAGCCCTGAGTCTGCAATATCTCCGAATAGACAACTGCCATCAAAGGGCATGTCCAAAAGAGAAGCCTGGACATCCCCTGAAAAGCCAATGGTTCTCAGCCAGCTGTGGCATCTCAATGCCACCGATGATAAAAACGCTCCACCCAGCGGTCGTATCCAGTCCACATCTGATGGTGAACTCTGCTGCATCTCTGCTATCTCTGATTGCCTGTGACAGTATGGCTCGGGCCTCCTCCAACAACACTGGCAGCATTTGTGCGACAGAATCCCAGACTGTGTGGGTATATCGGCTCAAAAGGCATGTGGGTGTTCACCAATCGCAATACTAGGATGTCGGAAGAAAAAACTCACTTACCAAAGGTGTCCAGCTTCTTGGATTCCCTGTCCAGTGGAATGGAAGGGAATGCGCCAGGGTTAACTTGGGACGTGGAGGCCTGAACTACCAGGCTCTTCGGGTTGGGATACTAGGTGAGAAAATTGTGGTCCCCTTTAGAGGGGCAATTGTCCTACTCATAGGAACCTGTGTGCAGGGCTTGGACCAAGCCCCAAAAAGGACATCTGCAAGTCCTACATTAAAAGGGAGTAAAGGTTCCGAAGGGGTAACTCCTGGCTAAAGCACTTCTGTCAAGACGTTCGTCTTGAATGCCACCAGGAGTAACAAAGTCCGGAACCTCAGATGCCCTCCTCACCACCAGGGCAAACGAGGCATCCTCCTCTGTAGCCACGGTAGGGGGAGAGACCAAGCCAGTGTCTAGGGAGTTGTCCAAACCGCTGGCATCTGCCAATTCCTCATACCATTGGGCCTCAGTGTCCTCTACAGGGTACTGGTAACCATAAGGGTCCGCTGACCCCTCCCTTGCCCCCAAGTCAAGGCCTATCAAAAGAATAAGGCACTGGCTCTGATGTGAGAGGTCTACAATCTCGCTGTGTCGGAATGACGATGGGGATGGTGCCACCGTGGGGCGTCTGTGGCGTTGGCATTGGAGCAGGCAGCAGGGAAGGTCGAGGTGACTCGACATGTGCTGCTCCAGACCCATCAACAGATCCATGGGGCCCGACTGGTACCGGAGGTGGACCTTCTGGCGGAAGATCAGTATGAGCCCCTTCCGATCCCGTGGGGCCCTAAGGCACTACAGATGGGACGAGGCGCCCAAATATGAGGTGAATGGCCTCATAGAATTCTCATGACAACAAGCACCTGGAGTGGCTCCACTAACAAATTTGGGGCCTTCCTCTCGACTGAGATCTTGAGCGTCGCCGGGAGCTTGAGGAACTGATCCCTCTTTGGGTGCATGGTGTGGCAGTTGGCGCAAGCCTAGGCGTCGTGGTCGCACTCCAAACACCAGAGGCACGCCAAATGTGGGTCCATCCCGACATCTGTCGTGACAGGAGCCATGCGGTTTGAAACCGGCATTCCTGGCAGACATCTTAATACAACAGGAAACAAAGGGATGGAAAAATTGACAAAAAGTACAGTTAAAAAAGACTGGGGGTAGAGCTCTTCCCGGATCTGTGCTGACTGGTGCGGAAAAAAAGAACTGGAGTCAATGCACTGGGGTGGCACCTACATAGGCGTCGTGCACGTCACTTCTAGGACGGACGACACAGACGACTCCACATGGAGCTCAACGACGCCATCTACCGGAGCACAGGTGTACTTGCTCAACAAAAGTTTCCAGATGCAATCTGACGCCTGGAGAAAATTCTAAGGTAAAGAATCTGCGGCTAGAATTTTTTGTATCAAATAAAAAAAAGAAAGTAGTGCTTGAAAAGCAAGCAGTGGAGGCATAGAATCCAGCCAATCAAAAGAGATGGTGAAGACGCTATGCTCAATGGGAGGGACAAACACAAGACTGGCAACTTATAAGAAGCATCCAAATGAGTAACAGGAAAGCCAGCCAATGGTAAGCAATGGGAGGGCTCCAAGTCCCTGTATGTTCTTGGTATGCCTACAATGAGACTTTCACAACCAGACAGCAGTGATGCCTGGTAAGTTTGATCTAAAAAGGATGGTACAGCACACTTTCGTGTTTGTACTTGGACACTATATGCCTTCTGCTTTTGTGCTCGGTGGCTTTCAGTGATAATTGCTTATTTTGACTAACACGAGACACAGGTAACCACCACTGTTCTTTAAACAAGCAGCAATGGCCTCTAATGATAAATTAGACTTTTACATCTAATCTATTTCACTTAGGCAGAAGGCTACATATATTTATAAAACTTGTGATGTGCGGAGATTTTTAAAACTATATAGTTTTTGGGCAAATCTTCGTTGCGCCTCGGCTCCGTTAGAAACACAAACAGAATTGTAATGTACTTATTGGCCTGTAATTAAGTAGCTCTGAAAAATGCCCTTTTTACATTAAAGGACGAAAAATCTTATTACAGTGATTTAAGACAACGTATCAAAATAAAATACCATAAATAATCTAAAAGCCTAAATCATTTCATTACGATCCAAGACACATATGGAATATTATCACCTGGAATCTCACGTAGGATAGATGGTGGCAGTTTCAAGAAAACAAGTCTGAGCCAGATGCAAGAGTGCACAACAGCATTTGCAAAAACAATATCTAGTTTCCGGTCTCCTTAAGAAGCAATTCTAATCTATTGCAGTAAATAGTGAACACGGTGTCGCCAATTAGCAGGAGTAAATAGTTTCCTGAAAATAAACCAAATTGGTGCGAGGAGGAGGAAAGAGTGGCAACCCCCCCTCCCCCCTTTTTCACCAACTCTATATTTGACCAGTAAACTAAACATAGCAACCGTTTTCACATCACCATTAGTGCATATACACAGAGTACAATCTCCTTTGTCAGCCATGCTAGGTTTCTTAAAAGAAAAGAACCCCATGCGATAATACACATTTTAAAACTCAAACGCCGTTTAGACGCATACAATTCTTTTAAACATGTTTTACACACAAGGGGAGCATGGGACGGTGTGGAGTTATGTTCTGTAGTATCCAGTTTATTACCGAAGGAGGTTGTTCAAATTCAGGTATATGTAAAGTGTTTGGCTAACTTTAGAGGTGTAAAAGTCGTACCAAATTGGCTGTTATACTCACGTGTTGTAAATGTTATTGTATAAAATAAAATATGTAAACGCTAGATATAATATTGATACCAGAGCAGTGACAGACAACCCCGTGTCCCCTTCTACCTAGTTAATGTTGTAAAACACCGAGGTGCATTTTCATAGGTGGCAAATTCAATTGAAGGCAGCCCATAGGCAGGGTGTTGCATTAAACAGTTCCGGCCGGTACGAAGAATTAATAAATAAATAAAATGCATGCTCGTGACCTTTCATCGATCCGGTTCAAATGGTTTTACGTCTGAGAGAGAGGAAAAGTGGAGTGCAGAAGAACTCTTCTGTTTTCTCTTCCAATTACTGGGGGAGATGATAAACCCATGGCAAATGATGTATCAGCTCATTTTATCTTATCGCTTTGGGGCGAGGTGACAATGCAGTTCATATTTCACGGGTTCGCATTCAAGATTGTGGAAATTACTTGCCCTCTTGACCTGAGATTTTACAAGGAGACAGAAATTTCTCTCTTGCACAGTCGGACGATTTTTCACTTGTCAACCTTCTGTCCAGCTTTGAAAAAATAATTTCATTTATATGAACTAATGATGCTGATATTTTCGCGCGGCGCTATTTGATACATGACGCTCCGGCTGGCGCACGTGAGCGTGTTTCCGGCGGGTGACACTGTTTTATTGTAAGCGTCGGCGGCAGGCAGAGTTACGGCGCACTGAAATCCCTGCTCCATAATGTAATATTTGTGTAGGGCTCGGGCACCTTAGAGACCGCAGCGTATAAATAATTCAGAGTCTTTTGTTAGCACTTACTGTTTTTACATCTAATACTGCTCAGAGTGACAAGGCTCCCAGTGGCACCGGAGACTGGGGGGAAATGCCCGCCTTTCTCCACACATGGCTGTCGCACTATGACCTGGAGTAGTCGACGAACTACTGTTTTAATACCATAGAAACCCTATGTGTGAGTCTCAATAAGTGATAATCGCAAACGTTAAACTGTCTATGTCCAGGGCTCCTTTGTGTGCCGTTTACGGAGGTCGACGTTTTCATTTTGGATGTGCCGTTAGATATTCCAAGGGCTAAACACAACCCATGAATGACAACTGGCATCTAATGCCCCGCTGTAATTTACGTCCAAAGGCTTGGACGATAAGCACAACAAGCATTGGCAAAGCCAATAGTTTTTCCTATGTGAGAGCTATTGGCTTTGCCAATATCTTTTAAGCCATGTTGTACAGCAGTGTAGAGTGGCATGGGGTGGAGTGGTGCAGAGTAGAGTGGCGTACAGTGATGTAGAGAGGATGGCGTAGAGAGGAAACTAATGTTGCAAACCCTTTAAAAAATGCATCACAATGGGTGATTTAAACAAAGAAGGTAGATCCAGAAAGACAACCAGAAAAAGGGCGAAAGAGCCGACAAGTTATGTTATGTTAATTTTGACTTGTAGAGCGCTTAATACCTGCAGGTCTCTAAGCGCTTCAAGAAGATCAGCGGAAGTTCCAGGGAGAGTTGTATCACAGAGGAGAGAGTTATGCCCAGGCTTCTGTAAATAATAGGGTCTTAAGTTTCTTCCTGAATGAAAGGAGGCAGCTTTCGGAGCGAAGCTGACCAGGCAGCCTGTTCCAAAGTTGCGGCATAAGTACCGAGAAGGCTCTGCCGCCTTTAGTAGTGTAGTTGAATCGTGAGCATTTTAGAAGGCCTTCCGTGGAGGACCTTAGTGAGCGGCAGGGGGCGTATCTCTCCAGGCGTTCCTTGATGTAATTGGGTGCCTGTCCAAATAGGGCCTTGTGTGTAATGCAGAGGTCTTTGAATTTAGCCCTCTGCTTGATGGGCAGCCAGTGTAGTTGTTGCAGTAGGGGTGATGCCCGAGTGCGCCTAGGAAGCTTGAAGATTAGCCTGGCTGCATCATTCATCACCACCTGGAGTTTGCCCAGCAATGAGTCCGGTAGTCCGATGTAGAGCGAGTTCCCATAGTCAAGACGGGCCAAGATCAGGGCGGCCACCACTGTCTTCATGGTTGAGAAGGAGAGGATGGGGGAGAGTTTCCTCAGCTGCCTGAGTAGGCTCACACAAGTTCCGAACACGGTGGAGACTTGATTGGCTAATGAGAGTTTGGCATCTATTTTGATTCCCAAACTTTTTACCACTGGAGCTGGGGGAGGAGTATCACCCAGCTCGTGCGGCCAGTAAACGCTAACAAGTACCCTTTAAGTGTGACCAAAGCAAGTCCTTGCAGGGCTTGGGGACAAATACTTCTGATAACCTGGCTTGAAGTAGGTAAATCTGCTGAGTAATACACCAATCCACAAACTTGTCACAACTGCAGGCTTATACTGATTTGGTCAATGGACACCAGCTGCAAGGATGACATCGACAACCGCGGGAGGAAGAACGAAGACAGTCAGCTGTCTCCACTCAGTCTCCAAGCAAGGAGGTGAAGAGTGAGGAGGACCGGGTGCAGGACCCTGCCCTGCTACTGCAACACAAGATCCTCCTGAAGCGGCAGCCTGATTGGAGGACAGATGCTCATGCCCAGAATTTCTGGATACCACACTTTCCTTGCCCAATCTGGTGCCACTAGGATAATTTGGACCCTGTTGTTCCTGATCTTTTTCAGAACTTAGTGCAGGAAAGGTATTGACGGGAAGGAGCACAAGAGATCAGACTTGCACTCTAGGCAGAACACCCCCCCCCCAGAGGAAGAGACACCTTGGAAACTCTAACATGCAGGTGCTGACATTGCATGTTCTTGGCAGTGGCGAATAGATCGAGCCAAGGTTCTCTCCATTCCCAGAAGAGACCTTGTACAGCCTTCCTTTGTAAGCCACTAGGTGTTGGTGACTGAGTTTGTCTACCATGGGGTTTAAAGATGCCGCCAGGTGGTGTACCACTAGAAATATCCCCTCTAATTCTAGCCACTTCCAGAAACGTAGTGCCTCCTGGCACAGGGTCCACAACCCAACACCGCCCTGTTTTGCAGTGGTATTGTCTGTGAGCACCTGGCACCAGCCTTCCTTTAATAGTTGGTAAGAAAACCTTCCAACGCCAAAAGGATGGCCCGCAGCTTCAGAAGGTTAATGTGGAGCCGGGACACTGCTGAGAACAAAGGCCTTTGATATCCACCTCTCTCAAGTGGCTAACCCAGACGCGATGCACTGGTCACCACTGTTACCTCTGGGTGGGGTAAGAACAGGGGTCTGAGCTGACCCAATCGCGGTCCAGCAACCACCACTGCAGGTCTCTTCCGAAATCTGGATGTGATTGGAGAGATCTCCCTGATGCTGTGCCCACTAGGACTTCAGATCAAACTGCAGGGCCCACATAAGAAATATGGCATGCTTGACCTTCAGAATGCAGGAGGCCATCAGACATGCTTAAAAGGCACCTTCACTGAGATCCAGGACAGAGGCTGAAACATCTTGGATCATAGCCAAAATGTCCTGAATTCTCCATTCTGTGCAGAAAGGCACACAATTTTAGCATTTCCTGAATGGCACTGATGAAGGTGGCATCTGTTAAGGAGTCAGGTGTGACTTCAGCATGTTTATAGTGTACCCCCAATGAAGTGAGGAAGTTTGCCGTAGCCTGAATGTAGGCCACGACTGCCTGGGGTGAGCGCACCTTCTGCAGCCTGTCGTCGAGGTACGAAAAACTGGAACCTCTGAAGATGTGCTGCAACCATCACGTTTGTGAATACCGGAGGGGCAGCATAGCAAACTGAAAATGCTCCTGCCCCACCATTAGATAGCGCCTGGGGGCCTGTAAGACGGGATGTGAAAATAAGTGTCCTGCAGGTCTAACCTGTCCATTCAGTCTTCAGGGCAGACCAGACCTGGGCCAAGATAGCCATCTTGAACTTGTCCTTTAACAGGAAGGCATTGAGAGGACAAAGGCAGCTGCCCTTCTTGGGCATCAGAAAGTAGTGGGAGTAACTAACAAATCCTACTTCTGATGTCGGCACCCTCTCTATGGCTCCTCTCGCCAGAAGAGTCTGCACTTCCTGCTGCAAAAGGGGCAGATGGTCCTCTGTCAGGCGTTCTAAGGATGTTGGAGAGTGCCGTGGGGGTGACAAGAAATGGTAGGGTCCATCCCCGCTGGACAATCTGTAGGACCCACTTGTCTGAATTTATCACCTGCTACCCTGGCAGAAAATATTGAATTCTGCCACCAACAGGTTGTCTGTGTGTCAGAAGGATACAATAAAGAGGTTTTGAAGCTGAAGGGTTTGGGCCATCTCTTGAGGCAGCGGCAAGGTAATGAAATCAGATGGGTTGATCAAAGACTGATGCCCAAATGGATCAGAGCATAGCCTCGGTCGAAGCTGAAGTGGCACCGACTTGGAGTCAGAAAGCACAATCGGTTGCGCCACGTCAGCATCGAGGGTCCAGGGACTGACGTGGGTCGCTGCTTCCACGATCGTAGTTGACAGCAAAGCTAGTGTGGCGTCCTTAGTGGGTCAAGCTGATCCTGAGGGCCCACCTGCCGGCAGAGACCTCTGTGGTTCCTTACAGCCCAGTGGCACCCCAGAAAGAGCAGGTAATGTGGCAAAGAGCCACCGCATGACTTCATGGAATTCCTCCATTTGCTGCAGCATTGCAGACTCCGGGCAAGGGTCGAAATTGGCTGCAAAGGGGAACGGCTTTGGAAGTGAGACCAGAGTCACGTTGACACCCTCGCACCTTCTCTGGAGTTCGAGAACAGCGGGAAGGAGTTGAGTCCCGCTTCAACTGTTTAAGCTTTTTCTTCGACTTATCTAAAGGTTTTGACTGAGACGATCATCTGCCACGGGAACGTCTTCAGGAGCAGAAACAGGACATTCCCTTCAATTTTGACCAGTCACGACATGGAGTCTTCCAGAGTTTGGCGACGTAAAGCTTCACCTGATGGTCCCAGATGACCTAGGGATTCAGTGAGGCACAGTCACTGCATGCCTTAGAGTAGTGTTCCTACCCCAGGAAAACCTGATAGGGGTTTGTCACAGACATTTGTCAGCAACAGTCCCTTAAAGGTTTAAACCCTGAAGTCTAGCTAGGGAGGTGGTATTTCACCTTGCACACTGCAATTTTTAAATAATTTCAGAAGTAGGTCTTGTGATGAGACAAGGAATAGCTCCGGATCCACTTCTTGTGGCACAGAAAGAAGGGAACTGATGTCAGCACATGAGTGACGCCTATGTGCAACTCTGCATGTCACTTCTGGAGCAGAATGACATTGGTACAGAGCCGTACGGTACCACATACCGGCATAAGGGGGTACTGCTTAAGGTTTCCAGATCCACTCTATTGCCTGGGGAAGAATCTAAAGGGGGGAATCTGTGGATAGAAGCATCTATCAGAAATCACTGATTTTGATTTCTGGCATTTTGTATGCTGTTGCATTGGCCTCATAGAGCTGTTAGTTTTCTGATGTGCCATCCATGTCATTAAAACACTTCTACCGCAAACTGGAGTCTCAAGGCTTCTGTGAGGATATGTGTAGTATGTTCTGGTCCATATATAGGACTTGCTAGGTACGAAGGAGACAGTTGTGCAGATATGTACATTAGATCATTATTAGGGGTGAGCGGAACTTGCAGAGTTACATATAAATTCCACGAGATTCTGCGGAGTTCTGCCAACGGGCAAAAATATGCATGTTGAGCTGCTCGCGCTGCAATTTAGCGTCAATGGCACGAGCAGTGCTGAAAAATAAGCGTGAACAGCACTATGCGGTGCACAAGAGCACGTGGCCATTCGGGCTGATTTTGCTGCCGCAAGTAGAAAATCGACTCGAGAGGCAGCCCTCTCACCACAACCGCTCACATAGAAAAATGGCACTACAGGATGCCAAATCTCGCTCAGATTTATGGAGCCTAGCAGGTACAAATCCCACCACACGGAGAATGGCGGAATTTGTCGTGAATTCAAGGTTACACAGATTCGCCAATTCCATGGGCAGAATGAAACATTCCACCTACCCCATATCATTACAAAGACAAAAGTGTCAAAGAAAAATGGCCGGAGCGCTTAATTGGTTAACTGAGAAACTCTTATGTCAGCAACATGCCTACTGTCCAGTAACCTGAAACAGTTTGAGCTTAAGTGACAGAGCTGCCTATTGTGAACATTATGGTATATCCAGGCTTTGATGGAAGTATATAAACTGTTCTGTCTAATGAGGTAAGATGGTGGCAGCAGGGTGGGTGAGACTCCATGGAGCTCCTAAGCCTGAATTCTATCAGTGGCTACCTACCACTCACCCACGTACCATCCTTGCTGGCTAGCAGGGGGCTACTGTTGAAGATGCAAAATGTTCCAGAGAAGGTGACAGCAGCATAGGAGGCCCCTGCCAGGCTGGATGTGCTAGGCTGTGCTTCGGCCATCTTGCGTTTGCCCACTGTACACACGGCAGTGTAGTGGCAATGGTCTGAGCAATGGGACGGGCGGGGTTATACACACGGACAACCGCAGATAGGGATATGCACACGGACAACAGAGGGTGTGTGGATGGGGATACGCACACAAACAATGGAGGGTGGTCGGTTGGGATTATGCACACGGACAGCGGCGGGAGGGCAGGTGGGGTTATGCACATGAAAAACATTGGATATGTTGGGTTATGCACACAGACAAATGGCAGGTGGGCGGGATTATGCACACGAACAACGGTGGATGGGGATATGTACACAGACATCGGAGGGTGGGCGGGGATATGCACAAGGACAACAACAGGCAGGGTAATGCACACAGAGAATGGCGGGTGGTGTTATGCAAACCGATAACGGCTTTATGCTCAGCAATAAAAGCAGGCGGCCAGGGTTAGGCACATGGATAACGGTGGGCAGGGTTAGGCACACGGACAACGGTGGGCGGGTCAAGGCTTACTGACCAAGGCGGGCAGGCGAGATAATGCATACAGACAATGGCGGGTAGGTTATGCACATGGACAATGGCGGGCGGGGTCATGCACACGGACAATGGCGGGCGGGGTCATGCACCCAGACAACGATGGGTGGGCAGGTGTGGTTATGCACACGGACGACGGGTGAGGTTAGGCACACGGACAACGGAGGGTGGGCGGGGTTAGGGACATGGACAACGGCGGGTGGGCGGGGTTAGGGACACGGACAACGACAACGGCAGGTGGGCGGGAGGGGTTAGGCACACGACAACAGCGGGTGGGCATGCGGGTTAGGCACAAGGACAACGGCGAGTGGGCAGGCGGAGTTAGGCACACAGACAACGGTGGGTGGGGTTAGGCACACGGACAATAGCTGGTGGGGTTAGGCACATGGACAATGGCGGTGGATGGGTGGTGTTCGGTACACAAAGACTTTATGCACATGGACAACGGCAGGCATGCAGGGTTATGCCCACAGACAATGGTGGGCAGGTGGGGTTATGCACATAGACAATAGCGGGCGGGGTTATGCACACGGACAATGGCAGGCAGGGTTATGCACACGGACAATGGCGGGTGGGATTATGCACACGGACAACGATGGGTAGACAAGTGGGGCTAGACACACTGTCAACGGCAGATAGGGATATGCACACAGACAACAGAGTTTGCGGGCTGGGATATGCACATGAACAACGGAGGGTGGTCGGTCGGGATTATGCACATGGACAACGGTGGGTGGGCAGGTGGGGTTATGCACATAAAAAATAGCGGACGGATTGGATTATGCACACGGACAATGGCCGGTGCGTGGGGATATTCACACAGACAACGGCAGATGGGAATATGCACACAGACATCAGAGGGTGGGTGGGGATATGCACACGGACAACGGTGGGCAGTGTAATGCACACGGGCAACGGCGGGCAGTGTTATGCATACGGACAACAGCTTTATGCACACTGAAAGCAAGTGGGCAGGGTTAGGCACATGGGCAATGGCGGGCGGGGTTACGCACATGGGCAACGGCAGGTGGGGTTATGCCCACAGACAACGGTGGGCAGGCGGGGTTATGTACACAGACAATGGCGGGTGGGGTTTTGCACACAGAAAATGGCGGGTGGGAGGATGGGGTAATGCACATGGACAACGGTGAGTGGACAGGCGGGTTATGCACACGGACAACAGTGGGTGGGCAGGCGGGGATATGCACACGGACAACTGCTTTGAGGCTATGCACACGGACAACAGCAGTTACGCAGACAGACAACGGCGGTTCCGCAGCCGTGGTACTGAACACAGACAACGGTGGGTGAGCGGAAGGAGTTCTGCATACAAAGGAGGGTGGGCGGGGTTATTTACACAGACAACTGTGGATGATAGGGTTACGCACACCGACCACAGGGTTAGGCACACAGACAACGGTGGGTAGGCAGGGTTAGGCACACTGAGAACGGCATTTAGGCAAACTGACAATGGCAGGCGGGGTTAGGCAAACGGACAACGGCGGGTGGGTGGGCGGCGTTAGGCAATTGTGCAACGGCGGGTGGGTGGGCGGCGTTAGGCAAATGGACAACGGCGAGTAGGCGGGCAGGGTTAGGCACACAGACAACAGCGGGTGGGCAGATGGAATTAGGCACACAGGCACCCATGGGTGGCGTTAGGCACACGGGCAACAGCGGGCGGGGTTAGGCACACGGGCAACGGCAGACGGGGTTGGGCACACGGACATTGGCGGATGGGGTTAGGCACACGGACAACGGCAGGTGGGGTTAAGCACACGGACAATGGCCAGTGGGGTTAGGCACACGGACAATGGCCGGTGGGGTTAGGCACACAGGTAATGGCGGGTGGAAATAGGCACACAGACAATGGCGGGTGGGGATAGGCACACAGACAATGGCGAGTGGGGATAGGCACACAGACAATGGCGAGTGGGGATAGGCACACAGACAATGGCGAGTGGGGATAGGCACACAGACAATGGTGGGTGGGGTTAGGCACACAGACGATGGCGGGTGGGGTTAGGCACATAGACAATGGCGGGTGGGGTTAGGCACACAGACAATGGCGGGTGGGGTTAGGCACACAAACAATGGCGGGTAGGGTCAGGCATAAGGACAACGGCAGGTGGGCAGGTAGGCACACAGACAACGGTGGGTGGGGTTGGGCACATGGACAACGACAAGTGTGTGGGGTTAAGCACACGAAGAAGTGTGGATGGGAAGGCAGGTTAGGCACACGGACAATGGCTTTATGCACATGGACAATGGGTGGACGGTCGGGGTTATGCACATGGATAGTGGTGGGTGGATGGGCGGGGTTATGCAGACGGACAATGGCGGGCGGGGTTATACACATGGACAATGTGGGGTGGACGGACGGGGTTATGCATACAGACAACGGCAGGTGGGGTTATGCATGCGGACAATGGCGGGTGGGAGGGTAGGGTAATGCATACGGACAAAGGCGGGTGGGTGGGTGATTTAATGCTCATGGACACCTGCAGTGGGATTATGCACACGAACAACAGTGGATGGGGTTATGCATGTAAACCATGACAAACATGCACACGGACAACAGGGGGTGGGGTTATGCACACAGGCAATGGCGGATGGGGTTATACATGACAACAGCAGGTGGGGTTATGCACACAGAAAATGGTGGGTGGAGTTATGCAGGGCAGGCGGGTGGCCGGGGTTATGCACACAGAAAACAGAGGGTGGGCGAGGTTATGCACATGGACACCGGCGGGTAGGCAGGGTTATGCACATGAACAACGGTGGATGGGGTTATGCATGTAAACCATGACAAATATGCACATGGACCACAGGGGGTGGGGTTATGCACACGGGCAATGGCGGATGGGGTTATACATGACAACAGCAGGTGGGGTTATGCAGGGCAGGTGAGTGGCCGGGGTTATGCACACAGAAAACAGAGGGTGGGCGAGGTTATGCACACGGACACCGGCGGGTGGGCAGGGTTATGCACACGGACACCGGTGGGCGGGGTTATGCACAAGGGCAACGGCAGGCAGGGTTATGCACATGGACACCGACGGGCGGAGTTATGCACACCGACACCGGCGGGCGGGGTTATGCACACGGACACCGGCGGGCAGGGTTATGCACACGGACACCAGTGGGTGGGGTTATGCACAGGGACACCGGTGGGTGGGGAAAATATGTTTGTGGTCTCAGAAAAAAAAACATACTGCCATAGCACTCCCTGGAACTGATGGAAACTTCTTTGTGTGTGGGTGTACTCCCTGCGAAGTGCAGAATGCCATTACTTGAAAGTGAAGTTAGTCAATGGCTTTAATGACTGACCCATTGCCCTATGCTGTATGATATAGTGAACGAAAGAAAAATGTGACTGACACAGTAGTAGACCAATGGATGAAGAGGGCTGGCAGAAAGCCTCTATAAGTAGATTGTACATATCATTTTAGTATAATCAAAAGGCCTTGGCTTACGCAAGACCAAAAATAGTAATCAAGGAGGTTTCATTGGAGAACAAAAAAGTGAAGATGGGTAACAAACAGAATTCGGGAACAGAAACACCAGGTTGAATTTATCTAATGCAAGAAAAAAATGTTGATGACTTTTTAAACATTGAATTAGTAAACGAAAATGGGTTTGATATTTGATTAATATTAATGATGGGAAAACTTACACGTCAAAGGGTTTTGCAGAAAACCTTTAGCAGAATAGACCAGATAAATCAGTTTATGTTCAGATAATATACATCTGTGGAGAACAGCATGAAAAGCATCACTGAAATCCAAGTAGACAACTGCATTCATGACTCTTCCATTCTCCAAATCCTGAGTCACATTATCAAAGTAATCACTAAGGTTTTGTAATAATATGATGCCTCCACAAACGTTTATATCTGTATTCTCTGTGTTCAAATACATCAAGAGATCAAGATATAGGCAAATAGTAGATTTAGACTGATCTCAAATGCAACTTTGCACAAAAGTTGCTTTGTTAAAGTTATTAAGAGATTTTGTGACCGGTTTTGCGGATTTAATTACGCTTCAGTATTTCCAGCCACCTATTGATCAGCAGTGGCTGTTTGAGTACTTAAAGCTTCTTTACATGATCGTCAGCAACATACTCACTTCCTGTTTATTGTCATTTAAAGGTGAATTTTCCTATCTGGGCTATAAGTTGTGTATCTTAGCTCGGAAAAAATTAATTTAAAATGATCTATGCCCACCCTTTGGTAATACCATGGTTCCGAGGATGCCACAGCTGGGTGGGTTATCAGGCACCTGAGACAGGCTACCTGCTATGATCTACTACTCCACAAGTTGGTGTGGCATGGACAATGCTCCTCCCTCATTGCCTCACTTTTGACTTCTCCATCTCCTAGAGTTTTGAGGCTGCCTCAGAGCTAGAAACCAAGATGATATCACTGGGAACCAACTTTTCTAGCTGTAGTCATATCTTCTTGAGTGTGTTAGAATAAACTGTAGGAAATTTTTTTACTTTTTATTAACTTGAAAGTCTTCAATGGGCTCAAATAGGCGCAAACAGTTACTGCAGTAAGTACATTTCAATTACAAACGAGTTTCAGTTTGGGCGCAAGAATGTTATATTACCTTTTAAGAAGGAGTTATGAAAGAACATCCGCGTGACTTCTTAACTAGTTAAGCGTGTTGACCCTACCCTTTAAAAAAAAAAAACACACACACCCACCCACCCACACCCACCCACCCACCCACACACACACACACCCACCCACACACACACACCCACCCACCCTGGTCCTTCATAACATTTGTCCCTGCCATCATAAGGGCTTTCTCTGCGCAGCCGATTTACTTCGTCCAGCTCGCCTCTTCTCACGAAGTAATCAATGGCAAACAAATGTGTCCAACTGGCCTTTTTCCTGCATGTGTTCTGGTCAGCGCGCTTGGCCTGCCGGTGTGTGTTTTTGGAACGGTGTTTTCTACCCATTTAAAAAGCTGTCACCTCATCTCGGCATTGGAGTTTGACAGATGGCTCCGTTCCCCTGTGTTCATTAATTTAATCACCTTATCTTCTATACCACTTCATTTTGGAAGAAAGGCTAATGATAAAACCCTCATCCATTATCCTTTTGCTCATCCATTCGAGCGGAAATGGTTAATAACATGCTACAAATTGAACTTCAATCACCTCATTTTCTCCTTTGTCGAAGGCCCGTTAATGCACACTCCAGAAGCTCAATTTGCTTTACAGGAACGTTTGTGTTATTTTGCTACAGACACTGCAAATTAAGCATTTGCAGTTTTGGTTATTAAATATAGCCAACTGCTCTTTTATCTGTGGAAGCGAAACATGGGCATAGATTATTATTCTGCAGTAATACAAGCGCCTTATCTCTGTGAGCACATAGACACCAAGTCTCGCTAATAGCACGCATCATACAATAGGCCATGCATCTTGGTTTCAAATTCATACCCAAGATACCTAACCTTATGAATTGGTACATTTGTGGTGCAATTGCTCTCCATTAAAAAAAAGTTAATCTGTTTACGCATGGCCTTATCTTCAAATCCAAGCATCATTACAGTCCATGTCTACAACTGCCATGGAATGTAAATTAGGGGAGGAAGGGTTGGGGAAAATTAATTGAAAAAATTATGGTGAAACCAAGACGCTCACTGACCCTTTTAAATTTGTGAAGCTGGACGTGGAAATTTCTCAGCATAGACCTAGTAAAAGGAAACATTCATCCTGCTGAATGGGTCCCTTGTAGCACCATTAATCGAACGCCTCAAACCAGACTCACACAATGGTCTGGTGGCTTAGTGGACTAATTCATCCACTGCAGGGGCCTGTGTTCGACCTCATGGTCACAGGTTCAAATCCCGGTGGGTCCACTCAGCCTTTCATCCATCTGAGGTCGATAAAATGAGTACCAATGAGTTGGGTAACAATAAACATCTGTTATTCAGCGCCTTGAGACCAACGGGTGATAAGTGCGCTTTACAAATACACGTGTTATGTTATGTTAAGGTAAGAACACGGGAGGGCATCCACCAAGGCAAACATTGCCGCACGACAAATGTGTTTGCCAATTACTTTATTAGTAAGTGTCCCACTTCCTGGAATCTCAGAAACAAACATGTGGTCCCGGAGACTGAGCTTGATTAACAAGTTACTTGCTTTTGGTAAAGCTTTTTCTGATAGATCCTTTATCTAACCGTGCCAAAGTGTAAGCTAAATATGAAACACAGCTTTCTATTATCCTGGTCCATGCGGGGGGACTGTTACTAGGAAACCTGCAATTAAGGACACTCAGCCCTACTGAAGTACAATAATCGAAGAGCTTTTTGCCAAGTTTGTCAACGCTTTTGTCCCCTCCAGCGCCCAGTTCCTGCAGATCTGCTTCATCTTCCTGAACATGGAATAAGTTCTGATTAAAATCTCCTGTTATAACTATACTTGCACCAGAATAGGTGTCTTTAAATTCCATTGCAACTTGGCACAGTTTTTCACCCCAATTTGTTTTTTATTTTTACGAGAGTTTAAGCAGGTGTTTAAAAGAATAAGGCGAGACTTCCCTTCACTCTTCCACCCTTCTAAAAGGACTGTAAGGAGGCCAAATCCCGAAACGCAATAACGGGTGTTTTTATCTTCAGAGTCTGGCTTATGTATATAGAGACCTCCTTTAGGGCAGCCGAAATAGTTTGCCCTAACACCGAGCTGACACATTGCATATATCCTACTAAAGGTGCAACCGATTGAGACCATGTTTCTTGAAAGCTATGATATGAAATTGCGGTAAATATGCTATAAAATCAGGCTAACCTAGTTTATTAATTAAGCACCTGATGTTCCATGAGCAGATCTTTAGCTCCTTTATGGTTTGTGACTGGCCAGATCCTAGTCTCACTCACTTGTTTTAGGGTTTATTTGACAGGGCTGTTCCAGTCTTGCTCCTAGACATTTGTCTGTCTGCCGTTATATTCTTTACCTTTGCCTCACGATTTCATCAGATCAGACACTTTGTCTTTACCGACTGATTCCCAGGGATGTATTGCTGATACAGGTCCCACCGCACCTTTAAGAATTGAACTTTTATTTTGTATGCCCCACTGTGAATGATCCTTATTTGCCAATACAGGCGGGTAAACACCCTCCAAGAACCAGCTGATCTTGACGCCCCAGCTTCTAAAAGTGGTTTTATGCATAAACACTTGTGCAGCTTGCTGGCATGACAGGAAAATAACTATAGTAGGCTCAGTTTGCTGCATTTCGCGCTGAGTTATGAATTCTATGGAGGCTATGTCACAGGCACTAATGCCTGCCAGCCCTGGGATGTCAGCTAAGAGTCTTAAGATGTTAGTGCTATTTAGCACGTCCTGGTTGCTCCTTATTTTGTTTCTGGGTACCACAATATTTTATTTTGCTTGGTTAATGTTGGTGGGTCACTGCCCAATTTCTGCATACCAACTGGTTTTTCCATACCCTGATGCATAGAGGCCTTGGTGAAGTGTATTGTGGGGGTTATACATGACCTTGCTAGCGTAAGATCATTAAATCCTGTACAGTCTGTAGTTACGGACTTATCTGCAATAAGTCCTATTTAGCAGGCCGTTCAATCTGACTTTCTGTAGTTACTAGTATAATAGTCAGTTCTGAGTGAATTTCTGCTATTGCCGGTGTGGCGGTCAGGTTATTTTGAGCTTTTTTCTGGTGGACTGATTTGTTTTCCTGGGTAATCAACTTCTGTTGATCATGTGAGGGCCATGTCCTATCCATTTGCTCTGCGTCCAAAGATAGACTAGGGTTCTGGCTCCCCTCCTTCGTAGGATTCGAGCCAGAGGAACAAGTTACTTACCTTCGGTAACGCTTTTTCTGGTGGATACAATATCTGCCTGTGGATTCCTCACCTTATGATTCCTCACCTTATGAATACCCCTTGCGCCAGCAATCTTGCGGAAATTCTTTTCCTAGCTCTCCCACGTCGACGAGGACGTCACAATAGCACGGCTCCGCTCGCGACTCCGTATGACGTCATCGGAGCCATAAGAAGACCTCGTCGGCGTGCTGACGTCAGTTCCACCCATTTTTTCCGTGCCACCGAGGCAAACGGGCGGACCGACACATTTTCAAATGCAAACATCACATACCAAGCATATACATATATATAAATTCACATTTGCATCCTCAAGAATGACATTGCGAAATAGCCATAGAAAAGGCATTTCTAAGTAACAAAATTGCAAACATGATCAAGATATATCAATCAAAGCATCTTTTGGTAGAAACAGGTGGACAACGGGGAGGCGGGTGGGTCAGTGAGGAATCCACAGGCAGATATTGTATCCACCAGAAAAAGTGTTACCGAAGGTAAGTAACTTGTTCTTCTGATGGATACTTCTGCCTGTGGATTCCTCACCTTATGAATAGACTCCCAAAGCCTTACCTCTCCTGGAGGAGGGTGTCCACCTGACTAAACCAAAAAATCTTGCAAAACAGAACGAGCAAAATGGCCATCCTTCCTAACCTCGGAATCCAAGCAGTAATGCTTTGCAAAGGTATGGAGGGAGGCCCAAGTTGCTGCCTTACAAATATCAAGTAAAGGTACACCTCTAGCCAAAGCAGATGTAGTAGACTTTGCTCTAGTAGAATGAGCTCTGATACCTTCAGGAGCCTCCTTGTTGGCCAGGGCGTAGCAGATCTTTATACAGAGAATAATCCATCTCGACAGAGTCCGCTTGAGAACAGCTTTACCCTTCATCCGACCAATATAACCCACGAAGAGTTGGTCATCAAGTCTCAATTCTCTGGTCCTGTCCAGATAAAAGCTGACCGCTCTCTTTGGGTCCAAGCGGTGAAGTCTCTCCTCCTCCTTGGAAGGGTGAGGGGGAGGATAAAAGGTAGGAAGGGTAATGGACTGCCCCAAATGAAAAGGGGTAACCACCTTGGGAAGGAAAGCAGCCCTGGTCCTTAGAACCAACTTATCTGCATGAATGGTCAGGAAAGGAGGCTTAGAACTAAGAGCCTGCAACTCGCTTACCCTCCTAGCCGAGGTAATGGCAATCAAGAAAACCGTTTTAAAAGTAAGAAGCCTCAAAGGGCAACTATGCAGAGGCTCAAATGGAGAACCCATGAGAAAAGTAAGTACAAGATTCAAATCCCACTGAGGCATAATAAAAGGAGTGGGAGGAAACATGTTTGTAAGACCTTTAATGAATCTCATCACCACCGGAGATTTAAATAAGGACGGCTGATCCGGCAAACAGATAAAAGCCGACAAAGCCGATAAGTAACCTTTACAGTAGCTACAGCAAAACCCTGCTGCGCTAAGGAAGTAAAAAACTTAAAACATGAGATAAACGAGCCTTCAAAGGGTCAACAGATCTATCTCCACACCATTTAACAAATTTAGACCAACGGGAAGAGTAAATGGACTTGGTGGAGTGTCGCCTGGACGATAAAATAACATCCACCACATCTGGTGGGAGAGAGAACGAACTCAGGTTGCCCCGTTCAATCTCCAGGCATGAAGGTGCAAGCTCTGGAGGTGGGGGTGAAGAACCTGCCCCTGCGACTGCGAGAGGAGGTCTGCCCTGAGCGGGAGACGGAGCGGAGGGTGCAAAGAGAGGTGAAGAAGATCTGTGTACCACACCCTTCTCGGCCAATCCGGAGCGATCAAGATGACTTGGGCCCGGTCTTGGCGAATCTTCCTCAGGACCCGAGGAATTAAGGGTATGGGAGGAAACGCATAAAGGAGTTGAGAGCTCCAACTCAACTGAAAAGCGTCCCCCAACGCTCCCTGCATCGGAAACTGGAGACTGCAGAACAACGGGCATTGCGCGTTCTCGTGAGTGGCAAATAGGTCCAACCGAGGAGACCCCCACATCTGGAAGACGTGATGGACCACCTCTGGATGAAGCCGCCACTCGTGATCGGCCGAGTAATGCCGACTGAGACTGTCCGCACGAACATTCAGCACCCCGGCTAGATGATTTGCAAACACACATCTGCTGGCCCTGAGCCCAGGACCAGAGTCGCAGAGCCTCTCGACAGACGAAACGACCCTACACCTCCCTGTTTGTTGATATACCACATCGCGGTCGTGTTGTCCGTCAGGACCTGAACTGACCGACCGCGAAGGGAAGGAAGGAAAGCCTTTAGTGCCAAACGTATCGCCCGCAATTCCAGAAGGTTGATGTGAAGCAACCTTTCCTCTGGAGACCAAAGACCTTTGATCTCCAGATCCCCCAGATGAGCACCCCACCCTAGAGTGGAGGCGTCCATGATTACTGTGGCCATCGGTGGAGGAAGTTGAAAGGGCTTCCCTTGAGACAGGTTGCCCTGCACACCCCACCAAGTCAGCTCCGCTGCAGCGTCTCTGGAGATTCTGACCTTCTCCCCGAGAGCCCCGTTGTGCTGATACCACTGCCTGCGGAGGCACCACTGGAGTGCCCTCATGTGCCAGCGTGCATGACTGACCAACAGTATGCAGGAAGCGAACAGACCGCCATCACCTTTGTAAAGACTCGTGGCGCGGAAGTCAGACCAAACGGTAGAACCGCAAACTGGTAATGTTGCGAACCCACCGTGAAACGTAGATACTTCCGATGCGACCTCAGGATGGGAAGATGAAAGTACACATCCTGCAGGTCGATGGACACCATCCAGTCTTCCTGTTGCAGCGCAAGAAGAACCTGAACTAGAGTCAACATTTTGAATTTCTCCTGCCTGAGGTAAAAATTCAAAACCCTGAGGTCCAGGATCGGCCTCAAACGCCCGTCCTTTTTGGGAATCAGGAAATACCGGGAGTAGCACCCCTGACTTCTTTCCTGCTCTGGAACCACCTCTATCGCACCTTTTTGTAACAAGACAAGAACCTCTTGCTGCAAAAGCAACAAATGGTCTTCTGAACAACCACCTTGGCGAGGAGGGTAAGGAGGTGGATACTCTAGAAAAGGGAGGGCGTACCCATTCTCTACAAGATTTAAAACCCAACGATCTGTTGTAATCAGTTTCCTATCTTGTAGAAAATGGGACACCCGACCCCCAACAGGACCAACATGCTCTAAGATGGGGGATCTAGGGCTGCTTCCCAACAGTGAGGGGAGGAGGAGGAGGAAGAAGAGGACTGTTGCCGTGAGGCTCCCCTAGAACGGCCTCTGTTCTTACCCCTGTAGGACTTATATAAAGGGTTCTGCTGTTGTTGCTGCTGACCCTGTTGAAATTGCTGACGGCCACGAAAGGAAGAACCTCTCCCAAACCCACGAAGGCGTTTGTAACCGTAACCCCTGGGCTGAGATTGAAGACCTAAAGATCTAGCCGTGGCTCTGCTGTCTAAAACGTTCTAAGGCAGAGTCCGCCTTGGATCCAAACAGCCTTGTGCCATCAAAAGGTAAGTCCAAGAGAGTCGCTTGGACATCAGGGGAAAACCCAGAAGACCTTAACCAGGCCTGCCTTCTGGTTGCCACGGAAGAGCCCATTACCCGTGCAACAGAATCAACCGTGTCCATGCCAGACTGAATCACCTGACGAGCAGCCGCTTGTGAATCAGCAAGTACCTCCATGAAGTTAGCCCTATCATCTTCTGGGAGCTTAGGAGCTAGCTGCTTCACAGTATCCACCAAAGCATGGATGTACCTTCCCAAAAGGCAAGTAGCATTTGTCGACTTTAACGCCATGCTTGCTGACGAAAACACTTTTTTTGCCGCTTGTTCCAACTTTTTGGAGTCCCTATCTCCAGGAGTAGTCGGGAAAGCACCTGAAGACTGCTTTGAACATGAAGCTTGTACCACCAAGCTCTCCGGTGTTGGATGGGAAGACAGAAAGGCAGGATCTCCAGGGGCCGGCCTATATCTTCTAGCAATCGACCTAGAGACAGCAGGCGCAGACAAGGGCTTCTGCCACACTTCCAAAATTGGCTCAGTCAATGCGTCTATGAATTGTAAAAGTGGCTCTGAGACCACTGAAGACGTATTAAGGACCTCTGTCAAGATGTTAGCCTTTACTTCAGATGTTGGAAGCTGCAGACCCAGCAGATCAGCTGCCTTCCTCACAACCACATGGTAGGGCAAATTTTCCAATGGTAGACCAGCCTTTGGTGATGAAAGTTCATATTCTGGTGAAGTGTCCAAGCCACTGGCCTCTCGCAGACCTTCAAAGTCATCAAGTGACTCCACTATTTCACCTTCCTCCTGATCTTGCTCGTGCCTATACTCCTCCTCTTCCAGCAGCCTTTGAATCTCCCTCCGGGAATGCTGCTTAGGCACAGACGTCGGAACCGGCGTCGGCGGAGCCAAAAACGGAGTCGACGGCGCCGAACGCGGCGCCGGAGGAGGTAACGGAGCAAGAGGAAAGCCCTCTGGAACAACGTTCAACGCCGCTCGAATCCGAGACGACGCCGACTCCCCATCCGACGGAGCTCGAGGTGCCAGAGTGGACGACCTCGGCGTCGGGAAGTGCCAAGCCGGAGCGGATGGCATAAAGGGCATAAAGGGGGCCTGGGCATATTGGTGTGGAACACCCAAATTGTAGGCCAAGGGACCTGAAGGCACACCCAATGGGAAACTAGCCCTGGAGAACATCCCATACATCGCATTGAGGAACTGCGATGGGTCCGCACCAGGCAATGGAAAGGGAGGATAAGAACCCATACCTCCTTGCCCGGGGACCTCCTGCGGTGGATTCGGATCCTGCGGAGCCGGTGGAGCCGGCGCCCGCACTGGTGAAGCCAAAGAAATAGGAGACATCTCCTCCGGCGTCGGACTTTTACAGGGCGCCGGTGATCCTCTCGACGCCGAAGAGCCCTTCAACGCTGGTGACATCCGAGCTGGAGAATGCTGCGACTCCGCACCCGGAGAAGGTGAAGGAGAGACAAAGTCCTTGCTCCGGAGTCGTTCCGGTGGAGGAGTCGACCTCGAAGCCCTCGACTTCGATGAATGACGCCGGGACTTCTTAGATTTCTTATGCTTCTTCGACGTGTGTGACGAAGAAGACCGCTTTCTCACTCTTCTTTCTTTCTTGGCTTTGGCCATAAAGAGCTTTGCTTCACGCTCTTTAAGCGCCTTCGGGTTCATTTTCCTGCATGAACGGCACTCCTCGACGTCGTGGTCAGATGAAAGGCACCACAGACAGTCTTCGTGAGGATCCGTGATCGACATATGGCCTCCGCACTCTCTGCAAGGCTTAAACCCGGATTTCCTAGAAGTAGCCATATCTTCGCAGCAAGGAAACAAAGTTGAAGATGGAGAGTCCTTGGAAAACCGTTACGCGTCGACGGCGCGGATAAAAGGGAACTGAAGTCAGCACGCCGACGAGGTCTTCTTATGGCTCCGATGACGTCATACGGAGTCGCGAGCGGAGCCGTGCTATTGTGACGTCCTCGTCGACGTGGGAGAGCTAGGAAAAGAATTTCCGCGAGATTGCTGGCGCAAGGGGTATTCATAAGGTGAGTAATCCACAGGCAGAAGTATCCATCAGAAATTTCCTTTATTGAAAAGGGGGAACCATTTCCACAAATAAATTCCAACAACTGATTTTGGCTGTCTATTCCTACCCTTAAGAAGCTTCTTTCTCTCCCGCTTCCTAAGATGTAGGGACACTTCTTCGGTAAGCATGAGTGATGTAATATGTGGGGTAATTAGCAGTACATCGCAAGGGCACGAGTTATAGTTGCCTTAGTGCACAAGTTATAGTTACTTGAGATAACTATGACTGCTGAATTTCTATGGCTTTGTATGTGTGCAAAATCTGAATCTAACTAGAACGCCCCTGTAACCTTTGGTTTTTCCAGTGAATTTGTACGGTTTTTTAATGCCATTTCCTAATTATAATGGCCCTATAACCTTTGTTTTTTAGTGAATTTCACAGTTTTTTTATTTATTTAAATTGTACTTCGATTTGACCCATATGTTTAATTTACTAATATACATTTTCGCAAGTTTATAAATACATTTTATACATACATTCATTCTTCTTATATATTTTAAAAATAAAAAAATTAAGGTAAGGTAACTTCATTTAGTCTTTCTAACTTATGTAGTCGTGTCTGCTGAGAGGTTTTGCTGCTTGAGTGATCCTTATCTTTATAATTTTCGCTTTTTGAGATCGTTGCACAAGGAGACAATGGTTTGAAAAAGGTGAAAATCCTTGGCAAACTCGGAAATGCATTTTATTCATACATTCATTCTTACTATATATTTGAAAACTAAAAATGTAAAAATGAAGGTAAGGTAACTTATGTAGTCTTTCTATGAATGCAATGCACCAAGTCATTCTTTTTTCAAATTCCTTTTATGGATTCGCAGATTTGTCCCGAATCCTCGGAAAAAGAAGGGGTCTGCCGTTTATATTGCACACATTCAATACTATAACAGCAACACATTTAATACAAACATATGCTATTGCAACTTCCATAAGTCTATCACTGCCTGTATGTGGGTCTGAGAGTGACTCTGTGGGTGTGTAAGTTGGTGTGGGAGTGAGAAGGTGTGTGAGTGGCTGTGTGGGTAAGTGGTTTTGTGGGTGAGTGGCTGTGTGGGTCTGTGAGTGGCTGTGTGGGTCTGTGAGTGGCAGTGTGGGTCTGTGAGTGGCAGTGTGGGTCTGTGAGTGGCAGTGTGGGTCTGTGAGTGGCAGTGTGGGTCTGTGAGTGGCAGTGTGGGTCTGTGAGTGGCAGTGTGGGTCTGTGAGCGAGTGTGTGAATATGTGTGTGGGTCTGTGAGTGGGCATGTGTGTTATTTTTTTAATTGGGGTCTCGCACACCCACAAAAAAAAAACATTTTGGGACAATTTCTTGCCAATGAGGGGTTCCTCACAGATCCCTCCATCAGTCCCATAGAGTCAGGGTACCTCTACCCTGAACCCTTCTATCACTTATACATTTTATTTACCCTCCCCAGGAACAGTGTCTCGCTGCACATAATGGCCGCTGCAACTGTCCTCTCAGGTTGCAGCCAGCCAATCACGGCATTGTTGTTGGCGCGTGGCTCCATGAATCCACCCGGATCCACGGTTAATCTGCGTCTCTAGATATACATAAATCTTTTTACATTAATAACTCCAAAACTACGGAACAGATTTGCACCAAATTACAAAAAGCACTCTTTTTGGACCAAGATCTAGCTTTCTGCCAAATTTGGTGTAATTCCATTCAGTGGTTCGGGCTGTAGTCGTGTCTAAAATCCCTATGGGAAATTGCATGGGGAAAACGTGTTTTGGAATCCTCCCCTTTTCTCGGCTCCCGCTTGATGGATCACCCCCAAAATTTCCATACAGCAGCTTAACTGACTGGCAAAGTTTTGAAAATTTTGTTAAGATTCATCAAAAGTGCCAAACTTATAAGCATATCAAAAAAAGCTTTTCCTATGGAAACTAGGTCCTAACTGTAGCTACCTACTGGCGACCACACGTAGAAGATAGATAGGTAGATAGATAGATAGATAGATAGATTCACTGCAAAACTAATGGTTAAAGGGACGCAATAGTTAGCTCAAAATGAAGTTAAAACATAACGTTTTAAACTAACAAAACCACTGAAATTCAGCAGTTACAGTTATCTCAAGTAACTATAACTCATGCCCCCACCATGTATACTGTTGTCATCAATGATGTCATTTCAAATGTTGCAGTGATTTTGTCACTAATGTCATAGAACATAGAATGAGCGATGTAATACGTGAGGTAATTAGTAGTGCATGGCAAGGACACAAGTTAAAATTACATTAGGGCACGAGTTACAGTTACTTGAGATAACTATAACTGGCGAAACTCGTGGTTTTATTGGTTTGAATTGGTATGTTTTCACTGACATTTTACCTAATTATAACGCCTATCTATCAACTGTACTGATCATACACACTGGGTGATGTTTAAATTTGATTATTATTTCCCATACTTTGATGGAATTACAAACAAAATTAACATGTGACAATTTATTGTTAATAACAAAAAATGCTCTACAACAATATCTTAAAAAACACCAGGATTAAAGATAGAACATCTAACAGTTTTAAAATCAGACAGTTATCATCCAAAACATTATCAAGAGAGAAGCCCTAATAAATGGCTGAATTATAGACACCTCCATTAGTTCAAAAGTAGGGTATTTTGTTTTGTTGCATGATATACCTTAGATCAAAACATTCATTTAAAGATGAAAAATCTAACAATTCAGAAGTCAGTGGCTCCTTATACTTACCCAGACCTTTCATGGTATCAAAACCATCCTGTGTTATGTGAGCTGTCATTACTCATCAGTAAATGAGTTCATCAATGTAATGAGGATTCAGACAAATTGGCTGCTTAATGAGGGCTCAAACAGATGGGGCATAGGTTCTGCTCCACTGCAAGCAAAATCAGGCTGATGCATCAGTGACAAAGGCATCGCAGTGTAGGTCTTTTTAGAGCTAATTGGGGCAAAACACTGTTCTTTGTGCTCACTTTTTTTTCAATTAAATACTGTCCGTCTTATGCAGTTGTGAGGGACTTTTTAGCTATCCCCATCTACAGCTCTCCCTCAATACACCATCGCTGTACCAACAAAGTGAAGGAAATTGTGTTTTAAACGACTCACATTACAATTAAAACCATATTATAAAAAGAAAGCTGGTAACACTTACTTGATTTAATTTTGTTATATAATCTTTTCAAAAGCATATAGAGGTTGTGTATATTGGCTTAACTGTCAGGATTTATGGAGTTGAATTAAGTCTGATGGATGGTGAAAATGCCACGTGCAGTAGCATCCATTTCCCTTACCCTTGTGTTAAAGAATGCAGCCCAGGGGAGGGCAGACAACCAGTAACAGTTCAGCAGGGCGGAGCTCATCTGTGCTGATGAGTTTTTTGGGCATAGAAATGGCTAAGGAAATTGAATTCTGCCCCGGCACATATTGCGCAATTGTGTCTCCCGGACCTACAACAGGCAAGAAAAAGAGCATGTTCCAAGAGTAGTTTAGTAACCTTTTCTGGTGTTAATTTTTAATTCTGGCCTAGACACAGATTTAGGCTGCCTAGGCCTCATGTTTTCACATATTACATAATAAATGCACTTATTCATATAAAGGATTTCAGTCAGCTCTCTTCATCCACTGGTCTGGTCTGGTGGTTCACATTTCGCATCCACTCACCACAGCATGTGGAAATGGGTCAGCTCACTTAATCTACTGGCTATCTTGCGCTGTAATGCCATTTTGCATACTCACTTGTGCACAGCCATCTGAAAACGAGTGCACTTCACTGCCTAGATTAGTGTGCCAGGGCTGCTGCGCCACTCCTTTACATTTTTGCATGCTTACCAAAGCCTGACTTATTGGCTTTCCCAATGTTTGATATTTATCTACAAGAAAGACACAAGGCTGCACTAGTAACTTAAGGAAATGGATCAGAAAATGGGTCATATCTTACCCCAGTCTAGAAATACCTTACAGTACCCTTTCATTAGAATTTTGGATGCAATTCATAATATTGTTGGAGAAGTATACATAACTGCTTTTGGTGATTGGGCAGCAGGCATTTTATACTCATCATTTCTGAGACACCAGAAGAGCAGTGCAATATATTTTTTAATCCAACGCTATCTTACTGCTTGATAAAACAATTCACAGTGCTACAAATGGAGAATGACTACCTCATATTATGACTGTGTGATATAAATACCCAGACTGTAGACTTACTGTCTTATAACAGTGTTTTAAAGGTATTCGAGAAAAAATAGCCCACTACGTTTATCATGTCTATGCCCAGTCACCACAGTACAACGGTAATGGTCGTGCACTTTGGAATCTGTGGATATGAGTGTTGGCTGAGGTGCACGGCTGAAGGCCAAGCCCTGCTCCACGAGTAAGCAGCGAGTTCTAGGGAGTGCAGCCTGGGAGCAGGACGTATCCAAATGCCAGTGCCACCACCCAGAGTCTGCTGCCCATATTTCAAGGCTAAGCACAGCTGTTTTGACGACATCATGAAAAGTTATTTGTGAAGAGCTGTATTTACGTTTTTCACCTTGACTGATGAATTTCAGTAGATTTTAGGCTCTGCATCACAACCATTATGTCCATGAAACGGAAGAGTTTGAGGAATTTCAGGTTTTTGCAAAACACGTTCCTCTTGAGTAAATCTCACGTGTAACTTATTATTTAATTTTATTATATTTACTTGCACTATCAAGATTTCCCTAATTATTCACCACCACATCGCCCCTAGAGTTGGAAGACACTACCTCAAGCACCTCAATACATTCCTTTATTCATTAGTGGCCTCGGATTCCTGAATATCCATGAGATCCATGCCTCATAAAATGGTTGCCGTGTTATCTGCAGATGCTTCTCAATAAGTCGTGAATCAAGCACTGCAATAGAATTTTTTTTAAAGGGTAGCTTCTACCCTCCTGGCATCTTCTCATATCTCAATAAGGTCAGATGGTCCAATTGGATTTTTGTTTTAGTTGCAGATATCTCAAACTGTGTAATCATGGGCAGACTACATTTTCACTCACAGCTAGCCAACCAGATCATTCAGGTTGGCAACGTATGGAGGACTGGAAAATAAGCCCCACCAGCCCTATCACAAAAATGTCAACCTCTGCTAGGGATTTGAAGAAAATATGAATTAATGGTACAGCTATTCAAAGTACAAATCATTTCAAGCCCTCCCTTTACCTTTTTCAACAAAACAATCTCAAAATTACTCAACAGATTTAAACTAAACCATGAACCTAGCCAATTCTGATTAAAGCTTTAATTTCTTGATAAGTTTGGTGCAATTTCGCTCAGCCACTTTTGCTGTATTGGAGAACAAACATACTGTAAAAGGGAAGTGCTACTTTTAGGTCAACCAAGGTAACTTTGTTCCCCCTGGAAAAATGTGCATGAAATTTGACATAAAGGAACTAAGATAGGTGCATCAACCCATTACCAAATTGCGTGCAGATCTGTCAAACTGAACCACTGGTCTTAGAAAAATCAAAAAAGCAATTTCCTATTGAAATGCAACCTACCCAAAACCAGTCACTATTGCAGCCTTTGGCCAAAATAGCAATGGCAGTATCACATACTAACACTAGAGAAGAGACACGCTGTTTGATAATGGATTATATAGCTTAGTTACGATACTCAAGATTAATGAATAAATCAGCTCTTCAACAACATTAAATTCGAAAAGTCCTTGTTCACCAAGGATAGATGGATATCTGAAAGTAGTAAGAGTCAATGGGCACGTGTGCAAATGCTATACAGTGATAGGCAGAGAGTTCATCAGTGTACAGAAAATGTAGGAGTAAAGACAAAGAAACAAATGGAGCCAGTAATTAAGAGGTCTCCAAGAATTCCTTGACTCGAGGTTGTAAGGACCAATGTGCAGCACAAATACTAAGTAGCCCAAGAAATAGGGCAAATGTCACATAAGAATCGTTTATTCGGCTTATCCACAAGAGTGATTTGTCTTCACAGAGGAGGCACACAGTGCAGACTCAGTGAAATGGGCACACACAAGGTTCATGCAACAGTAGGCCAAGGCCAGCTTCCAGTAAATAAATTATATAAAGAGGTTGTTGCACAATCAAAGAACTTGAAAATAAACACTATGTGAAAAACGATATGCATCTCCAGCTTGCAATACGCATTTTGAAGAAAGAGCAAACTGGGGGTTTGAGTAACAATCACTCTGCAAGCGAAAGCAGAAATACTGAGATTAGAAATGCTTAAATGTGAATGCTAGTGTAAGCATGCTTACAGATAAACAGGCATGCCGTGGACTGGTGATGCTTGAGGGTAGCAGAAGAGAACATTGAGGAATGTTTATTTTTTAAAGCAGCACATCACAGTGGCTGATTCTTGCTCATTCGAGCACTGAAATTATTTGAGATGAGGAAAACACCAAACTTGAAGAAATACCAACTGCATCTTAATGATCTGCAAAAACAGAATGAAGTGTTCAACTACCACTGGCACAGTGGCACTTCAGATCAGAACATTAGACTTACTGAATGAAGCTAGTGGGAAGTGGTCCTCTGAGAACATCTATATAACCTCACCTGTTGCTTGTGAAGGGCCCCTACGGTCAACATTGTTGATAGAGGGCCACTGCTCTTGGTGTTGTGTGGTATTTCTTTTCCATTGTACACCACATTTAATGTATTAACAATCCATACAATGTTACTACTGAGCAACAGGTTTTCGGACTGTGCAGGCATATTACATGTTTGCATAGACTTTGTAACTACAGTTTCATAGGAGATTTGAACCTAAACTATCTCAGAAAATAGGGCAACATTGTGAACTTTAAAAACATGCACTGCTACATGCTTTACTCTAGCAAGTAGGATTTACAGACAGAGCAGCAAATGAACACGTGACCTCCCTTCGGCAACTGATCTTCAGTTCAATAAACAGATCTGCTTTTGAGCAGATGGTCCGTTCGTCAATATACAAGTTACTCCATGTCTGACACCATTGTTCGGTTCTTTGGCATTCTTGTATTTTACTGCTTCTGCAGTCTTGACGTTTCAATAGTGCTGAGCTGCGCAAACTTAATGCAATTAAAACTGAACGTTTACTTTTAAAACGCCTGTTTAACTCATCTCTTTAATTTTCAACGTCCCTTTAGTTTTCAGAGAGGTTAGGCAAACCATAATGTTCCATAATGTCATCAGATTTTTTGCTTAGATGCTTGAATTAATGCAAAGAAAGAATTCTAAATTCTACCTCTGCTCCTTAAGGCATATCCCTTGCTCCTCTCAGCCACAGAACATCTATGTGTGTTTGGTGTTCAGAGCATCAGAAAATATAACTTGGCTTATTTTAGTTGCATGCTTTGGAATTTTTATTTCTTCAGAGCTATGGCCCTGACATTTCATTTAGAACACTTCCCCTGGTGCATGTCTGTTTTCAAGCGAGTCAGATATTAATTTCAAAAGGATTCACACTAACTGACCCAAGTACCACAACAGGGTTTCCAGTTTCTATGAATGCCAAGGGTAAGGCTCTATACCAGCGAGTTAAACAATAATGGGGCAACCCTGTGTCCCTCAGAACCTGGGTATATGTATAAACAAAAACAATGGTTCTGTCGGGTATCACAACTATTCCTTTGGACAATAATTAATAAATCATCAAACATTCATGTCTGTATTATTTGAGACATCCGGAACACATAACAAATCAAAATCCAATAAACAAATTGATGAGTAATAAATCTTTTATATAAATTAATTCTTTCAAATATACTCATACATTTGTAGAAAAGCTGTCAAAAAGAAACAAACAATGAAGATACGTGTTCAAGTGACTTTTGTGCTCAATAGTGAGGTATAGTGCATAATATTTACAGTGCAATAGGATTATGTACAAGGGAAAAGAGGAAGGCCAGAATCTACTGTCTAACACAATGACTGTTGTTTGAACAAATTAATTCATTAATTGCGCACAGAGTCTTGGTCAGTCTGGACCATATACGTTCGTCGACGTTTCAACCCAATCTACGCTGAATTAAATAGTCGGGGCGGGTCTTCATCAGGACAATAAAAGAAGTTGACAGCCTATGATTTAAAGAAAGCTTGAATTAAGATGTGTTCCACCACTGCGCCTAAAGAGGTCTACAGGCTCAAAATTCTTACAATAAAGGGGTGGCATAACTCACCCACAAACACCAGAAATTGCTGGCAAATCAGACGTCTGAGTGGTCCAATAGTTGGGTCACAGTAGTAATGAATCTAGGAACGAAGTGGGATCAACAATTAATTATACCCACTTTAATGTACATAATACCAAATGAACAAACCCAACTACTAGTCAAAATCACTCACCAAAGTTGAGTAACTTGCAACAGAATTATTCTGAAATAGGTAAGCGGATTCAATCAGTCGTCCGCATTACAAGGCGATCCATTCAGATTGCGCCCATTTGCCGGTTCTAAAAATAAAGGAGAGCGTAAGCCGGCTTAGACCTGGTAATGGGATTTATTAAAGAAACTGATTATAAACCCCGTGAAAGTTAGCAAGTCCACATTGAACTTACCCACAATCGGTAAAGTTTCAAGGCATAGGCGGGAATTCCTATTCAATCCAAGAAGCCCGGCAAGAGTCCAGGTACTTCACCGCCGTCTGTCAGCAAGCCTGTTCAATTCTGAACAGCCGTATATGACGACTTCAAAGCGTCTGCTAAGAACGCGCGCATGGAACGCGGGGGCGAGCAGAAGCTAGATGCATGCACGCTCGATTGCTAGGCAACCTGAGCTCACGCAGACAGCAGCTAAATGCTAGCATCTCGACGATTACGTTGGTATAACCCGAAGGATTGAGCTATTTGATTATATTCACAGTACGCGCAGCACGCGAGGGCAAGCTGAAGCTAGATGCATGCATGCACGATTGCGGAGCCACCCGAGCTCCCGCAGACAGCAGCTAAATGCTAACATTCTGTAAAATTACCGATTGCCTTGAAACTTTACCGATTGTGGGTAAGTTCAATGTGGACTTGCTAACTTTCACGGGGGTTTATAATCAGTTTCTTTAATAAATCCCATTACCAGGTCTAAGCCGGCTTACGCTCTCCTTTATTTTTAGAACCGGCAAACGGGCGCAATCTGAATGGATCGCCCTTGTAATGCGGACGACTGATTGAATCCGCTTACCTATTTCAGAATAATTCTGTTGCAAGTTACTCAACTTTGGTGAGTGATTTTGACTAGTAGTTGGGTTTGTTCATTTGGTATTATGTACATTAAAGTGGGTATAATTAATTGTTGATCCCACTTCGTTCCTAGATTCATTACTACTGTGACCCAACTATTGGACCACTCAGACGTCTGATTTGCCAGCAATTTCTGGTGTTTGTGGGCGAGTTATGCCATCCCTTTATTGTAAGAATTTTGAGCCTGTAGACCTCTTTAGGCGCAGTGGTGGAACACATCTTAATTCAAGCTTTCTTTAAATCATAGGCTGTCAACTTCTTTTATTGTCCTGATGAAGACCCGCCCGACTACTTAATTCAGCGTAGATTGGGTTGAAACGTCGACGAACGTATATGGTCCAGACTGACCAAGACTCTGTGCGCAATTAATGAATTAATTTGTTCAAACAACAGAGTCATTGTGTTTGACAGTAGATTCTGGCCTTCCTCTTTTCCCTTGTACATAATCCTATTGCACTGTAAATATTATGCACTATACCTCACTATTGAGCACAAAAGTCACTTGATCACGTATCTTCATTGTTTGTTTCTTTTGACAGCTTTTCTACAAATGTATGAGTATATTTGAAAGAATTAATTTATATAAAGATTTATTACTCATCAATTTGTTTATTGGATTTTGATTTGTTATGTGTTCCGGATGTCTCAAATAATACAGACATGAATGTTTGATGATTATTAATTATTGTCCAAAGGAATAGTTGTGATACCCGACAGAACCATTGTTTTTGTTTATACATATACCCAGGTTCTGAGGGACACAGGGTTGCCCCATTATTGTTTAACTTTAATTGGTGCAGGCTTTGACCTGCGAGGGTTATTTCTCTCATTAATTGTTGTTTGTGTTTTAAAAATAATACGGAAATCCAGCGAGTGGCTGATGTATATTTAACCAGTTTACTATGTCTGATAAGGAAACCCTATCCTACAGTGAAGAATAAATAACCAAGCTCATAGAGGATCAGGGTGCTTCAAATTTTTTGTTAGGGACAGACAGACTATCTGTTGATGCTAGTCTTAATGAAAAACTAGCTAAAATTGAAAGACTTGCGAAAAAACTCATTCGATCACGCCTTCACGGTCACGTACTAACAAAATATCTTCAGGCAAATATAATTCCTAAGGGATTACAGGTCAGAAATGAGCCTGCGATCTTTATAGACGTGACAAAATTTAGGGAAGGGTTTAGTTTCGTTGCCAATAACTGCTCCAGGCACTGGATGGTGCTTGGAGTGGAGACCGCAATTGAATACGTCAAAAAGCTGACCCAAGAAATCGCTGATTTAAAAAAAGAAATACTTGAGGACAGTGCTCTTTCTAACGCAAGGGAAGCTTTGGAGAAAGCTGAGAAAGCGCTAGCTGATTTTAACACCATAACCCTGAATAGAAAGCTTGACAAATTGACGAAGGATATAAATAAGTACGACAAAAAACTTACTTACCCTTACCTGGCTGACAATTATTACCAGCAAGACAGTCAGGGCTTCTTTTCAAATAGAAGTAGGCAGGGACCAAGGAGATTTAATACCTTTTCTGATTCTTCTGTTGGTAGTGGTTCTGACTCGGATTCAGAGAGACCGACCACCAGCCGTAAGGGAAATCAAGGCCCACATTTTTTAGGGGAAGGTTACCGCCAGCCAAACAGGGGTGGTGGTGCAGATCAGAATTGGGATCGGCAAAAGAACTGGAACAAGGGCAGGAATACACAACGGGCCAATTCAAGGGTCCGGTTTTACCAACCACCCGAGACACATGGGGAGATTTCAACATGCAGGCAAACATACAGATGGTGAAAATGAATACTCCAGCAGATAATATCTCGCCAATAAAAGATGGTGATAACTGGCTAGATAGAGTAACACAAATTGACGCACGTATGGTGGAAGCCCATACTTCAAATGGTTTGCTTGTGGTCCAACATACTAGGGATGGCAACTTTATGGATCCCACTGCTGAACCCAATGATGAAATAACTCCCAGTGGAGAAGGATGTGTCCAAGATGTAGAGATGCCTAATCATGAGCATATAAGGGCCATGGATCCTACTGCTACACCTAATGATGACATGATTCTGGGTGGAGAAGGTCCTCAGGCTGCAGAGATGCCTAATCAGGAGCAACAACGAAGCATTTGTCCTTTAGGACAGCCGAATGTGGATCCTGTAATTAACCTCTCCAATTACATCTTGTCGGGAGCTGAAAGAGCAGTTCTCTCTAAGGGACTTTCCTTTGTTCCAACTGCAATACCTAATTCATTTACAGTTAAACTTGAGATGCAGAGATTTTTTAGGAAAATCCGACTGAAGTATTACTTTAGTAAGACCATCTATGCTCCCACGGCAGCAGCTACAGCGTTTAGACCTACATCCACATTAACACCAGGGGCTTATTTGATGAGTCAGCGGATTTTAGCCTATGAACAGATTGTTATGCAGGAAATTATGGAGGCATTGGGTGAACAGCGCTACATAAAACATAACATCAGTAAAGATGAAAGAACAGCACTATATTCATTAGGAACCAATGAAGCGATTATCATCAAGGCAGCTGACAAAGGGGGTGCAGTAGTAGTGCAAAATACTGCGGACTATGTGGATGAGATTCAGCTACAGTTGGGTGATAGGGCCAACTATCGCCCCATCTCGAAGGATCCCACTACAGAGGTCAAGTCTTTAATAGAGAAATTAACCATGGAAGGAATGAGAGATGGATTTTTGAGCCAGCCAGAGAATGATTTCCTGAATAAGAAAGAACCTAGGATCCCTACTTTGTATACTCTTCCAAAGGTACATAAACGGCTTGAAAAACCGCCTGGGAGACCCATAGTGTCAGGTTGTGGGTCCATACTTGAGCCATTGAATCAGTTTATTGATTATTTCCTGCAAACCTGGGTCCCAGAGACAAAATCTTTTGTGAGAGATACTATGCATATTATCCAATTGCTGGAAGGTCAACCGTTTGACATTCAAACCCAATTACTTGTGACTTTGGATGTCTCTTCCCTCTATACATCCATCCCGCAGGGTAAGGCACTAGATGTGGTTAGATCTACTCTGGACAAACGCCCCAGGCCTCATTGGATACCAACTGATTTCCTGATAGCGATGTTGGAAATCGCAATGAAAAGGAACTATTTTGTTTTCAGGAATCAATTTTATTACCAGTGCAAGGGCGTCGCGATGGACGCTACCTATGCACCTAGTCTGGCTAATATCTTTATGGATGAGTATGAGGAAGAATATCTGTACAGTCATGAAAATCCGTACATAGAGCACATTGCTGTGTGGAAACGTTTTATAGACGATGTGATAATGATTTGGTCAGGTACAGAAATTGACCTTAGGAAATTTACGGACTGGTTAAATAATAGAACAAAGGATATTCAGTTCACAATGTCTAGTAATAATGAAGCCATTGACTTTTTAGACCTTACCTTCCGAGTGGAAGAAGGTCTTTTATTTTGTGACTTGTACAGAAAACCTATGGAAAGAAATACACTCCTTAAATATAATTCACACCATCCGAGGAGCCTGAGGGACAATTTACCATATGGTCAGTACCTCAGGCTCAGGAGGAATTGTACACACAGGACAGACTTTTTTAAAGAAACGGAAATTTTAACTATTCGTTTGAAAGAGAGGCTACCCGACAGGATTGCTCAAACGGGCCCGGAAACGGGCTTGGTACTGTCCTCGAGACCAGCTACTTCAAGTCAAAGAAAAACCCACGAAGACTGAAAATATTGTTTGTGTAACAACATTTAGTTCAAAGAGCAATGACATTAAAAGGATTGTGAAAAAGTATTGGAATCTGGTTGCCAGCGAATTGAAAACAAAGGAGAATCCACTGTTTGCCTTTAGGAGGGGTAGGAATATCAAGGACAATGTAGTCAAAGCTTACCTTGAACCACCGAAGCCTCTTGATCTAAGGGGCCAATTGGGATTTCCACCGATAATTGGACACCACAAGTGTGGCGGATGTAAAGCATGCCCCTTGACTATTGAGGGGTCTACTTTTACACATAATAACAGAACACACAAGTTACCACTATTTACCAATTGTAACAGTACTAATGTGGTTTATACCATCTGTTGCCCTTGTGATCTACTTTATGTAGGGCAAACTACTCAGAAAGTAAAGGTGAGAATACTTCAGCACATGAGTAGAATAAGGTGTAAGGTACAGGGAGCCCCTTTAGTTGAACATTTCATGACACACAACCATGCCCCTGAAAGCATACAATGGTGGGTTCTTGAGAAAATCTGTCCTCATCCAAGAGGTGGTTCTCTGACTGTGGCTCTTAATTTGAAAGAATGTAGGTGGATCCATTCTCTTAACACAGTGTCTCAGGGTCTCAACGAACTTGAGGAGACTTCAAGGAAGATGGGCCAGTTGTAGAGCATATGGTCACACTGATTTTTCCTTATTTTCTTTATTCTTTTTCTATTAGGTAAGCTCGATAAGTGCTTAAACTGGATGATGAATTGTACTAATTTGCTTCGTATATTTGGCACCATAGGTTTAGCTATTAACCTGACGAGTACTGTTCATTTGTGTTATAAAACCTATTTAGTTCGCTAGTTGGTTTTATTATGATGATGAGTAATTGTTTGTTTCCTGATTTTGTATCTAGTTTTATGTCACAGGTTGTTGTGAATTCAAACATAGATCAATCATGGTTCATATAAATGTTCTTGGTTACGACATGGACATCAATGGATGTTTAGTCAAAATACAATTTGAGTAATCATGTTGAATATTCAATGTGTATATTCTTAGCTAAGATAATGTATATTAGGATGATTATTTTATGTTGTGTCGATCTATCGGAAACACTCACGTTTAAACGGGTGTTGCGATATATCTAAGACCTGGCATGTTTAAGATGTATAAGATTATTGTCATTTAATGTTTGGTCATTATATACAGTGGGTTTGAGTATGATTAACATTTAATGTGTACTTTCGGTTTCGCATCGATGTGAATGTAATTAATTAGCTCAACCTCTTTTGTCACACTAACGTAATTTTACAGAATGTTAGCATTTAGCTGCTGTCTGCGGGAGCTCGGGTGGCTCCGCAATCGTGCGTGCATGCATCTAGCTTCAGCTTGCCCTCGCGTGCTGCGCGCACTGTGAATATAATCAAATAGCTCAATCCTTCGGGTTATACCAACGTAATCGTCGAGATGCTAGCATTTAGCTGCTGTCTGCGTGAGCTCAGGTTGCCTAGCAATCGAGCGTGCATGCATCTAGCTTCTGCTCGCCCCCGCGTTCCATGCGCGCGTTCTTAGCAGACGCTTTGAAGCCGTCATATACGGCTGTTCAGAATTGAACAGGCTTGCTGACAGACGGCGGTGAAGTACCTGGACTCTTGCCGGGCTTCTTGGATTGAATAGGAATTCCCGCCTATGCCTTGAAACTTTACCGATTGTGGGTAAGTTCAATGTGGACTTGCTAACTTTCACGGGGGTTTATAATCAGTTTCTTTAATAAATCCCATTACCAGGTCTAAGCCGGCTTACGCTCTCCTTTATTTTTAGAACCGGCAAATGGGCGCAATCTGAATGGATCGCCCTTGTAATGCGGACGACTGATTGAATCCGCTTACCTATTTCAGAATAATTCTGTTGCAAGTTACTCAACTTTGGTGAGTGATTTTGACTAGTAGTTGGGTTTGTTCATTTGGTATTATGTACATTAAAGTGGGTATAATTAATTGTTGATCCCACTTCGTTCCTAGATTCATTACTACTGTGACCCAACTATTGGACCACTCAGACGTCTGATTTGCCAGCAATTTCTGGTGTTTGTGGGTGAGTTATGCCACCCCTTTATTGTAAGAATTTTGAGCCTGTAGACCTCTTTAGGCGCAGTGGTGGAACACATCTTAATTCAAGCTTTCTTTAAATCATAGGCTGTCAACTTCTTTTATTGTCCTGATGAAGACCCGCCCCGACTACTTAATTCAGCGTAGATTGGGTTGAAACGTCGACGAACGTATATGGTCCAGACTGACCAAGACTCTGTGCGCAATTAATGAATTAATTTGTTCAAACAACAGAGTCATTGTGTTTGACATTGTGTTTTAATGTTAAAAGTAAAGCGCCGGTGCCGCGATTGTAGCAAAAGTAAAGAAATAGATTATTTTTCTATTTCTTTACTTTTGCTATATCGTGGCACCCGCGCTTAAAGTAAAGCGCGGGTGCCGTGATTATAGCAAAAGTAAAGAAATAGAAAAATAATCTATTTCTTTACTTCAAAGCCGGGAAAGTGATAGTGATCGCGATCGCGATGCACTTTATGACCAGTGACGCGCGTGCACGCTCACGTGAACGCAAGCTGGTCGCCAGTGCTGTTTGCACTTCCAAAACCCGCTTACTAAAACTCTCGCCAGAGCAACGCATGCGCTGGCTCAGGCGAGACCTAAAAAGCATCTTCAAATTAAAAGGTGAGAAGGCGAATCGGTGAGAAGAGATGTCACGGAAATAATGTTTTGCAACCATCAACAAAGAGGATAAATATTCTCAAATATGGGCTATGTTTCTTTCAACTCTTCACCCAGTGTTAGCAGACATTCACACAAAAAAGTGGATTTGAAAATGTACATATATTATTGTTTGAAAGGCCTAATCTTTAGCTTTTTAAAGTCTGTCATCGTATGTGCAGTTTCAGATAAATGTATGCAGTGCCTTACTTCAAGGTCTTTGCGGGTTTTCACAAATAATTTCACCTTTCAAGTAGCTGTCTGACTTTATTTAATTAAACAATTTAAAGTTAATCAAGAAAAAAGAGAAGTTCACAAAATGCACACATTTTGCTTCAATGGTAAATCTCACAAGCTTTTTGCAAAAGCCTAAACAGTAGATATAGCAAGAAGGTGCGCGCGCGCCTGCACACACAGAGTTACGCTGCCGATGAAATGTGCCTCATCGGAAATTACCATTGGTCTCTGCAAGTTATTCATGCACCCTTTGTCGTTTGTTGAAAAAAAGGCGTCCATTTAACTTCTCTGCTGCTTAGAAAAGCAGTGGGCAGGAGAAAAATCTTTGAGTTCTATTTTTGAATAATCCCAGTGTTGGAGGCAGCATCACAGAAGTGCTTGCTGCAGTAGATCTCGAGGTTCTTACGAGTATTTCGTTTGTAACGATTTTGTATATAAATATAGGCAAAGTATTCTTCGATGGCAATGCTTGTGTTTTGTTCCAGTCGAAAACCCCTCTTGGGACACTAAGCCTGTCTTTACCAAAATAGGGATTAAAGTCTTTTTGTCCAGTGGTGGTGTTTGTTAGTGGTTAGTCTTTTTAACACTTGGCGAGGGCCGCCCGCAGCTTATCCTTTAGGCCTCACAAAATACTTTGGTGGATTTACAAAAAGGCCAGAGTGGTCTCAGGGTTAATTGGAAGAAAAGTAAAGCCTCTAATGCACTGATTCATTAAACATTTAGGCCCGAACAATTCATCGTGCTAGGCAAGGAGGAAAAGGAACTGCGCTGCAGAGAGCCTTACAATAATAAGGGAGCAAAGTCGCTGCAAAGAATGATGACTGGAGCTGTACAAAACGGAGACGGCTCCATGTTTGACAGAAAAGGCCTTGGTGCACAAAAAGGCGCTCCCCGTTGAGGCGCTTGGTGCATGTGTGCAGGAATGCAGGTTCAAAGGTGTTCAAGCGGCCGCAAAAGAACCCCAAAGCAGTGGCTCGATTGCAATCTAGGACTTTCTGCTACCATTCCGTGTTTGCAAAAAAAAAGCCACATTGGGGACTTATCAGTTGTTTCGCAGGCCCCTACATCCTTCAATGCTTTGAACTTGAGCTAATGTGACTGGCCATGACAAGAGACTACGCTTCTGATGATAGCGAGCTCTGTAAATATACATAAGGTACAAGAACATTCCATACGTTTTTAATTTCTCCCAAGTGTTAGCATTTCTTTATACTGAATGGGGGAGCAAAAGACATCAATCAAAAGTAATGAAAAATGTATATGAATACAAATAAAACCGTGCAATTTTTAGAGAGTTAACAAGTAAACAATCTACAAGTTGACGAGTTCATAGTTTGCTGCAGTACAGCTCACTTTGAGAAATTAATTGCATGCAATATTCTATACCATTAGGAATTGTCACTAACGTCGTTTACCTTGGTAACATGGACAGCATATGTATGACAGAATAATTACAGGTTATCCTGGTTTTAAAAAGGACCATGCGTTCTATTGCTTAAACAAGTCAGTGAGCTTTCCAGTCATGGTGTGAAAGACAAATTAAGCTTGCTGTATCAAGGTTAGATCATATTAACCGCTGGGGTACAATATAAATCATGCTGAATAGGAAAATACCCATTTTGGGTTGTGAGGTTATATTTCGACCTCCTGTTTTGGAGGGACAGAAATCCAAGTGGGTAAATACTCTGCAAGTAAAAATATTGAGCACAGTAGCCCAGATACGTTAGATTCTGTATTAATTGTACACTGAACGATTCTTGAATTCTCCTCTGACAGGAGGAACTAAACTGGATTACAAATCTAAAATGGTAGCTATGTGTTTACCACCAATAATCATGGCCCAATAGTGAACTTTTAAAACCGTACCAGATCTCAACTGCAAAGCCAGTCGGTTCTAGTCAATTTTCCACCAGGGAGAATAATGTTAAGGCTATACCACAGCAAACGTAGCGAAAGTTGTAGCGTTTGATGGAATATGGAGCTGCAGGATGTGGTAAGTTAAGGTTTTTATCACTTTCACACACACTGCAGTTGGCTCTCAGTACTGCGACGTGGAATGCTCTGCCCCACCTTCCACCATCTCATTTCCTGCGAGTGCACTTTTCTCCAAGATAGTCGCCCTCTCATTCAGTTAGTCAAATTATTCATTCATTAGGCATAAGGATGTCTAATTTCTTCATACGGCCTACAGCACAGGATTTCGATCTGAGGGCAATGGCCTTGAGGGAGCATAATCCCAGCTCTATCCTTTGTTCTAAGTCTCTTATTCCTTTTTGGTGCTGCGGCCTGTAAAAAATAGGGCCTGATAAGAGAACAGAGTCCTAGCTATTAGAACTGATTACCAAGAAAATACAGTAACACTGAACAAGACTGGAAAGCATTCTCCTGTGAGCTACTGAAGAAGGTGAAATTCTTACCTATTTTGATTTTTACCACATTGAGAATATTCTTGAGCCAAGTATAAGGGATGAAGTCAAATACCACAGAGGTAAAACAGGCATGGATACCAGATTGCACCCACCATGATCCTATGATTTAAAGTTCAGGAGGCAAAGTCTTTATTTGTTCTTGCTTGGAGGACTTCTGCAGTCTTCAGCAGCTTGTCCCATAACTGCATGTTCAATTATGACAACACAGTGGGAGAGTTTAGAAAGCTAAATAACAGACTAGAAATTCAATAAACCAAATCAGAATTACACTATTTTACAGATATTTACTGTGGAGGTGGGGTTATTTTTTCTACACCTCTATTTTAACATCCACTGAAGAATATATACCGGCCTCAGTCCTCATGTGCATTGCTTAAAGGCACAAACCCATTATCATGCACAGAGCACACTTGTAAAAAGAGTGAGACTAAACATGAGGCAGGTCCTGCTAGTGCAGACATTAAGAATCAATTTTCAATAAAATGTGTGCATAGAGGATCTGTGTGGCATGAGAAATTTCTCAGTCACTCCACCGTTTTCTTTCATCGTTTAAAGTCTACTGGGGAGAATTGTTGGCTTCTGCAAAAGATCCCCTTGTCTGATTTCTGTTGCACAGGGCTAGCAGATGGACACTAAACCAACAAACATAGTTTTACATTTTTTAGTAGGTATCTGCAGTAGTTCTGGGAGCAGGAATTCCCATTGCCGCCTCTCTACAGTATGGACTGACCAAGGAGAGCAGCTGCTGTCATGGCCATACACATATATAACACAAGTTATGGTTAGTGGCTTAAAGCACAAGTTACTAACTTGTGTAACGATATATCTGTAAGAGACAGTAGTTAGTGACAGATTCCTTACCTTAGAATATCCCCAGGCGTCAGGCTGGATCCGGAAAGTTTTTGCGTAGCAGTACCCTTGCGCGTCGGTAGGCGGCGTCGTGCGGCTCCACGTCCGTCGTCGGCGTCGTGATCGCCGGGATGACGTCGCGGGCAGTACTTAGACGCCGCCCCTGCGCGCTGACGTCAGTTCTGTACACGACTTTCCGCGCCAGGAACGCAGAGCCATGCAAGAAGCTGACATAGGTGTCTGAAAAATACTAGGGCCCTGAAAGGGATGTCCTTAACCCTAGAAATCAGTTCGCAGAACGGGGAGGATGGTGGGGCGGTAAGGAATCTGTCACTAACTACTGTCTCTTACAGATATATCGTTACACAAGTTAGTAACTTGTGCATCTGAAAGAGACACGTTAGTGACAAATTCCTTACCTTAGAATAGATACCCCAGCAATACCAACCCCGGTGGTGGGTCTGCGAACAAAGATCAGACAAGGAAGTCCTGGAGGACAGAACGGCCAAAGAAGCCGTCCCTCCGGACCGGACTGTCAAGGCAGTAATGCTTTGTAAACGTGTGCAGCGAGGCCCACGTAGCTGCCTGACAAATAACCGGCAGCGGAACACCGCGGCCCAAAGCCGTGGTAGCAGCCGTTGCCCTGGTGGAATGGGCCCGCAGCCCAACAGGAGGCTCCTTCTTAGCCAAAGAAAAGCAGGTCTTGATGCACAAGGTAACCCAGCGGGAGATGGTCCTCTTGTGCACCGCCCGACCTTTTTTGGCACCCACGTAGCCAACAAAGAGCTGGTCAACCACCCGGAAGTGTTTTGTGCGGTCAATATAGAAGGAGAGCGCACGTTTTGGGTCCAGACGGTGGAGCCTCTCTTCCTCTCTGGAAGGATGCGGAGGCGGAAAGAAGGTGGGCAAAGTGATGGTCTGCCCAATATGGAAAGCAGTAACCACCTTTGGCAAGAAGGACGGGCGCGTCCGAAGAACAACCTTGTCCGGATGAACAGACAGAAAGGGAGGTTTGCAAGATAGAGCCTGGAGCTCACTCACCCGCCGAGCGGAGGTGATGGCCACCAGAAAGGCGGTCTTCAAAGTAAGAAGACGAAGAGGACAGTTATGTAGAGGCTCAAAGGGAGCGCACATTAAAAGGTAAGAACCAAGTTCAAGTCCCACTGAGGCATCACAAACGGAACAGGAGGGAAGAGGTGAGTAATGCCTTTTAAGAACCTGTTAACAACAGGGGACTTGAAAAGGGAGGGCTGATCAGGAAGCCTGAGGAAGGCCGAGATAGCACAAAGATAACCCTTGATGGTACCCAGGGCAGAACCCTGTTGGGCCAGAGAAAGAAGGAACAGAAGGACCTCAGAAAGAGGGGTAGAGAGGGGATTCACAGCCTTTGCTGTGCACCATGCCACAAATTTGTTCCACCTGCAGGCGTATACCACCTTAGTGGAGGGACGCCTGGCTGCCAGAATCACATCACAAACTTCGGGAGGCAAGTCGAAAGGAATCAACTGCCGCCGCTCAATCTCCACGCAAGCAGGTGTAGACTGGACAGGTTCGGGTGGAGGACCGTCCCCTGCTGCTGCGACAGAAGATCCTCCCGAAGAGGCAGACGGATCGGGGGATCTACGCTCATATTGAGTAGCTCGGGATACCAAACTCTTCGAGCCCAGTCCGGAGCCACAAGAATGACTTGGGCCCGGTCGTGCCGAATCTTCTTCAACACTCTGGGTAGAAGTGGTATAGGCGGAAAGGCGTACAACAGACCGCAACTCCACTCGTGACGAAAAGCGTCTCCGAGCGAGTGCCGCCTTGGAAATTCCAACGCGCAGAACTGATGACATTGCGCGTTCTCTTCGGTGGCGAATAGATCTAACCAAGGCTCTCCCCATTGTAGAAAGAGTCCTTGCGCCACTTCCGAGTGAAGACGCCATTCGTGATCCATCATGCACCTGCGGCTGAGTTCGTCCGCCCTGGCGTTCAGGGAACCTGCCAGGTGTTGAACAATCAGGAACATGCCCTGATGTTCCAGCCATGTCCAGAGGCGCAGAGCCTCCTGACAAAGGGTCCAAGACCCCACCCCACCCTGTTTGTTGCAGTACCACATGGCGGTGGTGTTGTCTGTGAACACCTGCACTACCTTCCCTTTGACAGAGGGAAGGAATGCCTTGAGTGCAAGTAGGATCGCCCGGAGCTCCAGAAGGTTGATATGGAGCCGGGACTCCGCCGGAGACCAGAGGCCTCTGATCTCCGCCTCTCCCATGTGACCGCCCCATCCCAGAAGGGACGCGTCCGTCACAACTGTGTGCTCTGGCTGGGGAAGGGAGAGGGATCTGCCCATGACCCATTGCCGGTTCGAGAGCCACCACTGCAACTGTCTTGCAGTCCCCTCCGAGATCTGGACGTGATCGGACAGGTTGCCCTGGTGCTGCGCCCACTGGAACTTCAGGTCCCACTGCAGAGCCCGCATATGCCATCTGGCATGATTGACCAGCAGGATGCAGGAGGCCATGAGGCCCAGCAGCCTCAGGGTCATCCGTACCGAAACCCAGGATAAAGGCTGAAAGATCGGAATCATAGCCCGAATATCCCGGACTCGCCGTTCGGGAGGATAGGCCCGAAACTGCGTCGTGTCCAGAACCGCTCCGATGAAAAGGAGCTGTGGAGAAGGAATCAGATGCGACTTCGGCACATTGATGGAGAACCCCAGCGAGTGCAGGAGTTCGGCCGTAGTCTGGAGGTGGGAGACGACTGCCTGGGACGAGCCCGCCTTCAGCAGCCAGTCGTCGAGGTAGGGGAAAACTGAAATCCCTGCCCGGCGCAGATGAGCTGCGACCACCGCCATCACTTTCGTGAACACCCGAGGGGCACTGGTAAGGCCAAAGGGGAGCACGGGGAACTGAAAATGCTCGGGGCCTACCGTGAACCGAAGGTAACGCCGGTGGGCCGGCAGGACGGGGATGTGGAAATATGCGTCCTGCAAGTCCAATGCTACCAACCAGTCTCCAGGGTCGAGGGCAGTCAAGACCTGAGCTAGGGTGAGCATCTTGAACTTCTCCTTCCGGAGGAAGCGATTGACGTTCCGGAGGTCCAAGATAGGACGCATGTCCTCCTTGTCCTTTTGGGCACCAGAAAGTAGTGGGAGTAGCAACCACGCCCTACTTCTGGGGTCGGAACACGCTCGATGGCCCTCTTGGTCAAGAGGGCCGCGACTTCCTTCTGTAGAAGCACCAAGTGATCCCCTGACATGCGGTGGAATTGAGGTGGCATGGCTGGGGGTGGTCTCGAAGGGGAGGGAGTAGCCCCTTCGGACAATGTCCAAGACCCACCTGTCCGAGGTGATGGTACGCCAGTGGGGAAGGTGATGGCGGACCCTGCCCCCTACTGGCGTGCCGTGCACCTGAAAGGAGGGACTAGGAGGGCTTGGAGGCCGCGGACGGGTTGGAGGTGGTGGCCTGACCCGCACGCTGGTTGCCCGATCCGCCACGGCGGAATCCACGTCCTCGGCCACGCGAAGACGCCTGCTGCGCGGGCCGGTGGCTGGGCTGCTGACGTGAAGGGGCGCCCTACCGTGGCCACGATAGGGGCGAAAAGCAGAAGTCAGCGGAGGGCGTGTAGCAGAAAGGCCCAGGGACTTGGCAGTAGCCCGTGAGTCCTTAAAGCGCTCCAACGCATGGTCTGCTTTGGACCCAAAAAGACCGACTCCATCAAAGGGCATGTCCATGAGAGTATTCTGGACATCCCCTGAAAAACCAGTGGTTCTCAGCCAGGCGTGGCGTCTGAGCGCCACCGTCGTTGCAATAGACCTGCCCAGCGAGTCGGCGGTGTCAAGGCCACAACGTATTGTGTAATTAGCCGCATCCCTTCCTTCCGCAATGGCGCGGGAAAGCAGTGTCTGGACCTCCTCAGGACACTGGGGCAAAACATCCGCCACCGAATCCCACAGGGAGTGGGTATATCGGCCCAAAAGACAAGCGGTGTTAACGGACCGCAAGCCAGCACTGGAGGAAGAAAAACCCTTCTTCCCAAACTGATCCAGGCGTTTGGATTCCCTATCCGGAGGAGCGGTAGGGAAGGCGGTTTGGGAAGCAGAGGCTTGGACAACCAAGCTCTCAGGAGTGGGGTGGACAGAGAGAAACAGGGGTCGCCCGGAGCTGGGCGATGGCGTCGTGACACGTTCCGATCCACAGGAGCCCCTGTGTTGGGCTTGGACCAGGCGCCCAAAAGAACGTCAGTGAGGGCGTCGTTAAACGGCAGCACAGTCTCCGCAGAGAAGGCTGCCGGCTGAAGCACCTCTGTCAAGATGTTAGGCTTGACCGTCAAAGTAGGGAGTTGGAGACGTAAGGCCCCAGCTGCCCTACGCAACACCGTACCAAAATTGGCTCCCTCCTCCGTAGCCACGGGAGGAGACAGCATGCCAGTGTCAGGGGAAGTATCCAGACCACTGGCCTCCCCTAGACTCTCTGTCCAGTCCTCATCGTACTGACACCGTCGTGTCAGAGGGTCATCAGACCCCTCCCAGTCCACCTGGTCCTCCTCAGGTTCAAAATAAGGAGGAGGAGGGACAGTTGGGATCCAAGGTCCCATCGGCGCCGGAACCGGCGTCGAGCGACGTCGGTCCGGATCCATGTCCGGAGCCGGAAGGAACTGGGGACGACGCCGCCCGGAGCCCAGGGCGGCGTCGAGAACGGCACCGGAGACATCGGCGCCGGTGGAGGTGTCGTTAGGTCGACCGGCGTCGATGGGGGTTGTGGAGCCGGGATCGAGGCCGGAGCCGGGATCGAGGCCGGGGCCGAAGCCGGAGCCGGGATCGAGGCTGGAGGCACGGGCGACGCCGGGGCCGGAGCCGTCGGCGACGCCGGAGCAACCCCATCAGGGCCCGCGGGGCCCGAAGGCGCACCGGAGGGGCCTGGAGGCCCGAAGAGGCGGGCCATGGCCGACAGGAATTCCTGTACTTTGGCCGGATCCGCCCCCGAACCCGGGAAGGGCGGGTATGGCGGGGGCGACTCCACAGGCATGTCCGGGGCCGCGGGGACGGTGCCGGGAGGGGCCTCAGCCGAGCCGCGAGACCGGCGAGGCGAAGTCCTAGAGCGATGATGCTTTTGGACTTCTTGTGTTTCGACTTACCGGACGAAGAAGACTTCGACGCCGACGACCGGTGTGGACTCCGCGATCGACCCCTGGACCTCTCACGCGACCGGGGCTTCCGCGGAGCCGAATGCCGGGCCTCGAGGAGCTTTCGAGACCGCTCTCGCAAAGCTTTCGGGTTGAGGGCCTGGCAGTCGGTACAAGACTCCGTGTCGTGGCCTCGGCCGAGGCAGAAGAGACACTCCCAATGCGGGTCGGTGACGGACATCATCCGCGCACAGGCGCCGCAACGTTTGAAACCGGGCATCCCTACGACACCTTGATAGATGAAAAAACAGTGAAAAAATTCACCAAAAAGTATGGTCAAAAAATGACCAGGGCACTGCTCTTCCCGGATCTGCGCTTGCTGGCGCGGAAAAGAAGAACTGACGTCAGCGCGCAGGGGCGGCGTCTAAGTACTGCCCGCGACGTCATCCCGGCGATCACGACGCCGACGACGGACGCGGAGCCGCACGACGCCGCCTGCCGACGCGCAAGGGTACTGCTACGCAAAAACTTTCCGGATCCAGCCTGACGCCTGGGGATATTCTAAGGTAAGGAATCTGTCACTAACGTGTCTCTTTCAGATCCATAGCTTGCACGCCTACGTACCCCTTCCAAGTATCTTGTAACGTGACTGGTTGTTAATTTAGTATGGCATTCTGTCACTAGTTCCAAAGGAAGGCAAAATAGCAAATGCCAGGTACAATTCACACAAGAAACAAAAGCAGTGTCTAACACACACACATCAGGAACCTGGATTGTTCGTTTCGTTTACCCAGTATGTGTTAAATATAGGGCAACAGGTGCATGTCTGAATAATTATTTGTTTCAGGATAAGCGTGCAAAATCAACGAAGATTGTTTTTAGGAACACTAAATATCAATTAAAAAGGTTGGAGAATGATTAAAAGCAGAGCAGTTCGAATAACAAACTATATATATATATATTTTTTTTTTTTTAAAAGACCACCAACAAACAGCAAACTTAGATTTTTATCTGACAGATATGGTGGACTGTCGTACAGGGCAACTAGGCAGTGACCGAGGACTGACCTGACAGGTCACTATGTGGATCGTTGTTTTTGGATGTTTGTGGGCCTGTTTCATGGTCTGCTGGGCCAAGTTTTACTGTTAATTTCCCTGATTTAAAAACCAACTTTGCCTGTAGCAAGCTCAAATGCATGCAGTCTCCCATACCTCGCAAAAAACTTACAAAGCTTGTCTTTACAAGTTCAAAACTGCCTCCAATTCATTAATGGGGGCCACTTTTATTTTGGTGCCTGGGCCCATTTTCTGCCCCAGTCCGACCCTGCTGACAGATCTATCAGAGGATCATTCTGTTAGCAAATGGCCAAAGTATGTTGATTCTCCTTTAGAAAGGCCATGTGAAATTCCATTTTCGGTTCTTGCTGCACTGGTAGTTAATACAGGTTTCGCACGGCAGGGGCAAGAACAGCAAAAGAGCACCAGAAAACAAACCATCATTCCAGTTTTGTCCTTTCAAAAGTATCACCCAAAAAGCATAAAGTTTCTTAAGACTTGGCGTAAACCTCGCTTTGAATGGACTTCAAAACGTGTAATCAATGGCCGATTTAGCAGCTTTTCTAAATTGTTCTAAGTGATTGTCCTGTGGATTAACTTTTCTCTGCCGCCATCCAGACTGACTGCCCTCTTTAGTCTCCCTGCATCCCTCGCCCCCAGCACAAACATAAGTGCCACTTGAAGTAAAGGATCACACGCTATGTGTTGCAAGATGCAGATAGCCAGAGCTTAAGTGAAGAAAATTGAAGAGACAGCCAAACTTCTGCAACAAAATGGTTAAAGACCCCCAATCTTTGTTCCGCTTTTCTAGAAGGCTGGCTATATTGTGAACAGCACAAACATCAGACAGGTTAAGATTACCGACCATTATCTCCTTAATTTTCTACGCTTTCCTTTGCAGTGGCTAGATCAACGTACTATTGCTTCCAAAACTTCACTGCTTCTCAGAAGTAAACTTTCCCTAATCCATCTATTCTTGAGCCCTAATTGGATTGGGAGCGGGGTGGTGTATAAAGTAGAGCCATTCACACACAGGACTGCAGTTGGAGGGACTTAAAGGGGACAAGCATTGAGAGGGAAATCTGCAGGGTAGCTGTATTTAACAGTGGACTCTTCTGAACTCAGCAGCTCTACAACACATAATGAATCGTTTCCTTCGACAGGTAGCTTGGAGAATACTCTCTACTTCCAAAGTGGAACAGACCAAACAGACAATATAGTATACTGAAAATCAAAATTACAGAAACAAAGTTTACGATTATTTTAATTTATCCACTTTTCTACCACTTTTCTTTTCTCGCAGAAAAGAATCAGTAAGCGCGATTTAACAAATAAAATATACTATTTGATAAATGATGGGGTACTTTTTCTCTATTCTGCTGTAAACTGAATTCTTGCTCCTTTCTTCTTTAAGTTTAAAAACAATATTATGTAAAAACGACTGATTACTTTTCTGCCAAATCCGTTTCCTTTAGAAGTTCTAGAAAGGTAACGTGGTCCAAATAAGACATATGCTATTCCAATTACTATGCATAAAGACTACAGCATTAAATAATATAACCAACAAAGTGTAAGGTAATCTGTGCTCGCCTAGGTTCTGGCAGCTTTAGGAAACTGCCTCTGCAGGAAGTCTACACCCTGTGCTCTGTTGCACTGCTGGCACTGGGTTACAGGTAAAAGGTTCTATAGTCGCCAACCATTAGGATCACTTTGAAATTTTTGTCCCCTTGCAGATTCCTCAGGTGTCTAACAGGAATGTATTTCACTAAAGTGTGAGAGGCAACCCACTGAAGATTTTCCACATAATAAAAGATTTTTAAAGTAATATGTAATCAATCTGAGGGGCAGGATTCGAGTTATTACCTGAACAACACAGTTGGGTAATAAAAATCTAAAGAGTGGGCAAAGGAATTGAGGACAGGTGATGGTAATGACAAAGTGCCTACAGACCGAAGTACCATACATGTACCTTTTCCTTCATCTCGCATCTGAATTTTGCTATTGCCAACTTGTGAGAGTACATTCCAAAGGAAAACTCAAGACAGGATTGAAGCCGTTGTATCAATAATGCCAACTTGACCAATTGTTGTCCGATTTCTGGGTGCTTCACACAAGGAGTAATGAGTGTATAACTATGCAGCTGCAGAGGCGCTGATCAGCATAAACATATTTACAAACTGAATGTGTGCCTGGTGAGTAACAGATGCTGTTCTAAATGTTTGAAACGAGGAGGAATACTCTGAATAAAACGCCAGAGAAAATATAAAGAACCAGGAATTCTAGGATAAATGTAATAAGGCATGAGTGACAGCTTGGAGTGCACAGATTGTCCCGACTAATAGCATAGCCAACTAAGAAGCTGCATTAATTCTGAAAGGTTTCATGTAACACTAAGGTAATTTTCAACAGCATCTCCCAAAACGGATTTAAATTAAATTATGATGAAGGTTCTCTTAAAAACACCTGTAGAGAGCATGTACACCAGTGTCAACACAGTGCTAAGATACAAAGGACCGAGCAAACTAGCAACAAACCCTGGGCCAGCAGATGGTAATAAAACCAGCATTGGCAAAGCCAAGAGGTCTCCGTTTAATGTGTTAACCCATGCAGCATTAGCACATTAGAGCAAGGCACATGGGAGGGATTCCATGGAGCGGGCAAAGAGTGCTATACTTGTAAGTAGTCCCTCATGCAGTTCAATGGAGGAAGAGGGATGCAGCCAAAAAGTCAAAAGAGTTGGGTGAGAGATGAATACTCCAATGCGCTGAGCCAAGATATGACCGACGAAGTTTGTAAGCCAATGGCTGGAAGAAGTTGGCAGAAACAAGCCAATGGTTGAAAGGTGCCGACCCAAAGTCACCTATGTATATAGCCATTTGTCAGCTGCTCTGCCAAAACCCAGACCTAAAAAAGGAAGGATTTGTGAGCCTGCTTAAGGGCAAATGGTCCCTAATGCTCCAGTGTAACAGCAGTGCATTCTAATCCTGGGGCTCGAGAATACAATGAGCTGGAGTACCAGAGTGAGAGTGCAACAAGCATGGGAAAGCTTAAATCTTGACCATAAGTGCCTAGCAAAGAGGTAAGGGAAAAGGAAATCATGAAGAATATCAATCTACTTGATTTGTATTGCATTTGTGAGAGTCCCCCTAGGTTCACACAATGATATCTTTCACTGACAGAGATGTTTGTGTGATCCAGTCTAATTCCTCAATAACTGAGCGTTCATTGTTAAGAAGAGTGGTAAAGCTTGTGACTGGAAATCATCATCCATCCTAGGGAAGCAACAGGTTAACAATAATGTCTTGGTGTGGAAGGTCCAATGATCTAACCTTGACACTTCCAGCTGTGGAGAAATCACAATTATGGAGCTACTCCTCTCGCATTATAAATTTGTACTTCAAAGAGAAACATCGCTTTTAAGGAGAAAAATGGCACTAATAAGGGTCCCAGATTGGTTCAACAGAAAGTCATCTCAGATGACTTATGGCTTGAATATTAAAAATATCATCTTGGCCCTTTTGAAGCTGTCGCTGTCCATGGTGCAAGAAAGCTTATGTTTTTGAATTTCTAAGTGTTGAATATATGCTCTGAGAGGACCAGATTGAAAGTACATTAGAGACCACGGCCAACGTGGACAATCATGCAGCCTTTCTCACTTTGCCATTTTAGTAAGTTTAGGATTGAATAACTGTTGCTTGGTGAGGTTTCTTGCACTGGTGGAGCTAGGTGGGGATGCAGTTAGGGGCCATCTTTAGAAACTGCGTTTGGACTTCGGCAGTAAGAGTGGATAAAGCGAAGTTGTATTTTCTGGTCCAGGAAACAAACCGAGCTGGATACATGGCGACCGCTTGTGGGAACATTCCATTAGTATGCCCAGCATCACGGGTTAGTTCTACCTGTGGGCACTCTACCGGCACCAGGGGCCCACAGTGTGCATTGTTCTAATGTGCTGCACAACTGGGCTGGTGCCACAAACTCTGGGTCTTTGCTTAGTTGTTCATTCCTGAGGACTGGTCTTTGACTTCAGTCGAGTTGCCCAATTTGTGAGGCCTACATTTCCTTTTCAAGTCTACAGTGGAAATATGATTGGGATTTATCACTGAGAGAGACTCAAAATACTGTTAGCTTAGACTGTTACTAGGTATTGGAAGCTTTTAGAGACTTAAGAAGCACATCTACTCCATGTTAGGTCTCTGAGAACATATACAATGGAGACCATCTTCCAAAAACCATGTATGTTGATATTATGGTTTTATTCAATCAATCAGGATTTATAAAGCACGCCTAATCACCCAATAGGGTAATCCAGGCGTTTACAGGTTTCGGAGGCTTATTCGAACAGCCAGGTCTTGAGGGCCATTTGGAATTCTGGAAGTGAGGTGATGGTCCGGAGGTGCATGAGAAGGCTATTCCAGGTCTTAGCTGCTATGTGGGAGAAGGAGCGACCTCCACTTCTGCTTCGGTAGATGCGGGGAGTATGGGCAAGTGAAAGGAAGGTGGGGCGTAGTCTTCTCAACGGTAGGTGGAAGTTCAGGTGGTGGTTAATGTAGGCGGGTCCTTGGTTGTACAGAGCCTTGTGTGTGTGTGTGTGTGTGTGTGTGTGTGTGTGTGTGTCAGCAGCTTGAATTGACATCTCTTCTGTACGTGGAACCAGTGGAGTTGCCCGAGGTGGGGTGTGATGTGGGTTCGTCTTGGAAGGCCGAGGATGAGTCTGGCTGCGGCGTTCTGTATGGTCTGAAGACTCTGTAGGAGATGTGCGATGACTCCTACGCAGAGGGCGTTGCCGTAGTATAGCCAGCTGGGGATGAGGACTTGTGTCACGGTGCGTCTCGTGTGTAGGGGTAGCCACTTGAAGATCTTACGTAGCACATGCAGAGTGAGGAGGCAGGCGGGGGAGATGGCGTTGATCTAGGATTTCATAATGAGCTTGTTGTCAATGATGATTCCGAGGTTTTTGCAGTGGTTGGCGGGAGTGGGTGCGGTTCCTAGGTCTGATGGCCACCAGGAGCCATTCCATGTGTTGCTGCTGTTCCAAAGATCAGTACTTCCGTCTTGTCTATGTTCAGTTCCAGGCAGTTGTTCTTCATCCAGTCGGCGACGTTTGTCATGCATCTGTGGAAGTTGGTTTGGGTGGTGGTGGGGTCGTCGGTGTGTGACAGGATGAGTTGGGTGTCGTCTGCGTAGGAAATTATGTTGAGACCGTGGGATCTGACAATATTGGGCAGCGTGGTCATATATGCGTTGAAGAGCGTGGGGCTGAGGGATGAGCCGGGGGGGGGACACTGCAGGTGATCTCCTTGGATTCAGAGGTGAAAGGTGGATCCTCTAGGCTCTGCCGGTGAGGAAGGAGGTGAGCCATCTGAGCACACCCCCTAGGATACCGATGTGGTGGAGTCTTTCGATCAGCATGTGGTAGGATACGGTATTGAAGGCTACAGAGAGTTCAAGGAGGATCAAAGCTACTGTTTCTCCTTGGTTCGAGGAGGGTTCAGTGGTTGTCAGCGGCTGCAATCAGGGCGGTTTCAGTGCTGTGATGGCTGCGGAAGCCGGACTGGGAGGCGTCGAGTAGCTGGTTCTGCTCCAGGTGTGTCATGATTTGATTGCTGATGATCTTTTCCAGTACGTTCGCTGGGAACGGGAGCAGGGAGATTGGCCAGTAGTTTTTGAGTTCACTGGAGTCGGTGGAGAGTTTCTTGAGTAGTGGTCTGACTTTGGCGTGTTTCCAAGCATCGAGAAATGTTGCGGTGGTGGTAGAGGTTTAGAGTAGGGTGGCGGGTTCCTGGTTGATCATTTGGTTTCCAAGGTTGAAGATGTGGTGTCGGCATGGGTCTGTGGGAGCTCCAGAGTGGATGGATTTCATGGTGGAGGTGGAGTCCTGGGTGGAGAGGATGTTCCAGGTGGTCAGTATGTAGTTTGTGTCGGTTATGGTGGTGGCTTGATCTGTCTAGGAAGTCCGTAGGTGTGGGTTGGGATTTGAAGTTTCTGTATATGGTTGCGATCTTGTAGTGGAAGAAGTGGGGGAGGTGGTCGCACAGCTCCTGTGAGGGTGTGATGATGTTTTCGCTGGCAGCCAGGTCGGAGAATTCCTTAACAATGTTGAAAAGTTCCTTGGTGGTGTTGGTGCTGGTTTCGATGCGTGCGGCAAGGACTGTCTTCTTTGTTGCCCTCAGCAGGAGGTGGTTGAGGGAGGTCCTGAAGGCTGCCCTGTCGGAGGTGTCCTTGCTGGTGCGCTATCTCCTCTCCAACTGTTTGCGATCTTGTTTTGCTGTACCGAGTTCTTGGGATTACCAGCTGACCTTTTTGGAGGATTTCCTCTGGATGTTGCTCTTGATGGGGATGATGCGGTCTGTGCAGTTCGTGATCCAGGCGTTGAAGTTTTTCACTCCCTGTTCGAGGTTGGTGGCAGTAGCAGGGTTGGAGGTGTTGAGGGCATTCGCCCAGCTGGTCTGAGAGATTTTGTTCCACCTCCGGGGGGCGTTGGTTATTTTGGGGGTGGCAGTGCAGGGGCTGGAGATGCTGAAGTGGACGATGGAGTGATCAGTCCATGTGAGTTCTGTGACAGGTCTGTATTTGACGCAGTTGCTGGAGGTGAAAATTGGGTCCCGTGGGTGTCCTGAGGTGTGTGTAGGGTCGAGGGGGATCTGGGTCAACCCGAGGCTGCTCATACTGTTGAGGAGGTGTGCAGTGTTTTTGTTGTTGAGGTCATCGATGTGGAAAGTTAAGTCGATGAGGAAGAGGTAGTCCTTCGAGTCTAAGGCTAGGGGCGCAATGAAGTCTGCGATGGTGCTGAAGAAGCTGGAGCGCGGGCCTGCGGGTCGGTATGCAAGGGTGCCTCTGATAGTTGTCATGTCAATGTGGAGCTTGAAGTTGAGATGTTCCTTGGGGCGTGGTGATGATGGTGGTGGTACACTGTATGGACACTTTGTGAATGATGGCTGTTCCTCCTCCCGGCTTGTTGGTGCGGTCCTGGTGAGCGATTTTATATCCGTCAGGGATCGCTGTGGCAATGTCTGGGGCGGATGTGGGCTTGAGTCAGGTCTCAGTGAGGAAGACAATGTTGGGTGCGAGGGTGGCGATGAGGTCTCATAATTCAGTGGAATGTTTGCATAGTGAGCATGTGCTGAGAACGGTGCATGCGAGTTGGTGTTTTTGTTCAGGTGGTGTCTGTAGTGTGTTCGGGGTGGGGCTGGTCGGTGGACTGGTGTGTGTGCGCAGTGGCAGGTGAAGTGGCAGTGGGTGCGGGTGAAAGGTTCTACCATGGAGCGTGGGTCGGTGCGGTGGCAGTGTTTGTTGCAGCGTTCAGGATCGAGGGTGTAGAGCTCGGCAATGGTTTATCTTTGGAGGCAGGATGGCCAGGGGTTGTTGCGGGTGGGCCAGGGGTCGATGCGCTGGGCACGTCCAGGTGCGGATGGGCACGCCAGCGCCACACCCACTGCACACTCGCTCTGCGGCCTGCATTAAGTAGGTCCTGGGGTGGGTAAGGCTTCTGTTGGTGGGAAGAACGGTGAGTGGGAAAACCTGGTCGGGAAAAGCCCAGCAGGAAAACCCAGGCAGCTGCTGTGCCACTGGATCAGTCTGGAACAAGCAAGAACTGGAGGCCACATTTAAGTGGCAAGCTAGGTGTCCAGATGCCCACTCTAGTTTCAGCCCATGGGGGATATTTAAATGCCTGAGAGGTCCTTTGGAAGGCATTAGTGAGAAACCCATAATCAGAGCAACAGTGGGAAAACCCTGAACCTCCAACTACTTGAAGCAGAGAAAGACCTTGAGACTAACCGATTTGTTTGATGCACAGTGGAAGATGGTGCATAAAGTATTAGAAAGTAGATGCCTGCTTGAGGGCACCAGCCGTGATGGCGGCTTAACTTTCGAGTTCCGTCGGGGCCTGCGACGAAGCCCGTGATATCCGTTCCTTATCCGGCAGCCAGAGGGGAGAAAGTACCGGTGATGTGCCCCTGGTAATGCCCGGGGCGAGAAAGACGCTGTTTCCATCCGGTGATACAGGATCGACGACACAACAAGGCAGGGCCCTGCCCGACAGCGGCGCTGAATCTCCGGAGTGAAGGGGGCGGAGTCGCGTGGTGCGTCAGCCCGCATTGGGATCCAATGGCCGGGGATCTGCGCTACGCGAGATCCGCTGCGCACGGCCTTTATCTGACACGGACCCAGCGATACTCTGCAGCACGGGGAGAGCGTAATTCGTGCGCTCCCGGAGAGGGGACCAGTGCGGTGGAATCCGGCCGGGGCCCCTTCCTCCCCCCGAAGTACAAAGCCGTCCGGGCCCAGCTCCTGAGGTTCGGAAGTGAGGTGGCTGAGGACAATATTATTGCGGGGGACCGAGGTCCCGGAAAATGCTGCGGGCCCCCTATTAGCCTCACGGTGAACACCAGTTTAGTGAACGAGGGGCGATCCCCCCAGTGGACATTTGATAGCAGATACGCCCGCTTTGGAGAGACCTGGGCCTTTGATCGGCGGCCCCTGGGGGCAGATCTGAGCGCGTGGCATATAGCAAACTGTGAGTGACTACAGCAGCGCTTCCAGTCATAGCGTGGCGGGCCGGAGAGGGACACTGCTACATCCCCGCGCCCCCTCCTTACTCATCTACACGCCTTGGTGGGGTCGATACGTCATGCGGGGGACTATACTAGCCCTATTGGAGATTGCTTGTGCCATAGTAGACTACCAGCGAGATATCCCTTGGTGTCAGTAACTTGGAGCCTCCCCGGGACCCGTGAGCGCCAAGCAGTGCTTCTTGGGGGACTCAGAAGAGGAGAGCGCCATCATCCCGGTGCTGGACGCTACAGACATCCGGAGGCCGGAAGTGGGACGGGGGGTGCCTCGGAGAGACCGGGTGAAGTAGTGAACGGTTTATCGGTCCCCCCCAGAGACACTCCTCGCTATGACGAAACCGAAGGGGACCTCAGCAGCCATACAGGCTAATAAGATGGATAAGTACGCAGTTCCGCGACAGCTTCACTCTGAAGAAGGGGCGCAGGGCGAGGATTCGACCGGAGAAGAACCGTCCCTCAGCTCTATCATGGCAGCGATACAGACAGCGGGGACGAACTTGGAAACAAAAATCGATAAGGTCACAATCGAGATGAACCTCATGAGGGCGGACATGCGAAAAACTTCAGAAAGAGTCACAGCGACGGAGGAACACATAGGAGAGCTCCAAGCGGCGACACGCAAACTGGAGGAACGTGTTCAAAAGCTGGCACACCAACACAAGGCAATGGCCCTGCAGCTGGACGATTAGGAAGGAAGGGCCCGTCGAAACAATATTCGGGTGGTAGGTGTGCCTGAAGGGGCGGAGGGCCCCAGTGTGGACCTCTTTCTTGAAGACCTTGTCTTAAACCACCTCAAGCCCAAGAGACTGTCACTATTGTTCGCCGTGGAAAGGGCACACAGAGCCCCAATCCCCAAACCAAAACCTGGGGCCCCTCCACGAACCATCATAGCGCGTATCCTGAACTTCCGGGACCGCAACACAATTTTACAATCGGCCAGAGTCAAAGGTGACCTCCCCTACGAGGGCGCGACGATTCGCTTCTTCTCGGACTTCACCTTGAAAGTACAGCGAGAGAGACGTTCCTTTGAAGGGGTGAAACGCGCCCTCAGAGACAAGGGACTTAAATATATGATGTTCTTTCCTGCTAAACTTAAGGTTGTGAAGGGCAACAAATCCTGGTTCTTCACGACACCTGAGGAGGCTCAGCAATGGCTGGACGGGGGTCCTCCCCGGATTAATCGTCAGCGAGAAGAAGCGGACTGGCGGGGAAATAGCTATCGTTCCCTGGAATCCTCGAACCATCGCGGAGAGAGGGTGAGGTCCGTGTCCAGATACAGAAGTTCTCGATCTGCAAGCCCTGCAAGTGATGCAACACGCGCTGGAAAGTGAAGGTCTTGACTCATTTTGCTGATCTGTTATTTGTCTGCTGTCGAATTCAAGGTATAGCTTTTCCCTTTGTTGTTGTAGATTGATACCTTCCTGTTCTCACTACGAAGGACCGGGACATGGCCGGGTGAACTAAGTTCTTATTCGATACTAGAGCCCTCACATGTGGTTGGGCAGAGCTGCGGGCCCAGGGGGAGAATGCTGTTGGGTGGTGGTGCCAGGCAGCCCTACATTTGATATTTAGTTATCGGGGCGACAGGCGCTCTGCTATTGGGGATGTGGGTAGTTTTAGACCTACAAGGCAGGGTTGCAGGGTGGGGGGTACTGTTATGGGGGTTTCTTTGTCTTCTGGTTTACTGGGTTGTGCATGCTTCAGAACAATTTTTCCGTTTCAGATGGGATGAGACCCGTGATTTCGTGCTATGATTATCCGAATGGGTGGGGGGCAGGGACGAGCGTGGGAGGGGAGGGAGGGACCGTACAGGACACCCTGCATGACGACATGACATATGAGGAAATTGACAATTCTCTCTTGGAACGTAAACGGTCTGGGAGATAAGATAAAACGCACCATGGTACTCCAGTATCTAGTTGACATTACCCGGACATGGTATTACTTCAGAAGACCCACTTCAAAGGCACCAATTATTTGGCATTGAATCGCTATGGTTACACACTTAGGGCACACGCCGGCTTTACAACTGGCTCCAGGGGCACCGCCATACTCATTAAAAATTCGGTCCCCCTCGTCATAAAGCGGACGTGGTATGACCATATGGGTCGCTATGTAGCCCTCTCTGGGACGTGGGAGGGACAGGTACTAAACGCTTGTTCGGTCTATATTCCTCCAAGGTTACATGACACTACACTTCCCGATCTTAGTAGGCTGCTACTTGACTTACCACAGGGGACCCTGATCCTTGGGGGGGACATGAATGATACTATGTCTTCGGACATGGATAGGGAGACACATCCACCCAGGGCTAGGGAATCACGGTCTCTGTCTACGTTTGCACAAGCATTGGGACTGACAGACCTTTGGAGGAGTCATAACCCAGACATGAGACAATACACACCATCTGCAGCCCACTGGAGTAGCTCGCGCATAGACTATATTTCCACACACTCAGCCTCGGTGGGGCTCTTCAGAGGGGGATGCCACAGGGCGCGAGGTATCTCGGACCACTCGTCAGTGGAGGTACAGATGTGCGGACCGTGGCGAGAGTGGTCTCTCCCGCCGAGACTAGACCCCACCCTGTTTAGAGACCAGGAATTTAGGGACTAGTTTGGGGAGCGCACGGACCAATATTTTGCTGAAAATGTTGGCTCGGTACGGTCAGACTGTATACTCTGGGAAGCATACAAAGTGGTGGCCAGGGACTTTGTACAGGCGACCAGTGGCATTAGGCGCAAAGAAAAACGCGCACAATGTGATGCCCTTGAGCGGGAGATCCTAACTCTTGAACTGACGCTGGACCCGGATCCCGCGAGTGCTGCCGAACGCACACATAAACTCAAACTGAAACAGAAAGAGCTTAGGGACCTGGAGGAAAAAGCTGCTCGCGCGCACACACTGGCAACGCAGAGGAAGGTCTATGATCTAGGGGACAAGGCCAATAAGCTAATCGCGTGGCTTGAACGACGGGATAGGAGCCGCAACTGGGTCTCGGAAATTAGAACGGAGGATGGTGTGCAAGGTGGCACCGGTGCCGAATTAGCGGAGGTGTTTGCAGATTATTACGAAAATGTCTATCGATCCCAGACTACGCGGGAGGAGGTAGAGTCCCCCGAATTTCTAAAAGATTTGAACATGCGGGCAATTGGGGATGATGATAGAGTAGCGCTAGACTCCGACATGAGGGTAGAGGAAGTCGAAAATGCCATACGAGATCTGCAATCAGGTAAGGCGCCAGGCCCAAATGGGCTTCCAACAGAAATGTTTAAATGTGTGGCAAGCAAACTCGCCCCGCACATGCTTGACATGTTTCACGGAGCAAGAGAAGAAGGTGCGCTCCCGGAGGATTTACGCATGGCGACCATAGTGGTCATTCTTAAAAAAGGGAAACTCCACGATCTCTGCAGTTCATACAGACCTATCTCCCTTTTGAATTTTGAGGCCAAAGTATTAGCTAAAGTCATAGCTAACCGTTTAAGCTCGGTCATTCAGTCCCCTAATACATCCAGATCAATCTGGCTTCATGCCACACAGGAGCACTAGACTCAATTTGCGTCGCCTTTATGGTGTGATGTAGATGACTCGAACGCACGGATATACCGGCCGCACTTCTGTCGCTCGACGCGAAGATGGCGTTTGACAGTATTGAATGGGCGTACCTATTTGCTGTCCTAGATAAAGTCGGATTTGGCCCTAATATACAGCAATGGACACGTCTATTATATACCGACCTGATGGCACGCGTTAGTGTCAATGGCAATATTTCCAGATCCTTTATCGGGGCACCCGACAAGGATGTCCGCTATCGCCGATGCTATTTGCACTGGCACTTGAACCGATGGCTGTCTGGATATGGGGGGGACCCAGTAGTGAGAAGTATAGACCTAGGGGGCGGCTGGGAAGAACGTATATCTTTATACGCAGATGACATCCTGCTGTATGCCCACAGCCCAAGACAAACGTTTCATCGCCTCATCCACATAATACAGTCCTTCGGTACCTATTCAGGATATTGCGTCAACTGGGATAAATCCCTGGTGTTCTCATTGGCGGGGGTGCTCCCGCCCACGACGTCGGCATGCTCAGAATTGGTCCCTAAAGAAACGTTTAAGTATTTGGGTCTATGGATCACCAAGAATGAGGACGACTTTATGCGGCTTAATGTACAGGCACAATTGGTTCGACTGAGGGAGGACATTGCACACTGGAGACGGCTCCCTGTCTCCTTGATGGGCAGAGCGGTTATTTTTTAAATGATGGCCCTCCCACGTTTATTGTATGTAGTCCAGAATACCCCGTACCAGATACCGGAGACGTTTCTTCGATCCGTTGAGTCCGAGCAGCGCCTATTGCTATGGGGGGGGGGAAGGCAACCCCAGAATTGCACTGAAGAAACTCCAGAGAGGTGTGTACGAAGGGGGCCTCGCTGTTCCTGACATTAGGAAATACTATTGGGCATTTCAGCTCGTCAATGTTAATGGGTGGGCCTTCTCACCATTAGAGGAACCGGCGTACAGAGTAGACCGTTTGGCATTCGGCAATAACAGTTACTTAACGGAACTATACCGGAAAGGGAGAGGTAATTCTCTCCTCCCGGTACATACCCGAACGGTTTCTGAAGGCTGGCATAGGGCAACCAAAATGACTGGGTGGGCAAACAAACTTACAGAACAAACCCCTCTCTGGGAGGGTGATCAATTCGGAGAGCTGACACGGCTAACGGGCTTTCGGAAATGGAGCCTTATAGGGATTGACCATTTGGGGGATGTCTGGAAGGGCGGGAACATGTTGGACTTTGACACATTGCAGGAGCAGTTCCAAATGGGGAGGGGGGAGTATCTACGATACCGACAGATGCACCATGCGCTTCATTGTCATCTGAAAGAGGGATCCCTGTTACCAGAATACTCGCCACTTGAGGACCGTCTCCTCCTGGATCCCATGATCGATAAGGCAATCTCTCTGACTTATCGGAAACTGATTAACAACTCCCCAGACTGTTTGGGTCCACTGCGAGAGGCTTGGGAGTCTGACGTGGGCCTATTAGAGGATGATGATTGGGCCGAGGCACTACAGACTCCCCGGGAAATAGCTATAAGAGCACGGTTCAGACTGATTCAGCTCCGTATTTTCCATAGATCCTATGCTTCCCGAATAGCTTAAGCTCGAATGGGCACCTGTGAGACTGACGAATGTGTACGGGGTTGTAGCGAGAAAGGGTCTTTCTTTCATATACTCTGGTCATGCCCCAGGATTCAAAAGTATTGAGAAGGTATAACCCGAGTGATGACGAAAGTGGTGGGTGAGAGTATCCCGCTAGAACCAAGGTGGCTCATCCTGGGAGTGACTGGGGAAACGACGTGGCCGCAATGGGCCAAGACTTGGTTGGCCCTGGCGGGAGGAGTGGCCAAGAGAAACATCGCCCGAGCATGGGGATCAGTGACAGCCCCCACACTCGCAGCCTGGAAGAAAGACCTAGACTGGTGCTATGGGGCGGAACGGGTGATATATCAGAGCCGGGGTTGCCCACGTAAAGGTGAAAAGATATGGGGTGCCTGGGCCAAGTACAGAGGCCATTGATAGATGCCATGGGGAATGTTTTGCGTTGGCTTGGGAGAAGTGATGCTATTGTTTACGCCAAGAGAATGAGGTTATCCAATAGCAGGTAACTACGATGGGGTGCACACCATGCATTGTGAAACCTGTGTCATATGTCTCTCCTACTATGTCAGTTTTGAATTGATGTTGAGCTGAAGCTTGTTTTATGTTCAATAAAAAAACGTTTAAAAAAAAAGTATTAGAAAGTAGCGCTATGAGGACCCCCAAATACAAGTAAGATCAATATACTGGATTTCCTTTATCATAATTACCTCTGCATTTTTCACTGGGTTAAAACAACTGCTTAACTTTCCAATGTCTGCACCTCTTTAGGTTACACTGTGAATAAAGAAAATCTCATCTTAACATAAAAACATTATTTGATGTGTCTCTGCCGGTTTTAGACAAACTTTCTTTAAGATGCTGTGATTTCAAATTTATTTCAGATGCCTCAGTGGTTCAGTTTTTGCATATTTCCATACATTTCATTGATTAGTTTTCTCTTTGGTGTGGGCGAGCTCAGGGCTTTATGAAGCAGGAAAATGCAGTATTATACGTTAAGCATTGAAAACAAAATATTGTTTTAATGTGTGCACATGTGATTCTGTGACACTGCACACGGGTAAGGCTTACCTTAAACTATTCGGACACCTAAAAGTTCTTTGGAAAAAGGACAACCCAGCCACTTTTAGGACCATTTCAAGAATTTACATGCTGAAGGTATCAGCAGGAACCATAATTTTTGTAGATATACTCAGCTCTCCCTCTCATCCTACCTATTATGACTTGTCTCACAGGTGTAAAACTTCGCCTAACAACTATAATATTAATAGGAAAAACTGGGAAAAGGGCAAACTCTGTAGCACTAAGTAAAACACAAATCTTTAAATAAAAGGCGAACACTGAGGTAAAGTTATCTCACTGAACCCCTCCTACAAGATTATCATATTCTCATAGGTGCCAGATGGGCCGAAGTGCTCAGGTTGTGAAAAGCGGCCCTTGCTGTCCTTTACGTGCGACCCTGCATCCCCTTTTGGGGTCTGCAGTGTGTAGCAACTAAGAACTCAAATCACAAGTTGCTGTGCTCTCGCAGCGGAGACACCTTGGAGAACTCTGCCTTGCCCCGCATGGCTGCCTTCCAGAATACTACATAAACTGGCCTTTGCACTTGCATCAACGTGGTAAATTAGAACATAAGTCCTCGAACCGTCTCTCTATCGCCAATGGTTACTATACCATCCTCTGCTTGTGTGTCTATGGAAAGTGGCTCACAACGCAGGTAAAGGAGGAGCACAACTGCTAAAAACAGTGCTTTACATTTGTAGAGGGCACCATGACCAAATCCGGACGTTTCTTTTTTGAGGTCTGACACATTTATGAGAAAGATTTATGTTTTTTCTACACAGCATACCTGCCACAGCAGAGGTGTAAATTTTATGTTACTGTATACTTGACTGTTGGAAATACTTCTCATGAACAGGGGATTTGGAAGAAAATAATAAAACCTTATCGTCAATGCGGCTTTAAAATATGTCTAGGCACACACTGTTTACTTTAAAGTTTTGATGATCATCTAGAGAAATGCCTGTAAGTGGCCATATGGTGATATTTCATGCAGCTTAAAATACATCTACAGAATGGTTAACCAACCATCAATTCTGCTCCCAAATGGAATTAACAGCGCTGGAGCCCAAACACCAATTGTCCTTCGAAGTAGAGGAAACAATAAAATGTCTGGCAGAAAATCATTATTGATCTAATAATCTGCAATTTCTGTGAAAACATTTGTTATGAAATTAGTCCTGCTCCTAGACACATTTCAGCTGAATAACTATAAAGCAAGCTCGAAAAAAGTCTCAACCACCACCCAGGTGAAAAGAACTTTGTCAAGACAAGTATACGCTGGACCGGTGGTTTGGAACATGGAAGGGAAACGAGCATTCCAGATCAGTGAAGGCTATGAGCAGATAACTAATTAGAAGAGGCTTGCAATCACTGTTCCCAGTAAGTGTAACCACAACAAATAAAGGCATGATTTGTTGACTGAAGGAAAGAGCCTGGTCATTCGGTTCCGCACTCAGTTGCCGAACCAACCAATGCTGATGGTTGTTATGTTACAGGTAAGTACATGCAGAGGTTATGAATAGACCACACATCTAAAGTTATCACGAAGGCTGCTATGCATGCATAGCACTGTTAAGAACACAATATTAGGCTGTTAACCGTGTTTTTGTACTCTAGTAAACTTTTGTGTGCAATATTAATCAAGATTGTATAGCAGATGCACCCTTAAACGAATATGTGGTCAGCAACTTCCAAGAATCAATAGAATGAAAAAAGACGTGAAATGTACAGCACAGAGCGGGCAAGAGGCTCTGTATTAAACTAAACAAGAGACAACCTAGGACCAGAAGAAAAGGAAGCCGCCAAAATCGCCCTAAGACTTGTTCAGGCCGGAAACATCACTTTCTGAATTGTTCAGAACAGACACATCCTGATCAACCTTGTAATCATGAGGCACCCACTCATATCCATGTTCTTAACTCTCTCACTGAGTCTAGCAAAGGGAGATTCCTGCACCAAAGGAGTTTGGTAGAATAGTGTCACTGGGATTCAGCGGATCACTACTGTGTGGAAAAATCCTGCCCTGAGCAAGTGGGAGAGACCCAGTTGACTCAGTCATCACACTCCAGGATCTGCAACTAGCGTGAAGTAGGTGGCTTTTCATGTATTTTCAGTCAGCTGCAATGGATCTATAGTAGGGGTCAAGACCTACAGAACTAATAATGTCTGCCTTCTTCGCCTCCTTGTACCAGTGAATTTGGCGGCCAATGCCAGCAGTTTAGAGGAACATGTGATCTTCCATCTGAGTTTCCAGGGTGGTCATTTTCTGTACCAGACAGACTTCTCTAATTTAACTCTTGCTACGCCATAAAACGTAATGAAAACACAAAATATTCTGGTAAGAGTTAAAACAACAAAGCAGTAAAGATTCTTTGTTTGACCCAAGCTTCCATCTGCATCATTAAAGAAAGATGTTCAGATCAGTAACGTCAGCAGCTATGTACCACAAGAAGACGGTCTTCTGTTCCACCTGCCATATCCGTGGATGGGTTTATGGTGACTAAGACATCTTTCATAGACAATTTTAAATAAAGTAGGGTTACATCAAATAAATACCACTGGTTTTTAAAAAAAGTATATAGATTTTTCCGCGAACTTAAAAAAGATGAAATAAACAAAGGTTTGCATAATTGACCTACCAATTAAAAAAGTAGTACAATGCTTCTAATCCGACACTTTCTCAGGATTGCGAAGTGGAGCAACAGTGGGTATTACAGGAAAAGAGCTACCAGATTACATGCTTTTTCAGTAAAAGTTGAGATATGATATCCTAGTGAGAGTGTGTCCTTAACCTCTGGGGCTTAATACCTTTACTTCAGCTAGTCCACCGCAGTCACGCCTATGTTGCTGTTTGCAAGCCCTGCGGACTGATTGGCAACAACTGTGGTTAACACAAATGACTGATGCTGAAAAACAGTGCATTGGGGAGGTGGGCTGACAGAGACTAAGATGCCTGCTGTGCGACAAAGCTCCCACTCATAGTCCCATATCTCTGCCCGCCCTGGTGATCCAGGTGCATGGAGACCTGTGAGGGAAAGAAGCCCTGAACCACAAATCCACCTTCCAAGAATGTAAAGAAATGTACTGGGGCAACTGCGGCGCCGCCCTACAGCCCTACACCAGACCACTATCATTTCAATACCTGTGTTCCCAGGGGTGGCAGTAGTGACAGACATTAAACAATCCATCTGCGCAAATGTGAATTTACATTTAATTCTGGATGACCCCACCGCACTTTTAAATAAGGTGGAGGGTTGTCGGTGAATTCTTCCTTCGACTGAGCTTCTTCAATTGTTGAGAGAATGGACAGTGAAGAATAGCCCAAGATCCCAAAGGCTCAGACACAGCCCTGCCCAATGCGAGTTTTAAACAAGTTTAAAGCTCATACAAGCACCGAAAAAACAAGAAACAGAACCACTGAGTTTCAGAGTCGCACAAACACTACCACCTTTATTAGTATTTTCTAGGCCTGCAGCAGGCTGTCAATCTTTCGCTGTAATGAGACGCCCTGCTTTCCTTAACAAAACGTCGGTAAAAGGTTCCAATGTAGACTTGTTTTAAGGGCTCTGCTTTTTCAGCACCAGGTAAGAATTCCGCCTCGGGGAATAAAAGAAACCAGTAGGCTGCCGGCTAATGCCTGGCATTAATATTTAACATGTGTTACAGCCCCATGACATGTTTTTCAAACCAACTGAAATACAGCTTGGGGAAAAGACAATTAAACTGGGCCGACTTGCTGTAATTTGGTCTTCTCTCAAAACAAATTCCAACTTAGATGTGCCGGTATGGATTTTCCAGCATGCTATTGGGAAACTGTTAATCAAAACTATTTATCAAAGCACTTCATTTCTTGCAATTAACTGGATTTTTTGTAAAGGTATCCATTAACCAACAGAACACGTGTGCCTGGGATGTTACTCTTTCACCGCACTCATTAAATATTCAGCAGACAGAAGTAAATGGCCTGGTTTAGGAGAAACTTGTGTTATTTTGCACACGCAATACGTATGGCATGTGTAAGATCTTGCTAACGATCAAAATTTTCGAATTTCTTTTTTTATTCTGGTTTGAAGACCTATTAAATAATCACTGCTACAGGTTTAGCCCCTGCATGAAAGGGGAGGCGGGGAGAGATTTTTGTTCGTACACAATGCTTTACCTTTATCTGGCAGTGTCCCTTCCTAAAGAGCCAGGCACATGTGAAAATATTTTCCAAATCACAGAGAATGGGTTAATGCCAAGAACTGGAACAGAAGATCGTTTAAAATATGTTTCTATTCGTGGGGACACTAATCCTTGCTCCAACTACATTTCCCTGAGCTGGGGCAGTAACTACCAGATGTGCAAAAATATATATGAATACTAATTCTCCTCCACACAATATTCAATATGTCTTACATTACACAAGCCATCGCAATTGCGAATGGATGAAAACAGTGCGCATATACTTAGAATAATTATAACATTACGCGTTAAAGCACAATGAATTCACTTTATTAAATGGAGAGCATGGCATGTTTTTATTTAGCGGTTTCCTAGAAAAAGCCCTGTCGTGTCTGATTGCTGCTAACAAAGGGAGTCCGTGACTGGATATTGGCGAGCCTGCTACGCCATGAAGGCAGCGGTGCTGCGCGCGCATGAGTCACGAGCGAACGGACACGGTCCCCGCGGGCCCGCCATTCCATCCAGACGCGATGCTTCATTAGTCATAATTACTAGAACGGCCCGGCCGAGACTGCAGTTTCAGCTCATCGGGCACCTTTGATGGAGCGGCCTCCAGCAGCCGCGGGGAATGAGCCCCGGGGGGCAGCCTTTACGGTTCCTCGTCGTCGGTCATGGCGGAAGGGCCTGCGCAAAGTCGAGAATACTCATCCACGGGCGACGAGGGTGCGCCCACAAAAACCATCTAGTTTATATAACCACTATGAGCACAGAACAAAGAAAAGCACGAAAAGGATTTACCTGGATCGAAATGAGATATGTTTTTATTTCAACCGTCCACTGCTGACCGAGTGAAAATCGGTTAAGCAGCAGAGAACAAGGGATAGAGCGGGCAGCAGGCTAAGTGACGTTGATGAGGATTTAAGATTGATGGAGATGGCTTTAATCAAGCAAGGCTGCAAGAACGCTGCATTGCTATAAAACGAAATTATTCCGGCAGAAAATATCTTTGGTGCCTCCATTCTTTTTTCCTAAAAAAATAATAATACCGAATTGCAACTATACCATACATGGAAGGTGTACACTGTGCAAGCAGTGACATTAGATAGCAGTAACCTACAAAGTAATTAGTTGCTGCAAAATATAGTAGCATCTGCGCTTAAGCAATCCTCAAGACCAAGAAGTCCAAGGAGTGGCTAAAGAAAATATGACAAGCGTCACAAATGCTCTACTGAAAGCTTTCATTTGGGGGAGAGAGAACAGAGAAACCAATAGCAGCTCTCTCCAGGTTAGTTGTCAGCACGTTGAATAGTCGATTCCCAAACAATTGTCTGCAATACGTCCCAGAGAGGTGTCGAAAATAAGCAACGGATCTTTAGGAGAGCAGGAGCCTTCAGTTGAACTTATGTAAGTCAGAACATCTTCACTGAAGACAAAGCATGATACAATTTTCTGCCATGTTTATGCTGGCTGCCTCATCGCCCCCACATTACTTCTCCAGTGGGCTTGCACTACATACTTAAGATTGACATTTTTGTGTTCCATGTGGAAATCCCAGGCCACTCTTACTCAATTCCGCAGCCTTTGTTTTTGGACACATGGTTTTTCGCTTCTCGCCCCATCCCTGTCTCGTTTTTCTCCCAGGACCTTGGCAGTACGAGTATGTCGCACTCGCTCCAACAAAGACATTAGTCATCATTAATAGAAGCTGACACTGCATCTAAGTGCGTCTCCACAATGACCAAGTGGCAATCATCTTTCTCTTGCACTGTCACTGCTGATTAGGGTTTGCTTTCATGAAAATTTAATTTGTCGCCTTTCTGCGGCTGCTTTTTTCCCCTTCTTTCTTGTACACTGCTGCTGTAAAATGGCACACTGGTTGCAGCCTGCAAATGCAGCAGAAAATGCCAGCGCTGTAACATGATAAAAAGGATTTGGTCAGACAAACCGATTCTTCTTACCTTCTCCACAACACCAATGCATGCTGTGAAGCATAAACTGCTGACAAGAGGAAATCTAATGTCTATGAACTTTTTGTTCCATGGGCACAGCTATTGTTAGTGAAGAAGGTGCAGTGGTGTGGGAGCCGAACACCAATATTTTACAGAACCCCAATAATATAGACACCCTGATTTTTACCTCAGCCAGGCCGGCTCAGTTCGCAATTGTTGATCTAGCGGCAAGACACACCACCTTCCATTGCATTAAAATATTAGTTAGCAGAGTGAAAAATACAAATAGAAACTGGTAACACTCAATAAGTGAGTTCTAGATCAAAATAAGTTTCAAGGATTATTACAAGAATCTTAATATTAGTGATACAGATAAATGCAATGAAGGCCCAGATGCAGAGCACAAAATTAGAAAACAGAATAATAATCCCAAATTTAGAAGCTAAATCTCTCCAAATTCTAAGTGTCAAACTCAAAAGAGTACTAACAGCATTCTAAAGAAGCAAAGAAAGTCTCAAATAAATAGGACAGAGTCTCGGAGGAAAATGAGAAGTCACCCCCAATCCTTCAAAACCAGGGGTTTTATACACATTTTACACAAATATTTAGCAAAACTGCAGATTCAGCACGACATGGTCATGGCTAGCTCACACAGGACAAATCAAAAGCAAATTCGTACTAAATAAAATCCTATGTACTAAAGGTAAAATAAATCTTCCACTTGCTTCCTCAGAAACTGCACTCTGGAGACGTAGCATATAATATGAAACTTTTCTCAAACAAAGATTCTTACAAAATGTCCTTTTGCAGGCCTACCTCAGAACTTCCAGCGGAAGTCCTTCAAAACGATAGAGAACACAGTGGAAAGTTTCATTCACAATAGACGCTATCGAAGGCCAGTTATCATTTACGCAATAGCACTTTCTGCTTTGCGGAAACTGCGGGGAGCGAAGTCTTTCAGCGGGTCACTGATTGGGCGAGGGAATGAGCAGAAGCAAGATGAGCAGAAAACCAGAAACTGTATCCAATTCAAAATGGTGTCCCGTTCAAAAATGTGGCGTAACACTACTACATTATTAATAACACTTCCAAACCATAAATTTATGTTGTTTCAAGTGCAACATCATTAGTTCATCAGTTGCGACCATATGCATCATCAAAATTACAATTTCGCACAAGTAATAATTTGTCACTCACAAGTTGCACATCAGAAAATTTTTTAACAGGAGCACAAAGGCCCATTGCACCCTAACTATGGCGACATATATTACTCAATCAGTGGGTGGGTGGCCTATTCTTCTTTCATACAGTCTGCTCCACTGAACTTTTGCTCCATCAGTGATTTCTTCAAACCTAAAAGAACCTGCATACTTTCTGAGCTCAGAGTTGAATCTTTAAAAGGTGTCCACACAAAGGTATGACGTGGCTAAACCCATTAAAGTTAGTGCCACCTGAAAATGTATTTTTCCATTCTCTTGTCTCCATGGGTATTTCAGAATCTAACAACTGTTTGGACAGAATCACTTCGAAGAAAGCACTATTGGGCCCAGAGCACCTGCTCAGTAATGAGAGTTGCCACATTCAGACAGTAGTGGAAGTAGCTACCAAATCAAGCTATAGCAATTAATTTTATGTAAGAGACAAAATGTGTTTCAATTATATTCTTTATCTTTTTTCTAAGTATTTTTGAGTTTTAAACACACTTTCAGAAAACCAACAATAGGTTCACTATAAGACCAGAATCCATTCAAGCACCTGCCCCTGAGCTTTTTTCATTTGTATATGACACTCGCTTCTCTTCGCAAAACATCATTCAAAAAAGACAACTAAAAGAACTGTTTCATTGATTTGCCAAGAGAGCCAACACCTACTCCCTGGTAAAGACTGTCTTCCTTCTGACAGACAATTAATGTCATTCAGATGGCTCTCACGTTGAAAGTCAGTGAACATGGTTTGCACCCTTTGACACATCTATTGCATTCATTATTGTGCCTTGTCTTAATGTACAGATGAAGCCAGGTTATGCTGGCCCGGATTTTGTAAGACACATCACCCTGGATCTAATGGCAGGGTGTTCCCAAAGGGAATCAAATAAGATTGTAAACTGGCCTCACTGATATTTGTTATAAATAAATTAATGTGTCTTTAAATATGTATGCAAAATGTATACAACTAAAGGGGACATCATTCTAGCTACTGTGTTTGTAATTCTGCTAAGCATACTTAATTGCATTCCACAGTTTAAAAAAACAACCTAGAAATGTGATACTAAGCTTGCATATAAACACGCCCTCTAGTGTGCATTGCATTGATATTTATGTAGCACTTTCCAAACCTCTTGCAGGACCTAGTTGCAAAATAACATACAAACGTAAACCATGGACTAATGTGTGACATTCTGAGATGCAGTACAACAATTCATAACCTCAAAGCACAAAACTACAGCTAGAAGTAGCTACAATTAGGGCATTAAAGATGTCACAATTAACCTGATACAAAGTCAGTACAGCTTAAGTACAAAATATATGTCAAAAGCAAAACCCTCAGAATATCACACTGACAGTGGGTGCAGTAAATGTGTACTTCTTTTAGGTCCCAAGAACACAGGGAATTGGGTTCTAATGAGTTTGGGGTTCAATGCAACAGTCCATCAGAAATCTGGGGCGGAGACTTGCAGCCTCCCCCCTTCCAGTTTGAGGCACAGCAGCCAGACTGCTGCTTCGGCCTCGTAAGCACCCTGTGTAATATCACAAACAATGTCAGCGCAGAAACCAAAGCACTGAGCTATTTAGGGAACACTTCAAAACATTTATCCTTCTGTTTCGTTTCAATTAGTTTGACGATTTTTTGTATTCCAAGCACATGCTCGCTGCTCTGTTACCGTCTATGCACACAGTCACAAAACAGACGGTACTTATGCAACTGTAGCTCAAGTGGAGAAACAGGAATCGGCTTTAAAATACCACACATCTACAGACTGCATCAATTACTTCCAACAAAACGCTCACTTGTATTCGAACGTGTCATGCCACACAGCATTTCCTCAAAAGAAGTGTGTGCTTTTTACTCGTACAAATCTTTACTTTTATGTAGATCACAACATTAAAATATATTGTCTTGCTGCACTTACATCCAGTATCTTTAAAGTTAGACTGCACATCCAGAAAGAATTCACAGATCAGCTTCTGTTTATAATTCTGGTACCTTTGGACCAACGCCCACCAAGTATGTACTAGCATGCCAGAAATTACGTGCTTGCCAAATTTAGCGAGCACTGGTCTCATGTCACTCTTTCTCTGCCCAGTCAAGTATCAACAATTTAAGTTGTGTTCTTCAAAGTCATGGAAAGAGCTTTTAAACATGGGCAAAACTGCAGAAAACTAAAGTTGAATAGCTCAAAGGGGGCTGCATCAAACCTCACCAAATTTGCCATGCACCTAGAAACTTCTTAGATCATGGCTGCACATCAGAAACTGTGAAAAATGATCAAAAGTAGAAAAAAAAGTTATAAAGAGGACTGGATGAACAAGTTACTTCCCTTCGGTAACGATATATCTGTAAGAAACATTAGTTAGTTATAGATTCCTTACCTTAGAATTCCCCCAGGCGTCAAACTGGATCCGGAAAGTTTTTTCGTTTGCAGTACCTCTGCGCGTCGGAAGGTGGCGCAACCGGCTCCGCGTTCGTCGTCGGCGTCGTGTCGCCAGGATGACGTCGCGGCAGCTACTTAGACGCCGACCTCGCGCGCTGACGTCAGTTCTGTACACGACTTTCCACGCCAGAAAACGCAGAGCCATGCCAGACACTGACCACTGGTGCACAAAATTAGGGCCCTGAAAGGATGTCCTTAACCCTAGAAATCAGTTCGCAGAACGGGGAGGATGGGTGGGGCGGTAAGGAATCTATAACTAACTAATGTTTCTAACAGATATATCGTTACCGAAGGTAAGTAACTTGTTCATCTGAAAGAAACACGTTAGTTATAGATTCCTTACCTTAGAATAGATACCCCAGCAATACCAACCCCGGAGGTGGGTCTGCGAACCAAGATCACACCAGAAAGTCCTGGAGAACAGAACGGCCAAAGAAGCCATCTCTCCGGACTTGACTGTCAAGACAGTAGTGCTTTGTAAAAGTGTGCAACGAAGCCCACGTAGAGGCCTGACAGATGTCATTCAGAGGAACGCCTCGTCCCAGAGCAGTGGTAGCTGCCGTCGCCCTGGTGGAATGGGCGCGCAGCCTCACTGGAGGCTCCTTCTTTGCCAAAGAATAACACGCTTTGATACACAAAACGACCCAACGGGAGATAGTTTGTTTGTGTACGGCCCGACCCTTCTTGGCGCCCACGTACCCAACAAAGAGCTGGTCATCCACCCGGAACTGTCTGGTGCGATCCAAATAAAAGGAAAGCGCACGTTTTGGGTCCAGACGGTGGAGCCTCTCTTCCTCCTTCGAAGGATGCGGAGGCGGAAAGAAGGTGGGCAAAGTGATGGTCTGCCCGATGTGAAAGGCAGTGACTACCTTAGGCAGGAAGGATGCTCTAGTCCTGAGGACAACCTTGTCCGGATGCACAGATAGAAAAGGAGGCTTAGAAGAAAGCGCCTGGAGCTCACTTACCCGTCTGGCAGAGGTGATGACCACCAGGAATGCAGTTTTGAGAGTTAAGAGCCTCAGAGGACAGTTATGAAGCGGCTCAAAGGGAGCGCACATTAAATAAGTTAAAACTAGGTTCAAGTCCCACTGAGGCATAACAAAAGGAATAGGAGGAAAGAGATGAGTTATGCCTTTCAAGAAACGATTTACCACAGGGGACTTGAAAAGGGAAGGCTGATCTGGGAGCCGAAGGAAGGCAGAAATGGCCCAGAGATAGCCTTTGATGGTGCCCAGAGCAGAGCCCTGCTGGGCCAAAGAAAGAAGGAACAAAAGAACCTCAGAAAGAGGGGCAGAGAGGGGATCCACTGCCTTTGCTGTGCACCATGCCACAAATTTGTTCCACCGGCAGGCGTATACCGTCTTAGTGGAGGGACGCCTGGCTGCCAGAATTACATCGCAGACTTCGGGAGGCAGGTTGAATGACGTCAACTGCCGCCGCTCAATCTCCACGCAATGAGGTGGAGGCTGGACAGGTTCGGGTGGAGGACCGTCCCCTGTTGCTGCAACAGAAGATCCTACCGAAGAGACAAACGGGTCGGAGGATCGATGGCCATGTTGAGCAGCTCGGGATACCAGACTCTCCGTGCCCAATCCGGAGCCACCAGAATGACTTGGGCCCGGTCGAGCCTGATCTTCTTCAGCACTCTGGGCAGAAGTGGTATAGGCGGAAAGGCGTACAACAGACCGCAACTCCACTCGCGACGAAAAGCGTCGCCGAGCGAGTGCCGCCTTGGAAATTCCAACGTGCAGAATTGCTGACATTGCGCGTTCTCTTCGGTGGCGAATAGATCTAACCAAGGCTCTCCCCACTGTTGAAAGAGACCTTGCACAACCTCCGAGTGAAGACGCCATTCGTGATCCATTATGCACCTGCGGCTGAGTTCGTCGGCCCTGGCGTTCAGTGAACCTGCCAGGTGTTGAACCACCAGGGATATGCCTTGATGTTCCAGCCATGTCCAGAGGCGGAGGGCCTCCTGACATAGGGTCCACGACCCCACCCCGCCCTGTTTGTTGCAGTACCACATGGCGGTGGTGTTGTCCGTGAACACCTGCACTACTCTTCCCCGGACAGAGGGAAGGAATGCTTTGAGTGCAAGACGAATCGCCCGAAGCTCCAGAAGGTTGATGTGGAGCCCGGACTCCGTTGGAGACCAGAGGCCTCTGATCTCCGCCTCTCCCATGTGGGCGCCCCATCCCAGAAGGGATGCGTCTGCCACCACTGTGTGTTCTGGTTGGGGAAGGGAGAGGGATCTGCCGTTGTCCCAATCCTGGTTCGTGAGCCACCACTGCAATTGGCGTGCAATGCCCTCCGAGATCTGGACGCAATCGGACAGATTCCCCTGATGCTGCGCCCACTGGAACTTCAGGTCCCACTGCAGAGCCCGCATATGCCACCTGGCATGATCGACCAGCAGGATGCAGGAGGCCATGAGGCCCAACAGCCTCAGGGTCATCCTGACTGAAACCCGGTATAGAAGCTGAAAGATCGGAATCATAGCCTGAATATCCCGGACTCGCTGTTCGGGATGATAGACCCGAAACCGCGTCGAGTCCAGAACCGCCCCGATGAAGAGGAGCTTCTGAGAGGGAATCAGGTGTGACTTCGGCACATTGATGGAGAACCCCAGCGAATGCAGGAGGTCGGCCGTAATCTGGAGGTGGGAGACAACTGCCTGGGGAAGACTGAAACCCCTGATCTGCGCAGATGCGCTGCAACCACCGCCATCACTTTCGTGAACACCCGAGGGGCACTGGTAAGGCCAAAGGGGAGCACGATAAACTGAAAATGCTTGTGGCCTATCGTGAACCGCAGGTAACGCCGGTGGGCCGGCAGGACGGGAATGTGAAAATATGCGTCCTGCAAGTCCAACGCTACCATCCAGTCTTCCGGGTCGAGGGCAGAAAAGACCTGAGCGAGCGTCAACATCTTGAACTTCTCCTTCCGGAGGAAGCGGTTGACGTTCCTGAGATCCAAGATAGGACGCAGGCCCTTGTTCTTCTTGGGGACCAGAAAGTAGTGGGAATAACAACCACGACCTACTTCTGATACAGGAACGCGCTCAATGGCTCCGTTAAAAAAAGTAAAAATGTAAGTCCGTTTTTATATAGCGCAGCTACTCACCCTTACGGGTCTCAAGGCGCTGGGGGCCGGAGTGGAAATTAAGTGAGCTATTGCCCAGAGTCACATGGAGCTGAGCTGCCGCCGGAGCCGGGGATCGAACCGTGAACCCTGTGCTCCGAAGTCAGCTGCCCTGGCCGCTGCACCACACCTCTCCGTTGGCCAGAAGAGCCGTAACTTCCTGCTGGAGAAGGGCCAGGTGGATCCCCCGACATGCTGTGGTATTGCGGTGGCATGGCTGGAGGGGTAGCATCGAAGGGGAGGGAGTAGCCCCTTCAGACTATTTGCAAAACCCACCTGTCCGACGTGATGGTGCGCCAGTGGGGGAGGTGATGGCGAATCCTGCCACCCACTGGCGTTTGATGGGCCTGAAAAGTCGGACTAGGAAGGTTTGGAGGCTGTTGCAGAGGGGGGGTTGGTGGACTGGCCCACCCGCTGGCCCCCGGAACCACGACGGTTGTTCCCACGTCCCCGGCCACGCGAAGGTTGGGTAACTTGCTGCGGCCTGTGGCTCTGGGCGGGACGTAGCGGGGTACCCCTTCCGTAGCCACGAAAGGGGGGAAAAGCAGACTGCGCAGGGTGGGTGGAGAGGCCCAAGTACTTGGCCGTAGCCCGTGAGTCCTTGAAACGCTCTAGAGCGTTGTATGCTTTGTCGCCAAAAAGGCGACGGCCATCAAAGGGCATGTCCATCAAGGTGTTCTGGACATTACCTGAAAAGCCAGTCGATCTCATCCAGGCATAGCGGCGAAGTGCTACTGACGTTGATATGGTCCTGCTCAGAGAGTCGGCGGTGTCCAGCCCACAACGGATGGTAAACTTCGCTGCATCCCTCCCAGCGGCGACAGCCTGGGAGAGCACTGCCCAGGCCTCCTCCGGACACTGAGGCAGCACCTGCGCAACAGTATCCCACACAGAGTGGGAATAACGGCCCAAGAGACATGCAGTGTTTACCGACCGCAGTCATAAGCTGGTGGAAGAGAAAATTTTCTTTCCAAGATGGTCCAGCTTCTTGGATTCCCTTTCCAGGGGAGCGGTAGGGAATGCGCTCTTGGAAGTGGAGGCTTGCACCACCAAGCTCTCCGGGGTGGGGTGTTGGGAGAGGAAAGTGGGGTCGCCCAGAGCCGGCGTCGGGCAATCATCCTGTCCACGGGAGCCACCATGTTGGGCCTGGACCACGTGCCCAAAAGGACGTCGGTGAGGGCCTCATTAAACGGCAGCAAGGGCTCCGAAGAGCTCGCAGCTGTTTGAAGCACCTCTGTCAGAGGTTAGTCCTGACCGCCACCGTAGGAAGCTCGAGGTTGAGAGCCTCGGCCGCCCTACGCAACACCATTGCGTACGACGCTCCCTCCTCCGTAGCCACGGTAGGAGGAGACAACATGCCATGGTCAGGGGAGGTGTCGAGACCACTGGCATCCCCCAGTTCCTCTCTCCAGTCCTGTTCAGATCCTAGCTGATCAGTTAAAGGGTCACCTGACCCCTCCCAGTCCTCCTCCTCATCCTCAGGTTGCCAATCTGGCTAAAAAGGGACCCCAGGAGTGAACAGGGGCACAAAAACCCCACTCAGCGCCGGATCCGGCGTCGGACGACACCGGTCCGGCTCCACGTCGGGATGGAGGCCGGGGTCGACGCCGGCCGGGGGGCCGACCGGCGTCGAATGCGGTATTGGTGCCGGAGGAAGCGGCGCCTGTGGAGGTGTAATCAGGTCAACCGGCACTGATCCGGATCCAGGCCTGGATCCAAGGGGGGCCTGCGGCGCCGAGGCCGGAGCCGCCGGCAGAGAAGGCCTAGGCCCCCCAACCGAATCCGCGGGGCCCGAAGGCGCGCCGGCGGGTTCGGGCCACCCAAAGATGGCATGCATCGCCTTGTAGAACGTACGAAGCTGGGCGGGAGTCGCTCCGGGTCCCGGAAAGGGAGGGAAACGCGGAGTCGACTCTTCGGGCTCCGCGCGCGGAGCTGCGGGAGGGGCACTACCCGCATCCCTCGTCGGGTCGGCCGACCGACGAGGAGAAGTCGAAGAGCGACGATGCTTCTTCGACTTCTTCTTATGCTTCAACTTACCCGACCCCGAGTGCGAAGACTTCGATGACTTGGACGAATGGTGGTGGCTCCGCGACCGGTCCCTCGACCTCCCTCGCGACCGGGACCTCGAACGCCGCGGAGCCGACTGCCGGCGCTCAAGCAGCTTTCGGGACCGCTCCCGCAAAGCCTTCGGCGCCATCGACCGGCAGTCGGAGCACGACTTGGGGTCGTGGTCACGCTCCAGGCAAAAGAGGCACACGCTGTGCTGATCCGTCACCGACATCAGTTGGTTATAGGAACCGCAGTCCTTGAAGCCGGGCATCCCTCGTGCACCAGGAGTCGAAGACTCGAAAAAGAAGTCAAGAAAAGTCGAGAAAAAAGTCAGTCAAAAAGTGACTGGAGGTACCGCTCTTCCCGGATCTGCGCTGGCTGGCGCGGAAAAAGAAAGAACTGACGTCAGCGCGCGAGGGCGGCATCTAAGTAGCTGCCGCGACGTTATCCCGGCGACATGACGCCGACGACTAACGCGGAGCCGACCGACGCCGACCTTCCGACGCGCAGAGGTACTGCTGACGAAAAAACATTCCGGATCCAGTCGGACGCCTGGGGGTAATTCTAAGGTAAGGAATCGATAACTAATGTGTTTCTTTCAGATTTATATTTCATTGGGCAAGGCTCGAAAGAAGTCATATTCAATGAGCACCCTGAAAACATGGCATGGACTTGCTCACAGAGCCAATACCAATGTATGTACGGATATTAGGTGGATACACTCCAGTGATTAACGAAGATGGTATAAAGCGTACGTTGTTATCTATCCAAACAAATGGAACCAAACCCAAAGTAATCTACCTTTGCTGCAGCAAATAGACATTTGAACCAACAAATGTACATCTAGACCAACAAAAGAATATATGTACGAAATGTACACAGCATCAAAGAAGCCATTTTAATTCTGAAACTCTATATGAACATGGAAAGAATAGAAATTAGGACTTGAAACACTGTACACAGGCCACTGTCATCTACAAAATGTTTTAAAGAAATTACCTCTAATAAAGTTTTTAAGGGGACTTCAGTCATGAAAACTGCTGGCTAATATAGTTTCAAGAGGACTGATAAGCCTCACTTACGGCACTCTTGAAAGAAAAAAAAAATAACAGCCAGAATAAACACCAAAACACGACATGAAAATATATTATTCAGGTCTGGCTATTTTTTTTATTTTTTTTTTAGAGCGCTATGATGCAATTGTTTTAGTTAAAGAACCTCAACTGATGTACAGCAGTCCCTTTAAGGCAAACTTGTTTTTAACTACTGCTGTCTGCCTCCACTTTAACCTCAACTTTCTTTGAAAACTTTGGGGAGTGGTAGTGTCCGTGTGAGAGAGAGTGGGAAAAAGTGTATTTTACATTTTCGACTATGTTTACTGCATCAAAAGCAAATGTATCAAAACTGTTATTTCACTGGGATGATGTCAAACCTGTGAATGAAATTCCAATAATTCGAGGAAATTGCATTTTTGCCATGATCTATGCATTTCGTTAATTTGGTCTTCACTACAAACTCACCTTCTAAACAACATAATTAAATATGTAATTTCTCAGACAGAAAACCCAACTGTATATCCTACTAGTTAAGGACTTTTTCCCTCAAAAACTAAACATTTTCCTGCTTGACAAAAACACATTTTCCATGCAACCCACAGCAAAATAAGCATGTAACATAAAAAATATATAATGGTTAACATTCTTGCTGTGATTCAAACAATGCCATCCATGGGGCCAAATACAATCCATTCAGCGGTACGGTTCTTTTCGTACCAGAACCTCTCAATTTTATTACCGGATCATACTCGGAGCCAATGGAATTATACAGTAGTGGAGGAGAGTCCAAATAACATGAGAGAGTTCATTAAACTAAGAAGCAAAAAGGCAAATTGGGTTATGTGATTGAAGGCAATTCATGACAAATTCTGTGGCGTTAGTAACCAGCTATACTGAGATTTTAACACAGCTGCATTAAGCATTGTAGAGCTTAAAATACACTTCTGAAGGAAAAATACTATACACATTCAGTTGATTCTATAAAAAAAATATTTTCAAGTAAACCATTTTATCTTTCAAGGAAGCACAAAAACAGCATTAATACGGTCATCTTTAGTACCCACATTAAAAGTAGATCCTGCTATCAGCACAAACTAGCATACTGTACATTGTTCATCTGATGTATCTCAGTTATGTTCTAAAACTTGTCTTTCATTTTGCATTTGCCTTGTGTTGATGCAAAGGAGCTTCTGGAAGCATCTTTCCTCATTAAGAAACAGTCCAGCAGAACAGTATAGTACGTTCATTTTTATGAATGTGTATCACAAGGAGGCACTTGCTGATTCAAGACACAAGACCGTAAAAAGAGATGGAACATGACAGAGTATTCTAAAGTCATAACCCCCTCTTGAAATAGAGGCTACTTTGAGAACAATCTGTGATGTGAACATGCATTTGTGTGCACAAAACCACTAAACGTTCTCATGACAAAGAAGGAAATATTCTTTCCACTCTGTCTGCTTTTAGTACGTTTTTTAAATTCCTTCCGCGGAAATATGGCTACCCCTAAACTGGTCAATCAAGCGACAAAGTTTACACTATCAGGTTAACATTTTCACCGACTTGAACGTGTGAGTAAAACAATCAACAGCTGAAAGGTTGGTTACACGTTAACTTTTGGAAAGTATGTGATCATTAGTTACAAAGTTCAAACGGTGATTTTTAAGGACTTTCGATTTGTTTGAGCTAGAAACAAATGTTGTAATGTTAAAATATGCAGAGTAAGCAGCAAGCAGCCTGTGCATTTTGTGGGGAGTGTGGAAAATTCATATTTATACAGAAAAAGACAGCTGCCTGATAGGGTTCTTTTAATTGCCAAGATCATATATTTTTCAGTTACGTGTTATAGATGAAATATAATCCTATTTATACACACACACAGATATATATATATATACACACATGTTAATGTGTATGTACATATATACATATAATTATATATACACTTACAGCTAAATAGTGAGAGACATACATATATGCGTGCATACCCAAACACACCAGAAATATTCAAACAACACATAACTAATCTGCTGACCCAACAATCAAACAGGATTATGTTCACACCATACAACATTCCATGGCACAGTTAGTAACGGGACAGACAGAGAAGGAAGCCAGGAATTAAAAACTGACTGGGAAAGTAAGCCTGTTACTGTGGCACTGCCATGTCGGTATACCTTGATTAAGTACAGAGCAGCACAGCAAAGTAAAACCAAATCCCTGTCTCTGGGGGAAAAAACTCCCAACATTTCTGAGCTGAGCAGCTTCATCGTAGCATGTGCGAGTTTTAATTATCCGTCTGCTTTCAAATAAAGCAGCACGATGCTGCTCCCCACTGTGCGGTTCCAAAATGTGCTTCTGCTCACAAGTGATGAAAACGTGCAGGCACTCAGTCAGAACTCACTTTCTGTAGCACAGACTGAGACAAAGCTAATAACGTGCCTTAAAGCAGCAGAACTAGGTCGACGCCATACGAGGCAGTTCTTGTTCTACATTTGTGCCTCTCTCATGGCGGACGACCTTCGGTTTGCATTCTTGTAAACTACAAGGTAGGGCAGTCATGGCACATAACTTGGTCATGAAGATCATGAGACGCGCAATACTTACTCCATTGCATAGAGTATCACGGGGTCCTGCTCACACATACACAATTAACTATTACGTGAAAAGTGTGAAAAAACACAAAAGACCATATTTTAGCCACTGACAAACAATTCTATGTATACCATGTCTAATTTGGCCATAGCGTAAAAAGAGTAGATCTTGCCTAAAGGTCTGGCCGTAATCCTCAAACTCGTAATTTGCTAAGTGCCACGCAACAAATCTGGTTTCATACCCGTCGTTACAAAAATGCACCACAATTGGGCAATACTGTGTTCCTCTGTCAGGAAATGCTTACAACGAAAAATAACAAAGCTATTTCTTTCAACCCGTCCCTGGCCTGTTCAATGTTTTAACTTGTGCCAGTCTGCAACAGGTGTAACTTGCTAACATCTAGAGGAGTGCAAACGGTTTCTGCCCATTCTGTAAATCAGCAAACTCATGCCATGTGGGTGTCCATCAATTTAGGATTGCCCTGTCCCTACGCACTCCTTCCTTATTTCCCTTCTGAGTAGCCAAATTTAATGCGTTTGTAGTTCCAACCCTTTCACTGAACACTTTTTGCAGATTACATGTAGTTTTCATACAAGTTACCCACAACCATCATACATGCCTCAAACAGTACAAAAACCCTTTTTAAGATCGTAAGGGACCTCACTAACCCCACCTGCACTAGTAATAAAGTGGTGGCATCACAAAAACTTTGTGACAAGATTGCCACTCACTTGGAAGATAAGGTCGCTAAAATTGTTGGAGAGCTGAATCAGGATAACATCAGCAGCAGAGACACCTCACCTCACTCATTTGCAGGGGAATCTTGGGCAGAAACATCCTTGGAATGTTTTCCACTACTTACCAAGGAGCTCTTTGACAGTACCGCCCAAAATGTATCCTCTGGATCCCCTCTAGACCCCCTCCCACACAAGATCTGGAAGTCTTGGGGGCAAGATCTATTCCCCCGGCTGCGACTGATCTGCAACCAGTCCCTAGAGGAAGGAGTGGTCCCGGAGATCTGGAAGCAGGCAGTGGTAACTCCCTGCTAAAGAAACCATCATCGGATCCCACGGACCCGGCTAATTTTAGGCCTATATCACTACTGCCATACCCTATAAAAATCTTGGAGAAAATAGTTAGTAAGTCTCTGTCATGCTATCTGGAGGAGAACAACCTTCTAGATAGGGATCAATTTGGATTCCGACCAGGTCATGGGACAGAAACAGCCCTGGCAACTGTAATGGATAATCTTCGAATGCGAGCCGACAATGGGAACGCCTCGGTACTAGTACTGTTAGATATGTCGGCCGCCTTCGACACAGTAAGCCATGCAGTGTTGCTGGGAAGATTGGAGAGGGCAGGGGTGAAAGGCCGAGCACTGAAGTGGCTACAATCATACCTCACTGAGAGACAGCAGATGGTAACCATGACGCCGTATGCCTCTCCCAAATCCCAGGTTCGCCATGGAGTGCCACAGGGTTCGGCAATTAGTCCCATCCTCTTCAATATATATCTGTGCCCACTGATTTCCCTAATAAAATCTTTTGGGATCGACCTGGTTAATTATGCTGACGACACTCAACTAGTTTTCTCCATGGGAGGGAAAGATGCAGTGACCATGGATACCTTACAAGAATGCATGCGCCAAACATCTGGCTGGCTTAGAGAAAATTCTCTGCAATTTAATAGGGAAAAAACGGAAGTGGTGTACTGTAACACTGCCAAATTGACGCATCAGATACCGACGGAGATTAAATTCTCCCCTGGAGATAAATCTCTGTCCTCAGTTAAAACCGTCCACAACTTAGGTGTCCTGATCGATGACAGCCTCCAGATGGCATCACAGGCCAATAAAACAACCAGTGTCTGCTTTGCCCTATTAAAGGCACTGCGGAAGATCCTCCCCTTACTGCCAGATGAAACCAGACCCTTGGTAGTAAGGAGTGCAATCCTGAGCAGACTGGACTACTGCAACTCCCTATATTTGGGAGCCCCGCAGTATATCCTGCAGGGATTGCAGAGAGTCCAGTCCATGGCAGCTAAGATGGCATTGGGAAGGCAACGCAGGTCCTCGACCACGCTGGCTCTAAGAGAGCTACACTGGCTACCAGTTAAGGACAGAGTTAGTTTTAAATCTCTATGCATAGTGTTTAGAGCGGCACATGGCTTGGGCCCCCTCCCTATGCAGGATAGATTTACATGGTACAAGCCGACTAGACCTCTTCGATCTTCTGGCGCCAATCTGGTTAATACCACTAGATTTAAAAATCCAGGATGGGAGGAAGGGCCTTCAGCAATGCGGCCTCCCGCCTGTGGAACGAACTCCCCCAGAAGATCAGACAAGCTGATACATTTCTTTGCTTCAGAGAAAATCTGAAAACATGGCTCTTCCCTAGGAATGATAATGCCATTCCTTAGGTTGAGAAGCACTGTAGACGGACGAATTCCTCTGCTAAGTGACAGCGCCAGGATACCCGCAGGGTGGCAGCATGCGCTATATAAATATGCAATACAATACAATACAACCACACTGTACTTTAAGCACTTGCGAGTAAGCTATGCCAGGACAAGCTGACATTTTTTTTATTTTTATTTCTATACTTGTACCCAATAATACTTTTTATTGGTCCAAATTAATTAGAAACAGGAAAGAAGCTTGAGTATTTGCACCATGATGTGAATCTTTGGAGATACAACTCATACTCTGCTGTGGAATAAATATCTGGAGAAAACACGGAAATAGCCTTCTTATTCTTCTCCAGAAGAACAAAGCATATCAAAGAGGCTCTGCCAGCTTGGGAGAGCTGAAGGTTATGGCCAGGGAAACGGGGGTCATTGAAGGATTGTGGTGCTCATCCACGGGCCTTGAAAAAGCCCGGGGGTGAAGCGTGTCTACTGGAGGCAACCCTGGGTGCACTTAGGTGCTTGCGGGGCACCCGGCAAGCACGGGGTGAAAGTCCAGCCCCTTAAAAGGGACGCGAGGCAGTGAGCAGGTCTCTGTTCCCACTCACCGCCAGAAGCAGAAGTGCTCCAAGCCGCCGCGCCCCCCGTTTGGAAAGAGGACGCCTGCTGCCCTGAACTACTCGATCCAGCGGGCGCAGCGCTGTCAACGACCCCTCCTTACTGCCCCTCCGGGAGCTGCATATGGGCTGAGTGCTTGTTTCCCCACCCACCATCCCCAGGGCAAGGGGCGTACGGAGCGCATGAGCATAGCATGGTGTTAAAGGGATCAACTGTTTATGTTTTCATTTGCAGGACTGAATCAAAACTGCCTGAAAGTTTGAGTAGTGGTGTGAAGAACAAGTTACTTACCTTCGGTAACGATATATCTGTAAGAAACATTAGTAGTGATAGATTCCTTACCTTAGAATATCCCCAGGCGTCAGACTGGATCCGGAAAGTTTTCGTCAGCAGTACCCCTGCGCGTCGGAAGGTGGCGTCGTGCGGCTCCGCGTCCGTCGTAGGCGTCGTGATGACGTCGCAGCAGCTACTTAGACGCCGCCCTCGCGCGCTGACGTCAGTTCTGTACACGACTTTCTGCGCCAGGAACGCAGAGCCATGCAAGATACTGACCACTGGTGTATTGAAACTAGGGCCCTGAAAGGGATGACCTTAACCCTAGAAATCAGTTTGCAGAACGGGGAGGATGGGTGGGGCGGTAAGGAATCTATCACTACTAATGTTTCTTACAGATATATCGTTACCGAAGGTAAGTAACTTGTTCATCTGAAAGAAACACGTAGTGATAGATTCCTTACCTTAGAATAGATACCCCAGCAATACCAACCCCGGTGGTGGGTCTGCGAACCAAGATCACACCAGAAAGTCACGGAGAACAGAACGGCCAAAGAAGCCGTCTCTCCGGACTTGGCAGTCAAGGCAATAATGCTTAGTAAAAGTGTGCAGCGAGGCCCACGTGGCTGCCTGACAGATGTCTTGCAGGGGGACACCACGTCCCAATGCAGTAGTAGCTGCTGTTGCCCTGGTAGAATGGGCGGGCAGCCCCACCGGAGGCTCCTTTTTAGCTAGAGAATAGCAGGCTTTTATACACAAGACAACCCAGCGGGAGATAGTCCTCTTGTGTACAGCCTGGCCTTTCTTGGCGCCTACGTAGCCAACAAAGAGCTGGTCATCCACCCGGAACTGTTGTGTGCGGTTGAGGTAAAATGAGATTGCACGTTTTGGGTCCAGACGGTGGAGCCTCTCTTCCTCTCTGGAAGGGTGCGGAGGCGGAAAGAAAGTGGGCAAGGTGATAGTTTGCCCGATATGGAAGGCAGTAACAACCTTTGGCAAAAAGGATGGACGTGTGCGTAGCACAACCTTGTCCGGATGAACAGACAGAAAAGGAGGTTTACATGACAGAGCCTGGAGCTCACTCACGCGCCTAGCGGAGGTGATGGCAACCAGGAAAGCAGTCTTCAAGGTTAATAAACGTGAAGAGGACAGTTGTGAAGCGGCTCAAAGGGAGCGCACATCAAATAAGTAAGAACTAGATTCAAGTCCCACTGTTGCATCACAAACGGAATAGGAGGGAAAAGGTGAGTAATGCCTTTGAGAAATCCATTTACAACAGAGGACTTGAAAAGAGAGGGCTGATCAGGTAGCCTGAGAAAGGCTGAAATTGCAGAAAGGTAGCCCTTGATAGTGCCCAGAGCAGAGCCCTGCTGGGCTAAAGAGAGAAGGAACAGTAGGACCTCAGAAAGAGGGGCAGAAAGGGGATCCACAGCCTTTGCTGTGCACCATGCCACAAATTTGTTCCACCTGCAGGCATATACCGATTTAGTGGAGGGACGCCTGGCTGCCAGAATGACATCACAGACTTCGGGAGGCAAGTGAAATGGAATAAACTGTCGCCGCTCAATCTCCATGCAAGGAGGTGGAGGCTGGACAGGTTCGGGTGGAGGACCGTCCCCTGCTGCTGCGACAGAAGATCCTCCCGAAGAGGAAGTCGGATCGGGGGATGCACGCTCATACTGAGTAGCTCGGGATACCAAACTCTTCGAGCCCAGTCCGGAGCCACAAGAATGACTTAGGCCCGGTCGCGTCTGATCTTCTTCAGCACTCTGGGTAGAAGTGGTATAGGTGGAAAGGCGTACAATAGACCGCAAATCCACTCGCGACGAAAAGCGTCGACGAGCGAGTGCCGCCTTGGAAATTCCAACGCGCAGAACTGCTGACATTGCGCGAACTCTACGGTGGCGAATAGATCTAACCAAGGCTCTCCCCACTGTTGAAAGAGACCTTGCGCCACGTCCGAGTGAAGACGCCATTCGTGATCCATCATGCAACTGCGGCTGAGTTCGTCCGCCCTGGCGTTCAGTGAACCTGCCAGGTGTTGAACCACCAGGGAAATGGCCTGATGTTCCAGCCATGTCCAGAGGCGCAGAGCCTCCTGACATAGGGTCCACGACCCCACCCCGCCCTGTTTGTTGCAGTACCACATGGCGGTGGTGTTGTCTGTGAACACCTGCACTACTGTCACCTTGACAGAGGGAAGGAATGCTTTGAGTGCAAGTAGGATCGCCCGGAGCTCCAGAATGTGGATATGGAGCTTGGACTCCGCCGGAGACCAGAGGCCTCTGATCTCCGCCTCTCCCATGTGGCCGCCCCATCCCAGGAGGGACGCGTGCGTCCGTCACCACTGTGTGCTCCGGTTGGGGAAGGGAGAGGGATCTGCCGCTGACCCAATGCTGGTTCGTGAGCCACCACTGCAACTGTCTTGCAGTGCCCTCCGAGATCTGGACGTAATCGGACAGATTCCCCTGATGCTGTGCCCACTGGAACTTCAGGTCCCACTGCAGAGCCTGCATATGCCATCTGGCATGATTGATGCAGGAGGCCATGAGGCCCAGCAGCCTCAAGGTCATCCTGACCGAAACCCAGGACAAGGGCTGAAAAATTGGAATCATAGCCCGAATATCCCGGACTCGCTGTTCGGGAGGATAGACCCGAAACTGCGCTGTGTCCAGAACTGCTCCGATGAAGAGGAGCTTCTGAGAGGGAATCAGGTGCTACTTCGGCACGTTGATGGAGAACCCCAGCAAATGCAGGAGGTCGGCCGTAGTCTGGAGGTGGGAGACGACTGCCTGGGGCGAGCCCGCCTTCAACAACCAGTCGTCGAGATAGGGGAAGACTGAAACCCCTGATCTGAGCAGATGAGCTGCGACCACCGCCATCACTTTCGTGAACACCCGAGGGGCGCTGGTAAGGCCGAAAGGAAGCACGGTGCACTGAAAAAGCTCGTGGCCTACCGTGAACCGCAGGTAACACCTGTGGGCCGGCAGGACGGGGATATGAAAGTAAGCGTCCTGCAAGTCCAACGCTACCATCCAGTCTTGTGGGTCTAGGGCAGACAAGACCTGAGCAAGTGTGAGCATCTTGAACTTCTCCTTTCGGAGGAAGAGATTGACGTTCTGAAGATCCAAGATAGGACGCAGGCCCTTGTCCTTCTTTGGAATCAGAAAGTAGTGGGAATAACAACCACAACCTACTTCTGGCGTTGGAACGCGCTCTATGGCCACCTTGGCCAAGAGGGCCACAACTTCCTGCTGGAGAAGTGCCAAGTGATCCCCAGACATGCGGTGGTATTGAGGTGGCATGGCTGGAGGGGTAGTCTCGAAGGGGAGGGAGTAGCCCCTTCGGACTATCTGTAAAACCCACCTGTCCGACGTGATGGTGCACCAGTGGGGGAGGTGATGGCGAAGCCTTCCACCCACTGGCGTTTGGTGGGCCTGAAAGGTCGGACTAGGAAGGTTTGGAGGCAGTGGTGGCTGGGGGGTGGTGGACTGACCCGCCCGCTGGCCCCCTGAACCACTGCGGCGGTTCCCACGTCTGCGGCCGCACATGGACTGTTGCGCCGGCCTGTGGCTCTGTTGCGAACGTGGTGAGTTGCCCCTTCCGCGAGCACGAAAGGAGCAAAAGGCAGAAGGCTGAGGAGGCCGTGTGGCTGAAAGGCCCAAGGACTTGGCCGTAGCCCGTGAGTCCTTAAATATCTCCAAAGCACTGTCTGCCTTGTTGCCAAAGAGGCGAATGCCATCAAAGGGCATGTCCATCAAAGTGTTTTGGACATCCCCCGAGAAGCCAGTTGTTCTCAGCCAGGCGTGGCGGCGGAGCGCCACTGTCGTGGAAATCGCCCTGCCCAGCGAGTCGGCAGTGTCAAGGCCACAACGGATCGTGAACTTGGCTGCATCTCTCCCCTCAGGAATATCCTGGGAGAGTAGTGTCCGAGCCTCCTCCGGACACTGAGGCAGCACCTGCGCCACCGTATCCCACAGAGAGTGAGAATAACGGCCCAAGAGGCATGCGGTGTTCACCGACCGCAGCCCTAGACTGGCGGAAGAAAAAACCTTCTTCCCAAATTGTTCCAGCCTCTTGGATTCCCTGTCCGGGGGTGCGGTAGGGAATGCGCTTGGGGAAGCGGAGGCTTGGACAACCAAGCTCTCAGGGGTGGGGTGTCGGGAGAGGAAGATGGGGTCGCCCGGGGCCGGGCAATGGCGTCGGGCCACGTTCCTGTCCACAGGAGCCCTTGTGTTGGGCCTGGACCAAGAGCCCAAAAGAACGTCCGAAAGTGCGTCATTAAAGGGCAGCAGTGGTTCCGCAGAGGTAACTGCTGGCTGAAGCACTTCCGTCAGGAGGTTAGTCCTGACAGCCACATTAGGTAGCTCGAGGTGGAGAGCCCCGGCTGCCCTACGCAACACCACAGAAAAAGAAGCACCCTCCTCCGTAGCCACGGTAGGAGAAGACAGCATGCTAAGGTCTGGAGAGGTGTCCAGACCACTGGCATCCCCCAACTCCTCTGCCCAGTCCGGGTCATACTCGCATTGAGCAGCGAGAGGGTCCTCAGACCCCTCCCAGTCCTCCCCTTCCTCCTCATGCTGTTGTACAGGCCTAAAAGGAGGAGGATGGAGATAGGGAAACAGATTCCCAAACGGCGTTGGAATCGGCGTCAGTCGACACCGTTCCTGCACCGTCTCCACTTTGGGGCTGAAACCGGGGACGTCGTCCGGCGTGCCGGGCGACGTGAAACGTGGTGCCGGCGGGGTCGTCGGTGGAGGTGTCACGAGGTCAACCGGCGTGGACCGGGATCCACGACGGGATCCACGGGAGTCCTGCGGTGCCGAGGCCGGAGCGGACGGCGACGCCGGAGCCGCCGGCGTCAAAGGGCGAGGACTCCCATTCTGGCCCGCGGGGCCCGAAGGCGCACCGGAGGGGCCCGACGGCCCAAATAGGCAAGCCATAGCGGACAGGAATTTCTGCACCTGGGCCGGAGTCGCTGATGAACCCGGGAAGGGCGGGTAGGTCACCGGCGACTGCGTAGGCTCCGCCGGAGCCACGGGGCTGGCACCACCCGCACCCTCAGCCAAGTCGCGCGACTGGCGAGGGGAAGTCGGGGAACGATGACGTTTCTTCGACTTCTTTTGGCGCTTCGCCTTACCCGACCCCGAGTGCGAAGACTTCGATTCGGACGACTTCTGATGGTGGTGGCTCCGCGACCGGTCCCTCGACCTCCCTCTGGACTGGGACCTTTCACGGCGCAGAGCCGACTGCCGGGCTTCAAGCAGCTTTCGGGACCGCTCCCGCAAAGTCTTCGGTGCCATGGACCGGCAGTCGGGGCACGACTTGGGGTCGTGGTCGCGACCGAGGCAGAAGAGACACACGCGGTGCGGGTCCGTCACCGACATCATCCGATGACAGTCCACGCAAGACTTAAACCCGGGCATCCCTAACTGCACCAGGAGTCGTATCGACTCAAAAAGGTGAGACAAAAAATCTAAAAAAACTCAGTCAATAAAGACTGGGGGTACCGCTCTCTCCGGATCTGCGCTTGCTGGCGCGGAAAAATAAAGAACTGACGTCAGCGCGCGAGAGCGGCGTCTAAGTAGCTGCCGCGACGTCATCCCGGCGATCACGACGCCTACGACGGACGCGGAGCCGCACGACGCCACCTTCCGACGCGCAGGGGTACTGCTGACGAAAACTTTCCGGATCCAGACTGACGCCTGGGGATATTCTAAGGTAAGGAATCTATCACTACGTGTTTCTTTCAGATTTGCATTGTTAATACTTTTTTTCTTCCAGTTTTTAAAGTACTGTTATGATAGCCGATTGTCATATTTATGCAGAGTGTTGGGTGAGGTCATGATTGGTAGGAACACTTCAGGGCCCCTATGGCATCCTTTTATACCAGAAACATCTACTCCATCAATGGACCCACAAAGGGGTGCTGGCAGCAAGACGGAAGGAAGGAGGTTGCAGTGACACAAGGAGTTGGGGGTGGTCGCTGCCACGTGGTCCTTATCTGTCAACCACCTGCGCAGGCGTAGTTGATGCAAACTAGCACAGGCCCTTTGAAGGATCAATCAATCAATCAATCAGAGCATTTATAAAGCGCACTACATACCCGTGAGGGTCTCAAGGCGCTGGGGCGGGGGGTAGGGTGCTGCTACTGCTCGAACAGCCAGGTCTTGAGTAGCCTCCTGAAGGTAAGTAGGTCCTGGATCTGCCGCAGGTGGGTGGGGAGGGTGTTCCAGGTCTTTGCGGCGAGGTGGGAGAATGATCTGCCGCCGGTGGTTGCTCTTCGGATGCGGGGGATGGTTGCGAGTGCGAGGTCGGCGGAGCGGAGTTGGCGGTTCGGGGTGTAGAAGGTGAGTCGTCTGTTGAGGTATGTTGGTCCGGTGTTGTGGAGTGCCTTGTGTGCGTGGGTGAGGAGTTTGAAGGTGATCCTCTTGTTGACGGGGAGCCAGTGCAGGTTTCTTAGGTGGGGTGTGATGTGGCTGTGGCGAGGGATGTCGAGGATCAGGCGTGCAGAGGTGTTCTGTATGCGTTGTAGTCGTTTCAGGAGTTTGGCTGAGGCTCCTGCATAGAGGGCGTTTCCGTAGTCCAGTCTGCTGCTGACGAGGGCCTGGGTTACCGTTCTTCTTGTTTCGATGGGGATCCATCTGTAGATCTTGCGGAGCATGCAGAGGGTGTTGAAACAGGAGGATGAGACGGCGTTGACTTGCTTGGTCATGGAGAGTGTTGAGTCGAGGATGAAACCCAGGTTGCGTGCGTGGTCGGTGGGCGTCGGTGCAGCTCCTAGTGAGGTCGGCCACCAGGAGTCGTCCCAGGCTGAGGGGGTGGCGCCGAGGATGAGGACCTCCGTCTTGTCTGAGTTCAGCTTCAGCCGGCTGTTCTTCATCCACTCGACGACAGCCTTCATTCCTTCGTGGAGGTTGGTTTTGGCGGTGGCGGGGTCCTTGGTGAGGGAGAGGATCAGCTGGGTGTCGTCGGCGTAGGAGATGATGTTGAGGTTGTGCAGTCGGGCTACGTGGGCGAGAGGTGCCATGTAGACGTTAAACAGTGTCGGGCTGAGGGATGATCCTTGGGGTACGCCACAGATGATCTCGGAGGCTTCGGATCGGAAGGGCGGGAGGCGGACCGGACCCTCTGTGTTCTGCCGGAGAGGAAGGAGGTGGTCCATTCCAGAGCCTTGTTTCGGATCCTTGCGTTGTGGAGGCGGGTGCGTAGGGTGCGGTGGCAGACTGTGTCGAAGGCGGCTGAGAGGTCTAGAAGGATGAGGGCCGCGGTTTCACCGTTGTCCAGCAGGGCCCTGATGTCGTCGGTGGCGGCGATGAGGGCGGTCTCGGTGCTGTGGTTGCTGCGGAACCCGGACTGGGATGGGTCCAGGATGTTGTTCTCCTCGAGGTGGCGGGTCAGTTGTCCGTGGACAATCTTCTCTATTACCTTCGCCGGGAACGGGAGCAGGGAGATGGGCCGGAAGTTCTTGAGGTCTCTCGGATCCGCCTTGGGTTTCTTGAGTAAGGCGTTGATCTCGGCGTGCTTCCAGCTCTCCGGGAAGGTTGCGGTCTCGAAGGAGATGTTGATGACTTTGCGGAGATGGGGTGCGATGGTGGCGCTGGCTTTGTTGAAGATGTGGTGCGGGCAAGGGTCTGACGGGGAGCCGGAGTGGATGGTGCTCATGATTTTGATGGTGTCGTCGTCGTTCACGTTGGTCCATCTGAGCAGGGGGTCAATGTGGATGTTGGCCGGAGGGTCTGAGGTGTCGGTGGCTGTCGGGACGGTCTCGTTGTTGAAGCTGTCGTGGATGTCTGCGATCTTGCGATGGAAGAAGGTGGCTAGGGAGTCGCACAGGTCTTGCGATGGTGGGATGTCGGTGTTGGAGCTGGGGTTGGAGAGTTCTTTCACGATGTTGAAGAGCTCTTTGCTGTTGTGTGCGTTGTTGTCGAGGCGATCTTTGAAGGAGGCCCTTTTGGAGGAACGGATGAGTGATGGTGTCTGCAGATGGCGTTCTTGTGGGCTGCATGGCTGTCCGTGTCTGTTCGTGGTGCCATTTCTTCTTGAGTTTTCTGCAGTTTTGCTTGGAGGCCTGGAGGTCCGTGGTGAAGATGAAGGATGAAGAACTTGGGTGCAGGGGGGGGGGCCCCGAGGTGGGTATCCTAAGGGCAGCCTAGCCCCATGCACAAGGGAGGCAAAGTGGGGACCTCCCATAAGGAGGGTCCCCTCTTCTGGACGGGTGGTTAAGAGGAAGGGTCACGGAACCAGTCATGATTTCAGTCCGTAACGGTTATGTTTTTTTGATGAGGTTGGTTGCACAAGAACAAAAAACTAGTTATAGTTAGGTGACTCATGTACTAGCATCTCTGTTAAGGTCAGGTTTTCACTTGTAAGCAATGGGTAAAGAATTTGGTAACTGTGCAAATGTTAATGCCTGATAAAAATTGTTTACTTGAAAATAAATACGGCCAAGAGATCTTACTATCTGTAGTCCAAAAGAGTTGGACTCCGCTTTGGTCTTTGATGGGCGGGTGGTGCCGGGACTGTGGGGGAGTTTTTCTAAGAGTGGGAAACCATGGGCCATCAGCACCTCCCTGGCCATATACACTATTAGGATTCGTCGTGCATCATGGCATATGCCAGGGGTGTCCAATGTAAGGCAGAGCGGACCGGATCCATGAAAGAGATTCAGGACATCCACATAGAAACAATTTACATACAAGAATCTTAGTTGAACTAATTTAAATAGTCCGTGGTCATCTTGAAAACTGGGTGTGGATCCGGCTCTAGTGGACATCTCTGGCATAGACTTAAGGAACGTGCATCTTGAGATCTGATTTCTCACTCTGTTGTGTCAAAGAATGGTCAGTGATATCCATTTCAGTCGAAGGAGATGTTGCAGGAGAGGTGGACAGTTTGGGCTGTGTGATGCTTTAGATCGGGTGGATTTAATGGTCCTCAGAACACGAAGGATACCTTTACCTTTCAAAAATACTTGTAACTCTTAGCACTATGGCTACTTTACAGAGCCAGTACTTTACAAATCAGGTTGCCAGATCGAAAGTCCAGAGCTGTAGGCCACTGTTTTCTATGTTGTGTTTTTTCACTTTTCTGTTTGACCTTTTCTCCTTCTGCTCTTTCAACCTAAGAGGCCACTAGGGAACTAAATCTAGTATTCATCAGCTAAGCCCTGGGATGTTGCTAGCTACTGGGACACCAAGAATGTCTCTGAATTCTGAGTGAGGATTTAAGCTCCCATAGCTTGTTATGGAAACACTACCTAGATGGGGGCATTCTATTGATTATGGGGTGCAAACGTTTTACTGTACCACTGGGCTAGGTCTAGCACGTCCTGCCCCCTTCATGTAGTGCCTTAAAACTGGCCTTTTCCTGAACATTTCCTCCATTCAGGCATAGTCTCATCAGTAAAAAGTGCCTATGAAGGCTGCGGGTTAATATAGTCAAAAGCCAAAAATAAGTATTCCTGCATCTTGTATTAGTGGGTTTGAGAGTCCTTCTATCCTTTGTTATTAAAGATTGTGTTTGGGTTTCATCACAGCATCTCCTTAAAAGGTACGGCATGGTGGATAAAGTCGCCACGTCTCCTTACAAGGTACTGCAATAGTGGATGAATAAGAAGTGGGAATCAGGGATTAAAAGATGCTAGTATAACTTGGGCACAACAATCTCTGGCATAGTGTATGCCAATGTGCCTCAGCAATTAGGAAGCTGAAGGCTGCCTCTGTGACACACTGTGGAAACATTTCCCTGAAGCGCTCAACTCCACCGTTGCACTGGTGCAATTGTGCTGGCTCCACTACGGTCCAGTGTGTGTCGCACAGTCGAAAAACAGGGGCCAGATCAGAGAACTCTAAAGATCCAAGAGCGGCTCCTCCACGAGAGCAGAGGAGCAACGCCCCACTAAAAAAATGCCCCCAGAACTGACAAATAAAATGGTAACGTTTATTTATTACCATTTTATTTGTCAGCAACCCGTCCTGAATCGAGTGTCAGGACGGGGCGGTGCAATTGCTGCTGGGTTGCAGCAGGGAGCTGTGCACTTGTGTTAAGTGTGCATGTCCCTTTGGCCGGCCGTCTTGCAACGGTCAGCCAGACATGTTCATTTTAAACTTCTCTAACCTAGCTGTCTTAGACAGCTGAGTTAGAGAAAGCACAGCCCTCCAGCGCTCTTAAGAGCGCTGAGAGAGGCCGCACCCTCCAATACTGATGTGCTGATCATGCTGTGAGAGCCGCCAGGATTGGGTAGTGCAGTTTCCTGGGTCCTGGAGCTTCGAGGAGAGATGAGGAGGACATAGTGCGGCAAACCATAAAGGTAAGTGGCATTCATTTAAAAAAAAAAAAAAAAAGAATTTAGTACCACCTGCCCCCCCCACTCTAAATACTTGGCAGCCGCCACTGCAACGATCCAAGGCCATCTTGAGTCCTAGCCAGCCCACTCCTATCCCCCCACACCCTTTATTGATATTTTGAAATGAAAGGATAAAAAGGAAAAAAAAACAGCTTAATAAAAATGAGTACCACTAAGTTGAGTAAAAAAAAAAAAGGGGACGAAATTGTAGAAATTATATTGTAGGGAGGTTTTATCAGTGCCCCTCCAGCTAATAGTTGGAAACATCTGTGACAGTGGAGTTGCAATTTACTGTAGTGGAAGCACCAGGATCTAATGGAACAGCACTGACTGGCCGAGACCTCCTTCGCAGGATGCAGCCTCCTTGTGCTTTAGGCAGAGCATTAGAAAGCTTCATTTTAGAAATGTGCTATTGTTGCCCACCAAAGGTATGTCAAAGTCCTCAAAAGGTGCTGACAGCACCCGTGAAAACTGGAAAACTCCATGCCCTCTTTAAGTCCTGAGCAGGTCAGAGGAGCAAGCACGTATTTTGGGAAGATGTCAATGCAAACTGAGGCTGCCACTTTCTTAAGACTGTGAAGGTCATCTTGAGATGGAGAACAAATTACTTTCCTTCAGTAACGCCTAATCTGGTAGAGACTATCTAGCCACAGATTCCTTACATTAGAATTAACCCCAGGAGTCAGATTCAACGTAGAAATTTTCAAGCAGTACCCATGCATGCCACTGGGTGGTGTCATTCGGCTCCCCAACGGCATCGTCCGCACCGGAAGTGACATATGCAGTACCTATACAGGTGCCACCACGGCATGCTGACATTAATTTTTGCAACTTTCCATGCCAGAAACGCGGAGCCTCAATGAAGACTAACCACTGGTGTGAGTTTCCAGGGCCCTTTTAAAGTGGAAGCCCTCATCCTATAATCAGGTCGCAGATCGGGGAGGACCCGTAAGGAATCTGCAGCTAGATAGAGTCTCAACCAGATAAGCTGCTACCAAAGGTAAGTAACTTGTTCATCTGATAGAGACATCTAGCCGCAGATTCCTTACCACTGAATAGATACCCAAGCAATGCCTTTTCTAGAGACAGTTCTGCAAGCCCAATTTAGACCAGAAAGTCCTGCAGGACCGAATGGGTAAAATGCCCATCCCGAGGGACCCAACGGTCTAGGCAGCAGTACTTGGTAAACGTGTGCAAGGAAGCCCATGTGGCATCATGACAGATGTCCAGACTGGAACTTCTCAAAACACACCATGCCACAAATTTGTCCCAGCAGCAGGCGTATACCATTTTGCCAGAATACCATCACAGACTTTAGGAGGAAGGTTGAAGGCAGTTAACTGTCGCCACTCAATATCCACGCATAAAGTCAGAGGGTGAGCAGGTTCAGGTGCAGAACTTTCCCCTGTTGCTGCAACAGAAGATCTTTGTGAAGAGGCATCTTGACTGGAGGATCGCTGCTCATGCTCAGTAGCTCGGGACACCAAACTCTCTGTGCCCAATACGGAGCCACAACAATAACCTGTGTTCAGACGTTTCTGATCTTCTAGAAAACTCTGGTCGGGAGTGGTATTGGTGAAAAGTTGTATAGGAGACCGGAGCTCCACTTAAGACGAAAAGCGTTTATGAGCGAGAGCAGCCTTGGAAACTCCAGCACATAGAACTGCTGACATTGTGCATTCTTTGTAGTGGCAAACAGAGTCAGAGCATACAAACTGAGCATGCACAACAGTGGATGTCAAAACTTGACATGTGAAGGGACAGACGTCACCATGCAGAGATCTACAGAACCATGACTACCAGGAGAAACATGTATGTGGATGACAGGGACACACATAAGCAGACAGTGTGGACCGTGAGAACAACACCACACATATGCAAAAAGCCCAATAAAATGTAGCATCAGCGGCACGTATGCGTCGGCAGAGACGGGCGCATCACCAGGTAGTCAACCATAGCCAGAGGTACAATGGTTAAAGGATACCAGCAAGGTCGGGGGGGGGGGAGGAGAGGAGAGAGAGAGAGGGATATGTATGTATATATATATATATATATATATATCTATATCTATATCTATATATCTATATCTATATCTATATCTATATATATATATATTTATATCTATCTCTGGGGCAAAAACCCCAGATACTACAGCAAGGAAAAACCTAGTATGCTTGCCCTCTCGCTGTGTGTATATCTCATGACATATATACATATATATATGAAAATGTATTCATTTATTTAGTTTGTGAAAGACAAGGGGAACTCGAAGAGCATGCCCACATAAAATAGGAGGCCGCACAATTGGTACCAACGGCACCGATGTGAACCATAGCAGGATGTAACACATGCCAAGACACTACAAAGGCAACATCATCCTCCCCGTCAGGGAAGGAACCCTGGTCTCCCGCGTGACAGGCGGAGATATTGACCACCACACTAATGAGAAATGAGTCAGAAAAATGTCTATATCGCCATATACAGATACTGCATAAATGACAATGAGTATCCTGAAGAAGAATGCGTCCACTGATAACATCAGCAGGAACAGGAGTACCTGAGCCCCTGCGCGGCAAGGAGCAGAGGGACATGAGCCCCTTCCTGGGAAGTGCATAGGGAAATAGGGCACAAGGCAACGTGCAGCAGTGACGTGTCTGGCATAGACTCCACTGCCTATACGCAAAAACCAGACAGGGTCTAAGCCGCGAGAGAAGACCTAACCACTTCCCAACACCAGAGACTGAAGAGAAGACAATACCACAAGAATAGAACGCAGCCAAGACAGTGGCGCAAGGTGTACCGCAGGCATCCCGTGACTGTGAACATACCCAGTGTGTACTCACATATCGTGTCCGCACAGAACACAGAAAGAAACTGCTCCGGAGTGGAACAGGACAACATGCCCACAAGGGACACCTGCTTACGTCTAAGACAGCCAACGTAGGCATAAAGAGCATAGCGAAAAGGTGAAAACAGCCAAGGGTAAGAAATGAGAACGTGAACACGCCGTGGTGAGCCAGGTGTGGCAGAAACGCAATACTCTGGAGAAGCCTGCATCCACAGAGGAAGGAGAGTGCTACGGACCAACCCTAGACTACAACGCATAAGCTCTAGGAGAGAGCCACACCAATCCTGGGGGTCTCACCAGAGGGGACGTCCTACGACAGTAGGAAGAGCGTGGCTAAGTGAGAAGCCTACAGTATGAACTTTGGGACAATTCCCCAGAGGGACAGAAGATAACCATCCTAAGAAGACTCCGCGGGAGCCTTCGAAGCTTCCTGTGCAAAGAAGAGCGGCTATACAATAGCCAATGAATACCCCACATAGGGTATGTCTTATCCCCATAAAAAGCAAGGGACACCTCTTGAGACTAGCTCGTAGATAGAGGACTGAAAAAGAAATGCAGAAACAGCTGGCTAGCTGTACCAAATAAGGGCAAAAACGGCTGATTAGCCGTACAGGCAGTCCGGGAAATAACGTCTTGAACCCATAGACGGATACCAGAAAAAACAGTGACAATACTGCAACCAAAAGTAAAAGTCTGCATCAAGGACTAGAAACCACGGAATTCATGGAAAGCCAGACATGACACGTTGGGCCGCTGAGTCAGCATGACTGTCAAAAAGGGTGACCCCATCAAAGGGCAAATCCCGAAGACACTCCTGAACATTTTCAGGGAAACTGCCATCGCGCAGCCAGGCATGGCGACGCAGTGCAACTGACCTGGCCATAGCCCGACCCACAGAGTCAGTGGTGTCCATGGCCGACCGAATGGAAAACTGTGCCAGTTCCCGGCATCATGAAGTAGCCGATCCAGGTCAGCTCGAGGGCCCTCCAGAAGAGATGGAAGGAGACGCTCGACCGAGTCCCAAAGGGTAAAAGTAGCCCATGCAAACACGCAAGACTTGTTCAAGGACCGAAGGCCCGCGCTGGTGGACGCAAAGACATGGCGGCCACACGACTCCAACCAACGAGACTCCCTAGTGGGAGGAAGTAACGGAGGAGGGGAGGAAGGTAGCGAGACTGAGGTTGCCTGGACTACCAGCCCTTGAGCCCTAGGATGGAGGGACAAACAGACAGGGTCATCTGGAGTCGGGCGATGACGATGTGCAATTGCACGACCCACAGGGTCACCCGACGAGGGTCTCGTCCAAGTCCCAAGAAGAATGTCATATAATGACCCGCCAAAAGGCAGCAAGGGCTCCACCTCCATGGCGCCCTGGTGGAGTAGATCAACAAGGGATCAGAAGGCAGAGAAACTGAGGGAGGCTGCATCTGTAAGATATCTGCAGCTTTGCGAACCGCTCTAGAAAACGCTGCAATAGCCTCCGTGGCCATTCTAGGTGGCGACAATAAGCCATCTGAAGGGGATGGTTGTAGGCTAACCCGTCCACCAAAAGGCAGAGGTTCTGCAGCCCGAGGACGACCAAAAGCCTGCCAGTGCACCATGGGCACCTGCTCCAAAGAGCATCGAAACAACCCTGGGGGTGGTGAACCCCCAGGGGCCTCATTCTCTTTCACCAACAGAGGAACAGCAGGGGACGGCACCGGCATCGCATCGACGACCACCGAAGAGGACTTGTCCACCCAGTGTCGGGCCCGCGTCGACTCTACCTCCACCGAGATGGGGAACTGCGGTGAGGAACGGCGTTGACTCGGAGTCGAGCTCCGCGCTGCAGCCACATCCAGCGTCAGCGCAGGGAGCCCCACAGGGCTGTGCGGTGAGCCCACAAGAGGGCCTGACGTCTGACTGGGATGCCCCTCCGGGCTGGGTCCCGAAGTCGCAGTGACTCCGGAACCGGAGTCAGGGTACTCGATCGGCACTGAGGGCGACCCCGCCGGCGAATTCCTGATCTGAGCCCCTACCCCCTCTGTGGGGCCCGAAGGCACGCCAGGGAGAGGGGTTGAACCAAAGATGACCTGTAAAGCCCGAGAATAGGCTTTTATCTGGGTTCTAGTCACCCCAACACCAGGAAATTCTAGGTAGGTGGGGATCGACTCCTGGGGGCCCGTGTCTGGTGAAAACCAGGAGCAGCGGGCCCCGACATCACGTTTATGTGAGGTTGACGACCTCCGTGACTTCTTCTTGTGCTTACCTGCGTCAGTCGAGCGACGTCTGCGGGAACGACTCCGTGACCTGTCCTGAACAGAAGCCCCAGCTCGAGATGGAGACCGGCGCCGCAAGGACTCCGAACGGGACAGCGGGCGGACAACAACTTCATCCGACGTTCCCGCAGGGACTTTGGCTTCAGCTGCCAGCAGGCGTCGCACTGTTCGGAATCGTGGCGCTCTCCCAAGCGCCACATGCAGATCTTGTGTGGATCCGTCGCCGACATCTGCCACGTACAGGTTTCACACGACTTGAAGCCCTTAGGCATCGCACACTGTTCCCGGATGCTAAAAGGCGTCGATAAGGCCGGGAAACAAAAACAGGCCAGAGGAACCGCTTCTCCTGGATCCGCGTTGGGTCGCAGAAAAGAAGGAAACTGACATCAGCGCACTGGGAGGGACTTATATGGCTCCATTGACGTCATATCCGTGGATGACGTCAGGACGGAGCCATGCGACGCCGTCCCCCGTCGCGCAGAGGTACTGCTGAAGATTTTCCTGTTCCAGTCTGGGGATATTCTAAGTTAAGGAATCTGCGGCTAGATGTCTTTATCAGATTAAATTAAATATGAAAACACAGTGCAACAGCACACAAAAGCAGAGAGCGTGACGCACCTATATGTTATAAAAGAGCAGTGCAGGTCAAAGACTTATGCTGATGAAAAAGAGGTGGAAAGTTTACTTGAGAACAGAGTGCATGACCTATAAGGTCATAGTTAAAGGAAAACCTGTGTTTGACAAGCTTGAAGGAATTTATGGCCTTAGCACACAGGCACACCAGCATATATTATGTGTTTTCAATAGATTGGAAGATGATTAGACAATGGGAGCAGGAGACTTAATTAGCCAAGAACACACAGAATCCGATAAGAGGTCTTAGGAGCACAATGATAGAGCGCACACACACAAATAAATATGCATTCAACCCAAATACACATGCTTGCAAAAGTAGAAGAATACTTAGTTTGTTAAGCATTGTTAGAACTGCAATAAGTGTTGTGTAGAGAATTAGTTTAAAGTCTAGAGTCACTGGTGACCTCATGTTTTTCCATAACTAATGTGCACCAGTGTGTAACTGACTAGTAATTCATTGTTTGAACTTCTGTAACTAGCATTATTTAACTGTGTATAAAAATAGCTGCCTGCAAAGCAGCAAATTGAGACCGGCTGATTACTTGTGTGAAGACGGTCACTCTCCCTGCCAAGACAGTAAAGAGCTGTTTTTACACTGACAAGAGGAGCTTGTCTTTTTCTTAATTTTTAAGTTACCCTGCAACAAAGTGGAGGCCTGGACCACCAAGCTCTCAGGAGTGGGGTGCTGGATGAGGAAATGGGGTCCACTGAAGCAGTACAGTGGCGGCGGGCAATCGTCCTGTGCCCCTGAGCCCTTGTGCAGGGCTTGGACCAGACCTCAAGGAGGACACCAATGGGGGGTTCATCAAAGGGGAGCAAGGGTTTAGAGGGGGCAGTCCCTGGCTTAAGTACCTCTGTCAAGATGTTAGTCTTTACTGCCACTGAGGACAGCTCAAGGTCCAAGACCTCAGCCACCCTACGCACCACCATAGCAAAAGAGACCCCCCTCCTCCGTAGCTACAGTAGGGGGGAACCGAGTCAGGTGAGGAGTCTAACCCACTAGCATCTGCCAGATCCTCGTACCAATTAACATGAGTATCATCCAATAGGTGGCGATATTCATCAGGGTCGCCATACCCCTTCCATTGACCCCTGTACCAGCCCTGTCAAAGACAAAAGGCCCTGGCTTCAACCCGGAAGGCATGGCTCTGGACGGCACCAGAACCAGACATCTATCTATGAGAGGCGCCACATGGTTTGAAAACAGCCGGTTTCTTGAGGGACATCCTATCACACCAGGAGAAAGAATTTCTCAAAAAATTGTTAGACAAAAAGCCAGTCAAAAAAGTGACTGAGGGGTAGCTCTTCGTGGATCTGCGCTATCTGGCGGGGAAAGGAAAGAACTGATGTCAGCGTGCCAAGATGGCACCTATATAGGTACAGTGTACATCACTTCTGGTGCGGATGGCAATGTGCCGAACACCACCACCAACCAGCACACAGGAGTACTGCTAGAAAATTTCGGGATTCAGTCTGATGCTTGGGGATAATTCTTTGGAGCCGAGTAGGGGCCAGATTTACTACTGTTCTGGTCACACAAAAAATTGCATTCTTTTTGCGAGTGGACCCATTTATTAATGGCTAGTTTGCAAAATAAGATATCTGAGTGGGTCAGAGTCTTAGAACCAATTAATATTAATTCGGCTGGTTGCAAATCATGACTGACTGACTGACTGACTGACACACACACACACACACACACACACACACACACACACACACACACACACACACACACACACACACACACACACACACACACACACACACACACACACACACACACACACACACACACACACACACACACACACACACACACACACACACACACACACATTCCATCTCCCGAGGCCTGGCCTCTAGTGTGAGTGCCCTGGTCCCACCCAGGGCACTCACTTCGCAATGCTGGGGACCGTGCATGGAGCCTCATGGCCCCTGCGTCCGCTTCCCGCCTGCTGCGGGAGCCAGCATTGCTTTGACAAAGAGGGAGCTGCTAACATGTAGCTCCCTCTCAGTCAAAGCAATTGTGCTCCGCTTTGAGCAGTTTGCTATGGCTTGGCGGGAGCTGTAAAGCTCCGGCCAAGCCATAGCAAACAACTGTGTCCTGGGGGTGGGCATCCCGGGACATACAGGAGCCAGCCCTGGGAGGGGGGGTGTCCCCAGGGTGATCTTTGGCTCCAAGAGGGGGGCCTCACGACCCCCCCTCCAATCTTTAGTTTAGCCCTGGGGAGATGGTGGTCCCCGGGGCACTGCAAAGGACCCCCTCCATTCCATAATTTGAGCTCAGGGAGGGGGCATTTCTATGTTAGTTGCCCCGGCGAGGTGGTGGTGGTTCCCGGAGCTGGGGGGAGGGGAGGAGGGCGAGTGACCCCCCATTAATTAAAGTTAAAAACCCAGGGAAGTGGTGGTCCCCGGGGCTGTGGGGAGAGGCCACATGGGCCTCCCCCACACTAATTTAAAAAAATAGCCCCTGGGAGGTGGCGGTCCCCGTCCCCCGCTTTTATACATAAAGCCCCGGGGAGGTGTTGGTATTAGGGGCTTCCCCGGCACTAATTTCATAAATAGCCCCTGGGAGGTGGCAGTACCCCGCATCAGTTTACTATTGTTTGCGCCAGGGCGGTGGCAGTTCCCTGGGGTAGTGAGGCACACTTGCTGGTGATGCAGGCTCGCAGCAGGACCACGCCGCTTACTATATGTTCACATTGGGTATGCGGCTCTTTTCTGTCCTTTGGGGAGACGTTTGGTGGATATTAAGCGATGTGGTCCGGTCGCAAGCCTGCATCACCAGCAAGTGTGACTCACTACCCATGAGGTCAGATTTGGAGGTTTTGCTGAAGAAGCGTTAAACAGAGAAAGGAACTATAATCACGAACAGAGATTGTTGTTACCTGTGATCAAGGCTTTATGCGGCCGAAACGCGTTAGGATTTCTGCAGCAGTTGTTAAAGAAAATGAGCATTAAAATATGTTCAAATCGGGTATGCGGCTCTTTTCTGTCCTTTGGGGAGAAGTCTGGTGGATATTAAGCGGCGTGGTTCTGCTGCCAGCCTGCATCACCAGCGAGCGTGCCTCACTACCCATGAGGGCCGATATATATATATATATATATATATATATATATGTAAATATGTTATAGTTAGGTGAAAATATCAGTTAAACTATACGACTTTAAACCACTGACATTCACCAATTCTAGTTATCTCAAGTAACTATATTTCGTGCCCTAAATTTACTATAACTCGCGCTCTCGTGATGCACAGTCTTGTCATCAGTAGTAATTTCATTTTAGATTTTGCAGTCATGTTATCAATAATGTCATGGATCATTTCATGAGTGATGTAATATGTGGGTTAATTAGCAGTGCATAGTGAGGGCACCCAGATCATGTCCAACTGGGACATCTAATCATTTTTATAGTTTTTTTATGGGGTGGGTGGCGCTCTGCCATCTCCCTGAGCCTGTACAGGTCCCAGGAACCCCATCCCCCCCAGGGCCTAATGTGGGTGTCCCAGTACCCACCTGGGGCAACCACAACACACAACGTTGGGGTTGTGGGTGGGCCCCATGGCCCCTCATTTGCACCCATCCAGGGTGCAGCGGGGCCATCATTCCTTCCACCAGTTGGGAGCAGACAAGGAAACAAATGTCTGCTCCCACCTGGCAGGAGCATTTTTGCGGCTCTCGCTGAGTGGGAGGAGACAAATTGTCCCTGCTTGCGTTCTTGCTGCCAGGGAAATCACCCCTGGGACTGTTATCACGGAGGGAGGCTGCGCTCCTGCCTCCCCTTTCATTATTATTCTGGGACCCGGGGAATGGGGTCCCCGGGGCTGTACTTGGCTCGGGGAGGTGGGGCCGGGCCCCAAACACACACACCCAAAATATATTTTGATTGACCCTCGGGCCCTGGCCCACCCCTGGGGTCATTTTACTTAAAAACAAATGGGAGCCGCCATTTAATTTTTTTTGCCACAATCCCATAGGTATACCACAGGGTTGTGGCAAAAAAAAGTTTAAAAAAAGAGCATCCAGGGGCCCACATAGGCTAGGGAGGCAGGGTATTCCTACTCTGCCCCCTTATATTATTTTTTCAAGTCCTCAGCGTCCTGTAATTGCAACTGCAACATTTGCTTTCATGTTGCGGCCTGCCAAACGGAACACTCGCTCCAATGGAACCTTCACTCCCGCAGGAGCAAGATGGCCCAAGGGAATAAATGCACCCTAAATGAGAAAGCTTGCGAGGCTCTCATGAGAGTCCCTTGAACCCAACTATGCAGTTATACATATGTTTATACAAATGTTTTTGAAGTTTAATTTCTCAAAAACCACTAAATGGATTTACATTGAATCACAAAAAGCACGATATTTCGACCGAGATCTAGCTTCCTGCCAAATTTTGTGTAATTCCGTTCAGCTGTTTTCGCTTTAGCCCTTCTCAAACAAAACATGGAAATGAATAAAAGCAGTACCTGACACGCTTGTTTCGATCTCATTAGAGCTTGATAGAGAGACATAGCTTTGTCCAGATACATGGGAGAAACCAGTATAAGTCAGAGCAATACCCTTTCAAGTTTAGAGTGCCACTCAAATTATGCAAAAAAAGAAGTAGGGAATTCTGGGTTGTTCCCAAGTTTTAAGTGGAGACCAGCTCCTTTATACGGAACAATCTACAACACCACAGACACTCTAAAACTGCTCATCGCAAATGTTTTTTCTAGGAGAGTTTTTAAGCATAGGATTAGTATAAAGCCCTTGTAGTGAGGATATGGACACACAGCGTACATTATTAAGTTAGCATAAGTTAGTATAAACTTGACTGCCATGTTGCCGCTTTTGCACACGTTTCTACATGATTTTGTTTTCGCAACTCCTCTGCTTAGGCTCGCTCACATGGGAACCGTCTACCTTTCACGTTGCTTGCTGAACTCTAGGGTCTTTTGTGTGCACAGCATGTTCAAGGTCGAAAAAAATTGTACTCTGTTAATCTGCTTTGGCCAGTCCCACGCATGTTAGACATAATACGAGCACAGCTGCACTACTGAAAATCGGGTGCCTTTAATATTGCATTGTATGCATGTTAAGGCACTTGGAGAAAACCTTCCGAAGAGAAGAGCTGTGTTTGTCCGGAGATGTAAACTTTTGCATCTAAACCTGGAGGTATGGGCTCCCCTGATAAAGCCCAGAGGTCTTCTATAATTATAATCAACTAGTTTCTAGCAAGGGGAGGGTGGTAAGGCACATTAGGCCTTTTTTCCACTAGGTTTATAAAATGATATCCCCGTTCATATTTTATGGAATTGTAACAATGCTCACTATATTGAGTTTATCCATTTTGCTGTTAGTATTGGCTCGTGTACTGCATTATAGAGCACGTTAGTTAAAATAAACATTTTAAACTATACAGTGTCTCTGATTACTCATGTTGTGGACAAGTACAAGAGAATTGATGAAAGAGTGTTCTTGCTCCCGCGAATACTGAGAGAGTCTGAGTTACATGTTCTAGGATGTCTAATGATTGGTAGCTTCGCTGTAGTACGGAGAACGAATGAGACACTATAGCTAGTCGGATAGGGGTTCCGGGCACTAAGGTGGGTTGTTGGTACACCACTATACACCGAGGTCCTGGTTTCTTGCGCGTAGTTCTGTATATGTGCAGAATCCCTGCAACATGGCGCGACCGTTTGGTCTGGCTCTTATCTGCGAGACGCTTGAGTAGTGCTCGTGCTTGTCCACAATTCCCTCGCTTCTGTTTCCGGAGACAGATGTGACGGTGTTACCTCCTATATTGATGTTTTTATAGGTTTTTTCAAGCTTGATATCCTTAAAAGTTATTTTCTTATTGTAGTAACCCATTATTGCGCTGCCACACTTTTGGTTGTAATACGTTCTTTGTCTTCATGGCTGACATTGATATACCGGCGCATAGTCGCGCAGCACTCCATCGACATTTGATGGCATATGGAGTGCCTGACGCAGGTGTCGATCTTATCTTTGTGGTGAAAGCTGATCCGACACAACACTATGAAGTGTTTTATTCATGGGTCACTTTTCCAGCAGTGGATGGGGACGATTATTTGTTCCATACTTACACTGCTTCGGATCTTCCTCACAATTATCGGCCCTATACAAATCTTGAGGTTCCGCTCACGGCATGGCAACACCACATTTGGTTTAATGGTGCCCTCCCACACCCAGTGACACCGATCCGTTTAGGCCCTTTATCTATCGATGGGGCCACTTGGCCGGTTTTGGCTGGGTACACCCCACACCCTCGCTATCTGACAGTTCGAGTGGATGAACTCCGCGTAATGCACACCTCTTTGGTAAGGGTGCATAAAGCTGTTGTACGATATGTTATGCGCAACGTCCAGGTGGGACCACCTGGGGTTGCTCCGCAACCAGCTGGACCTGGCGGAGTGACTATCAGTCCCATTATGGTTAATTCGGTAATGGGCAAGCGTCCTCAAAATAAGGATGATTTACCTTATTGGCTTGCTGAAAAATTTGACCAGCTGGAGGCGGTGTTTCCGAATACCTCTCCTGTGGATAAACACAGGATTTTGACTATTAGTTTGCAAAAAGACTTAATTCCCAATGTAGCTGATTGTAACAATTGGGGAAGGGTATTCGCAGCAGTATATGCGAAATGTTTCGGCACTCCCTCGATGACCGTGCTCCCCTCCGTGATTAAACGTGTTCAAGATGAGCACGGCCCAGAAGCGGCTGTTGAATTGGGGATGCGATTAGTCGGGGTCTTTGACGTAGTTGCTGATCTGATCCTTGCTAATGTTAAGGGAGATGCAGTGAACTTTCAGGTGGCTAATGATTTGGCTCTAGTTCCAGAGCCTGACGGGCCACACGAATTGCCGAAGATTACTGCCCAGGCTTATAAAATCATTGGTCGCAATAGTTTGGGTGTTAAGCCTTTTGCTAAAACACCAGCTCAATCGCAAACACAACAGAAGTCTCAGTCTGAGAAAGACGAGCGTCCAATCTTTAATAAAAAGAGTTGGAGGACTAAGAAACGGGGTAAGCAACAACAGCAACAGGGGTCGCGCGCACCGTCACCGACACCCGGGTCTTCTGAGCGCGCTTATGATTTGCGCGACCGCGTGAAAATTAGGTCTCCTGACAGGTTTCAGGTTCCTGATCAGCGTTCTCCTCGTTCTTTGCAGGAAACATCAGCCTCACAAGCCGGTGGAGGGGGACGCCAGGACTGCGGCAGAGGACGAGGTGGCCCACAGGGACGTGATCAACCTCGTCAGGCTGACGTTAAGGAGAAACACAAAGATTTTCCTCGTCAGCGCCCACAGTTTCAGAAAAGAAAGTTGCTGCTTTAACAGCTAGATATGCCACAGACGGTGAGGACCCGGCTCCAGAATTTAACATGGGCAGTAACGCTGCTCGACAGCGCAGCGGAAGTTACCATAGTGCGGCAGGCACTGCGTCCATTTCTGGAGGCGACAGCAACTGACATTTTCGTTACAGTCGAAACAGCTCCCCCTGACAGACTATATAACATAGTTCTTTTAATTGAAGGTGACATAGAACGAGTTGTTAAAGAGATTTTTTGGGAAAATCTAACATTTTCTTACGACATATTGTTGGCGGCGGCAGATTGGCCCCCACCTTTTGTTCTTGCTGCTCCGAAAGGGGAAGAAGTGATTCTTTCGAGTTTTTCACGCAACGTCTCCAAGGAGCATGCGGAAGCTTTTGCAGAAGAGTGGGCTTTGGTGCTTGCACCAGCTTTGTACCGTACTCATGTGGGCTGGGATAAGGACTCCCCACCCCATGAAATACCTTTACGGTCTATGCCTCAGCCGCAACCCCAATATCCTCTCCGGCGGGAAGCGAAAGGTCCCGTTTCTGAGATTCTGACGCAGTTAGTATCAAGGAGTGATTGAGACATGTGTGTCACCGATGAATAACCCTCTTTTTACCGTTACCAAACCCGATGGGTCGTACCGCATTGTTTTGGATTACCGGCATTTGAACTCTCATTGTCGCACTTTTGCGGTACAGAATACCCATAGTTCTGCTCTTGTAGACAGTCTTGTTCGTAAAAAATATAAAACTACACTGGACATTTCCAATGGCTTTTTCAGTCACAATCTATCCCCGGCATGCAGTCAATGGACCTCTTTTACAGCCGGCGGTAAACAAAAACAATTTAGGCGTTTAGCTATGGGCTACAAAAACAGCCCCGGAGTTTTCGCCGCCCGTGTGGTCTCTTTGTTAGACAGCATTGACCCAGATGCGTACTCGTACATTGATATTTATCTCACGGACGATGAATTATGGCCGCATCTCTGCCGAGTCGACCGCATCATTATCTTGTTTGCAGACTACGGTTACAAATTTAACTTTGCCAAATCACACATTGCAGAGTACACAGTGTTGTTTTTGGGCTATGAGCTCAATAATGAAGGTAGAGGCTTAGCGCTTCACTTCCTGGAGAAATGCGCACGTTTGCGACCTTCAACGACCCTGAAAAAACTACAATCTTTGCTGGGATTTTTGAACTTCGGGCGTACTTACATTCCCGAATATGCCCAGCATATCAAGCCTCTTTATGCCTTGATACAACCAAGATTTTCAAAAGCCTGCTGGCTTCCGGAACATTCAGCAATCCTGCAATCTTTGCAGTCTGATCTTCTTGAATCTAAATTCTTGTTAACACGTGATAACCACACAAACCTGGTAATAAGAATCGTGCCAGGCGCAGTGGGTTTCACTTACTTGACCTTTAACGAAGGTGACACAGTACCTATTGCTTACAAATCACATTTATACACTTCAGCCGAGATGCGGTTTTCCAGTGTTGAAAAAGTCTTGACAGCTGTGCAGATGGCGAACCTGAAGGAACGCGCACTAGCACAGGGGAAATGCATTTTGGTGGTGACACCTTATCCTGCACTTGAAGCCATCACAAAGGCGAGTGTACCAAACTCAAAGGCCTTGCATCCACGTTGGATACAGTGGGCGACGTCATTGACATCTCCAGATGTCACCTTTAATTTTGACTCCTCGCTCCAGACACAGGAGTTCTTGCAGTATGAATTTGTTCATCCACCTCCTCTGTCTATGCGCCCACTTGAGGAGTACGCTTGTATCATTTACACCGATGGTTCAGCGCAACCGGCAACAGGTTCTAAGCATGCGTATTCAGCGGCATGTGCAATTGTGGCTGGTACAATAGTAAACGGTGAGTTCAAGTCCAGTGTTGTTCATACACAGGCATTAGGAGACTGTACCGCCCAATTAGCCGAGCTGCGCGCTTTGGTGCTTGCACTAGAGTTTGATGATCCTAATGTGCAAACTCTTATTGTAAGTGATTCTTATTACTGTGTTCAGTCTTTCAATGACAACTTATTCTTTTGGTCTCAGAATGACTATCGTGATTCCAAGGGCAGCGCAATTAAGCATAAGATGCTTTGGGTTCGAGTGGCTGATCTTAAACAACGTCTGCCGCTCACACAGGTTATACATACTATTGGCCACCAACGTGTGGGAGCACACGCGGTCGGCAATAGTTTGGCTGATGAAGCAGCCAAATCAGCAGTAGCCACGTGTTCAGTTGCAGCCGTTACAAGATCCATGACTCAGATTGATAATGAAATTTTGGCAGCGAATGCTGCGACTGAGAACGGTGGAAAGTACCCTCAAGGGTTCCCTTCAAAGTACTCTTATCATTTAAATCCCGACAAAGTTCCTTATGTGAGAATAAATAACGTTGGTGACAGATTTATTCCCAACGCGGACCGCAGACTTTCTTTGATAACAGCAGCGCACGAAGGCATGGCTTCGGCGCATGCTGGAGTGTCAGCGACGGTTTCTATTCTGCAGCAACGTTACTGGTGGCGTGGTTTATATAAACAGACCCGAAATTATGTGCTTTCTTGTGATGTTTGTCAACAGATTAAACCCTCTACGGCAGAGGTCTTCAAACTTTTTGATGCCGAGACCCCCTTGTCAAACTTTTTTAGTCGTAAGGACCCCTTTCTGACAAAAACCTTTAGAACCTGGTACTTCTCGACAACCATAAACGCCCCAAATTCCCACAGCAAATAATTTTTACAGTGGGGAAATAATATCAAACGGTGTTTAGCAAACCAAAGGTGAGTGAGCGTGGGGGTGTAGTCAAATGTGTAGCTAAAAGCAAAGGGCCTCATTTATGAGGAATTGGCGTAGGGCAGCGCTTCAAGGCTTCTTGCTGCGCTGCCCTATGCCACTGTGAAAAGGGTTGGAATGCACCTTTTTTATGAAACACTGTGCATTCCTGTCCTTTTCCCTTGCGTTAGTGCACAAATTGCTGCATAGCACCAATATAGGTGGGATGTTTTTGTACAGGAAGGGGCACCTTCCTTCACAAAAACAATCCTGAGTGGTGTTTTCCTCTTTCTATGAGAGCTGCAGAATGCAGCACACATGGAAAGAGGAACAAACGAGGAGAAATTAAAACATTTCTCCTCGTTACACCTCCGCTGGGGAGGCATCCGTTTTTGGAGCTGCCCCAGGATTACTTGATTTTGTAAATATGGCCCAGCATCAAAATCCATGGGTATTGCGTGGGAACCCCACGCAAAGCCCATGGAACACCTCCTTGACGCAGAGTAAGGCAACGCAGTGACTTGCGCTGTTATGTCTTACTCCATATCAATGAGGCCATGCAAAGCCATGCTGGGTGACTTTGCATCGCCTTATAAGTATGGTTGAGAATCTTGCGCCGCCGGAGCATCAAAAAAAGTGATGCTCTGGCGATGCAAGCCTCTCATAAATAAGCCCCAAAATATTCTGTACGTTTTAGGTCTTTCACCATCAGGTATCTTCATATAAAATAATGGGCAGCGTAGTGAAAAATAAATTTACAAAGTTGTTGCTCAGTGGGAAATGCACTGTAGTACATTATGAAACCTCTATCAGTTAATACACTGCAGAGGTCTATGTGTAACCAGAGAGCCACAGAATTAAATCTTGATTGGTGCAGTGGAGAATAGTGAGGTGTATTTTTAGTGCTACAAGGTCACAGCCTATGACAGAAAGCACTGTGAATATGCAAGTCATTATTTTATACTTGCATTACACACAGTGTAAGATAGAGTCCTGCAAAACGTGCAAATAGTTTTACAATAAAATAGTGCTTCCAAAATGTAGATTTTAGTAATACCAGAGCGTATGTAATGCAATTTATTTTTACATAACTGTCCCTTCAACATCTCTTTAGGGGTACTAGGGGCTGTGTAAATGCAGTTAAAATTAAAAGCAAGCACTTCACAGCCCAGATGTTAACTCTTTGCACTACCATTCAAAAAAACAAATCTTTGTCATCACAAAGCTTGGAGTGATTTAATCAATTAAAGCCAGAACCAGCTCCCAAGCACCCTTTACCCTTGCATATTAACTGATAGCCACATTTGCAATTCATTCAGGCAAGCAGGCACAAAAGCTTTTCACAGCACTAAAGACTCAGTGGATAAAACTTCAGCTGATAACGATCTAAATTAGCTGTCCCAGGACGGCTGTCTTTTCCAAAACGAAAGCAAAGGTTTTGGATTGCAGGCACAAGTGAAGCTGGGGAATGCGCGACCCCCTTTCCAGGACTCCGTGGCCCCCCTGGGGGTCGCGCCCCACAGATTGAAGACCTCTGCTCTACGGTCACCCGTCCACCTCTGACACAGCTTTGCATTTCTAATAGGCCTTTTGGCTGTGTATATCATGATCACTGCAGTCCATTTTCTTCAGATACTGCTTATAAGTATATCTTAGTTGCAGTTGATTCGTGCACTCGTTTTGTGTGGGTTTGGCCACAACGCAGTGCTGACGCTCGAAATGTCATCAGGGATTTGCGTGTCTTTGTGGGAATTTTTGCATGTGGCACCTTCCATTCTGACCAGGGTCCAGCGTTCGCCTCTAAGGCATACAAGGATGCTATGAGGTCTTTGGGGGTGCAGGTGAAATTTTCGTCTCCATACAGGCCTGAGGGAAATTCAGTTGTGGAGCGAATGAACCGTGACTTAAAGCAATCCTTGACAGCTAGAGTCTTAGGTACTGGCAGGAACTGGCTCGCCCACTTGAATAGCGTACAACGTGCACTTAATAATCTCCCTAGAAGATCACTGGGTGGGCGGACCCCATACGAAATGCTCTTTGGCATACAAATGTTTGTTCCGGACCTTGATGGTCTAGACATGGCGGCGGCAGCAGCTGCAATCTTTGACGTAGATAATCACTCTACTATGTTACAGGACTTACAAGAAACCCGTGACAGTCTTGCAAAAGAACATTTACCCTCTGCCACTGATGCTACACTACAGATTCCGGTAGTTGGCTGGCTACCTAAGGTTGGAGATCTGGTCCGAGAGAAGGTGGAGAACAAAAAAGAATTTGGCTCCTCGTATCGTGCACCGGTTCCAGTGCTTGGCGTGAAGGGTACTCGTACAGTCATTTTACCACCACTTCCTGGTCGCAAAGACAACAGATACATCTCAGTGGAAAATGTCAAGCTACAACATCTGGCCGATTCTGAATAGTATTACGCCTGCTGCATCATGTCCAGCAAATTCAAGGAATCCTGTGGTTGGCGCAAATGACACCGCACAGAACGACACTGCCATCGAGATGGACTCTGTTACTAATCCTTTGCTGATCCCGCCAGCTTCCCCCTGTACTGATGACTGAATATGCATACCCCACAAGCGAGTCTTTGCCTGGTTTACAAACAACTGCGCTTGACCAGTCTCGTTTTTCTTTTGACTCGACATCCATCTCATCTTTTTGCCCAACGAAATTTGGTATTTTTGTCTCGTGGTTTAAACAGACTTATTTGGTCCCTCCTTGGACATACATCTGGTTGGTACTCTTCTTGATTTTTTTCATCATGTCCATTGGCTTTGTGACAGTTTTTTTCTTACTCATCAATGGACATTACTTGCCAGAACGCTCTGCTGTTCAGTTGGTAACTGGAACTTTGGCTCCACACTCGTCTTCTCACATCATGAAACATGACCAGACTTTTGTTAACATCTCTGCCTTTCCAGTCGCTGACGGCATTGTTTGGGATGCTGTGGATTTCCAGATTCATGGGCCTACAGAAGTTATTAATGTACCAAATGTACTTCATGTTTCTATGGGTGATGTACTTAAACAGAACATACGTTCAGATGATTGGGAGGTGAAAGCTATCCAGTCTTTGTTTTCAGATTTGAAGTATTATGCTGCCTTTGATGCTGAAGATTTGTATTTAAATACAGCAAATTATGCCGATTTGTATTGTTACCAGCATTTTGGACACCATTACCTGCATAAGGCAAATACATTTAGAAATGTTTTTAATTACACACAATGGGAACATTGCCCCGCTGCATTGGAAGGCAGCTCCAGAACACTATTAAATAAGTTTACTTATTTTACAGATTTTGACAGATCCAACCCAGAGTCCTTTTATTTTAAGTAAAACATTTCAGCACCTACCAAGGTGATGTTAACCCACACCAAATTATTATATTCTACTTTGTTTATTGATAAATTGTCGGTTACGAACATTGGAAGGCCACCGTTGATTTAAAATCTATGTGGGGTTCCAGATCCTGGCAAGTTCGTGGCACTGAAGTTTTACACCGCGCGTGCCTCATCCCATCGCAAATTTTGTTTTTAAATGATTCCATTTATCAAACTACCAGTTTTGGTTTAGCCACTACAAAACAGATGAATGTCCCTACCATTCCTAAGCTGGCTCTCTATCAGAACTGGAGCATGCATACTAATTATTCCATTGAAGAACTGCAAGCTTTCTTTCAAAATTTAACATTTAATGTCTCAGGATTAGACCCCCGAGGATGGTTAGTTTGGCAGAATACTGCTGATGCTTGCCAATTGCATTTTCATAACGCAGTCCCTGGTTACAAACAAGATAAGCTAGATCCACGTTTTGCAGATACACATTCGGTTACCACCTATTCTGTGGGTAAATTATGTCAAAATTGGTTACAGCACTCGTCCCTATCATCAGTAAAACAACATTTATCACTGTTATCCAGCACCATTGATTTGACCGACTTTGTCAAGAGTCCTTCTGGTCCGAGTACAAAGAGATTTGTTTACGCTGCTTACAATGAAATCTGGAAGCTTTCTCAAATTGAAGCTGAATCACGTTTGAGGGAAATAGATCAAGCAAATCTGGAGAAAGTACTCGCTGTTGTTGACAATAGTATTAACACACTATCTTCCCGCATTTACACATTGGATAATATTGTTTCATCTGTGGTGGATATTGTACAAGATGATGTACCTGTGTTGTATCATGGTCAAAATCAATTACGTTCTGTAATGCAGTTTGCATGGACTTTGCAAACACTAAAAATGGGAAAAGTGCCATGGGATTACTTGAACGCAACTGCTTTGTTTTTACCTTTTAATTTGACTGATAAACAACAGTTTATGTCCATGAAAGATGCAACGTACACCCTCTTACATATTGAGAAGATCGACCCTTTACCGTTCTCCATGGCCTAAACTGACTCTGCTGTCTGGCTCATCCACGGGGTTATCTCCTTACCGTTTTCTTTGTTTCAATTTAGCTCATGCATGAAGCATTACCCAATAGGTCGTTATGAACCTTTGGGCAGCGCTTTCCTACATGAAGTGTGGTCCTTACCTTTCACGTACAGATGTCTGCGGGATGACAAGGAGGTATACCTTACAGGGGAATCTTGTGATTCTACATTAGGTCGCTCCCTTGTCTGTAAAAACATACAGTTACACGGGGCTTGTAGCGTTACCGCCCCAAATCTTGCATGTGTTTTGAAGGGTATTCCAGTCCCGGCTATAAAACCAACTTTCACCCTGCTTGCTAACGGTAGCCATCTTCTTTTGAATAACGAGGAATGTTGCGGCTTGCTAGCTGGCATCCCGTACATTGTAACAGTTTCACAGCGCGTAGTTTGCTGTAAAAATGTGCTTTTCCCGCCCCCGCATGGTAATCTCGATACCTCGATTTGGCCTTGCATCCCAACTTTGAAAGCAGAATTCAATAAGTTGAGCAGAATAAAAACGCTATTGTTGCAGCAGGAAGTCCCGCTCACTTCGGCGCGCGAGACATTCATCCTGCAGATAGCAAGTACACATTCTGAAATTCAAGCCCTTTTAAATACCAACCTCCCACTACATTTCGGAGAATTAATTCATCGTATCTTCAATGCGTTTGATACACATGGCCTGGTGCATTTTTTAAGGTTGTGGGCTCTGGCCTTGTAACTTCTTTTCAGACTATATTTGGTGTAATACCAGCCTTTATTCATTATATTTTTTCCAGCGTCTTTGCGGATTACCTGTGTTGGTTACCATAGCCGCTGGTGGCCTTCTATTGATTTGCCTGCTACGCAATGGCTGCACCTCTTGTGGTCCTGCACTACCCAGATCGGCTGCAAATGCTCCATGACCGTATGCTTCAATGCTATGGCACGATGCCACTGGCAACGCTCAGCGTGGCGTACTACACTTGCGTGCAACCCGTCTTTTCATGCTTGGAATGCTCGTTTGAATGGGCATTGGATCTCTGCCTCTCCAATACGTCATCACCCGACCCGGATTACGACCTGTTGATGAGTCCCTTAGTGGCACATGAGCAAGAATGCTCAGGGGTTGGATTTATGGCATGTGCGGCTGCACTTGGCGTATTGGCACACTGGGATATCTGTGCGGCGGCACAACATAGCTACGATGGTGCTAGATGCACCCACCTATGAAGATCATGAATGATCATTCTGCTTGCTAAATTGGATGACATCTCTTTTTTCTAACGATGACAATGATTTCCTATTGGAGGCCGTTGCAGTTTACAGCTCATACACTTTGATGGATTAAAACGGCTGGGGCTCATCTTTCCATTTTTTTTTATGTGCGCTATATATATATATATTTTTTTTTTTTTTTTTTTTTGGCACCTATTTATAGGCCCAAAATAATTTTTTAACTACTTTTCGTTTCAAATTCGTAAAACTATAGACACTCATTGACTTCTGCTCATACTTCTTGAATTCTGTGTTCGTCCCATGACTACATGCAATGGACTTACCAGGGAGGGTGTAGTGAGGATATGGACACACAGCATACATTATTAAGTTAGCATAAGTTAGTATAAACTTGACTGCCATGTTGCCGCTTTTGCACACGTTTCTACATGATTTTGTTTTCGCAACTCCTCTGCTTGGGCTCGCTCACATGGGAACCGTCTACCTTTCACGTTGCTTGCTGAACTCTGGGGTCTTTTGTCTGCACAGCATGTTCAAGGACGAAAAACAATGTACTCTGTTAATCTGCTTTGGTCAGTCCCACGCATGTTAGACATAATACGAGCACAGCTGCACTACTGAAAATCGGGTGCCTTTAATATTGCATTGTATGCATGTTAAGGCACTTGGAGAAAACCTTCCGAAGAGAAGAGCTGTGTTTGTCCGGAGATGTAAACTTTTGCATCTAAACCTGGAGGTATGGGGTCCCCCTGATAAAGCCCAGAGGTCTTCTATAATTATAATCAACTAGTTTCTAGCAAGGGGAGGGTGGTAAGGCACATTAGGCCTTTTTTCCACTAGGTTTATAAAATGATATCCCTGTTCATATTTTATGGAATTGTAACAATGCTCACTATATTGAGTTTATGCATTTTGCTGTTAGTATTGGCTCGTGTACTGCATTATAGAGCACGTTAGTTAAAATAAACATTTTAAACTATACAGTGTCTCTGATTACTCATGTTGTGGACAAGTACAAGAGAATTGATGAAAGAGTGTTCTTGCTCCCGCAAATACTGAGAGAGTCTGAGTTACATGTTCTAGGATGTCTAATCATTGGTAGCTTCGCTGTAGTACGGAGAATGAATGAGACACTATAGCTAGTCGGATAGGGGTTCTGGGCACTAAGGTGGGTTGTTGGTACACCACTATACACCGAGGTCCTGGTTTCTTGCGCGTAGTTCTGTATATGTGCAGAATCCCTGCAACACCCTCCACACTGAGCATCATATATATATATATATATATATATATATATATATACACACACACATACATACACACAGATACATGTGTACTTAAAGATATCTATACAGAGAGAGAGTCCTCCAATTTTAAGGAAAAAGACATACAAACAACAAGCATTTGCAATGCAATAGGTCTCGCATTTACGCGAGTTTAAGCTATTGGCATTGTAAATGACAATGCCTTTTATTTAAGTTTTAAAAACAAAATAAAATGCATTGTTATTTGTAATGTGAATAGCTGAAACTCGCGTAAATGCGAGACCTATTGCATTGCAAATGCTTGTTCAGCTTGGTTCCAGAAAGGGCCAATATAAAATATGAATGCAGATAGTTGTACTGGCGAGCACCAAGGCGTAACAGACAATGATTTACACAGAAATAAATGGTATTTGTAGCATTGTGCTACGGCATAAATGAGGCCAGACTGACCATTCCAACATTTAAAAACAGGCTGCAACGTATTAATTTGCAGTTAACACAAGCGGGGCACATCAGTTAAGAAGTAACCAATAAGAAGCATCACTAATCGATCTGTAGGAATATATATATATATATATATATATATATATATACACACACACACACACACACACACACACACACACACACACACACACACACACACACACATACCCTGCAGCAATGAAAGAAAAAGAAGCGCTATGATGCTACCTGCTGGCAGCGTCATAGTGTTTTCTTTTGTTTGTTTTTACTTTCAGCGATACTGAGGAGCATTTGTGCTGTTGTAAAACATGTCTGAAGAACTGACAAAGCCAATGCATTGAGTAAGGGAGAGCTATTGGCTTTGGCAATGCTTTTTTTTATTATTATTAATATTGCATTTTGTTGCATTCCCACGGTCTATCCCAAACTGAAGAGAAGCACATTAACTCACGAGGCTTGTGCACTCTAAAAGCAGCTTGCTGCTGCTCTTGTTTGTTCATTGTGATAGAGGGGGCTAAGAAACTCATGTCAGGGAGGGGCAGGGACTGGGAAAGAGCTCTCTCTAATGAGCCAGCCTTGAGGTGCACAAAGACAATAGTGGGGGAGGATCTCAAAGACAGACGAAGGGCAGGGGAAACACGGACTGGATGGGATACGAAAGTATTTGCACAACACCAGTGTACGTCTTGCACAGTGGCGAAACACAGGCCCCCGCAGCCCCCTCAGTGTCTTGGGGGGTGTGGGGGGGGGGGCAGTACTCTGGCCTGAGAGCGCCTGTCTCCGGAGGGTGGGGGAAAGGGGGGGCTCCATGTACTCTGCAGGGGGCGGGCCCTCAAGTTTCGTTACGCCAATGGTCTTCCATTAGTGCATCCTGCAGAAAGCCTATCTGGAGTGACCCCTCTTGCTCACTGTACCCACTTACCCCAAATGGAATCGAGGTACGTTCAAACTCCATTTCAGCAGTAACCCTGTGCACGAGCTCGCTAGAAACGACTAATGAACAAGTTACTTACCTTCGGTAACGATATATCTGTAAGAAACATTAGTAGTGATAGATTCCTTACCTTAGAATATCCCCAGGCGTCAGACTGGATCCGGAAAGTTTCCGTCAGCAGTACCCCTGCGCGTCGGTAGGGGCGTCGTGCAGCTCCGCGTCGGTCGTTGGCGTCGTGGTCGCCGAGATGACGTCGCGGGCGCTACTTGAACGCCGCCCACGCGCGCTGACATCAGTTCTGTACACGACTTTCCGCGCCAGGAACGCAGAGCCATGCAAGATACTGACTACTGGTGCATTGAAACTAGGGCCCAGAAAGGGATGACCTTAACCCTAGAAATCAGTTCGCAGAACGGGGGGGGGGGTGGGGCGGTAAGGAATCTATCACTACTAATGTTTCTTACAAATACATCGTTACCGAAGGTAAGTAACTTGTTCATCTGAAAGAAACACACAGTGATAGATTCCTTACCTTAGAATAGATACCCCAGCAATACCAACCCCGGTGGTGGGTCTGCGAACTAAGATCACACCAGAAAGTCACGGAGAACAGAACGGCCAAAGAAGCCGTCTCTCCGGACTTGGCTGTCCAGGCAGTAATGCTTGGTGAACGTGTGCAGCGAGGCCCACGTGGCTGCCTCACATATGTCTTGCAGGGGGACACCACGTCCCAATGCAGTAGTAGCTGCAGTAGCTCTGGTGGAATGAGCACGCAGCCCCACTGGAGGTTCTTTTTTAGCCAAAGAGTAACAGGCTTTGATACACAAGACAACCCAGCGGGAGATGGTTCTCTTATGGACCGCCCGACCTTTCTTGGTGCCAACGCAGCCAACAAAAAGCTGGTCATCCACCCGGAACTGCTGTGTGCGGTTGAGATCAAAAGAAAGCGCACGTTTTGGGTCCAGACGGTGGAGCCGCTCTTCCTCTCTGGAAGGATGCGGAGGCGGAAAAAAGGTGGGCAAGGTAATAGTTTGCCCAATGTGAAAGGCCGTAACCACTTTTGGCAAAAAGGAAGGACGGGGCCTGAGCACAACCTTGTCCGGATGGACTGAAAGGAAAGGAGGCTTACAGGAAAGAGCCTGGAGCTCACTCACGCACCTGGCAAAAGTGATGGCCACCAGGAAGGCAGTCTTTAACGTCAGAAGACGAAGAGGACAGTTGTGAAGGGGCTCAAAGGGAGCGCACATCAAGTACGTCAGAACCAGATTCAAGTCCCACTGAGGCATCACGAAAGGAATAGGGGGAAAAAGGTGTGTAATGCCTTTAAGAAACCTATTTACAACAGGGGACTTGAAAGGAGAGGGCTGATCAGGGAGCCTGAGAAAGGCCGAAATAGCAGAAAGATAGCCCTTGATGGTGGCCAGAGCAGAGCCCTGCTGGGCCAAAGAAAGAAGGAACAGTAGAACCTCAGAAAGAGGGGCAGAAAGGGGATCCACAGCCTTTGCTGTGCACCATGCCACAAATTTGTTCAACCTGCAGGCGTATACCACTTTAGTAGAGGGACGCCTGGCTGCCAGAATAACGTCACAAACTTCAGGAGGCAAGTCGAAGGGAATCCACTGCCGCTGCTCAATATCCACGCAAAGAGGTGGAGGCTGGACAGGTTCGGGTGGAGGACCGTCCCCTGCTGCTGCGACAGAAGATCCTCCCGAAGAGGCAGTCTGATCGGGGGATCCGTGCTCATACTGAGTAGCTCGGGATACCATACTCTTCGAGCCCAGTCCGGAGCCACAAGAATGACTTGGGCCCGGTCGCGCCTGATCTTCTTCAGCACTCTGGGCAGAAGTGGTATAGGCGGAAAGGCGTACAACAGACCGCAACTTCACTCGCGACGAAAAGCGTCGCCGAGCGAGTGCCACCTTGGAAATTCCAACGCGCAGAACTGATGACATTGCGCGTTCTTTTCGGTGGCGAATAGATCTAACCAAGGCTCTCCACACTGCTGAAAGAGACCTTGCGCCACCTCTGAGTGAAGACGCCATTCGTGGTCGAGCATGCACCTGCGGCTGAGTTCGTCCGCCCTGGCATTCAGAGAACCAGCCAGGTGTTGAACCACCAGAGACATGCCCTGATGTTCCAGCCATGTCCAGAGAAGCAGAGCCTCCTGACAGAGGGTCCACGACCCCACCCCGCCTTGTTTGTTGCAGTACCACATGGCGGTGGTGTTGTCCGTGAACACCTGCACTACTTTCCCCTTGACAGAGGGAAGGAATGCTTTCAGTGCAAGCCTGATCGCCCGCAGCTCCAAAAGGTTGATATGGAGCCGGGCCTCTGATCTTCGCCTCTCCCATGTGGCCTCCCCATCCCAGGAGGGACGCATCCGTCACCACTGTGAACTCCGGTTGGGGAAGGGAGAGGGATCTGCCGTCGACCCAATGCCGGTCCGTGAGCCACCACTGCAATTGTTCTGCAGTGCCCTCCGAGATCTGGACGTGATCGGACAGGTTCCCCTGATGCTGCGCCCACTGGAACTTCAGGTCCCACTGCAGAGCCCGCATATGCCACCTGGCATGATTGACCAGCAGGAAGCAGGAGGCCATGAGGCCCAGCAGCCTCAGAGTCACTCTGACCGAAACCCAGGACAAGGGCTGAAAGATGGGAATCAGAGCCCGAATGTCCCGGACTCGCTGTTCGGGAGGATAGACCAGAAACTGCGCCATGTCCAGAACCGCTCTGATAAAGAGGAGCTTCTGGGAGGGAATCAGGTGCGACTTCGGCACATTGATGGAGAACCCCAGCAAGTGCAGGAGGTCGGCCGTAGTCTGGAGGTGGGAGACGACTGTCTGGGGCGAGCCCGCCTTCAACAACCAGTCGTCGAGTTAGGGGAAGACTGAGACCCCTGAACTGCGCAGATGAGCTGCGACCACCGCCATCACCTTGGTGAACACCCGAGGGGCGCTGGTAAGGCCAAAGGGGAGCACGGTAAACTGAAAGTGCTAGTGGCCTACCATGACCCGCAGGTAACGCCTGTGGGCTGGCAGGACAGGGATGTGGAAATATGCGTCCTGCAAGTCCAGGGCCACCATCCAGTCTTGTGGGTCGAGAGCAGACAAGACCTGAGCTAGAGTGAGCATCTTGAACTTCTCCTTGCGGAGGAAGCGATTGACGTTCCGGAGGTCCAAGATAAGACGCAGGCCTTTGTCCTTCTTGGGCACCACAAAGTAGTGGGAATAACAACCATGACCTACTTCGTGCGTCGGAACGCGCTCGATGGCCCCCTTGGCCAAGAGGGCCGCAACTTCCTGCTGAAGAAGCACCAAGTGATCCCCTGACATGCGGTGGTATTGAGGCGGCATGGCTGGGGGGGTAGTCTCGAAGGGGAGGGAGTAGCCCCTTCGGACTATCTTTAAAACCCACCTGTCCGAAGTGATGGTGCGCCAGTGGGGGAGGTGATGGCGGAGCCTGCCGCCCACTGGCGTTTGATGGGCCTGAAATTTCGGACTAGGAAGGATTGGAGGGAGAGGTGGCGGGGGTGGTGGTGGTGGTGGTCTGACCTGCCCACTGGCCCCTTTGTCCGCCACAGCGGAAACCGCGTCCGCGCTGGGATGACTGTTGCGCCGGCCGGTGGCTCTGTTGCGAACGCTGCGGGCGCCCCTTCCTGTGCCACGAAAGGAGCGAAAAGCGGAAGGCGGAGGAGGGCGGACTGCCGAGAGTCCTAAGGACTTGGCCGTAGCCCGTGAGTCCTTAAACTGCTCCAACGCACTGTCCGCCTTGTCGCCGAAGAGGCGACGGCCATCAAAGGGCATGTCCATAAGGGTGTTTTGGACATCCCCTGAAAATCCAGTAGTCCTCAACCAGGCGTCACGGCGAACCGCCACCGTCGTTGCAATGGATCTGCCCAGTGAGTCGGCGGTGTCTAGACCACAACGGATCATGAACTTGGCTGCGTCTCTCCCCTCTGCAACAGCCTGGGTGAGAGTAGGCCGGGCCTCCTCCAGACACTGAGGAAGCACGTTCGCCACCGTATCCCACAGACAGTGGGAATAACGGCCCAAGAGGCATGCGGTGTTCACGGACCGCAGCGCTGAGCTGGTGGAAGAGAAAATCTTCTTCCGAAACTGATCCAGCTTCTTGGATTCCCTATCCGGTGGTGCGGAAGGGAAGGCGGTTGGGGAAGCAGAGGCTTGGACAACCAAGCTCTCGGGGGTGGGATGTTGGGAGAGGAAAATGGGGTCACCCGGAGCCGGGCGATGGCGTCGGGCCACATTCCTATCCACAGGATCCCCTGTGGTGGGCCTGGACCAAGTGCCCAAAAGAACGTCCGAAAGGGCTTCATTAAAGGGCAGCAGCGGCTCCGCAGAAGTAGCTGCTGGCTGAAGCACCTCTGTCAGGAGGTTAGTCCTGACGGCCACAGTAGGGAGCTGGAGGTGTAGGGTCTCCGCCGCCCTACGCAACACCACTGCATAACTGGCTCCCTCCTCCGTAGCCACGGTAGGAGGAGACAGCATGCCAAGGTCTGGTGAGGTGTCCAGACCACTGGCGTCCCCCAATCCCTCAGCCCAGTCCTGTTCAGACTCGCAGGCTGCAGCGAGAGGGTCGTCCGACCCCTCCCAGTCCTCCCCTTGCTCCTCAGGCTGTTCAACAGGCCGAAAATAAGGAGCAGGGACATGGGGATAGAAATACCCAAACGGCGTCGAGAACGGCATCGATCGACGCCGGACCGACGCCTCGTCCACTTCGGGGCTGAATCTGAGGTCGACATCGTCCCGAGGAGCAGGCGTTGTCAGGATCGGTGCCGGTGGGGTTGACGTCGGTGGAGGCGTAACGAGGTCAACCGGCGTCGACCGGGATCCAGGCCTGGATCCAAGGGTGTCCTGCGGCGCCGGAGCCGACAGCGACTCCCGGGCCGGAGCCGCCGGCGAGGAAATGCGAGGACACCCATGCGGGACCGCGGGGCCCGAAGGCGCACCGGCGGGACCCGACGGCCCAAAGAGGCGAGCCATGGCCGACAGGAAGTCCTGTATCTGGGCCGGAGTCGCCGACAACCCCGGGAAGGGCGGGTAGTCGGGCGGCGACTCCGCCGGAGCCGCGGGGGTGGCACCACCCGTACAATCAGCCGCGTCGCGCGACCGGCGAGGGGAAGTCGGAGAACGATGACGTTTCTTCGACTTCTTGTGCTTCGTCTTACCTGACCCAGAGTGCGAAGACTTCGATCCCGACGATCGCCGATGACTCTGCGCATGGTCCCTCGACCTCCCTCTGGACTGGGACCTCTCACGGCGCGGAGCGGACTGCCGGGCTTCAAGCAGCTTTCGGGACCGCTCCCGCAAAGACTTCGGCGCCATGGACCGGCAGTCAGGGCACGACTTGGGGTCGTGGTCGCGCCCCAGGCAGAAGAGAGACACGCGGTGCGGGTCCGTCACCGACATCATCCGATGACAGTCCTCGCAGGACTTAAAACCGGGCATCCCTAACTACACCAGGAGTCGAATCGACTCGAAAAAAGTGAGAAAAAGATCTCAAAAAACTTAGTAAAAAAAGACTAGGGGTACTGCTCTCTCCGGATCTGCGCTTGCTGGCGCGGAAAAAGAAAGAACTGATGTCAGCGCGCGTGGGCGGCGTCCAAGTAGCGCCCGCGACGTTATCTCGGCAACCACGACGCCGAAGACGGACGCGGAGCCGCACGACGCCCCTACCGACGCGCAGGGGTACTGCTGATGAAAACTTTCCGGATCCAGTCTGACGCCTGGGGATATTCTAAGGTAAGGAATCTATCACTATGTGTTTCTTTCAGATACATAACGTAGTGGACCAGACTTCACATTAACGAAGCAATGCATTGCTTGTGTAAACTTTAGTTTCAGTTTGACGCACACATTATATATCAAAACAATAATCTTTGCTGCCTGAAACATGGCAATTATCTTACAGTAAAAAAACAAAAAAACAAGTTTAATAATTTTTGCAAATAAATTGATCAAAACAAGTCAAGCAGCAGCTCATAAAACGAGTGTGAGGACATAAAAAAAAAGACGCGTACCTCCAACGTACTGCCACGGACCTTGTCTAACGGCTTTGGGAACGCCCTACAATATTTATACCGCTGCAGGCAGTCTCCTTTAAAACAGTTTCACTTTCATTCTTACTGGGCTAAGTGAGCACGCGATTTACAGGAAATACAGCACTGGAGAACATTCCAAATATCCACACAGGATACTTTTCTGTTCCTGACTTGTTGAAGATAAAGGTAGCATGTACCCAGGCCCCAGTGACTGAATCCTCGTCATGCTATTTTATTCGTTTGTAATAAAAACAAGTAATACCAGTCGCACACGTCGCCCTCCCGCGCCCGGCCCCAGGATGCATAACTCGGCATGCCACGAGCCAGGGGGAGATCCGGCCAAACCGACCAAAGTTATCTTCCGTTTTCAGGGTTCGAGCCTCGGCCTGGGCTTGTATCACTTAATCAGAAGCTGTCGCCATTGCGCGAATGAAGAAAAAAGTGCTTTCCGACTAGTTAAATGGAGACTGTGTAACGCCGCAAGCAGTGGAGACAGCTACACATTATACAAAAGCACATTCAGACGATATTAAAAAAAGCTTACCTCTCCGTCTCCCTAGCTTCAGTGCTTAGTTATCGGGCCGGGCCGTTAAAAACACATAGCAATAAACTCATGGCAGCCATTAGGAGTATTGAAGCTACCGCAATGTTAAACGCCCATTACACGAATGGTAAAAAAAAAAAAGTGCTTACCCAGTAATTAAAAGACACTGTGTAACGCCGCGAGTAAAAGATCCAGTCCGGGTGGGCGGGGCCAAAAGGAGACAGGGCGGTAACAAGGAGGGACTAAAAAGCCTCACTTACAATCGAAAGCCAGCGTTTAGCATGAACGATGACGCAAGCCAATGAAAAGAAAGGGCGGAGCCTACACTTCAATTCTGAAATCTAATCGATTACAAGAATCCTCGCAGAGCAAGCAGCGCATGCGCGCTGCAACGCTATGCGAGACCTAAAAAAGAAAAAAGTGGGGTTAGGAAGTTCCCCTATCAAAGCAGCTGTATATATATATTCACTGAAAAAAACAAAGGTTAAAGGGACAAACTTAGAAATTCACTGAAAAAAGTAAAGGTTTCAGGGGCGTTATAGTTAGGCTTAGATTTCATTCGTACAAAACCATAGAAATTCAGCAGTTATAGTTACGTGGGCTAACTATAACTTATGCACCTGCAATGCGCTGCTTATGACCTCACATATTACATCACTCATGACATGGTCAGTGACATCGCTGATGACATCTTAAATGACATCGCTGATGACATCTTAAATGACATCACTGATGACATCATCCAGTGATTGTGAGTATTTTCTAAAAGTTTCTGAATGTTAAAGATATATACTTAGATACTACAAAACTTAAATGAGTATAGTTTGTGTACTATTGAGTGATACTATTTGCAACACATTACATGAGTGACTGTGTATTAATGTATGATAGATGTTTGAGTGGATCTATGGGTGTGTGAGTGGTTGTATCGGTGAGTGGGTGGGTGTGTCAGTGGTGTATGGGTGAGTAACTGGGTACGTGAGAGGCTGTATAGGTAAGTGATGGGGTGTGTGAGTGGCTGTATCGGTGAGTGAGTGCATATGTGGTGTGTGGAGGTGAGTGACTATGGGTGAGCAAGTGAATGTGTGAGTGGCTGTATGGGAGAGTGTGTGCTTGTGACTGTATGTGTTAGTATCTGTATAAGTGAGTAGGTGTGTGAGTAACTGTATGGATGAATGAGTAATTGTGTGAGTAGCTATAGGTGTGACTGACTCAGTGTGTGAGTGTGCAAGTTGGTGTATGGCATGAGTGGGTGTGTTAGTGTCTGTATGACTAGATGTGTGAGTGCAGGGCCGGCTTTAACACTAGTGGCACCCTGTGCAATAATGTTTGTTGGTGCCCCCCAATGACCACCTGTGTCACAGATTGCCTCACTACCACCCTGTAACAGTGCCCCTCAAGTCTCCATAACCACTCTCTCTCAGATTCATTTAGTTTTATAGCGCCACTCATACCAGTGTAAGGTATCAGAGTACTTTACATCAAACACACATTGCACAGAGACAATCATACGTGTGTAAATCAGTGTATAGGAAATGTTACATAAGAAAGAGGACTAACAGCTGTAGAAGTCACATTTCATCCATACTGGTAGGCAGTATAGTTTGCGTCCTTGGTCTGGAAAAACACAAATTCAGAGTTCAAAACTTAACACCATTGTTAGGGGTTCTCTTTAATAATAAGAATTTATTTCTACCCAAATGAACCCTTTTTCCACAATAAGGATAATGAAAGATTGAGCAAAAAAAACATACAGCTCTAATATATACCTTGCATTTGCATGCAGCTCTTTGGTGACCGTTAAATAGCTCACTGTTCTTTATTAGGATTTTAACTTATAAGCTGCAAGCAACAAAAGGATCTTTCTAACAAAAGCAGTAACCCACTGACCTATTTACATTACATGCACTTTGTAATCTGCATGGTACATGTTCTTTGCAGCAGGCATTATTAACCCTCTGTGCTACCTTAGTATCAGTTAAAACGTCCACTAGACAAAGCTCTGGTCTCTCTCCAGGAAGAATATAATCACCGGAGTTATCTTGACATTTTTATTGATGCCTGAAAATTGCTGGAGGCAAGGAACGCGGCAACAGATGCTTTTAAAATGATAATATACTTGCAAACATGGCGCCCCCATCCCAAGTCAGCGCCCGGTGCGGTGGCACCCGTTGCACCGCCCTAGAACCGGCCCTGTGTGAGTGGCTGTATTGGTGAGTGAGTGGGTGGGTGCATGAGTGGCTGTATGGGTGAGTTAGTGGTTGTGTGAGTGACTGTATGACTGAGTGGGTCCATGAGTGTCTGAAGGTGTCTGAGTGGCTGAATGGGTCTGTGAGTGGGTTCATGAGTGTCTGAGTGCATCTGGAAGTGGGTGTGTCAGTAGCTGTGTGATTGACTTGGTCACGAAGGCGCTGGGGGGCCATTTAGTAAGCTGTCCATCATCCTGGCAAAAGGGCAGGCAGACCTTCGAATACAACTAAGGTGGGGGGGAAGTCTACACAATTATTAGAATGGGAGGGGGCTGCGCAGCCCCAATACATGGACCAATTTCAATCCCGGGGACCACATCCCCGGGGCCCAGGCACAATACAGTGGGAGAGAGGGGCCATGGGGAGAGGGGGGCCGTGTGCGCCCCCTCCCCAAAATGTATTATAAAGTACACCACCAGGATCTGGCCCACCAGGGGGCTTTAACAAAAACAAGTATGGGAGGTCGCACATTTTTTTTCCCACCGGATTCGGGGATCTGCTGCAATTTTCAGCAAAAATTTAAAAAAAAAAAAAAAAAAAAACTTTTTTGCCATGCTAGTGGTCCCTCTGGAACCCCATGACCAGAGCTAAGGGGTCAGGGTTTTCCTACCCTGGCCCCTTTTCTTTATTTTTTAGCATTGGCAGATGGCTTCCAACACTTCCTGGTTGAAGTCTTGGCAGTCAATCAGATCTCAGCACGAGATCGGGAGGGTTCGCGGAGCCTTGCGTACCCAGATATCCAAATTTGGATTTCTTCAAATATCTCTAAAACTACTGAACGGATTTACACCAAATAACAAAAAGCACTCTTTCTGCACCAAGAGCTAGCTTTCTGCCAAATTTGGTGTAATTGCGTCCAGCAGGTTAGGGCTGTACTCATGTTCTAAATCCCTAAAAAAAAAAATGTAAATCCGTATTTGTAAAGCGCGAACTACTCACCCTTACGGGTCTCAAGGCGCTGGGGGCCGTCGTGGAAATTAAATGAACTATTGCCCAGAGTCACATGGTGCTGAGCTGAGCTGCCGCCGGAGCCGGGGATCGAACCGTGAGCCCTGTGCTCCGAAGTCAGCTGCCCTGGCCGCTGCACCACACCTCTCCATGGGAAGCACGCTTTTTTTAACCCCCTTTCTTTTCTCGGCCCCTGCTCGACGGATCACCCTGAAACTTTCCATGCACAACTAGAATCACCAGCACACTTTTTTCTCGAAAATGTCATTAAGATTCGTCAAACGGTGCCAAAGATATAGGCAAGTCAAAAAACGCTTTTCCTATGGAAACATGGTCATAACTATAACTACCTACTAGCCACAAGTTAATAAATACAAAAATAAAACTGAAAAAGCCAGTTAGTGAAAATCAGAGCTGTGAAACATACACAGTATCCTAAGGCACTGAAGACCTTGAGACAGGCTCAGGGTCATACTAGGAATGTAAACAGGCCTGGGCAACCAAATAAAAGAGGCCTCCATTAGCAAATCAGATAGCATTATAAAGGAGGCCCAAACTTGCAAACTAAACATGTAAAGAGGGGTTGTGTAGGTGTTTTGGAGGGTAAGGAAGACTGCATTGCATGCCTTTGTGCTTGCTGCAGGCAATGTTTGTTATAACAGGGAAATCAACATCAAAACCTGACCAGCCAGACCATAAAAAAAACCACAAAGAGCCAAAAAAGCCCCACATACTGGCCTTTTAGACCAGCTCTTCTGGCACTGGCAGATTGTGCATATAGGCCAGTCCAGCCCTAGACATGGAGATTTCTGGGATAAGTACAGGAGCCCCCAGGTTATGCTCAAATGTCATTCTGCATCCCTTATCAAAGCCTCTGTGAAGTGCTTGTTACAGGACACTCAGCTGACTGAGACATCCCTTGCGAAGTGAAAGATGCTTCCTCTATCGCCTGGGTCCCAAGCTCAGCTGGCTCCGAATAGGACCACCACAGGTCCTTATGCTACGGCACACACTTGCATCCTTCGTCTTACATTACATACCATAAGCCTTCTACTACTTCAGGTCTCAGGTGAGGAAAAAGCAAAGCAGCAGCAGATCAACTTGTTTTTGTGCTAGTAATACACGATGTTCGATGCGAATATTTAACATTTTTGCTGTATCAAAAACTGTTAGAAAAGTTTAGCTCAAAGCCCCCGCCACCCCTCCTCCTCCCCAGACTCTTGTCACTAAAAGGTAGGGCGATTTATTGCGCCGCCCTGGATGCAGACTGTCAGAGCTGAAGGAAATATGAGGGTGGGTTGTCGCTACTCTTCTGGAGCCCATCGATAATGACGTACCTGCCTCGGTCGCCTATTACCCATACAACAAACTACTTAGACCTAACTGGAAAATCAATAGCCGGCATGCACGGGTTCCTGCGTCTGGCGGCTCGGACTGTCAGCTGCTGTCTAGGGTCGGCGCTTACATGAAAGGGGCCACGGCTGGCTGATGCTTTCAGGACAACCTAACGACGTGAAACTAGCCAAGAGAACAGTAAATTCTGCCTCCCTGCCCTCTCAATCAATTAGGCCCCGACTAGACGTGCCTGCAGAAACGTGACCTTTAAGTTTAGGTGTACATGTGGGCCCGCTGCACACACCAGTGCCCTCGGCAGTGAGCCAGGAAGTTCACTGACAGGCAAAACAAAACAGAAGGCTGTAGCTGCCATAATCTGCGCTGCACTTTCACGCCAGCAAGGCTCTTATCAGTGGGGGCAAGCCCTGGAACAAGCAGCTCAAGTCCCCGAAGTCACCCTGGTCATAAATTTACCAACAGGCATTGATAAAGCGCGAATTTAGACGTGATCCCTCCACTTCAAAGTGTGCTTTCTTCAATGTTAGCGATTGGAAATCCCAAAGGCATCTCTCTAATACTCCCAAAGGCATCTCTCTAATACTCCCAAACTGTTGAGACTCTCATGGCGCGAGCATATGTTTACTAACTTTTCTGTAATATTTACCACGTCCAAGGAAATGTGGGTGAACTGCTCTTCCTACTAAGAAAATGTCTGCGAAGGGAAGAGGACCCCAGCAACTGGTGGAAGTAGACCTGATAGTTCAAGGGCCATGCCTCCCTCAAGCCAACTTTGGGAGTGCACACATAAATGATGGCGCTCCAGATCCCAAGCGAAGCATCGTAATACTTTCTACTCAATCACACCAATACGAAGTATTGTATTCCAACAGCCGTGTCTAAACTCGAAACAGACTTCTGAAAACTTCATGTCATGCACTTCTCTTGACTTGGTAGGGCATTCCATGTGCTGTTCGCCTCTGTGCCTCCAGAACTATCCTTCCTTAACACCAACATTGTGTCTAGTTGTGACATGCACTCAGAGATCGAAGTGCATTAAAGCACAAGTTACTAACTTGTGTAACGATATATCTGTAAGAGACAGTAGTTAGTGATAGATTCCTTACCTTAGAATATCCCCAGGCGTCAGGCTAAGGTAAGGAATCTATCACTAACGTGTCTCTTTCAGATGCACAAGTTACTAACTTGTGTAACGATATATCTGTAAGAGACAGTAGTTAGTGATAGATTCCTTACCTTAGCCTGACGCCTGGGGATATTCTAAGGTAAGGAATCTATCACTAACGTGTCTCTTTCAGATAAGCAGAATGGGAACTGTGATGCTGCGGGATGAATAAGCGAAGGGGTGGGGTCAAAGGCGTGGCTAAAAAACAAAATATTCTGTAACTTGTTTCGATCTTTCACCTTCAGATAACTACATATAAATGAACGCACAGCTTAAAAAAAATAAATGCAAGTTAAGTTAATCAGTGGAAAATGCACTATCGTACATCATGAAGCCTCAATTAGTTAATGCACTGCAGAGGTCTGAGTGTGTAATCACAGAGCCACAGAATTGAATCCTGGTTGGTTCAGTGGAGAATACTCACTTGTCTATGTTTAGTGCTACGAAGTCCCAGTCTGTGAGAGAAAGCACTATAAATATATATATGCAAGTCGTTATTTTAAACTTGCATTACACACAGTATAAGACAGGCTGCTACAAAATCCACAAAAAAGGTTTAAGATACAAAACATGCTTCCAAAATACAGGTTTATAATAGTAAAAGTAATACCCCGACAGTACGTAGTACACATTGTTTTGTATAACTGTCTTTTAAAAGCACACACTTCACAGCTTAACTGGTAACACACTTGCAATATCTCTCAAATAGAATAAATCTGTGTCATCAGGAAGCTTGAAGTGAGTCCATCAATTAAAGCCAATTCAGGCTTCCACGCACCCTTTATAATTCTGCAGATTGACCAGTTGTGCACATTTACATTTCTTTCAGGCAAGCAGACACCTGGCAAGAAGGCTTGTTTCTTGTTTAGCTGTCTGCCCCTTCTCGGTTATACAGCACAGGAGACTCCTTGCCTTTCACCTCGGCTGAAGCCTTTCAAAGGGCGCAGTAAATTGTCTTAACAAAAAGTAGGGGAACCGTATTTCTTAAATTAAAAAACTATGGGCACGTCGTGGACCTCAGATCCCGCCTACTTCGACCACTGCATGCCATGAGCCAGAAGAACGACGTTCCATTGTACACCAAGATGGTGCCTGTCACCCAAAGTGTAAGCAGATGCAAATTCACAGAGGCTGCCCAAATCTGGAAACTCCACTAGAAGTGACTAGTATTTATGGAAAAATAAGGCGGACACACACTGGCATTTGCACACAACTAATTTCAAAGATCACAACCTCTTCTTTTTTGAAAGTCACAGCACTGTAACCTAACAACACCTAACCTCCACTAGCTCATCAAATAATCCCACCAAACATCTGCATGAACTCGCATACCTCCCCAGGCCCCAACATCTGATAACACCTAATTCCATTTAATCTGATCTACCATAAGGAAGCTGGGGTGAATGCATGGAATGGCGCAAAATACTATTCCCAATAATCAACTGTAACTCTGGAACAAACTACCAACCTTGGGTCCTGGAGCACCGGGCAGCCCAGTGTAAAATGCTTCAACACCGTGTTGGGGTAAGTAAGCGCTATTTAAAAGCAATCACAATACAATCCAAGTTAAAAGTCTGCAAACTGAACCAATCTGTTCCTTTTCCCAGGAGCAGCATGCTGCAGATTTTCCCCAGTAGATGATATTTTTGCTGCACGTTACAGGATTTCTTGCCACGCTTTTGCTAGCTATGTCACTTTGGTGTACAGCGGGTAAACAAAAAAACAAAAAAAACGTAGGCCTTTGGTGGACAGACGATCTTGCTATCTAATGTTCCACAAATCGGAAGCAGAACACCAAGAAATAAAAATAAAAAAACATACAGACAGCCGTGGATGAAAGGAGCAGCAGCGTTGCTTCCCACCATCCAGGTTTCGGGAACCAGCTGGGAACAATCTGCTCCTGGTACGTTCCCCCCAGTTCTTTCTGGACAGCAACTTAACACGTCAGTCCGCGGGATCCAGAATCCACAGCACAAAATGTTATTTTTCCCAGCTGAACTCAGACAGCGCAGCAGCTAGAAAGGCAAATGTACAGGAGATAAGCGTGCTTATGTGCCCTACTATGCTATGGAGCCAGACTTCACCATGGGGAAAGCCTCGACGCTGCCACCATGAAAAAAACGAGTGACTCATGAGGCGCAACCATTTTCTTTAAATTTACTCCACGTGTAAAGGAAGAAGTGACTAGCTACTGCCATCTCCATCACTGGAAAACAGTTTTTTTGTTCTTTTCTTAGCGGTGGCATTAGTATAAAATGGACCAAATGTTTTGCGCTTCTAGTTTCTCACTTCTAGTTTCTCACAACAGAAAGCCAATTCCATTTGAGTTTTAGGTAAATAGAATTAGTTTCTTTATTGAAGGCTTGGACAAGAGCGATGGTTTAGAAGCAGTGGCCTAATCAGGCTTGGAAGTATCTCTTAGCTGAATGAAAATGATGAGTAAGGAGGAATCTGGTAGAAAGTCAAATCCGTTTGGATAACGAAATGAAAGGGTATGGACAGTGTCGAGTCCCAGAATACAAATCATTTAAAGAGGCCCAGTCATAGATCAAAGGTGTCTCACCCCAGACTAAGCTACTGCAAGATACAAGGCCAGCTATCAACTGCAGACAAACCTCTCAAAGAGATAAAAACAGACGACATATGATACAAAGATTATGCAAAAATATAAGAAGCAGAAAAAGAGGACCCCAACAACAGACTGGGTGGACCTCAACAACCATAGGCCTAGCAGTCTTTTTGATGGATAGCTTGTAAAGCTTTGGGAGGACAAATAAACTTCTGACTTTTGTTGTTTTTCACTCAAAATAATAACATTTAAATTGTGTACAGGACTACAAAACATGCTTCCAGTTCCAAAAAATGGTATTCTTTTGCCACCACCAACCACACACCTATAGTCTTATTATATGACAAAAGAGGAGTGACGTGACACTGTGACACATCTTCTAATAAAGTTCAGTACACTAACATAGAATTTTATAAATTACATTTCTTAAATGACACAGAGGAAAAGTGCTGCATTCTTTCAAAACCACCAACACCACCATCCTTTAAAAAACACTATGCCAAAAGACATATCTGAAAGAGACACGTTAGTGATAGATTCCTTACCTTAGAATATCCCCAGGCGTCAGGCTGGATCCGGAAAGTTTTGCGTAGCAGTACCCTTGCGCGTCGGTAGGCGGCGTCGTGCGGCTCCGCGTCCGTCGTCGGCGTCGTGATCGCCGGTATGACGTCGCGGGCAGTACTTAGGCGCCGCCCCTGCGCGCTGACGTCAGTTCTTCTTTTTCCGCGCCAGCAAGCGCAGTTCCGGGAAGAGCAGTGCCCTGGTCAATTTTTGACCATACTTTTTGGTGATTTTTTCACTGGTTTTTTCCAACTTTAAGGTGTCGTAGGGATGCCCGGCTTCAAGCGATGCGGCGCCTGTGCGCGGATGATGTCCGTCACCGACCCGCATTGGGAGTGTCTCTTCTGCCTCGGCCGAGGCCACGACACCGAGTCTTGTCCCGAATGCCAGGCCCTCAACCCGAAAGCTTTGCGAGAGCGGTCTCGAAAGCTCCTCGAGGCCCGGCATTCGGCTCCGCGGAAGCCCCGGTCGCGTGAGAGGTCCAGGGGTCGCTCGCGGAGTGCACACCGGTCGTCGACTTCTTCGTCCGGTAAGTCTAAGCACAAGAAGTCCAAGAAGCATCGCCGCTCTCGGACTTCGCCTCGCCGGTCTCGCGACTCGGCTGAGGCCCCTCCCGGCACCGTCCCCGCCCCCGCGGCCCCGGACTTGCCTGTGGAGTCGCCCCCGTCATACCCGCCCTTCCCGGGTTCGGGGGCGGATCCGGCCAAGGTACAGGAGTTCCTGTCGGCCATGGCCCGCCTCTTCGGGCCTTCAGGCCCCTCCGGTGCGCCTTCGGGCCCCGCGGGCCCTGATGGGGTTGCTCCGGCGCCGCCGGCGGCTCCGGCGTCGCCCGAGCCTCCAGCCTCGATCCCGGCTCCGGCTTCGGCCCCGGCCTCGATCCCGGCTCCACAACCCCCATCGACGCCGGTCGACCTCACGACACCTCCGCCGGCGCCGATGTCTCCGGTGCCGCTCTCGACGCCGCCCTGGGCTCCGGGCGGCGTCGTCCCCCAGTTCCTTCCGGCTCCGGACATGGACCCGGAGCGACGTCGCTCGACGCCGGCTCCGGCGCCGATGGGACCTTGGGTCCCAAATGTCCCTCCTCCTCCTTATTTTGAACCAGAGGAGGACCAGGAGGACTGGGAGGGGTCTGATGACCCTCTGACACGCAACTGTCAGTATGATGAGGACTGGACAGAGAGTCTAGGGGAGGCCAGTGGTCTGGATACTTCTCCTGACACTGGCATGCTGTCTCCTCCCGTGGCTACGGAGGAGGGGGCCAATTTTGGTACGGTGTTGCGTAGGGCTGCTGGGGCCTTACGTCTCCAGCTCCCTACTTTGACGGTCAAGACTAACATCTTGACAGAGGTGCTTCAGCCGGCAGCCTCCTCTGCGGAGACTGTGCTGCCGTTTAACGACGCCCTCACTGACGTTCTTTGGGCGCCTGGTCCAAGCCCAACACAGGGGCTCCTGTGGATCGGAACGTGTCACGACGCCATCGCCCCGCTCCGGGCGACCCCTGTTTCTTTCTGTCCACCCCACTCCTGAGAGCTTGGTTGTCCAAGCCTCCGCTTCCCAAACCGCCTTCCCTACCGCTCCTCCGGATAGGGAATCCAAACGCCTGGATCAGTTTGGGAAGAAAGGTTTTTCTTCCTCCAGTGCTGGCTTGCGGTCCGTTAACACCGCTTGTCTTTTGGGCCGATATACCCACTCCCTGTGGGATTCGGTGGCGGATGTTTTGCCCCAGTGCCCTGAGGAGGTCCAGGCACTGCTTTCCCGCGCCATTGCGGAAGGAAGGGATGCGGCCAAATACACTATCCGTTGTGGCCTTGACACCGCCGACTCGCTGGGCAGGTCGATTGCAACGACGGTGGCGCTCCGGCGCCACGCCTGGCTGAGAACCACTGGTTTTTCAGGGATGTCCAGAATACTCTCATGGACATGCCCTTTGATGGAGTCGGTCTTTTTGGATCCAAAGCAGACCATGCGCTGGAGCGCTTTAAGGACTCACGGGCTACTGCAAAGTCCCTGGGCCTTTCTGCTACACGCCCTCCGCTGCCTTCTGCTTTTCGCCCCTATCGTGGCCACGGTAGGGGCGCCCTTCACGTCAGCAGCCCAGCCACCGGCCCGCGCAGCAGGCGTCTTCGCGTGGCCGAGGACGTGGATTCCGCCGTGGCGGATCGGGCAACCAGCGTGCGGGTCAGGCCACCACCTCCAACCCGTCCGCGGCCTCCAAGCCCTCCTAGTCCCTCCTTTCAGGTGCACGGCACGCCAGTAGGGGGCAGGGTCCGCCATCACCTTCCCCACTGGCGCACCATCACCTCGGACAGGTGGGTCTTGGACATTGTCCGAAGGGGCTACTCCCTCCCCTTCGAGACCACCCCCCAGCCATGCCACCTCAATTCCACCGCATGTCAGGGGATCACTTGGTGCTTCTACGGAAGGAAGTCACGGCCCTCTTGACCAAGAGGGCCATCGAGCATGTTCCGACCCCAGAAGTAGGGCGTGGTTGCTACTCCCACTACTTTCTGGTGCCCAAAAAGGACAAGGAGGACATGCGTCCTATCTTGGACCTCCGGAACGCCAATCGCTTCCTCCGGAAGGAGAAGTTCAAGATGCTCACCCTAGCTCAGGTCTTGACTGCCCTCGACCCTGGAGACTGGTTGGTAGCGTTGGACTTGCAGGACGCGTATTTCCACATCCCCGTCCTGCCGGCCCACCGGCGTTACCTTCGGTTCACGGTAGGCCCCGAGCATTTTCAGTTCACCGTGCTCCCCTTTGGCCTTACCAGTGCCCCTCGGGTGTTCACGAAAGTGATGGCGGTGGTCGCAGCTCATCTGCGCCGGGCAGGGGTTTCAGTCTTCCTCTACCTCGACGACTGGCTGCTGAAGGCGGGCTCGTCCCAGGCAGTCGTCTCCCACCTCCAGACTACGGCCGAACTCCTGCACTCGCTGGGGTTCTCCATCAATGTGCCGAAGTCGCATCTAATTCCTTCTCCACAGCTCCTTTTCATCGGAGCAGTTCTGGACACGACGCAGTTTCGGGCCTATCCTCCCGAACGGCGAGTCCGGGATATTCAGGCTATGATTCCGATCTTTCGGCCTTTATCCTGGGTTTCGGCACGGATGACCCTGAGGCTGCTGGGCCTCATGGCCTCCTGCATCCTGCTGGTCAATCATGCCAGATGGCATATGCGGGCTCTGCAGTGGGACCTGAAGTTCCAGTGGGCGCAGCACCAGGGCAACCTGTCCGATCACGTCCAGATCTCGGAGGGGACTGCAAAACAGTTGCAGTGGTGGCTCTCGAACCGGCAATGGGTCATGGGCAGATCCCTCTCCCTTCCCCAGCCAGAGCATACAGTTGTGACGGACGCGTCCCTTCTGGGATGGGGCGGTCACATGGGAGAGGCGGAGATCAGAGGCCTCTGGTCTCCGGCGGAGTCCCGGCTCCATATCAACCTTCTGGAGCTCCGGGCGATCCGGCTTGCACTCAAGGCATTCCTTCCCTCTGTCAAAGGGAAGGTAGTGCAGGTGTTCACAGACAACACCACCGCCATGTGGTACTGCAACAAACAGGGCGGGGTGGGGTCTTGGACCCTTTGTCAGGAGGCTCTGCGCCTCTGGACATGGCTGGAACATCAGGGCATGTTCCTGATGGTTCAACACCTGGCAGGTTCTCTGAACGCCAGGGCGGACGAACTCAGCCGCAGGTGCATAATGGATCACGAATGGCGTCTTCACTCGGAAGTGGCGCAAGGACTCTTTCTACAGTGGGGAGAGCCTTGGTTAGATCTATTCGCCACCGAAGAGAACGCGCAATGTCATCAGTTCTGCGCGTTGGAATTTCCAAGGCGGCACTCGCTCGGCGACGCTTTCGTCGCGAGTGGAGTTGCGGTCTGTTGTACGCCTTTCCGCCTATACCACTTCTACCCAGAGTGTTGAAGAAGATTCGGCACGACCGGGCCCAAGTCATTCTTGTGGCTCCGGACTGGGCTCGAAGAGTTTGGTATCCCGAGCTACTCAATATGAGCATAGATCCCCCGATCAGTCTGCCTCTTCGGGAGGATCTTCTGTCGCAGCAGCAGGGACGGTCCTCCACCCGAACCTGTCCAGTCTACACCTGCTTGCGTGGAGATTGAGCGGCGGCAGTTGATTCCTTTCGACTCTGCCTCCCGAAGTTTGTGATGTGATTCTGGCAGCCAGGCGTCCCTCCACTAAGGTGGTATACGCCTGCAGGTGGAACAAATTTGTGGCATGGTGCACAGCAAAGGCTGTGGATCCCCTTTCTGCCCCTCTTTCTGAGGTCCTTCTGTTCCTTCTCTCTCTGGCCCAACAGGGTTCTGCCCTGGGTACCATCAAGGGTTATCTTTGTGCTATCTCGGCCTTCCTCAGGCTCCCTGATCAGCCCTCCCTTTTCAAGTCCCCTGTTGTTAACAGGTTCTTAAAAGGCATTACTCACCTCTTCCCTCCTGTTCCGTTTGTAATGCCTCAGTGGGACTTGAACTTGGTTCTTACCTTTTTAATGTGCGCTCCCTTTGAGCCTCTGCATAACTGTCCTCTTCGTCTTCTGACTCTGAAGACAGCCTTTCTGGTGGCCATCACCTCCGCTCGGCGGGTGAGTGAGCTCCAGGCTCTATCTTGCAAACCTCCCTTTCTGTCTGTTCATCCAGACAAGGTTGTTCTTCGGACGCGTCCGTCCTTCTTGCCAAAGGTGGTTACTGCTTTCCACATTGGGCAGACCATCACTTTGCCCACCTTCTTTCCGCCTCCGCATCCTTCCAGAGAGGAAGAGAGGCTCCACCGTCTGGACCCAAAACGTGCGCTCTCTTTCTATATTGACCGCACAACACACTTCCGGGTGGATGACCAGCTCTTTGTTGGCTACGTGGGCGCCAAAAAGGTCGGGCGGTGCACAAGAGGACCATCTCCCGCTGGGTTACCTTGTGCATCAAGACCTGCTATTCTTTGGCTAAGAAGGAGCCTCCTGTTGGGCTGCGTGCCCATTCCACCAGGGCAACGGCTGCTACCACGGCCTTGGGCCGCGGTGTTCCGCTGCCGGTTATCTGTCAGGCAGCTACGTGGGCCTCGCTGCACACGTTTACAAAGCATTACTGCCTTGACAGTCAGGTCCGGAGGGACGGCTTCTTTGGCCGTTCTGTCCTCCAGGACTTCCTTGTCTGATCTTTGTTCGCAGACCCACCACCGGGGTTGGTATTGCTGGGGTATCTATTCTAAGGTAAGGAATCTATCACTAACGTGTCTCTTTCAGATGCACAAGTTACTAACTTGTGTAACGATATATCTGTAAGAGACAGTAGTTAGTGATAGATTCCTTACCGCCCCACCCATCCTCCCCGTTCTGCGAACTGATTTCTAGGGTTAAGGACATCCCTTTCAGGGCCCTAGTATTTTTCAGACACCTGTGTCAGCTTCTTGCATGGCTCTGCGTTCCTGGCGCGGAAAGTCGTGTACAGAACTGACGTCAGCGCGCAGGGGCGGCGCCTAAGTACTGCCCGCGACGTCATACCGGCGATCACGACGCCGACGACGGACGCGGAGCCGCACGACGCCGCCTACCGACGCGCAAGGGTACTGCTACGCAAAACTTTCCGGATCCAGCCTGACGCCTGGGGATATTCTAAGGTAAGGAATCTATCACTAACTACTGTCTCTTACAGATATATCGTTACACAAGTTAGTAACTTGTGCTTTCGTACAAATACTAGACTAAACAGACCAGATGGAGACTAGTTTCACCCCACAACAAAGACTAGTTAAACAAAATGGATGCAAGTTTTAAAAAGAAGCCTGCTAAACACTTGGTAGGCCACCAGCTTTGTTCACAGCAGTCTAGAAATATAATACCAAGCATGCTGGAAATCCTAGCATTTTGCAAAAAGAAAACCAAACTGCTTATGCACAATTAAGTTTCACTCTGTAACGACACCCACAGTTTGCAGCAATGTATTATACAAATCTCTTGTGATAATTAACTATTGTACTAACATTTGTGATCTCTTGCTTGGTCAAAGAGAAGAGCTGAACAAAAGAGAGCAATCTTGACTAAATAACTCTGCATTTTTAGGCTGTCCAAAGAAGAGCAAAATCTTCAAAATGAGCACCTTTCTGCTTTTCTGCATCGCAAAATGTCCTACCAGTAAACCCCATCAAAAACCACGCACGACATTTTCAGAACGTTTTTAAAACAACTGGTGGAAAGGGCTAGTGTAGTACTCTCTACTTCTAAGGGGGATCTACTGGGGGCTGATCTGCTTTGGGTAGGTTATGAGTTCTTTCATGGTAATGAGTTATCCTCCGCCGGACTGTGCTATTTTAATGGTGCAAAAAAACTGCAGGTTGAGATAGCTGTGTATTTTAACCACCAGGTCAAGGCAATACTATCATATTGGATTAACAAATAGTCTAAACTCAGTAATAAGAAGGCACTTGTTGGATTACTTCAAACCCTACAGTTCAGTTTACACAGCAGAGAGCGCATGTGCTTATGAAGCTTTAGGGCTGAAGAAAGCTGTACCCTTCAGGCCCTCTCGCCTTACAAGCCAATGTGGATCTCCAGGAATATTACACAAGCGCCATCAGCATGCCTTAATGGTAGAAGAATGTTGGGTAATTCCACGGAGGCCAGAGTCAGCAAAGGGTTAAGGCTCTTTCCAACAGAGACACTGGACCCCGAATCAGAAGCAAGGAATGCTGCCTCTCAGCCAGCAACAGGAAAGTTTTGATCTCGCCTATATATCAATCTCCTACTATAAACTCCGTTGAGCTACAGTCTACTAACACTGCAGTTTTTTTCTTGTTTTTTTGGGCTGCGTGAGTGAAGCCGCATTTACACATTAATTCAGAGCGCAACCAGTGCCGTTATAAATTATTACTCTCACTGGTGAGAAGCAGCAAATGAACCTTCGACAAAGTATGATCACTAAGTACCTACATTGCCATGGCACACCAGCAGCTCCTAGCGTGAAAGATGTTCCAACAACTAGAAGGGTGCCCAGCTTATAACCCGAAAAGGACAACTAAAGGCATTAAATTTCTAAACTTGTAAAACAAAACACATACTCTATATTTACGTCCTCTATTACTTTTAGGATTTAGGTTTACCTTTGTCTAGTGTATCTTGAACAACTGTTCTCCCTAACACTCAAAGAGAAGCAACTGGCTTGGTTAGATGGGGTGGAAGAGGGTCAGAGTTAAAGCAAAACACGCAGCCGCACCAACACAGTTCCTTGTGGGAAGCTCACAATGGGTGGGTGAATGTGTTCATTTTTTTGGCAACCTTCAAAAGGTGTATGGAAAAAAATGCAACTTGCAGAGTTTTTTGCTTGGTCACATCCTTCTGTAGCAAATGCTCTAATTTAACAATAACAAATTGCGCTGCATAAGATATACCACGCAGAAAACTGTTACTCGTCTGCATAATGCCACTCTACATAAATAAGGCTCCCTTACAGAAAAAGTCTAGAATAATGTTCTGCATACAATTGCCACTATTCACAGAAAACCTCTGAAAAAGAACATTTGTGGAGAAACATTCAGTTTGTATTTTCTAACAGTGTTGCACAAGTTACTAACTTGTGTAACGATATATCTGTAAGAGACAGTAGTTAGTGACAGATTCCTTACCTTAGAATATCCCCAGGCGTCAGGCTGGATCCGGAAAGTTTTTTGCGTAGCAGTACCCTTGCGCGTCGGTAGGCGGCGTCGTGCGGCTCCGCGTCCGTCGTCGGCGTCGTGATCGCCGGGATGACGTCGCGGGCAGTACTTAGGCGCCGCCCTGCGCGCTGACGTCAGTTCTGTACACGACTTTCCGCGCCAGGAACGCAGAGCCATGCAAGAAGCTGACATAGGTGTCTGAAAAATACTAGGGCCCTGAAAGGGATGTCCTTAACCCTAGAAATCAGTTCGCAGAACGGGAGGATGGTGGGCGGTAGGAATCTGTCACTAACTACTGTCTCTTACAGATATATCGTTACACAAGTTAGTAACTTGTGCATCTGAAAGAGACACGTTAGTGACAGATTCCTTACCTTAGAATAGATACCCCAGCAATACCAACCCCGGTGGTGGGTCTGCGAACAAAGATCAGACAAGGAAGTCCTGGAGGACAGAACGGCCAAAGAAGCCGTCCCTCCGGACCTGACTGTCAAGGCAGTAATGCTTTGTAAACGTGTGCAGCGAGGCCCACGTAGCTGCCTGACAGATAACCGGCAGCGGAACACCGCGGCCCAAGGCCGTGGTAGCAGCCGTTGCCCTGGTGGAATGGGCACGCAGCCCAACAGGAGGCTCCTTTTAGCTAAAGAATAGCAGGTCTTGATGCACAAGGTAACCCAGCGGGAGATGGTCCTCTTGTGCACCGCCCGACCTTTTTGGCGCCCACGTAGCCAATAAAGAGCTGGTCATCCACCCGGAAGTGTTTTGTGCGGTCAATATAGAAGGAGAGCGCACGTTTTGGGTCCAGACGGTGGAGCCTCTCTTCCTCTCTGGAAGGATGCGGAGGCGGAAAGAAGGTGGGCAAAGTGATGGTCTGCCCAATGTGGAAAGCAGTAACCACCTTTGGCAAGAAGGACGGACGCGTCCGAAGAACAACCTTGTCTGGATGAACAGACAGAAAGGGAGGTTTGCAAGATAGAGCCTGGAGCTCACTCACCCGCCGAGCGGAGGTGATGGCCACCAGAAAGGCTGTCTTCAGAGTCAGAAGACGAAGAGGACAGTTATGTAGAGGCTCAAAGGGAGCGCACATTAAAAAGGTAAGAACCAAGTTTAAGTCCCACTGAGGCATCACAAACGGAACAGGAGGGAAGAGGTGAGTAATGCCTTTAAGAACCTGTTAACAACAGGGGACTTGAAAAGGAGGGCTGATCAGGGAGCCTGAGGAAGGCCGAGATAGCACAAAGATAACCCTTGATGGTACCCAGGGCAGAACCCTGTTGGGCCAGAGAGAGAAGGAACAGAAGGACCTCAGAAAGAGGGGCAGAAAGGGGATCCACAGCCTTTGCTGTGCACCATGCCACAAATTTGTTCCACCTGCAGGCGTATACCACCTTAGTGGAGGGACGCCTGGCTGCCAGAATCACATCACAAACTTCGGGAGGCAAGTCGAAAGGAATCAACTGCCGCCGCTCAATCTCCACGCAAGCAGGTGTAGACTGGACAGGTTCGGGTGGAGGACCGTCCCCTGCTGCTGCGACAGAAGATCCTCCCGAAGAGGCAGACGGATCGGGGATCTACGCTCATATTGAGTAGCTCGGGATACCAAACTCTTCGAGCCCAGTCCGGAGCCACAAGAATGACTTGGGCCCGGTCGTGCCGAATCTTCTTCAACACTCTGGGTAGAAGTGGTATAGGCGGAAAGGCGTACAATAGACCGCAACTCCACTCGTGACGAAAAGCGTCGCCGAGCGAGTGCCGCCTTGGAAATTCCAACGCGCAGAACTGATGACATTGCGCGTTCTCTTCGGTGGCGAATAGATCTAACCAAGGCTCTCCCCACTGTAGAAAGAGTCCTTGCGCCACTTCCGAGTGAAGACGCCATTCGTGATCCATCATGCACCTGCGGCTGAGTTCGTCCGCCCTGGCGTTCAGGGAACCTGCCAGGTGTTGAACCACCAGGAACATGCCCTGGTGTTCCAGCCATGTCCAGAGGCGCAGAGCCTCCTGACAAAGGGTCCACGACCCCACCCCGCCTTGTTTGTTGCAGTACCACATGGCAGTGGTGTTGTCTGTGAACACCTGCACTACCTTCCCTTTGACAGAGGGAAGGAATGCCTTGAGTGCAAGTCGGATCGCCCGGAGCTCCAGAAGGTTGATATGGAGCCGGGACTCCGCCGGAGACCAGAGGCCTCTGATCTCCGCCTCTCCCATGTGACCGCCCCATCCCAGAAGGGACGCGTCCGTCACAACTGTGTGCTCTGGCTGGGGAAGGGAGAGGGATCTGCCCATGACCCATTGCCGGTTCGAGAGCCACCACCGCAACTGTTTTGCAGTCCCCTCCGAGATCTGGACGTGATCGGACAGGTCGCCCTGGTGCTGCGCCCACTGGAACTTCAGGTCCCACTGCAGAGCCCGCATATGCCATCTGGCATGAGTGACCAGCAGGATGCAGGAGGCCATGAGGCCCAGCAGCCTCAGGGTCATCCGTACCGAAACCCAGGATAAGGGCTGAAAGATCGGAATCATAGCCTGAATATCCCGGACTCGCCGTTCGGGAGGATAGGCCCGAAACTGCGTCGTGTCCAGAACTGCTCCGATGAAAAGGAGCTGTGGAGAAGGAATCAGATGCGACTTTGGCACATTGATGGAGAACCCCAGCGAGTGCAGGAGTTCGGCCGTAGTCTGGAGGTGGGAGACAACTGCCTGGGACGAGCCCGCCTTCAGCAGCCAGTCGTCGAGGTAGGGGAAGACTGAAACCCCTGCCCGGCGCAGATGAGCTGCGACCACCGCCATCACTTTCGTGAACACCCGAGGGGCACTGGTAAGGCCAAAGGGGAGCACGGTGAACTGAAAATGCTCGAGGCCTACCGTGAACCGAAGGTAACGCCGGTGGGCCGGCAGGACGGGGATGTGGAAATAGGCGTCCTGCAAGTCCAACGCTACCAACCAGTCTCCGGGGTCGAGGGCAGTCAAGACCTGAGCTAGGGTGAGCATCTTGAACTTCTCCTTCCGGAGGAAGCGATTGACGTTCCGGAGGTCCAAGATAGGACGCATGTCCTCCTTGTCCTTTTGGGCACCAGAAAGTAGTGGGAGTAGCAACCACGCCCTACTTCTGGGGTCGGAACATGCTCGATGGCCCTCTTGGCCAAGAGGGCCGTGACTTCCTTCTGTAGAAGCACCAAGTGATCCCCTGACATGCGGTGGAATTGAGGTGGCATGGCTGGGGGTGGTCTCGAAGGGGAGGGAGTAGCCCCTTCGGATAATGTCCAAGACCCACTTGTCCGAGGTGATGGGACGCCAGTGGTGAAGGTGATGGCGGACCCTGCCCTCGACTGGCGTGCTGTGCACCTGAAAGGAGGGACTAGGAGGGCTTGGAGGCCGCGGACGGGTTGGAGGTGGTGGCCTGACCCGCACGCTGGTTGCCCGAACCGCCACGGCGGTATCCACGCCCTCGGCCACGCGAAGGCGCTTGCTGCGCGGGCCGTTGGCCGGGCTGTGGACGTGACTGGGCGCCCCTTCCGTGGCCACGAAAGGGGCGAAAAGCAGACGTTTGCGGAGGGCGCACAACAGCAAGGCCCAGGGACTTAGCAGTAGCCCGTGAATCCTTGAAACGCTCCAGCGCATGGTCCGCCTTTGAACCAAAGAGACCGACTCCATCAAAGGGCATGTCCATGAGAGTATTCTGGACATCCCCTGAAAACCAGTGGTTCTCAGCCAGGCGTGGCGACGCAGCGCCACCGTCGTTGCAAGCGATCTGCCCAGCGAGTCGGCGGTATCAAGGCCACAGCGGATGGTATACTTAGCCGCATCACGCCCTTCCGCAATAGCGCGGGTAAGCAGTGTCTGGACCTCCTCAGAACACTGCGGCAAAACATCAGCCACCGAATCCCACAGGGAGTGGGTGTATCGGCCCAAGAGGCAAGCGGTATTAACAGACCGCAAGCCAGCACTGGAGGAAGAGAAAGCCTTCTTCCCAAAGTGATCCAGGCGCTTGGATTCCCTATCCGGAGGGGCGGTAGGGAAGGCTGTTTGGGAGGCAGAGGCTTGGACAACCAAGCTCTCAGGGGTGGGGTGTTGGGAGAGAAACAGGGGGTCGCCCGGAGCCGGGCGATGGCGTCGGGCCACGTTCCTATCCACATGAGCCCCTGTGGTGGGTTTGGACCAGGCACCCAAAAGAACGTCAGTGAGTGCATCGTTGAACGGCAGCACAGGCTCCGAAGAGGAGGCCGCCGGCTGAAGCACTTCAGTCAGGAGGTTAGTCCTGACGGCCACTGTAGGCAACTGGAGATTTAAGGCTCCAGCAGCTCTACGCAACACCGTTGCAAAATTAGCCCCCTCCTCCGTTGCCACGGGAGGAGACAGCATGCCAGAGTCGGGGAGGTATCCAGCCCACTGGCATCCCTAAGTTCCTCAACCCAGTCCGGGTCAAACTCGCACTGTTGTGTGAGAGGGTCGCCAGACCCCTCCCAGCTCTCCTGGTCCTCCTCAGGTTGAAAAGATGGAGGAGGAGGGACATAAGGGACCCAAGGCCTCATCGGCGCCGGAACCGGCGCCGGGCGACGCCGGTCCGGCTCCATGTCCGGACCCGGGAGAACCGGGAACGACGCCGCCCGGAGCCCCGGACGGCGCCGGAAACGGCACCGGGGACATCGGCGTCGGCGGAGGCGTGGTTAGGTCAACCGGCGCCGATGGAGGTTGCGGCACCACCGGAACCGGGGTCGAGGCCGGGGCCGGAGCCGAGGCCGGGACGAAGGCTGGTGGGACAGGCGACGCCGGGACCGGAGTCGACGGCGACGCCGGAGCAACCCCATCTGGCCCGCGGGGCCCGAAGGCGCACCGGAGGGACCTTGAGGCCCGAAGAGGCGGGCCATGGCCGACAGGAATTTCTGTACTGCGGCCGGAGTCGCCCCGAACCCGGGAAGGACGGGTAATGCGGGGGCAACTCGACAGGCACGTCCGGGGCCGCGGGGCGGGACGGTGCCGACAGGGACCTCAGCCGAGTCGCGCGACCGGCGAGGCGAAGTCTTAGAGCGATGACGCCGCTAGACTTCTTGTGCTTCGACTTACCGGAGGAGCGCGAAGACTTGGATTCCGACGAACGGCGGGGACTCCGCGTCCGGCCCTCGACCTCTCCCGGGACCGGGGCTTGCTGCGGCGCGGAGCCGACTGCCGGACTTCAAGGAGCTTTCGAGACCGCTCTCGCAAAGCCTTCGGATGAAGTTTCCGGCAGTCAGGGCACGACTTCGTGTCGTGGCCTCGGCCGAGGCAGAAGAGACACTCGAGGTGGGGGTCCGTGATGGACATCATACGACCACATACCTCGCAGGGCTTAAAGCCGGGCATCCCTACGACACCTTAGGAGTCGTGAAGACTCGTTGAAGAGAACAGTGAAAAATTTCACAAAAGATAGTCAAAAAGTGACTAGGGCACTGCTCTTCCCGGATCTGCGCTTACTGGCGCGGAAAAGAAGAACTGACGTCAGCGCGCAGGGGCGGCGCCTAAGTACTGCCCGCGACGTCATCCCGGCGATCACGACGCCGACGACGGACGCGGAGCCGCACGACGCCGCCACCGACGCGCAAGGGTACTGCTACGCAAAAAACTTTCCGGATCCAGCCTGACGCCTGGGGATATTCTAAGGTAAGGAATCTGTCACTAACGTGTCTCTTTCAGATATTTTAGATTAGTATGAAAATTAGTTTACAATGCCGGGCAAAATAATCTTGCAATGCAAAAAGACTCTATCAACTGTGATTAAGACGAAAATCAGTAGCTTCAATTAAAGTTTGCAGGTGTAAAAAATCTCTGTACTCCCATAGTTTTAAAATAGCTATTAAGTTTCATAAACAGAGTATCTGCTAGTCACAGGAAGCACTCAATGTGGCTTCATGCTTCTATTTGGGCTTCTGCAGATAGAAATATTATACAACCAAGATGCACTTGTTTCAAGAATCAGCCAAGTATCCCTCCTCAGCCGAAAGAACTACTTTTCGTGATCCAGGAAGATCTACAGGAAGGTCTACAAAAACTGGGAGTGCATAGGAGCAGGCTAAACTACCAAGATTAACAGCTATAAGAAAATGTGAATTTTCCTACTTTCAACATGCGAATTAAGTCTTGCATTCTGTCTGGGCAAGGGTCATTTACTGTACCCAGATATGAGTTGTAATGGTTCATCCTTCTGCTCACTTCACGTGACACTTCCAGATGAAACAGCTGCTGCTCTATCTATGGGTCCTCTGACTCCAACCCTCTGAGTCAGAGACCAGGCGGCAGCTTTTCAATCCAGCTACAGATAAAAGGGAGGATGCAATGCTGTAGAAGACCAAGAACCTCTCAGGCCAAAGTGAAGTTCCTATGGACTACGATGCAAGTTATTTGCCTGGGGAAACCCTATACACCGCCCTTTCTTATGCTGAAGTTGGCCTGTACTCCTTGTATAGTTCATGGTGAAACACAATGGCTGGATCTTGTCCGTCTGTCTCCAAAAGCATAGCCAGAAATTAGGAGAACTAGGCTGAAGTCAAGGACTGAAGTGTAAACTTACAACGCCTATTCTTTAATCTATACCGTAATGGAACACAACCTTACACTTTCGACTCATTAAAAACCACCACGAGACACAACAGAATAAGTTCAACAAAATAAATGTTTACTTAAAATCTGGCTTTACCAGTCAATTTCCAAATATTATAACTTGGAAACAAAATGTCAATTTTTCTACGACGTGGACACATACAACTAAAACAAACCTGGGGCCTACAGTTCTTTGTAGTTTTAAGAGCACGACTCCTTGCTTTACAAAGCAGTCAAACATATTACATAGTAACATCATCTGAGTCATGCCTGACGTGTAAGAAATTAAGTCGACATGATTACTGCCAAACAGGAGGGAACATCATAGTCCAAACGGGGTAGAGGATGGCCATGAAGAGGTGGCATGTGAAAGCCATTTGAATTATTGGGTGGGCTGTGGAGTATTTCAGGCTCGCTTCAGAACATTAGCAATAGGGCAGTATGAAAGCCATGGAGTTTAGATCGTGAAAGCTTGTCTGCAGCTTTTTATTTTGGTTTGCTTTTCTGGTCTCAAATCTAGCTAGTCCAAGGCCCCTTACAGCCTGATTGTTTAACGATTGTTACTTTCTTTGAGAAATCTTCTGGATACGCCCATAGGACTGTTTCGAGGATAGCAAACAGTATTTTCAATATAATCCTGACTGGAACTGGAGTAAATCAGTTCCTTCGGTGCAGAGGTGGAAAAAGCTATTTCTGGATGCCTTTTAGGAGATGTGTGGCACTGTGGAAGTGACTTTCAGCAGGGTAACATCGGGCTTCATGTGATGGGACGGTCTGTGCCTTCACCTTGCAGAGCAAGGATTATGGATTCAACAGTTTGGTAGCAAGATGGGAAAGAGTAAGTTTAAACATAAGGAGGCGTATCTGGTGCCAGCCTGTGAGGGCTATTTCTGCTGGCATGTGCCTTTGATTCATAGCTGTGAGACAAATTCGGATTTGAGGGTCATGGACGTCGCTGCTGAGTCTTGGTGGAGGAGAATTACTGGCAAATTGCTGACAAATATAAATGAAGTAAACAAATATAGGTGTTTAGCTGCAGAACGTTTTGCTTTCACATTCAAATTGGGAAAGGTGTGAGTGAAGAATCGCTCACAAGCAGTAATCGGAATGATGTACATCCAACAAACTGTTAATATCTATTTATTTTGATCAAGTAACTACTAAATGAAAAACATCAGTTGATGGTGGAATGTTACTTGGATATTCAAACTAAATAAAAGAAGAGGGTATCCTACTCAAAGTGGCTCTATGTTACTATGCAGCAGAAGGAATGTCAGGACACAATCTAGTAGGGTTGGTGTGTATAACTTACTGGCTGGCTGTTATTCCACAGACAGTATTTACATGTATCATTTTACTAAAGATTTAGGAACGACATCATTACAGTCACATTTAGAGTACAAACAATAGAAATTCAAGAAAATTAGAGCAGTACTCAGTTTTTCTGCGGTTTGGTCAATTTTCCTTTGCTGTCCAAGAAAGAAAATCCCTTCCAGTAATGACGAGCCAAACTCAAGTTCAATCAACCTTTTTGTTCAACTAGCATCAGCACTCTACACGGAGTAAAAAAAAAAAAGAAAGCATTCCCAGCACCCAACTGCCACTACTAACTTTTTCAATGAGCAGCTAACAAAAACACACATTAAATCACTATGATTCCACGAACCCCAATCCTAAAATTTAAAAATAAAATGTATTCTCTAAAGGAAAACCTGTTGCACTAAAGCAGAAAATGTTTTGATACTTTTCAAACCAGATTAGCCAGACAAATGATGTAACGTGGGTATCAACTTTCTACTTGAAAAAAAACCCTTTTTCTAGGAACTTGTGAACTACAACTCAATAAGGCCATCAAATGGTCTTGGGGAATTAAAAAACGGAATTTCTTGAACTTTGTTGTTAGAGTTCAAGGAATTCCGTTTATTGCAGATTTCAACAAAGTGAAGTCTAAAATGTATTTTTGTACATAATATAAAACATTAAAAACACTGAAATACGTAGTAAGGTCCAATAAAGATACAACTCTATTTTTATCTCACCAGAATGTAATACAGAGCAGCCAGTGTGTACACACACTGTATATTAACAACACAGTCCACACCTCCTTTTCTACATTTCACAATCTATATTGTAACATCCCAGTCAGCTATTTACAGACAAGCAAAAGAAGATTATTTTCTCGCCAACTGCGATGAGGTGTGCCTCAGCACCTAGTGAAGGGTGAGGACAACTCCCTGGGGCTGACCTACTGACCGCACAGAGGCACAGCCTTCATGCCTCTCTCTGCACATCTTCTGAAATATAACCAGAATCCTGACCAAGAAGGAAACTTTAGAACCCTTTGAAAAGTAAACAAAGGCAGACTGTGTGGTACTTAAATGATAAGTAACCAAGACAATTTGTGCACCAAAAATGACCACCAATATGAAAAATCTGTACGTCAGTTAAATTTTGATGTGTGTGTTTATACGTTATGGTTGGAGTTCTTGCATTAACAGCAGTTGTTTTGAAACCTACAATTTACTCAAATTATATTACGTACATTAAATAATTCCATAATTGCAGATACTACATCATTTCTAAAGAAATTACAGATTTCAACCAATAATAAGTACAGAAATTGAGTTCATTGGCCTGATGTTCTTCTTACAAATAATTTAGCAAAAGTTATCTAAGAATGTAAATCTCTTTGAATATTCAACACAAACTATCCTATTTATTTGATACAGGCACTATGCTCCAGAAACACCCTATCCATGAAAAAATAAACATAATAGCAACGTTCTTTGAAATCAGTTGTCCAATGTTATATGAAAACTAAAAAAAACTGCTGCTATGCCCAGACTCCTGCAAAGCCTCCCCTGTAAAATGAAATCAACTCAAAAATAAATGTTTACTTTCTTTTTAGAAAAGTTTATCAAATATTACAGTCCTGGGTGCAGTGCTTAACAGAAATCACAGTTTACTAATTGCAAGTCATGTGGTTCACAAATGCCCTCTCTGGGTTCTGGTGACATCTGTGAAGCCTTTGTCCCCTACCGTGGAGTTTCATTAGGTCAACAGAATCCTTTGAAGGCATTCTAGGACCATAATAAAAAAAAACTATATATATATATATATATATATATATATATATATATATATATATACACACACATACATACACACACACACACATATAGATAGATACACATCTATATATACGCAGATATAGACGCCATTCCTGTGAGAATAAATATGGCCCAATAACTTATTTAGAGCAACTGAACTAATATATGTGCATTCACACATTTATTGCAAATGCAAGTTTATTACCACAGTAGTGTGAAATTTACATGAGAAAAACCATTGTTTATTGCCTCACAGATTATATGTTATAATTACTTTACATATTGAAAGAACAGTGATTTTACCTTACTGCACAAATTCACCCCTTGCATTCTCATTTTGGTGAAATACCTTTTTTATTTTTGTTATACACAAATACACTAAAAACTCATACTATAAACCATATAGGCAGATGTTCAGAATGTAGCGTGCTATTTACAGGGCCACTGGAATTATGTGGCAGGAGAAGAAAAAAATATGTGGTACAGTTGACTAAATTGTGCAGCAAAAAAGGCAATTTAAGCAGTGCAACGCTGCACAATTTGTGACAGTATTACTTCATTATTTTGTCATCTTTCACCTCTGTTAACACTGTCTTAGCAAACGTTTCACTTCATTAGTACCACTTAACACTCAAATACAGATACAGCAATACCCTACTGAAAGGTGACCAGTCAACCTTTGGGATGGGCCTTCCATTTCACTGCAACACTTTGCTGCATTTTAAATAACTTTTTATACGTTTGCGCTAGAAGCAAAGATGTTTTAGGTTAAAATCTGTAAATTATACAGATTTTTAATTATGTGGTAAAAATGGCAATCCATAACTATGCAAAAAACGCCACAACCACAGAATTGAATAATTCCACATGCCATTGCTATTTATTACCAATGTTGAGGGTGTGGAGGGGCGGCATGACCCACTTCAGGCATCACATGTCGAGAGGCATGGACCCTTACCACTATTGATATATATGTACACACACACACTCGCACGCACACATAAAACATGCCAGTGAAAATAAATCTCACAGAATGTGTTACACTTACTTTACACAGACAAACAACCCTGCTAATAATAAAGAAGCCTCTTCGCTGTAAAAATGTACTCACTTGTACCTGGTTTTGTTATAATACATTTTTATGACTAATGCACATGAAAACAGCGTCGCACAAATATTTAGTATAAATGCAGACGGAGGTGAGGGACATCATGAGACACTTGAAGCAGCGCCTCACTTGAGTTATGGCCCCTTCCCACACTTAACAATGGCAATAAACAACATATTAATGTCTTTGCGCCTGCTTGTATACTAAATATATATCCACACACATATACACATTTCCACACACAGGCTAACAGAAAATACAGATGTGTGAGCGGACAGTGTAAACCATGTGCTGCGCTCTCTGGGAGGCCTATTGTTGACTATGAGCATGCGCACTGGCATCTCAAGAAGGGGGCCTGTGCCCCAGCACTATTTGCCCTTGCTCCCCACCATCACAGCTGTTTTATGTGCCTGGAAACGCCACGGAAAAAAACAAACAGAAACAGTACCTTTCAACACAAATTAATTTGTCCAAACGCAGTTCAATGCAAAGCAGTCTTTTTGCTTAAGTTTTTATGTACGTATACATATAACAATATTGACATATACGCATAAAAAATAAGGTTTAAATATTTTATGCAAACAAAAAATATATATATATACAGACACATATACATGTATTCATATATACACACAAGCACGTATTGTAAGGGACTCTTGCACTTTTAACTGTAGCCCAATGTGTGAGTGAGTCCCTCCTAGAGACCGCATTGTGCACAAGTGACAGGCACCGCAAGCTGTGACATAAATGTTCTACTACATTATCTACTGAATAGGTGCCCAGCTCGGCTTATCAAAGGCCATATACTATCCACATAAGATAAAGGTGAATACGGCTAATCTACAAAGAAACCATACACAAGCTATTGTATAGCTTAAAAGGTGCATGCAGTCAGCGGGCCTGGGTAAGGCATCCGTGTCTACTTTCTAAGACACATGCATCTAAAGTGCGATAAAACCCGGACAAGGGAATATATGGTCGTCACCCTGACATATTAAATGTCATCGGTAGGGCACGTGCCCACATGCTGGGCCGTAGCCTCGCTTTGGCACATTTTTTTCCCATACAGTTATTGTTTTTAGTTCCCAGTCTTTAAAGGTCGTGTTGTGTGATCTGTACAGTCAGCGCGGACACAAACTCGCGGGGTATGTGCAACACACATGAACACACGCTGCAGCCGCAGGGGTCTGTCTCCGAGCAGTCTCCGCGTTACCCTCGTACCACATCGCCAGGCTGGGTAGAGGGGGCGGCTCGCACCCCTGCAGCGGTGAGTGGGCGCAGCACTCCTCGCCTCAGCCGGGGCGCGCGGCTCAGCGGGAGTCCGAACGCAGACACAGGCCTCGCGAGCCCCTGCGCCCCGCAGCGGTGCGTGCTTCATCAGGGGCGCGGGCGAGCACGGAGGTGACTGGCAGGCCGCGGCTCGGGCTCCCGCGCTGCTGTCTTCGAAACGGAAGCACGCAGCCCTCGCCGACTGAGCCTCCGATGGGCCGGCTCTGTGCAAACAATGTCTTCAGGAGGACACACATACCCGACCTTTACTTTCAGATATTTTAATTTCAGTAGGTTTTGCGTTAATAAATTCTCTTTTATGGATTCAGTTGCAATATTTTTTTTAAATTGATTTTATTTTCAACTACCTGCACGCTCTTTAATTTAAAATACTTGTTTCCTACAGAGATTCTTTAAGCGTTTTTATTCCAACTGTTTTTATATTGAGGACTTTTTCATTTGTTTTTATTTCCGGTGATTGGGGTTTGCAATTTTACACGGTTTCCCTTTGTTTCTAATCCATTTTCTTTTATTCGAATGGCATCGATTCCCAATATATTTGTGAGGTAATATTTCAAATACATGTTATTTCGCAATTTAAAGAAAAACCATCAGAACCAAGAAATGAAATGCTATTGCCTTTAAGGCTGTTTGTGGAATATGCGTTTTCAACCGTGAGGTCTGCTTTGGCTGCAAATGCAACAACACAACACAGGTGTATGAGCATCTGTGAGCTCGCACGCGAAGGGCCAAGCAGCGTTATTAAAAGTAGAATATTCCTTCACAGGGCCGCGCTCCAGCCACGGGGCTGCAGACCTCCGCACGCCGAGTGACAACCACGCACTGCGTCTTAAATTAAATTCATCTATACAAGTTCGTTAAAAAATAACGCGAGATAAAATAAAGGGAGTCTTAAACACGAACCAGAATTGAGAAAGTCAGGAGACGCAGAGATAAGAATTTTCGGCAGTATTTCAGACCATGTCCCGTTTCGCGCGAGACTAGCTGTTCATGGCGGAGACATGCCCTGCGGAGCGGTCAGTAGACGCGGAGGGTAGCATCAATGCATAGGCTGGTTCAGGTTTTTGCAGAATCTCGAATATAAATTCCCAAGAAAATGGGTGTCACAGCTTTCCCGTTACTAAGGGTCAGCGGGTGCTGCTGCGGTCACGGGGCGCATCTCAAAGGCAGGGGTGTCAGTAGGAGCGAACAGAGGTGACAGCGAGACGTCACGACCTGGAGCCCCCTACTGATCTGGTGTCCCATGAGATCAGGCTAACCTGTAAGGTCCGAGAAAAGCCTGGGACGAAGTATTGTGCCCTAAGTACCACTCATCTCTAGCACGCATGAATGTCTCAAAAGCGCCTAGTTACACTACGTTACGCAGTGCGCGCTACATAAACACGAACAACAGTTAAACACTGACTTGAACGAGCAGTAATTGTTAGTATGGTGTAAACAGCGCGGCCGGCGCGCGAGGTGCACAAATACAAGCTAATAGGTCGAAGGTCACAAGGAATCTCCAGCCAAGGCGGGCCTGGGGGTGCCCGACAGGGTGACAGAGGAACTCTTTGGCTCCGGCAGATACCACTTATGGAGGGGTGGGTTGGCCAAGGCTACCATAATCTGTGTTCATGACCTCCATAAAGGGCTAAAAACATAATACGGTCTTTAAAAACAGGCGCTGCGACCGTCACTGGGGCTGCCGAGGCCCTCCGTGGACCCGGTGTAGCCGGGCGAGGGGTTAGGGGTCTCACCCCAGGGTCAGGATGCTTCGCGGTTCGGTGCCACGGGTATGGTCATGAAAGGTCTGGCGAGGCCCGTACATACAAGGCGGTGGGAGGTGTTCTCTTGCTGCAGGAATAACCCAAAGTGGGCACCGACAAACGGGCACGGAAAAAAACGCTTTTTTATTTACATCAATTTTAGGTACTCGGCCCAGCGCTATCTTTCAGGGCCAGCGAGCGCTTTAAAGAGAACGTTTTAAATTGTGAAGAGAGGTACCTCAAACATCTGGAAGAGTGGCAACGGGGAATCCGTTAAGGACGTAAGCACACATCTCCTCTAACTATTTACGTTGCACAAAACTGACCATTTACCTAAACTGACCATTAAAAGGCACAGGGACAAAGAGTAATTTGCCCAGGAACGCAGGGTTCGTCCCTCAAGTGATAAACAGAGAGTGAAAGGCCAGTTATCCGTGTTCCTGGCAGTGCATTTATCGTCCATAGATCGCTTCTCGTGCCACACAGCGAGCACTCGACCTTCTGCGCCCACTCCTTTCGCCACGCACCAATTACAAGCCGAATGAAGATAACAAGCTCGTTAGAACGGCGAACAACTGGCAGGTTCATATAAATCAAACAGGTCACCGACACTTGTTGGTTACAGCGCTAGGCGCTCACGATAAAAAAAAAAGTGACAGAAAGCGCTACATAAACACCGTGTTATTTTTGTTGTTTTAGACCTCGAACGGGCACCCGATTCTTCAAACCAAAATAAACATTTTTAAAAGCTTAAAATTAAAATAACACAACACATCCGCTCGATGGCCGAAGGAATGACGTGTTTTTCTGAAACCCAAGTAAGTCAGTGAAAAACATGGGACTACGAGATGCAAATTACAAGACAAATAAAGTTGTCGTTTCTTTCCAAAGAATACACAACAAAAAAACCTGCAGCGGAGGCTCGGTGGGGGGGGGGGGGGGGGAAGGAGAGGCATGAGAATAATAATATTTATTGTATGCTATTGTTTGAAATAAATACATGTTTTTTTGCAAAATTCCATCAAGACGATTAAAGAGCGTTCTAAAACTTGAAAAATGAAGCAGGCATAAGAGACCGCCAAGCGGGTAGAGGGAAGCAGTAATGGTGAAGAGTGAGGCACTCTGAGCAGAGTGACATGGCATCGGCTCCCTGGACCCCGAGCGGCTGGCACTCGGTCTCCAGTGACGCTGCTGCTCCCAGTCCCGCGTGCCACCCTGGAATTCGGTGCATACCGGCATGCCAACCTCTTCATTTTAATATCGCACGCCGGCGCTGACACTAGCCGCGGACCGTGCACGGAGCAGTGTGCACTAAAACCGGGCTACTGGGGTAGGTACAGTGCAATCTGTAAAACTGTGTAAGAGAATCCAGTCCGCGGCCAGGAGCAACTGGAAGCACCCCGCGGGGGGCCAGCCCAAGTGACGGCTAACCGTGGCATCAGCTGTGCCCTTCTCCCTTCCAGTGACGCACAAGGCTCCCCTGGGAAGTGCTACAGACTCCGGCGTCCCCTTCTTCGGTACTCCGTCTCAGAGTAGCCCTTCTGAGCACTTTTAAAAACATGCTGGTGTCTCTTCGTCTCCGACGACAGCAGTTACCCCCGTCTGACAGGGTGCCCCAACTCTGTGCCCAGATGTGGCTGGAACGGGGTGTGCGTGCCCTGCTCTGTCTGTCATACGTGTCTGCCCCTGTGTACTATGGTGTCTTTTTGGCCTTGTGCCCTGCTGCCAGCAGTGAGGCTCAGTGCTGTTCATGGGCAGGCGCCCCCTATCGCAGTTTCAGCGTGCGCCCTCCAATCGTCAGTTGTTTCCTGCCCTAGTGCCTAGCTGCCAGGAGCGTGGCTCAGACGCTGTTTGCGTGCAGGTGCATCGCTATCTAGCATTAGTGTGCCCTTCTCGGTGGCTTCCTGCCACTGTGCCCAGCTGTATTACGACTCAGACGCTGGAGTGAGGCAGAGATGCTGTTAGTTGACATGCACTGCCAACTGCCCTCTTCTGTGGTTTCCTGTGCCACACTGCACGGATAGCGGATCGGGTGCTGTTTGTGCCCCCTCACGCTCCCTGTCCCATTGTTCTTCTATCAGTAGTGCGGTTCACAAGCATGTTTGTGTGTGTCGGTGAACGCACTCCCTGTCAGAGGCGCCTGCCCCGGTGGCCTTAGGCTGGGAGCCTTGCTCACAAGCGGTTTGTGTGTGTGCACGTGTATATTTCCCCTCATTAGTACCAGTCTCACCAAGAGAGCGGAGCCTGGGTGGTTCAGGGGTGGTTTGCGTGCCGATGCCCCCCAGTCAGAGATTCTCTGTCCTTGTGAACTGCTGCCGGTAGTAAGGTTCACGCGTTACTAGGAAGCGGTGGTCCGGTCTCCTTGTTAGAGGTGCCGGCTGCCTGTGCCCTCATTCCCCAGTTAGTGGTGCCAGCCCCTGCCCAGTAGTGCTGCCCATAGGAGGGGTGTGTGCAGGTGTCCCGTTTCCTGGCAGCAGAGGCCACTCTCCTCCCCGGCAGTAGTTGTCTGCCCCTGTACCCCGCTGCCAGGCGCTGTTTGTTTGTGTGCCGGTGCACGCTGCTTCCCCCTCCTCCATACCCGGCGCCCCTAGGACCCCATTGGCCGCTGCAATGACAGCTCAGGATGCGATTGTAAGAGGCGGAGCGCCGCCCCCAGCCCGGGCCTTGGGACCATTCATAAACTAGGCGAGAGGAGAATCCAGGCCGAGACTGAGAAGGAGGCACAAGCATATGAGGAGGAGAGGCAGACAGAGAGGAGGAGAGAGGGAGCGGAGGTGCAGGTCGACCACCGCCATAACATCCGCCAGCCGGCAGAGGGAAGGGAGCAGCAGGGCGTGCGCCGTGAGCAGCCCCTGGAAGCAGCCCCTGGAAGCAGCCGAGCACACACGAGTGTCAGAGCGGAGTGTCAGAGCATCTCCAGCAAGAGACCGGCCAGAGCAACCTACACTACTGAGGGCAACCTGCACGCGCCAGGTCACCATCACAAAGTGGCACTGGGGCACCTGGCACAACCCTGCTGTGGGGCACAGAAGGTAGACTAGCAGTACACGTGCGAGCCCAGCAAAGCAACTGCAATGACTCTCCGGACCTCCGCTTGAAAAAAAACTTTCTGCACTTTCCGACTGTGTACAAGGCACGTGGAACTGCCCCCGGCGCCTGGGTGTCCTGGCACACCCCGGCCCAGCGGCCCCGGCCGCGCCTTGGATCCCTCGGCGTACTGCGAGCCCGCGGCGGCGGCCTACAGCGGGGCCAGCCCGGCCGAACCCCCGTCCCTGGGCCCGCACTGCCCCAACATGATCGCGGCGCAGGCCAAGCTAGTCTACCAGCTCAACAAGTACTACAATGAGCGCTGCCAGGCGCGCAAGGCGGCCATCGCCAAGACGGTGCGAGAGGTGTGCAAAGTGGTGTCCGACGTGCTGAAGGAGGTGGAGGTGCAGGAGCCGCGCTTCATCAGCTCCCTGAGCGAGATCGACGCGCGCTACGAGGGCCTGGACGTCGTCTCCCCCACCGAGTTCGAGGTGGTCCTCTACCTCAACCAGATGGGCGTCTTCAACTTCGTGGACGACGGCTCGCTGCCCGGCTGCGCGGTTCTGAAGCTGAGCGACGGGCGCAAGCGCAGCATGTCGCTCTGGGTGGAATTCATCACGGCCTCGGGCTACCTGTCGGCGCGCAAGATCCGCTCCCGCTTCCAGACGCTGGTGGCGCAGGCCGTGGACAAGTGTAGCTACCGCGACGTGGTCAAGATGGTGGCGGACACCAGCGAGGTCCGCCTGCGGATCCGCGAACGCTTCGTGGTGCAGATCACCCCGGCCTTCAAGTGCACGGGCATCTGGCCCCGCAGCGCCGCGCAGTGGCCGCTGCCGCACATCCCCTGGCCCGGGCCCAACCGCGTGGCCGAGGTGAAGGCCGAGGGCTTCAACCTACTCTCCAAGGAGTGCTGCTCGCTGTCCGGCAAGCAGAGCTCGGCCGAGAGCGACGCCTGGGTGCTGCAGTTCAGCGAGGCCGAGGACCGGCTGCTGCTGGGCGGCTGCCGCAACAAGTGCCTGTCCGTCCTCAAGACCCTGCGTGACCGGCACCTGGAGCTGCCCGGGCAGCCCCTGCACGGCTACCACATGAAGACTCTGCTGCTCTACGAGTGCGAGAAGCACCCGCGCGAGTCCGACTGGGACGAGGCCTGCCTGGGCGACCGGCTGAACGGCATCCTGCTGCAGCTCATCTCCTGCCTGCAGTGCCGCCGCTGCCCGCACTACTTCCTGCCCAACCTCGACCTCTTCCAGGGCCGGCCGCACTCGGCGCTCGAGAGCGCGGCCAAGCAGACCTGGAGGCTGGCCCGGGAGATCCTCACCAACCCCAAGAGCCTGGACAAGCTCTAGCGGGCGAGGGGCGCCCCGAGGACTCAGCACGGACTGGGAGCCCAGGCTCTCCTCACAGACTAGGCCCCGGCCCTCCTCTCACACACAGACAACTGCGGCGCGTTGGGGACTCTCGCCCTCCTCACAGAAAGGAGCTGCAGTGTACCAAGGGCCCTCCTCGCAGACCGTGAAATGCAGTGTGCAAATGCACGCACTCCTGGCTCAGTCCGCATCCAGCGACCCACAGCACCCTCATGACCCCCTCAGCGTGCAGACCGCCCGCTGACACCCTACCCTGCTCGTACCGCAATGTGACAGCTACACGAACCCTTTAACACCGAGCACTCCTCCAAAAACTCGGGAAAGTTGCACTGTTCAAACGTCATGCACTATTTACTCTACAACCTTCATTGCACCCCCGTTTCCCCACGGGCTATGCCTACAAGCGCAGAGTGCACCGCCTCTCGTCAAGGTGTGGCAGGGACCTCCAACCTCAGCTGAAAAGGTACTTTGGCTCTCCAGCCTTAGAGGCTAACACACAATGCCATGTACAGTGCCCTCCACAAAATGCACTGACATGCCTTCCCCACACCCAACAAACCAACCAAGAGAAAAAAAGTACGGTGTGCCATCCACGTGTGACACTAGAACCTACACACCCGCCTGTACACTCTGAATGCCCCCCAGGTACCCCAAACTTCCACCCAGAGGTTTCACAGACCAGTCGGTTAGCACCGACTGTATTTTAGCACTTCAGAAATATCATAATTCTGTGCCTTGCTCACAAGACCGAGCATATGGGGCATTTCGTAGCTTATCTTCCCTACCCACCACACAGTTTGCAGGGCACTACCTCCCTCCCAATCCCAACAAAATGCACCTACCGTCATCACTATCTTGGCCTTCCTCCAGGAGCACTAATTTATTTAACTGATTATAATCTGTACCCTCCGCAGAGTCACCTCTACAAGAGAACACTACACAACTGCCATCACTGTTTACAACACACAACCCCCAACGAGGGATAAAGGTAGAAGTCCCTTCAACACCCCTCCCACCTCCCCCACTACAGTTTGTGTAGTCATGGGTCCTCCGATATCGCATGTCTCTGTACTGTGTAACACACCCAGACAGCTAGCCACACACACAAGGAGAGACCTGCCTTGGGCACCAGACCTAAGAGTGAAAGTACACTGCAGGCAGCCCTGGGACGCAAGTCATCGCAGACCAGAACGAACTAACTCCTGAGCCTGGTGGCATTCAAGGGCGCAGAGGCACACAAACGCTACTGAAAAGCATCGGACAAGACTGTTTTGCCTAGGGTGCTGTCCCAAAAAGAAATATCATTACCAACCTCTTCTGCCTGCAAAAAAGACTTTGTTTGGACTGTAGCGGCGAGAACACAGGCGATGCCTTTCTAACGAACAAAAAAAAGCATTTTAGTACTTAAGTTCAAAGAAAAGTGAGGCAGGGCGGGACAAGTTTGGACTTTCGTTGCACAGAAGGAGAGATAATCCTCTTTTCTTCCAAACAATGTGAATTAAAAAAACTCACAAAGAAGCAATCGGACTTTTCAAGGAAAGAAAATTAAAAGGTACACTTTCAAATAAGTCTAGTGACCTTCTTTCCCTTTTGTTGCCTGAATGTTTGTCACCAAGTGAAAAAATTATTTAACTATATGTACAAATTCTCTTAGAAACAGTTTACTGATGTTAAATGTATTTCAGTGCCAACGTCACATTATGTGCGCCAAAAACGGAGTTCTTGAAAACAGTAATAAAATATTACTATAACTGTAACTCGACTCTTTGTGAAGCGCTTGAATTAGCTGCCGAAAAACAGAATATTGAAATACAAATATAACGAAATACTAAATTAGATCTGTGCATCGATCTTTAATTGAGTGGATCAGCTCCTTTTCCATTTGTTTATTATTTAATGCCCATCTCAAATGTATTCATACGTGTGGGGCTTAATATACTAAGCGAAAGGGGAATTATTTTTCTAAATTTAACTAGAACGAGCATTTGTTTGAAAATGCTGTTACTTATAAATAGTTTGCCAAATTTAAGAATTAAAATACAATTAAACGGCAAACAATTTACTGATCATTTTGGTGTACATTTCTAACTAAATTTCTTAAAAGTACACTGTAATAAAATAAATCATACATTTCTAATAACATTTTTCCTATTATAAATTAAATGATATGGATGCATGATGTGTATACGTCTCTACTTGACTCCTATAAATAATTCCAGAAAGGAGCAGTAAATAGTTTGCCAGAAGAGAACTGTTGTTGTATTCCCCGGGGTGGCTTAGTTTAGCGCCGTCAATTAATTATTTAATCACAAAAGTGAACACTGTTCTTAAATACCATGAAAATGTACACATGACGAAAATCTCCAGCATAGCAAACAGATGCCCAGGAGCGCGAGTGCTGTGCAGAGCCCACGATCCGCTCACCTATCTTTACGAGTACGACTGGTTACTTTGCTTGGGGGTTGGGTCTCTAATGAAGCGTCCGGGCTGCAGTAGATTTTCAGCGTTCTGCGCTGTTCTTTTACGGTTTATGTAATACTTTTACCCCCTCCCGCCCCCGGCCATTCCTGGCACTATTAGAACTGTCTCACTCTTCCCACGTCCTCTTTGGAGGGGAGTTGAAATGACGCGCTCTCCGTGTCTGCGAGGAGTGACATTCCGTGGCAGTCGGCACTTGTGCAATTATTGAGCGTTTTCCTTGCCGCCCCCTTCACTGACCTGACGTGAAGGAGCTAGAAGCGTGCTTCTGGGGGGAGTACAGCCGCTGTACACACCGCTATGCCCTATGCGTGCACGTGGAGGAGCAGGGCCCCTCCGCGTGCACGGGCCCGTGCGGCGGCTCGCGGGCCGGACTACCGTTTCCTTGCTAAAGCAGCCCGGGAGCGCGAGGACAGCCTGCACGTGCTGTCACTGCCGGGGCGCAGGGAAGCGCGCCCGGTTCACGGGGTGAAGGCAGCGACAACGGAACCACGGTGAACACTCAGTTTCAGCAAGGGTGCATCCGCGGGTCACAAAGAATAGTTACACGCAGGCTTGTGCAAGGCCTGGGCCCCTGCCCCACCTAAAGTTAACGTCAACCCCATCGTGATTTGTTTTATTATAATCGCCGACTTTGAAGCAAGTTGGGGTTTCGTCAACGCTTTTTAACACTAATGTAAACCTTCGACACAAGTGTGTGCAGTCCGAAGCCAGCATACATTTACCAGGGCTGCTGCAATACCTATGGCCCCACATAAAATATCACACATATGGGGTGCATCACTACTGGGTACGCTCATTCAATGTAGAAAATAGAACATCTGTGTCCGGGATGCATTACGTCCTAAGAGTCTCCTAATTATAATCTACACGTTGGTAAAGGCCCTGGGGCGCTTCTATTTTTTCATTTCAAGATAGATTTTAATATGGTTTTAACATGAGTAAAATACAGAAAAAGGAAAGCTATACAGAGAAAGGAAAAAACAAGTTCCTGTGGGTGCAATATAAAAGGCAGTTCAAGTCAATACTATGGTTTACTGTGGGAGGAAACAGCTTGTACCTTAGATAGTGTGTGTATATAGCTGTAAACACTAAGTTGTGGAGATGAGGGTTTTTAGTGATGTTTTTATGGAGAATTACGAAGAACTGACTGGTATCTGGTCCTCCATAGAGGGTTGGTTAACCCTGCTGATCGTATGGTTTGAGAAAGGAAAGAAAAGAGAGAAGGTTAGAGAGAAGATAGGTGGAGGAGAGAGGGAGTGAGCGGTGAGGGGAGGGATGTTTATGGATGGCGCAGTGTCAGGGGGGATGTGGGTAGGGAGAGGGTAAGGGGTTGGCAGATACCATGGATGTGTATTCTGAATATAGGTATCAAGCTTGGACCAAATTTTATCTTTTTTCCTAGAGTTGATTTTTAGAAATGCGTCTAGGGAGTTGTCTGCCCCTCTGGTGAATTGTATCCATGCCCGCCAGGTGTGTGGGGATAGTTTGGAGAGGTCTTTCCATTCAGAAAGAGTGAGTTTGAGATCACTTGATACAAGACTATCCCAAAGAAGCCCACGGGCATTTTAAAAAATCTTTGTAGGAGGATTGGCTATTGAAATTTCTCGAGCCAGGATGAATTTGAGAAAAAAGAATACCTTCAATTTTTATACCTTGCCAGCACACACGTGTGGTCACTTTCAATGTTGAACATTTTGGTAGATCTATTTTACACCCCACTTTCACAGGGAAGCAAATCTGTAAACGGCCGCTGCAGCAGCAGTTTAATAAATGCCTCTGCTGTAATCACGTGCACATAACGAACCGAACAATATTAAAAGGCGTGTTCTAATTACACAAAAGGCGTATATTGCATCGAGCGCCTCAGCTTCCCACAACACCCCCTGCGCGTGCCTCATTTAAAACAACAACTCGTGCGCAGAGGTGTTATTCTGGAGGCGCGTTACCGGCACTGCTTCACTGGTCACATATTTTTAAAATAGCAACACATGAAACGTGTAGGTGTTTAAAACTTACAGTGTTAAGATGTGGCACAACCAAAGAAATCTACATTGCAACAGTCTACGATAAAACAGACAGCAGGACACAGTGCTAAATAGTAGTGGTGCAGCCGTTCTGTCACTTTAACTGGCTTGGGGCCTTGTGTTGTACGTTCACAGAGCACGAGCTTGACACGTGGACACACACACAGGAAAGTAGAGCTCAGCGGGCACCAGGAGGTGGAGGGGCCCTGTGCCACGGACCTTACCTTCGGGTCGATCTTCCTGAAGCTGGGGTTCTCTTCGTCCACCTCGAAGTAGAGCTCGGAAGAGGTGATGGACAGGGTGCCCTTCACGACCACCGAGGGCGCCACCAGCTGGGCGGAGGAGCTCAAGTTCACCGGACCTGCGAGAGAGGAGGAGAAGGCCTCAGACGGGCACACAAGGTGGGCCCTGGCAGCCCTACAGCCAGGTATATGCACTACGTACGATCACATCGCATGTCTCTATATACATGGATAGCTACATAGCCCAAGCCTAACTAGCAAGCAAGCGTCGCGTGCACTGCTCTAGTAAGGCGGTAGGGCCTGCAAATGGCTAGCACGCAAAAACCGACACAAAACATCTGCTGCCAACACACCTGCTGTGCATAAACACAGCCTTACAAAAAACGTCTATATGCACCAAAAGCCACTTGCAAGCACTTGTCTCCAAATGTACAAGTAAAATACCCAGTGCTACAAAGTCTGGGACTTTGGCTGGAATTTCAAAATGAAAACTGGCCAATAATTTTGTTGTGCATGGCACATTTTTTGGCAGTACAAGTTATTGGACTCTGTTAGTCTATGTGTTTTCACATGGAACCCTGTCGCTCTGGGCACATGCACACATTCAAACAGACAGGGAGGTCTCTCACAGGCCTCGGCCAGCTTCATACTAGAGTCATGCATGCACCAACACAATAGCCGGACGCATTGGACATGAGCGGAAGCAGGAGTGGGATCTGTAATAGGAGGGAAACTCTTGAAACATGACACAAAACCATCTTACGCCTAAATATCTACGACCCATCAACATATCCTTGTGAAATGTCTACATGTGCCACATCTCCATAGATCACTTGTCCCATATTTGTGAAGAACTGCAGAGAACTCAGTAAATGGCGGGCTCCTACAATAGTTGAGGACTGAGGGACTAATGTGAGATATTTATAGATGGCAGATATTTTGCCAACAGATGTTTCTGAATCTAGGTCATCCGAAACCTGTGTTTTGTTCAGTCCTGGTTTTCACGGGCGCACCATTATTTGGGCCCCCTTAGCAACGCACGCACCACGCGCCTCTAGATAGCACTGCGTCTGCCTGCTGCTCTCGCGAGGAGATGGGCCTGGGTTGTAACCAGGGCACGCACTGCCAGCCTCGGGCTGGGACATGACAGCCGAGCGTGCACGTTATGTAAACAAGGAGGGCCGGCGAACAACTGCACGTGAGCACACACTCACAGCTATCTACAATACGTATAGAATACCCCTGCGGACCTGTCTGAATGCACCGAACCTTCCTATCAAGTGCATGCTCCCCGGATCCATATATAGCACCGGAGAAGCGTTGGTGCATTAACCCACCCTACAACAATACATGGACCGTGGGTGTGGCTGATTTCAGGCCTGTGCGGGGCAGCTTATTAGCATCGGCGACTGGAATGGTGGACTTAAAATAGGTCATTTTTTTACGGCAATTAGTACATATGACATTTTGGCAAATGCTTTTGAATATGTATTATTTCAGTGTGTTTTGCAGACATGGATCTTGTAATGCATGAACCTACAGCTTTGAGCACACGTGTGCAGTGCACACCGCATGCACCACCACAGAACACCCGTGGTGAGCCCCAGTACAGAACAACCTTCTCCCACAAGATGGCTGGTCTGTACTGGGCACCAGCCGGGCTGAGCACATTCCCGCAAGCACGAGACCCATGTACGACTCGCGAGCAAATGAGTGGCACACTGCACGCCTTGGACAAAGTCACACGGCAACCGTGTGCACCCGTCTGGGTGGAACAAGCAGGTCTGTAAGCTAGACACCGGTAACAAACGGCTGACCACGTGCGGACCTTCATATGAGAAAACAACGCTCGGTTAGGCTGAAAACACTCTTGGAACTATCTGCCTCCCGCCCCCTCACCGAGGACGCTGCAATGTGTATTTGGTTCGACTGTCCGAGTTTCACTTTCTTCTGCTCTTTTCGGACTTTAAAGCACTTCCTAGATAATCCGCTGGAAGTGACAGACAAGCCAAAACCTGGCGCTCCTAGCGGCTCACACCCCACCCGTGAATGCCGCCTGAGGTACCCATCAGACCCCTCATGCACCAAACCATGGGGGTGCACGAGTAATCCCGCCGCGTCACGTTAATCAACTGAACTCGGAGACAGCAATTTGTTAACGAGTGCCGAGGATGCTCGCGTCGGCACAGGTAAGGAAGGGGTCAGCGTGTGCGCTCCGATGGGCTCGGCAGGGGTAGTGTTGTGTTTCAGCTGTAGCCCCTTCTCCCTGGAGCACAATGGGCGCCCTCTGCAGTCAGAGTGCGGCCTCACACTGCCCAGGCTGCATCTGCCAGTTAGTGCCAACGCAGTCCAAGCGCACCCACTCACCGGCCTATAAAGGCGCGCAAGAGACACTCTCTCGCAGGCCGGGGACAGGCACAGAAAGCCATGACAGGTCCCGGATTCAGGCAGTGTCTGCGTATTAGGCGCACGCGTCAGGCAATCGATGGGGAAAACGAGGGCCAAAAACACTGCAAAGGGATTGTGCTGCGCATCGATCGGAGGGGCGCGGGTCTTTAATGCGCTATCAATCTTCATGGGTGCCAGGGGGCAAGACCAGCGCGGCCCGAGGGTCCTGCTCTCCCTGAGCTCATCACCCCTCACACACCAAGGGGCCCTCTCCCCTGCCCGGGGGCATTAGCAAGTCATCCGGAGGCGAAATAACATTTTTTTTCAATCAGGCTCCGACATTCAATTACAGAGGGCTGGCAGGTGCGTGGGCCCGGGACCCCCCTGACAATTCACACTCCATCAGTCGCATCACTTTATTAGCGAGGATTACGTGTTAATCCCGCCGCCTTTGTCGAGATTATACAATTACGGCCCTCTCACCTCCGTGGATGCGCGGGGGCGCTGCAGCGGAAGCAAGCCGTGCTGGGTGGAAGGGTCAGGGACGGGAAGACTCCCAATTTCAGATGCATGAGCTGGGAGATCATCTTTGGAAAGACACCCCTTGCAATCGATACTACCCCTGATTGGTATTAGAGGCAGGAAGCCGTTGTCATTTCAAAGCAGCACGTCTGACAGCGCTTTCCCTGGATGAAACCGTGGGCCATCCAAGACGAAGGCTCCGCAGAGGGGCAGCAAACAAACACGATAGACCATGAAACCAGAAGGCTCTGACGTTTCATCCACTCCCTCCCTCCTTCCAGACAGCGTGCACCAACTCAGTGGCCCAACATAGACGGGGCACACGAGCAAGGAAATACACAGAAAAACAAAAAACCTTGACTAAGAACCATATTTCAAATGACACACAGAGAGACTGACTTTCAGTTGCTTCCACGTGGGAATTCCGAGAAAAACGTGGCCAACATGACGAGTTTCACGGATTAATTCTTAATTAATTCGACCATGCTTCCTCCATCCTTCCTTTCTTCTGGTAATCCACCCACACATCCATCCATCCATCCAGCTCTCATCTTTCGCTGCCCATCCTTTTGTCCGTCCGTCCTCTTCTTCCATCTATCCTTATTTACTTCTCTCCGTTATTCCATCCATGCTTCGCTCCTTCAATCGATCCACCTTCTCTCCGCTCTTCCTTCCAACTCCATTTATCCTTCTATCTTGCTTTTCGACAATTCATCCTTGTCTCCACCCATCATGCTTTGTATCCATTTCCCCATTCTTCCTTCCATGTCTTCCCACCCATCTCCATCCTGCTCCCCATGCCTTCTCCACTCGCCCTTCCATCCTTCTTCCAGTCCACCCACCCTTCTCTTCACCCCGTCTCCCTAGTCTTTCATTTCATGCGCTCGTGCCCCATGTCTCGCCCACTTCAGAGGTCCATTATGCCATTCTCTCGCAGGGGTTCCTAACAGCTTTTGTTCGGATGCCCTCGGTGGTTGCATAGTTTGCTGTTGGGGCTAAATAGGGTTTATTGCTTATCAAGGCAAGAGTTTCATGTTCGTGCTTAATTTCTCTACACGTGGGTGCTTAATTTGAGCTGGTGGTTGCAGGCGGGACCCACCAGCACTCGTTTTTGGGGACTAGCACTTATTTTCTTCCACAAAGTTTGATCCAGAGCAAAAGAGAGAAAAACACAAGAGGAGGAAGGAAAGGTCGGAAAAACACTGACAACGAGGAAGCAGAGACGAAGAAGGACCTGAAAGAGTGTAATAAAGAGGCGAAATCACAGCTATCCGACCTCTGACCGCGGGAATCTGAGCAAAACCTTTGCCCCGGAACATATTTGTATTTATTTATTCACAAAATAAACACTGGTTGGGAGTGCGTGCGTGCATGTGTGCAAGTCGGCCAGCGTGCCCGTGGGCCTCGGTACGCGCATGCATCTGGAAGCGGGGCTATGCGCGTGGGTGACTGCAGTGCGTGTATGTGACTGTATGAGCGGCCAGCTGGCGCCCATGCTGATCAGCGTTTGTCTGCACACCTGTCAATCAGCATCGGGCGCAGCGTGCGCGTCATCGGGCGAGGCCGCCCACGCGCGCCCGCTTCTGCCAGTCTCGGAGTGTGCCGCTTCTTTGGCAATGCAAGCCTGTGCCGGAGTGCCCGGCCTGCCTCTCTGCATGCCCCTGTTTGGGTGCATCTGCCTACGTTGGTTTCTGCACCTGCCCGCGCGCCATGTCAGAGACTCAGAGTGCGCGCGCGCTTTTGTCCATGTGCGTGTAAATCTGCGTCTCAATCTGTGTTTGCCTCATATTTCTATTTTATTGCCCGCACTTGAACGCTCGTCTCTGAGTGCGCATATCTTTGTGTGAGTAAAGTCGTGTAACATGTTTTTTTTCTCAAAATGGGAATATTAGGTTTGAATTCAGCACTACCACAATCTAGAGCACTTGCGCGATTACCCAAACATGGCCTCACATCCGAGGTGCACAGAAACATTCTTTCATTAATGTAATTGTGGGCCAGGAGTATCCATCAATGCCTGGCTGCAGGTGGGAAGAAGGCGCACATGGCTGTAGTTACCAGTTAAATTCTCCAGGTCCTTTTCTTCCAGGGAGGACAGGGTGTCGTCGTCTCCCTCCAGCAGGCCCTCACTGTCCGAGTTCTGGTTTGTCAGCGCCTGGCTCTTGATGGACTGCTTCCCTTTAACCAGGACATCTTCATCGGGAGCTGCAATAGGAGAGAGGACACTTCAACCAGTCATTCATCCATCCAGGCAACAGACAGGGCAATACAGTGAAGTTTCAAAGCAGTGTGTAGGTCAAGCCTGGCAAAAATAAGGGATGGGAATGGCACTAGTACAGGTGCAGTAGCATTTATACAGATTGTCACAAACAACCAGAGTTTTGAAATTAAGCATTTGATCTCGGTAAATCCAGACAAAAAAGATACGACGGGGACACCCAGGCTACATTCTGTATGCATGAGTGAATACAAAAAGTACCTTTGGGATCCTTACCTTACAGCCTGATTCTGTACAGCCCAAAATAAGCCTGCCCTCTCCCACAGTTCTGAACTCCCACAAGAACTCTGGCGATCCAGAGGAGACCAAAGCCAATGCACACGTCAGAATCCCCCTGTCTGTCATGGACCAGGGTGAGAATGGAGGACAGTACCAAAACCTTAAGTGGAACAGACTTGCTCCGATGCAACCCCAGGTGCCATCCACGGAGGATGGACACGTAGGTGTGGCCAACCAGCGCAGCTCGCCCGGAGGGTAGCACACCTAGCAAAGTACCCGGGGGGACGAGCTGCAGATCTACAGTGCGTCTCAAAACAGAGAAATTGTGAATACAGCAAAGAGAGTGAAGCCAACAATGATCGGTTTCTCTAGTGCCAAGTGGCCTCTCGAAATAAAAAAAACACAACACTCCGCGGAAGGGGCTAGGTACTTGTTGTTACTTCAGGCAACCACCCGAGGGAGAGGTGGGGTAGAAGTGCTGCCTGGCTGTTCACTTGTAGGCCTAGAGGTTTACTCCTTAGACAGAAGTTGCACTGTATTTCCTTTACCCTCAATTCCTGCCAGCAGTGTTTGCTCATCCAGATCTTGTTTAACAGCCTGCACATGCTTTCCATCACTGACCCTTCTCATCCAGGTTACACCCAGGCTACTTGGCATTTACCAGCAATCACTGGGCAGCTTTTCCATCGGACTCTGGCCTCAGTACAACCTTGCTCAGCTCCCAGGACGCCACCTGTATTCTAAAAAGTCTAAACAACTTGGGTAGGAATGTCCTCTATGATAAGGATGAGTTCATTGGGCCCACAGTTACTCTATATATAGAGATCTTGCTTCTTTGCTTGGACAAGTTAGTGAGTAGAGGTGTTTGTTAATAGTACATGGTGTATGATGTATATCCACTGAACAAGTGGAGTTTATAGTGCTTACAATGATCTGCACTGCTCCCAGCAATCTGTTTCAGGTGCCACACAAGTACCATTAAAACCCTGTTAGTCTCATATATATCTGGATTCCATAGTGTGGCACTCATCGACTGACCCCACATACATTGAACAGACTCACCCCACATACATCAAACAACAGTCTGCGGATCCCTGCACAGACAACCCTGAAGGCCCTTACTGGCTTCCTTCTTCCTTTATACTTCAGCCTCCCCTACCGAGCTGGGTCGGTCCCCACTCAGCAAGGCCTGCACGAGGCAACTCCTGTTGCTCACCCACTTCCTCTCTGGCACCCCAAATCCTGTTACATCTTGCACATACCCAAACATTTATTTATGTAAAAACAACAAAATATAGTTAAAGATTGAGACTATTTGGAACTTTAACAGATATCTTTAGGAAAAAAATCAATACTGGCGGAGCAATTTTCAACAGGCAGGATTCTTAAATCCCTCAAGGTTAATGAAGACAGTAAAGGACATTCAACTTAAGTGTGTCACAATCTACCAGCTCTTTGGGATTTGGATAATCCGGTCCATGCCAGAAGTACTCCACGCAGTCAAATCTGGTGACGGCAGAACAACATGAAAAATCCTTCATTACACTCTAAATCAGGCTTCTCCAAGGAGTAGCTCGTGAGCTCCTGGTAGCTCCCCAGCTACCTATAGTAGGTCTCCTGTGTGCAGCCCGTCCTACTAAATTATAAGCATTTGCTTGGTTGAATTGAAATATATGTATCCCAGAATTGAAAGGTGTGTATTCAATATGAAACTATGTGTATTTTCAGAACTCATAATCTGATGTTTGGAGAAATATAGTTGGATTTTCAGAATATATTTGAAGTTGATATTCAACTCGTGAGGCACTGTTGAGTCCGATTACTAATACTATTTCCTTGGTGCCAGGGGCATTACAGCTATGGTTGTCATGTATTAACCATATAGAGGCATTCCAAACTGATAATGCCCTTTATAATACTGCTGGCAACCCCACCTGATGCACTGAGGTTATCACTGCTGGTGATCTTGCATCTGGTGGCCACAAATGTAATATTATCTCTTTCATGGTCACTATTACCACAGTAACAATATTAGTAGCTCGGTATGATTTTAATTAAACATAAGTAACTCTCATTACAGAAAAGGTTGGAGACCCCTGCTCTAAATGTAATCTGAAATAATTCTGAGAAAAAAATCTATGCTTGTATAATGAAGTGATCTGATTGAAGAAGTCACCACGGTCCGAGCCCATTCCTGCACTTTGAATTCAACCCTACTCAAGCCCTACATATACATTTGGTTTTCAGTGTCTAGGGGAAGATAACTGCACTATGCAGGTCACGCGATCTGTACTACTCATCACAGAAAGCAAAATAAGAAGAGTGCAATAGAGCCAATCAAAACCAACTCTTGCTTTTCAAATAAATATATAGCTTACAACGGTATGAATTACTAAAGGAGTAACTTTAGAATAACTTTCAATCAAGAGGAGCAGGGTGGAGGCAGTTTTTTTTTACATACTCTATAACCAGGTGAAGAGGGGTTCACACTAGGTGACAAGAGCTCGGAACTGTGTGGGTAGCTAATTGTGGCCTCAGTGCATACTACAGAGGGTTAGATAAAATGAGTTTGGGTTTTGTCTATGTGAGCTGTGGGGTAAGGGTTTGGGCTGTATAGTTAGGTAAGATGGGATTGGGGCTTGTAATGAACATATTTAAGTTTGGGTCTGTAATTTATGACTAGGTGAAATTGGGTTGGCCGCCATGTGAAATGTGTAGAATGGGGACAGGCCTATAATAAAAGCATAGGCCAATGTGTGTGCAGTGTGGCTAGGTCATCCCACCAAAGCAGCAAAAGGTGACGGGTGGAATGCTTCCCAAAGTCTCAGCCACTGGCAAGTGCTGGGGGTTGCATTTCAGTCCATCATTTTTTGTCCACTCTGCTACTGCAGTCTTGCTCCTTTTTTTTAAATAATCCTTTTTATTAGTGCATTTATACATTTCATAATTACTTAGACTGGGAAGGTTGCAAGCAGCGGTAAAAAGAGATTACAAAATATATAAGACAATTACACTCAAAAATATATCATCCTCTAAAAATAAATCTCAGAAAAAAGGATATAGATCACATAACGCCCTAAATTCATATGGTATACAGTACAGTAACTAGACAAAGTGCAAGTGCAATAAGAACAAGCTAATCTGTCTCCGTCGCACAAGTTACTAACTTGTGTAACGATATATCTGTAAGAGACAGTAGTTAGTGACAGATTCCTTACCTTAGAATATCCCCAGGCGTCAGGCTGGATCCGGAAAGTTTTGCGTAGCAGTACCCCTGCGCGTCGGTAGGCGGCGTCGTGCGGCTCCGCGTCCGTCGTCGGCGTCGTGATCGCCGGGATGACGTCGCGGCCAGTTCTTAGACGCCGCCCATGCACGCTGACATCAGTTCTGTACACGACTTTCCGCGCCAGAAACGCAGAGCCATGCAAGAAACAGACACTGGTGTCTGAAAACTAGGGCCCTGAAAGGGATGACCTTAACCCTAGAAATCAGTTCGCAGAACGGGGACGATGGGTGGGGCGGTAAGGAATCTGTCACTAACTACTGTCTCTTACAGATATATCGTTACACAAGTTAGTAACTTGTGCATCTGAAAGAGGCACGTTAGCGACAGATTCCTTACCTTAGAATAGATACCCCAGCAATACCAACCCCAGTGGTGGGTCTGCGAACAAAGATCAGACGAGGAAGTCTCGGAGAAAAGAACGGCCAAAGAAGCCGTCTCTCCGGACTTGGCTGTCAAGGCAGTAATGCTTGGTAAACGTGTGCAGCGAGGCCCACATAGCTGCCTGACAAATGTCCTGCAATGGGACACCACGTCCCGGAGCCGTGGTGGCGGCTGTCGCCCTGGTGGAATGGGCACGTAGCCCAACAGGGGGCTCCTTCTTAGCCAAAGAATAGCAGGCCTTGATACACAAGACGACCCAGCGGGAGATGGTCCGCTTGTGTACCGCCCGACCTTTTTTGGCGCCCACGTAGCCAACAAAGAGCTGGTCGTCCACCCGGAACTGTTGTGTGCCGTTCAGATAGAAAGAAATCGCACGTTTTGGGTCCAGACGGTGGAGCCTCTCTTCCTCTCTGGAAGGTTGCGGATGCGGAAAGAAGGTGGGCAAAGTGATGGTCTGCCCAATATGGAAGGCAGTAACCACCTTTGGCAAGAAGGACGGACGCGTCCTAAGAACAACATTGTCTGGATGGACAGACAGAAAGGGGGTTTGCAAGAGAGAGCCTGGAGCTCACTCACCCGCCGAGCGGAGGTGAGAGCCACCAGAAAGGCTGTCTTCAGAGTGAGAAGACGAAGAGGACAGTTATGGAGAGGCTCAAAGGGAGCGCACATTAAAAAAGTAAGAACCAAGTTCAAGTCCCACTGAGGCATCACAAACGGAACAGGAGGGAAAAGGTGTGTAATGCCTTTAAGAAACCTGTTAACAACAGGGGACTTGAAAAGGGAGGGCTGATCAGGAAGCCTGAGGAAGGCAGAGATTGCACAAAGATAGCCCTTGATGGTACCCAGGGCAGAACCCTGTTGGGCCAGAGAAAGAAGGAACAGAAGAACCTCAGAAAGAGGGGCAGAAAGGGGATTCACAGCCTTTGTTGTGCACCATGCCACAAACTTGTTCCTTCTGCAGGCGTATACCACCTTAGTGGAGGGACGCCTGGCTGCCAGAATCACATCACAAACTTCGGGAGGCAAGTCGAAAGGAATCAACTGCCGCCGCTCAATCTCCATGCAAGGAGGTGGAGACTGGACAGGTTCGGGTGGAGGACCGTCCCATGCTGCTGCGACAGAAGATCCTCCCGAAGAGGCAGACGGATTGGGGGATCGATGCTCATTTTGAGTAGCTCGGGATACCAAACTCTTCGAGCCCAGTCCGGAGCCACAAGAATGACTTGGGCCCGGTCGCGCCGAATCTTCTTCAACACTCTGGGCAGAAGTGGTATAGGTTGAAAGGCGTACAACAGACCGCAACTCCACTCGCGACGAAAAGCGTCGCCGAGCGAGTGCCACCTTGGAAATTCCAACGCGCAGAACTGCTGACATTGCGCGTTCTCTTCGGTGACGAATAGATCTAACCAAGGCTCTCCCCACTGTAGAAAGAGTCCTTGTGCCACCTCCGAGTGAAGACGCCTTTCGTGATCCATCATGCACCTGCGGCTGAGTTTGTCCGCCCTGGTATTCAGGGAACCTGCCAGGTGTTGAACCATCAGGGATATGCCCTGATGTTCCAGCCATGTCCAGAGACGCGGAGCCTCCTGACATAGGGTCCACGACCCCACCCCGCCTTGTTTGTTGCAGTACCACATGGCGGTGGTGTTGTCTGTGAACACCTGCACTACCTTCCCCTTGACAGAGGGAAGGAATGCCTTCAGTGCAAGTCGGATCGCCCGGAGCTCCAGAAGGTTGATATGGAGCCGGGACTCCGCCGGAGACCAGAGGCCTCTGATCTCCGCCTCTCCCATGTGACCGCCCCATCCCAGAAGGGACGCATCCGTCACAACTGTGTGCTCTGGCTGGGGAAGGGAGAGGGATCTGCCCGTGACCCATTGCCGGTTCGAGAGCCACCACTGCAACTGTCGTGCAGTTCCCTCCGAGATCTGGACGTAATCGGACAGGTTCCCCTGATGCTGGGCCCACTGGAACTTCAGGTCCCACTGCAGAGCCCGCATATGCCATCTGGCATGATCGACCAGCAGGATGCAGGAGGCCATGAGGCCCAGCAGCCTCAGGGTCATCCGTACGGAAACCCAGGATAGAGGCTGAAAGATCGGAATCATAGCCTGAATATCCTGGACTCGCCGTTCGGGAGGATAGGCCCGAAACTGCGTCGTGTCCAGAACTGCTCCGATGAAAAGGAGCTGTGGAGAAGGAATCAGGTGCGACTTTGGCACGTTGATGGAGAACCCTAGCGAGTGCAGGAGTCCGGCCGTAGTCTGGAGGTGGGAGACGACTGCCTGGGACGAGCCCGCCTTCAGCAACCAGTCGTCGAGGTAGGAAGACTGGAACCCCTGACCGGCGCAGATGAGCTGCGACCACCGCCATCACTTTCGTGAACACCCGAGGGGCGCTGGTAAGGCCAAAGGGAAGCACGGTGAACTGAAAGTGCTCGAGGCCTACCGTGAACCGCAGGTAACGCCGGTGGGCCGGCAGGACGGGGATGTGAAAATATGCGTCCTGCAAGTCCAACGCTACCATCCAGTCTCCAGGGTCGAGGGCAGTCAACACCTGAGCTAGGGTGAGCATCTTGAACTTCTCCTTCCGGAGGAAGCGATTGACGTTCCGGAGGTCCAAGATAGGATGCATGTCCTCCTTGTCCTTTTTGGGCACTAGAAAGTAGTGGGAATAACAACCACGCCCTACTTCTGGGGTCGGAACGCGCTCGATGGCCCCCTTGGCCAAGAAGGCCGCAACTTCCTGTCGAAGAAGTACCAAATGGTCCCCCGACATGCGGTGGTGCTGAGGAGGCATGGCTGGGGGGGTAGTCTCGAAGGGGAGGGAGTAGCCCCTTCGGACAATGTCCAAAACCCACCTGTCCGATGTGATGGTGCGCCAGTGGGGAAGGTGATGGCGGACCCTGCCCCCCCACTGGCGTGCTGTGGACCTGAAAGGATGGACTAGGAGGGCTTGGAGGCCGCGGACGGGGCGGAGGTAGTGGCCTGACCCGCACGCTGGTTACCCGACCCGCCTCGGCGGGAGCCACGTCCTCGTCTGCGCGAAGGCGCTTGCTGCGCGGGCCGGTGGCTGGGCAGTGGACGTGACTGGGCGCCCCTTCCGTGGCCACGAAAGGGGCGAAAAGCAGACTGCTGCAGAGGGCGCGAGGCGGAGAGGTCCAAGGACTTGGACATAGCCCGCGAGTCCTTAAAGCGCTCCAGCGCGCTGTCTGCCTTATTGCCAAAAAGGCGGATACCATCGAAGGGCATGTCCATAAGGGTGTTTTGGACATCGTCCGAGAAACCAGTGGTCCTCAGCCAGGCGTGACGGCGCAGCGCCACTGTCGTAGCAAGCGATCTGCCTAGCAAGTCAGCGGTGTCTAGGCCACATCGGATAGTGAACTTCGCTGCGTCCCTCCCGTCTGCAATAACACGGGAGAGCAGTGCCTGGACCTCCTCAGGACACTTGGGCAGCACTTGCGCCACCGAATCCCACAGAGAGTGGGAGTAACGGCCCAAAAGGCAAGCGGTGTTCACGGACCGCAAGCCAGCACTGGAGGAAGAAAAAATCTTCTTCCCAAATTGTTCCAGTTTTTTGGATTCCCTGTCCGGCGGAGCCGTAGGGAAGGCGCACTGAGAGGCAGAGGCTTGGACAACCAAGCTCTAAGGGGGTGGGGTGTTGGGAGAGGAACAGGGGGTCGCCCGGGGCCGGGCGATGGCGTCGGGCTACGTTCCTGTCCACAGGAGCCCCTGTGGTGGGCCTGCACCAGGTGCCCAAAAGAACGTCAGAAAGTGCGTCGTTGAACGGCAGCAGTGGCTCCGAAGAGGTAGCCGCCGGCTGAAGCACTTCCGTCAGGAGGTTAGTCCTGACAGCCACTGTAGGGAGCTCGAGGCGCAAGGCCGCGGCCGCCCTACGCAACACCGTCGCATAACTTGCTCCCTCCTCCGTAGCCACGGAAGGAGGAGACAGCATGCCAAGGTCTGGAGAGGTGTCCAGGCCACTGGCATCACCCAGTTCCTCAGCCCAGTCCTGATAAGGCTCACATTGAGCTTTGAGAAGGTCTTCCGACCCCTCCCAGTCCTCCTCGTCCTCCAAAACAGGTGAAAAGTATGGAGGAGGGACATGAGGGAAGAAAGGTCCCATCGGCGTCGAAATCGGCGTCGGGCGACGTCGATCCGGCTCCGTGTCCGGTTCTGGGGAGAACCTGGGGACGGCGCCGCCCGGGGCCTCGGACGGCGCCGTGAACGGTACCGGTGAGGTCGGTGCCGGTGGAGGTGTTATTAGGTCAACCGGCGTCGACCGGAATCCAGGCCTGGATCCGAGGGGGTCCTGCGGCGCCGGAGCCGCCGGAGACACCGGGGCCGGAGCCGCCGGTGGTGCCGAGGGAGGACTCCCACTGGGGCCCGAAGGCGCACCGGGGTTACCCTTAGGCCCGAAGATGCGAGCCATGGCCGACAAGAAGTCTTGGATGTCGGGCGGAGTCGATGTCGGACCCGGAACAGGCGGGTAGGCCGGCGTCGGCTGTTCGGGTACTCCCGGAACCGCGGGGGCGGTACCAACTGGACCCTCGGCCGAGTCGTGAGACCGGCGAGGGGAGGTCTTAGAGCGACGCTTCTTAGACCTCTTGTGCTTTGCCTTACCTGAAGACGAAGACTTCGACCCCGACGAATGACGACAGCTCCGCGACCGGCCCCTCGACCTCTCCCGGGACCTCGAGCGGCGCGGAGCCGAGTGCCGGGCCTCGAGAAGCTTTCGAGACAGCTCTCGCAAAGCCTTCGGGGCGAGGGACCGACACTCGGGGCACGACTTGGGGTCGTGGCCGCGCCCCAGGCAGAAGAGACACTCTCGGTGCGGATCCGTAATCTACATCATGCGATTACAGACCTCGCATGGCTTGAAGCCGGGCATCCCTACTGACACCTTGGAGTCGAAACGACTCGAAAACTTGGACAAAAAGTATCAAAAAATACTCAGTCAAAAAATGACTGGGGCACTGCTCAATCCGGATATGCGCTTACTGGCGCGGAAAAAGAAAGAACTGACGCCAGCGCGCATGGGCGGCATCTAAGTACTGGCCGCGACGTCATCCCGGCGATCACGACGCCGACGACGGACGCGGAGCCGCACGGCGCCGCCTACCGACGCGCAAGGGTACTGCTACGCAAAACTTTCCGGATCCGGCCTGACGCCTGGGGATATTCTAAGGTAAGGAATCTGTCACTAACGTGTCTCTTTCAGATTGATTTTTTCATTATTCCCCTCCAGTGTACCATCTTTGACCATGATTAAAGATCCCTCCCAATTAATATTCTAGTTTTATTCATGAGAAGACATTCAGTAAGGCGGCCCCAAATTCTTCTGCTTAGCTCTTTTCCCCGTATGTTTATACAATGCCATCTCTAAGTTGAAGATAGAAAAAAAACCTCCCTTGCCATTGTTGGTTAGATGGTGCCTGCGGGTCCAACCATGCTGAGACAACACAGATCCGAAATACTGCCATTGCGATCGCCTCTCCTCCCATCAATTCCAAATCCAAATCTACCCCAGTATCACTTGAGGAGTCAAATCCATATTAGCATTATGTATATTTCCTAAAAATTTAGAGATCTGAAATCTCAGTGTATCTAAGACTGGGCATGTGCTAAACATGTGAACTAAATCCGCCGCGTGAGACTGACACCGAGGACAATTGACTCCTCGACCCCCCCGTTTTGAGATCTTTGCGGGGGTAAAATATAAGTCAAAGCTTATCTTGTAGTGCTGTGCTTGCTGCCCCGAAGAGCACAGCACCGTACGACTTCACTCCAGAGAATCATAAAAAGTATATTCATCTACCCTAAGCTTTGATTGCCATTTAGCATTATGCTTCTCGAGATCATCTGGTGCCAGTTTACATAATTAACAATATATTACGCTGATAGAGAGTTTTTCTCCCCCAAGCAAGAGATCCAGGAGTGGTATCCTCTCCAAACCCCACCGTTCCACCAGTTTTTTTATTTAAAAAGCTACGAATTTCTGATATTAAAAACATTTCTTTTGATTTAGATTGAACTTAATCCTCAGTTCCTCAAATGATGCAAACCTCTGATTTTGGAAGAGATCCCCCAATTTGCATAACCCCAGTTTCTCCCATGTATACAAGCAAGCATCCTGAAATATTCCTGAAACTGAGTGGTTCCTTCGTTTCAGAGTATACCAATTCCATCTCCCAATTCCGAGCTTCTTTCTCAAATCAGTCCAGTTTTTATAGGCCGCTCCCTTAAACCTAACTTTCTTAAAGTTGTTGGGTTCTAAGTGCCTTAACAAACATCCTTTAGCTACCGATCCTATTGTAAGCTTAAAGATCGATGGCACACCCCGTATAGATTCAGGTATTACCTCTCAATTACTCGGGAGAACCCATGTATACAGGAGAACAGCAGCTAGATAATGAAGTTTAAAATTTGTGAGAGCCCACACCCCCTTTCTCTGGGTAATGTCAGAAATTTAGTTGCCCTCCTTGTTTTACCATAGGACCATATGAATCTAGACACAAGGGTATCCAATGCTTTGAACCATACGTTCTCAAATTCCAATGGGATAGATCTAAAGAGATATAAAATCTTTGGTAGAAGCAGCATTTTTTTATATTACATCAGCCAAAAATAGACAAATGAAGATTGTGCCATCACTTAACATCTTGTTTCGCTTTAGCTAAAATTGGTCCAATATGTTCTTGGCCACCTTATCTACCTTTGCGCCTATCTTTATTCCCAGATAAATCGCCTGATCTACCACATTTGGATCTTGACTAACTATGAACTGATTCACTACCAGTTGTGTTTTCTGTCTATGGAGTAGCCTGAAACTTTCCCAAATTCTGCTGCCTCATACTCAACTATCAACATAGTAGACACTGGATCTACCGATGCAACCAGGATATCATCCGTATAGGTCAGAATTGTAGTCTCAAAGGCTTGAGATTTAACAGGGACTATAGCTGGACTAGCTTCTAATTTGCAGATAAAGGAATCTATATACAACGCAAATAACAAATGATAACATGGACACCCCTGTCTCGTTCCTCTCTCAATGTTGATTAATCCTGATTGACCACTCCTGATTTGCAGCCTAGCCAATGGACTCCTATACTGTGCTTGTATTGCTTTTAAGAAGCCCATCCCAAATCCGATCCTTCTCATGAGTTCCCAAAGATACATCCATGTGACCCTGTCGAATGCCTTCTCGGCATCCAACAGAGCCACGGCCATTGGTTCCCCAACACCCTCTGCTACGTCAAAAAAGCGTGATCACACGGCGAATATGATCCATGGTGCTCCTCCTGCTATAAATCCATGTTGGTTCACAGATACCACTTTGGCAACTATTTGACTCATCCAAGTGGTGGGCATCTTAGAGTACAGCTTCATATCACTATTGGTCAATGTTATAGGGCATTAAAAGTTCCATCATATCTAAAATTAAGACCTAACAAAACACTTTATAAAACTCCGATGGGATTTGATCAGTCCCACAGGCTTTCCCTGAGGGTAGATTTTTAAGAGATGCTCTTAGTTCTTCTACCATGAACGCTGCCCCTAGCATATCTTGTTCCTTTTGACGTAGTCTTTCCAAAGACATTGAAGCCACCACTTGCTCTATACATCCTCTTGGGGTTGAGCATGATACAAATTTGCATAACCGTCACGGAATGCTTCCCATATACTTCCAGATCCACACGGATCTCAACACCACCGTAAGAGGCACCCTCATCTACAGACCCCCCGGACCCCGACCCCAGTTCAGCGACTCCATCGCCGACTTCATCAGCACGCACGCCCTGACCTCCACCGACTACATCCTCCTCTGAGACCTGAACTTTCACCTGGAGAACAACAACGACAGCAACTCCTCCACCCTGATCGACAACCTCGCCAACCTCGGACTGAAACAGCTCGTCACAACGCCGACCCACATCGCCGGACACACGCGCGACGCCATCTTCTCCTCAAGCTCCCACGTCTCCTTCAGCCACACCTCCGAACTCACCTGGACCGACCACCACTGCATCCACTTCACCTTCCGGAAACCCGCCGCACACCACCGCACCCTACAGATCCCCGCAGATGCTGGAGCAAAGTCACCGAAGACCAACTCCAGACAAACCTCGCACTCAGCCCACCCACCGACCCCTCCAACCCCGACACCGCCGCCCGCAATCTCAGACGATGGATGGACGACTGCGCCAACACCTTAGCCCCGCTGAAAAAACCAACCTACAAAGACACCAGCAAGAGAGCCAGCTGGTTCACCCGGAACTCCTAGCATCCAAGCGCACCTGCCGGAAACTGGAGAACAAATGGCACAGCGAGAAGACGCCGGACAGCCGCGCAGCCCACAAAGACGCCATCCGCAACCACCATCACCTCATCAGGTCCGCCAAGAGGACCTCCTTCAAAGACCGCCTCGACAACAACGCACACAACAGCAAGGAGCTCTTCAGCATCGTGAAGGAACTCTCCAACCCCAGCTCCAACGCCAACGACATCCCACCGTCGCAAGCCCTGTGTGATTCCCTCGCCACCTTCTTCCACCGCAAGATCGCCGACATCCACGACAGCTTCGACTCCCGGACGACCCCAACAGGCCCCGGCACATCAGACCCGCCGCACCCCATCGACCACGACCCCCTGACAGCCTGGGTCAACGTGAACACAGAGGATACAATCAAGACCATGGGCACAATCCACTCCGGCTCCCCATCAGACCCTTTTCCACACCACATCTTCAACAAAGCCGGCAGCTCCATCGCACCCCACCTGCGCAACATCATCAACCTCTCCTTCGAGACCGCGACCTTCCCAGAGAGCTGGAAACACGCCGAGATCAACGCCCTACTCAAAAAACCCAAGGCGGACCAGAGCGACCTCAAGAACTTCCGGCCCATCTCCCTGCTTCCATTGCCAGCTAAGGTCATCGAGAAGATCGTCAACAGACAGCTCACCCGCTACCTCGAAGATAACAGCATCCTGGACCCCTCCCAGTCAGGATTCCGCAGCAACCACAGCACCGAGACCGCCCTCATCGCCGCCACAGACGACATCAGGATCCTGCTGGACAACGGCGAGACGGCGGCCCTCATCCTCCTGGACCTCTCCGCCGCCTTCGACACTGTTTGCCACCGCACACTACGCACACGCCTCCACGACGCAGGGATCCGAGACAAGGCCCTGGATTGGACCACCTCCTTCCTTTCCGGCAGAACCCAGAGTGTCCGCCTCCCCCATTCCGATCCGAAGCCTCCGAGATCATCTGCGGCGTACCCCAGGGATCTTCCCTCAGCCCGACACTGTTCAACATCTACATGGCTCCACTCGCACGCATCGCCCGACAGCACGACCTCAACATAATCTCCTACGCCGACGACACTCAACTGATCCTCTCCCTCACCAAGGACCCTCTCATCGCCATATCCAACCTCCAAGAAGGAATGAAAGCCGTCGCCGACTGGATGAAGTGCAGCCGACTTAAGCTGAACACAGACAAGACGGAGATCCTCATCCTCGGCTCCAACCCATCAGCCTGGGACGACTCCTGGTGGCCCTCGTCACTAGGGGCACCGCCGACACCAACCGACCACGCACGCAACCTGGGAGTCATCCTCGACTCAACGCTCACCATGACCAAGCAAGTCAACGCAGTCTCCTCCTCCTGCTTCAACACCCTGCGCATGCTCCGCAAGATCTACAGGTGGATCCCGACAGACACGAGAAGAACAGTCACCCAGGCACTCGTCAGCAGCAGACTCGACTACGGAAACGCCCTCTACGCAGGAGCCTCGACCAAGCTCATCAAACGACTGCAAAGAATCCAAAACGCCTCTGCACGCCCGATCCTCGACATTCCACGCCACAGCCACATCACCCCCCACCTGAAAAACCTACACTGGCTCCCCGTCGACAAGAGAATCTCCTTCAAACTCCTGATCCACGCACACAAGGCACTCCACAAAACCGGCCCAGCCTACCTCAACAGTCGACTCTCCTTCTACGTTCCCAACCGTCAATTCCGCTCCGCCGACCTCTCCCAGGCCACCGTCCCGCGCATCCGGAGAACCACCACCGGAGGAAGATCCTTCTCTCACCGCGCCGCCAAGATCTGGAACACCCTTCCCCTCAACCTACGACAGACCCAAGACCTGCTGACCTTCAGGAGACGACTCAAGACCTGGCTATTCGACCAGTAGCAGCAACACCCCCCCTCCTCTCCCTCAGCGCCTTGAGACCCTCGCGGGTAAGTAGTGCGCTTTACAAATCTTGTGATTGATTGATATATCCTCAGGGTCCGAAATCATTTTGCCACCCTTATTTTTTATTTACTTAACGTGGCCTTCAGCCGCCTTCTGTCTAGTGCGTATTGCTAACAAGTGACCTACCCTTTCATAGAATTCACAACACTCCTGTCTTTTAACAAGGTACTTTTCAGTAGTTTTTTGGGCAGTAACTTCATTGATTTCTGCTTTAGCCCTAGCTATCTGCTGTTGGGCAGCCTCAAAATTAGCTCCTCCTTGCTTTATCTCGGGGATAAGGGAAGTTTTTGCTTTAGTTAGATTTTGATATACTTCTGCTAGCAGTGATTTCTCCTGCTTTTGCAGATTCAGGCTGTACCTCAGGGCTTCCCCGATTATTCCTGCCTTAAAGGCGTCCCAAACCACTCCTAGAGGGGCACTTTCCCTGTTTAAATCTAAAATTCAGGGATCCAAATATTCATATGGGTGATATAGCTAGGATCCACCAGATGGTCCGTTTGTGCACGGCCCAACCTTTATTGGCGCCCACGTAGTCAACAAAGAGCTGGTCATCCACCCGGGAATTGCTTGGTGCGATCCAGACGGTGGAGCCTCTCTTCCTCCTTAGAAAGATGCGGAGGCGGAAAGAGGGTGGGCAAAGTGATGGTTTGACAGGTTCGGGTGGAGGACCATCCCCCGCTGCTGCGACAGAAGATCCTCCCGAAGAGGCAGTCGGATCGGAGGATCGATGGCCATGTGTAACAGCTCGGGATACCAGACTCTTTGTGCCCAATCCGGAGCCACAAGGATGACTTGGGCCCGGTTGCGCTTGATCTTCTTCAGCACTCTGGGCAGAAGTGGTATAGGCGGAAAGGCGTATAGAAGACCGCAACTCCACTCGCGACGAAAAGCGTTGCCTAGCGAGTGCCGCCTTGGAAATTTCAACGTGCAGAATTGCTGACATTGCGCGTTCTCTTTGGTGGCGAATATATCTAACCAAGGCTCTCCCCACTGCTGAAAGAGACCTTGCACCACCTCCGAGTGAAGATGCCATTCGTAATCCATTATGCACCTGCGACTGAGTTCGTCCACCCTGGCGTTCAGTGAACCTGCCAGGTGTTGAACCACCAGGGATATGCCCTGATGTTCCAGCCATGTCCAGAGACGGAGAGCCTCTTGACATAGGGTCCACGACCCCACCCTGCCTTGTTTGTTGCAGTACCACATGGTGGTGGTGTTGTCCGTGAACGCTTGCACCACTCTTCCCCAGACAGAGGGAAGGAATGCTTTCAGTGCAAGACGGATCGCCCGAAGCTCCAGAATGTTGATGTGGAGCCCAGACTCCGCCGGAGACCAGAGGCCTCTGATCTCCGCCTCTTCCATGTGGCCACCCCACCCTAGAAGTGATGCATCCGTCCCACTGAAGAGCCCGCATATGCCACCTGGCATGATCCACCAGCAGGATGCAGGAGGCCATGAGGCCCAGCAGCCTCAGGGTCATTCTGACCGAAACCCGGGATAGAGGCTGAAAGATCGGAATCATAGCCCGCTCTGGAGGATAAGCCCGAAACTGCGTTGTGTCCAGAACCGCTCCGATGAAAAGGTGCTTCTGAGAGGGAATCAGGTGCGACTTCGGCACGTTTATGGTTAACCCCAGCGAGTGCAGGAGGTCCACTGTAGTCTGGAGGTGGGAGACGACTGCCTGGGGCGAACTCGCCTTCAACAGCCAGTCGTCGAGATAGGGGGAAGACTGGAACCCCCGATCTGCGCAGATGAGCTGCGACCACCGCCATCACTTTCGTGAACACCCGAGGGGCGCTGGTAAGGCCAAAGGGGAGCACGATAAACAAAGTGCTCGTAGCCTACCTTGAACCGCAGGTAACGCCGGTGGGCCGGCAGGACGGGGATGTGAAAGTAAGCATCCTGCAAGTCCAACGCTACCATCCAGTCTCCAGGGTCGAGGGCAGACAGGACCTGAGCTAGCGTCAACATTTTGAACTTCTCCTTCCGGAGGAAGCGGTTGACGTTCCTGAGATCCAAGATAGGACGCAGGTCATTGTCCTTCTTGGGCACCAGAAAGTAGTGGGAATAGCAACCACAACCTACTTCTGGGGCAGGAACTCGCGCGATGGCTCCCTAGGCCAAGAGAGCCAAAACTTCCTGTTGGAGAAGGGCCAGATGATCCTCCGACATGCGATGGTGCTGAGGTGGCATGGATGGAGGGGTAGTCTCGAAGGGGAAGGAGTAGCCCCTTTGGACTATTTGCAAAACCCACCTGTCCGACGTGATGGTGCGCCAGTTGGGGAGGTGATGGCGAATCCTGCCGCCCACTGGCGATTGGTGGCCCTGAAAGGTCGGACTAGGAGGGTTTGGAGGCTGCTGCAGAGGGGGCGGTGGTGGACTGGCCCGCTCGATGGCCCCCAGACCCACGGCAGTGGGTTCCACGTCCCCGACCACGCAGGGGCGGAACAGCTTGCGCCGGCCTGTAGCTCTGGGCGGAACGTGGTGGAGCACCCCTTCCGTAGCCACGAAAGGAGCGAAAAGCAGACTGCGCAGGGCGGGTGGTAGAGAGGCCCAAGGACTTGGCCGTTGCCCAAGAGTCCTTGAAGCGCTCTAGCGCGTTGTCTGCTTTGTCGCCGAACAGGCGGCGGACATCAAAAGGTATGTCCATAAGGGTAGCTTGGACATCCTCGGAAAAACCAGTCGACCTCAGCCAGGCGTAGCATCGAAGGGCTACCGACGTTGAAATCGTCCTGCCTAGCGAGCCGGCGGTATCCTGTCCACATCTGATGGTGAACTTGGCTGCGTCTCTCCCCACGGTGACTGCACGGGAGAGCACGGCATGGGCCTCCTCCGGGCACTGTGGCAGCACCTGCGCTACCGTATCCCACACAGAATGGGTGTAACAGCCCAACAGACATGCGGTGTTCACCGACCGCAGTCCCAAGCTGGAGGAAGAAATATCTTCTTCCCAAGATGGTCCAGCTTCTTGGATTCCCTATCAGGTGGCGCGTTAGGGGATGCGCCTTTGGATGTAGAGGCTTGGACCACCTAGCTCTCAGGGGTGGGGTGTTGGGAGAGGAAAGTGGGGTCGCCCGGGGCCGGGCAGTGGCGTCGGGCAATCATCCTATCCACAGGAGCCCCTGTGTTGGGCCTGGACCAGGTGCCCAAAAGGATGTCAGTGAGGGCCTCATTAAACGGCAGCAGGGGCTCCGAAGAGCTTGCTGCCGGTTGAAGCACCTCTGTCAGGAGGTTAGTCCTGACCGCCACCGTAGGTAGCTCGAGGTTGAGAGCCTCATCCGCCCTATGCAACACCACTGCGTAAGAACCTCCCTCCTCCATAGCCACGGTAGGAGAAGGCAACATGCCAAGGTCTGGGGAGGTGTCCAGACCACTGGCATTCCCCAACTCCTCTCTCCAGTCCGGATCATATTCCAACTGGTCAGTTAAAGGGTCTCCAGACCCTCCTCTGGTTGCCAATCTGGCCTAAAAGAACCAGGGTGGAACAGGGGTACAAAAGTACCCATTGGTGTCGGATCCGGCGTCGGTCTGACTCCGTGCCCACGTCAGGATGGGGGGCGGGGTCGACGCCGGCTTGGGACACATCCGGCTGCGGGTGTGGTGCTGGTTGAATTGACGCCGGTGGAGGTGTTATGAGGTCGACCGGCGCAGATCCAGATCCAGGCCTGGATCCAAGGGGACCCTGCGGTGCCGGGGCCGAAGCCGCCGGCGTCGAAGACCCAGGGCCCCCAGCAGAGTCTGCAGGGACCGAGGGCGCACCAGCAGAGTTGGGCTGCCCAAAGATGGCATGTATCACTTCGTAGAATGTTCGAAGCTGGGCAGGGGTCGCTCCGGGTCCCGGAAAGGGAGGGAAACTCGGAGCTGACCCTTCGGGCTCCGTACGCGGAGCCGCGGGAGTGACACCACCCGCGTCGCGTTGGCCGACGGACGGGGGGAAGTCGAAGAACGACGATGCTTCTTCGACGACTTTTTGTGCTTCGACTTACCTGAGGAGTGCGAAGACGAGTGGTGGTGGTGGTGGTGGCTCCTCGACCTCCCACGCGACCGGGACCTCGAACAGCGCGGAGCCGACTGCCAGGCCTCGAGAAGCTTTCGGGACCGCTCCCGCAAAGACTACGGATTCATGGTCTGGCAGTCGGAACACGACTTGGGATCGTGGTCGCGTTCCAGGCACCACAGGCACTCGCGGTGCGGATCCGTCACCGACATCAGTTTTCGGCAGGAACTGCAAGCCTTGAAACCGGGCATCCCTGACGTGCACCAGGAGTCGAAGACTCAAAAACGGGGTCGACAAAAGTCGCAAAAAGTCAGTCAAAAAGTGACCGCTCCCTCCGGATCTGCGCTGGCTGGGGCGGAAAAAGAAAGAACTGACGTCAGCGCGCGAGGGCGGCGTCTAAGTAGCTACCACGACGTCATCCCGGCGACCACGACGCCAACGACTAACACGGAGCCGACCGAAGCCACCTTTCGACGCGCAAGTGTACTGCTGACGAAAAATTCTCCGGATCCAGTCTGACGCCTGGGGGTAATTCACAAGGTAAGGAATCTATAACTAATTGTCTCTTTCAGATAAGCAATATATAATAATACACTTCCTAATATCAACTGTAAGCTTCACTGCTTCTCCACCTTCCGTCTAAAAAATCAAACCGTGAACCACACCCTCTGGCCCCTGACCCCCCTACCCTTCCCAACCCCTCTTCAACCCTGACCCCCCTGCCTTCCATAAGAGACAGACAGGCCACCCAAGGCCTGTCTGTTGACTCCGGGTATGCCTTTGCCAGCTCCTGCCCTCGGACTCCCCAAATACAGCCCGCAATTGTAATTGAGATCTTAAAATCAGAAGCCAAAGACTACAAAAGATTTCCCGCCCTTTCCCCTATACCAATATCCCCCTACCAGAATCAATATCTCCACTGTGCCTCCCATTATATTCCATATTATACTATTCACTATCTTAGGCCTTAATCATATTTATAAACTACTGATGAAGCCTAGCGCGATGTGGCCCCAAACTGATCAGATACTCTTTGGCCTGTATTTCAGAAGTAAAAGTTCTAGTTTGGCCCATGACAGAGGCGTAACAGACCCAGCAGCGCGGAGGCCCCCGAGCTGCAGGGGGCCCCCTCGGCAGTGTACTCAGGCCTGAGAGCTCCGGATTAAATCCAAAGAGGGGCCCCTCTGTCTACCTTGCAGGGGAGCCCCTCAACGTTTGTTACGCCACTGGCCCTTGACAATCGTTTTAAGCTGAGCTGGGGCAAGCAAAAATGCTTCTCCTCCAGCCTCTTGAAAAGGCTTTAATAAGCTGTCTCAGCCGCCACCTCCGCCCCACCTTGGCATGACCAAAATCGGGGCATACAAAAAATGATAGATCTTTAATGTTCCGCTGGGCATCTGGTCGAGCTTTCTCAAAAATGCTTTGTCGGAGAAGAAAATTCCCAAAATAGACCAGGACTGCCCGGGGCAGTCAGTCTGTTGCCCCTCCAGGAGAATCTTGATTCCTAAGCATGAGAGGGTATCTGTGTGCCCTTTGTACTTCCATCTCCCAGTTCCAAGTTCTGGAAAGGCAGTCTATAATAAATCAAGCATAAAGGATCTAATATCGCTGCCCTCTGCCCCTTCCTTTATTCAGAGAAATCGAAGGTTATTAAGCCTTTGGCAATTCTTAAAGTCCTCAATCTTCCATAAAATATCCGCCAGTTGATCGTCATGCGTCTCGATCTGTCCCCTGAGCCTCCCCAGTTCTACTTCAGCCTCTTTTGTTCTTTCTTCTATGGCGCTGAGTTTCTCTCCGATCGCAACACATGACTTAGCTACTTTTTTGATTGTCCTTTGTAGCTTTTTAGCGGACACTCTAGCTCTATGACTCTTGGTTCTAGTCTCTGTCTGGTGTTCATGGATCGTACTCAGGATTAATTTTAGTGTAGACTCACTCGATTCCTCCCCAGTACTGGCTTGTTCCTTCCCACCAAGTCGCCGAAGCTCCCATAACCCTCAGCCTGGCCCAACAATTGTGCATCTGAATAATACCATTTCAATGCATCTGCCGGCTGGAAAGGTTTTGCAGAGAGGAGATTCCCCTGCTTTCCTTGAACCTTTTGTGTTTTCAGATACTTCTTGCGCTTCACAGTGCCCCCTGCATCTTGGAGCAGCTGCCACCACTCTCTCCCAACAGGGAGTCACTGAGCTCCCCATCGCTTGTTCCGAGGCTCTCATCAGATGGTTCAGACTCATCCGCGAGGTAACAGGTCAAGATTTTGATTATCCCCTGCTCCATTGGGCTCTGTATACCCCCTCCTTACTTTTTACAATGACCATTTCTTTGAGAGCGGATACCAGACTCTTCTCTGGGCCAACACTCCTACATTCAGTTAGCCTTTCAGAGACAGACAATCTCAAGGGAGTCTCACCCGCATATTTAGCTACAGATGGTTTATTCACCCTCAATACAATCCGATCCTCTGCCTCCAGCGATGCACCTGAACCTACTTGTGTCTCTTTCAAGCTTATAGCATCCTCTGTAGAGGTCTTACCTCTGCTGCCTGGGGGGGCATGAGCGCTCCCGTTGGTATCCTGTGTGCTACACCCACCAGGCTCAGCTGCTCCAAGAAGTCCAGGACTAACAGGTGGGGCAGACGAAAAGAAATCCGTTATTGCAGGTTGTGGAATTGCCCGTGACTTTTCCTCGCCCCCTGCAACCTGAGCGTTCGCATCCATACTGTAAGCAATTACAGCTTCTCCTTTCACCGCTACGGTCTCATACCGTACTCCTGCGCTGCCGCCGCCTCAATCCTGTTTCAGTCGGCCAGGCACCCCTGCTGTGGCCGCTGTCCCGCGGGAGCTAGAACTCTCCGTCTTGTTACGGGCAGTTCTAACTTTCTTCAGTTCCATAGCTCCTCCGTAAGCGTTCGTGAAACCAGCTACCACAGATGAGGATTCTCCCGATGCCGGAGCTTTGTCGAATAAGAAAAATCATGCAAACCCCTCCAGCCGTCGATGTTGCCTGAAGAATGTTGGAAGTTTTGAAGCCAATATCAGCCGCCGGATAGACTGCATTCCGCCAGTCCAGGTCCAGCGCTTAGTTCAGCCCCATTTCCTGCAGTCAACACTATGATTCGGGAGCCGGCAAGCCGCGGCACAAAACATTTGCCATCTTGCCTACTACTCTGCATTCTTGCAGTAGAGTAGAGTAGGAACAGTCCTGTCCTAACTGCAAGTCCAAGCCTCCTCTGAACAGAAACACAAGCAACCCCAGACGGATTTCAGCTTTTTCAGGACCCCATTGGAAGGTGCAGCTTGTATCCTATGGCAGAGTGAGCATAGGACCCATGCCTGGACATACTCGTCACATTAAAAAAACAAAAGGTCAATACTGGCAAAGTCTCAGCCCTAGGCAATCTCTCAGGCCACACCCTAGGCCAAAGTTTTTTGTCCACTGCACCACTCAAGAGGTGGAGCAATCACATGCAAATCAGTCTTGGTCTTCATCCAACAGTAAGGGTCCATCCTGTAGCTGAGATATTTGCAAGCATTCGACCCATTAACTTTGCTTTAGGTCACATCCACACCACACCCTACTATCTCAACTTGCTACAGTGAACGTTATCAGGATCGCCCCTCAAATGGTAGAGGTTGACCAACCAGCAGTATCAAGAATAAGACTGCACATGTTCCCAGCTGAAATGGATGCTGGGTACTTAACCTGAGATGGAAGATTAAGCCTCCAAAGCCTCCTTGACTGGCTTGGCTCCCTTAGTTGAGCAGTTCAGGCCTAGCTCTGAAGCAGTGAAGTATAATTCAAGACCAGGGACAGTATAACACAACAGGTTATCATACACAAATACAATAAAGTTAAATGCCCAATTAGAGAATACTTACGAAAAACCGAATTCTTCAACTAATGCATTATAAAGGAACAGCAGACGGTCAGAAAAAAAGTATCTTTGAGGTTCACAGGAAGAGTCCAAGTTCCTTCAGAAATAATGGGCACTTTTTATCCTATGGGGATGCAGCACCAAGGACAGCTCCATAGTTGTAGGGAGTCACAGGGCGCTTAAAAGCAAGTTTTGAGGGAGAAGGCGCTTTAGGTCCATTGTTTAACCCCAATGCCACTTCTCATTATTAAAAAAAACTAAAAGGAAGTCACCCAAAGTGAAATCCAGACTGTTTTTTAGGTCTGGCTTGGCAGAGAAGCTATCTGCAAGATCTATAATCAATTATTTTAGAAATTATTATAGAGTGGGCTTCAGCTCCACCCAGAAGATTTCTCTCACCTCATGCTATTGACAGTTATGTGTACCATTTCACCTTCCGTAGAGTACATAAATTGCAACATACAGGAGACTACTTTACATCATAAAAGTGCACTGGATCATTTCATATTAAATTATTCATCTCACAGCTGCTTCATATACAGATTGCAATTGATATTTTTTTTCACTTCACTACAGCAGTTATTTTAATGGCTTGGTCAGGACTTAAAATTCAAGCTAGACCTACTGGCCTTGCCAGGTTGGTTCCACCAGTTTCCACTGGTTGCAGTTGGATTTTTTCAGTTCCTTCAGTGTTCATGAACCTGGCCCAGACTAGAAGGACTAATACCGGCATGCACCTCGGTAGCCAGAGAGCTATGGTTAATATCTACAGATGCCTCCAAGTGTACAACGGATTCCAGTGTCTCACAGTTGTGGGCTGAGTATGTATACACACTTTAAAGTGTAACATCTATGAAATGGTTCATTGTGATAAAACAAATAGCTTCACTCACACGTTATGTATAGGTCTCAAGTCGTAATTAACAAAGGGAGGCAGTGATGTTGTGATCTTCCCTGTGGTGCCTGGAGCCCTGGCTTAGGGTTGAGGATTTAAGGGGAGTTGGGGCGTATTTCTTATGGAAGCTGTAAGAAACTAGGTTATTGGTTGAGGGGGGTGAAACCCTTCTCAAGCAACAACCACAATCCTGGTCAGGGTGAACCACAAAAGTCACTAAATTAACCTGTGCTTAACCCTCTGGTAGCTTGGCACAAAAGCAGTCAGGCTTAACTTAGACGCACTGTGTTAAGTATTTGTGCAGCACATAAACAGTAATAAAGTGAAAACACAACACAAGAAAAATCCCAAACCAATTTAGAAAAAATAGAGTAAAATGCAATAAATAAAATGAGACCAAAACAACTAAAATCCAATCAGTAGAACTGGTGATAAGCAATTTTAAAGGTTTAAGTAAAAATAGTGCCACTAAGCAGAAATGCTAATTGTGCGAATCTGGTAACGCTAGAATGGGACAAAGTCACAACTTCAGGTGGACCACAAAGGAGTGCAGCCCGCAGACGGGGACCAATTTAGTCTAGCTGAAAAAGTTACCTTCTCAAAGTCCGGCGCACAGTGTTCAAAACTTCAGAATTTCACAGGAGGAGCTCAACCGATGCCAGCCAAGGGTCCGGGACCTGGGGAGGCATCTCCTGGAGATTAGGAACTCACTCCAGCAGAGACCAGAAGGATTCAGGCAGATCCAGTTACAGGCAGGGTTGGTTGCAGCAGGTCAACTGCAGGGAGGCCGTTGGAGCTTACTGTGTTCCTGTACCTCAGAACAGGAGGTCAGCCAAATACGCCTTGGAGTCACTCTGATAGTTCTGGATTCAAGGAGAAGGCCCTCTCTCCTTCAAGCATCAAGACAGGCCTCAAGCAACAGGGCAGTCCTCTGAAGAACAAGGCAATCCTCAAGTAGCAGGATAGTCCTATGAAGAACAAGAAAGACCTCAAGCAGCAGGGCAGTCCTCTGGAAGCAGCAGGGCAGTCCTCTGGAAGCAGCAGGGCAGTCCTCTGGAAGCAGCAGGGCAGTCCTCCGGTAGCAGCAGGGCAGTCCTCCGGTAGCAGCAAGGCAGTCCTCTGGTAGCAGCAGGGCAGTCCTCTGGTAGCAGCAGGGCAGTCCTCTGAGACACAAGGCAGGCCTCAAGCAGCAGAGAAGTCCTCTGAAGTACAAGGAAGTACTTCTGTAGTCTTCCACAGGTCCAGGGGTGTACTGAAAAGTGGGTCGGAGGGTCTACTATTTATACCTGATGCCAGCTGAAGTGAAAGAAACGTCTGGAGTATTCCTCCCACAGATGTTTCTGGAATTCCCTTTATCCCTACCCAGGTCCCAAAATGTCTGAGGTAACAAAATCCTGGTGTTAAATTCTTTCTGAATGTGATGAGGCAGCTCATTTGAACTGTAAGTTGGGCTGGGAACAGCTCTGCCCCTCCCATCCTAGCAGGATGGCCCACTCCCCCCTAACCCACGTCCTATTGTTCACTGTCTGGACCTAATATGCATCCCTGATGGAGAGCAATTAACAGCCATTTTCTAAAAGTGGCATTTTCAAAATGTAATTTACCATTAAAGAGGATTTTAAATTACAATTTGAGTCCAAAAATGATATTTATACCTGCTCACAATCAAGAGTTAGCACTTTTTGAATGTAATAAGATAGCCTGATATTATTCTATGGGAGAGGTAGGCCGTACAGTAGTGAAAAACGAATTTAGGAGCTTTTCACTACCATGACATGTAAAATTTAAAAACATTTGTCCTACTTTTTTTAATGCATTGCACCCCGACCTATGGGCTGTTCAGGGCCTACTTTAGGGGTTACATATGTAATAAAAAAAGAAGGTTTAGGCCTGGCAAAATGTTTACTTTGACAGGTTGAATTGGCAGTTTAAATCTGCACACAGGCTGCAATGGTAAGCCTGGGACATGTTTTAAAGGGATACTTAAATGGGTGGCACAATAAGTGCTGCAGGCACACTTTTAGCATTTAATTTACAGGCCCTGGGTATGTGCAATACTGTACTGAGACTTATAAGTAAATAAAATGTGGCTATTGGGTGTAAGCCAATGTTACCATATTTTAAAGGAGTTAGCAGAAGCACTTCAGCACTGGTTAGCATTGGTAAAGCGCAGAGAGTCCTAAAAGCCAAAGAAATATGGGTTTAGAAAACAAGAAGGGTGAAGGAAAAAGGTTTGGGGGTGACCCTGCAGAGAGGGTCAAGTCCAACAGACACTACCAGGGTTCTTTTTTTTTTTTTAACTCTTTTTATTGAACATATCGCATGTAAGCATCACCTTATACGCATTCATGTACTTAATTACATCAACCTGACATTTTGTGCCACAACCATTTCGCCTGTTATACATATTGCGCAGTTTGTATACTGCAGTATTTTACATGACAATATATCGTTCAACTTTCCTCCGGCAATAATCCCCGAGGCGGTAAGGTACAAATATTCCTCTGTACTTGTTCCACCCTCCCCACACCTGCTCCCACTTCTTAGGGCATCCTCTATTTACGTATACTGCCTTTTCGGCTACCATAGCCCAGTCCATATCGTTACACCATTCGGTATATGTTGGTGAATTTTGCACTCCCCAGTGTTTAGCAATATTGTGTTTCGCGATCATCATACTCAGTGTCGCCAAGTCTTGGGTTTTACGATTGAGGTCTTTGGCTTCCCATATGTTAAGGAGACATCTTTTGGGTTCCAGTGGTACAGGGGCCCCGCTAATTTGTGTAAATGTTTCCATAACTGCCTCCCAGTATGTCCTGATTCCAGGACACTCCCATAGCGTGTGAAAGAATGTGCCTGTTCCCCACATTTCCGCAGACCGAGATGGGTGTCAGCGCTTTTCATTTTGGCCAACGTTGCCCTAGATAAGTAAGTTCTGTGGAGCACTTTAAGCTGCACCAGTCGCATTCTGGAGGGTGTTGCCACCTCTCGTGGGGATTCCAGCGCTTCCTGCCAGTCAGCGTCATCTAATTCCCCAATGTCTTTTTGCCATTTCTCACGAAGGCTCTGTGTAGGGTCTAGAAGATTATTGATTAATTTCTGGTAGGTTAAGGAAATTGCCTTCCGGTCGATCCGCTCCGTGAGTAACCTGTCCTCCAGTGGTGAAGCCTCTGGGAGGATTGTTTCTGCCGGGATAGTGGCCATGAGTGCATGTCTGATTTGTAGGTATCGGAACATTTCCGTTGGTGCCAAGTCATATTTTTCTTGAAGCCTTGTAAATGGGATAACTTTCCCATTGTCCCAGAGATCTCCTACCCTTGAGATTCCTATTAGGTCCCATTTTTGGAACCCTTTGCAACTACTCAGTCTGCCCAGTTTCCCGGTCTCCCAAAGTGGGGTGAACTCTGTTGTTTTGTTGTACCAACCCAGTTTCTTGAGCACAGTGTGCCATATGTGGACTGTTTGTGCTGTGGGTCCCGAGAGACATGCCTGGCGAGTTTTGTTATAGAGCGCCCGCATGACCCCTCCCTCTCCCAGGATGTATCGATCCATTCGGAATGAGGGTTCCGTCTGGGGGGAGTGAATCCATTGGTTAAGAACTATGAGCTGCTACCAGGGTTCTTGACCATTTGAGAGGACACCGAGTTATAGAGACCTCCTGGTCTTGACTGAAAAAGATATTGCTGAACTCAGGATTAGGGTGACATGGCCTACCAGCCACTGGACACAGCTCCACCAGGCAGAGTCGGCAGAAGCAACTTGAAGTATAACGCGAGGAACTTTGCTGGTTCCAGATCAAGGAGAAAGCCTAGCCTGTGTGTATGTCACCACACCTGGCAGACGTTCTGGCTTGAGCGGGTTCCACAATACAAAATAATTGTAATGTCCGTACAGGTGAGTGAGCCTGTCGCAGTCTCTAATCCAGAGTCAGTTCACCTCCTTTTCTACATGCTGCTAGGGTGCTGCAGTTCTCTTGACTGTATTAACAGGCTTGTTTGCAGAGAATGCAGCATAATCTTGACAGATCTCGTCAAGATTAGTCCAGGGCTTTGGGGTGAACATTAGAATTCATATGTGAGCTTCAGGGGTGTCGGGATATAGTCACCCAGTGCTTTGCCTCACTAGCCCATGAAACCCAGTATTTATTCACTCTTTCAGGGAGCTGGGCAATTGTCAAGTTCCAATCAGGGCCAAGGGATTGGTTCGAACTCATGGATGACAGCCAACATAGAGGGTGAGGAGGCCTGTGAGATTTAATTCAAGCAGAACTGGACAGACTCCTGGTAGGATGTGCATTCAAATCAAATCAAATCATGGGACATTTATTCAGCGCACAAATCACTCGAAAGTCTCATGGCGCTTGCAGACAGCTCTGAGAGCTTGCTAAATTTAGTTGTCGAACAGCCATGTCTTTAACTTCCTGCGAAAGCAGTTGTGATCTGTGATAGTGCGTAAGTTTGAGGGCAGTTTGTTCCAAAAAGCTGGGGCAAGAAAAGAAAAGGACCTTCCTCCATTTCTAGTGGTGCGGATTCTGAGTGGTGTAAGAAATGATTCCTTCCTAGATCTCAGGGTCCTACAAGGCTTGTACCAACTTAGCTTTTTGGCCCAGTACCCCGGGCCTGTTCCGTACATATTTTTGTGTGTTAAACAAAGAATCTTGAAGTGAATTCGTTTTCTGACTGGGAGCCAGTGTAGGGATCTCAGGCTGGGGGCCGAAGGGGATCTAGGTGGAAGATTGAGAACCAGCCTGGCCGCGGTGTTCTGCAGAATCTGAAGCCTTGTAAGATGGCCTTCGTTAATTGAAGACAGCAGGGCATTGCCGTAGTCCATGCGGTTGATAATCAGTCCCTGAACTAGTGGTTTTCTGGCCTCCATCGGAATCCATTAAAAAACCTTGCGTAAACTACGCATCACGCCAAAACAGGAGCCAATTATATGGCTAATCTGGCTTTTCATTGACAATTGATTGTCCATATGGAATCCTAAATTCCGTACCGACTGTTTTGGAATTGGACAGGGGCCAAGGTTCAGGGGTCACCAGTCATGTGACCAGTATTTATGAGCCTTGCCAAAAAGCACAATCTCGGACTTGCCTCCGTTTAGTTCCCAAGCCAGACATCAAGTAAGCAATTGTTTTTTCGGGGTTTCATTCTGCTGCAAGTGTTTTTGGACACGAAAGCGGGTCTCACAGGTAAGTTGTCTAGAAAAGTGAAGAAAATCCACAACCTAACCAACCACCTCCAAACAGGGATCACAGGTAAGTTTCTGCATTCTCTCAGACACCCACACACACTGTGAAAGGCAGGAGCTGGATATGGAAGACAACATAGCTGTTAACTTTGGATAGTGGGCCAGATTAAGGAGGACCACCCATGTTTAGACTGCTTCACAAGATAATCAGAAAAAAATGATGCAACCAAGTAAACTTTAAAAAGCAGCAATCCACAGGCAGGCCTGGGTGAGTGCTTTGGAGGATAAAATAAGGAGTACTTTGTGCTTCACTGCAATCAAGAATCTAACACTCAGTCTATGGGGTTAAAAACGGCCTGGTTAAATAGATGTGGTTGGAGGGGACGGAGGTAAAAATGCTGCTTGAGAGGTCTGAACCAGTGAAGCGGTGGCCTTTCGTCCTTAGGAAAGGAGGGACTGAATACTGGGGCGAGCTTCATTCATGTCCTCTTGGTGACATTAATGATCTGCTGCCTTCTATTGCTCTGGGGTGTTTATAAAGAGTGTGTCCTGTACAGTGTAAGGCCTAAGGTAGGTCACCCCACCCAGGGGTTTCAGTATGGAGCACCGATGGGGAGGCTGAATCCAGCCAGCCTCCTCGGCCAGTACTAGGAATGGCAGTGAAGAGATGTTCTTCACGTGCCTGCTGTCTGCGCACCGTCCCTCCCCGTCTCCCTCATCAATTCCTGTCTGCATCCATCTAGGGCTGTCGATACACACGTCCTCAAGGTATGATAAATGTGTCCGGAATGGGCTCACGCACATCCCTAGCACTTCTGTTTCCTAAACACTCTCCAGGGGGGCTGAAGAACTCCGATGACCCGGTTGGAGGGGCGCGCCTGGAACTACTTAGGGCAGAGGCCGGACCTGAGACAGGGTGCGCCAGTCACGTCCAACAGCCTGAACACGCCACCCTCAGAAGAGGTTTGTCACTCTTGCAGCAACCACAGCAGCCAATGGGGCACACATTTCACACGCTTAAACACACACATCGAAATTTTAATATGTTAATAATCACGAGCACTAGGCTTGTGAAATTTCACCAGATTACCCCGTCCATCAAAGCCAATGATATGGGAATACGGGGAATGCCCGAGTTCTGAAGACCTACCAGGCGCTGCTCGGGGGTGGCGCATGCTGCTATATCTGGGCAGAGCTAGCAGACAGACACTAGATCGACGAGTGGTGCATGCCCAGCAAACAGACATACTGAAGATCTGGGCGGCACACAGCTGCAAGGCCAGGTAGACACTGTAGAGTTAGAGGGTGTTCGGCTGGCAGTCTGCCCCTCAACTGGCAAAGCCTGACCCACACACACCGTGGTGGTGGATGGCAGAGCCTGGCACACAATATACAGTTAAATCCACCCGACTCAGTCACAGACCCTTACGCACTGACGCGCCGTGGCATTTTGCAGTCCGCGGCTGTATATGTCTGGCGGAGCCTAGCGCGCGCACACAGGGTCGGACTGGGACAGAAAACAATTCTGGGCACCAAAATAAAAAGTGCCCCCCCTCCCCCCTTTATTAGCGAATCTGACAGCTAAAATGTGTCCCACGTTTACAAATCGAGGCAGTTTTAATGCGGAAAGGCACCAATATAAGGGTTTTGCAATGTATGGGAGACGGCGTGGATTTGTGCTTACTGCAGCCAACGTCTGTGGTAAAATCGGGGAAATCAGCATAAAAACGGGGCCCTCAGACCATGAAGCAGGTCCACAAACAGCCAAGACAACTGCCAGATCGCCCTACGGGCCAGTCCGACCGTGCACACAAACTATGCTTCGTGTGATCGTGCAGGCTGGCAGCGCCTGGCACACTGGCACCGTGGAGTTTGCTGGCACGGGCACCCTGTCGAGTCGGACGGCGCACGGCTGGCAGATTCGTTTTCTCTCTCGGACGGTTTGTTGTTGAGCGCTCCGAGAAATTGCCAGAATCACTGACTCTCAAAATTACACAGCCATGGATGTTTATATTCTCCAGCTCCTTCCGATGAGAAATCTCTGGAAAACGATACCTGCTGCATTTGCAACCTGGTTGCGATTCGCTGCAGTTTTTCCCTACAGTAGGGGGTAACTAAGCACGGGGAGACGGACTGTAAAATCCCAGCCTCCGACGCCATGAAATGGCGGGCACAGGACGGGACCAGCAAGCTTCGGCGGCTGCATAATATGTTTTCGTTATCTGCTGAAAAACATCAAGGGAGAATCAGGCTCGGTCCACAATGTCTACCCTTGGAAGGCTCGCCTCGACGTGAGGTACCCGGCTGAAAGGTGCCAATCAACACTCCCCGTCCGGCAGCCGTGCTGCACGCGGCTTCCTCTGAGAGCGGTTACGCGCGCACAGCTGGAGGCTCGGGCCGGATTACTTGAGGAGACTTTAATCTGCAAACATTTACCGAGAGGACAGTCCCTAGTGGGGGGGATCAGACGACTGGGGGCTCCTCTGATTCTGTAAATACGGAAAACGGCAGTCGAGCTCCGGGCAGCTCCGAGGAGTGAAATGTAGCTCGTGAGGCGGCAAAGCATGGACTACGCGCACGCAGGGAGGGGAGGTGGTACCACTGGAACGGAGAAGACATTGTGCGGTTGTTGACCCCACCTAACATCGGGTACCACAGGAACAACAGCATGTAACGGGGAACGGCGGCTGCTACCGCTAGCAATGTAGAGGTTACATCGGAAGCACTCTAAGAACAGATGAGGCTTTGTGCACCACGCCCCCCCCCCCCTCCCCAGTGAAGGGTGTGTGTGGGGGGCGCCGCACTACCTGAAGACTCCCAATTACGTATGGGACACAGCACAGTCAAGTCCCTCCTTCCAGTGGCGAGGGCACCCTATACCTGCGGCAAACCACATAGATCTATGCAGTTGCTGAAGCCTACGTTGTGGCCCCGCCCGCCACCCCATACACAAGATACCCCAGGGCACAGGGTGCGCGCCTTTCTTCAGCCGGTGCAGAGAAAGCCCCCTAGACTGGATGTAAACTATGCAGCCTGCTGATCTGTAGACGGCTTTCCTGTAATTAACCCCCCTGGAGGGCTGGCAGCTAGCGGCAGTAAAATGACCGGGAGGCTGTAATACACACCACATGTTCGGGCTACAGACCGCCCCGCCCGAAACAGCAGCACCCCAAGAGACCAGAGCACGTTACTGTGGGCACAGACGGCGAGCCAGTGCAATCCACTAGCCAGGCACATCCATTAAACAGCAATAACTACCTGCGATCGGCACTGTAGTGGGTGCAGTTCTGTAAGCCGGTCAAGATCACGTTCACGGTGCACAGGTGAGACGCCCCACCCCCACGTAAATCACGCTGCAGCTAAATCTAGCCTGCTTTCTTTAACAGGAAACTCAGACTGCTCATTTCCCAATTGTTTAGCAGCACATTGTGCCTACATAGTGTTTTTTTCTCGACTCCAAACCAGGCGATCGCAGATGTCGAAGGTCATGGCATTAAGAACGCGTAGCTTTTCCTGGCGTGTCACATCAAATGCTTTATAATAAGCACTGACGCCCAGGCTTTCTGCGCCTTCCGCTCCATGTGTTTTATTCGCAGACGTTGTAGTCGTTAGCCACGCTTTGGTGCGATATGAAACACAGTGAATTAAACATGAATTAGAACGTCAATACCGAAATACTGATTAGGATGTAAAGAGAAGCTTACAAGGATCAGGGACTCCAAAATCCGAGTAAATAATATTAATGACTGAATTCTACACAGAGGTGCTGTTATGTTTCATACCCATTGCCTTTCATTGTGATGATATTGGATACTGATATTTAAGACGCATTAAGACAGGTTTTCTGGAACGCTGCTCGCAGGTACATTAGAGCGGTGCCTCCTCACCCTCCCGTGCTGTTGTGACCTGTGGCCAGAGATTCTCCCACACACTTGCTGTGCCAAGCAATAATACGCCTCCGACGGACATTGTCTTAGCCCCTGCACTTGTCCCACTCCGAATGGACAAGTTACTTACCTTCAGTAATGTGTTATCTGGTAGAGACATGATCTAGCCACAGATTTCTTGCCTTTAAATTTCCCAGGCGTCAGACTGGATCCAAAAGATTTTTCTGCAAGCAATACCCTTGTGCACTGGCAGGGGGCATCAGTCGGCTCCACGTGACGTCGTTGGCGTCACCTACGCCATAGTGATGTCCGCATCACCTATATAGGCACCACCTCTGTATGCTGACGTCGGTTACTTTTCACGACTTTCCATGTCAGAAGCACAGAGCCATGAGGTGCACTGGTGTGTTGTGAACAAGGGTTGTGATAGGGATCAGGACCCTAAAACCAGACCGCAGTGCAGGGCGTATGGGTGGATCGGTAAGGAATCTGAAGCGAGATCATGTCTCTACCAGATAAGGCATAACGAAGGTAAGTAACTTGTCCATCTGATAGAGACATCTAGGCGCAAATTCCTTACCTTTGAATAGACACCTCAGCAATACTATTCCCGGAGGAGAAACTCAAGACAAGTTTAGACCAGAAAGTCCTGCAGGACAGAGAGGTGAAAAGGCCGTCCCTGTTGACTCGACTGTCCAGCCAGTAGTGCTTGGTAAACGTGTGCAGGGATGCCCATGTTGATGCCTGACAAATGTAAAGGACTGGTGCTCCATGTTGCAACCTTCTCTCTGGTGGAATGAGCTAAGCCTTCAGGAGGCTGCTTTTTCGCCACAGTGTAGCAAATTTTTATGCAGAGGACAACCAGTCATGAGAGAGTCCTCTCTGCACCACACAACCTTTCTTAGCCCCTACGTACCCCACCAAAAGTTGGTCATCCACCCGGAATTCTTTAGTGCGGTCAAGGTAGAACGACAACACTCTTTTTAGATCCAGACAGTGGAGTCGCTCCTCTTTTTTAGAAGGATGCAGAGGAGCGCAGAAAGTGGCAAGGTGATAGATTGCCCCACATGGAAGGGTGTTACCACTTTCGGTAGGAAAGAGGGCCTTGTGCAAAGCACCAACTTATCAGGGAATATTGTCAGGTAAGGAGGCTTGGATGACAAAGCCTGCAATTCGCTCACCCTCCTGGTGGATGTGATTGCCACTAGAAAGTCTGTCTTGATGGTAAGCAGCTAGAGGGGGCAGTTGTACTGAGGTTCAAATGGAGCGCACATTAGGAAGGTGAGAAGCAAATTAAGGTCCCACTGAGGCATGAAGAAAGGGGAGGTGGGAAAATATGTACAAGGGCTTTGAGAAATCTATTTACAATGGGAGATTTAAATAAAGAGGGTTGGCCTGGCAGACGCAGAAAGGCAGACAGGGTTGAAAGGTACCCTTTTAGAGTGCCCAGAGGAGAGCACTGCTGGGCAAGGGTTAAAATAAAAAGTAAAATATCATAGAGGGAAGCATAAAGAGGGTCAACAGAGTTTTCTGTACAGTATAATACAAACTTGTTCCATCGGCAGGCATACACCGAATTGGTGAGTTAAACAGTTGTACCTCGACTAAAACACAATGAATGCACCTATAAAAGAGATTGTGTACAAACTATTAAATTCAAACAATCTCTAGTGCAACGATTTGTTTCTCCTGTGATTTGAGCTGCCTAAAATGTATGCAAAACTGATGTTCTGAATACAAGTATGAATGTAGAGATAAATATTGGGAGTGCCGAGGTACAACTGTTTAACTCAGCTTTAGCACGAGAGTCTGTCTAGATTTTCGTGCACCAACACCCTAGGTAGTGTGTGTCTTGTTACCTCGATTGGCACAGAGACTTATGTTATATAGAACCCTTAATAACATTACGTTACCCACACCAAATTTCTCTTGTTCGGAGGTGCGACTCCTTATGCCACCTATACACCGAATTGGTAGAGGGATACCTGGCTACCAAAATAACATTACAGACTTCGGGAGGAAGGTCAAATGCTGTCAACTGCCACCGCTCAATCTCCAAGCAAGAAGGCGTAGAGTTGACAGGTCCGGGTGGAGAACCCTCCCCAGCTGCTGCAACAGAAGATCCTCCCGAAGAGGCAGTCTGATCGAAGGATTGATGCTCTGGTGGAGAAGCTCGGGATAGACTCTCCATTATCAGGCCGGGGCCACAAGGGTGACATGGGCCCGGTCGGTCCTGATCTTCTTGAGAACTCTGGGCAGAAGTGGTATAGGGGGAAAGGCGTACAGGAGGCCTGGGCTCCACTCAAGACGAAAAGCATCTCAGAGTGAGAGCCGCCTTGGAAACTCCAGTGCACAGAACGGCTGACATTGCGCGTTCTCGGCAGAGGCGAACAGATCTAACCAAGGCTCTTCTCCACTGTTGAAAGAGACCTTGCGCCACCTCCGGATGGAGACGCCATTCGTGATGCACTATGCATCAATAGCTGAGTTCGTCCGCTCTGGAGTTCAAAGAACCAGTCAGGTGTTGAACCACCAGGGATATGCCCTGATATTTCAGCTAAGTCCAGAGATGCAGAGCCTCTTGACAAAGGGTCTACGACCCCACCTGCCCTTTTTGTTGCAGTGCCACATGGCAGTGTTGTTGTTGAAATTAAATGAAGAATTTATATAGCGCTACATATACCCGGAGGTGTCTAGGCGCTTTGGCATAGAGAAGCAGGCAGAGGCAAGGATAGAGTTTTGTTAATAGAGCCATGTTTTTAGGTGCTTTCTGAATTCGAGCAGATTGGATTCTTTTTTTAGAGATCTCGGCAGGGAGTTCCAGAGTTTGGAGGTGGTGTATGCGAAGCTTCTTCCTCTCCATTTAACTTTGTGTACCTTGGGGACGATCAGATTGCCACTATCTGATGATCTCAGTGATCTTGCCGGGATGTAAGGAATGAAAAGTTGTGACAATTGCCAAGGACCCAGTCCATGTGTAGCTTTGAGAGCAATGCACAATGCTTTGAACTGAATGCGTTTGGTGATGGGTAGCCAGTGTAGGTCAGCAAGGGCCTTAGATGCTGAGTCATAGCGTGTAAGCCCAAGCAGAACTCTAGCTGCAGCATTCTGCGTCATCTGTAGCTTATGAATGCTGCGCTTGCTTGCACTTGTGAGCAGGATCGTTGCAGTAGTCGAGCCTGGAGGCAATGAGTGCTGTTACTACTGTTTTCCTTAGCTCGAAAGGGATGAGTGGGAGAACTTTTTTCAAGATTTTGAGAATGAAAAAACAGGCCGATGTGGTATGGTTGACCTGTGTTTCAAAGGATAAATTAGTGTCGAAGAAAACTTCCAGATTTTTTACTTTGTTCGCGGGTTTCGGAGGAGAGCCCATATGATTCGGCCACCATCTGTCTGACCAGTTGATTGGCATATTGCCGAAGAGCATGACCTCTGTTTTAGATGTTTTAAGCTTTAGACAGTTGTCTTGCATCCATTTCCCTATGTGGCTCATGCATTCTTTGAATTGAGCTGCAGTGTCCGTGGACGAGCTGTTGATGGATACTATTATTTGTGTATCGTCTGCTTAAGACACTAGCGTGAAGACAAAGCTTTTTATGATCCTGGCCAGGGGGGTGACGTACAAGTTAAAGAGGGTGGGACTTAAAGATGAGCCCTGCAGGACTCCGCAGGGCAGTGAGAAAGCCGGGGAGACGAAGGCCTCATGTGTCACCGATTGAGACCTGTTAGACAGAAAAGAGCTAAGAAGGAGGAGTGCTCTATCCCTAATTCCCAGCAACGCGAGACGCTCAACCAATACGTTATGGTTGACCGTGTCAAATGCCGCTGAGAGGTCTAACAGGATAAGAGCAGCACTCCCCCCTCTGTCCAATGTTTGTCTCAACTCTTCAGTGGCCGTGATTAGTGCCAATTCAGTACTGTGATGGGCCCGTTACCCATATTGCGAATGATCCAGGATGTCAACCTCCGCTAGGACAGCGGAAAGTTCTTCATTAAGATATTTTTCCATAACTTTGGCTGGGAACGGCAGCCTTGATATGGGTCTATAGCTGGCGGGATCCTCAGAGTCTAGATTGGGTTTCTTCAAGAGAGGCAGGATGGAGGCTTTTTTACATTCCATGGGAAAATGCCCCGAGAAGATCATGAGATTAAAAATGGGCCAAAGTGTGGATGCAATGATCTCGGGGACCAGATGGAGAATTTTTGGCGGGCAAGGGTCTGATGGAGAGCCAGATTTGACCGATGAAATTAATTTGGTGGTTCTTTCCAACGTAATGGACGGGAAGACAGAGAGTGTAAGAGATGTGGATCTGTCCGCCTTGGCGGGCGGTGCTGGGCTGTCGCTCTGGGACTTGAAAGTTGGTGAGAAATTTGATTGAGGAACAAATACATCAAAGACTTGTTTAACTTTTTGCTGAAAGAAGTCTGCTAATTTATTGCAGAATTGCTGGCTGCTTTCGTGATTTGAGGATTCAGGGAGCTTGGAAAGTTGTTTGACTGTGTTAAATAGCCTTTTGGCACAGCCCTGGGCTGCCTCAATTTTTCCTTTGAAGTAGGCAGATTTGGCCTTTAGAATAAGATTTTTGTATGTATGGATGGCTAGTCTATAGTCTGATTTAATCTGGGCGTCGTTTTTTAACCTCCATTTTCTTTCGAGTCTTCTGCATATTTGTTTCTGTGCCTTAAGTGGTTCATTGAACCATGGTTCAGAGGGTGACTGTCTGACTGTTCTCCGCGTGGTCAGGGGAGTGAACTGCTGCCCGGCGGCGGCAATCCAGGCGTGATAGTTCTTCACTGCCTCATTCAGATCTGCAGGTGCAGGAGGAGGTGAGCATCTTATTTAGCTCTTCACCCTTTACCTTATTCCAAGGTTGGGAGCTAAAGACCAGCTTGGAAATGTAATTAGGCCTTTTAGGTGGCAGGGTAACCTCAAAAATGATAGCCTTATGATCTGACCAGATGAGTGGCAATACCTTATTCCATACTAAATTGGGATGGTCCGAAAAAATTCCATCCAGACAGGGTCCTGCCGAGTGTGTGGTCTCCTTCACCCGCTGGGTAAAACCTGCACTGGCCATATGGTCTATGAGAAATTCAGTATTGTTTGTGAATACTTGTACCAGCCTCCACGTCATGGAGGAAGTTAGGCTTTTAATGCCACACAAATCGCTCGGAGCTCCAGCAGGTTGATGTGGAGTCCAGATTCCGCCTGAAACCAGAGTCCTCTAATCTCCACCTCTCCCAGGTGGCCGCCCCATCCCAGGAGTAACGCATCTGTAGCTTCTGTGAGATCTGGTTGGGAGAAGGGAGAGGGGTCTGCCTGTGACCCAATTGCGGTTTGTCAGCCACCATGCAAATCCTTGCAGTTCCCTCGGAGATCTGCACCATGTCGGAGAGGTTCCCCTGATGCTGCACCCAATGGAAATCTAGGTCCCACTGCAAAGCCATGGCATCTGGCATGTGTCACTTGCAGGATGCATGAGGCCAAGCAGCCTCAGAGTCATTCTCACCGAAATCCATGATAGAGGCTGAAACATCGGGGTATGAAAGCCTGATATCCTGGACTTGCCGTTCGGGACGATAGGCCCGAAACTGCACAGTGTCCAGAACAGCTCCGTTACTAGGGAGCGTCTGAGAGGGAGTCAGGTGTGACTTTGGGACGTTGATAGTGAAACCCCGTAAGTGCAGGAGGTCCAACGTAATCTGGAGGTGGGAGATGACAGCCTGGGGCGAGCCCGCCTTCAAGATAGGGGAAAACTGACACCCCTGATCAGCGCAGATGAACTGCGTCCACCGCCAACACCGGGGTGAACTACTGAGGGGGGCTGGTAAGGCCAAAGGGGAGCACGCTGAATTGAAAATGCTCATGGCCTACTGTAAACCGCAGGTAGCACCGATGAGCAGGCAGGACGTGAATAAGGAAATGGGCGTCCTGCAAGTCCAACGCTACCATCCAGTCTCTCAAGTCCAGGGCACACATGACCTGAGCCAATGTGAGCATCCTGAACTTTTCATTTTTGAGGAAGTATTTGAGGGCTCATAGATCTAGGATAGGATGAAGCCCTTGTCCTTTTTCGGGATCAGAAAGTAGCAGGAATAACAACCACAGCCTACTTCTGGCACCGTAACCCTCTCTATGGCTCCCTTGGCCAAGAGAGTCATGATTTCCTCTTGAAGCAAAGTAAGATGATCCTCCGTCAGCCAGTCGTAAGATGGAGGGAGGAGTAGTTTCGAAGGGGAGGGAGTAGCCCCTTTGGACTATCTAGAGGACCCACTTCTCCAACGTGCTATCGAGCTAGCAGTGGAGGTGATGGCTAATCCTGACACCAACTGGCCGCCCATGATCTTGAAGGGCAAGGCTGGGAGGGTTTGGAGGCTGCTGGGGGGGGGGAAGGGACTGACCTGACCTCTGGTCCCTAGACCCACGAGCCGCACCCTCGGCTGTGCAGAGGTTGCTGAACCTGTGTGGTCTTGTGGCTGGGATAGGGCCGGCCCGGCTGAAAGCCCCTTCCTTAGCGACGAAAGGGGAGATAGGCATACTGGGGACGAGTGGCCACTGAGAGGTCCAAGGACCTGGCAATAGCACGTGAGTCCTAAAATTGCTCCAGTGCCATGTCTGCCTTGTCCTCGAAGAGACGGGTGCCATCGAAGGGCATGTCAATGAAAGAGGACTGGACATCCCCTGAAAACCCAGAAGTCCTCAACGAGGCGTGGCGTCAAATAGCCACTGTCTATGATATCACTCTGCCCAGCGAGTCGGTCGTGTCGAGACCACAACGGATGGCGAACTTTGCTGCATCTCTCAAGTCTGATACCGCTTGGGAGAGGATGGCCCGGGCCTCCTCTGGGACCGGAGGCAGCACTTGTGCAACGGTTTCCCAAACGGAGTGGAAATAACGGCCCAATAAGCATGCAGTGTTCACCAACTGCAATGGAAGGCTGGTGGAAGAAAAAAATATTCTTGTCCCAAATATCCAGCCTCTTGGATTCTCTGTCCGGGGAAGCAGAAGGGAATGCACCATGGGAGGTAGAGGCTTGGACCACCAAGCTCTCCGAGTAGGGTGGGTAGTGAGGAAGCTTGGGTCACCAAGAGAAGGGCTATGGCGGCTGGCGATTATCCTATTCACAGGAGCCCCAGTGCAGGGTTTGGACCAAATACCCAGTGGGACATCTGTAAGGGTCTCATTAAAGGGTAGCAAGGGTTCCGAAGAGGACACACCAGACTGTAAGACCTCTGTTAAGATTTTAGTCTTGACCTCCACCAAAGGGAGCTGAAGGTTCAGGACCTCATCCACCCTATGCACCACCAAGCAAATGATGCTCCCTCCTCTGTAGCCATGGTAGGGGGAGAAAGCATACCAGAATCTGGAGAGGTGTCCAGTCCACTGGCCTCACTCAACTCCTCACACCAGTCCATTTCATGATAAGGCTGGTCCTCCAAAGGGTCCAGCGACCTCTCCCAATCTTCTTCACTCCTAGCCCTTCGGAATAGAGCTCAGGAAACGACCTAGGATCTGGATGTTCTGTCATCACTGGTTTCGGCATCTGTCTACGCGGTACCAGCTCCGGGTCGTCCAGAATCAGAACGGGGCTGGCACCGCCGGGAGGCACCAGCGGCGCCAGGAGCATCGGCGGCAGGGCCAGAGCCGGGGAATATCACAATGACACGACCAGCACCGGACCGGATCCATTTGGGGACATTGGCATCGGAGCAGCCGGCATGGAACCCGATGGAGCCCCCTCTGAGTCTACGGGACCCAAAGTCACACCAGTAAGGTGAAGCCACCCAAATATGAGGCACATGGTGTCATAAAATTCTTCAAGCTGGACAGGGGTCACTCCGGCTCCCAGAAAGGCGGGAAGCGCAGAGCCGACCCAGGCGCAGGTTCAGAAGAACGAAGCCTAGAACGCCGAGGCTCCTCTGTCGCATCGGCTGACGGACGGGAAGAAGTCGAAGAACGCTTCGACTGCTTGTTTTTCTTATGCCTCTTACCTGACCTACCCGACGACTGAGTGGGAGGACAAGGACTTCGGACTCTCAGAGCAGTGCCCGGACCTTCCTCTCGACCAGGACAGAGAACGAGACTTCCTAAAAGTCGTACAATGCGGTGCTGAGTGCCGGGCCGTAAGTAGCTTTAAGGACCGCTCCCTCAAAGCTTTCGGAGCCATTGCCCGGCAGTCGAAGCATGACTTCAAGTCCTGGTCGCGCTCCATGCACCAGGGGCATACCAGATGTGGATCTGATGACCAACATGGCGTGGTGACAGGCGCTGCATGGTTTGAATCCAGAAGTCTTCCTAGACATGATGGAAAAAATCTACACACCAAAAAGGGGTTGACAAAACATTGAAACAAGCATTGGCATAGCCAATAGGTCTCGCCTTTGGGACCTTATAAGTGTTTTGCCAGAGCTATTGGCTTTGTTAATGTGTTTAAGCTATGTTGTAGAGCACTTGTGACTGCCTGTTTAGTAGTAAAATATTGCAATAGTTGGAGGTTAGAGGGGCTCCTAGAGCTTTGGGCCCCAGTGTCACTACACCTGCTGCACCATCTAAATAAAGCCTCTTTCAACTGCAAGGTAACTGCAATTTGACTGCCCGTTTAGTAGTAAAATATAGCAATATTAGGTGTTTAGAGGAGCTATAGGACGTTACTAAGGCACACGCCTTAGAAAGTTATGTGCTTCCTTGTTTGAGTGCTAACACAATCTGTGCCAAACATATACAACTCAAGATAATGAAAACAAAATATAATTTAGGAGTTCAGGGAGCTGCCCCTAACACAGTCTAAGCGAGGTAGAAATTCACACTTTGAAACGTTTGCTAACAATCTAACCGGGACGAGAAATTCACCCTGTGCTCATCCGACTGCAGTACACCATGGGAATCAAATGGAGGATCTTATGAAGCTTACGAAGGTGGTGACTAGTGCTAGGATGGAAGAAAGTTGAGCTATACTATATCACTGGTGTAAACTACGCTGCCAACATGAGAAGGAGATGCGGGTAAAGAAGGCTCCACGCGGTATAGCAGACCACAGATGGATATCAGAGGTGGAGTAGCCAGACCTTCCCACATATTTGTATGAATGATGTGTATAGATTCGATGTTCGCCTTTGTATTGCTTTGACTGTACTCATACACAGCAACAGTTCAATAAAGCAACTTTAAAAAAAATTTAAACTGCAACTAGAGATTATGAACTAGATGGTACCACCAGTTCTCAAATACACAAAATCTTTTCTACCCGTAGGGAGAAGGAAAACAAAGGAAAAACATGAATGGGAGCAGAAGGAATAGGCAATAAAGACAAGACCAGAAACAAACAAACCTAAAAATTCAGCCGGCCGAGCAACTAGGTATGCTGTGTGTACATCTACCCAAAGCACATGTTATTGGAGCTCCCCCCAGGAGAGTTGCCACAAGCTTCAGGTTCACCAAATGCAAGCTGCAGTGTCCTTTTCACTTCACCTCTCTCAGTGCTAAATGGGTATACTCTATCTCGCCATTATCCAGAACCCAACGTCATACAAAGACTCCTCACACCAACAAAAAAGTTCCTACAGTAATAACTAGTTTCTATTTAGCACTAAACACCACCCTACTGCCATAACTAAGTGCTGTGAATGACCAATCTTACTATTAATCAATTTATGATACTTAATGCACTTACTTTGAAAGGATGGAAGGCTGACTCTGCTTTTCGAAGATTCAAAATCATAGTATCCAGAACACACCATAAAAGAAAACAAGCTTTCATCCATTAGATCAGCACTTGTTCCTGATCCGCTGCATCATACACAAACAGTTTGTGCCACTGGAGGTGGAACGCCAACTGTACATATATGGCATAATGGGCAAAACATAGACCATCCTTTGCAACACATCTTGTGTCTTCTTATGAACCAGAACTCTAACAACAATGTTAATATAGATCATTCCATGCATTTTCACAATAAGATCACAGATGAATGTGAGCCAGCTCTATTTATGTTGTTAGAATGGTCCGCATGGTTCCACACCTTAGATCATGATATTGTGCTCCAAAGGATTAAACATAGGTCGTGTCTGAAACATCCAGAAGATAACAGGAGGCAGTCTTTCCTCATTAACAGAAGGGCAAGTGTGATGGTCAGAAAGGAAAAAGAGGAGCTCCGCTGATGGAATGCAAACTACCACAGGGGTCATGAACTTTGATATTAATATTAATTGTATATGTCTCACTACTCCATCATCTCCTGTTGGAGCTTGGGGTAGAATTTCTGAGTTATAAAGAAAACACTCAGGTAATGTTTCATCTCTCTATGGATCCAGCTAAAGATCGTAATATAATGGTGTTCTACGACTCTTACAATCGGGGTTTGGATCGGGCTATAATGCAGACCAGCGCTCCTGAGCATGTAGGCAAGCCTCTTGGAGACAGTAGACAGAGGTACAGCGTTACCGTCAATGCCGGATTGATATTGTAGACTACACTAACCTTGCCTACTGTCAGTGGCCGGAGTATCCCTTTAATCCCAAGAGTGGTTTGAATTCTCTCAGGAACACAAAACATCATAGGTTTTCAAGGATGCTGGTCGCGCCCCAGTAGTAAAATCAGTATGTACAGAGCCCCAGGCTGCGTCACCATCAGCCGGGTGTCTTAGATAATTCACTTTCCATGGAGGGAGAGGTTAATCTGGTGACCAAAACCTGGGGTCCATATAGTCGCACCCTGTTAAATAAAACGTTAGCTGTTCCTAAAAGAGCGACTAAACCCATGGCAACTCTCAGGTCTCGGCTCAACTAATGCAGCGCTGTCTCTGCAGTAACACCTTAAAAAAAAATCCTGGGTGCTTCAAGAAAGTTCTAAATTAAGCTTCTTTCTAACTTGGGCCATTGGGAGCCTGATGGGGCTGCGTTTTAAAAAGGGTGAAGTTCCCTGCTGTACAACGCAGTTTGCAGAAGAGGTCATTTCACTGGAATGCCGACATAAGACTGCAATCCTAGCAGATCTCTCCCGACAAGGGGCTCTCCGAGGAACCCAGAGGGGGCACGGAGGGGGTGGGACGCACGCTAGTGAAATGAAAGTCATAGGTCCATTTGTCTGTTTTAAAATGAGATCGAAGACTTGCCTCTTTTTGGGGGGGGGGGGGGTGTAATTCTGTTGTTGCTTAGGCAGGCACAAGGATAACCTTTCGGTTTTGGAGTGGTCTATATTTATATTAATTTAAGATTTGTCACTCTGTAACTTATAGCATTCCAAGCCGTACATCGTGAAAGAAGATCGCCTTACAAGTTGTCACAGCTGCAACACGTACCCTTAAGTCGGGTCAGACACAAAAGTGCAGCCCGGCATCGCACACAGCATTAGATTCTTGCTTGCTCGTCCATAACCAGTTTGGCTCCGTGGTCGCACCACAGACGACACCACATACTAAGATTGTGGCTCGCCACCTGCAGACAGCACCAGTGGAATTCGGCTACTATTAGCAAGACGTCCGTTCTGCATTTAAAAAAATGCAGAGTAGTGTAAATCCTCAAAGGTCTTCGAGTTAACCGCATTTCCCTTCCCCACATTACAGCAGTGGCAGGAAATGAGTGAGCGGCGCAGACACGCAGTCTGCGAGGGAGCATACATGGGCCATAACTAAGCAATATTTACTTCTGGACTCAAGAAAGCGGCGCGAGAACGTGCTATGTTGTGAAGTATCTCCGCATGAAAGTCAAACCTGGCAGCACTGAAGAGCTTCACCTCGCTTAATGTGGGGCATAATACGTCACCGCCAGGGTCGGGGGAAGGCGCACGCGCCTGGGTCCTAAAATCAGAACAAGCGCGCGCTGCCATGCTAATTGAAAACAGATGGCCCCTGCGCGCCGTTGCTCGCTCCCGCAAGGTGGATGCCAGCACAAGCACAAGTGTGAGGAAAAGAGCTGACCAATTTCAAAAGGTCATCTCCTAGAGCAGCGCATGCGCGCTGCACTAGGCTCGACCTAAAAAGCTCGTCAAAAGGTGACAGAGGGTAGCTCTCTTCACGAATCAACGATTGACTGGCGTGAAAAGAACTGACATCAGCGAGCCGAGGTGGTGCCTACATAGGTGATGCAGATGTCACTACAGTACAGATGATGCCGACGGAGTCACGTGGAGCCAACCGGCGTGCAGGTGTATTGCTTGAAGGAAAATCTTCCATATCCAGTCTGAAGTCTGGGAAATTCAAAGGTAAGGAATCTGCGGCTAGATTTTTCTATCAGATATTCGCATTACAGAGATTTAAGTTATCAACACATGAGGTGTGGGCGGTGCTTTTGGGAATTCTTGGCCGCAGTTTTGTTATCATGTATGATTGGCACTTGTCATGCATTTTGAAGCCATAAATCATTCTTGACCGGGACATTAATCACTGATATAGTCATAATTAATTTTGACAGGGCAATAAATCATTTGATAGGTCACAGATCATCTCCAGTCTTAAAACAATCATGTTTAGGTCATAACTCCTGACATAATTCATAACATATTTCAATTTTCTGCATGTTATCAATTATACATGTCAATTTTGTGAGGTAAATAAAGTTTCTGTGTTGGACTTATCCTCTGACCGCGAGGGGGGTAGCCTCTTACTGCTGTTAGGCTGTACTCGCTACCTTGCCTGTCCATTTGTGTCCTGCTGTCCAGCGGATTTGGGCTGCGAGTGCTGTGCTCTGCATACTCCCCCATCAGCCAACTTACCCTGCCGAAAGGCACCCCCCCCCCCCCTCAAGTATGTGGCCTACCTCCAGCACACCGCCCTGCTGGTGTGCCTCTTTTTTCTAACACTTGCACTTAGTTTTTACCACCTCTAGCTACTGCAACATGGCTTCTGCTCCGGTGTGGGTAGGTGGGTTTGTCATGTAGCACGCTGTCCCCGCTCCTTGAATTGAGCGTCCTCCCGGGGTAGTGGTGCTTATAAGCCCTTATTGTGCCCCAGCCTGCCAGGTGCTGCTGTCCCCTCATAGGGGGGTTTGAAACATATCAGGCCCTGACTGGCCATGGATTCTGCACCTTACTGCCTCTTTTAGTGCTCTTTTTCCTGCTCCCCTCGTTACCTGGGGGGTGATGGCCTCCCCTTTACCTGGTGAGCTACGGCACCCAAAACCAGTTCTTACGGCTCCCAGGCAGCTGTTAATGCACCTGCCCTTCATGCCCCCTTCACGGGCAGCCTCTGCCAGAGACGCCCTATATGGAATAAAATGAGTGCCACAGAAGGACTCAACAGGAAGAGGTAGACATGCTACAGTCATAGGACAGACTGCTTTCACTGTAAACCTCTGAAGACAGGCAGTCCAAAGACATTGTGATCTTCTAGAAAGGAGCCGGGAGCTGAATGAGATGCTCATACTCCTGAAGGACTGTACATCCCAATTTACCCTGGACTGATCGTTCCTCTGAACAGCAACCCCTGAGAGAGGATGGTTTTTGGGGGCACTGCTTTCAGAGTTTTTTCTTCTCCTGCTGGAGCACCGGGAGAGCTGCTATTGCTTTATATGGAAGTTCTACATGCAGCAGCTTAGATCGCCTGAGAGGTGCCAACTGGAAAGATGGTCCTCACAGTGCGTCTCATTTCTCCTCACACCTGTGCCACCTCTTATTTTGAAGTCAAAGGCCACAGATTCTCCAAGGCATCTGATGTGCCATCTGCACTTGCTGACTCTGAACCATCTGAGCAGAGGCCTACTGCTGCACCCTACTTGACATAACTGTTTTAATTTCCCCTCTGATGCCAGCAAGTGTTTCTACCGCATGTAAAGTTTCCTGTAAATAGGTGAAACCCCGAAACCGGTCCTAGGATGCTTGTTTCCGGTCCAGGGAGGACCTGGCTTGGCAGTTCGGGCTGGACTGTTCCCATGAGGCACAGGGTCAAGACTGATTTGCATATGGCCAGGTCTAAACTGGGGTGGCATGGTGAGCAAAAGAATGATGGATTTAACCCAGATCTCTTGACTGGGGGTGAATGTTTTGATTTGTTCTGCATTCCGTCCATCAATTGTGTGTCTTTTACATCGCCTCTGCAGGCAGTGCAGTCGCCCGCCCCGGTGCCCATACTGCGTAATGCGGAGGGGATCCTATGTACTACTCCAGACTCCGTACCCCAAGCGTTCGCATCTTATTACTCGTCTCTGTACGCCAAGAGGGAAACGGTATCATAAGACCAAATTGGAGAATTCCTCAGAGACATACCACTCAAATCGCTAACTGACCATATCCATGACCAGTTTCACGCACCAATCACGGTTAAGGAACTTGGTGCAGCCCTGTCAGGCATTCGCCCTGGCCGTGCTCAGGGTCTTAATGGATTTCGGAGTGAATTTCTACGATCTCATATGTCTCTATTAAGTCCACACCTCTTAAACGCGCTCCATGAAGCCTTGGAGCAACGTATTCTCCCTCCTGACTGGCGTCATGCTGAAATTTTGGTGTTTCTCAAACCTGGGTGCCCTCCAGAGGAACCAGTCTCCTACCTCCCAATTTCTCTTCTGAATTTCGAGTCTAAACTCCTCGGCAAGGTGCTCGCTGACCGTCTCTGCACACACATTTATGAGCTTGTTCATCCGGACCAAGCAGGCTTTATGCCACACAGATCCACTCGACACAATATCAGGCAAGTCCATGCCGTTGCGAAGGCCCCAGAACTAGGTCGCCCCGCGGCCCTTTTGCCAGCTGACACTGATAAGGCGTTTGACTCCCTGAGTTGGGATGACCTATTTCTTCTCCTCAGCGCCGTTAACTTCGGACCGTGTTTTCTTTCCTACATACAACTCCTTTACACCGATCTCTCTGCCTCCGTATGGGTGGCGGGAGTACGATCAGAGTGTTTCCCAATTCACCGGGGCACAAGACAGGGCTGCCCACTTTCCCCGTTATTTGCACTAGCGATAGAACAGTTAGCAACGTGGGTGAGGCAGGACCCCCTCTCACTCAAGCAAGGTTCTGCTACTGAAGAGGAGGGTTGTAAGATCTCAGTCAAAATGTTAGACTATGCCTTTTCATAGGGCAAGGTCAATTCCAATTTTTCTACTGATTTCTGAACAACTGCTGTAAATAACGAAGCTTCCCATCAGTTAAGGCCAGAGCGACAATGGATAATCCCTTGTGGTGAAGTGTCCAGGCCACTCCCAAATTGTTAGTAAAGCTAGAAATCAACATCAGTAACATATTATAATGGGGAAGGAGGTTATCAGCCTCTTGATCATCATCCTCCGTGTGGCCATAGTCCTTACCAGGTATTTGGAGGGCATCAGAGCCATACAATTTCTCCAAAGAGGCTAATTTCTGAGCCCACAGAATGTGGTCTCCCAAGGAAACATCATTGAAGTTCACCTTAATGTTTTTCTTGCCACACAAATTATTTTCTCTGACATCAGTGGCTCAGAGAGCATAGACTCCATGGGTGCTGTCTGCATCAAAGAAGTACCCAAACAAATGCAAGGTTGGCACCTAAACAGGCCTTCATTTCTTTTTCGGCTCCAAGGCATGACAGGCTGTGAAGCCATGACATTGAGAGGCATTGAGGTTGGAGCTGGCATTGTGAAGCAAAAAGGAATGTGCTCCCACTTCGTGGATGCCCCAGAGGAAACCAAAACTGTCCTGAACAGACCCAGGACAGCCAGCTTGAAGGCCTCATCCTGCAACAGGATCAGCTGATGGACCCGGGAACTTGAGTCTCATCTTTTTCAACGCTGTGATCTTACTCAATGAGAAGTCCACTGTCAGGGAATGGTATCATGACTTCAAATGGTCCCGGAAGAGGGACTGCTACCTTGGGAAAGAAGAGGATTTCTCCTTACTATAAGTGCTTGTGTGTGTTTTTTTTTTTTTAATGGGAAGATTTCTTAGAACATTCCCTCACAGAAATGTACTTTGAGGTGAGGGAGAGTGCTTTGGAATCTCCCTCCGAGCCTTGGCCAACTGCTCCCTGTTGGCCTTTGTCAGTCAGACACCACATGCGGATGTCATGTAGATCCTACAAGGACGTCACCTTTTGGTACCTGAGACAGGGCATAAACCCTGAAACATTAGGAGCCATTTGACCTAATAGCTGTTAAAATGCTGAAGAATGTTATCTATGAAACACCAAGAGCCCTCTGGACTTGCGTCGATGAGGCATGAAAAAACAAGAACCAAAGCACCAACTAGAGATTAATATGCTCTGATATTGTCATGTCCATACTTTTTGATTTGGCTAGAAGGTTAAAGAAATCTTTAAACAAGCAAATTTTTGAGGTACAGGTATTTTTCTTTTAAATCTATTTATTAAGCAGCTCGACAATGTTCTCCAACAAAATACCAGACAGATCAATGCAATACAGATCACAGTATCAACACAAAAAGTAGCCCATTATTAAATCAAATCATAGTTTCCCAAAAGATACTGAAAGATAGGGGTAAGGGTGAAAGATACAGGGAAGGGTGAGCAGAAAACCAGGAACAGACATAACATCAATCTGGAAGAAAATTTCACACAACCAATCAAATGCAGCTAGACAACAGGAACTTCTCAATAAGCTTCCACTTTGCTGGAATACAGGTCCTTGCAGACCAATGTAGAAACAGAGTTCAATAATTCTCAGTCTTGGGTTGAATAAATATGCTGGTGACTCCATCACAGACTACATATAGTTTTGCTGGATACCAGAGTGTCAATCACTTTGAAAGCAGTTATTTCTTGGTACTGTGAACCTTCAGTTTTATTACATCGGTGGCATGACAAAGGTCTGTAAAAATAGGGACTCTGTGGTAAGTACCTTCTTTCTGGCTGACGGTCTTCACCCCCTTCTCCCCTCAACCTATCTTGAGAATCCAAGTGTAGTGTAGTTCCTATTTACCTAATAGGCTCTGCGCATTGGAATAATATAACCTATAGGCTTGACATAGGACTAAGGTCGGTATGTCCCTATCGAGTATATTAAACTTAATTACTTGTGCCAGCTAGCTCAGAGGCCACTAGAAACTCCTTGAGAACAAGAAGGGAGTAGTTTCTGGCAACCGCATAAACATGACCACTTTGTTTCCCTTTAAAATCGGAACACGTCTCAGAATCGTGGAAACAATAGATAACAGTTTCACTTAGTCAATCGTGCATGCTTAGTTTCTACAGAGTTACACAGAAAGGAAAGACGGGCATTTCAATAAAAAGGTTTTATTGAACAGTCTTGTTTCTCGTGTAAGAGATATGTGCTGTTATGATCACAAGACAGTATGCAAGATAAATAATGTACAGCGTAAGCAGTAGAAATAAATAATACTGCGCTAGCATTATCTTTTAGCATATATTCACGTACATAAATAACATGAGCTAAGAATGCGAGTACTCATACGATGCGTCTCTAAGCTAGTTCTACCCCAATGTACCTAACCTAGTCTAGGTGTAGGGAAAGGTAAGAAGTAGGTGGAGTATTCTCTAGTATGGTATACTAAGAGTATGCTAAGTCTAGTATGCCAAGAGTCCCTCTAGGTTCTAGTCAGCTCCATACCTTGAGAATGAGAGAGGTGGGAATCTCTTGCCGGATCTGGAACTCTAACACCCCGCGAAGGGAGTCAGAACACTGGAAGCTGGATTCTTCTGCGAGCAGGAATGACAGCGTCTTCTCAGTGCGTCAGGCCGGGATACGGGCTCCTCTGAAGTCGAGGTCTCCTCTAACTTGCTTGGGCGAGGGAAGGTATATTTATACCTGATAGGTGCCTCGGAATGTTAGCATTGACGTGAAGTCGGACAGAGGAAGACGTCAGGAAGAACCCTTAAGGTATAACGGTTCATACATAATAGATGAGTTCTTGGAGAAATCAATAGTCCTGTGCTAGGGGAACTCCCGAAGCTTAAGGGTCTGGTTTCTAAGAACTCGTTGTGACGTTAGGGTGGACGGATGTCGGTGACCATGCCTGTATTTGGAGTGCACGGTTTAATGCCTAAATAAGGACTGGGATTCCATGCCTATATAAGGGCAATGCGAATTGTGCCTATATAAGGACATGATTCAGGAAACCCTATATACGGACACCTAAAGCGGAATACAACACCCACTCCACTTTCGAATGAACGATAATACTAAATGCTAAACATTTAAATGCTAAACATAAAATTGAGTACCACATGTTGCTAAAAACATTTCTAAAAGCATATTAAAAGAAGTTTAAAAATAAACTGTTGAATGCAATAGGTACTGTACTTTTAAAGCATCGTTATCATTCTAAGCATATGATGGAAGTAAATGCAACATGAATGAATAAACAGAAATATATGCATATGATGAAATGGTCGATAAGTTGTCAAAAAATCAAAGCCATTGCATATCATGGTATTAAATGAAATGTTAGACAAGTAAGGTGACAATGTGTCCCTGGAAGTATTCAAAGAAGTCCGTTTTATAAGACTAGTTCTACTGTAAGCAGATTGTTTTTTGCCATGTCATTTCAAAAAATTCAAAAAGAAAAAAGTTCAATTCTGGGAAAAGTTCCAAGTTTTAAAAATATGAAGGCCACATTTCATTGTTGCCCTGGTACACTGTGAGCCGAATCAAAGTCAGTGTATGGGTCTGGCGTAAACATGAGATCATCTATTTCCGTAGCCAAAGTATCGTCTACCGAAGTTGGTGACATTTGGAACACCTCGTTCAGAAGGTTAATTGCACAGAGAAGAGAAACATCGCCTTCAGCAGAAGATGCAATGTTCGCGTCCGTTGTTACCTGTGTGCCTGTTGATCCATCTCGTACCTCAGCAGCTGCCGGAAGCGTCTGTGAGATCTCAATGAATGCCGTCATCAGGATTGGAAGCCTCTGGGGACAACACACAGCATGGGCCGTTATCGGGTCCAGCAGAGTATCGACATCCGTTGGCATGACTGATGGGAGTGTTAGACAGGTGTCTAGCACGCATTCTTCACAGCAAAACAGGCAGCGCAGAACAGGTAAGATGCAATCTTGCCAGATTGGTCTGAATGACAGGAACCACGTTGTATTAAGTTCCTGTAGACGAGGCATGCCCAAAAGCTGTACTATTCGCTCACGGCATTTCCGTTCAAGGAGAGCTTTCTCCACATCGCTCAGAGTGATGTTGGCGAATAGGCTTGCCATAGCGTAGTAGGAGGAATAGAAACAGAATTCCTGCAACGAGTGCTAGAATTAACGGCACACCACCAAACACCGAATGTGCGAAGTTTGGGATGATTCCGAGGACTGCCTGGAAAGGTGCTAATAGTCCGGAACAGATGGTCTTAAATACATGTACAATTCCGCTCATATCAGACATGTTTAAGATACGTCCCATCATTTCTACGAAATGTATAGGGCAGTTTGTACGAATTAAAGCCTGTATCTCAGCCGAAGTCCTTGCAACTTGTAAATCATAGATTTCTTTGGCCGAGGTCAGAGGCACTGTTTGTTGTATAAGCATGGCTTTCATTCTGCTTAAAGTATCAAATCGTATAAAAGAGACATTCAACGAAGGCCATAAAGGAGACTCCCTGACTGTCTATTGGGGCAAACAATACTTGCATGCAGCAAGTGACCCTGGAGTCGACCGTTACTAGATATGGGATGCCTGGCAACATGCCACAGCAACTCTGATCATTCAACATGAGGTAACTCCCATTAGAAAGTTGGCCAAACGTTGAATTAATCACAGTAGCCGGTGTACCCTGCTGGTGGCAGGACAAATTTGCCACAGAACCATTACAAGCCCCGTGTAAAGAAATGTCCTGACAAATGAGTGAACCGCTTAGTGCACTTTCACAGTGTGTACCGCTCAGAAACACTTCACGATCCCCACTCCAACATCTATATGTGTAAGGTAAATTCCAGAATGTCTTAATGTATTCTTTACCCAACCTTTCATATTTGCCTGCTTGCATTTGTTTGAGGCAATACTGAAACTGAAAAGTAGTCACAGGCAGAGTGATTTTGCCAGGAATAAGCCATTCTGTAGCTGGTTTTTCTGCCACTGTGAATGGTAATTTTTCCAGGTTTTCAATGCTCAGCACTGTATACTTTGCTCCTCTTTGTGCCAGTTCGATCTATTTATCAGTTAGATTGTATTGTGCAAACAGAGCCGACGTGTTGATAAAACGCCAAGGCGCATAGCCCGCACGCAAAGATTGCAACGTCCAGCTTAATAACATAATAGAACGTAACTGAGATTGGCCTTGTTGTAACATGGCTAAATCTTGTTCCAGTATGTCAATAGCAGAGGATACAATGTTGTCCAATTAATAAATTCTGGATGACAAAGTTGTTAACCCATTGTCGACCACAGTGAGAGTTTTCTCTAAGTTAATACGATCAATTTCACATATTCGTTCGGCGGCCTCTGCCTGTGACACCTTCCATGCTTCATTATAAGCAGCATAGATGCCGGCATACATGAAACGTTTTTGACGCGGTTTTCTTGGTCCAAGCAAGAATTCCCTAAGGTCTGCGTCTTCTTTAAGTAAAGATAAGTGTTGTTTCACATCCTTAAGTGTAGATTTCTGGAGCCAATCGAGGCATAATTTTCCTACACTGTATGTTGTTACTACCCCCGGATGTTGTCTTTGGACGTATCGTGGGTCTGGCCTATGAATAGTAAACCCCTGTGTTTTATTCAGGAATCTTTCTTGACAGATGTTTGTGTCTGTGGGCCAGATCAACCATTTTCTCCAATCAGGATTTGTTCTTTTGATTTCTAGTATTGTGTCAACTGTAACCGCTGCCTGTGTATTGTTATTACCGGCAGGTGTTGGTACAGAAGGTGTTTTCATTTCTTTGATCTTGGCTAAACCAAGGCAAGACGTTTGTTGCACAGTGTCATTCAAAAACATTATTTGCTGAGGGATGATACAGGCTCTAAACAAAGCTTCTATCCCCTGCACTTGCCAATCTTTAGTACCCCAGACAGATTTTGTGTCTATTTTGTCTTTCCACAAGTCGAAACCGTGTCTACACAGTTGGGCAATAAATGCTGCAGAGTAAATCTGTTTTGTATTAGTTAACATAATTTTCAGTCCTGTTTTGTTTACATTTTTATAGTAAAATGTTTCTGGATCAGATGTATTGAATCCTGAAAAATATGGAAACTTTTTAGCAAATGTTTTCGAACTACCTTTTGGTGGTGTAGGACAATGTTCCCATTGGTTAAACATAAACACATTTCTAGGTGTTGCAGATTTATGCAAAAAATGATGACCATAGTGGTTATAGCAATACAGCTGTTCATAGTCTGATGACCCCTCTAAATATTCATTATTAGACAATGCAGCAGACTTTTCTAGGTCAAACATGTCATTTCCAGTTTCAAAGTCCCAATCATCAGAATAGGTACTGGATGAAACAAAATCACTTAATGAAATCTTAAATAAATGTGGAATGTTCAAATGTTCCGTAGGGCCGAAAATATCGAAATCTGTTTTGTCCCACACTATACCATCCTGTATAGGAACGGCTGTGATGTTCACTGCAGACAAGTCTCTTGTTTCACGATGGGATGATTTGTGTGGTTTAAAAAGTAAGTTCACTTCTTTACTTTCAATGTCCATATGGATGTATCTGCCATTTATAAGCACGCTCATAGTCATAACCAAAGCTAGCCAAAGCAGAAAGAAAAATATTCCAGAAATAATCCAGAGTTCAATCCATGGTGAAACCAGATAAGTCTTTCTCAAAAAATGTAAAAAGTCTTGTACTTGCTGTTTAAAAGTTTTTGATGCTGGCGACGTCTCAGGCTCACTCAGATCCTCAGAAAACGTATCAAAGTTAATGAAATAGCCAGAAGCAGTTCTGTCAATTGTTGGAATTGCATCAGGATTTGTAGAAATCGCTGGAACCAGTTGATCACTTGTTACATTGGTGTAGGCAGGTGTATTTGGACAAACTGTTACTTGAGTTTCAAGAGGGATGAGTTCCATAGCATTGTTGCTTAGTCCTTCATCTGTTACTGCTGAATTCTCGATGGTTATCAGTCTTTCAGTCTGAACCTCTTGGATAGTAGCGAGAGGAGTGCGTCTGCTACTAGGTCGGAGTCCACGAGGCCTACTATTTAGTATTGGCCACATACTGTGGTTTGATGAGGTCGATGGACACAAATCTTTTCTCCTTTTTTCCAGCAAGGGGCGGCAGAAGTACTGTTCTTGTTCCGTGTACGGCTAGGACAGGTACTGGTTGTCTGTAAGAAGGTCCAAATTCCTTCTTGTCCGCAATCTTCTCTCTGACTAGATCCCCAACTTTTGGAATCCAGACAGGCCTTGCTGGGACCGCCGGTTTTTCCACAGTGGTGGTTGGCTGCAGGAACACGTTGCTTTGTTTCGATCTTAGTTCATTTAGATCCTGTAAAACAGCCAAACGATCTTTGATATCAAAGGGTTTATTTTCCACCACTGTGCCTTTATATTCGAGATCAGGCACCCACATTCTTGTCCCAAATAGGACCTCATATGAAGTGACCCCCCCTAGAGAACTTCTTGGCAAAATATTTAATGAGCGTTGGACCCTATAAAGATGTTTGACCCACCCATCACCCGAACCTAATACCCTAGCTGTTATAGACTGCTTTATGTCCCGGTTTTTCCTTTCCACAACAGAATTTCCCTCAGGATGAAACGGAGAGGAGTACCGCAATGCAACGCCCAGACTGGCCATGGCTTCTTTGTAAACCCGAGAGCTAAACGCAGGGCCCTGGTCAGAATGTAGCGTGCCTATTGCGTATGTGCCGATAAAGACTTGCAAATCTTTTATAACAGTTCGAGCGTCAGCCGAGCGCTGAGGCCATATCCATAGGAACCTAGAGCAAGAATCCACTGCGACCATTATATATTTATAGTTACCGTCCCTTTGCAAGGGACTGCAGTGGTCAAGGTAAACACAAGCTAATGGTTTGTCTGAAATTAACAGGGGTGTCTGCGCAGGACGTTTCACTGTGGAGACTTTCATCTGTTGGCATATTTCACATTCTAGAACATAGTTCTTGGTCTGTTTCCTAATGCCAGGCCACCAATATCTTTGTTTCAGTAAAGATACTGTTGCAGAAATACCTGCATGGGCAGAGGCTATCCCTTCATGTGCTGCTAGGATTAGTCCTAATCTACGTTCCTTGTTTGGAATTACCCTATCCCCCACTCCAGGGATTCGAGCAAAAGGAACGTTGTTCGCATCAATTACGTAAGAGTACTTGAGTGGAAACTTTTTTGGTAACGCTGCACCACTGCCTTTGCTTGTAGCATTGACAGCCAACATTATCTCACTGTCTATTCTCGTTTTTGAACGAGTGATCGCAGCTACGGAAGCCGTCTGAACAGCCCCCTTTGCGGCTTCGTCAGCCAATGAATTCCCTGCAACGTGAACGCCATCACGTTGATGACTCAGCGTGTATCACGTGAGCCTTTGGTAGTTCGTTTTTTAACTGAACTACTTGTTCCCAAAGCGTTTTATGCTTTATTGTGCCACCTTTTGCATCTTTGAACCCATTTTCAAGCCAATTTTGTATATATTCATTATACGACTGAACACAGTAAAAAGAATTGCACACTATTAGTGTGGGGAATTCGCGATCTGTACTTTCAAGTGCCAGTTTGAATGCTTGTAGTTCAGCTCGCTGAGCTGTGCAATCTCCTAGAGATTGAGTTTTAGTGACCATCGGTCTGAAGTTACCATCGCGCATGCGACCTTTAACGATTGCGCACGCTGCACTGTAATTACTCCCTGTAGCGGGTTCTGCGGATCCGTCAGTGTAAATTATGAATTCATACTGATCGAGAGGCAGAATCTCAATGGGCAGAGGACATTCATGTTCATATTGCAGGAACGCTTGTGTTTTTAAATCAGGATCAAAAACATATTCAACATCTGTTGCAGCAAGAGAATTAACCCATTGTATCCATCTAGGATGTAATGCTTTAGCATTTGGAATGCTCGCTTTAGTTACCGCCTCGAAAGCCGGTACTGGGGTTACGACAATAATGCGTTTCCCTTGGGCTAGAGCTCTTTCTTTGCTACAGCGGTTTGAACTGCTGTCAGTATTTTTTCAGTTGAAGTGAAGCGCATTTCTGCTTGTGTATACAAATGTGATTTGTATGCTATTGGTACTTTTTCACCCTCATTAAATGTTAAGTAGGTGAATCCGCATTGACCCGAAATTATTCGGCTCACTAAATTGCGTTGACTTACGCGTGTTTGTAAGTGATTTGTTGCTAACATGTTAGCTTGGAGTGAACACAAGATTTCTGTGTGTTCCTGTGTCCAATTTTTGATTGAAAAATGAGGTTTGATTAATGCGTAGAGAGGTTTAACCCTTTCTGCGTAATTTAGAATGTAAGTTCTTCCAAAATTTAGGAAACCCAAGATGGATTGTAAGTTTTTCAGCGTCTTTGGAGGTTGGAGCAGCGCACACCTTTCTAAAAAGTTGGCTGCCAAGCTCTTGCCTTCACTTGAAACCTCATATCCTAGGAAAAGGACATTGAGATGGGCAATTCTGGATTTTTTAAAGTTGAACTTATAGCCCTCAGAGGCGAAGCCCAGTATTATGGTGCTCACCCTTTTCAAGTGCCTATCCAGGTCATCGTCTGTCAGATAGATGTCATCGACATATGACAATGCCTCATTATCATAAATTTGTAGTAACTCCGTTACCCTCGCTGAGAATAACCCCGGGCTGTTTTTGAACCCTTGTGGGAGTCGACAAAATTGACGCTGGGTCCCCATTATTGAGAAAGCTGTTAAATACCTGCTTTCAGGTGCTATGTTTTGACAAAAGAAACCATTTGAGATGTCCAATGTGGTTTTATATTTTTTACGCACAATGTTATTTATTAATGCTGTACTATGTGCATTTTGCACTGCAAATGTTTTAGAACAAGTGTTTAAGTGTCTGTAATCCAAAACTAGACGATATGTATTGTCTGGTTTGGAGACAGGAAACAAAGGATTGTTCATTGAAGAGGTGCATGTTTCAATCACCCCTTGGTATTCAAGTTGATCTAAGATCTCCCTGACCTGTTTTTTAGCTTCTTGCTTTATTGGGTACTGCCTTTGTGCAGTAGGTTCATTTTTTAGATGTATTTTATGGTGAGGTGAGTCCTCATCCCATCCTACATGATTTTTATATAATGCTGGGGCCTGGGCTACTGCCCATTTCCTGGCATAAGTATATTGTATGTGAATTGGAATATGGTTGGAGAAGGCAGGCATAATGATGTCCTCACCATGTGGGCACTCCCTGACAAATTGTGGTGGCCAGTCCTTTTCTGCTAGAAGTATATCATAACCCCTTGAAAGTTTCTCTCAAAAGAGTGTTTTCACCTTTCTTGGTATGTCTCCCTCCATCCGGAGTGTTATTTCATATAACTTTTGTGGAGTACTAGCGCTGGTGTCTACAGTCTCTACTGTGATGTACTCATTCAAGTCCACTATCTCCAGAAGTTCCTTCAGGTTCTGGCGAGCTATTGTGACTTCTGCCGCACTGTCCAGCATTGTCTGAGCCCATTCTCCATTCTTGAGTTGTGTTCTCAGTATCCTCGGCATGTCTGATCTTCAGACCTGCTACCTTCTTTTTTGAGAATTGAGGTTTTGATTTATTTTTCGGATCGTGTTTGTCGTCTTTCGATTTCACGCGTTCTTCTCTATGTTCTGACCGTCCTCTTCTTTCCGATGTCTGTGACGATATCTGAAAGGTATGAGAGGAACGTGTATCAGTATCTTGATACCTGTCAGGCTTTTTTAAATTATCCCTATTCCTGAGGTTATACCTCCTTTCAGAGGGCTCCTTTTGAGGAGACCTACCTCGGGATTGAGAACGTTTCGCGTTTGAATTATGTTTATTAGTTTCCCACTTCTTTTTAGAAGATGCAGGAGTTTGTTTAATAGAGTCCTTCTCAGGACTTTCAGATAGTTTTGGCTTTAATGGTCTTCCACCTAAACTATCTCTGCCTAATTCTGCATAAGATTGTTCTATTATTCTGGGTAGTTCTGTTTGATGTTCTGTAACATCGAATTCCCTTAATCATTGGCGGATCGCCACTGCTGCTGCCTCCCCTTTAATATTAGATAATATTATTGTTGAGACCTGGTCGAAATTTTTCAGTAATTTCATACCTAAATTCAGAGCAGGCTCTGCCCCGTATTCGTTTTGAATTTGTTTCAGGACATCTGGTATTACTGCGATTGACGGAACACCATGTGTTTTAGTATAGATGGCAGCAAAGACTGAGCCCGAAGTGGTGCAGTCTTCCAGTTGTGGTGTGATCCCCATTGGTAAACAGATTGTTAGGATTTTGTGTTTCTCATAAGGGCTAGTATTAGGAAATACTGCTTCTATTTGAGTAATTTTTTGAGCTATCCAGAATGGAATTTGCTCACGTTTTGTGGGCATTTTACCCATGACTGCGTATAGAGTCTGTGGTGTAATTTTTAGTGTATTGCCCTGTTGTGGGGTTTGATTTGGAATGGTTAATGGTGGTTGGACTGGGGAAGTCCGCTTGACATATTGGACTAGTTGTCTGTAGATTTTTATTAACTCTGTAAGTTGAGTAAGTAATTCCTCGTCTGACATTATATCGATGTCAGGATGAGGTGTGTAGCCGTCTAGAATCGGCAATGTTGCTCCTGGTCTACCTAGTGGACCGAGCCTGGTAATGTTTTTGTGATGTTTTAGGGCGCCTTTAAACCAGAGCTGATGCTCCTAGTATGTTAGTGGAATTTCAATATCCTCGAAAGGAATATATTCCTCTGGTGGTTCATCTTCTTTGTAGAAGTGAAACAGTTTTGTTACTCAATTTGATTCAGGGAATATTATCCATGAATAGAATACCTCTGTCTGAAAAGATTTGTGTGCCTCTATCAGGAAAACTGCTCTACCTCCTCTTGGTGGTAGGCCATGTTTTATAAGTTTTAGAGTGATGACTCTTCTTAAGTTTGGATGGATGTCTATAACACCCTCCTCGGTTTCATTTAAACCCGTAATGTTAAAAGCTGTTACGACTGGGTCAGCCGCAGCTCCACCGTTCCCGAGAGAGGTTATTGTCCCCGTGTTCGGACATTTGTTTTTTGAAAAATGTAGAACAAGTTTCAAGGAAACAAAAGATAAGGTGCACAATATTTTGGAACACTGTATCCTTCAACGTTGAACAAATCAAACAACTAACATATAGGGTTTTTTGTCCTATTTAGTTTTGGCGGATATTTAACCCTACCCACTCCAGACGTCTTATGGAGTATGTGAGTAGGGGTCTCTGAGAAAAGCACGACTGAGTTACTCAGTATCTAGCGTTAAATTACTGCCTTACCAAACGTTTGGGCGCCATGTAGTGTAGTTCCTATTTCCCTAACAGGCTCTGCGCATTGGAATAATATAACCTATACGCTTGACATAGGACTAAGGTCGGTATGTCCCTATCGAGTATATTAAACTTAATTACTTGTGCCAGCTAGCTCAGAGGCCACTAGAAACTCCTTGAGAACAAGAAGGGAGTAGTTTCTGGCAACCGCATAAACATGACCACTTTGTTTCCCTTTAGAATCGGAACACGTCTCAGGATCGTGGAAACAATAGATAACAGTTTCACTTAGTCAATCGTGCATGCTTAGTTTCTACAGAGTTACACAGAAAGGAAAGACGGGCATTTCAATAAAAAGGTTTTATTGAACAGTCTTGTTTCTCGTGTAAGAGATATGTGCTGTTATGATCACAAGACAGTATGCAAGATAAATAATGTACAGCGTAAGCAGGAGAAATAAATAATACTGCGCTAGCATTATCTTTTAGCATATATTCACGTACATAAATAACATGAGCTAAGAATGCGAGTACTCATACGATGCGTCTCTAAGCTAGTTCTACCCCAATGTACCTAACCTAGTCTAGGTGTAGGGAAAGGTAAGAAGTAGGTGGAGTATTCTCTAGTATGGTATACTAAGAGTATGCTAAGTCTAGTATGCCAAGAGTCCCTCTAGGTTCTAGTCTGCTCCATACCTTGAGAATGAGAGAGGTGGGAATCTCTTGCCGATCTGGAACTCTAACACCCCGCAAAGGGAGTCAGAACACTGGAAGCTGGATTCTTCTGCGAGCAGGAATGACAGTGTCTTCTCAGTGCGTCAGGCCGGGATACGGGCTCCTCTGAAGTCGAGGTCTCCTCTAACTTGCTTGGGCGAGGGAAGGTATATTTATACCCGATAGGTGCCTCGGAATGTTAGCATTGACGTGAAGTCGGACAGAGGAAGACGTCAGGAATGAACCCTTAAGGTATAACGGTTCATACATAATAGATGAGTTCGTGGAGAAATCAATAGTCCTGTGCTAGGGGAACTCCCGAAGCTTAAGGGTCTGGTTTCTAAGAACTCGTTGTGACGTTAGGTTGGACGGATGTCGGTGACCATGCCTGTATTTGGAGTGCACGGTTTCATGCCTGAATAAGGACTGGGATTCTATGCCTATATAAGGGCAATGCGAATTGTGCCTATATAAGGACATGATTCAGGAAACCCTATATACCGACACCTAAAGCGGAATACAACACAAGGTTTACAATGATGATACTTAACCCATATGCTATATTTTTTGTCTTCTTTGTAGGGATCCTCATTATCGTCTTCAGTGCAAGCGGCACTGGGAAAGCGCCTTGGAAAACTGATCTGAAAAAATCTAACGAAACAGATTTCAAATCTTCAGCTGAGACAGGGAAGGGGCATCCTTCTTTACCACCTTGCTGCCCTCACAGCATTCTGTAGATCCTTAACGATGATGGCAATAAAGCAGTCTCTGAAGGATTTCTGCTCTTTAATCTCAGAATCATGTTGCTGGCTCCTATATTTCAGGATCTTCTTTGTTGAATACAAAAAACTTATTTTTTTTACCTTCTTTGCTAATAGAGCTCCACAAATTGCTTAAAAATGAATAAATGTCTTGGGAATTTAAATTACTTTCAGTGGGTAATAAAGAATGAGGGCACATTTATATGGTAAAACCATATGAAAGGAAAGTGATGGTAAATTATGTACAGAAAACGCTGGGTTCGTAGTAGAATAAGGAAGGAACAGTATCTAAATAACCATTTTGCAATAGATGTGTACTGATAGGAAACTTAATGATGGATAGATAAGAAGTGTCCATCAGTTTACCAGACATGAAGGAAATACAAACTAAAGGATCATTTGGCTAAAACGCTCACATAAAAAAGGGTAATGACTAAATGGAGTAAAGGTAGAGGATGAGAATGAAGTTGAACAGAAATTTGTGTTTCAAGTGTGGACAACAGGACCAGAACACAACAAATCTTTTGTGACGTAAAAATAGGAAGTAGGGCTGGAGGAGTTATGGGTTATTTGGAGTCACATAATACCCTTATTTGATAGGACATACTTACACAAAGTGTGTTGTGAAGCACAAGTTACTAACTTGTGTAACGATATATCTGTAAGAGACAGTAGTTAGTGACAGATTCCTTACCTTAGAATATCCCCAGGCGTCAGGCTGGATCTGGAAAGTTTTGCGTAGCAGTACCCCTGCGCGTCGGTAGGCGGCGTCGGTAGGCTCCGCGTCCGTCGTCGGCGTCGTGATCGCCGGGATGACGTCGTGACCAGTACTTAGACGCCGCCCATGCACGCTGGCGTCAGTTCTGTACACGACTTTCCGCGCCAGAAACGCAGAGCCATGCAAGAAACTGACACTGGTGTCTGAAAACTAGGGCCCTGAAAGGGAGGACCTTAACCCTAGAAATCAATTCGCAGAACGGGGAGGATGGGTGGGGCGGTAAGGAATCTGTCACTAACTACTGTCTCTTACAGATATATCTTACACAAGTTAGTAACTTGTGCATCTGAAAGAGACACGTTAGTGACAGATTCCTTACCTTAGAATAGATACCCCAGCAATACCAACCCCGGTGGTGGGTCTGCGAACAAAGATCAGACGAGGAAGTCTCGGAGAACAGAACGGCCAAAGAAGCCGTCTCTCCGGACTTGGCTGTCAAGGCAGTAATGCTTGGTAAACGTGTGCAGCGAGGCCCACGTAGCTGCCTGACAAATGTCCTGCAATGGGACACCACGTCCCAAAGCCGTGGTGGCGGCTGTCACCCTGGTGGAATGGGCACGTAGCCCAACAGGGGGCTCCTTCTTAGCCAAAGAATAGCAGGCTTTGATACACAAAACAACGGGAGATGGTCCGCTTGTGTACCGCCCGACCTTTTTTGGCGCCCACGTAGCCAACAAAGAGCTGGTCGTCCACCAGGAACTGTTGTGTGCGGTTCAAATAGAAAGAAATCGCACGTTTTGGGTCCAGACGGTGGAGCCTCTCTTCCTCTCTGGAAGGATGCGGAGGTGGAAAGAAGGTGGGCAAAGTGATGGTCTGCCCAATGTGGAAGGCAGTAACCACCTTTGGCAAGAAGGACGGACGCGACCTAAGAACAAACTTGTCTGGATGGACAGACAGAAAGGGGGGCTTGCAAGAAAGTGCCTGGAGCTCACTCACCCGCCGAGCGGAGGTGATAGCCACCAGAAAGGCTGTCTTCAGAGTGAGAAGACGAAGAGGACAGTTATGGAGAGGCTCAAAGGGAGCTCACATTAAAAAGGTAAGAACCAAGTTCAAGTCCCACTGAGGCATCACAAACGGAACAGGAGGGAAAAGGTGTGTAATGCCTTTAAGAAACCTGTTAACAACAGGGGACTTGAAAAGGGAGGGCTGATCAGGAAGCCTGAGGAAGGCCGAGATTGCACAAAGGTAGCCCTTGATGGTACCCAGGGCAGAACCCTGTTGGGCCAGAGAAAGAAGGAACAGAAGAACCTCAGAAAGAGGGGCAGAAAGGGGATTCACAGCCTTTGCTGTGCACCATGCCACAAACTTGTTCCACCTGCAGGCGTATACCACCTTAGTGGAGGGACGCCTGGCTGCCAGAATCACATCACAAACTTCGGGAGGCAAGTCGAAAGGAATCAACTGCCACCGCTCAATCTCAATGCAAGGAGGTGGAGACTGGACAGGTTCGGGTGGAGGACCGTCCCCTGCTGCTGCGACAGAAGATCCTCCCGAAGAGGCAGACGGATCGGGGGATCGATGCTCATACTGAGTAGCTCGGGATACCAAACTCTTCGAGCCCATTCCGGAGCCACAAGAATGACTTGGGGCTGGTCGCGCCGAATCTTCTTCAACACTCTGGGTAGAAGTGGTATAGCCGGAAAGGCGTACAACGGACCGCAACTCCACTTGCGACGAAAAGCGTCGCCGAGCGAGTGCCGCCTTGGAAATTCCAACGCGCAGAACTGCTGACATTGCGCGTTCTCTTCGGTGGCGAATAGATCTAACCAAGGCTCTCCCCACTGTAGAAAGAGTCCTTGCGCCACCTCAGAGTGAAGATGCCATTCGTGATCCATCATGCACCTGAGTTCGTCCGCCCTGGCGTTCAGGGAACCTGCCAGGTGTTGAACCATCAGGAATATGCCCTGATGTTCCAGCCATGTCCAGAGACGCAGAGCCTCCTGACAAAGGGTCCACAACCCCACCCCGCCTTGTTTGTTGCAGTACCACATGGCGGTGTTGTTGTCTGTGAACACCTGCACTACCTTCCCCTTGACAGAGGGAAGGAATGCCTTCAGTGCAAGTCGGATCGCCCGGAGCTCCAGAAGGTTGATATGGAGCCAAGACTCCGCCGGAGACCAGAGGCCTCTGATCTCCGCCTCTCCCATGTGACCGCCCCATCCCAGAAGGGACGCATCCGTCACAACTGTGTGCTCTGGCTGGGGAAGGGATCTGCCCGTGACCCATTGCCGGTTCGAGAGCCACCACTGCAACTGTCGTGCAGTTCCCTCCGAGATCTGGACGTAATCGGACAGGTTCCCCTGATGCTGCGCCCACTGGAACTTCAGGTCCCACTGCAGAGCCTGCATATGCCATCTGGCATGATCGACCAGCAGGATGCAGGAGGCCATGAGGCCCAGCAGCCTCAGGGTCATCCGTACCGAAACCCAGGATAGAGGCTGAAAGATCGGAATCATAGCCTGAATATCCTGGACTCGCCGTTCGGGAGGATAGGCCCGAAACTGCGTTGTGTCCAGAACTGCTCCGATGAAAAGGAGCTGTGGAGAAGGAACCAGGTGCGACTTCGGCACATTGATGGAGAACCCCAGCGAGTGCAGGAGTCCGGCCGTAGTCTGGAGGTGGGAGACGACTGCCTGGGACGAGCCCGCCTTCAACAACCAGTCGTCGAGGTAGGGGAAGACTGGAACCCCTGACCGGCGCAGATGAGCTGCGAACACAGCCATCACCTTCGTGAATACCCGAGGGGCGCTGGTAAGGCCAAAGGGAAGCACGGTGAACTGAAAGTGCTCGAGGCCTACCGTGAACCGCAGGTAACGCCGGTGGGCCGGCAGGACGGGGATGTGAAAATATGCGCCCTGCAAGATCAACGCTACCATCCAGTCTCCAGGGTCGAGGGCAGTCAAGACCTGAGCTAGGGTGAGCATCTTGAACTTCTCCTTCCGGAGGAAGCGATTGACGTTCCGGAGGTCCAAGATAGGACGCATGTCCTCCTTGTCCTTTTTGGGCACCAGAAAGTAGTGGGACTAACAACCTCGCCCTACTTCCGGGGTCGGAACGCGCTCGATGGCCCCCTTGGCCAAGAGGGCCGCAACTTCCTGTCGAAGAAGTACCAAATGGTCCCCCGACATGCGGTGGTGCTGAGGTGGCATGGCTGGAGGGGTAGTCTCGAAGGGGAGGGAGTAGCCCCTTCGGACAATGTCCAAAACCCACCTGTCCGATGTGATGGTGCGCCAGTGGGGAAGGTGATGGCGGACCCTGCCCCCCACTGGCGTGCTGTGGACTGGAAAGGATGGACTAGGAGGGTTTGGATGCCGCGGACGGGGCGGAGGTGGTGGCCTGACCCGCTCGCTGGTTACCCGACCCGCCTCGGCGGGAGCCACGTCCTCTGCCGCGCGAAGGCGTTTGCTGCGCGGGCCGGTGGCTGGGCAGTGGACGTGACTGGGCGCCCCTTCCTTGGTCACGAAAGGGGCGAAAAGCAGACTGCTGCGGAGGGCGCGAGGAGGAGAGGCCCAAGGACTTGGCCGTAGCCCGCGAGTCCTTAAAGCACTCGAGCGCGCTGTCTGCCTTATTGCCAAAAAGGCGGACACCATCAAAGGGCATGTCCATAAGGGTGTTTTGGTCATCGCCCGAGAAACCAGTGGTTATCAGCCAGGCGTGACGGCGAAGCGCCACTGTCGTAGCAAGCGATCTGCCTAGCGAGTCAGCGGTGTCTAGGCCACATCTGATAGTGAACTTCGCTGCATCTCTCCCCTGCGCAACAGCACGGGAGAGAAGTGCCTGGACCTCCTCAGGACACTTGGGCAGCACTTGCGCCACCGAATCCCACAGAGAGTGTGAGTAACGGCCCAAAAGGCAAGCAGTGTTCACGGACCGCAAGCCGACACTGGAGGAAGAAAAAATCTTCTTCCCAAATTGTTCCAGTTTTTTGGATTCCCTATCCGGCGGAGCCGTAGGGAAGGCGCTCTGCGAGGTAGAGGCTTGGACAACCAAGCTCTCGGGGGTAGGGTGTTGGGAGAGAAACAGAGGGTCGCCCGGGGCCGGGCGATGGCGTCGGGCTACGTTCCTGTCCACAGGTGCCCAAAAGAACGTCCGAAAGTGCATCGTTGAACGGCAGCAGTGGCTCCGAAGAGGTAGCCGCCGGCTGAAGCACTTCCGTCAGGAGGTTAGTCCTGACAGCCACTGTAGGGAGCTCGAGGCGGAGGGCCTCAGCCGCCCTACGCAACACCGTTGCATAACTTGCTCCCTCCTCCGTAGCCACGGAAGGAGGAGACAGCATGCCAAGGTCAGGAGAGGTGTCCAGACCACTGGCATCCCTCAGTTCCTCAGCCCAGTCCTGATAAGGCTCACATTGAGCTGTGAGAGGATCTTCCGACCCCTCCCAGTCCTCCTCGTCCTCCAAAACAGGTGAAAAGTATGGAGGAGGGACATGAGGGAAGAAAGGTCCCATCGGCGACGGAATCGGCGTCGAGCGACGTCGATCCGGCTCAGTGTCCGGTGCCGGGGAGAACCTGGGGACGGCGCCGTCCGGGGCCTCGGACGGCGCCGTGAACGGTACCGGTGAGGGCGGCGCCGTTAGAGGTGTCGTTAGGTCAACCGGCGTCGACCGGGATCCAGGCCTGGATCCGAGGGGGTCCTGCGGCGCCGGGGCCGGAGCCGCCGGAGAAACCGGGGCCGGAGCCGCCGGTGGTGCAGAGGGAGGACTCCCACTGGGGCCCGAAGGCGCACCGGGGTAACCCCTAGGCCCGAAGATGCGGGCCACGGCCGACAGGAACTCCTGTATGTCGGCCGGAGTCGACGTCGGACCCGGAACAGGCGGGTAGGCCGGCGTCGGCTGCGCGGGCACCCCCGGAGCCGGTACCATCTGGACCCTCAGCCGGGTCGTGAGACCTGCGAGGGGAGGTCTTAGAGCGACGCTTCTTAGACCTCTTGTGCTTCGCCTTACCTGAAGACGAAGACTTCGACCCCGACGAATGACGACGGCTCCGCGACCGGCCCCTCGACTTCTCCCGCCCCTCGAGCGGCGCGGAGCCGAGTGCCGGGCCTCGAGAAGCTTTCGAGACCGCTCTCGCAAAGCCTTTGGGGCGAGGGACCGACACTCGGGGCACGACTGGGGGTCGTGGCCGCTCCCCAGGCAAGAGACACTCTCGGTGCGGATCCGTAATCGACATCATGCGATTACAGGTCTCGCATGGCTTTAAGCCGGGCATCCCTACTGACACTTTGGAGTCGAAACGACTCGCAAAACTTGGACAAAAAGTCACCAAAATACTCAGTCAAAAAATGACTGGGGCACTGCTCAATCCGGATCTGCGCTTACTGGCGCGGAAAAAGAAAGAACTGACGCCAGCGCGCATGGGCGGCGTTCTAAGTGCTGGCCGCGACGTCATCCCGGCGATCACGACGCTGACGACGGACGCGGAGCCGCACGACGCCGCCTACCGACGCGCAGGGGTACTGCTACGCAAAACTTTCCGGATCCAGCCTGACGCACGGGGATATTCTAAGGTAAGGAATCTGTCACTAACGTGTCTCTTTCAGATACTAGAACTTTACATGTTGTCTAGAGAAGAGCCAATGGAAGAAATAGAGGCTTCTGAGTGGCTTGCTCCAGTGGTTGTAAAAAAAAAGGAGGGGGGGGAAGTTAAATCAGGATTTGTGTTGATCTCATAGATCTAAACACCAACATCTGGGTAGACTGACACCTGCTGCCAATTATTAACAGGATGTTGCCTACACGCAAGGAAGCTTCAGCTTCTTCAACCTTGGATCTCTCCTCCACTTCATGAGGACTCCAGATCATTGACTTCTTTCATTAGCCTTCACATCTGCAATCTTCCAAAGGGCAACACGTCAAATATCCTAGAACATCTGAAATATAACCTATTTCCAAAATGATTCTTCTTTATGGAAAAGATTAGAAGGTGCATGATGCTGAACTGAAAAAGATTCCGGGGGTACTTCTGGAGATAGTTTAATCATTAAAGGTGGGGGGGGGATGTAACATAGGCATAACAGAAGTGGATTAGCAGTGATGGTGTTCGACCAAAAGAATGTACTGTGATTAATGATTCAATCCATGCAGCGGGTATAATAAACATTCTTTCACTAGTTTGGAAGAATTGTATGCCAAACGATTAGCAAATTTTGTTGAAAATACTGCAAATTGATATAGTTTAATTTAAAAACTGGCAAATGTGTTTAGAGTGAGATGTGTTTCCGATTTTTAAGAATCTGAAGAGATAGACCTGCAATGTGGCAAGTTTTGAAACCATTTGACAAAAGGTGCCAAAAAATTAATGTGACTGGGGGCCAGCATTCAAAGTCTGTGAGCTGGACCCATTCAAAATAGGGTGGCTATAGCAGGCTTCTCCAATCAGTAGCTTGTGAGCTCCTGGTAGCTCTCCAGCTACCTACAGTAGGTCTCCTGTGTGCAGCCCTTCTTACTAAATTAGAAGCTTTTGCTTGGTTGAATTGAAATATATGTATCCCAGAATTGAAAGGTGTGTATTCCATGTGAAACTATGTGTATTTACAGAACTCATAAGCTGATGCTTGGAGAAATATAGTTTGATTTTAAAAATATATTTGAAGTTGATATTCAACTCATGAGGCATTGGTGAGTCCGATTACCAATACTATTCCCTTGGTGCCTGGGGCATTAAAGCTTTGGGTGCCACGTATTAACCATATAGAGGCATTCCAAACTGATAATGCCTTTTTATATTACTGTTGGCAACCCTACCTGATGCACTGAGGTTATCACTGCTGGTGATCTTGCATCTGGTGGCCACAAATGTAATCTTATCTCTTCCATGGTCACTATTACCACAGTAACAATATTAGTAGCTCGGTATGATTTTAATTAAACATAAGTAACTCTTATTACAGAAAAGGTTGGAGACCCCTGGCCATATGCTTCTAGAGCACTGGTAGAGACAGAAGGCAATTACTCTGTTGTGGAAAAGCAAGGTCTCACATGTAGGGACTATGAATGGGATACATATTTCATAGTGCGCACAGGACATAACCCTGTTTACCACTAAAAAGGCAAATTGTGCAACTCTGAGAATTGGCAAAGGTTTAGGGCGGAACGTGTGCGGAGAATAAAAAAACGACATCTGATTGTCTATTAAGATTGATGATAGAATAACAAAGCAAGAAAGGGATGAATAAGTCTTGGTGGTGGCCAGTGCAGGAGCTGTAGAAGAAGATGGTATCAGCAAAGAGCAGTGGATGCAACAACTGGAGAATATTGGAAAATAGTGGAGTATGACAACTGGAAGATTGAGCAAGGAAAGACTGAGAAGAGGAGTGATTGTATTTGAATGTAGCACTGGAGTTATTGAGGAACAACAGGGTACAAAGTCTTCTTGAGTTTTCTGGAAGATAGAAATCCTGGCTGATTTAACATTGAAATTCCTACCTCCAATGAGATAAACGTTGTAGCTGAATCCTCTTCTTGTTGACATAAAAGAGTGGGAACAACCAGAATGCAATTGACAATGAGGCACAGTACCTTCTAGAGCCATTATACTATGGTATGGAAGAGGGTTCAGAAGAACAATTAAGCTAAACAAAGATCTGTCGCCTTCACAGGATGGGGATGAGAAGTAATGCATAGCAGGATCACAAAGAAGATTCCTATGAGATTGATGCTGAGTGGGGGCCAGAGAGAAAGTGCTTGCAAGGACCTAATGTCCAACACAACCAGCAGGGAAAGGACCAGACGGAAAGAGTTCACCATGCCCACGTCAAGAAAAGAGCATATTTGACCACATTGTTGATGAAGGAAGGGCGTCAATACAGCCATCTTTGTGAAAACCCAGTTAATGGGGTTTGAGATACAAACCCAAGGACTATTTCCTGGTAAATTGACACTGCTCCCTGAACTAGGATATGAAAACATTAACCATTGAAGATTACAGCACAGACTGAATCCCCCAACTGTAAATATGATAACATTTATCAAATAGTCTCAATCATAAGTAACTCATTAGGGGGAACAGCAAACATGCACAGCAAAGATAAAGGCAAATATACCCTAGTTTCAGTCCTTCAGAGGAAATGGCTCTCTTGCCCTCAGCTTCATTAATTTCTATACTCCCTTCACCAAAAGCTCTTGAGAGAGAGTTTGGCACTAAATGGGCTATGGTCAGTGATGTAAAAACTTCCGGGAAAGAAGGGAGGAAACGCTTCTGCCCACAAGAGTAAAATGCTCCAAGGCCCCCGATGGATGTCGTATGGTGTCTCTTTTTTTCCAGTAGACAGGTCAGAAGCAAAGAACCTTTGGAGGGCTTCTGCTACTTGCTTGTTCTTCTTACAACAAGTGGCTCTGTTGTGGCACTTTTGGTGCTTGGAAAAACTGTGAAATATCTTGTGGGCATGGTCAGAAATTTGGAAGAAACAAACTCATAGCCAAAGCTTAATTTGAGCCGGTGGTTTCAGGTGCTCGGCACTGACACCAAATTCGCCACACTGGCACTTATGACAGACTGCCACATGGTGGCGCTGTCTGTCTAATCTAGAGGGGAGTACAACAGTTTATTATTAATATAATATACATTAAATGACTATTAACTGCCACCCAAGTCATTCTTATAGCTTTGGGGCCGGGAACAGCCATAATTGTCACTCTTGTTAGAGTGTTATAGTTAGTAGTTGTTTTGATACTGTCGCTGGAAGCACTGGTAGAGGCAATGGGTGGAGCAAGCTGCAGTGGCCTCCTAATGAGGGCCCTGACATTCTTTTTTCAAAATTAAGCACTGCTCATAGCCCTCTTAGCAGCTTTACAAGAAATAACTGACAAAGCTTGAAGCAAGGGCACCAGACTTGCACTTTGTAAGCTGCTCATCAATAAAAGTGCCAAATAGTTCCTTCCAAATGGGAGGGCCAGAACTTTCTCCTGAGCCTAAAGGGAGGTCCAGAGCCAAGTATGTTGACCCCACATGACTAATGTACAAACACAGCTTAAGGCAAAGCTCAGAACAAAATCACGGTCAATTTGACATTGTGGAGGATGAGTAGTTTAAAACATTACTGTGACCGGGCGGGCTCGGACCTGAAGGGGACTAAACGAGCAAAGAGCCCGGGAAACGAGGAAACCACCCTTTCCCCTCTTCCTTACCAGGAGCAGGACGAGTGGGGTTACGCAGTCCCACGAAGAACGGGAGACGAGGAAGAAACCATACACCGTCCCTTTAACTGGGAAGGCTGGTCGGCGGGACACGCCCCCTACGATGACGACGAGGAACCCCGGCCAATAAGATCGGGTGGAGAACGGAGGCCGGTGTGTGACATCACCGGAGGAGTCGAGGAGGAAGACGTGGACGGGAGGAGAGCGCGAGCAACCGAAGAAAACACCGGGAAGGAGACAGCGAGGTCGGGTGAAGACGGAGAGCCAGGAGGCCAACGACCCCGTGACTCGCCCAGCCACGCTCCTGGAGGAGCGTGGCTCACACAGGTACGCGACCGTTTGGCGGGCTGGGTAGGAAAGAGGGAGAGACCGGATACTTGACCTGTGGGATCCCTGTTCCCTGGTATACCCTCCCTGAGCACTTCCCTCACGCCGATAGACGTATCGTGCACCGAGTGATCCCATTCACCACCCTTCCCAGTTTCAGGTCTAGTGCACCTGTACACCCCACTTACACTTGGTATCCTGTTTGTTTTTCACCCCCACCACCTTGGAGGACGGGACTGCGCTGGAGCGTGTAAGAAGAGGGAGGACCTCCTCGAGGGAGCAGGAAGCGAAGGACCAGCCCCCGCTCCCGTACTACAGACAGACCACAAAGAGACGCGTGTTACACCCAATAAAACCCTTCTTACCCAAACCCAGTCTCCGACCCCTTTCTGACACCCCGCTACAAGTGGTGGAGAATGCGGGCATAGACCTCCCCATCTGTACCCCCACGATGGACGCGCTAATCCAACATCTAGTGCAGGGTCAGGAGAAGCTGGGATGGGCCGTGGAGAGACAGCTGACGTCGGCCCAAGCGGACAGAGAGACCTTCAGGGACACGGTCTCAGCGCAGTTAGAGGGCCTGCAGAAGCTGATGATCGACCAACCCCTCCCACATCCACCTGAACACCGGAACCACCCCCCTGGGCCCTCTGGGGTTTCTTTGCAGAAGTATGTAGCCGGCGACGACCCTGACGCCTTCATACTCAACTTTGAGCGAGCCGCACGGGCCTGCGGATGGCCCAAAGAGAAATGGCCATTCTTCTTGGCTCCCCTCCTAACTGGTGAGGCGCAGGCCGCCTATCAGGTGGCCAACGCAGCAGGGAATACCCCCTATGAGGACATTCGGTCCCTCATCCTGGACCACCTAGGGCTTGATGCGGAAGCATATAGGGTGCGTTTCCGGAAGGAGCGGGGCACCCCTGGGGAAAACCCAAAGACCTTGTTCTTTCGCTTAAAGATGGCAGCCGATAAGTGGCTGACGCCGACTATGTGCACCAAAGAAGAGATCATGGACAAGATATATCTTGAACAATATCTGGAAGCCCTCCCCTTGAATACGCAGAGATGGCTGCGACAACATGCCCGCTTGACGACCGAACAAGCCATTGAAATGGCCACTACTTTTTCCCGGGCACAATCGAGAACCAGCGGGTGGGAGGGCGAGAAACACCCCCAACATCCTAACCCACGACACGGTATGAAACCCCGAGCGGTCCCAGAAGCCCCGAAACCACGTTTCCATAAAAAAGAGGTGCCTACGGTCCGGGGACCTCAGTGCTTCGATTGCGGGGACTGGGGCCACATCGCACTGATATGTCCTCGACGAAAACAGACCGAAGAACCGATGGAGGTGGGATACATCCCCCGGTCTATACTCTACACCGCTGAGATGGGGAGTGCTTATCACGTAAGTGTACGGGTGAATGATATGGTGGTGAATGCCCTACTAGACTCAGGTTGTAGACAGTCCGTGATACAAAGGGTCCTTGTACAGCCCCAACAAATCATCCCAGATACCATAGTGCACATTAGATGCGTACATGGTGATGTAAAACCCTACCCGGTAGCCGTAGTGACCCTTACACCGTGTGACGGTAGAAGCCATGTTATCAGGGTGGGGGTGTTGGAGAACCTGCCAGAGGATCTCATCATAGGAACCGACAATCCCGAGTTCCTAGACCTGTTCCTACACACGTTACAGACCCAGGACAGCAAAGAAGGGGTAGGAGACACGACCGACAAACCAGCAACAGCTTTGATAACCCCCGAGCCCTGGACCTTAGACAGGAGCTTCAAGTTCGCCCAGGCCAACGACACCTCCCTGTTTAACGCCTGGGAGCAGGCACATAGGACACAGCACTCCCCCTACTTCTCGTTTCCCAGATTTCTCATAAAAGAGGGCCTGTTATAATCGACAGGGTTCTAAGGATGACCCCCATCAGTTAATAGTACCCCTTCCTTTCAGGGACCAGATCATGTTTTTTTCACATTCACATCTGACGGCCGGACATACATGTAGTGAAAAGACAACACAGAACGTGCTAAGGCATTTCTTTTGGCCGGGGATATATAAGGACATTAAGATCCACTGCATGACCTGTGAGATATGTCAGAAGAGGAATACACACCGCCCCCCAGCAGTGCCATTACAACCACTCCCAATCATAGGCACCCCATTTGAAAGAGTAGGAATGGACCTCATCGGACCTCTACCAAAAACCCGGAGAGGGAATCAATACGCGTTGGTAATAGTGGATTATGCGACTCGATACCCGGAGGCGTTTCCCCTGAGGGCCCCCACCACTCGCCTGATATCAGAAAGATTCATAGAGCTGTTTTCACGGGTAGGATTCCCCAAGGAGATCCTAACCGATCAGGGGACCCCTTTCGTCTCCAGGTTAATGAGGGAGGTCTGTGGGATGCTCGACTTGCGGCAGATCAAAACCTCTGTCTATCACCCCCAGACAGACGGCCTTGTGGAGAGGTACAATGGAACGCTCAAGGCCACGTTAAGGAAAATGCTCACAGTAAACGGAAGGGAATGGGATCAGTTACTGCCGCTGGCCTTGTACGTCATACGTGGCCAAAGACAGAGCAGCCTGGGTTGCTCGTCGTTTGAGATGCTGTATGGGCGCCAACCCAGAACGCTGATGGAAATGACAAAAGAGGCGTGGGAGAAGGAGGAAGACAACGAAACCCGAGGAATGTTAGAATATACACAGGCTCTGAAAGCTAGGATAGGCAAACTAAGGGACTTGGCGTATTCACAGCTCGAGAAGAAACAGGAAAAACAGAAAGCAGTCTATGACAAGGGGAAGCGATGGAGGAGGATGAAGGTAGACGACTGGGTTTTAGTGCTGTTGCCCTCATCTACAAAAAATTCCAGGCCGAATGGTTGGGACCCTACAAGATCATCGGAACAGTCGGGCAAACCAGCTATCGGGTGCGAATAACGGCCCGGAGGAGCCAGATCTACCACGTGAATCTACTGAAGAAGTGGTTAGGGCCCCCCCCGAAGACCAACACACGCCTCTATCTCCACCACCTTGGAACAGTTGGTGGTCAATGAGGACTTGCGAGACCAAGAGAAAGAGGAACTCCGCAAAACCCTATCCCCGTTTTCCTCCCTGTTCTCAGACAAACCAGGAAAGACCACTATGGCGGAACACTGCATTGTGACCCTCCCGGGGAAGATCATCAAACAGCGTCCATATAGGATACCCGCAGCCAAACGAGCTGCGGTACAAAGGAGGTACAAGAGATGTTACAACTCGGAGTCATAAGGCCGTCCAAGAGCGAGTGGTCGTCTCCCATAGTGATGGTGCCCAAACCGGATGGGAGCACCAGGTTCTGTATGGACTTTAGAGCTCTCAACGACATCTCCTCCTTTGACGCCTACCCTATCCCTCGTATTGATGAATTGATCGAAAAATTGGGGGAGGCCCGGTATATCACCACATTGGACCTCACCAAAGGATACTGGCAGGTGCCTCTGAGGGAAGAGGACCGGAAGAAGACCGCTTTTTCCACCCAGGATGGGCTGTTCGAGTTCACGGTGCTCCCCTTCGGTTTACATGGGGCCCCGGCGACTTTTCAGCGTCTCATGAATACGGTGCTCCGGGAATACCAATCCTTTACGTCTGCCTACCTAGACGACATCGTGATCTTCAGCCCCTCATGGGAATCCCATCTAGATCATCTACAGACAGTACTGTATGCCTTAGAACAAGCCGGGCTACACATCAACTCAAGGAAGTCCCGGGTAGCTTACCAAAAGGTCAAATATCTGGGTTACGTACTAGGTCACGGAATGATAGAACCACAAATCGAAAAGGTCAGGGCAATTGCAGAGACCCCGTTCCCCAGCACAAAGAGAGAAATGAGAGCATTCCTAGGGTTGATAGGTAATTATCGCCGCTTCATCCCCCAGTTCTCCGACGTAGCCGCCCCCCTCACCGACACCCTTAGACAAGAGGTGAAAACACAAAGCCTTTTGCAACCCACAGATGCAGAAAGCCTTCAATACACTAAAGCGAACCATCACCACCAACCCAGTGTTGTCCTCCCCCGACTTTTCCCGACCATTTATCCTCCACACTGACGCATCAGACTATGGCATAGGGGCTGTCCTCTCACAAACGTCAGCGGAGGGTGTCGACCATCCCATATTGTATATCAGCCGCAAGCTATTCCCACGGGAACTTAAATACCCCACCGTTGAGAAAGAATGTCTGGCTGTAAAATGGGCTGTCGACAAGCTGAGGTACTATCTTGAGGGTCACCACTTCACCCTGTACACGGACCACGCCCCCCTCCAGTGGATGAGCAGGAACATCGCTCTTAACCCCAGGGTTCTGCGCTGGTTCCTGTCCCTCCAGCCTTTTTCCTTCACTGTGAGGCACCGTAGGGGCAAGGACAATGGCAGTGCCGACTATTTGTCCCGTTATCCTCTCCCCGATCGGGAGAATGCAAGGGGGGTGGTATGTGACCGGGCGGGCTCGGACCTGAAGGGGACTAAACGAGCAAAGAGCCCGGGAAACGAGGAAACCACCCTTTCCCCTCTTCCTTACCAGGAGCAGGACGAGTGGGGTTACGCAGTCCCACAAAGAACGGGAGACGAGGAAGAAACCATACACCGTCCCTTTAACTGGGAAGGCTGGTCGGCGGGACACACCCCCTACGATGACGACGAGGAACCCTGGCCAATAAGATCGGGTGGAGAACGGAGGCCGGTGTGTGACATCACCGGAGGAGTCGAGGAGGAAGACGTGGACGGGAGGAGAGCGCGAGCAACCAAAGAAAACACCGGGAAGGAGACAGCGAGGTCGAGTGAAGACGGAGAGCCAGGAGGCCAACGACCCCGTGACTCGCCCAGCCACGCTCCTGGAGGAGCGTGGCTCACACAGGTACGCAACCGTTTGGCGGGCTGGGTAGGAAAGAGGGAGAGACCGGATACTTGACCTGTGGGATCCCTGTTCCCTGGTATACCCTCCCTGAGCACTTCCCTCACGCCGATAGACGTATCGTGCACCGAGTTATCCCATCACCACCCTTCCCTGTTTCAAGTCTAGTGCACCTGTACACCCCACTTACACTTGGTATCCTGTTTGTTTTTCACCCCCACCACCTTGGAGGACGGGACCGCGCTGGAGCGTGTAAGAAGAGGGAGGACCTCCTCGAGGGAGCAGGAAGCGAAGGACCAGCCCCCGCTCCCGTACTACAGACAGACCACAAAGAGACGCGTGTTACACCCAATAAAATCCTTCTTACCCAAACCCAGTCTCCGACCCCTTTCTGACACCCCGCTACAATTACCAAGGTCCAAAATGTCATACCTGGATCACAATTTACACATTTGCCCATTCAGAATTTTCTCTATAGCTCCTGGTCTTCTCATTCGTTAAAATGTAATTACTTAAAGAAGATAAAAGTCTTATAAATGTAAGAACTCAAGAAAGTTACATGAATTCTGATTTTTGAAACCTACCATTAGGTCTTCAAAGGCTGAAAACACATTCACAAGATTACCTGTTACATTTTGTCCCAAAAAATAAGAAGAGCACACCACCACCCAACCCTCAAACCAAAACATATTTTTCTTATATCACATAGCCACTAAATCAAGTTTCTCTTAGAAGTAAAAGATCCACCATCATCATGTAGAGACCTTACTCCAAAAGGAGTAGGGGACGTGGGGTAAGTGAATATAATGATAATTCTACACTTCCAAGAACTCTGCAGTAAGCATCCTGTTCTCATCTATGCCTACTTCCTGCTGATTATCAATCCTTTGATGCCAAAGACATAAAAACACTACTCTCGTCTTTCATTAACCTATAAGCATAAATATAAATTTCTTGGGCATTCCCCACGTTTATCCCCTCCAGAACAGTCTGAGCAGCATCCACACTCAAAAACAATTGTACCCTCCCATTTGCAAAACTTAAATTCTGGCCTGGTACTACACCACTGCCTCGAGCCCAAGGGTATAGAGTACCTTCTATATTTGCAAAAAATCCCTTTTTCCCTGGGACTCTCAGTTGAGATCCAGCAAAATAATAACTCTGTGGCCCCTTAAAGTGCTGGGTTTCTTCTTCACTGCTGCCCGGAGGATTGTGCCTCTCCTCAGTGGATACAGGTTTGGCGATGATTTTTTCCTCATTCAGAGAAGGGTTCAGGGTCGGCCTGGGATAGAAAATAGGCCAGGGCACCAAAATAAAAGTGGCCGCATTAGTAAATTAGAAAGCTAAAAAAGTGGTCAATGTTTGCAAATTGGGGCAATTTTGTACTTGTAAAGACACCCTGTACAAGTGTTTGACAAGGTACGGAAGACTGCATGTATTTGAGGTTGCTGCAGGCAATGTTTGTTTTTTAATATCAGGGAAATCGATAGTAAAAACCGACCCACAGACAACAGAACAGGTTCACAAACAGCCGAAAAAAATGGCACACACACTGACCTGTGAGACTAAGGCACTGCCAAACTGCCATACAGACCAGTCCGCCCCTGGCAGGGCCTCAGGTAGGGATTTTGAAGACCCTTCGCACAGTGAGCATGTCACAATCACTTTATGTGGTACTACATTACAGACAAACGCCAGAGGGTCCTCCCCAAAATCCAGAGATTAGAGGTGCGGGCCTGGTTCAGTAACCTTTCATCCTTGCTTTCAAGCTGGAGAATTAAGCATACTGCACACTCGCAGTGTGGATTCCATCTGAAGACCTCAAATCTCTGATTCAGCATCACCAGTCTCTTTACAGTGTTCCCTATGCACCACTCCACTCATTCAAGCCAACCCTGCCTCCTCTCCAGATTACTCTCCATTATGGTTACCTTTCTCTCCATATTCTGACATGCGGTTTGTAATTCCGTTATTACAGTCATCAGATGCAACTCTTCATGCAAGAGACTACTATCCTGGCTTCCAGTGAGATCAGTAGGTGATAATAGCCTGTCTGCAGCGCTATGGTCAGTACCCCCGGGAGGGAAAAAGTCCTCCTTCCTCTCTCTTCCTCTTGTATCCTTGAAGAGCTTGGGGGCTACATAGCAGGGTAACTAACTCTAGAGGAGGAATTCTAAGGATCCGAGTCCTGATACATTCTCTAATTTCTTATACTTACAGGGAAAGATTCCACCATCATCCTGCACAGTTAACTCCAATCTCCCCATGGGTGATTTTTTCCAGCCACGTCAACAGGAATATACTCACTCCCAAAATGTCTGACACAAACCATTTTCAGTTGAGCCTCTGGGAGTGAGCTGTCAACACATGCAATGCAACACATTCAGCAAGGCTACAAGCTTCCGCCCCTAGCCTCAACCAAGCACTTTCGGCACCCTGGAGCAATCAAAAGCTGCACCGACCTGTCAGTACCATTGTTAAAGCCTCACGAATTACAAGGGAGTGTCCTATTCCTTCAAATTTCGGACAGATGGGGAGCCTCCAGACAGACCACAGTCAGGCATCATGTTAGCTGCCGGTTCCTCTCCACTATTGTTCCTCTAAAACTCCCCGCACTTCATCCCTGCAGACTCTAAAGCACCAACGGTGAAGCTAAGGGAGATGGCGGCTGCTCCTGCGCATGGCTGATATTGTCCAAACAAATTTCTCATTTACTCTTAGATAGATATTTGAACTCCTTTAACACATCAAAAGCGGAATTTCACTTAAACCAAAATAAAAAATGTTGGCATTTTCAACTGTCTCGCTGCCTTTACAGCAGAGAATGCCGGGTGTTTTTTGACAAGTAAGAATACCCTACATACACCAGTACGGAAAAACATTGGGAGCTTCAGGGGAGTGACCTCTGGCTCATAGAGCACTGTTTATGCAATAACTTTACTGTAAACCCACTGAAGCATCATTCATAAATAACTATCATGGTGACTCTTGCACAACTACAAGGAGAATAATTGGTCTGCAATGCTGCAGTCACATAATAAAGGACTGCTTGGATCCCACCTGAAGTTCAGTTTCTTCAAGTTACAGTAAGAATGGCAGTAGACCCCTTAGAAATTACACAAATCACATTTGGTGGCACAGTACATTTAGTGTAGTCCTGCCCTAACCGTCACCACATAAAACCTAAGGCCCACTACAAATAAAATATGTGAACACGATCTTGCTCTATCTGTACCCCTGGTGATGCTCCACGACAAGTTATGCATTCTAGGAGTCATCAGCCATTGGAAGGGATAGACTGATACAGCGCTGGCAGTGGCCAAGACATTCATGACGGGATGGAAGTCCAACATTTCCCTCAAGCATGGAAACTTACTTAAGACCAATGCTGACAACACCATATGAGCAGGCAGTACACGGACTAAATGACCGAGTGCATTTATTTAACAAAGCATGGGGGCCTTTTGTTTGCACTAGTTCATCTTGCTAAAGTATGGCTGTTAAGTTGACAGGTAAAATGTTGCTTTCATTAGCATGTGATGGACGGTTCTAACGGTTTGCCGTGATACGTGATTTTGAGTGGGATTATGAGTGAACAGGGGTAATCCCTTTTAAACGGGATATCAAGGCCCCATTATGAAGGAGAAGAGGCGAGAATAAGAGGGAAACAGGGGTAGACTGGTTTCCTTTTTGAAAAATGACCGAAATCTCCTGGCACTCAGCAGGCTAATGTGAACTTGGAAGGGCAATTAAACTGTCAGAATTAACAAATTAGTTTTTAACTAGAGGTGGCCAGAAGTGTAGTCAGTATTGATTGCTGGAACAGTGAACATCCGTCTTCAGGTATTTACTCTGCCACCCTTGCACAAGAGGCTCCTTCAGAACAAATCAATCTCCGGAAAAAGATGCTTAGAATTGTAAGACAGAACCCCAAGATCTTACTGTACCTCCTCCTGGGATAGTAGGCAACGCATGTGTTGTAGGCAGATGTTTACAAGAGTGCTCTGCATGCATGCAAGCTTGTTATTAAAAAATATACTTAAAACACGGATCCTAAAATCTATTCGTCTTACATACTGTTTCCTCCAATCGCACACAACTTTCTAATTTAAAAGTTCTCAGTCTAGAAACAACTTCCCTGTACTCTGACGTCTTACCAGTAGCTGCATTTTTTGTTCTATGACTGACTATTTTAGTTTACAATCTTTCAGTTTATTCTGAAACACTCACCTGCGGGATCCTTAGATGCAACAGAGGCCTTTTATATAGCCGAACAGCCTAGTATGTAAAATAATACATATATTGGTAAAACAAGTAATCGAAAAAAAGTAAATGGAAAAGGATCTGTGAAAACATACCTTTTTCGATAGAAATTTATGCCACCCATGTTCAAGAACAATAAACCCAGACAATAGCTCCTCGGAGAGCCTGAGCATTTAAGTTAAGAAATTCATTGCAGTCGATCTTAATGTCGGCGCAATACAGCATTTAAATCAGAGTAAGGTAGGGGGCAGAGGGGAGTAGAAGATTAAAGTAAAACTAATTAAAGTTATGTACAAGTTATGACTAATAACGTTATTTACCAAAAAATGGGTAGGTTGTGCATTCAGCAGCCAATACTTAAATTAAGCAATACTTAGATGTTTCAATATTTAATAAAGCACGCCGTTTGGTCACTTCGGTTCAACAAATAGCTGTTTGTATAAACAAGTGGTAGGAATAGTAGATATATGCTACAAGTGCGTTTAATGAGTCAAGAATATGTGACCATGGCCGACAGCTCCTGGAGCAGCACACACACTTCTGACCTTCAGCCGACTTTGCATTCCCCACCATTCTCCTGCATCTAAACCTACTTTTTAGGAATGGAAAGAGTTGCCTGGCCTCTGTGTTTGCACCCAGCCTAGCCTCCACCTCCGCCACAGTGTACAATGAGACTGGCGTCTCGCAAAACAGGAGCAGGCTCGAGGAAGAAGGCATGCTGATGCCAACTCAGCAAGCTCCGCTTGTGTACAAGATGGCGGGCACAAGCAGCTGAACACTCAGCTTGCAGAGTTTGTGGCGGAGGGTCAATATGGGCTCACTAATTTGGACTGCCAACTAGGCAGAACTTTGCTGGATTGCTGCTGGCCCAGTCCTGACATCTGGCTTAGTTGATCACCAGTGTAGAGGGGTGATGCTTGACCCCTCCACGGAAACTCAGACCAGAGGTGAGAGTGGCCACGTTGGTAGGGATCTCCATGCTTGTGAGCTGGGCATGGTAGGCCCACACAGACTCTCAATATGGATATTTTGGTGAGCGTCTATGCAGTAACACCAAACAACTTTTATGATGGGCAAGCTCAGGGTGTACAAGGAGCCAGCTGCCCAAGTGGGGCCTCATTCTCCCGAATCAGGGCTGAGAACAGGACTGATTCAGACACAGCTGGTTTGGATGGACTTTCCACATTTAGACAAACTATATACAATCCATGCTGCCAACAAGGTATCCGGAGAGGTGCTGAAGGCCAAAACTGATATGGTGCAGGTAGATGATGGCCTTGTGAGAGAATAGTAGAGGAAATTGTCGGACAGGGTTAAAATCACAAAGCCCTCCTTCAGAGAACTCCAACTAAACACTGCAGCTCTTCGAAAACTGGTCCAGGAGCTTACTGAGAGGCTGGGCTTGCTCACATACAGGGCTGAGGATTCAGAAGGGCTCTCCAGATGCATAATTGCGAGGAGGGCCTGCCTGACGGAGTTGAGGGAGATAACACGGTGCACTTATTAGAGAACTGGTTGGCGATTACATTACAGGGCCTGTCTAGCTTCTATTTCCTTGAAAGGGCATACATAGTTCCGCATGCATTGCTGCCTCCTGGATTGCCCCTTAGAACAGTGGGGACGAGATTACTTCCTTACAGGGGCATAGGTATCCTGGTCCAGAAGACTTGTTACATGGGCCTACTCACAGCAGAAAATAGCAAGATCTCAATCTGCTGCAATCCAACAACATCAAGCATCCTTCATAGCAGTCACGGAACATGAGGCTGGCATAGCTATATGCTGTTGTTCCCAGCGAAAAAGGTGATTATGGATGATGAGGCATCATTATTTAAAGACTCCCGCCCCCAAAAAGGTGGGATTGGCTGAATCTCCATGAGGAGGAAAAAGATGGTCCCAGCGTCATACAACTGCTGAAAGGCAAAGGAGAAAATTGTCCTGATGTGGAGACCCAAAGCGACCATCACAGAATCAGACAAGGGCTAACAGCTCTGCTGTGACGATGGGTGTGATGAGGCCCATCGAGAATTAGCTAACTCCTGTATGGGATTCCACCCCAGGACAGGCACTGGCTAAGACTACCAACACTGTTTGCACGATAACAGCTGGATGTCTGTGCTTACCGTGAGACCAGAGAATTACATTTAAGTAAACCTGCAGTGACATAACTCCTGTTGTGGAAATAGAATGAGGTGTGGGGGAGGGTGCACTGAAAGGCTTCTAGACACAGTGATTCGCATTTGAGGGGTGAGGATGGATGCTGGTGGAGTGATACAAGGTGACCTAACTTACACTACCCTAAGATTCTCTCCCTTTATCAGAGTGGGGTATTTATGTTTTTGTTTGCATCTTACCTCTTTTTAGACAGACAGCCATTGCTACTCTCTCTTAGGGTTGGGAGGTTTAGGCTGTTTACAACGGGTCAAAACATGTCCAAATGAGAGTTGGGTGGCAAGGAGTCAGGGAAAGGCAAAACACTTGGGAAAAGTCCTTGGATTAGTCCTGGAGACAAACAATAATTTAATTGTTGCGTGCTGTGCCAATAGATGAAATATAAATGGAGAAAAAAATAAACTTTTGTTACTTGTAATTTCTGTGGTGTGGACCCCATAGACAAGAGGGCTAAAATCCATTCATAGTTACGACACAGGGAGTTCAGATAGCATTCTTTCATGAAACGCACCTAGGAGGCACCAAATCTGATAGGTTACAGCATGGATGGTGAGGCCATTTAAACGCAAATGCAAGGTGGGCTTGTAAAGATCAGCTGAGGCTTCTTATGTTGAAAATAAGTTTAATAGATTACAGCACGGCAAAGTACATCTCTCCAGCTGTGGCTCCAGGCGCAACTGCAGCCAAGCTAGAATCTCCCAACTGTAAGCTCTTCAGAACATGGAACACACAAAAATATACAGAGCGCATGCAAAGCAATACAGAGCATGAGCACATAACAGTTAAAGAGATAGCTCTCTTAAATTAAATACAGAATGCAACACATCCCCCTCTTTAAATAAAAAACAATAAGAAGGAAATGGGGAAAACATACCACAACACTTGCAGTAAAGAATAATAACAAGTGAAAGGGAAAGCATGAGGTTCTAAACAAAATCATTGAATTTTTTTGGAAATTGTCTCAAACGATTAGAGACCTTAACTCTTGAAGAAACAGAATCGTTCCCACATTCACTGTGAAACATATCAGAGTGCACTGCACGGTGCTCATTACAGGAATGCACAAGTTACTAACTTGTGTAACGATATATCTGTAAGAGACAGTAGTTAGTGACAGATTCCTTACCTTAGAATATCCCCAGGCGTCAGGCTGGATCCGGAAAGTTTTTGCGCAGCAGTACCCTTGCGCGTCGGTAGGCGTCGTCGTGCGGCTCCGCGTCCGTCGTCGGCGTCGTGATCGCCGGGATGACGTCGCGGGCAGTACTTAGGCGCCGCCCCTGCGCGCTGACGTAAGTTCTGTACACGACTTTCCGCGCCAGGAACGCAGAGCCATGCAAGAAGCTGACATAGGTGTCTGAAAAATACTAGGGCCCTGAAAGGGATGTCCTTAACCCTAGAAATCAGTTCGCAGAACGGGGAGGATGGGTGGGGCGGTAAGGAATCTGTCACTAACTACTGTCTCTTACAGATATATTGTTACACAAGTTAGTAACTTGTGCATCTGAAAGAGACACGTTAGTGACAGATTACTTACCTTAGAATAGATACCCCAGCAATACCAACCCCGGAGGTGGGTCTGCGAACAAAGATCAGACAAGGAAGTCCTGGAGGACAGAACGGCCAAAGAAGCCGTCCCTCCGGACCGGACTGTCAAGGCAGTAATGCTTTGTAAACGTGTGCAGCGAGGCCCACGTAGCTGCCTGACAGATAACCGGCAGCGGAACACCGCGGCCCAAGGCCGTGGTAGCAGCCGTTGCCCTGGTGGAATGGGCACGCAGCCCAACAGGAGGCTCCTTCTTAGCCAAAGAATAGCAGGTCTTGATGCACAAGGTAACCCAGCGGGAGATGGTCCTCTTGTGCACCGCCCGACCTTTTGGCGCCCACGTAGCCAACAAAGAGCTGGTCATCCACCCGGAAGTGTTTTGTGCGGTCAATATAGAAGGAGAGCGCACGTTTTGGGTCCAGACGGTGAAGCCTCTCTTCCTCTCTGGAAGGATGCGGAGGCGGAAAGAAGGTGGGCAAAGTGATGGTCTGCCCAATGTGGAAAGCAGTAACCACCTTTGGCAAGAAGGACGGACGCGTCCGAAGAACAACCTTGTCTGGATGAACAGACAGAAAGGGAGGTTTGCAAGATAGAGCCTGGAGCTCACTCACCCGCCGAGCAGAGGTGATGGCCACCAGAAAGGCTGTCTTCAGAGTCAGAAGACGAAGAGGACAGTTATGTAGAGAGCTCAAAGGGAGCGCACATTAAAAAAGGTAAGAACCAAGTTCAAGTCCCACTGAGGCATCACAAACGGAACAGGAGGGAAGAGGTGAGTAATGCCTTTTAAGAACCTGTTAACAACAGGGGACTTGAAAAGGGAGGGCTGATCAGGGAGCCTGAGGAAGGCCGAGATAGCACAAAGATAACCCTTGATGGTACCCAGGGCAGAACCCTGTTGGGCCAGAGAGAGAAGGAACAGAAGGACCTCAGAAAGAGGGGCAGAAAGGGGATTCACAGCCTTTGCTGTGCACCATGCCACAAATTTGTTCCACCTGCAGGCGTATACCACCTTAGTGGAGGGACGCCTGGCTGCCAGAATCACATCACAAACTTCGGGAGGCAAGTCGAAAGGAATCAACTGCCGCCGCTCAATCTCCACGCAAGCAGGTGTAGACTGGACAGGTTCGGGTGGAGGACCGTCCCCTGCTGCTGCGACAGAAGATCCTCCCGAAGAGGCAGACGGATCGTGGGATCTACGCTCATATTGAGTAGCTCGGGATACCAAACTCTTCGAGCCCAGTCCGGAGCCACAAGAATGACTTGGGCCCAGTCGTGCCGAATCTTCTTCAACACTCTGGGTAGAAGTGGTATAGGCGGAAAGGCGTACAACAGACCGCAACTCCACTCGCGACGAAAGCGTCGCCGAGCGAGTGCCGCCTTGGAAATTCCAACGCGCAGAACTGATGACATTGCGCGTTCTCTTCGGTGGCGAATAGATCTAACCAAGGCTCTCCCCACTGTAGAAAGAGTCCTTGCGCCACTTCCGAGTGAAGACGCCATTCGTGATCCATCATGCACCTGCGGCTGAGTTCGTCCGCCCTGGCGTTCAGGGAACCTGCCAGGTGTTGAACCATCAGGAACATGCCCTGATGTTCCAGTCATGTCCAGAGGCGCAGAGCCTCCTGACAAAGGGTCCAAGACCCCACCCCGCCCTGTTTGTTGCAGTACCACATGGCGGTGGTGTTGTCTGTGAACACCTGCACTACCTTCCCCTTGAGAGAGGGAAGGAATGCCTTGAGTGCAAGTCGGATCGCCCGGAGCTCCAGAAGGTTGATATGGAGCCGGGACTCCGCCGGAGACCAGAGGCGTCTGATCTCCGCCTCTCCCATGTAACCGCCCCAACCCAGAAGGGACGCGTCCGTCACAACTGTATGCTCTGGCTGGGGAAGGGAGAGGGATCTGCCCATGACCCATTGCCGGTTCGAGAGCCACCACTGCAACTGTTGTGCAGTCCCCTCCGAGATCTGGACGTGATCGGACAGGTTGCCCTGGTGCTGCGCCCACTGGAACTTCAGGTCCCACTGCAGAGCCCGCATATGCCATCTGGCATGATTGACCAGCAGGATGCAGGAGGCCATGAGGCCCAGCAGCCTCAGGGTCATCCGTACCGAAACCCAGGATAAAGGCTGAAAGATCGGAATCATAGCCTGAATATCCCGGACTCGCCGTTCGGGAGGATAGGCCCGAAACTGCGTCGTGTCCAGAACTGCTCCGATGAAAAGGAGCTGTGGAGAAGGAATCAGATGCGACTTCGGCACATTGATGGAGAACCCCAGCGAGTGCAGGAGTTCGGCCGAAGTCTGGAGGTGGGAGACGACTGCCTGGGACGAGCCCGCCTTCAGCAGCCAGTCGTCGAGGTAGGGGAAGACTGAAACCCCTGCCCGGCGCAGATGAGCTGCGACCACCGCCATCACTTTCGTGAACACCCGAGGGGCACTGGTAAGGCCAAAGGGGAGCACGGTGAACTGAAAATGCTCGGGGCCTTCCTTGAACCGAAGGTAACGCCGGTGGGCCGGCAGGACGGGGATGTGGAAATATGCGTCCTGCAAGTCCAACGCTACCAACCAGTCTCCAGGGTCGAGGGCAGTCAAGACCTGAGCTAGGGTGAGCATCTTGAACTTCTCCTTCCGGAGGAAGCGATTGACGTTCCGGAGGTCCAAGATAGGACGCATGTCCTCCTTGTTCTTTTTGGGCACCAGGAAGTAGTGGGAGTAGCAACCACGCCCTACTTCTGGGGTCGGAACATGCTCGATGGCCCTCTTGGCCAAGAGGGCCGTGACTTCCTTCTGCAGAAGTACCAAGTGATCCCCTGACATGCGGTGGAATTGAGGTGGCATGGCTGGGGGGGTGGTCTCGAAGGGGAGGGAGTAGCCCCTTCGGACGATGTCCAAGACCCACCTGTCCGAGGTGATGGTACGCCAGAGGGGAAGGTGATGGCGGACCCTGCCCCCTACTGGCGTGCTGTGCACCTGAAAGGAGGGACTAGGAGGGCTTGGAGGCCGCGGACGGGTTGGAGGTGGTGGCCTGACCCGCACGCTGGTTGCCCGATCCGCCACGGCGGAATCCACGTCCTCGGCCACGCGAAGACGCCTGCTGCGCGGGCCGGTGGCTGGGCTGCTGACGTGAAGGGGCGCCCCTACCGTGGCCACGATAGGGGCGAAAAGCAGAAGTCAGCGGAGGGCGTGTAGCAGAAAGGCCCAGGGACTTGGCAGTAGCCCGTGAGTCCTTAAAGCGCTCCAACGCATGGTCTGCTTTGGACCCAAAAAGACCGACTCCATCAAAGGGCATGTCCATGAGAGTATTCTGGACATCCCCTGAAAAACCAGTGGTTCTCAGCCAGGCGTGGCGTCGCAGCGCCACCGTCGTTGCAATAGACCTGCCCAGCGAGTCGGCGGTATCAAGGCCACATCGTATCGTGTATTTGGCCGCATCCCTTCCTTCCGCAATGGCGCGGGAAAGCAGTGTCTGGACCTCCTCAGAACACTGGGGCAAAACATTCGCCACCGAATCCCACAAGGAGTGGGTATATCGGCCCAAAAGACAAGCGGTGTTGATGGACCGCAAGCCAGCACTGGAGGAAGAAAAACCCTTCTTCCCAAATTGATCCAGGCGTTTGGATTCCCTATCCGGAGGGGCGGTAGGGAAGGCGGTTTGGGAAGCGGAGGCTTGGACAACCAAGCTCTCAGGAGTGGGGTGGACAGAGAGAAACAGGGGGTCGCCCGGAGCCGGGCGATGGCGTCGGGACACGTTCCTATCCACAGGAGCCCCTGTGTTGGGCTTGGACCAGGCGCCCAAAGAACGTCAGTGAGGGCGTCGTTAACGGCAGCACAATCTCCGTAGAGGAGGCTGCCGGCTGAAGCACCTCTGTCAAGATATTAGTCTTGACCGCCACAGTAGGGAGTTGGAGACGTAAGGCCCCAGCCGCCCTACGCAACACCGTTGCAAAATTGGCTCCCTCCTCCGTAGCCACGGGAGGAGACAGCAGTGTCAGGGGAAGTATCTAGACCACTGGCATCCCCTAGACCCTCTGTCCAGTCCTCATCGTACTGACACTGTTGTGTCAGAGGGTCATCAGACCCCTCCCAGTCCTCCTGGTCCTCCTCTGGTTCAAAATAAGGAGGAGGAGGAGGGACATTTGGGACCCAAGGTCCCATCGGCGCCGGAACCGGCGTCGAGCGACGTCGGTCCGGGTCCATGTCCAGAGCCGGAAGGAACTGGGGGACGACGCCGCCCGGAGCCCCAGGCGGCGTCGAGAACGGCACCGGAGACATCGGCGCCGGCGGAGGTGTCGTTAGGTCGACCGGCGTCGATGGGGGTTGTGGAGCCGGGATCGAGGCCGGGGCCGGAGCCGGGATCGAGGCTGGAGGCACGGGCGACGCCGGGGCCGGAGCCGTCGGCGACGCCGGAGCAACCCCATCAGGGCCCGCGGGGCCCGAAGGCGCACCGGAGGGACCTTGAGGCCCGAAGAGGCGGGCCATGGCCGACAGGAATTCCTGTAGCTTAGGCCGGATCCGCCCCCGAACCCGGGAAGGACGGGTATTGCGGGGGCGACTCCACAGGCATGTCCGGGGCCGCGGGGACGGTGCCGGGAGGGGCCTCAGCCGAGTCGCGAGACCGGCGAGGCGAAGTCCTAGAGCGACGATGCTTTTGGACTTTTTGTGTTTGGACTTACCGGACGAAGAAGACTTCGATGCCGACGACCGGTGTGGACTCCGCGATCGACCCCTGGACCTCTCACGCGACCGGGGCTTGCGCGGAGCCGAATGCCGGGCCTCGAGGAGCTTTCGAGACCGCTCTCGCAAAGCTTTCGGGTTGAGGGCCCGGCAGTCGGAACAAGACTCCGTGTCGTGGCCTCGGCCGAGGCAGAAGAGACACTCCCGATGCGGGTCTGTGATGGACATCATCCGAGCACAGGCGCCGCAACGTTTAAACCCGGGCATCCCTACGACACCTTGAAGTCGATTCGAAGAAAAACAGTGAAAAAATTCACCCAAAAAGTTAGTCAAAAAATGACTAGGGCACTGCTCTTCCCGGATCTGCTCTTGCTGGCGCGGAAAAAGAAGAACTGACGTCAGCGCGCAGGGGCGGCGCCTAAGTACTGCCCGCGACGTCATCCCGGCGATCACGACGCCGACGACGGACGCGGAGCCACACGACGCCGCCTACCGACGCACAAGGGTACTGCTACGCAAAAACTTTCCGGATCCAGCCTGACGCCTGGGGATATTCTAAGGTAAGGAATCTGTCACTAACGTGTCTCTTTCAGATTATTATTTACAATGTTCTGCGGACATTTGGCAACCCTTCTAATGTTCCATACTTTGCCATCTTGGGTTGCAATACTATTTTTAAAAACTTTCTTAATTTGGATAGCATTTCCATACCTGCTTGCACCCTTGCCGATCAGACCAGGCTTCAAAATCCTAACCCAATCTCCAACTGCAAAAGAAGGTACTTTAGTTCTCCACTTGCTATCAAACCAAGTTTGAGTCTTGTGTTGTTTCCTTTTGACTCTAAAAGCAGTGTCTTGTACACACTCCTTATCAAAATTTTCTTTCCTACACTTTTTTCTGAACCACCATGGACAAATACTTGAAGCCGGTTCTCTTCCCTTCAACAATTTGAAAGGACTTATTTCCGTTGTGGTATGTGGAGTGATGCGATAAGACCATAACTTTTCTCTTAAAACACTCAACCAACAACTCCCTTGTTTAACAGCCTCAACAACAAAACTCTTCAAAACACGATTAAATCGTTCAACTTGACCATTCTCGTGTGGTCCATATAAAGATGTGAAAATATGTTTTACGCCACAATAATTTAAAAATGATTTAATCTCTGATGAGGTCAATTGCACACCATTATCTGAGATTAAAACTGAAGGACAACCTTCACGTGCAAATACTTCCTTAAGAAAACTTATAACAGCACTGGTAGTTGCTTGTGAAACAAATTTGACCTCAGGCCATTTTGAATAATAGTCAACTAAGACCAAAGCAAAACGTGAATTTTCTGGAAGCATGTTAAAAGGCCCTGAAATGTCAAAAGCAATTTTTTGCCAGGGTTCTTTAGGCCATTCAACCATTCTCAAAGGAGGAACATTCACTTTCAACATTCTCTCACCAGAAACACATACTTCACATTCTCTGACCGTGCGATCAATAAATCTATCCATACCCGGCCACCAGAAATAATTCCTAATCAACCGCTTCATGGATGAAATACCTGGATGTGTTTTGTGGGCAATTCTTAGAATAACATCCTGCATTCCTTTCGGAGGTACACATTTGCTACCTTTAAAAAGTAAATTTCCTTCAAATTCCAGCTCTTCTGCCACATTAAACAAAGGTAACAGTTGAGGTCTGACGTCACCTTTCTTTGGCCATCCTTCTGTCACAAATTTTTTTATCTCTTCCCAATCATTATCACTGCGTACACATTCATCCCACATACTCTCAGTAATATCATTGAACCGCACAGGTACAACATCATTGATATTGACCACAAAATCAGACTCCTGACTACATTTACCTCTTTGTGAACACAAGGTAACCGCGATAAGAAATCTGCAGTGAAATTTTTTTTTCCTGGAACGTACTCAGTTTTAAAATTGTATTCTTGCAGTCTAGATGCTAACCTAGCGATCCTTGCCGTGGAATTCCAACCACCACCTGAAGACAGGATAGTAACTAATGGTTTATGATCTGTTCTTAAAGTAAATTTGCTGCCCCACACATATAAACGATAATGTTCAATAGCCCATACACATGCAAGCAACTCTCTCTCAATTACCGCATACTTGCGCTCTGTCTCATTAAGTGGTCTTGATGCAAAAGCCACATTCCACTCCTCTTTACCGCTTTTTTGTGACAAGACTCCTCCTATGCCATACAAACTTGCATCAACAGTGATGATACATTCCTTCTTCATACAAAATAGCTTTAAAGTGGGTGCACCAACAATCTCTAATTTTATATCCTCAAAGGCTTTCTGTTGCTCGTTTTCCCACACATACAGCGTATTTTGTCTTAATAACTTTCTCAAAGGCTCCATCTTTGTTGCAAAATTCTCCACAAATTTGCTATAGTATTCGCACATGCCTGCAAACGATAGTAATTGATCCTTGTTGGTTGGTGCTGGTGCATTAAGTATGGCGTCTACATTAGATTTTTGGAACTACCCCATCACCCGACAAAGTATCCTAAATATTCTACCGATCTCTTGTACAGTTTGCATTTATGTGCCTTAAGGGTGAGACCATGTTTTTCTAACCTCTTGCAAACTTCATTTAAATGTTTCCCATGTTCCATCTCATTCTTTGAAAAAATCAAAATGTCATCTTGGAAACATTTAACATATTGGTCGATGTCTCTAAAAATCTGAAACATTACTCTTTGAAACACTGACGCCAAACCAAAAGGCATTCTAGTGTACTGATACAAACCTTGAGGTGTGATGAATGCTGTCAGTTTCTTGGATTCTTCAGTGAGCTCAATCTGGTGGTATGCGGATATTAGATCTAGTGTTGAGAATATTTTCGCACCTTCCAGCAAAGATACCACCTCATTTATATTTGGAAGAGGGTGACAATCTATAACAATATTTGAATTTAATGCTCTCAAATCGACACATACTCTCAATTTTTGATCGGGCTTGCGCACTAAAACAATGGGGGAAACCCACTCAGAGGATTCAATTTCTTCAATAATGCCTTCACTTGCTAATTCCTTCAACATCTCTCTTAATTCTTCTCTTACATTGATTGGTACACCCCTCAATTTTTGTTTTACAGGAACTGCATTTTCTTTTAAAACAAGTTTGTGTGAGAAATTTTTGAGTTTTCCCAATTTATCACAAAACACATTCTTGTATTCATTTACTAATTGTGCTTCTTTTCCGACACAACCAATAATAGCAATTTTTCCTGAGCTCATGTCATCGCTTAACATCACTGGTTCCTTTGCCCTGGGATTCAAAATGATGCCCAATTTCCACTGATCACGCCATCCTAATACATTTACACCTTTTACAGCGATGTACAATTTTACTTCTGCACATCTTCCTTTAAAATGTAATGGAACATTAAAATAACCCTCCATATTTATTTTTGATCCGTCAAAACTTTCAGCTATAATATCATTTTCTTGAATTTTCATACCACTACATACACCACTCATCTTCTCGTTGTAGTATTGTGGTGTGATTATGGTCCAAGGGGAACCAGAATCAGCCATGAGTTCTAATTCTTCTCCTAACACTTGCACAACACATTTAGGAGATCTCAAAATATTTCCTGCATTTCACTCCACTCCATTATTTATAATGGATACCACGAAACCCTTCTCACATTCAGATATTTCTTTGTACTCACTACCATCATTTACCTTATTGGTTTCAGATATGCTTGAAACCATACCGCATGTTTGATTTAAATTCCTTCTATTGTCTCTACAAACATTCCCAAAATGACCTATTCTTCCACATTTTCTGAATTCTCTGTTAATTGCAGAACATCCCATGAAAGAAGCTATGTGAGTTCTACTACCACACCTGTAACATGAATTTTGACTAACATAACTATCATTTCGTCTAAAAACATTGCTATTGTTATATCTACCAGCATTAAACTTGGGTTGTGATACTTCACTCTTGTGTTCATTTTTGTTTTTTATCGCACATACTTCTTCTATCGCTTCTGTTTTACTAACATTTTGTCTCACCGTTTGCATCCATTTTTCTGATTGTTCTAATGCTTTAGCAGTGGCTATAGATTGATAGTTTTGGATCACCCATAACCCAAAGATTTCCCTGCATTTTTTTGTTTCTTACATGGACAATAATCTGATCTCTAATCATTTCATCTGCCATTATACCAAAATTACAATTCATACTTAACGATCTCAAAGCAGTTAAAAAATCATCAAATGATACTTCATCTTTTTGTGCTCTGGTATAAAATTTAAATCTGTTAAGCGCAATACTCGTCGTTGGTTTAAATCTTTTTTCCATTCTTAACATAGCTTCTACATACACATTCATATTTTCTTCTCCCTATTGTGCTGTCACTTGTGGTAATGCTCTAAACACTACCTGTCCTTCTGATCCTAAGCAATGTAAGAAAATACTCTTCTTTCTTTCTGCTCCCATACGTTCACCATCAATGGCCTTCATATATGTTACAAATTCCTCCTTCCATCTCATCCATGGTATGGGTGGATCACCTTTGTGTTGTAGAAATTTCCCTGGTGGTTCAAATTGCATGTTGAACTAGTTTGTGAAATAAAATTTTGTTTTCGAATTATAAATACCCAGATGTCTTTCTGCTTTGTTAATGCTATGCAGATAATTTATGATAGTCTTTTTTTTTCTTAAAAAAAAAAAAAGAAATTACTCCCAAAATTGTCTACTTTCCTTGTATACTGTATTAATGTATTAATAAAAAAATACAATATTTCCCAAGTTTTCTAAAAGTTGTAGTAAACAATACTACTATTACTTTCTCCACCTCTTTTTTTTATGTCCATTGATGAATGACACCCTCTGTACTTGTTAGACTTCAATCTGTTAACTGTCTCTTTATATTTTCAAAACACTCACCACAACCTCACATATCTTTGTCTTGCTTCAATTTGAATGACTGTTTTCCCCCCCCAAAAATATATACTTTACTTTTCCTCCCATCGCGCTGTCGGAATATATTCCTTTCCGATCGCGTTCCCGATGGCTTTTACGTTGCTATGGCAACCATAAAATGGCCGCCGCGTCGCACGTAGTCAAACACGCGTCATGACGTCACAAAATGATGCGCCTGTTACGTGTTCTTCCTTCACTTACGTACGTTGCAGGATCCCTCCTGTTTGTGCGCGTACCTCCTTCAGATTCTGTCTTCCGACATTCCTTTGCGTTGCAGCATTCTACGCTGATACTCCTTAAACCTGTACTTGTTTTTTAAAATTCCTTCGTATTTTTCTTATATTTCCTTCCCAAATTGTATATTTCTGATGCAATATTCTTCGTTTCTTCACCTTTTTAATTATTAGTGCTGATCTTCCATTAGTAATACTTCCGTGGTCCGATGCTCCTTTCTCAAAATATTTCCTATTTTCTTTAATCCTTCTGGGTTCTTGAAACACTCAGTGCCCGTGCTGTAGTTATGACTGAAGTGTTTCTTATCTCGTCGCCATTGTAAAGATCAGCTGAGGCTTCTTATGTTGAAAATAAGTTTAATAGATTACAGCACGGCAAAGTACATCTCTCCAGCTGTGGCTCCAGGCGCAACTGCAGCCAAGCTAGAATCTCCCAACTGTAAGCTCTTCAGAACATGGAACACACAATAAAAATATACAGAGCGCATGCAAAGCAATACAGAGCATGAACACATAACAGTTAAAGAGATAGCTCTCTTAAATTAAATACAGAATGCAACAAGGCTCTAATCTGCATCAGGCATAGGGGGCCCTTTAAAGTTTGGATGCCCACATCGATGACACCAAAACAGTGCTAAAACTCAGACCTGGACACCTAGCATGCCAATTGCCTGTGACCTCCAGTTCCTGCTTGTTCCACACTGATCCAGTGACACCACAGCTGCCCGTGTTTTCCCGCTGGGGTTTTCCCAACCGGGTTTTCCCGCTCAGCGGTAATTCCACCAACAGAAGCCTCGCCCACCCTAGGACCTACTTAATGCACAAGTTACTAACTTGTGTAACGATATATCTGTAAGAGACAGTAGTTAGTGACAGATTCCTTACCTTAGAATATCCCCAGGCGTCAGGCTGGATCCGGAAAGTTTTGCGTAGCAGTACCCCTGCGTGTCGGTAGGCGGCGTCGTGCGGCTCCGCGTCCGTGGTCGGCGTCGTGATCGCCGGGATGACGTCGCAGGCAGTATACCGCCCGACCTTTTTTGGCGCCCACGTAGCCAACAAAGAGCTGGTCATCCACCAGGAACTGTTGTGTGCGGTTCAGATAGAAAGAAATCGCACGTTTTGGGTCCAGACGGTGGAGCCTCTCTTCCTCTCTGGAAGGATGCGGAGGCGGAAAGAAGGTGGGCAAAGTGATGGTCTGCCCAATGTGGAAGGCAGTAACCACCTTTGGCAAGAAGGACGGACGCGTCCTAAGAACAACCTTGTCTGGATGGACAGACAGAAAGGGGGGCTTGCAAGAAAGAGCCTGGAGCTCACTCACCCGCGGAGCGTAGGTGATAGCCACCAGAAAGGCTGTCTTCAGAGTGAGAAGACGAAGAGGACAGTTATGGAGAGGCTCAAAGGGAGCGCACATTAAAAGGTAAGAACCAAGTTCAAGTCCCACTGAGGCATCACAAACGGAACAGGAGGGAAAAGGTGTGTAATGCCTTTAAGAAACCTGTTAACAACAGGGGACTTGAAAAGGGAGGGCTGATCAGGAAGCCTGAGGAAGGCCGAGATTGCACAAAGGTAGCCCTTGATGGTACCCAGGGCAGAACCCTGTTGGGCCAGAGAAAGAAGGAACAGTAGAACCTCAGAAAGAGGGGCAGAAAGGGGATTCACAGCCTTTGCTGTGCACCATGCCACAAACTTGTTCCACCTGCAGGCGTATACCACCTTAGTGGAGGGACGCCTGGCTGCCAGAATCACATCACAAACTTCGGGAGGCAAGTCGAAAGGAATAAACTGCCGCCGCTCAATCTCCATGCAAGGAGGTGGAGACTGGACAGGTTCAGGTGGAGGACCGTCCCCTGCTGCTGCGACAGAAGATCCTCCCGAAGAGGAAGTCGGATCGTGGGATCAATGCTTATACTGAGCAGCTCGGGATACCAAACTCTTCGAGCCCAGTCCGGAGCCACAAGAATGACTTGGGCCCGGTCGCGCCGAATCTTCTTCAACACTCTGGGTAGAAGTGGTATAGGCGGAAAGGCGTACAACAGACCGCAACTCCACTCGCGATGAAAAGCGTCGCCGAGCGAGTGCCGCCTTGGAAATTCCAACACGCAGAATTGCTGACATTGCGCGTTCTCTTCGGTGGCGAATAGATCTAACCAAGGCTCTCCCCACTGTAGAAAGAGTCCTTGCGCCACCTCCGAGTGAAGACGCCATTCGTGATCCATCATGCACCTGCAGCTGAGTTCGTCCGCCATGGCGTTCAGGGAACCTGCCAGGTGTTGAACCATCAGGAATATGCCCTGATGTTCCAGCCATGTCCAGAGACGCAGAGCCTCCTGACAAAGGGTCCACGACCCCACCCCGCCTTGTTTGTTGCAGTACCACATGCCGGTGGTGTTGTCTGTGAACACCTGCACTATCTTCCCCTTGACAGAGGGAAGGAATGCCTTCAGTGCAAGTCGGATCGCCCGGGGCTCCAGAAGGTTGATATGGAGCCGGGACTCCGCCGGAGACCAGAGGCCTCTGATCTCCGCCTCTCCCATGTGACCGCCCCATCCCAGAAGGGACGCATCCGTCACAACTGTGTGCTCTGGCTGGGGCAGGGAGAGGGATCTGCCCGTGACCCATTGCCGGTTCGAGAGCCACCACTGCAACTGTTGTGCAGTTCCCTCCGAGATCTGGACGTAATCAGACAGGTTCCCCTGATGCTGCGCCCACTGGAACTTCAGGTCCCACTGCAGAGCCCGCATATGCCATCTGGCATGATCGACCGGGAGGATGCAGGAGGCCATGAGGCCCAGCAGCCTCAGGGTCATCCGTACCGAAACCCAGGATAGAGGCTGAAAGATTGGAATCATAGCCCGAATATCCTGGAGTCGCCGTTCGGGAGGATAGGCCCGAAACTGCGTTGTGTCCAGAACCACTCCGATGAAAAGGAGCTGTGGAGAAGGAACCAGGTGCGACTTCGGCACATTGATGGAGAACCCCAGCGAGTGCAGGAGTCCGGCCGTAGTCTGGAGGTGGGAGACGACTGCCTGGGACGAGCCCGCCTTCAGCAGCCAGTCGTCGAGGTAGGGGAAGACTGGAACCCCTGACTGGCGCAGATGAGCTGCGACCACCGCCATCACTTTCGTGAACACCCGAGGGGCGCTGGTAAGGCCAAGGGAAGCACAGTGAACTGAAAGTGCTCGAGAGCCTACCGTGAACCGCAGGTAACGCCGGTGGGCCGGCAGGACGGGGATGTGAAAATATGCGTCCTGCAAGTCCAATGCCACCATCCAGTCTCCAGGGTCGAGGGCAGTCAAGACCTGAGCTAGGGTGAGCATCTTGAACTTCTCCTTCCGAAGGAAGCGATTGACGTTCCGGAGGTCCAAGATAGGACGCATGTCCTCCTTGTCCTTTTTGGGCACCAGAAAGTAGTGGGAATAACAACCACGCCCTACTTCTGGGGTCGGAACGTGCTCGATGGCCCCCTTGGCCAAGAGGGCCGCAACTTCCTGTCGAAGAAGTGCCAAATGGTCCCCCGACATGCGGTGGCATTGAGGTGGCATGGCTGGAGGGGCAGTCTCGAAGGGGAGGGAGTAGCCCCTTCGGACAATGTCCAAAACCCACGTGTCCGATGTGATGGTGCGCCAGTGGGGAAGGTGATGGCGGACCCTGCCCCCCACTGGCGTGCTGTGGACTGGAAAGGACGGACTAGGAGGGTTTGGAGGCCACGGACGGGGCGGAGGTGGTGGCCTGACCCGCTCGCTGGTTACCCGACCCGCCTCGGTGGGAGCCACGTCCTCGGACGCGCGAAGGCGTTTGCTGCGCGGGCCGGTGGCTGGGCAGTGGACGTGACTGGGCGCCCCTTCCGTGGCCACGAAAGGGGCGAAAAGCAGACTGCTGCGGAGGGCGCAAGGCGGAGAGGCCCAAGGACTTGGCAGTAGCCCGCGAGTCCTTAAAGCGCTCAAGCGCACTGTCTGGCTTATTGCCAAAAAGGCAGATACCATCAAAGGGCATGTCCATAAGAGTGTTTAGGACATCGCCCGAGAAACTAGTGGTCCTCAGCCAGGCGTGACGGCGAAGCGCCACTGTCGTAGCAAGCGATCTGCCTAGCGAGTCAGCGGTATCTAGGCCACATCTGATGGTGAACTTTGCTGCGTCTCTCCCTTCCGCAACAGCACGGGAGAGAAGTGCCTGGACCTCCTCAGGACACTTGGGCAGCACTTGCGCCACCGAATCCCACAGAGAGTGGGAGTAACGGCCCAAAAGGCAAGCGGTGTTCACGGACAGCAAGCCAGCACTGGAGGAAGAAAAAACCTTCTTCCCAAATTGGTCCAGTTTTTTGGATTCTCTATCCGGCGGAGCGGTAGGGAAGGCGCTCTGGGAGGCGAGGCTTGGACAACCAAGCTCTCGGGGTGGGGTGTTGAGAGAGAAACAGAGGGTCGCCCGGGGCCGGGCGATGGCGTCGGGCTACGTTCCTGTCCACAGGAGCCCCTGTGGTGGGCCTGGACCAGGTGCCCAAAAGAACGTCCAAAAGTGCATCGTTGAACGGCAGCAGTGGCTCCGAAGAGGTAGCCGCCAGCTGAAGCACTTCCATCAGGAGGTTAGTCCTGACAGCCACCGTAGGGAGCTCAAGGCGCAGGGCCTCAGCCGTCCTACGCAACACCATTGCATAACTTGCTCCCTCCTCCGTAGCCACGGAAGGAGGAGACAGCATGCCAAGGTCAGGAGAGGTGTCCAGACCACTGGCATCCCCCAGTTCCACAGCCCAGTCCTGATAAGGCTCACTTTGAGCAGTGAGAGGGTCTTCCGACCCCTCCCAGTCCTCTTCGTCCTCCAAAACAGGTGAAAAGTAAGGAGGAGGGACACAAGGAACAAAAGGTTCCATCGGCGTCGGAATCGGCGTCGAGCGACGTCGATCCGGCTCCGTGTCCGGTGCCGGGGAGAACCTGGGGACGGCGCTGTCCGCGGCCTCGGACGGCGCCGTGAACGGTACCGGTGAGGTCGGCGCCGGTGGAGGTGTGGTTAGGTCAACCGGCGTCGACCGGGATTCAGGCCTGGACCAAGGGGGTCCTGCGGCGCTGGGGCCGGAGCCGCCGGAGACATCGGGGCCGGAGCCGCCGGTGGTGCCGAGAGAGGATTCCCACTGGGGCCCGCGGGGCCCGAAGGCGCACCGGGGGAACCCTTAGGCCCGAAGAGGCGAGCCATGGCCAACAGGAACTATTGTATCTCGGCCGGAGTCGACGTCGGACCCGGAGTAGGCGGGTAGGCCGGCGTCGGCTGCGCGGGCACCCCGGGCCGCTGGGCGGCACCGCCTGGACCCTCGGCCGGGTCGCGAGACCGGCGAGGGAGGTCTTAGAGCGACGCTTCTTAGACCTCTTGTGCCGCCTTACCTGAGGACGAAGACTTTGACCCCGACGAATGACGACGGCTCCGCGACCGGCCCCTCAACCTCTCACGGGACCGGGACCTTGAGCGGCGCAGAGCCGAGTGCCGGGCCTCGAGGAGCTTTCGAGACCGCTCTCGCAAAGCCTTCGGAGCGAGGGACCGACACTCGGGGCACGACTGGGGGTCGTGGCCGCGCCCCAGGCAGAAGAGACACTCGCGGTGCGGATCCGTAATCGACATCATGCAATTACAGACCTCGCATGGCTTGAAGCCGGGCATCCCTACTGACACCCGGGCATCCCTACTGACACCTTTGGAGTCGAAACGACTCGAAAAACTTGGACAAAAAGTCTCAAAAATATTCAGTCAAAAATGACTGGGGCACTGCTCAATCCGGATCTGCGCTTACTGGCGCGGAAAAAGAAAGAACTGACGCCAGCGCGCATGGGCGGCGTTTAAGTACTGGCCACGACGTCATCCCGGCGATCACGACGCCGACGACGGACGCGGAGCCGCACAACGCCGCCTACCGACGCGCAGGGGTACTGCTACGCAAAACTTTCCGGATCCAGTCTGACGCCTGGGGATATTCTAAGGTAAGGAATCTGTCACTAACGTGTCTCTTTCAGATACAGGCCGCAGCATAACCACATCAGTAGGCACCTGGACACCAACTTGCCACTTGCCTGTGGCCTCCAGTGGCTGCTTGTTCCAGACTAATCCTGTGACACCGCAGCTGCATGAGTATTCCCACTCACCATTCTTCCCGCCAACAGAAGCCCCGCCCACCCCAGGGCCTACTTAATGCAGGCCACAGCGCGACCATGTCACTCGCATGCCGAAGGCGCACCAAAGGCAAGCCCACGACCCTCCCGCCGCCTGAAGATACACCATTGCCGAGCTCCTACACCTCCGACCCCGGACGCAGCAATAAACACTGCCACCATGCCGACCTATGCTCCACGATAGGACCTTCACCTGCACCCACTGCCACTGCACACACAGACACACCAGCCCACCGACCAGCCCCACCCCAAACACACCACAGACACCACCTGAACAAAAACACCAACTAGCATGCTCCCATCACAACACATGCTCACTATGCAAGTATTCCACTGAATTATGGGACCTCATCACCACCCTCACACCCGACAGTCTTCCTCACTGAGGCACAAGTTACTAACTTGTGTAACGATATATCTGTAAGAGACAGTAGTTAGTGACAGATTCCTTACCTTAGAATATCCCCAGGCGTCAGACTGGATCCGGAAAGTTTTTTGCGTAGCAGTACCCTTGCGCGTCGGTAGGCGGCGTCGTGCGGCTCCGCGTCCGTCGTCGGCGTCGTGATCGCCGGGATGACGTCGCGGGCAGTACTTAGGCGCCGCCCCTGCGCGCTGACGTCAGTTCTGTACACGACTTTCCGCGCCAGGAACGCAGAGCCATGCAGAAGCTGACACAGGTGTCTGAAAAATACTAGGGCCCTGAAAGGGATGTCCTTAACCCTAGAAATCAGTTCGCAGAACGGGGAGGATGGGTGGGGCGGTAAGGAATCTGTCACTAACTACTGTCTCTTACAGATATATCGTTACACAAGTTAGTAACTTGTGCATCTGAAAGAGACACGTTAGTGACAGATTCCTACCTTAGAATAGATACCCCAGCAATACCAACCCCGGTGGTGGGTCTGCGAACAAAGATCAGACAAGGAAGTCTGGAGGACAGAACGGCCAAAGAAGCCGTCCCTCCGGACCTGACTGTCAAGGCAGTAATGCTTTGTAAACGTGTGCAGCGAGGCCCACGTAGCTGCCTGACAGATAACCGGCAGCGGAACACCGCGGCCCAAGGCCGTGGTAGCAGCGGTTGCCCTGGTGGAATGGGCACGCAGCCCAACAGGAGGCTCCTTCTGAGCCAAAGAATAGCAGGTCTTGATGCACAAGGTAACCCAGCGGGAGATGGTCCTCCTGTGCACCGCCCTACCTTTTTTGGCGCCCACGTAGCCAACAAAGAGCTGGTCATCCACCCGGAAGTGTTTTGTGCGGTCAATATAGAAGGAGAGCGCACGTTTTGGGTCCAGACGGTGGAGCCTCTCTTCCTCTCTGGAAGGATGCGGAGGCGAAAAGAAGGTGGGCAAAGTGATGGTCTGCCCAATGTGGAAAGCAGTAACCACCTTTGGCAAGAAGGACGGACGCGTCCGAAGAACAACCTTGTCTGGATGAACAGACAGAAAGGGAGGTTTGCAAGATAGAGCTTGGAGCTCACTCACCCGCCTGAGCGGAGGTGATGGCCACCAGAAAGGCTGTCTTCAGAGTCAGAAGACGAAGAGGACAGTTATGTAGAGAGCTCAAAGGGAGCGCACATTAAAAGGTAAGAACCAAGTTCAAGTCCCACTGAGGCATCACAAACGGAACAGGAGGGAAGAGGTGTGTAATGCCTTTTAAGAACCTGTTAACAACAGGGGACTTGAAAAGGGAGGGCTGATCAGGGAGCCTGAGGAAGGCCGAGATAGCACAAAGATAACCCTTGATGGTACCCAGGGCAGAACCCTGTTGGGCCAGAGAGAGAAGGAACAGAAGGACCTCAGAAAGAGGGGCAGAAAGGGGATTCACAGCCTTTGCTGTGCACCATGCCACAAATTTGTTCCACCTGCAGGCGTATACCACTTAGTGGAGGGACGCCTGGCTGCCAGAATCACATCACAAACTTCGGGAGGCAAGTCGAAAGGAATCAACTGCCGCCGCTCAATCTCCACGCAAGCAGGTGTAGACTGGACAGGTTCGGGTGGAGGACCGTCCCCTGCTGCTGCGACAGAAGATCCTCCCAAAGAGGCAGACGGATCGGGGATCTACGCTCATATTGAGTAGCTCGGGATACCAAACTCTTCGAGCCCAGTCCGGAGCCACAAGAATGACTTGGGCCCGGTCGTGCGAATCTTCTTCAACACTCTGGGTAGAAGTGGTATAGGCGGAAAGGCGTACAACAGACCGCAACTCCACTCGTGACGAAAGCGTCGCCGGCGAGTGCCGCCTTGGAAATTCCAACGCGCAGAACTGATGACATTGCGCGTTCTCTTCGGTGGCGAATAGATCTAACCAAGGCTCTCCCCACTGTAGAAAGAGTCCTTGCGCCACTTCCGAGTGAAGACGCCATTCGTGATCCATCATGCACCTGCGGCTGAGTTCGTCCGCCCTGGCGTTCAGCGAACCTGCCAGGTGTTGAACCATCAGGAACATGCCCTGATGTTCCAGCCATGTCCAGAGGCGCAGAGCCTCCTGACAAAGGGTCCACGACCCCACCCCGCCTTGTTTGTTGCAGTACCACATGGCGGTGGTGTTGTCTGTTAACACCTGCACTACCTTCCCTTTGACAGAGGGAAGGAATGCCTTGAGTGCAAGTCGGATCGCCCGGAGCTCCAGAATGTTGATATGGAGACGGGACTCCGCCGGAGACCAGAGGCCTCTGATCTCCGCCTCTCCCATGTGACCGCCCCATCCCAGAAGGGACGCGTCCGTCACAACTGTGTGCTCTGGCTGGGGAAGGGAGAGGGATCTGCCCATGACCCATTGCCGGTTCGAGAGCCACCACTGCAACTGTTTTGCAGTCCCCTCCGAGATCTGGACGTGATCGGACAGGTTGCCCTGGTGCTGCGCCCACTGGAACTTCAGGTCCCACTGCAGAGCCCGCATATGCCATCTGGCATGATTGACCAGCAGGATGCAGGAGGCCATGAGGCCCAGCAGCCTCAGGGTCATCCGTACCGAAACCCAGGATAAAGGCAGAAAGATCGGAATCATAGCCTGAATATCCCGGACTCGCCGTTCGGGAGGATAGGCCCGAAACTGCGTCGTGTCCAGAACTGCTCCGATGAAAGGAGCTGTGGAGAAGGAATCAGATGCGACTTCGGCACATTGATGGAGAACCCCAGCGAGTGCAGGAGTTCGGCCGTAGTCTGGAGGTGGGAGGCGACTGCCTGGGGCGAGCCCGCCTTCAGCAGCCAGTCGTCGAGGTAGGGAAGACTGAAACCCCTGCCCGGCGCAGATGAGCTGCGACCACCACCAACACTTTCGTGAACACCCGAGGGGCACTGGTAAGGCCAAAGGGAGCACGGTGAACTGAAAATGCTCGGGCCTACCGTGAACCGAAGGTAACGCCGGTGGGCCGGCAGGACGGGGATGTGGAAATATGCGTCCTGCAAGTCCAACGCTACCAACCAGTCTCCAGGGTCGAGGGCAGTCAAGACCTGAGCTAGGGTGAGCATCTTGAACTTCTCCTTCCGGAGGAAGCGATTGACGTTCCGGAGGTCCAAGATAGGACGCATGTCCTCCTTGTCCCTTTTGGGCACCAGGAAGTAGTGGGAGTAGCAACCACGCCCTACTTCTGGGGTCGGAACATGCTCGATGGCCCTCTTGGCCAAGAGGGCCGTGACTTCCTTCTGCAGAAGTACCAAGTGATCCCCTGACATGCGGTGGAATTGAGGTGGCATGGCTGGGGGGTGGACTCGAAGGGGAGGGAGTAGCCCCTTCGGACAATGTCCAAGACCCACCTGTCCGAGGTGATGGTACGCCAGTGGGGAAGGTGATGGCGGACCCTGCCCCCTACTGGCGTGCTGTGCACCTGAAAGGAGGGACTAGGAGGGTTTGGAGGCCGCGGACGGGTTGGAGGTGGTGGCCTGACCCGCACGCTGGTTGCCCGATCCGCCACGGCGGAATCCACGTCCTCGGCCACGCGAAGACGCCTGCTGCGCGGGCCGGTGGCTGGGCTGCTGACGTGAAGGGCGCCCTACCGTGGCCACGATAGGGGCGAAAAGCAGAAGTCAGCGGAGGGCGTGTAGCAGAAAGGCCCAGGGACTTTGCAGTAGCCCGTGAGTCCTTAAAGCGCTCCAACGCATGGTCTGCTTTGGACCCAAAAGACCGACTCCATCAAAGGGCATGTCCATGAGAGTATTCTGGACATCCCCTGAAAAACCAGTGGTTCTCAGCCAGGCGTGGCGTCGTAGCGCCACCGTCGTTGCAATAGACCTGCCCAGCGAGTCGGCGGTATCAAGGCCACATCGAATTGTATATTTGGCCGCATCCCTTCCTTCCGCAATGGCGCGGGAAAGCAGTGTCTGGACCTCCTCAGAACACTGGGGCAAAACATCCGCCACCGAATCCCACAAGGAGTGGGTATATCGGCCCAAAAGGCAAGCGGTGTTGACGGACCGCAAGCCAGCACTGGAGGAAGAAAAACCCTTCTTCCCAAATTGATCCAGGCGTTTGGATTCCCTATCCGGAGGGCGGTAGGGAAGGCGGTTTGGGAAGCGGAGGCTTGGACAACCAAGCTCTCAGGGGTGGGGTGGACAGAGAGAAACAGGGGGTCGCCCGGAGCTGGGCGATGGCGTCGGGACACGTTCCTATCCACAGGAGCCCCTGTGTTGGGCTTGGACCAGGCGCCCAAAGAACGTCAGTGAGGGCGTCGTTAAACGGCAGCACAGTCTCCGAAGAGGAGGCTGCCGGCTGAAGCACCTCTGTCAAGAGATTAACCTTGACCGCCACAGCAGGGAGTTGGAGATGTAAGGCTCCAGCTGCCCTACGCAACACCGTTGCAAAATTTGCTCCCTCCTCCGTAGCCACGGGGAGACAGCATGCCAGTGTCAGGGGAAGTATCTAGACCACTAGCATCCCCTAGACCCTCTGTCCAGTCCTCATCGTACTGACACTGCTGTGTCAGAGGGTCATCAGACCCCTCCCAGTCCTCCTGGTCCTCCTCAGGTTCAAAATAAGGGGGAGGAGGGACATTTGGGACCCAAGGTCTCATCGGCGCCGGAACCGGCGTCGAGCGACGTCGGTCCGGGTCCATGTCCGGAGCCGGAAGGAACTGGGAGCGACGCCGCTCGGAGCCCCAGGCGGCGTCGAGAACGGCACCGGAGACATCGGCGCCGGCGGAGGTGTCGTTAGGTCGACCGGCGTCGATGGGGGTTGTGGAGCCGGGATCGAGGCCGGGGCCGAAGCCGGAGCCGGGATCGAGGCTGGAGGCACGGGCGGCGCCGGGGCCGGAGCCGTCGGCGGCGCCGGAGCAGCCCCATCAGGGCCCGCGGGGCCCGAAGGCGCACCGGAGGGGCCTGGAGGCACGAAGAGGCGGGCCATGGCCGACAGGAATTCCTGCACTTTGGCCGGATCCGCCCCGAACCCGGGAAGAGGCGGGTATGGCGGGGCGACTCCACAGGCATGTCCGGGGCCGCGGGGGCGGGGACGGGAGGGCCTCAGCTGAGTCGCGAGACCGGCGAGGCGAAGTCCTAGAGCGATGATGCTTTTTGGACTTCTTGTGTTTCGACTTACCGGACGAAGAAGACTTCGACGCCGACGACCGGTGTGGACTCCGCGATCGACCCCTGGACCTCTCACGCGACCGGGGCTTCCGCGGAGCCGAATGCCGGGCCTCGAGGAGCTTTCGAGACCGCTCTCGCAAAGCTTTCGGGTTGAGGGCCTGGCAGTCGGTACAAGACTCCGTGTCGTGGCCTCGGCCGAGGCAGAAGAGACACTCCCAATGCGGGTCGGTGACGGACATCATCCGAGCACAGGCGCCGCAACGTTTGAAACCGGGCATCCCTACGACACCTTGATAGAAAAACAGTGAAAAAATTCACCCAAGAGTATGGTCAAAAAATGACCAGGGCACTGCTCTTCCCGGATCTGCGCTTGCTGGCGCGGAAAAAGAAGAACTGACGTCAGCGCGCAGGGGCGGCGCCTAAGTACTGCCCGCGACGTCATCCCTGCGATCACGACGCCGACGACGGACGCGGAGCCGCACGACGCCGCCTACCGACGCGCAAGGGTACTGCTACGCAAAAAACTTTCCGGATCCAGTCTGACGCCTGGGGATATTCTAAGGTAAGGAATCTGTCACTAACGTGTCTCTTTCAGATACCTGGCTCAACCCCACATCCGCCCCAGACATTGCCACAGCAGTCCCCGACGGATATAAAATCATTCACCAGGACTGCACCAACAAGCCGGGAGGAGGAACAGCCATCATCCACAAAGAGACCATGCAGTGTACCATCACCACTGACAACACTACCACCACCATGGAACATCTCAACTTCAAGCTCCACATGTTCATGACAACCATCAGAGGCACCCTCGCATACCGACCCCCAGGCTCGCGCTCCAGCTTCTGCAATACCATCACAGACTTCATTGCGCCCCTAGCCTTAGACTGCAAGGACTACATCTTCCTCGATGACCTAAATTTCCACATCGACAACCCCAACACCAAAAAGCAGCCTCGGATTGACCCAGATTGTCCACGAACCTACACACACCGCAGGACACAAGCTGGACCCAATTTCACCTCCAGCAAACGCGTCAAATATAACGACACAGAACTCACATGGACCAATCGCTCTATCGTCCACTTCAGCATCTCCAGCCCCCGCACGGCCAGGAACAAAATCTCAGAGACCAGCTGGGCGAATGCCCTCAACACCTCCAACCCTGCTACCGCCACCAACCTCGAACAGGGAGTGAAAACCTCCAATCCCTGGATCACCAGTTGTGCAGACAGCATCGTCCCAATCAAGAGCAACATCCAGAGAAAACCAAAAAGGCCAGCTGGTACACCTAAGAACTCAGAACAGCGAAGCAGGACAGAAAATAGTGGGAGTAGAGATGGCGCGCCAGCAAGGACACATCTGACAGGGCAAATTTCAAGACCTCTTTCAACTTCTACAACCACCTGCTGAGGGCGACAAAGAAGACAGCCCTTGCTGCACCCATCAAAATCAACACCACCAAGGAACTTTTCAACATCGTTAAGGAATTTTCCAACCCGACTGCCAGCGAAATCAACATCATACCCTCACAGGAGCTGTGCGACAACCTCACCCACTTCTTCCACAACAAGATTGCACCCATATACAGAAACTTCGAACCCCAACCCACACCTACGGAATTCAACAGATATGCCACCACCGTAACCAACACGAACCACACACTGACCACCTGGAACATTCTCTCCACCCAGGACACCACCTCCACCATGAAATCCATCCACTCGGGAGCTCCCACAGACCAATGCCCGCACCTCATCTTCAACCTCGGGAACCATAGTATTGGCCAGGAACTCACCACCCTACTCAGCACCTCTATCACCACCGCAACATTTCCCGAAGCCTGGAAACACGCCGAAGTCAGACTACTACTCAAAACCGATTCCAGCGAACTCAAAATCTACCTGCCAATCTCCCTGCTCCCATACCCAGCGAAGATACTGAAAAAGATCATCAACAATCAACTCATGACCCACCTGGAGCAGAACCAGCTACTCGACGCCTTCCAATCCGGCTTCTGCAGTTATCACAGCACCGAAAGCGCCTTGATCACAGCCACCGACGACATCCGGACCCTTCCCGACTGAGGAGAAACAGCAGCTTTGATCCTCCTCGACCTCTCGGAAGCCTCTGACAACGTATCCCACCACATGCTGATCGAAAGACTCCACCAAATGGGCATCCAAGGGGATGTGCTCAGATGGATCACCTGCTTCCTCACCGGAAGAACCTAGAGGATCCACCTCCTACCTTTCACCTCTGAACTCAAGGATATCACCTACGGTGTCTCCAGGGCTCATCCCTCAGCCCCACACTTTGCAACGCATATTTGACCCCGCTGCCCAAAATCATCAGATCCCACGGTCTCAACTTAATTTCCTACGCAGACGACAACCAACTCATCCTCTCACTCGCAGACGACACCCAACTCATCCTCTCCCTCACCAACGACCCCACCACCAGAACCAATTTTCACAGATTAATGACAAACGTTGCCGACTGGATGAAGAACAACTGCCTGCAGTTGAACACAGACAAGACGAAGTACTGATCTTTGCCAACAGCCGCAACACATGGAACGACTCCTGGTGGTCATTAGACCTAGGACCCTTACCCACTCCCTCCGACTACACCAGAAACCTCAGAATTATCATTGACAACAAGCTCACCATTAAATCACAGATCAACACCGTCTCCTCTGCCTGCTTCCTCAATCTGCACATGCTACGTAAGATCTTCAAGTGGCTACCCCTACACACGAGACACACCGTGGCCACAGGCCCTCATCACCAGCTGACTGGACTACGGCAACGCCCTCTACGTAGGAAATGCCGCACACCTCCTAGAGAGACTTCAAACCATACAGAAGGCCGCAGCCAAACTCATCCTTGGCATTCCCCGACTAACCCACATCACACCCCACCTTAGGCAACTCCACTGGCTCACCGGTACAGAAGAGATACTAATTCAAGCAGCTGGCCCACACACACAAGGCTCTACACAACCAAGGACCGCCATACATTAACCACCGCCTGAACTTCCACCAAAGGTCGCAAAGACTACACTCCACCTCCCTTTCACTTGCCCATACTCCACGCATCTATCGAAGCAGAAATGGAAGACGCTCCTTCTCCCGCATCGCAGCATAGACCTGGAATAGCCTGCCCACGCACCTCCAGACCATCACCTCATTTCCGGAATTCCGAATGGCCCTCAAGACCTGGCTGTTCGCATAAGCCTCCGGGACACTGCAAGCGCCTGGATACCCTACCGGGTGAATAGCCGGACTTTATAAATCCTTATTGATTGATGACGAGGGTAAATATGTTCTCTTAAAGGGTAGCTTTAACAGAAAAGATGTTATCGTAGGCTCTGTCCGTTCCCTAATATTTACCATTCTTCCAGAACTTTTCAGAATGCCTGGTTCAATAGTCGGAGATACAGATTATTCTGGGGGTAACTGTAAATGTACTCTAGGCATAAAGGTGGAATATAGCCCCACTCAAATGGATAAAGTTTCTGCGGAGAGACTTGCCGAAGACTTGGCCATGTGGATGAGTAACTGGGAATTGGTAGAAGTCTGGAGTGATTTACATCCTGACTTGAAAGAATTCCCTTATTACTCCTCAGTTCACAACCTCCACATTAGACTAGACAGATGTTTGTGCTCATCTTGCCTCCTCATCCAGCTGTTGCACTTGGAATACCTGGGAACAACTATCTCACACCATAATCCCTTTATTTTGGGCATGCTATGGGGGAGACCAAGCACATCCATTCCGACCTGGCGTATGTAAAGAGTCACGCTTGAAGACCACGAGTTGAGAGAAGCTAGTTAATAACGTTTGTCTCTATTTAAGGAAAACAAGGGAACTGCCTCTAATGTATTAGCAGAATGGGATGCCTTTAAGAGAGTGATCAGGGGGGCACTAAATCATGGCTCTAGTGGGAGGTGGGAAAACCGTGATAATGTAGAATGTGTCTTAGACACTACACAACACAGGAACAGGGAATGGTCCTAGATTCCCTCCCGCAGGGAGCGCCTGGTGATAGCCAAGGGCGAGTATGCCACACTGATGAAAAAAATGAGATGCCTCAATCATTCAGAGCACTTAACACATACCCATACAGAAGCAGACCAGACAAGCAGGCTGTTGTCTGACATGGCTAAATACACCTGAGTTAAGGGGCCCATCTGTGACACAGATTAGAAATTGCAATGACATCAATGCAGCCTTCCTAGACTTCTAGTTTGACTTATATACAGAAACAAAAATGTTATCATGGCGATCAAATGCAGGAGCAGATTATTATTATTAATTAGCATTTCTTGAGCGCATGGCTACCCTAAGGCATCCCAGCGCTAGCGGCAAAACAGACAAAGCGAGGCGGTTACCAATTGATCTTCTGGAAGAGCCAGGTTTTAAGCCCTTTCCTAAAACGAAGGTGGGCAGTTTCTAAGCGCAAATGCAGGGGAAGGGAGTTCCACACCTTCGCTGCGTTGTATGAGAAGGACCGACCCCCACTGCGCATCCTCTGGATGTTGGGGATGATAGCTAAATTTAGATTCGCCGAGCGGAGGGGTTTCCTTGGCTGATACGCCTTGATAAGTGGGTGGATGATGCGAGGGCCTGACCCCCTTAGGGTCCTGTGGGCAATGCACATGACCTTGAATGTGATCCTCTCCTCTATGGGCAGCCAATGTAGGGACTTTAAGCTGGGCAAGGCTGACTGCGTTCTGGGGGCTCTCGTCAGGAGTCTGGCGGCACAATTCTGTGCCACTTGAAGCTTCCTAAGGGTGGATTTGGGTGTTCCTATATACAATGCGTTTCCATAGTCCAGGCGCGAGAGAACTAAGGCCTGGACCATAGTTCTCCTTGCCATTATGGGGAGTAGAGGAAGGACTTTCCGCAACATTCTGAGGATGCCATGACAGAGACCGGCGACTGTCACTGCTTGCTGGTTAAATTTGAGAGCCTTATCCAGCCATACGCCCAAACTCTTTATTTTGGGCTTCGGGACTGGGGGGGGGGTCCGAGACAGATGGGCCACGGCAGTTTGGGCTCTTTGTTAGCTGTATTTCCAAGATACATTATTTCTGTCTTGTCTCCATTAAGCTTGAGACATGACTGTTGCATCCAGTTGGCTACCTTCGCCAAGCAGGACTCTAAATCAGCTGAGGCGTTGCGTGGGTGGTTTAAGGATACCACCAGCTGGGTGTCATCTGCATAGGTGACAACCTTGACCCCATATGGCTGGATGACCTCCGCCAGTGGCTTCATGTATACATTAAAAAGCGTCTGACTCAGGGAAGATCCCTGAGGGACTCCATAACTACGAGGTAGAGTCCTAGAGGTACATTCCCCTGCATAAACCTGAAATGTTCTGCCATTGAGGAAGGACTGGATCCAAGAGATGGCTCCCCCTGCCACCCCGGCTCTCCTGTGTCTCTTTAGGAGGATGTCCAGATTCACCGTGTCGATTGCGGCACTAAGATCAAGTAGGATAATGGCCGCTGCACCTCCCTGATCAATTAACTTCTTTGCTTCTTCGACCACGGCAATCAGAGCGGTTTCCGTTCCATGCTGGGGGCGGAAACCCGTCTGAGAATGGTGTAGAAACTCATGGGACTCTAAAAAAGATGATAGCGCAACATTTATATGCCTCTCCATGATCTTACTAAGCATGGGCAGCATGGATATGGGCCGATAGTTGCTTAGTACTTCCGGGTCTAAACTTGGCTTTTTCAGCAGGGCTTTTACCATGGCGTGTTTCCACGCCAGTGGCACCAGTCCGTTATTAATGGAAAGATTTATCACATCCCGGATGACTGGTATTACTGTATCTTTTACCTTACTAAGAATGTGGGGGGGGGGGAGGGGCAGGGTCTATAGGCGATCCTGATTTAATTTGCCCAAAGATGTCAGTTATAGTATCTATGTCCAATAGTGGAAAGTCCTCCAGAGTGTACTTAGTGGAGTCGACATACCCATTTCTTTCAAAAGGGTCACGCGCTATGTCATTTGTTGTTGGGGTGTGAAGATCACTAGGGCCTGGGGAGTCAGGAAAGGCCTTGTATATGATCTGAATTTTTCCCTGGAAATATCCTGCCAGTTCATTACATCTATCGTTAGTTAAATCTGTGGAGGTATCCGGGGGTGGGAGCTCCAGAAGTGTTTTCGCGATACGGAAGATTTCTTTGGGGGCATTTGCTGCTGAATTAATCTTTTCTTCGAAATATTGTCCCTTTGCCTTTTTAATTTCCGCTTGGTAAATTTTTATGGACTCCCTGTATGCCTTTTTGCTGGACTCACTAAAGTCCTTTCTCCAATTCCTCTCTAGCTGTTTACAGGTCTGTTTAAACGATCTCAGTTGGGGAGAGTACCAAGGAGAATTTTTTGCTATTAACAAAACAATTAAAGTTTTATACCCAAACCCTTCCCTTGGTGGGCCTGCCGAAGCCCCACTACCACTTCACAAACAGATGACTAGCAGCGTAGTCTAGACCTGGATCTGGGAAGGGAATTGAGAGGAGGAGGACTGGAAGAAGACAGAGTACACCAAAACAATCTCCAGAAATTCACACTAAACTATATCCAATTTAATTACATTCACAGAGCCTATTTGACTAAGAAAAAGTCTTAACATCATTCATGCACAAACCACTCTGTCATGCTCAAGATGTGCGCATGTTGTTGTGGGCTTCTTCCACATGGTGTGGGAGTGCCCAAACATTAACAGGTATTGGAAATGTTATGTCACTGAGATATTGAAAGAGGCTTTGGGGTGTACTAATCTACACACACTGACACTGCTTCTTGCTATGCATTTTTAGACACCCAAAGCTGAAAAAGTGGAAAATAGATTTCTGATCTGAAGAGAACCATTACCATACAATGATGTTTCTCTATTGCGCCACTGGTGAGTCGAAAGCATAAAAAGAGCAAATTTGGGCCATGTGCGAAATTCTACTGCTACCTGGCGAGGAAAACCAAGGTCTTTGCAGTCACCCCATTGCACATCTATGGGATGAGTTTCTGTCCACAGGGATGAGTTTCTGTCCACATTTGAAGCAATGAACACATGCTGAGGCCCAGGCAGAACTCTCACAAATTGAAAGGCAAATCGGCCCAATAATATTCCTCTGAGGTGAGGGTTGCATAAACACTGTGTGTGTATATCCACTATTAAAGAATGACTCTCCATTACCACAGGGTCCTAAATAGAACAATGTGGCCACCCATTTACTGATTATATGTAGCCAAATTCTCAAACATGACTGTACAAGTAGATAGTGCCAATCTCTGAGGCTCTTGCTAGCCCTAACAACTATTTTTTTAAGTGTAGGAACTATATTCAAAATATTTTACTCCAATGGCGGGCTGCCGCAAAACTCAAGCGGGGGGTTGGGGGGCAGTGAATTAGGGAAATGCACAAGTTACTAACTTGTGTAACGATATATCTGTAAGAGACAGTAGTTAGTGACAGATTCCTTACCTTAGAATATCCCCAGGCGTCAGGCTGGATCCAGAAAGTTTTTTGCGTAGCAGTACCCTTGCGCGTCGGTAGGCGGCGTCATGCGGCTCCGCATCCGTCGTCGGCGTCGTGATCGCCGGGATGACGTCGCGGGCAGTACTTAGGCGCCGCCCCTGCGCGCTGACGTCAGTTCTGTACACGACTTTCCGCGCCAGGAACGCAGAGCCATGCAAGAAGCTGACATAGGAGTCTGAAAAATACTAGGGCCCTGAAAGGGATGTCCTTAACCCTAGAAATCAGTTCGCAGAACGGGGAGGATGGGTGGGGCGGTAGAGAATCTGTCACTAACTACTGTCTCTTACAGATATATCGTTACACAAGTTAGTAACTTGTGCATCTGAAAGAGACACGTTAGTGACAGATTCCTTACCTTAGAATAGATACCCCAGCAATACCAACCCCGGTGGTGGGTCTGCGAACAAAGATCAGACAAGGAAGTCCTGGAGGACAGAACGGCCAAAGAAGCCGTCCCTCCGGACCTGACTGTCAAGGCAGTAATGCTTTGTAAACGTGTGCAGCGAGGCCCACGTAGCTGCCTGACAAATAACCGGCAGCGGAACACCGCGGCCCAAGGCCGTGGTAGCAGCCGTTGCCCTCGTGGAATGGGCACGCAGCCCAACAGGAGGCTCCTTCTTCGCCAAAGAATAGCAGGTCTTGATGCACAAGGTAACCCAGCGGGAGATGGTCCTCTTGTGCACCGCCCGACCTTTTTGGCGCCCACGTAGCCAACAAAGAGCTGGTCATCCACCCGGAAGTGTTTTGTGCGGTCAATATAGAAGGAGAGCGCACGTTTTGGGTCCAGACGGTGGAGCCTCTCTTCCTCTCTGGAAGGATGCGGAGGCGGAAAGAAGGTGGGCAAAGTGATGGTCTGCCCAATATGGAAAGCAGTAACCACCTTTGGCAAGAAGGACGGACGCGTCCGAAGAACAACCTTGTCTGGATGAACAGACAGAAAGGGAGGTTTGCAAGATAGAGCCTGGAGCTCACTCACCCGCCGAGCGGAGGTGATGGCCACCAGAAAGGCTGTCTTTAGAGTCAGAAGACGAAGAGGACAGTTATGTAGAGGCTCAAAGGGAGCGCACATTAAAAAGGTAAGAACCAAGTTCAAGTCCCACTGAGGCATCACAAACGGAACAGGAGGAAAGAGGTGAGTAATGCTTTTTAAGAACCTGTTAACAACAGGGGACTTGAAAAGGGAGGGCTGATCAGGGAGCCTGAGGAAGGCCGAGATAGCACAAATATAACCCTTGATGGTACCCAGGGCAGAACCCTGTTGGGCCAGAGAGAGAAGGAACAGAAGGACCTCAGACAGAGGGGCAGAAAGGGGATTCACAGCCTTTGCTGTGCACCATGCCACAAATTTGTTCCACCTGCAGGCGTATACCACCTTAGTGGAGGGACGCCTGGCTGCCAGAATTACATCACAAACTTCGGGAGGCAAGTCGAAAGGAATCAACTGCCGCCGCTCAATCTCCACGCAAGCAGGTGTAGACTGGACAGGTTCGGGTGGAGGACCGTCCCCTGCTGCTGCGACAGAAGATCCTCCCGAAGAGGCAGACGGATCGGGGGATCTACGCTCATATTGAGTAGCTCGGGATACCAAACTCTTCGAGCCCAGTCCGGAGCCACAAGAATGACTTGGGCCCGGTCGTGCCGAATTTTCTTCAACACTCTGGGTAGAAGTGGTATAGGCGGAAAGGCGTACAATAGACCGCAACTCCACTCGTGACGAAAGCGTCGCCGAGCGAGTGCCGCCTTGGAAATTCCAACGCGCAAAACTGATGACATTGCGCGTTCTCTTCGGTGGCGAATAGATCTAACCAAGGCTCTCCCCACTGTAGAAAGAGTCCTTGCGCCACTTCCGAGTGAAGACGCCATTCGTGATCCATCATGCACCTGCGGCTGAGTTCGTCCGCCCTGGCGTTCAGGGAACCTGCCAGGTGTTGAACCATCAGGAACATGCCCTGATGTTCCAGCCATGTCCAGAGGCGCAGAGCCTCCTGACAAAGGGTCCACGACCCCACCCCGCCCTGTTTGTTGCAGTACCACATGGCGGTGGTGTTGTCGGTGAACACCTGCACCACCTTCCCTTTGACAGAGGGAAGGAATGCCTTGAGTGCAAGTCGGATCGCCCGGAGCTCCAGAAGGTTGATATGGAGCCGGGACTCCGCCCGGAGACCAGAGGCCTCTGATCTCCGCCTCTCCCATGTGACCGCCCCATCCCAGAAGGGACGCGTCCGTCACAACAGTGTGCTCTGGCTGGGGAAGGGAGAGGGATCTGCCCATGACCCATTGCCGGTTCGAGAGCCACCACTGCAACTGTCTTGCAGTCCCCTCCGAAATCTGGACGTGATCGGACAGGTTGCCCTGGTGCTGCGCCCACTGGAACTTCAGGTCCCACTGCAGAGCCCGCATATGCCATCTGGCATGATTGACCAGCAGGATGCAGGAGGCCATGAGGCCCAGCAGCCTCAGGGTCATCCGTACCGAAACCCAGGATAAAGGCTGAAAGATCGGAATCATAGCCTGAATATCCCGGACTCGCCGTTTGGGAGGATAGGCCCGAAACTGCGTCGTGTCCAGAACTGCTCCGATGAAAAGGAGCTGTGGAGAAGGAATCAGATGCGACTTCGGCACATTGATGGAGAACCCCAGCGAGTGCAGGAGTCCGGCCGTAGTCTGGAGGTGGGAGACGACTGCCTGGGACGAGCCCGCCTTCAACAGCCAGTCGTCGAGGTAGGGGAAGACTGAAACCCCTGCCCGGCACAGATGAGCTGCGACCACCGCCATCACTTTCGTGAACACCCGAGGGGCACTTGTAAGGCCAAAGGGGAGCACGGTGAACTGAAAATGCTCGAGGCCTACCGTGAACCGAAGGTAACGCCGGTGGGCCGGCAGGACGGGGATGTGGAAATAGGCGTCCTGCAAGTCCAACGCTACCAACCAGTCTCCGGGGTCGAGGGCAGTCAAGACCTGAGCTAGGGTGAGCATCTTGAACTTCTCCTTCCGGAGGAAGCGATTGACGTTCCGGAGGTCCAAGATAGGACGCATGTCCTCCTTGTCCTTTTTGGGCACCAGAAAGTAGTGGGAGTAGCAACCACGCCCTACTTCTGGGGTCGGAACATGCTCGATGGCCCTCTTGGCCAAGAGGGCCGTGACTTCCTTCTGTAGAAGCACCAAGTGATCCCCTGACATGCGGTGGAATTGAGGTGGCATGGCTGGGGGTGGTCTCGAAGGGGAGGGAGTAGCCCCTTCGGACAATGTCCAAGACCCACTTGTCCGAGGTGATGGGACGCCAGTGGTGAAGGTGATGGCGGACCCTGCCCCCGACTGGCGTGCTGTGCACCTGAAAGGAGGGACTAGGAGGGCTTGGAGGCCGCGGACGGGTTGGAGGTGGTGGCCTGACCCGCACGCTGGTTGCCCGAACCGCCACGGCGGTATCCACGTCCTCGGCCACGCGAAGGCGCTTGCTGCGCGGGCCGTTGGCCGGGCTGTGGACGTGACTGGGCGCCCTTCCGTGGCCACGAAAGGGGCGAAAAGCAGACGTTTGCGGAGGGCGCACAACAGCAAGGCCCAGGGACTTAGCAGTAGCCCGTGAGTCCTTGAAACGCTCCAGCGCATGGTCTGCTTTCGAACCAAAAAGACCGACTCCATCAAAGGGCATGTCCATGAGAGTATTCTGGACATCCCCTGAAAAACCAGTGGTTCTCAGCCAGGCGTGGCGAAGCAGCGCCACCGTCGTTGCAAGCGATCTGCCCAGCGAGTCGGCGGTATCAAGGCCACAGCGGATGGTATATTTAGCCGCATCACGCCCTTCCGCAATAGCGCGGGTAAGCAGTGTCTGGACCTCCTCAGAACACTGCGGCAAAACATCAGCCACCGAATCCCACAGGGAGTGGGTGTATCGGCCCAAGAGGCAAGCGGTATTAACAGACCGCAAGCCAGCACTGGAGGAAGAGAAAGCCTTCTTCCCAAAGTGATCCAGGCGCTTGGATTCCCTATCCGGAGGGGCGGTAGGGAAGGCTGTTTGGGAGGCAGAGGCTTGGACAACCAAGCTCTCAGGGGTGGGGTGTTGGGAGAGAAACAGGGGTCGCCCGGAGCCGGGCGATGGCGTCGGGCCACGTTCCTATCCACAGGAGCCCCTGTGGTGGGTTTGGACCAGGCACCCAAAAGAACGTCAGTGAGTGCATCGTTGAACGGCAGCACAGGCTCCGAAGAGGAGGCCGCCGGCTGAAGCACTTCAGTCAGGAGGTTAGTCCTGACGGCCACTGTAGGCAACTGGAGATTTAAGGCTCCAGCAGCTCTACGCAACACCGTTGCAAAATTAGCCCCCTCCTCCGTTGCCACGGGAGGAGACAGCATGCCAGAGTCGGGGGAGGTATCCAGCCCACTGGCATCCCCAAGTTCCTCAACCCAGTCCGGGTCAAACTCGCACTGTTGTGTGAGAGGGTCGTCAGACCCCTCCCAGCTTCTCCTGGTCCTCCTCAGGTTGAAAATATGGAGGAGGAGGGACATAAGGACCCAAGGTCTCATCGGCGCCGGAACAGGCGTCGGGCGACGCCGGTCCGGCTCCATGTCCGGACCCGGGGAGAACCGGGGAACGATGCCGCCCGGAGCCCCGGACGGCGTCGGAAACGGCACCGGGGACATCGGCGTCGGCGGAGGCGTGGTTAGGTTAACCGGCGTCGATGGGGGTTGCGGCACCACCGGAACCGGGGTCGAGGCCGGGGCCGAGGCCGGGACGAAGGCTGGTGGGACAGGCGACGCCGGGACCGGAGTCGACGGCGACGCCGGAGCAACCCCATCAGGGCCCGCGGGCCGGAAGGCGCACCGGAGGGACCTTGAGGCCCGAAGAGGCGGGCCATGGCCGACAGGAATTTCTGTATTTCGGCCGGAGTCGCCCCCGAACCCGGGTAGGACGGGTAATGCGGGGGCAACTCGACAGGCACGTCCGGGGCCGCGGGGACGGTGCCGACAGGGACCTCAGCCGAGTCGCGCGACCGGCGAGGCGAAGTCTTAGAGCGATGACGCCGCTTAGACTTCTGTGCCTCGACTTACCGGAGGAGCGCGAAGACTTGGATTCCGACGAACGGCGGGGACTCCGCGTCCGGCCCCTTGACCTCTCCCGGGACCGGGGCTTGGTGCGGGCGCGGAGCCGACTGCCGGACTTCAAGGAGCTTTCGAGACCGCTCTCGCAAAGCCTTCGGATGAAGTTTCCGGCAGTCAGGGCACGACTTCGTGTTGTGGTCTCGGCCGAGACAGAAGAGACACTCGAGGTGGGGGTCCGTGATGGACATCATACGACCACATTCCTCGCAGGGCTTAAAGCCGGGCATCCCTACGACACCTTAGGAGTCGTGAAGACTCGTTGAAGAAAACAGTGAAAAATTACACAAAAAAGATAGTCAAAAAGTGACTAGGGCACTGCTCTTCCCGGATCTGCGCTTACTGGCGCGGAAAAAGAAGAACTGACGTCAGCGCGCAGGGGCGGCGCCTAAGTACTGCCCGCGACGTCATCCCGGCGATCACGACGCCGACGACGGACGCGGAGCCGCACGACGCCGCCTACCGACGCGCAAGGGTACTGCTACGCAAAAAACTTTCCGGATCCAGCCTGACGCCTGGGGATATTCTAAGGTAAGGAATCTGTCACTAACGTGTCTCTTTCAGATAATAATTTTTTTTAAAACGTACCTGTCCTGCCGTCGACACTGCCGGCTGCCTCGGTGCTCCTCTTCTGCTCCTGAGGGAGTCCCAGGTGTCCCTGGGAAACCAGCATAGGTTTCCTTAATAGCATGAGAGCAGCCCCAGGTTTGGTCTGAGCGGCCTGCTTTGCCGTTCAGACAGTGCCTGGGAATCTGTGCTGTTTCTCCAACCTGGCTGTGCAAAACAGCTGGGTTGGAGAAACCTAAGTGCACATGTCTATTTGGCCGGCCTAAGTCGGCCGGCCAAACCAACATACGCACTTTACAGTGCACCTATCACTCCTCCTCCCAGCCATAGCCTGGCCCAGCCCAAGACTCCCTGACTCAGTCAGTGGGAAAAAAATGATAATATTGTTTTATTATCATGTTATTTTTCGCTAACTGACTCAATGGGGTGACGCTCCTCTGCCATTACGGAGGAGCCGCCCCTGTTTTACCCTCGTTTGTTCTGATTCCTAGCATTACAAACGTACTCGCTTCTTTACCCATTTACCGGATGCATACTTTTTCCTGCTGGACATACTTACAAGTTCGGTTATGTTTCACTGATTTTAAATTATTGCTTCTGTAATATAAATATATAATTTGAATGAAAAATTGTTAGTACTAAAAAGCAATACAAATGTTTTAAAAACGAGTCAAGAATAGTAATTGTCCATGATAGAAAACACATGACTGACTACCAGCCTTCTTGAGAAGCAGGTTCTCCTTTTTTCTCACACTTGGAAGGTATTTGGGAGCAACAGAAGCATATGTCTTGTAGTTTTCTTTACAGGAGTATTGGCAGTGGTGTTGCAAGCTGTCTCTCACTGGCTTAGCTGAATTTGTTAGAAGATCACCGAGGTTTGAAAGAGGAGGTTAAAAGGGCCTGAAATGCCCAAGTTAATTAAATGGAGGCTCAGATGCCACAGTGGGAGATATTTACTTGGATCTCTGGCTGTTTGGCAGCACATCTGTAAATAAAACTTTACAATATTGTCCTCTGAAAAGTGACAATATTATGAGACTGTCCTCAGAAAAGTCGCAAACAAAAGATTAGGGCGTAGGACAGATCACATGACAGGACTTTAGTGCTGGAGCAGGTACAGTTGCAGTGACATTTTTCTAGGGCATCCCACCTCAAGCAAGCCTAAAATTCACTCTGGACCCACAATGAGCGTTAAATAATTATCTGCAAAATAGGCACCTTCTCCTATGACCCCCCATTCTGTGTAAAAAGAACCATCTATCTTTAACGCATTAGGAAGTTCTGTATGTAGGGTCCATTCTCTTGCTATCCCCAAAGGAGAATCTACACATTGTGCACTTTCTTATCACCTGATATGTATGTCAGGCAGATTGCTCTTAATGACAGCTGAATCCACTATGGAATCAACAGGTTCTCTCCAATCCGTTTTTTGCAAGATTGCATTTCCAGTTCACTCACTGTAAAAGGCAATAAATTACCTCTTTGCTATTGAACACAAAGCTCTCTCAGTTATACTGTAAATGAATGGACCGAGATAATCTTATAACCTAAAATATACCTTGCATACTAAAATGATCACCCCTTGAAAAAATGCAAGAATTCTTCCTTTTTAGAAACAAAAGTTAAACAAACTCAAGACATTCTCGAACTAAGGAAGCGGTGCCTGAACCCATCCAATCCCAGTGTGTGGCTCTAAAGGGAAGAGTTCTCCAACTTTAGAGGAAATATGTTTCCGCCTCAACCATAAGAAGCAGCTCATATTTTGCCAACAGCAAAGAAGCCAGTCAAATGATTGAATAATTACTACATTAAGTTAGCACAATTATGTATAGGGAATGTCGGAGTATACTCACAGTGATGAGACACCATTTAAAATGGATCGCCACATACTGGATCCAAAAGGAAACACTATGGCGACACACTGCCACATAATGCCACACCAGCCACGGATAAAGTGGTTAAAATCCACGGCGTAATCAGAAAATTAAAATAGCTCATCTTGAACCGAAGATCTGATGGTACCAAGCAAGCGGAGCAAGTGAGCCCGACCCTTCCCTGAATAGCTTTAACCTCTCTTCTATTCTAGCATCTATCCATTCATCCCTACACCCTTCCATCCATCCTCTGATATCTAGCATTTCACATTTATATTGTCATCCATTCCTTATTTCATCCATCTATCACATTCTTTCATTATCACATTCTTTCACCATTCTGTTCATACTTCCTTTCAACCATCCACCCTTTCACCTATCCTATCACCAATTCATCCATTCACTTGCTATTTAACCTATTTACCTACCATGCATCCTTTTATTCATCCCTCCACCCTTTCACCTATGCACTCATCCTTTCCCCCTTCCTTTCATCCAACTATGCATCCTTTCACCCACCCACTCATTCTTTTAACCATTCACCCTTCCACCCATCCTTAACATTCCATCTTTCTTTCTCTTTTTTGATGACCCATCTTTTATTCGCTTTAATTAAGAGCTTATTTCTGCTGAGTTGAAGACAGAAGAGGCCTATTAAGCACTAAATACCGCTGTAACTGCTAAAGCAGGGGGGTCACCGCCCTGGTTAAAATGTGAAATAAGCTGAACAAAGAAATGGGGTGGGTTAACAGGCTGACCACTAAAACTCCATTATTAGAAGACATACAACTGAAAGCTGTGGTGAAACTGCCACGAACTGGGCACAAACGGAATGGCCCCATTTGACCACCTGCAAACTTAATGAGATGAACACGCACCAATGGTTTACGTTCCTGCAGCCTACACATGCGCTAACCTCTGAGACAGGTGTAGATGAAGAAACAAAAGACGACTCTGTCCTAGAAAGGCGATTATTAGAGGGACAAATCTTGAAGAAAGCCATTTCATTTATATATAGAACACTCATGGTAAATGTCTGTTGCACCCGACATCCTGGACGTGGTTTTCCTCCAACGTTTTGCCTTCCCTCCTCCTGTTTTTGCTGACTTCGGTTTTGCTGGCTATAGGACTCCGCGCACTTTACCACTGCCAACAAGTGCTAAAGTGTTTATGCTTTCTCCTTTAAACATAGCAAATTCGGTTTACACCCAATTGGCACATTTAATTTAATTGTAAGTCCCTAGTACACTGGTACAACATGTACCCAGGACCTGTAACTTGAAAGCTGCTAGTGGGCCTACAGCACTTATTGTGCCACCCACCTAAGGCACAAGTTACTATTTGTGTAACGATATATCTGTAAGAGACATTAGTTAGTGATAGATTCCTTACCTTAGAATATCCCCAGGAATCAGACTGGATCCGGAAAGTTTTTCGTTAGCTGTACCCCAGCGCGTCAGTAGGTGGCGTTGTGCGGCTCCGCGTCCGTCGCTGGCGTCGTAAGCGCCGAGATGACGTCACGGAGACTACTTAGGCGCCACCCATGCGCGCTGACGTCAGTTCTGTACACGACTTTCCGCGCCAGGAACGCAGAGCCATGCAGGAAACTGACCATTGGTGCCATGAAACTAGGGCCCTGAAAGGGATGACCTTAACCCTAGAAATCAGTTCGCAGAACGGGGAGGATGGGTGGGGCGGTAAGGAATCTGTAACTAACTACTGTCTCTTACAGATATATCGTTACACAAGTTAGTAACTTGTGCATCTGAAAGAGACACGTTAGTGACAGATTCCTTACCTTAGAATAGATACCCCAGCAAAACCAACCCCGGTGGAGGGTCTGCGAATGGATTACACCAGAAAGTCACGGAGAACAGAACGGCCAAAGAAGCTGTCTCTCCGGACCTGACTGTCAAGGCAGTAATGCTTGGTAAACGTGTGCAGCGAGGCCCAAGTAGCTGCCTGACAAATATCCTGCAAGGGGACGCCGCGTCCCAAGGCAGTAGTGACTGCTGTCGCCCTGGTAGAATGGGCACGCAGCCACACAGGAGGCTCCTTCTTAGCCAACGAGTAACAGGCTTTGATGCAGAGAACGACCCACCGAGACATGGTCCGTTTGTGCACAGCCCGACCTTTTTTGGCGCCCGCGTAGCCAACAAAGAGCTGGTCCTCCACCCGGAACAGTCAAGTGCGCTTTAGGCAGAACGAGAGCGCACGTTTTGGGTCCAGACGGTGGAGCCTCTCTTCCTCTTTTGAAGGATGCGGAGGAGGAAAGAAGGTGGGCAAAGTGATGGTCTACCCGATGTGGAAGGGCGTGACAACCTTTGGCAAGAAAGAAGGACGGGTCCTTAAAACCACCTTGTCCGGATGAACAGAGAGGAAAGGAGGTTTGGAAGAAAGAGCCTGGAGCTCACTCACTCTTCTGGCAGAGGTGATAGCTACCAGGAAAGCCGTCTTGAGAGTGAGAAGACGCAAAGGACAGGCATGCAGGGGCTCGAAGGGAGCGCACATCAGATATGTCAAGACAAGATTTAAATCCCATTGAGGCATAATGAACGGCACGGTCGGAAACGGGTGCGTAATGCCTTTCAGGAAACGGTTAACAACCAGAGATTTAAACAAGGAAGGCTGATCTGGAAGCCTGAGAAAGGTGGAGATGGCCGAAAGATAACCTTTGATAGTGCCCAGAGCAGAGCCCTGCTGGGCCAAAGAAAAAGGAACAGAAGGACTTCGGAAAGAGGGGCAGAAAGGGGATCCACAGCCTTCGCTGTGCACCATGCCACAAACTTGTTCCACCTGCAGGCGTATACCGATTTAGTGGAGGGACGCCTGGCTGCCAGAATGACATCACAGACTTCGGGAGGAAGATCGAAAGCTGTCAACTGTCGCCGCTCAATCTCCACGCATGGAGGTGGAGGCTGGACAGGTTCGGGTGGAGGACCGTCCCCTGCTGCTGCGACAAAAGATCCTCCCGAAGAGGCAGACGGATCGGGGGATCGAGCGCCATGTTGAGTAGCTCGGGATACCAGTATCTTCGTGCCCAATCCGGAGCAACAAGAATGACTTGGGCCCGGTCGCGCCGAATCTTCTTCAGCACTCTGGGCAGAAGCGGTATAGGCGGAAAGGCGTACAACAGACCGCAACTCCACTCGCGACGAAAAGCGTCGCCGAGCGAGTGTCGCCTTGGAAATTCCAACGCGCAGAACTGATGACATTGCGCGTTCTCTTCGGTGGCGAATAGATCTAACCAAGGCTCTCCCCACTGCAGAAAGAGACCTTGCGCCACGTCCGAGTTCAGACGCCATTCGTGATCCATCAAGCACCGGCGGCTGAGTTTGTCCGCCCTGGCGTTGAGAGAACCTGCCAGGTGTTGAACCACCAAGGTAATGCCTTGACGTTCCAGCCAAGTCCAGAGGCGCAGAGCCTCCTGACATAGGGTCCACGACCCCACCCCGCCCTGCTTGTTGCAATACCACATGGCGGTGGTGTTGTCCGTGAACACCTGCACTACACTTCCCCGGACAGAGGGAAGGAATGCCTTCAGTGCAAGCCGGATCGCCCGAAGCTCCAAAAGATTGATATGGAGCCGGGACTCCGCCGGAGACCAGAGGCCTCTGATCTCCGCCTCTCCCAAGTGGCCACCCCATCCCAGGAGGGACGCATCCGTCACCACTGTGTGCTCCGGTTGGGGAAGAGAGAGGGATCTGCCATTGACCCAATCGCGATTCGTGAGCCACCACTGCAATTGTCGTGCAGTGCCCTCCGAGATCTGGACATGATCGGACACGTTGCCCTGATGCTGTGCCCACTGGAACTTCAGGTCCCACTGCAGAGCCCGCATATGCCACCTGGCATGTTGCACCAGCAGGATGCAGGAGGCCATCAGGCCCAGGAGCCGGAGGTTCATCCTGACTGAAACCCGGGATAGAGGCTGAAAGATCGGAATCATAGCCTGAATATCCCGAACTCGCTGCTCCGGAGGATAAACCCGAAACAGCGTCGAATCCAGAACTGCTCCGATGAAGGGGAGCTTCTGAGAGGGACTCAGGTGCGACTTCGGCACGTTGATGGAGAACCCCAGCAAATGCAGGAGGTCGGCCGTAGTCTGAAGGTGGGTGACGACAGCCTGGGGCGAGCCCGCCTTCAACAACCAGTCGTCGAGGTAGGGGAAGACTGACACCCCTGACCTGCGCAGATGAGCTGCGACCACCGTAATCACCTTCGTGAACACCCGAGGGGCGCTGGTAAGGCCGAAGGGGAGCACGGCAAACTGAAATTGCTCCTGGTCTACCGTGAACCGCAGGTAACGCCGGTGGGCCGGCAGGACGGGGATGTGAAAATAGGCGTCCTGCAAGTCCAACGCTACCATCCAGTCTCCAGGGTCGAGGGCAGCCAAGACCTGAGCCAAAGTTAACATCTTGAACTTCTCCTTCCGGAGGAAGCGATTGATGTTCCTGAGGTCCAAGATGGGGCGCAAGCCCCCCTTGTCCTTCTTGGGGACCAGAAAGTAGTGGGAATAACAACCACTCCCTACTTCTGGTCCAGGAACACACTCGATGGCCCCTTGGCCAAGAGGGCCGTGACTTCCTGCAGGAGAAGTGCCAAGTGGTCCCCCGACATGCGGTGGAACTGAGGTGGCATGGCTGGAGGGGTGGACTGAAAGGGAAGGGCGTAACCCTTGCGGATGATCTGCAACACCCACTTGTCCGATGTGATAGCGTGCCAGTGGGGGAGATGATGGCGGATCCTGCCACCCACTGGTGTGGGGTGCCCCCCAAAGCTTGGATTAGGAAGGTTTGGAGGCAGAAGCAGCGGGGGCGGAGGTGGACTGACCCCCACGCTGATTCCCAGACCCGCCCCTGCGGAAACCGCGTCCGCAGTTGCGTTGAGGCTGGTTCTGCACAGGCTTGCTGAAGGAACGTGCCTGGGCGCCCTTTCTGTGGCCACGAAAGGAACGAAAACCAGGAGTGGCTGGGCTTTTCGTGGAAAGACCCAAGGACTTGGCCGTGGCCCGCGAGTCCTTAAAACGCTCCAGCACACTGTTGGCCTGATCGCCAAACAGGCGAGTGCCATCAAAGGGTATGTCCATGAGCGAGCTTTGGACATCTGGCGAGAACCCGGTAGATCTCAACCAGGCGTGGCGACGAAGCGCCACAGTCGTAGAAATCGCTCTACCTAGTGAGTCCGCGGTGTCCAAACCACACCGAATGGCGAACTTAGCCGCATCTTTACCCTCGGCAACAGCTTGGGACAGCACAGCTTGGGTCTTTTCAGGACACTGAGGCAACACCTGTGCAACTGTATCCCACACCGCGTGGGAATAGCGGCCCAATAGGCAAGAGGTGTTCACCGACCGCAACCCCAAGCTGGCCGAAGAGAACAACCGCTTGCCGAACTGCTCCAGCTTCTTGGAGTCCTTATCCGGCGGAGCCGTGGGGAAGGCACTCTGGGACGTCGAAGCTTGGATGACCAGGCTCTCAGGCGTAGGATGAGTGGTCAGAAAGGCAGGGTCACCGGGTGCCGAGCGATGACGCCTGGCGACGTTCTTATCCACAGGGGCCCCTGTGGCTGGCCGCGACCAAGTGCCCAGCAAGACGTCAGTGAGGGCGTCATTAAATGGCAGCAGGGGCTCCGACGAAGTGGACGCCGTCTGGAGCACCTCAGTGAGGAGGTTAGTTTTGAGGGCCACCGTAGGAAGATCAAGGTTGAGAACCTCAGCTGCCCGACGGAGCACCATCGTGTAGGAGGCGCCCTCCTCCATGGTAGGCGGGGGAGAGGGAAACCCCGGGTCAGAGGAGACGTTGAGGTCGCCGGCATCCTCCAAATCGTCCGCCCAGTTCTGCTCAGAGTCACACTGACGAGCAAGAGGGTCCTCGGACCCCTCCCAGTCGTCCTCCACCTCCGCCGCATGTGGCACAGAGCGCGGCGGCAGGGCAGGAGCCGGAGAAGGAACAAACGGGCGTCGGGAACGGGCGCCGGCCGGGCCGGACCGGCGCCGTGTCCCAATGCGATCCCAGGTAGGAGCAAAATGGTCCTGGAACCTGGGCAAGGGCGGGACAAATGGCACCCACTGCGGCGCCGGAGGCGGAGCCGAGGGTGGCGCTGGGGCAGGAGACGGCAGCGATGGACCTTGTGGCGCCGTGGCCGGAGCCGACGGCGCAGGATCCTGTGGCGCCGAAGCTGGATCCGCCGGCGGCGCCGATGGCCCAACAGGATCCTGACACGGGACCGCGGGGCCCGAGGGCGCGCCGGTGGGAGCCCTAGGCCTAAAAAGGCGGTCCATGGTAGCAAGAAACTCTTGCACCTGTGCGGGAGTCGCCGACAGACCCGGGTAAGGTGGGTAGGCCGCGGGACTCTCGAGCTCCGAAGGAGCCGCAGGGGCAAAGCCCCTGTCCCCCTCGTCCGCATCCGGGGACCGACGGGGGGACGTCGGAGAGCGAACACGCCTCTTCGACTTCTTTTTGTGTCGTCTCTTACCCGAATCCGAGGGTGAAGACTTGGAGCCCGAGGAGCGATGACTGTGGCCCCGTGAGCGTTCCCTGGAATGGCCCCTGGACCGGGAACGTGCCGGACCTCCAGCAGCTTCCGGTGCCGCTCCCTCAAGGCCTTCGGGGCCATGGCCGGACAGTCCAGACAGGACCGGGAGTCGTGGTCAGTCTCCAGGCAGTAGAGGCAGACATCGTGGGGGTCTGCCACCGACATATTGCGACGGCAGGCCCCACAAGACTTAAATCCAGGCATCCCTACGTGCACCAAGGAAACCAAAGCTTACAGGAGACAAAAGTCTCAAAAAGGGTAGTCAAAAGTGACTAAGGTACGTGCTCTAACCGGATCTGCGCCTACTGGCGCGGAAAAAGAAAGAACTGACGTCAGCGCGCATGGGTGGCGCCTAAGTAGTCTCCGTGACGTCATCTCGGTGCTTATGACGCCAGCGACGGACGCGGAGCCGCACGACGCCACCTACCGACGCGCAGGGGTACTGCTAACGAAAAACTTTCCTGATCTAGTCTGACGCCTGGGGATATTCTAAGGTAAGGAATCTATCACTAACGTGTCTCTTTCACATTAGCCTCTTAGTCTCAGCCATGCAATTGCAGCCTGTGTGTGCAGTTTTAAACCGCCATTTCGATCTTAGAAAATAAACCTTCTGCCTAAACCTTCCCTTTTAATACATATGTCACCCCTAGGGTAGGCCCTAAGCAGCCCTGAGGGAATGATGTAGTGTACTTAAAAAGTTGGACATGTACTTTTACGTTTTACATGTCCTGGTAGTGGAAAAACTCCTAAATTTGTTTCTCACTACTGCAAAGCCTACCCGTCCTATGGGATAACATTGGGTTACCTTATTACATTTAATAAGTGATAACTTTCAATTGGGAGCAAGTAGGAAGGTAGAGTTTGGTGTCTAAAGAATTGTAATTTAAAACCCTCTTTAACGGTGAAGTCGGATTTTAAGTCATAATTCTGAAGAACAAATTTCTTACCTTTGGTAACACCTTATCCGATAGAGACTTCTAGCCGTAGGTTTCTTAACTTAGAATATTCCCCAGGCGGGAGACTGGATACAGAGAAGGTTTTGAGCAGTACCAGGTGTAGTTTGGCTCTGCGTCGCTTGTGCCAGAGAAGACGTGCATAGTACTTATATAGGCACTACCCTGTGCACTAACAGCAGTTTCTTTTGCAACTTTTCACACCAGAAGCGTAGAGCCATGATGAGAACTGACCACTGGTGTGAAATACTAAGGCCCTGAGAATGGTGCCCCTTACACTGCAGGGAGGATGGGAGAGCTGGTAAGTAATCTGCGGCAAGACAGAGTGTCTACCAGATAAGGCGTTACCGAAGGTAAGTAACTTGTTCATCAGTTAGCGACCTCTAGCCGCAGAATCCTTCCATTAGAATAGATACCCAAGCAATGCCTCCCTAGAGGTGGATCTGCAAAACCAATTTAAACCAAATGTCCGCAGGTTAACGCAGTGGTCGCAGCCTTAGCTCTGGTGGAATGAGCATGCAGAATCTCAGAAGACTGATTCTTGACCAATGTGTAGTAGAGCTTGACGCAGAGCACTATTCACTGACCCAATTGGCGTTCGTCAGCCACTACTGCAGATCTTTTGAAGTTCCCTCTGAGATCTAGACTATGTCGGAGAGATTCCCTTGATGCTGTGCCCACTGGGACTTTAAGTCCCACTGCAGAGCCTGCACATGCCAACCAGCATGGGTTACAGGTAGGATGCAGGGGGCCATGAGGGCCCAACAACCTCAGGGTCATTCTCACCGAAATACAGGATAGAGGCTGAAACATTAGTATAATTGTCTGAATATCCGGACTTGCCGCTCGGGAGGATAGGCCCAAAACTGCACTGTTTCCAGAACAGCTCCACTGAAAGGGAGCGTCTGAGAGGTAATCAAGTGTGACTTTGGCACGTTGATAACGAACCCCTGTGAGCGCAGAAGGTTTGCCGCATTCTGGAGGTGGGTGATGACTGCCTGGGGTGAGCCCGCCTTCAACAGCCAATCGTCAAGGTAGGAAAAGACTGGAACCACTAACCTCCGCAGATGAGCTGCAACTGCCTTCATCACTTTTGTGCACACCTGATGGGCGCTGGTAAGGCAGAAGGGGAGCACGGCAAACAAACTGCTCTTGGCCTACCGCACACAGGACAGGGATGTGTCCTGCAAACCCAATGCTAGTATCCATTCTCCTGGATCTAGGGCAGATAGAACTTGCACACACATGAGCATTTTGAATTTCTCCTTTTTTAAGGAAGAGATTGAGAAGACGCAGGTCTAAGATAGGATTAATGCCTCAGTCCTTCTTGGGCACCAGGAAATTAGCGGGAATAGCAACCATAACCTACTTCTGATGCCAGCCCCCCTATCTATGGCTTCCTTGGCCAAGAGAGGCAGCTCTTACTGATGGAGCAAGGAGAGTTGGTCCTCAGTCAGCTGGTCGCAAGTGGGAGGCATGGGTGGAGGGGTGGTCACAAACAAGAGAGAGTAGACCCTTTGGACGATTTGCAAAACTCAATGGTCTGATGTTACTGACCACCAGTGGTGCAGGTGATGGCGTATCACTGGATGCACATGATGGTCAGAGGGAAAACTAAAGGAGTTTGGAGGCTGCAGGGTGTGGGACTGGCCAGATCTCTGGCTACCTGCCCCATGTGGTCTATGGGAACCACATCTCACCCACAAAAAAGGCTGGGAAGCCTGTAGGCTGTGGTGGCTGGGCAGGTATAGATGCAGTTGGAGCCCCCTGTTGTGGTCACGAAAGGGGCAGAAGAGGGACTGGAGTTCTTGAGGGGCAATAGACAAGCCCAAGAACCTGGCTGTAGCTGTACTGTCCTTACAGCACTCCAGCATTGAGTCCGCCTTTTCTCTAAAAAGACGACAGCCATCAAAGGGCATGTCCATAAGCGAGTCTTTGACATCTCCTGAAAAGCCAAGGGTTCTCAGCCAGGCGTCGCGCAGCAACACAGACTATGAAATCGCTCTCCCCAACGAGTCGGTCATGTCCTATCCACATTGTATGGTGAACTTTGCTGTGTCCCTCCTGTCAGCAATAGCTTCGGAGAGTATGGCTCGGGCCTCCTCCGAGACCATAGACAGCACTTGCACAACTGAATCCCAGATCATATGGGAATATCGACTAAAAAGACACACAGTGTTCACCGACTGTAGTGCAAGGCTGACGGACGAGTACACTCCCTTCCCAAAGGTATCCATCCTCTTGGATTCCCTAGCCGGTGGAGTAGTAGGGGACGCGCCGGGGTTGAATCTAAAAGTGGAGACATGGACCACCAGTTTCTTGGGGGTTGGGTACTGGGTAAGGAAACTGGGGTCCTTGGGAGCGGGGCCATGGTGGCAGACAATTGTCCTATGCACAGGAGCCCCTGTGCAGGGCTTGGACCAGGCCCGAGTAGGACGTCAGTAAGGGCTTCATTAAAAGGGAATAAAGGTTCGAATCGGGTGACTCCTAGCTGAAGCACCTCTGTCAAGATGTTTGTCTTGACTGCCACTGAGGGTAGCTGAAGGTTCAAGACCTCAGCTGCCTTACGCACCACCATAGCAAAAGAGGCTCCCTCCTCAGTAGCCACAGTAGAAGGAGAAATCAAGCCAGTGATAATGAGGTGTCTAACACACTGGATCCACCAGTTCCTCATACCAGTGGTCCTCATTCTCATCTAGAGGATGCTGGCATCTATAAGGGTCCTCGGACCCCTCCAATTTGTCTCCCTCTTCAGGCCTGCCAAAGGCAAAAGGCACTGGCTATGATCTATAGAGCATGGTCCTTGACGATGCCCATCCAGCTCCATGTTGGAGTCGGGAATGATGATGGGATGGCAGTGCCGGGGGCATCGGCACTGAAGTGGGCACCTAGGAAGGTCTTGGCCACGCCTGCAACTATGCTCCGAATCCAACTTGGGATCAATGGGGCCCAACAGGCGCAGAGGGTGAATCTGCCAGCAAGGATCAAGTGGGGACCTCTCCCAAGGCAGAGAGGCCCAAAGGCGTTCCAGAGGGAGTGGCTCACCCAAATATGAGGTGCATGGCCTCATAAAATTCTTTAAGCTCGCCGGGAGTTGCTCCGGCTCCAGGAAAGTCAAGAAAGCACGGAGCGGACCCTGACTCAGGCTCTGCTGAAGCACAAGACCTGGAGTGCAGATGCTCCTGCGCCTCGGCAGAAGACTTCAACAGGTATGGTGTAGTCGAGGACCTCTTCCACTTCTTACGTTTGTGAGACTTACCTGATTTTAGTGAGGTGCGGGGGTGGGGAGCAGGGTGTGAGGTGGTAGGGTTGTCAACGATTGCCAGGTATGGCTCTGCGAATAGTCCCGGGATCTTATGCGCGACCAGGATCTTGAGCATTGTGGGGTCGTTGGACGGCGAGGAGCTTGAGGGATCACTCCCTCAACACCTTGATGCGCATGACATGTCAATTCTCGCAGATCTTGGAGTCGTGCTCCCTCGCCAAGCACCAAAAACAAACCAAGTTGAGGTCTGTCACAGACATCTGCCTAGGACAGGCACCACATAGTTTGACACCAGCCGGTTTCTCTAAAAAAAAAGGTGCACCAAAAGTTAGGGTAGCTCTCAATGGATCAGCGCTATCTGGCGCCAAAAGGAAATAACTGACGTCAGCAAGCCGGAAGGGGGGTGTGCGAGGGTTAGTACCGTGCACATCATAGCCAGTGCGGATAATGCAGATGACACGGAGGACAGAAAAGGCTCAAACCACCTTGAACTCAGCACCTGGACTCTGCCTGCTGTGAGTCTTGCCCCCTCAAGTGGTTCCACCCCAGTCCTTTACCCTTGAAAGTGGGCCTAAAGGTGCCCTGCCAGCCCTGCTGTGGTCCAATTATAACTGAGGAAGCGTGACACATCATTTTGCAGCTCTGCATCAGAACTGCTGCTGTGCGATGCATACCCAACGCAGGACCACCGCAGCTGTTCAGAACCACCGCTGCGCGAAGCTCTTGGGCACAGGACCTCGCATCTCAGCCCCACAACTCACCGGAATCACCACTGCGCAATGCACCCTTGACACAGGGCCTTGCTTTGTACCCTGCAGCCCATCAAAACCTTCGCTGCGCGATGCGTCCTCTCCATGGAATCTCACAACGCTCCGCAACTCAGATTTAAAGTACTTTGTCCGGCGGGTGTAACTCTGGTCCTTGTATCCGGTCCACGCTCCATCGCAGTCAGCTTGAACTTGTGACTTTGTCTCGGTCCGGTATGACTAGATAACCAGTTGACGCTTTTTAGGCACTATTTTCATTAAAATCTTTAAAAATGCACATCTCCGGTTTTACGGATTTATTTTTGTTGCTTTGGTCTTAAATAATTTATCAAATTTTACCTTATTTTTCTAAATTGGAGTGGGATTTTTCTTGTGTTGTGTCTTCACTTTTTTACTATTTGAAGTGCTGCATAAATACTTTACACATAGCCTCTAAGTTAAGCCTGACTGCTTTTGTGCCAAGCTACCAGAAGGTTAAGCACAGATTAACTTGGGGTTGCCTGTGACCTCACCCTGACAGCAATTGTGGTTGCTGTGTCACCCCCTCTCAACCAGTAAATACAATTTCCTACATATGCAAAAAGAACTTAATATCCTACAGGAGAAATGGAAACAAGAAACGGAGGATATACAGGATAATGTTTGTATATTAGTCACCAGGGCTTTAAAATTACTACAATGGATATTGTGAAAAACGTGGGAAGAGAAGAACCCCTAACAATTTCACAACAGGAGAAGAACATGGATTGGTGCATAGCTGCTGAAAAAGTGCTATATGAGAGACAAGTATGCCCATAGAAATACTAGAAGATATGGGAGAAACGGTAGGCGGATATCACTTGAGACTGAACGATCATAACCCCAAGCCATCGTATGAATGACAGATAAAAGACAGGCCTAAGACTGAACAATCCTGAATCTGCCAACAAGGCTGTCATGCCTGCATTCTGACAACTTGCTACTCTCCATATCCATTGCACACTCCGCCACTCATCATTTAGTGCAAGACTGCCAGGGTCAGGTTAAAGTACATGCACTTCCTCATGAATTTCCACCCCATCTCTCTCTGCCAGTTCAGTGACATCGGGCTCCAAGGACCCCTCTTGATGCTGGTTTGGTCTGAGCATTCATGTGCATCCACCCACCTCCCTATTTCAGATTGCAATTAGTGTGGTGCTGCTTCTTATTGGCCCCACAGCCAATCTTGCTAAAATTCAGACACATACAGAGGATGAAAATGATCTCTAGATTTCAGGACAGGGTGCTTCCCCCAGTCTGGTGAGGAAGATGGGATAGAAAATCACTGGGTGGTCCGGCACCTCTGTGGGACACATCAGCAGCAGGCCCATGGCTCCCACTGAGACTCAGTTTCGCACAGGAAAAAAAGCTGCACCAGGTGCCAGAGAGAGTGTTGCGGCAAGATCTCTTGACTGGGGGTGATAGGTTGTAAAGTTTCAGTACTATGTCCATCATCTTGTTGTGTTTGCTATGTTCGCCCTAAGAGGCAAGAGGTATGCCCAGACGTGGGTCCCTTGCTTGCTGTGCCACTGGATTCAAGCTAGCCTGCCTGATACCCCCAGTCCCAGGATGCTTGTTTCTGGTCCAGAGAGGACCTGACCTGGCAGTTCAGGCCGGACTGTTCCCATGAGGAGCAGGGTCAAGACTGATTTGCATATGGCTGGGTCCAAACTGGGGTGGCAGAGTGAGCAAAAGAACGATGGATTAAACCCAAGATCTCTTGACAGGGGGTGACTGGTTTAAAAGTTTCGGCACTCCGTCCATAATCTTGTTGTGTTTGCTATAATCGCCCTAAGCGGCCAAGGGTACATCCAGACGTGGGTCCCTTGCTTGCTGTGCCACTGGATTAAAGCTATCCTGACTGATAAGAGGTGATACCCCGAAACAGGTCCCAGGATGCTTGTTTCTGCTCCAGGGAGGACCTGGCCTGGCAGTTCGGGCTGGACTGTTCCTATGAGGCTCAGGGTCAAGACTGATTTGCACTTGGCTGGGTCCAAACTGTGGGGCATAGTGAGCAAAAGAACGATGGATTAAACCCAGATCTCTTGACTGGGGGCGAGTGGTTGAAAAGTTTCAGCACTCCGTTCATCATCTTATTATGTTTGCTAGAGCCTAGAGAGAAGCAGCTATCTCAGTGCTCTGCATACTCTGCCTCCCAGATTGTTTTTTATATTTGTAAATTAGTGTTGTGTTCTGTTGTTATTCTTTAGGTTTCTGTATGTTTAGAGACTAGAACCCTACCTCTTGTTTTCAAGAAATTCCATTTTTATTGAGGATTTCAGTTTGAAATACTGATTATGAATTGCTGTAAATAGTTTTAAGCACCTGAAGCAATAAAATATGATTTGATTTGCCAGTCTGACAGAAGCTTTTGATAGAATTTAGTGTCATGGACACACAATAAAACCTATTGGGAGGACAGTAATTCTCTTTCTACTGAACAGTAAGGAGCAGATAGTGATTAGTACTTCCTGATGGGGTGATAGCACATTTGGAGGATCTGAGTTACTGTGGCCTTTAGTTGGATGAGGGAAAAATGAGCTGCTGGAGCTTCAACAAAAAGGATAGGCCATTACAGGCTTAATTTGTGGGTTTAATGCAAGCAGGTGTTTTTTTGGCAACACTACCACTGCTGTACTGTGTTCCAGTACGGGCAGTGAAAAAGGCAATTTGAAATTCTTCAGGGAAGTAGTGATGCTATAGCATTAGGGAATTTTAAAAGATAACTTTTCTTATTCTGCTTATTTGGTGTCAGAGAGCAATGTTTATTGTTCAAGCTGATGCCCTCAGCAGGTTTCTGATGATATAAATACCTTCTAAAGATCCACTTACAATGTGGGAAATGTGTCAGTATAATTCCACTTGTTTTCATCCTTGCCTTCACCCATATTTTTGTTGAAATATTTTATGTTTTTTTCAAACATTACAACTTCTTTATTCAAGGCCAAAACGTTTAGATTCTAATTTCACTCCTATATTTAATTAGTTACCAATATCAGTGCTTATGTGCTCCTTTATTAATTCCCCAGTGAGCTGCTTCTTTCCAACAAGCGGGCCCTATGTGCCTCTAGTCCCTTAAATTCAGTACTTTAGTGCCGGGCTGGAGGTGATCCACCAGGCTTGGTAATCATGTATCAAAAAGGAATATGAAGAGGGCTACTCATGAAGAAATATAGGATTCCCAGAGGAGGCGTGCAGAATAGAGTGAGGGAGGGAGTACTTACATAGTACATATGTTGCTAATGTTGAGAGATTTGCAGAAATCTAATACATGTATCAAAACCAAAATATCCTTTGTGTAGAGGGGGTGCTGGACGAGGTCCCAGGCCGCACTGAGCAAATGGAGGCTGGGGTGACAACTTGACCATCTGCTCAAAGTGCTGAGATTAGAGAGGGATATTGATAAAACTATGTCTGCACAACGTTATTACTTTGAACAATCCACAATCTCCTCTCTGACCTACCTCGAAGCAAAGGTAAGAGTTTCTTAAAAATGCAGGCAGAGCTGCTTTCCAAAGAAATTTGGAAGACACGCCTGCCCCTCCACACCCCACACCCAGGACAATGAAGATATGAGATCAGTGGTGTAAATGTTTTTGCAGATTGAAGTGCTAAGAGCAGACTGCCTCACCTTGTGTGAAAATTGATATAACAACAAGGCACCTTGTTAACACATTGGGTGCTGAATACCGCCTGGAGCTGTCCTCACCCACGGTGGTCATGTGCTGAGGGCAGCTCCAGGTCGTCCTGGCACCCACCCATGTTGAGAGTGCTAGTGCTCCCCTCATGCCCCCCGTGACATGCCTCTATTGGAGGGGGCACTGGAAGCGATGCCGCTGCCACACCCGACTACCCCTCGGCGATCTGATGAAGTCAGGGTTCGCCGACATTAGCAGATGGTGCTGGGACGCGCTGGAGGCCATTTGCTTCCAGCACGTCCAGGAGAGCGGACTTCTTCTTGGGTGGGGGGGAGGGGGGGCTTTGGAGGGGGGAAGCCCACTAGGGAATTATGTTTTGAAGTGGAGAGACCCCTTAGGCATGGGTCACTCTCCTTGGCCTTTTTTTTTCTGCCACCAAAGGCAGATCGGGCATTTTTCGGGCGATCTGCCCTGGGGGGTTAATGGGAGGGGCGTCAGGGGGCAGAAGCCTACTTGACACCAGGAATAGTGTGTAGAAGGGTCGCTTCCCTTGGGGGCCTTTGTTTTGTGCCCCCCCCCCCCCCGAAGGCAGATTGGGTGTTTTTAGGTCGATTTGCCCTCTGGGGGTGATGGAAACCTACTATACACCAGGGATTTTATATTGGCACGTCCCTTTAAACAAGGGTCCCTCTACTTGGTGGCCGTATTATTTCTGCATTCTGCCATCCCCCTTGAAGGCAGATATTTTTGGTCTTTTTTGAGAGGACTGGGCCTCAGGGTGAATGGTAACACTTGAGTCACCTGGGAATAAGGTTATGTATGTGGTGGGGGATCTGCTTCTGGGGTAAGGTTTGCATCCATCTGCTGGTGTCTTTTTTGACTTTTTAACGCCTTCTTTCGGGGGGAATATCAGTGTCTTTGGATTGATATTTTATCATCATTTTTATTCATGTTTTTAATTTTAATTTTTTTAAATTGTAGAGCCAATAGTTTCATTTGTCTTGGTGGTGAATTTTGTATGTGGGTACAGCTTTGGAAGATCTGTACTTTGTGGAGTTTTGGTTGGTAAGCAACTCCTTTTGTAATCTTTTCATCCAATGTGTATCCTTGGCCTGTTTGTATATTTTTGGGACTTTGTACTAATGTTTGAATCTTTAGTTTTTTGTGCGATTGTCTTTCAAAGTAACCTATTGATTTGAGCACGGTCTATACTGCCATGCGATATGCGTAATAGTTTTTTTTTCCTTTCCAGTGGGGCTTTTTTGGTGCGTGCTGTGTTTGTGCAGAGTAGGTGCAGCTGATCCTCAGTCTTGCTGTCTCTGGCAAGTGAGTGGTATCGTTTTGGAGTATATAGGTCTTTGTGTGCTTTGTATGGATTGACTTTTCCTTCCAGAATACTATACGTCCGTAGTTTTACTTTCTGTTTGATATACCAGAGTTTATTACTTATTTTACACACTTGTTGACTTATTTGTTGTGTTACTTTTGTTAGTAAGAATTATGGCTAACCGCAGGTTGACGGATCAGCAGGTTGTTGATTTGTTTTTCGAATCTTCCTCCGACCATGGTTCTGAGACTGACTCTGCATCTGAGGCAGACGACGAAGTCCAAGATTCTGGCAGTGAATTTTCTGTCAGAGAGGAATCATCTGATAGTGAAGTCACTATCAGTGCGGAGGAAGTGCCTCTTTTAGGGGAGGACACTCATATGCTGCTAGAGCAGCAAGAGGAATCTAGATTGAAGCCTGGGGCTGAAAGGCTTCCCACTTGAAGTGCTGAACTCTGGGTAGCCCCAAACACAGTGCAGCCTGCGTTGCCCACTTTTAGAGGTGTTGCAGGGTGTAGAGTCAACACTGAAAACTTTTTGCCTATACATTTCTTTCAGTTGTTTATGGACAATGTATTTTTGGATGAGATTGTTGCCCAGACTCCCACAAATTTGAATCAGTTGAAGAAGTTCAGGTGTTTAACTTTTTTGATGGGATTGATAAGGAAGCTGTTGCTGTCTTCATATTGGTCTACTAGTTCCTTGATGGCAACTGCTATATTTCCTGCAACTATGAGTTCTGATCGGTATTTGCTTCTGCTTAAGATGCTGCAATTTGTTGACAATGCTTCACCATTGCCACGGGATCACTCTGATTGAGACCGTCTCCTCAAAACTCAGCCTGTCCTTGATCATTTTGCAGATCGTTTTTCAGATATCTATGCTCCAGGGAAAGAAATAGCTGTGAATGCGTCTTTGGTCCTGTTCAAGGGCAGTTTGGTTTTTAGGCAGTACATTACTAGCAAGGGGGTACGTTATGGAATTAATATGTATATTCTGTCTAAGAGTAGTACTGGATATGTCTATAATTTCAGGGTATGCATTGGTAGGAATTCTTCTATTGATCCCCCCCCGGTTGTCTGTCCACTTTTGGAGTCAGTATGAAAAGTTTGTGGGAACTTTGTACAGGACTTTTTAACAAAGGTCACCATTTATACAAAGATAATGTCTACACTGATGTGCAATTGCTCAAGGAATTGTTCAAAGTGGACACTGTTGCATATGGCACAATCCGTAATTACCATAAACTTTACCCTAAAGAGCCTGTATGTAAAAAAAAACTTCAGAGGGGACAGTGCATAGTGATTGTTAGAAATGAGGTTTCTCGTTGGCTAGGGTATGCACCTAAGCCAGGCAGAACCCACCACTCTAGTCATTGCAAGTGAGTTACAACCTGTAGCTTACCCCTGCTCACCCCCTTGGTAGCTTGGCAGAGCAGTCAGGCTTATCCCAGAGGCAATGTGTAAAGCGTTTGCGCAACACACACTCACACACCAGTGACACACTAGGCACACCACAAAAGAGACTCCACGCAAGGTTATATAAAAATACCCTTTGTATTGCACATGCAACGCAGACCATAATCCCATAAATCGTTGTGCCACTAGGCACTTGTCATGACATCACACAGAATCACATAAATCACTTGGCCAATTGGGCCATTGTCATGACATCATCAGCAGTGCACTATTGTAACCACTTGTCGAGTGCACACATCATAAATCCACCATCACTGTGGATTATCTTAAAAGGGGCACCTGAAACATATTAGGGCATGAAATGCAGCCAGGAGTTACAAAACATCACCGAAAGGCATAGAGTGCAGCTTCTCTGCACACCTATTAAAAGTTATGCGGTCACCGTTTCAGAGATCCTTTCTACTTTGGGAATCGGGGTCCTCCGTCAAGGTTTCACCCCGTTCCTGCCGACAAAGTATGTACCCGGTGCCCAGCGCACTAAGTAAGGGGGCGGGGGCGAAACACACACCCAATCACTGCCCAATACGAGCAGACAACTGCTGGGCGTTTGGCAAGAATCCTGCTACTCCTTTCCCAGCCCTACGGCGCTGCAGCCCGTCGGGAGCCCTCCTGGGCCGTGCGGATGGCTGTAAGCACTGCGCACGTGGGCGCCCTCACCTCGGTCCCTGGGCCGGGAACAGTGAACTTCTTCTCAAATTGGTGCCTTTGCGGCACAGAGAAGGAAGTGGTGCAGCTTCTTCCTGCCTGGAGCGTGTCCTTGCTGCTCTAAGGCTCGACGCAGCATCCTGCTGGGCGGGGCACTGGCGGGGCGCGTCTCTCTCTCTCTCTGCTGTTTGTGGTTGCTAGACAACGCAAAGTGCCCTGTGGCCAGTGGAAACAGTGAATTCAGCCCCAGACTCAGGCCACAGGCGGTGAGCGGGACAGTGCCCCCTACAGGCTATTCTTCCCACACGGTCAGCGCTTGAGGTGGACACCACACACAACCCCGCAGGCAGGGCAGTGCTGCACGCACTGCCGGCCCACACGAGCGCTCTTCACCCGCTTTCTTCCAGCACCAGGGAAGAAAAGGCAGTTCTCCACAAGAAATTTCTGCCAGTAATCAAAGCGCTCAACATGCGCTATATTTTACCAAGAAAAGGGGTACACCAGCAAGGTGCAGGGTAGCAGGCCAGCGCAAGGGTTTCTCAAGACAGTTCTGTAGTCCTTCTCAGCCCAACAGGCAGCAGGTCAGCACCCCAGAGGAGTAAAGTCCCAAAGCGGTTCCCCCTGGCAACCCAGCAGCCCTCTAGTATTAGGCACAGCCAGCAGCATCTGGCTACCAGTCGCAAGCAATGTTTTCTTATCCATCATGGGGTCACAGCCCCTGTACTTATAGGGCCAATGTCTTTGTTCTGGGGGGCACTTCACACACTATATTGAAGTGCACAACACCCCTATTCACATTTCCAGCCCAGGCCCCAGACACACCACAGGGGAGTGGAGCCAGCATTGTAGAAGGCAGGCACAGCCCTATTCAGGTGCTACTCCTACCACCACAACAAATACAGACCAGGCCTATTCAGGTGCAAGGGAAACTCCTCCCGCAACTCTAAATTCAGCCAAGGTCTATTCAGCATAGCGCTGAGTCACCCAGGAAAGGCAGGACACACCTCAACCCCCCTTGTGACTGGCTAGAGTGAATGCACATCCCCTCTTTCCTGTCAGTCAGAACCAGACGGTCAATACACATCCAGGCAGGGCACAAAGACACATAGGCACACAGAAATGCCCACTTCTAAAAGTGGCATTTCTAAAATAGTAATAATAAATCTGCTTTCACCAATAAGCAGGATTTATCACTACTATTCCAACCATACCAAATATGGTCATGCTACCCCTCCCAGATCAGAAATCACCACTGAAGCACATATCAGGGAATCCCCAATGCAAACCTATGAGAGGACAGCTCACAGCAGTGAGAAACCAAATAGGCTGTTTGTCACTACCAGGACATGCCACACAGTTAAGGCAATATCCTATCTTTTACCTACACAGCAGTCTACCCATAGAGCTAGCTAGGGCCTACCTTAGGGTTGACTTATATGTAGTGAAAGGGGAGTTTCAGACGGGCAACCACTTGCCATGACACGCCACTGCGGCAGTGAACTGCACGAGCAGGCATCTGCAGTGGCAGAGGCCTGAGACAGGTTTGAAAGGCTACTTCAGTGGGTGGCGCAAGCAGCGCTGCAAGCCCACTAGTAGCATTTAATTTACAGGCCCTGTGTATATTGGATAGCACTGTAAAAGGGACTTGCAGGTAAATTAAATATGCCAAACAGGTGTAGACCAATCTTACCACGTTTACAAGAGAGAGCACATGCACTTTAGCACTGATCAGCAGTGGAAACGTGCCCAGAATCATAAAACCACCAACAACAGGTCAGAAAACATACAGGAGGAAGGCAAAAAGTTTTGGGATGACCCTGCAAAAAGGGCCAAGTCCAACAGTGATGAACTTCTAGCTGTGAACTTTTCAAACAGGAGAGATGAGCACATGCTGACAGCCATTCATGATTGTATGCAGGAGGTGGGTGAACAGATGAAAGAAAGAGGTCTTAAACTTAACTCAGGGAAAACACAGATTATTTTATTCTGGAACGAAACCTCATTCTGGTCCCCCATGTGGTGGCCTCAGTATCTTGGTAAACTTCCTTGTCCGGTAAGGAAAATAAAAAATCTCGGAGTCTATTTTGACAAGTTTACCTGTGCAGACCATATCAACCAAGTCACTTCGACTTACTTCTATCTTCTAAAAATCTTGAGGAACATTTTTCCTTTTATTCCTTTTGAGCTAGTAATTGTTGGCTTTTTATTATCAAGAATTTACTGGAATGCTCTATATGTTGGTCTGCAACAGCAATTGTTGAATAAACTCCAGATCTTACAGAATACAGCTGCCTGGGTTAAACATTCTAAAATTCCAGTCGGTCTCTCAAGCAATTTCTGATTTACACTAGCGAGATATGGATATTTTTAAGGCCCTCTGCATGGCTTATAAAGCACTGCATGACTAAGGACCAGGCTGCGTGAAGTCAAGGTTCTGTTCGTATGCTCCCAATAGAACATTACGTCCTGCTTTCTCCAAGAATTTAAGGGTTCCCAAGTTTAATAAGCATTGGCACAGCCAATAGGTTTCGCCTTTTGGATGCCAATACAGACCTACTAGTTTTGCCATTTTTTTTTTCCACACCCGGTTACTGTGGTAGGGGCCACCATGTGAGAAGTACGCCTGGTTGTATCAACGGAGTACGAACACTATGAGAGTTTTTAACAGTTGTTAATTACACAAACCATTTGAAAATGCACTGCATCGGCTCAACATTCTGGGCAAATCATTTAATCTCCCCGTGTGCTCATTTAATCTCCCCGTGTGCTCATGTAAAGCGTTTGAATGCCTTTGGGTCGAGATCGCACTATATAATGATGTGGCTGCGATGGTGACAGACAGCACACTGCAACGCAAACAATGAAAGAGAAGAAAGACATGACTGCCAATTACATCATGTGATATGCATAATAAAACCGAAAAAAGGAAAGTGATTACTTTTCTGACAAAGTTACCGTCAATGCCATTCATGGATATTTACATTCTTGCGCGTTATTGTAATTTAAACCTCATGTAATCTTTACAGCAGAGTTTCCTAATGAAATATGTTTATGTTTTGATGTTCACTCACTTAAATTAGCAATATAGTATGTTGCCCATAAAATCTGCCTGACCATAAAATGATTGTTTCCCCAGGTATTAATTGGGGAGAGGATGTGGAATAACGGCCAGAGCTGCCGCTTTGGATTTGAAGGAACCGGGTTCGAGTCTCGGCGCTGGCTCAACATCCCGGGCAAATCATTTAATCTCTTCGTGCACTCATGTAAAGCGCATGAAAACATTTGGGTCAAAATTGCGTTATATAATGATGTGGGTTTGAGTCTCTGCGTCGGCTCAACATTCTGGACAAATCATTTGATCTCCCCGTGCATTCGTGTAAAGTGCTTGAAAACCTTCGGGTAAAAATCGCGCTATATAATTATGAGGCTACGATGGTGACACATGAAAGCGGGCACCGTGGTAATAAAGCATTGAAAAGATCAACCGCTCCTGTGCAGTGCTCTTGAACAAAGGAAATAGTAGTCCCTTTTACAATTGCTAAAATGAGACAAGTGGAAGAGTACAAGTACTAGGGCGCTGCTCCGTGGGAGAAATCAACTGACGAAAAGGTGGGACAAAGAGGAAAGATTAATCACTCAGAAGCAAGGATTTTTAAAGGACAGTGACAAACAAATGAAAAGTAGTGGGCGGGCTGTAAACCCACAAAGTATAAACAACATGTCTTGGAGCCTAAGAAGGCTCTTTGGGGCGGTAAGAGCTTTATACTGTCCACTGGAAGAATGTGGAACAAGCTACCCATGCATTTAAAAACTCAGTCTAGTCTGACTCACTTTAGGAAAGGGCTTAAAACCTGCCTTTTCTTCAACTAACTCTTCCATAGGCTTTATCTTAGCTCAGATAGCTCGCTAGTGCCAAGACGACCAAGGGCATTCGCACGCTTTAGAAAATTAAACTTAAACTTATGATGAAAGTACTTTACCTGTGACTGTTTGGGGTCAGAATGCTGAAGTGCGCAAACATGTGGGTATTTTAGACTACAATAAGCACATGGGTGGTGTAGATAGAGTAGATCAGAGGCTGGAGCCTTACAGTGCTGTTCGTAAGTCAAACATTTGGTAAAAGAAGTTGGATGTTCATTTGTTTCATTTGGCAACTTTCAATGCTTTTGTTTTACTCGAGAATTGTTCTCCAGATTCAAAAATGACTTTTGTTCAGTTTCAGTAGCCCGTAATAGGCAGCCTTGTTGTAGTTGAGCAGGCCAGCGTTCCTAGACTTGGAGTGCTGGAGGATGCGGCTAGTTTAAAAGATCACTACTTTCTGATTACATTCCTCCAACAACCCAAAAAAACTTTGCATGTAGGAGATGGAGTCTGTGTCCCAAGAGGTGTGCGAAAGAAGAGTCTATGTAATGCCACCAGTGACCTTCTAATCCTGGTCTATGTGTGCCTACATTTTTTTAAATCGTACCACACGCAACTCAAGTATTGGGAGCAACCGTGAGAGTAAAAGTGAACTGACTGATCTGTATAGTTTTATATTTTTTGTTCCGTTTCACGGTTGGCGGTTCTTTGATGTATTTAGTTAGACCTGTTGTGTTTGTAGTCATAGTTGGTTTTTTATCTCGTTCAAATTGGTTTGTGTTTTTTTGTCCATTTAAAAAATATGTGATGACTGTGTGTGCAGACTGGCTCTTGGCTGGCGGTGTGAGTGGACTGGTGCTTGGCTGTCAGTGTGTGTGGACTAGCACTTGGCTGGCGGTGTGTGTAGACTGGTGCTTGGCTGGTGGTGTGCGTGGACTGGCGCTTGGCTGGTGGCGTGCGTGGACTGGCGCGTGGCTGGCGGTTTGAGGGGACAGGTGCTTGGCTGGCAGTGTTTGTGGACTGGCGTTTGGCTGTCAGTGTGTGTGTTGTGACCAACAGCAAGCCACTACACACACAGCGACACCGAACCGACAGTCCACACATTCCACCAGCTTCCAGGCGGTGTGACTGTTGTGCTGATCTGGCATTTGGCTGGTGGTGTGTGTGGCTGGCCTCTGGCTGGCAGTGTGTATGAGCTGGCACTTGACTGGCTGTGTGTGTGTGTGTGTAGTGACTTTCTGCTGGTCACTACACACACATTGCCAACCAAACACCAGTCCACACACTCAGACAGCTGCCAGGTGGTGTGATTGGTGTGTCAATTCTGTGAGCGTATGAAAGTGATGTGCCCTTGAATGGTGCTGTTTGTTGATGTGTTTTAATTTGCTCGGCCCGTGGCTGGTGGTGTGAATGGTTTTTTGTGTGTGACACATGAAAGCTGTGTGAATGGCCTATAAAGTAGTTGGTGCCTTGTCGAACAAGTTACTTACCTTTGGTAACAATATATCTGTAAGAAACATTAGTTAGTTATAGATTCCTTACCTTAGAATTACCCCCAGGCGTCAGACTGGATCCGGAAAGTTTTTTCGTCAGCAGTACCCCTGCGCGTCGGTAGGCGTCGTCGGTCGACTCCGCGTCAGTCGTTGGCGTCGTGGTCGCCGTGATGACGTCGCGGAAGATACCTAGACGCCGCCCTCGCACCTGACGTCAGTTCTGTACACGACTTTCCGCGCCAGGAACGCAGAGCCATGCAAGACACTGACCACTGGTGCACAAAACTAGGGCCCTGAAAGGATATCCTTAACCCTAGAAATCAGTTCGCAGAACGGGGAGGATGGGTGGGGCGGTAAGGAATCTATAACTAACTAATGTTTCTTACAGATATATCGTTACCGGAGGCAAGTAACTTGTTCATCTGAAAGAAACAAGTTAGTTATAGATTCCTTACCTTAGAATAGATACCCCAAGCAATACCAACCCCGGTGGTGGGTCTGCGAACCAAGATCACACCAGAAAGTCCTGGAGAACAACGGCCAAAGAAGCCGTCTCTCCGGACTTGGCTGTCCAGACAGTAGTGTTTCGTAAACGTGTGTAGTGATGCCCACGTAGCGGCCTGACAGATGTCATGTAGAGGAACTCCTCGTCCTAAGGCAGTAGTGGCTGCCGTCGCCCTGGTGGAATGGGCGCGTAGCCCCACAGGAGGCTCCTTTTTAGCCAGAGAATAGCATGCTTTAAGACACAAAACGACCCATCGAGAAATGATTCGCTTGTGTACCGCCCGACCTTTTTTGGCGCCCACATAGCCAACAAAGAGTTGGTCATCCACCCGGAACTGTTTTGTGCGATCCAGATACAACAAAAGCGCACGTTTTGGGTCTAGACGGTGGAGCCTCTCTTCCTCTTTCGAAGGATGCGGAGGCGGAAAGAAGGTGGGCAAAGTGATGGTCTGCCCGATGTGAAAGGCAGTGACAACCTTAGGAAGGAAGGATGGACGAGTCCTGAGAACTACCTTGTCCGGATGGACAGACAGGAAAGGAGGCTTGGAGGAAAGAGCCTGGAGCTCACTCACTCTTCTGGCAGATGTGATGGCTACCAGGAAAGCAGTTTTAAGCGTCAGAAGCCTCAAAGGACAGTTGTGAAGCGGCTCACAGGGAGCGCACATTAAATAGGTTAAGACTAGATTCAAGTCCCACTGAGGCATAACGAAGGGAATAGGAGGAAAGAGATGAGTTATGCCTTTCAAGAAACGATTAACCACCAGGGACTTGAAAAGATAAGGCTGATCCGGAAGCCGAAGGAAGGCAGAGATGGCCGAAAGATAGCCCTTGATAGTGCCCAGAGCAGAGCCCTGCTGGGCCACAGAAAGAAGAAACAATAGAACCTCAGAAAGAGGGGCAGAAAGGGGATCCACAGCCTTTGCTGTGCACCATGCCACAAACTTGTTCCACCGGCAGGCGTATACCGTCTTAGTGGAGGGACGCCTGGCTGCCAAGATTACATCGCAAACTTCAGGAGGCAGGTCAAAGAGCGTCAGCTGCCGCCGCTCAATCTCCACGCAAGGAGGTGGAGGCTGGACAGGTTTGGGTGGAGGACCGTCCCCTGTTGCTGCGACAGAAGATCCTCCCGAAGAGGGTTGGAGGATCGATGGCCATGTTGAGCAGCTCGGGATACCAGACTCTTCGTGCCCAATCCAGAGCCACAAGGATGACTTGGGCCCGGTCGCGCCTGATCTTCTTCAGCACTCTGGGCAGAAGTGGTATAGGTGGAAAGGCGTACAAAAGACCTCAACTCCACTCGCGACGAAAAGCGTCGCCTAGCGAGTGCCGCCTTGGAAATTCCAACGCGCAGAATGAATGAATAAAAGCTTTGTAAAGCACGAACTTAGCCCAGGGGCGTCGAGGCGCTGCAGAAAGGGATCAGGATACAGAGATGCCCATAAGTAAAAGGCTTACAGATTTGAGATGGTAAAGAGCCAGGTCTTCAAGGCCTTACGGAACAGAAAATGACTCTCCAGAGCCGTGATTGAAAGAGGAAGGGAGTTCCAAAGTTTAGCCGCAGCCAGCGAGAAGGCCCTACCCCCCCCATCTGGCTTTCCTAAACCTGGGGACTATCACCAGGTTCTTGCTGGAAGATCTTAGCTGCTTAGCGGGGACATATCTCCGAAATAGTTTTTTAATGCCTTCTGACCCCATATTGTAGAAAGTCCTGTGCACCAGACACAGGGCTTTAAATACAATCCTCCGACCCAGCGGGAGCCAGTGCAACTTGCTGATAATTGCAGAGACAGAGTGGTATTTGGGAAGGCCCATCACCAGTCTGGCAGCGGCGTTCTGCACTAGTTGAAGTCGATGCACAAGCCCCTTATTTATGCCCACATAAAGAGCGTTACAATAGTCTAATCTAGACAACACAAGGGCCACCACTGCCTGTTTCCGCGAGGGGAAGGAGAGAAATTGTGAGATCTTTTTAAGGGTCCTTATCATCCCAAAACAGGTGGAAACTGTTCTATTTATTTGGGGGCCCAGAGAAAGGGAGGTGTCAACTATGATGCCTAGATTTTTCGCACTGAGGCCAGGGCGGGGGCAGGATCCAAGCGTATCGGGACACCAGGCCTCTGACCAAATCTCCTGTTTGTCTCCAAAAATTAAAACCTCAATAGATCTAACCAAGGCTTTCCCCACTGTCGAAAGAGACCTTGCACCACCTCCGAGTGAAGACGCCATTCGTGATCCATCATGCACCTGCGGCTGAGTTCGTCCGCCCTGGCGTTCAGAGAACCTGCCAGGTGTTGAACCACGAGGGATATGCCCTGATGTTCCAGCCATGTCCAGAGGCTGAGGGCCTCCTGACATAGGGTCCACGACCCCACCCGCCCTGTTTGTTGCAGTACCACATGGCGGTGATGTTGTCCGTGAACACCTGCACTACTCTTCCCCGGACAGAGGGAAAGAATGCCTTGAGTGCAAGACGAATCACCCGAAGCTCCAGAAGGTTGATGTGGAGCCCAGACTCCGCCGGAGACCAGAGGCCTCTGATCTCTGCCTCTCCCAGGTGGCCGCCCGATCCCAGAAGGGATGCGTCCGTCACCACTGTGTGCTCTGGTTGGGGAAGGGAGAGGGATCTGCCACTGACCCAATCCTGGTTCGTGAGCCACCACTGCAATTGGTGTGCAGAGCCCTCCGAGATCTGGATGTAATCGGACAGATTCCCCTGATGCTGAGCCCACTGGAACTTCAGGTCCCACTGCAGAGCCCGCATATGCCACCTGGCATGATCGACCAGCAGGATATGCAGGAGGCCATGAGGCCCAGCAGCCTCAGGGTCATTCTGACCGAAACCCGGGATAGAGGCTGAAAGATCGGAATCATAGCCCTAATATCCCGGACTCGCTGTTCGGGAGGATAGACCCGAAACCACGTCGTGTCCAGAACCGCTCCAATGAAAAGGAGCTTCTGAGAGGGAATCAGGTGCGACTTCGGCACATTGATGGAGAACCCCAGCGAATGCAGGAGGTCGGTCGTAGTCTGGAGGTGGGAGACGACTGCCTGGGACAAGGTCGCCTTCAACAACCAGTTGTCGAGATAGGGGAAGACTGGAACCCCTGATCTGCGCAGTTGAGCTGCGACCACCGCCATCACTTTCGTGAACACCCGAGGGGCACTGGTAAGGCCAAAGGGGAGCATGGTAAACTGAAAATGCTCGTGGCCTACCGTGAACCGCAGGTAACTCCGGTGGGTCGGCAGGACAGGGATGTGGAAATACGCGTCCTGCAAGTCCAACGCTACCATCCAGTCTCCAGGGTCGATGGCAGACAAGACCTGAGCCAGGGTCAACAATTTGAACTTCTCGTTCCGGAGGAAGCAGTTGACGTCCCTGAGATCCAAGATAGGACGCAGGCCCTTGTCCTTCTTGGGCACCAGAAAGTAGTGGGAATAGCAACCACAACCTACTTCTGGGACAGGAAAGTGCTCGATGGCACCCTTGGCCAAGAGTGCCGTAACTTCCTGTTGGAGAAGGGTCAGATGATCCTCCGACATGCGATGGTACTGGGGTGGCATGGCTGGAGGGATAGTCTCGAAGGGGACGGAGTAGACCCTTCGGACTATTTGCAAAACCCACCTGTCCGACGTGATGGTGCGCCAGTGGGGGAGGTGATGGCGAATCCTGCCGCACACTGGCGTCTGATGGACCTGAAAGGCCGGGTTTGGAGACTGCGGCGGAGGGGGTGGAGGTGGATTGGCCTGCCCGCTGGCCCCAGAACCACGTCGTTGGTTCCCACGTCCTCGGCCGCGCTGAGATGGAACAGCTTGCGCTGGCCTGTGGCTCTGGAATGAACGTGTTGGGGCACCCCTCCCGTGACCACGAAAGGGGCGAAAAGCAGACCGTGCAGGGCGCATGGTGGAGAGGCCCAAGGACTTGGCCGTAGCCCGAGAGTCCTTGAAGCGCTCTAGCGCACTGTCTGCTTTGTCGCCGAACAGGCGACGGCCATCGAAGGGCATGTCCATCAAGGTGTTCTGGACATCCCCTGAAAAGCCAGTCGTCCTCAACCAGGCGTGGCGGCGAAGCGCCACTGACGTTGAAATAGTCCTACCCAGTGAGTCAGCAGTGTCCAATCCACAACGTATGGCGAACTTTGCTGCGTCTCTCCCCTCGGCAACAGCATGGGAGAGCACGGCCCGGGCCCCCTCCGGGCACTGAGGCAGCACCTGCGCGACCGTATCCCACACGGAGTGGGAATAACGGCCCAAGAGGCATGCAGTGTTCACCGACCGCAGCCCTAAACTGGAGGAAGAAAACAACTTCTTCCCAAGTTGATCCAGTTTCTTGGATTCCCTGTCCGGTGGTGCGGTAGGGAATGCGCTCTGGGATGTTGAGGCTTGGACGACCAAGCTCTCGGGGGAGGGGTGTTGGGAGAGGAAAGTGGGGTCGCCCGGAGCCGGGTGGTGGCGTCGGGCAACTATCCTATCCACAGGAGCCCCTGTGGTGGGCCTGGACCAGGTGCCCAAAAGGATGTCTGTTAGGGCCTCATTAAACGGCAGCAGGGGCTCCGAAGAGCTCGCTGCCGGCTGAAGCACCTGTCAGGAGGTTAGTCTCAACTGCCACCGTAGGAAGCTCGAGGTTGAGAGCCTCGGCCGCCCTAGGCAACACCACTGCATAAGACGCTCCCTCCTCCGTAGCCACGGTAGGAGTAGACAACATGCCAAGGTCTGGCGAGGTATCCAAACCACTGGCATCCCCCAGGTCCTCTCTCCAGTCCTGGTCATATTCAGTGCAGTGAGAGGGTCCTCAGACCCCTCCCAGTCTTCCTCACACTCCTCTGGCTGCCAAACTGGCTGAAATTGGCCAGGGTGGAAAGTAGGCACAAAAGTACCCATCGATGCCGGTCCGACTCAGTTTCCACATGGAGGGGGAAGCCGGGGTCGACGTCGGCTGGGGATCTAGCTGGCGTCGTCTGCGGACGTGGTGCTGGTGGAGTCGGCGCCGGTGGAGGTGTCACGAGGTCGACCGGCGCCGATCCGGATCTAGACCTGGATCCAAGGGGGCCCTGCGGTGCCGAGGCCGAAGCCGCCATCGAAGGCCTAGGGCCCCCAACCGAGTCCGTGGGGCCCGAAGGCGCACCGGCGGAGTCGGACTGCCCAAATATAGCATGCATGGCTTCATAAAACGGACGAAGCTGGGCAGGGGTCGCTGCCTGTTCCGGAAAGGGTGGGAAGGCCGGAGTCGACCCTGAAGGCTCTGCACGCGGAGCCGCCGGCCGACAGACGAGGGGAAGTCGAAGAGCGATGACGCTTCTTCGACTTCTTCTTATGCTTCGACTTACCCGAACCAGAGTGCGAAGACTTCGTCGAAGAGGAATCATGATGGCTCCGCGATCGGTCCCTCGCCCTCCCACACGACCGGGACCTTGCGCGACGCGGAGCTGACTGCCGGGCCTCAAAGAGCTTTCGGGACCGCTCCCGCAAAGACTTCGGGCCATGGTTCGGCAGTCGGAGCACGACTTGGGGTCGTGGTCGTGCTCCAAGCAGAAGAGACACGCGGTGCGGATCCGACATCATGCGGGAACAGGAACCGCAGGACTTAAAACCGGGCATCCCTCATGCTACCAGGAGTCTAACAACTCGAAAAAAACTCAGTCAAAAAATGACTGGGGGTACCGCTCTTCCCGTATCTGCGCTTGCTGGCGCGGAAAGAGAAAGAACGGACGTCAGGCGCGAGTGCGGCACCTAGGTATCTTCCGCTACGTCATCACGGCGACCACGACGCCAACAACGGACGCAGAGTCGACCGACGCGCAGGGGTACTGCTGACGAAAAAACTTACCGGATCCAGTCTGACGCCTGGGGGTAATTCTAAGGTAAGGAATCTATAACTAACGTTTTCTTTCAGATGTGGCTTTACAGCTCACAAGAAGTGAGTCACTGTTTCAGTATTATGAACTTTCAATTATATTAACAGTGAATTTCATTTTTGTGAAATTTTTTGTTAATAAGATGTACATTTACAACTTTTCACTCACCCTTGTGCCAAATCCAACCAGTATGTGTGTGTGTGTACTTGAGGAGTAGATGGGTGAGCAGTAATATTTGTCTTTTCTGTCTTTCTCTGCCAGGGTGTACATTGTCTCTAGAGAAAAACTACCAACTCTAGAAATTTTCATAAACTAGACACCAGGGGGGACTCCAGGGTGGCTCACCAGTACTGGAATCTGCTGGGAGCCTCACATTTCCTGCCACCCAGGGTTCCCACATATCTACTGATAAAAATGGTATCTCACCTGTGTGGCCTAGTGGGCCACAAAAGGGCGGGGTCCAAGATGCAATGTGACAACATCAACAAGTGGTAGCTGCAGTTTTTGGGCCTGGGTTCGGCGGCCATCCAGGAAAATCTACCAGACCGAGGCATTTCTGAAAACTAGACACCCAGGGGAGCACACGGTGGTGTGCCTCTCGTGGATCCTATAAAGGTGTCTTACCCACAATGCCCTGCAAACTTCAAATTTTGACTAAAATCACACATTTTCCGTTCATTTCTGTGACGTATTGTTCCAGAATCAGAAGGAATCCATAACATTCCTACCACCCAGCGTTTTCCCACTTGTCCCAATAAAAATGCTGCCCCACTAGTGTGGCTTAGCCTAATGCTCGCGAGGTACCATTTTTATTAGGAGACTTAGGGCAATGGGAAGGTGGTAGGAAACGAGCTGCTCCCTGCAGATTCCAGAACTTTCCATCAAACAAATGTGAGGATTTTTTTTGTTGTTGTCAAAGTTTGAGGTTTGCAAGGGCTTCTGGGTAGGAAAACCTGGTGGGAGCCACACAAGTCACCCGACCTGGATTCTTCTAGATGTCTAGTTTTAAGAAATCCACAGGTTTGCTATGTTTCCGTAGGTGCCGGCTCAGGTAGGGCCCACAAACTACAGCTAGGCAAACTGCAAAAAAATAAACAAAGGCTAGTTTTCAGTGGAAAAATGTGAGGTGTCCACATTGCGTCTTGGGGCTTTTCCTGGTGCGAGTACTAGCACAACCCACACAAGTGAGGGACCATTTTTATCAGGCGACTTGGGGGAATGGTAGGTGGTAGGAAATTAGTTGCTCCCTGCAGATTCCAGAACTTTCCATCACAAAAATGTAAGGAAAATGTGTTTTCTTTAGTCAAAGTTTGAGGTTTGCAAGGGCTTCAGTGTAGGAAAACCTGGAAGGAGCCACAGAAGTCACCCACCCTGGATTCTCCTAGGTATCTACTTTTACAAAATGTACAGGTTTGCTAGGTTTGTCTAGGTGCTGGCTGAGCTAGGGCCCAAAATCCACAGCTAGTCACTCTGCAAAAAAGGGGCAGTTTTCAGTGGAAAAATGTGATGCGTCCATGTTGCGTTTTGGTGCGTTTCCTATCACGTCCACTAGCCCTACCCACACCAGTAAAGTACCATTTTTATTGGGAGACTTGGGGAAATGGTTGGTGGTAGGAAATTAGTTTCTTCCTGCAGATTCCAGAACTTTCCATCACAGAAATGTGAGGAAAATTTGTTTTTTTAAGACAAAGTTTGAGGTTTGCAAGGGCTTCTGGGTAAGAAAACCACCCCACCCTGGATTCCTCCGCGTGTCAAGTTTTCAAAAATGTGCAGGTTTGCTAGGTTTCCCTAGATGCCTGCTGAGCTAGGGCCCAAAATCCACAGCTAGCCACATTGCAAAAAACAAAAAGGGCCCGCTTTCAGTGGGAAAATGTGATGTGTCCATTTTGTGTCTTGGGTCCTTTTTTATCGCGGGCACTAGGCCTACAGGCACAAGTGTGGTATCATTTTTATCGGGAGACTTAGGGGAACACAGATTAGTAAAACAAATGTTACCACCATCTGTATTTCTCTGCATTTGTGCCTCCCAAATGTAATCCAGTGTGTAAGAAAGTAGACATTTTGAGAAATCGATACCAAAGGGGGATGATGATGACATTTTGAGAAATGCCCTCAAATTCACATGCTAGTATGGGTACCCACAAATTAAGAGAGGTGCAAATAACCACTGCTTCTAAACTCCATATCTTGTGCCCATTTTGTAAATACATAGGTTTCCTTGATACCTATTTTTCACTCTACATTTTACCATATGAATCGTTCTATAATGGGTACACAATGAAAAACCATTGCAAGGTGCAGCTCAGTTAATGGCTCTGGGTACCTAGAGTTCTTGGAAAGCCCACAAACCCTATATATCCTGCAACAAGAAGGGTCTAGCAGATGTAAAGGTTTATTGCTTTTGTAAAACGACCATTGTGACCAGAAGTTACAAATGAAAAGTTGTCACAACTGGACGTTTTTTCCAACTAATATTTAATATTTTTTTATTTCAATTGTTAGTATCTTTTGGAAAACTTTGAGACATCTACACAAATGACCCCTTGCTGAATTTGGACTTTTGTCTCCTTTTCCGAAATCTACAGCTCTCCAGGATCACCCATGGGTTTCACTGCAGTTTCCACCACAAACTGGAAGTAGGCTGAAAGAACAAAAATTAGGAAAAATGGGCTACCTCTCTGAAAATAGCCAAAACTGTAGTTAAAAAAAATAGGTGTTTTGATTCAACTAGGCATGTGCCTGAAAGCTGGCAAAATGGTGACTTCAGCACAGCAAACCTTGGGTTGATGCCCCCATATTAGGGGGAAAAACAGACACTTTTTTGCAAAGCACTTTTTCCTATTTTTCACCCCAAAAATCAAATTTTAGAATCCCCAGGGTGTTGAAAAAAAGGACGCAAATTCGGCATGGATAGCTTATGTGGAGAAAACGTTATGGAGGCCTAAGCGCGAACTATCCCAAATAGCCAAAAAAGGCTCAGCAATTGAGGGGGAGGGTGGAGGGGAGGGAAGACCTAGCAGCGAAAAAGTTAAGGACAGCTCAGAGGCAACTTTGGAGACAAGCACATTGTTAGTAGCGCCAAAACAGAAATAATTGTTATCAATGGAAGAAGCAAGGAAGACATTACCTTCCTTTGCTTGAAGCAAAGGTGCACATATTTGTGGCATTCAGTTAGACATGCTTACAAAGAACACAGCAGCTTCACCTCATTAAATCAGTAAGTGTTATCCACTAGTTTTGACATTTTACTGTTGTTTCCAGTACAGCTAAGGATAAACACCAAGGGAGAGAATACAGCTATGGACAACCTGAGGCAGCCGGCAGGTTCCTGGAATCACACAAGGTTGTAGGAGTTGAACACAGCAATAGAAATTGCCTTATATGGCTTCCATGAATATGGGTGGCATGCTCTGATTAGCATATCTTTTACCTCTTCCTCTCAACCAGGCTAGGCAGTGGTGTCCAAAACTAAACTTAACAGCAGCAGAAAAACATAACTGAGGCATTAATCTTTGATTCTGGAACAGAGCAGCCTCTTTTCTCTCCATTTTCTGGGTTTGAAACTGGATCATGGTCCACAAGAGTTAAATTAGAGGTTTTTTTTTAGCCTATGTATATATGGTGACTTTATAACTAGTGTTGCGTATATGTAAGTGTTTCAACGCAATGCTCCAATAAAGAACTAATGACAAATAAAACCATTACATACATTTCTCTAAAACTGTCACTAGAGAACGGAAAACCTAGTGATTCTAACTAGGCAATAAAAAAATTCAATGCACTTCTCCTATCCAGCCTAATTACAATGAATGTCTTTCTTGTTAGACTGCATTGTCAAACGTCATCCAAATCACTCCAGATGCTTACCACCAAGATATAAAACACCACTGAAAGGATCTCAGCCACATCATTCAACATAAGGTAGAACGCCAGGAGACATATCCATTGCAGAAACCGTAAGGCCTTAACTATAATGTGCAGTAAAAACTAAGGACCCATCCGTTATATGGTGGGCTGTTTCTGGTGATGAAAATGCCTCTGTAGCAGATGTGCCCATCGGTGCCCCAATAAATTGAAGTTTTCGGATTGTTGCAAGTTTCAACCTTGACATTTTCAGGATAAAATCCAACACACAAACAGGGACATCACTGCTTGCAGCGCAAGTAGCCTTTTTCCTGGGAGATATCCTTCAAGAAAAAGCCATTCTAGTGTAGAAACACCTGCTTTTTCAGCACAGACGGAGGTGCTTCTGCCACCTACATGAACTTCCAATGAACTGACATGAGGCCACATGGAAGTTTAAATTGAACATGCCAGGCTTTCACTCCAAAACAAAATTTTCCTGTGTTCTGTAAGAGCATGAATATAAATGGGTCACTAGCGTCCAAATAAACAATTCGCCCCCTCTCCCATCATCACTGGACTACTAAAATGTGCACTAAAGAGTCAAAGTAAATGCCCTTTCTAATATAATTGAGATCTATAGTGAGCCTAGCTTTCCAGTTTTTTTTTTTTGGTGAGGGTACCATTTGAAGAAAAGGACGAATTACTTACCTTCAGTAACGCCTTATCTGGTAGAGACATAGTCTAGTCGCAGTTTCCTTACCATAGCATTCTCCCCAAGTACCAGACTAGATCCGGAAAACTTTCCAACAGAACCTTTGCGCATTGGTTGAGGGCATTGTGCGACTCCGTAGTGACGTTGTCCACTGGATGAGATGTCGATGGAGTCCATATAAGTTCTTCCCCCACGCGCTGATGTCAGTTTCTTCCATGACTAATTTCCGCGCCAAAACGTGGAGCCACCATAGAAACTGGCAACAGAAACAGAGTAATTCAACAAAGCAAAGATCTGAAGCACACCCTTTTTTTTGACTTATAAAGTTTCTTTTACGTTTTTCTCCAAGTTTAGCGTGCAGCACTCGCAATGTGCTCCGTTCCAGACGCACTGTGATAAATTCGAAAGAAATTGATGGCCCATGAAGTGTGGGTCACCGTCGAGTTGCACAGCCTTATAAACACAGGTATTCGAGTAATACGCCTTCACCATAGTATTTCAAATTTTTTGAACCATTTTATTGCCATAGTTTCTCCAATTTAATCCTTCACGTCAAAGGTGCAAAATTTGATAATCTTGCGCGTTTAAATTGATCCAGAATTGCCCATCCGTGTTTATAAGGCTGTGCAACTCGACGGTGACCCACACTTCATGGGCCATCAATTTCTTTCGAACAGAAACAGAGTGCCAAAAAGATAGATACATCTTTGAATTAACAACTACAAGTGGTAACGCACAAGTTACTAACTTGTGTAACGATATATCTGTAAGAGACAGTAGTTAGTGATAGATTCCTTACCTTAGAATATCCCCAGGCGTCAGGCTGGATCCGGAAAGTTTTGCGTAGCAGTACCCTTGCGCGTCGGTAGGCGGCGTCGTGCGGCTCCGCGTCCGTCGTCGGCGTCGTGATCGCCGGGATGACGTCGCGGGCAGTACTTAGGCGCCGCCCTGCGCGCTGACGTCAGTTCTGTACACGACTTTCCGCGCCAGGAACGCAGAGCCATGCAAGAAGCTGACACAGGTGTCTGAAAAATACTAGGGCCCTGAAAGGGATGTCCTTAACCCTAGAAATCAGTTCGCAGAACGGGGAGGATGGGTGGGCGGTAAGGAATCTATCACTAACTACTGTCTCTTACAGATATATCGTTACACAAGTTAGTAACTTGTGCATCTGAAAGAGACACGTTAGTGATAGATTCCTTACCTTAGAATAGATACCCCAGCAATACCAACCCCGGTGGTGGGTCTGCGAACAAAGATCAGACAAGGAAGTCCTGGAGGACAGAACGGCCAAAGAAGCCGTCCCTCCGGACCTGACTGTCAAGGCAGTAATGCTTAGTAAACGTGTGCAGCGAGGCCCACGTAGCTGCCTGACAGATAACCGGCAGCGGAACACCGCGGCCCAAGGCCGTGGTAGCAGCCGTTGCCCTGGTGGAATGGGCACGTAGCCCAACAGGAGGCTCCTTCTTGGCCAAAGAATAGCAGGTCTTGATGCACAAGGTAACCCAGCGGGAGATGGTCCTCTTGTGCACCGCCCGACCTTTTTGGCGCCCACGTAGCCAACAAAGAGCTGGTCATCCACCCGGAAGTGTTTTGTGCGGTCGATATAGAAGGAGAGCGCACGTTTTGGGTCCAGACGGTGGAGCCTCTCTTCCTCTCTGGAAGGATGCGGAGGCGGAAAGAAGGTGGGCAAAGTGATGGTCTGCCCAATGTGGAAAGCAGTAACCACCTTTGGCAAGAAGGACGGACGCGTCCGAAGAACAACCTTGTCTGGATGAACAGACAGAAAGGGAGGTTTGCAAGATAGAGCCTGGAGCTCACTCACCCGCCGAGCGGAGGTGATGGCCACCAGAAAGGCTGTCTTTAGAGTCAGAAGACGAAGAGGACAGTTATGCAGAGGCTCAAAGGGAGCGCACATTAAAAAGGTAAGAACCAAGTTCAAGTCCCACTGAGGCATTACAAACGGAACAGGAGGGAAGAGGTGAGTAATGCCTTTTAAGAACCTGTTAACAACAGGGGACTTGAAAAGGGAGGGCTGATCAGGGAGCCTGAGGAAGGCCGAGACAGCACAAAGATAACCCTTGATGGTACCCAGGGCAGAACCCTGTTGGGCCAGAGAGAGAAGGAACAGAAGGACCTCAGAAAGAGGGGCAGAAAGGGGATCCACAGCCTTTGCTGTGCACCATGCCACAAATTTGTTCCACCTGCAGGCGTATACCACCTTAGTGGAGGGACGCCTGGCTGCCAGAATCACATCACAAACTTCGGGAGGCAAGTCGAAAGGAATCAACTGCCGCCGCTCAATCTCCACGCAAGCAGGTGTAGACTGGACAGGTTCGGGTGGAGGACCGTCCCCTGCTGCTGCGACAGAAGATCCTCCCGAAGAGGCAGACGGATCGGGGGATCTATGCTCATATTGAGTAGCTCGGGATACCAAACTCTTCGAGCCCAGTCCGGAGCCACAAGAATGACTTGGGCCCGGTCGTGCCGAATCTTCTTCAACACTCTGGGTAGAAGTGGTATAGGCGGAAAGGCGTACAACAGACCGCAACTCCACTCGCGACGAAAAGCGTCGCCGAGCGAGTGCCGCCTTGGAAATTCCAACGCGCAGAACTGATGACATTGCGCGTTCTCTTCGGTGGCGAATAGATCTAACCAAGGCTCTCCCCACTGTAGAAAGAGTCCTTGCGCCACTTCCGAGTGAAGACGCCATTCGTGATCCATCATGCACCTGCGGCTGAGTTCGTCCGCCCTGGCGTTCAGAGAACCTGCCAGGTGTTGAACCATCAGGAACATGCCCTGATGTTCCAGCCATGTCCAGAGGCGCAGAGCCTCCTGACAAAGGGCCCAAGACCCCACCCCGCCCTGTTTGTTGCAGTACCACATGGCGGTGGTGTTGTCTGTGAACACCTGCACCACCTTCCCTTTGACAGAGGGAAGGAATGCCTTGAGTGCAAGCCGGATCGCCCGGAGCTCCAGAAGGGTGATATGGAGCCGGGACTCCGCCGGAGACCAGAGGCCTCTGATCTCCGCCTCTCCCATGTGACCGCCCCATCCCAGAAGGGACGCGTCCGTCACAACTGTATGCTCTGGCTGGGGAAGGGAGAGGGATCTGCCCATGACCCATTGCCGGTTCGAGAGCCACCACTGCAACTGTTTTGCAGTCCCCTCCGAGATCTGGACGTGATCGGACAGGTTGCCCTGGTGCTGCGCCCACTGGAACTTCAGGTCCCACTGCAGAGCCCGCATATGCCACCTGGCATGATTGACCAGCAGGATGCAGGAGGCCATGAGGCCCAGCAGCCTCAGGGTCATCCGTACCGAAACCCAGGATAAAGGCCGAAAGATCGGAATCATAGCCTGAATATCCCGGACTCGCCGTTCGGGAGGATAGGCCCGAAACTGCGTCGTGTCCAGAACTGCTCCGATGAAAAGGAGCTGTGGAGAAGGAATTAGATGCGACTTCGGCACATTGATGGAGAACCCCAGCGAGTGCAGGAGTTCGGCCGTAGTCTGGAGGTGGGAGACGACTGCCTGGGACGAGCCCGCCTTCAGCAGCCAGTCGTCGAGGTAGGGGAAGACTGAAACCCCTGCCCGGCGCAGATGAGCTGCGACCACCGCCATCACTTTCGTGAACACCCGAGGGGCACTGGTAAGGCCAAAGGGGAGCACGGTGAACTGAAAATGCTCGGGGCCTACCGTGAACCGAAGGTAACGCCGGTGGGCCGGCAGGACGGGGATGTGGAAATACGCGTCCTGCAAGTCCAACGCTACCAACCAGTCTCCAGGGTCGAGGGCAGTCAAGACCTGAGCTAGGGTGAGCATCTTGAACTTCTCCTTCCGGAGGAAGCGATTGACGTTCCGGAGGTCCAAGATAGGACGCATGACCTCCTTGTCCTTTTTGGGCACCAGAAAGTAGTGGGAGTAGCAACCACGCCCTACTTCTGGGGTCGGAACATGCTCGATGGCCCTCTTGGTCAAGAGGGCCGTGACTTCCTTCTGTAGAAGCACCAAGTGATCCCCTGACATGCGGTGGAATTGAGGTGGCATGGCTGGGGGGTGGTCTCGAAGGGGAGGGAGTAGCCCCTTCGGACAATGTCCAAGACCCACCTGTCCGAGGTGATGGTGCGCCAGTGGGGAAGGTGATGGCGGACCCTGCCCCTACTGGCGTGCCGTGCACCTGAAAGGAGGGACTAGGAGGGCTTGGAGGCCGCGGACGGGTTGGAGGTGGTGGCCTGACCCGCACGCTGGTTGCCCGATCCGCCACGGCGGAATCCACGTCCTCGGCCACGCGAAGACGCCTGCTGCGCGGGCCGGTGGCTGGGCTGCTGACGTGAAGGGGCGCCCCTACCGTGGCCACGATAGGGGCGAAAAGCAGAAGGCAGCGGAGGGCGTGTAGCAGAAAGGCCCAGGGACTTGGCAGTAGCCCGTGAGTCCTTAAAGCGCTCCAACGCATGGTCTGCTTTGGACCCAAAAAGACCGACTCCATCAAAGGGCATGTCCATGAGAGTATTCTGGACATCCCCTGAAAAACCAGTGGTTCTCAGCCAGGCGTGGCGTCGGAGCGCCACCGTCGTTGCAATCGACCTGCCCAGCGAGTCGGCGGTGTCAAGGCCACAACGGATAGTGTATTGGGCCGCATCCCTTCCTTCCGCAATGGCGCGGGAAAGCAGTGCCTGGACCTCCTCAGGGCACTGGGGCAAAACATCCGCCACCGAATCCCACAGGGAGTGGGTATATCGGCCCAAAAGACAAGCGGTGTTAACGGACCGCAAGCCAGCACTGGAGGAAGAAAACCTTTCTTCCCAAACTGATCCAGGCGTTTGGATTCCCTATCCGGAGGAGCGGTAGGGAAGGCGGTTTGGGAAGCGGAGGCTTGGACAACCAAGCTCTCAGGAGTGGGGTGGACAGAAAGAAACAGGGGGTCGCCCGGAGCAGGGCGATGGCGTTGTGACACGTTCCGATCCACAGGAGCCCCTGTGTTGGGCTTGGACCAGGCGCCCAAAAGAACGTCAGTGAGGGCGTCGTTAAACGGCAGCACAGTCTCCGCAGAGGAGGCTGCCGGCTGAAGCACCTCTGTCAAGATGTTAGGCTTGGACCGTCAAAGTAGGGAGCTGGAGACGTAAGGCCCCAGCAGCCCTACGCAACACCGTACCAAAATTGGCCCCCTCCTCCGTAGCCACGGGAGGAGACAGCATGCCAGTGTCAGGGGAAGCATCCAGACCACTGGCCTCCCCTAGACTCTCTGTCCAGTCCTCATCAAACTGACAGTTGCGCGTCAGAGGGTCATCAGACCCCTCCCAGTCCTCCTGGTCCTCCTCTGGTGCAAAATAAGGAGGAGGAGGGACATTTGGGACCCAAGGTCCCATCGGCGCCGGAGCCGGCGTCGAGCGACGTCGCTCCGGGTCCATGTCCGGAGCCGGAAGGAACTGGGGGACGACGCCGCCCGGAGCCCAGGGCGGCGTCGAGAACTGCACCGGAGACATCGGCGCCGGCGGAGGCGTCGTTAGGTCGACCGGCGTCGATGGGGGTTGTGGAGCCGGGATCGAGGCCGGGGCCGGAGCCGGGATCGAGGCTGGAGGCACGGGCGACGCCGGGGCCGGAGCCGTCGGCGACGCCGGAGCAACCCCATCAGGGCCCGCGGGGCCCGAAGGCGCACCGGAGGGGCCTGAAGGCCCGAAGAGGCGGGCCATGGCCGACAGGAATTCCTGTATTTTGGCCGGATCCGCCCCCGAACCCGGGAAGGGCGGGTATGACGGGGGCGACTCCACAGGCATGTCCGGGGCCGCGGGGGCGGGACGGCGCCGGGAGGGGCCTCAGCCGAGTCGCGAGACCGGCGAGGCGAAGTCCTAGAGCGATGATGCTTTTGGACTTTTTGTGCTTCGACTTACCGGACGAAGAAGACTTCGACGCCGACGACCGGTGTGGACTCCGCGATCGACCCCTGGACCTCTCACGCGACCGGGCCTTCCGCGGAGCCGAATGCCGGGCCTCGAGGAGCTTTCGAGACCGCTCTCGCAAAGCTTTCGGGTGGAGGGCCTGGCAGTCGGTACAGGACGCCGTGTCGTGGCCTCGGCCGAGGCAGAAGAGACACTCCCGATGCGGGTCGGTGACGGACATCATCCGCGCACAGGCGCCGCATCGCTTGAAGCCGGGCATCCCTACGACACCTCGAAAGATGGAAAAACAGTGAAAAAATCACCAAAAAGTATGGTCAAAAAATGACCAGGGCACTGCTCTTCCCGGATCTGCGCTTGCTGGCGCGGAAAAAGAAGAACTGACGTCAGCGCGCAGGGGCGGCGCCTAAGTACTGCCCGCGACGTCATCCCGGCGATCACGACGCCGACGACGGACGCGGAGCCGCACGACGCCGCCTACCGACGCGCAAGGGTACTGCTACGCAAAACTTTCCGGATCCAGCCTGACGCCTGGGGATATTCTAAGGTAAGGAATCTATCACTAACGTGTCTCTTTCAGATGTACTATATAATAATTTTGAGAAAAGGATCTTGTAGGTAAGAAGAAAACAGGTTGCAGAACGGGGAGGATGGGTGGGTCAGTAAGGAATCTGCGGCTAGACTATGTCTCTACCAAATAAGGCGTAAGCTAAGGTAAGTAACTTGTCCATCTGATAGAGACATCAAGCCACAGATTCCTTTCCTTAGAATTAGATACGATAGCAACACAATCCCTGGAGGTGGGTCTGCGAACTGACCTTAACAAAAAATCCGTACATACAACCAACCGGTCTAATAAAAGACAGAAAAGACCAGCGGAAGAACCAGCAAAACAGAGATGGGGCGGCATGGTCAAGCAGAACCCATGGCAATGGAAAAACAACATGTCGAAAGACACTAATCAACATGCTCCAACATATTACACAGACCCAAGGTGGGAACTGAAACCATGAATAGCTGAAACCCAGAAGATCAGGGCCACAGGAACCGTTACAGAGCAAATTTCAGCATACCAACAGCAATTGATACTACTTGGGGTGAAAACACCAAGAAGAAATCTCGAGCACAGGTACAGTAGAGGAAGCATAGGACATTCTATCATTACAAATCTTCGTGGACAAAACAAAAACAAGTCCCATCCTGGGAGTACTCCAGACAGAGGAACACCGCTAGAAACACCCAACAGGGAGAACCCACAGAGAGGTGGAGAAGGAGAAGAAAAGCAATACATACAAAACTATCTTGAGAAGGTGACATGGAGCCTGTGTTACAAAAAGAAATATAGATATATAAGCACTGAGATACAGATATATATATATATATATATATATATATATATACACCTGTATCTAAGACATACACATGTCCATAGAGCATCGCCATACCGATAAATACCTAGATATATTGGTAAATACAAACACACACATATATATATATATACACACATCCATAGATAAAACAGTGATATATAAAAATATATCGATGAAAGAAAGCAGCACCACGCTGACGTTCATGAACGTAAGTAGCATGGGACTGAGTAATTAGCAACATTGTACAAGGAAATAGAGGGAAAGAGAGAGGGGGGGAATCACACCCCTCAACAAAAGAAAAACCGGCAAAGCATTAAGAAATTATGCTAGCCGATTAGAAGCCTGAAAAAGGCTGGTAAGAGCCACAACCTGAAAGTAAGCAACTGGTAAGGAAATCTTGCGATAAAGAATACATGGGTGAACTGGGCCTAAAACAGGCAAAGGTGAGTAAAGGCCAACTAATGGAAGGCCGGGACTGTCGGAATGGTGAAGGCTATCAGACAAAGCAGGTGCCCGATGAAAAAGTATTTTTAAAAAAAAACATAGTCCCGTAGGGAAAAGAAGGTGCATAAAGAATAAGGTCCAAAACTTTGACCCAACAATTAAAAAAACAATCGAAAGGAGACGCAAGTGAAATAAAATATATATTTATTAGAGGAACAGAAGTTCCACAAAAAGTAGGATTCATCAATATTCAAGGAAAGAGAATGGCAATCACTTGTAAGCTCTGAGTGAAAGGAAAAACAAGTGCCAGGCCAGAGTCCTGTGTATGATATGCCAAACACAGTGTGTCTAAAGATTTGACACATATGCAGTAAAAAGAAGAGTAAATCAGCATAAAGTGGGAAAACAAAAATCCTCTAATAAAGAAAGGAGCTCCAAAAGTGACACCGGTGGCAATAACAGATTCCGGAGGAAAAGGCTATACAAAACGATATAGCACAACCAAACTTATGTGAAGGAACACCAACCTTACAGGAAAGGAAGCCCAAAGACGAAACCACTGGTTAGAAACAAGTATTAAGAACCAAGAATTTGAGACTCTCATGCATGACCACACAGATAAAGAAGGTGGAATAGACCACAAATAAAGGAGATCAGCAGGACGAACCTGTGCACCAAAACGTATAAAAAGTGCACCCTGCTGAAGAAAGGTGAGAATGGTCTCTGAAAGAAAATGGGGACACGAGAAAAAGGATGTCCCAACGGAAATCACTGGTCAGACCCAGAATGTGGATTGCCAAGTAGAGACCATACCAGATGTTTCACTGCTCCAGCGGAAATTCCTTTAACATAAAGGGTGCTCCCTGAGAGAATATGGGGAGACTAACAATTCATCAGTAGTGGCAACTCAACAAACCGTACACAACATTCCCCAAGGGGAAAACAAGCCACAGGATACCTTAAGGGATAGCAAATTAGCAAAAAGAATGGTAATATGCCTTCCGCAAGTACCCCTAAGAGCAGGTAACACAGGTAATCGATATCGTTTGAGAAAGAAATACCATAGAAAAAAAGATCTCTTTTGGGCAAGAAGCCCTTCAGCAGAGATAACAGAAAAACTATTCAATTGGTAGTAGACCCACATAGGATCATAAAGAAACACAACCTGATGCACAAGTTACTAACTTGTGTAACGATATATCTGTAAGAGACAGTAGTTAGTGACAGATTCCTTCCCTTAGAATATCCCCAGGCGTCAGGCTGGATCCGGAAAGTTTTGCGTAGCAGTACCCCTGCGCGTCGGTAGGCAGCGTCGTGCGGCTCCGCGTCCGTCGTCGGCGTCATGATCGCCGGGATGACGTCGCAGCCAGTACTTAGACGCCGCCCATGCGCGCTGGCGTCAGTTCTGTACACGACTTTCCGCGCCAGAAACGCAGAGCCATGCAAGAAACTGACTCTGGTGTCTGAAAACTAGGGCCCTGAAAGGGATGTCCTTAACCCTAGAAATCAGTTCGCAGAACGGGGAGGATGGGTGGGGCGGTAAGGAATCGGTCACTAACTACTGTTGCTTACAAATATATCGTTTCACAAGTTAGTAACTTGTGCATCTGAAAGAGACACGTTAGTGACAGATTCCTTACCTTAGAATAGATACCCCAGCAATACCAACCCCGGTGGTGGGTCTGCGAACAAAGATCAGACGAGGAAGTCTCGGAGAACAGAACGGCCAAAGAAGCCGTCTCTCCGGACTTGGCTGTCAAGGCAGTAATGCTTGGTAAACGTGTGCAGCGAGGCCCACGTAGCCTGACAAATGTCCTGCAATGGAACACCACGTCCCAAAGCCGTGGTGGCGGCTGTCGCCCTGGTGGAATGGGCACGTAGCCCAACAGGGGGCTCCTTCTTAGCCAAAGAATAGCAGGCCTTGATACACAAGACGACCCAGCGGGAGATGGTCCGCTTGTGTACCGCCCGACCTTTTTTGGCGCCCACGTAGCCAACAAAGAGCTGGTCGTCCACCCGGAACTGCTGTGTGCGGTTTAGATAAAATGAAATCGCACATTTTGGGTCCAGACGGTGGAGCCTCTCTTCCTCTCTAGAAGGATGCGGAGGCGGAAAGAAGGTGGGGAAAGTGATGGTCTGCCCAATGTGAAAAGCAGTAACTTCCTTTGGCAAGAAGGACGGACGCATCCTAAGAACAACCTTGTCTGGATGGACAGACAGAAAGGGCGGCTTGCAAGAAAGAGCCTGGAGCTCACTCACCCGCCGAGCGGAGGCGATAGCCACCAGAAAGGCTGTCTTCAGAGTGAGAAGACGAAGAGGACAGTTATGTAGAGGCTCAAAGGGAGCGCACATTAAAAAGGTAAGAACCAAGTTCAAGTTCCACTGAGGCATTACAAACGGAACAGGAGGGAAGAGGTGTGTAATGCCTTTAAAAAACCTGTTAACAACAGGGGACTTGAAAAGGGAGGGTTGATCAGGAAGCCTGAGGAAGGCCGAGATTGCACAAAGATAGCCCTTGATGGTACCCAGGGCAGAACCCTGTTGGGCCAGAGAAAGAAGGAACAGAAGAACCTCAGAAAGAGGGGCAGAAAGGGATTCACAGCCTTTGCTGTGCACCATGCCACAAACTTGTTCCACCTGCAGGCGTATACCACCTTAGTGGAGGGACGCCTGGCTGCCAGAATCACATCACAAACTTCGGGAGGCAAGTCGAAAGGAATCAACTGCCGCCGCTCAATCTCCATGCAAGGAGGTGGAGACTGGACAGGTTCGGGTGGAGGACCGTCCCCTGCTGCTGCGACAGAAGATCCTCCCGAAGAGGCAGACGGATCGGGGGATCGATGCTCATACTGAGTAGCTCGGGATACCAAACTCATCGAGCCCAGTCCGGAGCCACAAGGATGACTTGGGCCCGGTCGCGCCGAATCTTCTTCAACACTCTGGGTAGAAGTGGTATAGGTGGAAAGGCGTACAACAGACCGCAACTCCACTCGCGACGAAAAGCGTCGCCGAGCGAGTGCCGCCTTGGAAATTCCAACGTGCAGAACTGATGACATTGCGCGTTCTCTTCGGTGGCGAATAGATCTAACCAAGGCTCTCCCCACTGTAGAAAGAGTCCTTGCATCACCTCCGAGTGAAGACGCCATTCGTGATCCATCATGCACCTGCGGCTGAGTTCGTCCGCCCTGGCGTTCAGAGAACCTGCCAGGTGTTGAACCATCAGGGATATGCCCTGATGTTCCAGCCATGTCCAGAGACGCAGAGCCTCCTGACATAGGGTCCACGACCAAACCCCGCCTTGTTTGTTGCAGTACCACATGGCGGTGGTGTCTGTGAACACCTGCACCACCTTCCCCTTGACAGAGGGAAGGAATGCCTTCAGTGCAAGTCGGATCGCCCGGAGCTCCAGAAGGTTGATATGGAGCCGGGACTCCGCCGGAGACCAGAGGCCTCTGATCTCCGCCTCTCCCATGTGACCGCCCCATCCCAGAAGGGACGCATCCGTCACAACTGTGTGCTCTGGCTGGGGAAGGGAGAGGGATCTGCCCGTGACCCATTGCCGGTTCGAGAGCCACCACTGCAACTGCCGTGCTGTTCCCTCCGAGATCTGGACGTAATCTGACAGGTTCCCCTGATGCTGCGCCCACTGGAACTTCAGGTCCCACTGCAGAGCCCGCATATGCCATCTGGCATGATCGACCAGCAGGATGCAGGAGGCCATGAGGCCCAGCAGCCTCAGGGTCATCCGTACCGAAACCCAGGATAGAGGCTGAAAGATCGGAATCATAGCCTGAATATCCTGGACTCGCCGTTCGGGAGGATAGGCCCGAAACTGCGTTGTGTCCAGAACTGCTCCGATGAAAAGGAGCTGTGGAGAAGGAATCGGGTGCGACTTCGGCACGTTGATGGAGAACCCCAGCGAGTGCAGGAGTCCAGCCGTAGTCTGGAGGTTGGAGACGACTGCCTGGGACGAGCCCGCCTTCAGCAACCAGTCGTCGAGGTAGGGGAAGACTGGAACCCCTGCCCGGCGCAGATGAGCTGCGACCACCGCCATCACTTTCGTGAACACCCGAGGGGCGCTGGTAAGGCCAAAGGGGAGCACAGTGAACTGAAAGTGCTCGAGGCCTACCGTGAACCGCAGGTTACGCCGGTAGGCCGGCAGGACGGGGATGTGAAAATATGCGTCCTGCAAGTCCAACGCTACCATCCAGTCTCCAGGGTCGAGGGCAGTCAAGACCTGAGCTAGGGTGAGCATCTTGAACTTCTCCTTCCGGAGGAAGCGATTGACGTTCCGAAGGTCCAAGATAGGACGCATGTCCTCCTTGTCCGTTTTGGGCACCAGAAAGTAATGGGAATAACAACCACGCCCTACTTCTGGGGTCGGAACGCGTTTGATGGCCCCCTTGGCCAAGAGGGCCGCAACTTCCTTTCGGAGAAGCACCAAATGAGCCCCCGACATGCGGTGGCATTGAGGTGGCATGGCTCGGGGGGTAGTCTCGAAGGGGAGGGAGTAGCCCCTTCGGACAATGTCCAAGACCCACCTGTCCGATGTGATGGTACGCTAGTGGGGAAGGTGATGGCGGACCCTGCCCCCCACTGGCGTGCTGTGGACCTGAAAGGATGGGCTTGGAGGCCGCGGAGGTGGTGGCCTGACCCGCACGCTGGTTACCCGACCCGCCTCGGCGGGAGCCACGTCCTCGGCCACGCGAAGGCGCTTGCTGCGCGGGCCGGTGGCTGGGCAATGGACGTGACTGGGCGCCCCTTCCGTGGCCACGAAAGGGGCGAAAAGCAGACTGCTGCGGAGGGCGCGAGGCGGAGAGGCCCAAGGACTTGGCCGTAGCCCGCGAGTCCTTAAAGCGCTCCAGCACGCTGTCTGCCTTATTGCCAAAAAGGCAGATACCATCGAAGGGCATGTCCATAAGGGTGTTTTGGACATCGCCCGAGAAACCAGTGGTCCTCAGCCAGGCGTGACGGCGCAGCGCCACTGTCGTAGCAAGCGATCTGCCCAGCGAGTCAGCGGTGTCTAGGCCACATCGAATGGTGAACTTCGCCGCGTCTCTCCCATCTGCAATAACACAGGTGAGTAGTGTCTGGACCTCCTCAGGACACTTAGGCAGCACTTGCGCCACCGAATCCCACAGAGAGTGGGAATAACGGCCCAAAAGGCAAGCGGTGTTCACGGACCGCAAGCCAGCACTGGAGGAAGAAAAAATCTTCTTCCCAAATTGTTCCAGCTTTTTGGATTCCCTGTCCGGCGGATCGGTAGGGAAGGCGCTCTGAGAGGTAGAGGCTTGAACAACCAAGCTCTCGGGGTGGGGTGTTGGGAGAGGAACAAGGGGTCGCCCGGGGCCGGGCGATGGCATCGGGCTACGTTCCTGTCCACAGGAGCCCCTGTGGTGGGCCTGGACCAGGTGTCCAAAAGAATGTCAGAAAGTGCGTCGTTGAACGGCAGCAGTGGCTCCGAAGAGGTAGCCGCCGGCTGAAGCACTTCCGTCAGGAGGTTAGTCCTGACAGCCACTGTAGGGAGCTCGAGGCGCAAGGCCGCGGCCGCCCTACGCAACACCGTTGCATAACTTGCTCCCTCCTCCGTAGCCACGGAAGGAGACAGCATGCCAAGGTCTGGAGAGTTGTCCAGGCCACTGGCATCACCCAGTTCCTCTGCCCAGTCCTGATAAGGCTCACATTGGGCTGTGAGAGGGTCTTCCGACCCCTCCCAGTCCTCCTCGTCCTCCAAAACAGGTGAAAATATGGAGGGCGGACAAGAGGGAAGAAAAGTCCCATCGGCGTCAGAATCGGCGTCGGCCGACGTCGATCCGGCTCCTTGTCCGGTTCCGGGGAGAACGTGGGGACGGCGTCGCCCGGGACCTCGGACGGCGCCGTGAACGGTACCGGGGAGGTCGGCGCCGGTGGAGGTGTCGTCAGGTCAACCGGCGTCGACCGGGATCCAGGCGTGGATCCGAGGGGGTCCTGCGGGGCCGGAGCCACCGGAGACACCGGGGCCGGAGCCGCCGGTGGTGCCGAAGGAGGACCCGGGCCCGAAGGCGCACCGGGGTAACCCTTAGGCCCGAAGATGCGAGCCATGGCCGACAATAAGTTCTGGATGTCGGCCGGAGTCGACGTCGGACCCGGAACAGGCGGGTAGGCCGGCGTCGGCTCAACGGGTACTCCCGGAGCCGCGGGGGCAGTACCAACAGGACCCTCAGCCGAGTCGAGAGACCGGCGAGGGGAGGTCTTAGAGCGAAGCTTCTTAGACCTCTTGTGCTTCGCCTTACCTGAAGACGAAGACTTCGACCCCGACAAATGACGATGGCTCCGCGACCGGCCCCTCGACCTCTCCCGGCGCGGAGCCGAGTGCCGGGCCTCGAGAAGCTTTCGAGACCGCTCTCGCAAAGCCTTCGGGGCGAGGGACCGACACTCTGGGCACGACGCGGGGTCGTGGCCGCGCCCCAGGCAGAAGAGACACTCTTGGTGCGGATCCGTAATCGACATCATGCGATTACAGACCTCGCATGGCTTGAAGCCGGGCATCCCTACTGACACCCTGGAGTCGAAACGACTCGAAAAACTTGGACAAAAAGTCTCAAAAAATACTCAGTCAAAAAATGACTGGGGCACTGCTCAATCCGGATCTGCGCTTACTGGCGCGGAGAAAGAAAGAACTGACGCCAGCGCGCATGGGCGGCATCTAAGTACTGGCCGCGACGTCATCCCGGCGATCACGATGCCGACGACGGACGCGGAGCCGCACGACGCCGCCTACCGACGCCCAGGGGTACTGCTACGCAAAACTTTCCGGATCCAGCCTGATGCCTGGGGATATTCTAAGGTAAGGAATCTGTCACTAACGTGTCTCTTTCAGATGTCAACAGTGTAAATACAAAGAAGAATAAGACCTGCAGAAGCAGGAACACCACTCGGGGTGACGTGCTATATGGAGCAGACCCATATAGGGGCACTCCAGAAAGAGCAACAGAACGCAGGTGTGAGTCAGTGACACAACATAGAATAACACGCTGAATGTGAACAATGCAGCTATAGAATAACAATGAAGGTTGAGAGAAGGGAAACAGAGCTAAGGGTCTGCACTACCACGACTGTCTCGAAACCGACACAAAGCAGCGTCGACATGGCAGCCAAATAAATGGAGGCCATCAAAAGGCATGTCAATTAATGTGGATTGGACTGCCTCTGAAAACCCAGTGGTACGAATGGGGGGCGTGGCTAACCGCCGAACATGGCGGCCGCACTGTAACGGAGCTCCGAGACCTGACCCAGTTATCCGGTGAATATCAGCGAGGCTGGGGGGCATCAGTGGCGATATCCTCCCCTGCCGCTTGTACAAACAGAGGCAGCACTGACTATGCAGCGTGAGACCCAATCTGCACCATAAAGACTACGAATCCAGTGAGATCATTAGCGACGAGAGTGGCGCACTAACCTGGGCCTGACAAACTGACTGGAGCGGATGGCGGTGTGCTCGAGATCTCTGGGTCGCCGCCCCGGGGGGCTCGGCGGTGTCTGGCAATGGTGCTGGGGACCCGTGCTGCTGGACAGCGTGACCACACATGAGCTGCGGCGAGGGACCCGCGCCGACTCATTCTGCGACGCCCCTGGCGAGTGTGGCCTACTGCCTCATCCCCCTGGCCTGCGGCGCCGCTGCCCCGTCGCTGACGGCGGACTTGGATGACCTACCGGAGGCCGGGGCTGTGAGCTGCTGCGTGGGGGCGGCCTCCCTGCTCGCATTGGAGCTCGGCGGGAGAGACCGGTCGCTGTCTCCGCCTGCTGGGCCTGCGGCGGCAGAGCGAGGAGTGGAGCGGATCTCCTCTGAGATGTCGGGGTCGCCTGGCTGAGATGGGGACTCCGCGTGACTGACCTGCCCTGAGGTGAGTCATGCGCCCCGGGGAGCTGGCCGTGCGGCGTGCCAACAAGTGTGTCTTCTCCTACCTGCTGGCCTGGACAGTGTGGGCCTGTGTGCGACGGGGGCCTGCACTGCGAGGCTATTGCTGAGTCGCTTACTCTGGTGCCGGAATACCTGGAATGGAGATGGCTGCCTGAATAATTGCGGGGGTACGCCACGGGAGAAAGGTTTCTCTAGCTGCTAAGCCTGACTACCGGGGCAGGCCTGGCGAGGGACGGCCCCACCTTGGTGAAGGCGGCTCGGCCCTGAATGTAGATTAAGTCAATACAATGTCGTGGCGGCCAGGCACATGAGCTGTTCGGGTGTGCTGTTGAAGACATATCCATGCTCACTTCATGACTGTCTAATGGGAGATGCGCCTACCCCTCCCTAGTCACAAAGAGGGAAACATCGCTAGGAAGTGCCCAGACCCCTTAGCCCACCGTGGCATCTAATCCAGCCGGTATCCCAACACCCATGAATTTGGCCCTACTCTGAATAACCGAGTTTGGGACTGTGACGCTGGTGTGGCCCTCTGGTGCGCCCGACCTGTGACGGTGGTGGTCTGCTGTGCTCCTTCGATCAGTGGCACTATATCTTCTGGACTCTAACGTACTGGAGGGGTGATTGACCCCAACGGCGGCGTGCAATGGGGCGCACAAAAGGTAGGGTGCCAGAGCTGCGATCCACGGGCACAATGCAGCAAGATGACACGGACAATACCACTCAAACACCTCCAATGAGCTGCATTCCACCAACCAACATGGAGGCTGCCCCAGACAAACTGGACTTAATGAACAAGTTACTTACCTTCGGTAATGATATATCTGTAAGAAACATTAGTAGTGATAGATTCCTTACCTTAGAATTACCCCCAGGCGTCAGACTGGATCCGGAAAGTTTTCGTCAGCAGTACCCCTGCGCGTCGGAAGGTGGCGCCGTGCGGCTCCGCGTCCGTCGTTGGCGTCGTGGTGGTCGCCGAGATGACGTCGCGGCAGCTACTTCGACGCCGCCTTCGCGCGGTCAGTTCTGTACACGACTTTCCGCGCCAGGAACGCAGAGCCATGCAAGATACTGACCACTGGTGCCTTGAAACTAGAGCCCTGAAAGGGATGACCTAAACCATAGAAATCAGTTCGCAGAACGGGGAGGATGGGTGGGGCGGTAAGGAATCTGTCACCAACTACTGTCTCTTACAGATATATCGTTACACAAGTTAGTAACTTGTGCATCTGAAAGAGACACGTTAGTGACAGATTCCTTACCTAAGAATAGATACCCCAGCAATACCAACCCCGGTGGTGGGTCTGCAAACAAAGATCAGACGAGGAAGTCTCGGAGAACAGAGCGGCCAAAAAAGCCGTCTCTCCGGACTTGGCTGTCAAGGCAGTAATGCTTGGTAAACGTGTGCAGCGAGGCCCACGTAACTGCCTGACAAATGTCCTGCAATGGGACACCACGTCCCAAAGCCGTGGTGGCGGCTGTCGCCCTGGTGGAATGGGCACGTAGCCCAACAGGGGGCTCCTTCTTAGCCAAAGAATAGCAGGCTTTGATACACAAGACAACCCAGCGGGAGATGGTCCGCTTGTGTACCGCCCAACCTTTTTTGGCGCCCACGTAGCCAACAAAGAGCTGGTCGTCCACCCGGAACTGTTGTGTGCGGTTCAGATAGAAAGAAAGCGCACGTTTTGGGTCCAGACGGTGGAGCCTCTCTTCCTCTCTGGAAGGATGCGGAGGCGGAAAGAAGGTGGGCAAAGTGATGGTTTGCCCGATGTGAAAAACAGATACACCTTTTGGCAGAAAGGATGGACGGGTTCTGAGCACAACCTTGTCCGGATGGACAGACAGAAAAGGAGGTTTACAAGAAAGAGCCTGGAGCTCACTCGAATCTCCTAGCGGAGGTGATGGCAACCAGGAAAGCAGTCTTTAGAGTTAAGAGACGTAGAGGACAGTTGTGAAGAGGCTCAAAGGGAGCGCACATTAAGTAAGTGAGAACCAGATTCAAGTCCTCGAATCTCCTAGCGGAGGTGATGGCAACCAGGAAAGCAGTCTTTAGAGTTAAGAGACGTAGAGGACAGTTGTGAAGAGGCTCAAAGGGAGCGCACATTAAGTAAGTGAAAACCAGATTCCCACTGTAGGAGGGAAAAGGTGAGTAATGCCTTTGAGGAATCTATTTACAATAGGGGACTTGAAAAGAGAGGGCTGATCAGGGAGCCTGAGAAAGGCTGAGATAGCAGAAAGGTAGCCCTTGATAGTGCCCAGAGCAGAGCCCTGCTGGGCCAAAGAAAGGAGGAACAGTAGGACTTTTGAAAGTGGGGCAGAAAGGGTATCCACAGGCTTTGCTGTGCACCATGCCACAAATTTGTTCCACCTGCAGGCGTATACCAACTTAGCGGAGGGACGCCTGGCTGCCAGAATGACATTACAAACCTCAGGAGGCAACTCAAAAGGAATCAACTGCCGCCGCTCAATCTCCACGCAAGGAGGTGGAGACTGGACAGGTTCGGGTGGAGGACCATCCGCTGCTGCTGCGACAGAAGATCCTCCCGAAGAGGCAGTCTGATCGGGGAATCGATGCTCATACTGAGTAGCTCGGGATACCAAACTCTTCGAGCCCAGTCCAGAGCCACAAGAATGACTTGGGGCCGGTCGCGCCTGATCTTCTTCAGCACTCTGGGCAGAAGTGGTATAGGCGGAAAGGCGTACAACAGACCGCAACTCTACTCGTGACGAAAAGCGTCGCCGAGCGAGTGCCGCCTTGGAAATTCCAACGTGCAGAATTGCTGACATTGCGCGTTCTCTTCGGTGGCGAATAGATCTAACCAAGGCTCTCCCCACTGTAGAAAGAGTCCTTGCGCCACTTCCGAGTGAAGACGCCATTCGTGATCCATCATGCACCTGCGGCTGAGTTCGTCCGCCCTGGCGTTCAGTGAACCTGCCAGGTGTTGAACCACCAGGGAAATGCCCTGATGTTCCAGCCATGTCCAGAGGCGCAGGGCCTCCTGACATAGGGTCCACGACCCCACCCCGCCTTATTTGTTGCAGTACCACATGGCGGTGGTGTTGTCTGTGAACACCTGCACTACTCTCCCCTTGACAGAGGGAAGGAATGCCTTCAGTGCAAGTCGGATCGCCCGAAGCTCCAGAAGGTTGATATGGAGCCGGGACTCCGCCGGAGACCAGAGGCCTCTGACCTCCGCCTCTTCCATGTGGCCGCCCCATCCCAGGAGGAACGCATCCGTCACAACTGTGTGCTCCGGTTGGGGAAGGGAGAGGGATCTGCCATTGACCCAATGCTGGTTTGTGAGCCACCACTGCAACTGTCTTGCAGTGCCCTCCGAGATCTGGACGGACTCGGACAGGTCCCCCTGATGCTGCGCCCACTGGAACTTCAGGTCCCACTGCAGAGCCCGCATATGCCACCTGGCATGATCGACCAGCAGGATGCAGGAGGCCATGAGGCCCAGCAGCCTCAGGGTCATCCTGACCGAAACCCAGGATAGAGGCTGAAAGATCGGAATCATAGCCTGAATATCCTGGACTCGTCGTTCGGGAGGATAGACCCGAAAGAGCGTTGTGTCCAGAACCGCTCCGATGAAGAGGAGCTTCGGAGAGGGAATCAGGTGCGACTTTGACACGTTGATGGAGAACCCCAGCGAATGCAGGAGGTCGGCCGTAGTCTGGAGGTGGGCGACGACAGCCTGGGGCAAGCCCGCCTTCAACAGCCAGTCGTCGAGATAGGGGAAGACTGGAACCCCTGATCTGCGCAGATGAGCTGCGACCACCGCCATCACTTTCGTGAACACCCGAGGGGCACTGGTAAGGCCAAAGGGGAGCACGATAAACTGAAAGTGCTCGTGGCCTACCGTAAACCGCAGGTAAAGCCGGTGAGCCGGCAGGACGGGGATGTGGAAATATGCGTCCTGCAAGTCCAACGCTACCATCCAGTCTCCAGGGTCGAGGGCAGACAAGACCTGAGCCAGAGTCAACATCTTGAACTTCTCCTTCCGAAGGAAGCGGTTGACGTCCCTGAGGTCCAAGATAGGACGCAGGCCCTTGTCCTTCTTGGGCACCAGAAAGTAGTGGAATAACAACCACGTCCTACTTCTGGCGCAGGAACGCGCTCGATGGCCCCCTTGGCCAAGAGGGCCGCGACTTCCTGTTGGAGAAGTGCCAAGTGGTCCCCCGACATGCGGTGGTACTGGGGTGGCATGGCTGGAGGGGTTGTCTCGAAGGGGAGGGAGCAGCCCCTTCGGACTATTTGTAAAACCCACCTGTCCGAAGTGATGGTGCGCCAGTGGGGGAGGTGATGGCGAATCCTGCCTCCCACTGGCGTTTGATGGGCCTGAAAGACCGGACTAGGAAAGTTTGGAGGCAGTGGTGGCCGGGGTGGAGGTGGACTGACCCGCCCGCTGGCCCCCTGACCCGCCTCGGCAGGTCCCACGTCCGCGCTGAGACTGTTGCTGCACGGGCCTGTGGCTCTGTAGCGAACGTGACGGGGCGCCCCTTCCGTGACCACGAAAGGAGCGAAAGGCAGAAGGCGGAGGAGGACGAGAGGCCGAAAGGTCCAAGGACTTGGCCGTAGCCCGTGAGTCCTTAAAACGCTCCAGCGCACTATCTGCCTTGTTGCCAAAAAGGCGAATGCCATCAAAGGGCATGTCCATGAGAGTGTTCTGGACATCCCCAGAGAAGCCAGTAGTCCTCAGCCAGGCGTGGCGACGGAGCTCCACTGTCGTGGAAAGCGCTCTGCCCAGCGAGTCAGCGGTGTCAAGGCCACATCGGATTGTGAACTTGGCTGCATCTCTCCCTTCAGCAATTGCCTGAGAGAGCACTGTCCGGGCCTCCTCCGGACACTGAGGCAGCACCTGCGCCACCGTATCCCACAGAGAGTGTGAATAACGGCCCAAGAGGCATGCGGTGTTCACAGCCCGCAGCCCTGAACTGGCGGAAGAAAAGATCTTCTTCCCAAACTGTTCCAGTCTCTTGGATTCCCTATCCGGGGGTGCGGTAGGGAATGCGCTTTGGGATGTGGAGGCTTGGACAACCAAGCTCTCAGGGGTGGGGTGTTGGGAGAGGAAAAGGGGGTCGCCCGGGGCCGGGCGATGGCGTCGGGCCACGTTCTTATCCACAGGAGCCCCTGTATTGGGCCTGGACCAGGTGCCCAAAAGAACGTCAGAAAGTGCATCGTTGAAGGGCACCAGTGGCTCCGCAGAGGTAGCCGCCGGCTGAAGCACTTCTGTCAGGAGGTTAGTCCTGACGGCCACTGTAGGGAGTTGGAGGTGTAGAGCCTCGGCCGCCCTACGCAACACCACTGCGTAACTAGCACCCTCCTCCGTAGCCATGGTAGGAGGAGTTAGCATGCCAAGGTCAGGAGAGGTGTCAAGACCACTGGCATCCCCCAGCTCCTCTGCCCAGTCCGGGTCATACTCGCACTGAGCTGCGAGAGGGTCCTCAGACCCCTCCCAGTCCTCCCCTTCCTCCGATGGCTGTGGTACAGGCCGAAAATACGGAGGCTGGACATAGGGAAAGAAAGGTCCCATCGGCGTCAGAATCGGCGTCGAGCGACGCCGTTCCGGCTCCGTGTCCACATCAGGGATGAAACCGGGGACGTCGTCGTCCGGTGCCACGGGCGACATCGGAAGTGGTGCCGGCGGGGTCGACATCGGTGGAGGTGTTACAAGGTCAACCAGCGTCGACCAGGATCCAGGCCTGGATCCATGGGGGCCCTGCGGAGCCGACGGCGATGTCGGGGCCGGAGCCGCCAACAGTGAAGGGCGAGAGCCACCAGTCGGGCCCGCGGGGCCCGAAGGCGCGCCGGCGGGCCCCACGGCCCAAAGAGGCGGGCCATGGCTGCCAGAAAGTCCTGCAGCTGGGCCGGAGTCGCCCCCGGACCCGGGAAGGGCGGGTAGGCCGGGGGCGACTGCGTAGGCTCCGCCGGAGCCGCGGGGTGGCACCACCCACACCCTCAGCCGCGTAGCGCGACGGGCGAGGGGAAGTCGGAGAGCGATGGCGCTTCTTCGACTTCTTGTGCTTCGCCTTACCTGACCCCGAGTGCGAAGACTTCGACGATGAATGATGGTGATGGCTCCGCGACCGGGCACTCGACCTCCCACGGGACCGGGAGCTCGAGCGGCGCGGAGCCGACTGCCGGACTTCCAGCAACTTTCGGGACCGCAAAGTCTTCGGCGCCATGACCCGGCAGTCGGGGCACGACTTGGGGTCGTGGTCGCGCCCCAGGCAGTAGAGACACACGCGGTGCGGGTCCGTCACCGACATCATACGATGACAGTCCCCGCACGACTTGAAACCGGGCATCCCTATAGCACCTTAGGAGTCGAACGACTCGAAAAAACAGAGACAAAAGCCTCAAAAACTCAGTCAAAAAATGACTGGGGGTACCACTCTCTCCGGATCTGCGCTTGCTGGCGTGGAAAAAGAAAGAACTGACATCAGCGCGCAAGTGTGGCATCTAAGTAGCTGCCGCGACGTCATCTCGGCGACCACGACGCCAACGACAGACGGGGAGCCGCACGACGCCACCTTCTGACGCGCAGGGGTACTGCTGACGAAAACTTTCCGGATCCAGTCTGACGCCTGGGGGTAATTCTAAGGTAAGGAATCTATCACTAAGTGTTTCTTTCAGATATTGCAAGAGGTAAGGGAATCACGGAAGGCAATAAAGCAACAAATAGGCCCCTTGACAACCGGCTTTACACTTCTAAAGGCAGACCATGACAAGTTGGCCTCCACAGTGAAGAGCAATAAGTTACTTTTAGCAGAACTGCTTCTGCAACACAAGGATTACGCAGTGCAGATATCACAGCTGCAGCACCAGATGTCCGGCCTTCAGGACAGGGTCGAGGACGCCGAGGGCAGGCACGGAGGAATAACGTCCGAATAATAGGTCTGCCGGAACGCTGCGAAGGTCCAAACGCCACCCAATTTGTGTACAAATGGCTACAAGCGCATGTAGGCCCTGAAGGCCTGTCCGACCTTTTCTGTGTTGAGAGAGCCCACAGAATCCCTACAAGGATGCCTGTGGCGGGTGCCCCTCCACTTCCTATGATAGCTCGTATACTTAACTATAAAGATCAGGACACGCTACCCCAAATCGCCAGAGAGAAATCCCCTATCCAATATGAAAATCACTGGATCTCGCTATACCCGGACTACACGTTCTTGGTTCAACGTCAGAGGGCCTCTTACCAAATGACTAAAAAGAAACTTAGAGCCCTAGTCCTCAAGTACGCTTTGCTGTTTCTTGCCCGCTTGACAGTCATACATGAGCAAAAGGCATACTTCTTTGACAGCCCGGAAGCCACAGGGGACTGGCAAGAGGCTACATTTCCCCCACACTCAGCAAAGAGATCGATGCAAAGCACAAACCAGGAATCGCGGGCGGCGGCTGGGAGAACACCACGCCGCACCAGATCGACTCGCAAAATCAACGAGAAATAGACCATCCCCGGAGCAGGCCTTGCAGGGCACGGAGGCGGCGCTTGCTACAGCAGCTGCCTTCACAGACTGTGGACCCCTCTCCTCGCCGGAGTCTTCGGAAGACACTACTATGCACTCAGATTCAGAGAATAGCCTTGTTTTCTTTCCGTCTATTACTCCACAGACTACGAATGACTTCTTGGGCTGAAGGGACCTCCCTCATGGGCGTCCTGTTGAGCCAGAAGCAACCTAATTGATAAAGGAGACGCTGCCCTCCGCAGTCGCCTGCATGTTCCCCCAGCTTCTCTGTATCCTTGGTATATGACCATGATCCGGTCACTCATAATGTAGCACACAATCTAGCGTGTTATGCTAGGCGTAGGAGTCACCACCCCTGTAGCGAATGCAAACCGAAATCAGAGTAATGTTCACAAAGTTGTGTATTTTGTTTGGACCAGCATAGTTCTGGGGCTGGACCTAGTATTGGGTGTTAATATGGGATTTTGGGTTTCTGGCTTACCCCCTAACACACGGTACACATTACCCCTACACACGAGCTCGGGCTGGTCTAGGAGCCGAATATACATACACATGACCACGTCGGGAACGTGTAGCATAGTTACCTGGAATGTCAGAGGGTTGGGGTCAGTGCACAAGCGCCATAGGATACACGCCCAACTGAACAGACGAAAGGCCCAGTTTGCCCTGCTACAGGAAACGCACCTCAACGACTCCGAGGCGGCCAAGCGCCGCAAGAAGTGGAGAGGCCAAGTGTTCACCACATCATACTCCGCCTTTGCGAGGGGAGCAGCTATATGGGTCAGACATGGGGTTCCTTTTGTGGCACTGGAGCAGCGCGCAGATGCACATGGCAGGTACGTCATAATCCATGGCACACTGGACGGCACACACAGTCATAGGCAGTCTATATGCCCCGAATTACTATCAGGACAAATTTTTAACAAACCTCAACACCGTACTTGCAGACTGGGCAGAATACCCATGAGTACTGGGGGGGGGGGGAGGGGAGGGGGGAAGGGGAAGGAGGGGGGACTATAACGCAGTCCTGGATGTTCAGATGGACCGCTCTCACCCCCCTCTCCAGGGAGCAGCCTCTATAAGGCAGGCGGAGGCCCTACGAAGGTGGGCAGCGGGCTGGTCATTGGGGGATGTCTGGCGCCTTAAGAACCCAAGCAGCCGGGAATACTCCTACTCTCCGCCCCACTAGCTTCATACATGGCTAGATAGAATATTCTGCTCCCTCTCCATAACAACCCAAGTGACCCACATCACATATCTGGGGAAGACTTTCTCTGATCATAATCCGCTGGAGGTTGCGTTATCATGGGGAAGAATTCCTACACCTGACCCTACCTGGAAGTTATGGCCACAGATGTTGGAGGACGCTGTCTTCCGAGCTACTATGGCCTCGGCCATCACTAATTACTTCAGTGAGAATGCCAACTCGGCGTCCTCACGCCTCATAGAATGGGATGCGTTCAAAACTGTAATTAAGGGTACTGCTATTGGCACCATGGTGGGGGCCAAACAGGAGATCCACAACCACCTTAAGACAGTAGAAGACACTCTGAATAAGCTTGAGCAAGATGCGGTCAGTGACCCCCTCTAAAAAGGAGGCGTTACAAGTGGCACGCATACAGCATGCTGAATTAGTTGAGCGCCTTCGAGTAATGGATTACCAATCTTATACCCTGCTCAAGCATGCGGAGACAGATAAATCAGGAGCGCTCCTTGCACAGCTACTGCGGGATGCGCCCCCCCAACCCCCATACATGATAGTCCGGTTAGATGGCACCACAGTGAACACACAACAGGAAATAAATTCAGCCTTCTGCGAATACTACGAGGCATTATACAGGGCCTCTGGAGATACATCGGGTGTGCCCATGGAAGCTTTCCTGCGCGATCTAAACTACCTCTAACTTTCAGAGGGAGACCAGGAAGACCTGATCGGCCCAATTACCAAAACTGAAATTAGGGAAGCCATTCGAGACCTCCCACGTAATAAGGCTTCGGGCCTTGATGGCCTGCCAGCGGAGTTCTACGACACCTTCTCAGACAAATTAATCCCCCACCTAGAGCAGCTATATCAAACGGCCCTAGATACTGGTAGTCTCCCCCCCACTACCATGCAGGCCTCGGTCCCTTCCCTTCCTAAACCGGGCAGGGACCCATCAGACATGTCGGGCTACCGCCCACTGTCGCTTTTAGCTACAGAATACATGATTCTAAGCAAAATCTTGGCCCGTCGATTACTTCCCTACCTGACACAACTTATCCACATTGACCAATGCGGCTTCGTCCCAGCCCGCAGCACCTCCCTGAACATCGGATGTCTCGATCACATCATGGAGGCCACTCCTGATGACTCTCTGGGTGCATCTCCCTAGATTTGCGCCAATCTTCTGATACCCTTAATTGGGAATATATGATGATGGCTCTGGACAAATTTGGCATCCCACCAGGGTATGTGAGGTGGGTCGAGCTGTTGTACACGGTCCCTACAGCACGAGCCCGATCTGGTGCCCATATCTCGCGGCCTTACCCAGTGTGCAGAGGCACACGGCAGGGCTGCCTCTGTCACCTTTGTTGTTCGTGCTGGCGCTTGAACCCCTCACTATTAGGCTCCGGAAGGAAGCAGAGAACATAGGGATCAGAGTAGGAAACACAACACATGTACTGTTAGCATACGCAGACAATATCATCCTATACACTAAGGACCTATCGGGCGACCTAGAGCCCATACCGCGTATTTTCAAACAGTTTGAACGCATTTCGGGCCTAACCATAAACGAGAAGAAATCCTATGCTTTCTTTTTTCACCCAGGCGAGCGCCCAGAGACCATTAAGTTTGGACAGCTCTCTTTCAGTCGCCTCAAGCACCTTTAGATATCTGGGTATCCAATTATATAGAACCCCACTGGACTTATTAGAGAGCAACCTGATGAGGGCGGCTAAGGCACTACGCACCCAGATATCCTTCTGGGTGTCGCTGACTCTCTCGGTGATGGGCAGAATAGCCATCTCTAAGATGGTTGTGCTCCTGCGCCTTCTGTATTTCTTTACAAATTTGCCAGTACTGATTCCTGCCTCCCTTTTTAAAACATTGGACTCATTCCTATTGGATCTCATTCGGGGAACAGGCTGCAGAAGGGTGGGGCTAGCCAAACTGCAGCTTGGGACGGACAGAGGGGGATTTGGGGTGCCGGACTTTCACGCCTACTGCTTTGCAAGCCAACTGCAATGGCTCTCGTACTGGCTTGCGGGCGCAACCTGCATGAACTGGGCTACACAGCACAATCTTTGAACCGGGCTGCCTTACACACCTTACTATTACCACAGAGTAGGATTCCCCCTGAGTCCCCCCTGTTGCTGCAAATAGCTCTCACGTACTGGAAAAAGGACTTACAATACACAAATCAGAGACTCCCCTGCTCCCCTAATACTCCACTACTTGTAATCCCCACACCCACTGGGCTGGTCACTAGGCGGAGTGTGATTGGTTGGTCACTGGACGGGGTCTCCACAGTGGGGGCGCTATTTGAGGATGGTGTGCTGATAGACCACAAGAATTTTGCTCGGAAACAGGGAGTCCAACGCTCTCTCTTTATTCTACATGCAGCTATAGTCAGATATGTAAAGAAGCACTGGGCACCAGGCGGCGAGGAGCCCCCGACACACGAACTGATACATGCTGTATACCTGATGGGTGAAGGACGCCACCATATAAGATGGTTATACAGGGGCGCCTGTGCACACGCAGAGACCTCCCTCGCAATACTTAGAGAGAAGGGGTCCAGAGACCTGGGTAGGGACCTGATGGACAAGGACTGGTCCTCTCTCCTGGAATACCCTAAGAGTGTCCAATAACGCCAAATTCAAGCTAATACAATACATGATTCTACACAGGGCCAATCTCGCCCGCACCGTCTAAATTGCATGTACCCCGATGCCCTGGTTTGCTGCCCAAGATGCCAGGCAGAAGACGAGGACTTACTGCATATGCTCTGGACGTGCCCACGTATTAGTGGGTTCTGGTCCGAGATAGCACATATAATAGGAAATACAACATGAATCTCTAGTTGGGACACAGTGGAGCGTTGTATACTAGAGCTATACCGCCGTCCTAAGTCACAAAAAGTGCAGCTCAGATTCGCTGACCTAGCTTTACTTATAGCGAAGCGCTCTATCACTAAGAGATGGAAATCGGCCCTTCCCCCAATGTTACACACCTGGCATGGGGAGGTGGTCCGTTGGGGCAGAGCAGAAAGTGCAGTTATCAGGAGGGAGGAATATCGGGGGCTGAGGAAAACACTGATCTCCATGGAATGGGATATGATGCTGGAGGCACTCAAGGCAATTGAACCCCCTATACCACACCACACATAGGGCATACGCCCCTCCTCCAATGATAGGCTGGGATTGGCTCCCCCGCCCGACAAGGGGACCGCCGAGGTGGGCTGTACCCCTTTATATGGGACTCCAACACGGCACATACAAGTGGACAAAGCTGAATCCCGGGCCCGAATTATTTTAATCATTTTAGTCGGGGTGAGCCAGACTGGAGGGAGGGGTGTGGGATGTTTGGGATTGTTTTGTTGTTAGCTTGTCCTTGATCGATACTTAGTCAGTAAAAGGGTTACTACAATAGGCTGATACTAAGATGTCAATACCCCACCTTGGGAAGTATTTATCTTCCGAATGTAACCCGAATGTATAGTTATACTCATGCTCACTCGATTCCTGTTGAACTGACTATGTATCAGTTGTATCAATGCTTTCGCACAATGCGACATTTCATAAAACCAATAAAGTAGGTTTAAAAAAACAAACTGTGGTACGAAGCCAAGCCCGATGGCGCAATGCCACAGAAGGAGCCACGGCACTGCCAACCGAATCGTGGTGTTATCCCACACCGAATTATTAATTTAGCAGCCTGCTGCCCAACCGAAATTAACTGGGCCACATTGTTCCTATCAGCATCCGGGATATAGGCAACAGCTGTGCCAAAGAATCCCATAAGGCATGAGAAAAATGTCAGAGGATGCAAGATGTGTTAATGGAACTTAAAGCAGCACTGGTGGAAGAGAAAATATGCTTTCTACAAGAGTCCTGTCTCCGGTAATCTATATCAATCAGAGTTTGATGAAAACGATCCAAATCATGAGAATAAGTAGCAGCCTGTATCCCGGACATAACAGACCAATCTAAAACCAGTCACCCTCACTAACATGTCTGCTAAAGAAGAGCTGGCCTCCGTAGCTAGGCCAGGAGGAGAAAGAAGGCCAGATGCAGGGGAAGTCTCTAAACCACTTGCTTCACCTAGTTCAGTTATCCAACTATCCACCATAGGAAGATTTGCAGACATTGGCTGTACAAACCCAACCCCTTCCTCATGTTCCACATATTGTTCATGCGAAGGTTCAGCAGAAGCCCGATGCAGTGGCTCTCTGCCCGACGTCGACTGACGCTGATCCGGCGCCGCACCGACATCGGGAGAAGGCAGTGGAAGGGCAAAAGACAGTGCCAACGGCACTGCGGTCAACACAAGGCGAGGGGAGGCTGATGCAGTCGAAGCAAGCCCCAAAGGCCCGTGCACCGGTGCCAAGTTAGAGGTGATCAGCACCACAGGTGTGAACCCCGAAGGGCTGTGCACTAGCATCAATGAAGATAAGGGCCTAACTGAAGTCGAGGGTGAACCGGTTCGCATGGACACAGTCAAAGCACCCGTTACCTCCTTAGGGCCCGAAGGCACTCCAGGGAAAGGTGAAGACCCAAAGATGGTGTGGAGAGCACAATAATAATCTCTCATATGGGTCAGAGTCGCCCCGACTCCAGGATAGGTAGGGAGGCGCGGGAGAGTCTTGCACGGGGTCCTCAGTCTGAGGGTGTGAGGAGCCGCGGGAAACCACGTTGTGAGGCGACGAAGCAGGGGGATACCGCGAATTCCACCACTTGCAACAAGACTTACCATTGGACGTTGAAGGGAGTGACGTCCACGGAAATGACTCAGTGAAGGAACCGTAGAACAGGAAGGAGACTGAGATCGATGAGACTTGGAGGGTTGTGAAACTGCGCCGACAGGAGCTTCATCCGTTGCTCCTTCGGCTTCAGATATTGACAAGCGTTGCACTCCTCTGAGTCGTGGTGGTCGATTAAGCACCACAAACAGACAGAATGAGAGTCCATGGCCATCATCCGTCAAGCACAAGACCTGCAAGGTTTAAAACCGGAAGGCATAGAAAAAAGGCACACTGTTCCAGACGAAAAACGCAATAGGAGGCCAAAACACGGCCAGAGGAACCACTTCTCTGGAACCACATTGTAGGGCAGAAAAGAAGAAACTGACGTCAGCGTGGGAAGGGCTTATATGGACTCCGTCAACGTCACAACCTGGTGGATGATGTTGCTACGGAGTCACACAAAGCCCTCAACTGACACGCAGAGGTTCTGCTGGAAAGTTTTCTGGATCCAGTCTAGCACACCTGGGGAGAATTCTAAGGTAAGGAATCTGCAATTAGATGGCTCCATCAGACACTTAGTCTATCAATTTGAACAATGCAAACATTCACCCCGTCACAAAGATCTGGGTTTAATCCATTGTTCTTTTGCTCACCACGCCACCCCAGTTTGGACCCAGCCATATGCAAATCAGTCTTGACATTGTTCCTCATGGGAACAGTCCAGACCGAACTGCCAAGCCAGATCCTCCCTGGACCGGAAACAAGCATCCTGGGACCGGTTTCGGGGCATCACCCCTCATAAGCCAGGCTAGCTTGAATCCAGTGACTCAGAGTGCACGGGAACCACGTCTGGGCATACCCTTCCCTCTTAGGGCAACTAAAGCAATAGGTACAAATGATGGATGGAAAGCTGAACAATGCAAACATTCACCCCCAGTCACAAAGATCTGGGTTTAATCCATCGTTCTTTGCTCACCACCCCAGTTTGGACCCAGCCATATGCAAATCAGTCTTAACCCTGTTCCTTATGATAACAGTTCAGCCCATACTGCCAAGCCAGGTCCTACCTGAACCGGAAACAAGCATCCTGGGACCGGTTTTGGGGCATCACCCCTCAGCCAGGCTAGCTCGAATCCAGTGGTGCAGTGAGCACTGGACCCACGTCTGGGCATACCCTTCCACCTTACGGCGAATAAGCAAAAGGAACAAATGATGGACGGAATGCTGAACAATGCAAACATTCACCCCCAGTCACAAAGATCTGGGTTTAATCCATCGTTCTTTTTGCTCACCACGCCACACAGTTAGGACCCAGTAATATGAGCCACAGAGCATCCAAGTGCACATCAGGAGGCCCCCACACCTCCTCTGTTCCTCTGCAGGCTCTGTCCAGGGCAGGGCCATAGAGGCTTCACTGGTGTCAGCTCATCAAGGTACGTGCCCCCGCTGCCGTCAAGCTTTCGCTGCCGCAGGTCTCCCTGTTCAACAGCTCTGCTATGAAACCACCTTTCCGGCAGTTGGCCACCTCCTTGCACCCCGGCACTCCGCTAGCAAGGGCCGCTACAGTCAACCACAGATCGGGTGCCACAGCAGGCTATTCAGCTTTCTGCCGCTACACCCGTGGCTCACCCGCAAGGCAGTGGACAGCTTGCGGGGGAGCCACTCCTCACTCCAACCTCTGCCGCAACAATCTGTCTCTATTACGGGAATCCCTCAGCCAGCGCTCGCACTCCTCAGCACACAGCCATTTTAATTTTTGCTAGTTTCTCTGCCGCAACGTGTGCACTCCGCACCTCCAGCAGTTCTAGGACTTGGAGCCTCCCACAGAGGGGCTCCAGAGACGCAGCATGGCCTCCCGCTGGCATTGCCATACCAACTATGTCAAACTGTTTTGGCAGAGAGACAGGATTGGGAAGAAGTTTCACGGGCCGGGAGATCCAGTTTAGTGTCGGTGATCAGCCATCTTGCTGGACACGCTATCCAGCGTTCACAAAGTTCAGAATGGTAAGCAATACCTCCAGTCTTGCATCCTGCAAAAAAAGCTGTCATGTTGTGTGGACTGTCAAGACGAGGAGGACACTGACCTATATAGAACTCCATTCTAGGATTACACCATTTAAACAAAAGAGTTTCAAAGAACTCCACTGTAGGACAGATAAATCCAACACATTAATTCATTGGGGGTTCAACAAAAGGAGAGATCTCCCTTTGCTGCATTAGAAAGAAGTATTTTTCTAAAACTCAAAGGTATTAATTTTTGTACCTTAGAAAAATGAAAAAAGTAAGGAATTAATTTGATAAGTACAACATTTACAGAGGAAATCTATTTGGCAAACAACAAAAAACAAACAAAAATGTCTCTTGGAAACGTCTAAGCTTGCCCAATAAAAAGGTGTTCTGCTTAAAATTTAGCAATACATTTAAAAAAAAAAAAAGCTTCTCGTCAAAGTCAAGCTTGTTGCTAGAGGAACTTAAAAATATAAAACACATAAAGCTAAAGAAAAATATAGAAATGATTGTTTCACTGAAAAGAATGTGAGTTTCTGGTTAACACTTCATCTTGTTCCACTGCATATAAAGGTGTATCCATTTGGGACCGTTATTGCTTTTAGATCACTTGGCTATCGACTACAGTCCGTGCGGTCATTCATTGTGAAGGTTGGTGTCACTGCTGGTGCTAAAGCCGTTGACATATTGTAGGAGGTTTCCAACTGAAATGACCCTCTTAAGCAGGGTGCAAGAGGTTAAGATGATCAGCCGAGGACAGAACTAAAAGATTCATTAAAGATTGAAACTCTGCTCAAGAACGAGGTGATTGTTGGAATGATAAAAGGCCTTGTGCTGTAATGCAGAATGCCATTAGAAAAATAATTTTTGGATGGTTAACAACTGGTGCACTGGAACAGTTACTAAACAATAACTGGTTTTAAACATGGAACAGCTAAAATCAACAAAGAGACGGGTCTAAACAGAAGGAACCCAAGTCCAAGAGAATGATTAAAATGAACTGAATGGTCACTCCTAACACAAACCATTAACAATTCTGCTTATTCATATAGCGACTAACGTAAAAAACAAAAAAGGTACGTACTTCTTTATTATTGAAACTTCGAAACTACTGTTTAAGTATAGTACATAGACAGAAAATATACTTTAATTATGTCTCACCTGAAAATAAATTTCATTAAAAACAACACTTTCTTCCCCTTCGCTTTGAACTAGGTTCACTAGTCATTCTGAACCAAACAAAGGCTATAAACGTCAAGATGGCGTGCTACATTATGCCACAGTTCACTTCCTTTTCTGGCAGCACATCTCGAGCCTCTTCAGTACTCCTAAGATTGGGGGGGCGGGGGGGGGCATCGCACATCATGCATTATATATGCCTAATCCTACAAGGGTTACTGCACAGAGATTTGGTATACTTGTATAGATACGAAATACTGAAAGGCTCCCATGACTGCACGTGGCCTCGCTGGTGCCATCCCTAAAATAAGGGCATCTGGATTCGATCCCTACACAGGCCAGAGCATTACTGCACGCTCACAAACACACACACAGTCATGTATACGTAGTAAGATTTTTTTTTTTAAACATTGTGCTTCCAACATAGGAGTGTGCAACACAATCACAACCGTCAGCAAATAAATTATGCCTGCGGCATTGAACGCACTTAGCGTTATCATAAATGCTCACTGAAAAATGGGTTGGGGGTGGGGTGTGTGTGTGTGTCTTATTTTCCCTAAATATATATTTCGGTATGATTATTACCAATGTACATCACAGTGGGGACTTAGTTGGATAGTTTCATGTCCCCTTCCGGGTCACCTGCCCCTGAGGCTATATACGCCATCTTAAAGTGTTCACTGACCGTGTTCTGTGGCTGCCTTCAGCGTCGCCTCAGGGTGCGTCGATCCAATAGGGTTGCGCACAAACCGTCGCCGGCGCCGGAGGTCATCCTCCCAGTAGTCTAGGCGCCAGAACTCACGAGGACGACTGCAGGGAATGAGAGGAAACACACGTGTTAGCAATTACCAAACAGCACGCTGGCACTGAACTTCCGCATAAAAGATTGCATTGTTTGCGTGGATATTTTCCTTACCTTTTCTGATTCTCTCCCCCCCCCCCCGTGTTTTCTTGCTACAGAGGAATGTCCTTGAAAATAACAATATCACCTTCCAGCCTACGGAACTCCTTTCTCCCCCCCCCCCCGGAAGCCGGATTGAGCACTAAATACATCATTTTGAAATGAAATGCTGACAGTGCGATCAGTTTCCCCACACTCCAATGGCATGTGCTCCGATTTCAGCCTCATTTCAGCCTCAGCAGGGCACCTCTCTCACCGACTGCATTTATAAATCCGAATAGGGAAAAGGCCATTATAAATATGGTCTGGCATTACCTATATTAATCAAAGCCTGTCCCCCTTCCGTCATTTTTCTTCCTAATTTGTGCCTTTTCGCACAAGGTCAGTAAATCACATCCCAACCCTCCCACCCCCCCTCCCCCCCTTCTTGGTCCAGAAAGTGTTAACTTTAATGAGTGCATACTCTACATGGTTATGCATGCGATAATAAAATATCACTCGGTTTAGAAGTGCAGGAATTTAATTAAAATAATCTCCTAAAATATTCATTACATGTGGCCCTGAGGCCTCGAACAACACAAGAAAAGTCATTTCTTTCCCATTTATTGTTGTTAAATAAACCATTTCCACACTGCGAAATGGCAAATGGCTTAATTGAAGCAATTCAGATTGCATTTCTGCTTTACCCATCATGTTTGCCATCTAATTTAAAAGAAAAATGAGGGGTGATATGCAAGATTTAATCTTGCCCAAATACGACCAGCAACCATTCTAATGTATATCGTATTTTTAGATTTTAAAAAATGTGTTTAAAAAAGGTATCTTAAATTGCAGTAGCCACACATCTACAACAGCATTACATTAACTGAAAAGCTCCTGTTTGATAGCAGCAGCCTCAAATGTCAATAAGCTCCAAGAGAATAGGAACTTTTCTTAAGTAAAATTGTATGATGAATAACTGTGTGAATTATAAATTAGAAGGAAATGCGGAACCACTAGGAACACCTACAGCAGGCAAGAAACATGCAGTCTAAATTTTCTACTATTGCTTGCAAGACTCCAGAGCTACAATATATATTGCATATAAAAGTAACATGGTGTCCAATTCCAAAAGACAAACATGGGGCGGTAATGATAATGTTACAGTCGAGCAGCCCGCGTTTCACAAGTTTATTCATAGTGTTTAATATGAATCTGTTAAAAATGGAAGATGTTTGTGGTTTACTTTTTTTGTTAAAAAATATTAAACTATGGGCATGATGTATATTATAGAGCAAGGCGCACGGCTAGCAACACAGCCAGCAGGGAAACGGCCATTAAAATTGTCACCTACTGGTACCTAACCCCCATTCAGCTACCTAGAGGTAACCGGAGTGCAGGAGGCAGTGTGGCGCGCCTGGGACCCTTTTGCATGTTCTTTGGGACTGTCCTAAGTTAGCTCAGTTCTGGAGCGAGATTCTGAATGATATCGATACCTACCTATACACCCAATTACCTAGATTCCCGGTGTACACTATCCTGGGACTTCCCAACTCGCTTACATTTCCACTTAAATCCTGCAGAGGCCGACATATCGGCCTAGCACTGGGGGCTGGACATCAGACGATCCTGGCGCACTGGGGGACAGACATATTGTCGACTCGCCAGGGTTGGCTTCATCGCATGTGGCTTGTGCTTGGGAGGCTTACTTTGACGTTAACGATGCAGGGTGACTCTTATCGAGAAATGTGGAAACCTTTCATTACGCTTCTTTCCCAGGAGTTTACTGACTTGCCCTAGGTACTTAAGACTGCACCGTTTGACTGAGCCGCCACATACATCACAAGTGGAGGACCCACCTTTATAATTCTTTACTAGCATGTTGTCAACTTAGATTGGTCTTGATTGTGTGTTGCGTGCCCTAGAGGAGGAGGGTGGAATAGGTGGGAGGTTGTTGGGGTTAGTTTAAAAGTTGCACTTCATATGTACAGAGTATCATTTCGGTGAGGCTCCGCTTGCCTTGCTAGATTTGTAATAAAAACAAATTTGAACCTAAAAAATATTAAACTATGTTGGTAATACTTAATAGAACAACTAGTTTATTCACAGATAATCACAACATTCTGGCGTGAGCCACTAGAAGCCAGATTTAGATATATCATTCAAACTGGGCATCTAATAGAGGAAGTTGAACTATAATTTAATGGGGAGCATGCCCACATTTAGGGAGAATCAGCAGTAGGTACATGCAAGAGGTATTGAAGACCACACAAGTTACTGCTGGCGCATGCCAACTCATGGGGCACTGGGTGCAGGAATAAGAAGGTAAAATATAGAAAAACCCATTAGCAATTAATACCCCTGAAGACCGGGCCCAACGTTCAACAATGTAACTCCAAAACTCACTAAAAAAGCATGCGAGCCCGCCCTGAGACTGAGACAGCATACCCTTAGTCAAAGCTCCATCGAGAACCACCGTTTCCTCATTAGCAATTTGTGAAAAAAGGAAAAACGCAGCTGGCTCTGTGCACGAGTGTGATAGTCGCCGAGCCGGGATAGGCACTTCATCATTCTGCCGCCCAACATTTATCTGTTACAATTATTATCAAATATCAGCCGGGGTGCAGCCGTGAATCACAGAGCGCGCGCAGTCTTCAGGGGAATGCGACAATGAGGCCTATTCATCAGCCTGGCAATCGGCACAAGTAATTAGTTCCACGGCCCGAGATACCCCGCACGGCTGATTTCAGTGGGTACCACAAACACAGGACAATGAGCGCAGCATGCACGCGCTTCCCGCTTCCCAGCTATCAATCCGTTCATAATCTGCACGCAGAGCTCGGTAAAGAGGGTAAATTATTAATTTGTCATCTATCTACCCTTCTGCATTTCTGATGGAATGAAATGCTGCCATTCTTCTCGATAACAATTAAAATTATAAAAGATGGCTGGCTGCAATGGTAAGATTACTAATAAATTAGATAGGGCAGTGGATTCTGGCACAACGTGATGTATGACTCGGGCTAGTCAACACACCATTAACATTTACTGTACTTGGGCTCCAGCAAAACGTATGTGGGGTCTCACAACACCACGGAAGGATTTGGGGATAGACAAGGAAATGCAAAGCATAGGGCAAATTTAAGGCAAACACTGACTATTTACATTTTTTAATTTGTCTCTGAAATACTACCATGTATGTTCATTTATTCTTCATTGCGATATCGCATATCATATACTGTCACCATGTATTTGTATTTACTCCAAATGTATTTTACGGAGCTGCTGCTTATGCAATTCCTTGTATACATCGTCACACCCTGTCACTATGTAGCTGTATTTACTCTGCTTGTGCTAACTCTGTGAAGCGCTCGGATGCCTTCGGGTCAAATTCGCACTATACAAAACTCAATAAATAAAAAGTAAAGTATAATAGATGGAGCTGAACAGTAACATTTTAGAAACATTAAACGTCTAAGAAAACATAAAACTTTCAAGCAACGGGAAACAGTAAGAATAGATTTTGAGTTGACGATCCCGATAGCGTACAAATTACATCCAAGTTTTATACCTAAAACGCTTGACACAGATTACTGAGTGCATATCTAGGGAAAATAATGGTGACAGGCAGTGGTGCGATGCAGGAGTACAGTTTTTAAGCCCTAGAGGGGGCTGGAGCAAAAGAACATTTCTGGTGCATATTGTAGTTGAATTCAGACAGGAATGCAGTTCTGACGTGGGCAGCAGTTGCACAGGCAGGGGAGCGAAGCTCAGATGCGGAGTTAAAAGGATAGCCCTTTGAAAGGTGAAATGAGTTATTTAGACTAGCTGGCAGTAAGCTTTGGCTCGTGTGCAATGTGCTTCTCCAGAGTCTTGGCAGTGCGCTAAAGAAAGCAGAGTTTCTATGAGTTTTCAGAGGAAGCTTTTTTTCCCCGCAGCCATACACCAGTCCATGTCCAGTTTTCCACCTCCGGAGAGTCTCCAGTCCTCCATTTGTGGGCAATGTTGTGCCTCACAATCACCAGTTTCAAAATTACACAGCAGTTTCTTTCACATGGGAGGAGTCTCATTACCTCAAATGTCTAGCAAGAGGAGTTTCATTACCATACCCATGGGGATTTATGTCATGTGCCAAACAGCCTCTGACTCTCTCCCAAAAGCATTGCAGGTTGGGACAAGACCATGAAGAAGGTTCTTACATGGCTGATTTCCTGAGAGTTCAGAAATTGCCTTACCAAATGTTACCAAGTGATGATGATGATGATGAATTTATAAAGCACGACAAATACCCTAGGCTGTCTAGGCGCTGCCCTTAGCACATACGGATCTGGCTGGAGTAAGTTTAAGAATTATGCCTTAAAAAGCCATGCTTTTAAGCCTTTTCTAAATTTTTACAGGTTAGTCTCTTTTTTCAGCGTGGTGCGCAGAGAGTTCCACAGTTTAGCTGTTGTGGTAGTGAAGCTCCTGCTGTCCTTGACAAGTAAGGTTCTATGCAGGATCTTGATCTTGACCAGCCTAAGTTACCTCACTCGGGCCTAAAGTTCACATCATAGCACCCTTCTGCCTTATTGCTATACAAGTCCAAAAGATAGCTTTGAAGCTCCACCGTATGTCTAGCTATGCTGAGGGAGATTCGCTCATTTGCAACCACTAGGTAGACATCCAGTTCATATATTTTCGAAGGTTGGGCAAAGCCATGCCACCATTGGATCAGTGTCTGGATAGAGATATTCAAAAGTCCCCCCCATCCCAGAGTAGAAAACACATTTCCACATCTAGGCATTTGAAGAAGGCCTGTGGACCCAACAGGGTGCATTTTGGACGAGATAAAGGAATCTCAGAAGCACAATCATCTTGTAGAGTGCAGCTCAACCTAATAAATAAAAGGGCAGCCCTCCACAGTAAAGTAGATCTTGTCAAAACTTGTCTAGTGCTCTAAATAGGTTAGGTTTGGAGAATTCTCTTCTATCACAGGAGATATAGACACCATGTTATCTGAGGCCCCTTTGGCTTATAACCACTGGGCCTCAGAATTCCTGACTTGGGGACTATGCAGTCAGTGGTTACATTATAAATTTACCCCAATTAATGCACAAGTTACTAACTTGTGTAACGATATATCTGTAAGAGACAGTAGTTAGTGATAGATTCCTTACCTTAGAATATCCCCAGGCGTCAGGCTGGATCCGGAAAGTTTTGCGTAGCAGTACCCTTGCGCGTCGGTAGGCGGCGTCGTGCGGCTCCGCGTCCGTCGTCGGCGTCGTGATCGCCGGGATGACGTCGCGGGCAGTACTTAGGCGCCGCCCCTGCGCGCTGAGCGTCAGTTCTGTACACGACTTTCCGCGCCAGGAACGCAGAGCCATGCAAGAAGCTGACACAGGTGTCTGAAAAATACTAGGGCCCTGAAAGGGATGTCCTTAACCCTAGAAATCAGTTCGCAGAACGGGGAGGATGGGTGGGCGGTAGGAATCTATCACTAACTACTGTCTCTTACAGATATATCGTTACACAAGTTAGTAACTTGTGCATCTGAAAGAGACACGTTAGTGATAGATTCCTTACCTTAGAATAGATACCCCAGCAATACCAACCCCGGTGGTGGGTCTGCGAACAAAGATCAGACAAGGAAGTCCTGGAGGACAGAACGGCCAAAGAAGCCGTCCCTCCGGACCTGACTGTCAAGGCAGTAATGCTTAGTAAACGTGTGCAGCGAGGCCCACGTAGCTGCCTGACAGATAACCGGCAGCGGAACACCGCGGCCCAAGGCCGTGGTAGCAGCCGTTGCCCTGGTGGAATGGGCACGCAGCCCAACAGGAGGCTCCTTCTTAGCCAAAGAATAGCAGGTCTTGATGCACAAGGTAACCCAGCGGGAGATGGTCCTCTTGTGCACCGCCCGACCTTTTTGGCGCCCACGTAGCCAACAAAGAGCTGGTCATCCACCCGGAAGTGTTTTGTGCGGTCGATATAGAAGGAGAGCGCACGTTTTGGGTCCAGACGGTGGAGCCTCTCTTCCTCCCTGGAAGGATGCGGAGGCGGAAAGAAGGTGGGCAAAGTGATGGTCTGCCCAATGTGGAAAGCAGTAACCACCTTTGGCAAGAAGGACGGACGCGTCCGAAGAACAACCTTGTCTGGATGAACAGACAGAAAGGGAGGTTTGCAAGAAAGAGCCTGGAGCTCACTCACCCGCCGAGCGGAGGTGATGGCCACTAGAAAGGCTGCCTTTAGAGTCAGAAGACGAAGAGGACAGTTATGCAGAGGCTCAAAGGGAGCGCACATTAAAAGGTAAGAACCAAGTTCAAGTCCCACTGAGGCATTACAAACGGAACAGGAGGGAAGAGGTGAGTAATGCCTTTTAAGAACCTGTTAACAACAGGGGACTTGAAAAGGGAGGGCTGATCAGGGAGCCTGAGGAAGGCCGAGATAGCACAAAGATAACCCTTGATGGTACCCAGGGCAGAACCCTGTTGGGCCAGAGAGAGAAGGAACAGAAGGACCTCAGAAAGAGGGGCAGAAAGGGGATCCACAGCCTTTGCTGTGCACCATGCCACAAATTTGTTCCACCTGCAGGCGTATACCACCTTAGTGGAGGGACGCCTGGCTGCCAGAATCACATCACAAACTTCGGGAGGCAAGTCGAAAGGAATCAACTGCCGCCGCTCAATCTCCACGCAAGCAGGTGTAGACTGGACAGGTTCGGGTGGAGGACCGTCCCCTGCTGCTGCGACAGAAGATCCTCCCGAAGAGGCAGACGGATCGGGGGATCTATGCTCATATTGAGTAGCTCGGGATACCAAACTCTTCGAGCCCAGTCCGGAGCCACAAGAATGACTTGGGCCCGGTCGTGCCGAATCTTCTTCAACACTCTGGGTAGAAGCGGTATAGGCGGAAAGGCGTACAACAGACCGCAACTCCACTCGCGACGAAAAGCGTCGCCGAGCGAGTGCCGCCTTGGAAATTCCAACGCGCAGAACTGATGACATTGCGCGTTCTCTTCGGTGGCGAATAGATCTAACCAAGGCTCTCCCCACTGTAGAAAGAGTCCTTGCGCCACTTCCGAGTGAAGACGCCATTCGTGATCCATCATGCACCTGCGGCTGAGTTCGTCCGCCCTGGCGTTCAGAGAACCTGCCAGGTGTTGAACCATCAGGAACATGCCCTGATGTTCCAGCCATGTCCAGAGGCGCAGAGCCTCCTGACAAAGGGTCCAAGACCCCACCCCGCCCTGTTTGTTGCAGTACCACATGGCAGTGGTGTTGTCTGTGAACACCTGCACTACCTTCCCTTTGACAGAGGGAAGGAATGCCTTGAGTGCAAGCCGGATCGCCCGGAGCTCCAGAAGGTTGATATGGAGCCGGGACTCCGCCGGAGACCAGAGGCCTCTGATCTCCGCCTCTCCCATGTGACCGCCCCATCCCAGAAGGGACGCGTCCGTCACAACTGTATGCTCTGGCTGGGGAAGGGAGAGGGATCTGCCCATGACCCATTGCCGGTTCGAGAGCCACCACTGCAACTGTTTTGCAGTCCCCTCCGAGATCTGGACGTGATCGGACAGGTTGCCCTGGTGCTGCGCCCACTGGAACTTCAGGTCCCACTGCAGAGCCCGCATATGCCATCTGGCATGATTGACCAGCAGGATGCAGGAGGCCATGAGGCCCAGCAGCCTCAGGGTCATCCTTACCGAAACCCAGGATAAAGGCCGAAAGATCGGAATCATAGCCTGAATATCCCGGACTCGCCGTTCGGGAGGATAGGCCCGAAACTGCGTCGTGTCCAGAACTGCCCCGATGAAAAGGAGCTGTGGAGAAGGAATCAGATGCGACTTCGGCACATTGATAGAGAACCCCAGCGAGTGCAGGAGTTCGGCCGTAGTCTGGAGGTGGGAGACGACTGCCTGGGACGAGCCCGCCTTCAGCAGCCAGTCGTCGAGGTAGGGGAAGACTGAAACCCCTGCCCGGCGCAGATGAGCTGCGACCACAGCCATCACTTTCGTGAACACCCGAGGGGCACTGGTAAGGCCAAAGGGGAGCACGGTGAACTGAAAATGCTCGGGGCCTACCGTGAACCGAAGGTAACGCCGGTGGGCCGGCAGGACGGGGATGTGGAAATACGCGTCCTGCAAGTCCAACGCTACCAACCAGTCTCCTGGGTCGAGGGCAGTCAAGACCTGAGCTAGGGTGAGCATCTTGAACTTCTCCTTCCGGAGGAAGCGATTGACGTTCCGGAGGTCCAAGATAGGACGCATGTCCTCCTTGTCCTTTTTGGGCACCAGAAAGTAGTGGGAGTAGCAACCACGCCCTACTTCTGGGGTCGGAACATGCTCGATGGCCCTCTTGGTCAAGAGGGCCGTGACTTCCTTCTGTAGAAGCACCAAGTGATCCCCTGACATGCGGTGGAATTGAGGTGGCATGGCTGGGGGGTGGTCTCGAAGGGGAGGGAGTAGCCCCTTCGGACAATGTCCAAGACCCACCTGTCCGAGGTGATGGTGCGCCAGTGGGGAAGGTGATGGCGGACCCTGCCCCCTACTGGCGTGCCGTGCACCTGAAAGGAGGGACTAGGAGGGCTTGGAGGCCGCGGACGGGTTGGAGGTGGTGGCCTGACCCGCACGCTGGTTGCCCGATCCGCCACGGCGGAATCCACGTCCTCGGCCACGCGAAGACGCCTGCTGCGCGGGCCGGTGGCTGGGCTGCTGACGTGAAGGGGCGCCCCTACCGTGGCCACGATAGGGGCGAAAAGCAGAAGGCAGCGGAGGGCGTGTAGCAGAAAGGCCCAGGGACTTGGCAGTAGCCCGTGAGTCCTTAAAGCGCTCCAACGCATGGTCTGCTTTGGACCCAAAAGACCGACTCCATCAAAGGGCATGTCCATGAGAGTATTCTGGACATCCCCTGAAAAACCAGTGGTTCTCAGCCAGGCGTGGCGTCGGAGCGCCACCGTCGTTGCAATCGACCTGCCCAGCGAGTCGGCGGTGTCAAGGCCACAACGGATAGTGTATTTGGCCGCATCCCTTCCTTCCGCAATGGCGCGGGAAAGCAGTGCCTGGACCTCCTCAGGGCACTGGGGCAAAACATCCGCCACCGAATCCCACAGGGAGTGGGTATATCGGCCCAAAAGACAAGCGGTGTTAACGGACCGCAAGCCAGCACTGGAGGAAGAAAAACCTTTCTTCCCAAACTGATCCAGGCGTTTGGATTCCCTATCCGGAGGAGCGGTAGGGAAGGCGGTTTGGGAAGCGGAGGCTTGGACAACCAAGCTCTCAGGAGTGGGGTGGACAGAAAGAAACAGGGGGTCGCCCGGAGCGGGGCGATGGCGTCGTGACACGTTCCGATCCACAGGAGCCCCTGTGTTGGGCTTGGACCAGGCGCCCAAAAGAACGTCCGTGAGGGCGTCGTTAAACGGCAGCACAGTCTCCGCAGAGGAGGCTGCCGGCTGAAGCACCTCTGTCAAGATGTTAGGCTTGACCGTCAAAGTAGGGAGCTGGAGACGTAAGGCCCCAGCAGCCCTACGCAACACCGTACCAAAATTGGCCCCCTCCTCCGTAGCCACGGGAGGAGACAGCATGCCAGTGTCAGGAGAAGTATCCAGACCACTGGCCTCCCCTAGACTCTCTGTCCAGTCCTCATCATACTGACAGTTGCGTGTCAGAGGGTCATCAGACCCCTCCCAGTCCTCCTGGTCCTCCTCTGGTTCAAAATAAGGAGGAGGGGGACATTTGGGACCCAAGGTCCCATCGGCGCCGGAGCCGGCGGCCGAGCGACGTCGCTCCGGGTCCATGTCCGGAGCCGGAAGGAACTGGGGGACGACGCCGCCCGGAGCCCAGGGCGGCGTCGAGAACGGCACCGGAGACATCGGCGCCGGCGGAGGTGTCGTGAGGTCGACCGGCGTCGATGGGGGTTGTGGAGCCGGGATCGAGGCCGGAGCCGGGATCGAGGCTGGAGGCCCGGGCGACGCCGGGGCCGGAGCCGCCGGCGACGCCGGAGCAACCCCATCAGGGCCCGCGGGGCCCGAAGGCGCACCGGAGGGGCCTGAAGGCCCGAAGAGGCGGGCCATGGCCGACAGGAACTCCTGTACCTTGGCCGGATCCGCCCCCGAACCCGGGAAGGGCGGGTATGACGGGGGCGACTCCACAGGCAAGTCCGGGGCCGCGGGGGCGGGGACGGTGCCGGGAGGGGCCTCAGCCGAGTCGCGAGACCGGCGAGGCGAAGTCCGAGAGCGACGATGCTTCTTGGACTTCTTGTGCCTGGACTTACCGGACGAAGAAGACTTCGACGCCGACGACCGGTGTGCACTCCGCGAGCGACCCCTGGACCTCTCACGCGACCGGGGCTTCCGCGGAGCCGAATGCCGGGCCTCGAGGAGCTTTCGAGACCGCTCTCGCAAAGCTTTCGGGTTGAGGGCCTGGCATTCGGGACAAGACTCGGTGTCGTGGCCTCGGCCGAGGCAGAAGAGACACTCCCAATGCGGGTCGGTGACGGACATCATCCGCGCACAGGCGCCGCATCGCTTGAAGCCGGGCATCCCTACGACACCTTAAAGATGGAAAAACAGTGAAAAAATCACCAAAAAGTATGGTCAAAAATTGACCAGGGCACTGCTCTTCCCGGATCTGCGCTTACTGGCGCGGAAAAAGAAGAACTGACGTCAGCGCGCAGGGGCGGCGCCTAAGTACTGCCCGCGACGTCATCCCGGCGATCACGACGCCGACGACGGACGCGGAGCCGCACGACGCCGCCTACCGACGCGCAAGGGTACTGCTACGCAAAACTTTCCGGATCCAGCCTGACGCCTGGGGATATTCTAAGGTAAGGAATCTATCACTAACGTGTCTCTTTCAGATTCTGAAGCTCCATTATCATCCAAAGATCTTCTAAAGTCTATCTACGGTAGGTTCTGGTTCAGCAATATATACAAGGATATCATCACCAAAGAGAAATATCTGCTCATCCCATAAATCATTCCACCAGCGACTTTGGACACGGGTATCCTCCCTAACCAACCAAGTCTGATGTTCCTGCAGCAAAGTTAAGATGGTAGCTGACAAGGGGACCCCCTTTTTTACCCCTTGTGATTTGGAAAGCATCAAACAGTGCACCGTCCACCTTGACCATAGACATCAATTCTGTATAGAACAGTTTAGTCACACCATACACACTGGTCCAAAGCCCACCTTTAGCATAACTGCGAACATATATTACCACTCAGAGTCAAAAGACCTGGCTGTGTCCATGAACAAGGAAAAAAAGTACTTTTTCGTATACTAGAGCAATCACTCACCTGTTCATTCTCTGGGAATGCGCCTAGAATTTGGAATGCCCTACCACAGGATTTACGTGACACTCAATCATTCCTACACTTCAGAAAAAACTTAAATGACTCCTTCTCAACAAATACCTGAACCCTCCCTCCTAAAATATTCCAGGCCTTCCATTGCTACCCCTGAACTATATCATTCGTCTACTACACCGTCAATTGTATATTTTTTTACCCTGTATTTTTCTTCTTATGTATTCCTTTTATATGTTATTGTGCAAACTCTGCAAAGCGCTCGGATACTTTCGGGTCAAGTTTGTGCCATCTAAAACTCAAAAATAAATAGAGTAACCACTGTCTGGTAATTGTAAAGCGCGAACTACTCACCTCTAAGCTGGCTTTCTATATAGTGCACCAAAATGAAGTACACTGTGCAGAAAGTCCAGGCAAACCCCAAAGGAATTACAGAGGCACAAATGACACCCCAAATGCTCCGTTTTGTAGTAGTGTGGGCGAGCAGTTAGGCATATCAGAGGCTAGTGATAAGCATTTATTACACACACACACACAAAGGCAGTAAATGAGGCATGCACTCAATAAAGAAATCCAAATTTAGATACCAAGATCAACGGAATCGGGTAAGTACTTTCAAGTTATGAATTTTTACAGTTTTCGAAAATGGACAACGCAATTTCTGGATTGGCAATATTATCCTATAGAGAAAAACATGCATTGCACTTAGCGGAGACTTACAGGACTGTTCTTCAGGACTTAAGGTGAGCATGGGGCATGGTCCAAGGCCACACCAACGGGTCACCTTGGGAGGCTCTGGGGCATCCGGGTGCAGAGGTGTGTCACAGCGTTGGGTGTCCCATTCACTTCAATGGGAGAACGGTCCGGTTACGAAGAGGATGCAAGCAGGGACTGGTGGACCAGTTTGAGGAAACCCACAGGGTGGCTCGACCCTTGAGATCCTCGGGCACACAGTGACACCCTTGGTCCACTTCCCCTCAGGCTATGGGGCTCGGGTGCAGTGGTGTCTTTGGCATCGGGTTCCGGTGCAGGAGTCTCTCTCTCTTGCGGTTGGAGGGGGCCTGCCGAAAGTCTGCAGGCGGTGGCTGGAAGTCCAGTCTGGGCAAACCCAAACGTGGGCTTAGATCTTGTGGGTCTAGGGACCCCGTTGGCACCATCACCTCCCTTTGACTCAGGCTCTGGAGCGCGGGTGCATAGGTACTTTGAGGCGTCGGGTGGCGGTGGTCACAGACTCACGTCGTGTTCTTTGTTTTGCAGAAGAGGGGCACAGAGGAAAGCTGGGCCACTCACAAAGTGGGTCTCACTGTCCCTGAAGTCCCTCAACATGCAGGTCGGTCTTCCTCGGTGTTGGTGTTTGGATTGGGCACAAGCCTTGGCTGCTGCAAGGGGTCCAGTACCTTCGGTATCGGTCCTGTACAGTTTTGCTTGGTCCTGGTGTCCTTTCACTCGGTGGCATGACAGATCTGACCTTCAGAAGCACAGGGTCTTTTTCCTGCGGAGCTGCTGCGTCGGGCTGGCAGGAGAGCAACAACTCGGTGTCCCGCACCTTGCATCTTTGGTGCCAGTTGCTGAACTGTTAAGTTAAAGTCGGAGAAAACATTGTAATTTTAACCCCTTCGACTTCCAGCTGTCTGCTTCTTCTGTTCACCTGGAAGATCACATCCCTGTCTCAGAAGTTAAATATGCAGGTACTAAAGGCTCTTGGGAATGCTCCAGGTCTGGATGGAGGCACCCAAGCTCTATGTGCCCTTTCCACCAAGAACAGTGAGAACTCCTTTGGTTTCAAGTAACTCAGTTATCAAATGTTTAACAAAAAGTTCTCTATACTTCACTGCCACTCTATCTTGGTGCCCTAAGATGTGGATACTCAGTGGATACTGTGAGCAATCCTCTGCATCTTTCAATTTTGCTACAAGTTGCTGGGTTAAAGACCATAGTTTGGGAAACATACTTATAATGGACCTCACCTTATTAGTATGCTTTTGTGCAGCCACATTCAGACATTATATTGCAGGGGTGTGGAATTCCTATAGCCTGACGCACAGGACATATTGTTTGGGGTCAAGGATAACAGGTTTTCATGTTTATTTTGTCCTTGTGACAAGAAGGCCCAACCTCCTGCGGCACAAACCCTTTAGCAGCCAGTTTACAGTACCACATAATGGATCTAGCAAGGGCATTGTCTGCAGTTAAGGTAAAATTTGTGTCCATATATTGTTGCTGTCCAAGCTAGTATTTATGGTTCCTTAATGCAAAGCCTATATTATTAGTGTGAGCACTCTAAGGAAATGTTGTAAGCTCGGACTGCACTACTGACAGTGGTTCTATTATAAAAAATGTGTACACACGTTTGCAAAGTTTAATATGAGGCTACATACAATGCTCCCAGAATGCTCTCTGATTAGATGCAAATATTTGCAGAAGGTTAAAGCCAGACGATAGATAGAATTTCGATAAAAAAACAAAAGGTCTTGGTTAACGCCAATTCTTAAAGAAAGTCACAGAAGAGCAACCATGGTATCTGACCTTGCATTAGTGCAGATTTATGGCTTTCATAAATTTATCGGAATTTACAAAAGTAGGCTGGGAAATGGTACTTGTAGAAAATATTGGTAAACTGCATTTTTAGCACAAGCAAATATGTATGTGTAGTGTAGATTTGCTCAAGTTACAATCTGCTGAGCGTTTATAATTTCAATTCTCCTCCAGTTCCTTTTTTGCCGATCCTGGAAGAATTTTTAGGTCTCGCCTACGCAGAGCGCATGCGCTGCTTAGGAGGGCCTTTAGCCGTCGCTCTGCTCATTTTCAAGCACACACTCGTGCTTGTGGCGGCATCCACCTTGCGGGAGCGAGCAGCGGCGCGCATGCTAATTGGCTGTTGCTCGCTCCCGCAAGGCGGATGGTGCCACAAGCACAAGTGTGTCCCTCATTCACTCTGGCGTCCCGGCCACTCACTCGCTCCGCCCTCTCAGTCTCCTTTTTTTTTTTGCTCGCGCTTCTTGTTTTGTTTGCAATACACAAAGCCATGCAGAAAGAAAATTATTTTATATTATGAAAACGCTGCGTCGCCTGAAAAGAGCCCATGACTTCACTATTTTTAACCGTTCGCAGCTCGATGTGTGTAACCGAACGAAAATATTCCTTCCCTTGAAGCGCTGCGTGGCCGTCCTTAAACAAGGCGAACTACATTTAAAAGTGCTTTTACCAACAATATAGTAATAAAACACTTTCCACTTGTTACCACGTCACACTGCGTAGGTGTTTCAATGGCCCCGCGGAAGTGTTGCAGCCGCTCGATCGTTGGCAGGCATTAGGTGCTTTCTCAGCTTATCACATTATTCCGTTTTGACGATTTAATCCAATTCTCCTGGTTACGTTCGCTGCCATAACGCTAGTTCACGCGATGTACCGTTTCTGCTCTTATACACCATCTACCTGCTCGTGCCAATTAATCAATAAATGTATATGAAGGATTTCCATGTGTTAGGAGGTCTATGGTATTTCTCACGAACAGAGTGCGTTTTTGATGGAAACGGTTGCCGTATTTTCCACCAGCGACTCATACGTTTTTTTTTTATTCCCACTGCCATCAGCAGGTGTGATCCCTGTACCCTCATGAGAGTACAGAGTCCATTCCTCCCTTCCACATTCAGACCCAAGACTTGAGTTAGCAGCAGGGCTTGTGGCAAGCAAGCCACTTTCTATTACATTTTCAATCCTAGAAAGAACTTTGTAGATGAATCTCCACAATTTTAGGCCAAACGCATATCATGTGTCCGTCCTGTTGTCAATTATTTCGGTATTCGCTGCTTTGTAACGCCGCTCCAAGTTCTGCAGGCACTGAATTCCACAAACAGTCCATACTGCGTAACTCTAATTTGATTGAGTACGTACTGGACCGACTGCAGCTCTAGTCTATAGGTTTCTGCTAACTATAACACAAACAAGCATTGGCATAGCCAATAGCCTTTGGGACCTTATAAGTGTTTAGCCATGCAACAGTTGATGTTGTTGCACCAAGGATATTGTGCTGGATAACTAAACACTTATAAGGTCCCAAAGGCGAGACCTATTGGCTATGCCAATGCTTGTTACTTCTGCTATTGTGAGGAGTAAATTTCCAAGCTTTCTCACTATGGGGAAAAGATTAGAGAAAAGCTGATGAAAACCCTTAAAACATGCCAGTTAGTAGGTTTCCACAAACTCAAAAGGGCATTTCAACGCTGAAACTTGCTTACCGCTACTGCCAGCCTCAGTTTGTAGATGTGCTGGGAGGTGGCAAAATGAGTGAACTGTTCGTATTCAAACCCTTCTATAGTATGAGCCCTGGCATAATCAGAGAGGCTACTATCAGAGCTCTCATATACTAAGATTGCTGCCATAATTTGTTGCCACACTACGTGGCTCCAAAGAGACAAGTGGATTTTTTTCCAGGGCACGTAGATTTATAAAGCAACGTGTCCCATGGATAAGTAGATATATTATTAAATTCCACACCCCTGATATTGAAGTCACCTCTTTGGAGCGTTACACTGGTAGCCATGCCATGTCTATTTTTAATTTCATGGCCATCCTTGTTTCTCACACTATTGCCAGAACCTAGCAAAGTGTGGGCTCCTGTCCTTGTTCTGTCGCAGTCTGTGGGTTTTATACAGTCACTTCTGGTCCAATATGATTTCTCTGAAAGGCATATTTTTCTAGTTTATGTTATGATTACAATTCTGACGCTCTGCCTCAGTCCATCTTTACTGATGGGTGTCTTGAAGAATGGGGTGTGTTTTGTAGACAATCCTCCTTTCAAATAGGGCCATTCCCAATACCCTGGGACAGTTCACTCCACCACTCTCCCCCAGTGTTCATACAGATCCTTGTGCATAGGACCTATTCACTTCTTCCACCCCTGTCCTGCACTCTGGGACTTACAAAGGGTCCGTTTCCAAGGAGCACTGCACTGATTGGGAGTCTATCTCCTGGGGCTTTACCCCCCTTTTTTTGTTTAAATTTATTAAGTTTTCATGTATTTCAACAGGCTTCATCATTAATCATATGCATGCTTACATTTTCGGAATAAATCATAAATCAAACATTTCCGTGCTGACATTGCGATTTGAACAATTTGCTTACATGGATCGTGTGAAATGTTGGGTATAACAGGGTATTGGTAATGAGGAATGAAATATGGGGTAAAGCCTCATTGATACAACTGGGTGGGGTAGCAACATTCGCCTACTTCAGTTTGCCGCCGCCCTACCGCAACATGCTCTGCCCCTACGGCTGTTTGTTATCTGCATGCTAGAGTTGTGAATTGCCAGTCCTTGTCGTCCGAATGACCATGATGTGACTTGGATATGTACTTGAGGTGCACAGTGTATGGGGGCTTTGCAGGATCTCTGGACTAAAAGGACATAAGGATGGCAACTTTACTCTGTGCTATTTGTTTGCTCTTGCGCCTCGTTTGTCTCATGGGGGACTTCCTGCATCTCCAGGTTCTCCGGCCAGGAGCTGCGTAGATCCAATAGTATCGCATCCCATGCTGCTGCCATTGGCAATTTACCTATCCCTATAACATCTTCACGGCGGAGTGCTACACTCTCCGCCTGAGCCCAGCACACTAGTGAGTGAAATCAGGCTTTCGACGCTGGGGGTCCAGGGGATTTCCAGCGTCTGGTGATGAGACGCTTGGCTACGATGAGTCCTAGATCTATGAATCGGGTTGTCACTTTATACTGGTAAAGGCCCAGCAGGCATGTCTCCCAGGTCGATTCCATCATGCGACCGGTGCATTGTGCTTAGTGTGTTGTGACTGTCTCCCAGTAGGAGGCTAATGCAGTACAAGCCCATAGCATATGCAAGAGGTCTCCTCCTACTAGCCTGCACCTAGGGCATTGGGCATCGTCTCGGCCAAAGAATTGATTAATCTTAGCTGGTGTCTTGTAAGCCCTTTGAGTTATGAAATATTGTATGAGTCGGAACCTAACGTTCCGAGGAATAAGTGTGGGTCCTTCTAAAATGGCTACCCATTCGCGCTCAGTGCTTTGTCGCGGCAGGTCTGTGTCCCAATGGCGTTTCAGTGACGTCAGTGGAGGTGCCGCGTGTGTCCGCAGCAATTCTGCTAGCCATCTAGTGAGGTGTCGCCCCACTGGGGCTTTACCCCCCTTTACAAAATATATTTCCATGGCTTTCAGTTGTGTGGTCTCATGCTACTTCAGCCCTTTCTAAAAGCCTGCTGTGTTTCCTGGGTGGAGGTGTGGTATGTTTGTGGTCATTTGCAGGGGAATCAGATTCTCGAGTTCCAAGGTTGGAGGCTGACCACATATTCCTGCTTCCTGCCAGGGGAGTCCCTCTCATTATGCAGTGTCCAGAAGCCAGATAACTTGCATGTCGGCCTTTCAATATGGCAGTTCCACTTGTCGCTCTGCAGACGTATCGCCAGCATGCCTTTTAGTGGCACTGCAACATTTCCTTTGAATTGTACAGGTTCTGCCCCTTCTCCGGGGCCACTACACCAACAGCCTCTCTACTATCTGCCACACCTCACCCAGACAGTGGATTCACCATCTGCCTCACAGGTGTCATGTCAGCAGAGGGAGACATACCAGCTTCGACCTCAATCAGGATCATGTCAGATGGTAATGGTTTAGACTTCAGCAAGCGAGAGCTCTACAGAGATGTGGCCATCTTCGTCATCCTCCAAACTACAGCCATGCAAAGAGGAATCTTGGGCAGCCTGGCATTCTACAAGTGTGCTGGTGAGAGGGTGTATTAGTCTATCTTACTCGTCCTTTATGACTAAAGTATAGGACTCTGGCTAAAACAGAGAGAACCTCCTCTGTCTGGATGATAAAGTAACTGTGCACCTGTTTAAGACGGAAGTGAGCTTTCTTTTGCCTTGTAGGGATGAGGCTAAGGAAAGAATAATTAGTGGCTCACACGAATAGATTTTTAAATCCCACGATGATTCGGGAGGTCCTGCATGATACTGTGCATTGGTATAAAAGGCCCTTTTCCTCTTTGGTGGGTGGCCATGGTGATGTTTGCTGGGCAGATAAACTTCATCGAAGAGGACTGCTTTGACATCCTTCTTGAGAGTGTGGGCCAATACCTAGGTTGAGGTTTGATGGCTGTATTTCCATGTTTCTTCTTCTTTAATTTGGCTTGTATGATGGCCTGCTATTGCCCAACTTGAGGCTTCGACAAAGGTGTTACATGGATCCACTTCCGCTGGAAGTAGGCCTATGCATCTGCAGGGTTTGTACACTGCTCATATGGTTTTAAACTTCACTGTTGTTTCCAATGGAAGCCAGTGTAGGTCTTTCAGGGCCAGGTATTACAAAGAAAGGAGGTAGTTCCTCTATCGGGCAGATGCACCAATGGGTGCTATCAAGCCGGAGTGAGTGTCGCTGGGAGATCTGAATTTCAGATCATAATGCCCTCACACACCTGTTAGGGTGTCATGCTTCATCATAGGGCGCTCCTTGTCAGACCGGCGCTGCAATGTCTGACGGGCCTGGTGGCTACTTTGGCGGAGTTCTTTTGATCTGAGGCCGTCGTATGTGGTGAGTGCTCGTGGGCAATATGAGTGATGAATTCTAGTGTGTAGAAAGTGACTTAAAATAGGCACCGGAGCTCGTAAGAAATAAATTTAATTAAATATGGGCCCCAGGACTAACTAAAAACAGTGGTGCAATCTTGTGGTCCATAGGTACCAGGATAGCGTTAGGAACACATGGTCAACATGTTTCGTGCCATCTAGGCCCAATCGTCGGGCGGCACTTCTTCAGGACCTTAATGAACAATGTTGCCCCCAGAAGGGGCGGGCGGTCTCCCTGCTACTCGAGGATAACCAACGAAAGGATGCTGAGGAACCTTAATAGGGAGCAGTGTAGTGTTTCACCTCAGATAGAGGAGTCTAACACTTCATAGGCGGACTGGAGGGTCACGATCACGGTGGGGGACACTTGGTATGTTGATTGGTCAGTGCCGTCTATTTATCCAGGCTTGACGGAGCAGCCACCCACCCTCCCATCCATCCATCCACCCTGTCGTGTAGTTCCTATATTACCAATACAGGACCTGCGCGTTTGGATAACAAACTGTGGGTTTGGTGGCAGACTGATTCTGAGCACCCACACCGAGAAATGTTAGCCTGTTTGCATAAGCTACCTCACAGTGCCACTAGTGTCTCCTCTTATCGGGGAGAGAATAGTTTCTGGCAACCTCAGAACATGACAACCCTGATCCCTCAAGATCGTGGAAACAATGTACTACATTTCGCTCAGTCACTCGTGCTCACTTATCTTGTCTCAGAGATACACAGAATAAACAGCCTGGGCGTTTCAATAAGGGTTTATTGAACAGTCGTTATTCTTGTGTAGAATATATGAGCTGCAACAACCATTAGACAGTAGCAGAGAAATAGGATTAGCAGTACTATGAATATAAATGGATAGTACAGTTCTACCATCTTGCACTACGCATTAATAAATACATGAATATAAAATGCATTGATAAAAGAAAGTGTGTACTCCTACGATGCCTATCTAGATGTACCTTAGTGTACCTAGCATGTGAGTAGGTGTGAAGCCAAGAATCCCTCTAGGATTTAGTCGAACCCCATTACCTGAAGTGAGAATGTAGGAGCCCCTCTTGGTCTTGAACTGGACACCCCGCGAGGGATGTTCAGACCACTGTCAGCTGGAGCGTCTGTATGCAGGAGCCTCAGCGTCTCTGGTCAGTGTGTCGGCCTGGAAGTCTTGATTCCCTCTTACTAACACTAGCAAGAGGTGCTATATTTATACAAAAAGTATCTAGGGCTCCTTTGTCCCTTGTTGCTTGTATTAGCCATTGTTGGATTTGAGGATGACGCATGGGATGAACCGTGTACATAGATGTGGGGAGGAAGGTGGTGTAGCCCCAGCCTGGTTTCCAAGAACCCTTATGAATATCCATTCATACTGTGTGAGTCTATTGATGGAGTTATAGGACTCTATTGTTCAGGAGACACCCTCCTTCTGCACCCAGGACTAGAACTAGGTAAAAGGTTCAATCCTAAAAAGGCTTGTTACAGTGTACTGTAGGGGAGGTAATGTAGGTGAGGGGGTATGATGTTACCCAGGCCTATATTCGGGTACCTATATGAAACATAACACCCACTCCTCTTCTGAATAGTCAACAATGAAATAAATGCTAGTGGACTATTCTCTTTACTAGATAGTAGAGCATGGAACATTTTTCAATGAGCTTTCGTTAAAATCTTATATTAAAATTACCTTAAAAACAGCTTAAAAAATTAAAAAAACTTACTACGAAAATTAGTTGTTTGGAATTGTCACTTAAACCACAGTCCTAATTGAGTTCGTTTATACAAGTTGAATGTCTACAAGCGTCAAAAGGCCATGCTTATCAGCGAGAAAGTGTCAATTTTTAGGAACTGTTCCAAATTTAGTTAATTTTAGAGAAAATGAAAATCCGAATTCTTTCCCAGCACACGATGAGCCAATTACAGATTAAATGTCCTGGCTGGGAGACGCAACATCATCGCTGCTTGCTGCTGCAGGGGACGGACCTTGTAACACCTCACAGAGTACGTCAATGGAGCACAGATGATATTCAGTACTGCCAATAGCTGGTGTAGAGGCAGCCGGTGCTGCAGTCTATACTTCGGTGCTAGTGGTGGAGCTAAAGCTTACCCCAGTTGTAAAACGCACCCGCAGATTCTCAAGGAATGCAGCCATCAAGATGGGAATACGCTGGGGACATTGCCGAGCATGGGCCCTCAAGGGTTCCAGCCTGGTATTCAAGTCAGCAGGCGTGTCCGTCGCAAGTGTCAGACAGAGGTCCAACATGTATTCTTCACCGCAAAACAGGCATCGAAGAACAGGTAGGATGCAGTCCATCCAGACTGGTCTAAACGATAGGAACCAAGAGGCGCTTAGTTCCCTCAGGCGAGGTGTGCCTAGATGTTGTACCATGCGTTCACGGTATTTCCGCTCCAGGAGCGCTTTTGTCATCTCGTTGGTAATTGGGCAGTCCATTGCGTAGTAACCCTGGGCGTAGTCCGCGTAGTAGCGCTACGCATAGCTACGCAAAGTGCACTACGCGACCTACGCGTAGCACTACGCGAACTGCGTAGTGCGGTAGGAAATGCTGTTCGCAATGATTGCACAGTGCCGGATGCTTGTCTGCACTGTGCAATCATTGCAAACGGCATCTTGCACAGTGCAAGCGGTCGTTTTCTGCCGCTCGAGTAGATTTGTACTCGAGCGGCAGTTTTCTCAACGCGGACTGGTAGTTTCTCATCGCGAGCGGTCGCAAGCATACGCGACCACTCGCAATGAGAAACCTGACCTCCCCGCGTTGAGAATCTCGCCGGGAGGTTTGTTTTCCACGCTCGTGATCGGCAACTTGATGTTGCTGATCGCGAACGAGGAAAAAGTCTTGCCGGGATGTCATTTTGCTCGCTCGCGGTCGCCAACTTGACGTTTAGGACCGTGAGCAAGCAAAAAATGAAAATGCCCGCTACGCGTTTTTGCACTGTGCTACGTGCAATTTGAATAGCGCGTAGTTGCGCAAACTACGCGAGCGTAGCTTAGTTTTCCGCCCAGGAAATGACAATCAGGACTCCCGCTATTGATAGCAGGATCAGAGGTAGACCTCCAAAAATGCTTCCAAATACTGAGTGTATAAAGTTCGGGATAACTCCGAGGATTGTCTGAAAGGTGCTAAGAAGTCCTGACCCTATGCTCTTAAATAGGTGTACAATACCACTCGTATCAGACATATTAAAGATACGACCCACCATTTCTCCGAAATGAATGGGGCAGTTTGTACGTATAAGTGCCTGTATCTCAGTCGAGGTCCTTGCGATTTGAAGATCAAAGGTCTCTCGAGCGGAGGTTAAGGGTACGGTTTGCTGTAAAAGCATGGCTTTCAGTCTGCTCAAAGTATCAAATTGTATAAAGGAAACATTCAATGAAGGCCATAACGTCGCCTCCCTGACTGTACTTGTTGGGGGAAACAATACTTGCATACAGCAAGTAACCCTGGAGTTTACATTGACCAGATAGGCAATGCCCGGAAGCATACCACAGCAACCTTGATCGTTCAGCATCAAGTAACTTCCATTTGAGAGCAGCTCGAATACCGGTTTGATCACGGCAGCTGGAGTCCCTTTCATGTGGCAGGACAAGTTTGCTATCGAACCATTACATGCTCCGTGCAATGTAATGTCCCGGCACATGAGAGAACCGCTCAAAGCGCTCTTGCAGTTTGTACCACTTAGAAACACTTCTCGATCCCCACTCCGGCATCGAAATCTATACGGTAAATCCCAGGATTCCCAAATGTATTCCTTACCCATTCTTTCATATTTGCCCGCCTGCGGTTGTTCAAGGCAATACTGAAACTGAAAAGTAGTGAACGGTAGAGTTATGTGGCCATGGATCAGCCATTCAGTAGACGGAGCTTCCGCTACTGTAAATGGTAGTCGGTCCAGTTTTTCAATATGCAACATTGTATATTTAGCTCCCCTTTGTGCCATTTCAACCTGTTTATCTGTTGGATTATATTCAGAAAACGGAGACGTACTGTTTATAAAATGCCAAGGCACAAAGCCTGCGCGCAAAGATTGCGGCGTTCAGCTCAATAACACGATAGAACGTAATTGAGATTGCCCGTGTTGTAGTATGGCCAAATCTTGTTCTAGGATATCTATCGCAGAAGACACAATGTTGCCCAAAGAATATATTCTGGAGGACAAAGTTGTTAACCCATTCTCTACCACAGCCAACGATTATTCTAAGTTAATACGGTCTATTTCCCGTATTCTCTCTACGGCCTCTTGTGCTATTTTCCACTCTTCATTATAGGCAGCATAGATGAAACGTTTCTGACGTTGTTTCCTGGGACCTTGTAAAAAATCCCTAAGATCCATGTCTTGTGAGAGTAAGGCTAAGTGTTGTTTCACTTCTGTTAGTGTTGAGGTTTCTAGCCAATCAAGGCACAACTTCCCAACACTGTAGGATGTCACTACCCCTGGATGTTCTCTTTGTACATAACGTGAGTCTGGCCTGTGGATACTGTACCCTTCGGTAATACCCAAGAATCGTTTATGACATATGTTTGTGTCTAAGGGCCAAACCACCCATTTTTCCCAATCTGGGTCTGATCTATTGTACTTTAAAATGTCATCTACTGTTGCCCCTTCCTGTGAAGTCGAATTTTGCCACCCTCCTTGATCTTGGCTAATCCAAGACAGGATGTCTGTTGCACAGTTTCGTTTAGAAATATCATCTGCTGTGGAATGAGGCATGCTCTAAATAGTGCTTCTTTTCCCTGGACTTGCCAGTCCCTAGAACCCCAGACTGATTTTAAGTCTATTGTGTCCTTCCATAGGTCAAAACCCTGTTTCAGACAGTTGGGCAATAAAGGAAGCAGAGTAAATCTGTTTGGTGTTTGTCAACATAATTTTCAGTGCTGATGTTGGTGTAACCTTATAATAATATGAGGTTGGATCAGTGGTGTTAAAGCCTGAAAAGTATGAAACTTTCTGTGCAAATGTGTGCGAACTACTTTTTGGTGGTGTAGGGCAATGTTCCCACTGATGGTACTCAAAAACATTTCTAGGTGAAATAGATCTGTGCAGAAAATGATGACCATAATGTTGGTAACAGTACAATGTGTCATAGTCTGAATTACCTTCTAACATTTCAGTGTTCGGAAATGCGGCAGTTTTTTCTAGATCAGACAACATGTTATTAACAGTTTCAGAGTCCCAATCATCAGAAAATGTACTGGAGGTAATGATATCACTTAATAAAATTTTAAATAAATGAGAAATTTTTAAAAGTTCAGTCGGACCGAATATTTCAAAATCAACCTTGTCCCAAAATATACCATTCGGTATAGGAACCGCTGTGATGTTCACTGATAACAAGTCTCTCTGTTCACGATGAGACGATCAATGTGATTTTAAAATCAAATTAACTTTCGGGGCTGTAGAGCTTTGCTTAAGATATCGTCCATTAATAAGCATGCTAAAAGTTATTACTAAGCCTAGCCAGAAAAGAAAAAATAGAATCCCAGTAATTACCCAAAGTTCAATCCAAGGCGGTACCAGGTAAGTCTTTTTAAGAAAGTTCACAAAGTCTTTGGCTTGCTGTTTACGTGATTTTTGGGCTGGCGTCGTTTCCGGTTCACTTGGATCCAACGAAAACGTATCAAAGTTCATGAAGTAGCCAGAAGCAGTTCGATCAATTGTAGGGATGGCATCGGGATTTGTTGAAATCGCATTTTGCTCTTGTCAAGGCATGTTGATGTAGACGTCTGTATTTGGTCTAATTGCAACTTGTGTGTTGTTCTGAGTTTCATTTTGTAGATGAACTTTGGGTTCAAGGGGAACGAGTTCCATAGCATTGTTGTTCAGTCCTTCATTCCGCACAGGAAGCTCTTCAAACGTGATGAGTCTTTCAGTTTGAACTTCTTGGATTGTAGCTAGAGGAGGGCGTCTGCTACTGTGGAGTCCCCGAGGCCTACTGTTCAGTATCGGCCACAAAGTGTGGTTTGATTAAGTCGATTGAGACAAATCTTTTCTCCTTTTTCCCGGCAAGAGGCGGCAAAAGAACAGTTCATGTTCCTTGAATTGCAAGGACAGGTACAGGCTTTCTGTATGATGGTCCAAATTCTTTTTTGTCCGCTATTTTCTCTCTGACCATATCCCCGATTTTTGGGATCCAGACAGGTCTTGCCGTGTTTGCCTTGACTTCCCCAGTGGCGGTCTGTTTCTGGACAACGTTGCTTTGTTGTGTCCTGGATTCATTTAGATCCTGTAAAACAGCCAAATGATCATGGATATCAAATGGTTTCTCATCCGCCACTGTGCCTTCATACTCAAGATCAGCTACCCACATTTTTGTCCCAAATAGGACCTCATATGGAGTGACACCCCTAGAGAGTTTCTTGGCTGGTTATTAATTGCTCTTTGTACCCCATAAAGGTGACTGACCTAACTACCGCCCTTGCCTAATACCCTAGCTGTTAAATGTTGCTTTAAGTCCCGGTTTTTCCTTTCCACAACCGAATTTCCCTCAGGATGGTACGGAGAGGAGTACCGCAGTGCAACGCCCATACTTTTCATGGCCTCTTTGTAAGCCCGAGAGCTAAACGCCGGGCCACGGTGAGAATGTAATGTGCCAACTGCGTATGTCTCGATAAAGACTCGCAAATCTTTTATTACAGTTCGAGCGTCAGCCGAGCGCTGAGGCCAAACCCATAGGAATCTTGAGCAGGAATCCACTGCAACCATGGTATACTTGTAAGCCCCATCAGATTGTAAGGGGCCGCAGTGGTCCAGATACACGCATGCGAGAGGTTTGTCAGATATTAGTAATGGCGTCTGCGCCGGGCGTGTTCTGGTGGAGCCTTTCATCTGTTGGCAGATGTCGCATTTCAAGACATAGTCTTTAGTTTGCTTTGTTAGACCGGGCCACCAATAGCGCTGTTTCAACAATGAAATAGTCGCTGTAACGCCTGTATGTGCAGAGCCCAAACCCTTGTGTGCTGCTAGTATTAAACCTTGCCTACGATCCATATTTGGTATTACTCTGTCCCCCACTCCAGCAATCGGAGCATATGGAATGTTGTTTGCATCTAAATGGTAGGAGTAATTGAGTGGAAATTTCTTTGGTACTGCACCGCTGTTTTTGCTTGAAGCAATAACAGCCACCATAATCTCACCGTCTATCCTCGTTTTTGAACGAGTGATTGCAGCTACGGAAGCCGTTCGGACAGCCATCTTTGCGGCTTCGTCAGCCAATGAATTCCCTTCAACGTGAACGCCATCACGCTGATGACTCAGTGTGTGTATCATGTGAGCCCTTGGTAGGTCGTTTTTCAACTCCACTACCTGTTCCCATAGCATTTTATGCTTAATTGTGCCACCTTTTGCATCTTTAAACCCGTTTAGTTCCCAATGTTGTAAGTACTGTATGACTGCACACAGTAGAAGGAATCACACACAATTAGTGTGGGGAATTCGTGATCCATATTTACTAGTGCCAGTATCAGTGCTTTTAACTCTGCCAACTGAGCAGTGCAGTCTCCTAGAGATTGCGTTTTGGTGCAACTTCGGTGGAACTTTCCATCTCGCATGCGACCTTTAACGATTGCACACGCTGCGCTGTATTGTTGCTTCCTCCCTATGGCCGGTTGAGCAGATCCGTCAGTATAAATAATATATTCATACTGATCTAGAGGCAAAATCTCATTTGGTAGAGGATATTCTTGTTCGTATTGCAGGAATGCTTGTGTTTTTAGACTTGGGTCAAATCTGTATTCAACACCCGTTGCAGTAAGAGAATTAGCCCATTGTATCCACCTTGGATGTAAAGCTTTTGCATTTGGAATGCTAGCCTTTGTAACAGCTTCTAAAGCTGGTACTGGGGTTACGACAATTATGCATTTCCCCTGAGCCAGTGCTCTTTCTCTTGCTACAGCGGTCTGAACTGCTGTCAGGATTTTTTCTGTTGAAGTAAAACGCATTTCTGCGTTTGTGTACAGGTGTGATTTGTATGCGATCGGTACTGTTTCGCCTTCATTGAAGGTTAAGTAGGTGTACTCGCATTGACCCGCTATTACACGGATCACCAAGTTGTGTGCGTTTACGCGTGTCTGTAAGTGTTTGGAAGCTATCATGTCTTCTTGTAATGAACGTAGGATATTTGAATGTTCCTGTGTCCAATGTCTGACTGAAAAGTCAGGTTTTATTAATTCGTAGAAAGGTTTTACTTTTTCTGCGTAATCTAAAATGTATGTTCTGCCGAAATTTAGGAATCAGAGTATTGATTGTAGATTTTTTTTAATGATTTTGGAGGCTGGAGCAGCGCACACTTTTCCAAAAAGTTAGCAGCCAGGCTTTTCCCTTCACTTGACAGCTCGTATCCTAAAAACAGGACATTGAGGTGGGCTATTTTAGATTTCTTAAAATTAAATTTGTAGCCCTCAGAGGCAAATCCCATAATTATGGTGCTCACCCTGGTCAAGTGTCTTTTTAAGTCATCGTCCGTCAGATGAATATCATACACATAGGACAATGCTTCCTCATCAAAATTTTGGAGCAACTCTGTTAATCTTGCTGAGAAGACCCCCGGGCTGTTCTTATACCCCTGGGGAAGATGACAAAATTGCCGCTGGGACCCCAACGCTGAGAATGCGGTCAAATACCTGCTTTCAGGTGCTATATTTTGGCAGAAAAATCCATTTGAGGTATCAAGTGTTGTTTTGTATTTTTTCCGCACAATGTTATTCATTAATGCAGCACTGTGTGCGTTTTGGACAGCGAATGTCTTTGTGCATGAGTTTAAATGTCTGTAATCTAAGACAAGACGATATGTGTTGTCCGGTTTTGATACAGGAAACAAAGGGTTGTTCATTGGCGAGGTGTATGTTTCAATCACCCCTTGGTATGCAAGTTGATCTAAGATCTCCCTGACCTGTTTTTTAGCTTCTTGCTTTATCGGGTATTGCCTCTGAGCATTTGGTGAAACTTTTAACGGGATCACGTGGTGGGTTGAATCCTCATCCCAACCGGCATGATTTTTGTACAATGCTGGAGCTAGGGCAACCGCCCACTCCTGTGCATATGCATGTTTAAGATGTATGGGAACAAGGTCAGAGAATGATGGAAAAATTATAGTTTCTCCCCTGGGGCACTCCATAACGAATGTTGGCGGCCAATCTTGTTCTGCTAATAGGATGTCATAACCAGATGACAGATTTTCCCAAAAGAGACCTTTAACTTTCCTGGGCTTGTTCCCCTCCATTTGGAGTGTTATTTTGTGTAACTTATGTGGGACGCTCACCCTTGTGTCTGGTGTTTCCACCGTGATGTAATCATTCAAGTCCGCTGTCACCTGAAATTCCATCAGGTTCTGGCGAGCTATTGTTACTTCTGCTGCACTGTCTAGCATCGTCAGAGCCCATTCCCCGTTCAAAAGCTGCGTCCTCAGAATTCTGGGCATGTCTGATCTTTATGCCTGCAACTTTCTTCTTCTTAAACTGAGGTTTTGATTTTGGTTTATCTTCTTTTTTGGAAGTATAGTCTTGAGCGTGTTGCTTGTCTCTGGACTTCGTACGCTCTTCTTTGTGTTCTGACCGTCCTTCTCTCTCGGAGTTTTTCGTCGAGCCCTGAAAGGAACGAGAGGAACGTGTATCAGTATCCTGATACCTGTCAGGTTTCCTATTATCCCTATTCCTGAGGTTATACCTCTTTTCAGAGGGCTCCTGTGGAGGAGATCTACCTCTGGATTGAAATCTGTTCTTAAAGTTTGTTGTTTTTTATCCTCCCACTTCTTTTTAGAAGAAGCAGGTGTCTGCTTGGTAGTGTCCTTTTCAGGACTGCCCATCAATTGTGGTTTTAATGCTTTCCCACCCAAACTGTCTCTGCCTAGTTCTGCATACGCAGTTTCAATTATTTTGGGCAGTTCGTGTTGCTGATCCAACGGACTGAACTCCCTTAGGCGTTGGCGGATTGCCACTGAAGCTGCTTCCCCTTTAATATTAGCTAGTATTATGGCTGATACCTGGTCATAGTTATTTAATAACTTCATCCCTAAGTTCAGGGCAGGTTCTGCTCCGTACTCGTTTTGTATTTGTCTCAATACATCTGGTACTACTGCTAATGAAGGAATACCATGTGTCCTGGTATATATGGCAGCAAAGACTGTACCCCAAGAGGTGCAGTCCTATACTTGTGGTGTTATCCCCATGGGCAAGCAGATTGTTAGCATTCTGCGTTTTTCAAACGGGGTAGTATTCGGAAATACTGCCTCGAGCTGAGTTATTTTCTGAGCTACCCAGAATGGCATTTGTTCACGTTTCGTGGGCATCTTGCCCATTACCGCGTGTAATGTTTGTGGTGTAATTTTAGTTGCTGTACCCTGAATTTGAGTTCTATTTGTTGCAACTGATGTTGGTTGGACTGTGAAAGTCCTCATGACATACTGTGTCAGGTTTCTGTAGATTTTAATTAAATCCTTGTGTTGTAAGAGTAAGTCTGGCTGCGGCATAGTTTCAATGTCAGGATGTGGTGTGTAGGCCGCTAATATTGGCCATGTTGCACCGTCTCCTCCGAGCGGACCTAATCTTACTCTGTTTCTTATATGAGGTAGGACGCCTTTAAACCAGTATAGGTGTTCCTGGTAAGTGAGTGGAATTTTTATGTCCTCGCAAGGACCATATTCCCTTGGTGCATCTCCTTCTGTATAGTAGTGAAATGTCTGTGTTCTTGCATCTGCTGCTGGGAATGTAACCCACGAATAAAATATCTCTGTTTTGTTTGATTCGTGTGCCTCAATCACGAAAGCTACTAAGCCACCCCTAGATGCTAAACCATATTCTAGTAGTTTCAGGGTGATATTACGTCTGAATTTAGGTGCAATGAGTATTCCATCCACCTCTTCATCGTCTGAGAGGGGCAGTGGCATTTGCACTGGGTCTAAGACCGGGGTAGTAGTCATTATGTATAGAACACAGACTAATGTTTCAAGGAGACTATGATAAGGTGTTTTATGCACAATTTTAGGAACTAAATGTCCTTCAAGCTTGATTAACCAACAGCCAATAAATAGGATATCTCGCCTACTCAGCTGTGGCGGAGTTTGTGCCCACCCACTCCAGACGTGTCTGGTATTTTGTGAGTAGGGGTCTCTGAGAAATAGCACGACTGAACTACTCAGATTCTACTGTTAATAGGAGCCCAACCATCATTGGTGGCGCCATGTTGTGTAGTTCCTATATTACCCATACAAGACCTGAGCGTTCGGATAACATAAACTTTGGGTTTGGTGGCAGACTGATTCTGAGCACCCCCACCGAGAAATGTTAGCCTGTTTGCATAAGCTAGCTCACAGTGCCACTAGTGTCTCCTCTTATCGGGGAGAGAATAGTTTCTGGCAACCTCAGAACATGACAACCCTGATCCCTCAAGATCGTGGAAACAATGTACTACTTTTCGCTCAGTCACTCGTGCTCACTTATCTTGTCTCAGAGATGCACAGAATAAACAGCCTGGGCGTTTCAATAAGGGTTTATTGAACAGTCGTTATTCTTGTGTAGAATATATGAGCTGCAACAACCATTTGACAGTAGCAGAGATATATGATTAGCAGTACTATGAATATAAATGGATAGTACAGTTCTACCATCTTGCACTACGCATGAATAAATACATGAATATAAAATGCATTGATAAAAGAAAGCGCGTACTCCTAAGATGCCTATCTAGATGTACCTTAGTGTACCTAGCATGTGAGTAGGTGTGAAGCCAAGAATCCCTCTAGGATTTAGTCGAACCCCATTACCTGAAGTGAGAATGTAGGAGCCCCTCTTGGTCTCGAGCTGGACACCCCGCGAGGGATGTTCAGACCACTGCCAGCTGGAGCGTCTGCATGCAGGAGTCTCAGCGTCTCTGGTCAGTGTGTCTGCCTGGAAGTCTCGGTTCCCTCTTACTAACACGAGGTGCTATACTTATACAAAAAGTAGTATCTAGGGCTCCTTTGTCCCTTGTTGCTTGTATTAGCCATTGTTGGGTTTGAGGATGACGTATGGGATGAACCGTGTACGTAGATGTGGGGAGGAAGGTGGTGTAGCCCCAGCCTGGTTTCCAAGAACCCTTATGAATATCCATTCATACTGTGTGAGTCTATTGATGGAGTTATAGGACTCTTGTTCAGGAGACACCCTCCTTCTGCACCCAAGACTAGAACTAGGCAAAAGGTTCAATCCTAAAAGCACAAGTTACTAACTTGTGTAACGATATATCTGTAAGAGACAGTAGTTAGTGACAGATTCCTTACCTTAGAATATCCCCAGGCGTCAGGCTGGATCCGGAAAGTTTTGCGTAGCAGTACCCTTGCGCGTCGGTAGGCGGCGTCGTGCGGCTCCGCGTCCGTCGTCGGCTTCGTGATCGCCGGGATGACGTCGCGGGCAGTACTTAGGCGCCGCCCCTGCGCGCTGACGTCAGTTCTGTACACGACTTTCCGCGCCAGGAACGCAGAGCCATGGAAGAAGCTGACACAGGTGTCTGAAAAATACTAGGGCCCTGAAAGGGATGTCCTTAACCCTAGAAATCAGTTCGCAGAACGGGGAGGATGGGTGGGGCGGTAGGAATCTGTCACTAACTACTGTCTCTTACAGATATATCGTTACACAAGTTAGTAACTTGTGCATCTGAAAGAGACACGTTAGTGACAGATTCCTTACCTTAGAATAGATACCCCAGCAATACCAACCCCGGTGGTGGGTCTGCGAACAAAGATCAGACAAGGAAGTCCTGGAGGACAGAACGGCCAAAGAAGCCGTCCCTCCGGACCTGACTGTCAAGGCAGTAATGCTTTGTAAACGTGTGCAGCGAGGCCCACGTAGCTGCCTGACAGATAACCGGCAGCGGAACACCGCGGCCCAAGGCCGTGGTAGCAGCCGTTGCCCTGGTGGAATGGGCACGCAGCCCAACAGGAGGCTCCTTCTTGGCCAAAGAATAGCAGGTCTTGATGCACAAGGTAACCCAGCGGGAGATGGTCCTCTTGTGCACCGCCCGACCTTTTTGGCGCCCACGTAGCCAACAAAGAGCTGGTCATCCACCCGGAAGTGTTTTGTGCGGTCGATATAGAAGGAGAGCGCACGTTTTGGGTCCAGACGGTGGAGCCTCTCTTCCTCTCTGGAAGGATGCGGAGGCGGAAAGAAGGTGGGCAAAGTGATGGTCTGCCCAATGTGGAAAGCAGTAACCACCTTTGGCAAGAAGGACGGACGCGTCCGAAGAACAACCTTGTCTGGATGAACAGACAGAAAGGGAGGTTTGCAAGATAGAGCCTGGAGCTCACTCACCCGCCGAGCGGAGGTGATGGCCACCAGAAAGGCTGTCTTCAGAGTCAGAAGACGAAGAGGACAGTTATGCAGAGGCTCAAAGGGAGCGCACATTAAAAAGGTAAGAACCAAGTTCAAGTCCCACTGAGGCATTACAAACGGAACAGGAGGGAAGAGGTGAGTAATGCCTTTTAAGAACCTGTTAACAACAGGGGACTTGAAAAGGGAGGGCTGATCAGGGAGCCTGAGGAAGGCCGAGATAGCACAAAGATAACCCTTGATGGTACCCAGGGCAGAACCCTGTTGGGCCAGAGAGAGAAGGAACAGAAGGACCTCAGAAAGAGGGGCAGAAAGGGGATCCACAGCCTTTGCTGTGCACCATGCCACAAATTTGTTCCACCTGCAGGCGTATACCACCTTAGTGGAGGGACGCCTGGCTGCCAGAATCACATCACAAACGTCGGGAGGCAAGTCGAAAGGAATCAACTGCCGCCGCTCAATCTCCACGCAAGCAGGTGTAGACTGGACAGGTTCGGGTGGAGGACCGTCCCCTGCTGCTGCGACAGAAGATCCTCCCGAAGAGGCAGACGGATCGGGGGATCTATGCTCATATTGAGTAGCTCGGGATACCAAACTCTTCGAGCCCAGTCCGGAGCCACAAGAATGACTTGGGCCCGGTCGTGCCGAATCTTCTTCAACACTCTGGGTAGAAGTGGTATAGGCGGAAAGGCGTACAACAGACCGCAACTCCACTCGCGACGAAAAGCGTCGCCGAGCGAGTGCCGCCTTGGAAATTCCAACGCGCAGAACTGATGACATTGCGCGTTCTCATCGGTGGCGAATAGATCTAACCAAGGCTCTCCCCACTGTAGAAAGAGTCCTTGCGCCACTTCCGAGTGAAGACGCCATTCGTGATCCATCATGCACCTGCGGCTGAGTTCGTCCGCCCTGGCGTTCAGAGAACCTGCCAGGTGTTGAACCATCAGGAACATGCCCTGATGTTCCAGCCATGTCCAGAGGCGCAGAGCCTCCTGACAAAGGGTCCAAGACCCCACCCCGCCCTGTTTGTTGCAGTACCACATGGCGGTGGTGTTGTCTGTGAACACCTGCACTACCTTCCCTTTGACAGAGGGAAGGAATGCCTTGAGTGCAAGCCGGATCGCCCGGAGCTCCAGAAGGTTGATATGGAGCCGGGACTCCGCCGGAGACCAGAGGCCTCTGATCTCCGCCTCTCCCATGTGACCGCCCCATCCCAGAAGGGACGCGTCCGTCACAACTGTATGCTCTGGCTGGGGAAAGGAGAGGGATCTGCCCATGACCCATTGCCGGTTCGAGAGCCACCACTGCAACTGTTTTGCAGTCCCCTCCGAGATCTGGAAGTGATCGGACAGGTTGCCCTGGTGCTGCACCCACTGGAACTTCAGGTCCCACTGCAGAGCCCGCATATGCCATCTGGCATGATTGACCAGCAGGATGCAGGAGGCCATGAGGCCCAGCAGCCTCAGGGTCATCCGTACCGAAACCCAGGATAAAGGCCGAAAGATCGGAATCATAGCCTGAATATCCCGGACTCGCCGTTCGGGAGGATAGGCCCGAAACTGCGTCGTGTCCAGAACTGCTCCGATGAAAAGGAGCTGTGGAGAAGGAGTTAGATGCGACTTCGGCACATTGATGGAGAACCCCAGCGAGTGCAGGAGTTCGGCCGTAGTCTGGAGGTGGGAGACGACTGCCTGGGACGAGCCCGCCTTCAGCAGCCAGTCGTCGAGGTAGGGGAAGACTGAAACCCCTGCCCGGCGCAGATGAGCTGCGACCACCGCCATCACTTTCGTGAACACCCGAGGGGCACTGGTAAGGCCAAAGGGGAGCACGGTGAACTGAAAATGCTCGGGGCCTACCGTGAACCGAAGGTAACGCCGGTGGGCCGGCAGGACGGGGATGTGGAAATACGCGTCCTGCAAGTCCAACGCTACCAACCAGTCTCCAGGGTCGAGGGCAGTCAAGACCTGAGCTAGGGTGAGCATCTTGAACTTCTCCTTCCGGAGGGAAGCGATTGACGTTCCGGAGGTCCAAGATAGGACGCATGTCCTCCTTGTCCTTTTGGGCACCAGAAAGTAGTGGGAGTAGCAACCACGCCCTACTTCTGGGGTCGGAACATGCTCGATGGCCCTCTTGGTCAAGAGGGCCGTGACTTCCTTCTGTAGAAGCACCAAGTGATCCCCTGACATGCGGTGGAATTGAGGTGGCATGGCTGGGGGTGGTCTCGAAGGGGAGGGAGTAGCCCCTTCGGACAATGTCCAAGACCCACCTGTCCGAGGTGATGGTGCGCCAGTGGGGAAGGTGATGGCGGACCCTGCCCCCTACTGGCGTGCCGTGCACCTGAAAGGAGGGACTAGGAGGGCTTGGAGGCCGCGGACGGGTTGGAGGTGGTGGCCTGACCCGCACGCTGGTTGCCCGATCCGCCACGGCGGAATCCACGTCCTCGGCCACGCGAAGACGCCTGCTGCGCGGGCCGGTGGCTGGGCTGCTGACGTGAAGGGGCGCCCCTACCGTGGCCACGATAGGGGCGAAAAGCAGAAGGCAGCGGAGGGCGTGTAGCAGAAAGGCCCAGGGACTTGGCAGTAGCCCGTGAGTCCTTAAAGCGCTCCAACGCATGGTCTGCTTTGGACCCAAAAAGACCGACTCCATCAAAGGGCATGTCCATGAGAGTATTCTGGACATCCCCTGAAAAACCAGTGGTTCTCAGCCAGGCGTGGCGTCGGAGCGCCACCGTCGTTGCAATCGACCTGCCCAGCGAGTCGGCGGTGTCAAGGCCACAACGGATAGTGTATTTGGCCGCATCCCTTCCTTCCGCAATGGCGCGGGAAAGCAGTGCCTGGACCTCCTCAGGGCACTGGGGCAAAACATCCGCCACCGAATCCCACAGGGAGTGGGTATATCGGCCCAAAAGACAAGCGGTGTTAACGGACCGCAAGCCAGCACTGGAGGAAGAAAAACCTTTCTTCCCAAACTGATCCAGGCGTTTGGATTCCCTATCCGGAGGAGCGGTAGGGAAGGCGGTTTGGGAAGCGGAGGCTTGGACAACCAAGCTCTCAGGAGTGGGGTGGACAGAAAGAAACAGGGGTCGCCCGGAGCAGGGCGATGGCGTCGTGACACGTTCCGATCCACAGGAGCCCCTGTGTTGGGCTTGGACCAGGCGCCCAAAAGAACGTCAGTGAGGGCGTCGTTAAACGGCAGCACAGTCTCCGCAGAGGAGGCTGCCGGCTGAAGCACCTCTGTCAAGATGTTAGGCTTGACCGTCAAAGTAGGGAGCTGGAGACGTAAGGCCCCAGCAGCCCTACGCAACACCGTACCAAAATTGGCCCCCTCCTCTGTAGCCACGGGAGGAGACAGCATGCCAGTGTCAGGGGAAGTATCCAGACCACTGGCCTCCCCTAGACTCTCTGTCCAGTCCTCATCATACTGACAGTTGCGCGTCAGAGGGTCATCAGACCCCTCCCAGTCCTCCTGGTCCTCCTCTGGTTCAAAATAAGGAGGAGGAGGGACATTTGGGACCCAAGGTCCCATCGGCGCCGGAGCCGGCGTCGAGCGACGTTGCTCCGGGTCCATGTCCGGAGCCGGAAGGAACTGGGGACGACGCCGCCCGGAGCCCAGGGCGGCGTCGAGAACGGCACCGGAGACATCGGCGCCGGCGGAGGTGTCGTGAGGTCGACCGGCGTCGATGGGGGTTGTGGAGCCGGGATCGAGGCCGGGGCCGAAGCCGGAGCCGGGATCGAGGCTGGAGGCACGGGCGACGCCGGGGCCGGAGCCGCCGGCGACGCCGGAGCAACCCCATCAGGGCCCGCGGGGCCCGAAGGCGCACCGGAGGGGCCTGAAGGCCCGAAGAGGCGGGCCATGGCCGACAGGAACTCCTGTACCTTGGCCGGATCCGCCCCCGAACCCGGGAAGGGCGGGTATGGCGGGGGCGACTCCACAGGCAAGTCCGGGGCCGCGGGGGCGGGGACGGTGCCGGGAGGGGCCTCAGCCGAGTCGCGAGACCGGCGAGGCGAAGTCCGAGAGCGACGATGCTTCTTGGACTTCTTGTGCTTAGACTTACCGGACGAAGAAGACTTCGACGCCGACGACCGGTGTGCACTCCGCGAGCGACCCCTGGACCTCTCACGCGACCGGGGCCTCCGTGGAGCCGAATGCCGGGCCTCGAGGAGCTTTCGAGACCGCTCTCGCAAAGCTTTCGGGTTGAGGGCCTGGCATTCGGGACAAGACTCGGTGTCGTGGCCTCGGCCGAGGCAGAAGAGACACTCCCAATGCGGGTCGGTGACGGACATCATCCGCGCACAGGCGCCGCATCGCTTGAAGCCGGGCATCCCTACGACACCTTTAAGTTGGAAAAAACAGTGAAAAAATCACCAAAAAGTATGGTCAAAAATTGACCAGGGCACTGCTCTTCCCGGATCTGCGCTTGCTGGCGCGGAAAAAGAAGAACTGACGTCAGCGCGCAGGGGCGGCGCCTAAGTACTGCCCGCGACGTCATCCCGGCGATCACGACGCCGACGACGGACGCGGAGCCGCACGACGCCGCCTACCGACGCGCAAGGGTACTGCTACGCAAAACTTTCCGGATCCAGCCTGACGCCTGGGGATATTCTAAGGTAAGGAATCTGTCACTAACGTGTCTCTTTCAGATAGACTCGTTACAGTGTAGTGTAGGGGAGGTAATGTAGGAGAGGGGGTATGATGTTACCCGGGCCTATATTAGGGTACCTATATGAAACATAACAACCCACCCACCCATCATACATAATACATTATGAGTGTCTGTGTAATATGGTACAATATTGCGATGAAGGGGTTCTGGTAACATCATAAAGCACATGGTCAAAAAATGAGTGGGTTGCCAATGTCACGAGAATCCCCGATATAGCAATATAGGACAATATCACACATTACACAATATTTTTTAGGTTACATGTTTATTTTAGGGTGGTTAGCTTGGGAAAAGGTGTTTTCTTCAAAGCGCATCTAACAAAGGGCAATAATCGGAATTTGTATGCTTTGGTTTGATCTTTCTTGAACAAATTGTGAACAAAGCAATGGTGAGGGTCAGTTGATTTAGACGATTCTGCGGCAGAGTTTCCCACATAATTATTGATTTACCTCAATTGCCATATAATTTGCAGATTTCACCAAAGATGCTGCTTCCAGAGAACGTGCCACGTAATTTGTAATTTAGTTCCCATAATTTAGGTAACCATGGGGCATAGTTTGGTTCTCCATACTGTAGAAGTCTAGTAGCCCTGACAACAATAAAGTCCTAGAGAGTAGATTGGGAGTTATTAGGATGATGAAATCGGGAGATATTTTCCATATTTCATTGTTCTCTTTGAAATATGGGTTTCATCAGCAACTTTTCCGTATGGCCCACTTCCTTATGCAATACATTTTTCATTAAACAACCTTTCACAATATACCCCATCTCTGCTCCACTCTTCTTCTTGAAGGACCCTCATTGAAAACAATGTTAACATGATTCATATCTCTCTCTGCATGCAAGAAGGGCAAAATTCCTCTTCCCAGGAAAATACCCTGATCTATACTGGTAGCCATCCAATGTGCACTGCTATCTAGCAATCCCCATACCGAATGTAATGGCTATCTCACAAAATGTATACTAATAAGTAGCAACACCTAAGAGCACACCATCACTGAATAATATCACATACTGGAACCAATAACTCTGTAGTCCTAGTCTTGACACTGATAGTATTAATGGCAATGTGATATGTAATGTTATCTAGAACAAGATTTATGTCATCTGTAGGTGCATCAATCACATCAATGAGCACTGAATTTGGTGTGCGAGTTACAGTTGCATAGCTGCAGTGCGAGTTATGGTTGGCGGGGCTAACCATAAATGAATTTCAGTGATTATTTGGTTTTAATTTTTAAGTGCACTTTAACTTTTTTTATGTTAAGAATTTTATTTAAAGTAGGATAAGGTCTTCTAACCTAAGCTAACCATAACTTCAGTCTGTGTTTTGTTTGTGGGAAAAAAATATATATATCTTTATCCTCCGATTAGTGCATACGGATGGCGTGCAGCTTAATCGTCGGGGGTGCTCGTCAAATGTCCGCGCCCGGGCGTGCATAAATCCAACGGTACTTCTGTAAAATATAGGTCACAGAACGGCACTCCGAGTAGTGTTACGATGTTTTATTCAGCACGGCAGACGTGTACAGCGTTGGACGCGTTTTGGCTTACAAAGCCTTTATCACGATGCCTGCGCACAAGGGCACTTCCTATTTACACAATCACCTCGACACTGAAAATGGACTAACAATTGCATATATCAACAGCAGCCACATTGGAATGTACAAATTAATGTCTATTGTGCATTACTAGCTAATGTATAATCTCTCTTGCTCTTTAACTGAGGTAGTTACCGGTTTGTGCCCCAGAGGGTCAAACTGCTGGTTATCACATAATTTCAATAAGATAACGAGTCACATCTTCAACAATAAATTCAAATACTAAATAAATGCATACATGAAAAACTCATTGTGCAATACATGGATGTCGGCTTGACACAGCCATCTAACTTATCTATCTATATTTATCTATCAATATATACATCTATATAATATATATATATATATGTATATATATCCAACAACAAGGCATGCCTTTCCCACGCCTAATAGAAAGCACTCTCAGGAGTAGTTTTAAGCAAAGTGCTTTATTGTGCACACCCCCCTGCACTGACAGACGCGTTTCGCCTTTCGACTTTCTCGATGTATATCTATATATATATCTATATATCTATATCTATATCTATATCTATATATATATATATATATATATATATATATATGCTGCCTCTTCTGCTGTTTGTCCTGTAGAGTTTGACTAGTGTGTTTGCAGCTCCATCCTGGAGCCTTTCACTGGATTCCTGGTCAGCTCACGGCAAGTCACAACGCCGTTTGCTTCTGAAACCGATAAGTGTGGATCATTTTATTATTTTTTATCTGTTAAATGGCTGGCGTCACTTACCATCATTCTTCTGTCTTTCAGCCAGTTATGATCCACCAACATTTGTAAAATCCAGACAGAGTAGTGCCGTTCCCTGTACAGATGAGACTTGAAGAGTGGTTCTTCAGTTCAGTACTTCTCTCTCATTCCCTTTCCCCGCTTCGCTCTAGATTCCTACATCTTGTGGCACGTTTCATTCTGTCCACCAGCGCAGGGATTCAGGGACAACAAGAGCTTTTAGCCTCTCTACAACTCTGGAACATGAGATTTTCACATCCAAGAGTTCCTTATGCCCTACCCTATGTGGTTGGCCAACCACTGTTACTTAGGGTCTTTGCCTGTGCTAAGGAGGGGGTTGCCCTCATGGCTTGCACTGTGGAAAGTCCCTGCTCCTACCCCACCACGCCCTGCTAAATCCAAACACACCAATAGTGCAATGAATGTTGTTTTTTTTAACAGGATTTGCGGATCCTTTGCTGGGTTTGTAAATTCAGAGTGGGGTTCAGGATACGCAAATCTAGCACAGGATTTGTGAATCCAGCAGAAGATTTGCGAATTCCACAATAAAATAATGTTTTCACAACTGACTTGTTGCTGGGGAGGGGGTCCTACTGCCCCACTCACCACCACCACACACATGGGATGGGCCTGGGGATCAAGGTAGGTTCAACCAACCTTCTTATGCCATTTTTCTTTTTCTCAACACAGTGAACAGTGCCAGTCAACCAAAGCGCAGGAGATTTTCGAATTTACAAAAGACGATGGAAGAAAAAAAAGAACTAGTCTAATGGTGTGACTTTTTGAACTGGAGCTGTGAATCCGCCATGGATTCACGAATCCTCTGAAGATCCGCGAATTAACTGTACATATATCAGTAAAATATATTTTCACTGCGAGAGAAATACAAGGACAGATACTACCAATGTATAAATTTCCTGAAAAAAATTATAAATTATTTAATACACAAACCATTAACTCACGGCGTGCCATTGCACAGCTCATGAACTCACTTTTTTTTTTTTAAAGATGTTTTTATTGACATTTTCATTTTGAACAATACAGACCATTTGCTTGATTACACATGTTACAGGTTATGAGATTTAAGCATACAGTACCAGAAGAAAGGTTTCTACAATGATTTTGCAGAATTAAAACAAGATGTGAACGAAAGTTTTAGCATTGATGCACATTAACATGAAACAATGCCTCTGTGTGTAAACAGAACAGTCTGGCCTTCAGTGAGGATGAACGATATGGGTAGCACGATGTTGCAATTTCTGCAGGTGAGAGCACGGGCAGAGCGGAGGAGGGTTACTAAATGAAAAGGAGTGGTGGAAAAAGCAAGAACAAAGAAACAAGGGATCTTGAGTTGAGGAAGATGGAATAGAAGCAGTTGGGTGAGTTCTCCTAGATAAGTGAGGCGTGGCATTGAAAGACAATGTTGAGTTTAGTGCTGGAAGTAGGCGATTGGCACACGAGCCGAGGGGGGAGAGAGTCGTCCTTAACAACGCTTGGTAGGTGTATCAGCATGTCATCCAATCCTACTGAGATGGTGTGCTTCCGAAGGTCCGAGAGGAGGCCCCTAGCCTCCTCTCTCCAAATGTCTGTGCTCCCCGCTTCAGTCCAGTGTATTAGCATGTTTGCCACATCACCACCGACCATCACCATTTTAGTGTGAGAGCACTCTTAGCTAGCAGTAAAGCAAGGTCAGCAAGCCTAGCAACTACTTAATTATGTTTGGTGTGTTCATAGAGTCCTAAGGCGCAGGTCTCACTGGTGCTGTGATTTTCACAGCTTGTAATGTCGGTGAGTGTTTTCCATACAGCAACTGAATGTTTTTGAAACAAGCGTTCCTAGGTATCGTGTGTGAGTATTTTAAGACGGATGTCCACTCTGAGTCATGGAGCACCCAACTAAGGTCGGTCTCCCAGACCTCAAATGCATTTTTTTGTTTGTTGTTGTCCTCATTCACCTCAGAAACAATGTCCATTCCTTCCGCCCTTGTTTCGAGTGAGAAAACCAACCACTTGCGGACATTACAGAATGAACATGATCCTTTCTGCGGCTGGCTCTCTCTCACGGTGTTAACTTCTCACCGGCAGCTGCCTTAAAAGCAAAACCGGAGGGGCCCTGCAGCAGACCAGAGAGCTTTTACCGGTGTAATCATTGGACAGTTATAATTCATATATCCTCATGTAATCTCATTGCTCCCCACATTTTGCAGCAGTCTTTCCAGACCCACACTCCATATCTCTAAGGGCTTCCAGAAACCTTTCCTCTTAGACTCTTTCCCTAATTATGTTATGTTACTGGGTATTTGTAGAGCGCACGGCTACTCCTTAGAGTGTCCCGGCGCTAGCAGAAACCCTTGACAGAAACAGTGCACACAACAGCAGATATGCCTCATCTAATGTTGGAAGAGCCAGGTTTTTAAATTTTTCCTGAAGCTCAGGAGATCCTGTACCTGTCTCAGGGAGGGCGGCAGGCTATTCCATAGCTTAGATGCTGCCACCTGGAAGGAGCGTCCCCCATCCGCGAACGCACAAACTTTGGCACGATCGACAGCCGCTGGGTCGAGGACCGCAAGGTTCTGGATGGGGCATAGGGCTGAATTCTATTCCTAATGTAAGGAGCCCCTATGTTGTGGAAGGCCTTAAAGGCCGGCACCAGCGCTTTGAAATTTAACCTCTTTCGCACCGAGAGCCAGTGCAGGGACTTCAAATGAGGCGTCATATGTGTCCTGGGGCCAACCATGAGTACGGCCCTAGCTGCCGCGTTCTGTACCACCTGCAGGCGACCCAGTAAGTAATCAGGGAGGCCTAGGTACAGAACGTTGACATAGTCCAACCTTGACGTGATCAGGGCTTGGACCACTGTTTTCCTATGCGTTACTGGGAGTAAGGGGAGGAAGTTCCTCAGCATTTTCAGTAGCCCAAAGCATGTCCTGGCCACTGTTTGCACCTGTGACTTCATGGACATGTCTGCGTCCAGTTTCACCCCAAGGTTTTTTACGGTAGTGACTGGGCTTGCTGGGGGGGGGGGACATATTCTGGGGCCACCATTGGCGCCATTCATCGCCTGGGCTATGTCCCAAAAAATAATTTCAGACTTTTCAGAGTTACATAGCAGTTGATTTTGCCTAAACCAGGCGAACACCTTTGCCAGGCAAGTATTCATTTCACTTCCTCTCAACGTATCATCCTTCTCGCAGGTGAACAACAGCTGCGTGTCGTCGGCATAGGATATTACTTTTGCCCCGTATTCCTCAGCCAGGAGAGCAAGGGGGGCCATATATATGTTAAACAAAGTTGGGCTCAAAACAGAGCCCTGTGGCACTCCTACTTTCATCTAGTAAGTCCATCCTGGACAAATATAGGAGGGACTCCAGCCAGTCCAAATGTTGCGGTGGTACAGCTCCCACCCATTTGCGGCAGATTTCTCTTCTGGCAAGTAAAATAGCGTAAAACAACAGGTCTCTCGGAAATCCCACAAGGCCATCCACTACCCCAAAGATAACCAATGATAGGCTTACCTTCATTTGTAGTCCCAAAATACCCAATATAGACGTTTCCACTTAGTCCCAAAACACTCTGTTTGCCGGACATTGATAGAACATATGAACATCTGATGCCTTTTCCAGGCCACATTTTGCACAGCTGGTTCGGCTTCCTTTCCCCACCTTTGACAATTTTTCTGGGGTTATATATGCCCTGTGAAGTCAGTAGAAGTGGTTTCTCCTTAAAAAAGCAGGCTTGACAACAAACTAAAGAGTGCGCATTGATACTTGCCAAATATTCTGTAGTTGCTCCATCGGCAAGTGTCTTCCCCACAACTCTTCTGCCAGCTTAAATTCACCATCCATGGTATCCTGTATTTCCCAATACCAGAATGCGACTTCCTTATTTCCTGATGGTTTTGTGACCAGTTGTTCCTCCAAAGTATTTCCCACTCCCAACGCCAACTTTCTACTTTGTTCCCAGCTTTTTAGTTGTATGTATTTAAACTTTGAAAGACTACCCTTCATCAGCCCGTTTAGATCTTGCCAAGATATAAGACTCCCGTCGCGGGTCAGATCTCCCCAGATCCTTAGATCCGCATTTTTTATGGGTACCGCCAGTTTATCATTAAATGTTTAAGTAAAAATACCTACAAGGGATTTCGTTTGCTTAACTTAGTTAAATTTCTTATAGATTTGTTACTTATTTAAGTCCCAATTGGTGGCTTAATTTAGCGAAAGTCTGTGCGTCTATAGAAATATACACAAAATCAATATTTAACATCACAATTTGAATAAAACAATTGAAAAATAATTGAAAAAGCAAGTGGAGAACACGGGTATATCTTTCTATCATAAATACACAGATTTAATGTGAAACAAAATTACGAGGGTACATTCAAAAGCAATAAAACACTATGATGGAGGATACAGAAATGAACCTACAAATCATAAGTGTAATCATCTATTCCAAGACAATACATATAGAGGAAAGAGCAACTATATTAGAAAACAATTCCTCAGATGCCTTAGTTGTTGGGGAAATAGATGCAATAGTCGACGTTTCGGTCTGTTGTGGCAATAACGTCCGTCAGACCATCCTCAGGACATACAGATGTTTATAAAACAAGTCCCTCAAACAATTATTTAGTTATCTAAACCCAAAACGACTGATTGGATAATCAATTATTCAATTATTTTTCAATTGTTTTATTCAAATTGTGATGTTAAATATTGATTTTGTGTACATTTCCATAGACGCACAGACTTTCGCTAAATTAAGCCACCAATTGGGACTTAAATAAGTAACAAATCTATAAGAAATTTAACTAAGTTAAGCAAACGAAATCCCTTGTAGGTATTTTTACTTAAACATTTATTCATTTGCCCAAACCTCCAAGGGTGTATTGGGTTTCCCACTGAGTTATTACAAGTTTATCATTAAGGCACTCCGGAGTCCCTGGCGAATCCCAAACCGGGGCATAGTATGAGTAGTAATCTAGTTTCGAAAGTCGTCTGATATGGTACCATATCTTCGCCATTGATTGTAATACCTTTAATTTAATTTTTTTTAAAGTATTTTGGGTCCCCAAATTTAAAAAGGAAGCCATCTACATCAGCCTTACTTTCTTTTAACATAGCCGAAAACATAGAGCCTATTACGGATCCATCTGGGGTCTTTACGAGCATTCTAGAGTTTGTCAACTGGAAAGTCCATGCATAGTATTGTATGTCTGGAAGGGTTAATCCTCCCTTCTCCCTCTTTCTCCGCAGCTTTTTCCAGGAGATCCTGATACCCTTATATGCAAAATAAACGCATTAATCGCCTGCTGGATTTTATGTATAGTGGCTTTTTCAAAATATAGTGGTATGGTATTAAATAGGAAAGTAATCTTTGGCAATATAGTCATTTTGACCAAATTCACCCTCCCCAGAATCGTTAACGGAAGGTATGCCCAACCCTTCATTAATTGCACAACCTCTTTTAGTACTCTCCTCAGATTATTTTCTGCAATTTCGTTTATATCTTGTACTATTTTTAGGCCCAGGTATAGCATTTCCTTCTTAATCGACTGATTTTCACTTCTCTGATTCCATACCATAACCTCTGTTTTATTTGCATTTACTAAGTACCCTGACACCTCCCCGAATTCCAATGCCATCCGTAAGATAGTTGGTAAAGCCACTCCAAGATCAGAGGAGAAAACCATGAGGTCGTCTGCATACAGCGCGACCTTTCTGACCCACTCTCCCTGATGAAAGGGGGGAATATCGGTTGTGGTTTTAAGTTTGTGAGCAAAGGGTTCCATATAACAATTAAACAGGAGAGGGGAGAGAGGGCAGCCCTGTCTTGTACCCCTGAGTATTTTAAAGGGTGAAGATAAATTTCCATTCACCAAGACCCTTGCTGTAGGTTCTTGGTATATTAACTGGATGGCTCTACAAAATTTATCTCCTAAGTTATATCTTTTTAAAACGGAGAATAGGTAGGACCACCTCACCCTATCAAAGGCTTTAGAGGCATCCAATGTTGTTATTGCTAGCGGGGTTTCGCAAGTTGTTGCAAAATCAATGGCCCCAATTAACTCACAGGTAAGCTCGTGAAGATACCTCCCCTTCACAAAACCCCTCTGATCTTTATGTATCACTTCCCCCGCTACCTTGCTTAGTCTTCCTGCCAAAATTTTCATAAAGATTTTATAATCTGAATTCAGGAGAGATATCGGTCTATATGATTCACACATAGCCGGGTCCTTACCTGACTTCAGAATAAGAGTAACAGTGGCCTCATTCCAGGAGTTTGGTACTTGGGCTCCCCGATCTAATATCTCGCCCATCACTAATGTCATTAGTGGAGATAACGCCTCCCCAAAGATTTTATATAATTCTACTGGAATACCATCTGGCCCGGCAGCTTTACCCCCCCCTTACTTGACTGAATGGCCAAAACAACCTCTTCTTGGGTGATCCCCTGGTCTAAGATTTTTTGCTGACTAACATCTATAGGTTGAATAGAGTCTGCTAACTATCCCTCGATCTCTGCATCTGCAGTCCTCTCCTCCTCCGTATATAAAATCCGGAAGAAATACTTAAATGCATTTTCGATCTCAGTCTCATTCTTCAGAGTATTCCCGGACTGATCATCCTTAATCTCCTTAATCCGAGTCCTATTCTGGTCTGTCTTAATCTTCCAGGCTAGGGTGTTTCCCTGCCCCCTTTCCGTACTCAAGATGTGAAAGCTAGCTAGCATCCCATCTCTTTCTAATCCTAGATTGAAGGAATTCTGACATTTGATTCTTCAACAGAAGCTGCTTCCTTTCTAACTCAGTCCTGGCCTCCTCTGTTCCTGATCTTTTTAACTCAGTTTCTATTCCTTCCATTTCATCCTCTAACCGAGAAATTTCGCTCCTACAACATTTATTTCTATAACAGACTGCACTAGTAATCTTACCTCTGATAAATGCCTTAAGCACATCCCAAACGGTCCCGTTTGGAGCAGAGCCACTGTTAATCTTAATAAGTTCCGTAGCTTCTTCCTTTAGTTTATCCATTGTTTCTCTATCTGCCAGTATAGTGCGGTCTAATGTCCACTTTCTTTCTATATACTTGCTGTTGTCTTTAATTGTTTATATAACCGCCGAGTGATCTGATAGATGGGCCACCTTATACCCAATGTCTGAAATATCCTCTCTAAGGCTCCAATCTACTAAGAAATAATCTATTCTCGATCTATTCCCGTATTTCTTATTGTAAAATGAAATTCCTTGCAAATTTCCAACTCTCTCTCTCTCCAAAGATTGCACAGAGCATGCTGACTCATCATGACTTTTAAAAGGGCTCATGATTTAGGCGTTGGTACCGCTCTGGTTTTATTTGATTTATCTAGCTTTAAATCCATTACTATATTAAAATCTCCTGCCATAATTACCGGACCGGAGAATTCTAACAAGTTTGAAAACAAATTTTTGAGTGGTTCACAATCGTCGTGGTTTGGGCCATAGGCACAAGTTACTAACTTGTGTAACGATATATCTGTAAGAGACAGTAGTTAGTGACAGATTCCTTACCTTAGAATATCCCCAGGCGTCAGGCTGGATCCGGAAAGTTTTTGCATAGCAGTACCCTTGCGCGTCGGTAGGTGGCGTCGTGCGGCTCCGCGTCCGTCGTCGGCATCGCCGGGATGAGGTCGCGGGCAGTACTTAGACGCCGCCCCTGCGCGCTGACGTCAGTTCTGTACACGACTTTCCGCGCCAGGAACGCAGAGCCATGCAAGAAGCTGACATAGGTGTCTGAAAAATACTAGGGCCCTGAAAGGGATGTCCTTAACCCTAGAAATCAGTTCGCAGAACGGGGAGGATGGGTGGGGCGGTAAGGAATCTGTCACTAACTACAGTCTCTTACAGATATATCGTTACACAAGTTAGTAACTTGTGCATCTGAAAGAGACACATTAGTGAAAGATTCCTTACCTTAGAATAGATACCCCAGCAATACTAACCCCGGTGGTGGGTCTGCAAACAGATTCAGACAAGGAAGTCCCGGAGGACAGAACGGCCAAAGAAGCCGCCCCTCCGGACCTGGCTGTCAAGGCAGTAATGTTTGGTAAACGTGTGCAGCGAGGCCCACGTAGCTGCCTGACATATATCCTGTAACGGAACAACGCGGCCTAAAGCCGTGGTAGCAGCCGTTGCCCTGGTGGAATGGGCACGCAGCCCAACAGGAGGCTCCTTCTTAGCCAAAGAATAACAGGCCTTGATACACAAGATGACCCAGCGGGAGATGGTCCTTTTGTGTACCGCCCGACCTTTTTTGACACCCACTTAGCCAACAAAGAGCTGGTCATCCACCCGGAACTGTTGTGTGCGGTTGATGTAAAAGGAAAGCGCACATTTTGGGTCCAGACGGTGGAGCCTCTCTTCCTCTCTGGAAGGATGCGGAGGCGGAAAGAAGGTGGGCAAAGTGATGGTCTGCCCAATGTGGAAGGCAGTAACCACCTTTGGCAAGAAGGACGGACGCGTCCTAAGAACAACCTTGTCTGGATGAACAGACAGAAAGGGGGTTTGCATGAAAGAGCCTGGAGCTTACTCACCCGCCGAGCGGAGGTGATGGCCACCAGAAAGGCTGTCTTCAGAGTAAGAAGACGAAGAGGACAGTTATGCAGAGGCTCAAAGGGAGCGCACATTAAGAAAGTAAGAACCAAATTTAAGTCCCACTGAGGCATTATAAACGGAACAGGAGGAAAGAGGTGCGTAATGCCTTTAAGAAACCTGTTAACAACAGGGGACGTAAAAAGAGAGGGCTGATCAGGAAGCCTGAGGAAGGCCGAGATTGCACAAAGATAGCCCTTGATGGTACCCAGGGCAGAACCCTGTTGGGCCAGAGAAAGAAGGAACAGAAGAACCTCAGAAAGAGGGGCAGAAAGGGGATTCACAGCCTTTGCTGTGCACCATGCCACAAACTTGTTCCACCTGCAGGCGTATACCACCTTAGTGGAGGGACGCCTGGCTGCCAGAATCACATCACAAACTTCGGGAGGCAAGTCGAAAGGAATCAACTGCCGCCGCTCAATCTCCACGCAAGCAGGTGTAGACTGGACAGGTTCGGGTGGAGGACCGTCCCCTGCTGCTGCGACAGAAGATCCTCCCGAAGAGGCAGACGGATCGGGGGATTGACGCTCATACTGAGTAGCTCGGGATACCAAACTCTTCGAGCCCAGTCCGGAGCCACAAGAATAACTTGGGCCCGGTCACGCCAAATCTTCTTCAACACTCTGGGTAGAAGTGGTATAGGCAGAAAGGCGTACAACAGACCGCAACTCCACTCGCGACGAAAAGCGTCGCCGAGCGAGTGCCGCCTTGGAAATTCCAACGCGCAGAACTGCTGACATTGCGTGTTCTCTTCGGTGGCGAACAGATCTAACCAAGGCTCTCCCCACTGCTGAAAGAGACCTTGCGCCACCTCCGAGTGAAGACGCCATTCGTGATCCATCATGCACCTGCGGCTGAGGTTCGTCCGCCCTGGCGTTCAGCGAACCTGCCAGGTGTTGAACCATCAGGAATATGCCCTGATGTTCCAGCCATGTCCAGAGGCGCAGAGCCTCCTGACATAGGGTCCACGACCCCACCCCGCCCTGTTTGTTGCAGTACCACATGGCGGTGGTGTTGTCTGTGAACACCTGCACTACCTTCCCTTTGACAGAGGGAAGGAATGCCTTGAGTGCAAGTCGGATCGCCCGGAGCTCCAGAATGTTGATATGGAGCCGGGACTCCGCCGGAGACCAGAGGCCTCTGATCTCCGCCTCTCCCATGTGACCGCCCCATCCCAGAAGGGACGCGTCCGTCACAACTGTGTGCTCTGCCTGGGGAAGGGAGAGGGATCTGCCCATGACCCATTGCCGGTTCGAGAGCCACCACTGCAACTGTTTTGCAGTCCCCTCCGAGATCTGGACGTGATCGGACAGGTTGCCCTAGTGCTGCGCCCACTGGAACGTCAGGTCCCACTGCAGAGCCCGCATATGCCATCTGGCATGATCGACCAGCAGGATGCAGGAGGCCATGAGGCCCAGCAGACTCAGGGTCATCCGTACCGAAACCCAGGACAGAGGCCGAAAGATCAGAATCATAGCCTGAATATCTCGGACTCGCCGTTCGGAAGGATAGACCCGAAACTGCGTCGTGTCCAGAACTGCTCCGATGAAAAGGAGCTGCGGAGAAGGAATCAGGTGCGACTTCGGAACGTTGATGGAGAACCCCAGCGAGTGCAGGAGTTCGGCCGTAGTCTGGAGGTGGGAGACGACTGCCTGGGACGAGCCCGCCTTCAGCAGCCAATCGTCGAGGTAGGGGAAGACTGGAACCCCTGCCCGGCGCAGATGAGCTGCGACCACCACCATCACTTTCGTGAACACCCGAGGGGCACTGGTAAGGCCAAAAGGGAGCACGGTGAACTGAAAATGCTCGAAGCCTACCGTGAACCGCAGGTAACGCCGGTGGGCCGGCAGGACGGGGATGTGGAAATATGCGTCCTGCAAGTCCAACGCTACCATCCAGTCTCCAGGGTCGAGAGCAGTCAAGACCTGAGCTAGGGTGAGCATCTTGAACTTCTCCTTCCGGAGGAAGCGATTGACGTTCCGGAAGTCGAAGATAGGACGCATGTCCTCCTTGTCCTTTTTGGGCACCAGAAAGTAGTGGGAGTAGCAACCACGTCCTACTTCTGGGGTCGGAACGTGCTCGATGGCCCTCTTGGCCAAGAGGGCCGCAACTTCCTTCTGAAGAAGCACCAAGTGATCCCCTGACATGCGGTGGAATTGAGGTGGCATGGCTGGGGGGATGGTCTTGAAGGGGAGGGAGTAGCCCCTTCGGACAATGTCCAAGACCCACCTGTCCGAGGTGATGGCACGCCAGTGGTGAAGGTGATGGCGGACCCTGCCCCCTACTGGCGTGCTGTGCACCTGAAAAGAAGGACTAGGAGGGCTTGGAGGCCGTGGACGGGGCGGGGTTGGTGGCCTGACCCGCACCCTGGTTGCCTGACCCGCCACGGCGGGAGCCACGTCCTCGGCCACGCGAAGACGTTTGCTGCGCGGGCCGGTGGCTGGGCAGCGGACGTGACTGGGCGACCCTTCCGTGGCCACGAAAGGGGCGAAAAGCAGACGGCTGCGGAGGGCGTACAGCAGAAAGGCCCAGGGACTTGGCGGTAGCCCGCGAGTCCATAAAGCGCTCCAGCGCATGGTCTGCCTTGTTCCCAAAAAGACCGATCCCATCAAAGGGCATGTCCATAAGAGTGTTTTGGACATCACCCGAGAAACCAGTGGTTCTCAGCCAGGCGTGACGGCGCAGCGCCCCTGTCGTCGCAAGCGATCTGCCTAGCGAGTCGGCGGTATCAAGGCCACATCTGATGGTGTACTTTGCCGCATCTCTTCCCTCCGCAATGGTGCGGGTAAGCAGTGTCTGGACCTCCTCAGGACACTGGGGCAGAACTTGCGCCACCGAGTCCCACAAGGAGTGGGAATATCGGCCCAAGAGGTAAGTGGTATTGACGGACCGCAAGCCAGCACTGGAGGAAGAAAAGACCTTCTTCCCAAATTGATCCAGGCGTTTGGATTCCCTATCCAGGGGAGCGGTAGGGAAGGTGCTTTGGGAAGCAGAGGCTTGGACAACCAAGCTCTCAGGGGTGGGGTGTTGGGAGAGAAACAGGGGGTCGCCCGGAGCAGGGCGATGGCGTCGGGCCACGTTCCTATCCACAGGAGCCCCTGTGGTGGGCTTGGACCAGGTGCCCAAAAGAACGTCTGAAAGCGCCTCGTTAAACGGGAGCAGTGGCTCCAAGGAGGTAGCCGCCGGCTGAAGCACTTCCGTCAGCATGTTAGTCCTGACAGCCACTGTAGGCAACTGGAGGTGTAAGGCCCCAGCTGCTCTACGCAACACCGTTGCAAAGTTTGCTCCCTCCTCCGTTGCCATGGAAGGAGGAGACAGCATGCCAGAGTCAGGGGAGGTGTCCAGACCACTGGCATCCCCAAGCTCCTCAGCCCAGTCCTGATCAAACTCACACTGCTGTGTGAGAGGGTCATCAGACCCCTCCCAGTTCTCTTCGTCCTCCAATTCTGGTTCAAAATAAGGAGGAGGGACATGCGGGACCCAAGGTCTCGTCGGAGCCGGCGTCGAGCGACGCCGGTCAGGCGCCGTGTCCGGATCCAGAGAGAACCGGGGAACAACGCCGCCCGGGGCCGCCCGGAGCCCCGGGCGGCGTTGGGAACGGCACCGGAGAGATCAGCGCCGGTGGAGGTGTCGTCAGGTCAACCGGCGTCGATCGGGGTTGTGGCAGCACCGGAGCCGGGGTCGAGGCCGGAGCCGGGGCCGGGACCGAGGCTGGTGTGACAGGCGGTGCCGGGACCGGAGTCGCCGGCGGCGCCGGAGAAACCCCATCAGGGCCCGCGGGGCCCGAAGGCGCACCGGGGGGACCTTGAGGCCCGAAGAGGCGGGCCATGGCCGACAGGAACTCCTGTATCTCGGCCGGAGTCGCCCCCGAACCCGGGAAGGACGGGTAATGCGGGGGCGGCTCCACAGGCACTCCCGGAGCCGCGGGGACGCTGCCGACAGGACCCTCAGCCGAGTCGCGAGACCGGCGAGGGGAAGTCGTCGAGCGATGACGCTTCTTCGACTTCTTATGCTTCAACTTACCGGAGGAGTGCGAAGACTTGGACCCCGACGACCGATGAGGACTCCGCGACCGGCCCCTCGACCTCTCGCGTGACCGGGGCTTGGCGTGGTGCGGAGCGGACTGCCGGACCTCGAGGAGCTTTCGAGACCGCTCTCGCAAAGCCTTCGGATGCAAGGCCCGGCAGTCGGGGCACGACTTGGTGTCGTGGTCGCGGCCGAGGCAGTAGAGACATTCCTGATGCGGGTCTGTGATCGACATCATTCGACCACAGGCGTCGCATGGCTTGAAGCCGGGCATCCCTACCGACACCTAGGAGTCGAGATGACTCGAAAAGAAACAGTGAAAAAAACACCCAAAATTTTGTCAAAAATTGACTAGGGCACTGCTCTTCCCGGATCTGCGCTTACTGGCGCGGAAAAAGAAGAACTGACGTCAGCGCGTAGGGGTGGCGTCTAAGTACTGCCCGCGACGTCATCCCGGCGATCACGACGCCGACGACTGACGTGGAGCCGCACGACGCCGCCTACCGACGCGCAAGGGCACTGCTACGCAAAAACTTTCCGGATCCAGCCTGACGCCTGGGGATATTCTAAGGTAAGGAATCTGTCACTAACGTGTCTCTTTCAGATTAGCCTACAAATGTTAATAGCCTATCCACTATTTTTACACCTGCTATAATCCACCTACCCCCCTTTATCTGCCTTAATGTGTGATACCCATATTTTTGCTTGTTTTTTCACCACAATTGCGCCCCTCTTATATTCGCACTCTGATCAGTACATAATATTTGTTGTACCCATCTTTGTTTTCTAAAAAGCTCGACACATTCTTTTTTTACCAAATGCGTCTCCTGTAGGATCAGGATTTGAGCAGGGGAATCTCTAAGGTATTGCAATATCTTATCCCTGCACCCCTTCACCCGTAACCCATTGACATTCCATGTTAAAATCTGAATAGGCATATCTCTATTATCCTGAGTCCATTAAATCTTTCTGAGGTATTTGAGGAATTTTTTATCATTTTTTCCCATATGCTCCCCACCCAGTGCACCCCCCCCATCCTTCCCTCCCTCCCTCCACCCTTCCCTGGAGAACCCACCCCTGCTTCTTCTTCTTGGACCTGATGTTAGTCCAAAGTTCTTCTTTTGCACCATGGGCACCCACCATCAGTGATAGCTATGTGTATGTATATTACAGATACCAAAATATAGCATATTTTCTTTTACTGCCCCCTCAGCTGCCCCCCGCCCACCTTAATATTTTCTAACATCTCATCTGCTTCCCTTATACTTCTTATCGTCTGCATTTTGTTGTTGTACATTACTCTTAGGGATGCAGGGAATTTAAGTTGCACAGTTGCCCCCGCTTTCTTAAAATCATCCATGCGCTTGCCCAGCTCCCACTGTCTATCTAGAGTCACCCGAGACAGATCTGATCCAATTTCGAATGAGAAATCTGGGCCTTTTAGTGATTTTAGTTTTAGTGCGGACGAGAGGATTTTTTCCTTTAGGGCATATGTCTGGAAGTTGATAAGAATCTTCCTTGGCTTCACTCTACCTAGGTTTCTCCTGAAAGGGTCTCTGTGTATTCTTTGAATATCCTTACGCGATATCTACCTCGCTCTCATCCACCTGAACTGAAGCCTTTATGAGAGCTACCACATATGTTTTTATAGTATCCCCCTCTTTCCCCTCGGGAATATTCAGGATTCTCAGATTGTTTCATCTTGAATTGTTTTCTAATTGTTCTAGTTTTTCCTGTAGTCCCTGCTCATCTTTGCGTAGTGCCTGGAGCTCCATCTTCCTGCTCCCAAAATCTTTTTTTTAACTCCTCCACTGTATTCTCAAGTATTTGTGTCCTATCGGACAATGTGTCCATCTTTTTTTCTAGTGCCTCACAGAAACCACGTATTTCACACTGATTTGCTTCGGATACTGCAAACCCTTTCTTAATGTCTACAGTAAGTGATGCGAGCATCGCCTCCAGAGTGCTAACCGAAGTTACTACTTGGCTCCCTTCTTCAGCATTTTTAGGGGTTGTATCTGGTACGTAGTCTCGGTGATCTTTATCCTGAGTACTACCGCCCGCCTGGCACTTCGTTCCGCCTAAGCTAACAACTTCAGGATTTTTTTCCTGACAGGTTTGTTCTCCATTAAGGCATACCTCCCCCACCTCCATTTCTGCTGCTGTGCCCAAGTTACCTCTAGCCATCTCTGCTTTCTCTGCCCCAGATTGTGTTGCCTTTCGCAGCGTTGGCTTTTGTAGTGTTAATATTGGTGGTTGTATCTTGAAAAAGGACCTCAGGGAGGGTGTAATTCTCAATTTCTGATCAGGTATCTCTTTTTTCTCCTGCTTTTTGCCCCTTATTTTGACTTCCCTCCTAGGTCTCTCTCTAACGTTTTCACTGGGATAACCCTTTTGGAGTGAGAGTGTAGGGGAGGGAAAGAGCCAAACAAATTACCTATGAGGGTTGCCAAATCGGAGGATCTTTCCTCCTCCTCACTCTCCACCGCCTTTACAGCCTTTACTCCCCTCTATGTACAGGCTTTAGTCACTGTCTGTCCTCTCTCTCCACAGAAAATGGCTCCGGTGGTGGATCCCCTACCTTTTATATCCTGTATGTCTCTGCTGTCACTGCTGCTAATATTGACCGGATTTGTTCCAGCCCGCACTTTCTCGAGTGCTTCTGGGCTCGCCAAACGTCCGATGCGCGCGGGTGCAGCGTATGTGCTGACGCTGCCACCGCCAGCACGGAGGAAACCTCGCGCTGCTGCCCTGCGGCTTTTCCTGAGCTCCAGGGCGGCCCTAAGCCAGCGCGATTTACCGTCGTCGTCCGGATGTCGCCGCCGGTCCACAGAGCCAACCACCAACTCGCCAGCCCAACTGGGCACGGTGAGGCACATTAGATCGCAGTAGCCGGAGGGAGGGAGGGAGGTTTACGCAAATTTTTAAGAAAAATTGCAATCCATTACAAGCGAGTGCCTCCGGTGCTCTGCGACCTACGTGCTACGCGGCTGTCATGTTCTCCCTGCTACGCCGATACTCCTCGACCTCAAAGGCATGTTAAGGAGACTATGGTGTGCTCCCACAGTGCTTATATAACCAAGTGATGAGGTGTCGACCTATTCCCATTTCAAGAATACGGTCCTTCACCAGTGACATTCCAGTGAATAGGACAGATCAGTCTGTAAACTAGGAACTGCCCTTTATGAAGGTCACATAGTTCTACCCGTTGTTCGAATGAGAATAGGTGTCCATCAAGAAAGAGGTAGCCCAGGGTGTATATGGTCTTCTCATGCCAGTTACGCAATTCTCTAGCCAAGAAGTAACCCTAGTGCTTGGGTAAGCCCTAAAGAGGCATGGAAGGGGCATATAGATTAATGTGTTGGCTAAGCTGGGCGTTGCAGTTAATGCATTTTCATGCTACTGACACTAATCGTGATGATGTGCTGCTCAACTTTATCTTAGGAATGAGCAGGTTGAGCAAGACCTCCTGGGTAAGTGGGCCCCGGTCGCACAGCTTACGTATGACATCAGGGATTACATCTGAAATTACATCAATTTTAAAGACATGCCAAATGACATCTTTGATGACATCACTAATGAGTCCACATGATCTCACCAATTACATCACAAATGACAAAACTGTGGGAACAACTAGAACATGTGACACAAAGAGTGCACACAATAATTAAGACTAAGGATTAATTTAAGACTTCACTTTATACATCTTTAAAACTCAAAATAACTCAACATTCCCTAATAAATAATGTTTGCCAGGCCACAGGCAGGTGGAGCTTGGGAGAGCTGTGCAGCGGGTCGATCTATTATAAGTAGACTTAAAGAACAAGTTACTTACATTCAATAACCTTCTCTCTACTGGATAATCTATCTAACATCAGATTCCTCACCTCCAAAATATCCCCCACGCATCAGACTGGATCCAGACGTTTTCATAGCAGTGATCCGGTGTGATGGCAGGTGGCACCATATGGCTCCACATTGACTTTGATCCACATCAAAGTGCCAGAGCAGAACCGCATATTAGCACCACGTCTGTACGCTGATTTCAGGACAAAACAAATGGAGGTACCAGTGTGCAGATCCCCAATATGAGACCTTATTAGCTAGTAAAGAGAGATTACTCCAAAGTAGGGGAAAGTGGGGGGAGGGGTGGGCAGTGAGGAATCTGTAGTTAGAGTATCCACCAGAGAAAACAGATTCAAAGGTAACTAACTTGTTCTTCTGATGGATAATTCTAACCGCAGATTCCTCACCTTCAGAATAGATGCCAAAGCAGTAGCTCTCAGAATGGAGGGTCTGTGGAGTAGGCTCAGGCCAAAAAGTCCTGCAGGACCAGTGTAATATCAACACACCCTTAAAGGTCAGTTTCACAATAAATAAAACATCCTACTGCCTTTGTTAAAGCCTTACAGAAAAAAAGATCAGACCTATTACACCTAACATACATTTTTCCAATGAACTCATCAGGCCTATATCACTTATCACTGAGTTCTCATCACCCAGTCAGGCTTACAGTATTGTGCATAAAGCACAAGTTACTAACTTGTGTAACGATATATCTGTAAGAGACAGTAGTTAGTGACAGATTCCTTACCTTAGAATATCCCCAGGCGTCAGGCTGGATCCGGAAAGTTTTTTTGCGTAGCAGTACCCTTGCGCGTCGGTAGGCGGCGTCGTGCGGCTCCGCGTCCGTCGTCGGCGTCGTGATCGCCGGGATGACGTTGCGGGCAGTACTTAGACGCCGCCCCTGCGCGCTGACGTTGTTCTGTACACGACTTTCCGCGCCAGGAACGCAGAGCCATGCAAGAAGCTGACATAGGTGTCTGAAAAATACTAGGGCCCTGAAAGGGATGTCCTTAACCCTAGAAATCAGTTCGCAGAACGGGGAGGATGGGTGGGGCGGTAAGGAATTTGTCACTAACTACTGTCTCTTACAGATATATCGTTACACAAGTTAGTAACTTGTGCATCTGAAAGAGACACGTTAGTGACAGATTCCTTACCTTAGAATAGATACCCCAGCAATACCAACCCCGGTGGTGGGTCTGAGAACAAAGATCAGACAAGGAAGTCCCGGAGGACAGAACGGCCAAAGAAGCCGTCCCTCCGGACCCGACTGTCCAGGCAGTAATGCTTGGTAAACGTGTGCAGCGAGGCCCACGTAGCTGCCTGACAGATATCCTGCAGCGGAACACCGCGGCCTAAAGCCGTGGTAGCAGCCGTTGCCCTGGTGGAATGGGCACGCAGCCCAACAGGAGGCTCCTTCTTAGCCAAAGAATAGCAGGCTTTGATACACAAGGTTACCCAGCGGGAGATGGTTCTCTTGTGCACCGCCCGACCTTTTTTGGCGCCCACGTAGCCAACAAAGAGCTGGTCATCCACCCGGAAGTGTTGTGGGCGGTTGATATAAAAGGAAAGCGCACGTTTTGGGTCCAGACGGTGGAGCCTCTCTTCCTCTCTGGAAGGATGCGGAGGCGGAAAGAAGGTGGGCAAAGTGATGGTCTGCCCAATGTGGAAGGCAGTAACCACCTTTGGCAAGAAGGACGGACGCGTCCTAAGAACAACCTTGTCTGGATGGACAGACAGAAAGGGAGGTTTGCATGATAGAGCCTGTAGCTCACTCACCCACCGAGCGGAGGTGATGGCCACCAGAAAGGCTGTCTTCAGAGTCAGAAGACGAAGAGGACATTTATGTAGAGGCTCAAAGGGAGCGCACATGAGAAAGTTAAGAATCAAGTCCCACTGAGGCATCACAAACGGAACAGGAGGGAAGAGGTGTGTAATGCCTTTTAGGAACCTGTTAACAACAGGGGACTTGAAAAGGGAGGGCTGATCAGGAAGCCTGAGGAAGGCCGAGATGGCACAAAGATAGCCCTTGATGGTACCCAGGGCAGAACCCTGTTGTGCCAGGGAAAGAAGGAACAGAACAACCTCAGAAAGAGGGGCAGAGAGAGGGTTCACAGCCTTTGCTGTGCACCATGCCACAAACTTGTTCCACCTGCAGGCGTATACCACGTTAGTGGAGGGACGCCTGGCTGCCAGCATCACATCACAAACTTCGGGAGGCAAGTCGAAAGGAATCAACTGCCGCCGCTCAATCTCCACGCAAGCAGGTGGAGGCTGGACAGGTTCGGGTGGAGGACCGTCCCCTGCTGCTGCGACAGAAGATCCTCCCGAAGAGGCAGACGGATCGGGGGATCGACGCTCATACTGAGTAACTCGGGATACCAAACTCTTCGAGCCCAGTCCGGAGCCACAAGGATGACTTGGGCCCGGTCGCGCCGAATCTTCTTTAACACTCTGGGTAGAAGTGGTATAGGCGGAAAGGCGTACAACAGACCGCAACTCCACTCGCGACGAAAAGCGTCACCGAGCGAGTGCCGCCTTGGAAATTCCAACGCGCAGAACCGATGACATTGCGCGTTCTCTTCGGTGGCGAATAGATCTAACCAAGGCTCTCCCCACTGTAGAAAGAGTCCTTGCGCCACTTCCGAGTGAAGACGCCATTCGTGATCCATCATGCACCTGCGGCTGAGTTCGTCCGCCCTGGCGTTCAGGGAACCTGCCAGGTGTTGAACCATCAGGAACATGCCCTGATGTTCCAGCCATGTCCAGAGGCGCAGAGCCTCCTGACATAGGGTCCACGACCCCACCCCGCCTTGTTTGTTGCAGTACCACATGGCGGTGGTGTTGTCTGTGAACACCTGCACTACCTTCCCTTTGACAGAGGGAAGGAATGCCTTGAGTGCAAGTCGGATCGCCCGGAGCTCCAGAAGGTTGATATGGAGCCGGGACTCCGCCCGGAGACCAGAGGCCTCTGATCTCCGCCTCTCCCATGTGACTGCCCCATCCCAGAAGGGACGCGTCCGTCACAACTGTGTGCTCTGGCTGGGGAAGGGAGAGGGATCTGCCCATGACCCACTGCCGGTTCGAGAGCCACCACTGCAACTGTTTTGCAGTCCCCTCCGAGATCTGGACATGATCAGACAGGTTGCCCTGGTGCTGCGCCCACTGGAACTTCAGGTCCCACTGCAGAGCCCGCATATGCCATCTGGCATGATCGACCAGCAGGATGCAGGAGGCCATGAGGCCCAGCAGCCTCAGGGTCATCCGTACCGAAACCCAGGATAAAGGCTGAAAGATCGGAATCATAGCCTGAATATCCCGGACTCGCCGTTCGGGAGGATAAGCCCGAAACTGCGTCGTGTCCAGAACTGCTCCGATGAAAAGGAGCTGTGGAGAAGGAATCAGATGCGACTTCGGCACATTGATGGAGAACCCCAGCGAGTGCAGGAGTTCGGCCGTAGTCTGGAGGTGGGAGACGACTGCCTGGGACGAGCCCGCCTTCAGCAGCCAGTCGTCGAGGTAGGGGAAGACTGGAACCCCTGCCCGGCGCAGATGAGCTGCGACCACCGCCATCACGTTCGTGAACACCCGAGGGGCACTTGTAAGGCCAAAGGGGAGCACAGTGAACTGAAAATGCTCGAGGCCTACCGTGAACCGCAGGTAACGCCGGTGGGCCGGCAGGACGAGGATGTGAAAATAAGCGTCCTGCAAGTCCAACGCTACCAACCAGTCTCCAGGGTCGAGGGCAGTCAAGACCTGAGCTAGGGTGAGCATCTTGAACTTCTCCTTCCGGAGGAAGCGATTGACGTTCCGGAGGTCCAAGATAGGACGCATGTCCTCCTTGTCCTTTTGGGCACCAGAAAGTAGTGGGAGTAGCAACCACGTCCTACTTCTGGGGTCGGAACATGCTCGATGGCCCTCTTGGCCAAGAGGGCCGTGACTTCCTTGTGCAGAAGCACCAAGTGATCCCCTGACATGCGGTGGAATTGAGGTGGCATGGCTGGAGGGGTGGTCTCGAAGGGGAGGGAGTTGCCCCTTCGGACAATGTCCAAGACCCACCTGTCCGAGGTGATGGCACGCCAGTGGTGAAGGTGATGGCAGACCCTGCCCCCTACTGGCGTGCTGTGCACCTGAAAGGAAGGACTAGGAGGGCTTGGAGGCCGCGGACGGGGCGGAGTTGGTGGCCTGACCCGCACGCTGGTTGCCCGAACCGCCACGGCGGTAGCCACGTCCTCGGCCACGCGAAGACGCTTGCTGCGCGGGCCGGTGGCTGGGAAGCGGACGTGACTGGGCGCCCCTTCCGTGGCCACGAAAGGGGCGAAAAGCAGAGGTTAGCGGAGGGCGCACAACAGAAAGGCCCAGGGACTTGGCAGTAGCCCGTGAGTCCTTAAAACGCTCCAGCGCATGGTCTGCTTTGGAACCAAAAAGACCGACTCCATCAAAGGGCATGTCCATGAGTGTATTCTGGACATCACCCGAGAAACCAGTTGTTCTCAGCCAGGCGTGGCGACGAAGCGCCACCGTCGTTGCAGGCGATCTGCCCAGCGAGTCGGCGGTATCAAGGCCACAACGTATGGTGTACTTTGCGGCATCCCTACCTTCCGCAATGGTGCAGGTAAGCAGTGTCTGGACCTCCTCAGAACACTGGGGCAAAACGGCCGCCACCGAATCCCACAGAGAGTGGGAATATCGGCCCAAAAGGCAAGCGGTGTTGACGGACCGCAAGCCAGCACTGGAGGAAGAAAAGGCCTTCTTCCCAAATTGGTCCAGGCGTTTGGATTCCCTATCCGGAGGGGCGGTAGGGAAGGCGGTTTGGGAGGCAGAGGCTTGGACAACCAAGCTCTCGGGGGTGGGATGTTGAGAGAGAAACAAGGGGTCGCCCGGAGCAGGGCGATGGCGTCGGGCCACGTTCCTATCCACAGGAGCCCCTGTGGTGGGCTTGGACCAGGTGCCCAAAAGAACGTCAGACAGTGCATCATTAAACGGCAGCAATGGCTCCTAGGAGGTAGCTGCTGGCTGAAGCACTTCCGTCAGGAGATTAGTCCTGACAGCCACAGTAGGCAATTGGAGGTGCAAGGCTCCAGCTGCTCTACGCAACACCGTTGCGAAATTTGCTCCCTCCTCCGTAGCCACGGAAGGAGGAGACAGCATGCCAGAGTCAGGAGAAGTGTCCAGACCACTGGCATCCCCAAGTTCCTGTGCCCAGTCCTGATCATACTCACACTGCTGTGTGAGAGGGTCTTCCGACCCCTCCCAGCTCTCCTGGTCCTCCTCTGGCTCAAAATATGGAGGAGGAGGGACATCTGGGACCCAAGGTCTCATCGGCGCCGGAGCCGGCGTCGAGCGACGTCGTTCCGGCTCCATGTCCGGAACCGGAGAACGACGCCGCCCGGAGCCCCGGGCGGCGTCAGGAACGGCACCGGGGACATCGGCGCCGGCGTGGTTAGGTCAACCGGCGTCGATCGGGGTTGCGGTACCACCGGAGCCGGGATCGAGGCCGGAGCCGGGATCAAGGCCGGGATCAAGGCTTGCGGGACGGGCGACGCCGGGACCGGAGTCGTCGGCGACGCAGGAGCAACCCCATCAGGGCCCGCGGGGCCCGAAGGCGCACCGGAGGGACCTTGAGGCCCGAAGAGGCGGGCCATGGCCGACAGGAATTCCTGTATTTGGGCCGGAGTCGCCCCCGAACCCGGAAAGGACGGGTAATGCGGGGCGGCTCCACAGGCACGTCCGGGGCCGCGGGGACGGTGCCGACAGGGGCCTCAGCCGAGTCGCGAGACCGGCGAGGCGAAGTCTTAGAGCGATGATGCTTTTTAGACTTTTTGTGCTTCGACTTACCCGAGGAGTGCGAAGACTTGGACTCCGACGACCGGCGGGGGCTCCGCGACCGGCACCTCGACCTCTCACGGGACCGGGGCTTGGTGCGGCGCGGAGCCGACTGCCGGACCTCGAGGAGCTTTCGAGACCGCTCTCGCAAAGCCTTCGGGTGTAAGGCCCGGCAGTCAGGGCACGACTTCGTGTCGTGGTCTCGGCCGAGACAGTAGACACACTCTAAGTGCGGGTCTGTGATCGACATCATTCGACCACAGACGTCGCATGGCTTGAAGCCGGGCATCCCTACCGACACCTAGGAGTCGAGATGACTCGAAAAGAAACAGTGAAAAAATCACCCAAAATGTTGTCAAAAATTGACTAGGGCACTGCTCTTCCCGGATCTGCGCTTACTGGCGCGGAAAAAGAAGAACTGACGTCAGCGCGCAGGGGCGGCGTCTAAGTACTGCCCGCGACGTCATCCCGGCGATCACGACGCCGACGACGGACGCGGAGCCGCACGGCGCCGCCTACCGATGCGCAAGGGTACTGCTACGCAAAAAACTTTCCGGATCCAGCCTGACGCCTGGGGATATTCTAAGGTAAGGAATCTGTCACTAACGTGTCTCTTTCAGATCCAGCATGCATCAGGCATACAATCATAACATTACACATATGCACACATTTACAATGGCCAAAGCAAAATACAACCCTTCTCAAAATAGCCTAACAAGGACCATTTGCAAATCTTCAGAGAAGGTAACTAACACCCAAACATTTGCCTACTACCGCAATCAGTGAGATTCCTATTGCAAATATGTGTCTAAACACAGTGTAACAAAAATATGCCCATTGAAGCTTATTAGTTTAACAAATGCTTTTCACAATAAATAGGTCAGGCCTACTGCCTTTGTCATAACTTTTCATAATAAGCAGATCAGGCCAATGGACCTAGGCATACCTTTTCCCAATGAGCAAGTCAGGCCTTAAGCCTTTATCATTGGCTTGTCGCCATAACCAATACAGGCCTTCTGTACAGAGCATAAAGTGTCCAAAAAGGCAGCATCATCCACATAGTTATAACATTGCAAATATATACAAATTACGGTTGGCACAACAATATAAAATGCCTCCAAATAGGGGAACTGGGATTATCACCGAAAAGCTTTTACCCGCAGAGTTTGTCAGACCGTGAGCACCACCAAATCCCTTGCCTAGTACAGTAATCTGTGAGAGTCCATGTTACCAAATACCCGTAGATTACCTTTAACACATTGAAATAGCAATCCACCCTTGAAGGCCTACTGACTTTGACAAATCCTTTTAACAAAATAAAATATGGCCTATTGCCTTTGTCATAAATTTTCCTAATAAACAGATCAGCCCTATGGGATGGGACAAATTTTTTCCAGTAACCCAATCAGGTCCATCACTTTTGTCATTGCCTTCTGATTTTACTCAGACCTACTGTATTTGGCATAAGCTTTCCCGTAAGGCAACCACTAGGCACAGTTATACTATTAAAACATATAAAACATTACAGTTGCCAAAACAATATAAATCTCTGCAAATCTTTTATTCCTGGGTTTGTCGGTATGCCTACTACAGTAATGTGTGAGATTCCACATAACAAAATACCTTTCTACAGGTTTGTCACAGTGTAATACCAATCCACCCCACTGACTTTAACGAACAAGTTACCTTCGGTAACGATATATCTGTAAGAAACATAGGTTAGTTATAGATTCCTTACCTTAGAATTATCCCCAGGCGTCAGACTGGATCCGGAGAATTTTTCCTCAGCAGTACCCCTGCGCACCGAAAGGTGGCGTCGGTCGGCTACACGTTCGTCGTTGGCGTCGTAGTCGCCGGGATGACAACGCGGTAGCTACTTAAACGCCGCCCTCGCGCGTTGACATCAGTTCTTTTACACGACATTCCATGCCAGAAGCGCAGAGCCATGCAAGACACTGACCACTCATGCACAAAACTAGGGCCTTGAAAGGGATTCCCTGACCCTAGAAATCAGTTTGCAGCATGGGGAGGATGGTTGGGGCAGTAAGGAATCTATAACTAACCTATGTTTCTTACAGATATATCGTTATCGAAGGTAAGTAACTTGTTCATCTGAAAGAAACAGTTAGTTATAGATTCCTTACCTTAGAATAGATACCCCAGCAATACCAACCCCAGAGGTGGGTCTGCGAACAAAGTTCACACCAGAAAGTCCTGGAGAACAGAATGGCGAAAAAAGCAGTCTCTCCGGACTTGGCTGTCCAGGCAGTAGTGTCTAGTGAACATGTGCAGAGATGCCCATGTAGCTGCCTGACAGATGTAATTGAGGGGGACTCCTCGTCCCAAAGCAGTAGTAGCTGCCGTCGCCCTGGTGGAATGGCGCGCAGGCCCACTGGAGGCTCCTTCCTTGCCAAGGAGTAACAAGCCTTAATGCACAAAACGATCCACCTAGAGATGGTCCGTTTGTGCACGGCCCGACCTTTCTTAGCACCCACATAGCCCACAAAGAGCTGGTCATCCACCTGGAATTGTTTGGTGCAATCCAAATAAAAGGAAAGCACACGTTTTGGATCCAGACGGTGGAGCCTCTCTTCTTCTTTTGAAGGATGCGGAAAGTAGGTGGGCAAAGTGATGGTTTGGCCAATGTGGAAAGACGTAACCACCTTGGGAAGAAAGGAAGGTCTGGTTCTTAGTACAACCTTGTACGGATGAACAGCCAGGAAAGGAGGTTTTGAAGGAAGAGCCTGGAGCTCACTCACCCTGCGAGCAGGTGTGATGGCAACCAGAAAAGCAGTCTTTAAGGTAAGAAGACGAAGAGGACAGTTATGAAGTGGCTCAAAGGGAGCGCCAATAAGGTAAGTCAGAACCAAGTTCAAGTCCCACTGAGGCATTACGAAAGGAATAGGAGGAAAAAGATGAGTAATGCCCTTTAGGAAGCGATTTACAACAGGACTCTTGAAAAGAGAAGGATGATCAGGAAACCTAAGAAAGGCTGAAATGGCCGAGAGGTAGTCCTTAAGAGTGCCCAGAGCAGAGCCCTGCTGGGCCAAAGAAAGAAGGAACAAGAGAACCTCAGAAAGAGGGGCAGAAAGGGGATCCACAGCCTTTGCTCTGCACCATGCCACAAATTTGTTCCATCTACAGGCGTATACCGTCTTAGTGGAGGGACGCCTGGCTGCCAAGATAACATCACAGACTTCGAGAGGCAGGTCAAAAGACGTCAACTGCCGCCGCTCAATCTCCACGCAAGGAGGTGGAGGCTGGACAGGTTCGGGTGGAGGACCGTCCCCTGCTGCTGCAACAGAAGATCCTCCCGAAGAGGCAGACTGATCGGAGGATCGATGGCCATGTGTAGCAGCTCAGGATACCAGACTCTTCGTGCCCAATCCAGAGCCACAAGTATGACTTGGGCCCAGTCGCGCTTGATCTTCTTCAGCACTCTGGGCAGAAGTGGTATAGGCGGAAAGGCGTATAGAAGACCGCAACTCCACTCGCGACGAAAAGTGTTGCCTAGGGAGTGCCGCCTTGGAAATTCCAACGCGAAGAATTGCTGACATTGCGCGTTCGCTTCGGTGGCGAATAGATCTAACCAAGGCTCTCCCCACTGCTGAAAGAGACCTTGCGCCACCTCCGAGTGAAGACGCCATTCGTGATCTATCATGCATCTGCGGCTGAGTTCGTCCGCCCTGGTGTTCAGTGAACCTGCCAGGTGTTGAACCACCAGGGATATGCCCTGATGTTCCAGCCATGTCCAGAGACGGAGAGCCTCTTGACAAACGGTCCACGACCCCATCCCGCCCTGTTTGTTGCAGTACCGCATGGCGGTGGTGTTGTCTGTGCAAACCTGCACTACTCTTCCCTGGACAGAGGAAAGGAATGCTTTCAGTGCAAGACGGATCGCCCGAAGCTCCAGAAGGTTGATGTGGAGCTGGGATTCCGCCGGAGACCAGAGGCCTCTGATCTCCGCCTCCCCCATGTGACCGCCCCATCCCAGAAGTGATGCATCGGTCACCACTGTGAACTCTGGTTGGGGAAGGGAGAGGGACCTGCCGTCGACCCAATCCTGGTTCGTTAGCCACCACTGCAATTGGTGTGCAGTGCCCTCCGAGATCTGGACGCAATCGGACAGGTTTCCCTGATGTTGAGCCCACTGGAACTTCAGGTCCCACTGCAGAGCCTGCATATGCCATCTGGCATGGTCCACCAGCAGGATGCAGGAGGCCATCAGGCCCAGTAGCCTGAGGGTCATCCTGACCGAAACCCGGGACAGAGGCTGAATGATCGGAATCATAGCCCGAATATCCCGGACTAGCTGTTTGGGGGGGTAGACCCGAAACTGCGTCGTGTCCAGAACCGCTACGATGAAGAGGAGCTTCTGAGAGGGAGTCAGGTGTGACTTCGGCATGTTGATGGAGAACCCCAGCGAATGCAGGAGGCCGGCCGTAGTCTGGAGGTGGGAGACGACAGCCTGGGGGGAGCCCGCCTTCAACAGCCAGTCGTCGAGATAGGGGAAGACTGGAACCCCTGATCTGCGCAGATGAGCTGCGACCACCACCATCACTTTCGTGAACACCCGAGGGGCGCTTGTAACACCAAAGGGGAGCACGGTAAACTGAAAGTGCTCGTGGCCTACCGTGAACCGCAGGTAACGCCGGTGGGCCGGCAGGACGGGGATGTGAAAATAAGCGTCCTGCAAGTCCAACGCTACCATCCAGTCTCCAGGGTCGAGGGCAGATAGGACCTGAGCTAGCGTCAACGTTTTGAACTTCTCCTTCGGGAGGAAGCGGTTGATGTTCCTGAGATCCAAGATAGGACGCAGGCCTTTGTCCTTCATGGGCACCAGAAAGTAGTAGGAATAGCAACCACGACCTACTTCTGGGACAGGAACTCGCTCGATGGCTCCCTTGCTAAAGAGTGCAGAAACTTCCTGTTGGAGAAGGGCCAGATGATCCTCCGACATGCGATGGTACTGAGGCGGCATGGATGGAGGGATAGTCTTGAAGGGGAGGGAGTAGTCCCTTCGGACTGTTTGCAAAACCCACCTGTCCGACGTGATGGTACGTCAGTGGGGGAGGTGATGGTGAATCCTGCCGCGCAGTGGCGATTGGTGGCCCTGAAAGTTTGGAGGCTGCTGCAGGGGGGGCTGTGGTGGACTGGCCCGCCCGCTGGCCCCCAGAACCACGGCGGTGGTTCCCACGTCCCTGGCCGCGCAGGGGCTGAACAGCTTGCGCCGGCCTGTGGCTCTGGGCGTGACGTGGCGGGGCACCCCTTCCGTAGCCACGAAAGGGGCAAAAGGCAGACTGCGCAGGGCGGGTGGTGGAGAGGCCCAAGGACCTGGCCGTAGCCCGAGAGTCCTTAAAGCGCTCCAGCACGTTGTCTGCCTTGTCGCCGAATAGGCGAGGGCCATCAAAGGGCATGTCCATAAGGGTGACTTGGACATCCCCTGAAAAACCAGTCGACCTCAACCAGGCCTAGCATCGAAGGGCTACCGACGTGGAAATCGTCCTGCCTCGTAAGTAGGCGGTATCCAGCCCACAGCGGATAGTAAACTTTGCTGCGTCTCTCCCTTCAGTAACTGCACGGGAGAGTACAGCCCGGGACTCCTCCGTGCACTGAGCAGGACTTGCGCCACCGTATCCCAGACGGAGTGGGTATAACGGCCCAAAAGACATGCGGTGTTCACCGACCGCAGTCCCAAGCTGGAGGAAGAAAACATCTTCTTCCCAAGATGATCCAGCTTTTTGGATTCCCTATCAGGTGGTGCGTTAGGGAATGGGCCGGTGGAGGCTTGGACCACCAAGCTCTCAGGGGTGGGGTGTTGGGAGAGGAAAGTGGGGTCGCCCGGGCCGGGTGGTGGCGTCGGGCAATCATCCTATCCACAGGAGCCCCTGTGTTGGGCCTGGACCAGGTGCCCAAAAGGATGTCAGTGAGGGCTTCATTAAACGGTAGCAGGGGCTCCGAAGATTTTGCTGCCAGTTGAAGCACCTCTGTCAGGTTAGTCCTGACTGCCACCGTAGATAGCTCGAGGTTGAGAGCCTCGGCCGTCCTATGCAACATCACGGCATAAGACGCTCCCTCCTCCATAGCCACGGTAGGAGGAGACAACATGCCACGGTCTGGTGAGGTATCCAGACCACAGGCTTCCCCCAGTTCCTCTCTCCAGTCCGGCTCGTAGCCCGACTGGTCAGTTAAAGGGTCACCAGACCCCTCCCAGTCCTCCTCACCCTCTTCTGGCTGCCAATCTGGTCTAAAAGAGCCAGGGTAGAACAAGGGCACAAAAGTACCCGCTGACGCCGGTCCGGCTCCATGTCTACATCGAGGTGGAGGCCCGGGTCGACGCCGGCTGGGGACACAACCAGCGTCGGCTGCGGACGTGGTGCTGGTGGATTCGGAGCCGGGGGAGGTGTAATGAGGTCGACCGGCGCCAATCCGGATCCAGGCCTGGATCCAAGGAGACCCTGCGGTGCCGGAGCCGCCGGCGTCGAAACCCCAGGGCCCCCAGCCGAGTCCTCGGGGCCCGAAGGCGTGCGGGCGGAGTCGGGCTGCCCAAAGATGGCATGCATCACTTCGTAAAATTGGCGAAGCTGGGCAGGGGTCTCTCCGGGTACCGGGAAGGGGGGGAAACTGGGAGTCGACCCTTCGGGCTCCGCACGCGGAGCCGCAGGAGGGACACCACCCGCATCCCTCATCGCGTCGGCCGACCGACGGGGAGAAGTCAAAGAGCGACGATGCTTCTTCGACTTCTTCTTGTGCTTTGACTTACCTGAGGAGTGCGAAGACTTGGAAGAAGACTGGTGGTGGTGGCTCCGCGACCGGTCCCTCGACCTCCCACGCGACCGGGACCTCGAACGGCGCGGAGCCGACTGTCGGGCCTCGAGAAGCTTTCGGGACCGCTCTCGCAAAGACTTTGGATTCATGGTCCGGCAGTCGGAGCACAACTTGGGATCGTGGTCGCGCTCCAGGCAAAACAGGCACACGCGGTGCGGATCCGTCACCGACAAAAGTCGCCAAAAAGTCATTCAAAAAGTGACTGGAGGTACCCCTCTCTCAGGATCTGCACTGGCTGGCGCGGAAAAAGAAAGAACTGACGTCGGCACACGAGGGCGGCATCTAAGTAGCTACTGCGACGTCATCCCGGTGACCAAGACGCCAACGACAAACACGGAGCCGACCGACGCCACCTTTCGGCACGCAGGGGTACTGCTGACGAAAAATTCTCCGGATCCAGTCTGACGCCTGGGGGTAATTCTAAGGTAAGGAATCTATAACCAACTGTTTCTTTCAGATATATATTTTCACAATAAATAAGTCAGGCCTACTGCCTTTGTCATTACATAATAAACAGATCAAGATTGTAGCCTTTTGATCTTAAGCTTGCCCGCAAGGCAAAAGTGCAACTCCTGCACACTTTTTCAGCAGCAGAAGCTCACGACTTCTGCCTAATCAAAATTTGTACTCAAGGAAAATCAACATATGGGTGGAGCTAAAGCCCCTCTCTCGGTGGTACTGCTTAAAGCTCATTTTCTGTTAATCACAAAAGGTCAAACGACAGCTGCATCCTCAAGCCAAAGCTAACAATGCTACAGAAAGTGAAATGTAATGTTATGCAACCAAAGGCCCTGAAAACCATCCTCCTAATCTCTCCTCAAGGCAGACGCACAAGTTACTAACTTGTGTAACGATATATCTGTAAGAGACAGTAGTTAGTGACAGATTCCTTACCTTAGAATATCCCCAGGCGTCAGGCTGGATCCGGAAAGTTTTTTGCGTAGCAGTACCCTTGCGCGTCGGTAGGCGGCGTTGTGCGGCTCCGCGTCCGTCGTCGGCGTCGTGATCGCCGGGATGACGTCGCGGGCAGTACTTAGGCGCCGCCCCTGCGCGCTGACGTCAGTTCTGTACACGACTTTCCGCGCCAGGAACACAGAGCCATGCAAGAAGCTGACATAGGTGTCTGAAAAATACTAGGGCCCTGAAAGGGATGTCCTTAACCCTAGAAATCAGTTCGCAGAACGGGGAGGATGGGTGGGGCGGTAGGAATCTGTCACTAACTACTGTCTCTTACAGATATATCGTTACACAAGTTAGTAACTTGTGCATCTGAAAGAGACACGTTAGTGACAGATTCCTTACCTTAGAATAGATACCCCAGCAATACCAACCCCGGTGGTGGGTCTGCGAACAAAGATCAGACAAGGAAGTCCTGGAGGACAGAACGGCCAAAGAAGCCGTCCCTCCGGACCTGACTGTCAAGGCAGTAATGCTTTGTAAACGTGTGCAGCGAGGCCCACGTAGCTGCCTGACAGATAACCGGCAGCGGAACACCACGGCCCAAGGCCGTGGTAGCAGCCGTTGCCCTGGTGGAATGGGCACGCAGCCCAACAGGAGGCTCCTTCTTAGCCAAAGAATAGCAGGTCTTGATGCACAAGGTAACCCAGCGGGAGATGGTCCTCTTGTGCACCGCCCGACCTTTTTGGCGCCCACGTAGCCAACAAAGAGCTGGTCATCCACCCGGAAGTGTTTTGTGCGGTCAATATAGAAGGAGAGGGCACGTTTTGGGTCCAGTCGGTGGAGCCTCTCTTCCTCTCTGGAAGGATGCGGAGGCGGAAAGAAGGTGGGCAAAGTGATGGTCTGCCCAATGTGGAAAGCAGTAACCACCTTTGGCAAGAAGGACGGACGCGTCCGAAGAACAACCTTGTCTGGATGAACAGACAGAAAGGGAGGTTTGCAAGATAGAGCCTGGAGCTCACTCACCCGCCGAGCGGAGGTGATGGCCACCAGAAAGGCTGTCTTCAGAGTCAGAAGACGAAGAGGACAGTTATGTAGAGGCTCAAAGGGAGCGCACATTAAAAAGATAAGAACCAAGTTCAAGTCCCACTGAGGCATTACAAACGGAACAGGAGGGAAGAGGTGTGTAATGCCTTTTAAGAACCTGTTAACAACAGGGGACTTGAAAAGGGAGGGCTGATCAGGGAGCCTGAGGAAGGCCGAGATAGCACAAAGATAACCCTTGATGGTACCCAGGGCAGAACCCTGTTGGGCCAGAGAGAGAAGGAACAGAAGGACCTCAGAAAGAGGGGCAGAAAGGGGATTCACAGCCTTTGCTGTGCACCATGCCACAAATTTGTTCCACCTGCAGGCGTATACCACCTTAGTGGAGGGACGCCTGGCTGCCAGAATCACATCACAAACTTCGGGAGGCAAGACGAAAGGAATCAACTGCCGCCGCTCAATCTCCACGCAAGCAGGTGTAGACTGGACAGGTTCGGGTGGAGGACCGTCCCCTGCTGCTGCGACAGAAGATCCTCCCGAAGAGGCAGACGGATCGGGGATCTACGCTCATATTGAGTAGCTCGGGATACCAAACTCTTCGAGCCCAGTCCGGAGCCACAAGAATGACTTGGGCCCGGTCGTGCCGAATCTTCTTCAACACTCTGGGTAGAAGTGGTATAGGCGGAAAGGCGTACAATAGACCGCAACTCCACTCGTGACGAAAAGCGTCGCCGAGCGAGTGCCGCCTTGGAAATTCCAACGCGCAGAACTGATGACATTGCGCGTTCTCTTCGGTGGCGAATAGATCTAACCAAGGCTCTCCCCACTGTAGAAAGAGTCCTTGCGCCACTTCCGAGTGAAGACGCCATTCGTGATCCATCATGCACCTGCGGCTGAGTTCGTCCGCCCTGGCGTTCAGGGAACCTGCCAGGTGTTGAACCATCAGGAACATGCCCTGATGTTCCAGCCATGTCCAGAGGCACAGAGCCTCCTGACAAAGGGTCCACGACCCCACCCCGCCTTGTTTGTTGCAGTACCACATGGCGGTGGTGTTGTCTGTGAACACCTGCACTACCTTCCCTTTGACAGAGGGAAGGAATGCTTTGAGTGCAAGTCGGATCGCCCGGAGCTCCAGAAGGTTGATATGGAGCCGGGACTCCGCCGGAGACCAGAGGCCTCTGATCTCCGCCTCTCCCATGTGACCGCCCCATCCCAGAAGGGACGCGTCCGTCACAACTGTGTGCTCTGGCTGGGGAAGGGAGAGGGATCTGCCCATGACCCATTGCCGGTTCGAGAGCCACCACTGCAACTGTTTTGCAGTCCCCTCCGAGATCTGGACGTGATCGGACAGGTTGCCCTGGTGCTGCGCCCACTGGAACTTCAGGTCCCACTGCAGAGCCCGCATATGCCATCTGGCATGATTGACCAGCAGGATGCAGGAGGCCATGAGGCCCAGCAGCCTCAGGGTCATCCGTACCGAAACCCAGGATAAAGGCTGAAAGATCGGAATCATAGCCTGAATATCCCGGACTCGCCGTTCGGGAGGATAGGCCCGAAACTGCGTCGTGTCCAGAACTGCTCCGATGAAAAGGAGCTGTGGAGAAGGAATCAGATGCGACTTCGGCACATTGATGGAGAACCCCAGCGAGTGCAGGAGTTCGGCCGTAGTCTGGAGGTGGGAGACGACTGCCTGGGACGAGCCCGCCTTCAGCAGCCAGTCGTCGAGGTAGGGGAAGACTGAAACCCCTGTCCGGCGCAGATGAGCTGCGACCACCGCCAACACTTTCGTGAACACCCGAGGGGCACTGGTAAGGCCAAAGGGGAGCACGGTGAACTGAAAATGCTCGGGGCCTACCGTGAACCGAAGGTAACGCCGGTGGGCCGGCAGGACGGGGATGTGGAAATATGCGTCCTGCAAGTCCAACGCTACCAACCAGTCTCCAGGGTCGAGGGCAGTCAAGACCTGAGCTAGGGTGAGCATCTTGAACTTCTCCTTCCGGAGGAAGCGATTGACGTTCCGGAGGTCCAAGATAGGACGCATGTCCTCCTTGTCCTTTTTGGGCACCAGAAAGTAGTGGGAGTAGCAACCACGCCCTACTTCTGGGGTCGGAACACGCTCGATGGCCCTCTTGGTCAAGAGGGCCGTGACTTCCTTCTGCAGAAGCACCAAGTGATCCCCTGACATGCGGTGGAATTGAGGTGGCATGGCTGGGGGTGGTCTCGAAGGGGAGGGAGTAGCCCCTTCGGACAATGTCCAAGACCCACCTGTCCGAGGTGATGGTACGCCAGTGGGGAAGGTGATGGCGGACCCTGCCCCCTACTGGCGTGCTGTGCACCTGAAAGGAGGGACTAGGAGGGTTTGGAGGCCGCGGACGGGTTGGAGGTGGTGGCCTGACCCGCACGCTGGTTGCCCGATCCGCCACGGCGGAATCCACGTCCTCGGCCACGCGAAGACGCCTGCTGCGCGGGCCGGTGGCTGGGCTGCTGACGTGAAGGGGTGCCCCTACCGTGGCCACGATAGGGGCGAAAAGCAGAAGTCAGCGGAGGGCGTGTAGCAGAAAGGCCCAGGGACTTGGCAGTAGCCCGTGAGTCCTTAAAGCGCTCCAACGCATGGTCTGCTTTGGACCCAAAAAGACCGACTCCATCAAAGGGCATGTCCATGAGAGTATTCTGGACATCCCCTGAAAAACCAGTGGTTCTCAGCCAGGCGTGGCGTCGCAGCGCCACCGTCGTTGCAATAGACCTGCCCAGCGAGTCGGCGGTGTCAAGGCCACAACGTATTGTGTATTTAGCCGCATCCCTTCCTTCCGCAATGGCGCGGGAAAGCAGTGTCTGGACCTCCTCAGGACACTGGGGCAAAACATCCGCCACCAAATCCCACAGGGAGTGGGTATATCGGCCCAAAAGACAAGCGGTGTTAACGGATCGCAAGCCAGCACTGGAGGAAGAAAAACCCTTCTTCCCAAATTGATCCAGGCGTTTGGATTCCCTATCCGGAGGAGCGGTAGGGAAGGCGGTTTGGGAAGCGGAGGCTTGGACAACCAAGCTCTCAGGAGTGGGGTGAACAGAGAGAAACAGGGGTCGCCCGGAGCTGGGCGATGGCGTCGTGACACGTTCCTATCCACAGGAGCCCCTGTGTTGGGCTTGGACCAGGCGCCCAAAAGAACGTCAGTGAGGGCGTCGTTAAACGGCAGCACAGTCTCCGCAGAGGAGGCCGCCGGCTGAAGCTCCTCTGTCAAGATGTTATGCTTGACCGTCAAAGTAGGGAGTTGGAGATGTAAGGCCCCAGCTGCCCTACGCAACACCGTAGCAAAATTGGCTCCCTCCTCCGTAGCCACGGGAGGAGACAGCATGCCAGTGTCAGGGGAAGTATCTAGACCACTGGCCTCCCCTAGAACCTCTGTCCAGTCCTCATCGTACTGACACTGTCGTGCCAGAGGGTCATCAGACCCCTCCCAGTCCTCCTGGTCCTCCTCTGGTTCAAAATAAGGAGGAGGAGGGACATTTGGGACCCAAGGTCCCATCGGGCGCCGGAACCGGCGTCGAGCGACGTCGTTCCGGGTCCATGTCCGGAGCCGGAAGGTACTGGGGACGCCGCCGCCCGGAGCCCAGGGCGGCGTCGAGAACGGCACCGGAGACATCGGCGCCGGCGGAGGTGTCGTTAGGTCGACCGGCGTCGATGGGGGTTGTGGAGCCGGGATCGAGGCCGGGGCCGAAGCCGGAGCCGGGATCGAGGCAGGAGGCACGGGCGACGCCGGGGCCGGAGCCGTCGGCGACGCCGGAGCAACCCCATCCTGGCCCGCGGGGCCCGAAGGCGCACCGGAGGGGCCTGGAGGCCCGAAGAGGCGGGCCATGGCCGACAGGAATTCCTGCACTTTGGCCGGATCCGCCCCGAACCCGGGAAGGGCGGGTATGGCGGGGGCGACTCCACAGGCATGTCCGGGGCCGCGGGGGCGGGGACGGTGCCGGGAGGGGCCTCAGCCGAGTCGCGAGACCGGCGAGGCGAAGTCCTAGAGCGATGATGCTTTTTGGACTTCTTGTGTTTCGACTTACCGGACGAAGAAGACTTCGACGCCGACGACCGGTGTGGACTCCGCGATCGACCCCTGGACCTCTCACGCGACCGGGGCTTCTGCCGAGCCGAATGCCGGGCCTCGAGGAGCTTTCGAGACCGCTCTCGCAAAGCTTTCGGGTTGAGGGCCTGGCAGTCGGTACAAGACTCTGTGTCGTGGCCTCGGCCGAGGCAGAAGAGACACTCCCAATGCGGGTCGGTGACGGACATCATCCGAGCACAGGCGCCGCAACGTTTGAAACCGGGCATCCCTACGACACCTTGAGAGAGAAAACAGTGAAAAATTCACCAAAAAGTATGGTCAAAAAATGACCAGGGCACTGCTCTTCCCGGATCTGCGCTTGCTGGCGCGGAAAAGAAGAACTGACGTCAGCGCGCAGGGCGGCGCCCAAGTACTGCCCGCGACGTCATCCCGGCGATCACGACGCCGACGACGGACGCGGAGCCGCACGACGCCGCCTACCGACGCGCAAGGGTACTGCTACGCAAAAACTTTCCGGATCCAGCCTGACGCCTGGGGATATTCTAAGGTAAGGAATCTGTCACTAACGTGTCTCTTTCAGATATAAAAGGTGATTAGCCTCCACGAACAAACAGGATGTTCCAGTGTAGATCTGCGAATCCCACTTTTTTATAGTATGGGAAATATCCACAAAGAATCTAACCAAGATTCAGCAGAACAAAATCTATAAGTATAAACGCTAAGTGGCCAGCTCAATTTAGGCCTTTGCCTACTAAATACCCAAAACAAGAATGTAAATCAATGCATCGGACCCGTTCTGTGTATCCAAGATTACAAAGCTTCGATATAAATAATGGAGCATTTTCTTTTATGCACTCAATCACTGAAATTGTATGTCCTCTCATCGATGAAAAGTTGGCTATTTTTCATAACTGGTGTTTTCACTGTGTTACTGTGTGTGTATGTACAAATGCTTTACACGTTGCCTCTGAGATAAGCCTGACTGCTCGTGCCAAGCTACCAAGGGGGTGAGCAGGAGTTATCTTAGCTGTGTGACTTCCTTACCCTGACTAGAGTGAGGGTCCCTACTTGGACAGGGTGCAAACCACTGCCAACTAGAGACCCCATTTCTAACAAAAGGAAACTGGCAAGAATGCTCAGTGAAGAGGACCTGCCTTGTGGCACCAGCTTACACATCTTTGATTAACAGCAATAAATGAAGTTTTTGGACCCACTTTTACGATTCAAGGTACCGATCAGCTAAGAATAAGAAAGTTCCAGGACATTAAATTACTTAGGGTTTACTCCCTTTACTAATTTCAGATGTCTATAGATGATATAAATTTATGTTTGCTTTTGTCAGTGTGTGTACATTTTCCTAAGTGTCTATCAAAGTTCAACATGTGTGAAATCTTGTTTTCATTAAAAAAAGGTAAATCTTTTCTTACGAGATGATCCCTGAAGCATAGGAAATCACCTACTCCCTCCCCTTCTTCCCTCCCCTTTCTGCTTCCCCCCCCTGTCGCTTCAGGGTAGGCGTCCCCGCACACTGAGCAGCCAATTCCCAGACGCTCCCATGGGAGGCCTGTCCCCACTCCTCCACCCGCTTCCCACCAGTCTGCGTCTTGGTAGGTCCCCTCCCCCGCTTCCGTCTTCTCCCCCCCACTACCTTTCCTCATCATCTCCCCCCACATTCCCCATACCCCCACCCTGATTCCTTTTTAATCTACCGGGCGCGCAGATGTACAGATTCACAGATGCATGTACGCAAATCACTCCTTCTAGGGGAGAACCACCACCGCTACCCTCGTTACCCTCTGCTCTACTGTGCGAAGTAGAGTTTATCAAACCTCTCCCGCCAGACAGCAGGAGACCCTGCCGGTCCAGCAAAATGGGTCCACCCTCCTTCACACACCCCCTTGATGGCGCATACCCCTCCCCTCCGACCCTCTTTTGTCCCATCACTCCAACACTGGGAGCACATCCCTCTCCCCTCCACCCCGGCCCAGACCGGGAACCCCGACTTTCGTCGTCCCCCTTTCTTTGCTGGCCCAGGTTGATGGCTCATCAACCCCTCATACCTGGAGGGACGCACCACAACGTCGGGAGGGAGGCTCGCCATGTACCTCTGGTGCCATACCTTCCCTTCCGTTCCCTTTTCCTCCCCCTTCCCCCTCTCCCTGATTGCCTGGCATTACATTAGGTTACCTGATGCTCTTAAATTGCATTATATTGTCTGATGCTCTCCAACTGGTATACCATACTGTGCACTTGTTATTTAAAGTTATTGCAAAAAAAAATTACAACACAAAAAAAAACCAGGTAAATCTAACGACTGTTGTGTTGGTAATCCATCAATTCCGAAGGTCCCTATGACTGTTACATACAATGCTAAATAGTCTTTGATATGGCTCTCCTAGTACAATGTTGGACACTCTGGCTATCAGCAAAACTCTTTTTAACGCATCAATCTTGCTACGTATTTTTTTTAATTCAACACAGGACAACAATTGATTACCAACAGCAGCCCACTAATCTGTAGGTGCATTGTCTTTCAAAGAAAAAAACATCACTAGAGATTCCATGTGGGGAATAATGGCCCACAAGTGGGAAACATTATCCAGGTCAAGAAGAGGGTCATTCTCTGAGAGAGGAAAAGCTAATGGAACACTTCTGTAACTTGTTTTTCGATACCTGTGTTTTAAAATAGGATAGGGAAGATCTCTTTATAATGATCAGTGGAATCTCATGAAAAGTTGGCTCTTTATAACAGTCTACTGCCTGTCCTCCTAGAGGTACACGAAACACCCACACAAGATGTCTGGCACCCCTATCTGTCTTGCACTGAAATACCTATAGATTTTTGCTTGCTAGGTCTTCCTATATTACTCACTAATGATGATTCCCCATTAATCAGTAAACATAAAAACACCCGTGTTATTGTCACTTTTATGGTGTTTCGGTTGTGCTGAGGTGTTATTTGTATTGACTATAACAATAAACTGAAATCCAAAGAATTTTAGCATCTTGTTGATTTTCTAAAGGCAAGTCCTGGCCTGCCTTTGAATGCAGTGATCTTGCAGCATTTCACCTTTAAAATTCGGTGTGTACAATAAGTGCATGTTTTATATTTTAACTTGCTAAAGATGGAGAGAACAACGTGCTTTATCTGCACCCAACAGAGACAGTTAATGGTCTTCGATCCCATTAATAGAACCTTTCTGCCACTGGCGAAAGTTTGATAGCGCTTATTTCAATGTCTGAATTTTTCTCCTTTCTTGACAAAGACAAATGATTGCCATCAATCAAGATCCAATCGGGCACAGAGAGCGTCAGGCAAATGCATCACTCTTTACTGGTTTTCCTGCTATTTGTGCAGCCTTTTCTCCATATTATTTTACAGAATGATCAAAAAGCCAGCCGTAGGATAGATCATTCACACCCACTGTAAAATTAACTTTCATGAATAATGAGAGTTTTAAACCTTGGGTAATGTATATGTAATGCAGAAGATGGGACCTGGCGTTCATTTCTGGCTGGAGATTATGTAAATGATACTACATGACCTTTATCATTACAAACAGGACATGCAAAGCACATATTATTTCATACATCATCCCACAGCAAGGCTGTTGCGTGCGAGAAACAGTCATTTATAATGTTCTTGCTGAAGTGTTAAGGTTACAGGAAAATCACCCAAGCTGGTGATTCTTCTGACACCACGCACGTACGCTGCATTCTTTCTTCCCAAGGCAAGCGGAAAATTAAAATAGTCATCTTTTAAAAAGGTAGTGCCTTGCACTACTTAATCTTTGCTTTTCATTCATTTGTAAATACTCAAGAAACAGACATTCTCCAGGAACCCTAAAGATAACGTACATACCTAGACACAGTTAAAAATGGAGAAAATGTGATGAGCGCTACTATTCTGCAAAGGCAATTTAGGCCATCCACTGTTTAAAACGATAATGCATGTCTTCCGAAATCCAGGGCGTCTCAAACATTCATTTAGCACATCAAAAAAGTGCAATATCTATAACAAAGCATTATACACCTCCCTTAAGAAAATCCCACTAACTGGTCCAACTAGGCATACTGTCCAGATCTGGCACGATGCCCACAAAAGTCTGGGGTGGAGTGGGAAGTTAACCCTGGCTACTCCATTGTGGGACTCAGAACGACTGGGGCACTTGCGGACTTCCAAGGGTTTTGATAGATGGAACCTCATTGGCATATCACGTATAGGAGATCTATGGGCCAATGGGGACGTGGTGGGGTTTCAGAAACTGCAAGAACAATATGAGTTAGCAGATACAGAATCCTTCCGATACATACAGATCCGTCATGCCCTATGTGCAGCTATACCAAGGGGCACCTCGCTCCCAGAATCCTCTCCACTAGAGGATAGGCTCCTCGATGGCTACTTGCCGCAAAAAGCAATTTCTCTTACCTATAAGAAATTGATCAATAATACCCCTGACCCCCTTGAGAGACTTAAGGACTGTTGGGTAAGAGATGGCCTAGAGATGGATGAGGATGAGTGGCGGGAGGCGGTGGCCTCCCCCCCGAGCAGTGAGTATCTCCGCCCGTTTAAGACTTGTCCAACTAAAGATCCTCCATAGGACCTACGTCACAGGGCCCCAACTGGTACACATGGGGAGAGGAGGGTGCATGTCGTCGGAAGTGTGGGCAAGTGGGCACATTCATGCACATCATATGGGAATGTGACCACATTCAGCCGTTCTGGCAAGGGGTGCACAGAACCATCAGGGCGGTCCTAAATACAGAGATACTCCCCGAGGCCAAACGGTGTCTCCTTAACATATGGGAACCCACAGATCTTAACAACTCGGAGAAAACCTGGGTAACACTGGGCCTCGCTGCCGCGAAAAGGGATATTGCACAAAAATGGGGGTCGGACGTAGCACCTACATTGTCGACCTGGAAAAAGAACCTAGACTGGTGCATGTTTAGGGAAAAAACTGTATATATTGCACGGGGTTGTCCGAAGAAGTGGTCCTCAATCTGGGGTAAATGGAATACATATAGGGGGGATATTTGTGTAGCACCTGTGATACTAACAGAAGAAGAGGCACTTTCCCCTTGAGTCCGAACCACCGACCTGTCTTATTCACATATGCCCGATTCCAGTATATGTATTTATCATGTAGTAAAAGCACTGCAATTCTCTATTGAAATGCCACTGTCATGTTATTTTCTCAATAAAAAGATATTAAAAAAAAAAAAAAGTGCAATATGAGAGGCACAGTGTGCGGAATGTGCAGGGCAAGGACTGATTGAGGAGGAATACCAGGTGGGGTTTTGGTGTGATACGTGGAGGGATTTACTAACCTACTAAAGGAAAGCAACCAACGGCAAAATCCGCACCCGTCATCCGTTCGATATTTTCGGTTCTCTTCACAAAAGTAGCAAGTGTGTCACCGGAGTATTTATAAATCAATAGCCAAGAAACAGGCAGATCTATTCGAAGGAGTCATACCAGACTGCAGGACCTTGCACGCAAGAAAGAATATATATAGGCAGAAACACAACGAACTGTGTGCATCAGACATACATCTGGTGAGCACCCTGGATATCGACACAGGAAGATCGATGGGACACCCTATCGAGGACAGCATACAGAACATAAAATAGTGGCAGGTAAGTCTAGATTTAATACACCTAACTCCACATATATGTAACTACATGAGGTCTGTATCTTCCAGGTATGTAGAAGTGGAGTTTGAAATAGTAAATCTATACTTCCCTAAATGCACTTACCTTTCCACAGTTTGTACCTCAATAGTCTGCTCTCAATATCAGTTTATCACAATAGTCCGAGGGTCGATATTCAGTAGTACAATACTTACATCTCAGTACAACTAGTACAATTTTATGATTAGTTTATATAATAAACTGACAATTTTTTAATAAAAGTTCTGATGGCAAGACCACTATTGGAATAGTGTATGTATCAACACAGGAAAAATGGAGGATGAGTTCATGCTTCATACATAAGACTAAATCTCTAGGGTAAAGAAGTGGTAAAGGATAACAACTTCTAGCTGTGTATCAAGGCAGGCACATCAGGGAGAGAAGAACAAGTTACTTACCTTCAGAGAACCCCTTATCTGGTAGAGACTATCTAGCCGCAGATTCCCTACCTTAGAATTATCCCCAGGCGTCAGACTGGATCCGGAATTTTTTTTTTAGCAGTACCCCTGCACACTGGCAGGTGGAGTCATTCGGCTCAGAGTGGTGGTGGCATCGTCGTCCACGCCAGAAGTGGCGCGCACAGTGCCTTTATAGCTGCCGGCCCAGAGCACTGACGTCAGTTACTTTGAGACTTTCCACACTAGACGCGAGGAGGCACGAAGTACATTGACCTCTGGTGTGGAATACTAGGGCCTAGAAAGGGGAAAGCCTTTCCCTTGAAATCCGCCTGCAGAAAAGGGAGGATGGGTGGGTCGGTAAGGAATCTGCGACTAGATAGAGTCTATACCAGATAAGGCGTTATCGAAGGCAAGCAACTCGTTCATCTGATAAAGACTTCTAGCCGCAGATTTCTCACCTTAGATAAGATACCCAAGCAATACCTCCCAGGAGGTGATTCTGTGGACCAATTTCACACGAGGAAGTCTTGCAGGACGGAACGGGCAAAGTGCCCATCCCTACGGACCAGACTGTCCAGGCATTAGTGCTTGGTAAATGTGTGCAAGGAAGCCTACGTTGCTGCCTGGCAGATGTCTATTACAGGAACTCCGCGTGCTAACGCAGTGGTTGCACCTTTAGCTCTGGTGGAATGAGCATGCAAACCCTCAGGGGGTTGCTTCTTAGCGAATGCATAGCAGATTTTGATATAGAGCACAATCGATCGTGAGATGGTCCTCCACTATACGGCTAGTCCTTTCTTTGCTCCGACATACCCCACAAAGAGTTGGTCATCCACCCGGAACCCTCGTGTGAGGTCAAGGTAGAACGACAATGCTCTTTTTGGGTCCAGACGGTGAAGTAGCTCCTCTTCCTTGGAGGGAAGCGGTGGAGCATAACCAATAGGCAGAATGATGGATTGACCTACGTGAAATGGAGTGACCACTTTCGGGAGTAAGGAAGCTCTCATACAAAGCACCAGTTTGGATAGATGTTCAGATAAGGAGGCTTGGATAACAATGCCTGAAGCTCACTGTCCCTCGAAGCAGATGTTATAACCACGAGAAAGGCAGCCTTGATGGTAAGAAGCCTGAGTAGACAATTATGCAGGGGCTCAAAAGGAGTGCCCAAAAGGAAAGTGAGGACAAGATTGAGGTCCCATTGGGGCATAATGAAAGGAGAAGGTGGGAACAAATGTTGTAAACCTTTTAGAAATGTATTTACAATAGGGGATTTGAAGAGGGCTGACTGGTCAGGCAACCACAGAAAAGCTCAAATAGCAGAGAGATAGACCTTTAGAGAGCCCAGAGAAGAGTCCTGTTGGGCAAGGGAAAGGATGGAAAGGAGAACCTGGGGGGGGAGCGGGGGGGGGGGCTTGTAGAAAGGGGATCGATCTGTCTTTCTGTACACCATGCCACAAATGTTACCCAATGGCAGGCGTAAACCGTCTTGGTGGCGGGACGGTTGGCTGACAAGATAACGTTACAGACTTTGTCACTACTGTCAGATCTAGTTGGGGAAGGGACAGCGGTCTGCCGGTGACCCAATTGCACTTTCGTTAACCACCGCTGCAGATCTTTTGCAGTTCCCTTCGAGATCTGGATCGTGCCGAGAGATTCCCCTGATGCTGTGCCCAACGGAACATTCATGTCCCACTGCAGATCCTGCATATGCCAACGGGCATGTGTCACCAGCAGGATGCAGAAGGCCATGAGGCCCAGCAGCCTCAGAGTCAGCCTCACCGAAATCCAAGATAGAGGCTGAAACAGCAGTATCATAGCCTGAATATCCCAGACTCGCAGTTCGGGTGGATAGATCCGAAACTGCACCGTGTTCAGAACAGCTCCAATGAAAAGGAGCATATGAGAGGGATTCTGGTGGGACTTCGGCATGTTGATAGTGAACCCCAGCGAATGCAGGAGGTCCGCCGTAGTCTGGAGGTAGCAGATGACAGCCTTGGGCGAGCCCTCCTTCAAGAGCCAGTTGTTGAGATAGGGGAAGACTGGCACCCCTGAATGCCACAGATGAGCTGCAACCACCGCCATCACCTCGGGGTGCTAGTAAGGCCAAAGGGGAGCCTGGTGAACTGAAAGTGCTTGTGGCCTACTGTAAATCCTCAGGTAACGTCTGTGGGCAGGCAGAACGGGATGAGAAAAAAAAAAAAAGAGTCCTGCAAGTCCAACACTACCATTCAATTTCCTGGGTTCAGGGCTGACAGGATTTGAGCAAGAGTGAGCATCTTGAACTTCTTCTTGAGGAAGAAATTGAGAGAGTGCAGGTTGAGGATAGGACGAAGGCACCAGAAAGTAGCAGGGAATAGCAATCGTGACCCACTTCTGGCATCAGTACTCTATGACTCCCTTGACCAAGAGAGCCGCCACTTCCTGGCGCAGAAGGGATAGGTGGTCCTCTGTCAGCCTGTCGTAAGCAGGTAGCATGGAGGGGAGGAGTAGTCTCGAAGGGGAGAGAGAATCCCCTTCAGACGATCTGCAAAACCCACCGGTCCAAAGTTATAGACCGCTCGTGGGGGAGGTGATGGCAGATCCTGACCCCCACTGGATGCCCATGTTGGTAAGAGTTACCAAAACGGGTAAACCCAATATAAGTCACTGTTCAACACAAATACAACACAAAAAGAATGAAAAACATAATAAAACAAACACTGTGTATACTTAGAGGTCCAATGTTATTTAATCACACTGAACACTGCATTGACTTAAGTTCATATGATTGAATCAAAAACAATACCAAACGTAAGTGCCCCAAAAGGGGGGAGAAGTGAGGGGGGGTGATAAGAAATGTATGGTGATTAGAGTGAGGATAAGAGGGTATATAGAACAGATATCGTGCACATCATATGACTCTTTACAAGAAGTAACGGCTCATCTTTGAGCCACATAAATCAATACCATATCCAAAACAATTTGCATAGCCATGATTGAAAATAATGTCACAGTGAAAAATCACTTGTTGATCAAACTGGCGAACACTAGAAATGTTGACGTTTCGACCCCTAAAGAAATGTAGGCTTCTTAATTCCTTACGAGGGGGGTCTTCCTCAGGACTGGAGTGAGGGGGAAGAGGCACCATAAAGCATCCCTGACCGGGGATGGATATATGACTCGTTGGGCGCGCAGGCTCCAGGCGACAGAGAATGGAAAACAGCACTTAGAAAGGATAAACATCCAGTGCGTCCCTCCCAGCATACAGAGACGAGGTTCTAAGCAGCGATTGTGCACAGAGCGGACTGCTCGTGTGTTCCGGGAACCGCAGGGTATTTCCTTAGCAGCGATTGTCTACAGAGCGGGTTGCTGGTGTGTCCCGTGAAGCTGTAAGATTAATTCACAGTGTTGTATTTAATTCTGTGGGCCAGTCAATTAGTTTGGCTCGACCCGACGAGTGTTCATATCATGTTGGTAAGAGGGCAGACTAGAAGGGTTTGGAGGCTGTGGCTGCCAGGGGAGTGGTGGATGGCCCAACCTCTGGCTGCCTGACCCACTGGGTGGGAAGCTTGCACGCTGCAGTGATTGGCCAGATAAAGACGTGGCTGGAAGCCCCTTCCGTGGCCACGAAAGGAGTGAAAGGTGGATTGGGGTGATGAGGGGCCAAGAAAAGGCCCAAGGACCTGGCCATAGCCCTGCTGTCAAAGCGCTCCAGCACAGAATCTGCCTTGTCTCGAAAGAGATAGGAGTCATCAAAGTGCTTGTCCAGAAGTGATGTTTGGACACCCCCAGAAAAGCAAGTAGTCTTCAACCAGGTGTGGCGCAGTAGGGCCACTGTCAATGAAACCGCTTTGCCCAGTGAGTAGGTGGCTTCCAGTCCGCATCGAATGGTGAACTTTGCTGTATTCCTCCCGTCGGCAACAGCCTGGGAGAGCACGGCATGGGTCTCCTCCAGAACAGTTGACAGCACCGGTGCAACCGTATCCCACAGAGCATGGGACTAGCGGCGGAAAAGGAATGCGGTGTTCACAGATCGCAATGCCTGGCTGGTGGAAGAAAACATTTTCTTGCCCAAGGTGTTCAGCCTCTTGGATTCCCCATCCGGCGGTGCGGTTGGGAACGTGCCAGAATTTATATGGGAAGTGGAGGCTTGGACCACCAAGCTGTCTGGGGTAGGATGTTCTGTGAGGAATTAGGGGTCCCCTGGAGTGGGGCGATGGTGGCAAGCAATTGTCCTGTTCACAGGAGCCCCTGTGATGGGATTGTCCCAGGTCCCAAGCAGGACATCAGTAAGTGCTTTGATGACTCTTTCTTGGGACAGGACTTACTTGAATAGGCCGAAGAATTCGAGTGTGACGAGTATCTTGGACTCCGCAACAGCTCCTGGGTCCTTCCTCTCGATTGGGGATCTGGATCGTTGTGGTGTCGCACATCGAGCCGCCAGGCGCTTAAGGGATTGCTCCTTCAAAACCTTCGGGTGCATGATGCGGCATTCGGAGCAGGCCTTTGGGTCATTGTCTTGCTAGAGGCACCAAAGGCACACAAGGTGTGGGTCCATCACCGCCATCAAGGGGTGACGGGAGCCACAGGGCTTGAAACCAGCCTTTTGAGATGACATTCTTGCCACAGCAGGAGGAAAAAACCTCAAAACACTTTGACAAAACATCAGAAAAAGTTAATCAAAAATTGACTAAGGGGGTAGCCCTTCCCCGATCTGGGCTGGCTGGCGTGCAAAGAAAAGAACGGACTTCAGCATGCTGGGGTGCTGCCTATATAGGCACCGCAGACGTCACTTCCAGCACGGACGACATCACATGGAGCTGAACGATGCCACCCTACTGGCATGCAGGGGTACTGCTCAAGAAAAATTTCCGGATCCAGTCTGACGCCTGGGGATAATTCTCTATCAGATGCAATCTTCAGGGACCGCCAGTCCCTGGGAAATAAATGCAACAAGGAGCAACTGAAATAGAGTAGCCAATGCAAACAATAACATCAGATGACAAAGGTAACAAGAGCCAACCCTGCATTGAGTCACAGCCAGAGACTGCAGTGTATATGTAAGGGTAATGAAGAGACAAAGGAGGTAGGCCTGACCCTTGAGGTGTGTGGCTACGGTTCACTTTTACTGGATCCAGCCTAGTTCTGTGCAAACTAAAGTGGGGTTCGTTGCTTTCTCTGCATTTTGTGTAACATGCCGTTGTGCTGCATGTTTGGAAACGTGATGTGAGCTGTGAGATGGAATGATGTGCCTGGATTCTTATACAACAGAGCGTGTAAAACAAAATGATGGTCCTCCTGTGCAGGAGAAGGCCACTGAGGATTCCTGGTCCATGAAGCAGCAACTGCAGCTGCACTCAAGAGGCCCCATAACAGCTTCACCCTGGTCTTATTTTGGCTGCAATATCCATTGAGCTCAAAGCACTGTCTGAACATAAAGATCATAAATATCACATTCTGCTGCTTGGTACCTGTGCCCAGAATTAAGACGTCTGTTTTTTTTTTTAAGCATAACTTGCACAATCATGCCATCTATAGCCTTGCACTCTCAGGCCCACCATGGATTGACTGGAAACTTGTTTGGCCAGGACTACCTCCCAGCACTTGCAGTTTTAGTTGAATAATGCCCTCTGGAACTAGCGGATTGGATTTGTCTAGACTTCCGTAGGAACTCATCTGCAAAGTCACAGATGTACATCTGGCAAGGGTAGAGATTTTGGAAGCTATGAATTCCTCCAAGGCTGAGAACAAACCTAGGGACCTGGAGGAAGTCCTGTAGTTGTGTCCTGCCCTAGAAGAAGAGAAAGCTGCACTAGGCAGTGTGGGGAAATTAGCTGATTCCTGATTAACACAGCGACTACCCTGACTGTAACCCATATGGAAATCGTCTCAAGTAAATGAGCTGCAAGGAGCTATGAGGGTCTTGCAGCCCAGTTGGCCAGGACCCAACTAAGGGACATCTGCTTTCGAAGACAGCTGAGGACCTATGGCAGACGTTTAGGACTGGATGTATTGCGAAGCTCCATTGTGCTGACTGGGGATTGTGTATTGCCCCCTTGTTCTGCCCAAGAGGGAAACAAGGGTTTCCCTTCACTCTAGGTCTCAAAGTAGTGTCCAGTTGACTAAGGAGGGTTGCACTGCAATAATCTGAACACCTTTCTTGGTCTTACAATTCAGGGGATATCGAAGCTTAAAGTGGTGACTGGGCTGAAACCTAAATTCCAGTTAAAACTTTGGCTGTATGGTTCTAGTGGGTGCCTTAGCGCCAAGTGGTGGCCCCACCATCTGAAAATTCTAAACTTATTCATCCATTCACAAGTAAGTTTTGTTACCCCAAGGGACTAACTGTGAATGTTAGCCATTTCTGATATCAGTAGTCCAATGTCTGAAGTCAGTGGCCCAGTGTGGTTCCCCTTCACTAATTGAGAAAAGTAGCCTGCTTAAATGGACACTGAAACGTTGGCTTTGCGTCAGTTCTTTTTCACAATAAACTCATGATTTCTCAACTGGTGGGAATCCCACTTAACAATTAAGTGGTCGGGGAGTGGGTGATTAAAACATGTTGTAATCGGACTATTTTTGGCACATTTTCAATTGCCTGGGCTCAAACCCATTGAGGGCTTGCAACCAGGACTTCTAAAAGAAAGGGCACACATATCATGGCATACCATTCTTAATAAATCCTAGGATAGTAAAACAACTGAGAGCCACTGGTTTTAAAAGATTTAGAGAGAACTTACAACGCTGCCAAATAATATTGTCTTTCGGGGCCCATGGCATTTTAATTCTAGCGCACTAGTAGAAAGGAGCAAGAAAACGCTTAGAATGTTTACTTTGTCCCAGAAGCTGATGGAATGACCGGTGTGTTGTTCCTTATTTTAAATGCATTCGTTGCAAATGAAGAAAATATATTCCTATTGAAAGGCATAACAGACTGGACATTGTACTTATTGTCCGTTATTAGTTTGCTGTATGAGAATTCAAAATCCTGGAGTTAGCTTTGACTTCTTGGCCTTGCCATTCTTGCACAACCAAGAGTATGAATGTATTAACTGGCTATCCGACTGGCCCTGGAACAGCAATGGCAAATGATCATGCACCCCACAGCCCAGTTACCATGGACTGTCAGACCAGGAAAAAAGGCCTCACATTTAGCCATCACAGATTCCAGCCTTTCTTGGTCTTATTGTGGACATAGTGGCTTTGTAACCAGTGTATAATTAATCCCAATCCTTATTGCCTTGTCCTTTCAGCGAGTTTGGCTTTGGTGTATTATCCCTCACAACAATGGTGCTAGCTCATAGTGAAATTCTGTCCCTAGTGCTTTCCTTTCTCAAAACAACCATATGTAAAACCCAGATCCTTTCCACAAGCCGTTATGTATTGCTTACTCAAAGAGAAGTAAACTTGCTTCTAATCATCCAAATGTTGCAGCCCATGGATCTCTGCATATTTCCTGGTGTGGCTAACAATTCCAATGCCATTGACATTTTACAAATCCGATCCACCAAGTTTAAGCATAAAGAGAACGTTTCGGGGAAAACTGACTGTTTGCCACAATTTACAGTGCCATACTTCTAAATTTTTGTGCATTCAGTTTCTGCCTTTTCATACATTTCCTTTCATATAGGTTTGTATTTTAATTGTTATCTTAATGGCTGAAAACTGCAGATGCCCCGAATGTAATAAGTAGCTAGAAGTACAGTCTCAACCATTGTCAATGTAGTTAGGGTATTGTGCTTGACTAAGTGGGAGAATGCTTATAGGCTGATAGCCTGCCAAGGATTCGATCTTGTGACCTGCAGATCAGAGCAAATGTCAATGAAGAGATGAATGATATATCCAGCCTTAAATAACACCAAACGCTAAATGTTATATGTCATCCAGACTAGCTCAGGTCAAACTATTCAAATGGTTTCCATCAATCCAACCCTCTGGAACGAGTGAGTAAAGTGATGGCAATGAGTCAGATATGATCACTTCCCCAGGCCTCTCTTTCAGGCAAAAGGTGAATATTGTGTGAATATCACAGGCTTGGTAAATGAGTTCAGATGTTGGCTTTACAAGACCAGGTGAATTTGATTCCCAAATATGATTTTGCTATCTCAACAACTTCAATGGCATGAATATTGATCGCATCACAATAACAACTCCAAGTAACTCAAAACCAAGCAGCCTCAATATCCTAGGCCTACATTTCAAGAAGAAATTTTTGAAAAACGAAGTCAACATTACAATTATACAAAAAACAGATCTACGTATCTGACAACAGACAAAGCACACATACACAGCAGTTGTCAAAATCATACGATCAACACTCAACAAAAGAACGCTATGAGCTCAGATCCTTGGAAACACTTGGGGGGGGGGGGGATCTCCAGGGAACAACCATACCATTTGGTAGAAGTCAGCTTCCATCTGATTATAGGGTAGGCTGACGGAGATTCCCAGCAGCCATAAGCATCTAGGTGTAAAGTAGGTGGTATGTAGGTAGTGTACTTGGATTGGTCGCAAATTGGAAGAAATAGCTATTACTCGCGGAGCCATCCGGGCATCTCGCCAGACTATTTATTCAAGTGGGCCTGTCCGTTCCTTCCATTTCTGTTTGAGGGTTGTGAACCCCTCTAAGTCATTGAATATTAGTATGCAATATATGTTAGATATCGCTCCCTGTCCCAGTCGGCACATAAGAAGCTTGGTCTCAAGAGGCTTGTATTCAGAAACAGTAGTGGAGTCTCATAGGTGATTTATGAAGGCATGTCGGAGTTGCAAGTATTAAGGAATTGCATATGTGATACAGAGAATTGATGTTGTGGATTTTGGAATTAAACTATGGTCCTCCATGCCAAACATCCCCCAGAGCTGTGTGGTGTAGCCATTGTCCTTCCAATAGAGGGGTCAACTGTGTAAGAGTCTTGACACATTTTAACAAGCATAGGGCAGCCCTCCAGATCTTAATAACTATGACTGTCAGCCTTGGGAGGTGTCTGGTAACAGGGGCACCATAGAGCAGACCCATTTTGGTGTCAAAACCCAGGCAAGATAGCTCCAATCGATAGGCCGGGTCTTCCCACCTTCTAGTTAACCACTCATTAATTAGCATCAACTGGGATGCCCAATAATATAATTTGATTTCTGCCAAGGTCCAGGATTCAATGGTCACAAGGACATAGTGGATCTGTTGGCCCCATCTAATCTGCAGCTCCAGTTATCAGTTCAGAACAACGTGCATAGACCAAGGCAGAGCAGAAGTGGCGGACGAGCGTGCACACAAACCCACAAATTGTGAGGGAGACGTCAGAATGGGGTACTAAATAAATATCTGTCAGCCCGTCGTCATGTCAGTGCACGAGTTACTGTTTACAAGACCTGTCTCCAAAGGATTGAGATAGTAAAGCTGTCATGGCCTACCTTGAATGGTCACAAACAGACCACATCTTAATATAGATTAAGGCGTAAAGGTGACAGTCTCCAAAAATGATAAGTATCCAGCAAGTGTTAGGGCAGAACACTGGCAAAATAATTCACGTGGACATATATGCAGGATCAACATGTCTGTAGTCTAGAGATCACAGGTCTGAATCATCATAAAATAGCACAGATGGTTAATTAATCTGCTACAGACCTCTTAGAGGTAAACTGCAAGCCACAGATTAATATGCTAAAAGAGAGCCAAGTAGGTGTTTCTGTTTGTTGCAGAGATCCAGGAAAACCGGATGGTCACAAGTGCCATTGCTAGTAAAATAGCTAAGTGGGTTATGTGCCTAGTGTGAACTGCTGCAGGTAAAGTGAAACAACACAAGTTTGAATCTTTGCACACCTTTATCAAATCTTTTGCTCTTCTTCTTTGGTTGATAAAATGGATATTATTAATTGCAACTGTAATTAACACCAATTAAGTGGCAAAACCAATCCTGTATATAGTTATCAGTGTGATTATAATGAACAAGTTACTTACCTTCGGTAACGATATATCTGTAAGAAACATTAGTAGTGATAGATTCCTTACCTTAGAATATCCCCAGGCGTCAGACTGGATCCGGAAAGTTTTCGTCAGCAGTACCCCTGCGCGTCGGTAGGGGCGTCGTGCGGCTCCGCGTCAGTCGTTGGCGTCGTGGTCGCCGAGATGACGTCGCGGGCGCTACTTGGACGCCGTCCACGCGCGCGGACGTCAGTTCTGTACACGACTTTCCGCGCCAGGAACGCAGAGCCATGCAAGATACTGACCACTGGTGCATTGAAACTAGGGCCCTGAAAGGGATGACCTTAACCCTAGAAATCAGTTCGCAGAACGGGGAGGATGGGTGGGGCGGTAAGGAATCTATCACTACTAATGTTTCTTACAGATATATCGTTACCGAAGGTAAGTAACTTGTTCATCTGAAAGAAACACATAGTGATAGATTCCTTACCTTAGAATAGATACCCCAGCAATACCAACCCCGGTGGTGGGTCTGCGAACTAAGATCACACCAGAAAGTCACGGAGAACAGAACGGCCAAAGAAGCCGTCTCTCCGGACTTGGCTGTCCAGGCAGTAATGCTTGGTAAACGTGTGCAGCGAGGCCCACGTGGCTGCCTGACATATGTCTTGCAGGGGGACACCACGTCCCAATGCAGTAGTGGCTGCAGTAGCTCTGGTGGAATGAGCACGCAGCCCCACCGGAGGTTCTTTTTTAGCCAAAGAGTAACAGGCTTTGATACACAAGACAACCCAGCGGGAGATGGTTCTCTTATGGACCGCCCGACCTTTCTTGGTGCCAACGTAGCCAACAAAAAGCTGGTCATCCACCCGGAACTGCTGTGTGCGGTTGAGATAAAAAGAAAGCGCATGTTTTGGGTCCAGACGGTGGAGCCGCTCTTCCTCTCTGGAAGGATGCGTAGGCGGAAAAAAGGTGGGCAAGGTAATAGTTTGCCCAATATGAAAGGCCGTAACCACTTTTGGCAAAAAGGAAGGACGGGGCCTGAGCACAACCTTGTCCGGATGGACTGAAAGGAAAGGAGGCTTACAGGAAAGAGCCTTGAGCTCACTCACTCGCCTGGCTGAAGTGATGGCCACCAGGAAGGCAGTTTTTAACGTCAAAAAACGAAGAGGACAGTTGTGAAGGGGCTCAAAAGGAGCGCACATCAAGTACGTCAGAACCAGATTCAAGTCCCACTGAGGCATCACGAAAGGAATAGGAGGAAAAAGGTGTGTAATGCCTTTAAGAAACCAATTTACAACAGGGGACTTGAAAAGAGAGGGCTGATCAGGGAGCCTGAGAAAGGCCGAAATAGCAGAAAGGTAGCCCTTGATAGTGCCCAGAGCAGAGCCCTGCTGGGCCAAAGAAAGAAGGAACAGTAGAACCTCAGAAAGAGGGGCAGAAAGGGGATCCACAGCCTTTGCTGTGCACCATGCCACAAATTTGTTCCACCTGCAGGCGTATACCACTTTAGTAGAGGGACGCCTGGCTGCCAGAATAACGTCACAAACTTCAGGAGGAAAGTCGAAGGAAATCAACTGCCGCCGCTCAATCTCCATGCAAAGAGGTGGAGGCTGGACAGGTTCGGGTGGAGGACCGTCCCCTGCTGCTGCGACAGAAGATCCTCCCGAAGAGGCAGTCTGATCGGGGGATCCATGCTCATGCTGAGTAGCTCGGGATACCATACTCTTCGAGCTCAGTCCGGAGCCACAAGAATGACTTGGGCCCGGTCGCGCCTGATCTTCTTCAGCACTCTGGGCAGAAGCGGTATAGGCGGAAAGGCGTACAACAGACCGCAACTCCACTCGCGACGAAAAGCGTAGCCGAGCGAGTGCCGCCTTGGAAATTCCAACGCGCAGAACTGATGACATTGCGCGTTCTCTTCGGTGGCGAATAGATCTAACCAAGGCTCTCCCCACTGCTGAAAGAGACCTTGCGCCACCTCCGAGTGAAGACGCCATTTGTGATCGAGCATGCACCGGCGGCTGAGTTCGTCCGCCCTGGCGTTCAGAGAACCTGCCAGGTGTTGAACCACCAGGGACATGCCCTGATGTTCCAGCCATGTCCAGAGACGCAGAGCCTCCTGACAGAGGGTCCACGACCCCACCCCGCCTTGTTTGTTGCAGTACCACATGGCGGTGGTGTTGTCTGTGAACACCTGTACTACTCTCCCCTTGACAGAGGGAAGGAATGCCTTCAGTGCAAGCCTGATCGCCCGAAGCTCCAAAAGGTTGATATGGAGCCGGGACTCCGCCGGAGACCAGAGGCCTCTGATCTCCGCCTCTCCCATGTGGCCGCCCCATCCCAGGAGGGACGCATCCGTCACCACTGTGAACTCCGGTTGGGGAAGGGAGAGGGATCTGCCGTCGACCCAATGCGGGTTCGTGAGCCACCACTGCAATTGTCGTGCAGTGCCCTCCGAGATCTGGACGTGATCGGACAGGTTTCCCTGATGCTGCGCCCACTGAAACTTCAGGTCCCACTGCAGTGCCCGCATACGCCTCCTGGCATGATTGACCAGCAGGATGCAGGAGGCCATGAGGCCCAGCAGCCTCAGAGTCACTCTGACCGAAACCCGGGACAAGGGCTGAAAGATGGGAATCAGAGCCCGAATGTCCCGGACTCGCTGTTCGGGAGGATAGACCCGAAACTGCGCCGTGTCCAGAACCGCTCCGATAAAGAGGAGCTTCTGGGAGGGAATCAGGTGCGACTTCGGCACATTGATGGAGAACCCCAGCAAGTGCAGGAGGTCGGCCGTAGTCTGGAGGTGTGAGACGACTGTCTGGGGCGAGCCCGCCTTCAACAACCAGTCGTCGAGATAGGGGAAGACTGAGACCCCTGATCTGCGCAGATGAGCTGCGACCACCGCCATCACCTTGGTGAACACCCGAGGGGCGCTGGTACGGCCAAAGGGGAGCACGGTAAACTGAAAGTGCTCGTGGCCTACCACGAACCGCAGGTAACGCCTGTGGGCTGGCAGGACGGGGATGTGGAAATAGGCGTCCTGCAAGTCCAGCGCCACCATCCAGTCTTGTGGGTCGAGAGCAGACAAGACCTGAGCTAGAGTGAGCATCTTGAACTTCTCTTTGTGGAGGAAGCGATTGACGCTCCGGAGGTCCAAGATAGGACGCAGGCCTTTGTCCTTCTTGGGCACCACAAAGTAGTGGGAATAACAACCACGACCTACTTCGTGCGTCGGAACGCGCTCAATGGCCCCCTTTGCCAAGAGGGCCGCAACTTCCTGCAGAAGAAGCACCAAGTGATCCCCCGACATGCGGTGGTATTGAGGTGGCATGGCTGGGGGGAGGGGGGGTAGTCTCGAAGGGGAGGGAGTAGCCCCTTCGGACTATCTCCAGTGGGGGAGGTGATGGCGGAGCCTGCTGCACACTGGCGTTTGATGGGCCTGAAAGTTCGGACTAGGAAGGTTTGGAGGCAGAGGTGCGGGGTGGTGGTGGTCTGACCCGCCCGCTGGCCCCTTTGTCCGCCACGGCAGAAACCGCGGCCGCGCTGGGATGATTGCTGCGCCGGTCTGTGGCTCTGTTGCGAACGCTGCGGGCGCCCCTTCCTGTGCCACGAAAGGAGCGGAAGGCGGAGGAGGGCGGACTGCCGAGAGTCCCAAGGACTTGGCCGTAGCCCGTGAGTCCTTAAACCGCTCCAACGCGCTGTCCGCTTTGTCGCCGAAGAGGCGACGGCCATCAAAGGATATGTCCATAAGGGTGTTTTGGACATCCCCTGAAAATCCAGTGGTTCTCAACCAGGCGTGACGGCGAACCGCCACCGTCGTTGCAATGGATCTGCCCAGTGAGTCGGCGGTGTCTAGACCACAACGGATCATGAACTTGGCTGCGTCTCTCCCCTCTGCAACAGCCTGGGCGAGAGCAGGCCGGGCCTCCTCCGGACACTGAGGCAGCACGTTCGCCACCGTATCCCACAGACAGTGGGAATAACGGCCCAAGAGGCATGCGATGTTCACGGACCGCAGCGCAGAGCTGGTGGAAGAGAAAACCTTCTTCCCAAACTGATCCAGCTTCTTGGATTCCCTATCCGGTTGTGCGGAAGGGAAGGCGGTTGGGGAAGCAGAGGCTTGGACAACCAAGCTCTCGGGGGTGGGATGTTGGGAGAGGAAAATGGGGTCACCCGGAGCCGGGCGATGGCGTCGGGCCACGTTCCTATCCACAGGAGCCCCTGTGGTGGGCCTGGACCAAGTGCACAAAAGAACGTCCGAAAGGGCTTCATTAAAGGGCAGCAGCGGCTCCGCAGAAGTAGCTGCTGGCTGAAGCACCTCTGTCAGGAGGTTAGTCCTGACGGCCACAGTAGGGAGCTGGAGGTGTAGGGCCTCCGCCGCCCTACGCAACACCACTGCATAACTGGCTCCCTCCTCCGTAGCCACGGTAGGAGGAGACAGCATGCCAAGATCTGGTGAGGTATCCAGACCACTGGCGTCCCCCAATTCCTCAGCCCAGTCCTGTTCAGACTCGCAGGCTGCAGCGAGAGGGTCGTCCGACCCCTCCCAATCCTCCCCTTGCTCCTCAGGCTGTTCAACAGGCCTAAAATAAGGAGTAGGTACATGGGGATAGAAATCCCCAAACGGCGTCGACCGACGTCGGACCGACGCCGCGTCCACTTCGGGGCTGAATCTGAGGTCGACGTCGTCCCGAGGAGCGAGCGGCGTCAGGATCGGTGCCGGTGGAGTCGACGTCGGTGGAGGCGTAACAAGGTCAACCGGCGTCGACTGGGATTCAGGCCAGGATCCAAGGGTGTCCTGCGGAGCCGACAGCGACGCCGGAGCTGCCGGCAAGGAAACGCAAGGACACCCAGGCGGGACCGCGGGGTCCGAAGGCGCACCGGCGGGACCCCGAAGGCCCAAAGAGGCGAGCCATGGCCGACAGGAAGTCCTGTATCTGGGTCGGAGTCGCCGACGACCCCGGGTAGGGCTGGTAGTCGGGCGGCGACTCCATGGACTCCGCTGGAGCCGCGGGGGTGGCACCACCCGCACCCTCAGCCGCGTTGCGTGACCGGCGAGGGGAAGTCGGAGAACGATGACATTTCTTCGACTTCTTGTGCTTCGCCTTACCTGACCCAGAGTGCGAAGACTTCGATCCCGACGATCGCCGATGGTGACTCCGCGCACGGTCCCTCGACCTCCCTCTGGACCGGGACCTCTCACAGCGCGGAGCGGAATGCCGGGCTTCAAGCAGCTTTCGGGACCGCTCCCGCAAAGACTTCGGCGCCATGGACCGGCAGTCGGGGCACGACTTGGGGTCGTGGTCGCGCCCCAGGCAGAAGAGACACACGCGGTGCGGGTCCGTCACCGACATCATCCGATGACAGTCCTCGCAGGACTTAAACCCGGTCATCCCTAACTTCACCAGGAGTCGTATCAACTCGAAAAAGGTGAGAAAAAGATCTCAAAAAACGTAGTAAAAAAAACTAGGGGTACCGCTCTCTCCGGATCTGCGCTTGCTGGCGCAGAAAAAGAAAGAACTGACGTCAGCGCGCGTGGGCGGCGTCCAAGTAGCGCCCGCGACGTCATCTCGGCGACCAAGACGCCAACGATGGACGCGGAGCCGCACGACGCCCCTACCGATGCGCAGGGGTACTGCTGACGAAAACTTTCCGGATCCAGTCTGACGCCTGGGGGTATTCTAAGGTAAGGAATCCATCACTATGTGTTTCTTTCAGATACTATGGTCAGAGCTGCTGAATTTGGAACTGGGGAACCAGTTTCAGCCTTCATGACCAGTCCACCAGACCACTCCCCCTGAGGGAGCACATTCCCATGCTAGACCTTAGAAGGCCCGCAAGATCTTAAAAGCCCTGGTGTCTTAGCACCAGCAGGTAGACCCTAGCAGTGGCAAGTGTGGGTTAACCTTGAAGGCCTGTCCGCCACAATTCATTTTGAAGTTCACCTCCAGTCTTGCAGGCAGGCCTATGAAGCAGCACACCATAGAGTGACAGTGACTCTGTCACTGAGGATACAGGAACCTTGAGCAGGGTGGATCTAGGGCAGTGCGACTGCACCAGGCGCTGACCAGCCACGGTCCATACAGGTAACAGCGGTGGGGCAGAGGGGCCGGATAAGGGGGGATTTCAAGGGACGATGCACAGGGAAAATTAAATAAATAATTAATTTTCCCTCTGCATCGTCCCTCGAAATCCCCCCTTACCCAGCCCCACCGCTGTTACCTGCAAAGACCGCGGCTGGCGCTGACTTCAGGTAGGGGCGTCGTGTTTGCAAGTATAATATGGTTTTTAAAGCACTTGCTGCCTCCTTCCTGGCCTCCAACAATTATCGGCAACAATAAAAATGTCATGATAACTCCAGTGATTAATGTTCTTAGTAGAGAGAGATGGTGTTTTGTCTAGTGGACGTTTTGACTCATGGAAAGGAAGCGCAGAGGGTTAATGTGCCTGCTGCTAAGAATATGCACCATGCAGATCACAAAGTGCACATAATGTAAATATGTCAGTGGGTTACTGCTTTTGTCAGAGAGATCCTTTTGTTACTTGCAGTTTATAAATTAAAATGCTAACATAGAACAGCGAGCTATTAACTGCCATGTAAGAGCTGCATGCAAACTGCAAAGGTATAAATTAGAGTGTTATGGTTTTTTTCCCCAGTCTTTGATTATCCTAATGTTGCAAAAAGGGTTCATTTGGGTAGAAATCAATTCTGATTATTAAAGAGAACCCCCAACCATGGTATTACGTTTTAAATTCTAAGTTTGTGTTTCTCCAGACCAATCACTATTAAACTATGCTGCCTAGTAGTATGGTCGTCATGTGAGTCCTACACCATGTAGTCCTTTGTCTTATGTAACATTTCCTATACAGTGATTTACACACGTATGATTGATTGTCTCTGTGTAATATGTGTGATGTAAAGTGCTCTGACACCCTACACTGGTAATAGTGGTGCTGTAAATTTCCTGATACTTTATTATTTTGACATTTTTACACATGCTAACAGTCTCTACAAAGATGTTTCCTTATTAGTACCAGTGGAACATACAACTGCAGCAGTGAGAAAGGTGACCAGTCAACCTTTGCAAAGGGCCCTCCACTTCACAGCAGCACAAGTCACATTTTTTAGTAACTTTTGATCCGTTTGAGCTATAAACAATTTATTAGTTAAAATCGTCAGATTATGCAGCAGATGATGTATTATGTGGCAAATATGGCAGAACCATAATAATGTGGAAAACATTTGCAAACTAGGATATTTTGCCATTCATATTTGAACTGCTCTTGTGGAAAAAGGGAGGCGAAGTGCTGATGACAGAAACGCCATGGCTGGAAGACAAATGGCTTGCGATTCCACTTTTAAGGATATTTGGGACATTCTGTGATTGGAAACATATCCCACTTTGTGAACCGGTTGGTGAAATGGTAAACAAATACTAAAAATTGGGATATTTTGCTCTTTCTGCCACACCTCTGACTCCGCCCACTGACCCAATCCACGGGTTATTCCCGCCCTCTGATTCTCCGCCCACAGTTCCCCTACTTTTATTCCCCCACTTCGACCACTGCCCTCACCCATCACATGGCCATGCGCTGCGTCCCATAACACGTTATCCACACCACTGGCCACGGCACACGACACGAAAGCACTTCTCACATAGGCACAAACCAAAAAAACAACATCCTTTCAACCACATACCCTATATGGTTTAGCTTGCTCTCCCGTGTGGGTAAGCGCCCCGCATAGATGTAGTAAGCAAGCGTTATACAAATATGCTGCAGTACAACAGAACATAAAAAAAAATGTAGAGTTTTACATTCAAACCTTAGTTGTAGATTGACAGCATAAAAAAGGCGACCATGTTGCCAGTCCTAGGGCAATAATAGAGTCATATGAACACAATAGCTCTGTGCCACTGCCTGAGCAAGCCATAATTTAATCAATAAAGGTTCATGTCCTCTGTTTACCATCCGCACAGAGAGCGCTGAAGTACACGGATGGGAGGGCGGCAGCCATTCTAATTGTAATGTGGCAGATTCTATGGCGTCAGTTCAAGGAAACTCCACAGGGTCACAAGGTCGAAACAGAAGACTGCATAATTTATCAGATCAAGCAAATCATGTTGAGAGCGCAGAGTTAAGTGAGGCATTAGCCCGAGATTACTGTCTTTCATGAATAAAGGTTAATATCAATGTTTACCCAGTTGTACAGAGGATGGCATGCGCTGTGTAAACTCTGAGCATTTTAAGAATTCCCTTCTGACAAACCTTGGTTTTTAATCGTTAGAGTTAATGCAATACTCAAACAACGAGGTTTTAATGCAGTACCCGAAACCAGTACGCTACTCACTGACAATCACTGCTTCAGATTTTAAAAAAACACACCAGGGTAATATTTTTTAGGTACACTAGGTAATACAAAATCATACATTATTATTACAAAGAAAACTTGTCACAAAATATTTTCTGCGAAATTAGAAAAAGTACAAGCACGAAATTAGCTGGGGTAAGGAAATAAACAGCAAATGTTTGGATACCGAGCACCAGCAGCCACATGTTCTGGATGTGTATAACAGATGCCAGACAATCATTTTTTATTTTTTTGTTTTAGAAATTAGCGTTTGCAACCAAATGACACAGTGTATTATAAGAGTATATGTACCCTCCTCTTCCAATGAGGGAGGAGTATCTGTTTGGTTCCTGCATTGTGGGTTATAGATCCCAAAAGGTGCTAGGATAAACGGTGCTGGGATTGGTAGTTCATAGCCCCATCGAACTCATAACAGAAGGTTCAATTATGATCCCATTAAGTAGTACATATCATCTGTCTCGCCATGGGACCTAGATATTTTTCCATTTTTTTGGGCATCACCTCCCCCCCCCCCCCATGATGGATAAGTTACTTACCTTCGGTAACGCTGTATCTGGTAGAGACATGGTCTAGCCGCAGATTCCTTACCTTGTGAATTCTCCCCAGGAGCCAGACTGGATCTGGAAAACTTTCCCAGCAATACCTCTACACGCAGGTGGAGGGCGCCGTGCGACTCCGTACTGATGTGGTCTCCAGACATGATGTCAACATAGTCGATATAAGCCACCACCGACACGCTGACCTCAGTTTCCTCTGTGAACACTTCTGCACCAGAACGCAGAGCCACTATAGAAACTGGCCATCGGAACAGTGTGTCAAAGAAGATAAAATATCTTTGAAAGAAATTATAAGAGTATCTCATCATATTATTATTATTTTATTTATTTATTGTTTTTTTTTTTTTAAAGAGCCAATAAGCAATCTGATTCTGGAGGCAGAAGACAGGGAAACAATCAGCACTGATAAAACCAGGGCCTAAGACCACATAGCGAAGAACTGCTGGAAGCAGAACACTAGAGAACCATCAGCACTGGTGAAAACCAGGGCCGAGGATTACACAGCAAATGACTGCCGGTGTGGAAACCGGGTCCATCGAATGGAGAACCTCATACTTGAAGTTCGCTGGTGGGGAAACCAGAGCCATGGAAATTAAAACCTCATACTTGAGGAAGTTCGCAGAGCGGGGAGGATGGGAGGGGCGGTAACGAATCTGTGGCTAGACCATATCTCTACCAGATACAGCGTTACCGAAGGTCAGTAACTTATCCATCTGATAGAGACATCTAGCTGCAGATTCCTTACCTTGTGAATTAGATACCAAAGCCATAACACACCTGGAGGTGGGTCTGCGAACTAAGCCAACAATCGTTCTCAGAGAGAACCAACTGGTGACAAGTAATGAGAGACCTGGCATATGTATGAACCGACAACAATGGTCCAAGGCATGTTACGGAAACTGTGGCTAGACCATAGGGAAAGAAAATAATCCCCTGGAGATAAGAATGAGGAACCTCAGGGAGAAAGGAGAAGTTTACCCGAATACAACTGTCAGCCACTCTGAAGAGAAGGCAGGACACTAACAAATGAAGTAAACTTAGGTATAGGATACCCGAGGTAAAAAGGGAATGGGACTTCAATACCGGTCCGTCAAGAGAAGACCGAAAAAAATAAGAAAGAGAGATATAATAGAAAGCTGATCTGGAAAGGAGATCAGCAAACAGAAAGTAAATGAGAAAGAACAGAATGTTCGGAGCAGAGGAGACCATCCCATCAAGGGGATAGAAAGTAAATGAGAAAGAACAGAATGTTCGGAGCAGAGGAGACCATCCCATCAAGGGGATGGAGTGTTCCATCCACATGTGGACAAGCATACCACCTCATAAAACACACTTTCAAGTAAGAAAATGGAAGCCATTGAAAGGCAAACAAAAAGTGACAGAAAAGCAGACAAGACATCGTGAGGAACTCAAAGGGGAACTCACCAATCCATGCTGCAAAAGTGCGTAGGCTAGGAAAAAAAATCAGCATGGAAACAACAGACAGACAGCAAGAACAAGGAGAGCAAGCTAGAATGTCCTCCGAAAATACAAAGACCGTTAGAGCGAACCAAGAGGCTCACCTAACATGAAAACCCTTGAAGAGGAAGATATAAGATGACAGCATAAGCAGAGTGTCAATAGTAGTGCAATCCAGAAGGGTGCATCCACCATGCAACCCCAACTGTATAGGAACAGAAGAGGGCGATAACCGAGACACAGGTCTACCAAAATGTGCATAACGACACAAATACCAAAAGAAAAACATAGGTAAATGGCATAGAGTCCAATGTATATCTGAAATACGTACGGACCCTAAACACAGAACGGTAAAAAAAAAAAAACACACACACACACACACACACACACACACACACACACACACACACACACACACACACACACACACACACACACACACACACACACACACACACACACACACACACACACACACACACACACACACACACACACACACACACACACACACACACACACACACACCTCGGTAATGCTGGATATATCGGCGCTCTCTGGCGGTGCGGCCCCGTAATACGGCAGAGCCTCTCCGTCCTTAATTCCTCCAACTTTACAAATTGTAAAGACACGGGCCATCGCACTCATGGGTGGATTCTGAATTCCTTTATTTTCATTACATGATTCTTTCCAAAATCAAATCCTTGTGATGCCCCAACGCGTTTTGGTGTCGCAGAGACCTTGGTCACGGGTATGTGATCATCGGCTTCAGCACCTACTAAAAACATCAGACGTTGTTCACTTCCTATAACTTCTAGGCATTCTGGGAAATGTAGTTAGTGTGTAAATTTAGTGTGTTCCATTCTTTGCAACACATCAGTGAGTAAACATTGAATTAAATTAATTAAATCGGTATGTTGGATTACATTCATTTTGTTAATAAATGAATTTCTGCGCCTTTGTGGTTATTCGAGCGGTGAATTTGGCGACTAGTTCCCTCTGGTGGGTTGAGTTTATATGTATGAGTAAACATTGGGAACCCATTCTAAGAGAACTGTCCTTTTATCAAATTCAGTTAATTCCTTATTTTGTTGCCCCAACCTAGTGTCATATCTTTATTAAGGAGGCACAATTTTTGAGAGTTCTCTGCATTTTACCCTATGGTGGGTCGTGGGTTATATCTTGGAGCTAGCAACAGACTACTCTCAAGTGGGTTTCATAATTTGTCTCCAACTAAAATCCCATGTTTTTGCACTATTAACATTTGGGTTCTCAATTCACTGAGTCTAACTATTTTTTGATAATCGTATTCTCTATTGCTTTGTCGTAATATTCACCAATCTCCTTTCGGCGCCACTAATTAAATTCTTGAGGTCTCTCATACCGATCTTGGTGTTTATGTGAATATGCTATGAGTGATTAAAATTAAGTATCTGTTCTGAGCAAACAAACCAAACCAAATATCAAAGCCAATTATACAAATTTAGAGGTGTATATAAAGTTCCTCATTCTGGTTCAACCCCATTGGTGTAAGAGTTCGCAAATCAAGTATGTGCCTCAATTCTCTTTGTCTCAATTTGCATTACCAATCACCGCCTCGTTCATGTGGGTCAATTGTTCCAATCCCATAGAATTTTAGTTTTTTCCAGTTCCCTTCATGATGGATTTCCATACGTTTTGTTACTGCGGTCCTTGTTTACAGTTGCCCTTACATGTTCCAAATTGTTTTTGGGAAGTTCACAAATAGTACTCCCTACATATTTTAGTTCACATGGGCATTCCATTACATATACCACGTATTGGCTTGTCCATGTTATCTGTTGATTTATTGTCCATTTTTTAGGTCTCGCCTAGCGTTGCAGCGCATGCGCTGCTCGCTCGGCGAGACATATAGTGAGAGATTTCAGAAGGGGACTTGAAGCCCCGCCCATCCTTTTCATTGGGTCGCGTCAGCGTTTATGCTAAACGCTGGCTTCCCATTGAAAAGGATGCTTTTTGGTCACTGCCCTTTCTCCCTTTTGGACGGCCCATCCGGACTGGGTCGTCTGCTTCACGGCTGTCGTGAAGCACTTTCTTATCTTTAGGGGGGGCCATCTGTTTCTAATTAGTTCATCGCTTGTTGAACAAGAACTCCATCCATTCTCCGGGATGAGATCTGTGAGTGAACTGCTCGCTCGAGCTGTTCTCTGTGGCTGGGGCTCTTGTGTCTGGAATCGTCATTCTACTCAGGGGTAGTCTGCACTCCGCCTCGTCTCTTTTGCTCCTACTTCGGTGTGAAGCAGTATCAGGAATCATTCCGTTTCCCAGTGGTCGTCTCCTCGGTTTTCGTTGTGCCACGCAGCAAGTAATTGTCAGAAGAGCGAGGTGTTTGCGTTAACAGAATTGCAATCTTCTCGCTCTTGTTTCCAAACCTCGCGGACCTCCTCTGCAAAGCCATTAACGTACATTTACAAAACCCGCCGTCTTTTTACCGAGCTGCCTGGTAACAGCCTCTCGCTGCCTGCACTTAAGCATCGGTTAGTTCAGCATTGCTAGCGCGCTGTTAAAAAGAAGTCTCACGATGGCCTTGAAAACTTCCTGTGATTGTAGAGGGTACTGGGCTTGGCAGGATGCCAGCCCGTGGGACTCCATCACTCGAGGGCATCCTCTGCCAGCCTCGCGCAAACCCTCAGCGCTCACAATCCAATAATCTGCTCGTCGGCTGGGATGTACCGCCGCCTCAGCTGCCCTCTCTTCCCTCATGGCGCGAGCTCCGAGGTCACGGCGAGGAGAGAGGGAGGGGCGCGCTGGCCGCCGGAAGAGTGGCATCCGCAGACAGCCCTGCCCTGACCCTGGAGGCTGCCTGAATGAAGGACAGCTGCACACACCGGGCTGTCTCTTCTGTGTACTCCGTGTCTCGTGCACATCTGATGTCATATCGACATTCAGCACTGATGGGTGAACAGTGCACCAGCCCCATAGAATCGGCGGCTGCGCTCTAATTTAAGACTGTTTTTCTGTCCATTGCTCACATTATAGAGTAGGAGTGAGTTGGTTTCTGCTCAGAATTGCAGTTGCTGCAGCCCCCTGCTGTGTGGTAATGCAAATGACATCTAGATGCTTTCATTGCATACTTCTCTGAAGCCCATACCAATCTAAATGACAGCACCAGTTGCCTGTCAACGGAATTTAGGAGTGTTTATCATCGAACCCCGGCTTTGAGAACCCCAAAAGTGTAAAATTAATTATTACCACGTTCATTTTGGTATCCTGGAAACCGAGATCCACACCAAAGGGCTTTACGATTTTTCATGTCACAAATCCGCAGTTAAATTTGCGGGGTAAATAAAGCTCGTGAAATTGTAACACTAGGGTAAACAAAGTCAGCTGAGCATTGAGGGAGTCCTTTGGCAAGGCGGCCTTTATACCTCCTTCACCCCGGGTTGGGTAGTAATGATTGGGGCTTAATGGGCTTCTTACACCCTTTCACCCTGCTGCACCAACGATACTCCACCCCTACCATTGGTGTCTCTATGTATTAGTGTGTCTGTCTCACGGGGTGCGTGTGTTTCTCAGCGTGTGCATGCATGTGTGCCCGTTTGTAGTGCGGTTTCTATGTATGTCTGTATGTATGCGGGGGTCAACAGGTAAAAGACATTGTCATTTATAACGCCATTACTTGATTAATGCTTCACGAAGGGAAAAAAAAACCAATAACATTTTCAATGCCAATAGCTCAAAACAATGTCATTGCGAGACCTATTGCATTGTAAATGCTTGTTATTTGTTGCTGTCGTTATTTGTTTTTTGTTAGAGCATACCTTGCAGTTATTGCATTTAAAAAATTCTGTTTTTTTCTTTTGTTGAAAATGAATGTGCATCAATAACAACCTTCTCAACAGAGGCAAAGGGAATTGCAAAGATCCTAAGAAAAAACTGGAATATACTACAATTGGATGAAACAGTTGCTAAATTAGTGGGTAATAACCCCAACAATACCTTTCGCAGTGCAAGAAATTTAAAGGACCGCTTGATGCACAGTCATTTTCATACATGGTATATTTAATGGAATGCCCATGTGAACTAAAATATGTAGGGAGTACTATTTGTGAACTCAAAAAAAGAATTTTGGAACATGTAAGGGCAACTGTAAACAAGGACCGCAGTAACGCTGTGGCAAAACATATGGAAATCCATCATGAAGGGAACTGGAAAAAAACTAAAATTCTATGAGATCGAAACAATTGACCCACATGAACGAGGCGGTGATCGGGAACGCAAATTGAGACAAAGAGAATCGAGGCACATACTGGATTTGTGAACCCTTACACCAACGGGAATGAACCAGAATGAGGAACTTTATATACACCTCTAAATTTGTATAATTGGCTTTGATATTTAGTTTGTTTTGTTTGCTCAGAACAGATACTTACTTAATTTTAATCACTCACAGCACATTCACATAAGCACCAAGATCGGTATGAGAGGCATCAAGAATTTAATTAGTGGCGCCAAAGGGAAATTGGTGAATATTACAACAAAGCAATAGAGAATAAGATTATCGAAAAATAGTTAGACTCAATGAATTGAAAACCCAAATGTTAATAGTGCAAAAACATGGGATTTTAGTTGGAGGCAAATAATGAAACCCACTAGAGGGTAGTATGTTGCTAGCTCCAAGATATTACCCACGACCCACCAGAGGGTAAAATGCAGAGAATTGTCAAAAATTGTGCCTCCTTAATAAAGATATGACACTATGTCGGGGCATCAAAATAAGAAATAACTGAATTGGATAAAATGACAGTTCTTTTAGAATGGGTTCCTAAAGTTTACTCATACATATAAACTCAACCCACCAGAGGGAACTAGTCGCCAAATTCACCACTCAAATGACCACATAAAGGAGTAGAAATTCATTTATTAACAAAATGAATTTAATCCAACATACCGATTTTATTAATTTAATTCAATTCAATGTTTACCCACTGATGTGTTGCAAAGAATGGAACACACTAAATTTACACAAGAACACTAATGCACTACATTTCTCAGAATGCCTAGAAGTTACAGGAAGTGAACAACGTTTATGATGTTTTTAGTAGGCACGTAAGCCGATGATCACATACCCGTGACCAAGGTCTCTGCGAGACCGAAACTCATTGGGGCATCGCAAGGATTTGATTTTAGAAAGAACAATGTAATGAATATAAAGGAATTCTGATCCACCCATGAGTGCGACCCATGTCTTTACAATTTGTAAATTTGGAGGAATATATATATATATATATATATATATGCACAAGTTACTAACTTGTGTAACGATATATCTGTAAGAGACAGTAGTTAGTGACAGATTCCTTACCTTAGAATATCCCCAGGCGTCAGGCTGGATTCGGAAAGTTTTTGCGTAGCAGTACCCTTGCGCGTCGGTAGGCGGCGTCGTGCGGCTCCGCGTCCGTCGTCGGCGTCGTGATCGCCGGGATGACGTCGCGGGCAGTACTTAGACGCCGGCCCTGCGCGCTGACGTCAGTTCTGTACACAACTTTCCGCGCCAGGAACGCAGAGCCATGCAAGAAGCTGACATAGGTGTCTGAAAAATACTAGGGCCCTGAAAGGGATGTCCTTAACCCTAGAAATCAGTTCGCAGAACGGGGAGGATGGGTAGGGCGGTAGGAATCTGTCACTAACTACTGTCTCTTACAGATATATCGTTACACAAGTTAGTAACTTGTGCATCTGAAAGAGACACGTTAGTGACAGATTCCTTACCTTAGAATAGATACCCCAGCAATACCAACCCCGGTGGTGGGTCTGCGAACAAAGATCAGACAAGGAAGTCCTGGAGGACAGAACGGCCAAAGAAGCCGTCCCTCCGGACCGGACTGTCAAGGCAGTAATGCTTGGTAAACGTGTGCAGCGAGGCCCACGTAGCTGCCTGACAGATATCCTGCAGCGGAACACCGCGGCCTAAAGCCGTGGTAGCAGCCGTTGCCCTGGTGGAATGGGCACGCAGCCCAACAGGAGGCTCCTTCTTAGCCAAAGAATAGCAGACTTTGATACACAAGGTTACCCAGCGGGAGATGGTTCTCTTGTGCACCGCCCGACCTTTTTTGGCGCCCACGTAGCCAACAAAGAGCTGGTCATCCACCCGGAAGTGTTGTGTGCGGTTGATATAAAAAGAAAGCGCACGTTTTGGGTCCAGTCGGTGGAGCCTCTCTTCCTCTCTGGAAGGATGCGGAGGCGGAAAGAAGGTGGGCAAAGTGATGGTCTGCCCAATGTGGAAGGCAGTAACCACCTTTGGCAAGAAGGACGGACGCGTCCTAAGAACAACCTTGTCTGGATGGACAGACAGAAAGGGAGGTTTGCATGAAAGAGCCTGGAGCTCACTCACCCGCCGAGCGGAGGTGATGGCCACCAGAAAGGCTGTCTTCAGAGTGAGAAGACGAAGAGGACAGCTATGTAGAGGCTCAAAGGGAGCGCACATAAGAAAGGTAAGAACCAAGTTCAAGTCCCACTGAGGCATTACAAACGGAACACGAGGGAAGAGGTGTGTAATGCCTTTTAGAAACCTGTTAACAACAGGGGACTTGAAAAGGGAGGGCTGATCAGGAAGCCTGAGGAAGGCTGAGATGGCACAAAGATAGCCCTTGATGGTACCCAGGGCAGAACCCTGTTGGGCCAGGGAAAGAAGGAACAGAAGAACCTCAGAAAGAGGGGCAGAAAGGGGATTCACAGCCTTTGCTGTGCACCATGCCACAAACTTGTTCCACCTGCAGGCGTATACCACCTTAGTGGAGGGACGCCTGGCTGCCAGAATCATATCACAAACTTCGGGAGGCAAGTCGAAAGGAATCAACTGCCGCCGCTCAATCTCCACGCAAGCAGGTGGAGGCTGGACAGGTTCGGGTGGAGGACCGTCCCCTGCTGCTGCGACACACGATCCTCCCGAAGAGGCAGACGGATCGGGGGATATACGCTCATACTGAGTAGCTCGGGATACCAAACTCTTCGAGCCCAGTCCGGAGCCACAAGAATGACTTGGGCCCGGTCGTGCCGAATCTTCTTCAACACTCTGGGTAGAAGTGGTATAGGCGGAAAGGCGTACAACAGACCGCAACTCCACTCGCGACGAAAAGCGTCGCCGAGCGAGTGCCGCCTTGGAAATTCCAACGCGCAGAACTGATGACATTGCGCGTTCTCTTCGGTGGCGAATAGATCTAACCAAGGCTCTCCCCACTGTAGAAAGAGTCCTTGCGCCACTTCCTAGTGAAGACGCCGTTCGTGATCCATCATGCACCTGCGGCTGAGTTCGTCCGCCCTGGCGTTCAGGGAACCTGCCAGGTGTTGAACCATCAGGAACATGCCCTGATGTTCCAGCCATGTCCAAAGGCGCAGAGCCTCCTGACAAAGGGTCCACGACCCCACCCCGCTTTGTTTGTTGCAATACCACATGGCGGTGGTGGTGTCTGTGAACACCTGCACTACCTTCCCTTTGACAGAGGGAAGGAATGCCTTGAGTGCAAGTCGGATCGCCCGGAGCTCCAGAAGGTTGATATGGAGCCGGGACTCCGCCGGAGACCAGAGGCCTCTGATCTCTGCCTCTCCCATGTGACCGCCCCATCCCAGAAGGGACGCGTCCGTCACAACTGTGTGCTCTGGCTGGGGAAGGGAGAGGGATCTGCCCATGACCCATTGCCGGTTCGAGAGCCACCACTGCAACTGTTTTGCAGTCCCCTCCGAGATCTGGACGTGATCGGACAGGTTGCCCTGGTGCTGCGCCCACTGGAACTTCAGGTCCCACTGCAGAGCCCGCATATGCCATCTGGCATGATTGACCAGCAGGATGCAGGAGGCCATGAGGCCCAGCAGCCTCAGGGTCATCCGTACCGAAACCCAGGATAAAGGCTGAAAGATCGGAATCATAGCCTGAATATCCCGGACTCGCCGTTCGGGAGGATAGGCCCGAAACTGCGTCGTGTCCAGAACTGCTCCGATGAAAAGGAGCTGTGGAGAAGGAATCAGATGCGACTTCGGCACATTGATGGAGAACCCCAGCGAGTGCAGGAGTTCGGCCGTAGTCTGGAGGTGGGAGACGACTGCCTGGGACGAGCCCGCCTTCAGCAGCCAGTCGTCGAGGTATGGGAAGACTGGAACCCCTGCCCGGCGCAGATGAGCTGCGACCACCGCCATCACTTTGGTGAACACCCGAGGGGCACTTGTAAGGCCAAAGGGGAGCACGGTGAACTGAAAATGCTCGAGGCATACCGTGAACCGCAGGTAACGCCGGTGGGCCGGCAGGACGGGGATGTGAAAATAAGCGTCCTGCAAGTCCAATGCTACCAACCAGTCTCCAGGGTCGAGGGCAGTCAAGACCTGAGCTAGGGTGAGCATCTTGAACTTCTCCTTCCGGAGGAAGCGATTGACGTTCCGGAGGTCCAAGATAGGACGCATGTCCTCCTTGTCCTTTTTGGGCACCAGGAAGTAGTGGGAGTAGCAACCACGTCCTACTTCTGGGGTCGGAACATGCTCGATGGCCCTCTTGGCCAAGAGGGCCGTGACTTCCTTTTGCAGAAGTACCAAGTGATCCCCTGACATGCGGTGGAATTGAGGTGGCATGGCTGGGGAGGTGGTCTCGAAGGGGAGGGAGTAGCCCCTTCGGACAATGTCCAAGACCCACCTGTCCGAGGTGATGGGACGCCAGTGGTGAAGGTGATGGCGGACCCTGCCCTCTACTGGCGTGCTGTGCACCGGAAAGGAGGGACTAGGAGGGCTTGGAGGCCGCGGACGGGTTGGAGGTGGTGGCCTGACCCGCACGCTGGTTGCCCGAACCGCCACGGCGGTATCCACGTCCTCGGCCACGCGAAGACGCTTGCTGCGCGGGCCGGTGGCTGGGCAGCTGACGTGACTGGGCGCCCCTTCCGTGGCCACGAAAGGGCGAAAAGCAGAGGTGAGCGGAGGGCGTACAACAGAAAGGCCCAGGGACTTGGCAGTAGCCCGAGAGTCCTTAAACCGCTCCAGCGCATGGTCTGCCTTTGAACCAAAAAGACCGACTCCATCAAAGGGCATGTCCATGAGTGTATTCTGGACATCACCCGAGAAACCAGTTGTCCTCAGCCAGGCGTGGCGACGCAGCGCCACCGTCGTTGCAAGCGATCTGCCCAGCGAGTCGGCGGTATCAAGGCCACAACGGATGGTGTATTTAGCCGCATCTCGCCCTTCCGCAATGGCGCGGGTAAGCAGTGTCTGGACCTCCTCAGAACACTGCGGCAAAACAGCCGCCACTGAATCCCACAGGGAGTGGGTATATCGGCCCAAAAGGCAAGCGGTGTTGACGGACCGCAAGCCAGCACTGGAGGAAGAAAAAGCCTTCTTCCCAAATTGGTCCAGGCGTTTGGATTCCCTATCCGGAGGGGCGGTAGGGAAGGCGGTTTGGGAGGCAGAGGCTTGGACAACCAAGCTCTCGGGGTGGGATGTTGGGAGAGAAACAAGGGGTCGCCCGGAGCAGGGCGATGGCGTCGGGCCACGTTCCTATCCACAGGAGCCCCTGTGGTGGGTTTGGACCAGGCACCCAAAAGAACGTCAGTGAGTGCATCATTAAACGGCAGCACAGTCTCCGAGGAGGAAGCCGCCGGCTGAAGCACTTCTGTCAGGAGGTTAGTCCTGACGGCCACAGTAGGCAACTGGAGATGTAAGGCTCCAGCTGCTCTACGCAACACCGTTGCAAAATTAGCTCCCTCTTCCGTAGCCACGGGAGGAGACAGCATGCCAGTGTCAGGGGAGGTGTCTAGGCCACTGGCATCCCCAAGTTCCTCAGCCCAGTCCGGATCATACTCACACTGTTGTGTGAGAGGGTCCTCAGACCACTCCCATCTCTCCTGGTCCTCCTCTTGTTCAAAATATGGAGGAGGAGGGACATTTGGGACCCAAGGTCTCATCGGCGCCGGAACCGGCGTCGGGCGACGTCGGTCCGGCTCCATGTCCGGAGCCGGAGAGAGCCGGGGACAGACGCCGTCCGGAGCCCCGGACGGCGTCAGGAACGGCACCGGGGACATTGGCGTCGGCGGAGGCGTGGTTAGGTCAACCGGCGTCGATGGGGGTTGCGGTACCACCGGAGCCGGGATCGAGGCCGGAGCCGAGGCCGGGATGAAGGCTGGTGGGACAGGCGACGCCGGGACCGGAGTCGACGGCGGCGCCGGGGCAACCCCATCAGGGCCCGAAGGCGTACCGGAGGGGCCTGAAGGCCCGAAGAGGCGGGCCATGGCCGACAGGAATTCCTGTATTTCGGCCGGAGTCGCCCCCGAACCCGGAAAGAACGGGTAATGCGGGGGCGGCTCTACAGGCATGTCCGGGGCCGCGGGGACGGTGCCGACTGGGGCCTCAGCCGAGTCGCGAGACTGGCGAGGCGAAGTCTTAGAGCGATGATGCTTCTTACACGTTTTGTGCTTCGACTTACCCGAGGAGCGCGAAGACTTGGATTCCGACGACTGGCGGACCTCGAGCAGCTTTCGAGACCGCTCTCGCAAAGCCTTCGGATGAAGTTTCCGGCAGTCAGGGCACGACTTCGTGTCGTGGTCTCGGCCGAGACAGAAGAGACACTCGAGATGCGGATCCGTGATCGACATCATGCAACCGCAGGTTCCGCAGGGCTTGAAGCCGGGCATCCCTACGACACCTAGGAGTCGTGAAGACTCGATGAAGAAACAGTGAAAAAATTCACAAAAAAAGTTAGTCAAAAATTGACTAGGGCACTGCTCTTCCCGGATCTGCGCTTACTGGCGCGGAAAAGAAGAACTGACGTCTGCGCGCAGGGGCGGCGTCTAAGTACTGCCCGCGACGTCATCCCGGCGATCCCGACGCCGACGATGGACGCGGAGCCACATGACGCCGCCTACCGACGCGCAAGGGTACTGGCTAGGCAAAAACATTCCGGATCCAGCCTGACGCCTGGGGATATTCTAAGGTAAGGAATCTGTCACTAACGTGTTTCTTTCAGATATATATATACACACACACACGATATATATATATATATATATATGCATACATAAATACAAATACTGAAAGAAGAGTAAGTACCCAGATATGTAAATGGCAAGGAGAAACCACAATGTACACGAGGAGAGTGGTAAAAGAAAGCCATAAAGCCTGTGTCCTCGAAGAGGAGGAACACACCCAACATAAGAAATCAGGAGCTGTTTGCAGAGAATAGGATACATCTTCAATTTTAAGGAAGGAAGAAGTATCCCACCAAAGGGCAGAAAAAACACAAAATGCAAAAGAGGCCACGGAGAGAAACCTTGAGAAGAAGGTGCAACAATGGAGACCAGGTTAAAAAAAAAAAAAAACAGGTCTCAAAGGTGGGCAAAGAATGTAGAACCCACCCATGAAACTAATGGGAAAACTCACAAGAAAGAAAGAAAACTTTCAATAAAAAGAGGGAAGTTGGCCACACCGAAGAATGGAACACAGTGCAATAGGGATGATAACTCAACATGCATTAAAAGGTAACTACCATGAAGAAGAAAATTCCTGACAAGAATTCACTGAAATGAATAGAAAATGATCAGTGCGAAAGGCATGTGCACAGAAAGAGAGTTCTAATCTCACAGGAGGGAACAAGCCACCTGAGAAAAAAGGGGGTAGGGGGCTCACAGCTGTATAAGAGGAAACCAAGAAGAAGAAAAAAACATCAAAAAGAAACCTTTGTGGAAGAAAACTCTCCAGGGAAAGAATATTCCCAGAGCATAAGGGGGGAATAGAACTCATACCAGCACATGTTAAGAAGCTACAGCAGTTAATAGTGGGACCAAAGGAACCGAAGCCCAAAGCAATCTTAAGGCCAGCCCCCTATAAAGGAGGACCACGAGGGTGCCACTACCAAGTGGAAGACCCTCTGGAAAAGCACTGATGAGAGGATAACCTGAACCCAAGCTGGAAAACATAGGGACACAAGAAGGTGTCCAAGAAAAACACCGGACAAATTCCCCAAGAACGACATAGCAGGGAAAAGAAGGCAAAAAGCCTAGCACGAATATCTCCATGAGCAGGGAACGGAGGGAAACCATCTCATACGAGATGGAAACTCCAAGATAATGACTGAGGGAAACACCTCAGCATAGTCAAGGAGAAGATCTGTCCAATGGATAGATAATCCACAAGGGTGGAAAAGAAGAAAAATGAAGTCCTGCAACCACAGGACGACCCATCCAGGCCACAAAGAGCAGCACCAAACACAACGAAAACAGTCACAAATCAAACATAAATATGAGGACAGGCGGACTAGGAACAAGTCCTCCCCCAATGAACAATATGGGAGAAAAGGGAAAGAATCAAGGGTCTGAACCACCCCTACTGTCCCTAAATCTACGCAGAGCAGAATCTGCTTGGGCACCAAACATATGAGTACCGTCGAAGGGCATGTCAGATAGCGCCGATTGGACTGCCTCAGAAAAGGCAGAGGAGAAAAGCCAAGCATGTCTGCGCAATGCCACCGCAGACGCCATGGCATGACCAAATGAGTCGGTGGAGTCCAACTCATACCGAATGAGCAATTTGACCGCCTGCTGCCCGTCGGAAATCAACTGAGTTTTTTCATCTCCATGAACCTCTGGGAGCAAGGGCAAGAACCATGCCAAGGAATCCCAATCGGCATGAAAAAAACATCAAAGAACATAGGACATCTTAATAGAACGTAAGACAATACTGGTGGAAGAAAAGATATGCTTCCCATACGAGTTTAGTTTCCTAGAATGTTTATTAGCTGGAGTATGAGGAAGATCATGCAAAGAAGGTGATGCCTTAGCGGTCTGGGCCACAAAACTACGGTGTGTCGGCTGAAAATAGAGACACTCAATTGGGGGCAAGGCGGTGCATGTAGGCAATAACCCTGTCCACAGGGGCACCAGTGGCAGGCCTAGCCCATGCCCCTAGTAAAACATCATACAACGCCTCACAGAAAGGCAGCATCAGTTTAAGGCCCGACTGACCAGGGTGAAGAACCTCAATGAGGGGGTCTGTGGACTTGGACACGTAGGGGAGGGACAAATGTTATGTTATGTTAATTGGATTTCTAGAGCGCAGCGGTTACCCTGAGGTGTCCTGGCGCTATGCACTGCCTGCCGGTTATCGGAGAAATATGGTCAATGAGTGAACAGCCAAGTCTTCAGTCCCTTTCTAAAAGAAAGGAGATCTGCTGCATTCCTCAGGAGGAACGGCAAGTCGTTCCAGGCCTTGGATGTGCATGTGATGAAACTCCTACCTCCCCAACTAGCTTTTTTAAATGTAGGGATTTGGACGTTTTTTGCTCCAGTGGACCGAAGAGTCCTACCAGGAACATACCATTTAAACCTTTGCCTCAAATGGTCAGGGCCTATTCCATTAAGGGCTTTGAAGGCCATGCAAAGGGCCTTAAAACGTACCCTTTGTTTCACAGGAAGCCAGCGTAGTTGAATTAATTTTTTTTTAACAGAGACGAATTTAGGTGTCCCTGACAACAGCCTCGCTGCCGCGTTTTGTGCTATCTGAAGCCTGTTAATGTGCTGTTTTTGGGCATTCAGATAGAGGCTGTTGCAGTAATCCAGACGTGCCATGACAAGTACCGTGACCACTGTCCTGAGATTTCCTACTGAAAGATAAGGCTTTATTTTCCTTATAATTCTGAGTATCAGAAAACAGGCAGATACCATGGAGCTTGTATGATCACTAAACGAGAGTCTGTTATCTACTGACACCCCCAGATTTTTTGCATTCAGGGTAGGGGTGGGGCAAATGCCCAAATCTGCTGGCCACCAGTCCGGTGTCCATAAGTGGGGGTTATTTCCAAATATAATAACCTCCGTTTTGTTTGAATTTAATTTTAGGCAATTAGTCGACATCCATCCTGATATGACCTTCATACAATCATGAAAACGTGCTCCTGTTTCCTTTTCCTCACCATCTCTAAGGGATAACACTATTTGAGTGTCATCCACATAGGAGGTGAGTTGCAACACAACTGCCACCCGGCACAAAACATCCTTCAGGGAAGAACTGGCTTCAGTGGCCAGGCCTGGAGGAGATAGTAAACTAGAAGCAGGGGAGGAATCCAGCCCACGGGCTTCAGCCAAATCAGTAATCCACACATCAAGAGATGGATCTGAGGGCATTAGACGTCTAGGGCATGGAAGAAAAACTTCTGCTGCAGTTTTGTCGACCAAGGGACCCTCCTTGGAACAAGGAAGAGGATCCGGACACGGCGCCGCACCGATGTCAGAGTATGAGGTTGGTGAGCATCGGACATCACCGCCCCAGGACCAGCTGCACTGATGTGCAGCGACTCCGGCTCGAAGTCGAACGGCGACGCCACAACAACCCCCAGGGTAGGAAGCGACACCGCAGCAGAGTTGATCGCCGCCATAGGCGGAGACCCTGAAGGGCAGTGCAAGCGGGTCAATGTGCCGGAGGACCTAACTGTCACTGAGGTAGAACCCACCGGAGTGGGCGCAGACAAGAAACCATCACCTTTTCGGGACCCGACAGGGCTCCTGGGGAAGGTGGAGGAACAAAAATGGCATGAAGAGCCAAGTAAAATTCCTTCAGTTGGGCCATTGTTCCCGAGGCTCCCGGAAAGGTAGGGAGGCACAGGACAGAATCCATGACAGATTCCTGAGCCTGAGGGCATAAGGAATCGCTCACCCCTGACTCCAGGGCCAGAGGAATCGCCAACCCCGCTCCGGAAGCGCTAACACCAGCATTGTGAGACGACGAGGCCGCGGAGAGCCGCGAGCCCGACCGCTGCAGATTACACTTACCATGGGATAGAGACGGCGACATATGCCACCAGTCATGGGAAAAAGAGCGACATCCACTGGATCGACCCCTGGAACAAGCAGGCTTCCAAGAAGGGGAGCGGGGCCGATGAGACTCAGAAGGACGCGACAGTCACACTGCAAAGAGCTTCATACGGCGCTCCCACAGTGCCTTCGGCCACAGTCACTGACAGGCGTCGCAGTCCATGGTGTCGTGGTGTGTGCCCAAGCACCACATACACACAGAATGTGGGTCCGTGGCCAACATCTGCCGGATGCATGACCCACAGGGCTTAAAGCCAGAAGGCATAGATGGTACATTGTTCTCGATGAGAAGTTCGACGAAAGAGGAAAGAAAATGGCCAGAGGTACGCTTCACTGGATCCGCGTTGTGGAGCGGAAAAAGAAGAAACTGACGTCAGCGGATCGGTGGTAGCTTATATGGACTCTGCTGATGTCAGGCCCGGAGAAGACGTCAGTACAGAGACCCATGGCGTCCTCCACCGGCGCTCACAGATATTGCTGGGAAAGTTTTCCAGATCCAGTCTGGCATTTGGGGAGAATTCACAAAGGAATCTGTGGCTAGATGTCTCTATTAGATAGATAGATAGATAGATAGATAGATAGATAGATAGATAGATAGATAGATAGATAGATAGAGAGATAGAGAGATAGAGAGATAGATAGATAGATAGATAGATAGATAGATATATATATATATATATAAATATATATATATATATATATATATATATATATATCTATATATATATCTATATATATATATATATATATATATATATATCTATATATATCTATATATATCTATATATATATATATCTATATATATATATATATCTATATATATATCTATATATATATATATATCTATATATATATCTATATATATATATATATATATATATATATCTATATATATATCTATATATATATCTATATATATCTATATATATATCTATATATATATCTATATATATATCTATATATATATATCTATATATATATCTATATATATATATATATATATATATATATATATATATATATATATATATATATTTTCTGCATAGAAATGCACCAATCCATTTCTTTCCCACACATACATTTTTAGAATGTCATTGCCCCATTCTCATGCAACATCTCTGCACTTCTCCATTAGTTCCATGTTATGCAATAGCAATATGTACTTGGGCATTACTAAATCTCTTTTTATTCCCAATAGATCCATTTTGGGGATTAATTTTGTCTGAATTCCCATAATCATTATCTCCCAGTAGACCTTTATCCAGCAATCATGTAATGGTGGACATTTCCAAATTGTGTGCCAAAATGTGCAGCCCATCGTCTAATACAGGTTGAATCTGTAATTAATCAATTTAAAAGCAATCATTAACTGTAGTAGTGAAGTCTGTAAAGTAATTTTAATTGAATCAGCCCAAGTGTGGACTGAACAGCCACTTCTCCAGAATTCATTAATGTCTCTTCCAAGTCTATAACCTCAATTGAAGACTAATTTTACTAAATAAAGAAGGATGTTGGGTCCCAGGGCTTTTCCAGACTACAGTTGGCCTATAGCAACCTTGATTTCCTCTATAGTCACTCCCTCGTCTAGCATACGTCTTCCTGTGTTCAATAATGTGGGCATGTCAGTTTCTCTTAAAACCTCTAAAACTCTAAATCAGTGTTTTGCAGGTAAGTTCTCTAGAGCTCATCTTCTCTACATAATTATTAGAAATATTTTGGCCATCTATTTTGGCTATCGTCCCCATTCAAGTAGTAGCATTCAACCCTCCTGTTTAAGCATGCATGAACTTCCCAGCCGGTTAAGAACACTTAATATTAATCTCTAAACTGCCCAATCTTCGATTCCCAGGTTTGGAAATATCAGGCATCACCTTCCTGCAGTCAGCACAGCTGTTTTTAGATCTCACAGAATGGCACCTTTTGTTTCCTTTTATAGGAAATATGTTACACAGCCTTTCCCTGTAACGTGATTGACAGTTGTCAATTCTAAACATTTGGTAAGTGAGCAATCCTCAAATGCCCAGGCACAGAACCAGTATTTTTAAGATGCTGCATTAGTTTGTAGGGCCGAAGTGAATTTTTGGAGTCCCCCAATAAACTGAAATTCTAGACTTTTGAAACCTTTGTTGAAAATCTCATTGCTAGAAACTAACTACCTTTGCATGTTTCATAATAACAGAAAAGATTGTTATTTGTAATTCCAATGACAATAAAAATTCTTAATAACTTTACTTATCTAACAGAAACCATTATGCGAAGGGTGCAAATTGTATAATCTTTCAAAGACTCAGACGGCTCTCTTCATATCACAGCATTACAACACCGCATGAGTGTGTAATACTGTTATTTAAAGCAGTCTGTGGGACTTTCACAGCTTTTGTACTATGCCACTTTATCATAATTTTATACTTTTGGGTAATCCAATAAAATATGAAGACCTTGAACGCTTGCAGTCTATGCGAAAAAATTAGAAATGAAGTAAACAGACTAAAGTAACGTTTATCCGTCACAAGTTGTTTTCAGCTAATGTAAGCTTAAACTGACTATATTGCTATGTATTTCAGGTGCTGAACTTACTGTAAGATAATACAAGCACAAATGCTATACATATTCAGACATAAAAATGTAAGGACATCTAGATTTTCACCCTGTTACTTTAACAACTTTCTTCCGCTAAATAAAAAAAAAACGTGTCTGCTGCAGTGGCGGCCGGTAAGTTTAGGAGGGAGGGGGGCGGACGGGACACACGCACACATACACAGCCATGCAATTACACGCACACACACACACACACACACACACACACACACACACACAAACACATCCGTTCACAACACTCATTACCAAACATTCATACGTACACGCACCAAACATTAATTATTTTTAAAACACACACACTTACCTATAGCTCTGCCTCGGAGGCTTGGGACTGCTGCCTTCCCTCACTGGCTAACCTAAGGTAAGCCAATGCGGGAAGGCAGCAGTCCCACATCATCACAGAGTGGCATGGGGTCAGTGAGACTGCTGACCCCACCCCACTCTGTGATGAAGTGTCACTGATTGACACTCAAACCTGGGCGCTTCAGGGCTTAAAACTGAAGCGCCAGGTGTGAGGCAATCAGTGACGCTACCGCTCGTCACTGAGGGCAGGGCCTCAGGGACCTTTGCTGAGCTGAGGAGGTCACGCCCACATGAGCTGTGACCTCCACAGCCCAGCAAAGTTCAGCTGAGGCAGCCAGGAGCTTGCACATTTAGCGTATGTATGGCTCCTGGCTGTCTGACCTGAAAATGAACAGTGTCTGTCAGGCTGACCTTTGTTCAGCCTGACAGACAGTGTTCGTAAGGGGCAAAAGGTGGGGGCGTGGCACCTCAGCCCCAATGGACTGACCGCCGCTGGCCTACTGAGAAGATTGCAATGTTGGTCTAATACGGAAAGTACAAGTTACTCATCTTAATAACTAAAAAATGTAATAATGCTGCTGCTATACCTACTCCCGCCCGTTCATCCATACTCACAGACTGAGCTTCCAGTAAAGGAGACAAGGGTTCTTCTTCATAGCAGAAAGCAAAAGCTATTAGAAATGTTTCCTACTAACAATGTTTCGAAGTGAAAAACTGTCTCCAAATTGCTACAGGCACTAATTACATCTGCTAGGTAAAACGTGTGAATCCACTGGGAAAGCCACAGCTTACCAGGTGGGGAAGATGGGCAAACTGAGGGCAAATTAATGTGCATTTATTTTTTAACATGCAAGGACGGATCCTAAGCGATTTGAACTTGTTCTGCTATGTAGTGGGTTTTTTCTAGCGCCCGAAGGGTCTCTATGCTCTCTTGAAAAAGCCAGAGTTGAGCATAAGACAGAGGTCTACAAGAAGTAGGTAGCTAAACTCAGCAACGACCAGTAAAAGAACTAAGCCTTTTTCCCCAACAGCCTCACTTTCCCCTCCTTTAAAGAGTTATACACAAGTTCACCACAAGTTCTGGAAAGAGGTCTGACAACCAGAAATTGTTTGAATATCAGGGTGGTTAAACGCCACAATTGATGCCTAGGTGGAAAACTAACGCCTTTTACTCTACAGGCAGTTCACGCCTTTTACTCTACAGGCAGTTCCCTTCCCCACAATAGTGAGTGACATTTAATGGAGGTTCCCCTCAGGTTCCAGAATGCTTGGCACTGAGAAACTGTTGGGCCACCTAGGTGACACTTGCATCAGTGTACATCACTAGCTTCTCAACATTTTGCATATCCAATTGGAGATAAAAGAAATTGTGGGAACAATACACAGACATTGCTGCCTCAGCTAAACAGAAACATGTCTCAAAAGCAAATATCTTTGCACATTCAAGACACAAACAGTTTGCACTTGTATATTTCCTGGGGGCAAAAAATATCAAATGATGTGTGCTCCAGGACTGAAAATTCGGAAGCACTAACTGATTACTTTTTTCAGGTTTCATAATATGTTTATTCAGACCGTAGTCTATCAAACAAATGGAAAACAATATTACTTAAAAATAGAAATATATATATCTTTATAATCACAGCATGATATCCACCAAACCTCTCTAATCCTAAATAAATTACTTTAAATTACACCCGCCTAATAAAACTATACAGTTTCAGCATTTTTCAAACTTTCCTAAATCGACTTTAAGTAAAATCCTATAGAACAGGTGACATCAAAAAATTCAATTCTACATAAAAATTTCAGAGCCTTTTGCCACTCCATATTTCAATAAAACTGGTTTTAAAATCTTTTGAAGCACAGATCTAAAAAATAAGCAATCCACAGCTACAAAAACCATCAGTTTCCTTTAGCGATTTCGCTATCTCATGATAAGAATACAAAGGATTAACTCCAATTCAAATGTAAAAATGTCCTGCCTCAGGCCTGTATTTGTAAATGCCATAAGATAAGGAAAGGAGGCACGGTCCTGCCAGGACTCCTAACATAGGGAAGTAGACTTCTTTATTGTAACATATAAAATATCTATAGCTCAGGAGATAGATTCAGTTTTGGCACACATATCCTTTTTGGACAGTTCAACAGGGCAATCCCACCTAGAGTGGCCCAATGAATACCAACTTTTTACTTCTGAAAGTGTACATCGTACACTGATGGCCCATTTCCGTTCACTCAATTTCATCCCTACAACACAACGAAATCTTTACATCAGTTGCCCCAATAACTTATCCCAAAATGTCAATGTAATGGACCGCAAGTGTCAGAACGCGTGTACCTGAATTCTGATACACACGTTCTGACACTTGCGGTCCGTTGGATTGTAATATATAGAGATTACCTTAGAGACGTGCATGCTTGACTGATTCCAGAAACACGTTACTTTGAATGCCTTTGGAGATCATTGGAATTTGGTGAGCAAGAAGGTTGTTCAAGTTTGGCCACAGATGTAAATTATTTTCTGGGAACTTTATAGAGAATGATACAAAGAACTCTGTGTACTATGTGAAAATGTGGCTTATGTATTGCCTTAAAAATGTATGCCCTGAAGAAGTCCCTATGTTATGGGACGAAATGTGTTAGTTCTTTCCATGTTCATCCTTTTTGTGGAAATTAGAAATAAAAGAAAGAATAATGAGAACTCACACGGCTTATGATGCTTTTTGATATGTTTTCTTGATATGTATTAATTGTCAGAATACTGACCTGTTGTGGGTACTGAACTGAATGCGATTGAATGGAATTGATCTTCTTTGTGAACTAGTTTGCAATCGAGTGCTCCTTCTTCTATTTTCAAACTCTCAGAATATCATTGTGTTCATAACAAATCCAGGGCTAAAGGGGGTGTTCCACCCAATATGGCTGTGTCACATTGAATATTTACAGTACAAAAACCTCAGAATCATTTAGTATTTTTGTTTTTTTCAATTTCTGCCACTTTTATTCCAATTTTTACAGCTGAAATGTAAATCCTTGGCAGCTGTCACTTTTTCACTCTACATGCTGTTCTTCTTACCTACTTGAAATTGGTCAGAATATAGCATGGAGGGAAGAAAGATGCCGGCTGCCAAATTTTAACCTTCAGCTATTAAAGTTCGGAAAAAGCAACAGGAGTAACATTGGAAAAAACTAAAATGCTTGAATGATTCTGATATGTTGTTCTGTGGATCACTCAATGTCCCCAAAACATGCTGTGTATAACTTTCCAGTTAACTGTTCATGTCACCCAAAAAAATTAAAGAAAAGATATTAAAGTTATAGAAGGAAAGAGAAACAGACGTACCAGTGCGTCATCTGAAAGAAAAATACCTGAATGAACACAAACCATCTCTGGCTAAACAATTCAGATGCAGAGGTCGATTTCCTAGGCACGAACACACTGCCAGTCACATGCCTATCCTCTCCCAACATGGGCCAGCCCCATTCTCCCATATACAAGGTCTGGGATCTGGAGGGCTACTTCTCATACAGACTTAAAATTTGTGTCATAAGTCCAAAGATTCAGAAAGTCTGCCTTCTACCACCCAAGGCTGCTACAGGAAATACTCCTCCGTCTGCTGCCTTACAGGGTAGCGTTGCTACTTACAGTAATCCTAAACGTAAATTACATTGTATGGACTGCCATCATACTGAAAATAAATTGAAATAGTGACAGTAAAACACAGACTGAGCTATCATTTCTCCTAAAATATCCATCCACATTGCCTCAGCAATTAAGACTGTCTAGTGGCTTCCGATAAAGAAATGCATTGACTTTAAGAAGCTTTGCTATACCAATAAAGTGACCTTTTGTGCCCCCCCCCCCCAATACGCAGTGATACCTCATCAGCTCCATCTAGTTTTATCAACTGCTTAAGGCAGGTGTCTCAAACAGGTCGATCACGAGCTACCAGTAGCATGCAGAAACCTTCAGAGTAGCTCCAAGCCTTGAGTTCATTTTTAACTGAGAACTGCAGTAAATAGGTGTTGCATTTTCCTTTTAAAGTTAAGGAAAGGCTACATTTATTTTACATCAGGCTGCAGATAGCAGAGCCTGATAATGAGCAGTGCTTCACTCAGATTCAGGATTCATTTGGGTCACTGAAGTTCAGAACTGAAGTACTGAGGTATCTAACTCTTACATAAAAGTTGGACTCAACTCAGTATTTGAGCATGAGAACAAAAGGATTTCTGAATTTTTAAATGAGAGAAAAATAAAATGAAGAGTTAACTTAATGTTGAAGTTAATTCTTCACTTTAATTTTCTAATTTTTCATAGTGTACATTTACAAATAGCAGGCATTTTGCTCCCAGTGGCTGGTAGACATAGTGCCATATTTATAATTGAAAAATACAGTAATTTTCTTTTAAATGGGAGAAATTGAACGTGAAGAAAAAATTTTCTATTAACATTGTCTTAATGTTTTTTTCTACTTTAAATTAAGCCGATTAAGTCCTACTGTTTTATGAAGCATGTTTCTTAACTTTAAATTCCTCACATTTAAACGAATGACTGTATGTTCTTGTTATAAATATGGCACCTTGTCCACAGCCCACTGGGAGTAATATACCTGCTATTTGTAAAAACACTTTGACATGGGAGAAAATTAAAATTATGCGCTTTATGGAATGCATATAAACATAACGTTAACTCTTCAGTTGAATTTTCTCCCATTTCAAAGTGTTGCATTTACACACAAAAGGCATCATGCTCCCAATGGCTGGCAGACACGCTGCCATATTTATAACTGAAAAATACAGCAATTTTTCTAAAATGTGAGAAATTTAAATTTCAGAAAAACGTTCTATCAAGTGCAGAAAAAATGTTCTTTTTTACAAACATTTTTGAAGAACATTTTCTGCACTTTAAATTTCTACCATTTAAAAAAAAAAATGGTTGTATGTTTGTGTTGTACATGGAACAGTGCCACATATGGCGAAAGGTATGTCCTGTGCCACAAGTACATACAACACAGGCTCTCCAGTCATCCATACATATATGTCTCAGTCATTCACACCATGTTCCTACACCCCCACAGACCATGCACTCACTGATGCACATGGCAGCCCTATCATAGTACCCCTAGTCACAGTATTTTATTCAAACCATAGTATCGGGCTCCATGGACATTAAGTTTAAAGTCAATGAAGCTGGGCGAGGGGGTGTCTGGTAACGATGCAAGAGTTACTTAGCCTTCAGTAGCTCACGATGATTTTCACTGATCAGAAGTAGATCTCATTACAGAAAAGGTTGGAGTCCCCTGGCCTAAGGCATGAAACTGGGTTTGGTAATGTCATGGAATTAGTTGTTGGTTTACACTTTCAGCAGGCTGAACGTTTTACCCCATAACGTCCAAAATACTAACTCTTAGCTGTATCAATATGAAGATGTGTGATTTACAAAAACACAGACACTCGATCAGTTACTGCAGGTAATTGATTAAAAGCTGGACTTCGAGATAAACATCATCTGCAAACAAAAAATGTCAGAAAATAAACACCCAACAAAAACGCTAAAGCATGAGCCTATCCGACCATTAAAAATGTGTTCACTTAAGTGTAAAGAACCCAGGCAGTTTAGTTCGTCTAATTGCAAAATCACAATATAACATGTTTCACAGCACTTCTTCTGGCCACTTTCAAAACAGAAACGTTAGCAATTATGCAAAAGAAATGGCTTTAGTTGAAACTGGATTAGTCATTCCTCATAAAGGAAGTTATGAATTAGGAGTGCATGCGAATTCTAAGAAAATATGTGAGGCTAGATGCGAATGCCTTCCTAATTATCTACAGCCTATTAACATGCACACTGATTACTAGCAATTAAAATCCCCTTAAATTTTACGACTGGAAGTTCACTGAAACGTTGAAAATGATATGCTAATTAGAGCACTGTAGAGCACACATTGTGTCTATTTTAACTAGCAACTCAATAAATAAATTATTTTGAATAGAGAACCCTGAACGTACAACAAAACCTGAAAATCACAGCTTTAATACCGCTAGCCCCCGTGCCGTATATGATGAAGGGTGCCGGAGCAGAGTTAGCACTTGCTTTCAGAACGCTCCACAAGCATATTAACAATGTCAAAGCGGCCAGACTGCCTTCTCCTTTATGCATGTACTGCGGATCCACTCCACGAATACACATTGGCAGTGACGTAATGGAACATGATGGGGTCCCCCTGCAGAATGTGAAGAGGGCCTCTTGAATGTCCTATACCTCACAAATATTCATTGGCCTTGGGCCGGATGGGGTCCCTCTGTAGGATTTGGGGGTCCCATGCACTCCAGGGGTCTGTGTTACGCCACTGCACATAGGAATGTGCATATTTCATAGCATTCCTTTCAAATCAACTCGTCTTTGGGATTTATTCCCACCCTCACAAGATCATTTTGCATTTGCAGTGGAAGACTTAATGTATGTACCTTGGAAGAAAAGAAGACAGAAACTTTAATACAAACATCCGTAGAGCAGAAGCATTGGACTAGTAAAACGTAAACAAAAATGAGCAACGCAAGCAAACCACGTAAATTTATGAAAAAACAACAAAAACAATGGGAGGCATAATTAAATAGCAAACGAAATTAAGAAAGAGGCGAGAAAGAAAAAGTATTATTGGTAGTCAATCGGCAATTAAAATGAGAAACTCTTGCTGACTCTCAGATCTTGACTTTATGGAGTAATCATTGAATTTATTCACTGCAGCCAACCCATGGGTTTCAGTTAAGCTTTAATTGTATTGTATGATATGGTTCATAACAGAGAAAACGACACAAAATTAATATTGCTCTTATTCACTATCCTCGTCACCACACTATGTCAGGTGTTGAAGAGAGCTTGTGGCGCACGTGCTAGAGGAGACTTTAACCACTCATCCTCGTAGGTATTGATGATAATCCACACGCAATGTCAATAGTCTAAGTTTAGAGATTAGCACTTTGGACTGTTCGCACACCCATGGCCATAAGTTAAAGGTTTCTCTAGTGCAGACCTGCCACCTCTCATCCACAGAAAACATGAGCCAGGATAACGGTCATGAGTGATTCCTTTGGGAGAAACAGGTAAAAAAGAATGAGATCTCTAACAGCACAAAGAAGGCATTTCATCTTCTCTTCCTCAAAGACATGCTAATAGAACTCATGGCCAATTTCTATGAACCTAGATCTACGGCTTTCAACTTCAGGGATCTTGAACAATGCAAAGACTGCATTTCAACCTCTCTACCTCAAAGAAATGCAAGATCACATGGTCAATTTCTACAGACCTATATCGCACCCACTTTTAACTTCAGCAATTTTTGAAAGGGGAAGACTGAACCCATGCCTGACCACTAACAGAAAAGAAGGGTCCCAACTGATACACCTCTCCAGACGCAAGAGGAACAATGACAAACACTAACAAGCATAAAGTGCTCGCTTATCATAGGTACTGCCATCTCCGAGGGTGGATAATTCAGTCTTTTCTCATAAGGCTCTTTGTTAAACATTGAAAACCATGTAACCCATTTACTGGTTCAAGATCGGCTCCTTTGCAATGTCTAAAGGGGAGCCAGAACGTATGGAATTCGGAATCTGGTTGGCTGAACTAGCAGTGGTAGTCAATTCTGGAGTCACTGTAACATCTTTATTCTGCCTCTCTTACATCGCTTTTCGGTACTGATGGTCTCCATATGCTGTATGTCCAGAAGTATACATTTCAGAGTTTTCAGTACCATGCATGTGTTTAGCCTGTTTGCAAACCACTTTTCACGCAGGTTCAACCATAAAACATCAGCCAGGGGACTGGTGCTCGAGGTACTACTCCATCTATTAGCATTCCTTTACATTGACAATCCTCTTTTGCTGTCATATCTCAAATTCTACAAAAGAGGTGAAGAATATGCTGTAGTCCTACTGGTTTAGTAGGTTAGGGAAATCTTTATCTTTGGCTCAATCAAGCCCAACCCATTTACACAACATTGAGACAGGTTACGGTAGCGCATCAAGAACCAGTCAAGACGCACTTCATTCTAATGGTATCCATGCAACACAAATGTGGCTTAGGCATCAACGGCAGCTTCCGATGAGGCTGTACAAGCAGAGGTAGCAGGTGTAATACTATTAAATCTTCTCTGCTAAAGAAATCATCAGAGAAAAAGAGAAGGGTATTGTAATGGGGAACCACATCACCTTCTGTTCCCCATTTACTTTCCTCATGTTCCACTTCTGATGTGCCTAGAAGCATGCTGTATGAGTGGTAAGGGAAGTGTGATGGGAAGGAGGTAAATGGTCAATTGACGAGTTGCGCTATAGCTGCCATTCAGCGTCAACAGTCCAAGGTCTCCTTTTCTTGACATGCGTAGCAACTCCAGTGTTAGGCTGGTGCCTCTTTGAGGAAAGAAGCAAACAATTACTTTGACACCAATGGTGGTCAGAGGTAGCTTCCCTACTGGGACAGCCCACATGCTAAACTTGAAAAATGTGCATGAACTGAAGAGCATTGCTATACTTTTTCCACACACTATCACATTAACAAACATGTTGCATACCTTCAGTAATGCCTTATCTGGCAGAGACTTAATGTAGCCGCAGATTCCTTACTTAGAATTATCCCCATGCGTCAGACTTGATCCAGAAATTTTTCATGAGCAGTACCGCTGCATGCCCATGGTGGCACCGATCGGCTCAGCATAAAGGCTTGTAGTCCAGCGACCCGTTCCAATCCTTCCCGAGTCCTAGCACATAGGAATAAGGCTTAGGCTCTGGCCTGGAAAGCATGGCTCCAGTTGGAGCCAGAGTTGGCGTCGGACGACACCCCTCCGGCTCCGTGTCAGAGTCGGGGATCAGAAAGGGGATGGCGCCAGGAGCGTCAGCATAAGGACTAGCGCTGGGAAAGGTCAATGTGACATGACCGGCTCGGTCCGGATCCATCCATGGATCCAAGGGGCCCAACTGGCTCAAGAGAGGAGCCGCTGGCGTGGATCCAGTAGGAGCCCCTCACGAACCCACGAGGCTTGTAGGCGCGCCAGCGGGAGAGGGCCACTCAAATATGAGGCGCATGTCCTCATAAAAATCCTGAATTTGAGCTGGGGTTGCTCTGGCTCCCAGAAACTCAAGGAGGCACGAAGCCGGCTTGGGCACTGGCTCAACCCAAGAGCCAGGCCTCGAATATCCACGCTCCCTCGTCAGCCAACAGACAAGGTGAAGTCGAAGACCTCTTCGACTTTTTACTCTTCTTCTTGCAGTGTGACTCTTGAAGTGTGACTGACCCGAGTGACCCAACAACTTTGAGTGCGATGAAGATCTTGGGCACCGCCACCGATCCCTTCCTCTCAACCGGGATCGAGACCGTTATGGCGTCGCACGTCGAGCCGCCCGAAGCTTGAGGGACTGCTCCCTCAAGGCTTTTGGATTCATTGCGCATAGTTGACACAGGTCTTCACGTTGTGGTCACATGCGAGGCACCAGAGGCAAACAAGGTGCGGGTCCCATCACTGGCATCAATCGGTGACGGGCGCTGCAGGTCTTGAAGCTGGCCTTCCGAGATGACATCCCTTCCACACCAGGAGAAGATTCTCTCAAAAGAGTGTGACAAAAGTTGAAAAAAGGCTAGTCGAAAAGTGACTAGGGGGTAGCTCTCTCCAGATCTGCGCTGGTGGTGCAAAAAAGAAGTGGCGTCAATGCACTGGAGTGGCGCTTATATTGGAACCACGCACATAACTTTTGGCGCGGCCGACGACGCCAAGCGGAGCCAGTGTGCAGGGGTTACTGCTCATGAAAAATTTCTAGATCCAGTCTGACACCTGGGGATAATTGTAAGGTAAGGCCATCTGCGGCTAGAAGTCTCTATCAGATACACATTCACAATGCATAAACCTAGGTATTTTACCTGCGAGTTTGAGTTCCACTGCAGGAATCCTGACCAAGAAACACTAAATTTATTTCTCACGTATAAACTCACAAGATGCACTCAGGAGCAGTGGGTTGGTATTCTTAACATGGAGAAGCCTACTGAACCGTAATGTTTGATGCAACTTTCAATTCAGTGGTATTTAATGTTGAATGCTACAGCGAAAGTAGGAAAAAACGTGAAAGAGCATTCTGGGAGAATACAGAAGGATTTATGTTTTATGTTCATCTAAAAAAAACTGCATTCCAGAATAACGGCAAGATGGGGATCTGATCAGTATCAGGGGCGAGAATAAAAGCCATTTTGAAACTTTCTTTCAGAATTCAATTGTTTTTCAGTGCACAATATCAGTGGCATATCGATCGGCAGGATCCAGTAGTTAGTCAAAGGCTATCTCCTTTGACTAACCCCTTAGTGCGGTGTCACCCCTGCGCCTGTGATAGATTGTTACAATCTCAGCCAGTGTAATTACACACCGGCGAAGTGGGTCATTTATTTCTGGACCTTCACCGTTTACCAAAAACCGCCTTTATCTTTCGAAGCCAGGTCTTTCTTTTCTAGTAAAAGCAAAATGATGGTACATAAAACACAGTGGAGCATCGAGGATTTATAAACCACCCTACACGCAAAAAGCACAACTTTAAAGACAAGGCTTGTAAAGTATACGTTTTTAGTCCGTTTTTTTTCTTTGACTCTGCACAACATTAGAATGTACATTTATAACACTTTTGGCAATACGTCACTGATTGTATCACTTAACATAATCAGCTTCCTCGCTTTTTCCATGATTTCTTGGAATGTGGTTTCAATATTCTAGAGGTCCACTGTCAGCATTATTATTTTTAGTATTATTATCATAATTATTGGCATTTATTAGGAACGTAACAATTAAATTGCCTCTACGTTGCCATCAGAAAATCGGCTTGATACTTTAGAAATAAACATGGTTCTTCAGACAAGTAGCTGCCAACACTCTGTTGCAGTTACATGTGTCCCATAAAGATACGTTTAAGCTTCATGGAGCATGGGGTAGCAGAGCATAGGGAAGCAAGCGCGACATCTTAAGATGTGGCATGCGAAAGGCCGGCAGGGATTTACATGTTTTGTAACAATGTGAAGCCTATCACTTCCACAGCCACTGCAGTAGTATGCACCACTGCAACTTTTGTTAATCACCCCTTATGTGCAACTCCACTTCGACACATTTACCTCACATGGAATGGAGTTAGTGCCAATCAATCACATTAGCAGATCTCGGACAACAGCGTCCTCACTAACATGACACAAACATTCCTGGAGCTCTGCAAGGAACTAGATGCAGGACGTTTTATGCTCACTCCCAAGGGCATCATATGTTTTTTGAGGACAATCATTTGAAAGTGATCGAATTAGAAGCTAAAAGGAGGATAGCCAGGAGGTGGCAGATGGCTGTGGGAGTGCTGAGTGATGGTGCCAGCCAGGAAACTGCTTAGCAGATGTGAGCTGAAGGCACTATACTCATTATAGGGCTTGGTACAGATGGACCTGAGGTCGCACGACCTGCACAGGCCCAGGTTAGTTGGCAGCCTTCCCCAGGAACAGGTAGGAAGGACGGGGAACTATGCATGATCAATCTTGCAGGCTGGAGGCCTGAGGGGACTTTTAGTGGGCAATGAACTGCTGGTACTTTGGGTCTGATGAGCCCCTGGAAAGCCAGGGGACGCCATTGGTTGGTCTCATAACAGGGACTGCCTAACAAACATATATACAACCCTATTGCTGGAGTGGGACTCCAGTGCAAAGAGGGCGAGCCTGGACACAACGCCTTTGCCTGCAGTGGTGGAAAGAAAAGTAATATCCCTCGTAGATAGTACCTTAAGGCTCCACCTGAGAAGCCTGGTGTGGTAATGCATGCAACTAAAAGGATGTGGCTAACAGCCTATCAGGGACACAGGTGAGACCCTGATTGAACAAACTGCACTAGATCACAAAAGAGGAGCACACTCATAAGAGAAATTTACATCTGGAATGCATTCATAACTTTGAAGAAAAGGAGTGCATAAGGTAACAGTGGTGCTCTTCTAGTGCATTTTTTAACCACATCATCACCATTAAGATTTTTCAAGACTTATTTCTTGTAACACTACAGAATGACGGCCCTTCTCCCTAGTGACAGACTTCCTGAAAAAGTAGGGGGCAAAACAGAGATGGGGCCACATATTCAACATCATCTTCAAATGGCGAGATCATCTGTGAACAAAAAAATCCTTTGCCAAAGCATGCGAGGTATTAGTAGGCCTGGCGGCGAGGGAGGATGTACCCGACAAGTATGGGTCCAGAATATAGCTTTTGAGAGTGGTAGATGATTCTGTATACCCTCCCTTTGTCTTACAGTTAGAAAATATTTTATATATGGCTCTTCTATTATTACGTGTAAATTCGGATCCTTCAATGGTCTGTGAGCAGGTTGAGCACTCATCCCATCTATGATACCCTGTTATTAGCGCAAGGTTCCATATTTTGAGTAGTATTTTCTTTATTACTCCAGTTTCTTCTGAGTACACACTCACCAGATGGGCCCTACTATTTTTCTGCTTCTTAAGGGAGAAGATTGGCCATGGAAGAGTATACTTTAATCTGGAGAGGACGTGCTCATTTTGATTAATACATTTCTTGTGTCCAGACTTGTTTGAGAGCCCAAAAGTTTCCATCACTAGGATACTCTGAATTATGGTCAAAACAAACATAAAATGGCTGGAGTGACCAGACTATCAAGGGTAGGATTAATAGCTTCTCTTATGATTTCAATCCTACCTAGGTTCTTTATACGTTTCAGATAGTTATCTTGTGTTTCTGGAGGGAAATTCTGGCATGACTCCAAGTGTACGGTTTTGATTTTATCTGGCAGGGAAAGAGGGCGAGGCTAGACTACAGTCAGTGAGAGCCCCAGATTTAGTGGAATATAATCAGACTGTGTTCCTGCATTATCTCAACAAGTGGTCCCAATGAGAGACGGATATGGGATGGTGCACTGACCACACACGGAGGGAGAGGTCACTATGGGAGGAAGTCTGGCTACATAGGTGTCAAATGGCACCTAAGCTCTATATGTCTCAAATTACTAGAGCGACTGTGGGGGAGTGGGAGCGTCTGAATGTGGGTAGTGGCTTCACTTAATTCTCATCCACTTCCACCCGGCTCTGTGAAAATACCGAGTTCATGCTGAGCCTGGGCCGGGTATGCCCAGACGTGGGTCCCGGGCTCACTGTGCCACTGGATTCAAGCTAGAATGGCTGATGAGGCCCCCCCCCCCAAAAAAGCACCTGAATACCCTCACGGGTGATAAGCAGCGCTCTTCAAATCGTTGATTGATTGAAGCAGTGTTGAACCTTTGACCCAGAAGTGTCTGCTCTTTGACAATGCACTTGTGTTGTCCGCTCTTTGCTTTTGCTCTAGTGATGTCTTCCCTTTGCCTGCATTCCAGCAATATCTGCTCTTTTACTATGCCCACAGTATCTGCACTTTACCTGTGCCACGGCGTTGTCAACTCTTTGTCTATATCACAGTGGCATAGGCTTTTTGGTCTGCTTTTTGCTTGTGCTCCATAACTATTGGCATATTGAATCTGTCCCACGCTTTTGGCCCTGTGACCCAGGTCTGTCAATCCTTTGACTCTTACCCAACGCTGATAGCTGTTTGACCAACTATTTCACTTGCTCTTGTCAGCTCTTATATTTTCTGGCATGCGCTGAATGATTGCACATTATCAACTTACTGGATCAGATGACTAACTTTATTTCCTGAGCCATTTTTAATCTATAAAAAAGGGGCTAACTATTGCACGATGCTGCTATAGTGATGGCTGCTATGGCTATCCCTTGGTGCTATTTTGTTAAAAGAAGCATTTTTGTGCTGCCACTCCTAATTGTACAGATCAGTGAATAACTAAATCTCACACTGATTCTGTGTTCCTTTGATAAGAATGTTGCACAAATCTGGGCTTGAGAAGCGTAACATCTATGGGACCATTGAACTGACGTCACTGCATAGAACAAACAGACTATCAGGGAAACAAAACAGTGACAATTGCAAGAAGAGAAATTATCCGCTGTTAGTAGAGGAACTTTGCCAAGACAAGGGGGAAACAGGCGCATTGAAATCATACCATTTCTAGAAAAGTCAAAAAGGGTCCCATTTTCTGTCGTCGTTAACAATTAGGCATCCGGTATTGTGGTAAAGTGGATATGAGGTCGGGGAGTTGTAACGTCGAGATGAAGATCCTCGTTTCTTAGTAAGGCAGTTTTCAAGATGCAGCTAAGATCCCTTGTTTTGCTGCCACCAGCAAGTTAGAAATGATCTTTCCTTTCATAGAGTAAAGTGGATATTCAGTGTCAGAGGGGAACCCCAACAAGATCACCTTGCAGCAAGTGGTCAAGGGCGACCTCGTGGCTTCTTTAATCATGTGCAATACTCTCCCCTTCCCCAAACCAAGCCTCCGAAAAAAGCAATGTGCGAGCCAGACCACAACACATGAGGAAGTGTGTACTTGCTCCTGCAGCTCCTCCAACTTGCACTACAGCGTGATATTATTTGTGGTGTAACACCATCTATAGAGAATCTTAATCTTATAGAGGGACTCTTTCGGTCTTGCATGAGTAGCAAAACTGTTAGTTCTCTCCAACACCGCCTGCTATTATTCTTGGGCTAGTTGCTTTCCCAGTTCCTTTTCCCATGCCACCTGAAATGGAACCTTTCTATCTTTCCTGCATGTATACGGATACTATGTAGGCGAAGGATGATACAAATCCCACCACTCTGGCTCGTCAATAATTTCTCATAAGCCAGGTGTTGTCTTAACTAGTGAATGCTGAACCCAGGGGGGCATAGATTGCTGTGTATAGCAGAATCTTTCGTCGACATCTAGCCCAGATTTCTTTCACCTGTTCAAGAGTTTTCACTTGCTACCTCTAAAATAGATTCCTTAATTCAAACAACCTCTCTCTTTTCTATGGCATGAATGCCCACCTTTCCAGGCTCGAAAGCAAAAGACACACAGATGATGGGCGGAATGCAGAGCAAATCAAACATTCTCCCCCAGTCAATAGATCTGGATTAAATTCATCGTTTGTTTGCTCACCATGCCACCCCAGTTTAGACCCAGCCATATGCAAATCAGTCTTTACCCTGTGCCTCAAGGGAACAGTCCAGACCGAACTGCCAAGCAGGCCTTCCCTGAACCGGAAAAAAGCATCCTGGGACCGGTTTTGGGGCATCACCCCTCATCAGCCAGGCTAGCTTGAATCCAGTGGTACAGTGAGCCCGGGACCCACGTCTGGGCATACCCGCCGCACTTAGGGCGAGAAAGCAAAAGAGACACAGATTATGGACGGAATGCAAGGCAAATCAAACATTCTCCCCCAGTCAATAGATGTGGGTTAAATCCATCGTTCTTTTGCTCACCATGCCACCCCAGTTTAGACCCAGCCATATGCAAATCAGTCTTGACCCTGTGCCTCAAGGGAACAGTCCAGACCGAACTGCCAAGCCAGGTCTTCCCTGGACCGGAAACAAGCATCCTGAGACCGGTTTCAGTCCCAGGTTGTCAGTCGAACATCCAGGTTTTTATGCCATCTCTGAACTTCTGTAGGGTGGAAGCAGTCCAGAGGTGGAGTGAGAGGCCATTCCAGGTCTTGGCGGCCAGGTAGGAGAAGTTGCGGCTGCCCCTTCTGATTTTGTGGAAGCGGGCATGTGGGCAAGGAAGAGGGAGGTGGAGCATAGTTGCCTGTCGGGCTGGTGGAAGTTCAGTCTGTGGTTGAGGCAGGCTGGTCCTTTGTTGTGCAGGGCCTTGTAGGCGTAGGTCAGCAGTTTGAACTGGCACCTTTTTTGAACGGGGAGCCAGTGGAGCGCTCTGAGGTGGGGGGTGATGTGGGCTCTTCTCGGGAGGTCGAGGATGAGCCTGACTGCAGCATTTTGGATGGTTGGCAGTCTGCTCAGTAGTTGTGAGGTGATGCTGAGTTGATGCCCACATGCTTGGTCGAGTCAAAGGGACAACAGTCTGGGCAGAGTCAAAGAGATGACACTGCTGGTTGGCATTAGAGAGAAGATAAGACCGTTGGGAATCAAAAAGTCAATACCACTTGGGTCAATAAAGTCAACAATGCTATGACCAATGAAAACACTGACCCCACTGGGGGCACAAAAAGAGACAATACCTCTGAGGCCAAAGTCAAAGAACTAACATCACTGGGTATGAGTTCAAGGGCTGACAACAGTGGTGAAAATCAAAGGACGATCAATAGATGTTTTCAGAGGCTTAAACTTCCCTCATTCAAGTTGTGTAGACTAGTTACCCAATGAAGCATATTGTCTTTGAAACAGTTACTTGTAAAGTCTCAGAATCAGCAAGATGAGCTAAAGATATCCCCTTAGTCAGTAAATTAGTTAGTACCAAAAACTATCTTGTCATAATTTAAAATATGAGTGAAAGCCTAGCTTACTGAAACCCTTCAAGCTTAAATAAAAGCAGTCAGAGTAGCCCATTAATTAAGCAACTTGAAGAAAACCCTAAAGAAATAATTTTCCTGAACTTTTTCCACAGAGAATTGCACATTTTTGGTGGAAGGGTCTGCATCCTCAACATTTTGAGGGCATTTATTTGCAAGCAGTTACTTATCAGACTATAGCCTCTGAAAATCCATGGCAGCAAAGTAGTAAGCGAGGGTTGAAGAACTGAATACGCATTGATTTGAGATACTACAATCATGGAATATGCTCTTGAGAAGTCACAGCACTTGGCTTCGCCTACTGTGCTGGCAGCTCTATTCAAGAGTGGGCTGAAGGACAGGAATAAAGGCAGTAGCCTTTATGCTAATCATGGGGCCACCTTCCCGTCCCACCCTCAAGAGCATGACTTTCACCGATTCTGGAATATAAAATGAGAGTGACTTAATATTCAGTGTATGCCTGGGTACTGTCCACTCATGGAAGATGCTATACATAGAAGTGCACCTGATGTTGCAATGCCCAGTCCAACATGACAATGCATTTTATTCATACTCATACCTCATCAAATTTGCAGACCTTTTCACCCTCCTTAAAAAATATGTTCACAACCCTACCCAGTCCACGCTCCCCCGCTCCACCTCTCACCCAATCCGCCAAGTGCACCTAGCCTCTCATTAACCACACATGCTAATGACCACTTCATCGGGCGACCCAGCCCTACTACCTTATCACCAACGCATGCCAACCACTGCGCGCCTATACCACTGAACTCAGGCCTACACGCTCTCCCTCTCCATCGGCTTCCGTAACTCCCCCTACGGCCCTCATCTCGAACCAACCTAGCCCCGCTATCACGCTACCAGCACCTGCCATCAGAAGCGTCCCCAAACCCTTAACCTCCAGCCCGCATAATCTTCCCGCACACCGGGCTATTGAAACCTCCACTAGGGCCCACGACACTGGTATCAAAACGTCTACTAGGGCCCACGACTCTGGTCGATTTAGCCCCACCACTAGGCTACCAACGCAGTCCGACAGAATTGCTCCCACCCCGTCGGCCCCCTGCCCGCAAGATCTTACCTCTCACTGGGGTACTGATCGACCTAGCCCCACCACTAGGCTACCGGCACACTCCACCAGGATCGCTCGCATGAAACCGGCCCCGGCCGGCCAGAACCCACCACTAGGCTACCAGCACATTCTATCAGAATCGCTCGCATGCAACTGGCCCCCTGCCCGTCTGAACCTACATCTCTTAGAGATATCGATAATCTCCACCGCAGAGCCACCGCATTAACCCTGAGCATCCACAAGTCCATTCTGGATCTAAAGCACCTCCTACACCTCACCGAACTCTCCTTCTCGAATCTCTGGCTCTCACAGAACGCGACCCCCATCCCCTACACTAAGCCCCTCCTTCACCCACTACCACTATCCCTGAGACACTTGCGCCCCCGCAAGCAACCCTGCCACCTCTCGGAGGAAGAAATTCTTGCCCACCTCCATACCTACAAACCCACACCTGGGACGCCTAACCCATTAGACCTCACGGAGGAAGAAGTGGTTGACCTCCTCATTAGCTACGATTCTGCCTTGACAACCACATGCACCTCAGACCTGAGGGAAGAACACCCTATCCGCACGTTTGAAACCAACCCCAACAGATCTGCTACCCTCCGCAGCAGAGGGGTGGTCAATAGCAACCTAACTAGAGTACCCTTATCTGCATCTACCCCTGACACTCACTCCGACCCCTCCCTAGCCGGCCTCCTAATTAACTACCGCTCAGCAGTAAAGCATGCATCTGATGTCTCTGATCTCATCTTGAGTCATAAATCGGACTTGGCGATCTTGACTGAATCTTGGCTCATGGAATCCTCATCGCCCTACCTAGACCTCTTAGTCCCGCCCAATTACAACATCGTAAGGCTGGACAGGCATTCAAAGAAAAAAAGGGGAGGCATTGCCTGCATATACCGCTCTAACCTCCTTGTTACGGAACTTCCTGTGGACCCTTCAGACTCCTGCGAATACCTCGCACTCTCCATTTCTAACAACAACTCCCAACTGTGCAGACTTCACATCTTTTACCACCCCCCAGGCAAGAATGACACCTTCACTGACCTCCTCATGGAAATCATCACAGCCAAGATTTCCCCCAACACTAATGACATTTTCCTTGGCGACTTCAACTTGCATTGGAATGATCCTAATGACCCTCAGGTCAGCGCCATCAGAGACTTCTTGGTCGACCAAGCCCTTACCCAAGCCTGCTCTCTCCCTACACATACGAAAGGCGCCACCCTAGACTGGATCATCGCTAAGGAATCAGCGGTCAAACTTATCTCTATTGACCCTTGTGACTGGTCTGACCACCACGCTATCACCTTCCTCCTGCCTAGCACCCACAAGACATGGACTCCTCAACCTGTGATTCCCAAACGATGGGTTAGAGACACCAAGAACCTTGATCACGGGAAACTGGCTGCGCGCTGTGAGACTGACCTCCGCCCTCCCCCTCAGTGCACGTCGGTCAACAACCTAGCGGATCACTATTCCTCAACTATATCCGACATTCTCGATGACCTTGCTCCACGAAAGTTAAAAAGAACCCAGATCAAAGACAGGAATCCTTGGTTCAACGGATCCCTCAACAAGGAGAGGAGATCCCTTCGACAGACTGAACGAATCTGGAAACAGCACCCGTCAACAACCCATCTAAAACTTCTCCGCCAGGCCAGAAATGCCTACAATAAGAAAATCCTCGTCTCTAAAAAATAATTCTTCCGATCTGAACTGGCGAACACTAAGAATCGACCTCGCAAGCTATTTGAGTTGGTCAACCACCAATCCAACAAACTAGCAAAAACCTCCAAAGAAACACCTAAACCCTTAATATCAAGCGAGGAATTTTCATCCTTCTTCTGAAACAAAATCTCTGCCCTAGGAAATGAACTTAAATCCGCAACTCACCACCAAAATCAAAATCTATCGGCTCTACCTTCTCTCTCCGCGCTGGCTTCCCAAACCTCACCCAAAAACCAAGCGCACTGGTCCAACTTTAAAATCTATGACGAACACTCGATCTCGAGAATTCTAGCCTCCTTAAACCCGAACAATCACTTCAATGATCCTCTCCCTTCTAACTGCCTAGCTGCCGCCTCTCAGGCCATCATCCCTTCCTGGACCTCAATAATCAATGCCTCCCTCCTACAGGGTTCAATACCTGATTCTCTTAAGGCTGGCCAAGTCGTCCCCATCTTAAAAAACCTACGCTGGACCCTGCTTCCGCCGACAACTATAGACCCATATCTAACATCCCACTCCTAGCCAAAGTTCTGGAAAAATGTGTGCAACAACAGCTGAGCCTACACATCACCAACTTCCACCTTCTAGATGACTTCCAATCCGGGTTCAGACCTGGACACAGCACGGAAACCACCCTCCTCCACATCGCGGATGAAGCCCTCCAAGCCCTCGACCAAGGCAAAACCTGTCTCCTAATCCTCCTAGACCTATCTTCTGCCTTTGATACGGTTAACCACGAAATTCTCCTTGAACGCCTCAAACTCAGGATGGGTTTGGATGACACCGTCCTTGAATAGTTTAGATCCTTCCTCCAAAATCGCTCACAGAGAATCCTCATCAACGGTAATCTATCCGCTCCCTCTCCGATCACGGTTGGAGTCCCCCAAGGATCAACCCTCTCCCCTACCCTCTTCAATCTTTATCTGGATCCACTCACAGAGGTGTTACGCTCTGCCAATATCTCCTACCTTATGTACGCCGACGATACTCAGATATACATTAAAATCTCTTCCCCTGAGGACATTCTCTCCCTGAATGAGGCTCTGAAGCTGACTGTCCACTGGCTCACCGCCAACCAGCTTAAACTTAACGCTAACAAAACCGAATTTCTTCTAATCTCCCCACCCAAAACCAATCCAGACATCCAGGAATGGATCAAGGCTATCACAGCACTAAACTGCCCTCCTACCATTGTTGACTCTGCGAAATCCCTTGGAGTAACCCTTGACGGCAGCCTGAACATGCGGGGCCACATCAACTCGATGGCCAAAACTGCCAGATTCCATCTAAGTTACCTAAGAAACCTCAAACCCTTCCTCGATACCTCTGACCTAAAAACGGCAATCCAGGCACTAGTCATTTCCAGACTAGAATATGGATGCTCTACTCTCGCAGGGCTACCCAAGAACTCTCTGGCCCCACTGAAAGCCTGCCTCAACGCCGCCGCCAGACTCCTAACTGGCTCAAAGAAATTTGACCACATCTCTCCCCACCTCAAAGCTCTGAACTGGCTTCCCCTAGAGGCCAGAATCCAACTTAAACTGGCCTGCATCACTCACAAAGCTCTCTACTCCAAGTCCCCTGCATTTCTCACCCAAAAACTCGTGATATCCGGAGGAGCCAGAAACTCCCGATCTGCCAAAGACCTTTTGCTTCAACCAGCACGCTTCCGGAAAAAAAAAACCTACAACCGGGCCTTCTCTGGGGCCGCTCCTAGAATTTGGAACTCTCTCCCACCCGACATCAGAAGACTTCCGTCCTTGGCACACTTTAAAAAGGAGACCAAAACTTTCCTAATGAGCAAATTCCTCGCCTAACGATCACCTCAGCGACACGATCCACCCTACACTTCGGCATGATCCATGCTTTTCGGATGATACCTATTCCTGCACTCCAGGGCATCCCACTCAAGAGTTGAGACTGCGTGCCTTCTTTTAAAATGTATCTACCTGTTTTTCGTTTTTATCCCATATGTAGCCGGGAACTTTGACTGTGTGCTCTTTTTTTCTTGTAGAATGTACCCACCTATTTTACCCAATTGGTCCCTCCCTTCCTAATTCTTTGTATACCACCTTTAATCCTGTAAAGCGCTCTGATACCCTCACGGGTCTGGTTCGCGCTCTATAAAACTATAAAATAAATAAAAATAAATAAATAAATACTATAAAGGAAAGGCTAATGTTTCACTTCTTCCCAAACGTCAATGTAAAGTATGATAGTGAAGCGGCCCGCTAAACTGCTTACTTACCCCCGAAGTTGCTGAAGTTGAAGAGCAAATCATACAGGTTGGATTATTGAAATTTTGATACATAGCTTGGCTATATACAACGGGTATCCAAATAAACAATCCTAAAAGTCTGTCACAAGCATGATGCAATGAGACAGACCATTTAAAGGACCGGCTGAGATTAATTTATGAGGGATGCAAGAGTGTGTGTGTTTCTTGGACCATTTTCTACTGAGAAACCACTCTATTATTCTCATCCATGCCAGAGACAGTAACTGAAAATAAGAAGTTATCACCCATAGAAAGATAAGCATAGTCCATATTGAAGTGAATACCTGCAGAATGAACAATTTTTATGTATAAAGAATTGCATTCATCGATGGTCTTGCCACAGAACCCCAGGAAGCAGCAAGCCATGGAAACTTGAAAAAACTTTACGACATAACAAGGAAACTCTCCGACAGATACAGCAAGCCAGAAGGACCTGTTCAAGACAAAGCTTGGAAGACAATCATGGGAAACAAAGGCCACCAATGAATATGGGTGGATCACTTTGAAGAACTGCTGAACCAGCCAGTGCCGCAGTCTCCATCAGACATACAGACAGATGACAAGGACTTGGCAATCGACTGCAGCAGACCAACCAAGGAAAAAATACGGCAAACCATCAAACATCTGAGAAATGGGAAGGCAGCAGGATCTGACAACATTCCTGCCAAGGCACTGAAGGCAGACATTGAAACATCAGTAGACATGCTCTACCCAATGTTTAGAAGGATCTGGGAAGAGGAAAAGGTGCAATGAAACTGTAAACAGGGCTATCTGATCATGACACCCAAGAAAGGTGACCTGAGTAACTGCGCAAACTACAGAGGGATAACCCCCAGGCAAAGTGTTCAACAGAGTCATCCTGAACACAATGAAAGAACCAGTCAATGCCTAGTTACGAGACCAGCAAGCTGGCTTCTGCAAAGACAGATCCTGTACAAACCAGATTGCAACACTACGCATTATCATTGAGCAGTCGATGGAATGGAACTCCCTCCTCTATGTCAACTTCATCGACTATGAGAAGGCATTCAACAGCGTAGACAGAGAAACCCTTTGGAAACTCTTCCACCACTATGGTGTGCCAGGTAAACTCGTAAGAATCATCCAGAACTCTTATGAGGGAATGACCTTCAAGATAGTTCATGGAGGACAACTCACGGAAGCCTTCCAAGTGAGGACCAGAGTCTGTCTGGGTTGTATGTTCTCGCCTTTTCTCTTCCTGCTGGCCATAGACTGGATCATGAAGACATCCACAGTAAGGACTGTAAGGAAAAGAAAGAGGATCCAGTGGCCACCTTGGACGCAGCTTGATGACCTGGACTTTGCAGATGACCTGGCCCTACTCTCCCATACCCATCTGTAGAGAAAACCGACAAAGTGTCAGCCACATCAGCGCAACTTGGCTTCGACATCCACAGGGGAAAAACCAAGAACCTTAAGGCTAACACAGCCAGCACTCCTGCAGTCACTCTTGCAGGCGATGCACTATAAGAGATTGGGCCTTCACATACCTGGGCAGTGTCATAGACAAGCAGAGTGGCACAGACGCCGACGTCAAGTCAAGAATTGGCAAAGCCAGGGCTGTCTTCTTTCAGCTACAGAAGATCTCGAGCTCCAAGGACCTAACGCTGCAAACCACGATCAGGCTTTTTAACATCAGCGTAAAATCGGTTCTTCTGTATGGATTAGCAACTTGGAGGACAAAAGTGACCACTACCAACAAAGTCCAGACCGTCATCAACACCTTGACATTACAACTCCCCAACCTCATATCCACTTTACCACAATACTGGATGCCTAATTATTACAGAGAACAGAAAATGGGAGCCTTTTTGTCTGAAGAAAATCCTCTAAATCCGCCAAAGACCATCGGCAACAACGACCTATGGTAGCTGACTTTCCAACTTCCTGCACATGAAGAAATCATGAAAAGGCACTGGGACTGGATACGTCACACCTATCAAACACCACCAGGTAAGCCCTCACCTGGAATCCTCAAATGAAAAGGAAAAGAGGAAGGCCAATAAACACCTGGCCTAGAGGCTGACTGCAAGAAGATGGGTTGCACCCGGAATCAATTTGAAAGAAAAGCCCAGGACAGAGATGGCTGGAGAGTCCTGGTTGATTGCCTATACCACAGGAGGGTATAGGCATGACAAACCACCCCAAGTTTATAGGTGCCGATTAGTGATGACCATATTTTACTTTTCCCAAGTTAGAGGTCCCTGAGATTGCAGTTACCCAGAAAGTTCTATGTGCACAGTACATGAAATAAGTCATAGCACCAACACGGCACAGGAACCAAAATCAGCAAAAAGACTCCTAAATCCAGCATAAATTGAATGCAATATTTTTGTTCCTAAACATCAGCTTGTCAGCATTTGTAAACACACATTTTGCTATGGAATACAAGCATTTCATTCTGCATAAATACATTCAGTTTCCCTGCAACAATACGGTCTTTTTCAATAATTTTGTCAACAATACTAGCTTTCTGCTTTTAGCAAATACATGATTGATCTCTAAATATCAGCTTGTCATGTGCATGTTTTAAGGCCACACACAAACAGTTTGCGTCTAACATGCCCATTAGCTACGTCATATATCAGGGATGACCACCACATATATCAAAGATTTCCATCTCCATTATGCCAGTGATGGGGATAATTATGTCAAGAATGCCCACAATATGTCCAAGATGTAGACCATTCTGCCAGCCAGGGCCACCATCCACCTTGCATAGGACACCCCAACATGAATGGCATAATCACCATTACAACCATTAGGACAGACCCAGCATCATACCAATGGCAGGCACCACCATGGCAAAAATGCCCACATACCTCAAGAACTATTAAATGCCAGTGGTGGACTACGCCACTCCATTCTACGCCACTCTACTCCACTCTGTGCCACTGTATTCTACAACACTGTACTACATTTTATGCCACTGCACTCTACGACAATCTACTACACCATGACACCCTACTCCACTGTATGCAACTCCCTCTACGACACTCTACTCCACTGTACAACACTCCACTGTACGACATTTTTTTCCACTTGACTGTACGACACTCCACTCTATGCCACAACACTCCCCTCCCCTTTACACCACTAACTTTTAGCTTCGCTAAACAGCAGCCACGCTGATGTATAACATGGCTAAAACACATTGGCAAAGCCAAAAACTCTCACATAGGCAAGACCTATTGGTTTTACCCCTGCTTGTTTTTAAATTACTCTTTCACTTAAAACTGTAGTTTTACTATTAGGCCAGATAGCGGTGCACGGCAACTAACTGGAGACAGACACCTATAATTCCACATCAGCAAGGAGGCAGCAGTAAGGAATTACATAGAAATTACTACTGTTGTTCCTCTGACTGACATCAGGGCTATTTGTAACAAGCGCCACTAATTAGGGTGGCACTGTTTAGTAATGCATTGCCTCGCTACAGTATTGATCAACATTCTGTTTGCAAGTGTGAAAGTTAGACAGATTTCCCTTACCCTGATGGAGCAGAGGGTCCATTGCTTACCACAAGACAATGCCTAGTGTAAAAAAAAAAGTGACCAAGCTAACTGCTAGATAAATTAAAGTAATTAATTAAAGTAATGTGCACTCTACTCTGAATTATTACAAAAAAGAATGTAAATTAACATCCCTCTTTAATATGGTGCTCATAGCAACACGTGTTGCCACGACAATGAGATGTCTTGGTAAAAAAAACATGGAAAAAATACAGCAACAGAATACTTTTCAGTAACTCTCATGTTCAAGTCCCTAAAAATCTCCTTACAAAAATGAGTCGCTAGAGCGTTAACAAGCATGAATGCTGAATACTGATGCTCTTGAAGTCATAGACATTAACGTGCATGATTGTGTGCCCCTTCAGCAGAGAACTCAGCCACCCACTTCACTTCTAGACTATCATTTAGGGGTTGGCGGGAGAAGATGAGCCCACCTGGCACAGAAGGTGAGGGGTTATGGAGGGTGATGGGAAGCAGGGGCGGCTCCACCGTAATGACGGAGTGTCGCTCCACTGGCTCAAAGCCAGCAGCTAAAAAATAAAACAATATTTCATTATCGTTTTATTTTTCAGTTGCTGGCTGAGCGGGGCGGGGCGGGGCGGGGCTGGGCCATGGAAGGAGGGAGGAGGAGTGCTATGTGAGGGAGATGGTGACGAATTCTCCCACCAACTGGGGTAGTGTGGTCTTGCAGACTCAGACTAGGAGTGCTTGGAAGCTGCCAGGGGTATGGTGGCCGATGACTTCTGACCTCCATTTCTGGATCGGAATGCACGGCATCCACGTCCTCGCACGGCTTGGGCGGTCTGTGCAGGACGGTGGCTGGGATAGGGCTGACACGGCTGAAAACTCCTTCCGTTGCCACGAAAGGAGCGAAAGGAAGATTGGCCACGAGGAGTAGAGGAGAGGTCCAAGGATCTGGCCGTAGCCTGAGAGTCCTTGATCCTGACCAGGGCCGAACCTGCCTTTTCCCCAAAAAGACTGGTTCCCTCAAAGGGCATGACCATGAGATTGGCCTGGACATCGCGTGAGAAGCCAGTTATTCTAAGCCAGGTGTGGAGCTTTAAGGCCACTGTCGTTGAAATCATTCTGCCCAGTGAATCGGTCGTATCTAGGCCACACTGAATGGTGAATTTTGCTGCATCTCTCCCATCCTTGACTGCTTGGGAGACCACAGCCCGGGCCTCCTCCGGGACTTGTGGAAGCACATGCGCAACTGTCTCCCAAAGGGAGTTGAAGAAACGGCCCAATAAGCATGCAGTATTCACTGACCGCAATGCCAGGCTGGAGGAAGAAAACAATTTCTTCCCAAATGCATCCAACCTCTTGGATTTCCTGTCCGGAGGGGCGGGAGGGAGGGAACGAGCCCTGGGAAGTAGAGGCCTGCACCACCAAACTCTCTGGGGTGGGGTGTTGGCTGAGGAACTTCGGATCACCCAGTGCTGGGCAATGGTGGCGTGCAACAGTCCTATTCACAGGCGCCCCAGTTCTAGGCTTGGACCACGTGCCTAGAAGGACGTCTGTAAGTGCCTCATTAAAGGGCAAAAGGGGTTTGGAAGTGGCAGCCCCAGGCTCAAGCACTTCAGTCAGGAGATTAGTCCTGACCTGCACTGAGGGTAGCTCTAGTCCAAGGACCTCAGTTGCTCTTTTTACCACCATGGCATAGGATGCCCCCTCTTCCATAGCCACTGTTGGCGGAGAGAGCATGCCAGTATCTGGACAAGTGTCCAGTCCACTGGCTTCCGCAAGTTCCTCATACCAGTCCAACTGTTCTGCAGAGTCATCCTGGTGTTTCAGAGGGTCCATAGCCCCTCCCATTCCACTCCTGAGCCTAGCACATCCTCAAAGTGCTCAGGCGACAACACAGAACCCCTGGGTTCAATCGACATCGGAATCGGCGTCAAGGGACTTCGTTCCGACTCAGTGTCATCAGGGATGAGGATAGGGCTGGCACCGCCGATGGCGCCGCAGGCATTGACTTCGGGTCCAACGCCGGATGAGGTTGCGGTGGCATGACCGCCGTAGACCTGGATCCGGGATCGGATCCCTGAGGCCCCACCGGCAACATGGCCGGAGCCGACGGCATCGAATCCGACGGGGCCCATCCCGAGCTACGGGGCCTGAAGGTTCACCAGAGGGGTTGGCCCGCGCATGGCCTCGTAGCACAAGTTACTAACTTGTGTAACGATATATCTGTAAGAGACAGTAGTTAGTGACAGATTCCTTACCTTAGAATATCCCCAGGCGTCAGGCTGGATCCGGAAAGTTTTCTGCGTAGCAGTACCCTTGCGCGTCGGTAGGCGGCTTCGTGCGGCTCCGCGTCCGTCGTCGGCGTCGTGATCGCCGGGATGACGTCGCGGGCAGTACTTAGGCGCCGCCCCTGCGCGCTGACGTCAGTTCTGTACACGACTTTCCGCACCAGGAACGCAGAGCCATGCAAGAAGCTGACCTAGGTGTCTGAAAAATACTAGGGCCCTGAAAGGGATGTCCTTAACCCTAGAAATCAGTTCGCAGAACGGGGAGGATGGGTGGGGCGGTAGGAATCTGTCACTAACTACTGTCTCTTACAGATATATCGTTACACAAGTTAGTAACTTGTGCATCTGAAAGAGACACGTTAGTGACAGATTCCTTACCTTAGAATAGATACCCCAGCAATACCAACCCCGGTGGTGGGTCTGCGAACAAAGATCAGACAAGGAAGTCCTGGAGGACAGAACGGCCAAAGAAGCCGTCCCTCCGGACCTGACTGTCAAGGCAGTAATGTTTTGTAAACGTGTGCAGCGAGGCCCACGTAGCTGCCTGACAGATAACCGGCAGCGGAACACCGCGGCCCAAGGCCGTGGTAGCAGCCGTTGCCCGGGTGGAATGGGCACGCAGCCCAACAGGAGGCTCCTTCTTAGCCAAAGAATAGCAGGTCTTGATGCACAAGGTAACCCAGCGGGAGATGGTTCGTTTGTGCACCGCCCGACATTTTTTGGCGCCCACGTAGCCAACAAAGAGCTGGTCATCCACCCAGAAGTGTTTTGTGCGGTCGATATAGAAGGAGAGCGCACGTTTTGGGTCCAGACGGTGGAGCCTCTCTTCCTCTCTGGAAGGATGCGGAGGCGGAAAGAAGGTAGGCAAAGTGATGGTCTGCCCAATGTGGAAGGCAGTAACCACCTTCGGCAAGAAGGACGGACGAGTCCGAAGAACAACCTTGTCTGGATGAACAGACAGAAAGGGAGGTTTGCAAGATAGAGCCTGGAGCTCACTCACCTGCCGAGCGGAGGTGATGGCCACCAGAAAGGCTGTCTTCAGAGTCAGAAGACGAAGAGGACAGTTATGTAGAGGCTCAAAGGGAGCGCACATTAAAAAGGTAAGAACCAAGTTCAAGTCCCACTGAGGCATTACAAACGGAACAGGAGGGAAGAGGTGTGTAATGCCTTTTAAGAACCTGTTAACAACAGGGGACTTGAAAAGGGAGGGCTGATCAGGGAGCCTGAGGAAGGCCGAGATAGCACAAAGATAACCCTTGATGGTACCCAGGGCAGAACCCTGTTGGGCCAGAGAAAGAAGGAACAGAAGGACCTCAGAAAGAGGGACAGAAAGGGGATTCACAGCCTTTGCTGTGCACCATGCCACAAATTTGTTCCACCTGCAGGCGTATACCACCTTAGTGGAGGGACGCCTGGCTGCCAGAATCACATCACAAACTTCGGGAGGCAAGTCGAAAGGAATCAACTGCCGCCGCTCAATCTCCACGCAAGCAGGTGTAGACTGGACAGGTTCGGGTGGAGGACCGTCCCCTGCTGCTGCGACAGAAGATCCTCCCGAAGAGGCAGACGGATCGGGGGATCTACGCTCATACTGAGTAGCTCGGGATACCAAACTCTTCGAGCCCAGTCCGGAGCCACAAGGATGACTTGGGCCCGGTCGTGCCGAATCTTCTTCAACACTCTGGGTAGAAGTGGTATAGGCGGAAAGGCGTACAACAGACCGCAACTCCACTCGCGACGAAAAGCCGCCGCCGAGCGAGTGCCGCCTTGGAAATTCCAACGCGCAGAACTGATGACATTGCGCGTTCTTCTTCGGTGGCGAATAGATCTAACCAAGGCTCTCCCCACTGCAGAAAGAGACCTTGCGCCACTTCCGAGTGAAGACGCCATTCGTGATCCATCATGCACCTGCGGCTGAGTTCGTCCGCCCTGGCGTTCAGGGAACCTGCCAGGTGTTGAACCATTAGGAACATGCCCTGATGTTCCAGCCATGTACAGAGGCGCAGAGCCTCCTGACAGAGGGTCCACGACCCCACCCCGCCTTGTTTGTTGCAGTACCACATGGCGGTGGTGTTGTCTGTGAACACCTGCACTACCTTCCCTTTGACAGAGGGAAGGAATGCCTTGAGTTCAAGTCGGATCGCCCGGAGCTCCAGAAGGTTGATATGGAGCCGGGACTCCGCCGGAGACCAGAGGCCTCTGATCTCCCCTTCTCCCATGTGACCGCCCCATCCCAGAAGGGACGCGTCCGTCACAACTGTGTGCTCTGGCTGGGGAAGGGAGAGGGATCTGCCCATGACCCATTGCCGGTTCGAGAGCCACCACTGCAACTGTTTTGCAGCCCCTCCGAGATCTGGACGTTATCGGACAGGTTGCCCTGGTGCTGCGCCCACTGGAACTTCAGGTCCCACTGCAGAGCCCGCATATGCCATCTGCCATGATCGACCAGCAGGAGGCCATGAGGCCCAGCAGCCTCAGGGTCATCCGTACCGAAACCCAGGATAAAGGCTGAAAGATCGGAATCATAGCCTGAATATCCCGGACTCGCCGTTCGGGAGGATAGGCCCGAAACTGCGTCGTGTCCAGAACTGCTCTGATGAAAAGGAGCTGTGGAGAAGGAATCAGATGCGACTTCGGCACATTGATGGAGAACCCCAGCGAGTGAGGAGTTCGGCCGTAGTCTGGAGGTGGGAGACGACTGCCTGGGACGAGCCCGCCTTCAGCAGCCAGTCGTCGAGGTAGGGGAAGACTGGAACCCCTGCCCGGCGCAGATGAGCTGCGACCACCGCCATCACTTTCGTGAACACCCGAGGGGCACTTGTAAGGCCAAAGGGGAGCACGGTGAACTGAAAATGCTCGAGGCCTACCGTGAACCGTAGGTAACGCCGGTGGGCCGGCAGAACGGGGATGTGGAAATAAGCGTCCTGCAAGTCCAACGCTACCAACCAGTCTCCAGGGTCGAGGGCAGTCAAGACCTGAGCTAGGGTGAGCATCTTGAACTTCTCCTTCCGGAGGTCCAAGATAGGACACATGTCCTCCTTGTCCTTTTTGGGCACCAGGAAGTAGTGGGAGTAGCAACCACGACCTACTTCTGGGGTCGGAACATGCTCGATGGCCCTCTTGGCCAAGAGGGCCGTGACTTCCTTCTGCAGAAGCACCAAGTGATCCCCTGACATGCGGTGGAATTGAGGTGGCATGGCTGGGGGGGTGGTCTTGAAGGGGAGGGAGTTGCCCCTTCGGACAATGTCCAAGACCCACCTGTCCGAGGTGATGGGACGCCAGTGGTGAAGGTGATGGCGGACCCTGCCCCCTACTGGCGTGCTGTGCACCTGAAAGGGAGGGACTAGGAGGGCTTGGAGGCCGCGGATGGGTTGGAGGTGGTGGCCTGACCCGCACGCTGGTTGCCCGAACCGCCACGGCGGTATCCACGTCCTCGGCCACGCGAAGACGCTCGCTGCGCGGGCCGGTGGCTGGGCAGCTGACGTGACTGGGCGCCCTTCCGTGGCCACGAAAGGGGCGAAAAGCAGAGGTTAGCGGAGAGCGTACAACAGAAAGGCCCAGGGACTTGGCAGTAGCCCGTGAGTCCTTAAACGCTCCAGCGCATGGTCTGCCTTTGAACCAAAAAGACCGACTCCATCAAAGGGCATGTCCATGAGTGTATTCTGGACATCACCCGAGAAACCAGATGTTCTCAACCAGGCGTGGCGACGTAGCGCCACCGTCGTCCGCAAGCGATCTGCCCAGCGAGTCGGCGGTATCAAGGCCACAACGTATGGTGTATTTAGCCGCATCTCGCCCTTCCGCAATGGCGCGGGTAAGCAGTGTCTGGACCTCCTCAGAACACTGCGGCAAAACAGCCGCCACCGAATCCCACAGGGAGTGGGTATATCGGCCCAAAAGGCAAGCGGTGGTGACGGACCGCAAGCCAGCACTGGAGGAAGAAAAGCCTTCTTCCCAAATTGGTCCAGGCGTTTGGATTCCCTATCCGGAGGGGCGGTAGGGAAGGCGGTTTGGGAGGCAGAGGCTTGGACAACCAAGCTCTCGGGGTGGGATGTTGGGAGAGAAACAAGGGGTCGCCCGGAGCAGGGCGATGGCGTCGGGCCACGTTCCTATCCACAGGAGCCCCTGTGGTGGGCTTGGACCAGGCACCCAAAAGAACGTCAGTGAGTGCATCATTAAACGGCAGCACAGTCTCCGAGCAGGAAGCTGCCGGCTGAAGCACTTCCGTCAGGAGATTAGTCCTGACAGCCACAGTAGGCAATTGGAGATGTAAGGCTCCAGCTGCTCCACGCAACACTGTTGCAAAATTAGCTCCCTCCTCCGTAGCCACGGGAGGAGACAGCATGCCAGTGTCAGGGGAGGTGTCTAGACCACTGGCATCCCCAAGTTCCTCAGCCCAGTCCTGATCATACTCACACTATTGTGTGAGAGGGTCTTCGGAACCCTCCCAGCTCTCTTGGTCCTCCTCAGGTTCAAAATATGGAGGAGGAGGGACATTTGGGACCCAAGGTCTCATCGGCGCCGGAGCCGGCGTCGAGCGACGTCGGTCCGGCTCCATGTCCGGAGCCGGAGAGAGCCGGGGACCGACGCTGTCCGGAGCCCCTGACGGCGTCAGGAACGGCACCGGGGACATCGGCGGAGGCGTGGTTAGGTCAACCGGCGTCGATGGGGGTTGCGGTACCACCGGAGCCGGGATCGAGGCCGGGGCCGGAGCCGAGGCCGGGATGAAGGCTGGTGGGACAGGCGGCGCCGGGACCGGAGTTGACGGCGACGCTGGAGCAACCCCATCAGGGCCCGCGGGTCCCGAAGGCGCACCGGAGGGACCTTGAGGCCCGAAGAGGCGGGCCATGGCCGACAGGAATTCCTGTATTTCGGCCGGAGTCGCCCCCAAACCCGGAAAGGACGGGTAATGCGGGGGCGGCTCCATAGGCATGTCCGGGGCCGCGGGGACGGTGCCGACTGGGGCCTCAGCCGAGTCGTGAGACCGGCGAGGCGAAGTCTTAGAGCGATGACGCTTCTTAGACTTTTTGTGCTTCGACTTACCCGAGGAGCGCGAAGGCTTGGACTCCGACGACCGGCGGGGACTCCGCGACCGGCCCCTCGACCTCTCCCGGGACCGGGGCTTGGTGCGGCGCGGAGCCGACTGCCGGACCTCGAGTAGCTTTCGAGACCACTCTCGCAAAGCCTTCGGGTGAAGTTTCCGGCAGTCAGGGCACGACTTCGTGTCGTGGTCTCGGCCGAGACAGAAGAGACACTCCAGATGCGGGTCTGTGATCGACATCATTCGACCACAGGCGTCGCATGGCTTGAAGCCGGGCATCCCTACGACACCTAGGAGTCGATGAAGACTCGAAAAGAAACAGTGAAAAAATTCACAAAAAAGTTAGTCAAAAATTGACTAGGGCACTGCTCTTCCCGGATCTGCGCTTACTTCCGCGGAAAAAGAAGAACTGACGTCAGCGCGCAGGGGCGGCGTCTAAGTACTGCCCGCGACGTCATCCCGGCGATCACGACGCCGACGACGGACGCGGAGCAGCACGACGCCGCCTACCGACGCGCAAGGGTACTGCTACGCAAAAACTTTCCGGATCCAGCCTGACGCCTGGGGATATTCTAAGGTAAGGAATCTAAGGTAAGGAATCTGTCACTAACGTGTCTCTTTCAGATATAAAGGTCCATGAAGTCGCAACTAGAGAGGGGCTCAGAAGGCATATCGATCAAGTAAACTAAGTACAACTTTCACTAGGTAGTTATGCACGGCATAGGAGGAAACCTGCTCACCCGACTCTCCAAAAAACACAGATACCATCTCAAAAAGGTAAGGATCAGCTTGATTCGGCAAAAAAATGACTGAACAACCTTACTTGGCAAATAGCAAAGCTAAATTTAACACTGCAGACAATTAAGTCATAAGTGGATCCAGATGTTTTTGATCGCACCATTTATATAACTTCAACCACATACATTTACGGAGATGCCCGATACGCTTTTGTCTGCCATCCTCCATCAAGTTCAGAAAGTCTTCCAAGTGGCTGTATCCAACAAACAATCTCATGTTAGCTACGTGTGGCATGGCAGGCTTTTCAGGTCAGTGTCCTTCAAAAGAAGTGTTGGAAAGGGTGGCAGCCTGACCAACCTGCCCTTGCTGAGAAACGGAAGACTGCGTAATAGACCCTTCTGGCCATTGTTAAGCCATCAGTGTCGCCTGAAATTTCCTGAATCTATTCATGACAAAGTGAATAATAATAAAAAGTGAAAAATAAACCAGATCATAATTTCAAGGAACCATCATTACATCTTGCAGAGGACTCCTCTTGGAAGCCCCAATCGACAAACAGGTTGCCCTCACGAGGGAAGGTGGAAGAAGGTGAGGAATCTGAGGGAGCCAGATCCTCCATCAGATAGTACCTTACTGAAGGTAAGCAACTTATTTTGCTAATGGATGCTCACTCCAATAGATTTTTCATTTCCATAACTCCTAAAGCATCCTTCTAGGAGCAAGGTAGGACAGCTGGACTTCCCTCTCCCTTTAGCGTAGCTAGGAACAACAACAATGCCCATCAAAGGTTGAAGTATGTGGTCCCAGACTAGAGACATGGTAATGGAGAGTAAAGGCACAAGGGAGAAGGACTTTCGGGCAGCTCTAAAGAAAAAGCAACTTTATCACCACAAGCACTGGATCCTACTTTTTAAAGATATAAATGGAAATAGATTTCTCAAAGGCACAGGATGTAGAAACTGTGTCCTCTGGCTTGTTTCTGTCCTGCATTAAGATAGTGGGAAACCAGGTTTTGATGCTGCTTAAGTTGACGCAGCACAGTTGTCTGTGGAAAATGTTAAGCATCACAGAGATGAAGGCAAAGACAGAGGACTTCAGAGCAGTGCACTGTGTTTTGGGCATTTATTCCAAGTCTACATAAATGTAGATTTAATGTAAAGAAGTCTTGCATCTAGGATTCCCTGAAAGCAAAGGGGAGCGGTCAGTGCCAATAATCCTCAGGGCACTATCCAAATGAGTTAGTGAATGAGACTTGGAGTTTAACCACCTGTTGAGTTCTTGTCCTGTCAACTCACTCGATCAGTGCTGCACAATAGGCTATGTATTCAGATCAGTGATAAATACAAATATGGCGGGTAATCTATATCAACTCCCCCATTCTTTGACCCCCTCCCGAAAATACCACGACCTATATCTACTGTAGAAACTCTTTCCTGGGATTTGCTAAGCCCCATTTCCTAAATCCTACTTTCCTAATTCTGCCCATTTTATTTCCCAACCACTATCATCCCTCCTCTCTTTAGTCCATCCCTTGCACAGTTATGCGATTCTCTCCTCCTAGAATACTGGGGCTAGTCATTCCGGATAAAGTGATAACATTCCTTGCAAATGGGACCTGAACCCCTTTAATAGAGGTCATGGTAGATCCATTTCCTAAAACCTGTACATTTGTACGTCATGAAGAGTGGACTTCCCTAACAACTGAATTGAGATACACAAAAATGAATAGGAAAAAAAACTTAGCGCTATTACTGTATGAGAGTATTTATTCCTCTTATTCACCTATTGTGTGTTTGACGTGATTATACCTTGTCTTCAATAAGGATATAGTTTTGAAAAACAAGAACACACAGAGGAGCAGTTGGCTTCTACATAAACCTGAGGATTAGGAACTCCCCTTAGCAAAGTAGATGCACCTGTCATGCCTCCTCCAGATTGTGCACAAACAGCCTCAGGGGATGAGTTCCCAATCAATTCATAACAATTCCCAATGGCTAAAGAAATCCACTTAGATCTGGTCAACCCTATTTTAGGACCTGCAAATCCTATAAATAAGTTTTCATCCACTGTGAAGTGCTGAGCTCAATAATTACACTGTTCAAAGCCGTTATACGGTCTAATCTGCATGCTTAGAGGGATGATGTAGTGAAAACATGTTGGGCAGTAATAACATTTGAGTGATATGGAAATCAGATTCCACTTTTGGAAGAAAAGGCAGCTTCACCTATAGAGTCGGTGAAGGGTGGCAAAGCCAAAAGAGCTTGCAACTCACTAACTCCGTCCCAGCATAAGATATATCAAAAAAGAAAGCCATCTTCCATCACAGAAAGGTCAACTGACAAGAATGAAAAGCCTCAAACAGACCTATCGCAAACGAGAAAAAGAAATTCAGCTCCAATGAAGGAACGTGAAAAGACTAGATTGAAAGTACTATATAACCGTTTCATAAAATGTAAACATTGGAATCTTGAACAATGAACCCTTGACAAGGTAAAAAAAACAATTCAAACAGTAATTGCCGCCAGAAAGTACTTCACAGTTCAAATATTAAGCCCCTTTTCAGGCAACAGTAAGGCAAACTAAAGAATTTGTATAATAGTAGCCTGGAGGCTGACAAAAGAACTCCCATGACACCAGGGTGCAAAGACCAACCACATACAGGAATAAATTGCACTGGTAGAAGAATAACAGACTGCAAGAAGAAAATTCATCACCTCTCCTGGAAAGCTATAAGTAAGCAATGCTAACATCTCAAGTTCCAAACAAACAATCTTAGGAAAAAAAGATTTGGGCGGAATGAATAATTTACATACCTTCAGTAACACCTTATCTGGTAGAGACTAACGAGCTGCAGATTCCTTACCTTAGAATATTCCCTAGGCCTCAGATTGGATCCGGAAATTCTCGAACAGTACGTCTGCGTGCAGATAGGTGGCGTTGTTTGGCTCTGCTTCTGCCGCGCTGGAAGTGACGTGCACAGTGCCTATATAGGCGTCACATTAGTGCACTGACATCAGTTTCTTTTCTACGCATTTCCACGTCAGAAGCACAGAGCCACAAATGAATGCTGTTTGACCAATGTGCAGACACGAAGGACCTACAAAAGTTACCATGCGCAGAGAAATCCGTTCGCAGAGCGGGAAGGATGGGAGGGTCAATAAGGAATCTGCGGCTAGATAAAGTCTCTACCAGATAAGGCGTTACCAAAGGCAAGTAATTCGTTTATCTGATAGAGACTTCTAGCTGCAGATTTCTTACCTTAGAATTCCTTCCCGGAGGTGGGACTATGAATAGATTTAGATCAGGAAGTCCTGGAGGATCGAACGGGCAAAGTGCGCAGACAGACCTAACTGGTAAACGTGTGCAGAGACACCACTTTGCCACCTGACAGATGTCCAGGACAGAGGCTCCCGGAGCTAACACAGTGGTTGCAGCCTTGGCTCTGGTAGAATGAGCATGCAAGCCCTTAGGGGGTTGCTTCTTGGCCAGTACGTAGCATATTTTTCTGCCGAGCACAATCCATCTTTAAAGGGTTATGGTCTGCAAGACCTTTCCTTTCTTTGCCCCACCGAACCCAATGAAGAGTTGATCGTCCACCCGGAACTCTCTGGTATGATTAATGTAGAACGAGAAAGCTCTTTTTGCGTCCAGGCGGTGGAGTCTCTCCTCTTCTTTGGAAGGGTGAGGCGGGGAAAAAAAGGTCAGCAGTGTGATGGTCTTTCCTACGTGAAAAGGTGTCACAGCTTTCGGTAGGAAAGAGGCATGTGCTCTCAGAACCCATTTCTCTGAGAAAAAACTTGTGTAAGATGGGTGCACAGAGAGTGAATGCAGTTTGCTAACCCTCCTGCCCGATGTAATGGCCACTAATAAAGCAGTTTTAATGGTCAGAAGGCATGGAGAGCAATTGTACAAAGGCTCGAAGGGCTAACACATCAAGAAGGTCAAGACTAGGTTTAAGTCCCACTGGGGCATGAGAAAGGGTTTTGGAGGGAACGTATGTTGTAGTGCTTTTAGTCACAACTGGTGACAAACAGGGAGGGCTGATCTGGCAACCGCAAGAATGCGGATATGGCAGAAAAATACCCATTAACTGTCCCCAAAGCAAGGCCTTTTAGGGCTAACGAAAGAACAAATAACAAAACCTCGGACAAAGGTGCAGAAAGGGGATCAATATTTTTGGTAGAACAGCAAGCCACTAATTTGTCCCAACGGCAAGCGTACAGTCTTGGTTAAGGGACGCCTGGCTGCCAGAGTGCCATTGCAGACTTCTGCAAGAAGGTCAAAAATGGTGAACTTCCGCTGCTCAATCTCCATGCATGAAAGAGGAGCATGAGCAGCTTCCGGTGCAGGACCCTGCCCTGTTGCTGTGTCAGTAGATCCTCCCGAAAGGGCAGCCTGATCGGAGGACTGATGCTCATGCTCAGGAGTTCGGATACCATACTCTATTCCCAATTCAGAGCCACAAGAATGACTTTGGCCCAGTCAATCCTGGTCTTCTTGAGAACTCTGGGTAGGAGTGGTATCGGTGGATAGGCGCACAGGAGGCCTGAGCTCCACTAAAGCATCACCGAGCGAGAGTCGGCCTGGACACTCTAGCACACAGAAGTGCTGACATTGCATGTTCTTGGCGGCGGCGAATATATCGAACCAAAGTTCTCCCCAATCACTGAAGAAACCTTGCACTAGCTCGAGATAGAGACGACATTCATGACCTGCTAGGCATCGACGGCTGAGTTTGTCCACTCTGGCTTTCAGAGAACCCACCAGATGTAATACTATCAGGAATATGTCTTGAAGTTCCAACCATGTCCAGAGATGCAAGGTTCTTGACACAGGGACCAGGACACCACCCCGCCCTGTTTGTCGCAAGACCACAGGGCGGTGTTGTTCGAAAACACCTGAACCAACCCTTCCATGATAGAAGAAAGAAAGGCTTTCAATGCCAGGCAAATCACTCAACTCCAACAGGCTGATGTGGAGGCGAGACTACGCCTCAGACCAGAGTCCTCTGATCGCCACCTCTTCCAGATAGTCGCCTCAACCCAGGAGTGATGAATCTGTCACTGGTCAGCTCTGGGTGGGGAAGGGAGAGGGATCTGCTGATCTTTTGCAGGGCCCTCCGTTATCTGGACCAGGATGGAGATTTTCACCTGATGCTGCGCCCACTGGGACTTCAGGTCCCACTGCAGAGCCCGCATATGCCAGCAGGCACGTGTTACCAGGATGGATGCAGGAGGCCATGAGGCCCCACAGCCTCCGAGTCAGTCTCACCAAAATACAGGATAGCGACTGAAACATCGGAATCATAGCTAGGATATCCTGGACTCACCGCTCCGGATGATAGGCCTGAAACTACACTTTGTCCAGAATGGATCTGATGGAATGGAACATATGAGAGGGAGTCAGGTATGACTTTGGATAGTGAACCCCAGCGAATGCAGGTCAGTCAGTCTGGAGGTGGAAGACTGGGGTGAGTCGAGGTAGGGGAACTGTGGAAACCTTGACCTCCACAGATGCGCCACAACCACAGCCCTCACCCTGGTGAACACCCAAGGGGCACTGGTGAGGCCAAAAGGGAGCACAGCGAACAGAATATGCCTGTGGCACACCGTGAACCGCAGGTAACGCCTGTGGGCAGGCAGGACAGGGAAGTAGAAGTCTGCGTCCTGCAAGTCCAGTGCTACCATCCAGTCTCCAGGATCCGGCGCAGAGAGAACCTGAGCTAACAAACATCTTGCATTTCTCCTTCTTCAGGAAGGTGTTGAGAGGGCGGAGGTCTAAAATAAGGAGGAGGCCTCAGTCCTCTTTGGCACCAGAAAGTAGTGGGAATAACAACTACGACCTACTTCTGATGCAGGCAACCTCTCGAAGGCTCTTTTGGCCAAAAGAGCCTGTACTTCCTGATGGAGCAGAGAGAGATGGTCCTTCGTCACCTGGTCTGGGAATGGTGGCAGGGGTGGCGGGGTTTCTAAGAAAGAGATTGAATAACCCTGCTGAACAATTTGAAGTACTCACTTGTCCTATGTTATGGACTGCCAGTGGCTACTGGGTGCCCGTGCTGGCAAGATGACAAACTAAAGGGGTTTTAAGGCTGCGGTTGCCGGGGGTGGCGCACTGGGTAGACCTTTAGCTGTGTGCCCCATGAGGCTTGTGGGAGCAGAGTCATCAGCCACAAAAGGACTGGGGAGCCTGTGGGCCTTGGTGTCTGGGCGGGAATTGGATGTGGCTGGTAGCCCTTACCTTAGCCACAGAAGGGACAAAAGGCAGAATGAGGTTGACGTGGGGCCACGGAGAGACCCAGTGACAAGCAGTGGCACGGCTCGCCTTAAAGCGCTTCAGCACAGAATCTGCCTTATCACTGAAAGTGCAGGTGTCATCGAAGAGAGTGTCCATAGGAGATGTCTGGACATATCCCAAAAAGGCATTCGATCTCAGCTAGGCGTTGCATCTCAGTGCCACCGACGACACAATTGATCTGCCTAGCGAGTTGTGGTTTCCAGTTCATAGCAAATGGTGAATGTTGCTGCATCCCTGCCATTGGCAATAGCCTGGACCAGTATGGCTCTGGCCTCCCCCGAGACCATGAGCAGCACTTGCGCAATCGAATCCCAAACTGTGTGAGTATATCGGCCCAAGAGGCAAGGCTTGCAAAAGAGAACATTCTCTTGCCAAAGCAATCCAGCCTCTTGGATTCTCGATCCGGTGGTGTGGTAGGAAACATACCAGGGTTAACTTTGGAGATGGAGGTGAGGACAACCAGACTCTCCAAGATGGGGTGCTGGGTAAGGAAAGTTGGGTTCCCAGTAGTGGGGCAATGGCAGTAGGCAACTGTCCTGTGCACAGGAGCCCATGTGCAGGGCCTGACCCATGCCTCAAGCATAACATCTGTGAGGGCTTCATTAAAAGGGAGGAAAGGTTCCGTGGGGGCGCCTCTCAGCTGAAGAACCTCCGTCAAGACATTTGTCTTGACTGCCACTGAGGGCAATGTAAGGTCCGGGACCTGAGCCGCCATTCTCGCCACCATGTCAAAGGAAGCCCCTTCCTCCGTAGCCACACTAGGAGGACAGACTAGGGGACTGGTGTCTGGGGAAGTGTCCCAACAACAGGCATCTACCAGTTTCCCATACAAGTTGTCCTCAGGCCACTCTAAGGGGTTCAGGGATAACCATAAGGATCCTCCGATTCTCCCCACTCATGCTCCTCACAGGCACTGTTGAAAAAAAGGAGGCCCTCGCTCCGACTCGGAATGTCAAGTTTCGGCGGGAGTCGACACTGGGAAACGCCGATCAAGCGCCATAAAGGAGTCCGGTATGATGATGGCATCGGCGGCGTCAGAAATTATGTCATTGGAATTGGCTCCAGGAAAGCTTGTGACCAGAGCCGGTCCGGATCCAGGGGGCCCGACTGGTGCAGAGGGTGGACTCGCCGGCAAAAGTCCAGAGGGAACACCCAATGAACCCATGGGGCCCAAAGCGCTCCAGAGTCAGCCTGCCCAAAAATGAGGTGCATGGCCTCATATAATTCAAGTAGGCAGGCTGTGGTCGCTCCGGCAATCTCAGGAAGCAGCAGAGCGGGCCCAGAGGCAGGCTCAGTTGCTGACACATGGGAGTGGGTCCTAGAGTGTTGACGTTGTTCCCGTGCCTCGTCCGATGCCTTGGATTGGTGCAGCAAAGTCAAAGAGCGCTACGACTTCTCGGTCTACTTGTGGGACTTTACTCTACTACTTTCAGCACGTTGATGAGTGCCTGGAATGGCTCCGTGAACAGGACAGTCCACGTGACTGGAACCTGGAGCGTCACTGAGTCGACCGGCATCGGGTGACCAGGAGCTTAAAGGAGCGCTCCCTCAGCGCCTTAGGGTTCATGGAGTGGCAGTTCCTAGCACCAGAGACAAACCAAGTGGGGGTCTGTCACCGACATCTGCCTGTGACAGGAACAACAAACCCCACAGGTTTTTTGTGTGACAACCTCACGCACTGGGTGGCAAAGTCTAAAAAAAGTTGACAAAACCTGGAAAAAATGTGTCAAAAAAATGGACAGAGGTAGCTCTCTCCAGATCTGAGCTGATGGCGTCTATATAGTCACCAGATACATCACTTCCAGTGTTGGCGCCGCCGACAGAGTCGAACGATACCAACTACGGGTGCGCAGAGGTACTGCTCGAAAATTTCCAGATCCAGTATGATGTCGAAGGAATATCCTAACGTAAGGAATATGCAGCTAGAAGTCTCTTCAGATATGGCTCCCACTCGCAGGGACAGCAGGTCCGAGATGGAAAGTAGCAGACGAAAAGTGAAACAACTGTAAAAGCTCTGGGTAAACGGCCGTCTATTCAAATATGGAGCAATCTTAATCATGAGCCTTCTGCACCCAATTTTTTTTTAACAATCTTCTGGATCAATTAGACAGGAGGAAACACTCTGGATTTATCATCTCTCACAACTGTTACCAGATGCAGAGGAATTCTGAAAGAATGAACCACTAGCAAAATCAACAAATCCAACACTAAAGATTGTAAATGAGTGACAAGAGAAGGAAAATCGTGTCTTTTAGATATCCAGAAAACTGATTTTGTCTCAAGCACCAGATCAGCTTTATACATTTTAACTCAGAATTTATCACTAGAACAAAGCAGAAATTCAAACGTATGTTGCTGACTGCCACAAATATGCTTTAAGATTTACAACCATGTTCCTTATGTTCACCAATCTGACTTTCAAAATAATAGTGTCCAGAACTGCACCTACAAGCTGAAGGTGCCGAGTTGAGACTGAACACAACTTCTTTACTTACATCAAGCAAACGTATTGCATAAGTCTTGCAAAGTTTTGTCTAACAGAGAGAAAAAGACTATGCCCAAGATGCCAGTCTAAAATAACCCAAAGGTGCACGTAAACCACCACAATTGCCTTCACCTTGGTAAACACACTAGAAGCGAACTTTAGAGCAAAAGGCAGTACTGTACATTGACAATGTACATCACTTCCACAAATCTCAGGTACTTTTTATCCTGTTGTGGGATAGGTGTATGGAATTATGCATCCTGTAAGTTACAGACCCTAGGCAATCCTACTCTTGCAGTTCATGAGGCACTTGGTGAATAGTGTCAAAATGGCAAACAGATTCAAGAGCTCTAAAATTTAAAAAAGACTTTCTCTGTGATCAGAAAGTACCTTGACTAGAAGCCCTTACTCCTCTCCAATGAAGGAACAATCTCTATGGCACCTTTCTCCAAAACAACAGCTACCTCCATTATCAAGCTGTTTGTGCGAGAGAGGGGAAGGAGAGTTGCTGAGTAAACTGAAACCAGTTTCCCACAAAACTGAAGAGAATAAGCTTTCTTCAAAATCTGGAGGACCCATTCGTTCAATATGATCTCCGTCCATTTGTGATATAAATACATTACCTGTTCACTGAATAGAAAGGTGCGACCAGAAAACACCAGGCTGAGAATGAGTTTTGGTTACTGGAGTGGAGGAAGAGAAAGAAGATAAGTGCTGCCTTCCATGCCCGCCACCTCTACTACCTCTGAAGGGATGAAAGGTCTGGTTCTGTTCTGAAGAGGCAGGCGGATCGGGGGATCGATCGCCATGTTGAGTAGCTCGGGATACCAGTATCTTCGTGCCCAATCCGGAGCCACAAGGATGACTTGGGCCCGGTCGCGCCGAATCTTCTTCAGCACTCTGGACAGAAGTGGTATAGGCGGAAAGGCGTACAACAGACCGCAACTCCACACGCGACGAAAAGCGTAGCCGAGCGAGTGCCGCCTTGGAAATTCCAACGCGCAGAACTGATGACACTGCGCGTTCTCTTTGGTGGCGAATAGATCTAACCAAGGCTCTCCCCACTGCAGAAAGAGACCTTGCGCCACGTCCGAGTTCAGACGCCATTCGTGATCCATCAAGCACCGGCGGCTGAGTTCGTCCGCCCTGGCGTTCAGAGAACCTGCCAGGTGTTGAACCACCAAGGTAATGCCTTGATGTTCCAGCCATGTCCAGAGGCGCAGAGCCTCCTGACATAGGGTCCAGGACCCCACCCCGCCCTGTTTGTTGCAATACCACATGGCGGTGGTGTTGTCCGTGAGCACCTGCACTACACTTCCCCGGACAGAGGGAAGGAATGCCTTCAGTGCAAGCCGAATCGCCCGAAGCTCCAAAAGATTGATATGGAGCTGGGACTCCGCCGGAGACCAGAGGCCTCTGATCTCCGCCTCTCCCAAGGGGCCACCCCATCCCAGGAGGGACGCATCCGTCACCACTGTGTGCTCCGGTTGGGGAAGGGAGAGGGAATTGCCATTGACCCAATCGCGATTCGTGAGCCACCACTGCAATTGTCGTGCAGTGCCCTCCGAGATCTGGACAAGATCGGACAGGTTGCCCTGATGCTGTGCCCACTGGAACTTCAGGTCCCACTGCAGAGCCCGCATATGCCATCTGGCATGTTGCACCAGCAGGATGCAGGAGGCCATCAGGCCCAGTAGCCGGAGGGTCATCATGACTGAAACCCGGGATAGAGGCTGAAAGATCGGAATCATAGCCTGAATATCCCAGACTCGCTGCTCGGGAGGATAAACCCGAAACAGCGTCGAATCCAGAACCGCTCCGATGAAGGGGAGCTTCTGAGAGGGACTCAGGTGCGACTTCGGCACGTTGATGGAGAACCTCAGCAAATGCAGGAGGTCGGCCGTAGTCTAAAGGTGGGTGACGACTGCCTGGGGAGAACCCGCCTTCAACAACCAGTCGTCGAGGTAAGGTAAGACTGACACCCTGACCTGCGCAGATGAGCTGCGACCACCGTCATCACCTTCGTGAACACCCGAGGGGCGCTGGTAAGGCCGAAGGGGAGCACGGCAAACTGAAAATGCTCCTGGCCTACCGTGAACCGCAAGTAACGCCGGTGGGCCGGCAGGACGGGGATGTGAAAATAGGCGTCCTGCAAATCCAACGCTACCATCCAGTCTCCAGGGTCGAGGGCAGCCAAGACCTGAGCCAGAGTCAGCATCTTGAACTTCTCCTTCCGGAGGAAGCGATTGACGTTCCGGAGGTCCAAGATGGGGCGCAAGCCCCCCTTGTCCTTCTTGGGGACCAGAAAGTAGTGGGAATAACAACCACTCCCTACTTCTGGCCCAGGAACACACTCGATGGCCCCCTTGGCCAAGAGGGCCGTGACTTCCTGCAGGAGAAGTGCCAAGTGGTCCCCCGACATGCGGTGGAACTGAGGTGGCATGGCTGGAGGGGTGGACTGAAATGGAAGGGCGTAACCCTTGCAGATGATCTGCAACACCCACTTGTCCGATGTGATAGCGTGCCAGTGGGGGAGATGATGGCGGACCCTGCCACCCACTGGCGTGGGGTGCCCCACAAAGCTCGGATTAGGAAGGTTTGGAGGTAGAAGCAGCGGGGGCGGAGGTGGACTGTCCCCCACGCTGATTCCCAGACCCGCCCCTACAGAAACCGCGTCCGCGGCCCCACTGAGGCTGGTTCTGCACAGGCTTGCTGAAGGAACGTGCCTGGGCGCCCCTTCCGTGGCCACGAAAGGAACGAAAACCAGGAGTGGCTGGGCTCCTCGTGGAAAGACCTAAGGACTTGGCCGTGGCCCGCGAGTCCTTAAAACGCTCCAGCGCACTGTCGGCTTTATCGCCAAACAGGCGAGTGCCATCAAAGGGCATGTCCATGAGTGAGCTTTGGACATCTGGCAAGAACCCAGTAGACCTCAACCAGGCGTGGCGACGAAGCGCCACATCGTAGAAATTGCCCTACCGAGTGAGTCCGCGGTGTCCAAACCGCACCGAATGGCGAACTTAGCCGCATCTTTACCCTCTGCAACAGCTTGGGACAGCACAGCTTGGGTCTCCTCAGGACACTGAGGCAACACCTGTGCAACTGTATCCCACACCGCGTGGGAATAACGGCCCAATAGGCATGCGGTGTTCACCGACTGCAGCCCCAAGCTGGCCGAAGAGAACAACCGCTTGCCGAACTGTTCCAGCTTCTTAGAGTCCTTATCCGGCGGAGCCGTGGGAAAGGCACTCTGGGACGTCGAAGCGTGGATGACCAGACTCTCGGGCGTAGGATGAGTGGTCAGAAAGGCAGGGTCACCGGGCGCCGGGCGATGACGCCTGGCGACGTTCTTATCCACAGGGGCCCCTGTGGCGGGCCGCGACCAAGTGCCAAGCAAGACGTCAGTGAGGGCGTCATTAAATGGCAGCAGGGGCTCTGACGAAGTGGACGCCGTCTGGAGCACCTCAGTGAGGAGGTTAGTTTTGAGGGTCACCGTAGGGAGGTCAAGGTTGAGAACCTCAGCTGCCCGACGGAGCACCATCGTGTAGGAGGCGCCCTCCTCCATGGTAGGCGGGGGAGAGGCAAACCCCGGGTCAGAAGAGACGTCGAGGTCGCCGGCGTCCCCCAAATCATCCGCCCAGTCCTGCTCAGAGTCACACTGACGAGCAAGCGGGTCCTCGGACCCCTCCCAGTCGTCCTCCACCTCCGCCGCATGTGGCACCGACCGTGGCGGCAGGGCAGGAGCCGGAAAAGGAACAAACGGCGTCGGGAACGGCGCCAAGAACGGCGCCAAGAACGGCGCCGGCCGGGGCCGGACCGGCGCCGTGTCCCAATGCGGATCCCAGGTAGGAGCAAAATGGTCCTGGAACCTGGGCAAGGGCGGGACAAATGGCACCCACTGCGGCGCCGGAGGCGGAGCCGAGGGTGGCGCTGGGGCCGGAGCCGGCAGCGATGGACCATGTGGCGCCGTGGCCGGAGCCGACGGCGCAGAATCCTGTGGCGCCGAAGCTGGATCCGCCGGCGGCCCAACAGGATCCTGACACGGGACCGCGGGGCCCAAGGGCGCGCCGGCGGGAGCCCGAGGCCTAAAAAGGGGGTCCATGGTAGCAAGAAACTCTTGCACCTGTGCGGGAGTCGCCGACGGACCCGGGTTAGGTGGGTAGGCCGCGGGACTCTCGAGCTCCGAAGGAGCCGCAGGGGCAAAGCCCCTGTCCCCCTCGTCCGCATCTGGGGACCGACGGGGAGACGTCGGAGAGCGAACACGCTTCTTCGACTTCTTTTTGTGTCGTCTCTTACCCGAATCCGAGGGTGAAGACTTGGAGCCCGAGGAGCGATGACTGTGGCCGCGCGAGCGTTCCCTGGAACGGCCCCTGGACCGGGAACGGCGCTGGGACGAGTGCCGGACCTCCAGCAGCTTCCGGTGCCGCTCCCTCAAGGCCTTCGGGGCCATGGCCCGACAGGACCGGGAGTCGTGGTCGGTCTCCAGGCAGTAGAGGCAGATATCTTGGGGGTCCGACACCGACATATTGCGACGGCAGGCCCAACAAGACTTAAATCCAGGCATCCCTACGTGCACCAAGGAAACCAAGGCTAACAGGAGACAAAAGTCTCAAAAAAGGGTAGTCAAAAAGTGACTAAGGTACGCGCTCTAACCGGATCTGCGCTTACTGGTGCGGAAAAATAAAGAACTGACGTCAGCGCGCATGGGTGGCGCCTAAGTAGTCTCTGTGACGTCATCTCGGCGCTTACGACGCCAGCGACGGACGCGGAACCGCACGATGCCACCTACTGACGCGCAGAGGTACAGCTAGCGAAAAACTTTCCGGATCCAGTCTGACGCCTGGGGATATTCTAAGGTAAGGAATCTATCACTAACGTGTCCCTTTCAGATTCTGCCAGCTTTGCATATGAGGAAAAAACATTAAAAGTTAACCTGCTCACTCTGCACACCAACAAAAAGATATAGAGAAGTCATTCTGAATGTGACCAAAAGCAAATGATATTCAGATCCTGAAAATGTGTCTCGCTGCCTATTAGGGAGACATCTCTTAACACTGGAGTCAGAAAACTACAACTTCTGTCCTTCATTAGATTGTTTCCTACTTCCACCATAGAAGACTCACAAATATTCTGATTTACCAACAGCAGCTCCCAAAGTCGCCCCCAATTTTGCAACCACTGAGTCCTTACTCTTTCCTGAGGTGCATGCAGAACACACGAAGCCACAAGGTCTTTCAACCTTAGAAACTGAAGTTATTTAAAAGTCATGTCCAGTAGGGACAAAATAAATATCAGCTTTATGCGATAGACCTTCCCTGGTGCCTTAAATGTCACAGAAAACTATCATTGCTACAAAAAAAGCTAGTGTTTTCTTTCATAAGAGCTTCCATTTTGTAATGTTCTGAGAACAACATTTCAATAGCAATTCAACTTGGGTTCCTTGGAGGCATCCTTTAAAAGTCAGTCACCCAACTAAGTGAAGACCTGATCTTCTTACTGTAAGCACATTTAAACAGCCATCATTCATCACCCACCACTGCCAGCAACTATATGAATATTCAAAATGCACATGTGAGTCTGAACGACAAAAGTGTGAAATGAAAGTAACTGCCTTTATCTATGAAATGCAGGTACTTTCTTATGCTGGAAGAAAAGAACCATGGAAATGTATTTAGCATATCCTATAAACCATCCAATCATCTTCTCTTATTATTGCCAAAGATTTACACAAAAAAGATATCCAAAACAATGTATTTTCATGCACTGGTTGAGAACCTTTGGGTCTAAAATGGCCATGAACTTTACGGACTTTTCCAATAAGAAAGTATCTGCACTAAAGCCATACATTCCATTATTATTGAGGTCAGCTTCCATAACTTGCTTAAGAGAACTTTTGAAACAACATCTGAAAACGCACATCTCTGTGATTCTACTTCTAGATTTGGCAGTGGAGGGCACTGTAAAGGATGACTCTCGAAAAAAAAAATACTGTACCTCTATTTTTACAATCTTCAGGAGCTCCTATTCTGAGGTCAGCTTCTCCAACAAGAAAATTAACTACATCAAAATGTCTACCATCAGTGGTATACACGGTGAGGTGGTTATCAAGTGGCTTCCACTGAGCTGCAGAACTGTTGGCATTCATTTAATCGGTCTTCTGTCCCTGGAAGATTTTCTACGATGGGAAAGAGCTGACCCCATGGCAAACCTATGTCTCCGTAGAGTTAAGAGAAATCAATCTCTTTTAAGCAAACAAAAAAAGTAGATAAAAGCACTAAAGACAGTATAGTCTGTGTGGACTCCTTATCTCAAATGTGTGGTCCACTCTGCAACAAAATTTCTCAACCCGGTGGCAAATGCTAAATTTTTAGACTGAAAATCTTGGAAAGAACCTCAAATTCCAAACCAAGAAACAGATTATCATCAAAACGCACGCATCACACTAGCAAAAGACTGAACAAATTCCAGACGTGAATGAACAATATGTTTGGAGGACTCCACACCATCTTTGGCGCGACACCATGTTCCTCGCCACTGAACATCAGGTATATAATCCACTGTTTTATCCACAAAGGAATACTGGTATTTCACTAAGTTACTGGTTTTATTTACAGATCTCAGAGCCAGAGACCCTGACCCATAGACTTTTTAGTGCTCACGTCCATTCACTTGGACTCTCTGGCTGGCAGCAATATTGGAAATGCATAAGGTATTTCTCCGGAGCTAGCCACATGAAAGACTAAATAAGTAAGTAAAGCTTTGTTTAGTTAGTTAAAACCATAACAAATTTACAATTAAAAAAGTGCTAAATTTTTTTTTTAAAGCACCCATGTTAGACTAGGGAGTCTTAAACAAGGTAATTCAACAGTAAAAGTGATCACCAAGCACTGTACTTTACTTTCCGAGCATTAATCTTGAAATGTCAAGTAGCAAAGCTTGTTTCACCAACCAGGTCCTAGAAAGGTGCATCAAAAGGGAGAAAAGGCAAATCTGCCCTAGGGCCCTTATCTAAAATATCAATAATTATCATGTACTTTCACTCAAAGATCTTAGATGGGGTCAACCCAAAGTGGGAAATGCCGCCCCAAGAGATTAATATAAGAATGTTGGTAATCAGAAGTGGTTGGCACCACTTCATTTGCTAGATTATCTGGGAAGATGACCAGGCCTTCAGAGTATCGGGTACTCTACAGATGCATGGAATTGCAAGTCCACTATAGTTGCATTTACAGATTCACTCTCCTCTCACTCTCTTAAATGTGTAAAGGCATGTGGATTCCGTAAAAGAGAGACAGCCCTAACCAATACTAATTTAACATTCAGAAGAAGAAGAGCCATCCAGTAACCGACAGCATCCCCAGTACCATCATATGGCATTGAGGAAACGTTAAAGCACCAAACGAACCTCTGGCTGGCCAGTCTCAATTACGCTGCTCTGACGCTCAGTGCCACTCCTCACTCCAAACGAGAAGGTCCTTCAGGCGTGACAGGAGCTCATAAATTGTAAGCCACTCTGTCACTTGTGGAATTATTCTCTTAGACTTTTGCTTCTTGAGCTTTGGATTCACATTGTGAAATTGACATGGTGGGGTCATGCATGCAAACTACTCTCCAATTTGAACAATCAAGGAAAAAAGCATCAGTTTTGAGAAATACAAAATTCCCATCATGTATGCCATAGACCCCAAAGCCAGCACCCTTTCATTCCAAGGGTCCGATTTGTAACCCACTCCCAAAGACCAGACTCTTCACAAAGGAGCCCTCCTTCCAAAGGAACTGCAATGCTTAAAATATGAGGACTTTCCATGATCCATTACATTTCTCTTAGTGCATGTGCAGGACAGTGCACAGCACACAAACATGAACAATCCATCAGTCACTATGGTTTTAGGTCTTGCTTATCAGACAGCGCAAGCAAAAGACCTATCATGCAATTGAAGTGGGATTACTGTCTGCCCACTGCTTACCATTGATTGGCTTTATTGTCTCCTTCATTTGCTTGGTCTTATTTGATTGCTTGCCTTTGTCTTCTTTTGTTTGTCCCTTATCTGGAGCCTAGCCTCTTTATAATGCTTTTGATTGGCTGACTACTTTTTTTCTTTTACATTCAGCACCATGTGACAGTGCATGTGCTTTCCAGCTATCTCCCTTGTGTTCTGCTCAATTCCCCTCTAGTGCTCCAACTCCCCACGACGCTGTCTTGCCCCTACCCCACCTAGCTAGTCTGTAAAATAACAGTAACAGTGATATTTTTGCAGTGGTCTGAAAAGCAGACGTTAAGGGCTGGTTTATTTTATAGCCTGCATTGCACATATTGCATGAAAGCGCAAGCTTTGGCGCACTAAGGCTTTTACAGCTCTTGAAAGAGCCATCTTCTACCCTCACTCAGCTGGCATCTAGAGGTAGAAAGTGTAATTATCATGACACTTCTCCTGAAGGCCCATATACCTTCTCCTTTGTCTAGAGCAGAGGACCAAATAGCTGAATCCTGTGTAAAGTAAATTAGCCCTTGGCAAGTGTTTTCGTTTACATTCTGACACTTCCTTATTCTTTTTTAATTCTGTTCGGAATAGCCGGAGTGAAACGTTTTTGAAAAAGAAACTACACCATTTATGAAATTTGAAAACATTGAATTCAATTAACAATTTTGAGATGGCATATAGGCGCTTGCTTTACCTCCAGTATTTTGAAATGTTATTTCTTTTACTTTCTATAAACAATACTTTACACACACTGGCAAAGCCAACAGATCAGCACTAGTGTTATAAAGGCAAGACCTACTGGCTTTGTCAATGCTTGTTACCTACTGATGTCCTGATGTCCCCTTCTCTTTGGGATGTTTCTGAAAGCTGGGTGTCACTCCATAATACATTCACGCTTACGGTGGTCTTTAAGCAACCCATCCAGACGAGAGAGAAATGTGTCCATATGCAGATATTAACAGGGCAGTCTTCGCCAAGCCGTCAAGTGTCTGAGTAGACACACCTCTAGTGGTGGCCTCAGACTGCGACTGCAACCCTCTAAAATGGGGGACTCTTCTTGGAATAATTGAATCATTTATGGCTTCTAGAAAAGGGCCCCATCGAATAGCATTCTAAATGTACCCCAAGTTAAGGTTATCCCACAGTGTGAATACTCTTAGTATTGCTAAGCATACGTAAGTGCAAGACATTTGGCTGGGGCATGAGACTGTCCAAATGAGTGACCACCGTCTTCTAAATGTGCATTTACTGATACATAACAAACATATCTGAAAGAAACACATAGTGATAGATTCCTTACCTTAGAATATCCCCAGGCGTCAGTCTGGATCCGGAAAGTTTTCGTCAGCAGTACCCCTGCGCGTCGGAAGGTGGCGTCGTGCGGCTCCGCGTCCGTCGTAGGCGTCGTTATCGCCGGGATGACGTCGTGGCAGCTACTTAGACGCCGCCCTCGCGCGCTGACGTCAGTTCTTTCTTTTTCCGCGCCAGCAAGCGCAGATCCGGAGAGAGCGGTACCCCCAGTCTTTTTTGACTGAGTTTTTGGAGATTTTTTGTCTCACCTTTTTGAGTCGATCGACTCCTGGTGCAGTTAGGGATGCCCGGGTTTAAGTCTTGCGAGGACTGTCATCGTATGATGTAGGTGACAGACCCGCACCGTGCGTGTCTCTTCTGCCTGGGGCGCAACCACGACCCCAAGTCGTGCCCCGACTGCCGGTCCATGGCACCGAAGTCTTTGCGGGAGCGGTCCCAAAAGCTGCTTGAAGCCCGGCAGTCGGCTCCACGCCGTGAGAGGTCGAGGGACCGGTCGCGGAGCTACCACCATCGGAAGTCGTCCGAATCGAAGTCTTCGCACTCGGGATCAGGTAAGGCAAAGCGCCAAAAGAAGTCGAAGAAACGTCATCGTTTTCCGACTTCCCCTCGCCAGTCGCGCGACTTGGGTGCGGGTGGTGCCGGCTCCGGCGGAGCCTACGCTGTCGCCGGTGACCTACCCGCCCTTCCCGGGTTCATCGGCGACTCCGGCCCAGGTGCAGGAATGCCTGTCCGCTATGGATCGCCTAGTTGGGCCGTCAGCCTCTCCGGTGCACCTTCGGGCCCCGCAGGCCCGACTGGGAGTCCTCGCCCTTTGACGCCGGCGGCTCCAACCCCGGCGTCGCCGTCGGCTCCGGCCACAGCACCGCAGGACTCCGGTGGATCCCGGTCGACGCCAGTTGACCTCGTGACACCGCCACCGAAGTCGACCCCAGTGGAGAGGTGTGGTGCAGCGGCCAGGGCAGCTGACTTCGGAGCACAGGGTTCACGGTTCGATCCCCGGCTCCGTCGGCAGCTTAGCTCAGCACCATGTGACTCTGGGCATTAGCTCACTTAATTTCCACTACGGCCCCCAGCGCCTTGAGACCCGTAAGGGTGAGTAGCTGCGCTATATAAAAACGGACTTACTTACTTACTTACTTACCCCACCGGCACCACGTTTCGCGTCGCCAGGCATGCCGGACGACGTCGTCCCCTGTTTCAGCCCCGACGTGGAGACGGTGCCGCAACGGTGTCGACCGACGCCGATTCCGACGCCGTTTGGGAATTTCTTTCCCTATCCCCAGCCTCCTCCTTTTCTGCCTGTACAACAGTAGGAGGAGGAAGGGGAGGACTGGGAGGGGTCTGAGGACCCTCTCACTGCTCAATGCGAGTATGACCCGGACTGGGCAGAGGATTTGGGGGGACGCCAGTGGTCTGGACACCTCTCCAGACCTTGGCATGCTGTCTCCTCCTACCGTGGCTACGGAGGAGGGTGCTTCTTTTTCTGTGGTGTTGCTTAGGGCAGCCGGGACTCTCCACCTCGAGCTCCCTACTGTGGCTGTCAGGACTAACCTCCTGACGGAAGTGCTTCAGCCAGCAGTTACCTCTGCGAAACCACTGCTACCCTTTAATGACGCACTTTCGGACGTTCTTTTGGGCTCTTGGTCCAGGCCCAACACAGGGGCTCCTGTGGACAGGAACGTGGCCCGACGCCATCGCCCGGCCCCAGGTGACCCCCTCTTCCTCTCCCAACACCCCACCCCTGAGAGCTTGGTTGTCCAAGCCTCCGCTTCCCCAAGCCCATTCCCTACCGCACCCCCGGACAGGGAATCCAAGAGGCTGGAACAAATTGGGAAGAAGGTTTTTTCTTCCGCCAGCCTAGGTCTGCGGTCGGTGAACACCGCATGCCTCTTGGGGCATTATTCTCACTCTCTGTGGGATACGGTGGTGCAAGTGCTGCTTCAGTGTCTGGAGGAGGCTCGGACACTACTCTCCCAGGCTATTGCTGAGGGGAGAGATGCAGCCTAGTTCCCAATCCGTTGTGGCCTTGACACCGCCGACTCGCTGGGCAGGGCGATTTCCACGACAGTGGCGCTCCGCCGCCACGCCTGGCTGAGAACAACTGGCTTCTCGGGAGATGTCCAAAAGACTTTGATGGACATGCCCTTTGATGGCATTCGCCTCTTTGGCAACAAGGCAGACAGTGCTTTGGAGAGATTTAAGGACTCACGGGCTACGGCCAAGTCCTCGGGCCTTTCGGCCACACGGCCTCCTCAGCCTTCTGCCTTTCGCTCCTTTCGTGCTCGCGGAAGAGGCAACCCAACACGTTCGCAACAGAGCCACAGGCTGGCGCAACAGTCCACGCGCGGATGTGGGAACGGCCGCAGCGGTTCAGGGGGCCAGCGGACGGGTCAGGCCACCACCACCCCCGCCACCACTGCCTCCAAACCTTCCTTGTCCGACCTTTCAGGCCCATCAAACGCCAGTGGGTGGCAGGCTTCGCCATCACCTCCCCCACTGGCGCACCATCACGTCGGACAGGTGGGTTTTACAGATAATCCGAAGGGGCTACTCCCTCCCCTTCGAGACTACCCCTCCAGCCATGCCACCTCAATGCCACCGCATGTCAGGGGATCACTTGGCACTTCTCCAGCAGGAAGTTGTGGCCCTCTTGGCCAAGGGGGCCACAGAGTGCATTCCAACGCCATTAGTAGGTCGTGGTTGTTATTCCCACTACTTTCTGGTTCCAAAGAAGGACAAGGGCCTGCGTCCTATCTTGGACCTTCAGAACGTCAATCTCTTCCTCCGGAAGGAGAAGTTCAAGATGCTCACACTTGCTCAGGTCTTGTCTGCCCTAGACCCAGAAGACTGGATGGTAGCGTTGGACTTGCAGGACGCTTACTTTCATATCCCCGTCCTACTGGCCCACAGGCGTTACCTGCGGTTCACGGTAGGCCACGAGCATTTTCAGTTCACCGTGCTTCCTTTGGCCTTACCAGCGCCCCTCGGGTGTTCACGAAAGTGATGGCGGTGGTCGCAGCTCATCTGCGCAGATCAGGGTTTCAGTCTTCCCCTATCTCGACGACTGGTTGTTGAAGGCGGGCTCGCCCCAGGCAGTCGTCTCCCCACCTCCAGACTACGGCCGACCTCCTGCATTTGCTGGGGTTCTCCATCAACGTGCCGATGTCGCACCTGATTCCTCTCAGAAGCTCCTCTTCATCGGAGCAGTTCTGGACACAGCGCAGTTTCGGGTCTATCCTCCCGAACAGCGAGTCCGGGATATTCGGGCTATGATTCCAATCTTTCAGCCCTTATCCTGGGTTTCGGTCAGGATGACCTTGAGGCTGCTGGGCCTCATGGCCTCCAGCATCCTGCTGATCAATCATGCCAGATGGCATATGCGGGCTCTGCAGTGGGACCTGACGTTCCAGTGGGCGCAGCATCAGGGGAATCTGTCCGACTACGTCCAGATCTCGGAGGGCACTGCAAGACAGTTGCAGTGGTGGCTCACGAACCAGCATTGGGTCAGCGGCAGATCCCTCTCCCTTCCTCAACCGGAGCACACAGTGGTGACGGATGCGTCCCTCCTGGGATGGGGCGGCCACATGGGAGAGGTGGAGATCAGAGGCCTCTGGTCTCCGGCGGAGTCCAGGCTCCATATCAACCTTCTGGAGCTTCGGGCGATCCGACTTGCACTGAAAGCATCCCTTCCCTCTGTCAAGGGGAGAGTAGTGCAGGTGTTCACAGACAACACCACCGCCATGTGGTACTGCAACAAACAAGGCGGGGTGGGGTCGTGGGACCCTCATGTCAAGAGGCCCTGCGCTCTGGACATGGCTGGAACATCAGGGCATTTCCCTGGTGGTTCAACACCTGGCAGGTTCACTGAACGCCAGGGCGGACGAACTCAGCCGCAGGTGCATCATGGATCACGAATGGCGTCTTCACTCGGAGGTGGTGCAAGGTCTCTTTCAGCAGTGGGGAGAGCCTTGGTTAGATCTATTTGCCTTCTCTCTTTAGCCCAGCAGGGCTCTGCTCTGGGCACTATCAAGGGCTACCTTTCTGCAATTTCGGCCTTTCTCAGGCTACCTGATCAGCCCTCTCTTTTCAAGTCCCCTGTTGTAACTGGATTTCTCAAAGGCATTACTCACCTTTTCCCTCCTATTCCGTTTGTGATTCCACAGTGGGAATTGAATCTGGTTCTTACTTATTTGATGTGCGCTCCCTTTGACCCGCTTCACAACTGTCCTCTTCGTTTATTAACCTTGAAGACTACTTCCCTGGTTGCCATCACCTCCGCTAGGCGCGTGAGTGAGCTCCAGGCTCTGTCATGTAAACCTCCTTTTCTGTCTGTTCATCCGGACAAGGTTGTGCTACGCACACGTCCATCCTTTTTACCAAAGGTTGTTACTGCCTTCCATATCGGGCAAACTATCACCTTGCCCACTTTCTTTCTGCCTCCGCACCCTTCCAGAGAGGAAGAGAGGCTCCACCGTGTGGACCCAAAACATGCGATCTCATTTTACCTCAACCGCACACAACAATTCCGGGTGGATGACCAGCTCTTTGTTGGCTACGTAGTCGCCAAGAAAGGCCGGGCTGTACACAAGAGGACTATCTCCCGCTGGGTTGTCTTGTGTATAAAAGCCTGCTATTCTCTGGCTAAAAAGGAGCCTCCGGTGGGGCTAAGTGCCCATTCTACCAGGGCAACAGCAGCTACTACTTCATTGGGACGTGGTGTCCCCCTGCAAGACATCTGTCAGGCAGCCACGTGGGCTTCGCTGCACACGTTTACTAAGCATTATTGTCTTGACAGCCGAGTCAGGAGAGACGGCTTCTTTGGCCGTTCTGTTCTCCGTGACTTTCTGGTGTGATCTTGGTTCGCAGACCTACCACCGGGGTTGGTATTGCTGGGGTATCTATTCTAAGGTAAGGAATCTATCACTATGTGTTTCTTTCAGATGAACAAGTTACTTACCTTCGGTAACGATATATCTGTAAGAAACATTAGTAGTGATAGATTCCTTACCGCCCCACCCATCCTCCCCGTTCTGCGAACTGATTTCTAGGGTTATGGTCATCCCTTTCAGGGCCCTAGTTTCAATGCACCAGTGGTCAGTATCTTGCATGGCTCTGCGTTCCTGGCGCGGAAAGTCATGTACAGAACTGACGTCAGCGCGCGAGGGCGGCATCTAAGTAGCTGCCGCGACGTCATCCCGGCGATCACGACGCCTACGACGGACGCGGAGCAGCACGACGCCACCTTCCGACGCGCAGGGGTACTGCTGACGAAAACGTTCCGGATCCAGACTGACGCCTGGGGATATTCTAAGGTAAGGAATCTATCACTACTGTTTCTTACAGATATATCATTACCGAAGGTAAGTAACTTGTTCATTTGGTAGTAGACAAATGCATTGAAGGCCCTTCTGAACACTACAGTGCAAATGGACCACTGGACCATGTGTGCAAGGGGGCAGATTTAACAGTCTGGCAAGTTATCACCCTCTTCTCCCATTTCGCATGAAATGCCACAAGCTGAACTTCTTCATGTCTATAAAAACTACAACTGTCATAGCTGCATCTGCCCTAGACCATGACAAACCACAACAACCCAAATGCTTTGCCATTTAAAAATCAAGGTGCTTACTTCGAAATTCAAGCTATCTTTGGCCATCCTCCAGACGCACTTCAGTATTCTCCCTTGTCTGGGGAGAGGGCAACATCCCTAATCTACACCCCTCCCCACCTCTTCTCCACAAAAATCCTTGACAAGGAGATTGTCAACTACTAACTTCTGGATGCCTTTTCTCAAACCCCAGCTAGTTAGGTCTGGAGTCAGCCAAGACCTTTTATTTTACTAAAATTATATGTGCAATTTACTTACTTATAAGGGCTTATGGTCACCCTTCTTTATCAATTGGTCTGTTACTATATCATTCACATTGTTTACGCCTACTACAGCATACAGTATGGGGCAAGGGGTCAGCCCGCTTCAGCCACTGACTAACTTCACTGTGAGTGATGGCATACTGCCCTTTCACAAGGGGCACATTTACACACGAAGTAGTGCCTTTAAGTGCCAAGGACTACAATGGCCCAAAACACATATTTTGGCTTTTAGCCAATATGTGTTTTTAGATTGAGGAGGGCACGGCAGCTTCCCCAACAGTAACATTTAGCAAAAATTATGTCAAAACAAAAATTGACAAAGCCAAAAGGATAGCGACCAATGCTAGACCCATTGACTTTGCCAATGCTTGCTAAGTATGTACTTCACCATACAAACAAATGTGTCGCAGAACCATTAAAGAGGATAAAGAAACTAGGCACTGATCAGTATAGAGACTCACTACATAGGAAACACTATAGCTGGTGTCACATAATTTTTATACCCTAGGATTTTCACTAAATAAATTCTGCAACTCTTTCATATAGTATAATCCTACGAAACGCCTTCACTAAAGCTCTGCACTTACTTGAAAAGTTTTCCATTCTAAGGTTGTAGGCCAAACAAATAAGTACTTGTCTACGGTCTGCCTAACCACCAATCTCAACCCCACTACTCACTTAAGAAGTGACAGCGCATCAAAAAAACAAACTTTAACAACACAAGCGCTTCATCAACTGGTTTCACTAGGCATCTCTTTGGAACTGAATCAATCCTAAGTGATAACCAACATTATTTTAAAAATACTAAAACTAACATCTTGACCAGCTTTGTACCCAACATAATATGATCACCCCCTCATATTTGGCATGTGTCCTTCGAGAAATACATCTTAGCATCAATCTTCAAATCACAACACCATCCTAAGTAGCTGTAGCTCGATTGGCAGAAAAGGCTCTCAGTTGCCACCCTTATATAAATTCAACAGGATTCTAGGCACCGATCAGTTATGGCTCCAACTCAAACATGGTACTCTGATCGCCATGTTGTTCCAAGATGATAATCTGACCAAGAATAGAAATCTATACTCATCATACTCAACAAGCCAGTAGACCTTTATAAAGTCATCCATGGTACTCCACTTCAATGCATCACCAATGCAAATGGTGCCTTGATCCCCTCCATACATTTAAGGGGTCCATTGGTCAATCCTCAAATGTATTATGCTAACTACTCTGAAAAGTACAGAATGCTACTGGTATCAAAGAAAGAGATGTGATCTCACTTTTTCTAAAGCAACTCCATATGTTCCTGATTAAAACCAGAATACTATTTAAAGTCACAAGCTTCCATAAATGATGGCCCTCGCATCACTTTACCAAACATATCTGATACTCCCAAATGGCCACTATCCTCTGGCTTCCACTCGTCAATCACTTCATGGCATGAAAGTAAAATTACTGTTGCTGTAGTGAGAGATCTCTCATATTATAATGATAGTTATGTAGAGCAAGAATCTTGTTAATATTGATATCTATTAAATGAGATCATACTGCCACTGTAATACCCATACTGATGCATTTTCACTCAAGAGTCTTGTAAATCGAATGAATATTCACAGGAGACCAGTTCACAACCTTGATGCATGAACATAGTAAAAATGTTAGAATGAACACAATTTATAGAAATTCACACTTTTAGTGCTGGTATAGCATGTTTATTAGAAATAAGAGAAAAAAAGAAAAGGGAAGTGACATGCTTGTGCCACATGTACCCTTTTAACTAGATTTCATAAAGATCCACCTTAGTAATCTCCCAAAACGTACTATAGTTCAACTAACTCAACCTATACAACAAAGCAAATTATGACACCCTAAAATGGTGAGGCCAATCCTCTGCAGAAAGTGTGTTTAGGATCCACAAAAATTTAAGCGACACATTAAAAGATTAAGGGCTGGCTATTACAAAGAGAGGCATTCACGTTCAGCCATCCCCAAGATATTCAATACATTTACAACGTAAAACCTATAAATATATACTGCTGACATACAACACATTTGCAAAGTGACTTATAAGTGTATAATGCATAGATTTGCATGGAATTTTTTGAAATAATTCCCATAAAACGTTTCCCAAAAAGATTTTGGGTAGAAATTTCTTTCAAATTTTAAGGAGTTCTTCAAATCTTTCTGTTGTCATTTCTGAAGAACTTTGTCGCAATTCTCAGCCAGAACCGGGGCTTCCAATCAACGGAGTCATTTTTACAAAGTTCTGTGATTATTTCTACATAACTTTACATGATGCACATCACAAAATATCCCTGCAAAGTTTTAAGAATAATAAAGGTCTAGTTCCACTTTAACTTCACTTTAATCTCCGATGTCTTGATATTAATTTAACCAAAATTTACTAAAACATTCAGTCATTCATTAAAATCCAACATAGTGAAATGTTTTTACCCTGGTCAAATTCCCACAAAGCAGAGACGTTCCAGCACAGAAGAAAATTTGCATTAACCAAGTACTAACCATTATAAATGTTCTCAAAGACAAATGTCACAGAAATTTAACTTTACACCTCTAAAATGTAGCAACTATAAGTGGGCCATTCCTTGGTAAGAAAAAGGAACATATGAAAGGATATATGAATATGAATGGCCTTGTGCCTCTGTATGAAAATAGTTCAGGGTCTAGCTAAATATTGGGGTATCTTTTTATTACGTATCAGCCTTTAATATAAAACTGGCTTCTGAAAGGACTTGGGCTCCAACAAGACCTTTACCACCTATCATATTTGCCTTGCACCACCTATCAAACGAAAGTAATTTTTTTGCTCTTTAACATGGGTGAGGGGGTAGTAATTAATTTAAAGCTGCAAGAAGTGTGCTTAGGGTATATGCAAAAAAAGGGGGTGCTTTGCAAGTACAAATACCTTTGCACACTGCAAGGAGCAGCCCCTTCCTTATTTTTCCTTATTTTCAACATACGTTTAAAAATATAAAAACCACAGATATGCAATTTGACTGAAAAACTATTAAGTCAAGGAGCCCTAGTTGATGTGAAATTGTGATTTAATAATGGAAAACTGCTGTAGAATGCTACCGGGATAGGCAAAGGGCAGGTCTATCACACCCAATGTCTCCTATTGCCAAATAATCAATGTCACACGAATCGAAACACAGACATTCACAAGTTGGATAAAGTCAAAAAAGACAAAGTGAACAAATTCTGTGCACTCTGAGATTAAATTGCATTTGGAAGAGTCAACTGTGTTCCTTTCTAGGTATACTAAGGTTTTCGTGACATTGTTACAAACTGTGGAAACTCTCTCTAACAAGAGCCGATGTGCAGCTCAGTATGCTCCCATGCAACAAAGAAAAGCACCATGTGGAGAGCTTCAGCAGCTCTATATTCCCTTCTGTTCCCTTGTTTGACACTTTGCTAGTATCCTTTGTAATCTCAGCAACTACACTGTTTATATTTGAGAAGGTAAATGTTATCATAAATGATTTTCCAACTAAATTCTTTTAACTCCTGTCTCGGACATAGCACATTAATTTTCTTTCCGATACATCATCTCATGCATACTCTGTTCAGTGTACAGGATTAAGGACTTAATGCGATTTTCTGAGACTGTAAACCTTTGTTTAGAAATTGTATATTAAATGATACTTCTTAGTAAGGTTTTCAAGCGGAGGGTTACTGGAAATTTAACAGCCGTTGAAAATGTTGCAGAAAAAAAAAAGACCAGGGTAGCCAAAATCAGATTAAAAATAGATTGGCCAGTTGCTTCTTTACAGCAAATTAAGTAAATTACCACCAAGACACTAGTTCCTCAACCACTGTGCGCAGCATTTTCCTCGGTAATGAGTCAACTGGAGCATTGAAAATGCTTCCAACCTGCGCTAGTCCAAAGCCAATCCTTCCTAGCTAGAACGCTTACACCATCTGGGCGAGTCAATCACTAATCACAAAAGTATAAAAACCTGGGAGTCATTTTCCATCCCAGAATAATTCTGGAAATCAAACAGGAAGCAACATATAAGAACAAAATACTATTAATCAATCAATTGATTCACAGTGAGTAAGGGCTGTGGTGATGGATTGCATGGGTGGCTGTAATAAAAGACTGAAATATGGCTACACATGAACTTAAGAGTGCAAGCAACTTCACAAGAATAACCGGCATACTCTCCATTTCATGCAACATTTTTAAACTACATGAAGGGAGAGTGCAGGAGACATACGTCTATTCTTTAAAGAAATGAATTAATCCAGTTTTAACATGTTGTTTTCCTACCAGAAATACGGAACAGGCTCTAGACAAGGCTGAGATCAATATGCATTTAAAAAAAAAAAAAAAAAACACATTTAAACGTGTATGTAAAGGTTTTTCCAAATATATTCTCTTGTAGTGCCAAACGGGCTGTGCTTTGCTAACATCCTGATGGGTATACATTTCTGCATCCATCCCGGACTTTGCGCCCCATAAATCTCATTCATCTGGAATCTCCTGCTGATCCTCCAGCGTCCTAGCATGGCTCACTGCTTTATATTTATTTTCTACACATGGTCTGGGTTTCCAATCACCTCGTAGCCAGTAAAGTTCAGTAAGGCAAAAACTAGAATCCTGACCACTTCACACCTAGACAGCATCCTAAGAAACGGCCAAAACCCCACATAACAGTACAGCTGGGGAGCAAACTTTTCCTTGCCTCTGACACCCTTCTACCCTGACAACAGGAGAGCAGTATTGTGGAAATGTTATTCACCAGAATGATGGGGAGCTGAGGATCCTGAAACTTCCAGCATTGATGGCAACAGGAGGTCTGGCAGATGTTCACTGAGCAGTGGTTTACCTATTATTAATTATGATAATCAGTGTCCTGGATTTGCTGGGACAATCCTAATCTTTCACCATCTGTCCCAATAGATTTGAGCAAATTTCGCATGCCTTTATTTTCAAAGAGGGTCAACTGCACATAGAAGGAGGTAACATTTTCAAGTGCTCTTGTGCGGAAGTAGGTAGCAGCCTTTTTCGGTGAAAATGTAATTAACACAGGTGATATTGTATGCAAAAGGTGCACGTAATTACCCTTAGTGCCTCGCTGTTTGTGTTTTATTTTTTTATATATATTGTTTTATAAATTTTCAGCAAAAAAAACATACATAACACTACTCCATCATACAAACAACTGTGTTCAAGCAAGCAATATTGTTCAAAACGGCTCTCTTTTCCGTAAAGACCCCAATGAAATACAGTATTAGTCCTGATGGTCCCCACCAAGCATACCATATGTTGCAATATTTACGCAGGCAACCTCTTGCTTTATAAACTTTTTTTCAGCGGTAGCACAGACACCCATACCTCGGGTCCGTTCGGGTAGGTGCAATCCAGTGCCTGCCAATATTACGTTCTTCCAATAACATTCCAGTGGCCACAAGCAGGTGTATTCCCACAGAGTCAGCCCCCTCCCCCTCAATGCCCAGGATAGCCTGCTTGGGGCATGGCGTTAGGGTGTATCCCACTATCTCCCTCAAGGCCTGGTATATTGGTGCACTACTGAGCAACGGCCTAGCAACCCAACACCATATAGAAAAAGTCAGCCTACTCAGCCGGACATTTCGGACAATAATGATCCTTCCGCGATGTACCAGAATATGATGGGGTCATCATATACCCGATGAAAATATTTAAATTGACTCAATCTTAGTTTAGCTGATACAGTCAGGTATCTGGCCGCCATTTTGGCCTCTTGCCATTCGTTGTCGTCCAGTGTGCTGTCATCTTCTTGTCATTTGTTCCTCAGGTGCACAAAGGAAGCCGGCGAGTTCGCAACCAATGACCTATAGATGCTGGAGATCTCTTTCTCAGCCAACTGTTCCAATATGATCTTTGATTCCAGCGGGTTAAACTCAGGCACCTCTTCTACGTGGTGGTTATACTGCAAAAGTGCATGGCATGGTGGAAGAATTTATATTTAAGTAGATGGATTTCTACAACTAATTGATAGTAGGGTTACTGTCTGCAACTTCTATGTTGCAAAGCATTGTCCATTACGTCATTCTGTGCCACTCTGTCGGTGCAAAAATGCTGTCCTACATCTACCTTTGTGGAACGTCCCGGTTTTTGCCTTTCAAAATCTGGTCACTCATTACTGCAGCAGGAGGAATTGCGCCGGGGCTAATGGGTGTGATGATGCTAGTGCACCGCAACTAAAGCTGTTATTTACTGGCCAAACTAGTGGCATTTTACTTGTGCGCACCAGGGCCCAGGGCACCCTTGCTTTCCACTTACACTGAAATCGCTGACAATATCAATTAGTGCCAGTGGTGTCTTGGTTACTGGCAACTTTGACACATTTTCTTTAAATTTACAAAGCCTTGAACACCTCCCACTTTTAAGTTATTTAAAGTTCACATTTGCCAAAACAATAGCGGGAATATTACTTTTTCCAAAATCATATAAAAAATACCATTGTTCAGTTTTAAAACGCTTTCGTATATATTAGCTGTTGCCAACAGACGCACCCTGAAAAAGGGTAAATTTCGACAAACAAATGTTTTCCACACGTCAAACGGGAAATAAAGTGATAAAACGTAAACACGAATAATCAAGCCGTGAACCATTTAATATCCCCTCTTATAATTATATTTCCCTTGATCAACACTCCTCCCCCTCATGATCGACTCGAACACGGTCACTAGGAAATATACTGCATCAATTAATCACTTGTGACAAGGTCAAGTTCCACTCCATATTCACAGCCTAGTTCAGAATTTTGCTCTTGTGCCGGAAAAAAACAGCAGAACCGATAGGAGCGACACTGCCATGCAGCTGAGCTCAGACAGGAGCTCTTACGCTGCCGTTATCGTTTTTTCGCTCCTTGAGCATTTTAATAAGTCTTTTCCGAGGGTTTTGCTGTAACTTGTATAGCCAGCATGGTTTTAAATTGGTCTTTTGCAACAGGGGCGATTGTCGCTTCTCCTGGGAAAGTTGTCGTTGCTTTAGGTGACTGATTAACACAAACTTGAACTTGTTGTGAAGTCAGTACTCCTTTCCAAAAACATTTCCCAGACGTACTTCAGGGTGAGACTGCTGCTAAGTATTTTTAATTTTTGAGTTTTGTTTTCGAGTTGTTTTCTGTGACTAACAAATCAGGGGTAGTGTTTTGAAGGTATTAGACGATGTGGAAAAAGAACCAAGACTCAGACGAACACGTAACAGAGAAAAGTAACTTCATCTTGCAGTTCTGGCTCCGACACCCCAGTGCCTCCCCGCAAAATAAATACATCAGCTGAAAGTGAAGAGGACTTTCCAAAAGGGGGCGCCCTAGGTTTCATGGTGCTGTCTAGTGATAGGTTCTATGAGATTAACCAACCAAAAGCTGATCAATACATAGATACCACTCTTGGAGTGCCCTCTGTGGAGCTATCGCCAGCAGGTTAGAGCCGATAAACCGAGTGCGCACGCCAGCTGTGGGTTTTTAAAGTTCAAGGAAACCATTAGCCAAGTTGTAGTCACAAAGAAATAGATCATTAATGCATTGCTAAAGTTAACGCCTCAAAATAAAGAACACATTTCCCCCTTTAACGCATTTGTGCTTCCACTGGTTCCTTTATACTATGTTAGATGGTGAGTCCCGTTACTCAATATTGAGGGCCCATCCTGAAGTAGTAAAACTAGGCTAGCATACGCACGGACTGCAGCCCTATTGACAAAAGCGAATAGCACCCTCAAACACTTTGCTAACAGAAACAGGTATGGATTGAGGCCAAAAATATCTTAAGCACCACTATTGAATAGAAGCCTAGAAAAATTGGAGATGAGAGAAAGAACTTTGCCATAGTGAACTCCAGCGTCCATAAGCATTCATTTCTGCTTCCACACCAAGCAACCTGGAACACCGATGGTCCATCTGTTGTTAGTATGATTATGTATCACAAGGAGGCTCGCCTGAAAAAGGATCCCTGCTCAATTCACGACTCTTTCTTGTGTCATCATCTTCTGGCTGCCTTCTCATATCACATTTTCATACTTTGAATCTTTTGTGTCCTTATTCTCTGCTCACATTTAACACAACCTGCACCTAGGGTTACCATCAATCCCCAAAAAATCTTACAAAAAAAAAGACTGTCTCCTCTTTTTCATGATATGCCACATTCTTTTCTTTTTTGACTGCTGTTCTTGATTTTCTTACTACGTGATCAATGCTTCATCTTCACCTTATTTGAAATATTTTTTATCTTTTGAATCCCTTTTCATGTTCTCATCTGATCTCAAGCATCCTTCCACCAATCACTTGCCCGTTTTTTTTTTTAGTTCCGTCGTTAGCCGGGAACTTTTGTTTTTAGGAAAATTATAGGTATAACTAGGACCACTGGAATTATATGATTATGAGACCTCGGTGTTTTCTGCATAATTATGGATTTGCCACATAATTCATCATCTGCTACATAATCTGCAGATTCCAGCAAAAAAGATTGTTCCTACCTCAAACGGATCTAAAGTTATTAAAAATTAGGCAACATGTGTTACTGTGCAGTGGAAGGCTCTTCAAAAAGGTTGACTGGTCACTGTTCTATTGCTTATTTCTGTAATTAGTTGTCAAGTGGTATTAATGAGAAACAACCTTTGCCAAGAAAGTATTAACATGTGTAAAAAATGTCAAAATAATGAGATAATACTAGCAGAAAATGTGCCACATAATTTGACGTTTGTAACTGTATAATTTATTTAACCTGACAGAATAATTTTGTCCTCCCTGCCGCTTTTTGTCAGTGGCCCTGTAGGCCCTGTGTATAACATACTTAAGTTGGAGATTTCAGCCAGCCCTCTTCATCCATTTGTCAGTTGTGTCATTCACATTTTTCTCCTGCCCCTACAGCATAAACCGTTGGGTAATAGGTCAGCCCAATTCAGCAACTGGCTAACTTCACTTTGAGTGACTGATTCGGCTCTTTCACAAGGTGCACATCCACGAAAAAAGTTGTTCCCTTTGGTGGCAGGGACTCCTGTGGCTGTTTGCGTTTTTCAAGACCCAAAAATAGTTTGGCTTTTAGCCATTTTTTTTTTTTTTACATTGGTGAGTGTTCAACAGCTCCCCCAACAATAAAGTTTTACAAAACAAAAAGAACACTGGCAAAGTCAAAAGGCTGACTCTTACTGGCTTTGCAATGTTTGCTAGGTCTGGCATTAGCGAATACATTTCGAATTTACTAAATCCATATGTAGAACATATATATTGGGGCTTTCAGACAGCCCTCTTCATCCATTGGTTTGTAGTTGTATCATTCACATTTTTCTAATGCCTACTACAGCTTACAGCATGGGGCAATGGGCCAGCCCACTTCAACCACTGGCTAATGTCACTGTGAGTGATGGCATTTGTCCTTTTCATCCAGTAGGTTTTGTAAACAGTACATCTGAAGTTCTACTTCTTTCACCAGCTTTTGAAAGCACTTTATTCTAACAGATGTTTACTAAGGGCAGTACAAACAAAAGGTGTACTGAATTCTTCTTGATCCATTAGATTTTTGTCGAGTTTGCACTATTCTTATATTGTGTACCTCTTGATTAAACTGTTATATAAAATCATTAGTTCTGACTTTCATAAGCTCGTATGCATCTCTGTATCTGAAAGGGAACAGCTGTGATGGCCTAACAATGTAGTTATAGGTAATCTCTGCATAGTTCTAACGCCCACTATAGTATATAGGATGGAGCAATGGGTCAGTCCACTTCAACCACTGGCCAATGTCACAGTGAGTGATGGCATTTTGTTCTTTTCGCCCAGTAGGGTTTGTAAACAGTATATCTATGCTTCTACTTTTTTCACTAGCTTTTGAAAGCACTGTATTCTAACGGGTGTTTACTAAGGGTAGTAGAAACAAAAGGTTTACTGAATTCTTCTTGATCCATTAGATCTTTGTCCATCAGAGTTGGCCCTATTCTTATATTGTGTAACTCCTGACTAAACTGTTCTATAAAATCATTAATACTAACTGTCATAAGCTAGTATGCATCTCTGTATCAGAGTGAACAGCTGTGGTGCCCTAACAATGTAGTCGCAGGCAATCTCCACATTGCCAAAGTCCTCATACTCCTTTACCTGCCCCCTTCTAGGAATTTTTGGTCCTTTCTTCCTACCTCTTCCCTCCCACTTCACCTCCAGACTCAAAATTTAAAACGTAGTGCTTTTTGTTTAAATTGAAGAAATTTCTGGAGAACGGGGTTTGGAGGTCTGCCCTGCAGTCGTATTTTCCCCATTCTCATCACTCCCGCTGTCCCTATGCATTTTTTATATTTTCTTTTTATTTACCCCCTTTTACCCCACAACTTACAGCTCAGACTCTTTGAACCTTTTGTAGGTTTTGGACACAAACTTCACTAATGGCTACAACTCATACAACATTGTGCAAAGGTTTTGTCCATGTTAACCTCTATTCCTACATTGTTTAGCTTGAAGTGGTTTGTCTAGTCACCTTCAATCCACTAAAGAAACTCCTGCTTTTCGGATTCTGGCAACCTGAGTTTTTTATGCCCCGCCTATCATACAGAGCTTCACTTCAATGATTATCATACAGCGGAATAGATGAGCAGTTTCTGCAGAATTTGTGAAGGCTATAAACCTAAGGGGAACATTGCAGAGACACTGTTTATGGTGTACTTGTGTGCATTTAATGTCAGAAGTGACTCCAAATAACGTTCCCAAATCAGAACAATGAGGACGTAATAAAGGTAAAACCAAAGTGGGTTGTCTGGGCAGGACTGTGCTGTATGTTCTTAGTGACTATTTGGTGCTAGGAAACAAAGTGACAAAGGTATTATTCCCAAGCTGGGTTCTCCTTAAACTATTAGCAAATTGCTGATGATGAATGGAGACTAGAAATCAGACGAGGAAATCAACACATTGAAGAAATATGAGGAGACAGTGAAGATGGCTTCAGACACCGGTACCAGTTTGGATGTCCAGTCACAGTGCACACTACAAGGTTATACACCATTAAGGATATGCGATATGTCAGTTGCTGCTTTGATGGTCTACATTCTAAGATTGATTTTCATGTTATTAGGTCATTTCACACTGATTAGGAAGTAAAAGCAACACAGGTAATATAGTAAGAAAGGCAATATGTTTTAAATATTCATATAATCTTGAGAATCAATCTCTGAATTAATTCTAGAATAATATCTTTAATAGGGGCTCACTATTTTTTTTTTAAATTTCACAAATAAGCAATTAAATAATTTATAAAACGTTTTCACGTTCTCCTAATATTGAACATGTTCTAAAAACATACTGAAGATGAGGGCTTTGAATCTTCTGACAGCAAAACTAGCTAAATGATTATGTGTCTATGGCTAAAAGAAATGGAAATCTGCAGCATTCTGGAACTTTTTTTTAAACACCATATTTCAGTGGAGGTTCAGACTCAGTAATGTTACGTGAAGATGAACACCTATGTATAGAGCATTAATTCTTCCTGTGATGGAAAGGGGTGACCTACCTGTGCCGGCGATGTTAAATCGCTCAGCTGCCTTTGATGCCATGGATCAAGGAGGTCTTGACAGGTAGGCTGAAAAGACCTTGCAGGAACACAAGGGCATCTCCTTCCGGGCAGAAGGCTCCTTTGTCAAAGTTAGGGAGGCACAGGTTCATGAAAAACATGGTAATCTAACAATCCTAACTAAAGTGTCATATGGATCTGTGCAGACATTCTTTCGTTTCAGCATACATTTATAAGAGTCTGGCTATTCTTTAAGTCTTGCCCTTCAAACGAGGCGGCAGCCGTGGTCTATTTGCATAGCTGCAGTGGAGCACAACACTGTAGTACTTTACTGCGGCATGTAGGATATGCAACGAGTGCTGAGTGCTGAATAGGTTACTAGGATGAACACATTTCGGAGGGGTTTCAAGGTTTAGATTTCTGAAACAGTGCTCCACTCTTTGTCACCTAGTTTAACAAGTGCGATCTATGACCATCTATCCCACCATTTCAAATACTTATACAGTAGAAGCAGTTACTGTATACCAGGTGGGATTTTTTTTTTTTGCCACTGGAGGTCCAATTACGACTTGAGTGTGGGCCTCGCCTCCACCTAAGACGCAAGCTTACTCAGTGATGATTTCCCGCTTTATTTAGGGGTCAGTCAGGCATGATGGATTCATGTCTGACATCAGGGAGAGTTAGGGATCTCACAGTGCTCATGTCCTGCTCAGCCAGACAGCTCTGCCGGGAGTCTATAGGAGAACATGGAAGTGGTAACTGCCACCAAGGGGCCCGCCACCCCTCGTTCACACCTCCACATCACTGGAGAGTCATAATGCTCTGCTTGGACTGTACTGGATATGCTCTAGCGATTACCAGACCCTAGGAATTTGAGTAACACAAGTAATTACCCTGCCATCATACGATAATCTCAGGAATTTGATCAGGCCAGGCTCAAAGGAATTCCTCCGCCCATGACTGGTGGTGCAGACCTAAACAGAGGTATGTAACCCCTTGCATTATCCACATTTTGTGGATTCATGGATGAATGAGGCCATGGTCCCTGTATTTGTGACCTGGGAACTCCTCAGTACTCCAATACTGCTGGCAGGCGTCCATGTAAAGCAGTCCAGATGAGTCACGCTCACTACTTGGTAGAGGCCTGGTGGACTGCAGGATGGGGTGGGGGTTCTGCACCAGCTTGGCCAAATCGACACTTCTGTTGGGGTGTCTGGAGGAGGTGAGCGCTTCCTTCCTCCAAACATTACATCGAACCCTGAGAACCTTATGCTTGTTCAAACTTAAAAGGGATGCTTCCTAAAGCCAAACAGACTACTTAAAAGGCTTATTAATTAGATTTTATAAATTATTCTAATGTACAATATAATTACAGAAATAAGGGTAGTAGTCACGAAAGCAGGTCACCAGTAGCATATAATACAGGTGAAAATTTCAAATGAAAATTGACTTCGATCCTAAAGGTGAAATCCTGTGCCATATCAAAACTGAAACAAGATTAAAACGTGAGGAGAATAATCACTTTTGATATTAGCAAAAAAACTGGCTAAACTGAATCTGAAAAGATATTAGATGGCCTTGAACAATACATGAATTCAAGTACACGTCTAGAAACAATAACCGTAATGTTCAGGTTACCAGGTATAATTTAAAGAATGAGGCCAGGACTAAACACTACAATTACATACTAATGGCAGACTCCGGGCTTCTCCGCGCTATAGAAGTGCTTTTAACGAGAAAACAAACTGATTTTTTCACAGGCGGCATTTTAGAGATGTAACATGTAAACTGATGATCTTAGAAGTCGAAGGGCTAAATATCTTGCATATTTTTTTTAATATCTCTTCCACTGCAAACATGCAAGAAACCGTCTGGTTGCGACCAAAGAAGCCACCAACACATTTTTATAGCAATACATTAACTGCGCTATGTTGTGGAACTAGTTTATGGAAATATGAGCTGCAGCTAAATAAATAAATAAGGCTGAAAGGGTGAGAGATTTTAATATATTTGGGGTGGGGGTTATTAACATGAGCTTTGTCTATACGCTGCTTAAACAACTCAGATGTGCCAATCAAGGAAAACCCAAGGTGATTTAGGTACATTTTAAAGTTTCAAAACATATATCATTAGTGTAGGGATCCTTTTAAAGGTACCAAGTCTGTGAATTTAGGTAGGCAGCTGATCCCACAGAATCAGACCAGTGATGCTTTCCACCAAATTTTCGATTGTGCCACCTGTTAATCAGCTGAGGGTTCCTAGCAGAGCATAAGACTCTTGTAAGTTTGACACTGTTTGGCTAGGCAACCCAGTGCCAAAACCTGGACCGATTTTTAAATCAAAGAGAGAAATAAAAGTTACTTACATTTGGCAACGCTCTTTCTGGTGGAAAGAGCATAACCATATGTTCCTCACCTTGTGAATCTCCCGAGATGTCAGGCTGGATCCAGAAAGTCTCTCCAATATGTCCTGACCTCCGGCAGCTGACAGCATCGGCATCCCCCGTGACCCCGTCCCACCTATGGATATAAGAAACACGAGGGGCAAATAGGCACAAGCCTTGCGTGCGGATGTCAGTTGTCGCATTTTTTCCAAGCCCTGAGATGCGGAGCAGCGTGGCTGACACGACTGAATTTGTATTATCTGTGTGCAAAAGCTTACTTTGGATGTTATTGCTCCCAAAAGTCTACCCTACAGAATGGGGAGAAGAGTAGGCGGTGAAGAATCTGCAGTCCCAGTATCCACCAAATTCTTTGTACTTCTTGATTATCTTGGACAGTTTGTGTGAAGAAATTACATAAATCTTCACACTGACCTGTATTGGGCCCCTTGTCCCAGCGGGTGAGACTTTACCAAAGAGGCAGACATCATTCAAAGAGCACAGTGCCAAAGTGCCTGAAGAAAAACCTTCCTGTCTACTGCATCACTTCATTTGAATTTCCTGTCTGGAGGATCTGCAGGAAAGGAGGTAGGGTGCAAATTTAAAGTGGAGGCCTGTATCACAAGACTCTTTTGGAGTGGCAGTCTGTGTAAATACTTGGGTAACCAGGAGAAGGTCTATGGCACATAGCAATAAAGTGATTCACCGCCAGTGCAGAAAATGGTTTTGACCAAGATGACACAATCGGGTCAACCACAGACTCATTAAATGGAAACAGATGTTATGCAGTAGAAGTTTTATGTTGCAAAACTCCTGCAAGAAGATTTGCCTTAGTCTCTTTGCTTGAGAGAGTCTGTTCTAACTCTTCTGCCACCCTCCTAACCACAACATCCAAAGAGGTTGGGAGCCCCAAGGAGAATCAAGAACATATTTTGAAGAGGTAACCAGACCACTGAAAATCTGTAAATCAAGATATAATTCAACATCATCATAATAAGGAGGCAGTAATCTGCCTCAGCATTGTCATCATATGTAGGTTGAAGATGATGTACTGCATCAGCATCAGTCAGCCCCAATGCCTCCATCCTCCTGTAGTATTACTGCTGAGGCAAAGTAACTGGAGAGGAGTCTTCCACCACAACTGGTTGTGCCTTTGTGATTGTATAGTGGTACATAGGGCAAATCCTAGCTGAAAAGGGTCTGAATCCGTTAACGGAGCAATAATCAGAACAGGCACCACCAGAGCCACAGGTGGTGCCCATGGAAGAACTGGCAAGGCCTCCAGCACAACAGTCGAAGTGTGAGTTGCCGCCAGAAGCAGAGTGAGCATACTTTGTCCAGGGTCAGGCGGTGCTGGTGAGGGGTTGACAGGCATTAGTTCAACTGGGTGCACTTCCAGGTCCATAGGGTCAAAAGGCCCACCAGTGGGAGCGGATTAAGTTTTAATATTCTTAACATGGCCTCTTTAAAGGCCTCAACCTTCTGAGGAGTACAAGATGGCATGGGGAACTCTGGGCACATCAGATCCGGGTTCAGCTTTGAGTCTAAAAAAGAAGGTGAATCCGGAGTCTGGTTTCTTGAACACCTACTATGAGATCTCTCCAAAGATCAGGAGATTCTGGATGTTGAAGAACCTTATTTCCTCTTCCTGTGCTTCTTTTTTGACTACTTGGCCCTTGACTTCGCCTTCAACTTATCTGACGAGTGCGATCAGGACTGGGACCAGCCTTGTGATCTGGACAGGGCCGACCCATTTTACAGATTTTTTCCATACAGCTACTTAAGTCATGACAGTGAGTAATAAAAGCACATCAGTGTAGCATCTACGTTGTAATTAATCTCCTTGTTTGCCATTTCATTTAGTATATCCTATTCCCAAGCGGTTATTGGGTTGCCCTTCCTTGTTATATAGCACACAGAGGTTGCATTTACATGCAGCTATAGGTAGTCATTTCTGGAGGCAGAACAAAATCATGTCCGCTGCTGATGGCGCCACCTGCAGTGGTGCACAATACTACAGTCTGGCGACTGGGGAGATTCACAAAGTGAGGAATTCAAATAGTGAGGAATCTGCGGTAAGAAGTATACATGAGAACAATAAGTGATCTGATCCTTGACTTGAAGCCAGCAAAGATCATGTGATGATGTGCACTGCACCCTTTTGTAAGTGTGTGCATTCTTAGAAAATGATATAGGCATTTTTTCTTTTTATTTACCAGTCCGAGATGGTTCAGTAAATTAAAAAAAGTAGTGCAAAAAAATGTGTTTTTAAAATGTAGCACAAATGCGCTTATTAAAAAAAATGACCTAAAATGGATGAATGGACTGAGAGTGCCGGTTGGGGAGGGTGGCGCAACAGGGCATGTGGAGGAGAAGCAACAAAGCAGGGGAGAAGCAACTCAGTGGGTGGGAGGATAAGCAGGGGAAGAAGCAACAACCAAGCGAAAGGGCAAAACACAGGCGAAAGAGAGCAACGTGGAGCGCAGGTGGGGAAGCAGCATAAAGCTGAGAGAGAGCAACAGGATTGTGGGTGGGGAGAGAAAAGTACACAGGTGACAGAGCAACGTGGAAGGGAGAAAAAGGCATGTAAGGGAGACAGGTGGAAAACATATGCACTTTCAAGGAGTGCTTAAACAAAATGTAGTTCCCTAAAAGCCAGCAGTGGAAGCATAGAAGCTAGACAAAGATGATAAAGAGGGTATGCCCCATGAGAAGAGCAAACACAAGATGGACAGGCTGAAACAAGGTGGAGGAGCGTCACCCCACTGCTCACTGAGCAGTTCAAAACGGAAAAATAAAATGATAATAATACAACGTTATTTTATTTTACCGTACGGCTCAGTTGGTTGGGGAGCGGGGAGGGGCTCGGCTGTTCAGAGCTGGGGGAGGAGTGATTGGCACTTTCTAAGGGCGGATGACAGTTTGGCCAGCCTACTTTGGCCTGCCAAACAGCCATGCACACTTATCATGTTCTCCACCAGGCTGTATTGCAGCCTGGATGGAGAACATGCCCAGCCTCCCAGCCCCTGTCTGAGCACCGAACCATGGCGCTCAGACCAATCACAACGCCCTTATTAAAACTTATTCCTTCCATATAACTGTAGAAAAGAAGCATTGGCTTTGCCAATAAGTATGGAGTTGGACACCAGCCTTTTGGCTTTGTCATTGCTTGTCACGGTTTTGTCATTGCTTGTCACGGTTTTGCAAAACGTTATTGTTGGGGGGAGGCGTCGGGTCCCCATGAATCTAAAAAAGAAAATGGCTTAAAGCAAAAATATTTTTGGGTCTCAAGAAGCACACACTACCATTTTAGTCACTGGCACTGAAGGGAACTAGTTTGTGAGTGGATGTGCTTTGTGAAAGGACAGAATGCCATATCTCACAGGGAGGTTAGCTAATGGCTGGAGTGGGCTGACCCACTGCCCTAGGTTACATGCTATAGTGGGTGAAAGAAAAATGTGAATGACCAAACAGACCAATTGAAGAAGAGGACTGGCTGAAAGGCCCTCTAAGTATCTACACTATAAAAGGTCTTGCTAACGCCAGTCCTAAAACAGACATGTATCCAACCCTTAATGTGCGAATACATCTTAGTGAAGGACATCAGACAGCCATGCACTCTGCACAGAGCGCCTTTCAGCATCACGTGGTCTCATGATTCGTTTGGATTTGACATTTCAAGCTCTTCCGACAGCGGAGGGAGGCCGGTCACAAGACTTCGGAGGGAGGGGGGTTAGAGGCCTGGAAAGAATTCCGCGTTTAATATGCAGTTTCACAGCATTACTGCTAGTCTTGGCAATAAAGAGTTTCCAAGCATCAGCGGCGCTCCAGAGAGCAATGAATGTTACTTTAGACTGATGTCAAGTGCCGGCTCCCCAGGGTGGAGTAAGTGATAGAATAAAAGCATGGAGAGAAACACGATTGGAGTAAAGTATACATCCAGGCCCATCAACCTCCATTTAAGATCGTCCCATTTGGAACCGCCGACTTAAAAACGCAGAATCCCTTTTTATGTCGCACACTACGAGAGAGGAAAAAAGAAGCGCCATTTTTTTTTATACAACCAGAGACATGCATACCATTGTTTACAATCTAAAAGCATTTTTATAGCACGACCCAGAGCAGACACGGCAGGGGGTGGGGCCAGGGGAGGTAAATCACTGCCTTCCCAAGCAGTTCATTGCTTTTTTAATTAAACATGTATGTTAGTTACGATTCTCGCAGTGGAAGGGGGGTGGTGGCAAGAGGATCGGCTTACAATGCCCATTTAAATGCAGCCTGGCCGCCCCTTTCCTGGACTCCCTGCTCTGAAATGACACACTACAAGATAAAATAGTAATGCTCTTATTGATAGTTTGTCCATTACAGGTCAGCTAACTGTCCAGTGGAACAGTTACAAAGCTGTTAGTTTCGATCGCACAAGAGCAATCAATACAGAGGCATACTGTTTCAATTTGGCCTGTATTGATTTTTTTTATAACGCCCCAACCTCCCGGCATTCATCTTTCTGAAAGAAGGAAGATTTGATTTACTGAAGAAAAATTGGAGAGAGCATCACAAAGATTTTACCGGCAAGCTTGTGACACGCGGGAAAGAAAAAAGATGGATGTCTCTCGGGCAGGGACGCCTCTTGCTTGAGGGCATCCATTAGAACACATTCAGGCAATCTGAAACAGAGGGGATTTCTGAAAGCAGTCGAAACCCGAGCCCAAAGCCCAGCCGCCTCCTGCTAATCAAAAGCATTCGGCAATTTCGGGGCGAGAGGGTCCCTGAGAAATGACCCAAACCTTGCCGCACTATGCCTGATAATTTATGGCGGCCGCTCTACCTACGCGTCCCTCCTCCACCGCGCGGCAAGGCAGGGCCACCCTCTTTTCACTAATACCGCCGGTGAATTTCCATGGTACATTAGTCAGTCTATTAGGATGCAATGAAGGACGATATGAGAAAAGGGTAGTCTGTCCTCGGAGACTTCCAGCCGGTGTTCTCCATCATCTCCCCTCATCCTTCTTACATTCAGCCACTTTCCCAGGTGTCATCTACATGAGAGATGATTTGTCTCCTGACCCAAATAAACACAATGCCTGCTCCGCGCTCTGGAAAAAAAAATTACTTCTGCCACTCTGTTCACTCGTGGACCCTTTCGTGCGTATTTCGACACTCTTCGCAGGCCCCGCCGCCCGCTTGCACCTGAGCCTCACTCCAGGTGACAGTAATGTATGGATGAGCAGGTACTCGCCCGTCCAGGGTTCCCTGAAGTCTGCCAGCACTCCAAGAAGACGCCATGACAGGAAAGGGCACGCGCCGTCAGCGGGCCTCCGCCTCAGGATGGTATTCTTTGTGTGCATCAAAAATGGCCGAAATCTCCGTAAACCCGGGTGGCGGGAAGTCGCTTGCCTTCTCTCACGCGGCAGAAGCTGATGTAAGCTTGATATTAAGACACAAATTGCATTCAGGCAGGTCACAGGTGTCAAGAGATATGACATGCCAGCTGGGAGCAACCAATACCACATCAGCTGCTGAGAAAATAATATTTTCATTTTTAGTTGTTATTGAACAGCAACTTTTGGGAGTACATCTATATGAAGGGTATTACGCCTGGCGAGTGGAACAGGCTCACACATGTCTCATAATCGTCCTTGCGTTATCCATAAAGCAGCATATCCCATTCGGCCTCTTTAGATGGAATAAACTGGATTCTTTCTCCCCCCGCCTTGCAGTTTCGTTGGTACCAGATGTTTCTGAAATGCCACATGCTGGGGCTGCTGCGCTGAATGCAGCACCTGACCTTCTCTATAATTGACTAAAAATATTGATGTAATGGCATGGGCCTGATTGTGATTTATTAAAGCCACCGCCAATCCCAGGCCAGCTGCCAGCATAGCAGCCTACTGATCGCAGGGCATTAGAAAAGCCATCAATACTTGGACAAAATAAATGACATTAATGGGAAAGTATTAGGGCTTCAGAGCCAGGGCCACAAGCAAATTATATAGATTCCAAAGGAGAATAAAAAAGAAAACCAGCAGAAACCAAATGAAAGGAAAACATCTTAATTAGATTGGTTTCCCATGACAAAAAGGCAGCTACATTCGTCTGTCAGATAAATGTAAAAAAGCATGTTTTGAAAAATAAAGTTACGATTCTTTTTTTTTTTCATAACACTTTATTTTTGAATTTGAAAACATGTCATAAACATACAGTGATGCATCATCAATAGTGAAAAGAGGATGGCACAGTTGTCAAAGCCTGATGTGAACAACAAAGAAATACGAGACATATCGGTGCACACCATCTCAATAGTGCATGTCATTCCATGCCAAAAAAAGAAAAGAGAAGTGTCCTAACGTCTGTCCAGATGCCAAAGCACCGGAGTTAGAACGGACGTAAAGTCCGCACACTCGATGAGAATCGCCATGTTTATTGGGTAGAATCAGGAGTAGAGTAGACAGGGTTTGTAGGTCATCTCTCAGAGGTTCCCAGATATCTTTCGGGCGGGAAGCTGTAAGGCTGCATACAACTCACTAGTTGTGTCGCAATGGATGAGGCTGTGTATCCATGCATCTACCGTAGGTGGGTGCTTACCATTCTCAATGGATGGCAACCGCTCGCTTGGCTAAAAGTAAGGCAATGGCAGCAACCCTGCTCATGGATTCAGGGACGTCATGGACATAACTCAATAAAGCGAGTAAGGGGAAGGGTCAAATGCCATCTGGGTCATCTGAGCAAGTCTAGTGAATACCTCCCTCCACAATATAGCTACCTTAGGACACGTCCAAGCCATATGTGCAAAATCTGCGCTCTCAATGCAGCGTTTTAGGCAGTCTGATGTGCCAGTGGAATCAATGCAGCCCAGCGCTGCAGGTGCAGCATATGCTCTGTGCAAGAACGTATAATGCAGCAACTTGTAACAGTGGTTAAGAGAGACTAGGCGTGTCTGCACGTAACAAGTAGCCCACACCTTGTCCGTTAGAGACTGCCCCAAGTCCGTCTCCCATGCAAGTCTGAGTCTGAAGTAAAGGGTAGGTAGGAGGTGCAGGCAGGAGTGGTATAGTTTAGAAATGAGCCGGTCCCCTTCCGAGACATTGATCACCAATGAAAATGGGGTCAATTCAGAGGGAGCAAACAGATAGGAAGGCATCTGGGCCCTCAGCGCACTCTGAAGTCGTCAAAGCACAAAATGGTCCATGAGGAAAGCGTCCACAAAGCATGGATCAGTTTTACGAGAGAAAACATGCCTATCAGGGAATACGTCCTCAAAAGTCTGCAAAGGATTTGCTGTTAATGTGTGCTGTATCAACCATTCCCTAGTTATGGCCATCCAGTGGTTGTCTGCTAGGTGGATCAAAGAAGAATAAATTACTTGACCATCAAGCATTAGAGCCAGCCACCTCCAAGTCCAACAGGTCATGGACAAGGTCTGTATGTCTTCCTGATCTAGTGGGAGGCCTGCCGGTAAGAGCGATCTTAGTGGTGTTGGAGCTGCAAGATCAGCTTCAGACTTGGAGTATGGTATACAAGCATCAGGATGGTACTACTGTCTGGTACATTGGCACCATGCAACCAGGTTGTAGAGATGTAGATGGGGAACCTCCGCACTCATAAGGGAGCACCAGGGTGCTCCAGCCAATCCGAGGCTGTTTGCCTGCCCACACAAGCTGTGTCAGCACACTCTGCAGAGTTGCAAAAACGAGTTAGTGAGGGGTAATGGAATACAAAAAACAGGCGAGAATCACCATTTTTATTATGGCAATTCGTCCCGCCATGGATATTGGGAGGCGGAGCCAGCGTTCCACTTGCGAAGTTAGCCTGTCTTCTGCCAGACCATAGTTCAGGAGTATAACCTGCTCCTTGTCTTGGTGAATATGGATACCTAAGTGGCGAACGGAACCTTCACACCACTTCAGGGGGAAGCCGCAATGTACCGGAGTAGTCGCATCAGTTAATGGGAATAGTTGCGAATTATTTCAATTAATATGGAGGCCAGACAAGGCCCCAAATCAGATTAATTCCACAGTATCGGGGCTAGATTGTCCGTAGGGTGACATACAAATATGTCGTCCGCATAGAATGAGACCAGGAGCGGGCCAGGCTTAAACTGCAAACCTCTGTGTAGATGTTAAACCTGTAGATGGTGTACTAGTGGATCCATCACTACCATGAAAAGTAGGGGCAAAAGAGGGCAACCCTGCTGTGTCTCCCGCATGATTGGGAATGAGGCTGAAAGTGTACCGTTCACCCTAATTCGATCAGTTGAGAGTGAATACAGAAGCGTCACCAGAGATGAAAAACTACAAGGGAACCACATTTTATTAAGTACAGCATGCAGAAACGGCCACTCCAAAGAGTCAAAGGCTTTCTCTGCATCCAAGAGGGGGACCACGGCTGGCAATGTAGGAGATACCCTGTTAAGGACAGCCAAGACAGAGCATAGATTTAGAGACGTTGAGCGATGCGGAAGAAAGCCAGACTGGGCCGGAGAGATAATTTGATCCGATAGGAGCGCAAGGCATGTCGCCAATAGCTTAGCGAAGATTTTATTATTGAAATTTAATAGAGATAGTGGCAGGTAGGAGCTGCAATGGTGCAGATCTTTACAGATCTTTACCCTGTTTCAAGAGTAGGGTGATCACAGCCTCTCACAGTATGGGCGGCAGAACACCTCTCCAGGGCCTCCGATTAGAGTGCCAGGAGGTGCGGGGCTAAGAGGTGCTTGTACGCCGTGTAGAAGGTGCCAGGGGCCTTGGAGTCGCCCATGGAGTCTATCGCCTGAACGATCTCAGCAGTAAAGGGTTCACTGAGAAACTGTTGGTGTGCAGTGCTGCCACAACAAGGCAATCTCGCTCTGATAGACTGTACTGTAGGTTCAGTGTCAGTAGCGCCCAGGCGTGTGGTTTAAAGATCGACATAATAGCGAAGGAGCTCGGTCTGTATATCAATCGTGCAAACAAGACTGGTGCCATCCTCCCGGTGTCGTTCTAGGATGTAGGACGCGCCGCCAGGGTGGCGCAAGAGTCTATCCAGTGTACGACCCAGCCGCTCTCCCTCACCAGAATGACGGGCCCTAGCATATTTCCCTAAGTAGTGAGCCTCACACTCTGTAGCATCTCTAAACTCAGCCATCAAAGTAGTGCGTCAGGGCAATTGGGCTTCTACGCCCTGCCGAGCACTAATGTCGCCCAGCACAGCTAGTTCAGTCTCAATGTGGGTCAGCGTTCCACAAAGACCGCGCAGTATGCCAGCATGTTTAAAAATGCACATGCCTCTGGTATAAGCCTTAAAGACTTACCATAAGGTAGCCTGTGATTGTACAGAGTCCTTATTAAGTTCAAAATATTCAATGATGGCCGAGCGAAGTTCTGTGCGAAAGATTTAATCGTGCAGTGCCATTTGAGGGAATCGCTATGGGCGCTCTAGGCCACTAGCAATGGGGATACGTAGTGTCAGCATAAAAGGGGAGTGGTCAGAAAGTGTACGTGGGCTACTGAGCCGAGCCACAGCGCTATCATGGCAGAGAGAAGCAAATAGTCTATACGCGTCCAAGCGCTGTGCAGTGCAGAATAGAAGGTATATGCAGGGGACGTGGGGTACAACAGGAGCGATGAATCACGAAGTCTGTTAGTGTCACAGATATCATGGAGAATTTGCAAGGAGCTGGGTTTTCCCACCGGGTTCTGCGCCGTGGTGTCGAGCGTCGGGTCTAGGATTATATTGAAATCACCCCCAGTACAATATGATTGGCGTCAGCGGGGCTGACCAGGGCACAGAGCGAACAAAAAAATGTTGGGTCGTCAACATTTGGGGCATATACATTGACAAACAACAGACTATGTCCAGCCAGGTATCCCGCCACTAGAAGACATCTACCCTTGTCATCTGATTGAACAGCAGAGGGCTGGAAGGGCAAACGCTATGTATCAACGTGGCTACACCACAGGAGTATGCGCTAAAGCTGAAGAAGAACCAATGTGGACCCCAAGGAATTGTAAAGGTGTGAGAAGGGCCAAGTGTTAAGTGGGTCTCCTGAAGGAAGGTGATGTCCACATTGTGACGTTGCAAATACTGAAACACCTGTTGACCTTTAAGTGGGCTGTTGAGGCCTCTGAAATTCCAGGACATGAAACTGAGGTCAGTGATAGGGTGTACGTTAACACGGGTAGACATGGCTCATGAGCAAAATCAGTACATTATGAATCATACATGCATGTAAGCAGAGTGGTGCATCACAAAAAATGAAATAACAGAAACAAAACAAGTCCCTTCCTCCCACACACATCCAGCAATACAGTGCCAAGTGAATCCCCATATCTGTAAACCAAAGCAAAGCATGTATCCCACAAACATATCAGCAGTATAAACCTGGGGGAAGAAGCAACACCCCTGCGGGTGGCTCTGATGCTGGATAGATCACAAAAAGAAAAAACATCTGTAGGAATAGAGATGGGCCCATAAAAATAGTCACACATGAAGGCAGTGGTCGGTCAGCAGAGGCACCAAACCAGCGGGGAACAAGTGGGCACCAGGCAACCGGTCACCACGCAATCAGCACCCAAAGCGGGTGAATGGCCTACTCTGTTGGAAAGAGTTCCATGCTGGGCACTACCTGAGAGTCCGGCTGGCCCCGGTCATTGTAATCCCACTCCAGAGAAGCACGTTTCACAAAGCGTTGCTTGCAAAATGTCATTGCATCCGCAGGGAGATAAAAAAAAAACAGGTCTTCTCATCGACATCCCCTTGGAGGCGTGCTGGATACAGCATTCCACACCCGAGTCCCAGTTTGCATAATGTGGCCTTTGTCCTCGGTATACTTGCGTCTAGCATCCTGCACTGCAACAGTAATGCCTGGGAAAAGGGAGACACTAGATTCTTGGCACTGAAGTGGGCTCAACTCATGCGCCCTCTGGAGTTCCGCATCACGATCCCTAAAATTAAGGAGACATGCAACAATTGGCAGTGGTGATGCTCCAGGTATCAAGGGGGTGTGGGTCCAAAGATCTGTGCACACATCCAACTACAAAAATGGGAGTGAAGGTCTGTCAGCCCAGGAGGTCAGAGAGCAAACGCTCAATGAAGAGGTCAAGATTGCCAGCATCTGTCGTTTCCTGCTAAGCCTAGGATGCGAATGTTATTATGCCGCCCCCTTGCCTCCAAGTCTTCATTTTTAATGGCCACTGTCTTCAAACGTGTCTCCAAACGTTCCAGTCGCTTCACCACAGTAGCAGTAGTGTCCTCAAGGCCTGAAATGCACTCTTCCAAACCCCATCTTGCCTGTCAAGTGGCTCACCCATATGATCCAGCCGAGTGGCGATGGTATCAAAGCGTGCATCTCCTGCACCGAATCCTGCCTTGAGTTCAGCCATAACGGCTTACAAGCCTGCCGGAGCAGCGGGTGCAGGGCCCCCAGTCGCGCCACCCTCCATAGCAGTCGTGGTCTCCGCTCCCACAGTAGGTTTCGATCACTCAAGTCAATTTCTTCGGTTTAGGGTCGCCCCGGACTAAGGTAGGATTAGGTATGACCGCAGTCCACTCCGTGCCACCTGTAAGGAAGAGGGTGTTCAGCTCAGGCAATATCAACAACAGCGATGGGCGTGAGGAGGAGGGAGCCCCAGCAGCAGTTGCGAAGATCAGACTCAGTGAAGAATTTGGGGGAGGGGACCCCAGGCAAAGACAGGCCCTTTCACGCCTGCATCAGCGCACACCCAGGCCACTGGCCGGCCTCCGGAGCTCAGCAGGAAGAAGCCAGTAGGCCTTATTGACGCATCCCCGTCTGTGGCAGTTCCTAGCCTTAGGGCCCAGGCACGTAGATCGAAGAAAGCCCACGCACCTCACCCGTTGCAGAGAGAAGAGCTATGCCAGGGCAGTTAGGGTTAGCAATGCGAACAACTGGGGCAAGCAGACTTGGGTGGAACACCCCCAGAATTACAGCAGTCGCCGCAAATAGCAAAAGAAACCAACTAGGCCATTAAGAGTCCGGGCCAGTGGTGTAATCAAGAGGGGCAGGAAAAAGCATTGTACTTCTACCGCAGTATGTGTAGAGTTTAGAACGGCAGTCCAGGGCGGCCGCCGCCCAGGCAGATGCTTCAGGAAGGGAGGCCGTAACGAGGCCCAGGTGCGACGCGGATCATACAGTAGGCCCAATCCTCAGGCCCTTGTGCTCCGCGAGTAAAGGCGTTCGGGGGATTCCACCGCTTAAGAGCCACCGTACCTCCCTGCAGTCGCCCGAAGGCTGTGGAGGGGTGGCAGGCCGCAGCAAAGGCACAGGCCGCACAGTGCGGTCTGCCTGCCCTGCATCTCAGGCTCACTAGCAGACCCTGTCACCACGGGGGCTCCGAGGGCTCCTGAGCGCAGGCCCATCTCTCTTCGCAAGCGGCCCCCAACAGCAGCCAAAGTAAGCCTCCAAAGATGGTAGATGATAGGGAGAAGGCCCCCCACATCGCGACCCGCTTGACAGCAATTATCGGGCCCATCCGATCCAGGATTAGAGCCAGCTTCGTCGGAGCTTTAGTGCTGTGCGTCCATCTTGGTCGCCGGCATGGCCACACCCCAAGTTACGATTCTGAGGGTTTAACAAAGATCATGTCGTATATGAGGCTCTCTTCTTCCCAGTCATGGGTTTATGATGGCACAATGTATTCGGCCTCCCTGGCACATTTGTACTTAATATCATTCTCTCTAAATCCATTTACATGTTTAGAATTATGTTAAGTGGGCTGCAGAGTGCATTTTGCCATATCCTCGTTTCAGTGGATATCATTGCTCTTAATACAGTGCTAACCGCTGTGCCAATAATTCTTGCAAAACCTACTTTAATGCCTTATTAGGACAAATAAAAAAAGAAATACAAAGAAAAGCTAAGATAGGGAATGAAGCCACGACAATTTGCTCATTCTGTGGATGTCTGAACTTCCAGTGCTGTAAGGGTGCTGTTACTAGTAGAACAGGAACGCATAAAAGTGCTAAAAGCACTCCAGCACATCTCACTTTGGGGGCAAGCAGCCGCAGGTATAGAGAAGTGCTAAGCAAGCACAAAAGAGGAGGGCTCAGGACCGTTCATTCAAACTGCCGCCCTGGCCCCAGTCCCGAGCAGAGAAATGAACTGGTGTCCACATAATGAGACTAACATCTACAATAAACTTCCACTGGGCCGCCATTTACAGCTCATTATGTTGAGCTTTGAAGCTTTGCAATGGACCTTGGCACAGGAAACCATAAATAAAGGTGTGTAAACCTTTTTTCTGAGGGCGGTAGCTAGAAAGCACCTATTTTACACAGAGGAAAAAAGGTGTTGCATATCATAGTGTGGCATGCTGCACAAGAGTAAACCGTTTGTTATTTATTTTAATTTTCTAGGGGGTATTTAAAAAGCACAGACCTAACCTCGGAGGGCACCTGCGCATTTGCAGAGAACGCTGCCTTATGAGCATACAGATGCTAGTTAAGGATGCATTGTGGAGGTTTAGCAAAGTTGGCCTAGAAAAACTAGTTTAATCACGGGCAAAGTATTTGTACATTTGTAGTAACCAAGTAGAATTATATTAAATCTTTGAGAAAACACCACTTTGACTGAGAAAAGAGACTCCTGCGTGCACCATGGTATGCTAGTGTCCTGGGTATTTTTTTATTTGCAGTTTTATATAGCGTGAATTCGACCCTAAGGGTTTGAAGCGCTGTACATGAGCACCAGTTGCATTACAGACGGGCACATTCATTTTTAGGCACGGAGATCACAGGATATTGAGCCTCCCGCCGAGACTCTAACACAGTTCCCCACCTCCAAAGTAGGCCATTACTCCACATCAGAGCGTAAGTCTCCTTCACCGCAACATAGTTTGGCCTTTGATGAAGTTTTTTTAATTGGATCACCATGAAATGTCATTCATCGCTAAGAATGAAAATGAACATTTCTGCGAATATGGGTAAGGACAGAAGAGGGATTCTAAATTACTCGCAGAAGGCACTCTAGGGGTTTCTAGGACCAGGAAAAAAGGTATCTAGAGATGAGAAAACTAGGGTGCTGAAAAGGTGGGTCTGATCAGCCTCATTTCGATAAGGCAGTAGCCCGCCAACTGTTTGTCTCGTCCTGGCATGTTAACGGTGTGACCCGGTCTACGTTTTTTGACATAACCCAACTTGGCCTCGCCCAACTGTAGACTGTTCACCTTTGGGAGGCACGGCAGCATAACAGGGTTTGGGGAATTAACCAATGTTTCAAACCGAGTAGGCAAAATCTGTACTTCTTTTTAGAAGCCGGTTTACTGAAGAATCAATACAATGAAGAGCCTCCACAAACACTACACAAGTAGATGTTACACGATCAACAAGGGGCAGCACCACTGCAAGTCAAGCACACTTTGGAAGTTTTTGGTGATCACATAAGAAACTAATGAAAGCTACACAATTCCCATAAGTCTGCAAGCAGACTCAGTGCGGAGAAAAGGGACAATGGAAGTGACAAGGCACAATGAAAAAAATCTCTGAATTTACTTTCTGGTCCAGCCGCTATGCACATCACTACCCTCAACAGCCTCCTGCAGGGTAAAGTCCCAAAGGAAGAGTGCTCGAAGGAAGGCCTGGGAGAAATTTCTGTTACAGCAGTGTAAGCTTGCGTAATTTTGCATTATGATTTTTAAGCAAAATTCCCTTAACTGCCTGTGACGTAATTACACCATGTTCTTAGCATAATTTTAGAAGGCGAACACTGCGAACGACCAGAATGCAAGTGGATGCTGTTCATGGCACTTGTGTATTTGCGCTTTTTTTTTTTTGTGAAATGTGTTCTTGCGTCCAAAATTAAAACAAACACGTATTTTGCAACAAAATCTAGTGCTAAATGCCGATTTTGCATTTCACATAATTTCACATAATTTTTGCAGCATTTCACATTATTGCGTAAAGGCAAATTGCTTGAATTTCGCACACCTCTACATGAAAGCTGATAACCCACCACCGAGACAAAACCACACCAGATAGATTATTTTTAAGGAGCAGTAGCGTACTCCATTTCACCCATCGAACTAAACAGGAAGGCTTTAGCAGCCTCCACCTGTGTGAATGAATATTTCTTGCTTGCATGGTCAACCTTGAGTTTCAAGGGGAAAAGCAAGGATGCTGAAGTGTGCAATTCGTTCAGTTTCCGTTTCACTCTCAGAAGGGACTTCTAGTGTATCAGCATCGCAGGGCTAGGGTCCAGAAAAAACAATAATCGATGGATGCGAAAGCGCATCTCCCTCTTAGAAATCATACCCTGAAGCTCCTTGTCCTACAACTCAGAGGATCGCAGGACTACCAGCAAAGTTACACCACCTGAATCAGCGAGATTTGGCACCTAGTACAGACACTGTAAGCTCTGTAAATCATTGGGAACTCTCCTTCTAAGTCAGTATCAAAAATAAAGCTCAGAACTTCCTAGATCTCGGGGGCGTGGGGGGGAGGGCTTGGGGGGGATAGATTGATTCCCATTATGTTCTCCATAAATCAGAGTTCTCTTCTAGGGTTGTCTCGGCTGCTTTTGCTGTTCCAACTGCCAAGTGTGTCCCCATTCAGCGTCTCATTCTGCTCATCTCATTTAATCTTCTCTTGGAACGCTTCAGGTTTAATCTCCACAGCTTGCTTTACGGCTCCTGTATTATCATCAAGAGCAATTGCTGAGTATTAATTGCCTCCAATAATGTTTTTTTCATCTGTTGTAAAATGTCCTCTTGACTGGGCATCTGTTTCTACCAGTCCCTCTGTCGTTTGTGCTTAGAGGATGACCGGGCCCTTCACCATCTTGGTCGCCAGCAGACTCACACCTGGTTTGGCTATCATGCAGTCAGCAGTAGATTCCACTTTCAAATGATAGCCTGGTTGCTGCACTCAAGTCACGGCACATGGCAAGCCACAGCCTCCGGCCTCATCAGACATCTGATTCCTGGGGCCCCAGATGACAACAAGAAAGTCCCTCTTGCCACCCCTCTGGAGGCATCACAGCACCCTCTGACTATTCCCTCGGCCCAAAATCCATACCACAATGCCCCTGAGAGTGACTGCTAGCATCTCCAGTACAGAGTGGAACTCTGTGCTCCGGCACCTGGTGCCATCTCGTACTAAACTCTGAAGGGTCCAGTACTGGCTGAAGGGGAAAACAGGACTGCCACTGCCAGGACTGTGGAGGGGAACTCATTGCACTGAAGCAGGTGTGCGGTAAAGCAGCACTGTGTTCTGCCCAGGACAGTACACCCTACAGTCAAAACTGCCTGTGGTGTCTTTACCTCTGCAGTCCTTCTTCCTCTCACTTCACTGACTGATGCAATTATTCCTATTTAAGTTCTAGGACTACTGCCTGGGGGTTGGATTCTAAAGCAGCAGTTACTGAGAGGCTGGCTGTGGATGAGGTTGAGTAAAGCTTCTCTTAGAAATCATTTCTGTTTTTAACTCCTATATTTCACCAACTCTGTTCTGAAGAACCACCACTGCTCCACTCATCCGCCTCCAGTATGGCTCCAGCAATCGGAGACATTAGATCGGGCTGATTAGTGGGGCCTTTAACGGATTCATAGGTCTGCTCATGACACCAACTGTAACTGCTGTTAGAGTTGTTATTCGCCTAACCTGGACTAAATGTACAGCAGCCCGCCATATCTCTGCCTAGAGAAGTTCACATGCATTTCTGCTCATGTTGCTATCTAAATTACAGAGGATGGTCTATTGTGATTACGCTAATTAAGAGTAGAAATGCAGTACTGGTTTGTGTTTTGTACATGTCCACTGGTTTGCGATATGTACATATATCCACACACCCATCACCATGAAACCACCCACGCAGACTAGCCTACCAACAATCAGTGCTATACTTTAGAACATCCTACACATATGTAACAGCACCGATATGTCAGACAGTGAGCTATCATATTGCTCGCAGTAGCACTTAATATCTATAGGCATAATCCCACAAAACCACACAGAAAAGGATAAAAATCGATGATCAAAGCCAAAGCTTCGGGGGGCGTGGCCTGACGCCGATGGAGACGGGAGCCTGAATCTGAGCTCCCGCCGGTGATCCCCTTCCCAGTACCATCCTGTCCGATACAGGGGGCCCCCAGGTACCAAAACAGACTCCCACAACGTCGGAACTACTGGGGATCGTGAACAACAGAGGCACAAGCCAGCATTAGCGGAGAAAAGCTCAAGACAGGAGCCGGACAGCGGAGCCGCGAGACTACTCAAAATGGCGGCCGCGGCCCGATAGCAGAGTTTGCAGAGCACCGCGGCAGAGATTGACCCGAATAATCACCGTCGGCACCCGTCTCGCATATTCATCAGGCAGAGTGGCGGCTCCGCTGGCAGGCCCTGTAACTGGATACACGAGGGGGACCGAGGGCCGGCGGTGTGGACCGCGGAGCGAAGGAGGCGGACTGGTGCCGGGATCGGGTGAGCGCCTGGCCGCACGTATAGCAGACCTGCCTTGCAGGAGACGGGGGTCAATGCACTGAACTACACCCTGCACCCCATAAGACCTTGGAATTGCCAGACGGGAGCAGAGACCGGAAACAGCTCTGGTCACGGCGGTGAGGAGAAATACTGTGGGGCCATTAACTTAGGGCAGCACCTGCGAGAGCACGAACACCTGGAACCCCTGAGCACAGGACAGAGCGCGCCGGGTCCTCCCACTAGCCCTAGACATGGGGAGCGTAGACGCCCGCAAGGCGGCCGGTTGGGACGCGGACCAGCAGAAGCCCACCCCATAACCAGACGCCGGCAAGAAGAGACCCCATCGGAGCCCAGGCGGCGCGAAAATATTTTGAATGCTCCCTGAAAGCTGCGCACACCGCCCGACCCCCAGGCACAGACTGGAGCAGCGAAGAAAGGTGGGAGTGGTGACCGGGCCCCGACCGGCACACCCCACAGTGCTGAACTCCACAACGAGGGGCACATACATGGCCTGATACAAGGGACACACAATAGGGGCCAAGGGCGCTGCAAAGGTGGCTTGACGCAACCCACGGCAAAGATTAGGGCCTGAAGCTGCAGCGCAACGACGGGGCCAGGAAACCTTACGACGAAGGCTGCAGGGGGACACCACAGGCCATATTGACTGACAGCGCCCACACGACCCGGCTCCCAAAATGGCGGCAGCGACGATTGGCAAATAGGCACGAGGGGCAGACGGGCGAGACCGGGGCCATCAAACTGATCTAGTGGAGCTGCGGCCGGTGCTCCTGGGTTGCCAGGGGGCTTGTCTGGCGGGGAGGTGACCCCGGCTTCCCAGGAGGAAGTGAAGGACTGTTTACCATAGCCACCGGGCCCGAGGGGCGAGAGCTCGGGAGCTGCGACACAACAGTTCAGAAAGAACGGAGAGCCCCATTTGAGACCCTGTGCAATTGTGGGTTGAGGAACAGCTGCTACGCACGGCGTGGGCCTTAACAGACCCTGGCAAGCGGATAGCGGGGAATAGAAGAGCGAGAGAGTGGCGGACAGCGCTGAGCTGCCTGCCGGGGACTGTGGCTGCAGGCCTTCTGGAGGTGAAAGGCATATCAGGCTGGGAATAATTCTAACACTCCCCAGTGGACTTGACCCCATCAGATCCTGTTGGTAAGGACCCTGCTGAGAGTGAGAAACACGCGCCGGGAGATACAGCGAAGGATTGGAATGTGGCTCTGACTGGCCTCTATGCCCCTTCAGACCAGTACAACCACTGCAAATAGCAGTGTTCACCCATACCTAACAGGGCCGACCTCCTTCCTGACTGGGGGGCCTGGCGCGCTCCTGGGCCTGGACACAACTGCAACACTGCCGCCTCAGACGGAGCGAACACTAAACATACCATGGGAAGAGTAAGCAAGAGACGCGATACGGAGCAACAGGAGTCAGCGAGCGACGATAACGGGGAGGCGCGCACACGTACAGGGTCCCGAAATGAAAAGGCGGCACCCCAAGGCGAGATATCGCTCCTCGACATCCTGCAGGCCATAGAAACGTCACGGATGGCGGTAGAAACCAAGATAGACACACTCCGAGAAGACCTGGGCCTTCTGAGAGCGGACCATAGAAAATTGGCAGACCGGGTCACTACTGTGGAAAAAGACGTCGAAGACCTGAAACCCCAAGTGTCCACGACCACCAGCAAAGTCACGGACATTGAAAAAAGTGTCCAAGTACTGGAGCAGCGCGCTGAAGACGCAGAAAACAGAGCGCGCCGAAACAATATTAGAGTCACGGGACTGCCCGAAAAAGTCGAAGGGAGCAATATGGTGTTCTATCTTGAGAACTGGCTACGAACAGAAGTGGCAACAGAGGGCCTCTCGACGTTCTTCGCCCTAGAAAGGGCACACAGAGTTCCCGCTCGGGCACCCCTACCTGGAACACCACCGAGGCCAGTAGTCGCCCGCCTCCTCTTCTTCTACAAGGATAGGGATCATGTGCTGAGCCAGGCGCGACTCAAAGGACAACTCAAAGTAGATAACAGTATTGTCAGGATTTTCCCCGACTTCTCCAGAGAAGTACAGTGACAATGAGCATCCTTCGTCGCAGCCAAAAGGAAACTGCGCCAAATGGGGGTGTCCTACTCTAAGGTGTTCCCGGCCAGACTCCGCATAGGGAACGCAGAAGGGACCACGTTTTTCACCACACCTCAGGACGTCTGGAACTGGATCGAGGAGCAGGACCCGCGAGACCGTAGACGAGATGGCAAAGATTCACCCGAGAAAGATCACACACGTTCTCCTGGCAGAGGGACGACACCCAAGGGCCACCCCACGCTGGAAGAAGCTCGCCGGGACAGAGAGAGCGCAGTAGCAGCGGTGGCCCCCTTGAGCGCTGCAAGCTCACGAGACGCCACCTCTCTTTCTGGAGAGGAACAAAGAGACTCGGACTCTGAGGGCAGCTCGAGCACGGTGGAGGATGCCAGCTAGATTCTCCCAGATGTAACCCCTAGATTGGCGGACAACTTGGTGTAATCCATCCATGACACGCAAGTACACCCTGGACATTTCTGTTGAGGAGTGGGGGTCAGGGCTAACACCGCTCCGAGTAATGTAACGAGGGGTTCCAGCACCGCAGTATAATGAGCAAAGCACTGGGTGGGGGAGAACCGGGGGGCGGGGAGGAAGGCTTTCCTCCAGACGAACACTGGCCTAGCCACCACTGTTGGACACTGACTGTTACGGCACGAGAGTGCGAGGTTTGGATGGGAGAGACGTTCTCACTTGTCCTGGGGAGGGGGTGTTGGGATGTTACCACAGTTTTAGATGCAACATGGGGGGCGCTGCTGTCAACAGGGAAAGGGAACGCAACAAGAAGACCATGAGAATTATAATTGTGGTCTGGGTACATGGGCACGGAAGGGGGAGAAACTGAGTAACATTATAGATGACAAAGACTGCATATAATATAATATCATGGAAAGTCAGGGGGTATGCACTCCATGCACAAAAGATATAAAATATTTTCTCACTTGAACCGGCAGGGGGTGCAAATAGCTATACTCCAGGAGACTCATACGTTAGCTGCGGAGGGTGCGGCCCTGCATAGACGATGGAGAGGGCAGGCATTTTATACATCGTATTAGCGTTCGCATGGGGGGTGTTGATCTGGGTGCGGGCGGGAGTCCCCTTTCAGCCTATCGAACGCAAAGTAGACCCAGAGGGGCGGTATGTGATCGTATCTGGGCGACTGGACGGACAGGACATTACCCTCATTAATATATATGGGTCAAATATAGATCAGGCTCGCTTCCTTGAGCAGCTATCAGGGGTCTTGGCGCCATACATGACAGGCTCGGTCTTAATAGGGGGGGGGACTTTAACTGTATTGCTGACCCACCGCTTCGAGACTCCCCAGCGCACAACGTGGCTAGATCCTTTAGGGAATGGCAAACTCATTGGGGACTGGTGCACACATCCACTTGACAGGGAATACTCGCACCTCTCTCATACACACGAATTACATGTTCGTCTGGACACCTGAGTTCACCCGATATACATGCAAAGCTATGGGGGGCAGAATACTTAACAAGAACAGTATCGGATCACAACCCATTAATGGTTAGACTACAGGGGGGTGCACAACCAATCCCTACTTGGCGCCTTAAGCCGGAAGCGCTAGAAGACCAAGCCTTTATGCCAGAGATTAGGGGTCACATAGTACAATATTTGATGACAACGCTTCCTCCACGGACTCCAGGACCACAGAGTGGGAGGCCTTTAAGGCTGTTATTAGAGGACGGTGCATGGCTACATCTATTGGGGTGCGCAGGATGCTTTCTGCAGACGTGGACAAAGAGGACAGGGTGCTCAGGGAACTGGAGCTAAGAAGACCGGAACACCCAGAACTTAGACAGGAACTGTTAGAGGCTAAAGAGGCGGTAGCAGTACAGGAGGAACGGCTGCGTTGCTTTGACTACCAGGCATACACAGATAGGACACATGCAGAGCGCGACAAGGCTGGGCGATTGTTAGCGCGGCTTGCAAACCCATCCCGACGGGGTAATACTATCCTCGAAATTCAGGATCAGATGGGGAGACCCCTACATAAACAAGAAGAGATTAACACCCGTTTTAGAGACTATTATGCCCACCTATACAAAAGCTCCGGGACCCGAGAGTCAGGAGAGATCACGGAATACCTTTTGGGACCCCCTTTGCATGCACTTGCGGAGGAGGAGGCAGAACTGCTAGGAGCTGAGATCACTGAGCAAGAAATCAGAGCGGCCGTTAAAGCCATGGCGAGAGGGAAAACCCCGGGCACTGATGGGCTCCCCCAAGAATTTTATGCTACCTACCTGACGGAAATAGCCCCTAGATTAGTAGAACTATACGCTGAGGTATGGGAGACAGGGATTCTGCCGCGCTCCACTCGAGAAGCAGTGGTGGTCCCCTTGCTAAAACCAGATAAACCCCCAACGGAATGCACGGCGTACAGGCACTTATCAATGCTCAATTTGGATTTTAAAATCCTCAGTAAATTATTGGCCACCAGACTGCTGCCACACATGGCCTCCCTGGTCCATCAAGACCACGCAGGATTCATCCCCAGCAGGAACACGACTCTCAACATTAGACGACTTTTCGCCATTTTGGAACGCAGTGGTGAGGGGTTCCCGGAAGGAGCGATATTCGCTATTGATATAGAGAAAGCATTCGATAGCCTTGAATGGGAGTTCCTATACGCCGTGCTGTCGCAAATGGGGCTCGGGCAGGGGTTTATCAGATGGGTGAAAATACTATACGAAAACCCAGTGGCGAGAGTTCGCACGGGCCACACAATCTCGACACAATATCGGGTGGAGAGGGGCACAAGACAGGGGTGCCCCCTCTCCCCCCTATTGCACAAGTTACTAACTTGTGTAACGATATATCTGTAAGAGACAGTAGTTAGTGACAGATTCCTTACCTTAGAATATCCCCAGGCGTCAGGCTGGATCCGGAAAGTTTTTGCGTAGCAGTACCCTTGCGCGTCGGTAGGCGGCGTCGTGCGGCTCCGCGTCCGTCGTCGGCGTCGTGATCGCCGGGATGACGTCGCGGGCAGTACTTAGGCGCCGCCCCTGCGCGCTGACGTCAGTTCTTTACACGACTTTCCGCGCCAGGAACGCAGAGCCATGCAAGAAGCTGACATAGGTGTCTGAAAAATACTAGGGCCCTGAAAGGGATGTCCTTAACCCTAGAAATCAGTTCGCAGAACGGGGAGGATGGGTGGGCGGTAGGAATCTGTCACTAACTACTGTCTCTTACAGATATATCGTTACACAAGTTAGTAACTTGTGCATCTGAAAGAGACACGTTAGTGACAGATTCCTTACCTTAGAATAGATACCCCAGCAATACCAACCCCGGTGGTGGGTCTGCGAACAAAGATCAGACAAGGAAGTCCTGGAGGACAGAACGGCCAAAGAAGCCGTCCCTCCGGACCTGACTGTCAAGGCAGTAATGCTTTGTAAACGTGTGCAGCGAGGCCCACGTAGCTGCCTGACAAATAACCGGCAGCGGAACACCGCGGCCCAAAGCCATGGTAGCAGCCGTTGCCCTGGTGGAATGGGCCCGCAGCCCAACAGGAGGCTCCTTCTTAGCCAAAGAATAGCAGGTCTTGATGCACAAGGTAACCCAGCGGGAGATGGTCCTCTTGTGCACCGCCCGACCTTTTGGCGCCCACGTAGCCAACAAAGAGCTGGTCATCCACCCGGAAGTGTTTTGTGCGGTCAATATAGAAGGAGAGCGCACGTTTTGGGTCCAGACGGTGAAGCCTCTCTTCCTCTCTGGAAGGATGCGGAGGCGGAAAGAAGGTGGGCAAAGTGATGGTCTGCCCAATGTGGAAAGCAGTAACCACCTTTGGCAAGAAGGACGGACGCGTCCGAAGAACAACCTTGTCTGGATGAACAGACAGAAAGGGAGGTTTGCAAGATAGAGCCTGGAGCTCACTCACCCGCCGAGCAGAGGGCAAAGTGATGGTCTGCCCAATATGGAAAGCAGTAACCACCTTTGGCAAGAAGGACGGGCGCGTCCGAAGAACAACCTTGGAGGGAGCCTGGAGCTCACTCACCCGCCGAGCGGAGGTGATGGCCACCAGAAAGGCTGTCTTCAGAGTCAGAAGACGAAGAGGACAGTTATGTAGAGGCTCAAAGGGAGCGCACATTAAAAAGGTAAGAACCAAGTTCAAGTCCCACTGAGGCATCACAAACGGAACAGGAGGGAAGAGGTGAGTAATGCCTTTTAAGAACCTGTTAACAACAGGGGACTTGAAAAGGGAGGGCTGATCAGGAAGCCTGAGGAAGGCCGAGATAGCACAAAGATAACCCTTGATGGTACCCAGGGCAGAACCCTGTTGGGCCAGAGAAAGAAGGAACAGAAGGACCTCAGAAAGAGGGGCAGAGAGGGGATTCACAGCCTTTGCTGTGCACCATGCCACAAATTTGTTCCACCTGCAGGCGTATACCACCTTAGTGGAGGGACGCCTGGCTGCCAGAATCACATCACAAACTTCGGGAGGCAAGTCAAAAGGAATCAACTGCCGCCGCTCAATCTCCACGCAAGCAGGTGTAGACTGGACAGGTTCGGGTGGAGGACCGCCCCCTGCTGCTGCGACAGAAGATCCTCCCGAAGAGGCAGACGGATCGGGGGATCTACGCTCATATTGAGTAGCTCGGGATACCAAACTCTTCGAGCCCAGTCCGGAGCCACAAGAATGACTTGGGCCCGGTCGTGCCGAATCTTCTTCAACACTCTGGGTAGAAGTGGTATAGGCGGAAAGGCGTACAACAGACCGCAACTCCACTCGTGACGAAAAGCGTCTCCGAGCGAGTGCCGCCTTGGAAATTCCAACGCGCAGAACTGATGACATTGCGCGTTCTCTTCGGTGGCGAATAGATCTAACCAAGGCTCTCCCCATTGTAGAAAGAGACCTTGCGCCACTTCCGAGTGAAGACGCCATTCGTGATCCATCATGCACCTGCGGCTGAGTTCGTCCGCCCTGGCGTTCAGGGAACCTGCCAGGTGTTGAACCATCAGGAACATGCCCTGATGTTCCAGCCATGTCCAGAGGCGCAGAGCCTCCTGACAAAGGGTCCAAGACCCCACCCCGCCCTGTTTGTTGCAGTACCACATGGCGGTGGTGTTGTCTGTGAACACCTGCACTACCTTCCCTTTGACAGAGGGAAGGAATGCCTTGAGTGCAAGTCGGATCGCCCGGAGCTCCAGAAGGTTGATATGGAGCCGGGACTCCGCCGGAGACCAGAGGCCTCTGATCTCCGCCTCTCCCATGTGACCGCCCCATCCCAGAAGGGACGCGTCCGTCACAACTGTGTGCTCTGGCTGGGGAAGGGAGAGGGATCTGCCCATGACCCATTGCCGGTTCGAGAGCCACCACTGCAACTGTCTTGCAGTCCCCTCCGAGATCTGGACGTGATCGGACAGGTTGCCCTGGTGCTGCGCCCACTGGAACTTCAGGTCCCACTGCAGAGCCCGCATATGCCATCTGGCATGATTGACCAGCAGGATGCAGGAGGCCATGAGGCCCAGCAGCCTCAGGGTCATCCGTACCGAAACCCAGGATAAAGGCTGAAAGATTGGAATCATAGCCTGAATATCCCGGACTCGCCGTTCGGGAGGATAGGCCCGAAACTGCGTCGTGTCCAGAACCGCTCCGATGAAAAGGAGCTGTGGAGAAGGAATCAGATGCGACTTTGGCACATTGATGGAGAACCCCAGCGAGTGCAGGAGTTCGGCCGTAGTCTGGAGGTGGGAGACGACTGCCTGGGACGAGCCCGCCTTCAGCAGCCAGTCGTCGAGGTAGGGGAAGACTGAAACCCCTGCCCGGCGCAGATGAGCTGCGACCACCGCCATCACTTTCGTGAACACCCGAGGGGCACTGGTAAGGCCAAAGGGGAGCACGGTGAACTGAAAATGCTCGGGGCCTACCGTGAACCGAAGGTAACGCCGGTGGGCCGGCAGGACGGGGATGTGGAAATATGCGTCCTGCAAGTCCAACGCTACCAACCAGTCTCCAGGGTCGAGGGCAGTCAAGACCTGAGCTAGGGTGAGCATCTTGAACTTCTCCTTCCGGAGGAAGCGATTGACGTTCCGGAGGTCCAAGATAGGACGCATGTCCTCCTTGTCCTTTTTGGGCACCAGAAAGTAGTGGGAGTAGCAACCACGCCCTACTTCTGGGGTCGGAACACGCTCGATGGCCCTCTTGGTCAAGAGGGCCGTGACTTCCTTCTGTAGAAGCACCAAGTGATCCCCTGACATGCGGTGGAATTGAGGTGGCATGGCTGGGGGGTGGTCTCGAAGGGGAGGGAGTAGCCCCTTCGGACAATGTCCAAGACCCACCTGTCCGAGGTGATGGTACGCCAGTGGGGAAGGTGATGGCGGACCCTGCCCCCTACTGGCGTGCTGTGCACCTGAAAGGAGGGACTAGGAGGGCTTGGAGGCCGCGGACGGGTTGGAGGTGGTGGCCTGACCCGCACGCTGGTTGCCCGATCCGCCACGGCGGAATCCACGTCCTCGGCCACGCGAAGACGCCTGCTGCGCGGGCCGGTGGCTGGGCTGCTGACGTGAAGGGCGCCCCTACCGTGGCCACGATAGGGGCGAAAAGCAGAAGTCAGCGGAGGGCGTGTAGCAGAAAGGCCCAGGGACTTGGCAGTAGCCCGTGAGTCCTTAAAGCGCTCCAACGCATGGTCTGCTTTGGACCCAAAAAGACCGACTCCATCAAAGGGCATGTCCATGAGAGTATTCTGGACATCCCCTGAAAAACCAGTGGTTCTCAGCCAGGCGTGGCGTCTGAGCGCCACCGTCGTTGCAATAGACCTGCCCAGCGAGTCGGCGGTGTCAAGGCCACAACGTATTGTGTATTTAGCCGCATCCCTTCCTTCCGCAATGGCGCGGGAAAGCAGTGTCTGGACCTCCTCAGGACACTGGGGCAAAACATCCGCCACCGAATCCCACAGGGAGTGGGTATATCGGCCCAAAAGACAAGCGGTGTTAACGGACCGCAAGCCAGCACTGGAGGAAGAAAAACCCTTCTTCCCAAACTGATCCAGGCGTTTGGATTCCCTATCCGGAGGAGCGGTAGGGAAGGCGGTTTGGGAAGCGGAGGCTTGGACAACCAAGCTCTCAGGAGTGGGGTGGACAGAGAGAAACAGGGGGTCGCCCGGAGCTGGGCGATGGCGTCGTGACACGTTCCGATCCACAGGAGCCCCTGTGTTGGGCTTGGACCAGGCGCCCAAAAGAACGTCAGTGAGGGCGTCGTTAAACGGCAGCACAGTCTCCGCAGAGGAGGCTGCCGGCTGAAGCACCTCTGTCAAGATGTTAGGCTTGACCGTCAAAGTAGGGAGTTGGAGACGTAAGGCCCCAGCTGCCCTACGCAACACCGTACCAAAATTGGCTCCCTCCTCCGTAGCCACGGGAGGAGACAGCATGCCAGTGTCAGGGGAGTATCCAGACCACTGGCCTCCCCTAGACTCTCTGTCCAGTCCTCATCGTACTGACACCGTCGTGTCAGAGGGTCATCAGACCCCTCCCAGTCCACCTGGTCCTCCTCTGGTTCAAAATAAGGAGGAGGAGGGACAGTTGGGATCCAAGGTCCCATCGGCGCCGGAACCGGCGTCGAGCGACGTCGGTCCGGATCCATGTCCGGAGCCGGAAGGAACTGGGGGACGACGCCGCCCGGAGCCCAGGGCGGCGTCGAGAACGGCACCGGAGACATCGGCGCCGGCGGAGGTGTCGTTAGGTCGACCGGCGTCGATGGGGGTTGTGGAGCCGGGATCGAGGCCGGGGCCGAAGCCGGAGCCGGGATCGAGGCTGGAGGCACGGGCGACGCCGGGGCCGGAGCCGTCGGCGACGCCGGAGCAACCCCATCAGGGCCCGCGGGGCCCGAAGGCGCACCGGAGGGGCCTGGAGGCCCGAAGAGGCGGGCCATGGCCGACAGGAATTCCTGCACTTTGGCCGGATCCGCCCCCGAACCCGGGAAGGGCGGGTATGGCGGGGGCGACTCCACAGGCATGTCCGGGGCCGCGGGGCGGGGACGGTGCCGGGAGGGGCCTCAGCCGAACCGCGAGACCGGCGAGGCGAAGTCCTAGAGCGATGATGCTTTTGGACTTCTTGTGTTTCGACTTACCGGACGAAGAAGACTTCGACGCCGACGACCGGTGTGGACTCCGCGATCGACCCCTGGACCTCTCACGCGACCGGGGCTTCCGCGGAGCCGAATGCCGGGCCTCGAGGAGCTTTCGAGACCGCTCTCGCAAAGCTTTCGGGTTGAGGGCCTGGCAGTCGGTACAAGACTCCGTGTCGTGGCCTCGGCCGAGGCAGAAGAGACACTCCCAATGCGGGTCGGTGACGGACATCATTCGCGCACAGGCGCCGCAACGTTTGAAACCGGGCATCCCTACGACACCTTGATAGATGAAAACAGTGAAAAAATTCACCAAAAAGTATGGTCAAAAAATGACCAGGGCACTGCTCTTCCCGGATCTGCGCTTGCTGGCGCGGAAAAAGAAGAACTGACGTCAGCGCGCAGGGGCGGCGTCTAAGTACTGCCCGCGACGTCATCCCGGCGATCACGACGCCGACGACGGACGCGGAGCCGCACGACGCCGCCTACCGACGCGCAAGGGTACTGCTACGCAAAAACTTTCCGGATCCAGCCTGACGCCTGGGGATATTCTAAGGTAAGGAATCTGTCACTAACGTGTCTCTTTCAGATATTCGCTTTGGCCGTCGAGCCACTAGCATGTAGGGCGCAAACTGGGGAGGCATATGAGGGCCTGCAGCTAGCTGACCAATCGCACCATATAGCGCTATACGCTGGTGACCTCTTACTATTTTTAAAAGACACAAACACTGCCCTGAGAGGAGTTAGGCACATGATGGAAGAGTTCGGTGCCCTCTCGGGTTTGCGCGTCAACTGGCAGAACTGTTCCCGGTGAAGGGTGATACTCCACCCCCAGAAGATTTGGAGGGTCTGAACTGGGAACCCCAATGCTTTAGATACTTAGGCGTGAAAGCGTATCACGCTCTCGCAGATGTCCAAGAGGGGAATGTGGGAGGAGCCCTGCGTGCATTGAAGGGCAGTATGGCCTTCTGGGGAAGCCTGCCCCTGTCGGTAGCAGGGCGGATCTCTTTACTAAAAATGATAGCTCTCCCTCGGCTGTTGTACTTCTTCACCACACTACCGGTGTGGATTCCGAGTGCGTGGTTCCGAGCCCTGGATTCCCTTCTCACTGCCTTCATTTGGGGAGCTGGCAGAAGAAGAGTGGCACTGACCACGCTGATGGGGTCGACAACTGAAGGGGGTCTGGCAGTCCCGGGGATGGAGAACTACTATTTAGCAGCACAGCTCCAAAGATTCACACAATGGGTGGCAGGGAGTCTAGACCCGGACCGTAGGAAGCCTCCCTTTACCCCGGATAGGGCAGATGTACTGAGTACACTAATGAGTACAATTAAGCCGAGAAAGGTCTGCTCATCTGAGCATAAAGTGCTGAGGCACTGTTGGGGCAGATGCCTACAAAAAACAAAGACCAAACGCCCCTATTCACCAGAGATGTCAATAGCGCTACTTGAGGCGCTCCCACATGGAGGCCAATGGAGGGGATTAGAGGAATGGATGCAAGCGGGGGTAACTAAAATAGGCGACTTCTACAGGGACGGAGAGCTGCTCACTTTCGAAGCCTTCCGTGCAGATTGGAACATCCCGCAGGGACACTTCTTGCTCTATGGGGCTGTCACAGGAGCCATGTGCAGGCATTGGGGACGGGGGACAATTGAACCACCCACACACTCAACATGTGAATATATAAGCCTAGCAGGGGGCGTAATTAAAGCAGTCTCATGCCTCTACCGAGCCATTAGACGGGACACCACGAAACCGCTGGAGGGGATAAGAGCCAAATGGGAAGCCGACCTAGGAAACCCTTTAGAGGATAAGGACTGAGAAAATGCACTCCAGAGGGCCACCAAAGTATCTCGCAATGCACGATTCCGGCTGATCAGCTTCTATACACTACATCGCGCATACATCACCCCTGATAGAATCAACCGGTTTTTCCATAGAGAGGATGCAGGCTGCCCGCGCTGTGGAGAGCAGGGTGCAGGCTACTTTCACATGATGTGGAGTTGCCCGCAATTAGAGACGTATTGGCAAGAAGTGACCCGGGAAACATCGCGGATCACAGGGAGGGTAGTACCATGCACCCCAGACCACGTGTTGCTTAATTTATTCTCCCACTCAGCAAAGACTAAAGTGACAGCGAGGTTCCAGGACTTGGCCTTTATACTCGCAAAGCGAGAACTGACCAGCAAATGGAAGGCCCCAGCGGGCCCTAGTGTCCCAAACTGGAAGCGCGAACTAGAAAAATGGGCAGGTTGCGAAAATAGAATATTGCTCAGGAATGCAAAACGAGGAATAGGCAGACTGGAGAGGGGCCAGGCCTGGGGAACGCTGATTGATGACATGAAAAATGAAGAACAGGAATCAGCGCCCAGCACCCCCAGGGAACTACCCAGACCTGAAAGCCCTGGCAGCCCGGACCTGGGGAGGGGACAGCAGGGGTAGTATAGGGAGCAAAGGCATGCAGAGCCTAAAGGCATGGGGGAACTGACCCACCTGGCAAACACAGAGGGCGACCCAGAACCCCCACACAGCGAGAAACCATGGGTTTCCTAGTTGACAGCAGGGCGGGAGGGGGGAATGTTGGGGAAGTTGGGGGGGGAGGGGAACGTAAGAGTATCTACAATGACAATACAATCATAAGGCTGAAGCTCTCAGGTATAACGGAAGAATAACAATGTATACAACAAATATAGAATGGATGTAATCTAGAAAGTTGATTGCAGGTTAAAGTATTATGTAAAGTGCAAGGATGACAAGATATGTATACATATGACTGGAAAGCAAAGAAAATGGCAATAAAATCTGTTTAAAAAAAAAAAAATCAAAGCCAAAGCTTTAACCAGGACCCAACTGCACTCACAACCAAGGCATACCATGTGCAAACAGAAAAAAGAAAGCAACACCATGCCTATCACCAGGCAAAGGCCATATAACAAGCCTAAGAGCTGCATACTCACTGGCTAATGTCCTACAGGAGACATTCGAAACACCAAATTCACACACCAGTAGCTTAGTGATCACGATACTGCTCGTCAACCAGAAAAAAACTAGAACACAATACTCAAAACATATCATCACAGGATGATTCAGGCTCCAGGTCGTTAGAGAAACCCTGAAATTGTGTGCTGAGGTACCCACAGACCACTGTAAACATTTAACGAACAGACAGTCCGCAATACATAACATTGATATCATAGGAGCAGGGTGGGGGCTGCCTATGATACCGATAACCCTTTAATCCATATATTACCTGCTGACTGGTCAATGTCTATCTACCTCCTGCCACCCTGAACTGCTTACACAGTGCCTGTGTGAGCAGTTCAGAGAGGCAGGAGGTAGCTGGAGAAAAGGAGGTTCTTAAGTTCATACCCGGCTATAGAGACCAAGGAAGCAGTCTCGGATAAACGTCGGAAACAATTGAGAGAGGATGTAGGTGAAAGAAGAAACATTGTGGCTCCAGTTTCCTTAACATGGATGTTAAAGTTACAAATTTGCTAGAAAAGAAATACGCTGGTACCACAGAACCACTGTCGTTTAGGTTAAGAAAATGTAAAAAGTGGGAGCTGCCTAAGGATTATTTTATAATTTTATTAAGACTTGAGTTTTACATTATGCTTTATCAGAATTGTGATTGTGTTATATTACCTACGTTTTATTAGACTGGGACGTAAATGTCCTAAATCACAATAATAAACCTGAACACATAAATAGTATTCCTCTATGACTTTCATGAAACACTTTGAGGATTACAAACCTGCTCTACCTAGAATACCAGGCAAGTGTATCCACTGAATTTGGACGGTGCACCAAACAGAGGCTTATAGTCAAAAGTAACACTGTGGTACGTTAAAAAAACTCGAACATGCATAAAACAGGGAACTGACAGAAAAAAAGTTACATCAGCCCATCATGTCCCTGAGAGAATTACCATAAAAATACAGCGTTAAGTCCCAGGCAGTAAAGAGAGCAAGGCTTTGATCCTGAGGTTTGGCGTCATACTGAGACCAAAGAAGGGCACACCAAGCTAATCGGAAGAAAGTTTCAGAATGTGAAGGGGCCTGAGGTTTGGGTTTGTTCTCTCAAAATGTATTTGGTGAAAAAGTTGCATGAGCTCTGGGACTGTTTGAAATTTGGCAAACAATCTTGTAGTATAGAAAACTTGAAGTACTGTACTTTGCCATGCCTAAGTATATTCTACACGAACTTCCATTAACAAGGGGGACTGTTTTTTGCAAATAGTTCCTACTTCATGTGCACACTGAGAAGTAAAGAAAAGGGCGACTATCAAAGATGAATAGCTAATTCATTTTGTGTATTCAGTATTGAGGCACTGAATGTCCACTCTTGGCACCTTAACTGCACACATGCATCCTACTACTGTAGCCATGAGGATACTACAGAATGAATGAAGGCTGAGAAGGGCCGGCCTAAGCAGAGCATACAATCCTAGTGGCTCATCTTGTGCCCAACCCTGGGTCTTCTTTTCACTGGTGTCCGGTCACAGAAGCTGCAATCAACTTCTGCCACAAGCTTACTGCGAAATTCACTGCATATGCAAAAACAACAAGTAAATGACCTTCAGCAACGCTGGTTCTGGGGAATACTCCATCTAATCGCAGATTACTCACCTTTTGAATTCTCCAAGGCACCAGAGTGGCTTCAGAAACTATCCCTGCAACATCTCCCGTACACCAATAGGTAGCACCATTGGACTATGTGGCAGCTCCATTCCAAACTCTGCCCACATATAGCCACCACCCACACATGTCATCAAATTCCAAAGGCAGCGTTTGTGCACTCAACTGCAGGAAGACCAACAATTTGATAGTTGGACACTGTGATGAATGTAAAATGAGACCTTTTGACTTATTAGAAGTGTACTCCACAGAACGGGGGCGAGGAAGGAATCTGCAGTAGCTGTATCCACCAGAAACATCACTGAAGGTAGGACCAGACCGCGACTTGGGTCAGGAGTGGGCCAGGGACTTTAAACAGGACCATCACTGCTTCCTATGCTCAGCGATATACAGCTAAGCTTCATGCTCTCCAATAGCCTTATGGTGCATCAGGAAGTATCTGGTGCAAGATTTCAAGTCATGCTTGGAGTCTCGACACCAACAGCAGGCGTCAGGATAGTTCTGTGACTGACATCTGTTTTCTGCAGTTTCAACACAGTTTAAAAACTGTAGTTTTTGGAGGGGACATTTTTCCTGTTTGCATGGTCTAAAATATTTTGTAAGGTGTTGAACAGCGATTAAAAGCTCAGGAAAGGAGCACCGAATGAGCATCAAGAAAGGAAGGAATTGATACCAGTGCTCATGAGTGGCGCCTACTTGCGTGCCCGCATTGACACTTCCGGAGGGGGTGGCTGTTGAGGATTCTGATGGTGCCACCTACCAGCGCATGGGAGCTTTCGCAAGAAAAATTTCCAGACCCCGTCTAGAAAATGAAGAATTCAAAGCGGGGGGAGGGGGTGGGGGGTTGGGGAGATCTGCGGTTAGGAGTATCCATCACAAAAGATGATTTGGTGTTTGGTGCGTTCACAATTTCATTGCTTTAGTTCACGCCAACGAAACATTTTTTGCCAATCACAAAAAAGTATTTGTCATTATTTATGGAGTTCTGATTTTCAAAGAAAAAAAAGAAAGACAGAAAAGAAAACACTTTAGGAGGTGATCTTACACAATCAAACATTATAAAGGAGAGTGGAGAACAGAATGTCACATAATGAAAATCATATGAATTTAGTTATATTGGAAAATACTTTTTAAAAAGAATATCGAGAGTTAACGTGAAGTAGAATGAATGACCAAACTAGCAGATAGGTAAGAGAATAGAGGATCCACAAGAGGGAAGCAAATTGAGGGCAACTGTAGGAGGAGACAGCGAGTTGGATGACTAATGCATTACAGAGTTTACTTTCATTTCTGCATAGTGAACAAAATCAACCGAGCAAATGTGTACAAAGAAGAACTACTAAAACCTGTGACAATCAGTCAGTGACATTTAAAAGCCGCTGAATGGGTCACAATATTCAATGCACACCAATTAACCAGAAATAAACTTGCAAAGAGATACTATGTTGAAGATGAAAATAAATGTAGTCAATGGCAGAGATGCTTGTTTGGCTGTTTGTTTTCAATGTTCATACTTTGTGAGACCCAGACCTTCATAAAAAGGCCCTTCCTTACCTCATGGGCGAGTGCCCCCAGGCTCCATGCTTGTCTGTGAGAATGTTGATGATCTTCTGGACCAACTGAGTGGCAGTCACATGGTCCCGATACTTGGCCGCTCTTATTAAATGGTCGCACATCTTTTCATCCTCTCGTTTCTCCGCAGAATACTGTGCACAAAGAGACTGTCAGAGAAGACAAACAGTTAGAGAATGCTGCATGGTTGGTATTATCTCACTGATAACTTGATCTACGGTGTAAAGAGATGGAATAGTCCAGGGGGAATGCTTTCTCACACAAGCAAGTTTGTCACATTACATCTAGCACGGACGCAACAACGAGAACTTTGCTTAGAACCATTTGTTCATCTTTCTGTTAAAAACATGCATACTACTTTCTTTGTGGTGACCTTGTCTTTTTTTTTTTTAAACTTATTTATATTAAACATTCGTCAGTATCAATATACAACCACCCATTAGTCAATATTCATAACTATATCATCATCTTCGTATTGCACATTCAGTAACATATAAATGTATATAGCATAGTCAACTGTTCAGTCAGGTTCCCAACTCAAAACACTCCCTGTCCACCACCCCCTCCCGTTCTGAGCATTCAGGAGTCTCCCAGTTGCCCCTGTATACTTCCCATTACTGCCACACGTTTTCCCATTTCTTGGGGCATCCCCTGCTTTCATATACTGTTTTTTCAGCCGCACAGCACCAGTCCATATCCCTCTTCCATCGTAGTACTGTCGGCGGTTGAATGGCTCCCCATGCCCCGGCAATATTTCTTTTAGCCACCATTGCAGCCACTAGCAGCCAGATTTTTTGGTATCTAGGCCACGTCTGTTCCCCCAATATACATAACACATGCCACCTGGCATCAATAGGAACTTTCTGTCCCACAACTTCAGACATTATCCGCGTCACCCCCGCCAATACCGCTGTATGATCGGGCACTCCCATATAATGTGAAAGAAGGTACCCCTCTGATTACACCCCCTTTGACACTGGTCCGTGGGTATGCGTCCCAGTTTGAACATAAGCACACTGGCTGAATAAGACCTGTGCAGGATTCTCAATTGTACAAGCCTGAACCTTGCCCTGATCGCCACCTCTCTAGGGCTTTGCACCACCTCCACCCAGTCATCGTCTTCCAGCAGGCCCACATCAGATTCCCAGGACTCCCTTAACTTTACGAGGAGGTCCGGGGCGTTATTAATGATCTTCTTATAGGTGTATGATAGTGCTTTCTCCGGGATTGGATCCAAGAGTAATCTGTCCTCAAGCGGGCTGTATTCGGGTATCTGCTCCCCCTCCTTGCGGTGTCTACCCAGTGCGTGTCATCTGCAAGTACCTATAGTGTTCTGTGTCCACTAATTGAAATTCTTTCTGTAGTTCGGGGAATGTGAGCATGGTCTGTCTCCGCCACACGTCTCCTAGGCGCACTATATCTAGCAGTTTCCATTTACCGAAACCCTGTAGCCTGCCTACATCCTGAAGTATATCACTTTCCCATAAGGGGGTCTGTTCTGTCAGCCTATTAGCCCAACCCAGAAATCGATTGGCCTTCGTCCACACATTTACTACTATCTGTGTATGGGATGGCATGTCGTCTTTCTTCCCCCGACTATATAGTGCTCGTAGGTGCCCACCTGCCCCCATTGCCCAGTGATCCACTCTGTATGCCGGGTCATTCCTATCCGCAAACACCCAGTCATTGATTACCATTAGGTGTGAGGCCCAGTAGTACTTTTGCAGATCAGGGATGGCCAGACCACCCTCATAAACCTCTGTCTGTAATTTGGCTAATGCAATTCTTGCGCCCCCACCATCCCACAGTAGTGTTCTTAATTCACTATCCACATCTTTAAATAATTTGTCAGGTATCAGACAGGGGGTATTTTGCACAACATATAGTATTTGCGGTAACAATATCACCTTGAAGAGCACAGCTCTTCCCATAAGTGATATCGGCAATTTTCTCCAGTGAGCGACATCTCTCCGTAAGCGTTCCAGTTGTGGTTGTAAATTTCCGGCCAGAAATTCTGCGTCTGTTTTGGCTATTTGTATACCCAAATATTTAAAACTATCTTTAATCTGCAACTTAATATCAGCACCGAGTATCGGAGGTGGCCCGTCCGATAGCATGTACAGGAGTGACTTATCCCAGTTAATCTGGTATCCCGAGTACCCTTCAAAGAGCCCAAAGATCTGGAGTAGCCGGTGTATTGTGAACCTTGGTCTCGTCGCATATAGAAGGACATCGTCCGCTTATAGCGATATCCTCTCCTCCCAGTGTTCCCCCCCATGGATGCCGGTAATTACCGTGTCCCCTCTCACCCAACCTTGTCATTTTTTTGACAATCTGTAGCAAAGTCCCTTTTATTACAGTAAAAAAAAAAAACAAGCTGAGGTTATCTGATGAAGCACAAGCCACGAGTTTGGTACATAAGATTACAATGCGTCTTCAAGACTTCAAATGTTAGGGAGGGACAACCTGGGTTTTCGTCTCAGATCTATATTTTTTTAGGTACAGCACAGCCACGAGCTTACATGACAATATGGTGAGTGTTGGCTCTCTGAGGTGAATTAATTGATCCAGCGATCTGTTCGCAGCTTGCTGGGCCAAGATTGAAGAGCGAGGTATAACTTCTTACATATAAATCTATATATCCCTTCTAATTGAAATTTCTAGATATCTCCATATGTGAAATAACACAGATAAAGCTTCTTATATTTACTGTTATGTTCGGGAGTATGAGCTGGACTATCTTCCCAAGCCACTAGGGCCTAAAGCAGATATGTACCACAGAAAATATGATACCACAGCACTGTACGTCTGTGGTATGAATGTACGCACTATTTCCTTAAACAAGCAACTTAGCAGTGGTGTGGGTGATAGCCAGGATCATGAGAACCAATTTAAGGTTTTGCAGGTAATGGAGAAGTTCAGTCCATGTTCAATGACAATTTTTGTTACAATTTTATCACATACCAAATACAGACAGTAGTTCTTGTTTTCTATTCTAATTGAGAATTCTCAATTTATGGAAATCTTATCACTCTGTAGGGCAAATGTCAATAGCACAGTAGCCACGGGCCGTTCTGCTCCTTATCTACCCATTCTGGTAAACTCAGTACGTTTTCCTGCTCAGGTAACCAGTGTCATGAGCTCCTCGGTGGATGCTATACATGATTTCCATGCTGCTCTGCACACGTTTTCTAGATGCTGCTGGAGTGTGGATCCACACAGGTGAAACTCGTTTCACTAAAGACGATTACCATCCTTATGAGCGGGCACAGGACATACAATGACTAACAAATGGTGGCAGCTGATCTCTAGTCAAGGGAAGAGACCTCCTTACCTAAAACACAAGGTATGGAGGCTGCCTGCTGGCTCCCACTAATAAAATCTGCATAACCTGTCATAACTGGTCACCTCATTCGCTAGGTGTGACAGGGGTGTGAGCAGTGCATGGATACATGAAGGGTGGTGTATTCTAGTATGAGGAGCCGTACAGCATTTATGTAGCCCCAGTGTTGTAGGGTGCTTCATGTCAACAGAAAGTGAGCTACTTCCAATTTCTTGAATGCCCCGCCAAGCAATGCTCTCTCTCCACTTCCCCTCTCACTCAACTTCGTTGCATCAACCTATGTAAGCTAGGTGATGTGTGCCTGCTTTGAAATCACATCTCCTTCGATCTGGTAGGAAGGATTTTTTTTTTTCAGCATACCTGGATCAAATCAGTTCCAGCAAGTCAGCTGTATCATGAGAGGGTGCATGATGAACACAGAACTGTGGCCAGTAACGTGGCCAGTGCAAATATCTCTGCGCAGGGAATGTGGTGCCTCTTCATCTCCCTCGTGTGTCAAGCTTGGAGAGGAGTCCCGTAACAGCCCCTAAACAGTGGGTGGCTTCTTGAGTAATATAAACAAATTTGATGCACAAGTTACTAACTTGTGTAACCATATATCTGTAAGAGACAGTAGTTAGTGACAGATTCCTTACCTTAGAATATCCCCAGGCGTCAGGCTGGATCCGGAAAGTTTTTGCGTAGCAGTACCCTTGCGCGTCGGTAGGCGGCGTCGTGCGGCTCCGCGTCCGTCGTCGGCACCGCCGGGATGACGTCGCGGGCAGTACTTAGACGCCGCCCCTGCGCGCTGACGTCAGTTCTGTACATGACTTTCCGCGCCAGGAACGCAGAGCCATGCAAGAAGCTGACATAGGTGTCTGAAAAATACTAGGGCCCTGAAAGGGATGTCCTTAACCCTAGAAATCAGTTCTCAGAACGGGGAGGATGGGTGGGGCGGTAAGGAATCTGTCACTAACTACTGTCTCTTACAGATATATGGTTACACAAGTTAGTAACTTGTGCATCTGAAAGAGACACGTTAGTGACAGATTCCTTACCTTAGAATAGATACCCCAGCAATACCAACCCCGGTGGTGGGTCTGCGAACAAAGATCAGACAAGGAAGTCCCGGAGGACAGAACGGCCAAAGAAGCCGTCCCTCCGGACCTGACTGTCAAGGCAGTAATGCTTGGTAAACGTGTGCAGCGAGGCCCACGTAGCTGCCCGACAGATATCCTGCAGCGGAACACCGAGGCCTAAGGCCGTGGTAGCAGCCGTTGCCCTGGTGGAATGGGCACGCAGCCCAACAGGAGGCTCCTTCTTAGCCAAAGAATAGCAGGCTTTGATACACAAGGTGACCCAGCGGGAAATGGTTCTCTTGTGCACCGCCCGACCTTTTTGGCGCCCACGTAGCCAACAAAGAGCTGGTCATCCACCCGGAAGTGTTGTGTGCGGTTGATATAAAAGGAAAGCGCACGTTTTGGGTCCAGACGGTGGAGCCTCTCTTCCTCTCTGGAAGGATGCGGAGGCGGAAAGAAGGTGGGCAAAGTGATGGTCTGCCCAATGTGGAAGGCAGTAACCACCTTTGGCAAGAAGGACGGACGCGTCCTAAGAACAACCTTGTCTGGATGGACAGACAGAAAGGGAGGTTTGCATGATAGAGCCTGGAGCTCACTCACCCGCCGAGCGGAAGTGATGGCCACCAGAAAGGCTGTCTTCAGAGTCAGAAGACGAAGAGGACAGTTATGTAGAGGCTCAAAGGGAGCGCACATGAGAAAGGTAAGAACCAAGTTCAAGTCCCACTGAGGCATCACAAACGGAACAGGAGGGAAGAGGTGTGTAATGCCTTTTAGGAACCTGTTAACAACAGGGGACTTGAAAAGGAGGGCTGATCAGGAAGCCTGAGGAAGGCCGAAATGGCACAAAGATAGCCCTTGATGGTACCCAGGGTAGAACCCTGTTGGGCCAGAGAAAGAAGGAACAGAAGAACCTCAGAAAGAGGGGCAGAGAGGGGATTCACAGCCTTTGCCGTGCACCATGCCACAAACTTGTTCCACCTGCAGGCGTATACCACCTTAGTGGAGGGACGCCTGGCTGCCAGAATCACATCACAAACTTCGGGAGGCAAGTCGAAAGGAATGGACTGCCGCCGCTCAATCTCCACGCAAGCAGGTGGAGACTGGACAGGTTCGGGTGGAGGACCGTCCCCTGCTGCTGCGACAGAAGATCCTCCCGAAGAGGCAGACGGATCTGGGGATCGACGCTCATACTGAGTAGCTCGGGATACCAAACTGTTCGAGCCCAGTCCGGAGCCACAAGGATGACTTGGGCCCGGTCGCGCCGAATCTTCTTCAACACTCTGGGTAGAAGTGGTATAGGCGGAAAGGCGTACAACAGACCGCAACTCCACTCGCGACGAAAAGCGTCGCCGAGCGAGTGCCGCCTTGGAAATTCCAACGCGCAGAACTGCTGACATTGCGCGTTCTCTTCGGTGGCGAATAGATCTAACCAAGGCTCTCCCCACTGTAGAAAGAGTCCTTGCGCCACTTCCGAGTGAAGACGCCATTCGTGATTCATCATGCACCTGCGGCTGAGTTCGTCCGCCCTGGCGTTTAGGGAACCTGCCAGGTGTTGAACCATCAGGAACATGCCCTGATGTTCCAGCCATGTCCAGAGGCGCAGAGCCTCCTGACAGAGGGTCCACGACCCCACCCCGCCTTGTTTGTTGCAGTACCACATGGCGGTGGTGTTGTCTGTGAACACCTGCACTACCTTCCCTTTGACAGAGGGAAGGAATGCCTTGAGTGCAAGTCGGATCGCCCGGAGCTCCAGAAGGTTGATATGGAGCCGGGACTCCGCCGGAGACCAGAGGCCTCTGATCTCTGCCTCTCCCATGTGACCGCCCCATCCCAGAAGGGACGCATCCGTCACAACTGTGTGCTCTGGCTGTGGAAGGGAGAGGGATCTGCCCATGACCCATTGCCGGTTCGAGAGCCACCACTGTAACTGTTTTGCAGTCCCCTCTGAGATCTGGACGTGATCGGACAGGTTGCCCTGGTGCTGCGCCCACTGGAACTGCAGGTCCCACTGCAGAGCCCGCATATGCCATCTGGCATGATCGACCAGCAGGATGCAGGAGGCCATGAGGCCCAGCAGCCTCAGGGTCATCCGTACCGAAACCCAGGATAAAGGCTGAAAGATCGGAATCATAGCCTGAATATCCCGGACTCGCCGTTCGGGAGGATAGGCCCGAAACCGCGTCGTGTCCAGAACTGCTCCGATGAAAAGGAGCTGTGGAGAAGGAATCAGATGTGACTTCGGCACATTGATGGAGAACCCCAGCGAGTGCAGGAGTTCGGCCGTAGTCTGGAGGTGGGAGACGACTGCCTGGGACGAGCCCGCCTTCAGCAGCCAGTCATCGAGGTAGGGAAGACTGGAACCCCTGCCCGGCGCAGATGAGCTGCGACCACCGCCATCACTTTCGTGAACACCCGAGGGGCACTTGTAAGGCCAAAGGGGAGCACGGTGAACTGAAAATGCTAGAGGCCTACCGTGAACCGCAGGTAACGCCGGTGGGCCGGCAGGACGGGGATGTGGAAATAAGCGTCCTGTAAGTCCAACGCTACCAACCAGTCTCCAGGGTCGAGGGCAGTCAAGACCTGAGCTAGGGTGAGCATCTTGAACTTCTCCTTCCGGAGGAAGCGATTGACGTTCCGGAGGTCCAAGATAGGACGCATGTCCTCCTTGTCCTTTTTGGGCACCAGAAAGTAGTGGGAGTAGCAACCACGTCCTACTTCTGGGGTCGGAACATGCTTGATGGCCCTCTTGGCCAAGAGGGCCGTGACTTCCTTCTGCAGAAGCACCAAGTGATCCCCTGACATGCGGTGGAATTGAGGTGGCATGGCTGGGGGGGTGGTCTCGAAGGGGAGGGAGTAGCCCCTTCGGACAATGTCCAAGACCCACCTGTCCGAGGTGATGGGACGCCAGTGGTGAAGGTGATGGCGGACCCTGCCCCCTACTGCCGTGCTGTGCACCTGAAAGGAAGGACTAGGAGGGCTTGGAGGCCGCGGATGGGGCGGGGTTGGTGGCCTGACCCGCACGCTGGTTGCCTGACCCGCCATGGCGGGAGCCACGTCTTCGGCCACGCGAAGACGCTTGCTGCGCGGGCCGGTGGCTGGGCAGCGGACGTGACTGGGCGCCCCTTCCGTGGCCACGAAAGGGGCGAAAAGCAGAGGTTAGCGGAGGGCGCACAGCAGAAAGGCCCAGGGACTTGGCAGTAGCCTGTGAGTCCTTAAAACGCTCCAGCGCATGGTCTGCTTTGGTACCAAAAAGACCGACTCCATCAAAGGGCATGTCCATGAGTGTGTTTTGGACATCACCCGAGAAACCAGTTGTCCTCAGCGAGGCGTGGCGACGCAGCGCCACTGTCGTTGCAAGCGATCTGCCCAGCGAGTCGGCGGTATCAATGCCACAACGGATGGTGTACTTTGCCGCATCCCTTCCTTCCGCAATGGCGCGGGAAAGCAGTGTCTGGACCTCCTCAGGACACTGGGGCAAAACGAGCGCCACCGAATCCCACAGAGAGTGGGAGTATCGGCCCAAAAGGCAAGAGGTTTTGACGGACCGCAAGCCAGCACTGGAGGAAGAAAAGGCCTTCTTCCCAAATTGATCCAGGCGTTTGGATTCCCTATCCGGAGGGGCGGTAGGGAAGGCGGTTTGGGAGGCAGAGGCTTGGACAACCAAGCTCTCGGGGTTGGGATGTTGAGAGAGAAACAAGGGGTCGCCCGGAGCAGGGCGATGGCGTCGGGCCACGTTCCTATCCACAGGAGCCCCTGTGGCGGGCTTGGACCAGGTGCCCAAAAGAACGTCAGAAAGTGCATCATTAAGTGGCAGCAATGGCTCCGAGGAGGTAGCTGCCGGCTGAAGCACTTCCGTCAGGAGGTTAGTCCTGACAGCCACTGTAGGCAATTGGAGGTGTAAGGCTCCAGCTGCTCTACGCAACACCGTTGCGAAATTTGCTCCCTCCTCCGTAGCCACGGAAGGAGGAGACAGCATGCCAGTGTCAGGGGAAGTGTCCAGACCACTGGCATCCCCAAGTTCCTCTGCCCAGTCCTGATCATAGTCACACTGCTGTGTGAGAGGGTCATCCGACCCCTCCCAGCTCTCCTGGTCCTCCTCAGGTTGAAAATAAGGAGGAGGAGGGACGTCCGGGACCCAAGGTCTCATGGGCGCTGTAGCCGGCGTCGGGCGACGTCGGTCCAACGCCGCGTCCGGAGATAACTAGGGAACGACGCCGCCCGGAGCCCCGGGAGGCGTCAGGAACGGCACCGGGGACATCGGCGTGGTTAGGTCAACCGGCGTCGATGGGGTTGCGGTACCACCGGAGCCGGGATCGAGGCCAGGGCCGGGAGCGAGGCTGGTGGGACAGGCGGCGCCGGGACCGGAGTCGTCGGCGGCGCCGGGGCAATCCCATTAGGGCCCGCGGGGCCACAAGGCGCACCGGAGGGGCCTTGAGGCCCGAAGAGGAGGGCCATGGCCGACAGGAATTCCTGTATCTCGGCCGGAGTCGCCCCCAAACCCGGGAAGGACGGGTAATGCGGGGGCGGCTCCACAGGCACATCCGGAGCCGCGGGGACGGTGCCGACAGGGGCCTCAGCCGAGTCGCGAGACCGGCGAGGCGAAGTCTTAGAGCGATGGTGCTTCTTAGACTTTTTGTGCTTCGACTTACCCGAGGAGTGCGAAGACTTGGACTCCGACGACCGGCGAGGACTCCGCGACCGGCCCCTCGACCTCTCGCGTGACAGGGGCTTGGTGCGGCGCATGGCTAGGGCACTGCTCTTCCCGGATCTGCGCTTACTGGCGCGGAAAAAAGAAGAACTGACGTCAGCGCGCAGCGGCGGCGTCTAAGTACTGCCCGCGACGTCATCCCGGCGGTCCCGACGCCGGACGCGGAGCCGCACGACGCCGCCTACCGACGCGCAAGGGTACTGCTACGCAAAAACTTTCCGGATCCAGCCTGACGCCTGGGGATATTCTAAGGTAAGGAATCTGTCACTAACGTGTCTCTTTCAGATGTACATTGTAAGCCGACTGACATCACCATGGGAAGCAGTGTGACGGTGCATCTTTTAGGAAGCTGGCTTCCATGGAGCTGATCAACACCTAATGTAAGATGCACCTGGTACTTACTGGATCACCCAAATGTTTGTGTGCAACTCTGAATTTTAATAGTCAGCTAGTTTGGTCCAACAGCCAACGTTTCAGCTAATGAGGCAGATATGCATGCTCATCTTTTAACTTTAAATAGCCTGTCCACCAGTACAGAGGAAAACAAAGCTTGGATATCTCTTCTGAAGGAAAAGGAATCATATTCCGGGACGGAGGCCTGCTGTTGCTGACATGAAAAACAAGGTGGTAGACTGGCTTGTGACCCGAAAACCTATTTTATTCAAGCTCAGAACTTAAGACTCAGCTGCTTCACATGCTGCCATAAAGGCCTTGGACTACAAAGCAATGCCGAAATCAGAGGCCCGATTCCACTGCCCATAGCAACCCAAAATCTCAGACTTCAAGGGTGGATGCCTCTGTATCTCTCCTAATCTCGATGATAGAGGACTAACCCAATCTATTGCCTGGTAAGAAAGCAAAGGAAGTGTGAATAAGTGGACAAGTCGGAACGCTGCTGAAAACGTAAGACTGTCAGATCCTCTCCTTCTACAAGTTTAATGTCCCCCCCTTGTTTCTGGCGTGCATGGAGCAGTGCAGCGGACTGATGCGGTTTCCCTTGGACTCCCGCGCTGCTAGCCAGTATATATAGCATACCATATCCCCCTTTGTCTGCACCACCCCTTTTCCTGTGTTGGTGTGGGAGCCCTGCTGGCTGTTGCAGCCACACAGCTGGCTATTTTCCAGAACACCGCGACCGGCATGCCAGCAAGCGGAAGGCGAACTGATTAAGACTACCGAACAGAACTATCTGATTTTCTGTACCAACCACATTCAACACTTAGGTTACTTCTTAGCAAGACAACTATCGGAAGCTGGGGCAAATTCTCGCACCACTGTGAGAAACCAGCTCTTATTCCGGTAGTTTCTCCAAGACAAACTGGTCTAAATCCTTAGTAGTGCAGAACAGAGACGGGTGTGTTAAGGATCATTAACACCAGCACAACATCAGAATAAAAAACATTTGGTAATGCCCCCAGACCAATTTAGTAAATTAAAAAATATTTTATGTTTAAATCAAGACCAAAATAACAACAGAAATTAATCAGTCACTTCCAAGATATAGCACTTCTAAGTAACACTTCAATTCCACACTTCTCTGTTTAGCAGGGCCAGTCAATGAAAGTTTCTGCACATTACGTCTTCCCACTCCAGCAGCACAACATGACTCCCACCTCTAGATTGCCTCTTGCCTTCAGTCAGGTCAGACAGGCTGGATAAGAGTCGATCACCTTGTGTAGGCAGCCACAATTCACAGTTTCCAAACTTCAGGGTTCCATTAGTGGTATCTCTGGCTTGTGTCTCCATGGCAGATCGAGACTTTGCTGGTCCTTCCGAGGCTGCCTAAGACCGAAGATGGGAACCATGTTTCTCAGTTGCAAGTCCTGTCCTTGGTGCAGACACTAACGTGCTCGTCTTCCACTGGTTAATTCATGTTCTATATACCAAATCACAATGAGTCTATGTTGGCTTTGTCACTAACTTCCCAGTGCCAACAAAGACTATATCAAATCCAGTGCTGAACCAGTTATGACTGGTCAAGTGGTCGCACTCACACGTCTTTTTGGAGCCCTTTTTGTGTCCCTGAGGCCAAAAGGTAATCAGAAGACAACGCACAGTTCTTGGCTGGGGGACTCACGCTTTCAACCACAGTTCAGCAGTCTCTCATCTGCTTCCTAGTAGGTTTGTGTAAGTTTCCTCTCCATGTGTTTAGACTTTGAACTGTGTTTCGTCTTTTAAGAATACTGACAAAGCTTAGATTTGGTGGCCAACATGTCACGCACACAACCTCCAACTGCTTTCTTTCTGTTGGGGGCCTGTGTCCTGGTCTTGTCTGCATGTGAGAGGCAGCAGACTTCACACATGAAGTATGTCTGTATAAAATCCAACGCTTTGATCCCAACTCCATCAGATGTAGCACCTAGCAGAGTTATGGGCAATGTTCGTATTCTGCTCCTCCACCCCCAGCCACTCCCTAGTTTACTATAGTTTTCTCACTTACAGCTAAAACTCTATTAAGTAGTGATCAATTCAAAGCTTTCAAAATGTGACCACTAGTAATGGTAACAAATGAGCTGCCCATAAATACGTCATTATGTTAATTTACTCCAATAGAAAAACAACGCTGGTCTAACTCAGACTGGTTTTGTGATCTCTGATCCTAAGGTTCCATGGAAAAGCAGGTTTAAGTGATATATCCTTCTATTCTGTGCTACCAGCTGTGCTCTGAAGTTCCACTGTAGTAGTAGACCTAGCCCTTTTACGCATTGCTTTCTTATTTCCACTCTGTCCCGATCAGGAAGGTACTGACACCACGTCCTCCAGGCTGTAGTCCCCAGGGGATTCGTCCAAAAGAAATTAGGCTACCCGGCCCGGTTCTCTTTCTCCTCCCCCATGCAAAGAAGGGGCAGGCTGCACGCCTCAGACTGAGAAACTAAATACAGTGCCTTTATGTAGTTAAAAGCACACACATAATGAGTCTCACAATTTCTCTTAATCTTTTAAAGGAAATAGTTACACTGAGAAACCTCCGGAGAGTCTTTCTTGGCCAGGTCCTAGCAGATCTTAACAAAGAGGATGACCCAGCGTGTTGTCATCCCTTGCTCTTCTAATTTTCAGCACAGCCCACAAAAATCTGATCATCCACTATGTCCGGAAAAGTGTGATTTATGTAGCAAGACACTGCATGACTGAGTTCCAGGCTATGATGTAGCACCTCGTTGGTTGGATGTGGTGGGGGAGGGTTCAGTGGGAAGAGTAACAGACCAAGCCATATGAAACGTAGAAACAACTTTGGGTAAGAAATATGGGCAGATGCAAAGGACCACCTAATCCAAGCAGAAAACTCTACAAAGTTGATGACTGGATAAGGGCCTGAAGTTCTTCAACCTTGCGAGTAAAGTCATGGCCATCAAAAGAACCGTCTCCAGGGAAGAAAGAAGACTGGACATCGACTGAAACAGGGAGGCCCTCAAAGTAAAAAAGAGGTATAATAAATGGAGATGGAGGAAATAAATTAAAAGCCTAAGAAAACATGCCATTTATATTTTGGTGCTGCTCCAATAACGATTATAGGTCCCACATCTTAATCTTGCCTAGGTGGACACTCAAGCCAAGCACGGAGGCATCATGACCACGGCAGCCTGCATCTGCCAAAAGGTTGCAAGGGTCCATTCACCAGTGCAGAACCAGGCAAAAAAAAGGAAAGTCTGCACCCTAGCTGAAAGGCTTCACTGATGCTGAAGCTGCTCTGACACCACTGAAGGCCCCTCGTCCACCATCTGGTGGGTGCCACCAACAGGGTGCACGGACCCATGAGACTATTTAGATGCAAGACCAGAAGAATCAGGACACAGCTGCGAAGCACTGAGAAGTAGGAAAGGTCCTGCCCAGTACTAGCCTAGTGAAAGTTAGCCTCTGTGTTGGAGAGAGGTGAGACGTTTGTGTATTGATGTCAAGTTGTATAATCTGCTAGATGTGTTCCTTAACCAGTGGTGGAACTTCACATTTACTAGTCAGCCATCCAAGCATGGAAACACGTGGGCTCCTGACTGTCACAGTGAAGCCTCCCCAACTTCCAGCACTACTGTAAAGACGTGGTGCGTTTGTCCTTCCAAATGGTAGAATCATGAACTAATAGTGCTGGGGTCTCACCGTGAACCACAGGTCACATCTATGGGTGTGAAGGATTGGAAGATGGAAATAGGCCATCATGGAACGAAAACAAATCTCTTACATTCATGGCCAACAAGACTTGGCTGAGAGAATAGCATCTTTATCATGTCTTACTGAATGAAAGTGCTCAGAAGGTGAAGATACATTAAAGGCTCAACCTCCGTCCTTCTGGGGGACCAAGAAGTAAAGGCAGTAGAAAAAGATACCAGTTTTCTCCAAGTGCACTACCTCTATGGCCCTTCTGTTCAGCAGGGTAAGGACTTCCGCCTTCAAATTTAAGGAATGTGCTGGAGAGCAGGAGGGCAGGCACAGGCACAGTAGGGTGCAGCCGTGTGGATTATCTAGATGAGACAGTGATCTGTTGTGACCAATACCCAACTGGTGCAAAAATGTGAAACCCCCCCCCCCTCACTGGAAAATGATGGCGTAAAAGGGCGAGAGTCAGAAGGAAGTAGAGGCAACTGTGAATGCACAGGATGGTGGACAAAATATCTACTGTTGTTGGTTTTGTCCCGTAGATCTGACCCTGCCCACAAAGGAGGAAGTATAGCTGTTGGGGTGTCGGAGAAGTTTGTCTCTCCCATGACTGTGCTCCAATGACGTAGCCACAATACTTTCCATAAACTTGGTGTCATTGCCACAACAGGAAGCCAGACCCAGGGTCATAGCTCTTATGTTTTTGAAGCACTATAAAGAAAAGTCTGCTTTCTCTCCAAACAGCCAATAACCATGGAGGGCATGTCTATGAGTGTCCCTTGACCATCTTTGGAGAAGCCAGTGGAACATATCTAAGCATACCAGCACAGCGTGACAAATGCATAAAACAAACAACGGCCTAAGCAGAATCAAGGCTACACTTCAAAATCGGTTTGGATGCATCCAACCCATCATTGATCAGGTCTGAAAACTGCTTTTAAATGTGGACCAACAAGCGGTTGACTGCAAGTTTTGGCAATTTCCAAAAGGCTTGATCATATTCACCCAAGAGGCAGGTGGCATTAGCAGTACAGAGAGCCAGAACAGAAGAAGCAAAGACTTTGCAGCCACAGAGTTTCTTCAACTCTCTATCGGGAGATGCCTTGGGGAAGGCATTTGGGTTCTGCTTCAAGGAGAATTTTAGACAACCAGACAATACGTGATAAGTGGAAGGACAAAACGTAGAGGTCACCACAAGCAAGCCTATTGCATATGACTGTGTGTCTGTGACCTCTTGGACCATAAAGGGGTTACTACCAAGCAGCCATGACTGGATCCATGAGCGCCTCATTTAACAGAAGGAAGGGCTACATCACTGAAGAGGAGGGTTGCAAGAGCTCAGTCAACATGTTAGATTTCACCCTCTACAGAAAGCAAGGTGAATTCCAAAGTATCAGGCGCCTTTCATACCAGAGTTGTAAATGAGGAACTGTTCTCTAAAAAAGGCCAAAAAGGGAAAGGTATATCCTCTTCTGGCGAAGGGTCCCAGTCACTCACGTTTGGTGAGGTCAGATATAAACCAGCTGTGTTATAGCTGGAAGAATGCTCTTAGCCTCCCAAACATCTTCTGTACAGCTACAAGCTTTATCAGGCATTGCAAGGTCATTGGGATCCAAGCCAAAACTCTCCTTCATCCGGGCAAAATGCAGAGCCCTAGGTGTTCTGTATAAGGGGACATCAATGTCCTCGTATGTTGACAGTTTTGAGAGCAGGGCCATAGTCCGCTTCATGAGTGAGCACAGTGCCAATGGAGGCCCCCACATAATGGAGTAAAGAGCCTTGGTAAGCTACATCTTTTTCAGTGCCGGAGTCCACCAGAGTTGCCAAGCTCGCAGAAATATACTCCAGGCCCAGAGGGTGGAAGAGCTGTCCTTAACAGATCCAGCACATAAAGCTGGAGGGTTTGCTTTGCTTGGGTTGGCTGATGGACCTGGAAATTTTGGTCTTGTCTGAATCAGCAGTGCTGATGAGATATGGAAGAACAGGAACTGAAGAAAATGAACCTTTTGGTGCTAAGTGTATTCCGATTATGTCATGTGGAGAGGGGGCTGGAGTCATATGGTGACACTTGGTTGCCCTAGAGCATCATTGCTCAGGGAAAAGTTTTCTAGACCAGTCTGAAGGCTGTAACGTTAATTCAGAACGTAAAATATGCAGGACGACTACTCCACCAGAAAGCTAATGACTAAGTAATTCTACTTTACCTGAATAAAACTCTTCTATATCATAAAACATGTAAAACAGACTGAACAATGCATTTATTATGCAACACCAGGGGCTGTCCCATTATGGGCCGAGGGCCTGTTTTTTTTGCGTGCAGGGAGTTAAAGTTCGAACACATAACTCAAAAGTTCTCTGAGTTAATGTATGAACTTTCAATGTAACAAGTCAGAAACAATAGGCAGGGATTGCCTCTCCCTGTTTCTGATATGTTCTGACTAAAGTTCTTACAGTAACTCAGGGGAATTCCAAGTTGTATGTTTGAAATTTAGATAGCTCACATATTTAAAAAAAAAAAAAAAAAACAGGCTCTAGGCCAATCATGATACGGCCACCTCTGCTAACTATATCTAAATAACTACTACAAACCAGCTTTCAAGAGCAAGCTTAGACTATTTAACCTTGTTACCCGCTAAAAATCAATAATAGCCCAATAAAGAGGTACTTCTACAATAGTATTTAGTTTCCATGACTCCAGGGACAGCAGGCAATACTAATCATAATGTTTACCCTTTTGCTCAAATCTCCTCTGTACCTGAGAACTGGACTAACAAACTGTTCAGGTATCAACAGATGAACAACTTACTTATCGTGGGTAATGCTCTTTGAGGTGGATACTGTATCTAACTACAGATTCCTCACGTTTTGAATTCCCCCAGGTTCCAGACTAGATTGAGAACTTTTTCAGCAATTGTTCCCACGTGTCAGTAGTTCGAGACATTAGACTCTGCAAGGGCTTCGCACCGCCTCCAGTAGTGACTGCACAAAGCCACATATAGGTGCGACTCCTGCACACTGAAATCAGTTTTCTTTTGAAACTTTGCCTTGCTCTCTGGCGCAGATCAACTGTAACAGATGACATGATAGAATGCAAAACTTAGGAACTTTTCAGAATCAAAGTCCATGGCACAGAGAGGGGAAGAGCTGTGAGGAATCTACAGTTAGATAGAATATGCACCAGAATGATTGAGTATTACTGAAGGTAAGTAACATCTTCTGATGGACACTCCTAAGTGCAGACTCCTCAACCTTTGAATACATACCAATGTAGAACTTTCCAAAAGGAGGAGGATCTGAGGAATGGACTAAGAGAAGGAATAGATAACATTATGTCCTATGGAAAATTGTTGCATTGCTCCAAGCGTGAAGTTCTGAGTGATTGATATATATTTTTTTAATTTGACAGTGATGGAGCAGGGTTTCACAAAAATTAAACCTGCTCGAATTGATACCCCCCGAAATACGTACTAACAGTAAATAGTTGTTGAAAAACTATTGTACACCCAACACGAACACAAGGGAAATTGCTTTGCGCATGTCTGAACTAACACGTAAACAAAATAATATTGTAATAACATTGTGTTTTGAGAAAAACGAGAAGCGTTGGATGAATAAGCCGCATATGCTTCAGTAATTTCCATGTTGCATCCTGTTTTGAACTAATAAATAATGCCGCTTTTGCACAAAGCTTATGCTAGGTAACGTTAAATGGGGAATAGTGCAAGGTGGGTGGTAAACAGTGAAGGTTTCATTATCATATAATTCATAAATGTTCATTTTCATTTACTTTAGTGTGCTAGATGAAGCAGCCATCTTTCTAAACTTGGCTAAAGTGGGAGGGGGAAAACACGAGAAGTGAGTTCGCTCTGTCAGAAGCAAGACAGACACGCAGTGCACCGCAGATGACATGAGAAGGGTGAAGGCCAGAGTGTCGAACGACTGCCAAAAGAAGTGCCCAGGCATGAGACGGAGACACAAACTGCGGATGATGTTAAAAAATGAATGAAAAATGTTAAAATTTGTATCACATGAAATAAAGTGAGAACAAGCTGAAGAACCATACCCTGGGAACGAATGGTGAACAATGAAGTAGTTGAAATAAAGATTAAGTCACAGTGGTGTGACAACGCCACCTCCCAAGCCCACCAATCCCTTTAGCGAGATTTAATACAGTTTGCAACAGTTGTGGGACGGACATGTTAGTTTTAGGGTATAATTGGGGTGCCTTTAGGGGTGTGGTTTAAGCTTAGGCTGGCAGGAGAGAAAGATGGGAGATGCGTCGCTGTCCGTCGGTTTGCAGAGAGGCCCAACTGTTCCTGACCTGTCCCGATCCTGTTTCTTCTTATCCTTTGTTCCCTGATCCCATTTCGGGGAACCCCCACCATCTCCTAGGCCGAGGGGTTGGTTTTTCCTACAGACCAATAGGTTTGTATTTATTCTAACTCGTTCTCAGAATTTAACTTATTGATGTATTTTGTCTCTGAAACTTTTGTCTCTCCACCTATCCAACCCGTCAATGATATGTATTATTTAGATGAAACTATTTGTCTCTTCATCTATCCCCTCCGTTAGGTATATGATGTTTCACACACATTTCGCTGAAACTTTTGTCTCTTACTCTATCCACTCCTTCATTGCATAAAGTCATTGTTACGTTTGGATGAGTTTGTCTTTCATTTGGGCTGCATATGTAAAATTTCTCCTTACGTGAGATTCAGTGTTTGTATTTTGTGACCAAATGCAGTTGAGCATAATCCTTAATTATTTGAGATAAAATACATTATTAACTTCACCGAGAGTCTGTGATCATTTAATTAATTGATGGTTGGTAAGTTAGAAGTTATCATTGCCATCAACTATTCAACTAATTGGTCCATCGACCAAGTGGAAGGAAAGTTGATGTAAAAAGTTAGTTGTGATTCCATAATTTAATCTATGAAAAGAAAAGAATTGATTGAACATATAAATTGACCGCAGCGCATCAGGGATTCTGGGTGAATGTGTATGGGCCATTGTATTATGATGTTATTGAGTATTGATCCCTGATAAAATATTGGAGCCGCGCTGGATCAACAGCATTGTAAACACAGTATGGTGATAATAATTGAGGGACAGAATTAAGTAAAATTGGGCAAATGGGCTTAGACAAGAATGCTGAATTTAATTTGTATTTACAGACACTTCTGTGGACAGGTAATGAACTGTAACCTTGACAGTCATATGATCTACCATCCTGATCAAGGTATTTAAATAAAGGCTGTTGTAATGATGAAATCAAAGTTGATGTTTAAGAAAAATGACTAGGAGATGAGGAATCTTAAAATAAATTACAGATCCAATGGAAGACTAAATGAGGAACCTGAGGGGATTAAAAAGAATTACTCTCACCAAGGACTATTAAATGGAATTGCGTATGGATGAGGAGTGTAACCATAAAGATAAAAACAGTTTTAATGGTCAGCAACCTCAGGTTGCATCAGCTCAAAGGGCACTCTCATCAAAAATGTGAGGGCCAAGTTAAGGACCCACTGTGGCATGGTGAAGGTGTAGTGTAGCTCCTATTTCCCTAATAGGCTCTGCGCATTGGAATAATATACCCTATAGGTTTGACATAGGACTAAGGTCGGTATGTCCCTATCGAGTATATTAAACTTAATTACTTGTGCCAGCTAGCTCAGAGGCCACTAGAAACTCCTTGACGACAAGAAGGGAGTAGTTTCTGGCAGCCGCAAAACATGACCACTTTGTTTCCCTTTAGAATCAGAACGTGTCCCAGAGTCGTGGAAACAATAGATAACTATTTTACTCAGCTCACTCGTGCATACTTAGTTTTCTCCAAGTTACACAGAAAGAACAGACGGGCGTTTCAATAAAAGATTTATTGAACAGTCTTGTTTCTGGTGTATGTAAAATGTGCTGTTACGATCACAAGACAGTATGCGAGATAAATAATGTACAGTGTGAGCAGTAGAAATAAATACTGCATCTGAAAGAGACACGTTAGTGACAGATTCCTTACCTTAGAATATCCCCAGGCAACAGGCTGGATCCGGAAAGTTTTTGCGTAGCTGTACCCTTGCGCGTCGGTAGGCGGCGTCGTGCGGCTCCGCGTCCGTCGTCGGCGTCGTGATCGCCGGGATGACGTCGCGGGCAGTACTTAGGCGCCGCCCCTGCGCGCTGACGTCAGTTCTTCTTTTTCCGCGCCAGCAAGCGCAGATCCGGGAAGAGCAGTGCCCTAGTCATTTTTTGACTAACTTTTTGGGTGAATTTTTTCACTGTTTTTCTTCGAATCGACTTCAAAGTGTCGTAGGGATGCCCGGTTTTAAACGTTGCGGCGCCTGTGCTCGGATGATGTCCATCACAGACCCGCATCGGGAGTGTCTCTTCTGCCTCGGCCGAGGCCACGACACGGAGTCTTGTTCCGACTGCCGGGCCCTGAACCCGAAAGCTTTGCGAGAGCGGTCTCGAAAGCTCCTCGAGGCCCAGCATTCGGCTCCGCGCAAGCCCCGGTCGCGTGAGAGGTCCAGGGGTCGATCGCGGAGTCCTCACCGGTCGTCGGCATCGAAGTCTTCTTCGTCCGGTAAGTCCAAACACAAAAAGTCCAAAAAGCATCGTCGCTCTAGGACTTCGCCTCGCCGGTCTCGCGACTCGGCTGAGGCCCCTCCCGGCATTGTCCCCGCCCCGCGGCCCCGGACATGCCTGTGGAGTCGCCCCCGCAATACCCGTCCTTCCCGGGTTCGGGGGCGGATCCGGCCCAAATACAGGAATTCCTGTCGGCCATGGCCCACCTCTTCGGGCCTCAAGGTCCCTCCGGTGCGCCTTCGGGCCCCGCGGGCCCTGATGGGGTTGCTCCGGCGTCGCCCGTGCCTCCAGCCTCGATCCCGGCTCCGGCCTCGATCCCGGCTCCACAACCCCCATCGACACCGGTCGACCTAACGACACCTCCGCCGGCGCCGATGTCTCCGGTGCCGTTCTCGACGTCGCCTGGGGCTCCGGGCGGCGTCGTCCCCCAGTTCCTTCCGGCTCCGGACATGGACCCGGAACGACGTCGCTCGACGCCGGTTCCGGCGCCGATGGGACCTTGTGTCCCAAATGTCCCTCCTCCTCCTTATTTTGAACCAGAGGAGGACCAGGAGGACTGGGAGGGGTCTGATGACCCTCTGACACAACAGTGTCAGTACGATGAGGACTGGACAGAGGGTCTAGGGGATGCCAGTGGTCTGGATACTTCCCCTGACACTGTCATGCTGTCTCCTCCCGTGGCTACGGAGGAGGGAGCCAATTTTGCAACGGTGTTGCGTATGGCGGCTGGGGCCTTACGTCTCCAACTCCCTACTGTGGCGGTCAAGACTAATATCTTGACAGAGGTGCTTCAGCCGGCAGCCTCCTCTACGGAGACTGTGCTGCCATTTAACGACGCCCTCACTGACGTTCTTTTGGGCGCCTGGTCCAAGCCCAACACAGGGGCTCCTGTGGATAGGAACGTGTCCCGACGCCATCGCCCAGCTCCGGGCGACCCCCTGTTTCTCTCTGTCCACCCCACTCCTGAGAGCTTGGTTGTCCAAGCCTCCGCTTCCCAAACCGCCTTCCCTACCGCCCCTCCGGATAGGGAATCCAAACGCCTGGATCAATTTGGGAAGAAGGGTTTTTCTTCCTCCAGTGCTGGCTTGCGGTCCATCAACACCGCTTGTCTTTTGGGCCGATATACCCACTCCTTGTGGGATTCGGTGGCGACTGTTTTGCCCCAGTGTTCTGAGGAGGTACAGACACTGCTTTCCCGCGCCATTGCGGAAGGAAGGGATGCGGCCAAATACACGATACGATGTGGCCTTGATACCGCCGACTCGCTGGGCAGGTCTATTGCAAAGACGGTGGCGCTGCGACGCCACGCCTGGCTGAGAACCACTGGTTTTTCAGGGGATGTCCAGAATACTCTCATGGACATGCCCTTTGATGGAGTCGGTCTTTTTGGGTCCAAAGCAGACCATGCGTTGGAGCGATTTAAGGACTCACGGGCTACTGCCAAGTCCCTGGGCCTTTCTGCTACACGCCCTCCGCTGACTTCTGCTTTTCGCCCCTATCGTGGCCACGGAAGGGGCGCCCCGTCACGTCAGCAGCCCAGCCACCGGCCCGCGCAGCAGGTGTCTTCGCGTGGCCGAGGACGTGGATTCCGCCGTGGCGGATCGGGCAACCAGCGTGCGGGTCAGGCCACCACCTCCAACCCGTCCGCGGCCTCCAAGCCCTCCTAGTCTCTCCTTTGAGGTGCACAGCACGCCAGTAGGGGGCAGGGTCCGCCATCACCTTCCCCACTGGCGTACCATCACCTCGGACAGGTGGGTCTTGGACATTGTCCGAAGGGGCTACTCCCTCCCCTTCGAGACCCCCCCAGCCATGCCACCTCAATTCCACCGCATGTCAGGGGATCACTTGGTACTTCTGCAGAAGGAAGTCACGGCCCTCTTGACCAAGAGGGCCATCGAGCGTGTTCCGACCCCAGAAGTAGGGCGTGGTTGCTACTCCCACTACTTTCTGGTGCCCAAAAGGGACAAGCAGGACATGCGTCCTATCTTGGACCTCCGGAACGTCAATCGCTTCCTCCGGAAGGAGAAGTTCAAGATGCTCACCCTAGCTCAGGTCTTGACTGCCCTCGACCCTGGAGACTGGTTGGTAGCGTTGGACTTGCAGGACGCATATTTCCACATCCCCGTCCTGCCGGCCCACCGGCGTTACCTTTGGTTCACGGTAGGCCCCGAGCATTTTCAGTTCACCGTGCTCCCCTTTGGCCTTACCAGTGCCCCTCGGGTGTTCACGAAAGTGATGGCGGTGGTCGCAGCTCATCTGCGCCGGGCAGGGGTTTCAGTCTTCCCCTACCTCGACGACTGGCTGCTCAAGGCGGGCTCGTCCCAGGCAGTCGTCTCCCACCTCCAGACTACGGCCGAACTCCTGCACTCGCTGGGGTTCTCCATCAATGTGCCGAAGTCGCATCTGATTCCTTCTCCACAGCTCCTTTTCATCGGAGCAGTTCTGGACACGACGCAGTTTCGGGCCTATCCTCCCGAACGGCGAGTCCGGGATATTCAGGCTATGATTCCAATCTTTCAGCCTTTATCCTGGGTTTCGGTACGGAAGACCCTGAGGCTGCTGGGCCTCATGGCCTCCTGCATCCTGCTGGTCAATCATGCTAGATGGCATATGCGGGCTCTGCAGTGGGACCTGAAGTTCCAGTGGGCGCAGCACCAGGGCAACCTGTCCGATCACGTCCAGATCTCGGAGGGGACTGCAAAACAGTTGCAGTGGGTCGGGGGCGTGGCCAAGCGCGGATCGAAGATGGCCGCGTAGTGAAGTAGCTCCGCCGAGTGTCCCGGCCCCACGTCTATCCTGCGGACACATCCGTGATATCAGTCGACACCCCCCGAGATCGGAGGGGTAGCGGTCCCCAGCCCGCTTTTTCCGGCGCATCGAGCAGCCCCAACAGGGGAGATAGCAGCTCCAGAGTGTTGCGGCCTGCGGGAAATCTGAGCGCCGGGGCCCACAGTGCACAGTGGCGCCGGAGGGGAGTCCCGACCTGAGTGGTGGAGGTGACGCCGTGCGATATCGAGGCGGGGCTACGGGGGGACGGGCGAGACCAGCAGCGGAGGTGGTGACTGCCCTTGGGCCCTGAAGCTGACAAAGCTCCCCCGCATTGACAACTGGAACTCCGGGCAGCGCACCCGCCGGGAGCAGAGTAATGGCGGTGGTGTGCTCCGACTGAGGGGAACCTCCCTGTCGCTTGTGGTCCCGGGGCCGGAAGACGCTGCACACAGGTACCGTAGCGGCGTTTGGTCACCCGCCTAGGTCCCGGGGGCGCCCAGCTGGCCGGACCCGACTTGAGGGACCCCACCCCCCCCCCCCACCTGGACAGTGCAGGACTTGCTCTCAGACCCCTGGGGCCTGCGTTGTAGCTGCCGGTATCCTACCGGATAGAACTTACTGGTGGGCACTGTGTGATTGGTGCCTCTGCCTGCTTCCACTATTCTAGCCCAGTTGGTTGTGCACGATGGCTGCTGCCGGGGATCGCAGGGGGACCGGGTCCCGTGGGGCGAAGCAGGTGCAGACTAACAAATTGGACAGATACACAGTCACTAAGGACCCTCAGCGGAGCCGACTGTCTGCAGAGACCAATCAGGGACACCCAGGGGAAGAGGAACAAGAGCTATCTCTCGCGGATGTCATGGGGGCAATTGCTGGAGTCAAAACCTCTCTCGAGCACAAAATGGATGCCATGGCGATTGACATTAACCTGATTAGGTCCGACCTGGGGAAGCTTAACGAAAAAGTCAAGCAGGTTGAGATAACGACCACCAGTCTCGTTGGGGATGTCACACAACTACAAAGGGAGATGCATGAACTCCAGGACTCACACAAGTACATGGACCTCAAGCTGGATGATTATGAAGGTCGACTCCGGCGCAATAATCTCCGCATCCTAGGAGTGCCGGAAAGGGCGGAGGGGCAATCCCCGGACCTATTCGTTGAGGACCTCATTCTTAAACACCTGCAGCCCAAAGGCCTCAGCACATTTTTTGTTATCGAACGTGCTCACAGGGTCCCGGGCGGCCGTCCCAAACCGGGCGCTCCCCCGCGGCCCATGCTGGCTCGGGTCTTGAACTATCGGGACAGAGACACTATCCTTCAGAACTCCAGAGCAGGGGCGCCCCTCCGATATGAAAATGCTGCCATCTCCTTCTTCCCGGACTTTACACAGAGAGTACAAAAGCAAAGGAGGTCTTTCCTCACTGTGAAGCGTGGCCTGAGAGAGAGGGGTCTGAAGTACTCAATGCTGTTCTCGGCACGTCTCCGGGTGGAGACGGAGGGACGGGCATGGTTTTTCGACGAGCCCGAGGCAGTGGCAGAGTGGATCGAACATCGCGGAGCGACGGGCCAGGCGGATCGCGGCACTGGGACACAGGCGGACATTTCACCGATCTGAAGTAGATCTCTGAGGATTGCGGCTTTGAACTACGTAATGGGGTTATCGATGTGGGATGGGCTGGGGTGAGCGGTATATCGGCGCTTTATTATGGGGACTGGTGATGACATATATGTTTCTTGACATTTACCTGCCGGGGGTGTTACACTCGGCCTGGTTAGGGGTGGGGACATGGAGCTCACTTTTCCCCCTTCTTTTCTTTCTCTGAATTTCTTTCTAGGGCGACAGGCACTCTGCAAGTTTTTGATGGGCAGTTCTAAGCCTAGAGTGCAGGGCAGCGGGGTGGGGGGTTATTGGGGTGGGACAATTTGTTTTTTTGTTCTTTGTTATATTTGTTTCATTGGTGCAATGGACATATACACCTGCAATAGAGTTGCTGAAAGAGTACAAGCCCGGAGTTGCTGGATCTATATTCTGCAGTACAGGCATGATGGGGGATAAAAATGTAAAAATTATGAGTTGGAATGTTAACGGGTTAGGGGACAAAATCAAACGAAGTGTAGTACTTCAATACACCAGGAGGCACTCACCCGATGTAGTCTTACTCCAGGAGACACATCTGGTTGGGAATCTATGCAAGGCAATGCACAGGGGGGGGTATAAACTGATTGCGCACTCTGGCTTCACCTCGGGATCCAGGGGTGTGGGTATTATGACAAGGAACAACTTCCCGCTGGCGGTTAGCTCCACATGGGGAGATGATAGAGGCAGATACGTCGGTGTTTCCGGGATGTGGGAGGGCCGGCACATTGCCTTTATGTCTGTCTATGTTCCCCCAGGCCTACAGGGTACAACGTTTGCTGATTTGGGCGCAGCCCTGCTCGCCCTTCCGGATGGGCTCCTGGTCCTGGGAGGAGACTTCAATGCAGTGGTTTCGGGTAAGTTAGATAGATATCCCCCTCGAGAAGTAGTACCGTCTGCCCGATGGTTGCCTGATTTCCTTGAGGCGATGGGACTGGTCGATGGCTGGAGAGTGTACCACCCGGGCCAGGTGCAACACACCTTCCAATCTGGGGCACACAACAGTCTCTCCCGCTTAGATTACTGCCTGGTGCCAGCTGCGCAAGCGACATATATACACGACATCAAACACTTAGCCAGAGGTATCTCTGATCACTCACCTGTCTGGGTTCACCTGTTAGTAGGTATGGGCGGAGTGGGAAGATTGGCCCCAATTAACCCTTGGTACTTACGTAACCCCAAGATCCGTCAGGAGCTTATCAAAGCTATTGACGAATATTTTTCCGACAATGTGGGATCGGTGCCCTCTTCCCGGACCTTGTGGGAAGCATTCAAGGCAGTAATTCGGGGACAAGCCCTGTCTTTGATATCTAGCTCTAAGAGAGACAAGCAAAAGGAGGTCCTCGAACTTGAGACAGACATATATAGCCTAGAGAGGGAACTGGAATCTGGGGTTACGCCGGAGGAGATCCACTTGTTGAGTATGAAGCAGCACGACTATAAAGCGTTGGTCTCGGATAGGGCCAGGGCCCTGAGTAGAGAGCAGCAGGGCAGGCTTTATGACCAGGGAGACAAGGCCGGGAAGCTCATAGCATGGCTGGACAAGAAGGAATGGGCGAGTCGGCTGGTCCCAGAGCTCAATGTACAAGGAGGCGTTTTGGTCACGGAACCGCAGGAAATAGCGGACAGGTTCGCTGATCATTTCCAATCGGTCTATACGGCGGTCTCCTCCCACACTGAAGCGGACTCTCAGGAGCTGCTGAGGGATATTAAGCTTCCCTGCCTCTCCCGTGAGGATCGAGACTATATGGATAGCCCCCTTACAGCCGATGAAACCGCGCAAGCGATCCGTTCCTTGAATTCTGGGAAAGCTTTGGGCCCGAATGGACTTCCCATTGAGCTCTACAAGTTGAGACCAGATAAACTAGCCCCATATTTGAACGCTATGTTTCTGGAATCTAGGGAGGTGGGAACGTTGCCCCGGGAACAACGAATGGCTACTATTGTCACCATCCACAAGGACGGAAAGGATAAGGCGGAATGTGCCTCATATAGGCCCATCTCTCTTTTAAACGCCGAACCCAAGATTTTAGCCAAGCTCTTAGCCAACCGCTTGGTGAAGGTGATCGGAGGCCTGGTGCATCCAGATCAAACCGGGTTTATGCCTCATAGAAACACAGCTCTGAATCTCCGTAGAGTGCATGGGGTGATAGATAGAGCCGGCACCCTTTGCGAGCCGGCGGTGATTGTGTCTTTGGACGCGACCATGGCCTTCGACACTATCGAATGGCCATACCTATGGGCAGTTATGGTAAAGCTGGGATTTGGGCCGGAATACATTCAGTGGGTGCGTCTCTTATACTCTGAACCACTGGCTCAAGTGGTGGTGAACAACAAGGTGTCAGCCTCGTTCTTGCTCAGTCGGGGAACTCGACAGGGCTGCCCCCTGTCCCCCCTTCTCTTCTCTCTGGCCTTGGAGCCCCTGGCCGCATGGATACGCTGGGATCCAAGGATAAGGGGTCTGCGGTGGTCCCCGGATGGGAGGACCGCATATCCTTATACGCGGATGACATTTTACTTTATTTGGCCTCCCTAGGAACTCTCTTGTAGTGGTGATGGATATTCTCGCAGTTTTCGGCCGATTTTCTGGACTTTCTATCAATTGGGGAAAATCCCTATTATTTGTATTGAGGGGAGACCCTCCTGTCCCTCCCCGGAACTGTCCAATACAAACAAACTCGGTTGGATTCAAATATTTGGGGATATACATTTCGCTGGACCCTCGGTCCGCTATGCCCAAAACCTTCTTCCTCCTCTTCGCAGACTTAAAAGTGATATTAATAACTGGAAGACGCTCCCTATTTCACTCCTGGGCAGAGCTACTCTGTTTAAGATGATGGCCTTGCCGCGATTCTTATATGCCCTACAAAATACCTTGGATGTAGTCCCGGCACGTTACTTTCGGGAGGTGGAGGGCCTGCAAAGAGACCTATTATGGGACGGCAGGCCTCGAATCGCCTTGAGCAGACTAACGTTGTCTTGGTATGATGGAGGCATCAGTCTCCCTGATGTCAAGAAATACTATTGGGCTTCCCAACTGGCAGCCATTAAATCATGACACGTAAGGCCGAGTACATGACCCGGGCTACGCCATGGACAGATGGCTCCTTCCGGGGGGCACTTATGGTAGGGCGTTATACTCCCGACCTAACCGGTTCAAACTAACTGGCCCCACGAAGCACTCAGTGCAAATTTGGCATGCCGCCACTAATTCTCTTGGTTGGAGGCACAAACTCACATTGGCTACCCCTCTCTGGGACTCGGAGAAATTGGGCGACTTGTGGAAGACAAAGGGCTTCGATAGGTGGGACCTTATTGGGATTTCAGCTATTAAAGATGTCTGGGGAAAAGGGAGCCCAAACCCTTCAGCATGCTTCAGGGCGAATATAAATTGGCGGATACCGAATTTTTCGCTATTTACAGGTCTCACACTCACTTCAGTCTTTATGGCCTAAAGGGGCGGATCCCCGGAGGTCTCCCCTCTGGAGGACAGAATCTTAGATGGTCATCTCCCTGACAAAACGATATCCTTAATTTACAAAAAACTAATTAACCACATGACAAACCCCCTCCGGGCACTGCGAGATAGGTGGGCACAAGATGGGATAGAACTGGACGACGAGGAGTGGCAAACAGCAGTATCCTCCCCTAAAGAGGTGGCTATCCCGGCACGCTTGCGACTGGTTCAGCTGAAAGATCCTCCATAGGATCTACATAACGGGCCCTAGATTAATACACATGGGGTGGTCGGAGACAGGGGAATGCAGGCGACGCTGTGGCCAGATCGGAACGTTTATGCACATCATTTGGGAATGCACACATATCAACTCTTATTGGCGTCAAGTGCACGACACAATCAACCAGGTAATGAGAATCTCCCTCCGTCCCGAGGCTAGACGATGCCTCCTTAATATCTGGGAGCCAACAGACTTGGACACTTCTCAGACACAATGGGTCACTCTGGGGCTCATGCTGGCAAAGAGAAATATTGCTCAACTCTGGGGGGCGGCACACACACCTACACTAGAGGCCTGGGAAAGAAACCTGGATTGGTGCATGTTTAGGGAAAAGACGGTGTATTTGGCAAGGGGTGCCCAAGGAAGTGGAGTCGAGTCTGGAATCCGTGGAATTTGTATAGAGGAGAGATTTGTACGCCACCTTGTACTGTTGATTATGATGATCCTCTTCCTTAGTGATGTTCCTCACATGTGTACTGTCTATTTATCCCTCCATTCATGCGTACTGAGAAAAGTAAACTACCTGGTCTCTTGTACTGTGCCATTCACCAGCAACTGTTTAATAAAAAGAATTGTTAAAAAAAAAAACAGTTGCAGTGGTGGCTCTCGGACCGGCGATGGGTCATGGGCAGATCCCTCTCCCTTCCCCAGCCAGAGCATACAGTTGTGACGGACGCGTCCCTTCTGGGATGGGGCGGTCACATGGGAGAGGCGGAGATCAGAGGCCTCTGGTCTCCGGCGGAGTCCCGGCTCCATATCAACATTCTGGAGCTCCGGGCGATCCGACTTGCACTCAAGGCATTCCTTCCCTCTGTCAAAGGGAAGGTAGTGCAGGTGTTCACAGACAACACCACCGCCATGTGGTACTGCAACAAACAGGGCGGGGTGGGGTCTTGGACCCTTTGTCAGGAGGCTCTGCGCCTCTGGACATGGCTGGAACATCAGGGCATGTTCCTGATGGTTCAACACCTGGCAGGTTCCCTGAACGCCAGGGCGGACGAACTCAGCCGCAGGTGCATGATGGATCACGAATGGCGTCTTCACTCGGAAGTGGCGCAAGGACTCTTTCTACAATGGGGAGAGCCTTGGTTAGATCTATTCGCCACCGAAGAGAACGCGCAATGTCTTCAGTTCTGCGCGTTGGAATTTCCAAGGCGGCACTCGCTCGGCGACGCTTTTCGTCGCGAGTGGAGTTGCGGTCTGTTGTACGCCTTTCCGCCTATACCACTTCTACCCAGAGTGTTGAAGAAGATTCGGCACGACCGGGCCCAAGTCATTCTTGTGGCTCCGGACTGGGCTCGAAGAGTTTGGTATCCCGAGCTACTCAATATGAGCGTAGATCCCCCGATCCGTCTGCCTCTTCGGGAGGATCTTCTGTCGCAGCAGCAGGGGACGGTCCTCCACCCGAACCTGTCCAGTCTACACCTGCTTGCGTGGAGATTGAGCGGCGGCAGTTGATTCCTTTCGACTTGCCTCCCGAAGTTTGTGATGTGATTCTGGCAGCCAGGCGTCCCTCCACTAAGGTGGTATACGCCTGCAGGTGGAACAAATGTGTGGCATGGTGCACAGCAAAGGCTGTGAATCCCCTTTCTGCCCCTCTTTCTGAGGTCCTTCTGTTCCTTCTCTCTCTGGCCCAACAGGGTTCTGCCCTGGGTACCATCAAGGGTTATCTTTGTGCTATCTCGGCCTTCCTCAGGATCCCTGATCAGCCCTCCCTTTTCAAGTCCCCTGTTGTTAACAGGTTCTTAAAAGGCATTACTCACCTCTTCCCTCCTGTTCCGTTTGTGATGCCTCAGTGGGACTTGAACTTGGTTCTTACCTTTTTAATGTGCGCTCCCTTTGAGCCTCTACATAACTGTCCTCGTCGTCTTCTGACTCTGAAGACAGCCTTTCTGGTGGCCATCACCTCCGCTCGGCGGGTGAGTGAGCTCCAGGCTCTATCTTGCAAACCTCCCTTTCTGTCTGTTCATCCAGACAAGGTTGTTCTTCGGACGCGTCCGTCCTTCTTGCCAAAGGTGGTTACTGCTTTCCACATTGGGCAGACCATCACTTTGCCCACCTTCTTTCCGCCTCCGCATCCTTCCAGAGAGGAAGAGAGGCTCCACCGTCTGGACCCAAAACGTGCGCTCTCCTTCTATATCGACCGCACAAAACACTTCCGGGTGGATGACCAGCTCTTTGTTGGCTACGTGGGCGCCAAAAAGGTCGGGCGGTGCACAAGAGGACCATCTCCCGCTGGGTTACCTTGTGCATCAAGACCTGCTATTCTTTGGCTAAGAAGGAGCCTCCTGTTGGGCTGCGTGCCCATTCCACCAGGGCAACGGCTGCTACCACGGCCTTGGGCCGCGGTGTTCCGCTGCCGGTTATCTGTCAGGCAGCTACGTGGGCCTCGCTGCACACGTTTACAAAGCATTACTGCCTTGACAGTCAGGTCCGGAGGGACGGCTTCTTTGGCCGTTCTGTCCTCCAGGACTTCCTTGACTGATCTTTGTTCGCAGACCCACCACCGGGGTTGGTATTGCTGGGGTATCTATTCTAAGGTAAGGAATCTGTCACTAACGTGTCTCTTTCAGATGCACAAGTTACTAACTTGTGTAACGATATATCTGTAAGAGACAGTAGTTAGTGACAGATTCCTTACCGCCCACCCATCCTCCCCGTTCTGCGAACTGATTTCTAGGGTTAAGGACATCCCTTTCAGGGCCCTAGTATTTTTCAGACACCTATGTCAGCTTCTTGCATGGCTCTGCGTTCCTGGCGCGGAAAGTCGTGTACAGAACTGACGTCAGCGCAGGGGCGGCGCCTAAGTACTGCCCGCGATGTCATCCCGGCGATCACGACGCCGACGACGGACGCAGAGCCGCACGACGCCGCCTACCGACGCGCAAGGGTACTGCTACGCAAAAACTTTCCGGATCCAGCCTGACGCCTGGGGATATTCTAAGGTAAGGAATCTGTCACTAACTACTGTCTCTTACAGATATATTGTTACACAAGTTAGTAACTTGTGCGATAGCATTATCTTTTAGTATATATGCATTTACATAAATGACAGACTAAAAATGCAAGTACTCATACGATGCGTTTCTAACCTGGTTCTACCCCAATGTACCTAACCTAACCTAGGTGTAGGGAGAGGTATGAAGTAGGTGAAGTATTCCTTACTATGGTATACTAAGAGTATGTTAAGCCTAGTATGCCAAGAGTCCCTCTAGGTTCTAGTCAGCTCCATACCTGAAGAATGAGAGCGGTAGGAATCTCTTGCCAGACTCGAACTCCAACACCCCGCAAGGGAAGTCAGATCACTGGAAGCTGGACTCTCTGCGTGCAGGGATGACAGCGTCTTCTCAGTGCGTCAGGCCGGGAAACGGGCTCCTCTGAAGTCGAGGTCTCCTCTGATTTACAGGGGCTAAGGAAGGTATATTTATACCTGAGAGGTACCTAAGAATGTTAGCATTGACGTGAGTCGGACAGCGGAAGACGTCATGAATGAACCCCTAAGGAATAATGGTTCATGCATAATATATGAGTCCTTGAAGAAATCAATAGTCCTGGGCTAGGGAAACTCCCGCAGCCTAAGGGTCTGTTCTTCATGAACTCGTTGTGACTTTAGGGTGGACGGATGTCGGAGACCATGCCTGTATTTGGAGTGCACGGTTTAATGCCTAAATAAGGACTGGGATTTTATGCCTATATAAGGGCAGGGCGAATTGTGCCTATATAAGGACATGATACTGGAAAGCCCGTTTATGGACACCCTAAAAGGAATACAACACCCACTCCACTTTCGTGTGTACGATAATACTAAAATGCTAAACATTTAAAATGCTAAACATAAAATGGAGTACCGCATATTTAAAAAATATTTCTTAAAAGCATTAAAAAACATAGTAAAAATGCAAAAAGTACTGTACATCTGAAGCAAATGCTTTTCATTTCAGGCATAAAGTTCGAAAATAAATGCAATTGGAATGAAATAAGCAGTAATATTTACATGTGACAGAAAATGATCGATAAGTTGTTCAAAAATCAAAGTAATTTCATGTCATGAAAATTAATGAACTGTTCTAGACACACAAGATGACTAAGTGTCCGTGGAAGTACCGCGAAGTCTGTACTATAAGGCTAGTTCTACTTTAAGCAGATTGAAGTGCCATTTTAGTTCGAAAAATGGGAAAAAGTTCAATTTTGGTAGAGTTCCAAGTTTTTTTAAAATGAAGGCCAAATTGTTACTGCATCTCTGGAACACTGTATGCTGAATCAGAGTCAGTTTACGGGTCTGGTGTAAACATGAGATCATCTATTTCTATAGACAAAACATCATCCACTGAAGTTGGTGTCAGTTGGAACACCTCGTGTAGTAGATTAATTGCACAGAGATGTGAAGCATTGCTTCCAGCATAGGTTGCCGCAGCAATGTTTGCGTCCGTTGTTACCTGTGTGCCTGTAGATCTTTCTCGTACCTCAGCAGCAGCCGGAAGCGTCTGTGAGATCTCAATGAATGCCGACATCAGGATTGGTAGCCTCTGGGGACAACACAGAGCATGGGCCGTTATCGGGACCAGCAGAGTATCGACGTCCGTTGGCGTTGCTGATGGAAATGTTAGACAGGTGTCCAACACGCATTCTTCACCGCATAGCAGGCATCGTAGAACAGGTAAGATGCAATCTTGCCAGATTGGTCTGAATGACAGGAACCACGTGGTATTCAGGTCCCGTAGACGAGTAATGCCCAATAGCTGTACTATTCGCTCACGGCACTTTCGTTCAAGGAGAGCTTTCTCCATTTCGCTCGGAGTGATGTCTGCGAATAGGCTGGCCATAGCGCAATAGCAGGAAGAGAAATAGAATTCCGGCAACAAGTGCTAGAATCAATGGTATGCCACCAAACACCGAATGTGCAAAGTTCGGGATGACACCGAGTATTGCCTGGAAAGGTGCTAACAGACCGGAGCAGATGCTCTTAAATACATGTACAATTCCTGTTGTATCAGACATATTGAAGATACGTCCTATCATTTCTACGAAATGTATAGGGCAGTTTGTACGTATTAAAGTCTGTATCTCAGCCGAAGTCCTTGCTACTTGTAGATCATAGGTTTCTTTGGCCGAGGTCAAAGGCACTGTTTGCTGTAAAAGCATGGCTTTCATTCTGCTCAAAGTATCAAATCTTATAAAAGAGACGTTCAGCGAAGGCCACAAAGGCGACTCCCTGACTGTGTCTATTGGGGCAAACAATACTTGCATACAGCAAGTGACCCTGGAGTTGACCGTTACTAGATACGGGATGCCTGGCAACATGCCGCAGCAACTCTGATCATTCAATATGAGGTAACTCCCATTAGAAAGTTGTCCAAACGTTGGATTAATCACAGCAGCTGGTGTACCCTGCTGATGGCAAGACAAATTTGCCACAGAACCATTACAAGCCCCGTGTAAAGAAATGTCCTGACATATAAGTGAACCGCTCAGTGCACGTTTACAGTGTGTACCGCTCAAAAACACTTCACGATCCCCACTCCAACATCTATATGTATACGGTAAATCCCAAGATGTCTTAATGTATTCCTTACCCAACCTTTCATATTTGCCTGCTTGCATTTGTCTGACGCAATACTGAAACTGAAAAGTAGTCACAGGTAATGTTATTTTGCCATGAATAAGCCATTCTGTAGCTGGTTTTTCTGCCACTGTAAATGGTATCTTTTCCAGTTTTTCAATGCTCAGCAATGTATACCTTGCTCCTGTTTGTGCCAATTCGATCTGTTTATCTGTTAGATTGTATTCTGCAAACAGAGCTGACGTGTTGATAAAACGCCAAGGCACATAGCCCACTCGCAAAGATTGCAGCGTCCAGCTTAATAACACAATAGAACGTAATTGAGACTGACCTTGTTGTAACATCGCCAAATCTTGTTCTAGTATGTCGATAGCAGAGGATACAATGCCATCCAATGAATATATTCTGGAGGACAAAGTTGTTAACCCATTGTCGACCACAGAGAGGGTTTTCTCTAAATTAATACGATCAAGTTCACGTATTCGTTCTGCGGCCTCCATCTGTGACACTTTCCATGCTTCATTATAGGCAGCATAAATGCCGGCATATATGAAACGTTTTTGACGCGGTTTTCTTGGTCCAAGCAAGAATTCCCTAAGGTCTGCGTCCTCTTTAAGTAAGGATAAGTGTTGTTTCACATCCTGTAGTGTAGACTTATGCAGCCAATCGAGGCATAATTTTCCTACACTGTATGTTGTTACTACCCCCGGATGCTGTCTTTGGACGTATCTTGGGTCTGGCCTATGAATAGTAAAGCCCTGAGTTTTATTCAGGAATCTTTCCTGACAGTTATTCGTGTCTGTGGGCCAGATCAACCATTTTTTCCAATCAGGATTAGATCTGTTGAGTTGTAATATATTGTCAACTGTCACCACTGCCTGTGTATCGTTATCACTTGCAGGTGTTGGTACAGAAGGTGTTTTCATCTCTTTGATCTTGGCTAATCCAAGACAAGATGTTTGTTGGATGGTTTCATTCAAAAACATTATTTGTTCAGGGATGATACAGGCTCTAAATAAAGCTTCTATCCCCTGCACTTGCCAATCTTTAGTACCCCAGACAGTTTTTGTGTCTATTGTGTCTTTCCATAAGTCGAAACCCTGTCTAGACAGTTGGGCAATAAATGCTGCAGAGTAAATCTGTTTTGTATTAGTTAACATAATTTTCAGTCCTGTTTTGTTTACATTCCTAAAGTAAAATGTTTCTGGGTCAGATGTATTGTAACCTGAAAAATATGGAAACTTACTAGCAAATGTTTTTGAACTACCTTTTGGTGGTGTAGGACAATGTTCCCATTGGTTAAACAAACACATTTCTTGGGTATGCAGATTTATGCAAATAATGATGACCATAGTGGTTATAACAATACAGTTGTTCATAGTCTGATGAACCCTCTAAATATTCATTTTTAGAAAATGCAGCAGATTTTTCTAAGTCAAACATTATGTCGTTAACAGTCTCAAAGTCCCAATCATCTGAATAGGTACTGGACGTAATTAGATCACTTTGTGAAATTTTAAACAAATGTGGAATGTTCAATTGTTCCGTCGGGCCGAAGATGTCAAAATCTGTTTTGTCCCACACTCTACCATCCTGTACATGAACGGCAGTGATGTTCACTGATGACAAGTCTCTTACTTCACGATGGGAAGATTTATGAGGTTTCAAAAGTACGTTCACATCTTTTCCTTCAGTGTTCACATGGATGTATCTGCCACTTATAAGCACGCTCACAGTTGTAACCAAAGCTAGCCAGAGCAGGAAAACAAATAGTCCAGATATAATCCAGAGTTCAATCCATAGAGAAACCAAATAAGTCTTTTTCATGAAGTGAAGAAAGTCTTGTACTTGCTGCTTGAGTTTGAATGATGCTTGCGTCGTTTCAGGTTCACTTGGATCTTCTGAGAACGTATCAAAGTTAATGAAATAGCCAGAAGCAGTTCGGTCAATTGTTGGAATTGTATCAGGATTTGTAGAAATCACTGGAACCAGTTGATCACTTGCTACATTGGTGTAGACAGGCGTATTTGGACGAACTGTTACTTGGTTTTCAAGAGGGATGAGTTCCATTGCATTGTTGCTTAGTCCTTCATCTGTTACAGCTGAATTCTCGATTGTTATCAGTCTTTCAGTCTGAACCTCTTGGATAGTAGCGAGAGGAGTGCGTCTGCTACTAGGTCGGAGTCCACGAGGCCTACTGTTTAGTATTGGCCACATACTGTGGTTTGATGAGGTCGATGGACACAAATCTTTTCTCCTTTCTTCCAGCAAGGGGCGGCAGAAGTACTGTTCTTGTTCCTTGAACTGCTAGGACAGGTACTGGTTGTCTGTAAGAAGGTCCAAATTCCTTCTTGTCCGCAATTTTTTCTCTGACTAGATCCCCAACTTTTGGAATCCAGACAGGCCTTGCTGGGACCGCCGATTTTTCCCCAGTGGTGGTTGGCTGTAGGAATACGTTGCTTTGTTTCGTTCTTAACTCATTTGGTTCCTGTAAAACAGCCAAACGATCTTTGATATCAAACGGTTTATTTTCCACCACTGTGCCTACGTGTTCAAGGTCTGGTACCCACATTCTTGTCCCAAATAGGACCTCATATGGAGTGGCCCCCCCTAGAGAACTTCTTGGCAAATTGTTCAATGAGCGTTGGACCCCATTAAGGTGTTTGACCCACCCATCACCCGAACCTAATACCCTAGCTGTTATAGACTGCTTTATGTCCCGGTTTTTCCTTTCCACAACCGAATTTCCCTCAGGATGGAATGGAGAGGAGTACCGCAATGCAACGCCCAGACTGGCCATGGCTTCTTTGTAAGCCCTAGAGCTAAACGCAGGACCCTGGTCAGAATGTAGCGTGCCTATTGCGTATGTGCCGATAAAGACTCGCAAATCTTTTATAACAGTTCGAGTGTCAGCCGAGCGCGGAGGCCATATCCATAGGAACCTAGATTCAGTATTTGTGGGATTGCACTTGTCCAGTAGGACGCAGGCGCGTAGATAGTCTAATGCTGTCTAACAGTGGTGTCTGTACTGGGTTGCCGCATTCGCAGCATGGTGACTGGTGGCTCTCTCGCTGTAATTTACAGTCTAAGCAGTTGTTGATGAATATGTGAATTTCTGTATTCATTCCAGGCCACCAGTACATTTCTTTTAACGTCACAATTGTTTTTGAGATCCCGTGATGTGACAGACCCTCCCCCAAATGTGTTTCATAAATCAAGGCTGCTCTACGTTCCATGTTTGGAATTACCCTATCCCCCACTCCAGGGATTCGAGCAAAAAAGGAACGTTGTTCGCATCAATTACATAAGAGTCCTTAAGTGGAAACGTTTTTGGTAACGATGCACTGCTGCCCTTGCTTGAAGCATTGACAGCCAACATTATCTCACCGTCTATTTTTGTTTTTGAACGAGTGATCGCAGCTACGGAACCCGTCTGAACAGCCCCCTTTGCGGCTTCATCAGCCAATGAATTCCCTGCAACGTGAACGCCATCACGTTGATGACTCAGTGTGTGGATCACGTGAGCCTTTGGTAGTTCGTTTTTCAACTGAACTACTTGTTCCCAAAGCATTTTATGCTTTATTGTGCCACCTTTCGCATCTTTGAAACCATTTTCAAGCCAGTTTTGTATATAGTCATTATACGACTGAACACAGTAAAAGGAATCGCACACTATCAGTGTGGGGAATTCTCGATCTGTACTTTCAAGTGCCAGTTTGAATGCTTGTAGTTCAGCTCGCAGAGATGTACAATATCCTAGAGATTGTGTTTTTGTGACCATAGGTCTGAAGATACCATTTCGCATGCGACCTTTAACGATTGCACATGCTGCACTGTAAGCTTGCTTACTCCCTGTTGCGGGCTGTGCGGATCCGTCAGTGTAAATTATGAATTCGTACTGATCGAGAGGCAGAATTTCAGTGGGCAGAGGACATTCTTGTTCATATTGCAGGAATGCTTGTGTTTTTAAGTCTGGATCAAAAACATATTCAACATCTGTTGCAGCAAGAGAATTAACCCATTGTATCCATCTTGGATGTAATGCTTTTGCATTTGGACTGCTTGCTTTTGTGACCGCTTCTAAAGCTGGTACCGGGGTTACGACAATAATGCGTTTACCTTGGGCTAAGGCTCTTTCTTTTGCTACAGCGGTTTGAACTGCTGTCAGAATTTTTTCAGTTGAACTGAAGCGCATTTCCGCTTGTGTGTACAAATGAGATTTGTATGCGATTGGTATTTTCTCACCCTCATTGAAGGTGAATCCGCATTGACCCGAAATTATTCGGATCACCAAATTTCGTTGACTTACGCGTGTTTGTAAGTGATTTGTTGCTAACATGTTAGCCTGGAGTGAACGCAAGATTTCTGTGTGTTCCTGTGTCCAGTTTTTGATTGAAAAATCAGGTTTGATTAATGCGTAGAGAGGTTTAACCCTTTCTGTGTAATTTAGAATGTATGTTCTTCCAAAATATAGGAAACCCAGGATGGATTGTAAGTTTTTTTGCGTTTTTGGAGGTTGGAGCAGCGCACACTTTTCTAGACAGTTAGCTGCCAAGCTCTTGCCTTCACTTGAAAGCTCATATCCTAGAAATAGGACATTGAGATGGGCAATTCTGGATTTTTAAAGTTGAATTTGTAGCCCTCAGAGGCGAAACCCAGTATAATGGTGCTTACCCTGTTCAAGTGTTTTTCCAGGTCATCGTCTGTCAGATAGATGTCATCGACATAGGACAATGCCTCATTGTCATAAATTTGTAGTAACTCCGTTACTCTTGCTGAGAATAACCCTGGGCTGTTCTTGAACCCTTGTGGGAGTCGACAAAAGTGACGCTGGGTCCCCATTATGGAGAAAGCTGTTAAGTACCTGCTTTCAGGTGCTATGTTTTGACAAAAGAAACCATTTGAGATATCCAATGTGGTTTTGTATTTTTTACGCACAATGTTATTCATTAATGCTGTACTATGTGCATTTTGTACTGCAAATGTTTTAGAACAAGTGTTTAAGTGTCTGTAATCCAAAACTAGACGATATGTGTTGTCTGGTTTGGAGACAGGAAACAAAGGATTGTTCATTGAGGAGGTGCATGTTTCAATCACCCCTTGGTATTCAAGTTGATCTAAGATCTCCCTGACCTGTTTTTTAGCTTCTTGCTTTATAGCATACTGCCTTTGTGCAGTTGGTTCATGTTTTAGATGTATTTTATGGTGAGGTGAGTCCTCCTCCCATCCTACATGATTTTTATATAATGCTGGGGCCTGGGCCACTTCCCATTTCCTGGCATATGTATATTTTAGGTGAATTGGAATATGGTTGGAGAAGGCAGGCATAATAATGTCCTCGCCAAGTGGGCACTCCCTGACAAATTGTGGTGGCCAGTCTTTTTCTGCTAGAAGTACGTCATAGCCCCTTGATAGTCTTTACCAAAAAAGTGCTTTCACCTGTCTAGGTATGTCTCCCTCCATCCGGAGTGTTATTTCATATAACTTTTGTGGAGTACTAACCCTGGTGTCTACAGTCTCAACTGTAATGTACTCATTCAAGTCCACTATCTCCAGAGGTTCCTTCAGGTTCTGGCGAGCTATTGTGACTTCTGCTGCACTGTCCAGCATTGTCTGAGCCCATTCTCCGTTCTTGAGTTGTGTTCTCAGTATTCTCGGCATGTCTGATCTTTAGACCTGCTACTTTCTTTTTGGAGAATTGAGGTTTTGCTTTAGTTTTTGGAGCGTGTTTTTCGTCTTTCGATTTCACGCGTTCTTCTCTATGTTCTGATCGTCCTCTTCTTTCCGAAGTCTGTGATGAGATCTGAAAGGGACGAGAGGAACGTGTATCAGTATCTTGATACCTGTCAGGTTTTCTCAAATTATCCCTATTCCTGAGGTTATACCTCCTTTCAGAGGGCTCCTTTTGAGGAGACCTACCTCGGGATTGAGAACGTTTCTCGTTTGAATTTTGTTTATTAGTCTCCCACTTCTTTTTAGAAGATGTAGGAGTTTGTTTTATTGTGTCTTTCTCAGGACTTTCAGATAGTTTCGGCTTCAATGGTCTTCCACCTAAACTATCTCTGCCTAATTCTGCATAAGATTGTTCTATTATTCTGGGTAGCTCAGTTTGATGTTCTGTAACATCAAATTCCCTTAATTTTTGGCGGATCGCCACTGCTGCTGCCTCATCTTTAATATTAGATAATATTATTGTTGAGACCTGGTTGAAATTTTTCAGTAATTTCATACCTAAATTTAGAGCAGGCTCTGCCCCGTATTCATTTTGAATTTGTTTCAGGACATCAGGTATTACCGCAATTGACGGAATGCCATGCGTTTTAGTATAGATGGCAGCAAAGACTGAGCCCCAAGTGGTGCAGTCTTCCAGTTGTGGTGTGATCCCCATCGGTAAACTGATTGTCAGTATTCTGTGTTTCTCATACGGGCTAGTATTTGGAAATACTGCTTCGATTTGAGTAATTTTTGAGCTATCCAAAATGGAATTTGCTCACGTTTTGTGGGCATTTTACCCATGACTGCGTATAGAGTCTGTGGTGTAATTTTTAGTGTATTCCCCGGTTGAGGGGTTTGATTTGGAAGTGTTAATGGTGGTTGGACTGTGAAAGTCTGCATGACATATTGGACCAATTGTCTGTAGATTTTTATTAATTCTTGTAGTTGAACAAGCAGTTCCTCATCTGACATTATATCCAGGTCAGGATGAGGTGTGTAGCCGGCTAGAATCAGCCATGTTGCTCCTGGTCTACCTAGTGGACCGAGCCTGGTAATGTTTCTGTGATGTTTTAGGGCGCCATTAAACCAGAGCTGATGCTCCTGGTATGTTAATGGAATTTCAATATCCTCGAAAGGAATGTATGTGGATCATCTTCTTTGTAGAAGTGAAACATGTGTGTTACTGGATTGGATTCAGGAAATATTACCCATGAATAGAATACCTCTGTCTGAAAGGATTCGTGTGCCTCTATCACGAAAACTGCTCTACCTCCTCTTGGTGGTAGGCCATGTTTTATGAGTTTTAGAGTGATGGCTCTTCTTAAGTTTGGATGGATGTCTATAACACCCTCCTCGGTTTCATTTAAACCGGTAATGTTAAAAACTGCTGCTTGGGCTGGATCAGCCGCAGCTCCACCGTTTCCGGTGGCATTTTCGGAGTCAGGCATTTTTGTTTTTTGAAAAATGTAGAACAAGTTTCAAGGAAACAAAGATAAGGTGCACAATATTTTTGGAACACTGTATCCTTCAACGTTGAGCAAACCAATCAGCTAATATATAGGGTACTGCCCTATGTAGCCGTGGTGGATACTTAACCCTGCCCACTCCAGACGTCTTTTGGAGTATGTGGGTAGGGGTCTCTGAAAGAAAAAGCACGGCTGAGTTACTCAGTATCTAACGTTGAATTACCGCCTTACCAAACGTTGGGCGCCATGTAGTGTAGCTCCTATTTCCCTAATTTTACTCAGCTCACTCGTTTTCTCCAAGTTACACAGAAAGAACAGAAGGGCGTTTCAATAAAAGATTTATTGAACAGTCTTGTTTCTGGTGTAAGTAAAATGTGCTATTACGATCACAAGACAGTATGCGAGATAAATAATGTACAGTGTGAGCAGTAGAAATAAATAATACTGCGATAGCATTATCTTTTAGTATATATGCATTTACATAAATGACACAGACTAAAAATGCGAGTACTCATACGATGCGTTTCTAACCTGGTTCTACCCCAATGTACCTAACCTAACCTAGATGTAGGGAGAGGTATGAAGTAGGTGAAGTATTCCTTACTATGGTATACTAAGAGTATGTTATTCCTAGTATGCCAAGAATCTCTCTAGGTTCTAGTCAGCTACATACCTGAAGAATGAGAGAGGTAGGAATCTCTTGCCAGACTCGAACTCCAACACCCCGCAAGGGAAGTCAGATCACTGGAAGCTGGACTCTCTGCATGCAGGGTTGACAGCGTCTTCTCAGTGCGTCAGGCCGGGAAACGGGCTCCTCTGAAGTCAAGGTCTCCTCTGATTTACAGGGGCTAGGGAAGGTATATTTATACCTGAGAGGTACCTAAGAATGTTAGCATTGACGTGAGTCGGACAGCGGAAGACGTCATGAATGAACCCCTAAGGAATAATGGTTCATGCATAATATACGAGTCCTTGAAGAAATCAATAGTCCTGGGCTAGGGAAACTCTCGCAGCCGAAGGGTCTGTTCTTCATGAACTCGTTGTGACGTTAGGGTGGACGGATGTCGGAGACCATGCCTGTATTTGGAGTGCACGGTTTAATGCCTAAATAAGGACTGGGATTTTATGCCTATATAAGGGCAGGGCGATTTGTGCCTATATAAGGACATGATACTGGAAAGCCCGTTTATGGACACTCTAAGAGGAATACAACAAAGGCACAAGACAACAAAAATTTCAGCCCTTTCAAAAACCACATCACAATCGTTGATTTAACGATGTTTGGCAGCCAAACACAAAAAGGCCAAAAGGACTAACAAATTATCTTTAACGCACAAGTTACTAACTTGTGTAACGATATATCTGTAAGAGACAGTAGTTAGTGACAGATTCCTTACCTTAGAATATCCCCAGGCGTCAGGCTGGATCCGGAAAGTTTTGCGTAGCAGTACCCTTGCGCATCGGTAGGCGGCGTCGTGCGGCTCCGCGTCCGGCGTCGGGATCGCCGGGATGACGTCGCGGCCAGTACTTAGACGCCGCCCATGCGCGCTGACGTCAGTTCTGTACACGACTTTCCGCGCCAGGAACGCAGAGCCATGCAAGAAGCTGACATTGGTGTCTGAAAAAATACTAGGGCGCTGAAAGGGATGTCCTTAACCCTAGAAATCAGTTTGCAGAACGGGGAGGATGGGTGGGCGGTAAGGAATCTGTCACTAACTACTGTCTCTTACAGATATATCGTTACACAAGTTAGTAACTTGTGCATCTGAAAGAGACACGTTAGTGACAGATTCCTTACCTTAGAATAGATACCCCAGCAATACCAACCCCGGTGGTGGGTCTGCGAACAAAGATCAGACAAGGAAGTCCCGGAGGACAGAACGGCCAAAGAAGCCGTCCCTCCGGACCTGGCTGTCAAGGCAGTAATGCTTGGTAAACGTGTGCAGCGAGGCCCACGTAGCTGCCTGACATATATCCTGTAGTGGAACACCGCGGCCTAAAGCCGTGGTAGCAGCTGTTGCCCTGGTAGAATGTGCACGTAGCCCAACAGGGGGCTCCTTCTTAGCCAAGGAATAGCAGGCTTTGATACACAAGATTACCCAGCGGGAGATGGTCCTCTTGTGTACCGCCCAACACTTTTTGGCACCCACGTAGCCAACAAAGAGCTGGTCATCCACCCGGAACTGTTGTGTGCGGTTGAGGTAAAAGGAAAGCGCACGTTTTGGGTCCAGACGGTGGAGCCTCTCTTCCTCTCTGGAAGGATGCGGAGGCGGAAAGAAGGTGGGCAAAGTGATGGTCTGCCCAATGTGGAAGGTAGTAACTCCCTTTGGCAAGAAGGATGGACGCGTCCTAAGAACAACCTTGTCTGGATGGACAGACAGAAAGGGGGGTTTGCACGAAAGAGCCTGGAGCTCACTCACCCGCCGAGCGGAGGTGATGGCCACCAGAAAGGCTGTCTTCAGAGTGAGAAGACGAAGAGGACAGTTATGTAGAGGCTCAAAAGGAGCGCACATTAAAAAGGTAAGAACCAAGTTCAAGTCCCACTGAGGCATTACGAACGGAACAGGAGGGAAGAGGTGTGTAATGCCTTTAAGAAACCTGTTAACAACAGGGGACTTGAAAAGGGAGGGCTGATCAGGAAGCCTGAGGAAGGCCGAGATTGCACAAAGATAGCCCTTGATGGTACCCAGGGCAGAACCCTGTTGGCCCAGAGAAAGAAGGAACAGAAGAACCTCAGAAAGAGGGGCAGAAAGGGGATTCACAGCCTTTGCTGTGCACCATGCCACAAACTTGTTCCACCTGCAGGCGTGTACCACCTTAGTGGAGGGACGCCTGGCTGCCAGAATCACATCACAAACTTCGGGAAGCAAGTCGAAAGGAATCAACTGCCGCCGCTCAATCTCCACGCAAGCAGGTGGAGACTGGACAGGTTCGGGTGGAGGACCGTCCCCTGCTGCTGCGACAGAAGATCCTCCCGAAGAGGCAGACGGATCGGGGATCGACGCTCATACTGAGTAGCTCGGGATACCAAACTCTTCGAGCCCAGTCCGGAGCCACAAGAATGACTTGGGCCCGGTCGCGCCGAATCTTCTTCAACACTCTGGGTAGAAGTGGTATAGGCGGAAAGGCATACAAAAGACCGCAACTCCACTCGCGACGAAAGCGTCGCCGAGCGAGTGCCGCCTTGGAAATTCCAACGCGCAGAACTGATGACATTGCGCGTTCTCTTCGGTGGCGAATAGATCTAACCAAGGCTCTCCCCACTGTAGAAAGAGTCCTTGCGCCACCTCCGAGTGAAGACGCCATTCGTGATCCATCATGCACCTGCGGCTGAGTTCGTCCGCCCTGGCGTTCAGGGAACCTGCCAGGTGTTGAACCATCAGGAATATGCCCTGATGTTCCAGCCATGTCCAGAGACGCAGAGCCTTCTGACATAGGGTCCACGACCCCACCCCGCCTTGTTTGTTGCAGTACCACATGGCGGTGGTGTTGTCTGTGAACACCTGCACTACCTTCCCTTTGACAGAGGGAAGAAATGCCTTGAGTACAAGTCGGATCGCCCGGAGCTCCAGAAGGTTGATATGGAGCCGGGACTCCGCCGGAGACCAGAGGCCTCTGATCTCCGCCTCTCCCATGTGACCGCCCCATCCCAGAAGGGACGCGTCCGTCACAACTGTGTGATCTGGCTGGGGAAGGGAGAGGGATCTGCCCGTGACCCATTGCCGGTTCGAGAGCCACCACTGCAACTGTCGTGCAGTTCTCTCCGAGATCTGGACGTAATCGGACAAGTTCCCCTGATGCTGCGCCCACTGGAACTTCAGGTCCCACTGCAGAGCCCGCATATGCCATCTGGCATGATCGACCAGCAGGATGCAGGAGGCCATGAGGCCCAGCAGCCTCAGGGTCAGCCGTACCGAAACCCAGGATAGAGGCTGAAAGATCGGAATCATAGCCTGAATTTCCTGGACTCGCCGTTCGGGAGGATAGGCCCGAAACTGCGTTGTGTCCAGAACTGCTCCGATGAAAAGGAGCTGTGGAGAAGGAATCAGGTGCGACTTCGGCACATTGATGGAGAACCCCAGCGAGTGCAGGAGTTCGACCGTAGTCTGGAGGTGGGAGACGACTGCCTGGGACAAGCCCGCCTTCAGCAACCAGTCGTCGAGGTAGGGGAAGACTGGAACCCCTGCCCGGCGCAGATGAGCTGCGACCACCGCCATCACTTTCGTGAACACCCGAGGGGCGCTTGCAAGGCCAAAGGAGAGCACGATGAACTGAAAATGCTCGTGGCCTACCGTGAACCGCAGGTAACGCTGGTGGGCCGGCAGGACGGGGATGTGAAAATATGCGTCCTGCAAGTCCAACGCTACCATCCAGTCTCCAGGGTCGAGGGCAGTCAAGACCTGAGCTAGGGTGAGCATCTTGAATTTCTCCTTCTGGAGGAAGCGATTGACGTTCCGGAGGTCCAAGATAGGACGCATGTCCTCCTTGTCCTTTTTGGGCACCAGAAAGTAGTGGGAGTAACAACCACGTCCTACTTCTGGGATCGGAACGCGCTCGATGGCCCCCTTGGCCAAGAGGGCCGCAACTTCCTGGTGAAGAAGCACCAAGTGATCCCCCGACATGTGGTGGTATTGAGGTGGCATGGCTGGGGGGGACGTCTCGAAGGGGAGGGAGTAGCCCCTTTCGGACAATGTCCAAGACCCACCTGTCCGATGTGATGGTATGCCAGTGGGGAAGGTGATGGAGGACCCTGCCCCCCACTGGCGTGGAGTGGACCGGAAAGGATGGACTAGGAGGGCTTGTAGGCCGCGGACGGGGCGGAGGTGGTGGCCTGACCCGCACGCTGGTTACCCGACCCGCCTCGGCGGTAGCCACGTCCTCGGCCTCGCGAAGACGCTTGCTGCGCGGGCCGGTGGCTGGGTAGCGGATGTGACTGGGCGCCCCTTCCGTGGCCACGAATAGGCGAAAAGCAGACTGTTGCGGAGGGCGCACAGCAGAAAGGCCCAGGGACTTGGCTGTAGCCCGCGAGTCCTTAAAACGCTCCAGCGCGTGGTCTGCTTTGTTGCCGAAAAGGCCGACACCATCAAAGGGCATGTCCATAAGTATGTTTTGGACATCGCCCGAGAAACCAGTGGTCCTCAGCCAGGCGTGACGGCGCAGCGCCACTGTCGTCGCAAGCGATCTGCCTAGCGAGTCGGCGGTATCAAGGCCACATAGGATGGTATATTTCGCCGCATCTCTTCCTTCCGCAATGGCGCGGGAAAGCAGTGCCTGGGCCTCCTCAGAACACTGGGGCAGGATCTGTGGCACCGAATCCCACAAGGAGTGGGTATATCGGCACAAGAGGCAAGTGGTGTTGACAGACCTCAAGCCAGCATTGGTGGAAGAAAAAACCTTCTTCCTAAATTGGTCCAGTCGTTTGGATTCCCTATCCGGGGGAGCGGTAGGGAAGGCGCTTTGCGAGGCAGAGGCTTGGACAACCAAGCTCTCAGGGGTGGGGTGTTGGGAAAGGAACAGGGGGTCGACCGGAGCAGGGCGATGGCGTCGGGCTACGTTCCTATCCACAGGAGCCCCTGTGGTGGGCTTGGACCAGGTGCCCAAAAGAACGTCAGAAAATGCCTCGTTGAACGGCAGCAGTGGCTCCGAGGAGGTAGTCGCCGGCTGAAGCACTTCCGTCAGGATGTTAGTCCGGACAGCCACTGTAGGTAACTGGAGGTGTAAGGCCTCAGCTGCCCTACGCAACACCGTAGCAAAGTTTGCTCCCTCCTCCGTTGCCACGGAAGGGGGAGACAGCATGCCAATGTCAGGAGAGGTGTCCAGACCACTGGCATCCCCAAGTTCCTCAGCCCAGTCCTGATCATACTCACATTGGGCAGTGAGAGGGTCCTCAGACCCCTCCCAGTTCTCTTCGTCCTCCAATTCAGGTTCAATGTATGGAGGAGGGACATGTGGGACCCAAGGTCTCATCGGCGCCGGAGCCGGCGTCGATAGATGTCGGTCCGGCGTCGTGTCCGGATCCGGAGAGAACCGGGGAACGCCGCCGCCAGGAACGGCACCGGTGAAATCTACGCCAGTGGAGGTGTCGTTAGGTCAACGGGCGTCGACTGGGGTTGTGGCAGCACCGGAGCCGGGGTCGAGGCCGGGGCCGGTGTCGCCGGGACCGGATTCCCCGGCGGCGCCGTAGGAACCCCACTAGGGCCCGCGGGGCCCGAAGGCGCACCGGGGGGACCTTGAGGCCCGAAGAGGCGGGCCATGGCTGACAGGAACTCCTGTATTTCGGCCGGAGTCGCCGCCGAACCCTGGTAGGGCGGGTAATGCGGCGGCGGCTCCACAGGCGCTCCCGGAGCCGCGGGGGCGGTGCCGACGGGACCCTCAGCCGAGTCGCGCGACCGGCGAGGGGAAGTCGTCGAGCGATGACGCTTCTTCGACTTCTTGTGCTTCGACTTACCGGAGGAGTGCAAAGACTTTGACCCCGAAGAACGATGAGGACTCCGCGACCGGCCCCTCGACCTCTCTCGTGACCGGGGCTTGGATTGGCGCGGAGCCGACTGCCGGACCTCGAGGAGCTTTCGAGACCGCTCTCGCAAAGCCTTCGGATGCAAGGCCCGACAGTCGGGGCACGACTTGGAGTCGTGGTCGCGCCAGAGGCAGTCTCGATGCGGGTCCGTGATCGACATCATCCGACCACAGGCGTCGCATGGCTTGAAGCCGGGCATCCCTACTGACACCGTTGGAGTCGAACGACTCGAGAAAAACAGTGACAAAAAAATCACAAAAGTTCAGTCAAAAAATTACTGGGGCACTGCTCTCTCCGGATCTGCGCTTACTGGCGCGGAAAAAGAAAGAACTGACGTCAGCGCGCATGGGCGGCGTCTAAGTACTGGCCGCGACGTCATCCTGGCGATCCCGACGACGGACGCGGAGCCGCACGCCGCCGCTTAACGACGCGCAAGGGTACTGCTACGCAAAACTTTCCGGATCCAGCCTGACGCCTGGGGATATTCTAAGGTAAGGAATCTGTCACTAACGTGTCTCTTTCAGATAGTTGTCACAGCAAAGACTTGACAGATCAGTGACAAAACAAACATCAGAGCATTGGATAGCTTGGCATGCAGAGGATCAGCCTGCCGGTCATCACACCAGGCACAAATGTTACTCAACAACCAGGAAGTTGGTAGATGAGCGCAATTCCACTAGGATAATGCACATCACTTCAGCGGGCAAATCATGTTCCCTCAGTTGGCCCACTCAATCTCATGAGGTGTAGGTTGTGGAGATCTGGGTGTAGAACTCTGCCCTGTTGCTCTGACAGGAGGTCCTCCAAACAAGCAGACCGAATGGGAGACAAATGCTCAGACTCAGTAGGTTGAAGAAATACACTCTCCTAGCATACACTCTGGCGGCCCAATACAGGGACCGTTCGAATGCCCCGAGCCCATTCCTTCCTGATCTTCAAAATTTGGGCCAGTGGTGAGAAGGCATACAGGATACTAAGCCCCAAGTATAGGTAGAATGCATATCCCAGGGAGTCTTGAGGCAATACCTCCAGCAAGCAGTAGTTGCAACACTTCTCTGTGGTGGCAAAATGACTCACCCAAGGAACGCTCCACTGGGCAAAAATGCCTTGATCCATCTCCAGGTGCAGACACGATTTGTAGGTTGATAGATGTCTGATTGAATCCTCAGCCATAGCATTTAGCAAGCCTGCTAAATGACTGGCTGTCAGAGAGATCCCTTGGAGGTTGAGCCATTGTCGCAGCGCTTCCTGAGACAGTGCCCACGGCTCTATACTGCCTTGAAGTCTATAAATGGCGGTTGTGATTTCAGTTAATACCTGGACTGGCTTGATAGCACACAGTTCCTGAAGACTAACATGGTGCCTCTGCTCCACTAGAAACCAAAGGACCCTGATTTCTATCTCGCCCATACAACTACCAAGAGATGATACATCCGTCCCTACTATGAGCTCTGGGTGGGGTAGGGAGTACGATTTGGTAATAGTCAAGTTGGCCTCTTAGCCAACACTGAAAGTCCCACGACAAAACATTTGAGATATGGATGTTGACTGAGAGGCTACCCTATTTCTAAGCCTCCTGCAGGTACAGGATCCACTGCACAGCCTGCCTGTGCCAGCGAGCACAGGGAACCGGTTGGATGCACAAGGCCAAAGAAGCCTCAGAACTGTTTGCGCTGAAGCACAGGAGTAAGCCCGAAACACTGAGATCATAACCTGAATGTCAAAGACAGCTGCAGGGTGTTTCCCCCAGTGGATTCTTTCATGATTTAGATACCTTACTGCAAGAGCTAATCTGGAATAATAGCCTTACCAAAACAGCAGTTGCCGGTAGAGGGAGGTGGACTGGATGCACCCTCGCTCGAGAAGTACGGTCTAGCTGCCCAACTCCAGTGGGTCTCTCGGTGGCAGGCACAACGCAACCTGCCGGAATTCCAGTGCGACGCAGGCTCCCTCACCTCTTCCAACATCTGGAGCTTTTTGCTGCCCAAGACAACCCCCTTTTGGACAGCATTTACCATGCCTGGTGAACGTTGTGCAGAAATGTGTTCTAGGGATGCTGGTCCTTATCTGACGCATAGTTTCGTATGCTCACGCATTCCCCCTGCGCCGTCCCCCATCTTTTTCTGGCCCTCACTCGGCCCAAATCTTCTGCCTTGGCATAGCAGTTCTCTCACAACAGTGGGTGGTCTCTTTCTTGACAGCCAGCTTCTCCCCATTGACAGCCTGGTCGATGACTTCACCCTCCCCAGAGGTCAATTCTTACAATATCATCGGATATGGCACGCTCTTCGTCGTCAATGGGCCATACCGGACACATACGGTCGTCCAGACACTGTTCACTATAGGGGCAGGACGCCGCCTTATTACGTGGCTCTACAGAGCCATACGAGACCACACAGGAGTCCAGCTTACTTCCCTCCAAGACAAATGGGATACGGATATTGGCCGGGCACTCCACAACTGTGTGGGAATTCGAGGGCTCTAGCCGATTCAAAGTCTAATGTAACGCCCATACAGTTCACTAACCTCCACAGAGCATACCTTACACCACAACAACTAAACCGTTTCTTTCCCATGGCTCATTTCGGTTGCCCGCGCTGCCAGGAGTACTCGGCTGACTTTCAGCATATGCTCTGATCCGGCCCCGCTCTTACACAGTACTGGCACGCCATCTACACTACACTTTGTGAAGTGACTGAACTTCCGGACATCACCACCTGGGAAGCTTGCGCCCTAGGCATCTTTAAGCATGGGAAGCGTGTGGTTGTCAGAGCTCATTTTGCGAGCCTTGCTTTGCTCCTGGCTAAGTGGGTTTTCACCCTAAACTGGCGCTTCTCTCAACCTCCCAGGTTGGCATTGTAGAATGGGGCTGTGCGGCGATGGGGGTGAGACAAAAGAGAGGCGCTACGCCTTGATGAGTTTTGAAGCATCCAAAGGCACCCTATCTCCCCGGCGTGGGATACCCTTCATGAGCATTTCCTCATCCTCTCTAAAGATGATAGACTGCCCCCATGAGACATGCGTAGTAGCCCCCCTCCTCGCTGCACCTCTCAGACTGGGCTCAGACTATGCCCCCTCCCTTCCCTCCTATGAGGCCCACTGCATCCCCCTCATTCCCCCATCCCCATTCGAGCGCTCCAGCTCCCATCGGCCCACCTACACCTTGACATTGTCATCTCATCTCCAGCACCGCCTTGGTCTCTGACCCTCCCCTATTCCCAGCTTGTCTCCTCCTTCCAGGCTTGACATGAGCCCTGTGTTGGGGACAATTTTTACTATTGCACTGTACAACATGTTTAATCAAAATGTCCATTGTCATCCATTGTTAAATTCAATAAAAATACAAGTAAAAAAAAAAAAAAAAAAGAATAGGTAACAATAGGTAAAACTTTCAAAGCAGTATCTACCCAGACCAAAAAAAAAAAGTTAAGATCAGTGTTTCCTTCGATTAGTTTAAAATGGCCAACTAACAGCAGGAAATATTACTCGAATAATTTCAACATTAGAATTACCTTGCGATTTATTCAAACTTTTTTCATATCGTAATTTGATATCTTTATTATTGTGTTGTACAACGTTATCTACAATATTCCTGCATAAACTAAACCTTTGTGAATTAAAAAAAAAAAAAAAAAAAAGACAGCTGCAGAGTGTAAAGGTCTTGAACGCCACCATGCCTAGGATGGCTGCTATAAAGGGATTAATCTGCATCAGTTGTAGAGGGGAGTTTGGTTAGTTGATCGAGAACTCCCAGGGAGGACAGAGGGAGACAGTTGTCCACAGGTGGGACTCGACTGACTTCGGCAAGCTCGCTTTCAACAGCCAGTCACTGTGATACAGGAATAGGTGTAACCCCAGCTTGTGAAGATGGGCCATGACCACAGCTGTCACCTGCGTAAACACCCAGAGTGTCGAGTTGAGGCTGAAGGGTAGGATGGTAAACAAAGAGTTCCAACCCTACCATGAACCGAAGGAAGCGTCTGTGGGACTGCAGGACAGGCACATGAAAATACATTTCCTGCAAGTCCAAAAAATCATCACTTTCTCTCCTGGATCCAACTCAGACACGACCTGGGCAAGAGTCAACATCTTGAATTTGTTCATCCAAACGAAGAGTTCAAGAACTGAAGGTCTCAATCAATCAGGATTTGTATAGCGCGGCTGCTACACCCATGAAGGCAACGAGGTGCTGTGGGGTCATGCTGCGGGATAACGCTGCCTGTTCCTATTGGTTGAACATCCAGGTCTTGAGGTCCTTGCTGAACTGTTGGAGCGACGGTGAGGCTCTAGGTGCAGGGGGAGGGAGTTCCAGATCTTAGCCGTCAGGTGGGAGAAGGAGCGGCCTTAGCTGTTTGCCCGGTGGATGCGCTGGTTGGCTGCTAGAGAGAAGGATCTGGAACAGAGTTCCCGGGTAGGTTGGTGGAAATTCACTTGTTTGTTGAGGTTCGCCGGCCCTTCGTTATGTAGTGCCTTGAAACACAGGTCTGATATCAGCCTGAGCTCTGTTCTTTTGGGGCACCCACAAGTGCCAGGAATAACATACCCCTGCCTATCTATGCTTCTGGAGCTGCCTCTACAGCCCTTGTGGCAAACAGTGATAGAACTTCCTGGAAAAGGGTGGAGGCAAGGTTTTCAGAAATGTAAACAAAAAGAGGAGGAATTGGAATGGACACAAAAAGGTGGGCATAACCAAGTTGAACAACCTGAAGCACTCACTGGTTTAAGGCAACTGCTCTCCAGCCAGGCAGATAAAATGTTATCCTGCCCCATTACCAGCTGCCCATTACCATGAGAGGGGCAATCAAAATGGTTTGGCTGCAGTCACGACGAATGATGAGAAGGAAGAGGACTGCTGTCCACAGCCTCTGCTGCCACCATGCCCTGTAGCACCACCAAAGGAGATGTATAGGCTGCTGAACAGGCTGCATTTGGCAATATGCAAGACCCCAAGAGTATCATCGGACTTTCATTACTGTTGGTGGAATTGGCAGGCTGGACATAGCAATCACAAGAAGTGGGCCATAGCATGGCTGTCCTTGAATGGCTCCAACACAGAATCTGCTTTTTCTTCAAAAGTATGGAGCTGTCAATTGGCATATCCATAAGGAATGCCTACACAATGCCAGAAAATCCTGTGGCACGCATCCATGCATGGTGTCAGATCACCACACTGGTGCCAACGGTGTGACAAGCGCAGGCTTTAGTGTTCAGACTGGCTTTCAATACATTCTTAGCCACGCCCTGTCCATCAGAACATGCGCATAAAATTCTCAGGAATGGAAGGTCAAATCACATTGCCCATATCCTAGAGGGCATGTGTATAGTGCCCTAGTAGGCAGACAGCATTCAGGCACCTCAATACCAAACTGGCAGATGAGAAACCCTTCTTTACAAATCCATCATTGCGCTTTGTTTCTCTATCAGAGTACAGTGGGAAATACATTAGAGTTGACCTGGCTGGTGGATGCCTGAATCACCAAGCTCTCTGGGGTTTGGTGTTGGGTCAGAAAGGCAATGTCCCCACGGTATGGCCTATGACGCCTAGCTACAGGGGGGATTCATGAGCAGAGCCTGGAACAGCTTAGACCAGGTCACCATCAAAACTTTTGTTAGAGCAGCATTATAGCACAACAAGGGCTCAGAAGACGCAGGCTTAGTCTGCAAGATCTCAGCAGATTTGCTTTGGTGTCTACCATGGGCAACTGAAGGTGCAGCACTTCTGTGGCCCTGCAGGCCCCTATGGCAAAAGAGGCACTCTCCTCTGAAGAGGTGTGTAGTGGGGAGTCCAACTTGGTCTCAGGAAACATAGCCATGCAACTAGCATTTTTCAAGTCTAAATAAATGCCTGCATAAGTGTAAAAAGGGCGGAGTTAACTATCTGCCTTCTTGTCATAGTCTTCATCTTAGGAACGTTCTGAAGACACTGGACAGCACCTGAATCCGATCAAAATAAAGCCTCTAACTTCCAGCAATAATGGTATTGAGGTAGTTGCACTGCCAGGGAGTCTTCCCAGACCAGAGGTTGTATCTTTGTTATTTTGTAACAAGACATAGGTGGAGCTTTCGTCGAAGTCCGATCTGGATTTGAAAGAGGCATCAGGATTTGATCAGGGATCAGCTACTCTGTAGCAGAGGATGGCATTGCAGCGGTTGGAGAGGATGGGACCATCGGTATAGGGATAGGGTATGAACCAAGGCTGGCTGGGAGCAGGATAGAGGTTTAAGGGGGTCAGTCAGTGCTGGGACAGGTCCCACCAGTCGAAGTCCACGTGGGGGGGTGGGGATCCATGGGCCCAAAGCATTCCAATGGGTCCCAGAATTGTCTGGAACAGTAGCAAAATTGCTTCTGTGAAGCCTTCTACCTGCTGTGGAGTCAACTGGAGTGCTGCGGAGTCAACAATGGCCCGAGAAACTCAGGGTGATTCTGGACCAGCCCCAGGATAGACTCCGAGTTTGATGATGGAGTGGATAATCCTTTGAGTGTCAAATGCACAACTTCTCCCTGAGTGAGAGTGATGGAAGAGAGTAGAATCCAGTTAGGAAGTTAGGAGTTCTTATACTTATGGCAACACTTGTCTTTTGTCTTTAACTAGTAGGCAGTCACGCCGAAGGTTCACGCGCTGAGCTGCCGGGCTTCTGACTGACCCTGAACAAAGGTTATTTGCTTTAATCACTGTCATTTTAAAACTTACACCTCGCAGCAACTTGCACAGACTGTCTTGTTTCACTGAACAGTCCAATTTTAAATTCAATATCGTAGCTATCCGCACAGTATGCACTTTTAATTTCTGGTTTTAACTTACCGCCTTGTTCTCTACTGCCCTGTTAGTCCCTGCCCTGGTCCATCGCGGCTGTGGTGCCGTTTGAGCGGAGGGCGGGACTTAAACTTGGCACTCACTTCCGCCTACACTTCCGCTCTCGGAAATCGGTGGTCTGGTTGTCAGCCTAATTTGCTCTATTTTAGCCACATGCTGCAGCGGACGCGCAGCACTAGTAGGCAGTCACGCCGAAGGTTCACGCGCGGAGCTGCCGGGCTTCTGTCTGTCCCTGAACAAAGGTTATTTGCTTTAATCACTGTCATTTTAAAACTTATACCTCGCAGCAACTTACACAGACTGTCTTGTTTCACTGAACAGTCCAATTTTAAATTCAATATCGTAGCTATCCGCACAGTATGCACTTTTAATTTCTGGTTTTAACTTACCGCCTTGTTCTCTCCTGCCCTGTTAGTCCCTGCCCTGGTCCGCCGCGGCTGTGGTGCCGTTTGAGCGGAGTGCGGGACTTAAACTTGGCACTCACTTCCGCCTACACTTCCGCTCTCGGAAGTCGGCGGTCTAGTTGTCAGCCTAATTTGCTCTATTTTAGCCGTATGCTGCAGCGGGCGCGCCAAAGGCAAGCCATAGGCGCGCCAAAGGCAAGCCCGTCTGCGCCCGATCCACGCTCAACACCAGCCACTATGCCAGTTTTTACTCAGAAGACTTAAGTAGCTCACTAATACAGTATTCTAGGGAGACTCTACTGCATCTTAGACCCACAGGCAAATTCTGCCCAGGCACTCCCTATGACCCAAACAAGACTGCATGGAAAAAAGCGTGTCCCCATTGTACTACTGTGGACCACAGTCTCCCTCTCTCTCAAGCGAGACGTTGGCTCTCTAAGCAAACAAGCCCAGACATAAGACACAATACAACCCGCTGTCTACTCCTCAACACTAGATCTCTCATTAAAAATGCCTTAGTGTTTCATGACCTCATGGAGGAGCATGCAATTGATATAGCCTTCATCACAGAAACCTGGGCTGACCCCTCCTCTGAACCAGACCTCCTAGGGGCCCTTCCTGAGGGCTTTAAAATATATAGCAAAGACAGAGTTGGAAAAAGGGGTTGGGGTATAGCGCTTATAGCTAGGAATGGTCTTAATATTCAGTTTAAATCAATCTCTAATTTTACAGAAGGCGAAGTAGCTACCTTCAAAATTAGGCTCGACAGCCAGAACACTTTCAATGGCACACTCATCTATCGCCCACCATCAGCCAAACCCAACTTCCTAAACTCTATTGGCCAGCTCCTTGAGCTTAAAGCAAAACTATCTAACTTCACCATTCTAGGTGACTTCAACTTTCACCTTGAAAACACTGCGGACACGGATACCGAGGCCCTCTTAGATCATATGGCCAGTGCAGGACTCAATCAGTTGGTCAAAGAAGCTACTCACTCGGCTGGGCACTGCCTAGACGGAATCTTCTCGGACCATCCTAACCTATTATGGAATAAAGCTCTGCCACTCATCTGGCCTGACCACACAGCAATAATGTTCAAAATTAGCTTACCATCTAAAAAGCCCATCTATGTACCCAAAAAAGCTCTCAGCTCTCGACCCTGGCATAGGATTGAGGGAGATGAGTTAAGCAAGACACTCCTATGCTCTCGTCAACCTACCCCTGTGAACCTGGACGAGGCAGTGAGGAACTATCATTCCTGGATTGATCTTGCAGGGCAGCAGCTAGCCCCCCCAACTGCGCGGCGCTCAACCAGACGTTCTGAACCTTGGTTTAATGAGTCTTTGAAAGCGCAAAAACAGACTTGTAGAAAACTCGAAAGGAAATGGAGACTAGCTAATGATGCCCAAACCAAATCAGACTATAGACTGGCCATGCAAATCTATAAGCAGCTTATTTTGAAAGCTTGCCACTCCAAAAAAAAAAAAAAACCTGGATCCTAATGACCCCTCCAATTACAGACCTATTTCTAGGATACCGTTTCCTGCTAAAATCATAGAAAGATACCTGAATGAGGAACTGTCCGCCTTTTTCGCAGAAGGTGACATCTTGGACCACTCGCAATTTGGCTTCCGGGCCCACCACAGCACTGAGTTGGCCCTAATTACAGCCACGGAGGAACTCAGGCAAACCCTTGACAGAGGTGGGAGCGCTGCCCTTATCCTTCTAGATCTCTCAGCGGCATTCGACACGGTCAACCACGATGTGTTGGTTGAACGCCTTGCCTCGCTGGGAATCAGGGATAAAGCACTCCTCCTACTCAGATCCTTCCTGTCAAACAGGACACAATCGGTAGCACTTGACTCGTTTGTCTCCCCGGATTTCTCACTACCTTGTGGAGTACCTCAGGGCTCCTCGCTGAGCCCACTCTTTTTAATCTGTACGTCACCCCGCTGGCCAAGCTTACAAGAACCTTTGGATTTACGCTGGTGTCCTATGCAGATGACACACAAATCATCGTGTCCATCAACAGTTTGCCCGCAGATACTGCACCTCGACTCAAAAACTGTATGAGCCACATAGGGAAGTGGATGGAGACTGTCTAAAACTTAATGCCTCAAAAACGGAAGTTATGCTTTTTGGCAACACGCCTATTATCTGGTCAGACAGCTGGTGGCCTAGTCACATGGGCCTTCCCCCAACACCGGACAACAAGGTTAAGAACCTCGGAGTTCTCTTCGACTCCAAGCTCTCCTTCGAATCCCAGATCAATCACACCACAACAGCCTGCCTTTTCATCCTCAAAATCCTAAAAAAAGTACTTCCGTTCATCCCAATAGAGCTCAGGAAAACAGTGGTCACAGCTTTAATTGGTTCAAGGCTGGACTACTGCAACGCCCTCCTTACCAGCGCAAGCAAGCGCAGTTTACATAAACTGCAGACTACTCAAAATGCCGCTGCCAGAGTCCTGCTTGGGCTCACTCGCTTCGATTCAGCCTCCAAGGCTCTCGCAGAGCTACATTGGCTGCCCATCAGTAAGCGCATTCAGTTTAAGGCCTTATGCATTGCATTCAAGGCCACACATGGTAAGGGTCCATGGCAAATGTCGCAACTCTTTAAACCCTACATCCCGGGCAGATCACTAAGATCATCTAACAGTGGCAACCTATCCATCCCCAAGATATCCAAAGTAAAATGGGGAGGCAAAAGTTTTGCTTACACCACTGCTAAACTCTGGAACTCCCTGCCCACTTCCCTCAAAAATTAACCTAACCTACTTCAATTCAGGAAGCGTTTAAAAACCTGGCTTTATTAACACACCCTCCTTATACGACTGCCTACTGGTCTATCCAGCGACTAGACACCTTCGGGTTTTGTAGCGCTTTATAAATCCCTCATTTCATTGCCTTGAGGATGGTGACTTGGATTGGGACCAGGGCACTAGAGTGTGTGCAGCCTTCAGAATTGTGGCGTCATCATCATCATCCGCTCATGCAAATGCATTGATTGATGTGCAATATCACTTTTAAACTACTTCATAGTTGCAGTGATGTCAGTACACAGTAATTTACAGTGCAGTATTACAAGCCACTCTTTGCAAAGCGGTACATATATGTTATGTTATAACTATTTGTAGAGTGCACAAATACCAACAAAGGTGTCTCGGCGCTAGCTACTCCTGAAACAGATCGAAGTGAAAAAAACCAGTTAAGAAAGATCTAATTATTAAAAAGCCAAGTTTTTAATTTTTTTCTGAACATTAAAAGAGAAGGCAAATCTCTAATCTGACAAGGAAGAGAATTCCAGAGCTTAGCAGTAGCCACCACAAAGCTTCTGTCACCCCAGTTAGATCTATATTGTAATTTCATTTATATAGCGCTTACTACCCCTGACGAGGCGTCGAAGCGCTTTTTCCGCAAGTAGCACGCTACTCCGGAACTCATAAAGGATTAGTGTTGAATTAGTATAGTGAAATATGAAGTAATTTGAGTGGTGGATATTAATCAGTTATTTGGATTGAGAAGGATAGCGGAGGGAAAAAGGTTTGCATTTATATAGCGCTTGTTACCCCTGATGTGGTGTTGAAGCACTTTTTTGGCGAGTAGCACGCTACTCTGGAACCCAAAAGGATTAGTGTTGAATTAGTATAGTGAAATACGAAAGTAATTTGAGTGGTGGATATGTTGGTTATTTGGATTGAGAAGGGTGGCATGGGGATAGAAGAGGAACAAAGGTTTGTGCGCACACACACACACACACACACACACACACACACACACACACACACACACACACACACACACACACACACACACACACACACACACACACACACACACACACACACACACACACACACACACACACACACACACACACACACACACACACACACACACACACACACACACACACACACACACACATATCGCCTGTTACCCCTGATGGGGTGTTAAAGTGCTTTTTTGGCGTGTAGCACGCTATTCCGGAACCCATAAAAGGATTAGTGATGAATTAATATAGTGAAATATGAAAGTAATTTGAGTGGTGTGGATATTAGTCAGTTATTTGGATTGAGAAGGATAGCGGAGGAATAGAAAAGGGAAAAAAGGTTTGCATATATATAGTGCTTGCTACCCCTAATGAGGTGTGGAACCGCTACTCTGGAACCCATAAAGGATTAGTGGTGAATTAGTATAGTGAAATGTGAAATTTGAGAAGTGGACATGTTAGTCTATTATTTTGATTGAAAAGGTTAGTGGAGGTATAGAAGAGTGAAGGATTTAGACTTTTTTTTGGGAGGTCATAGCAGTAGTGGGAGGCTTGGGATGAGTAAAAAGGGATGTGGAGGGTAACAATCAGAGGGAAGTGTTTAGAAAGGCTTGTTTTGGGGGATCAGTATAGTAAAAGAGGTGTTAGATGGTACAAGGAGGTGTAGAGTGGGGGAGAATCTAGTAAGGGCTATTTTGGGGATCAAAGTAGTGGTATGTGGTTTGAGATTAATGAGACCGTGGATGTAGAGGATATATCGATAGAGGTATAGGGTGAGAAATAGGGTAGTGCATTGGAAAGAGTAGTAGAAAGAGGTTGGAGATGAGTCAGAGAGTTGAGGTAGAGGATGTACTGAGAGAGGTATAGGGTGAGAAATAGGGTAGTGCTTTGGATATGCTGAATTAGAAGAAAGTAATAAATATATAAATGATAAGCTGAACCGGAGTCAGGTCTGCAATGATCACCTTGGAAACAGACAGGAAAGTCACTGGATTCCAGACATGTGTAAGGCCATACCAATGGCAGAAGGTTTGCTATATAATGCCCTTAACAAAACATAAATGCTCAATACCTTCGGGGTCAGACCACAGTAGGTCACACATTGGGCCATCGTGGGGCACCTCCTGCTTCCGGTCTATCGTGCGGATCTGGTCCAGAGTCTGGATAGATGGGGAACAACCAGTAGATTTGTGCCAGCCGAGCACAGTGACCTGTTTGGGGTGTAAATCTTTAACGGTTTCTTCAAAAAATGCAGGTCCTATGCTATGTGTGGCTTTATAGGCAATGCACAACGCCTTAAATTTTATTCTGTTTCTGATAGGCAGTCAGTGCAGTTGTCTGATAACTTCAGACACAGAATGACATTTCGGTGTGCCAGACAACAGTCTAGCAGCAGCATGTTGAATTAGCTGCAGTTTGTTCAAGATTGATTGCTGAGCATTAATCAGTAGAACATTACAATAGTCTACCTTAGACAGAACCAAGGCCGATAAGATTATTTTCCTGGCTTCAATGGGGATAAAAGGAAACAGTTTCTTAGCCATTCTGAGGATGTAAAAAGACAAGCAGACTACTGAATTGACATGGTATTTATATGGAAGCTTGTCATCAAGAATGACCCCAAGATTTTTTGCTTTGGTAACTGGAACAGGAGGCAGTCCGAGATTGTCTGGCCACCAACGAGAGGACCATGCCGGAGAGAGGTTACCAAACACAATCACCTCGGTCTTAGAGGAATTTGGACTCACCGATTTGATTGGTTTCACAATTCGATATAAACCATAGAGTAGAGCAAATGTTCTTGAACTCTAGATGCTTTAATAGTTTGCACGGGAACCTAAACAGGGGCTGGTACCATACATGTTAGCTTTAACTTCGACTGGAGAACCTCTTTTGTATGAAGCCAGAAATACCAACAACAAAAAAGGTTGGCTTTAAAGAGTCCACTGAATTATTTTTCTATGGAAGCCACACTGCAGCCTCATTAATTATCAGGGGGCAACTTTTCATTTATTACATTTTCATAGGAACACTGAAGTGTAGCTTCCACAGTGTCAAACCTGCTCAGAATATCTTCCACCATGCACATTTTTGTTTCCATGGCATGTTGATCATAACTTCAGCTCGACTGATCCTCATACCAGAGTCCCAAATCCTTTCTAACTACTGCCCTATTTCTTTGCTTCCTAAGCTAGGAAAAGACCTGGAACTAGTTAAGTCTCTGCTCGCTAGCTGTATGAGAGAAATTTCTGATTGGATGATCAAAAACTGACAACTAAACAGCGAGAAAACAGATTGTACTATTTGCAAAGCTCAAGAACTCTGGTAGCGAACTGGTGGCCCAAGAAATTTGGCCCGGCCCCAATTCCAAAACAGGTTGTAAATAACCTGGGTGTTCAGCTTGACCACACCCTTTCATTGAAACATCAGGTTAGCACTACCTGTGGCATTTGCTTTGCCACTATGCGTCTTTTCAAAAAAGTCTTCCCTCGGCTTCCTTCGAATTCTAGAAAGACACTGGTCTAGGCACTAATCACGAGTTGCCTTGATTACAGCAACGCTTTGTTCGTGGCAGCCAACGACACCCTGTTGTCCAAATTGCAGGTAGTGCAGAACACCGCTGCACGCCTGATATGCAACCTCCCGTCTTGGTCTTCCTCTGCACCCGTTTTAAAAGCTCTACATTGGTTGCCCATCAGGAAACGTGCCATTTTCAAGCTTTGCTGTTTGACCCATAAAGCTCTCAGGCATGCACTTCCTATCTATCTTCACTTCAGACTCTCTCATTATCAACCCTGCAGGTTCGAGTCTTGGCATTGACTAAACATCCTATGAATCTTGCCAAATAATCTCCCTGTGCCTACCAAAAATGAATGCGTCCTTGAGTAATGTAACTGGTGCTCATGCAAAGCGCCCCAATACCTTTGGGTCGAGTTCATACTATATAAAACTGAAAGAAAGAAAAAAACATGGGATTGAGGACACAATCTTACGCCTCACACTAGTCAACCCAGTTTGTTCTTTCCAAATACACTTTTCCCTAGTTTTCCTTACATAGCTTACTTATGACTGTAATCAACAACACAGGTCCATTGGGGCATTTTCTTTCACACAGAGGATCTTTCCACGATGTTAGATGCCACTAAGTAATCTTTGAATGTAGAATACAGTGTCTTGACTTACCCACGAGGCACTCTTTGCAAAGTGGTACATATACGGTTTCAACGATTTCCTTCTCGCCAAGATATTCACAGTTACAACTCTTTAATTTAAAACATTCAATCATTAACAGGTCACTTTATCTGCTCTGTGTATTTCTGTGTGGTATGTGTGTGGTAAGTGTGTGGTATGTGTTTAGTGCAAACCTCTCTGAAAGGCAGTGTAGCACTGTAAACCATCAAAGGCAATGATCCAGTCAAGGTTTGATTGTAAAGAGAGCTGGGTTTTGAGAGCTGAAATGGAATGTTACAGTGAATACAGGATCACAACTCATAAAAAATCTGCCATATGTAACAAAGTTAACAGATTAAATAGTAGGTGTAGAATTTGAATTTCAATAGTGGAATCCTGCCACAGGGGATTGGAGTCATCACCCGAGATGATCCAGCTCAAATAAACAAACAAAAAAACAACAAACCCCCCACCCAAAAAAAATTATATATATATATATATATATATCCAAAGAAAAGCAGAAAAGCCCCCGAGCTTTAAGGATGCACTCCAAACAGAGGATTATGCTTACTGTGCTTTTATTCATGAGAACCGGACACACGTCACCAATCAATGTGAATCCCTGACGCGTTTCGGTGCGGCTGCACCTTAATCATAGGGCGGGGCATGGCAATACTTGGAAATGCACCGCATTTGAATTTTCCCTTTGTGGCATTCATTCTCCAGTGAATGGTATGCCGAGAAATGAAGTGCCGATTCTTCCCCTTCTGTGGGGTCTGTATTTTTTGCCAGCATAATATAACTCCCAATGTTCTTAAAAGTGTTCACAGCCCTCCGGTGGGCCTCGGTTCAGCTGTCCAGTTCACAAAATTAAATATCCTCTGCGCTGCAAGTAGGCTGAAAAACAGTTTCCAACCCGCAGACCTGTTTGCTTTTCATCCGGCGGTGCAATCCTTTCACGGCCGAGGCTGCCGTGTATTAACATATCCAAAGAAAAGCCCCCGAGCTTTAAGGATGCACTCCAAACAGAGGATTATGCTTACTGTGCTTTTATTCATGAGAACCGGACACACGTCACCAATCAATGTGAATCCCTATATACACACACACACACACACACACACCTACACACACACACACCTACCTTTATCTGCAATTTTAAAACGTTATGAAAATGTATTTTTTTTAAAATTTCAAATCACTTGTATTTAAAATGTTCAGGTAATGAGTAAGCAAAAAAAACACAATGGCAAGGCAGTGCAGGAGGAGGCCAGGCAATCACTAGGTTTTAGCATGGTATACAGACTCAGTCTGGCCTCTGCAGAGCACATTGTACACCAATACGAAATTGCTAGTGCTTAACAGTTAACTCCCATCTCAACCCTCCCTCAACCCAATGTATAACACAACGAAAAGAGTAATAAGTAGTAAAGAGGAGGAGGAGGGCTCCATGGGATATCACACAGCTGGTGGATTGAACCAGTGAATGGCGACTGTATGGTTTTATTCGAAATGTTATATGTATTTGCAGTGGGTAATCCACACTTCAGAGACTGTGGGTCTCTCTAGGAAATGGCTTGTACCGTCCCCTAGACCACAAGTAGTGATGCAAACCCAAAAGTAGGCCCCATCAACCTACACCCCAGGTGTCTTCAGCGCTAATCAAAGAACTAAAGGCCTCTTAGTATGGCGGGCGTAAAGCTTAGAAATTCCAGCATTGCCATATAGTCAATAAAAAGTTGACAACTGGCTAGAAATGTATTTTCAGTGAATGCAAGTTTGTTGGAGATTTATTCGATAGCCAATGTATGAAAAAGGCAACTGAATCATAATGATGCAGGTGGAGGCTCTTTCTTTTTCCAAAAAAGAACAATAAGCTTCTTAGCAGCTCCCATCGTAGGACACACCAACCTCCAGTCTGCACCTGACATACCTTTGAGCGTGGTTGGTCGAAATCCCAGAATACAGTGGTGGGGTCTGTGTAGATGGGATATTCCAGCGTATAATTTGGCCCAGGACCTACTTTAAGAATGTTTGAATAATCAAACAGGACCACCTTATGTGTATGAAATCGCCAGTGCCCTGTGTGCAACGCCAGCAAAGACTGGAAACAGAGGTAAATTCTGCTTATTCGTACAGAGGTAAAGTACCATTGGAACATTAACTTGTAAGCGGATTCTCTGCGTGGAATGCTCTAGTGTATCTTATAGATGTCACAACAGAGCTCCTCCCATTGTTTGCTGGTGATAGTCATCCCAGAGTCGTTGTCCCCCCAATGAATTTGGTACGGATATTTGATGGGTGATATTGAGTATTGTATCGTATGATAAGTTATGGATATAAGGCCTTTTGTGTCTGTAAATGAGCGGACAAGTTTTTCGAATGGTGTGTGGGGCAGAGTGGTGGCTTGGGCATTTGCAGGGTACCGAGTCCAGTGTCTAAGCTGGTAGTACTGCAGGCAAGAGGATTCAGAAATTTGGATTTCTTTTTTGCATTGCTCGAACAATTTATTCTGTCAACCCTGAAACAAGTTGCTCAGCGTTTTACAGTCTCCCCCGGTCCCACTCTGGAAATGAGGCATAAGTGGCCACAGGGAAAAAGTTGGGGTTAACTGCTATAAGTGTTTTAGGGGAGGGGAAGGTAGGGAGTCTCTTTTTAGTTGCCACCTGATCCCAGATCTCTAGTAGCGTTCTGGTGGGAACAGCTATATATGCACTTTTAGTGCGGTGGCATCGGGGGAGCCAAGCCTAGACTCATAGCAAGCCACTGCAGGGGTCCATGTGGAACCAGTGTTTCTTGCTCTCCTAAACCACCCATCCTGATAAATAGAGCGACTGTGCCTCTCAATAATATTCAAAAAGTTTCATTTTTTATATTTTTGACAGCTTTTGTTCAACCTCAAGATGAGGAATATATTTCATTATATAAAAACATAAAATAATGTGAGTTCATATATTGCGTTAGTGACTTTACAAGGCATTAAAACAAATTCAGCCGTACTGGGCTTAATGATATCCCTGTAAACTCTTCTCTTTATACTCATAATTTGCAACCATCAAAATCCACAATGTTTTACGCACAACTGACAGAAGCTGGTCAACTTCAAACACTGGATATGGGTTCATATTAACAGAATTGTTTCTATTATAAAAGCTACTGTGATTCTTTGAACCACATCTGAGCCTATCTCAATCTCACACTGACCCTGACAAAAAGCAAAAGAAAACATACATATTCCCTTTGCTTTTAAAACACATTATCGTTAAAGCATTAAAGTGCGGCTCAAGCTGGAACCTTTTGTTTTGAGCTAAAGGCTTGCCTAGCTATTGATGTTATCTGGAGACAGGTGGCCCTTTTTGATGTCAAAAGAAATCGCTTTAGAGTTCTCTGGAGGGGAACAACACTGTTCAGCCATCTAGGGGACCAAGAAAGACCTACCTAACCAGTAAATCAGGTGGGGAAGTTGGCGTGCTCAGGACAGAAGCACGCCGAACACACTATCTGCCCGAGCCTTTCCAAAACCCTAAAGCCACAGGTGTCTATGCGACCGGAGCGGGCACATGTAGCGCATTGAGCTGAGCCGCCCTAAGCTCCTCGGAAGACAAAATCAGCGAGGCTTATGGGGGGTGAAAAACCTCTTTGGATTTTAATCGATTCGGATTGATCACTCTTTTTCTTCTTAAGATCCCGGACGCACATTGCAGTGACAAAAGAACTCAGCGGCCATTGTGGAAGGCCAATGGAATGGTGCGCTGGTTACCTGCTGCTACAACTCAGTCAGACCACCCCAATCCCTTCAGCCCCAGTCCTACAGCCCAATAGCCTCTTAAGTCCTTAGGAATCGTGAACATCAGAGGCCAGACAGCGGAGGTCAGAGGCCAGAGACAACAGGGAGTAGAGAAGAACTGGCTGAGGAGAGGAGGCAGTGGATGGCTTGTCCCATATTTGGAATTCCCTGTTTTATCCTGTTTCTCCTGCTTGTCATGCTTGGCTCATCTGCGGGACTTTCATTTGTAGCTTTGAATTGCCCCTTAAGAAATCGAGTTATAGTTGAGGGGGAATTGGTTTAGATGTGTACGATTTTAGGTACCGTCACCATTGTAGGTTGAGCCCGCGTCCCACAGAGGTGATCTGACTAGGCTCAGGTGCAGCTTGTGGTCCCCGGTGAGCTCTCTCTCCGCAATCCTCTTTTCTCTCTCCTACAAGCCTCGCTCCTACAAGCCCTAAGCCTCCTGGAGGGTGAGAGGAGGTGCGACTGGGGGTGAGCAATACATAATATACATAATATAAACACGCTACTTGTACAGAGTCGTGACTACGTCTCATTAGGACAGCCCAAGTGGTGCACCATGGAGGTGTTGAGCCGCAAGTCCCTGGAGAGTTGTAATAATGGAGTCCACGGAATATAACGTAGAAAGGCTGAGCTCATCATGAGCTGAGACAACAATAGGCATTATGATGGGAAGAAAACTAAGATCAGGTAGAGTGATATTTTCTAGTGACTGCCAAAAAACTAAATCGAACTCCTTAAGGAATAAAGCCCAACATTTCTAAAAGGAAATGCAACAATTCCAACACTGTCCCGACTTCGATCACAGTTTGCATTCCTCTTTTTTAGTATATCGTTTGGTCTCCCTCTGGAGACCACTGTATTTTGTGCTTACTTACCTGTTACAATTGAAGTATTATTGTGTATTTGTGTTTATAACTCCGGGTAGGAGATATACCAATGTGTTAGTGAGTGTTGTGTAAAAGAGACATTTTTATATATACACTGTGTGGTTCTTTTTCGTTTAATCTACACTACATGATTAGATCTGGTAAAACAAGCTGCTTAGCACTCCTTTAAGATAAGCTTGAAGGCTGCTCTCCACAGCTACCACTTAGAGAGCTTTCTATGGTTGTCTAAGACCACTAGAATCACCATAAGGATTGTCCCACTTAAATAAGTGTGCCCCACATACTAAACCAGCCTCCTACACTAATCTTGTGAGTGACTCAGTTAAACCACAGGAGGAAGGTTCCTTAATTCCTCCCCCGCTATAAGGATCACAAAGGGGGAGAATTTCTTTACATCATTCCCCCACAGATAATAAAGATAACCTTAGTCTCATTGGATCACAGACGCAAACAATTATCATGGCTATGCTCTGTGGGGAGGTCCAACAGGCAAGTGAGGTACCTCCTGCATTGGAGGGGACTTTTATAATGGACTATACAGAGCTGGATATTTCACCTTTAAAATCTGAATCCCCCATCCCAACATGGACTCAGTCTGAGATAGTGGTACCATTGACTCAAAGAATGTCAATGGACTTATTTTATAGTACTCTCGGTAATAATTTAACCACAATGCCAAACGTATCTGCGCCCATCGAGTTATCGCTTAACCTACAGGTTCACCTTCCGATGAACTATGTTTGCTTTTCTAAAACACTACAATGTTTGGAACAAATTTGATCAATTATCATGACTTTGTTGGAAAAATCAACAGACAGCTCTGACCACATCTTGGATATTTTAACGGTAATACTCAAAGAACTTCAGCTGAAACCAAATGGTCAATCCATTACAAAAAGTGTAAAGGATACCAGCAACTGCACAAGGGAAACTGGTACACAAGCAGGCCATCCTCGTATTAGGAAATAATATGACCTTGATAAATCAAGATTTAGTGGATGAATTAACTTCATTGGCAGATCTCTTTAAGGAGGAGGAGGAGATGTTTATTGAACAGGAATCTGCTAATAAAGATGTAGATAATAATATTTCTTCCATCGTTCCTGTGAGAAGTTGGCCTGGTATATGCTGTCCACTAATTAATGTGGGCACCTTGCACCAGTCCAAACGACCCTTATTGATGATTAGGTTAAAGACAACCTTTATAGAAAGCTATCCTAGTGGTAGCTGTGGAGAGCAGCCTTCAGGCTAAGTCTTGAAGGAATGTAAAGCAGCTTGTTTTACCAGTATATAACATCTTGAATGACCAAATGAAAGGAGAACCACAACAGGTATATATAAAATATATGCCTTTATTACTAAACACCCTCTACTAACCTCTTTATGAGATTAGAGAACAAGGCACACAATATTACAGTACTAGAACAACAGTAAATAGCACAATACACAGTGGGCTCCAGGGGGAGACCAAACCATATATTAAGAAAGTGGTATAACAACCCCAACTTGACTAGACACAGTGCCTAGAGCACGTAGAATCGCTGGGACCCCAAGGAACCACCCAAGGTAGTGACACAGGGGACCCACGGAGGACGGGTGCAGTGTGGGAACACAGAAGTGAGCTCCGTACAACTCTATGGGAAAGTCGCGGTTGGAAATTTAGAGTTTAAGGACACTTCGGAGAGGACTTCAAGCAAACCCAGTTAAACTTAGAAGGTTCCAAGGCCAGCACCCTTGTGAGTACCGAGGTACCCGAGTTACCTATCCCAGAGGAGCCGGGTGCATAGGGGTCAAGTGGTGTCGGAAACCCTCGTCGTTTTCAATGGCGTGATGCGAAGAAGTGCTGCTGCCGTGGAGAAGAAAAGTGTCCGGTGTGACCCAAGCCTGGATCGGAGATGAGAAGAACCTGAAAGCAGAGGGGACAAAGTCTGGGTCACTTCACGTGACCAGGAGCGGAGCAATCGAATGCCCACCGATGTCGGGTGCTACAGGTGCGAAGAGGTGAAGCTTGACTCTGCAGCCCTGGGGACCAGGAGACGTCGACGACGACCAGATTCCGCAGGCGAGCTGTCCCACGAAGGATGTCGAGTGCTGGGGGGTCAGTTTCCGGATTGGAGACCAACAAGCCTTGGCAACTGCAACCCACGCGGTCAGAGAAAAGATGCTTCTGTGAGGACCAGCAAGGTCCTGGGGACTCCCCAAGCGATGGAGAGTCGGGGCACGTCTGGAGCAACCAGGGAAGCCCACTGAAAGTTAAAGTTGCCTTCTCAGGGACCCACAGGTCAACGGACCAGGGATCGCGAAGGGACCTTGAGAGGAATCACACAATACCAGCCCACGGAACACTTGTGAAGTGTAGGCCAGTAATCTTCGGTGGAAACACTGCTCGGGGCTTGGACTACAAGTAGCCCAAAGCACAGCCTGAGGGATCGCCTAAAAGCATATGCTGCTGCAAATGTGCACAGTGTCCAGGGGTTCGGGGTGCACGGTCCCCACGAGGGCTGCGGGTCTCAGGTTTGCTGAGAGCACTAGTCGGCCTCGGGGAAGCTTGGGCACCCACCTCCTGTGTTGCAAAATCTTCGGAGTCCGTCGGGAGCTGCGTAGATGCAAACCGGTCAGATGCGTTGAGGTGCCTGCCTTGCAGGGGAGTAACTCATTTACTCCAAGGGAGATTCTTCAGTCGTCCAGCAAAGCGTAGGTCGTCGAAGGTTACTTGGTTTCTGTAGCAGAGTTTAGTCCAGGTAATATCTAAAGTCCTGTAGTCAGGGGTTCCTACTTTATACCCAAGGAAGGGGTGGGACAAACTCTGGGGACCCACCTATGGGAGGCTCAGGACAGAGGGGTGACTACACCCATGTCCTTTTTCCAGTTTCGCGCCAGAGCAGGGGCTGGTAGCCCCTGCAACCGGTTTGAGCTGGACTATGCACAGGGACACCAAATGTGCCCCCAGTGCAGACATCAAAACACTCTGAGTGCGCACCCACCCAGCCCCAATACACTAAAGCCTGTCTGGGAGGTGGTCACACCTCCCTGTGACAGGAAACCTATTGTCAAGCCTTCCCCTGCCGGAGTTTCGTCCAGCAGCAGGAGGGCAGACTCGTGTCTGTGGCTGGCAGCATCCATTTTGTGATGCCAGGGCTCTGTGAAGCTGGTACCGGGTGTACCGGTGCTGTCAAATTTCTCCCTCTAGGAGAGAGGAATCATACCTCCCACACCAGTTACTGGTGTGGAGGTATGATTCCAAGGTGTTTGACACCAAACACAACATAATTCCTTGCAGTCGTTTTAAAGTTAGCATTTACCGCGAGGTTATAATGCACTTAAGAGTACATGGTTGACTGCATCACAGACAACCCCGGAATAGTGGTTCCGAAGGCTGCAGAGGGGCTCTGCTCATGCATGGGCACCCTCTCACATCAAACCCAGCACCCTGCCTTCAGGATTGATAAGGCCTGCCATGGGGTGACTGATAGGCTTATATGTGCAGTGATTAGGATAGATATAGTGAACCTATATCTAAGGAAGGGGTGCATGCACCACCTTACACAGGCTGCAGTAGCAGACCTGTTGTGTCATTTTGAATGGCCTCTCAGGGGTGGCATAATACATGCTGCAACCCCTGGGAGGCCTCTGGGGTACCTATGCCCTGGGTACATAGTATACCATATACGGGGGACTTATAAGGGTACCCCAGAATCCAATCTGGAGTGTACCTAAAGTACATGCAACCAATTTAGAGGAGAAAGCAGATAGACTGGGGTCCTGAATAGCAGGATCCCAGTCAGACTTAGTCGAAAACAGTGAAACATCAGCAAAAAGTGGGGGTAACTATAAGAAGCAGATCCTACTCTCCTACAGTTCCATCTGTAAGTAGTGGAATTTTTCCAATCTTCAAAAAACAAAGCAAAAAGGTAAAACCAATGGCTATATCAGTTCAGTTCAAAATCTTTGTTTGGTTACAAAAGGGACCATAAAAGGACATACATAAAAATTAATAAATATTTAAAAACATTCATACACTTTGAGTCATATCATTCCATGGTTAATAAAATCTGTGGGATCGCCATATCATTATACCGCTAAGCCTAAAAAGCAGTCAGTGTGTTCCGAGCCCGCACAGCAATTTTCAGAAACAGTTCGACATGAAGGATACATTCCTCATTGTTCAACTGGAGCAGAGTGTTGTAAGCTTCTCTAAAGTCAGTAGAGCATTCTCTCTTAATTAATGGTAATAAAATACTTTAAGTGTGCAATGAATAAAAGTCACAAAAAGGTAAAAAATGAAACATTGATTGACCTGACCTCCCATTGCAGGCACAGGGGCGGGAGTCTAAATTAGCTTGAAAACCTAGTGGGAAGCTTAACAGATATTTAACCGTGCCGTCCCTTAAAGGGATCAACAAACTGTTCTCCCAATGCGCCATCTGACTTGTCAAATACCTTTGAATTAAGGCGTGCCTGTTGGGGTTTATATTCAAATAAGCTGTCACTCTTGGCTTGCCGGACTCCATCTTCAGACTCTCTGCATGCATAAATATAAACCAGGCGCTCTGCAACTGTTTTTTTAGTGATAGTATGTGGGCCGCCTAAGTTCTCAAACAGTTGTTGACAACCTATCTTACGCATGCGGAATTCTATATACGCCAGCCAAGGGATACTTCTGCCTTTATCACAACAAAGACAATCTTTTATGATGTCTCTTGTGAGACCACCCTCCATGTTGTTCCAAATTGCAAGCCATTAAAGCAGTAGGCGGACGCTAATGTAGTCCTCGACGCAAGGGATGTTCAGTTCACTGTGACTTACAAAGTTTGAACTTGAAATCAGCACCCCCAAAATTTTCCTACAAAATCTATGCTCTTCCAGTTGGATTTGGTGGCATTTATCAATACCCAAGACTTCGGGCCCATAAGTAGCAATTGGGAGGCATTGTATTTTAAAAATCTCCAGTAAGGAAACTAGAGCTCCCCCATTTCTGGGGTGGGGTAAACTGAGTAATGAGCTGATGGCTCTGGAAAATTTGTTCTCGCTATATGCTATGTGGGCTTTCCATTAGCCATTTTCAGCAAAAACCATGCCAAGGTAGGGAAAAGTGCTTGTTCATTTTAAACTCGATTAGCCCACTTTTAATGTGCCAGATTATGCTTTTTTGGGCCACATGACATAATAAAAGATTTGTTAAAATTTGTGCGCAAATCTAATAGTGCCATAAAATTTACAAAGCCATTGACTAGCTGACGAAGCGCTTTTGCAGTGCGGGCCATCAACACGGGATCGTCAGCATATAATAATGCTGTTATAAAAGAGCCATTAATATTGGGGACATCGGAAGTGGTGGCGAGTAAAAAAGGGTGAAGGTCATTTATATACAAAATAAATAAAAGTGGGGCTAAAACACATCCGTGTCTAGTGGCTAAATCATTAGAGGTGTCACAGGAGGTGCCATCCATGCTTCGTAAGGGAAGAGGACGGAAGAGGGCAAATAGGAAGATTAGAAGGTTGTGTAAGGATGGAGTGAGAAAAGTAAAATTCCCTATGACAGTTTCTTCTTCAGAGATACTAGTAGACGCTTCAAGTGTACAAGCAACAGTACAAGTGATACCAACCATTATGGGGGATAATAATAATAGCAGCCCGATGTTAAACAGAAAGACTGATAAGGATACCATTCCCACTCAGAAATGTTCTTCATATGACTCCGCTTCTGCAGGGGTCAGGACTGGCATTGTTTCTTCCACACCAGTATTAGACCAGACTGTACCCCCACATATGTTCCTCCAATGGTGACTGATGTAATGGATATCGCATCTGATCAATATAGCTGTCCCTCGGCCCGTCAATATATTAATTAAATGGTTGAGGGGGTCGACGATTTTTTACTCTATTGTGTTATTTGATGAAGATGCTATGTTTTTAAATAGATCATTTTTGCTGAAGCTTATAACTCAAGTGGCCAGGTTAAGTTGGTAAGGAATAGCGAGATAAAATTGGTGGAATTGTTAAACACACGAAATGAGAAAAAAACAAGCGTGGTCTTCAATTCTTCCATAATTGCCAATTTAATCATGGTTAACTAACTTTTTATTGCTAGAGGGATTGATATTGCTCCATACTTTTCAAAATCACATGCGTACAATTTCAATAGGTACAGGGAGTTGGAAAATCAAAGTACCTTAGAAGACTGTATAGTTCCACAAGACGAAATAGTGCACAATGCAAAATTAACTGTAGTTTCCTGTAAGGCTGGAACTAGAATGGTTTCCTTTATAGGTCATAATGTAGACCCTACTAACAAAGAAAATGAGATCACAATGGTAATGGCTAGCAGGGGCATTGAATAATGACAAAGATTTTAGGGTAAAACCTTTGAGGCGGCCTAATTAACAGCACAACCAAAATCCTCTCCAGGAACTTATCGGGCTGTATGAAAAATGCAGAGAAAATCAAAATCCAGGAAGTATAGGTGATGGAGCACGATTTCTGAATATAAAATCTGCTCAATGAATTTCCCTCATTTGCATATATTTTTAATAACATACGCAAAACTACTAATATAACACGAGAGTGTATAACATGGGAAATGTGCACAAGGCACGATAGTTGATCTTTTTAGCTGAAATCATGTGAATATTGCTAACTGAGTGTTATTCTGTCTTCCTAACTGCAGAAAATAAACGACAAAGATTCTGCTTTTAATTCTTCGTGAAAGTAGTGTAGGGTTTTCAGAAATAATTCCCTCTCTTGATAGAATAAATGTAGGCCTCAGGAAATGTTTGTTAGGGGATGTGCTGCCGCGCTCCTGTGCTTTCTGACCTTGACAAAAATGTAACTAATACTTCCTTAGAATAAAGAAGCTGAATAGTTCTTTCCTGTCTAGGCAAGGATTGTATGTAACTACTGCTAGATTTATTATACAAATGTATCTAGGTTCTTCCTTCTTCCTCTCTTGGAAGTTGTACAACTTTAGACAAAGTGTTTAGAAAAATTACTTAGGTCATAGTCAGAGGACAGCCACACCATCGTGTTTAGCCAATGAAAATGTTTCTAGAGATTAGAGAAAGTAACATTTTAGCTAAGGAAAGGAAGTAGCGTACTATAAAGATTCTTGTGGGAAAATGCTCCTCGGCTTGTTCACAAAATTCGTGACCTGTCCTGCGTTCGTGGTATGCTGCATGCCGTGCTGATTCCTGATTCTCTGGCTGGCAGATCCTACAGCTCCTAAGAGACTTTTCGGAGACTTTGCACATCAATGATGGTGCTGGCCTTGCTATACTCTAACGGCCGTGGAGTTAGCCTTTCGAACTAATTGCACGCTGTGCATTAGTATTTCATCTGTAAGTGAGCTGTTGTTTCACTGATGTTTTCCTTATTCTCTCACTCCTCTATACGTGATTTTCTGATGTTTATTGAATGATCTGTGATGGTTATTTTGAACCTATTCTGTATTCTATGAACCAATTTATGACATTCGAAATGTATTGTGTTTGACCATCCATATCATTAAATAATAAGAAACTAATAGTAAAGAATAGAGTCTGTCTTTATTATTGAGTTATTTGGATATGTTTATAATGACAAATGTTTAGCGTATTTCTTCATTGTAGGTCCTCATGAAGAAATAGCATCCATCTTTTATTGCTTAGTCCCTTTTAGCTCTACCAAAGATTCATCGGAGGACCTTTGATATTGCTAAGTGTGAGACAAATGACTTATGGGCCTGTCATTAGAGTCACGCTTCTGATATAATGGTTGGTGTAGATAGATAGCTATCAAAAAAATCCCCCAACGCTTCCGCTGCATCAGTTTTTGGAAGTTGCATCGGATGGTTAGTTTAGACTAAAATACTAGGTAATGAAGAGACGGAGTTTAGAGACAGGACAGATTTAAACAGTCTATGATATATGGGGGTTCGTACCTTTATGTACGTTGAGGTTTGTTGAATCTCAATGGAATTGATGGGTCCGTCGTTGGCCTGAGATCCCGGGATAAGCCTACGGGCTGTCTTAGTGTGGCATACACTAAACTTTATGTGCATTGTCTGCTGGTAATGCGGTACTAGGCGGTCGTCAAACTGAAAGTTACTGCACAGGTAACTGTGCTGAGTGAGGTAGTGGAGATTTATTTGGGTCACTTCAGAAAGCGCAACTGGGGAAGTCCGAAGAATTTTCCGCTTGCAAGAGAGCTAAATCGCTCTGGTCGAGGTTGTGCTGGAGTGTGGACATTTCTTAAGAATACATGAAAATACTTTTGTTTTTCTTTTAGTGGAGCAGACAAGCTGTGTTTATGTAGTTTGCAATTGTTTATTTAAAGACATTGACGCTGACTTTGTAAAGGGAGGGTCAGTAGATGGAGTGATATGAACGTAACAAAAAGCCGCGCTGGTATTGGTTAGTGGTGAGTATACGTCACCAAAAGTGCCACGCTGCTATAGGTTAGTTGGTGTGAGTCGCGCTGAGATTGAAAAGCGTAAAATAACTGATTGGAAGCAGAGAAACATAACACGGAAGAGAGTTTGTAGATTTATTTACTAATTCAAATTTTACAGATTTAAAAAGAAAATTATGAAGATAATTAAATTGTTGAAGACTTTGTTTAGTAAGGATCAACCAATACAAATCAGAGAAGGAATTTCGATGCTTCCTGAAGGAACACCTGCAGCACTGATGGCGTTAGAAAGGGGTTATCATGCCTGTACATGGTTAGAAGATTGGATGAAATATACAGAGAATGATGCTAATGCACAAGTTACTAACTTGTGTAACGATATAACTGTAAGAGACAGTAGTTAGTGACAGATTCCTTACCTTAGAATATCCCCAGGCGTCAGGCTGGATCCGGAAAGTTTCGCGTAGCGGTACCCCTGCGCGTCGGTAGGCGGCGTCGTGCGGCTCCGCGTCCGTCGTCGTGATCGCCGGGATGACGTCGCGGCCAATATTTAGACGCCGCCCTTGCGCGCTGGCGTCAGTTCTGTACACGACTTTCCGCGCCAGAAACGCAGAGCCATGCAAGAAACGGACACTGGTGTCTGAAAACTAGGGCCCTGAAAGGGATGCCCTTAACCCTAGAAATCAGTTCGCAGAACGGGGAGGATGGGTGGGGCGGTAAGGAATCTGTCACTAACTACTGTCTCTTACAGATATATCATTACACAAGTTAGTAACTTGTGCATCTGAAAGAGACACGTTAGTGACAGATTCCTTACCTTAGAATAGATACCCCAGCAATACCAACCCCGGTGGTGGGTCTGCGAACAAAGATCAGACAAGGAAGTCTCGGAGAACAGAACGGCCAAAAACACCGTCTCTCCGGACTTGGCTGTCAAGGCAGTAATGCTTGGTAAACGTGTGCAGCGAGGCCCACGTAGCTGCCTGACAAATGTCCTGCAATGGGACACCACGTCCTAAAGCCGTGGTGGCGGCTGTCGCCCTGGTGGAATGGGCACGCAGCCCAACAGGGGGCTCCTTCTTAGCCAAAGAATAACAGGCCTTGATACACAAGACGACCCAGCGGGAGATGGTCCGCTTGTGTAACGCCCGACCTTTTTTGGCGCCCACATAGCCAACAAAGAGCTGGTCGTCCACCCGGAACTGTTGTGTGCGGTTTAGATAAAATGAAACCGCACGTTTTGGGTCCAGACGGTGGAGCCTCTCTTCCTCTCTGGAAGGATGCGGAGGCGGAAAGAAGGTGGGCAAAGTGATGGTCTGCCCAATGTGGAAGGCAGTAACCACCTTTGGCAAGAAGGACGAACGCGTCCTAAGAACAACCTTGTCTGGATGGACAGACAGAAAGGGGGGCTTGCAAGAAAGAGCCTGGAGCTCACTCACCCGCCGAGCGGAGGTGATAGCCACCAGAAAGTCTGTCTTCAGAGTGAGAAGACGAAGAGGACAGTTATGGAGAGGCTCAAAGGGAGCGCACATTAAAAAGGTAAGAACCAAGTTCAAGTCCCACTGAGGCATCACAAACGGAACAGGAGGGAAGAGGTGTGTAATGCCTTTTAGAAACCTGTTAACAACAGGGGACTTGAAAAGGGAGGGCTGATCAGGAAGCCTGAGGAAGGCCGAAATGGCACAAAGATAGCCCTTGATGGTACCCAGGGCAGAACCCTGTTGGGCCAGAGAGAGAAGGAACAGAAGAACCTCAGAAAGAGGGGCAGAAAGGGGATTCACAGCCTTTGCTGTGCACCATGCCACAAACTTGTTCCACCTGCAGGCGTATACCACCTTAGTGGAGGGAAGCCTGGCTGCCAGAATCACATCACAAATTTCGGGAGGCAAGTCGAAAGGAATCAACTGCCGCCGCTCAATCTCCATGCAAGGAGGTGGAGACTGGACAGGTTCGGGTGGAGGACCGTCCCCTGCTGCTGCGACAGAAGATCCTCCCGAAGAGGCAGACGGATCGGGGGATCGATGCTCATACTGAGTAGCTCGGGATACCAAACTCTTCGAGCCCAGTCCGGAGCCACAAAGATGACTTGGGCCCGGTCGCGCCGAATCTTCTTCAACACTCTGGGTAGAAGTGGTATAGGCGGAAAGGCGTACAACAGAGCGCAACTCCACTAGCGACGAAAAGCGTCGCCGAGCGAGTGCCGCCTTGGAAATTCCAACGCGCAGAACTGATGACATTGCGCGTTCTCTTCGGTGGCGAATAGATCTAACCAAGGCTCTCCCCATTGTTGAAAGAGTCCTTGCGCCACTTCCGAGTGAAGACGCCATTCGTGATCCATCATGCACCTGCGAAAGAGTTCGTCCGCACTGGCGTTCAGAGAACCTGCCAGGTGTTGAACCATCAGGGACATGCCCTGATGTTCCAGCCATGTCCAGAGACGCAGAGCCTCCTGACATAGGGTCCATGACCCCACCCCGCCTTGTTTGTTGCAGTACCACAGGCGGTGGTGTTGTCGGTGAACACCTGCACCACCTTCCCCTTGACAGAGGGAAGGAATGCCTTCAGTGCAAGTCGGATCGCCCGGAGCTCCAGAATGTTGATATGGAGCCGGGACTCCGCCGGAGACCAGAGGCCTCTGATCTCCGCCTCTCCCATGTGACCGCCCCATCCCAGAAGGGACGCATCCGTCACAACTGTGTGCTGTGGCTGGGGAAGGGAGAGGGATCTGCCCATGACCCATTGCCGGTTCGAAAGCCACCACTGCAACTGCTGTGCAGTTCCCTCCGAGATCTGGACGTAATCGGACATGTACCCCTGATGCTGCGCCCACTGGAACTTCAGGTCCCACTGCAGAGCCCGCATATGACATCTGGCATGATCGACCAGCAGGATGCAGGAGGCCATGAGGCCAAGCAGCCTCAGGGTCATCCGTACCGAAACCCAGGATAGAGGCTGAAAGATCGGAATCATAGCCTGAATATCCTGGACTCGCCGTTCGGGAGGATAGGCCCGAAAATGCGTCATGTCCAGAACTGCTCCGATGAAAAGGAGCTGTGGGGAAGGAATGAGGTGCGACTTCGGCACGTTGATGGAGAACCCCAGCGACTGCAGGAGTCCGGCCGTAGTCTGGAGGTGGGAGACGACTGCCTGGGACGAGCCCACCTTCAGCAACCAGTCGTCGAGGTAGGGGAAGACTGGAACCCCTGCCCGGCGCAGATGAGCTGCGACCACCGCCATCACTTTCGTGAACACCCGAGGGGCACTGGTAAGGCCAAAGGGGAGCACGATGAACTGAAAATGCTCGTGGCCTACCGTGAACCGCAGGTAACGCCAGTGGGCCGGCAGGACGGGGATGTGAAAATATGTGTCCTGCAAGTCCAACGCTACCATCCAGTCTCCAGGGTCGAGGGCAGTCAAGATCTGAGCTAGGGTGAGCATCTTGAACTTCTCCTTCCGGAGGAAGCGATTGACGTTCCGGAGGTCCAAGATAGGACGCATGTCCTCTTTGTCCTTTTTGGGCACCAGAAAGTAGTGGGAATAACAACCACGACCTACTTCTGGGGTCGGAACGCGCTCGATGGCCCCCTTGGCCAAGAGGGCTGCAACTTCCTGCTGAAGAAGCACCAAGTGATCCCCCGACATGCGGTGGTATTGAGGTGGCATGGCTGGGGGGGTAATCTCGAAGGGGAGGGCGTAGCCCCTTCGGACAATGTCCATGACCCACCTGTCCGATGTGATGGTACGCCAGTGGGGAAGGTGATGGCGGACCCTGCCCCCCACTGGCGTGCTGTGGACCTGAAAGGATGGACTAGGAGGGCTTGGAGGCAGCGGACGGTGCAGAGGTGGTGGCCTGACCCGCATGCTGGTTACCCGACCCGCCTCGGCGGGAGCCACGTCCTCGGCCACGCGAAGGCGCTTGCTGCGCGGGCCGGTGGCTGGGCAATGGACGTGACTGGGCGCCCCTTCCGTGGCCACGAAAGGAGCGAAAAGCAGACTGCTGCGGAGGGCGCGAGGCCCAAGGACTTGGCCGTAGCCCGCGAGTCCTTAAAGCGCTCCAGCGCGCTGTCTGCCTTATTGCCAAAAAGGCGGATACCATCGAAGGGCATGTCCATAAGGGTGTTTTGGACATCGCCCGAGAAACCAGTGGTCCTCAGCCAGGCGTGACGGCGCAGCGCCACTGTCGTAGCAAGCGATCTGCCCAGCGAGTCAGCGGTGTCTAGGCCACATCGTATTGTGAACTTCGCCGCGTCTCTCCCGTCTGCAATAACACGGGTGAGTAGTGTCTGGACCTCCTCAGGACACTTAGGCAGCACTTGCGCCACTGAATCTCACAGAGAGTGGGAATAACGGCCCAAAAGGCAAGCGGTGTTCACGGACCGCAAGCCAGCACTGGAGGAAGAAAACATCTTCCCAAATTGCTCCAGTTTTTTGGATTCCCTGTCCGGCGGAGCCGTAGGGAAGGCGCTCTGAGAGGTAGAGGCTTGGACAACCAAGCTCTCGGGGGTGGGGTGTTGGGAGAGGAACGAGGGGTCGCCCGGGGCCGGGCGATGGCGTCGGGCTACGTTCCTGTCCACAGGAGCCCCTGTGGTGGGCCTGGACCAGGTGCCCAAAGAACGTCAGAAAGTGCGTCGTTGAACGGCAGCAGTGGCTCCGAAGAGGTAGCCGCCGGCTGAAGCACTTCCGTCAGGAGGTTAGTCCTGACAGCCACTGTAGGGAGCTCGAGGCGCAAGGCCGCGGCCGCCCTACGCAACACCGTTGCATAACTTGCTCCCTCCTCCGTAGCCACGGAAGGAGAAGACAGCATGCCAAGGTCTGGAGAGGTGTCCAGGCCACTGGCATCACCCAGTTCCTCTGCCCAGTCCTGATAAGGCTCACACTGAGCTGTGAGAGGGTCTTCCGACCCCTCCCAGTCCTCCTCGTCCTCCAATACAGGTGAAAAGTATGGAGGGTGGACATGAGGGAAGAAAGGTCCCATCGGCGTCGGAATCGGCATCGGCCGACGCCGATCCGGCGCTGTGTCCGGTTCCGGGGAGAACATGGGGACGGCGTCGTCCGGGACGTCGGACGGCGCCGAAAATGGTACCGGAGTGGTCGGCGCCGGTGGAGGTGTGGTTAGGTCAAACGGCGTCGACCGGGATCCAGGCCTGGATCCGAGGGGGTCCTGCGGCGCCGGGGCCGGAGCCGCCGGAGACACCGGGGCCGGAGCCGCCGAGGGAGGATCCCCACTGGGGCCGGAAGGGCCCGAAGGCGCACCGGGGTAACCCTTAGGCCCGAAGATGCGAGCCATGGCCGACAAGAAGTTTTGGATGTTGGCCGGAGTCGACGTCGGACACGGAACAGGCGGGTAGTCCGGCGTCGGCTGTTCGGGTACCCCCGGAGCTGCGGCGGCGGTACCAACAGGACCCTCCGCCGAGTCGCGAGACCGGCGAGGGGAGGTCTTAGAGCGATGCTCCTTAGACCTCTTGTGCTTCGCCTTACCTGAGGACGAAGACTTTGACCCCGACGAATGACGATGGCTCCGCGACCGGCCCCTCGACCTCTCCCGGGTCCGGGACCACGAGCGGCGCGGAGCCGAGTGCCGGGCCTCGAGAAGCTTTCGAGACCGCTCTCGCAAAGCCTTCGGGGCGAGGGACCGACACTCGGGGCACGACGTGGGGTCGTGGCCGCGCCCCAGGCAGAAGAGACACTCTCTGTGCGGATCCGTAATCGACATCATGCGATTACAGACCTCGCATGGCTTGAAGCCGGGCATCTCTACTGACACCGTTGGAGTCGAAACAACTCGAAAACTGGGACAAAAAGTCTCAAAAAAGATTGTCAAAAATTGACTGGGGCACTGCTCAATCCGGATCTGCGCTTACTGGCGCGGAAAAAGAAAACTGATGCCAGCGCGCATGGGCGGCGTCTAAGTATTCGCCGCGACGTCATCCCGGCGATCACGACGCCGACGACGGAGCCGCACGACGCTGCCTACCGACGCGCAGGGGTACTGCTACGCAAAACTTTACGGATCCAGCCTGACGCCCTTGGGATATTCTAAGGTAAGGAATCTGTCACTAACGTGTCTCTTTCAGATTTAGCTTTTCCAAAAAATGGTACCTTTAATATCAGGATTTTAGAAAATTTGAGGTTTCGAATGAATAGTTCGAGTCCAAACCCAAGACCAATACAGTATGAGGCTTTGAAAGCTTGGGAATACGAAGCATACAAGAGAGAGAGACAGGCACCAAAATAGATATAAAAATACAGTGAGTAGGTATTTCGAAGCAAAATGGGATGTGTGTAAGAAAATGTGGAGAAGAGATGTTGTAGAAGGTACTAAAATGTTTCCAGTTGGAGAAGTTGAAACGAGTGAAGGGGGAAATTCCAAAGAGAAAAAGAATAATACAGGACCACAAGAGAAAAATACAGACTTAGTGGATAGAGATGAAATTGATGAGGATTTCCTAAATGAATTATTAATGAACAGACCTCCACCATATCAAGAGGAACAGATTAATACAAATGCGAGTAAAAGTGATTCAAGCATTTCACCAAGTGCTCCTTTAATTCAGCTTGAGGAACAAATAAATATGTCACCTGAAGTCGTGAGCCAGATTCAAAATGTTAACAGAGAAGAAGTAGTGAGGATGAATTTGATAACAAATCCAGATGTCTTGTCAGTTCCAGTGACAATTGGTCCTATAGTTCTAATATACAGTGAGCAAGGACTTACTCGAGTACATGCTTTAACAGTTCCAGGAAAGAGTAATGAACATTTTTACATGGATAATAGAGAGATAGTAAAAGTGAATGGAAATAGTAGTATGAATGTAAAAATAGTTGCAGAACAAGTGGAGCAATTGATAGATGTTTCAGAGAGGAATGAGACACCGAAACAAATTATACATCTTGACCCTAAGAGATTGATGCAAGTAGAGAAGAGAATGGATACCCAGACGCCTAATAGGTCAAGAAGTGATACGAGTGAGAATGTACAGAGATCATTGGGTCCATCACAAGAAGAATTAGATGATTGGATTAAAGAGATAGCACCTGGATGTAGTAGTCAAAATAAAGATGCCTACATAGATGTGATTAGGTTGAAAGGAGATTTGGAAGAAATGATTGCAGTACAATTAACCCAGAAAGATTGAGTAAATATCAGGAAGATGAGTTGTTATTCTTATGTAAGAATATTACGAGAAAAGCGAGAAGCTTGCATGAGACGTTTGCTGAAGTTGCACAGATAGATGGAGTTGACATTGAGAAGTCTAAAGCTTTGCAAAAGACATATAGATTGGATTTCACAGACCAGGACTTAGAGAATCTGAATATATCAGGGAGACTATTACAAATTAAAGAATTTATTTCCACATTAAGACGCTGGGGAGAGTTAGATAGATGGAAAGGAAGATGGGCAAAAAAGAAGGATGAAGCGAGTGTGTCAACAAAAGCTGCTTTGTCATTGTATCCTCTAAAAGAAGCAGAAGAAGACTCAGTACCAGAGGATGTGGTTACAGCATATCCAATGAGAGAGATACCAGGAGGTGGTTTTGTACACGTTCCTTGGTCAAGACAGGACATATTGTCATTTACGAATGATTTCCCCAGGTTGAGAGAAAAACCTGTTGAGTGGTACAGGCAAGTGGAAAGATTTGTGAAAGTTTCAAAGGTTTTGTGGGTTGATTTAGAAGGTTTTTTTGATATTGTACTTCCCGCGGATTTGTGGATCGAGTGTAACATTGCTGTAGATTGGCCGAAAAAAGAGTATCCAAGAGATCCAAAAACAGGAGCACCTTCAGAAGAGGTCATGAAAAAATATAATCAAGTCATTACGTATTTGAAAGGGAAAATTTCTCCAAAAGAAACAGATTGGGTGAAAATAGAACTACTCAAGAATTAAAAGAATCAGTGTATGCATATTATGAGAGGCTTCTTCAAGTATTTAAGCAGTACAGTGGTATAGAAAATATCACAGAGAAAGATATGGGACACTTTGTGTATAGGTTTGTGTATGGATTGAGACCTGAGATAAGTGCTATGATTCAGCAGCATTTGATTTGTTGGCAGAGTAAATCAGTTGACGGAATACTTCGTTATGCAAAGTATTGTGGGGATGACATAGAAATGAGACATAAGAAACTGAAAGAGAAGTTAATGTTGGTTCAGATGAAAGCAGCAAAGAAAGGAGGGTACTTGAGTGCTGATTCGTCAAATGACTTTCAGAATATTGGTCAGACTACTACTGGAATGAAAGGTTTAGTTTCAAATGGCAATGCTGTGACGCAAATGATCCCAATCGGTCAAGGGAGAGGTAGAGGCAATTTCAGAGATAAAGAGGAATTGAAAAAGAGGTCTCCTTGTTATAATTGTGGAAAATTCGGACATTGGCGACGCGAGTGTAGGAGTTTGTTAAATAATGCAGGACAGGGAGCAAATAGTGATCCAATGCAAATACAGAATCAAAATTATCAGGTGCAGAATCAGGATTATCAAGTGCAGACGAATGTGACTCAGATGAATAGAGCACAAATGAATCGGATGCATAATCAAAGTCCACAAACGCAGGTAACAAGCAGAGGCCAGGGTTTACAAATACCACAAGCTCCTATGCCAGATCGGGATGTGAATGGTCAAATGCAGAGATACAATATGAATGTGAGTTCTCATAATAATGGTCAAATGAACTCAAATGTGCAGGTGGCTTCACAATACCTGATAATAGAAGAGAACGATTCAGATACATCACAATGACGGTGCCTGAGGGGGGGAGGAAGAGTGCGTTCTTGGCGCATCTCTAGAGGTAGATCAGTCAGGTCCCTATGTGTATGGCGAGGTTGAGGTTGATGGTAATGCCATTACATTCCTCGTAGATACTGGTGCTACTCGTTCCACTGTGAGAACTGTGGAAATCCCAAACCTGCCCCTCTCGGGAGAAAATATCCAAGTTGTAGGAGTCTCAAATAAATTAATCAAAACACCAGTAACAAGACCAATGAAAGTTGAAATTGGAAATTTTCAAGAATTACACAAATTTGTTGTATGCGACACAAGTCCAGTTATTCTGTTAGGAAGGGACTTGTTGTGTAAGATGAATTGTACCATTTATTGTACATGGATGGAATAACATTTCATACGAAAGATGAGGCTGTGATTTTTAAGATGTCAAGGCAAGGGACAGAAGTGAATGAGTTATATCCAATGCTTACAGCGAGAGATTTACCTGATGATTTGAGAGAGACGGTGTTGACTGATGTGTGGGATTTTACAGGGAAAGATATCGGACTAATGATTCAACTAACAGTAAAGCCTGATGCAGAATTTCGAAGAACACGTCAGTATAAAATGACCCCTGAGACGATTGCCGGAGTGACACCTGTGATTGACATGTTGATTGAACAAGGAATACTAAAAGAAATTCTTGTAAGTCCATGCAAATCACCTCTAATGGGAATTCGCAAACCAAATGGGAAATATAGGATCGTACAGGACCTGAGAAAGGTGAACCAAATTGTTATACCTTGTTGTCCAATTGTACCAAACCCAGCTGTGATCCTATATCAAATCCCATGTGATGCAGAGTGGTTCACAGTAATTGATCTGTGTCAAGCATTTTTTTCAATACCCTTACATCCGGATAGCTAATATTTATTTGCATTCCGGTTCGGAAATCGTGTTTTGGCATGATGCCGAGTTCCTCAAGGGTACACAGAAAGCCCCTCAATCTTCAATCCGATATTAAAGAAATGTCTGGAGTCATTGGTATTGGCTAAATACTCAGTTCTCGTTCAATATATCGATGACCTTTTAGTAGCATCAAAAACGAGAGAAGACTGTATGACAGATACAATTGCCTTACTGAACCATTTGGCAGTAGGTGGGCATAAAGTGTCACCAGCGAAGCTACAATTCTGTAAGAAAGAAGTTCTTTTTTTAGTTCATGAAACTGAAAAAGGAATTCGGAAAGTTTCTCAGGATCGGATGCACAAGTTACTAACTTGTGTAACGATATATCTGTAAGAGACAGTAGTTAGTGACAGATTCCTTACCTTAGAATATCCCCAGGCGTCAGGCTGGATCCGGAAAGTTTTTTGCGTAGCAGTACCCTTGCGCGTCGGTAGGCGGCGTCGTGCGGCTCCGCGTCCGTCGTTGGCGTCGTGATCGCCGGGATGACGTTGCGGGCAGTACTTAGACGCCGCCCCTGCGCGCTGACGTCAGTTCTGTACACGACTTTCCGCGCCAGGAACGCAGAGCCATGCAAGAAGCTGACATAGGTGTCTGAAAAATACTAGGGCCCTGAAAGGGATGTCCTTAACCCTAGAAATCAGTTCGCAGAACGGGGAGGATGGGTGGGTGGGGCGGTAAGGAATCTGTCACTAACTACTGTCTCTTACAGATATATCGTTACACAAGTTAGTAACTTGTGCATCTGAAAGAGACACGTTAGTGACAGATTCCTTACCTTAGAATAGATACCCCAGCAATACCAACCCCGGTGGTGGGTCTGCGAACAAAGATCAGACAAGGAAGTCCCGGAGGACAGAACGGCCAAAGAAGCCGTCCCTCCGGACCCGACTGTCAAGGCAGTAATGCTTGGTAAATGTGTGCAGCGAGGCCCACGTAGCTGCCTGACAGATATCCTGCAGCGGAACACCGCGGCCTAAGGCCGTGGTAGCAGCCGTTGCCCTGGTGGAATGGGCACGCAGCCCAACAGGAGGCTCCTTCTTAGCCAAAGAATAGCAGGCTTTGATACACAAGGTGACCCAGCGGGAAATGGTTCTCTTGTGCACCGCCCGACCTTTTTTGGCGCCCACATAGCCAACAAAGAGCTGGTCATCCACCCGGAAGTGTTGTGTGCGGTTGATATAAAAGGAAAGCGCACGTTTTGGGTCCAGACGGAGGAGCCTCTCTTCCTCTCTGGAAGGATGCGGAAAGAAGGTGGGCAAAGTGATGGTCTGCCCAATGTGGAAGGCAGTAACCACCTTTGGCAAGAAGGACGGACGCGTCCTAAGAACAACCTTGTCTGGATGGACAGACAGAAAGGGAGGTTTGCATGATAGAGCCTGGAGCTCACTCACCCGCCGAGCGGAGTTGATGGCCACCAGTAAGGCTGTCTTCAGAGTCAGAAGACGAAGAGGACAGTTATGTAGAGGCTCAAAGGAAGCGCACATGAGAAAGGTAAGAACCAAGTTCAAGTCCCACTGAGGCATCACAAACGGAACAGGAGGTAAGAGATGTGTAATGCCTTTTAGGAACCTGTTAACAACAGGGGACTTGAAAAGGGAGGGCTGATCAGGAAGCCTGAGGAAGGCCGAAATGGCACAAAGATAGCCCTTGATGGTACCCAGGGCAGAACCCTGTTGGGCCAGAGAAAGAAGGAACAGAAGAACCTCAGAAAGAGGGGCAGAGAGAGGATTCACAGCCTTTGCTGTGCATCATGCCACAAACTTGTTCCACCTGCAGGCGTATACCACCTTAGTGGAGGGACGCCTGGCTGCCAGAATCACATCACAAACTTCGGGAGGCAAGTCGAAAGGAATCAACTGCCGCCGCTCAATCTCCACGCAAGCAGGTGGAGGCTGGACAGGTTCGGGTGGAGGACCGTCCCCTGCTGCTGCGACAGAAGATCCTCCCGAAGAGGCAGACGGATCGGGGGATCGACGCTCATACTGAGTAGCTCGGGATACCAAACTCTTCGAGCCCAGTCCGGAGCCACAAGGATGACTTGGGCCCGGTAGCGCCAAATCTTCTTCAACACTCTGGGTAGAAGTGGTATAGGCGGAAAGGCGTACAACAGACCGCAACTCCACTCGCGACGAAAAGCGTCGCCGAGCGAGTGCCGCCTTGGAAATTCCAACGCGCAGAACTGCTGACATTGCGCGTTCTCTTCGGTGGCGAATAGATCTAACCAAGGCTCTCCCCACTGTAGAAAGAGTCCTTGCGCCACTTCCGAGTGAAGACGCCATTCGTCATCCATCATGCACCTGCGGATGAGTTCGTCCGCCCTGGCGTTCAGGGAACCTGCCAGGTGTTGAACCATCAGGAACATGCCCTGATGTTCCAGCCATGTCCAGAGGCGCAGAGCCTCCTGACATAGGGTCCACGACCCCACCCCGCCTTGTTTGTTGCAGTACCACATGGCGGTGGTGTTGTCTGTGAACACCTGCACTACCTTCCCTTTGACAGAGGGAATGAATGCCTTGAGTGCAAGTCGGATCGCACGGAGCTCCAGAAGGTTGATATGGAGCCGGGACTCCGCCGGAGACCAGAGGCCTCTGATCTCCGCCTCTCCCATGTGACCGCCCCATCCCAGAAGGGACGCGTCCGTCACAACTGTGTGCTCTGGCTGGGGAAGGGAGAGGGATCTGCCCATGACCCATTGCCGGTTCGAGAGCCACCACTGCAACTTTTTTGCAGTCCCCTCCGAGATCTGGACGTGATCGGACAGGTTGCCCTGGTGCTGCGCCCACTGGAACTTCAGGTCCAACTGCAGAGCCCGCATATGCCATCTGGCATGATCGACCAGCAGGATGCAGGAGGCCATGAGGCCCAGCAGCCTCAGGGTCATCCGTACTGAAACCCAGGATAAAGGCTGAAAGATCGGAATCATAGCCTGAATATCCCGGACTCGCCGTTCGGGAGGATAGGCCCGAAACTGCGTCGTGTCCAGAACTGCTCCGATGAAAAGGAGCTGTGGAGAAGGAATCAGATGCGACTTCGGCACATTGATGGAGAACCCCAGCGAGTGCAGGAGTTCGGCCGTAGTCTGGAGGTGGGAGACGACTGCCTGGGACGAGCCCGCCTTCAGCAGCCAGTCGTCGAGGTAGGGGAAGACTGGAACCCCTGCCCGGCGCAGATGAGCTGCGACCACCGCCATCACTTTCGTGAACACCCGAGGGGCACTTGTAAGGCCAAAGGGGAGCACGGTGAACTGAAAATGCTCGAGGCCTACCGTGAACCGCAGGTAACGCCGGTGGGCCGGCAGGACGAGGATGTGGAAATAAGCGTCCTGCAAGTCCAACGCTACCAACCAGTCTCCAGGGTCGAGGGCAGTCAAGACCTGAGCTAGGGTGAGCATCTTGAACTTCTCCTTCCGGAGGAAGCGATTGACGTTCCGGAGGTCCAAGATAGGACGCATGTCCTCCTTGTCCTTTTGGGCACCAGAAAGTAGTGGGAGTAGCAACCACGTCCTACTTCTGGGGTCGGAACATGCTCGATGGCCCTCTTGGCCAAGAGGGCCGTGACTTCCTTCTGCAGAAGCACCAAGTGATCCCCTGACATGCGGTGGAATGGAGGTGGCATGGCTGGGGGGTGGTCTCGAAGGGGAGGGAGTAGCCCCTTCGGACAATGTCCAAGACCCACCTGTCCGAGGTGATGGCACGCCAGTGGTGAAGGTGATGTTGGACCCTGCCCCCTACTGGCGTGCTGTGCACCTGAAAGGAAGGACTAGGAGGGCTTGGAGGCCGCGGACGGGGTTGGTGGCCTGACCCGCACGCTGGTTGCCTGACCCGCCACGGCGGGAGCCACGTCCTCGGCCACGCGAAGACGCTTGCTGCGCGGGCCGGTGGCTGGGCGGCGGACGTGACTGGGCGCCCCTTCCGTGGCCACGAAAGGGGCGAAAAGCAGAGGTTAGCGGAGGGCGCACAGCAGAAAGGCCCAGGGACTTGGCAGTAGCCCGTGAGTCCTTAAAACGCTCCAGCGCATGGTCTGCTTTGGTACCAAAAAGACCGACTCCATCAAAGGGCATGTCCATGAGTGTGTTTTGGACATCACCCGAGAAACAAGTTGTCCTCAGCCAGGCGTGGCGACGCAGCGCCACTGTCGTTGCAAGCGATCTGCCCAGCGAGTCGGCGGTATCAAGCCTACAACGGATGGTGTACTTTGCCGCATCCCTTCCTTCCGCAATGGCGCAGGAAAGCAGTGTCTGGACCTCCTCAGGACACTGGGGCAAAACGAGCGCCACCGAATCCCACAGAGAGTGGGAGTATCGGCCCAAAAGGCAAGCGGTGTTGACGGACCGCAAGCCAGCACTGGAGGAAGAAAAGGCCTTCCCAAATTGATCCAGGCGTTTGGATTCCCTATCCGGAGGGGCGGTAGGGAAGGTGGTTTGGGAGGCAGAGGCTTGGACAACCAAACTCTCGGGGGTGGGATGTTGAGAGAGAAACAAGGAGTTGCCCGGAGCAGGGCGATGGCGTCGGCCACGTTCCTATCCACAGGAGCCCCTGTGGCGGGCTTGGACCAGGTGCCCAAAAGAACGTCAGAAAGTGCATCATTAAACGGCAGCAATGGCTCCGAGGAGGTAGCTGCCGGCTGAAGCACTTCCGTCAGGTTAGTCCTGACAGCCACTGTAGGCAATTGGAGGTGTAAGGCTCCAGCTGCTCTACGCAACACCGTTGCGAAATTTGCTCCCTCCTCCGTAGCCACGGAAGGAGGAGACAGCATGCCAGTGTCAGGGGAAGTGTCCAGACCACTGGCATCCCCAAGTTCCTCTGCCCAGTCCTGATCATAGTCACACTGCTGTGTGAGAGGGTCATCCGACCCCTCCCAGCTCTCCTGGTCCTCCTCAGGTTGAAAATAAGGAGGAGGAGGGACGTCCGGGACCCAAGGTCTCATGGGCGCCGGAGCCGGCGTCGGGCGACGTCGGTCCGACGCCGCGTCCGGATCCGGAGATAACTGGGGAACGATGCCGCCCGGAGCCCCGGGCGGCGTCAGGAACGGCACCGGGTACATCGGCGTCGGCGGAGGCCTGGTTAGGTCAACCGGCGTCGATGGGGGTTGCGGTACCACCGGAGCCGGGATCAAGGCCGGGGCCGAAGCCGGGGCCGGGAGCGAGGCTGGTGGGACAGGCGGCGCCGGGACCGGAGTCGCCGGCGGCGCCGGGGCAATCCCATTAGGGCCCACGGGGCCCGAAGGCGCACCGGAGGGGCCTTGAGGCCCGTAGAGGCGGGCCATGGCCGACAGGAATTCCTGTATTTCGGCCGGTCGCCCCCGAACCCGGGAAGGACGGGTAATGCGGGGGCGGCTCCACAGGCACATCCGGAGCCGCGGGGACGGTGCCGACAGGGGCCTCAGCCGAGTCGCGAGACCGGCGAGGAGAAGTCTTAGAGCGATGGTGCTTCTTAGACTTTTTGTACTTCGACTTACCCGAGGAGTGCGAAGGCTTGGACTCCGATGACCGGCGAGGACTCCGCGACCGGCCCCTCGACCTCTCGCGTGACCGGGGCTTGGTGCGGAGCCGACTGCCGGACCTCAAGGAGCTTTCGAGACCGCTCTCGCAAAGCCTTTGGGTGCAAGGCCCGGCAGTCGGAACACGACTTCGTGTCGTGGTCGCGGCCAAGGCAGTAGAGACACTCTAAGTGCGGGTCTGTGATCGACATCATTCGACCACAGGCGTCGCATGGCTTGAAGCCGGGCATCCCTACCGACACCGTGGAGCCGAGATGACTCGAAGAAAACAGTGAAAATTCACCAAAAAGTTAGTCAAAAAATGACTAGGGCACTGCTCTTCCCGGATCTGCGCTTACTGGCGCGGAAAAAAGAAGAACTGACGTCAGCGCGCAGGGGCGGCGTCTAAGTACTGCCCGCGACGTCATCCCGGCGGTCCCGACGCTGACGACGGACGCGGAGCCGCACGACGCCGCCTACCGACGCACAAGGGTACTGCTACGCAAAAAACTTTCCGGATCCAGCCTGACGCCTGGGGATATTCTAAGGTAAGGAATCTGTCACTAACGTGTCTCTTTCAGATCAATGCTATAATGCGAATGAATCCGCCAAAAACACAGAAAGAAGTACGAATGTTTTTGGGAATAGTTGGATATTGTAGGCAGTGGATTATGAATTTTTCGCTGATTGCCAAGCCATTACATAGATTGACACAAAAATGTAACAGATCCAATACATCTTGATGTCGAAGGGATGAAAACATTCCTGGAGTTGCGAGACAGTTTATGTCGAGCACCAGCATTAGGAATGCCAGATTTTGACAAAGAGTTTGAATTGTTCTGTAATGAACGTGATGGTTGCGCACTATCAGTTCTATCACAAACTCACGGAACAGCACGAAGGCCAGTGGCATATTTTTCTGCCAGGTTGGATCCAGTGGCTGCAGCATTACCAGGATGTCTAAAAGCAGTTGCTGCTACTTGTGTGAGTCTTCAGCAGAGTGAGTCGATTGTAATGGGACATGCTTTGAGAGTATATGTGCCACATTCGGTTGAGATTTTGCTGACGCGGACACGCACTCCGCACCTTACAAGTAGTCGGTGAACAAAATATGAGCAAGTGATATTGGGTGCGGAGAATGTAACAATAGCAAGATGTACAACACTGAATCCAGCCACATTATTACCAACACCAGGCTGTGAAGTAGTCATGGATGAAGTTGATCATGATTGTCTGGATGTGATGGAGTTGTGTACTAAACCAAGACCTGATATCAAAGATACTCCATTGGTTGAGTCTGATGTTGTATTGTTTGTAGATGGATCATGTTTGAGGGATTCAGAAGGAGGTTGGCGAGCTGCATATGCAATCTGCACAGTGGCAAATGTGATTGAAGCATCATGGTTGAAAGGAGTGAGTTCTGCACAAGTGGCTGAGTTGGTGGCTCTTACTAGAGCATGTTGCTTATCAAGACAGTTGAGAGTGACAATATATACTGATAGCCAATACGGCTTTGGGGTGGTCCATGACTTTGGACAGCTGTGGTCCCAGCGTGGATTTTTGACCTCTTCGGATTCACCAATCAGAAACGGAGAGTATGTGAAGGATCTACTGATGGCACTACAATTGCCGGCACAAATTGGGGTGGTGAAATGTTCAGCACATCGTTCTGGTTGTGAATATGTCACACTAGGCAATAGATATGCTGATGAGATTGCACGATTTTGTGCTTCAAATACATATTTGATTAACATGGACCAACGAATTGATCAAATTGGCCATACAGAATGCAGGTTGATGTTCTCATCTGTTGAGACTTGGGATGAAGTGAGAGAATTACAGGAAGAAGCAAGTGACTCAGAGAAAAATTAGTGGATTAAGTCAGGATGTACACGAAGATCGGAGGATGAGGTGTGGATCTATACAGATGGAAGACCAGTAATGCCAGATGGTCTGTTATCACAGATGGCAAGGGTCTACCATGGTCCAACACACATAGGTAGAGATGCAATGATTAGATTGTTTCGTCAAACATGGTTTCCCCCAAAATTCAGAATTATTGCAGAAAGTCTCCGTCAAAGATGTGCAGTATGTCAACAACAAAATGCAGGGAGAAAAACAGTAGTCAGCATGGGTTGAATTGGAAAAGCTGCGGGTCCATTTACCCGTATGCAAATTGATTTTATTGAGATGCCTCCTTGCCAGGGACTAAAATATGTTCTTGTGATTGTCTGTTTTCTCGTTGGGTTGAAGCATATCCAACAAGACGTAATGACAGCCTAACAGTTGCTAAATTGCTTCTTAGACAGATAATACCTAGGTTCGGTTTCCCAGTCTCTTTGGAATCAGATAGGGGAACGCACTTCAACAATGAAATAATTCGGATGATTTGTGCAGCATTACAAATTGAACAGAAGTTGCACTGTTCCTACAGACCTGAGGCTTCAGGTCTGATTGAGCAGATGAATGGCACAATAAAATCTAGATTGGCTAAGGTTTGTGCATCCACAACACTGAAATGGCCTGATGCATTACCATTGGTGTTGATGAGTCTAAGAAGTATTCCTGACAAGAGAACAGGACTGTCCCCACATGAAGTTGTGATGGGCAGGGCTATGAGACAGCCGACAGTCCCAGCAAATCAACTAATGAACATATCTGATGATTTGGTATTGGATTATTGCAAAGGATTGGCTGATGTGGTACGTTCTGTGCCTCACCAGGTTGGAGAGGTTGCAACAACAACACAGCATGGACATGAACTGTGTCCTGGTGACTGGGTGCTTGTGAAGAAGCATGTAAGGAAGAATTGTCTAGAACCATATTGGCATGGTCCCTATCAAGTGATACTGGTGACAACGACAGCTGTTAAGTGTGGAAGCTTGCCAAACTGGATACACGCAAGCCACACCAGGAGAGTTCCAAGTCCACTTGAAAGTGAAGAGCTTGCTGAAGAAGAACGACGAGAACGAAACAATGTTCCAAGGCAAGATGAAAGTCGAGTAGAGTGGGCACAAGATATTGGGACTGAAGAAAATAATGCTGTAATTGTTACAGCTGAGAATGAAATAGTCTCTGTGAACAGTAATAAAGATAAGAGAAAAAGAGATTCATTGAGGGAAAGTACAAGTACTAGATCAATTGCAAGTGAAAATGAAAATGGAAAAAGAACAAAAAAGGGAGACAAGTGGCCAAAAGGAGTGAAAAGATTAAAATACTCCGTGAATACAAAAGTTCCAGAGACAGTAATTGAAATATCTAGCCAATGTGAACAGAGTGAAGCAGAAGAAAAAGAGCAAGTGAAAAGAACAAAGAGAATTAAAGTACCAAATAGGAAATACAGAGCACCTGAATGGACATATGTGGTGACTACTTCAACGAATGATTAGGAAAAAGAATTTCTCAAATTTTGTTCAAAAGGCAATTGCTCATACAAGCCGCCCTAAATGAACTATTTTTCTTCTGGAAAGGGTGCATAAAAGAGAGAGGAGATTTATGAAATAAATGAATTTTGAAGAAAAATTCTGAAGCAAAAACCAAGAAAAAGAAGGAGAACAGAGCAGAGCTGAAGACTTCAAAAGGTGTGGGGTGTACAACCTAAAACTAATCTATTAAAATTTGGTAAATGTTTGACTAAATTTTTTTGATTTTATAGATTATTATTCTTGATTTTTAAAATGGATAGAACTAAATCTGAGACTGGTAAACCGAATCAGGGTATATGTAGGCAAAGATGTCTTAATGTTTGTCTTGCATGTGTTAATTTAATAATGTTTGTATGATTGGTATTAACATTTATAGTACCATATTTTATGTTTACTAATGTAGTAAATACTACTAATAATAATGAGCATGTAACAATGTTAAAAGAGATCTGAATGAGGATCCAGAGACTAATATTAAAGAATTAACTGGTAATGTTTTACAGGAGGATAAATCAATTAATGATTTCTCTTTAAATGTCTTTACTAAACTTCTCTATGAGTATGCTGATACTATGGATGCGAGAGATTGTTATGTGTGCATGCAGTTATCTACGTCTGTGTCAGAAGGGGTGACTTACCATCACCTACCTTTAACATATGGTATTTCGTATAGTGTATTAACCAGCTTGTTTTATGGTAAGGAGATGTTTCAGTACTATTATTCAAATTTTGACTTAATTTTTTTAGAAGTTCCTATTAGAAAGAATATGAATATACTGTATAGTGCTAGGAACTCAGAATATATGGGTGACTTTTTTCATTCTACTAAGACAATAGACACAGTATATGCACATCGAAACAACGTAACCTGTAAGTTACATAGTGTAGAAATAGAATTCATAAACACAGTGGAAGATGGGCATAGAAATTTTAAACAAAGATGTAGAGCAGAAAAGTAGAGAACCGCCATGGGCACATAAAGAAGGCAATTATAAACAGGGTGAGACTTATGCTGCAATGACTCTGGATTGGCCTCATAGAGGGAAGCTTTGCTTATTAAGGCAGAAGACTGACTATAATAATCATTTCGTTGGTTCCAGTGAATGTGAACATACTTTCCTTATTACAGGAGGTTGGGGATTAAAAGGTGGTACTGATCCTGTGTTCTCTGGAGTATTTTATGTGTGGGGAAAATGCCTACTATAGGTTGCCACCACATTGGTATGGGTGTTGTTATATGGGTATAGTTTTCCCAAAAATTTACCATGTTCGTAAAAATTATGGAATCAATGAAAAAGGACTAACACGGAATAAAAGGGGTTTGAGTGCTGCGGAAATTGTGGGAGATATCTTTGGAGCATTGATACATTCAGTTGGGTGATTCTAAATTCACAAAAGATTAGAAAATTATCTACAGTGGTTGATCGTTTATCAACGGATACTGCTGGTGGGTTTTTAATGGTTGATACAGAAATGGTTGCTATTAGGACCTTGGTTTTATAAAAATCGACTTGCCTTAGATGTATTATTGGCAAAAGAAGGCGGAGACTGTAGAATGCTGAAAATTCAACAATGTTGCACATATATTCCTGACAAAAGTAGAGATTTGGAGGGATATATTAGCAACATTACTAAATTACATGAAGATTTGGTGGAACTGAAGGTTGACGTGTGCTTGGGAGAAACCGAGTAAGGGTTTCTCTTCTATAGGTAATTGGTTTTCAGAATTTACTAATAGCTTGTTAGGAAAGATACTAACACCAATAGTTGCCATTGTTACTGGCATACTAATGGTATATCTGCTTTATAAATGTTGCAAGAATAAAACAAAAGATGCAAAATGGAGGGCGCGAAAAAGGAAAAGAGAAGAAATAGAATTGGAAGATCAAAAGGGTACCTATTATAGTATGCTGAAAGATTTAGAGGGTGTTCGAATTAAACAGATGAGAAACATGGACACTGAATTCTGAAATTGCTATCAGATGGTAATCTGATAAGGGTTGTTGTGATGGTTTGTAGTACCATCAGATGGGGTATTGATGGAGGACGATTTCTGAATATAAAATCTGCTTGATGAATTTCCCTCATTTGCATGTATTTTTAATAACATACGCGAAACTACTAATATAACACGAGAGTGTATAACATGAGAAATGTGCAAAAGGCACGATAGTTGATCTTTTTAGCTGAAATAATGTGAATATTCCTAACTGAGAGTGATTCTATCTTCCTAACTGCAGGCAATAAACGACAAAGATTCTGCTTTTAATTCTCCATGAAAGTAGTGTAGGGTTTTCAAAAATAATTCCCTCTCTTGGTAGAATAAATGTAGGCCTCAGCAAATATTTGCTAGGGGATGTGCTGCCGTGCTCCTGTGCTTTCTGCCCTTGACGAAAATGTAACTAATACTTCCTTAGAATAAAGAAGTTGAATAGTTCTTTCCTGTCTAGGCGAGGATTGTATACAACTACTGCTAGATTTATTATACAAATGTATCTAGGTTCTTCCTTCTTCCTCTCTTGGAAGTTGTACAACTTTAGACAAAGTGTTTAGAAAACTTACTTAGATCATAGTCAAAGGACAGACACACCATCGTGTTTAGCCAATGAAAATGTTTCTAGAGAATAGAGAAAGTAACATTTTAGCTAAGGAAAGGAAGTAGCGTACTATAAAGATTCCTGTGGGAAAATGCTCCTCGGCTTGTTCACAAGATTCGTGACCTGTCCTGCGTTCATGGTATGCTGCATGCCGTGCTGATTCCTGATTCTCTGACTGGCAGATCCTACAGCTCCTAAGAGACTTTTCGGAGACTTTGCACATCATCAGCTGATGGGGCTGGCCTTGCTATACTCTAACGGCCGTGGAGTTAGCCTTTCGAACTAAATGCACGTTGTGCATTAGTATTTCATCTGTGAGCTGTTGTTTCACTGATGTTTTCCTTATTCTCTCACTCCTCTATATCTGATTTTCTGATGTTTATTGAATGATCTGTGATGATTATTGTGAACCTATTCTGTATTCTATGAACCAATTTATGACATTCGAAATGTATTTTTTGACCATCCATATCATGAAATAAGAAACTAATAGTAAAGAATAGAGTCTGTCTTTATTCCAAAGTTATTGAGTTATTTGGATATGTTTATAATGACAAATGTTTAGCGTATTTCTTCATTGTAGGTCCTCCTGAAGATATAGCATCAGTCTTTTTTATTGCTTAGTCCCTTTTAGCTCTACCAAAGATTCATCGGAGGACCTTTGATATTGCTAAGTGTGAGACAAATGACTTATGGGCCTGTCATTAGAGTTACGCTTCTGATTATGATATAATGGTTGGTGTGGATAGATAGCTAACAGAAACATCCCCCAACGCTTCCGCTGCATCATAGGTCTACAAGAAACTTGGTCAACTGGGCCATTTGAAGTTGATGATTATTATGTTATTAGCAGTCCAGCTACTAAGTCTAGGAGAGGTCATGCAAGTGGAGGTCTAGCTACACTATTGAGTACCAACTCTTCAAGGGCATATGACGTACATTATCATCCATCAAACTTAATGCACTGTATAGTATTCTCTAATCAGAAGTCAGGACACTACCCCTTGATTCCCCCTTATTTTTGGGTAACCCTTGCCAAGAGAATAATTTCCGACTAAATGAATTGTTCCAATACTTAAAGACTATTGACGACCAGGAGTAAGTTGAGAATATTTTAATCATGGGAGACTTTAATGCCACAATCTCTAATCACTCTATTGCACTTTTCTCTGCTAAAGAACGGGAAGATGCTTTGAATATCCCTATCGCAATTTTCCCAAGTGGTGCCAGGGCAAATGTTGGAGGCACATAGGGAATACAAGGTTATCATAGGTAATGGCAGACTAGACAGTTAATGAGGTGAATTAAAGGTATCTTAGTTCCGTTAATGGAAGCAAATCATGGAATACTCAAAGCAAGGAGTCCTTTCGGTCGAGTTAAGAAAAGCCCTCGAGGATAACACCACCAACAGATGGAAATCTGTAGATATTTATGTAAAAGACATGGGGAAATTTGTAACGAAAATTCCTATTAACTCAGGAAACTTACAGGATGGAACTGGCAAACAAGCGGAAAATTTTGACAAAGCTTTTATTTTTAATAGATTGATAAATAAATTGCAAAGACCGCAATTTATATATCACTCCAGAGAACAAAATAAGTTAATAAGCTTATTAAAAAAGAATGAGAGCCAGGTGGAAGTTAACACAGTTCAAAGTCCAGGCAGACAGAACTTGGGCTAACATTGCTTAAGCTGTGAATAAAAAAAACTGTAGAGACTTTTGGAAGATTATTGGGGAATGTAATGGCAACACCACTAAACCTAAAGCCAATAATATTCCTTCCACTGAATGACTACATATACTAATAACTTGAAAAATAATTCCATGGATACAATTTTTCAGAATACTGGGCCTGGGGATATAGAACCTCTTACTACTTTCTGTTCAAGGTGGCCCTCAGGTGAAAAAGCTTATTTTAATGCTTATTTTAATGCTACATGCACAGGTGCAAGAGGCCCTGATCAATTGCAGATTTCAATCATAAAGTGAGAGCTTGAATTATGGGCCAGATATTTGACAGCATTATTTAAATATTGCTTCCTAACAGGAGTGATACTCGATTGATTCTTGGACAGGAAGCATTATCCTCCCTCTACATAAAAAAGGCTATATTACTGTCCCTAGTAATTATAGGAAAATTACGTTGCTAGATGCCACTGGGAAAATCTTTGCCAAGTGTGTCTTAAATAATCAGTGTTAGATGGAAGAAAATAAAATGGTACCTTTGGAACAAGCTTGTTTTAGACTGAATTGGTCCACCTTGACTAATATAACTGCACTACAGCTAATCCTGGAAAAGTATGTAAAGAGGAGGGGTATGCCGGTCAACAGAGACTTAACTGATTTTTCCACCGTTTTCGGAAGCGTGGACAGGCCTACTCTGTGGGGGGAACTTAGGGGGATGGGAATTCCGGAGGGTCTTCTGAAGCTTATTATTGCCCTACACACTTCCACATGGTGCCAAGTCATGCTTGAAGGCAGGCGTGGCATACACCAAAAATAGATACTAAGAACAACTTAAACAAGGATGCCTTTTGGCTCTTTTTTATAATTATACATTGCTGACCTACCTAAATTGATGGGCCAGGTAGGTGGTGATGCTCCCAAATTGGGGTCTTATCCATTGGGCACCTTATTATATGCAGACGACATCACCCTATTAGATATGACTCCAAAAGGATTATAGAATCATTAAAATGTTCTATCTGCTTATGCGTATCCTATTTTTTAAAGGTGAATATGAGTAAAAGCAAGATCCTGAATTTTCGTGCAAGGGGCTGTCATGCTACCATGAAATACAACTAGGTAGTATTGCACTGGAAATAGTTAAAACATACCCTTAACTAGGGAAAATCTTCACTGACAATTTAACTGATAATCAGCACATTTGATGAATAGGACAATGGACAATGCAAATAGACTTAAAGCACTTTATGGAGCAACAGGTCGAAGTCATTTTATCCATTTAACGGTCTATAAAATGAAAATCCTTCCGACTGTTATACAGTATAGAGACAGAAAACGTGAATCGTTGGCACTCTATGCATAGGATCGAGGGTAAGACATTGCATTCTATTTGCACATTAAATACGATGGCACCAATTAAGGCACTACAATTGGAAATGGGCTTAATTAGCACATTTATAAGGGGTTTGGCTGCTGTAATTCGTTATTGTCTGATACACTCAAATGAGGACACTCTCAGGAAGCTATCAGCTACAGAATGTTTTACATTTTCAAGAGGGGATGGTAAGCACTTTAACCTCAATAAGGAAGGATTATTAAATGTGAGTTATCATCAACATAAAAATTATTTGTAAGTATTTATGAAAAATACCTCGATGTAAAATGATATTAGACTATGTGGTTTGAAGCAAAGGTTAAGTGATGTAGTTCAGTCCTGTCAAGTGGCAGCAACACAAACCTACCTAAGCCGTAATTTAGAACACAGAGTTCGTAGATGTGCATCATTGTGCAGGTTAAACTGTTTGCCTCTTACTAGTGTGACTGACGCTTGGCAGCATGCAAAATGAAAGAGCAGAATATGCATTTTATGTAATGAAGCTGTGCAAAAGTTAGAACACATTTTATCTATGAGTCCTGCCCTTAAAACACCTCGATATAACTTTTTAATACCGCTTTTTTTTTTTTTATAAAACAGATTTTATTCGTCAAATAGCACCTATAGAGCAGGGCTCTGAAACCCAGAGACTTCTGCATAATAAACGTACAACATTATGACTTTGACTTTTCCATAATAAAATCAAGGAGAAAATGAAGTGCAATACAGATGAAAGAAACCATAAGGGAACCCAAACCCCCCCCCCCCCCGTCGCACTAACAACCTCCCAGGAGCAGCACAAAAATGGAAAATGCACCACAATAAATGACTGCAGCATACAAATACACAGTAAACCACAGTTTGCACCAACATTTTGCCTTCCTCCTGTATTCTTTCTGACCTGTTTTTGTTGGTTTTATGACTCTGGGCACTTTACCACTGCTGATCAGTGCTAAAGTGCCTATGCTCTCCCTGTAAAGTGATGTAATGGATTAGTGACTCCATGTTTGGCCTATTTGATTCACTGTCAGAACCTAGTACAGTGCACTGTTTGTGCCCAGGGCCTGTGAATATTATGCTGCTGGTGGGCTTGCAGCACTGGTTGTGTCACCCACAGGAGCAGCTTGTAAAGTGTGTCTCAGGCCTGCCATTGCAGAGCCTGTGTGCAGTCTGCTACTGCCATGTCGACTTGGTAAATGCACCCACTTACCAGTCCCCAAACCTTCCCTTTCCTGCATATTAGTCACCCCTAAGGTAGGCCCTAGGGCAGGGTGCATTGTATTTGTAAGGTAGGACATGCCCTGGTATGTGTGGCATGCCCTGATAGTGAATTACAGCCAATTTCGTTTTTCACTATTGCAAGGCTACTTGTTCCCATAGGCCAGAATGGGCAGTTTGATTATAACATCCTATAATCCTAACTGACCCAGGGAACATGGTAGAAAAACGAATTTAGTATGCCTGAACTCAGAATGATAAAATACATCTTTTAGTGAAGTTGGTTTTAACATTCTGTGTTTGAAAATACCACTTTTAGAAAGTAGGTATTTTCTTGCCTAACCATCCAGCCTGCCTCTGCTAGCTTGTGTATTGTATGTCTGGGTTTGTGAGTGACAGGGGCTGGGGGACTCCAGGAGACAGGGTGAGTCAGCACAGGGCTGAATAGACCGATCGCATTGTAGAGTGGTGGGAGGAGTAGCACCTGGGCCTGAATAGGACTGTGCCTGCCTTTCACAATGCTGGCTCTACCTCCTGTGGTGCGTCTGATGTCCCTGGCCCACATTGCCAAAGGAAGAAGGTGTGCACTGGCAGAATGCACCCAGAACTGGTTTGGACTAGGTACAGGACCCTCTGCCTTCAGAGAACAAAGGATTTGCTAGTATAAATATTGGGACCCAGACCCCAAGATTTTAGATCACTTCTGGGAATCAAGACAAACCTTTGCTGAGGAGAAGAACCAGGAAGCTGAAGGAGGAGACTACCCCTATGCTGCGTGTTGTTGGGGTTGGCCTGCAGTGGTTACTTTATTGCCAAAGAAAGGAGAAAAGGACTGAGTGTGCTTTCATCATCTTGAAGAAGATCTCCAAGGGCTTGAACATTGAGCTTGCCTCCTGCCTGAAGTCTCAGGGATACAAGACTTCACCCCAGCTCCCTCCTGAATTCCCTTGCTGGGAATTGAAGTGCCTACTGCTGTTGGGCCTTCTGAGAGACTGCGTGTCGCTGGGAGCTGGAAGCGCGACGCAACGAAGAGGAAGCGTGTCGCCGCCGCAGCAGCTGTCGTCGCATCGCAGAGTAAGCGTGCCGCCGCTGCCGCCGTCGCAGCACCGAAGCACCCCGCATCACCAGAGAAGCGTGCCACCGCAGCAGTTGTCGTCGCATCGCGGAGTAAGCGTGCCGCCGCTGCCGCCATCGCATCACCGAAGCGCCTCGCATCACCGGAGAAGCGTGCCGCCGCCACAGAGGACGCCGGCGCATCACTGAAGAAGCTTGTCGCAGGGCCTGTCGCGGTTCAGATCGCCAAGTCGCCGCACGGCCGTTGGGCGTGCACGCATCCTGTCAACGTTGTCGCACCGTAAGCAAGACGCCATTTTCTCGCATCGCACCGGATCATCATCGCATCGGGACCGGGCCGCAGTAAGAAACCGACGCATCCTCCTTTCTGCGTGTAAGGAATCGAAGCATTACCTTCCCTGCGACCCTTTTGTTTGTTTTGCGTTTCGCATCCAAAGGTACATTGAGAGTAAAGTGTCGCATTTATCATCTTTATTGAACAGAGCTATTTTCTACCATTTGACAGTCATTTTTCGTATTGTATTGTGGATTTTTGTCGTTTTGGGTCTTGTGTTAAGTCTATATAAAAATACTTATTTTTTATACTACAACCTGTGTGGTGTCCATCTGTAGTGTTGTCACTGGGTTACTGTATATGTTCACAAATGCTTTACACACTGCCTCTGAGATAAGCCTGCCTGCTCGTGCCAAGCTACCAAGGGGGTGAGCAGGGGTTATTTTAGTAGTGTTTCCCTTACCCTGACTAGAAGCAAGGGTCCTTATTTGGACAAAGGTACCTACCTCTGCCAACTAGAGACCCCAGTTCTAACAGTGTACATAAATAAAGGCAAAATAAAATGTTTAAAACATTCTGTGAAGGTGAATGAATTTGAAATTGGAGGCTAAAAATCAAGTCCTTAGATTGATTTGTGTGAGCAGTGCAAGTCCATCAACCAGAATATGATATGGAAGAGGGGTGGCCTCAGTTGAATTTAGAAGAAAAAAACAAATTCCCATTAAAATTTAGATTTTTTTATATTTGAGAATGCAATACTATATTTCATCATTTGTGTATTTGATGAATGCTTGTGTCTGTATTTTTGTGTATTGGTTTGTGGTTCAAATCATTGAAATAGTTTAGACCAGGGTACCCAGTTTTCAGTAATGACTCAATGAGGGTCACAAGATTACAATAATGATTCAGTGAGGGACACCGGATTCCAATAATGCGCGGTTACTTACCGGTAATATTCATTACTCCGAGTCCTGGTCTTCCCGTCCCATTCCTTACAAGTGAGCAGCTAGTCTGCTCCACAGAAACCTATTACCTAGCGAAGCTTTCGCACTTCCCCAACATGGCGCCACCATCAGGTGACAATAAATGGGGAAGTGCGTCAGAGAAACATCCTGAGAATACCAAAGAAAAAAACCCAGAAAGGAAAACAATCACCCAAACAAAAACCAAAAACAGGGAGGGAGGGAAGGGCTCAGGAATGGGACGGGAAGACCAGGACTCGGAGTAATGAATATTACCGGTGAGTAACCGGGCATTACCTCCTCGTCCAGTCTTCCCGTCCCATTCCTTACAAGTGAGCCTATACCCAAGCACACGGTGATTGTAATAAAACAGACCAGAAAATGCAAGAAAACAGGTCCATTTAATCAACAGAAAGCAGTACAAATCATAAACCATGTACAGCAGACAAAACATGTGAGCCAAAGGCAGCCGAGGCCGCCATCCCCAACTGAAGACGATAATGGGAAACAAACGTATGGGGAGAAGCCCATGTGGCAGCATTACAAATGTCTCTCAAGGAGGCCCCCTTGAACATGGCCCAGGAGGAGGAGACGCCCTGGTCGATCTACCCTGAACAGAAGAGGGAGAGGACAGCGGGCGGAATCGTAGGCCGAAACCACAGCACCCTTCACCCAACGAGTCAAGGTGGACAAGGAAGGACGAAGACCCCGCCCAGAGAGGCCGTAGGTGACAAATAAGGAATCAACCTTACGGAAACCAGAGGATCGATCCAAGTAGATGCGGAGAGCCCTCAGCACATCCAAAGAATGGAGGACCAACTCCTCCGGAGAGGCAGGATCCGGAAAAAAAACAGGGAGAACAATATCCTCCTGACAGTGGAAAGATGACAACACTTTGGGCAGAAAAAACTGACTGGGACGGAGAATGACCTTGTCAGCGCAAAAACGCAAAAAGGGGGGCGAAGCCATCAAAGCCCCAATCTCACCAACCCTCCGCCCAGAAGTAATGGCCACCAGGAACAGAACCTTAGCAGAAAGGAACTTAAGGTCCACCGAGACCAAAGGCTCGAAGGTGGACCCGTCAAGGCCTGGAGAACCAGGGGAAGATCCCAGGCCGGTACAGGAGAGCGAGAGACAGGACGCTGAAGCAAAAAGCTCCGCAAAAGGCGAGCCACCAACGGGGAGACAGAGGACACAGAGGAACCCCGGAAGGCAAGAATGGCAGCCCACTGCGCACGTAGGGAAGAAACAGCGAGCCCCAAGACGAACCCATCCCGCAAGAAGTCCAACACCCTCACAGCCTCACAGGAGGAAGAAGAGAGACCCTTCCCAAGGCACCAGGAGGAGAAGTTCTTCCAATGACGGTCATAGGACTTCAAGGTGGAAGGGCGCCGAGACAACTGGAGGCACTGGGCAACCTCAACCGAGCAACCCTGACCCAACAAACTCAACCTCTCAAGTGCCAAACCCCCAGCCGGAGGCGGCGCAGGGAGGCAACCCTGAGAAGAGGAGCCCGCAGAGGGGAGGGACACAGGGGAAACCTCCAATGGGGGCACACAGACAAGGTCAGAAGCAGGGGAAACCAAGACTGACGAGACCACTCCGGCACAACCAGAAGAACTTCCGCCCGGTCCAACCGTATCTTCCTGAGGACCCGAGGAATCAAAGCAAACGGAGGGAAGGCAAACAGGAGCCCCAGTGACCACGGATTGGAGAAAGCGTCTATCGCCCACGCCAACCGGGAGGGAACGAGGCTGCAAAACCGAGGAAGGAGGGCAGAATCCTCCGAGGCAAAAAGATCCAGCCAAGGAAGGCGGAACCGGAGGACAATCAGATCGAACAGATCCGGGGACAGACACATAGTCACCGAGGAGGGAACACCCTGCTCAAAGAGTCCGCAGGCCCATTCTCCTTCCCCGGAAGATAGACCGCCGTCAGAGACAAGAGATTCTGCTCGGCCCAAAGCCCGATCATCCTGGAGAGGAGAAACAGAGACCGACACATGCCCCCTGACGATTGACATAAGCCCGAACAACCTGGTTGTCGGTCTGCACCGAGACAGCATGGCCCAGAAGGAGAGGAGCAAACCACCGAAGAGCCAACCAAACCGCTCGCAACTCCTCCCAGTTCGAGGACTGGAGAGACTCGAAACGGGACCACCGACCCTGAGCCTTGGAGGCACCCATCACAGCACCCCAACCCACGGCACTGGCATCCGTGGACAACACAACCACATCCCGAGGAGGAAGAAGATCGATCCCCTGGGAAAGAGACAGAGGGGACAACCACCATTGGAGATCCACCCGAATCCCAGGAGAGACGGGAATCAGGGCCTCGTAGTCCAGGGAGGCAGGATCCCAGTGCGACAGGACATGATGCAAGAGGGGATACAAATGCAGCCGGGCCCAAGGGAGGAGATGCAAAGTGGACGCCATCTCCCCCTGACTTCTCAGCCAGAGACGGGCAGACACCTGGGATTGGGACAGAACCCAAGAAAGGTGACGAAACAAAGTCAACTGGCGCTCCTGGGAGAGGAACACCATCCCGAGATCCATGCGGAAGAGAGCCCCCAGGAACTTCAGGGTCTGGGAGGGCACCAGGGAAGACTTCCGGTGATTGATGAGGAACCCGAAGGACCCCAGCAGATGACACACCTGATCCACATCCGATAGAGCCTGAGAAAAAGAAGGAGAAACAATCAACCAATCATCCAGATAGGGAAAAACCAGCAGACCCCTGGAATGAAGAATACCCACCAGAGGGGCCAAGAGCTTCGTGAAAACCCTTGGCGCCGACGAAAGGCCGAAGGGAAGCACCATGAATTGGAAGTGCCGGGAACCCACAGCAAACCGGAGAAACCTCTGATACGCAGGATGGATCGGGACGTGCAGATAAGCATCCATCAGATCCAGGGATGCCAGGAAGCTCCCAGGAAGCAATAGATGCAGGATGGACAACAAAGTCACCATCTTGAATGTACGACGAGGGATGAAGCGATTGACCCTTTTCAGATTCAAAACAGGGCGCAAATCTGAAGTATCCTTCTTGGAGACCAGAAAGAGGATGGAATAACAACCCTCGCCCCTTTCCAAAGGAGGAACCTCCACGATAGCCGCCTTCTCCAACAGAAGGCGCACACCTTCCAGCAAGGCCTCCCGTCGCAGAGGAAGACGGGGTAGGGGAGTCACAAGGAAGACTGGAGGGGGAGGAGAGGAGAACTCGATCCGATAACCCTCCGACACTGTCTGAACCGCCCAGGCATCCGGAACCGTCTACCACTGTTGCAGGAAATATTGAAGGCGACCCCCAACCGGCAAAGGCAGACAGTCATTGCGAAGAGGAAGAAGCGGCGGCAGCAACACTGGCAGGGGCCCGGGGCTTGTCACCTCCAGGGGCCCCCCCGGCCACGACCCCTGCCACGAAAGGGCTGCAAAGCACCCCGAGCAGAAGGCCCAAAGGCACGCCGGTAGCCAAAACCGCGCCCCCGAGAAGGAGGGCGGACCGGAGCCACAAGCTTGCGGTTCTCCGCCGACTGTTTTACCATCTCTTCAAGTTGAGGCCCGAACACCCTGGAACCCACAAATGGCAACTTAAGCAGGACCGACTTCTGAGAAGACTCAGCCTTCCAGGAACGCATCCAGATATGATGCCTCGCAGCAATTGAAGCACCAGAAGCAGCTGCAGCGGCACTCAAATTGTCAAAGGAAATATCTGACAAATAACGCACCTGCAACTCCATGAGGGACAAGAGAGAGGAGGCATCCTCCCCATCCTGCAAAAGAAGAGACAGTGCCTGAAAATCCTTGAGGAGGGACTGGACCATGTAATTAGAATAGGCAGTTGCCCTGACAGAAAAATTGGAAGCAGCATAGGAACGCTTCACCGCCCCCTCAACACGCTTATCCACTGCGTCCACAGGAAGGGCGTCATCCGACAGAACCAAACCCTGAGAGGAAAGACCAGCCATCAAATTGTCAACCTTGACAGCCTGTGGAAATTCAGCAGCAAAACCCTCCAAAGGATAACGCTTAGACAGAAAGCGAGGAAGGCGGATTTATACACCTCCTTCCACTCATGATCCAGCACCTTGCGCACGGCACCATGCAAGGGGAAGGACTCAGGGGTCGGCTGGTGATATTGCGTAAAGAAGTCATCCTCCAGGACATCGGACACAGGAGGAGTGAACCCCAAATTATCCCGCACATGGGCGAACAAGTCAGAGAGCTCCGCACCCTGAACAAATCGTCCCCGGACACATTCCTCATCATCAGGACCCATCTCGCCATCAGGAGCGTCCAGCGGATCTACAGACCCACGAGGCACCTTGGCAGGAGGGCCAGCAGCGTCTCGAGCCCGTAAGGCAGCAGCCACCGCCTCATCAATCAACAGGCGCAGAGCATCAAGAGGAGGAGTGGATGAAGAGGCACCCGAGTCCATGACAGCAACTCTGGGATCGGCAACGTGAAACACAGCAAAAATGCCACCAGAACAGGCACCCTCAGAGGACGGGTGCATGAGGAAAAGGACCCTATTTAAACAAACAAAGTCCCGAGGTCCAGAGCTCACGCGGGACCAGGAAAAGGGGCAGGCGCTTTAAAAAAGCAGCCGGCCCGCCAAAATTCGCCCCAGTCATCGTTACAACAACGCGGACCACTCCCGCCGCATTAAAACACCGCCGCAACCCCGCCCGCTAACGCAGGGCGTAGCGGGACCGGCAGGAAGGAACACGGCCGCTAAGGCAGGCCGCGGAGACATCCCCCATCAGGTGAGTACCCCAGGCACAAACGGCCGCTAGAGCGGACCTCGTACCAAGGCATCAGCAAGGAGCACAAGCGGAGGGTCCAGGGCACAAATATAAAAACAAGAAGGCTGCCGCTAAAGCAGGCCGACCAAACAGAAAAAAAAAATAAGGGAAAACTTACCCCACAGCTCCGCTAGGCACACGAAGAAACTGCGAATGCAGAAAAAAAGAACAGGATGTTTCTCTGACGCACTTCCCCTTTATTGTCACCTGATGGTGGCGCCATGTTGGGGGAAGTGCGAAAAGCTCGCTAGGTAATAGGTTTCTGTGGAGCAGACTAGCTGCTCACTTGTAAGGAATGGGACGGGAAGACTGGACGAGGAGGTAATGAGTAAGTAAGGGTCCACAGATGTCAATGGTTGAGAACCACTGATCTAGATAATAACTAGCAGAAGGCATCCGTACGTGATCTCGATTTCTCACATACACACAAATGGTGCAGAAGAGACAAATTATTCTGTTAAGGACCTGCAGAGGAAGATAAGCAAGGTTCTCAGTAATTTGTGGAAAAGAGACGTCAAAAAAAAAAAAAAATTTGGCTCAGTTCTTGGTGGCGGCCAATTTCCAGGTCACATTAAAGCGGATGACCGTCCGTTATACGTGGCAGCTAACACATGACCTCTACTATGCCAAGGTTTATGTCCCTTTGCCAAGTCTCGTTTTCTGGGCAATTAGATCATCGCCAGCTGGTACCTGACAATACAGTTATGTGATCCCAGCTTATTGGCAGAAAGCGACGCCATGCGCTCACGGCTTCTCCGAAGGCCTGAAGCACAGCAGCCTGAAGAGCTCAACATATACCCAGTAATGTCAAATCTGCTCTAACCAATCGCCACTCCAAGAGATTTTGAACAAGTGGTCTCAAAGACTAGCAGACGAAGTAATACAGCACCGCATTTAACCCTTGTTTTGTTGATCGTCGACAGGTTTGGAGTATGAGTGATGCGTTACTCTGAACAATGCTTGCATCTTTATACAAAATGTAGCACATAGTACTGGGAAGTAGTCTGGTACGAGTGCTGGCTGCATGTTGTACAGCCAGATACCGGCAAAGTTTAAGAAAACGAAAAATTCTACTTTAAAATTAAGGTAAGCCAGTTCAATTCCTTAATAGTAACCAAAATAATGTTGTCTTTTGCTAAAAAAAAAAAAAAAATTGCAATACAACCCCATTTGAAAAGCTTCAGAGCAGTTGATGTCCGTCAGTCGAGCAATTTTCAACGGTACATGCAGAAACACGTCTCAGCAGCGTGCAAACATAACGTGTCGACTGAACCCTGTCAAGCACAGGTGTTTCTCTACCCCAGAGCTACCGAAAGTGCTGGTCTCTGAATTTATGCGTAGCCACAAGTGAACAGCCTGCACCATTTCACCGCCGGCTTTGTTCTGTGCAGCGTACAACACTACCGGCTGTGGCGAAATTAGTTCAGCATAGAACATTTTATTTTTTAAATTAGTCTTGAATATTTTTTAAATTTAAATTTTACACCAGTCTAACACTGAGCAAACAAAAAACGCCCAAAATGATATCCCTAAAATTGTTAGTGTGACTAAAACTTCGGACACGCACTTAATGCAACAAGCAGGGAGGGTTACACTACAGCAGAGCAGAGCACAATAATAAGCCGCCACAGACGAGCAGGTCCTGCACTGACGGGCCCCAGGGAGCAGGTGCTGACAGACAGGCCACGAATGGATTCTTCACTTGCTGCATGCACTTCAGAGCTCCCTAACCATAGCTCGCCACACTCCCCTTGCCTGGACTAACCATAGCAGAACAAATGAGCTGACGTTCCCAGGTCAGATGAGTACCCCGTGGATAGTGTTAATTCAAGACAAAACCCCCGTGTGCTATTAAAGCACATCGCATATTATGCACAAGCACACATCCAAGCTTCAGTGAGACACAAACGCCAGTGCTGCCCAGCTGAGCAGCTTCGAATAGTCTTCAGCACCGCCTTGTAAATGTTTGATAAGCTGTTATTTTTATGTTGCCTGAAAAGGGAAAATCCAGAAACAAGAATCCAAGGTAAGCGAAGTAGTAAATGTTTTAAAGTGCTCTTTAATGGATGCTCCCATACAATTTGAAGAGCAACTTTTCATAGTTGACATAAAATCCATAGATATAAATCACATTAGAGGGCTATTCTTTCACGATTATCAATCTCTGTCTCTTTGTAGAACATTAAAGTCACATTTGACCTTAAGACATGAAACAATGGAAATCAAAATACGATGTTTTGTAATGATATAATGAAGCCGCACCTGTAAAGTAAACCACTTTGATGCTGTAGTGTTAAGTACATTTTAGAAAACGGTAAAAAAACAAAAGATCTATCCAAGACAGGGCCGACATCAGGCTCAAAAAGAAGCAGCAGAGCAGTGGTCCACGCTATGTAAACTGCGAGAAAAGCAACAGCTTACTTACCATACTCGGGCTCATCACCGCAGCACATTTAGAATATGTACGCATTGCTATGATGCTAAAGCAGGCTCGACTACGCGTAGATTTAAAGTCATGTTAGTGTCTATCTTACAGCATGCAATCCCGCAGGATGGCTTCTTATGGTACCTCTACCACCATTAGGCTACTGCCCTTTCCATGGCCTACTTTCACAGAATTAATTCTGAGTCTGTCACTACTGATGGTGCATCTGAATCGCCACTATTTTTGCAAAGTTGACAGCCCACCATGGATATCCAGAGGGGTGTCTCCTGTGTGACATCCACCCAATTTGGCAGTGCATAAAGACTGCCCACTCTCTCAGTTGACTGTTCATTTTCATCCTTCTCTAAATGGGTACCTTATGACTTTTACTCTAAAAGGCTATTTTAAAGCCTTTTATATGTTTTCATGACAGTCAAACAATATTTCCTTTTTTATTTGTAGTGCACCTTGTAAGAAATTGAATCATAGGTTCCCCTATTCCTTACAATCTGGGATAGCAGGGTCTAAGCATGATTATGGTCTTCTAAGTATTTAGTTTTTACCCATTTGCTCCATTAATCAGAAATTTCCTTGAAGAACTGCCTTTACACTGGCCACTATGTCAAACTGCAGTTAGTGAGCATTGTGCTGGAGACGGATCTGCCTTAAGCAGTTTCCTTGAAAGACTATACTTTTCAATGGTTTACTACCCCCTTTTGGCCAAATTTGTTATGGGGTGTCGCTCATATTAATATCCCTTTCTGGTTACCAGCTTTCCTTTCTTTACTAATCTTGCCATGGAACAAGAGACGTTGGGTTGCTAAACTAGTTGTACAAGTTACTTACCTTCGGTAACGATGTATCTGGTAGAGACGATTCTAGCCGCAGATTCCTTAACGTAGAATTATCCCCAGGCGTGAGACTGGATCCGGAATTTTTTTTGCCACAGCATCCCTGCGCGCCGGGGGGGCGTGGCACCACACGACTCCGCCCTGATGCTGTCCGCGGACGTGACGTCAGCGAGGTCACATAAGTCCCACCCCGGCGCGCTGACGTCAGTTTTCCTCTGAGAACTTTTCCACGCCACAACGCGGAGCCATCACAAACAAAACTGGGAAAGCATGGGAACAGTGTGCGAAAAGCAGTGAAACAGAAAGAAGCGAATGGTGAGGGACAGCACTATGAGGGACAGCGCCAGGCACTCTGTCACTGAAAGGCATGGAAGGGAAAGAGCAGAGTACCGCCTCTGAGAAGCAACCCAGCAAAGCCAAAGCAACATCCACCCTGGAGACAGAAAAAAACAGGGAAAAATGCCATAACAGACAACAGAAAATCTGCAACCACAAGCCACAACAGTGAAAGGCAACAAGCCGGGACAGATGAGTAACGACAAATGACCCCAAGACAACACCACCAAGGAGTGTCGCATCCCCTGTAAAGAGCCAAGGGCGGAGGCACACCCAAGAGACCCTAACCCAGAGGACTGCAGAGGAGTCAGAAACCCCAAGCAATGAGAAAGGGAGAAGAGCATGAGTAGGCCCCACACTGGAATAACCAGGGTGGAGGGACGCAGAAAGACATGGAAACCCACCGTCCAAGTACCAGAAAGGAAGGGGTGGAACAAAGAAACAGAACGAAGCATCCCGCCAGGGAGGAAGTGAAAGAGGAGACTCGCAGAAGACAAGCCACCCTGAGGGAGGCGATTGCAGAAGACCAAACTGAAGGTCCTCGCAGAACGTGGAGGAAGGACGGGCCGTGAAGGAATCTGCGGCTAGAATCGTCTCTACCAGATACATCGTTACCGAAGGTAAGTAACTTGTACATCTGATAGAGACTACTAGCCGCAGATTCCTTAACGTAGAATAGATACCCTAGCCATACCCAGAGGGGAGGAGGGTCTGCGAGAGAATCTCACCAGCTTGGAAGAACACAGGACCCCAACATGGAATGTGTCATGGGGACAGGAAGGACGGCCCAGCCCCCACCAAGCAGCGGAAGAACAAGGAGAAGGGAAGGCCAGGATACCACAAGCCTACCCGAGGGCCAGGGTGTCCGCCAGAGAACCCGGAGGGACAGGCGGCACCAAGAGAGTATCAAAGAAGAAAAGAACCACCCGCGAAGCCAAGGAGAAGAGGTGGAAACGGGGCAGAGCCCGCCTCAGGAGCAGGAACGGCCCCACAGCCGAGAAGCGCAGACGTGAGAAGGAAGACACAGTCACGCAAGCCCCAGCAGAATGACGGACAGGAACACACGGGTACACGCCAAGGCCCACAGGGGAGGACCATAACGTCCAGGCATGCGCAACCGGCAGCTGGCACAGACTATGAAGAAGTGCCCAGAACAAGCCGAGCGCAAGACCAGGGCGGATGCAAGGGAACCCCCCGCACAAGCCCCAAAGAAGGACCGTCCCAGTGGCACAACCCGGCCCACGAAGAGAAGTGGGAAACATGTAGCCCAGACCTAAAGCCGTCAACCAGAACACTGCAGAACACCAGGAATATCCTGGCCCCCCTGGAACACAAGGTAGAGGACCAGGCCGAACGTCGGAGAATAAGACCGAAACACCAAGACACGACGCCGTAGACGGCATGACAAAAGTCGGTCTGGCGATCCAGAGGCTGAGGAGGGAAGGAAAAACGCACAGAGGCAGACATCCCGCGGGAACAAGGGGAAACGTACGCCAGGCAAGCCCCGTAGAAGAGGGGTCGAAACACCAGCGGATACTGAGCAGGACGGAACCTGGAGCAGCGGAAGCCGCGCGAAGGCTGAGGAAAAGAGACCGCACCAAGCGGAATACAGTGACGCCAGGAAACGTGAGGAACCCAAGAAGGGATCCACACCCGCCCAGCTTAGGGCAGGGCTATACAATAGCCAACAAGTACCCCACCTAGGGTATGGCACACCCAAAACAAAACAGGGGAACACCTCTTAGGGAAAAACCTGCAGCAGAGGTCAAGAACAGAAAGACCTGTGGGTATCACCACAGACGGCTTACCAATCAGCCAAAAAGGGGACACACACGGTCCAACCTGAGGACCAATACGGCTTCACTAACAGCCAAAAACACACCACAAAGCGAAAAGGCCGTACCCGCAGCCAAAAGGACAGAGGGGCCAACTGAAGGACCCGAAAGGCAGTCCCAGCCCCACACAGCACACAGAGGGGACAACCGAAACACTAGGCCCAAGGAGAGAAGCGGGACAAACGCCTCCCAGAAGACACCCGAGGACCGACAACCCGAAGGTTACGGAGGGGGAGGAGGACGGAGCCCCGCAAGGAGTCGCTGAATAGCGGAGTCCGCGTGGGTGTTAAATAATAGAATCCCATCAAAGGGCAGGTCAACAAGACGCTCCCGAATATTTTCGGGAAAGACGCTATCCCGCAACCAAGCATAGCGGCGGAGGGCCACGGAACTCGCCATAGCGCGGGCGAGAGAATCAGAGACATCCAAGGCCGAACGGAGAAGAAAAGCAGCTAACTCCCGACCATCCAGCACATGGTGCCGCAGATCAGCACGGGCACCTGCATGGGAAGTGCGAGACAGAAGGGACTCCGCGGAATCCCATAGGTCAGAGGTAGCCCTGGCCAACACACAAAGGGTGTTGAGCGCGCGCAGAGCAGCACTAGTGGAAGCGAAAATGTTACGCCCCCAGGAGTCCAACCACCGGGCCTCCCGTGACGGAGGGAGCAACACCGAAGGCAAGGAGGGGAAAGCAGTCTGCAGGACAGGGCCCTGGGCAGATGGGTGGGAAAAAAGGCAGACTGGATCGTGCGGGGCAGGACGGTGGAGGAGCGGCTGAGGCACCGGATCCCCCGTAGCAGGATGCCCCCAAGCCCCCAGAAGAGAGTTGTGAGGCGAAGCTTCAAACGGAAGAAGCGGATCCCCTCCACCAGAGCCCTGGTGGAGAACCTCCAACAAGTGATCCGTAGGGAGCGGAGCGACCGGATTGCCCATCTGCAAAATGCCAGTGGCCGTGGAGATGGCCCGGACAAAGGCCACACTCGCCTCCGTAGGGCGACATGGGGGAGAGAGCAACTCTTCCATGGGAGAAGGCTGCAAACTAAGCCGCCCGTCCCCATGCCCTGCCGGAGGAAGAAACGGCCAGCCCCTGTATGATGGAGGACCCACGGACGAGTGGGGAGCCTGAGGGGTCTCCGAAGGAGGCGGAGAAGCCTGCGGGGCCACCAACTGCAAGGTGCAGAAGAGCAGGTCCGGGGACTGTGGACGCGGAGACGGCATAGAACCCGCCCCGGAAGCCGCCGGGGAAAAAGCAATGATGCGGCGTCCAGTCTCCGGTGAAGAGGAGACAAGAAGATGACAACCCTCCGGAGAGGAGGAGTCGACGCTCCGACGCCGGGACGGCGTTGGAGAGTCCGCCATGGGCACCGGTGTGTCCCCGAACGGCGCCGAAGAGTCCACTAGGGGCGCCGAGTCGACCTCCACCACCACACGCAGTCTAGGAGAAAGGGGCGGGGTTGGAGCCGAAGCGGCCAATGAACTGTGCCGAAAAGGCACCGGCACGACCCCCGACGAGGCAGCCGCCTGCGCAGGGGTCCGAGAGGGACTCGGGGAGGCGCCCCGGGTCCCGGCCTCCACCCGTGGCGCCGTCAGGGCCGGGGAGGAAAGCCGTCGGCGCCGGAAAGGCACCGGCTCGGCCTCCCGTAAGACAGCCGCCTGCCCAGAGGACCGAGGGGGACTCGGGGACGAGCCGTGATTCCCGGCGACCTCCTGCGACACCACAGGGAACCCCGCGGGGTTTTGCAGCGAGGCAGGGACGCCGTGGGCCGAAGAGGGGAACCCCGGAGGGCCGCACCTCGACGACACCACACCTCCAAAACCTGAAGCCGAACACGTCGGCGCCGGGGGCGAATCCGCCGGCGAGTCCGCGGGAGGCCCCGCGCATGGCGAGGGATCCGCGGACGTCTCAGGAAGAGGAGGGGGCCCAAAGAAGCCCGCAGAGCCGAAGCATAGGCCTTCATTTGGGCCCGTGTCGCCCCAACGCCAGGAAACGGCGGATAGGTTGGCGACGGGCGAGGGCGCACGCCCCAAGAGGAACCCGCGCCCTCATCAGAACGAGGACAGGGCCTCGGTGACAAACTGCAAGACTTACCGGCGGGCGAGCGACGCCAGTGGGGCCTCGGTGAAGGACGATGCCGCAACCGGAATTGGCGGCTCCTGGACCCTTCCGAGGCAGGGGACGGACGCGGTGACGAGACCGATCTGGACAAGCGGGCCGAAAGTAACTTCATCCGGCGCTCCCGCCGGGACTTCGGCTTGAGATGCTGACAGGTGTCGCAGTCCGTAGAGTCATGGTGCTCGCCCAAACACCACATACAAATAGGGTGAGGGTCCGTCGCCGACATCTGACGCGTACAAGAAGCACACGTCTTGAAACCCGAAGGCATTGCACACTGTTCCCAACGCAAAGCGTTAAAAGAGGCCTGAAAGAGGCCAAGGGAACTCACTCCGGATCCGCGTTGCACGCGGAAAAGAAGGAAACTGACGTCAGCGCGCCGGGTTGGGACTTATGTGACCTCGCTGATGTCACGTCCGCGGACAGCGTCGGGGCGGAGTCGTGTGGTGCCACGCCCCCCCTCCCCCCCGGCGCGCAGGGATGCTGTGGCAAAAAAAATTCCGGATCCAGTCTCACGCCTGGGGATAATTCTACGTTAAGGAATCTGCGGCTAGTAGTCTATCAGATCACCTATTACATTGCTCACATGAAAGACATTGTGAGCAAAATGCTGTTGCTTGGGTATGTTGCTACTCTTGATGAACAGTCTGTGAACAAAGAGGACAGACACCTCGTGATAGAACAGTTTCTACTTTGTTGATTATTACAAAATGGCCAAAAGGTCAATACTTATGGTCTACTTATTTTTTCCACCTATAGTAGCAAGGTCACAGGGGCTTTTATACATTACATTTGCTCAGAGACATATTTGCATTCCCTACACAAATTTGTCAATCCCGTCTAGCTAAAACTGCATGTTGAAGCATTCAACAATAAGGGGTTTCTGTTATACAACTGGTTTTCTTTGGTATTACTTAGGTCCCAAAGTCCTGAACAACATTCACTCCTGTTTGGTGGATTTAGAATTGCTAAAGAACGCCACAGGACGGGTGACTGGCCTTTACAATAAGTTAAGTACAGGGCCCATAACATACAGTAGAGCCCCATTCAGCACATTAGATGGCAGTATTTTGGGCACTGACAATGTATCTCCACTAAGGTAGTACTTTTTCGGCGATCATATGAGATGATGGAACAAACAGAAGACACCACATATAGTGCTTGGAGACACACACACACACACTTTTTTTAATTTGAGCCGGTTGTTGGAGGTAGCGCCTGCTGGCCCTCCTTTTTGGGGACTGGCACTTATTACTCCTCATCAGATTTTTACCCAGAGGAAGAGAGGGAAAACACACAAGGGGATAAGGAGGAGAAAGATAGAAAAACTGTGACAAAGGGAGAAAAAAGGAACCTGAAAGAGTGAGATAAATGGGCATGGATTGTCTGCTGGTGGATTAAAGAGGCATGAGGTGGCATCAAGGCTACACAGACTTGGTATTTGGCATGTAGACATTTGATAGTGCCAGCTGTGGGCTTCTGAGCAAAACTTTGATCCGGGATCAATTCTTTGCACATTAAGTAATGCACAAGTTACTAACTTGTGTAACGATATATCTGTAAGAGACAGTAGTTAGTGACAGATTCCTTACCTTAGAATATCCCCAGGCGTCAGGCTGGATCCGGAAAGCAGTACCCTTGCGCGTCGGTAGGCGGCGTCGTGCGGCTCCGCGTCCGTCGTCAGCGTCGTGATCGCCGGGATGACGTCGCGGGCAACGCCGCCCATGCGCGCTGGCGTCAGTTCTGTACACAACTTTCCGCGCCAGAAACGCAGAGCCATGCAAGAAACTGACACTGGTGTCTGAAAACTAGGGCCCTGAAAGGGATGTCATTAACCCTAGAAATCAGTTCGCAGAACGGGGAGGATGGGTGGGGCGGTAAGGAATATGTCACTAACTACTGTCTCTTACAGATATATCGCTACACAAGTTAGTAACTTGTGCATCTGAAAGAGACACGTTAGTGACAGATTCCTTACCTTAGAATAGATACCCCAGCAATACCAACCCCGGTGGTGAGTCTGCGAACAAAGATCAGACAAGGAAGTCTCGGAGAACAGAACGGCCAAAGAAGCAGTCTCTCCGGACTTGGCTGTCAAGGCAGTAATGCTTGGTAAACGTGTGCAGCGAGGCACACGTAGCTGCCTGACAAATGTCCTGCAATGGGACACCACGTCCTAAAGCCGTGGTGGCGGCTGTCGCCCTGGTGGAATGGGCACGCAGCCCAACAGGGGGCTCCTTCTTAGCCAAAGAATAACAGGCCTTGATACACAAGACGACCCAGCAGGAGATGGTCCGCTTGTGTACCGCCCGACCTTTTTTGGCGCCCACGTAGCCAACAAAGAGCTGGTCGTCCACCCGGAACTGTTGTGTGCGGTTTAGATAAAAAGAAATCGCACGTTTTGGGTCCAGACGGTGGAGCCTCTCTTCCTCTCTAGAAGGATGTGGAGGCGGAAAGAAGGTGGGCAAAGTGATGGTCTGCCCAATGTGAAAAGCAGTAACCACCTTTGGCAAGAAGGACGGACGCGTCCTAAGAACAACCTTGCCTGGATGGACAGACAGAAAGGGGGCTTGCAAGAAAGAGCCTGGAGCTCACTCACCCGCCGAGCGGAGGTGATAGCCACCAGAAAGGCTGTCTTCAGAGTGAGAAGACGAAGAGGACAGTTATGTAGAGGCTCAAAGGGAGCGCACATTAAAAAGTAAGAACCAAGTTCAAGTCCCACTGAGGCATCACAAACGGAACAGGAGGGAAGAGGTGTGTAATGCCTTTTAGGAACCTGTTAACAACAGGGGACTGGAAAAGGGAGGGCTGATCAGGAAGCCTGAGGAAGGCCGAAATGGCACAAAGATAGCCCTTGATGGTACCCAGGGCAGAACCCTGTTGGGCCAGAGAGAGAAGGAACAGAAGAACCTCAGAAAGAGGGGCAGAAAGGGGATCCACAGCCTTTGCTGTGCACCATGCCACAAACTTGTTCCACCGGCAGGCGTATACCACCTTAGTGGAGGGGCGCCTGGCTGCCAGAATCACATTACAAACTTCGGGAGGCAAGTCGAAAGGAATCAACTGCCGCCGCTCAATCTCCATGCAAGGAGGTGGAGAGGTGACAGGTTCGGGTGGAGGACCGTCCCCTGCTGCTGCGACAGAAGATCCTCCCGAAGAGGCAGACGGATCGGGGGGATCGACGCTCATACTGAGTAGCTCGGGATACCAAACTCTTCGAGCCCAGTCCGGAGCCACAAGGATGACTTGGGCCCGGTCGCGCCGAATCTTCAACACTCTGGGTAGAAGTGGTATAGGCGGAAAGGCGTACAACAGACCGCAACTCCACTCGCGACGAAAAGCGTCGCCAAGCGAGTGCTGCCTTGGAAATTCCAACGCGCAGAACTGATGACATTGCGCATTCTCTTCGGTGGCGAATAGATCTAACCAAAGCTCTCCCCACTGTAGAAAGAGTCCTTGCGCCACCTCCGAGTGAAGACGCCATTCGTGATCCATCATGCACCTGCGGCTGAGGTTCGTCCGCCCTGGCGTTCAGAGAACCTGCCAGGTGTTGAACCACCAGGGACATGCCCTGATGTTCCAGCCATGTCCAGAGACGCAGAGCCTCCTGACATAGGGTCCACGACCCCACCCCGCCCTGTTTGTTGCAGTACCACATGGCGGTGGTGTTGTCGGTGAACACCTGCACCACCTTCCCCTTGACAGAGGGAAGGAATGCCTTCAGTGCAAGTCGGATCGCCCGGAGCTCCAGAAGATTGATATGGAGCCGGGACTCCGCCGGAGACCAGAGGCCTCTGATCTCCGCCTCTCCCATGAAACCGCCCCATCCCAGAAGGGACGCTTCCGTCACAACTGTGTGCTTTGGCTGGGGAAGGGAGAGGGATCTGCCCATGACCCATTGCCGGTTCGAAAGCCACCACTGCAACTGCCGTGCAGTCCCCTCCGAGATCTGAACGTAATCGGACAGGTTCCCCTGATGCTGCGCCCACTGGAACTTCAGGTCCCACTGCAGAGCCCGCATATGCCATCTGGCATGATCGACCAGCAGGATGCAGGAGGCCATGAGGCCCAGCAGCCTCAGGGTCATCCGTACCGAAACCCAGGATAGAGGCTGAAAGATCGGAATCATAGCCTGAATATCCTGGACTTCTGTGCGGGAGGATAGGCCCGAAACTGCGTTGTGTCCAGAACTGCTCCGATGAAAAGGAGCTGTGGAGAGGGAATCAGGTGCGACTTCGGCACGTTGTTGGAGAACCCCAGCGAGTGCAGGAGTCCGGCCGTAGTCTGGAGGTGGGAGACGACTGCCTGGGACGAGCCCGCCTTCAGCAACCAGTCGTCGAGGTAGGGGAAGACTGGAACCCCTGCCCGGCGCAGATGAGCTGCGACCACCGCCATCACTTTCGTGAACACCCGAGGGGCGCTGGTAAGGCGAAAGGGGAGCACGATGAACTGAAAATGCTCGTGGCCTACCGTGAACCGCAGGTAACGCCGGTGGGCCGGCAGGACGGGATGTGAAAATATGCGTCCTGCAGGTCCAACGCTACCATCCAGTCTCCAGGGTCGAGGGCAGTCAAGACCTGAGCTAGGGTGAGCATCTTGAACTTCTCCTTCCGGAGGAAGCGATTGACGTGTCCTCCTTGTCCTTTTTGGGCACCAGAAAGTAGTGGGAGTAACAACCACGCCCTACTTCTGGGGTCGGAACGCGCTCGATGGCCCCCTTGGCCAAGAGGGCCGCAACTTCCTGCTGAAGAAGCACCAAGTGATCCCCCGACATGCGGTGGTATTGAGGTGGCATGGCTGGGGGGGGGAGAAGTCTCGAAGGGGAGGGAGTAGCCCCTTCGGACAATGTCCAAGACCCACCTGTCCGATGTGATGGTACGCCAGTGGGGAAGGTGATGGCGGACCCTGCCCCCCACTGGCGTGCTGTGGACCTGAAAGGATGGACTAGGAGGGCTTGGAGGCCGCGGACGGGGCGGGGGTGGTGGCCTGACCCGCACGCTGGTTACCAGACCCGCCTCGGCGGGAGCCACGTCCTCAGCCACGCGAAGGCGCTTGCTGCGCGGGCCGGTGGCTGGGCAGTGGCCACGAAAGGAGCGAAAAGCAGACTGCTGCGGAGGGCGCGAGGCGGAGAGGCCCAAGGACTTGGCCGTAGCCCGCGAGTCCTTAAAGCGCTCCAGCGCGCTGTCTGCCTTATTGCCAAAAAGGCGGATACCATCAAAGGGCATGTCCATAAGGGTGTTTTGGACATCGCCGGAGAAACCAGTGGTCCTCAGCCAGGCGTGACGACACAGCGCCACTGTCGTCGCAAGCGTTCTGCCCAGCAAGTCAGCGGTGTCAAGGCCACATCTGATTGTGAACTTTGCCGCGTCTCTCCCGTCTGCAATAACACGGGTGAGTAGTGTCTGGACCTCCTCAGGACACTTAGGCAGCACTTGCGCCACCGAATCCCACAGAGAGTGGGAATAACGGCCCAAAAGGCAAGCGGTGTTCACGGACCGCAAGCCAGCACTGGAGGAAGAAAACATCTTCTTCCCAAATTGCTCCAGTTTTTTGGATTCCCTGTCCGGCGGAGCCGTAGGGAAGGCGCTCTGGGAGGTAGAGGCTTGGACAACCAAGCTCTCGGGGGTGGGGTGTTGGGAGAGGAACAAGGGGTCGCCCGGGGCCGGGCGATGGCATCAGGCTACGTTCCTGTCCACAGGAGCCCCTGTGGTGGGCCTGGACCAGGTGCCCAAAAGAACGTCAGAAAGTGTGTCGTTGAACGGCAGCAGTGGCTCCGAAGAGGTAGCCGCCGGCTGAAGCACTTCCGTCAGGAGGTTAGTCCTGACAGCCACTGTAGGGAGCTCGAGGCGCAAGGCCGCGGCCGCCCTACGCAACACCGTTGCATAACTTGCTCCCTCTTCCGTAGCCACGGAAGGAGGAGACAGCATGCCAAGGTCTGGAGAGGTGTCCAGGCCACTGGCATCACCCAGTTCCTCTGCCCAGTCCTGATAAGGCTCACACTGCGCTGTGAGAGGGTCCTCCGACCCCTCCCAGTCCTCCTCGTCCTCCAAAACAGGTGAAAAGTATGGAGGGCGGACATGAGGGAGGAAAGGTCCCATCGGCGTCGGAATTGGCGTCGGCCGACCCGGCGCCGTGTCCGGTTCCGGGGAGAACCTGGGGACGGCGTCGTCAGGGACGTCGGACGGCGCTGAGAATGGTACCAGAGTGGTCGGCGCCGGTGGAGGTGTGGTTAGGTCAACCGGCGTCGACCGGGATCCAGGCCTGGATCCGAGGGGGTCCTGCGGCGCCGGGGCCGGAGCCGCCGGAGACACCGGGGCCGGAGCCGCAGGTGGTGCCGAGGGAGGATCCCCACTGGGGCCCGAAGGCGCACCGGGGTAACCCTTAGGCCCGAAGATGCGAGCCATGGCCGACAAGAAATTTTGGATGTCGGCCGGAGTCGACGTCGGACCCGGAACAGGCGGGTAGTCCGGCGTCGGCTGCTCGGGTACCCCGAGCCGCGGGGCGGTACCAACAGGACCCTCGGCCGAGTCGTGAGACCGGCAAGGGGAGGTCTTGGAGCGACGCTCTTCGACCTCTTGTGCTTCGCCTTACCTGAGGACGAAGACTTTGACCCCGACGAATGACTACGGCTCCGCGACCGGCCCCTCGACCTCTCCCGGGACCTCGAGCGGCGCGGAGCCGAGGGCCGGGCCTCGAGAAGCTTTCGAGACCGCTCTCGCAAAGCCTTCGGGGCGAGGGACCGACACTCGGGGCACGACGTGGGGTCGTGGCCGCGCCCCAGGCAGAAGAGACACTCTCGGTGCGGATCCGTAATCGACATCATGCGATTACAGACCTCGCATGGCTTGAAGCCGGGCATCCCTACTGACACCGTTGGAGTCGAAACGACTCGAAAAATGGGACAAAAAGTCTCAAAAAAGATTCAGTCAAAAAAATGACTGGGGCACTGCTCAATCCGGATCTGCGCTGACTGGCGCGGAAAAAGAAAGAACTGAATCCAGCGCGCATGGGCGGCGTCTAAGTATTGCCCGCGACGTCATCCCGGCGATCACAACGCCGACGACGGACGCGGAGCCGCACGACGCCGCCTACCGACGCGCAGGGGTACTGCTACGCAAAAACTTTCCGGATCCAGCCTGACGCCTGGGGATATTCTAAGGTAAGGAATCTGTCACTAACGTGTCTCTTTCAGATATATATTTTTCTTTATCCAAGTACAGACTGCAATCCAGAACCTTTTGAATTGAAGCAGGGGAAGCTATCAATTTTGTTAGAGAATTCAACCCTACAACTATTCTACTCAACAAATTCTTATAAGTAGCCCTTGAAAAACAGGACTTGTAAGCTATGACTAAGTGTTCAAATCATATTCATCTATTGGAGTAAGCTTAATGCAGCTTGCACTAGAGTTCAGAAGTCTGTACTAAGGTTGCTACAAGAGGTATATAGTAGACCACATCTGAATCCACCATTACCAGTGCAAAATTAGCAAGCTTAATCGGCCCAGTCTACAGCACTATCACTGTTGGCCAATGCAATGGCTGTCTGACAGAATATCATGTAAAAAAAATACTGAGGACCAAAATATTGAGAAAGTAAGTGCAAATAGGTAAGTACAGATTTACTAACCTTAAATTCAGATCTACGAAAAACTTGAAGATATATATTGTCAAGGTGTGTGTGTGTGTGTGTGTGTGTGTGTGTGTGTGTGTGTATATGTGTGTGTGTGTGTGTCGTTAAGTATAGTAAAACTTTGCTTATCCATAGGTCCTCGATATTCTTGATGCAATATTTTGTGCACATAATATTTTTTCTAATATATTTTGTTCAAACACCTTATGCAACAGAGTATTCTTGGGTCATTACTTGAAAAACTAGCTGGACAGATGGAACCTACTGCTTTAAAGGGAAAATGAACTATATCTTTGTGGTCCAAAGAGACTCTATGAATTTCAAGCAGTAACATGTTATGAGGCGACATCTGACAATGTATAGCAGAGATCCAGGTGTGTGAAAAACTGTACAGACTCCCTGAAAGTAACTGAAATCTTCTGTAATGCTATCTTCAACAATGTATGGGAAAACATTAGCTCATCGTTTCCTGAAGGATTTAAGGCGAAGGTGAGACTAAACGGCATGGATCTGAGCTGTAATGCTCTTTACCTGGCACACACAAAAAAATTAACAGTAGTCCACAAATTGAGAATATGAACATGTTGTGGCCAACCGCAACATGTTCGTATCACAGAATTATATGGCTGAACGACACCATGTTGCCCATGCAGTGAGCTGTTTTTCATACTTAAAATTGGAGCTATTAGTTGCTCTCAATTATTACCAAAGAAGATGGGCTGTGTGGCGTGTAGAGGGAGTAAAAGTTTTAAACTTGTGAATAATATTATGTGAGATTGTCTTTACAGAACAATCCAGCCCCTTTGTTTGGATACAGTGCCACCCACGTAGTGGTAGATGGAGGAAAATAAAAAGTTGAAGAGCCTAGTACCACCAAAATGCAATGGTTTCCCACACAATTAAACTAAGAATGAGGCAAGGCTTGACTAGTTTTCTAGATTTAGCATCCGTCTAGAATGTTTCTTAAGTAACTATTTATTTATTTAAGAGTATTATATAGCACTAGCTAGACCCGGAGGTATCAGAGCGCTTTACAACATATATCGTGAAGCAAATATTTATACAGTGTTACGATAGACAGCATTGTCTTGTGACGAATCCTGTTCCGGCGGTCTTGGGTACGAGGCTAAAAGGGAAGGCCCCCACTACTCTCAACGGAATACGCTGCATAGTCTTTCCTAACGCGTCCGTGACCAGGCAGTTTCTCGTTTCCTATTTAGACCTCTCGGACCCCAGACACGCTAAGATGCGGTCCGCCTACGGGAACGAGTAGGTCATATCGACGGAGGCTAGCCGAGTCAAGTAAGATTCTCCTTTCTCTACCGGGAGCCCATTCTAGAGTTACGAATGATGGTCTCCTTTCTCGAGTCTTCGATAAGTAATGCTGACTCTAGACCTTTACCCTTTTTTTCCCTAGGGTTTATTCAGGCTCCTCCACCCGGGCTGACCATGGGGCTTACTTTTGCCAGTTATTAAGTAGGTCCATAAGGCAATACGCAATTATCTGTTTTGTGTGATGTTTGTTATGTCTGATGTCCTTCCACGAGTGCTTTTATGTTCTATTTTTATTCTCCTTTAACATGTGGTTTCTCATTATAGAGACACACGATTACCAGACTGAACAGAACTAAACACATGTTTTAAGTTACAGTCAAGAGCACAACCACTATTGGATTGATTTGATCCCTGAAGAACATCGTTTTCACCTGCCCACTAGATAGATGGGCAGGCAGTGTATATTAACTTGTCTGTTTTTTACTCCTTCATTAGATACTACGTGTTCAGTATAAGCGTATGTAATTTATAATTATATTAGCGCTGACACAATAGGTGCGCGCCCCTTTTTTCCTTATCTTTCACTTTATTACAGGTTGTGCACGGAGTGGTACACATGGGGCTGGCCCCCATGCGGTCCTGAAGAAGAGGTTAGGGATACCTCGAAACATGTTGACTTAAAATATTAGGGACTATTATTACATAAATATTTAATTTTTCCCTTTTATTAACCCCTTTTATCCTTTGCCAACTAGGAGCAAGAATAAATTCATTTACGTTCACTAGTTAGGTAATTTTAAACAACCACCCACACCACTCCCCTTCACTGCACTATATATAGTCATATATTAAAAATTAGTGCTCCTACGTAACTATCGCAAGTCGCAGCACGCCCGAGCAGTAGATGCTTGGGATGGCCCCAATGATGAAGCATGTCACCTAGGGGAAACCTTTGGTGAGTGAGGGGACTCAAGAAAAGAATGTTCTTTTCCTTATTTGAGGTGCGTCTTACTCATTCAGTAGACCCCTTCTCTTCCCTACTAGCTAGGTTCCCTGATCCACGATTTTCGGATCTACTTTTGTTTTAAAAGGGAAGGGGAACAGGCGAAGGAAAGTCTTCTTGTTGAGGAGTCTAGGTTCTGCGCTTAGCAGGATTCCTTTGTTGAAGGGGCTCAGTCACATTGTGCGTCATCTCTCACTTCGGGTGTGCTCTGTTGAGGAAGAGGTCTTTGAGCTGTCTTTTGAAGTTTATGAAGGAGGGGTTGGTCCTGATGTGAACTGGTATGGAGTTCCAGATTTTGGGTGCATTTCCCGAGAAGGAGCGAGACAGGGTTTTTTGTTTGAGGGCTTTCGGTGGAATGAGAAGAAGGGTATTGGTGCTCCTGAGGTTTCTCGTTTGTCCTGCCTTTTTGAGTTTGGAGGCCAGGTAGGCCGGTTTTCCGGTGTGAAAAGCTTTGTGTGTGAGACAGGCAGTTCTGAAGTTGGCACGCATTTCGATTGGTAGCCATTTTAGTTCTCTTAGGGAGGGAGAGATGTGGTCATATTTCTTTGCTCCTGTAATCATCCTGGCAGCTGTATTTAGGGTTACTCGGAGGGGAGCTAGGTGAGAATTTGGCATGCCCGTGAGAGTAGCGTTCCCGTAGTCCAATCTGGACAGCACCAGGGATTGAGTGGCCAGTTTAAGGTCCTTGGGGGAGATGAAGGGTTTTATTTTGCTGACTAATTTTAGGTTCAAGAATGCGCTCTTTGCTGAGTTCTTGATATGTTTGTCCATGTTTAGGCTTGCGTCCAGGGTGATACCCAGGGATTTTACAGAGTCTGCCAGGGTGAGCTTGCAATTAAGAGCGTCAATGGATTTTAGCCATTCTGTGGCTAGGGGGTCTGCTCCTTGTTGGAAATGAAAAGGATTTCCGTTTTGTCTTGGTTGAGTTTAAGGTGGTTGTGGGATAACCAGTGTTGTACTTCTCGTAGGGTGTTGTTTAGTTTCTGTATGTCTCCTAGTGACGATGTTTCAAGGTAGATCTGGGTATCATCGGCATAGAGGTGGAAGGGGATGTTGGCTTTTTTTAGTATGGAGGTGAGGGGTTCCATGTAGATGTTTAACAGTGATGGGGAGAGAACCGATCCTTGTGGGACTCCCCTGGTTATGGGGAGAAGGTCAGACGTGAAGTTGTTAATTTTTATTCTTTGTGAGCGGTTCTGAAGGAAGGAGGTAAACCATTGTAGGACCACCTCGTCTGCACCGATTCTTTCTCAGAGTGCATTTATGAGCAGATTGTGGTCAACCGTGTCAAAGGCTGCCGATCGGTTGAGGAGTATGAGTAGGCAACCACGGCCTGCATCGAGTGATTTGTAGACATCAACGATGTTCAGGATTGCTGTCTCTGTGCTGCAGCCTTTTCTGAAGCCTGATTGGTGAGTATCCAGAAGATTGTTGCTGTCAATGTGCTGGTTAAGTTGAAGGAGAACACACCTTTCCAGGATTTTTGATAGGAGAGGGAGATTGGAGACCGGCCTGAAGTTGTTGGGGCTGTTTGGGTCCGTGCCCATTTTTTTTTAATAATGGCGTGACTTGGCCCATCTTTAGACAGTCTGGCATGATTCCAGTACTCGGTAAGCTATTTATGATCTGGGTCCAGAGGGGGGCAAGGGTGAGGTTGAGTTTTTTAGCCAGTTGGACGGGAATCGGATCCACTATGTGTGAGGAGGGTTTGGACCTGATAATCATTTCCGTGATGTCTGCTTCAGAGATGTGGTTGAATGTCTTCCAGCTGCACGGAGGGTGCTGAGGGGGGTTATTTCCTTCAATGCTGGGAGGCAGGTTGTCGTTAGTTGCCAGGAGGTGTTTATTAAGGGAGCGTTCGATCTTGGTGATTTTATCGTGAAAGAAATTAGCAAAGGTGTCACAGAGTTCTTTGGAAGCCTGTATGGTTGATGTGGGAGGTTTGGCTGTTTGTTGTTTGATGAGATTGAATAATTCTTTTGGACGATTTTTAGCGTTCACTATTGCACTACGGAAGAAGGTGGATTTTTCATTTTTGATATGCTTATTGTATTTCCTGCGTTCTGATTTGAGCTGGTCAAGGTGGGTTGAGGATGGGTTGTTCCTCCAGAGTCTTCCCGCCGCTCTGAGATGTCTTCTTTCAGAGTTTAGGTCTGTATTGAACCAGGTTCTCAATGGGTTGTTCCTGACTCTTTTTTGCTTCAGGGGGGCTATTTGGTCTAGTATGGTTGTCATTGTTGTGTTGTAGTGAGTGGTGAGCTCAGTTGCCGATAGGCCGTTCGAGTGGGGGGGTGGGGGGGGGGGGAGTAGTGTTCTTACCCTTTCTTCCAGGGCAGCAAGGGGAATCTGTCTTAGATTTCTTGTTCAATGAAGAGTATCCTGTGGACGGGTAGGGCAGTGGGACGGATGGTTGATGTGAAATAGAATGATGTGGTAGTCTGACCAGTCGACAGGGAGGATGTGGTCGACAGTAACTGTATCTTTCTGAGCTATAACGGCGTCCAGGATTGAGCCTCTATTATGCGTTTGCTCTGTGCAGTGTTGGGTAAGGTTATTATTGAGAAGATCGTTTAGGGTTTGGATCAGGGTGTTATTTGCATCATTCCAATGTAGGTTAAGGTCCCCTAAAATTATGTTGTCGGAGTCTAGGAGAGAGCAGTGTGATATCAGGTCGGAGAGGTGTTCTCCGAAAGAGGGAGTGTTGCCTGGCGGGTGGTAGAGGAGATGGCAGTGAATCGTTTAGTCGTCCTTCGTCTTAATGGTGGCGGATAGATATTCGAATGTGGTGTAGGAGAGAGAGTCGATTTCGGTTATAGAGATGTTGCTCTTGTGGAGGATTGCAATACTACTGAAAGGCCCGCATAATAAACTAAGAGAAGTAAACAACTGAAGTATTAAGTCGCATCTACGCCTGAGCTGAGGTTGCAGAATTTGTAGAAGACACAGAGAGGAGGCATGTTTGTTTGTTGTGGCTAAACTGCCAAATCTGAAAACTGGGGAATAGAGTTTCAAATCCAGTCTCCGCACTTGACGAAAAACATGTGGTTCTGGGAAGATCACAAAGTCTACCGCTGGCTTAAAATGTAAATATGTGAAATTGAATTGTGAATTTATTGCGACAGTGTAACTGTAAGATGTAAATTGTCATTTGATGTACATGCAGTTGTATCGTCCCCCATTACTCCCCTCCCCCCCCCCCACCCAAACCCTGAATAAATACGGAGCTCAGTTGCTCCTACCTAGGTTGTGGTATATAAATAATACCAACAAGAAATTAACTGCATACATGGTTCCGACTGCCTTCGCTCGAAAGGCAGTAATGAAAGGGTCTGATGCCCCCGCTAAGCCTGAAATTGTTACATTCCTTGTGTAACAGCATGACGGAAAGTGCAATATTGTAAATCCGATAAAATACAACTTGGATGGTAAACGGACCTTAGTTCTAGCTGACACAACTGTGTCCACAGGGTGAGTGGACTATAAAAGACTGCTTACTTCCATATTGACGATTACATTCTCGGACACTTTTTCAGAACTTGCAAATTGAGCACTAAGTTGGTATGAGATGAATACAGTAAAGTACACTTGAGCCTGGATTACTCAATGGTGTACATCACCCTCTTGGGGAGCAGTTATGAATAACTATTTTATATTGTTTGGGAAGAGTTAAACACCCTTCATTCATTGGTATTACAACGGTCTCTTTGGACTCTGCCAGTTATTAAACATTTAAAAACATGTATTTGAACAATGTCATTGCCAACAATCGAGTATGTTTTAATAACCAGTGCAATGCTCCGTTGCGATAGTCACATGTAGTCTTAGCTACAAGTATGTTGACAGCACGGCAGAATGGGAGGACATTTACATGCACAACCCAGATTGCAGCTGCGCTGGAGTGCTTGGTAATTGACATGTTTGTAACCCTACCTGGGGGAGAAGGTATATTCCCCAGACATGTCAGATTCCTCTGGTTATGTTAACCTGAGAGTTATGAAGATTGATTTGTATTCAAATGACAAACAATGTAAAACAATGTGATGACTTTTTCATGACTAGTATGTCGTGTCCTTGGCCTTCAAGCTTTGGCATCTTATTTAATACCACCAGTAAAATGACTCGGATTGACTTGAGGCGTAAACAGATTCCCCTTTCAGGACTGGTAATCAAGCATGTTGCTATTCAGATGGATTATAGGAAGATAAAAAGACGATATTAACTATTTAACGGAAATGGCATGTCTAAATATGCGATGGGATTTCCCAAATGGAAGAATGTAATGGAAGGAATTCACCTTGCTAAGTAATTTCTTCAATATTGTTGTTAAAGCCAGAACACGATGTTTTGTGAGGGAAGGCATTTGATGGCAAAGATGGAGGAGGTAAAGGCCCATCAATCTGGTTACCTGTCTGAGAATAATTGTGTTAAAAGGCTTCTAAATTAGGTGAGTGACTTGCAAACCACCAATAAGGATGATCTTACTAGGTAATCTGCTAAAGCAGACAACATGATGAGACGAATCCAAAGTATTTCATTAATGCCTATTAGCCATTTACAAGGAACAGAGCACTCCTAGTTTGGTTAAAAAATACCATTCAGCATTAGTAGGACTAACAGTACGAGCAACCAGGAGAATAGCAGTGCAATTAAGTCAAGAGAGTAAGCATGGAATTTTGCAGGAGATGCAATAAGGCAGCAACACCTGCAGAAATGCCAGCATTCCAATTTCAAGGACTCTTATTTGAGATAGCAAAAGGGAGGCTCTAATATCTGTTATGACCGCTAGAACCTACAAGAGTGGTAATCAAAGGCATCATGGGTGTTGCCTGGTCAGACAAGAGGTCTTCTGACAGGGGGTGAGGAGGGGGGTAATCAAAAGGCACCTCTAAGAACCTGTGAGTGTGGAATATAGTTTATGTATATTTTAGAAGATTTTGGTTTGGGTTGATTGTTGCCCAGGTGTATCTCAAGTAAGAACTGCATGCGTGAGGAGAAACAATAACAGCCAAGTCAATTAGATCAATTTATTATCGTTCAGTGGTTTAATAAGGAAGCTGGAGGGATTATCTTTGGCTGTAGTCTACATCTGAAGAACAATCAAGAAACCCAGATGGTGTAAAATGTTGGTATAATCCAAAACAGCCAGGGTTTGTATTGTCAGGTTACATAGATGCTTGCAGGGCCAGGAAAAAATAAGGTTAAGCAGTCCAGTATCACATGATTATTATTATGATCAGCTCAGGGGGGGGGCTCCTCCATTGGGGCGGAGGAGCGTCGCCCGACTGCTTTCTCGCAGTGCGAGAAGCAGAAACATGGTTTTTTAAATACCATTTTATGTTTCTGCTTCTCGCACTGCAAGCAAGCAGAAGGCAGGGTATGACTGGTTGGGGGCGGGCGTGTCGGGGAGGAGTGACTTGCCCACTATTGTGGGCCCTGTTTGGTCGGCCCTCTGGGGCCGACCAAACCAGTCATGCGCATTCTACATTTTCTCTATGTAGGCTGAATGCAGGGATATATCGTTACCGAAGGTAAGTAACTTGTTCATCTGAAAGAAACAGTTAGTTATAGATTCCTTACCTTAGAATAGATACCCCAGCAATACCAACCCCAGAGGTGGGTCTGCGAACCAAGTTCACACCAGAAAGTCATGGAGAACAGAACGGCCAAAGAAGCCGTCTCTCCGGACTTCAGTGTCCAGGTAGTAGTGTCTTGTAAATGTGTGCAACGATGCCCACGTAGCTGCCTGACAGTATGTCATTCAGGGGGACTCCCCGTCCTAAGGCAGTAGTAGCTGCCATTGCCCTGGTGGAATGGGCGCGCAGCCCCACTGGAGGCTCCTTCTTAGCCAAAGAATAGCAGGCTTTGATGCACAGATCGACCCACCTGGAGATGGTCCGTTTGTGAACGGCCCGACCTTTCTTAGTGCCCACGTACCCAACAAAGAGCTAACATCCACCCAGAATTGTTTAGTGCGATCCAAGTAGAAAGAAAGCGCACGTTTTGATCCAGACGGTGGAGCCTCTCTTCCTCCTTTGAAGGATGCGGAGGCGGAAAGAAGGTGGGCAAAGTGATGGTTCGAACAATATGGAAAGAAGTGACCACCTTGGGAAGGAAGGAAGGTCTAGTTCTCAGGACGACCTTGTCCGGATGGATAGCCAGAAAAGGAGGCTTAGAAGAAAGAGTTTGTAGGGGGCGGAAAGGGGATCCACAGCATTTGCTGTGCACCATGCCACAAATTTGTTCCATGGGCAGGCGTTTACCATCTTCGTGGAGGGACACCTGGCTGCCAAGATTACATCACAGACTTTGGGAGGCATGTCAAACGACATCAACTGCCGCCGCTCAATCTCCATGCAAGGAGGTGGAGGCTGGACAGGTTCGGGTGGAGGACCGTCCCCTGCTGCTGCGACAGAAGATCCTCCCGAAGAGGCAGTCGGATCGGAGGATTGATGGCCATGTTGAGCAACTCAGGATACCAGACTCTTCGTGCCCAATCCGGAGCCACAAGAATGACTTGGGGCCGGTCGCGTTTGATCTTCTTCTGCACTCTGGGCAGAAGTGGTATAGGCGGAAAGGCGTATAGAAGACCGCAACTCCACTCGCGACGAAAAGCGTCGCCTAGCGAGTGCCACCTTGGAAATTCCAACGAGCAGAACTGCTGACATTGCGCGTTCTCTTCGGTGGCGAATATATCTAACCAAGACTCTCCCCACTGTTGAAAGAGACCTTGCACCACCTCCGAGTAAAGACGCCATTCGTGATCCACCATGCACCTGCGGCTGAGTTTGTCCGCCCTGGCGGTCAAGGAACCTGCCAGGTGTTGAACCACCAAGGAAATGCCCTGATGTTCCAGCCATGTCCAGAGGCGGAGGGCCTCCTGACATAGGGTCCACGACCCCACCCCGCCTTGACTGTTGCAGTACCACATGGCGGTGGTGTTGTCTGTGAACACCTGCACTACTCTTCCCCGGACAGTGGGAAGGAATGCTTTGAGTGCAAGACGAATCGCCCGAAGCTCCAGAAGGTTGATGTGGAGCCCAGACTCCGCCGGAGACCAGAGGCCTCTGATCTCCGCCTCCCCCATGTGGCCCAGAAGTGATGCATCGGTCACCACTGTGAACTCTGGTTGGGGAAGGGAGAGTGATCTGCCGTCGACCCAATCCTGGTTCGTTAGCCACCACTGCAATTGGTGTGCAGTGCCCTTCGAGATCTGGACGCAATCAGACAGATTCCCCTGGTGCTGTGCCCACTGGAACTTCAGGTCCCACTGCAGAGCCCGCATATGCCACCTGGCATGATCTACCAGCAGGATGCAGTAGGCCATGAGGCCCAGCAGCCTCAGGGTCATCCTGACCGAAACCCGAGATAGAGGCTGAAAGATCGGAATCATAGCCCGAATATCCCGGACTCGCTGTTCGGGAGGATAAACCCAAAACTGCGTTGAGTCCAGAACCGCTCCGATGAAGAGGAGCTTCTGAGAGGGGGTCAGGTGTGACTTCGGCACGTTGATGGAGAATCCCAGCGAATGCAGGAGGTCGGCCGTAGTCTGGAGGTGGGAGACGACAGCCTGGGGCGAGCCCGCCTTCAACAGCCAGTCGTCGAGATAGGGGAAGACTGGAACCCCTGATCTGCGCAGATGAGCTGTGACCACCGCCATCACTTTCGTGAACACCCGAGGGGCGCTCATAAGGCCAAAGGGGAGCACGGTAAACTGAAAGTGCTCGTGGCCTACCGTGAACCGCAGGTAACGCCGGTGTGCCGGCAGGACGGGAATGTGAAAGTAAGCGTCCTGCAAGTCCAACGCTACCATCCAGTCTCCAGGGTCGAGGGCAGTCAAGACCTGAGCTAGGGTGAGCATCTTGAACTTCTCCTTCCGGAGGAAGCGGTTGAGGTTCCTGAGATCCAAGATAGGAAGCAGGCCTTTGTCCTTCTTGGGCACCAGAAAGTAGTGGGAATAGCAACCACGACCTACTTCTGGGGCAGGAACACGCTCGATGGCACCCTTGGCCAAGAGTGCCGAAACTTCCTGTTGGAGAAGGGCCAGGTGATCCTCCGACATGCGATGGTACTGAGGTGTCATGGAGGGAGGGGTAGTCTCGAAGGGGAGGGAGTAGGCCCTTCGGACTACTTGCAAAACCCACCTGTCCGACGTGATGGTGCGCCAGTGGGTGATGGCGGATCCTGCCGCCCACTGGCATTTGGTGGCCCTGAAAGGTCGGACTAGGAAGGTTTGGGGGCTGCTCCAGAGGGGGCTGTGGTGGACTGGCCCGTCCGCAGGCCCCCAGAACCACGCCGGTGGTTCCCACGTCCCCGGCCGCGCTGTGACTGAGCAGCTTGCGCCGGCTTGTGGCTCTGGGCGGGACGTAGCGGGGCACCCCTTCCGTAGCCATGAAAGGGGCGAAAGGCAGACTGCGCAGGGCGGGTGGTGGAGAGGCCCAAGGACCTGGCCGTAGCCCGAGAGTCCTCAAAGCGCTCTAGCGCGTTGTCTGCCTTGTCACCGAAAAGGCGACGGCCATCAAAGGGCATGTCCTTAAGGGTAGATTGGACATCCCCGGAAAAACCAGTCGAATGCAACCAGGCATAGCGTGAAGGGCTACTGACGTTGAAATCGTCCTGCCAAGTGCGTCGGCGGTATCCAGCCCACAGCGGATGGTAAACTTCGCTTCGCTGAGTCTCTCCCCTCGGCAACTGCATGGGAGAGTATGGCCCGGGCCACCTCCGGGCACTGAGGCAGCACCTGCGCCACCGTATCCCACACAGAGTGGGTGTAATGGCCCAACAGACATGTGGTGTTTATCGACCGCAGCCCCAAGCTGGCGGAAGAAAATATTTTCTTTTCCAAGGTGGTCCAGCTTTTTGGATTCCCTTTACGGTGGAGCGGTAGGGGAAGGCGCCTTTGGAAGTGGAGGCTTGGACTACCAAGCTCTCAGGGGTGGGGTGTTGGGAGAGGAAAGTGGGGTCGCCCGGAGCCGGGCGGTAGCGTCGGGCAATCATCCTGTCCACAGGAGCCCCTGTGTTGGGCCTGGACCAAGTGCCCAAAAGGATGTCAGTGAGGGCTTCATTAAACGGAAGCAGGGTCTCCGAAGAGCTCGCTGCCGGCTGAAGTACCTCTGTCAGAAGGTTAGTCCTGACTGCCACCGTAGGAAGTTCCAGGTTGAGAGCCTCGGCTGCCCTAAGCAACACCACGGCGTGTGACGCTCCCTCCTCCATAGCCGAGGTAGGAGGAGACAACATGCCTAGATCTGGGGAGGTATCCAGACCACTGGCATCCCCCAGTTCCTCTCTCCAGTCCGGATTGTACTCCAACTGGTCTGTCAAAGGGTCACCAGACCCCTCCCAGTCTTCCTCACCCTCCTCTGGCTGCCAATCTGGCTGAAAGTGGCCAGGGTGGAACACAGGGACATAAGTACCCATCGGCGTCAGATCCGGCGTCGGCCGACACCGGTTCGGCTCCGTGTCCACATCGGGGCGGAAGCCGGGGTCGAAGCCGGCTGGGGGCCAGCCGGCGTCAACTACGGACGTGGTGCCGGTGGAGTCAGCGCCGGTGGAGGTGTAACGAGGTCGACCGGCGCCAATCCGGATCCAGGCCTGGATCCAAGGGGGCCCTGCGGTGCAGAGGCCGAAGCCACCGGCGTCGAAGGCCTAGGGCCCCCAGCCGAGTCCGCGGGGCCCAAAGGCACGCCGGCGGAGTCGGACTGCCCAAAGATGGCATGCATTGCTTCGTGAAATTGACGAAGCTGGGCAGGGGTCGCTCCCGGTCCCGTGAAGGGAGGGAAGGCCGGAGTCGACCCTAAAGGCTCCGCACGTGGAGCCGCGAGAGGGGCACCACCCGCACCCTGCCTCGCGTCAGCCGACGGACGAGGGGAAGTCGAAGAGCGACGATGCTTCTTCGACTTCTTCTTGTGCTTCGACTTACCTGACCCCGAGTGCGAAGACTTAGAAGAGTAGTGGTGATGATGACTCCGCGATCGGTCCCTCGACCTCCCACGCGACCGGGACCTTGTGCGACGCGGAGCCGACTGCCGGGCCTCGAGGAGCTTTACGGACCGCTCCCGCAAAGACTTCGGGCCATGGTACGACAGTCGGAGCACGACTTGGGGTCATGGTCGTGCTCCAGGCAGAAAACGCACGTGCGGTGCGGATCCGTCACCGACATCATTCGGCTACCGGAACCGCATGCCTTGAAACCGGGCATCCCTCGTGCACCAGGAGTCGGATAAGACTCAAAAACGAAGTTGACAAAAGTCGCAAAAAACTCAGTCAAAAAGTGACAGGGGCTACCGCTCTTCCCGGATCTGCGCTTGCTAGCGCGGAAAAAAAAAGAACGGACGTCAGCGCGCGATTGCGGCGTCTATGTAGCTACCACGACGTCATCCCGGCGACCACAACGCCGTCGACGGACGCGGAGTCGACCGACGCCACCTTCAGACGCGCAGGGGTACTACTGACGAAAAAACTTTCCAGATCCAGTCTGACACCTGGGGGAGATTCTAAGGTAAGGAATCTATAACTAACTGTTTCTTTCAGATATATACTTATATGTCTATGTACTTAGTGTGCTCTGGAGATCAGCCCTAGGACTTGTCTGCTTCCGCTTAGGGACTTTTTTTCTGTTCAACTGCCTCTATTTAACTGTCTTGATAGAAAACGACCAGCAGAGGTCAGTAAAATACCAGAATCACTTTAGCATTCTCTAGATTCCAGTCCATAGAAATTGTCTTCCATGAGCACCCGTAGACAATATTTTTTTTCAAATCTTGTATTTTCAGTGATATGACCACCGAAGACCCTGATTTTATATTAAGAACAGAGCTTTGGACTATACCATTTCCCGCTGAAAGGCAATATTTCTCTCCATGTGTTCCCATACCTGGCGTGTCATGCAGTTTGGTTTTTATTTTCCCTCCATGTTAAAGAACAGTAGATGTTTCAGCACCCAGGCTAATGTGCTGCATAGCTAAATACACATAAGGTTCCAAAGGCGAGACCGATTGCATTGCAAATGCTTGTTACTTTTGTCCACATGAACGGATCTGCACCAAAGGTGACACTAGCTTATTATATGCATCAAAGGTCCGGCATGCCATATTTTGTGCAGTTCTGTCCAATGAACTAAAGGTAAAAAAAGGAGGAAACCCATCTACATAAAAAAATATCTAGCTCTCTCCATTAGCGCAAACACCGCAGACCAGATTTATACCAAACTTGGTTTAACTGCAGAACATCATTCAGAAATTATGCTTTTTGAATTCTACTGTAAATGTTGGTCAAAATCACAATTTTAGCATTGTGCGTCAAAACATTTCACAGCTCAGAGAAGGCAGTATTAGAGCTATTCGACCCGAAAGGAGTGCTAGAGGGTACTCAGAAGCTTGGAAAACGGAGTAAAAATCGAATATGCCACACCAAAATAGCAATTGTTTAGAAAATTGCTATCACACTGCTGCCATTTTGCATTCAAGAACAATATTCAAAATTCACTATCGTCAAGAAAATGTGTGAGTTTTGATACCAAAAAAAGGGTAAAACAATTAAGGTTATGGTTCGGTGAAGGACCCAGTACGGTGCACAGGTGAGGTGGGTGTCGGGCAGTCCACAGACCATGCCCTGTGGCCAAAATCCACTGCACACCGGCAACGGTTGCGTGCAGCATGAAACGGGTATATATATGGCAGGTGAATGCAGTACTTTATAAAAACCGTACAAAACACATTTAAAGGTTAGTTATTTTTCAGGTTACAAAAACACATAAAAAACCTGCCATATACCAGTTATGGTAAGCAATGCACCACATACCTCACACCATGCTCCGTGAAAAGTACACCGCTTTGGTGATGGCATATGAAGAAAAGCCTGCCTATCAAGAGTAATACATGATGGATAGCAGGAGAAGATGTGCGGTGCATACCAGATCTGGCAACTTTCAGGTTTGTGTTCACTGAGCCTTTGCATAATTTGCTTCAGCATCTAAACAATCAGTCCTGCCAAGTATCACACATCATGCGTTAGACTAACACATTTCAGTGTGGTACTCAGCATTACCACACTGAAATGCATTGTCTCGCAGATCTGTCTCAGCTGCCACTGTGGAAGCCAACTGTTGCAGCTGGCAGCGCGCCGCGGCCTGTGGTGCGCACTGTGCGCGCTGTGCTCCCCCCACAGGCTTCAGAGCTTGCACTGTGAGCTAAGGCTACTGTGCTGGCAACCTCACACTCTGCTGTGCTACAGTGTATTCATGATTCGTGATCACCGGGACCACCAGTCCGGTCGCTTGTTATATGCCGGCACCGCGGGTTACGTCACATCCTGCTGCCGGGAGATTTGAGTAAGGCTGCTCCAGGCTGTATGATTTGTGGGTGGCGCCACCAATTCAATGATGGCGCCGCCCGCAGTGCTCCTCTGCAGGCAGCTCGCACCGCCCGGGCTGCCGCCGTGCTAGCTCAGCTGTCATTAATTTTTCCTCCTCCAAATGCAGCCGATTTGGAGAGAAGTGACCCGGGGATTAAAGCGCCAAGCGGCCGCCAGGACAGTATCACTGGCTGACCCCCACTGAACTCACGAGGAGTCAGGACAGCCGCAGCCCAATCACTGTGTGGAGCCAGCCCTTGCAGGCCAGAGTGAGTCGCTGCCTGCAAGCGCGACCCGCCTGCAGCACCACAGTCCTAGTCCTCCGGACACAGACACTCAGAATCATCTGCGGCTGGGCCGCGACCCAACTAGGTACCAGCCCAGAGCCTGTGTTTTAGTTTATAAAACAGATCATGTTATTTCTGGTCCTGAAGTTCCATTACTGCCCTCTATGGTGGCCCGTTATTGTGTCTGGTACCTGGTTATTGCCTTAGCTAGTTCTATATTATTGTCGTGTCCGGTTACTCTCGGACGCTTTATTATTGTCCTCTCTGATGCCTTGTTATAGCCCCTCTGATTCCCTATTACCTCATCTGAAGCACCACTTATGTCCTTCGGACACCCTGTTATTGTCTTATCTAATTTGCGGTTATTCCTGCCACTGATGCTCTGTACTGACACCTCTGAGGCCCTATCATAGTCCTTTCTGATGCCATGTTAAACCACCCCCTCCCCGGATGCCCTCTTAACACCCCCTCTGGTGCAGTATTATTGCCCTCTCTGAAGTAGAATGATTTCCTTATTTATTGCCCTATTAACCAATTCCATGTGCTATTATTGTCCTGCCTTATGCTGTTAATGCCTGCTCTATCTCCCTGTTAATATCCCCTCTGATGCCTCATTACTGCCTACTTTGATGCCAGTATTGCCCTCTCTATTGTCCCGTTAATGCCTCCTTTGATGTCTCATTAATGTCTCCTCTGATGTCTCATTATTGCCCTCTGATGCGTTATTGCCCGCACTATTCCCTGTTAATGCTCCCTCTGATGCCTCATTATTGCCCCTCTGATGCGTTATTGCCCGCACTATTCCCTGTTAATGCTCCCTCTGATGCCTTCTTATTGCCCCCTCTGATGTAGTTATTGCCCTGTCTGAGGCCATGTTATTGCCTCCTCTGACGCCCTGTTATTGCCCCCTCCCAGAGTCTCTGCTCTGTCCCTAGTTTGTTTGTTTTGAGGCCTCAGGGGAGGAGGAGGGGGCAAAAGAGCAGTAAGGAGTTTTTAAGGTTGTTAATGATGGTGGATCGGTTAGTTGTTGCAATTAATGACACAAAATAGATTTTAAATTTTTTTTTTTTTTTTTTTTTTTTTTAAATAGAGGAACCACAGTACTGTGGGACCTGATGCACAACAACTTTAGAAATCCTAAACTGTCCTGTGTTGGATTTGGTGATCTAATCTAGGTATTACAATGCATGAATGATTTGCTATTTTGTCCCATACACGTTTTGTTCCTAACTTCTCTTGATAAAATCTTGATAAAATGTTATTCAAAGGGTCACTCGTGATAGACATAAATGCCTCTCATAAGTAGAGTATAAACATAAAAATGTCACTCATATGCATGCTGAAATCTTGGCAGCTATGTGTGTTAGTCCAACCCCTGATGCGTGGTACTTGGCAGAGGATAGTTAAAGTTATGATATTTATAGGTCTCCCTCGTCTTCATTGCTTGATTTTGCTGGCAATAAAGTGTCCCTCATAGTTGTTTAAATGTCACTAAGAATTGCACTGAAATTTTGAAAATGTCACACATAGCAATCTGAAACCTTAGCAGCTAAGAACAATGACACTCCTGACACCAAGTATCCAAGCAGCGCATGATCCCTGCTGGTTTGGGAAGGAAAACAAGACAAGTATTTTGCTAACCAGGATTTGTGGTTGGTGGTTTTGCAATATGCACGCTGTTATTTGCAGTATTATCTTCCCATACGTGATACGGCCCTAAAACCTGCCGCTTGAATAGCGCTGATGCTTAAAAAGCCACGTCTGGATGTATACTACACACAACAGAGGGCCACCGGGCAGCGGTGCATGTGTTATGTCTCGAACACAACAACTGTGTGGTGCAAGGAAAGTCGTAATAGTTTGCAGTCCAACGCTGTTTCAACTGGAACCTCATGAGTGCTAATATTAAAAGTCAAAGTGGTAGCACCATTCTTCGGCAATTCTGATATAAAGAAATGTTGTCTACCTACACACAACAATAAACTGCTGCCTAAAAGAAATGACGAACAGTAAACCTAAATGCCTAGAGAATCCCACGCCCGTCTGCTTTTCTATTCATCGTCCAAACCTGGGGCTCAGTCAGAGGATCGATTTACGCCAAATAAACGCCTAAAATGTTTCTGTACATAGTATCTCATGGATGCGCTGCTGATGAGGAGCAAAATGTGCTTTAAATAAACCAATAAGTACATATAGATAGTTGAACACGTTGGTACTTTTCGATATTTCCAAACCCACAAAATGGCTGGGTGCATTGCTCCTCCTGATTGAACAGTTCACGTAATAAGAAAACCCGTACTCTGCAAAGGATTAGTAATATGGATAGCTGTAGGCTGCCCAGAGAGAACGGTCGAGTATTGATGCATCTGTCAGCTATCCAGAGGATGGATGTACCTGTAAGCGTGAATCTGATGTTTCAAGATTCATAGCAGCAAAGCATCAGAAAAACATTACTATTTTTCACCCTGGAGCTGCAGCCAACCCCCAACTCATATGGACCTAATCAGGACGTGCACCAAAATCCTAGACACCTCCATCATTGATGAAGGGGGCCAGTTGTGCAGCTGGAGTGTCATGGAAGCATCATTTATGAACATCTCACAGAGTTTCTCTCTAGTGTCCTTGACGGACACTAAAGAAGGGACACAAACCAGTTACATCCTTACATTACGCTAATTGTCCTGTTCCTCAATGTCAACAGTGTGTATTTCCTCTGTGTCACGTACCGTACTAAGAACCTGAAAAATATAAGCATGGCCCCACGCTTAATGTAGTCTTTTTCTGTGCTCCAGACACTTGCTGTATATTTATTTCATTGTATTTGGGGTTCAGGATGGTTCTCACACTGCTTCCAGGTAAGGAAGAGAAGTGAGGATTGAGGCAGTCATTTATTGAGGTTCAATCGAGTTCCCTTATGAGGATGAAGTGAGATAAGGGATGGCACCAGGAGTATCTTCAGCTATCCGCAAAACAAAAGGAAGTTCTTTTCAATTTGGAGGCACAGGACAAGGAGGTTCCAGAAGAATAAGCATAGTTGTTGGTTCAATATACCACAAAATCTGTTGTACTCTGCTAAGTAAAGAGTGAATATGCTGTGGATCGAAGATAGCTGGTAGGCTAATTGGGTTTGGAAATCCTCCTTTGTTGCATCAGGCAGTGGCCATGGAGCTATCTATTGCCGGAGTTTCGACTTCCTACCCATCTTTATTTTGTCAAGGCGCATACATCTTCACAAGCCTTCCTGGTATCTCCATTCCACTGAGGAAACTTTAGGTGTTGTGTATTTTATTCATTAAAAAGTGTCCTGCTTCTAACGTTTCTCTACTGTCATCATTATTTCTGCTTACAATGATCTACTAAATTGTGAGAGTAAACATACAGAAATTAGTTTTTCCATTTATGTTCTTTCACACAATGTATTTGAACAGAAATTCAATTTAGGAAGGACAACTACTTTCTGTTGCACAAGATCTCTTTTCATATATTTCACGACATATTTTAACTGTTTTGTGTGACCTTGTTAAAGAGTAACATAATTCAAAACTGTTTGGCACACTGCGGCTTGAATTAGCTGGAAATGGGTAGTAAAATTCTAATTTGCTTCATAAAGGGACACCAAAAGCCTTAAGATGACGTTGGAAGGCTTCATTCCCAAGAGCTGCAGCTTCATTGCCAAATATCCAAAGCATGGCAATTTCTTTACCTAATTTGACTCACATTTCCAGGATTCGTGACAGCCTTATTCCAGAGGATGTCATTTGAAAGAGAGAATAAACGATGCAGGGGTAGCACTACCATACTACTAATGGAAACAAATGAGAGAATAAAAGAAGCAAGGGGTAGCACTACCCTACTACTAATGGAAAGTCCCTTTCGAAAGAAGACATTTCAGTGCATCAAAGCACTGCTCAATCTTCCACTCTCAGAGATCCGATCCGTGCACTTGACCCCCGCCCTCGGAGTAAAGTATGGCCTAAAAACGCTACCCAGGGAAATCTTGCAATGACTTTCATATAAGACTGAGAAAAATGAAAGCTTAGAGCGACAACAGCGAACAAAAGTCACCCAATGGCAACGCTTGACAGGCGCTTTCAATTTTGAAGTGATGCGCCTGTCTCCCAGCGCCTCCAAGTATTGATTCCTTTCTCTCTGCATGGAGAAGGCCTAATCCAATGAAATAGATCAGCATCATTCCCTCGACAACAGCCATCAAGGTTAACGCAGGCACAACACTGATCACAGCACCTCTTCTGTTCTTCTACTCACAAGGGGCTGTGCTAGGAACAATGATTGTTCCTGCTTCCTGAAGCCGCATTTCAGAAATTATCTTTCTCTGACCTGCTGAAATATAGAATTCCGCATGTGAGCGCCCAAAAACCATAACGCTTTTATGCTTGACACGTAAAGAAATAGGAAATGGACATCTGTGTCTGTAAACAGAAGGCTCGGTCAGAATCCAATGAATCCATGGCACCAGGAGAGATGTGGTCTAGTGGTTACTGCGCTGACCACACAAGCAGTGCTTTAAATGGGATGAAAAAGGAGGGAGGGAGGATGCCTCTTCAGGAGATGTAGCCAAATAAGTGTAATTAGGAATCGTTTCCAAGATACAGGGCCTATTTTAATTAAGGGCGTGGCTTAAAACATGTAAACTAAAACCTATTGCATCACACAGCATGCCATCTAACCTGCATTTGGGTTTATCTCTGTGAGGTTTCTGTTACTACATCCAGACACAACATAATAATACTAAAAAGGCCTGACCTACCAGCTTTGTCAATGCTTGTGAGCAGTATCAAAAAATGTGTAACAATGACTTTGTTGTGAATAATCAGAACTGAAAATGTTTCAATGTGGAAAATAAAACAGTGAATTAAACATTATTAACGTTTGTGGAAGGGGTAGACGTTTTTTGGGTGCCTCAATCACTCTTATTCTTCCCTTCAGAACACTTTCCTCTTCAATCTCTCACTCTGTAAAATGCATATGACCTTTTTCTCTCCACATCTCTATGAAATTCTTAGGCCTGGGCGGTGAACTCCCCTCCGTTTGCGGAGTTTTCTGCACTCCGCGCTCCCATCTGCACACCCTGCGTCATCTCTTTTCTCTTGAGCACAGTCTTTTGAATCTCTCCTTCTGCACATACCTCCTTTTACCTCCACCACTTCACTACTCCCACACAAAATGACTGCATTTTCTTTTCCTATGACTCTCTCAATATTTCGACAGTTGTGTAGCTCCTTCACACACTTTGCCCTAGAATCAAAGCTCTAACTGACAAAAATATGATCATAACTCTGTGTGCTCTGCAGAGAGGCCAAGGATTGTATGTGCATTTAGTTTGAACACCTTTATGACCCACTGACGGCACTGTGAGAAATTTGCCCTGAGCTTTCAGCCTGAACTCCAGAGCTCTCAAGCGTGCCACATCACAAACACCAATATAAACTCACCCAGAGACCACCTAGATCTCAGTATGCACTATACAAGCATCGCAAGTTGGATAAAACAACTTTAGAAACACAACATCTGCAAAAAATCAAAAACTCTCAAGGAATGCAAGATGAAGTAAAACACGTGAAAAGGAAACGGGGACTTTTATCGCTCACCTGGATTACCTTGAGCGTATTTACAATCATTGTTGAAAAATCAAGTGTTTTTGCCTGCAGAGTTAATTAAGTACATGAATATTGGGCCCAATAAGCGCCAGTTTCAACATCAGTTTTTAATTACTGTCGGGTCTGAGACACGGAAGGACCAGTCCCATTTACAGGACTGCATAGAGACTTGTGTTTCAATCCTCCCATCAGCACACGATCAAAGAATCTTACAAAATATCTGTTCTGTAAAAATGTAAAAATTCAGTTACATAGGTCCACTGCATCAAAACCTTGATTCTGTGATCAGGTCTCAACTGAATCCTACACAATATACTGTACAGCCCCCGAGATACGATAAGAATCTACTGCAATGAAAGAACAAGTTACTTACCTTCATTAACGATATATCTGTAAGAAACATAGGTTAGTTATAGATTCCTTACCGCCCCACCCATCCTCTCCGTTCTGCGAACTGACTTCTAGAAAGGCAGACTGCGCAGGGCGGGTGGTGGAGAGGCCCAAGGACCTGGCCGTAGCTCGAGAGTCCTTAAAGCGCTCTAGCGCGTTGTCTGCCTTGCCGCCGAAAATGCGACGGCCATCAAAGGGCATGTCCATAAGGGTAGATTGGACATCCCAGGAAAAACCAGTCGAACGCAACCAGGCGTAGCGTCGAAGGGCTACTAATGTTGAAATCATCCTGCCAAGTGCGTCGGCGGTATCCAGCCCACAGCGGATGGTAAACTTCGCTGCGTCTCTCCCCTCGGCAACTGCACGGGAGAGTATGGCCGGGGCCTCCTCCGGGCACTGAGGCAGCACCTGCGTCACCGTATCCCACACAGAGTGGGTGTAACGGCCCAACAGACATGCAGTGTTTACCGACCACAGCCCCAAGCTGGCGGAAGAAAACATTTTCTTTCCAAGGTGGTCCAGCTTTTTGGATTCCCTTTCCGGTGGTGCGGTAGGGAAGGCGCCTTTGGAAGTGGAGGCTTGGACTACCAAGCTCTCATGGGTGGCGTGTTGGGAGAGGAAAGTGGGGTCGCCCAGAGCCGGGCAGTGGCGTCGGGCAATCATCCTGTCCACAGGAGCCCCTGTGTTGGGCCTGGACCAAGTGCCCAAAAGGATGTCAGTGAGGGCTTCATTAAACGGAAGCAGGGGCTCTGAAGAGCTCGCTGCCGGCTGAAGCACCTCTGTCAGGAGGTTAGTCCTGACTGCCACCGTAGGAAGCCCGAGGTTGAGAGCCTCGGCCGCCCTACGCAACACCACTGCGTATGACGCTCCCTCCTCCGTAGCCACGGTAGGAGGAGACATGCCTAGATCTGGGGAGGTATCCAGAGCACTGGCATCCCCCAGTTCCTCTCTCCAGTCCGGATCGTTCTCCAACTGGTCTGTCAAAGGGTCACCAGACCCCTCCCAGTCTTCCTCACCCTCCTCTGGCTGTAAATCTGGCTGAAAATGGCCAGGGTGGAACACAGGGACAAAAGTACCTATCGGCGTCGGATAAGGCGTCAGCCGACGCCGGTCCGGCTCCGTGTCCACATGGGGGTCCAGCTGGCGTCAGTTGCGGACATGGTGCCGGTGGAGTCGGTGGAGGTGTAACGAGGTCGACCCGCGCCGATCCGGATCCAGGCCTGGATCCAAGGGGGCCCTGCGGTGTCGAGGCCGAAGCCGCCGGCGTCGATGGCCTAGGGCCCCCAGCCGAGTCCGCGGGGCCCGAAGGCGCGCCAGCGGAGTCGGACTGCCCAAAGATGGCGTGCATCGCTTCATAAAATTGACGAAGCTGGGCAGGGGTCGCTCCCGGTACCGGGAAGGGAGGGAAGGCCGGAGTCGACCCTGAAGGCTCTGCACGCGGAGCCGCGGGAGAGGCACCACCCGCACCCTGCGTCGCGTCGGCCGACGGACGAAGGGAAGTCGAAGAGCGGCGATGCTTCTTCAACTTCTTCTTGTGCTTCGACTTACCTGACCCCGAGTGCGAAGACTTAGAAGAGGAGTGGTGATGATGACTCCGCGATTAGTCCCTCGACCTCCCACGCGACCGGGACCTTGCGCGACGCGGAGCTAAACTGCTGGGCCTTGAGGAGCTTTTGGGACCGCTCCCGCAAAGCCTCCGCCCTCGGGAACCAACCCACCCCTACAGACCACGCACGAAACCTCGGCATCATCCTCGACTCCTCCCTCTCCATGAACCGCCAGATCAACGCCGTCGCTTCCACCAGTTTCAACTGCCTGCGCATCCTCCGCAAGACTTTCAAATGGATCCCCACCGACTGCAGAAGGACCGTCACCCAAGCGCTAATTACCAGCAGACTGGACTACGGCAACGCCCTATACGCCGGAATCAACAGAACTCTTCTACACAAACTCCAAACCATCCAGAACGCCGCAGCCAGACTCGTACTCGGGACACCGCGTCACAAACACATGACCCAACACCTACGAGACCTCCACTGGCTCCCAGTCGAGAAGAGGGTTACCTTCAAACTCCTCACCCACGCCTACAAATCTCTCAACAACATCGGACCCAAATACCTCAACGAGAGAGTCTCCTTCCACGTTCCCAAGAGGAGCCTCCGCTCCGCCGACCTCGCCCTGGCAGAGGTCCCCCGCATCCGCAGGAACAGAGCAGGCAGGAGAGCTTTCTCTTACATCGCAGCCAAGACCTGGAACGAGCTCCCTGTGAACATCAGACGCTCCCCGACTCTGCACATGTTCAGGAAGGACCTCAAGACCTGGCTCTTCAACTGATCCGGAGCTGCTCCCCCCGCCCCCTCTAGCGGCTTGAGACCCTTGCGGGTGAGTAGCGTGCTTTATAAACCCCCTGATTGATTGATGGTACGACAGTCGGAGCACAACTTGGGGTCATTGTCGTGCTCCAGGCAGAAGAGACACAAGCGGTGCGGATCCGTCACCAACATCATTCGGCTACAGGAACCGCATGCCTTGAAACCGGGCATCCCTCGTGCACCAGGAGTCGGATAAGACTCAAAAACAAAGTCGACAAAAGTCGCAGAAAACTCAGAAGTGACTGGGGGTACCGCTCTTCCCGGAACCGACGTCAGCGCGTGAGAGCGGCGTCTATGTAGCTACTGCAACGTCATCCCGGCGACCACGACGAACGCGGAGTCGACCTACGCCACCTTCCGGCGCGCAGGGGTACTGCTGACGATAAAATTTCCGGATCCAGTCTGACGCCTGGGGGTAATTCAAAGGTAAGGAATGTATAACTGTTTCTTTCAGATATGTTTTGTGTTAAGCACTCTACTTCTCGTAGGGGATATGTAGACACTATACTTATACTAAATATTTAAAAATAAAATATTTTAGAAACTGCAGACTTAAAATAATAGTTTGGAAACCAGCAGGAGTGCAGCCAGAACAGACTGCCAGGAACTTCTAGTCTGAATGCAAACCATTTATATACAATGTTACCCGTCTGTACTACTGCTCCCACATGTCCATCCTCATGCCCTTTTCTTAAATTGTGTATTTTTGTTTCATACATTTTGAATTACAGACATAACGATCAATAAAAGAAAATCAATTTTCTCTGAATCAATGAGAGGTCATAATTTAAATAAGCATCTAAACAATGTAATCATTTCCATTCCATAACTTTCTCTTTTCCTTTTAACTCCACATCCTGCCTACATTACACAAAACTGGAACATGGATGTTATGGCAGAAAGAAGAACTTATACGTACAGATCTGCTGGAGATAGTTTCTATGTGGATCACCAAACTCTCCAGCTTTCCCACATTAAAAAATAACGTATGTTGGTGTATTTTGGCCACTTCTTTACCTTCGTGTGCCATTGGTTCATACTTTCACCCAAGAAAAGCAAGAGGGGCTTGTCTAAAATGTAAGCGTTTCCACATTAGGGAGGATTTTTAGAATGTGCACACTGACAGTCCAAAGTATGAATTCCCAAGTCCAGGATACCACTTCTTCTGTCCTCCTCTTGGGAGTTTCTCCACTGCTCCATTTCCCAGCTAAAATCGTGAAACAGCAGTGTTTAAGTGCACTCGCATGATGTCTTTTTGTCAGGCCACACATCATATTACCTTTCTCATGCCTGACGTTCAAAATTAGACAATTGCTGACTTTTGCATTTGTATCTAGTGGGAAGTTACACTAATTTGCTGCTCTGCTTGGCTAAGCTCTCTTCACTCAGGCTACCTTTAGCAGATAAAAGGAACTCTACAAAAGCTCCATCTTATCAAGTCTAAAATCCAATGGCATTCTAAGGATTCTGAGGTTTACTAGCCTTTGACTTTCCCACTTGGCTGTCAATTTGCAGCAAAGATTCCACTACCTGTAACATAAAACATCAAAATCTCTCCTAAGCCATGACTCATAAGATGAAAAACCTTGAGTGGGTCATGATGCGCCGCTTATCCAGGGGGGGCCCAGAGGCAGCTGCTAGGGGACCTCTCTCTCTTTCGCTTTCTAGCACTATTGGCACAGAAGTGACCGAAGATGGAGGGAGCACATTCTCAGTGGAGCTTGGGGACGCGGTTAGCCCCCCGCCCCCTCTCATTGCTCCCATTGGTATCTACCTCGCAGTCGCAAACGAGGTGAACAGGAGTTGGTGGGACAGTAGATGTCTTCAATGAGGTAGACGGGGACGCACAGCCAACCGAGATAGATCGCTGAGACGCGGGCCACACTTTTTCTTCTCTACCTCACCCCTCAATCACTGAGCATCGGCACCACAGTCAGGGTGCGCCTGGCTGATCGCACTGTCCTGAGGACCCAGAGCACCCCTACTCTGCTGAATCAGTGCAGTCCTTTAGAGGGGGCTGTAGGGTCCCACACAAGAACTCCCCACAGCAACTATATACCTACAGCCGGCGGGAGTTAATTCACCACACCTATCCCCTCAGGTGGCCACACACTACAGCGCAACGAGGCCTCCCAAACCAGGAGCAGGGAACTATTCGATGACCTCATTAAGCAGTGTCGCCTCGCACCGGGGAAGGTCACAGAACATGGGCCGGCTTTGATCTGCCACCACAGCCTGCCGTCTCCTCTTACAAATTCATCCTCAGAGGCCCCAGACACCCCGCTGCCAGGAGATACCCCTTCCCTTTCAAAATCAGACAAGCTGGACAAGGTATTAGCGGCCATAGAGCACTCCTGAGTCTCCAAGGAGGCCAGGTTTGGCAACCGGTCTACAGACCTTAACTTCTTGCGCGATGATCTCCGTAGGCTCACGGACAAAGTTTCAGAAGGCGAAAAGGCTCTGGCCACCCTGACACTGCTTGCAAAAGATAACCAATAAGCAAGCCTGGACCTGCAAGACCGTGTCCTACACCTCAAGAATAGAGCTGAAGACTTGGAGGGGTGCTTCCGCCGGAGTGATATCCACATCCTGGGCCTCCCGGAGGAACGGACCCACTCGCCTTCCTGGAGACTTGGTTCAAAACTTTCACCCCAGCATCGAACCTCACTTCCTTTTACTCTCTCGAGAGGGTGCATAGCATCTAGTCGAGAAGCCCACCACCGGGATCCCCTCCCAGCCCGGGAAAGCTCCTGCATTTTAAAGACCGCAACGCCATACTTCGAGCGGCCAGGCGAGCGGGTCCCATCGGCTCGAAGACAAAATTATCATTCTGTTTCCAGACTATGCAGCACCACTCCTGCTCCCCGCCCGCCTCAAGATCATATACAACGGCACCACTGTCTTCTTTACAGACCCCTAGAGAGGCCTGGGATTGGGCGGACCTCCACCTGCTGGCGACTGCAACCGACAGAGCCCAACCGGCAGTAAACACCCCTGGGCAGCGCACCCGCAACGGGGTAAGCAGCGCAAAAGACCATGACTACCAAAACGACTCACAGACACCCCTGATGGTAACTCCAAAGACAGCAGATACTCTCATTTGAACATTGTAATATTGATCTTTCTGAAAGAATGCCTACTGTCAGTCATATCTTGATATTTCATCAAAACGGGGTGCTCAAGCACACTGGATTGCGCACGTCTGCCTCTCACCGGGAACGTGTGCCCCACGCGGGACCCTGCAAATAGATGCCTTGCTCACTAGCGGCTCCTCATTGCCACGAGCAGCCTTTGATCCTCATCTCTGAAGGGCTTTCTGGCTACACTATTCTCCGCCCATGGCTAGCTTTCCCCCAACGTTACACTAAGGCAAAACCACCATGCTCTCTTTAAGCATACCACCGGTTGTGGTAAGCTCCCAGTATTGGGATGTTCTCCCTCCCCAGTTGAAAGGGTTCTCCTTAACTACCACCTCCTCCACTACTCCAATATTCTGGCAGGCGGAGGTTCCATGGTTCCTAGGGCACAGGCGAGGCAATTGGGTGGCGGCCCCCCCAGCACCCCGCGCTCACGTCACTCACAAACTAACATGGCTTCCAGCACCGACATACGATTCCTCACCCTAAACATTTGCAGCATGCACACCGCTAGGAAGCGGTATGCCGTCTACTCCTATATCAAACGCTGGAGGGAACAGGTTGTTTTTCTACAAGAGACCCATGTCACGGCAGAGGAGTTGGATTGCTTGTGCAAGCGTTGGAGGGCCTTTTCAGTGCCACGACCTACTCAGCATATGCGCATGGTGCCATGGTGTGGATTCGCCCTGGGGTCCCCTTCCAGGAAACCGGGAAGACAATAGACAAGGATGGCCGCAACACACTTCTCGAGAGCCCATGCAGCTAAAGTTCACCGGGAGGGTGACAAGCCTGGCAGACTCTTAGCTCATCAGGCAGTAGACGGTGACTTATCCTATAACCGAAGTGGTCAATCTTGCAGGTGTTACGGTCTGCACCCAAGCTGGCATACTGCAAGCCTTCTTTGAGTACTACTCATCCATCTACAAGGCACCCCAAAACACCCTGGCAACACAGACATGTTTCTGGCGGGGGCTGTCCTCTCTCGCATCTAGACTCCCACAAGACTCTCCTTAGACGCGATCACACCAACAGACATAAAGCAGGTGATCTGCGACCTCACCCGGAACAAAATGCCGGGCTTAGACAGATTGCCCCTGGAGTATTACAGCACTTTTTTATCACTCTTGGCACCCCGGCTGGAAGAAATGTACAAAGCAGCACTGGGCAGTGGTGAGCTTCCTCACCCGCTATGCGTGTCACTCCTGGTTTCCTACCCAAGCCGGACAAGGACCCCACGCTGCTGGCTTCTTACAGACTCACTGCTATATTGGGGGGGCGGGGGGGTTATAAAATTCTGGGCAAGGTTCTAGCTGATCGATTACCCAGATCCTCCCGGAGCTGGTGCATCCCGATCAAAACGGCTTCGAGTACTTCCCAGAATATCCGTCGCCTCTTTCATGTGCAAGACCAGGTGAGGGGGTGATTCCTGCATGCAGTTGCCTCGTTCTTGACCTAGAGAAGGCATTCGACACCCTCACCTGGCATTATCTGTGCGCAGTGCTTTCTCGCATGGAGATAGGACCCTGGCTTTTAGCCTATACGAAACTATTATACTCCAACCCTAGTTTCTCTTTCACAGGCAGCATGCTCACTCACCTGCCAAGCCCTCCGGGACCTTTCTGGGTGGCGGGGGAGCACACAACATTCCCAGTGCTTCAGGCCATACTGACTATGGCGGTCGGCCACCACCTTATCACCTGGTTGTATAAAGCCATACGCGAACTGACTACCGCCACACTCGTGGTGCTTCTCCAAAACCGGGAGGACGAGTTTGGGAGGGTCCAGCATGATAAGTAATGGGAGGGGGCACTTGAGTTCCCAAAAAAGATCTCCCGCAACTCACGGTTCAAGAGCATACAGCTCTTCATCTTACACAGGGGCTTACCTAACCCCAGCGCAGCTGCTCCGCCACTTCCCCGAGTCACAGTTGGAAAGTCCTCGCTGCCGGACTCCGGATGCGATGCTTGTGCACATGCTATGGTCCTGACCAGCCCTCCAAAGCTATTGGCACGCTAGTCACACCCCGCTGCGCGAGCTGACAGAACCTCCAGACATACACACGTGGGAAGTATGCTCCCTAGGCATATTTATACCAAAGGGGATGATGGACGGAGCGTTCCCATGAGGCACAGGGTCAGACTGATTTGCATATGGCCATGTCTGAACTGGGGTGTTGGAGTGAGCTAAAGAATGATGATGGATTAAACCCAGATCAGTTGACTGGGGGTGAGTGTTTGATTTGCTCTAACGCTCCGTCCATCATCCCCTTTGGTATCGCTTTGTTCGCCCTAAGTTGTCAGGGTATGCCCAGACGTGGGTCCCTTGCTCACTTTGCCACTGGATTCAAGATAGCCTGGCTGATGAGGGTTTTGAACCCGAAACCGGTCCCAGGATGCTTGTTTCCGGTCCAGGGAAGACATGGCTTGGCAGTTCGGGCTGGACTGTTCCCATGAGGCACAGGGTCAGACTGATTTGCATATGGCCATGTCTGAACTGGGGTGGTGGAGTGAGCTAAAGAATGATGATGGATTAAACCCAGATCAGTTGACTGGGGGTGAGTGTTTGATTTGCTCTAACGCTCCGTCCATCATCCCCTTTGGTATCCCTAGGCATATTTAAGCACAAGAAGAGACTGAAAATACAGACCTGTTTCGCAGCCCAAGCCCTGTTAATCACCAAGAGTAAAATCATACTCCCCAACGCCCCCCCTGGTGGGGGCATGGAGAGGAGCAATGCGCAAATGGGGGGTGGCAGAGGAAGATGCCTTCTGGTACGAGGAGGTCTGCCAGATGCGCCGAAAACCCATATCCGCACAGTGGACCGCTTTACTCACACACTTCCACCAGGTGGTGGGAGATGATTACCTGCCTCAATGAATGCGCCTGCTTCTCTCCACTCGCATAAGGCCCATTTCATAGGGCGGAGTTTTATGCCACAAAGCTTGCCATTCCCATAATCCGCTCCACCCCCACTCGCGACCTACACTCTGGTGTGCCCACCCATGCCATCCTCTGCCTAGAATCACTCACCTCAGAGTTACCACTACAGCTGAATCTGCCTGCCCCTCCTCTCACTCAGTTTCCCACAGTTCCCTTCAAGTTACGTTATAGCGGCGCCATCAACGGCAGGCCATGTGCCATAAGCACCCAAATCAATGCAGATTGACATGCCCAGGAGGGCCCCATACAATTGCTATATCTAGCGTGTTCATACCTGAATGTACATACTATTTTCTTTTGCTTTTATTTACCCCATGTTATTGCAGTATGCTGTAAAACGCTGAATGATACTGTTGTTTAAAATGCAAAACTCAATAAAAATTGTTTTTGTTTTTTTTTTAAATTATGCCCCTCTTATCCCTCCAGATTGGCAATAAATAGCACATTATACTCAGACGATCTGCATGTATGGTTTATGTCCTTCTATTATTTCACATATACTAGTTATAAACAAAAGTATATATAAGGGGTAAAGTAACCACTACAGACATTATAAGGATATTGCAAGTCACTGAGGAGTTCAACCATATAGAGGAACAACTCAAAGGGCAGAGTTCCTTTATAAGGTTATGGAACCCTAAGGTGACTTGCAATAACCTTATCATGTGCGCCAGGGGGTACTTTATCCCAAAAAATACATGATCACACCATCACCTTTTTCACAAACCACTTAAAACCTTGGTGCGTGGCACTTTCAGAGGCGAGCATGTTTGCAAACATGAAGAATAAAAAAACCTTTAGCGCAAAATTAACCCCTTCCATGCTGACGACGGCTCGGAGCTGTCCTCAGCCACGGTGGCACTCCCCCTATGGGTCGCCGCTCAATGTGCCCCCACCAGGGATGGCAAACCCCAACGCCCCCCCCGCGATCGGATGACATTTGTGAGCACACGGCGCACCGACGTAATCAAATGCAGCCGGGAATACGCTGAAAGCTATTTACTTATAGCACGTCCAGGGAAGAGAACTCCTGAAGGTGAGTCCTTCTCCCGGGGTGGTGGTGGTGGGGGTGTTTCAAAAAACAGACACAGGGGGAAAGGAAAGCTTTTACTTTCCCCGTGCATGTTTGTAGTGGATTCCTGCTCCACGATCGCAGGTGGGGCAGCGACATGGAGCAGGAATCCAATCCACCGGACCGCCAGGTTATGTTTGATCTCTTGTTTGGGGAGTGACTCTTAGGCAAGGGTCGCTTCCCAGGGGGAATATGTTATCCGTGTTTTGGCCCCCCTGGGGACTAGTTCAGCCCTTTTTTCATGCAATGTGCCCCCCCCCCCCGGGGAGGTGGAGCAAAACCCACTAGATGCGAGAGATTACATTTAGAAATGGCAGGGAGTGACCCCTTGGACAAGGATCACTCCCCTGGGGGCAATATATTTTATCTGTGTTTCGGCCCCCCCCTGTGGGCTACTTTGCCCCTTTTATTGGCCGATCTGCCCCGTGAGGTAGAAACCTACTAGACGCCAGGAATTTTACATTTACAAATTTTGGGGAGCGACCCCTTGGGCAAGGGTCAGCCCCTTGCGGGCAATATATTATTTCTGTGTTTTGTCGTCCCCCCCCCCCCCCCTCCCACCCGGGGGCTAGTTTGACCCTTTTTTCAGCCAATCTGCCCCCCCAGGGGGATTGAATGACACCAGAACCCAGGAATTTGACATAATGAAATTGAGGGGAGAGCTGTAGGATCACTGGGCATGCACTCATTTCCTACCACCCAGCATTTCCCCAGGTCTCCCGATGAAAATGAAACCTCACTGCCAGGTGATCACACAACTTTCCCACAAAGAAATGCGAGGAAAATGTGACTTTTTAGCTAAATTTGAGGTTTGCAGGGGGATTCTAGGTAACAAAAAATACCAAACTGGTGAGAGCCATGCAAGCCACACCTCCTTGGACTCCCGCACATGTCTAGCTTTCAGAAATATCTGGGTTTGGACGAAAAATGCAGGTGCCCCCCTTGCAAAAACAGGTTGTTTTGTGATAGATAATTTTTATGTCTCCACAATACATTTTGGCCCTTCCCTGTCGCAGACACTTGTCCAACCCACACAAGCGAAGTCGCATTTTTATTGGAACGCTGAGTGGTAGAAAATTTGTGGCTGCCTGCAGATTCCAATACTTTTACTCACAGAAATGTGTGTTTTTTTATCAAAGTTTGAGCTTTGCAGAGGATTCGAGTAAAAAAAAAAAAAAAAAACCTGGTGAGAGCCACACAGGTCACCGTACCCTGGACTCCCCTGGGTGTCTAGTTTTCAAAAATGTGCTGGTTTGGTAAGTTTCCCTAGGTTATATTCAACAAATAGAGAGAAAGGGGGTCTCCGTGCAGGGTGTCTCCCTACGTAGGAAGGCGGGCGGTATGGTTTGATGACTGTGTGACTACAACCAGCGCCCCCCCCCCACGGTTTCCATGGGGCGAGACGGAAGCTAGTCTCTAAATTTTTATCCTTTCACAGAAGGCTGAAAGGTTGTCATACCGTAAGTACACGGCATGGTTCATGTGTGACCCAGAGACGGGTGCACCTTAGCGTGTGCATACCGCTCGGGCCCTTACATAGGTCCTGAAGAAAACCTAGTAATATCGCCCGGTGAGGAGCTCCGGCCGGGGGCTCCCGGCCAGACATCGCCTTTTTGGCTAAAATCCCTGGATTCCCACCTCCTCCGGGGATCAACCTACTCACCTGAGGTTCCGTCCTTAACTGCGGTCTTCGATGCTCCATTCCTACGCGTGTGAGCCCGAGATTCTCGACAGAATTTGCGCTTGAGGCTTTCTCCTGCGGAGTTTCAGAGCCAGCATAGCCGATTTCCGGTGGAGCCGCTCAGTTCAGCTATAGGGGAGTCTGGCCCAGGTATCTCGCCGCGGCCGACACCTACCCAGCCGGGCATTGGGCACAGCTCCCCTCTCATCTCATCTCCGCTGCTCGTCTTAGTCTTCCCCCGCCTTTTCTCTTAATTTCCTGGTGACCTACGTTCGACGGAACCCTTCGCCGATGCCTCTTTGATCTCTACGGAAGGCTGCAGAAGAGCCGGGCGGAGGTTCCCCCTCCTGACTCTGGGTTCGATTACCGCTGCCCTTCCCTACATCTAGCCCGCCTGTTTTGCCTCCTCGCAAGACATCTGGGCCGATTTGGGGGCATAGCGGAGTTAAGAAGTCCCGGCACCGCTCTTCGTTGCTATTCTGAGTCCACCATTCCTCGACCGTGCCGGAGAGGCGCCCCATCCGGTTTTCTTAACTTTGCTGCCTGCTTCGACTCCTCGCAAGACATCTGGGCCGATTTGGGGACATAGCAGAGGTAGGAAGTCTCAGCACCACTCTTCGTGGCTATCTGAGCCCAGCTTTCTGTGACCGTTCCGGAGAGGCGCCCTCTCCGGTTTTTTTAACTTTTTAAAACTTTGCTGCCTCTCGCTCTACGGACTGCTGCTTTGGCACCTGTTACATTCATCCTCGACCTATGGACACCGGATCGGACACTGCTGCCCCCGCTGCCCCGAACTTTTGCTCATGGTCAGTACGGCTATGACTTTGAAACAGACTGCCCTCCCGACTCTCTGGCTCATTTCCCCCTCTAGTTACCCTCGGTGAAATTTGCTCTTGGTGTTTTTGGAATTTGCTCCCTTGACTTTCTGACTTGGACTCATGCTCCCCGCCATTTTGTGACTCTCTTCTTTGACTCCCCTGTCCCTGATCCGCCATCTTAGTGATCTTTGACCTCTTCCTCTGTCCCAGCCAGTCCCCAGCCGGGAGACCTTTCTATCGTCTCTCCTGTGCCACGGACTCCTCGTTGTCGATCTTGTTAATATCTCTGGTCCCTCTCCCGCCTTGCTTCAATCTCACTTTCCTGTCCTTATCTGCCTTCCTTTCCCTTTCTTTCTGTTCTCCCCCCTCTTCCTTCCCCTGCCGCTTAGATTGTTCTTGTCTCCGATTTTCCGCCGCTTTTACTGTTAATCCACTGCTTTACGTTGCCTCACCTAGCATCTTCGTTTGCCATCCACGAGTATTCTCATGTCCTTAATCCCTGTTTTTACTGTGTAACTTTGTGTAATTTATTGTACCTCTGTAGATACTCTTGTAAAGCGCTCTGATACCTTCAGGTCTAGCCAGCGCTATATAACACTCAAAAAATAAAAAAATAAATGAAAGGTTGAAACATGTAGACCACCACTTTTTACAGATACCTTAGGTCAATCTAACCTGTTTAGGTACCACACTTTGTTTTTAATCTTGTCTTATTGCTCCATACTAAACTTTAGGGAGTACAATAAAGACATTTTTAACTCACTTTCACATTCACTTGCACTGTTGTTGAGTAAAAAACCTGCTCCTCTGTAATCAGGCGTTGAAGCACACCCGGGTAGCATTCGGCTACTCGGGTGGGACCCCAATGATGAAGCATGTCACCAACTAGGTTGGCGAGTGAGGGGTCTTCTTAAAAAGGAAGAATTTTTCCTTTTTTCCTCCTTCACGTATCTTGTTGTTTTTTTTTTTTCTTCAGGGTATAATCCTTCATTTGTTTATTATAAGTTTCCCTAGGTGCCAGCTTTGCTGGGGCCCAAAATCCACAGCTATCTATACTGCAAAAAACACAGTTTTTCAGCGGAAAAAAGCGATGTGCCTACATTGCGTTTAGCGCCTTTTCCTGTCACGGGCACTCGGCTTACCCGCACAAGTGAGGTAGCATTTTCATCAGAAGCCTTAGGGGAACGCTGTGTGCTAGGAATTTTGTGGCTGCCTGTAGATTCCAGGACTTTTCCTCACAGAAATGCAAGGGAAATGTGTTTTTTTTTTTTAGGGCAAAGTTATGAGGTTTGCCAGGGGGATTATGGGTACAAAAAAAAGCCACGCCAGTCACTCCTTGGCCATGTTAAAGAAAAGAAAATGCCCTCCCCAATTCACTAGTTGGAAAATGAAATAGAGTCATAACTCGAGTTCAGTAGGCCCTCAGGAACCCTTGGCACAGGTGCCACTAAACTTGATGCACTATTGGTAGGAACGTTTACATGTGGCCTTTGGGAAGATACTGGGGTGTCGTTTTTTAAATATTTCTTTATCACAAAACCAGAACACTGACTCTACAACACTATTAGTGTACCAAAGGTTCAAAAATAATGTGGCCGGGAAATAAAAACCTAGGTAGTTTGTGCAATTTAAAACAAAAAACTGTATCATATGCATGCCAGCAGCATTACGAACCTACTCTGGTCTGAAGAAAGCAATCCTGCTAGGGGAGCTGAGTGCACATCTCTTCCAGTCCCGTCATAAAGCACATGGTGGGTGCCAAAGGTGTCCCGTCATAAGGGACCCCGTACCGGGAGAGCAAGACCTTTCCCTCCAGCTCTGGCTTCAGGCTGAGCAACAGCAGCGCATATTTCATCCCTAATGAAGGCCTATAAAGAAGGGCTCACTCTATTCGAGATGCAGGCATCACGGCAGATCTCACAAAGCAGCAGAGGCGCATCATAGAAGGATCTTTTTCACATTAAGAATCCTATTAGAAAGAAAACACTAAAAGGTAATTGAATTTCCCTCAGTTATCTTCATCTCTGTCAGCTCCTGCTACAATAACTTACTCTCCAGAGCAGAGATAACTCAATTCTGTCCAGCAAGCATATGTTATGAATCTCCAAAGCAAACTTGTCTAAATCATTCTAGTCTTCTATCAAGGTTCGCAGTGGATATGAACTCTGACAGAGAGCAAACATAAATTTATTTTTATCTTTTTAATAATTCACTTCCTGTTTTGATGGAAGAACAGAAAGACATTTACAGTAATTCTGTTATTCCAGGTAAATGCTACGTGTGGCAGCGCATCTTGTATGTTTAAATGTACTTAATGAGTCTCCTTGTTAACAGCGCTCGTGCATACAGAAGCACTTAGTGTCCTCTTTACCAGAAACCCTGCAAAGTTGACTGAATTTACACAAAGAAGCAGAATGCTGTTTTACGACCGAGTTCCAGCCTTTCACATAGCCACCATGTGGAAGAGGTAAACAAAAACAAGCCTGTAATGAACCGTGCTCTCCATTTGGTCCCTAATTGAAAAGCAGAAAAATGCATGGAACGATCATGGCAACGTCACAGTGATAATTATGAGAGAGTGGAACAAATGTGATTAGTAAATTTAGATCAAAATGTTTTCATAGCATTTGTACAAGATGCATCGCCCTTTGACATACTCAAGTGCCCAAGACACTCCGTCAATCGACTTCTCCTCAAACCCGACACTGCTTTTGAAAGACCTCTGCTAATTACACATACACTCACGGCAAGCGATGGCAGACAATGACCTAGAAGGGGAAAATTGGGGCGAAAAGAATGGGGACGATCTTCAAGTTTAATACAGAAGTTGTACCTATGAAAAAAAGATTGTGAGAGCCATGGACTGGTATGCTATCTGCTGTTTGTTTTGTATGACTGAGGCACTGAGATAGTTTGAGAGGTGCCAGCTAGTAAAGAGTTGGAAAAATCAGCGTGATCAGAAGGCTACTATTTCTTAAGTGCTTAACCTATTACCTGAGACTATTGCAAGATCTGAGCCTTCGGTCAAAACTTAACTGGAGGTGGGTTTGGCCACACAGCTAGATGATTGAATGTGCCACATGGCCCTTCACGGACGTGCCAGCTGAGACCCTCCAAAAACGACAATTCAATCTGCTCTAACTTCAACGTGAAACATGACATTGTGCAGAGCCATGCAACACACCCATTGATGAAGTTTCTATGTTAACGCATGCAGAATAAAGTAACTTGTCTAAATTAAAGACTGGGTCAATCTGGACATCACCTAGTTAAGCTTCTGTGTCTGTGGCACCACACACACCAGACCAGACTGTAGTAGTTCAAAGGTTGGGCTCACACATTACACAGAAAGTGGAGACAGAATCCCATGCAGTCCTCCATGAGTCGCAATACTAGGATCACACTGTTGGTTCAATTCAAAGGATTAGTTACGCGCATTGCTACCCAAAAGGGTTTTCCAGCGCTGAGATCCAATTGACTCCGATACAAAGAGCTTAAACAAACCGATGGGTTTTGAGTTGTTTCCTAAAGCGGAGTATATTGTCGTTCTGTCTAAGGGTTAGCGGTAAAGTATTCCAGAGTTTGGGGGCAAGATAGGCAAAAGAGCGGCCCCCATATCCAGCTCTTTTTACTCTGGGAATGGAAAAGAGACTCAGATTACATCAGTGGTTCCCAAACTTTTTCGACCCACGGCTCCCTTAACCCATTGGCCATTGCCCGTGGCTCTCCACGGTTACCTTTTTTGGAGGGTGGATGTAAGCCCGGCCTCGGGAGTACTTGCATTTTTCTACCTGAAAATAATTGGGATGAAGCTGATGAAGGTATTATAATCATATACGCAGGGTGTTTCGTATTACTAAAGCGGCACCTCTAATAAAATATTCCTAGTTACACTTCTCTGCCAATGCCTTTTTTAGAGTACTCTCTCAAACTTTTTTAACCCACTTACAGTGCTAGATAGCACCCCTATGCATGTAGGCCTCATTGCCAAAGTGTTTGTGCGCTTGAAGAATATTTGCATGCACTTCCCTTTCTACCCATGTCATACGTGCCAACACATCTGTCTCAGCAGGGTAACTCACGATTTTTTAAACCACATACAGCTTTATTTTTGCTGTATCCTCCCTAAAATTGCTTTTTTTAAATGTCCCGCTTTCTTGCTTCCAAATGTTGGCATTATGCAAATATAGGTGTTTTACCTACCTGTGCTCAAGGAAAGAGCAGGCCTGTCTGGAAATGTGTGTGTACTGAAAGGAATGTGTACTGGAAGTACCTATGATTCAAGTACAAATGTCAATACTTAATAATGCTTAGTGTGTTTAATAGACAGGACAACTGTACTTTCCTGATAACTTGCATTGGTGTAAAATGCATTTGAAAAAAAATGAAACCTTGACTGGTAGGTCGCTCCCCCACCACACAGCTCCGTCTGTGTGCCCTGCTGCTGCCCCTGATTGTGCTCGTTTTCCTTTCTGTGCCCCCTTGCTGCCCCTGATTGTGCTCGTTTTTCCTTTCTGTGCCCCCCTTGCTGCCCCTGATTGTGCTCGTTTTTCCTTTCTGTACCCCCTTGCTGCCCCTCATTGTTCTAGTTTTTCCTTTCTGTGCCCCCTTGCTGCCCCTGATTGTGCTCGTTTTTTTCCTTTCTGTGCCCCCTTGCTGCCCCTGATTGTGCTCGTTTTTTCCTTTCTGTGCCCCCTTGCTGCCCCTGATTGTGCTCGTTTTCCTTTCTGTGCCCCCTTGCTGCCCCTGATTGTGCTCGTTTTTCCTTTCTGTGCCCCCTTGCTGCCCCTGATTGTGCTCGTTTTTCCTTTCTGTGCCCCCTTGCTGCCCCTCATTGTGCTAGTTTTTCCTTTCTGTGCCCCCTTGCTGCCCCTGATTGTGCTCGTTTTTTTCCTTTCTGTGCCCCCTTGATGCCCTGATTGTGCTCGTTTTCCCTTCTGTGCCTGTTTTCCGCCGCTGCGGCCCCGCCCCTCACTGCCCATTCGCTGCCCCATTCCCTGCTCCTCCCTCCCACCTCCCCATTTATGGCGGCCGCTGCGTGGTGAAGAGAGCGACCCCTGACCTTGACTGGTAGGTCGCTCCCCACCACACAGCTCCGTCTGTGTGCCCTGCTGCTGCCCCTGATTGTGCTCGTTTTCCTTTCTGTGCCCCCTTGCTGCCCCGGATTGTGCTCGTTTTTCCTTTCTGTGCCCCCATGCTGCCCCTGATTGTGCTCGTTTTTCCTTTCTGTGCCCCCTTGCTGCCCCTGATTGTGCTCGTTTTTCCTCTGTGCCCCCTTGCTGCCCCTGATTGTGCTCGTTTTTCCTTTCTGTGCCCCCTTGCTGCCCCTCATTGTGCTAGTTTTTTCCTTTCTGTGCCCCCTTGCTGCCCCTGATTGTGCTCGTTTTTTTTCCTTTCTGTGCCCCCTTGCTGCCCCTGATTGTGCTCGTTTTTTCCTTCCTGTGCCCCCCTTGCTGCCCCTGATTGTGCTCGTTTTTCCTTTCTGTGCCCCCTTGCTGCCCCTGATTGTGCTCGTTTTTCCTTTCTGTGCCCCCCTTGCTGCCCCTGATTGTGCTCGTTTTCCTTTCTGTGCCCCCTTGCTGCCCCTCATTGTGCTAGTTTTTTCCTTTCTGTGCCCCCTTGCTGCCCGATTGTGCTCGTTTTTTCCTTTCTGTGCCCCCCTTGCTGCCCCGGATTGTGCTCGTTTTTCCTTTCTGTGCCCCCTTGCTGCCCCTCATTGTGCTAGTTTTTTCCTTTCTGTGCCCCCTTGCTGCCCCTCATTGTGCTCGTTTTTTTTTTTCCTTTCTGTGCCCCCTTGATGCCCTGATTGTGCTCGTTTTCCCTTCTGTGCCTGTTTCCCGCCGCTGCGCCCCTGCGGCCCCGCCCCCTCACTGCCCATTCGCTGCCCCATTCCCTGCTCCTCCCTCCCACCTCCCCATTTATGGCGGCCGCTGCGTGGTGAAGAGAGCGACCCCTGACCTTGACTGGTAGGTCGCTCCCCCACCACACAGCTCCGTCTGTGTGCCCTGCTGCTGCCCCTGATTGTGCTCGTTTTTCCTTTCTGTGCCCCCTTGCTGCCCCTGATTGTGCTCGTTTTTTCCTTTCTGTGCCCCCTTGCTGCCCCTGATTGTGCTCGTTTTTCCTTTCTGTGCCCCCTTGCTGCCCCTGATTGTGCTCGTTTTTCCTTTCTGTGCCCCCTTGCTGCCCCTCATTGTGCTAGTTTTTTCCTTTGTGCCCCCTTGCTGCCCCTGATTGTGCTCGTTTATTTTTCCTTTCTGTGCCCCCTTGATGCCCTGATTGTGCTCGTTTTCCCTTCTGTACCTGTTTTCCGCCGCTGCGGCCCCGCCCCCTCACTGCCCATTCGCTGCCCCATTCCCTGCTCCTCCCTCCCACCTCCCCATTTATGGCGGCCGCTGCGTGGTGAAGAGAGCGACCCCTGACCTTGACTGGTAGGTCGCTCCCCCACCACACAGCTCCGTCTGTGTGCCCTGCTGCTGCCCCTGATTGTGCTCGTTTTTCCTTTCTGTGCCCCCCTTGCTGCCCCGGATTGTGCTCGTTTTTTCCTTTCTGTGCCCCCCATGCTGCCCCTGATTGTGCTCGTTTTTCCTTTCTGTGCCCCCTTGCTGCCCCTGATTGTGCTCGTTTTTTCCTCTGTGCCCCCTTGCTGCCCCTGATTGTGCTCGTTTTTCCTTTCTGTGCCCCCTTGCTGCCCCTCATTGTGCTAGTTTTTTCCTTTCTGTGCCCCCTTGCTGCCCCTGATTGTGCTCGTTTTTTTTCCTTTCTGTGCCCCCTTGCTGCCCCTGATTGTGCTCGTTTTTTCCTTCCTGTGCCCCCTTGCTGCCCCTGATTGTGCTCGTTTTTCCTTTCTGTGCCCCCTTGCTGCCCCTGATTGTGCTCGTTTTTTCCTTTCTGTGCCCCCTTGCTGCCCCTGATTGTGCTCGTTTTTCCTTTCTGTGCCCCCTTGCTGCCCCTCATTGTGCTAGTTTTTCCTTTCTGTGCCCCCTTGCTGCCCGATTGTGCTCGTTTTTCCTTTCTGTGCCCCCTTGCTGCCCCGGATTGTGCTCGCTTTTCCTTTCTGTGCCCCCTTGCTGCCCCTCATTGTGCTAGTTTTTTCCTTTCTGTGCCCCCTTGCTGCCCCTCATTGTGCTCGTTTTTTTTTTTTCCTTTCTGTGCCCCCTTGATGCCCTGATTGTGCTCGTTTTCCCTTCTGTGCCTGTTTCCCGCCGCTGCGCCTGCGGCCCCGCCCCCTCACTGCCCATTCGCTGCCCCATTCCCTGCTCCTCCCTCCCACCTCCCCATTTATGGCGGCCGCTGCGTGGTGAAGAGAGCGACCCCTGACCTTGACTGGTAGGTCGCTCCCCACCACACAGCTCCGTCTGTGTGCCCTGCTGCTGCCCCTGATTGTGCTCGTTTTTCCTTTCTGTGCCCCCTTGCTGCCCCTGATTGTGCTCGTTTTTCCTTTCTGTGCCCCCTTGCTGCCCCTGATTGTGCTCGTTTTTTCCTTTCTGTGCCCCCCTTGCTGCCCCTGATTGTGCTCGTTTTTCCTTTCTGTGCCCCCTTGCTGCCCCTCATTGTGCTAGTTTTTTCCTTTCTGTGCCCCCTTGCTGCCCCTGATTGTGCTAGTTTTTTTCCTTTCTGTGCCCCCTTGCTGCCCCTGATTGTGCTCGTTTTTCCTTTGTGCCCCCCTTGCTGCCCCTGATTGTGCTCGTTTTTCCTTTCTGTGCCCCTTGCTGCCCCTGATTGTGCTCGTTTTTTCCTTTCTGTGCCCCCTTGCTGCCCCTCATTGTGCTAGTTTTTTCCTTTCTGTGCCCCCTTGCTGCCCCTGATTGTGCTCGCTTTTTCCTTTCTGTGCCCCCTTGCTGCCCGATTGTGCTCGTTTTTTTTTTTTGCCTTTCTGTGCCCCCTTGATGCCCTGATTGTGCTCGTTTTCCCTTCTGTGCCTGTTTCCCGCCGCTGCGCCCCTGCGGCCCCGCCCCCTCACTGCCCATTCGCTGCCCCATTCCCTGCTCCTCCCTCCCACCTCCCCATTTATGGCGGCCGCTGCGTGGTGAAGAGAGCAACCCCTGACCTTGACTGGTAGGTCGCTCCCCCACCACACAGCTCCGTCTGTGTGCCCTGCTGCTGCCCCTGATTGTGCTCGTTTTTCCTTTCTGTGCCCCCCTTGCTGCCCCCGATTGTGCTCGTTTTTCCTTTCTGTGCCCCCTTGCTGCCCCTGATTGTGCTCGTTTTTCCTTTCTGTGCCCCCCTTGCTGCCCCTGATTGTGCTCGTTTTTCCTTTCTGTGCCCCCTTGCTGCCCCTCATTGTGCTAGTTTTTTCCTTTCTGTGCCCCCTTGCTGCCCCTGATTGTGCTCGTTTTTTTCCTTTCTGTGCCCCCTTGCTGCCCGATTGTGCTCGTTTTTCCTTTCTGTGCCCCCTTGCTGCCCCTGATTGTGCTCGTTTTTCCTTTCTGTGCCCCCTTGCTGCCCCTGATTGTGCTCGTTTTTTCCTTTCTGTGCCCCCTTGCTGCCCCTGATTGTGCTCGTTTTTCCTTTCTGTGCCCCCTTGCTGCCCCTCATTGTGCTAGTTTTTCCTTTCTGTGCCCCCTTGCTGCCCCTGATTGTGCTCGTTTTTCCTTTCTGTGCCCCCTTGATGCCCTGATTGTGCTCGTTTTCCCTTCTGTGCCTGTTTCCCGCCGCTGCGCCCTGCGGCCCCGCCCCCTCACTGCCCATTCGCTGCCCCATTCCCTGCTCCTCCCTCCCACCTCCCCATTTATGGCGGCCGCTGTGCGGCCGCGCCGCTGGCGCGCCAAAGGCGCGCCTAAGGCAAGCCCGTCTGCGCCCGTCCGCGCCGTGACCGCGCCCAGCGCCAGACCCCCTGGTCCGGGCATCCCCGCGCCCGCCACATCAACAGACGCCGATACGACGCCAGCACCCTCCACGCACTCAACCCCGGAAAAGATCACGCCTGCTACCAGGCCACCCCGAAGCGCACCCAAGGGCCCTTCACCTGCCGGAACTGCAGCTTCGCCAGCACCCGCCCCGCCAAACCACCGCCCAGGAAAGAACCCAACTACCTCAGATGCATCCTCCTCAACACCCGCTCCGCCCGCAAACACGCCATCGAACTCTGGGACCTTCTCGACTCAACCTCCCCAGACATCGCATTCCTGACGGAGACCTGGCTGAATCCCGCTTCAGCCCCCGACATCGCCATTGCCATCCCGGACGGATACAAGATCACCCGCAGGGACCGCACCAACGGAGTCGGAGGAGGCATCGCCATCGTCCACAGGAACACCCTCAGAGTCTCAACCAACACCGACGACACCCTCAGCACCGCCGAACACATGCACTTCCAGATCCATACTGATCCCAACACCACCCTCAGAGGAACCCTCATCTACAGACCCCCGGACCCCGACCACAGTTCAGCGATTCCATCGCTGACTTCGTCAGCACACACGCCATCGCCTCCACGGACTACATCCTCCTCGGGGACCTGAACTTCCACCTCGAGAACAACAAGGACACCAACTCCACCACCCTGATCGACAACCTCGCCACCCTCGGACTCAGACAGCTCGTGACTACACCCACCCACGCCGCCGGCCACACGCTCGACTCCATCTTTTCCGCAAGCCCACACGTCTCCTTCAACCACACCTCCGAACCCCACTGGACTGACCACCACTGCATCCACTTCACCTACAGGAAGCCCACCACGCACCACCGCACCGAACAAATGCCTCGCCGCTGCTGGAGCAGAGTCACGGAAGACCAGCTAACCACAGCCCTCGCCCTGAGCCCACCCGCCGAACCCTCCGACCCCGACACCGCCGCCCGCAACCTCAGACAGTGGATCGACGACTGCGCCAACACCCTCGCCCCGCTCAAGAATCCGCCCAACAGCCACACCAGCAAGAAAGCCACCTGGTTCACCGAAGACCTCCAGGCCTCCAAGCGAACATGCCGAAAACTGGAGAAGATCTGGCTCCACAAACGGACAGCGGACAGCTACGCCGCCCACAAGAGCGCCACCCGCAGTCACCATCACCTCATCAGATCCGCCAAAAGGGCCTCACTCAAAGACCGCCTAGACAACAACGCACACAACAGCAAAGAGCTCTTCAACATCGTGAAGGAACTCTCCAACCCCAGCTCCAACACCAACGACATCCAGCCGTCGCGAGACCTGTGCGACTCACTGGCCACCTTCTTCCACCGCAAAATCGCCGACATCCACGACAGCTTCAACACCACGACCGCCCCGGCAACCACCGAGACCACTGCCCCCACAACCACCAACCGCCTGCTCTCCTGGACCAACATCAACGACGAGGACACCAGCGAGATCATGAACACCATCCACTCCGGTTCACCGCTAGACCCGTGCCCTCACCACATCTTCAACAAAGCCAGTACAGCCATCGCGCCCCATCTCCGGAAAATAATCAACATCTCCTTCGAGACAGCAACCTTCCCGGAAAGCTGGAAGCACGCCGAGATCACCGCCTTACTCAAGAAACCCAAGGCAGACCCCAAGGACCTCAAGAACTTCCGACCCATCTCTCTGCTCCCGTTCCCCGCGAGGTCACCGAGAAAATCGTCAACAAACAACTGACCCGCTACCTCGAGGAGAACAACATCCTGGACCCTTCCCAGTCCGGCTTCCGCAGCAACCACAGCACCGAAACCGCCCTCATCGCCGCCACCGATGACATCAGGACCCTGCAAGACAACGGAGAAACAGCAGCCCTCATCCTCCTGGACCTATCAGCCGCCTTCGACACGGTCTGCCACCACACACTACGAACACGCCTTCACGACGCCAGGATCCAAGAGAAGGCCCTGGACTGGACCACATCCTTCCTTTCCGGCAGAACACAAAGCGTCCGCCTCGCCCCCTTCCGATCCAAGGCCACCAAGATCATCTGCGGCGTACCCCAAGGCTCCTCCCTCAGCCCAACGCTGTTCAACATCTACATGGCACCCCTCGCCCACGTCGCCTGACAGCACTAGCCTCAACATCATCTCCTATGCCGACGACACCCAGCTGATCCTCTCCCTCACCAAAGACCCTCACACCGCCAAAGCCCACCTCCACGAAAGAATGAAGGCCGTCGCCGAATGGATGAGGACCAGCCGTCTGAAGCTGAACTCGGACAAGACGGAGGTCCTCATCCTTGGTTCCAACCCTTCAGCCTGGGACGACTCCTGGTGGCCAACATCACTGGGAACAGCCCCGCCACCCACCGACCACGTACGCAACCTAGGGGTCATCCTCGACCCCACCCTCTCCATAACTAAGCAGGTCAACGCCGTTTCCTCATCCTGCTTCAACATCCTCCGAATGCTCCGCAGGATCTTCAAGTGGATCCCCACCGAAACAAGAAAAACAGTCACCCAGGCCCTCGTCACCAGCAGGCTGGACTACGGAAACGCCCTCTACGCAGGAACGACGGCTAAGCTCCTGAGACGGCTGCAACGCATCCAGAACGCCTCTGCACGTCTTATCCTCGACATCCCCCGACGCAGCCACATCACACCCCACCTGAGAGACCTGCACTGGCTCCCTGTCAACAAGAGGATAACCTTCAAGCTCCTCACCCACGCACACAAAGCACTCCACAACTCCGGACCAGCCTACCTCAACAGACGACTCAGCTTCTACACCCCCACCCGCCAGCTCCGCTCGACCAGCCTCGCCCTCGCCACAGTCCCCCGCATCCGGAAAACGACCGCCGGCGGCAGATCCTTCTCCCACCTCGCCGCCAAGACCTGGAACACCCTCCCCACCAACCTCCGACAGACCCAAGACCTACTGGCCTTCAGAAGACTCCTCAAGACCTGGCTCTTCGATCAGTAGCAGCACCACCCCCCTCTTCCCCCAGCGCCTTGAGACCCTCGCGGGTATGTAGTGCGCTTTATAAGTGACATGATTGATTGATTGATTAATGAGTCTAACAAAATAAATCAGGCATCTACCACTTACTTTGGGAGTGTTGGAACGTGGGGATCCAGGGAAATATGGAGGTCATCTCCCTCGACATGCCATCAATTAAGCACTACGTTTACTACCCTTCCTGCCTGCAAAAGACTTCAAACATGCAGTTCAAGCTCTAGTAATCCCTAGAGTGGACTATGGGAGTATCACTCTCTGCGGCCTGCCTAGAGCGACGACAGCCCCTCTAAGAGCCTCAATCAATGCAGCGGCTAGACTCATCACTGGCTCCAAAAGAAACTGTCACATCTCTCCTGACCTTCGTGCCCTCAACTGGCTACCTTTCGAGGCCAGAATTCATTTGAAAATCGCCTGTATGACTCAAGGCATGGCATTACATCACAAAACCCTGAGTTACCTAGCGGAGAAATTGGTGCTCTCCGGCGGTAACAGATCCACCAGGAGCTCCAATAACCTTCTACTGAAACCACAACGATTTGCTAAGAAGAAGACATACATCCGGACCTTCTCTGGAATGGCCCCCAGGATTTGGAATGCCTTGCCCCCAGAAACGAGACAGAACCCCTCCACTGCATTTTTCAAAAAAGAATTGAAATCCATCCTCATGGCCAAATTCACTTGGAATATGTATATATCCTGTATATTCTGTTTTTTTGCCGAGTCTGTAGTAGTTACTATTTTGTATTAGTCTAAACTATATTTCTCTATAAATGTTTCTATCACTTACATTTGCCCTGTAAAGCGCTCTGATACCCATAAGGGTCTTGTTCGCGCTATACAAAACCTTCAAAATAAATAAATAGGCATGTCACTTACAAATCATCGACATCATGCGTTTAAGTCTAATTTTATCTGAAGCCCAAAAGACCCTTCAACATTAAATGCATTAAAGTGCTTGGTGCGCGGCTCCCATGGCTAGGTTTGACGACTCCCCAGGGAGCCACGGCGCACAGTTTGGGCTCCACTGGATTACATGATCTTAGCTCTCAGCTGGCACCATATGGGCTAATCAGGTCATGACGGACACGGACGGGGACCTACTTTGTGCCTCGCACGGTGTACTATGCCGAGTCCTTTAAAATGAATGCCCTTGCTGATCGGCAGCTAGTAAAGTGCAGCAAGAGCCGGGGAGGCCGACTGAAATTTGGAAATGCCCAGTAGTATTTGGGCCACCACGTTCTGTATAACCTGACGTTTTTTTAGTGACAGAGAACAGGCTGCCCAGATAGAGAGAGTTCCCATAGTCAAGGCGGGACAGTATTAAACCTTGAACCACCATTCGATGAACTGTTACCGGCAGCCATATAAGCATCTTCTTAAGAGCTCTTCCTAGCTCGGTTCCTAGTTTATTTTTCTTTTTTTAATTCTATAAAACTTTATTCATATTTCAAGAGAGGAAAGCTCCACCCACTGCAGCACTGCGGCTCTAGCAAAGTCTGTGTCTCCAGATACAGTAGGGATTTACGTGCCAGGATACAGGTGCCCCAAGAGCCTGCAGTAAAGCCCGGATGAGCCAGTAGTGTGTATCTGCCCCTAACCAGAAACTTGCAGTTGTTGCCCAGGAGGTGTGCTTCCTGGAGCAAAACGGGGTACTGGTTACATCTCGCTAGGTATCTCAGCACTTTTCCTGTCTTCAATTTGTTCCCCAACCCATTAACATTCTATGAAAGGATCGTGCACGAGTCAGTGTGCACTCTGTGTGCCAACTATGGTGTTGCGGAACATTACGTGCTCCCAGTAGCGGCTGGTGTTTGGGACGAGTTGAGTGGCGGGCGGGCGGTGGGGTGGGGTGAGAGGGGGCATAAGGGTCATAAAGGGAGGGGGCAAAATAAAAATAATTTTAAAAACTTACCTTCCGCCGACTCTGTTGCCCTCCTCTGCTCCTATTCTTCAGGCACAGGCTCCCAGAATGCCCTGCGGCCAATCCTGAAGTTGCTCTCAGCTTCAGGATTGGCCTGAGTGCCCCTGATTAGCGCTACAGGACAGACTGGGAGTCTGTGCCTGCTCTCTCCAACCCCAGCAAAGCAGCTGGGGTTAGAGAGACCTTCACTGCCCAAGATGGTTTGGCCGGCCTGAGACGGCCGGCCAAACCGTCATGCGCAGTCAAGGAAGTGCACCACCCCTCACCTCAGAGCTGTCACCCCCTAGGCCCCGCCCCCAAGACTCGACAGGAAAAGAGAAATAACAAGTGTTGTTTTATTTTTCCTTTCCTGATGTTTTTGGGGAGGTGACGCTCCTCCGCCATAGCGGAGGAGCCGCCACTGTGTGCTCGGAGACCCACCCTCTGGATACAATTTAGATTCTCGTTCAAGGTCATGGGAGAGTAGTTTTAAAACAACTTGGTTTTCTTTGTTAGTCTCCACATAAAGTTCTGTACTTTAGGAGTACACATTCATCAGGTGCAAATCTTTGATTTTCTGAATTCTGCTTGTCCGAGATTTATCAATTCCGAAATTGTTTGGACTATCCACAACCTAGCAGGACTCTAAAACGAGAAGGAAAATGCAGGCAAAAACTCCTAGCAGTGATCTTTATATGTAAGGCACCATCATTACAAGTGCCAGGACAAATTCAGTGATGGGAGCAAACATTGTTTGCTTCTGATATTGGATTCCTAGATAAGTTAAAGTACTGCAAGCTCTGAGTTTTCCCCACTTAAATTGCCCTGGAGGAATATTCATTGGGAAAAAGAGGACAGACCTGGGAGGAAAAGTGATGATTTCCTGTACAGTAAAACCGTGTTTACACATTATTCCCCTTTCTAACCTCTTTGGGATGGTATGGGTTAGTATAATCTCCCCAAGGAAATACTGCAAGGTGCGATACTAGATTTACCCTTGGGCGATTTTACCACACCCATCTAATATATCCAGCCGACTCCTAATGAATCTTATGTTACGTTTACTGACCATTTTTGTAGAATAACAAAAAGACCCATCATGGACAACTTGCAGAGAGCCCTTTCACGCATTTTACTAATCACAAGTTTGTTCTCGAGTGCAAACATTGTTTTTAAAACTTTCTTTAAACTTTTGGGTCAGTCAGTGAAGTTTCCTGTCTTGTTCCTCCTACTAAATTAATAATGGAAAACTCACTTTTATATTTTTAACATCCGAATTTAGGCAGAATAGTAGGCATACATAAAATAAGCATGTGTAAAGAATTTATCGCAAAGAGGCTGCACACAGTCTGGAGATGGGTTTGTTAGCTCATATATGTCCCGTTTACCTAGTCTGTTGACTATTTACTTACTATTGTCAAAGTTGGTGACCACTTCCCTGATGGGCAGTTCATTAGCACAGTTCCTGCTGTTGGCTTATGGGCAAACTCGGATTAGCAAGGTGGGCAATCGGCCATGGGCCTGGTGCTGAGGGCAGTTGATGGGCCATTTTTTTGGTGGACTCAGTAGTCCTGTCAGCCAGAGCCGTCCTCGTACAAGGTGAAAGGCTGTTGCAGCCTTTGCATACATACATTGAGCCTGATCCACGTCATGCCAGCTAATTTGTCAGAGGCAGAGTGACAGTGCGCTGCTCCTTCTGTCACCACATGAGATGTGACTGCTGCCTGGCTCCCTCTAGGGTGCCACAGAGGCCTCAGGGAGCTTTTGATGGGAAACCATTAGTACTCGCTTTGCAGAGGACGGGGGGGGGTACGGAGGAAAACTGGAGAGTTAGGTTGGTAGGGGGCTGATGAGAGCCAGTGAGGGAGCTCCTCAAGTTATTTGTGTACCCCTCCCCTCCCTGCAGTCAACTGGGAGAGTATTTGCCCATAACCGACTTTGAAATTGGGAAATCAGGTTCGAGTCCTGTTTTCAGCTCAACATCCTGCGATTCTAGAGCAAATCACGTACTTTCCCCATGCCTAGAAAATATATTTTTTTAAATGAATTTGATATTGCGTAATGTAATCCGGTGTTCGTGTTAAGCTCTCTGATGCCCTTAGGCCAAGTGTGTGCTACATAAAACTGCAAAAAACAAAACAACAAAAAAACCATCACAGAGCTCTTCCCTGTCCCTCTCATTGAAGGTCAGACTGCAGTCTCAGTAGCAGAGATCGTGGCACATTCAGTCGCTCACCCTTCCCCTTTTCTGAATGTCAAACAGCACTCTGGAGGCCTCTGCTTCCACATATGTGATGACATGCCTAATACAGCGTTCTAAGTTGCATAGCCTGTGGTATTTCATGTTCTACATATACTACACCGCCAATTTTGATATTTACAGCAATCTAATTGTCGTCTTCCTGCACTTCATTTTGTACACAGTGCCCATATCTACGGCGCTTTCTGCAGTCTCTCGCTCTGGAACACAGAAAAAATGGTGGTGTATTTTGCATTCTTGCACTCTGTGCCTTGTTTGATGTGCCCATTGTGCTAACACTAACAATTAATTTTTTAATTGTGTGCGTGGTAGTACTAAATTGGGGAGGGGCTTCGTCAACCTTGGGGAGTCGCTGAAAATCAGGGTCTAATTGGGAAGTTGGGCATTGGGCGATGGGCTGATGCCTCGGGGTCGCCTGGGAGCCTTTTTTTAGGGCCTCTGTAAACCGTCCCACATAGACTTACTGTCTTCCCCAGTCCCTGCCGGACCACTCTAATGCCAGTGTCATGGGCACTCACCTGCTATGTTATCAAACTCAGGCTGGGAGCCAGGTTTTGCTCTAGCCCTTATGGCATTCTCACCTCGGCCCCTTGCGGCCAGCCCGGCCTAATTATGATCCCAATCCATCCCTGCTTACGGAGGCCACTAAACTTCCTACTTACCTATGAGACTACCATCCTATTACTAACACCTGATTAATATTGAAGACCCTGGTAAATGTGACTACAGTTAAACTTAAAGATTTCACTGAGGTGCACTGTGGTTTGGTTGACTGATAAATCAGGGTGATGCCAGTCTAGTCCGCCATGTTTTTTAATTATCGAAGCTCATCAGTAACTAGGAAACGAGCTCACAATCACCCAACTAGACACCCTACTATATTACCAAATTAGAGCGACCTACAGAAGCACGAACAGCGCATTTCCAGACCCCCCACCAGTTAACGCGGCACTTAAATACATCCATACAACCGCATCATCACGCAAAATCATAACCCGGCTCTACTCCTTATCATTAGCAGCATCCCCGCTGGGCACTGAACGGGCCCGGTGTGCCTGGGAGGGAGACATGGTCATAGGTCCCTCGACGTAGCAATGGCAATGCTGCTGCAACTAGACTGAGTGGCTCTCCCCCAACTACAGACTAAGACTGATACACTTCAAATACATACACAGACTGTACCGCACCCCGACAGCTCTCCACAAAATGGGCTTAATTGCCGACGCGAGATGCGTACGCTGCTCTGCGCCATACGCTGCGTTCATACACCTGACCTGGACATGCCCGCGGGTGGCTGAGTACTGGCGAGCAGTATGTGCGATAATTAGTGCCATTACATCCGACTCTATGACACCGGCCCCGCTTACCTGTCTACTAGGATACGTCAAAGATGTCCCTGACGCTAGCCGTCGTCTGGTGGCCATGCTACTGCTGCTGGCCAAACGAAGGGTGGCGATGAATTGGGGCCGCAAACCAGCACCCTCGACTAACGCATGGCTAGCCGATGCAGCACATTGCCAGACACACCTGACTGAATACTGGAACCTCATGCCCCCAGCGAGCCGCCCACATGACATCTGGGGCCCACTGTTAACATACCTTCGACAGCAGGACGACACTGACACAAGCACATGCCCCCTGAAATGTGAACCCACAACACGAAGCGCACTGAGACCCGGCGTGCAGACATAGCGGAACCCCATTTACACAGTACCAGACGCTGACCCTGCACACTACATACCCCAGCTAGGCAGTGCTTAATTTGTGCCGGTGCTTTCCGGTGCTTAGTACCGGCACTTGTCAGGGCCGGGTCTACACTACCAACTCACATCATAAGCACGACTGCACTCCTTGCACGTCATATCATATATGTCAAAGTTAATTTAATTGACTTACTCACTGCAGTGCTATTCAAACTCTGTTACAGTCTTCCTTCCGAGTCCCATTGGTGAAGAAGAGTGTTGCTGTGTGCTGAGAGAGAGCCGATAAATCCGTATCCAAACAAATTTGCCTTCCGTTCAGTGTTGCAGGTGGGCGGGCCCCTGATTTGGCTGCATGTGGTTCCGTGGGGGTAGGGCCTGCGGCAGCCTGCGTAACCTCTTATTCAAATTAAATTCCACGCCCCAGCACACACGCAACGCAGCATGACGTCGAGGCGGGCACTATCATTTGCAGCAGCAGCAGGCCTCTTAATAAAGGCAGTGCCACCAGTAAAAAAAAAAAAACAGTAAGTAACAAACCAACACAGCTTTTTCTGGAGCGTGGTGAGGTCACCATGGGGCAGTAAAACAGACTTGGTAGGAACCGAGTCCAAGGCCGGATCAATCATACCACCGGCACCGGGCGGGGCACCATGTGCAGGAGCACTAGTCAGGTCAGGAGGCTGGAAGGGCAGCAGGGCCTTGCCCTTAACCCTTTTCTCTCTAATAATATTTGACTTACTTTTACTTGACTTAAATGAAATGAAGTGCTGTTTTTAAATTAAATGCTGTTTTTCCGTGCATTTCATTTCTTTCCTACGTCATCCAGCCTCGTCGCTCAGGTTGTTTGTGCATGCAGTGGTGGTGGTTCTTGTGTGGGGTACGGACCAGAAGGGCCACTTCATCTTCACGTAGTTTACGGGTGATGTTTGGCTGCATCCTGAGTTAGTTTAACTTTAATTTGAGTTCCATTGCCATTCAAACATCGCCATCAGTGATGTTTTGATGTTTTCCTGCTGCTGGGGCTCTTTCCACGTTTGTCTGTGTCTGCTGGATGTCCCGAGGCCCCGGAGCCCCCGCTCTGTGCAGTTAGCAGAGTTGGTGACCTTGATATAACTTATATCTTCGGTGCTATGGGTCCGGGGGGCGCGCAAGTCTTGTCGATGTGCATTTTGTGCAGCAAGGGATGAATGTAGTCAGTAACTGACTTCCAGGTTCCAACCCCAGTGAGTTAATGCCACATAACAAGTGACTCGAGAGAAAAACGCATCTCATATTACATATATTGTTCCTGTACAGTGCTACCCTCTGCCAATCAATACCTAATGTATAAAGGTACGTTAAACAATATGGATTTCATTTTTATTTCTGTATTCCTCACATTTGTCATGCTAGTGGCCCTCGTGGGATCGAATGAAAGGGGCGGGATTGTGTCTATATATGTCCAGAATAAGAATAGATAATCTCAAGGAGAGTTATGTTAGGTAGTTTATGTATCATGAATCTAACTGCAAGATGGCGTGCCACTTTTTACAAAACATTTTTATGTCTGCAGCAGCATTCCAAACGTGAGGTGCTGCAGGACGTCTGGTTAAAATCTGATTACAAAGAAACATAATGTGAGATAAGGTTTTATATTCCACATATGTTTTACCTAAATATATGTATATATATATATATATATATATATATATAGGAAAAGATAGAGATAATGTAAACTAAGTATATTACATTTAGTCCCATTCTCTGGTTCCTCAGTTTACAACCCCACTTTGGAGAGGGAGGGGGCCTGCTCTCTCCTCAGTTGAGACTATTATCGGGAGGACCCACCACAGCTGTCAACAATTTTTACCTCAAGTGTTAGACCTCACACACACTTGGGCAACAAGAGAGTAGCAGGCACACAGAAACTAACATCACTTACAGGGTTTGTTTGAAAGTCACACAAAATACACCCTGCATAAACAGTGCATGAGAAGAAACCCACAACCATTTAACAAAAACAAACTATATACATACTAAGTACAGGAACACAACAACATGCAGGTAAGCGCAAGGTTACAAAACTTTGCTGTGCCTGCCATTGGGAAGCCCCAACCATCAGACCACACTCTCCTTGTTCTTGGCAAGCAGTAAAAAACTGGCATGCACATCCTACCAAAACCCTAGGGCGCTGGTGATGAATGCTCTATCCAAAACCAATGTTGTGTAATATAATATAAAATCCTAAAACGTTTGCTGATTTCTGCATTAGGGTATCATTCACAATCATTAAATCGGCCAAGGTGTCGATAGTGAGCCTGCAATATGTGATATTTATTATTTGTTCTCTTAATAGCTTGTATCTGGAGAACAGAAAAATGTGGGCATGGCATCATAGACTATACCACCATTGTGATTCCACCATTGTCTTATTTTTGTCAGTCTAATATGATGAAATGAAACCAATCTAAGATATAGAGGATTATTCTAGCTGGTTGAATGCTTAGATAGTTCCACTCAAACTAACCACAGGTCACCTAAAGCTACAGGAAAGAACACTTGTTTAAAGAAACTTTCTTTGTGCACTAAAGCACCCTGATTAAAGATTTCAGGTCAATGATATGCTATGCCATAAGAATGACAAATGGGATCGTCTGTTATATTTCAGAAAAATATGTTTCATGCAGTGCTTAATTTGAAAAAATTTAAATGCCAATGCCCATCTCAGGAGGCCACTGCAGCCTGCACCACCCATTGTCCCGGTCAGCTCTGCCAATGATAGTACCAACACAAATACTTACCATCTTACTCCTACAAGCGTGACAATTCAGACTATTGCTGGCCATCCAAAGCTATAAGTATGGCGAGGGCGGTAGGTATTATTCAATTTTAATGTATATTGACATATTAAACATTGTCGCTGTGCTCATCTCAAAATTAGACAGACAGCTCCGCAGTGTGGTGGACTGTCGGTGTTGAGAATTAAGTGCCACTGCCGAGCATCGGAAACCACCGCCTCAAAGTTAGCACTGGTTTCATGTAGTTTGTAGAAAGCATCACCTGATTACAGTCATGCATGATGCAGTCAAGTTTAGAGTATAAAAGAAAAATGGGGCTTTGTGCCTCAGGGGCAAAAATCACATTCGAAGAACAATCTATAGAAGGCGCAAACAGGTAATCAGCTATTAGCACTTGCCCCTTCTTTGCATGCAACCATTAGTGCTGAAGCTTGCATAGGAGATCAGTGAGCACTGCTGTGATTGTAGAGAAACAGGTGAGGGCGCACACTAGCACTCACATTGGAGTAAGTGTGGAACATCTTTGATGTGGGTCGTTTTGGGCCGCACTCAACTCACTTGACATGAGAAGATATTAAATGTCTAATCCAGGCAGCATTTGGGCCATGTTCCCCTATGAAGCCCATGTAAGGATGCAGAAGAGCAATAGAAGGGCAACTGAAAACAAGCCCTTGTCTCTCTCGCTCTCTCTCTTGCTCTCTTTCTTGCAAATACACATTGCCAGCAGTGCCTCAGGTTTATATGAGACATGTCAATTCAACAAAGACAAATTTATGGTTAGATGTCCCTGCTTGCAATTCAAGTCATGTGGTTGCATTGCACAGCATAGACAAGAAGTGCGGCAACTATAACAGCACTCATTAGAAAGTGTCCACAAGCACATTTAAGTACTACAGTGTCAGCCACCTGCATCACTGGCCCAGTTATTGCCCGATGTAAGAATCTACATAGGCTGGCAGGAAGGCAGAGCACCAGTGCAGCAAGCAGTTATTTCTTTAACAGCAACTGACTGCTGCTAACTTGCTTCCCTCTTGTCAGAGGAAGGAAAGGGATCTTTTAAAGTCAGATAATATTTTGACATGGAAATAATGGAGTGCCACCATCACTATTGTTACAAAAGGCTATCTTTAGCCAACCCACACACTCACAAAGATAGTGTCTTGATTTTGTTGTGATGAAAGAGAGCTGGTGGACCAATGTGTGGGGATGGAGAAGATGTCTGGGCACTGTCATCTTCAGCAGCATGGCACCTCTACATTGCCAGATATTGAACTATGGAGTTCCATTTAAATCACTTCTTCCACTTTTACCCAATCAACACATACAACCTACATCCACCCACCCACCATGATCATGTAGATAGATGGTATTAGAGAACATTCAGGGACAAGTGCTGAGCCACTATTAGCACTATCTAGCAAAAGACACTGCACTCTCTTGTCAGCAAAGCACAGTATTTTGTTATTGTACTCCACACGTGTTGGCACATTCCACATATGTTAATGTTTAATATGTTCTCTCTGCCTTTAGCAGAGTGTGTGTGTGTGTGTGTGTGTGTGTGTGTGTGTGTGTGTGTGTGTGTGTGTGTGTGTGTGAGAGAGAGACAGTGAGGGTGGAGGATGGGTAACACTCAGTATGGAATGGTTTAGGTTTTTGTGTGCTTGTATGTGAAGGGCACATTTTGATTCTATGCAAGTCTCAGTTGCCATATTTCATTTCTGTCCTTGGTCTTTGCCACTGAGTATGTGCATCACCTTTTTATTGGTATGTTTTTGCACGCTGCTTGCGTCTTCTACAATCTACAAATTTAATATGTCTTTTAGTGCACATGTGCCTGCATTCCTACAGTTGTCCTTGTGTGTGTCTGTGTTTGCATGTGTCTGCTTTATTCAGCCAACTCAACAAACATCACAGACCAAGATATTTTATGGCCTTGTGGCCCTGGATGGGTTGTTCTTAGGTGGGATGTTTGGATTTTTCACAATCCTCTGACTTCAGTGATATGTAAAAGTTGTATCTTTGAACTCATGACACACAATTAGACTCTGTTAAAAATGGCATAGCCCAGTATTGTCCTTTCCCCAAATCGGCACTGGAATATTTCATGTGTCCCTTTTCAATGCATTAGTCATTTTAGCTAATTTATTCCAAAATTGTGCTGTAAATGCACTTTTGATTTACTCTTTTTCAAAATGATTACAGGGCAGGGGAACCTCGTATCAAAACCTTACTTGGAGGAAGGCTCCCTTGCTGGAATTCAGATTGGGTATTACATCTGAGTTTCAGCAGTGCCAGTAGAGGATGTGGGTGAAGACAATAGAGCAAGTGGGTGGAGCAAGTGGAGGAAGTGGGTGGAGCTGGGGGAAAGTGGGTGTGGTCTCCGACAAACATTTGAGCACCTGGACTTCATATTTTACAAATTAAGCACTGCAGCTAGGCCTCAGAAATTACCATGCGGGTTATTCACGACTGTTGTTATATGATTGTACCATGTTGCTCCCATAAATGAACAATGCAATATTTATTGTACTGGAGCAAAACTGGGGATAGACACAGGGTGGAGCTAGAGGCTCAACTGGAAAACTGGGAGGCCCAATACGCCCAGCAACCAGATGCCTGCTTAGCTTCCCACATAGAAATAGCAAGGGAGGAATAACGTGGACTGCTACAACAGGAGGCGTGGGCGCTCTACCAGGCTCAACAACACAAAGTATATGTGGTGGGGAACAAAGCAGGGGAATTATTGGCATGGCTGTCCCGTTGGGAGAAGGGGCAGCAGTGGTCATGAAATCCGTACAGGGGAAGTCCGCAGAGTGACTACGGCGGCTGACATAGCTGAAGTTTGTGCTGACTTCCTGGGTCACCTGTACGCCTCGAGAATAGACCGGGGGCAGGCGTAGGACCTGGACCAGTTTCTCCACGAAATCCGTGTCTCACGACTGGGTGAGGAGAAGGCTCGGTCCCTCGAGGGAGACATTCAGCAAGGCAAGATTGCGGACGCCCTGACCCATTTTAAATCGAGGCAGAGATCAGGCCCAAATGGGCTGCCTTCGGAATACTTTAAATATGTACAGCGCCAAGTGACTAAACTGATCCAGGGCATGCTTCATGAGGCCTGACAAGTGAGGGAACGCCCCCAAGACCTCCGACAGGCACACATGGTTCTAATTCATAAAGTAGGGAAGCCTCCTGACTGCTGCTCCTCATAGATCCATTGCTCTTCTTAATATAGAGACGAAGATACTTGCAAAGTTATTTCTGACCTGGCTGATTCAGGTAATCCACAAGATTGTAGCACCGGAACAATCCGGATTTATGCCTTACAGATCTACTAGGCATAACCCGTGGTACCTCTTTGGCTGCCTAGTGCGGGAGGGGCAAATACAAGAGCAGGCCACGCTCCCAGCGTTGAACGCCGCTAAGACGGACTCCATCGAATGGCCCTACCTGATGGCACTCTTAAAGCTAATGGGCTTTGGCCCTTCCTTTCATAGCAGGGTAAGACTCCTCTACACCCGGCCCATTGCGAGAGTGAGGGTCAATGGCACTATGTCAGGTGACTTTGTGCTGGGGAGAGGGATGAGACGGGGACGTTCCCTCTCCCTACTTCTCTTTGTGATAGCACTGGAACCACTGGCTAATTGGATTTGGGGGTGGGGTGGTGTGCTTCTTAGGGGACAGCAGCTGGGATCCTGACTGGGAGGACCTGGTCTCGTTATATGCAGATGAGGTGCTCTTGTATCTTGCAGAAGCAGAGGACTCAATCAATAGGATCATAGAGATATTTGCTGTCTTTGGTCAGTTTTTTGGAGTATGCATTAATTGGGGGAAGTCGTGCCTCTTGCAGAATGACGTCTGAGAGAGGGCTGGAGCTGTCCAGTACCTACAGAGGAGACAGGGTTCCGCTATCTGGGGATCTACGTCACTTGGGATCAGCAGCTCTTCTTTGAGTCCAACCTGGGTAGAATCCTAGAGGAGTACAAACAAGATGTGAACCACTGGAGTGGGCTGCCCATTTCCCTGCTGGGCCATGCAGCCCTAATCAAAATTATATGCCTCCACAAGTTTTTATATGCACTTCAAAATTCTTTATTCCCAGTCCCGGCGCGCTTTTCCGGGAGACGAATGCGGTCACTAGGCTCCTGCTGTGGGGCCCAGAAGCTCCGTGGATAGCTCTGTAGAAACTGACCCAGATGACAAGTGAGGGCACTATAGCCTTACCGAAATTACACCTATATTATGGGGTGACCCAACTGGTGGTGATCAACGACCCACACTGTTAGCGGACCGGCGTGCTATGAACCCCTTGGGTTACACCCGGCAGCTGTACGGAAGGGGGAGGCTGGGATCTTTACAATCTCAAACAGCAATGGTGATTCAGGCGTGGAGAGAGGCCAATAAAAGGACAGGGTGGAATGACAAAACTACGCTGCAAACACGTAGTTTGCAGCGTAGTTTTGCAGTTTGGCACAGTTACAGCGGGTGGAGGGCAGTAGTTAGTTGGACCTCCTGGGCATATCGAAAGTGGGGGACGTTTGGACAGAGACAGGAATATTGCCCTTTGAGGAACTCCAATCAGTGTATGAACTCACGGACACCCACTACATACGTTATCTACAGGCCCGACATATTCTCCGGCACTGCATAGACACCACGAAAGCAGTGCCAGAGGGGAGCCCCTTAGAATACAGAGTACCTGGATCACCACTACACCACCATGACATCGCCCAGGTCTACAAGACATTGTTGGCCAACACCTCGCCCCCTACAGGCCCTGAGGGACAGGTAGGAGGGGGCTGTAGGGATCACTGAGGAGGATGAATGGAGTGATGCGTGTAGGTACCCCAGCGAGGTTGCAATTAGGGCAGGTTCCGACTCATTCAGCTCAAAATCCTGAACTGAGCGTATTACACCCGGATGCGGCTGTACGTGATGGGTAAGGTGGAGCGATGCCTAAGGGGGTGTGGATAGCAGGACACTCTAATGCCCACGCTGTGGGACTTCCCGAAGTTGTGCTCCTTCTGGAGGGGGTTCAAAGCAGAGTGGAACAGGAAATCTAACATTCGTCAGACCTGGGCCCAAGAGTGGTTTTGCTGGGACTCTGGGGGAGCAAACATGCGACAGATACATTTATGTTTGTAACATCGCCCTGATGGTGAACAGGTGGGATGTGGTTCAAATGTGGGGGGCAGCCACAGTGCCAATAGTGGCCGGTTGGGAAGCGAATATGGACTGGTGTATGAGAGCTGAGCGACCGGTTTACAAGGCTGGGGCGTGCCCAAGCAAATTCACCAAGATATGGGGCCCATGGCAGGTACCAATGGAGGACATGGGATGAGAGATCTGTCTAGGAATCGGAGAACATGCCCATTCTGCAGTGATGGGGCCTGTTGGGAGAGTGTGAGGACTATGGACTAGGTACTGGACTTCCCTGGGTCTAGAGGGGGTCAAAGGAGTCTGTCAGGCCTTCTACGACAAATTGATTTTTCTTCTTGTTTGGTTGGCTGGCATGGGGGTGTTCAGGGGCACGGGGTGGTCGTATAATGTTTTTATGTGTTTGTTGCCTTTACCTTTCTGGGTCATTTGAATAAAAAGAATTAAACAAAAAAAAAAAAGAATGCAAATTGTAAATTATGTTATATATTGTTTGGGTGAATACCTCTGACACACAAGAGCAACATACGAATAAGAAAAGGTGGTTTATTTGGTTTGTTTGCAGATGCAGCCTCCTTATGCTTCTTGGTTCAATCAAGACCTCAAACCAGAAAAATGTTTAATGTAGAAAGGCAGAAAGGGCCTGGCTATCCACAAATTCTCCCTATGCTTGCTCCCATTATTAAACTGTCAGACATGCCCACAGAAAAATCAATCTGTGTGGCACACATTTTATTCTATGCAGACAAGATAGTTAATTCTATCAACCCCTAGGAAATCTTTAGGATTGTGAACTAGCGGACAACTGATTACTGCAAAACCTCAATGCTGCCTACTGAAGTTCTCCATGTAACTATTCCCTTTCAGTATTTTTTCAGGAGAAAGTCACTAAATCTAAAATTTGTTCTCATTAGACTTTTTGCTTACACACACACTACTCATGCCATTGAGGGCCTTTCAGCCCCTTTCTCCACATTTTCGCTACTATCAGCAGAGAAGAGTACCCAACATCATCTTGCCATTAAGTCCAGGTTCCCTTTGGACCCCATTGTCCAACCTTGTCCTCTCCAACCCTCGGTCCTCTTTTGACTGATCTTTGGAACCTTTCTATCTGAGGTTGCTCAGTTCCTGCTGTACAACATGGCTGCAAATTAAAAAAAAAAAAAAGATGTGACGCGGAGCGCTGCTGCATCATTGCATTTTTTTTTTTAACTTTCAGACATGCTGCACAACTAAAACAAATTGACAACGCCAATAACTCTCATAGGCGAGACCTATTGGCTTTGGCAATGCTTGTTCCTCACAGATGGGGGTGGGAGGGAGTGAAATAAGAAAACTATCCTTTGCTTGGCCAGAATAGTGCTTTTTATAAAATGAATCAATAAGGGTGAAGGCAAAATAACATTTAAAAAAAAAAGGCAAATCCAATCTCCATGTTTCCACTATTGGATCTTTGTTCAAAATCTGTTCTTTTGTACACATTTTAATCATGCTGGAAATTTGGAAAAATCTGTAATAAAACAGGAATGGATTCATATCATTAACAACTTTGGATACAATTACAATAGAAGAAACATGGACAATAGATTTGCCTAGTTTTTTTGGACACTATTACTTGGAAAAAGTAACAGCCAGCTTTTTCTCCAATCATGTTATTGACTGCGTAAACGCATTACACACGAGATGGGTAACAGGTGTGGTGAGCTGGCGCCAAGTACTGGACCTCTGATGCCCAAATGAACAAGTTATCTTTAATAACGCTGTTTTTCTGGTAGAAACTCTATCTAACCGCAGATTTCTCACCTTATGAAAAGCTCCAGGTGTCCGACTGGATCAGGAAACTTTTGCACAGCAATATCCTCCAGCATTGACAGGTGGCGTCGTGCGACGTCATGGTTTCTCGTGCCGCTCTGTCTTATGCTGACGTGACTTCCGTTCTCATATATATAAGTCACCTGCTCGTGCCAGTTTCTTTCTGTACTCAACCCGTGCCAACAGATGTGGAGCTTTAAGGAACCAACCTTGAAGGATTTTTGTGTAGACTTTTAAAATTATAATATTATGAACAGATTTTAATGAGACTACTCCACAGATCGTGGAAGTGGGAAGGCAGGTGAGGAATCTGCAGTTAGATAGTGTCTCTACCAGAAATGGCCGAAGGTAAGTAACCTCTTCTTCTGTCTGGGACTTCTAACTGCAGATTTGTCACCTTTTGAATAGATACGAAAGCAGAACCTCCCAGGTAGTGGGTCTGTGGAATGGCTCAATCTAGGAAATTTTGCAGGACAGATCAGGCAAATTGCCCCTCACGCTTGACTTGGTTGTCCAGGCAATGGTGCTGGGTGAATGTGTGCAAGGATGCCCAAATAACAGACTGACAAACATCCAAGACTGGCATGCCTCGTGCTAGCACGGTCATAGCAGCCTTTGCTCTAGTAGAGTACACATGCAATCCTCGTGGTGGCTATTTTCTGGCCAGCCCATAACAGATCTTAATGCATAATACAATCCATCCAGAGATGTTTCTCTTTTGCACTCTAGAAAACCAGCCAAAAAGTTGTTCTTGTCGGATTTCCTGGTTCACCAAGAATTGAACTTTTTCAGGACATACCAGTGTCAAGTGGGGTCCCTACTTCAATGTATAGGTGGTTCTGTATAGTTTACAGATCTCCTCGTGACTATGGAGCAATATGCGCTTTGAGCATCATCTTGTTATATTATGTGTTCATTCTATTTATATCAAAGCAACTTATGGGATAGTTTAGTCCTGTCTCAGATGCCTATAGTAGCTTTCTGGAAACTCCATGATATACTCCCTATGACTCGACTAGTTCATGATAACATACTGTTTGCATATCATTATAAAATAGGATCTAGAGAGGTTGTCTTAAGCCCTTATTTTACTTAATTGATAGAAGTGAATGAGATCAGTATTGATAACTCTAGACTAAATGTTGCAATTAGAATAATAAAGACGGTCATTTTAAATTAGGGATGTTGAACTGTTACGCTATTCAAATGTATTCAAGATCATACTTCATTTTATTTTTAATACATCACATAAAACGTCACTTTTTCCTAGCGGGGGGCTACATACAACAGATAAGACTATATGTCAAGATGGTGCCCACAGTTTTGAGAATTCTGAGGTAGTACATAGTCCCAGAAACTAACGTAGGACTTGGCGTTCACATGGTGATTTTAACACTCCTAAATATTTAAAAAATGGCTTTCAGGGAGAACACCGTCAGCACTCCCTCATGGTCCACAGAGACTGCACAGAAGATAAAAGCAGCTTGACTCAAAAGAGGTAAGCTCTAACCATACTTTATCAATCGGCGGACCGATGCTATCTGCTTCAGCCTGTACTTCAGCCTGTAAAGTAGCGGCTTCTTCAGTTACCAATATTTTGAAACTACCCAAACGAGACAAAATCAGTTTACGATTAAAATTAAGGAACTTTTTGCAGGGAACAGAGGTAATACGTAACCTTGCACTAAACAATATATCAGTGACTTTCAGCTAGCTCCTGTAACATTCTATCTATTAACTGACAGACCATTGTTATTATTTCGGCTTGCATGGAGCAAATATATCACCGTAAACGTAGTGGTTCATCATAGCAGTTTGAATCCATATGTTTTAAAGACCAACTTAAGAGCCAAGTAGATCCAATACTCCTTTCAATTTTACTACGAATACAGTCGTTTTTATTGTTTTATCTATAGTCATATAAATTAACGAATTAATCTAACCTTAATAAGAATCTCTAAGTATATCATCATATCAGAAGCGCGCAACTTGAGACTGATTTGGTACTCTTAAGGTAACACCTCACTTTTGCTAGTCCATGGTAATACTCTCTATCAAATTAAGGCAGTACATACTTAACTCTAAAAATACCACTGGCCAATATAAAATATTTTTATATATTCTCTCTTTTCCTTTATTCTCTTCTTCTCAGCAACCGAACATCTTAGACCTAGGATTACAAATTAGGTACACCTCTTTTCACATGTGCAGTGTTTTCACAAGGTTGCAGTCCAAATTTGTATAGCATGTCACCGCAAATACAGATACTACGAATTACAACACTAAAAATATTAACAACAATTATCAATTTCCTCAGTTTCAGCCTTGAAAAAGCCCCCGGCTTGCTTGCCAAACAGAGGGTGAAACACGTGTTGGCTGCATTACAAATCATTCATTTACAGTGATTATATACTGGAACATGAATCCTTCTCACATGTTGTATTGGGAATTGTTTGACTGGATCTTTTTATGAAGCACTAATTTAAGAATGATAAAAAAGTTAAAAAGGCAATTAAATTTAAGCTTTTTCAATTTTCATCTTTGAGGAATCAGTTATATTATCTAATTTGGTACCATTGGGTATTGATTGCAAAAAATATTGGGAATAATAAACTCTATAAAATACCACTTAACTACAAATGAGAGGTTTCAGGCCCTACCCTCAATAAGTGTTAACATTCCCTTATTAATAAAAAAAAAATTATGCAACATAAGGGCATCAATCAGCAGGTCCAGAGTGGATCGGGCCTCAATCATTTAGTGTTGTCTGTGAGCACCTGCACTCGTTCCCCACGATCTTTGGAAGGAAAGCTTTAAATGCCAAACGGATCACTCAAAGCTCTAACAGATTTATGTGAAGCTGAGCTTCTGCCGGAGACCAGAGTCCTCTAATCTCCAGCTCTCCCAGATGATCTCTCCAACCCAGTAATAACACATCATCACAACTGTTAGTTCTGGATGGGGCAGAAAGAGACGTCTGCCGCAGGTCCAATTGCAGTAAAATAGCAACCACTGCAAGTGTTTCGAAGTCTCCTCTGACACCTGAATGGTATCTGACAGATGTCCTAGGTGTTGAACCCACGGACTTCAAATGCCATTGCAGAGCCCGCATGTGCCACCGGGCATGGTCCACAAGTAGGATGCAGGAGGCCATGAGACCCAGAATCTCAGAGCCAATCTCACTGAGACCAAGACTAAAGGCTAAAACATCAGGATCAAAGACTGAATGTCCAGGACTAAGTAAGGCAGAGGTATTGCTACAAACACAGTTTCTGGAATAGCCCCAATGAAAGTAGCCTCTGCGAAGGAGTCAGGTGTGACTTCTACACATGGATGGTAGAAGCCAATTATATTAACAGGTCGGCCTTCATCTGGAGATGATTCGCAACTGTTTGAGGAGAGCTTGCCTTCATAAGCCAGTAGTTAAGGTATGGTAAGAATGGTAGTTCCAACCTCCGTAGATAGGCCTCAACTACCATCACCCGAGGCCCATTTGTGTGCCCAAAGAGGAGGACAGAGAACTGAAAATGTTGCTGTTCCACCTGAAAATGCAGGAAACATCTGAGATTGCAGAATAGGCATGTGAAAATACGAACTCACAGATCTAACGCTACCATCCAGTCTTTTTGATCCAGGACAGACAGAACCTGAGCCAGAGTAAGCATCTTGAACTTGTCCTTTCTTAAAAAGAAGTTATGGGGCCAAAGATCTAAAATGGGACAAAGATCTGTTATGAACTCCAATGTACCCCAATATAGGCCTAGGTAGTTACACAACCTTTTACCTACAACTGTCCTACCATTGTTCTACATAACAGGTCTGGCGCTGACCTTTACCTAGTTAGGTGCTACATGAATATCGTGTGGTTTTCTCCGAAAACTAGCCTCATGTATTATGCACAAGGATTTTTAGTATCACACCAGGATTACCATCTTCTGGATAATAACTCTGTATAAGGGTCACCTCTAGCGTCATCCTTGCCCGACATGCCCATAGTACACTTCTAGGTAGAACCCCTCAGGGTACCTTTCGGGTATATAAGAACTAGATCTTCACTGGGCTAACCAGAGGAGAAACAGACTTACATGCTGACACGCTGACGCGAGACGCTGAGGTTCCTGCACACAGACACTCCAGCACGCAGTGGTCTGACATCCCTAGCGTGGTATACATCTCGAGACCAAGACAGGGTCCTTCATTCTCTCACATCAGGTAATGGGGTTGGCTTTATCCTAAGGGGATTCTTGGCTATACACCTACATACATGCTAGGTACACTTAGGTTGGGTTTGCATCATAGGAGTACGCATTATTACTGTTATGTATCTATATGCCTGCATATATCCATTGTTTTAGTACTATGGTAGAATTCTACCTTTTCTTTACTCTACTGGTGCTCATAATCGTACATATCTGTTTCTGTCTAATGGTTGTTGCAGCATACGTATTTTACACTAGAATGACGCTGGTTCAATAAATGCTTATTGAAAACATCCCCACCGTTTATTCTGTGTATATCTCTGAGACAAAGTGAGCACAAGTGACTGAGCGAGAAGTACTGTACTGTTTCCATGATCCCTGAGGGGTAAGGGTTGTCATGTTCGATAGTTGCCAGAAACTATTCTCTCCTTGGTAAGAGGAGCTTATAGTGGCACTGTGAGCTAGCTGGTCCACAGACTAACGTATCCTTTGGGGGTGTCTGGAATCAGTCTGGACACCAAACCCTTAGTTTACGTTGTCTAAAAGCACAGATCCTTTATAGATTTGTAAGAACTACATGATAGACCCCGTTTTTTATTGGTATTAGAAAATAACAGGAGTAAGAACCATTTTCGATTTCTGAAACTGGAACTCTATCGCTCCCTTTGCTGAGCAAGCCTGAACTACTTCTTGAAGAATTGACAAGTGCTCCTTGGAGGAATGTCCGAAGAAAATGACTGAAAGGGTAGAGAATAACCTTGTGCCACGATCTGGAGTACCCATTGATCTGATGTATTGCTCCTTCCTGGGAGGTAGTAGGCGATTAGACCAACTGGGCGATCGTGGAGCAGCAAGGTTAACTTAGAAAGGCTTTTAAGTGGCTGAGAAAGTGGGGGCTGGAGGTTGGGCAGATTGCTGTCCTTCAGTGGCTGGATAGTGCTTGCTCCACAACCACGTCCTCTAGAAGACTGTGTGGCCTGTTGTAATTGAAGCAAAAATCAACTGTGTCTCGGAAGTTCGCCTCTTCCGAAACCTCAAAAGAGACGTTGCTGCTGTGGGAACTGATGAGCTGGAGGTATGAAACCTAAGAAATGAGCAGTGGCCTTGCTCTCCTTAAACCTTTGAAGGGCTGTGTCTGCCTTTTCTCTAAATAATCTAGAGGCACCAAAAGACATATCCATCAACAAATGCTGATCAGAAGAAAATCCAGTTGAGCAAATCCATGCATGTTATCTAATAACTACAGTTCTCCGCTAAGCCCTCCCTAAACAATCTGTGTGCAGTCCTGAATTAGGGAATTTTGCTGCATCGTGTCCATCAGCAACTAAACTCTGTAATATCTTGAGAACTCTCAGGGTCCACAGGTAATACATCTTACATCTTACACTATCCCATAACGCATGCAAATATCTCCATGAAAGACAGGAAGTATTACCTGACCTTAAAGCCAAACTAGTTTAAGAAAACACCTTTTTTGCGCAAGCCTCCATCTTTTTAGATTTCCTGTCAGAAAGAGTAGTAGGGAAGGTACTGAGATTAGTATGACTAGCTGAAGCCTGTACTATTAGACTTTCTGGAATTTGGTGGTGAAGAAAAACCCGATCCCCTGGGGCCGGACGGTGTCTTCTCTCAATTTGATGATTTATGTTAGGGCAAGATCCCGGTTTAGCCCAAGTGCCCCTTTAAACATCTGTCAAAGCCTCATCATAGGGCAATAAAAGCTCCTGTGAAGCATGAGCAGGATCCAGGATTTCCATCAATAAAGTAGTCTTAACCTCTTGTGCGGGCAAAATAAGATCAAGAATCTAAGCTGCTCTGCGTATCACTGTGGCAAACGATGTTGCCTCTTCAGTGGCTATAACTGGATTAGAAGGTAAATCTACATCCGGAGATGTATCAATACCACTTGCATCTTGTAGATCCTGTAAAATGTCATCATGAGGATAATCAACATCAAAAAGATATTCCTCTTTAGTCAAGTCAGGTCAGGTTCAGACTGAGCATAAACCATGGTAGATGGTACATTGACTTCCGTGTCCGAAAGTACGATCGCATCTGCTATTGGTGCAGGTGACGTATGGAGCTGGCGTTGGTAAATGAGCCTGCGGTCTCGACAGAGAAGATTGCTGCATCAGACGTGAAACCGAAGACATCAGAGATGTCTGCAGAACCGTGCTCAATAGATCAGAAGCCGATGGCTTCGAGATTAGACTTAGAGGACCAGCTGGCGTTTAGGATAGATCTGTCGACGTCTGAACAGTCAGAGGCCTACTTGGAGTTCGAAAGCATACCAGACAGATCCAGAGTAACACCAAAGATAGAACCATAGCTTTCTAAAGCTGTTGGAGCTGGTCTGGCATCACCACCCTATCAGTTGAAAGTCGGAATGGAAACAAAGGCAAAGCTGATTCAGCAACTGATGAATGACTGTCTAGAAGTATCAGGTGCTTCATGTGACCCTGAATGGTGAGAGTGTTCCAAAGCAGAAGACCCATGTTTGGATTTTTTTTATGTTTCTAATAACTCTTCTTGGACTTACTTGATGTCGAAGTTCTGTCTCGCAAGTGACCTCTGGAAGGAGAACGAGACTTCCTGCTTGACTTCGACCGGGATCATCGCACCATTGATATTAAACAAGAACGAGTCCTTGACTTTGATTTCTGCTACCATGAGTTTTGTTTCATGGTCTCTAATTGCCTTCTTGATCACCCTGGGACATGATAAACACGACAGTGAACCATTGTCGGAGCCAACACATCATGAGGATTTGTAACTGACATTTATTGGTTATTTGGAAACTTGACAAACGCCGTCAAACAACAGTTTAAGCCCGGGATCACCATTGGTTGGCGGGGAAAGAAACTGACACCAGCAAGAGCAGGTGATGTATATATGAGAACAAACATCCCGTCCTCATGAGAAATCAAGACATTGTACAACGCCACCTGTCGACGCAGGAGACTATTGCGGTTTCCAGATTCAGTCTGGTTCCCTGGGGGCATTCAAATGGTGAGGAATCTGCAGATCAAAATCTCTATCATAATGTTTCGTTTTTTATAAAAGCATCACAAGCTAGTTTGGTGCCTTATGATGCAATACTGTTACCACCAGGGTTATTAAGTTTATGCTAACGCACAAGTTACTACTTGTGTAACGATATATCTGTAAGAGACATTAGTTAGTGATAGATCCCCTCCAGGCCTTAACCAGATTTGACACCAGACAATGCTGTTTACTGTAACAATGTGTGTCCATTAGCATCATGATAAATGTTGAAACAACAATCCCTTGGTTTCCACAGGCTCGACGATTAGACTTGAGCCGCTCTTTACGATAGACATACTGTCACAAAAGGTAACTGATGTTAGTGATGGATATCTTTTACTTCCAACTTCTATACACTTGTTTGTATCTTAGCCTTGAAGAAGTCTCTGCCCGCAACCATTAAGCGCGACGAAACACGTGTTGGCTAAGGATTTCAAGATTAAACTGAAGTGACTGTTTCAACGGAGGAACAAGAGTGTTTTTTGTTACTGTTAATGATATATAATATACACTGTTGGCGTGTGCAAGGGATTGTTTTAGTTTATCAGAGGTTATCCACACATTGGGGAGGAGGGTGGCTCTCCCCACCCTTATGCACCGCAATCCTAATTACACACTAGTATACACCCACTGCGTATTTCCCAGGAGCGCCATTTCCCTACATAATCCACCGACCGAAAAGTTCCATGATAAATGTTGTAAAGCGCTCTGATACCTTCGGGTCTTGCCAGCGCTATATAAGACTCTTAAATAAATAAATAAATTAAAGCATCGAAAAACCATGAAGGTTTATTACAAAAATTGAAAGATACAATACAGAAATAGTGAATTCATATGCAGCACTAAACTCATTGAATTACACAGCAGTTATTTGCCATGAAGGCTATCAGTATTAATAGTACAAAAATAATGGGCAAAATCAGAACTAGACCAACTCTCAAACTTGCAGCACAATTAGTAAGAAATTAGACAGCAACCTTAGAGGCTCAAGAAAGGTCTCAAAAAGAGTTCTGGCTCACCCTCAAATTCACAGGTTTAAATAGAGTTTTTTGCAAAACAAAGTACAGAAACTGCAAGGTCAGCATGGTATAATCCTTGCACCAACAAACTGCATTTTCACATTTAAAAATTTCACTTTACCCTATCACCTTATAACCTACTACATGAATATTGATTCGCCCCTTCTGACCTAATGTCATCCAGGGAAGTTAGAACAAACTAGTTATATAAAGAACAGTTAACCATTGTGAATGAATGCAATACAGCATATAAGCAGAAAGACCTTGAATTTTGTTGCAAAGGAATTTCCCCTAGTGGTTCTTCGAAAAGTGTAATTCCGAAGCACAAGTTACTAACTTGTGTAACGATATATCTGTAAGAGACAGTAGTTAGTGACAGATTCCTTACCTTAGAATATCCCCAGGCGTCAGGCTGGATCCGGAAAGTTTTTGCGTAGCAGTACACTTGCACGTCGGTAGGCGGCGTCGTGCGGCTCCGCGTCCGTCGTCGGCGTCGGGACCGCCGGGATGACGTCGCGGGCAGTACTTACACGCCGCCCCTGCGCGCTGACGTCAGTTCTTTTTTCCGCGCCAGTAAGCGCAGATCCGGGAAGAGCAGTGCCCTAGACACGTTAGTGACAGATTCCTTACCTTAGAATAGATACCCCAGCAATACCAACCCCGGTGGTGGGTCTGCAAACAAAGATCAGACAAGGAAGTCCCGGAGGACAGAACGGCCAAAGAAGCCGTCCCTCCGGACCGGACTGTCAAGGCAGTAATGCTTTGTAAATGTGTGCAGCGAGGCCCACGTAGCTGCCTGACAGCTATCCTGCAGCGGAACACCGCGGCCTAAAGCCGTGGTAGCAGCCGTTGCCCTGGTGGAATGGGCACGCAGCCCAACAGGAGGCTCCTTCTTAGCCAAAGAATAGCAGGCTTTGATACACAAGGTTACCCAGCGGGAGATGGTTCTCTTGTGCACTGCCCGACCTTTTTGGCGCCCACGTAGCCAACAAAGAGCTGGTCATCCACCCGGAAGTGTTGTGTGCGGTTGATATAAAAGGAAAGCGCACGTTTTGGGTCCAGACGGTGGAGCCTCTCTTCCTCTCTGGAAGGATGCGGAGGCGGAAAGAAGGTGGGCAAAGTGATGGTCTGCCCAATGTGGAAGGCAGTAACCATCTTTGGCAAGAAGGACGGACGCGTCCTAAGAACAACCTTGTCTGGATGGACAGAGAGAAAGGGAGGTTTGCATGATAGAGCCTGGAGCTCACTCACCCGCCGAGCGGAGGTGATGGCCACCAGAAAGGCTGTTTTCAGAGTCAGAAGACGAAGAGGACAGTTATGTAGAGGCTCAAAGGGAGCGCACATGAGAAAGGTAAGAACCAAGTTCAAGTCCCACTGAGGCATCACAAACGGAACAGGAGGAAAGAGGTGTGTAATGCCTTTTAGGAACCTGTTAACAACAGGGGACTTGAAAAGGGAGGGCTGATCAGGAAGCCTGAGGAAGGCCGAGATGGCACAAAGATAGCCCTTGATGGTACCCAGGGCAGAACCCTGTTGGGCCAGGGAAAGAAGGAATTGAAGAACCTCAGAAAGAGGGGCAGAGAGGGGATTCACAGCCTTTGCTGTGCACCATGCCACAAACTTGTTCCACCTGCAGGCGTATACCACCTTAGTGGAGGGACGCCTGGCTGCCAGAATCACATCACAAACTTCGGGAGGCAAGTCGAAAGGAATCAACTGCCGCCGCTCAATCTCCACGCAAGCAGGTGGAGGCTGGACAGGTTCGGGTGGAGGACCGTCCCCTGCTGCTGCGACAGAAGATCCTCCCGAAGAAGCAGACGGATCGGGGGATCAACGCTCATACTGAGTAGCTCGGGATACCAAACTCTTCGAGCCCAGTCCGGAGCCACAAGGATGACTTGGGCCCGGTCGCGCCGAATCTTCTTCAACACTCTGGGTAGAAGTGGTATAGGCGGAAAGGCGTACAACAGACCGCAACTCCACTCGCGACGAAAAGCGTCGCCGAGCGAGTGCCGCCTTGGAAATTCCAACGCGCAGAACTGATGACATTGCGAGTTCTCTTCGGTGGCGAATAGATCTAACCAAGGCTCTCCCCACTGCAGAAAGAGTCCTTGCGCCACTTCCGAGTGAAGACGCCATTCGTGATCCATCATGCACCTGCGGCTGAGTTCGTCCGCCCTGGCGTTCAGGGAACCTGCCAGGTGTTGAACCATCAGGAACATGCCCTGATGTTCCAGCCATGTCCAGAGGCACAGAGCCTCCTGACAGAGGATCCACGACCCCACCCCGCCTTGTTTGTTGCAGTACCACATGGCGGTGGTGTTGTCTGTGAACACCTGCACTACCTTCCCTTTGACAGAGGGAAGGAATGCCTTGAGTGCAAGTCGGATCGCCCGGAGCTCCAGAAGGTTGATATGGAGCCGGGACTCCGCGGAGACCAGAGGCCTCTGATCTCCGCCTCTCCCATGTGACTGCCCCATCCCAGAAGGGACGCGTCCGTCACAACTGTGTGCTCTGGCTGGGGAAGGGAGAGGGATCTGCCCATGACCCATTGCCGGTTCGAGAGCCACCACTGCAACTGTTTTGCAGACCCCTCCGAGATCTGGACTGGAACTTCAGGTCCCACTGCAGAGCCCGCATATGCCATCTGGCATGATCGACCAGCAGGATACAGGAGGCCATGAGGCCCAGCAGCCTCAGGGTCATCCGTACTGAAACCCAGGATAAAGGCTGAAAGATCGGAATCATAGCCTGAATATCCCGGACTCGCCGTTCGGGAGGATAGGCCCGAAACTGCGTCGTGTCCAGAACTGCTCCGATGAAAAGGAGCTGTGGAGAAGGAATCAGATGCGACTTCGGCACATTGATGGAGAACCCCAGCGAGTGCAGGAGTTCGGCCGTAGTCTGGAGGTGGGAGACGACTGCCTGGGACGAGCCCGCCTTCAGCAGCCAGTCGTCGAGGTAGGGGAAGACTGGAACCCCTGCCCGGCGCAGATGAGCTGCGACCACCGCCATCACTTTCGTGAACACCTGAGGGGCACTGGTAAGGCCAAAGGGGAGCACGGTGAACTGAAAATGCTCGAGGCCTACCGTGAACCGCAGGTAACGCCGGTGGGCCGGCAGGACGGGGATGTGGAAATAAGCGTCCTGCAAGTCCAACGCTACCAACCAGTCTCCAGGGTCGAGGGCAGTCAAGACCTGAGCTAGGGTGAGCATCTTGAACTTCTCCTTCCGGAGGAAGCGATTGACTTTCCGGAGGTCTAAGATAGGACGCATGTCCTCCTTGTCCTTTTTGGGCACCAGAAAGTAGTGGGAGTAGCAACCACGTCCTACTTCTGGGGTCGGAACATGCTCGATGGCCCTCTTGGCCAAGAGGGCCGTGACTTCCTTCTGCAGAAGCACCAAGTGATCCCCTGACATGCGGTGGAATTGAGGTGGCATGGCTGGGGGGTGGTCTCGAAGGGGAGGGAGTAGCCCTTCGGACAATGTCCAAGACCCACCTGTCCGAGGTGATGGCACGCCAGTGGTGAAGGTGATGGTGGACCCTGCCCCTACTGGCGTGCTGTGCACCTGAAAGGAAGGACTAGGAGGGCTTGGAGGCCGCGGACGGGGCGGAGTTGGTGGCCTGACCCGCACGCTGGTTCCCCGAACCGCCACGGCAGGAGCCACGTCCTCGGCCACGCGAAGACGCTTGCTGCGCGGGCCGGTGGCTGGACAGCGGACGTGACTTGGCGCCCCTTCCGTGGCCACGAAAGGGGCGAAAAGCAGAGGTTAGCGGAGGGCGCACAACAGCAAGGCCCAGGGACTTGGCAGTAGCCCGCGAGTCCTTAAAACGCTCCAGCGCATGGTCTGCCTTCGAACCAAAAAGACCGACTCCATCAAAGGGCATGTCCATGAGTGTATTCTGGACTTCCCCTGAAAAACCAGTGGTCCTCAGCCAGGCGTGGCGACGCAGCGCCACCGTCGTTGCAAGCGATCTGCCCAGCGAGTCGGCGGTATCAAGGCCACAGCGTATGGTGTATTTAGCCGCATCACGCCCTTCCGCAATGGCGCAGGTAAGCAGTGTCTGGACCTCCTCAGAACACTGCGGCAAAACAGTCGCCACCGAATCCCACAGGGAGTGGGTATATCGGCCCAAGAGGCAAGCGGTGTTAACGGACCGCAAGCCAGCACTGGAGGAAGAGAAAGCCTTCTTCCCAAAGTGATCCAGGCGCTTGGATTCCCTATCCGGAGGAGCGGTAGGGAAGGCGGTTTGGGAGGCAGAGGCTTGGACAACCAAGCTCTCAGGGGTGGGGTGTTGGGAGAGAAACAGGGGGTCGCCCGGAGGAGGGCGATGGCGTCGGGCCACGTTCCTATCCACAGGAGCCCCTGTGGTGGGCTTGGACCAGGCACCCAAAAGAACGTCAGTGAGTGCATCATTGAACGGCAGCACAGTCTCCGAAGAGGAGGCCGCCGGCTGAAGCACTTCAGTCAGGAGGTTAGTCCTGACGGCCACTGTAGGCAACTGGAGATTCAAGGCTCCAGCAGCTCTACGCAACACCGTTGCAAATTAGCCCCTCCTCCGTAGCCACGGGAGGAGACAGCATGCCAGAGTCAGGGGAGGTGTCCAGACCACTGGCATCCCCAAGTTCCTCAACCCAGTCCGGGTCAAACTCGCACTGTTGTGTGAGAGGGTCCTCAGACCCCTCCCAGCTCTCCTGGTCCTCCTCAGGTTCATAATATGGAGGAGGAGGGACATTAGGGACCCAAGGTCTCATCGGCGCCGGAACCGGCGTCGGGCGACGCCGGTCCGGCTCCATGTCCGGAGCCGGAGAGAGCCGGGGAACGATGCCGTCCGGAGCCCCGGACGGCGTCAGGAACGGCACCGGGGACATCGGCGTCGGCGGAGGCGTGGTTAGGTCAACCGGCGTCGATGGGGGTTGCGGCACCACCGGAGCCGGGATCGAGGCCGGGGCCGGAGCCGAGGCCGGGATGAAGGCCGGTGGGACAGGCGACGCCGGGACCGGAGTCGACGGCGACGCCGGAGCAACCCCATCAGGACCCGCGGGGCCCGAAGGCGCACCGGAGGGACCTTGAGGCCCGAAGAGGCGGGCCATGGCCGACAGGAACTCCTGTATTTGGGCCTGAGTCGCCCCCGAACCCGGGAAGGACGGGTAATGCGGGGGTAACTCGACAGGCACGTCCGGGGCCACGGGGGCGGGGCCGACAGGGACCTCAGCCGAGTCGCGAGACCGGCGAGGCGAAGTCTTAGAGCGATGATGTCGCTTAGACTTCTTGTGCTTCGACTTACCGGAGGAGCGCGAAGACTTGGATTCCGACGAACGGCGGGGACTCCGCGTCCGGCCCCTCGACCTCTCCCGGGACCGGGGCTTGGTGCGGCGCGGAGCCGACTGCCGGACCTCGAGGAGCTTTCGAGACCGCTCTCGCAAAGCCTTCGGATTAAGTTTCCGGCAGTCAGGGCACGACTTCGTGTCGTGGTCTCGGCCGAGACAGAAGAGACACTCGAGATGCGGGTCCGTGATCGACATCATGCGACCACATTCCTCGCAGGGCTTAAAGCCGGGCATCCCTACGACACCTTAGGAGTCGTGAAGACTCGTTGAAGAAACAGTGAAAAAATTCACAAAAAGATAGTCAAAAAGTGACTAGGGCACTGCTCTTCCCGGATCTGCGCTTACTGGCGCGGAAAAAGAAGAACTGACGTCAGCGCGCAGGGGCGGCGTCTAAGTACTGCCCGCGACGTCATCCCGGCGATCACGACGCCGACGATGGACGCGGAGCCGCACGACGCCGCCTACCGACGCGCAAGGGTACTGCTACGCAAAAAACTTTCCGGATCCAGCCTGACGCCTGGGGATATTCTAAGGTAAGGAATCTGTCACTAACGTGTCTCTTTCAGATACAATCCCTTGCACACGCCAACAGTGTATATTATATATCATTAACAGTAACAAAAAACACTCTTGTTCCTCCGTTGAAACAGTCACTTCAGTTTAATCCTGAAATCCTTAGGCAACACGTGTTTCGTTGCGCTTAATGGTTGCGGGCAGAGACTTCTTCAAGGCGAAGATACAAACAAGTGTATAGAAGTTGGAAGTAAAAGATATCCATCACTAACATCTGGTGTCAGTTACCTTTTGTGACAGTATGTCTATCGTAAAGAGCGGCTCAAGTCTAATCCTCGAGCCTGTGGAAACCAAGGGATTGTTGTTTCAACATTTATCATGATGCTAATGGACACACATTGTTACAGTAAACAGCATTGTCTGGTGTCAAATCTGGTTAAGGTCTGGAGGGGATCATAGAAGCAGATCAAAAGACAGGCGATGTAGATGCCCTCTTCGTAAGGAGGCTAGTTTATCCACTGGACGAGATTCCTGTAGCAGAAGTACTCTGTCTTGCTGGGTGGTTGCTATCCAGTTGGTTGAGTTCGGTTGAGGAAGAGGTCTTTGAGCTGTCTTTTGAAGTTTATGAAGGAAGGGTTGGTCCTGATATGGGCTGGGATGGAGTTCCAAATTTTAGGAGCATTTCCAGAGAAGGAGCGTGATGAGGTTTTTTTTTTGCGAGTTTTGGGAGGAATGAGAAGTAGTGTGTTTGTGTTCCTGAGATTTCTCGTCTGGCCTGCCTTTTTGAGTTTGGATGCCAGGTAGGCAGGTTTGCCGGTGTGAAGAGCTTTATAAGTGAGACATGCAGTTCTGAAGTTGGAACGCGCTTCAATCGGGAGCCATTTAGTTCTCTTAGAGAGGGAGAGATGTGGTCGTATTTCTTTAGTAATCTCCATTTTTGAGTCAGTCCTTTCTTATTGACTGTATTTTGAAATGCTCTTTGGAAACTTATCTCTAGGGACACTGCTTCATCAAGACCGAGGTTAAACAGTCACTCGTGCATGCAATGTTTGGGCATGCCACTGTAATGCAGATTTCCTAGGGTCCTGCGTGCCCACAAGTTCATGACAGTGCTGTTGAGTTCAGGGCTGGGCTGGCCATTCTGCCACTGTCAGTAGTCTGCCAGTATTCTGCAAACTCAAGGTTTGCTTTGACAGCAGGGTGGGCTGTCTGCAAGCTCGAGGTTTGCTTTGAGAGCAGGATGGGCTGCAATGATCCAACCATGCCACCGTGGCCCCATTCTAGTCTCATCCTGCAGTATGAAGCTTGTTTTAACATTTTTGCTAATGCCAACTTTGTTTTCCAGTCCAGCCCTGGATGAGTTGGTCCCCAACTATATATCTTTAGAGATGTGTTGTGTGCATGATGGTGAGGGAGTTCTATTTACTGCCTGCTGTTTTTTTTTTTTGCAGAGTTTTATATAGCGCGAACTTGACCCGCAACCGAATCGGGTATCAGAGCGCTTTACATAGCACCAGTTACGTTACATGAGGACACACATTCATTTTTGTTAGGCACGGGGAGATTAAGTGATTTGCCCAGAATCACAGGATGTTCAGCGTCATTACCGAGACTCGAACCCAGTTCCCGAGGTCGAACGCCCTAGCCGTTAGGCCAACTCCTCCAGGATGGCTGAAGGTGAGAATGGAACAAAGGTGTGTAGTGTAAGTGTTGGCTAATGAGTGCTGGTGGATATTCGATGAAAGTGCAAACATGGATTATGAGAGAGAGTTTGACTGAGTGTGGTAAAGGCTGTTTATAACACATGAAATGCGGGTTTGGTGTTGGTTTTAGATTTAGACAGAGAGTAGTATGATTAAATGAATTATTGTCCAAAACTAGAGAAGTAGAACAGTACAAGGAGATGCAATGCAATCTTCATGGTTACAGATATACATCCTGGAGCAGTTGCATGGTAATGCTCATGCCATTAATAATTATTAAAAACTGAATACGTGCATGTCAAGGCTTTGGCTGCTGTACTTTTGAGCATGATGTATTCATGCTATCTGTGTTTGTATAGCATGTATAGCATAGTCACCTTTTAATATGTTACTGAAGTGCTTTCCTAATCTTGCCATCCTTTACGCACAATTGATATGCTGATGTTTGAAAATAGAGAGAGCTGGAGAGGGAGAGTGCTTGTGTTTTCTTTCTCTCTCTGTCTGGTGAAAGCATTTGAGCCAGACAGAGGATTAAAATGAAAAGTAGCCAACAGAAGGATATTAGTGGCACTGCCCCCATGCCTCCGGCAGTGCCCACTGCCTGTCCCCAGCTGAAACATGCATCTGTGGGGCCCACAAGTTGACAAAGGAAATAGTACAATTGAAAGCTGGAGGGATGCCTATAACGTCTTTTGGCTCCTTGGAATGTTCCTGGTAATGGAGAAGATTTATTTTGGCCTAAAGTATCTGGCCCTATTGTATAATGAACCCATCACCTACATGAAGGTTAATGGAACGTACTCAGTCATTTCCCCTGGGTAGGAGCACCAAATGGCTGTCCTCTCTCCTCCATGATATTTGCATTAGCAATGGAACAGTTTACGTGTTGGGTGTGCGGGGGAGGGAGACTCTGGTGCGTGACTGCGAGAGTAGTCGGGTTGAGAGGAGAGGATATCGTTGCAAGCTGACGACATACTGCTGTACGCCTCAGCCCGCAAGCTCTACATAGACAGGTTCCTGCAGATGAGACAGATGTTTGGGAGGTGCAGTGGATTTCGGGTTAACTAGCTTTAATCAGTGATCTATCCACTAATCGGTGATCTATCCATCTATCTCATGGGGGCAGATCAATGGATATATCCTGATTATCACAAGGATATTTTGCTATTTAGGCACCTATACTACAAGTGAATCCGATGTGTTCCTTTAAGAAAACCTGTATACTGTCCTCACTAAATTTAAAGACAAAGCAATGAACTGGAAACATCATCGGATCTCAGTGCTGAGGAAGGCAGCTCTAAACAAAATGACTGAGCTTCTCAAGGTTCTATACCCTTTACAGAACATGCCGTTCTCGGTGCCCGAGGTCTATTTCCGAGCCACGGCACAGGAACTGAGGCAACTCCTATGGAATGATGTAGCCCCCCGCATTTCCTTGCTCAAATTGGCCTGAAGGGTATATGTAGGTGGCATAGTCCTCCCAGATATACTATAGGGCATCACAGTTGTCAGTGGCAACAGCTGAGTTTTCGTCGATAAGCAGAACCGTCAATCTGACATGATAGGCAGTGGATGAGGTCAAGAGGATACCTGGCAGATCCGTATGGAAGTCTGCGCAAAACAGAGCGCCCGGACTACATCAGGGTAGTCTTTCAAATTTGGGAAACTGTGACAAAAAGACTGGGAAGGCATACCATGCTAACAAAAGAAATTCTGCTATGGGATTCTTCAGGTTCCAGCTAAATCACCTACATAGAACCTACTACAGCAGGACCCTGTTGGCTACAATCAGACGAGCATGCTTGAATGAATGCCTACCGTGGGTAGCTGCTGCCTGGTACACACCTTATGGATTGTCCTGAACTAAAGGGTTCTGGGTAGAAGTTTTGAGATGCATATCTGAGGTAATTCGTGTGCTACTCTTTAGACAAGAAGAACAAGTTACTTACCTTCGGTAACGATATATCTGTAAGAAACATAGGTTAGTTATAGATTCCTTACCTTAGAATTACCCCCAGGCGTCAGACTGGATCCGGAAAGTTTTTTCGTCAGCAGTACCCCTGCGCGTTAGTAGGTGGCGTCGGTCGACTCCGCGTCCGTAATCGGCGTTGTGTTTGCCGTGATGACGTCGCGGAAGTTACTTGGACGCCGCCCTCGCGCTTTGACGTCAGTTCTGTACACGACTTTCCGCGCCAGGAACGCAGAGCCATGCAAGACACTGACCACTGGTGCACAAAACTAGGGCCCTGAAAGGATGTCCTTAACCCTAGAAGTCAGTTCACAGAACGGGGAGGATGGGTGGAGCGGTAAGGAATCTATAACTAACCTATGTTTCTTACAGATATATCGTTACCGAAGGTAAGTAACTTGTTCATCTGAAAGAAACAGTTAGTTATAGATTCCTTACCTTAGAATAGATACCCCAGCAATACCAATCCCGGAGGTGGGTCTGCGAACAAAGTTCACACCAGAAAGTCCTGGAGAACAGAACGGCCAAAGAAGCCGTCTCTCCCGACTTGATTGTCCAGGCAGTAGTGTCTCGTAAACGTGTGCAACGATGCCCACGTGGCTGCCTGACAGATATCATTCAGGGGGACTCCTTGTCCCAAAGCAGTAGTAGCTGCCGTCGCCCTGGTGGAATGGGCGCGCAGCCCCACTGGAGGCTCCTTCTTAGCCAAAGAATAGCAAGCTTTGATGCACAGAACGACCCACCTGGAGATGGTCCGTTTGTGCACGGCCCGACCTTTCTTAGCACCCACGTACCCAACAAAGAGCTGGTCATCCACTCGGAATTGTTTTGTGCGATCCAAGTAGAAAGAAAGTGCACGTTTTGGATCCAGACGGTGGAGCCTCTCTTCCTCTTTCGAAGGATGCGGAAAGAAGGTGGGCAAAGTGATGGTTTGGCCAATGTGGAAAGAAGTAACCACCTTGGGAAGAAAGGAAGGTCTAGTTCTCAGGGCGACCTTGTCCGGATGGGTAGCCAGAAAGGGAGGCTTAGAAAAAAGAGCTTGCAGCTCACTCACCCTGCGTGCAGAGGTGATGGCCACCAGAAAGGCAGTTTTCAAAGTGAGAAGTCTGAAAGGACAGTTATGTAGCGGCTCAAAGGGAGCAAACATGAGGTAGGTAAGAACGAAGTTCAAGTCCCACTGGGGCATTACAAAGGGAACAGGAGAAAACAAATGAGTAATACCCTTAAAGAATCTATTTACAACCGGGGACTTGAAAAGAGAAGGCTGATCAGGAAGCCTAAGAAAGGCTGAAATGGCCGAGAGGTAGCCCTTGATAGTGCCCAGAGAAGAGCCCTGCTGGGCCAAAGAAAGGAGGAACAAGAGAATCTCAGAAAGAGGGGCAGAAAGGGGATCCACAGCCTTTGCTGTGCACCATGCCACAAACGTATTCCATCGGCAGGAGTATACCGTCTTAGTGGAGGGACGCCTGGCTGCCAAGATAACATCACAGACTTCGGGAGGCAGGTCAAACGACGTCAACTGCTGCCGCTCAATCTCCACGCAAGGAGGTGGAGGCTGGACAGGTTCGGGTGGAGGACCGTCCCCTGCTGCTGAGACAGAAGATCCTCCCGAAGAGGCAGTCGGATCGGAGGATCGATGGCCATGTTGAGCAGCTCGGGATACCAGACTCTTCGTGCCCAATCCGGAGCCACAAGATTAACTTGGGCCCGGTCGCGCATGATCTTCTTCAGCACTCTGGGAGGAAGTGGTATAGGCGGAAAGGCGTAGAGAAGACCGCAACTCCACTCGCGACGAAAAGCGTCGTCTAGCGAGTGCCGCCTTGGAAATACCAACAGGCAGAATTGCTGACATTGCGCATTCTCTTCGGTGGCGAATAGATCTAACCAAGGCTCTCCCCACTGTTGAAAGAGAGCTTGCACCACCTCCGAGTGAAGACGCCATTCGTGATCCATCATGCACCTGCGGCTGAGTTCGTCCGCCCTGGCGTTTATTGAACCTGCCAGGTGTTGAACCACCAGGGATATACCCTGATGTTTCAGCTATGTCCAGAGACGGAGAGCCTCTTGACATAGGGTCCACGACCCCATCCCGCCTTGTTTGTTGCAGTACCACATGGCAGTGGTGTTGTCTGTGAACACCTGCACTACTCTTCCCCGGACAGAGGGAAGAAATGCTTTTAGTGCAAGACGGATCGCCCGAATCTCCAGAAGGTTGATGTGGAGCTCGGACTCAGCTGGAGACCAGAGGCCTCTGATCTCCGCCTCTCCCATGTGGCCGCCCCATCCCAGAAGGGATGCGTCTGTCACCACTGAGTGTTCTGGTTGGGGAAGGGAGAGGGATCTGCCGTTGACCCAATCCTGGTTCGTGAGCCACCACTGCAATTGTCGTGCAGTGCCCTCCGAGATCTGGACGCAATCGGACAGTTTCCCCTGATGCTGCGCCCACTGGAACTTCAGGTCCCACTGCAGAGCCCGCATATGCCACCTGGCATAATCGACCAGCAGGATGCAAGAGGCCATGAGGCCCAGCAGCCTCAGGGTCATCCTGACCGAAACCCGGGATAGAAGCTGAAAGATCGGAATCATAGCCCGAATATACCGGACTCGCTGTTCGGGAGGATAAACCCGAAACTGCATCGTGTCCAGAACCGCTCCGATGAAGAGGAGCTTCTGAGAGGGGGTCAGGTGTGACTTCAGCACATTGATGGAGAACCCCAGCGAATGCAGGAGGTCGGCCGTAGTCTGGAGGTGGGAGACGACTTCCTGTGGCGAGCCCGCCTTCAACAACCAGTCGTCGAGATAGGGGAAGACTGGAACCCCTGATCTGCGCAGATGAGCTGCGACCACCGCCATCACTTTCGTGAACACCCGAGGGGCGCTGGTAAGCCCAAAGGGAAGCATGGTAAACTGAAAGTGCTCGTGGCCTACCGTGAACCGCAGGTAACGCCGGTGGGCCGGCAGGACGGGGATGTGGAAATAAGTGTCCTGCAAGTCCAATGCCACGAACCAGTCTCCAGGGTCGAGGGCAGACAAGACCTGAGCCAGGGTCAACATTTTGAACTTCTCCTTCCGGAGGAAGCGGTTTACGTCCCTGAGATCCAAGATAGGACGCAGGCCCTTGTCCTTCTTGGGCACCGGAAAGTAGTGGGAATAACAACCACGACCTACTTCTGGGGCAGGAACGCGCTCGATGGCTCCCTTGGCCAAGAGAGCCGTAACTTCCTGTTGGAGAAGGGTCAGATGATCCTCCGACATGCGATGGTACCGCGGTGGCATGGATGGAGGGGTAGTCTCGAAGGGGAGGGAGTAGCCCCTTCGGACTATTTGCAAAACCCACCTGTCCGACTTGATGGTGCGCCAGTGGGGGAGGTGATGGCGAATCCTGCCGCCCACTGGCGTTTGATGGGCCTGAAAGGTCGGACTAGGAGGGTTTGGAGGCTGCTGCAGAGGGGGCAGTGGTGGACTGGCCCGCCCTCTGGCCCCTAGAACCACATCGGTGGTTCCCACGTCCCCGGCCGCGCTGAAGTGGAACAGCTTGCGCTGGCCTGTGGCTCTGAAAGAAACGTGTTGGGGCACCCCTTCCGTGGCCACGAAAGGGGCGAAACGCAGACCGTGCAGGGATGGTGGAGAGGCCCAAGGACTTGGCCGTAGCACGAGAGACCTTGAAGCGCTCTAGCGCACTGTCTGCCTTGTCGCTGAACAGGCGACGGCCATCAAAAGGCATGGCCATCAAAAGGCATGTCCATCAAGGTGTTCTGGACATCCCCAGAAAAGGCAGTCGTCCTCAACCCGGCGTGACGACGAAGCGCCACTGACATTGAAATGGTCCTACCCAGTGAGTCGGCAGTGTCCAGTCCACAACGGATGGCGAACTTTGCTGCGTCTCTCCCCTCGGCAACAGCACGGGAGAGCACGGCCTGGGCCTCCTCCGGACACGGAGGCAGCACTTGCGCCACCGTATCCCACACGGAGTGGGAATAACGGCCCAAGAGGCATGCGGTGTTCACTGACCGCAGCCCTAAGCTGGGGGAAGAAAACAACTTCTTCCCAAGCTGATCCAGCTTCTTGGATTCCCTGTCCGGTGGTGCGGTAGGGAATGCGCTTTGGGACGCTGAGGTTTGGACTACCAAGCTCTCTGGGGAGAGGTGTTGGGAGAGGAAAGTGGGGTCGCCTGGAGCCGGGCGGTGGCGTCGGGCAACCATCCTATCCACAGGAGCTCCTGTGGTGGGGGCCTGGACCAGCTGCCCAAAAGGATGTCCGTTAGGGCCTCATTAAACGGCAGAAGGGGCTCCGAAGAGCTCGCTGCCGGTTGAAGCACCTCTGTCAGGAGGTTAGTCCTGACTGCCACAGTAGGTAGCTCGAGGTTTAGAGCCTCGGCCGCCCTACGCAACACCACTGCGTAAGACGCTCCCTCCTCCGTAGCCACGGTAGGAGGAGACAACATGCCATGGTCTGGTGGTGGTGTCTAGACCACTGGCATCCCTCAGGTCCTCTCTCCAGTCCTGGTTGTACTCCAATTGAGCAGTGAGAGGGTCCTCAGACCCCTCCCAGTCTTCCTCACCCTCCTCTGGTTGCCAAACTGGCTGAAAATGGCCAGGGCGGAATGCAGGCACAAAAGTACCCATCGGCGTCGGTCGACGCCGGTCCGACTCCGTATCCACGTGGAGGTGGGAGCCGGGGTCCAGCCATCGTCTGCAGACGTGGTGCCGGAGGAGTCGGCGCCGGTGGAGGTGTAACGAGGTTTACCGGTGCCGATCCGGATCCAGGCCTGGATCCAAGGGGGCCCTGCGGTGCTGAGGCTGAAGCCATTGAAGGCCTAGGGCGCCCAGCCGAGTCCGCGGGGACCGAAGGCGCGCCGGCGGAGTCGGACTGACCAAAGATGGCGTGCATCGCTTCGTAAAATTGACTTAGCTGGGCAGGGGTCGCTCCCGGTCCCGGGAAGGGAGGGAAGGCCCAAGTCGACCCTGAAGGCTCTGCACGCGGAGCCGCGGGAGTGGCACCACCCGCACCCTGCATCGCGTCGGCCGACGGACGAGGGGAAGTCGAAGAGCGACGATGCTTCTTCGACTTCTTATGCTTCGACTTACCTGACCCCGAGTGCGAAGACTTAGAAGAGGAGTGATGATGACTCCGCGATCGGTCCCTCGACCTCCCACGCGACCGGGACCTTGCGCGACGCGGAGCAGACTGCCGGGCCTCGAGGAGCTTTCGGGACTGCTCCCGCAAAGACTTCTGGGCCATGGTTCGACAGTCTGAGCACGACTTGGGGTCACGGTCGCGCTCCAGGCAGAAGAGGCACATGAGGTGCGGATCCGTCACCGACATCATTCGGGAACAGGAGCCGCAGGCCTTGAAACCGGGCATCCATCGTGCACCAAGAGTCATAAGACTCGAAAACTAAGTCGACAAAAGTCGCAAAAAAACTCAGTCAAAAAGTGACTGGGGGTACCGCTCTTCCCGGATCTGCGCTTGCTGGCGTGGAAAAAGAAAGAACTGACGTCAGTGCGCGAGGGCGGCATCTAAGTAACTTCCGTGACGTCATCACAGCGACCACGATGCCGACGACTGACGCGGAGTCAACCGACGCCACCTACCGACGCGCAGGGGTACTGCTGACAAAAAAACTTTCCGGATCCAGTCTGACACCTGGGGATAATGGTAAGGAATCTATAACTAACTGTTTCTTTCAGATATTAGGTGTTTTAGAAACTGGGAACATAATGAGTAACAGACATTAAAAATTGTTTTGCAACATGGGTCCAATTGTGGGCCGGCGATGCTTTTGGGGGATGGGGACTTTACCCACAATTGAACAATGGGATAGCGATATGGATTTAGGCATGGGGTTGAAAAAGTTATTTATGAAGGCAGGGTTTGTCCTCATAAGTTTGAAAACAAAATGAAGTCCATGGAGACGTCACCGGGGCTATGGCTAATGCTGGTAAGCCCCGCTGTTGTCCATATTTCATTGCACTGGCTCAGGTCTTGTAACTATGAAAAACTGCAATATCTTTGTGCAAATCTGGGGGTAAAGGCCCCCTCTAGCCAGCCCCTTGTTGTACATTGTAAAGTTGCATTCGAACCGTAGGTGCCTCAAGTGATGTTAATAATTTTGATTTGCACTATTGGAAAAATCAATAACGTTTTTTTTTTTAAAGGGAGAGCTGGAGGTAATGGTACACTACTGATTATTATTTTCCAAAGTACTCTGACTTCTGGTGGCCTGATGTGTCATGGTTCAAGGAAGGGTGGTCCTCAGGATGATTAAGGCGCAGCCTTGTCACTCACCATGCTTAACGTGGCCTAGGGTATGTTACCCAAGTGCAGGGACTCACGGTATGTTACCAAGGTGGGTTTTGAAATGGATTCCCAATGTTCTGGTCCTGACCAGGGTCTGGACCCGCATTTGGGTGTGTCTGGGATGCAGGATGTGTGTTGATCCTAGTCATTTGGGGCTAGGATTTCAGGACCTTAGGCTGCTAGGAAAGTATTATATTTTGCTACATTGGATGAGAGTGAGTGTAGGGCAGAATGGTGCAGTGCAGGGTAGTATATCGATAGGAGAGAGGGATGCAGGGACCAGACCTCCGAACACTTAGTGCTACAATTTCAGGCTCTTTGCATGCTATTGGAGAAGGATATTGTTTCACACTGGGTGACAGAGTGATTGCACAGCAGAGTTGTGCACTAAATATCAGCCAATTGCTAATCTATTTTCAGTTAACTAGACCGGCAGCAGATGGCAGTCTCAAATTCTGAGCCATTACTTCCATGGTGTGCTATGCAGTAATCCTACTCACTCTGTGTATATCCGAGCTCACATGTCCTGGGAAAGTGGCTTACAGACAGGGTACAAGTTGGGGTGCACACATGTACACGGCGTCCACCCACTATTTTCACAGGGTGGACGCCGTCCCCCCTGCTAAGAAGTTGGGCCCAACAGAAATATGCTGAACTTGTCCCAGTCTAATTTTCAGACACTGGGACACGTTCAGCAGCGCCTGTATATTGTCTGCTTTCCATGCCTGCATGGCAACGAGGGAGCATTTTTTTCACGTCCAGCTGGGCAGAAGATAAGGGGCAACAAGGCCTCCTTTTGTTTGATTATCCTGACTGGGGGCGGCCTGGAACCTCACACTTAAATGTAAATGCCACGGAGGGGAAACAAAGGCACACAGCTCTTCACAGGTACTTGAGAGGCATGCGTTTGCCTTTGTTCGGTCCCTGTATATATCTATGCACTGTAAGAATGGCAGGTGTGCTGGTCTGTCCCAGTATTTACACAAATAATTTCAATATAAATATTTTATTTCTTTCATAGCACTACGCAACCCAATGCAGGGTGTCCGAGCTCTTTACGTAACATGCACATTATACATTGACAATAAATCATGTACATGTGTAAATCAATGTACAAGATGAGTTACATGAGACGGGGTTACAAGGTGTAGAAGTCACATGTCCTTCATAGCTCACTGTGCTATATTACAAGGATTACAATTTATGAACTGCAGGTAACAAAAGGATCTCCGTGTTAAAAGCAGTAACCCACTTTACTATCTACATAAAATAAAAACCTGTCATCTGGGACTTCGCAAAACACAGATCTCTCCAACAAATGCGTTAAACTCTAGAGTTATCTCAGCATTATTACTATTCCCTGAGATTTACTGGGCACCTTTACAGCAGATGACTTAGCCCAATCAAATATTTTAAAATGAAGACTTTGCAACCAATTAAGCAGAACAGATCTACTGCCATGCTTCTCCTTGTTGCCACTTTCTTTGTGGCAGGGTTTAAAAAATAAATGTACTAGCTGAGGGCCAGATTTTGCGTATGGATTGCGCCACTTTTGGCATAACCCAGACGCCAAATCTCATTTGTAAAATCTCATAATGCGCTTAAATGTACTCATGATATACCTGATAAACATATGTGTGAGGTCTTAATATCAGATGTCACTTCCAGTGATGTCATGTGCACTGTCAAGCGTCGTGACATCATGCGCTGTGATGGCACGCGTCATGATGTCACTTGTATACTGCCTAACATGGTTAGTCCCCCCACTTCTTTTTTTAGGACATGTGCCCAGCTTACAGAGGGTACAGCACACTTGACAAGTGGTCAATCCATGATCTTTCGCCCAACAATGCTGAAAGGGTTATGATCTTATTACCGATGCAATCGCAGATGGTGTGTGCTATCATTAGCAAAGTATGAACACTCTGAATTAATGTTGCACACACCTCAATGTTTGCATTTCGTTAATGCATAGATACATCCACATTCATCAGGATTTGTAAATCTAAATTGAAAAAAGTATTACTGTATTCACGGTGACAACTCCCTCTTAAAAAAACAACTGTACGTCAAAAGACGTTTTCTTTCAAATTTCATATACACTAACCTGATGTGTTAAACGATGGGTGAGCGGCGCCGACAAGGGGAACTTTCCTTCTCTTACTAATGCTCGTTTAAGACTACGCAACTACGCTGAATACTCCAGTGGCATGACATGTCATTGGTCGGAACACTGTCAGGAAATTCTATTAGGTCTGCCTTGTAATTGTTGCTTGAGTGACACTTTCTGACAACCCGTCTGGTTGAGCTAACAAAATATTTCTCCTTGCAATTAAGTCAATGTCATGGGAAAGCACTGTACCTTACGCAAGGGTGTGTGACAGAAAGCAAAAGAAATGAGGTAGAAGGAATTTAGTTCTGTGAAAATAGTTAAAAGCTGACAAAACTGTTTAAGTTGTTTATACTACTGATTCGATACGGGCACTTAAGACCCGACTATCGTAGAACTAGATTATATATTTCCTACAAACACTTTCACATACCCGTTTGGATAAAATAAAGCCTTCACAGGAAAAAAACGTGCTTTCTATCGACACCTTTAGAAAGGCACTCAATGAACGACTCATTTAAATGCACATTATACGCCTTTTTTTTGCAAGTTACATTTGTCTACTAATACTCGCTTCCACAAGCATGTTTTCAGACAAATATTGTTTTAAACAGATAAAAGCATTGTTAAAATCTACATAGAGCCCACCGCTATTTTTTTTTTTTTTGAGAAACCGTCGTGTTGCTTCCACCACCAGAGAAGGAGTTCCTAAAGACACCTCTAGAGCATAAGCTCTCAATGACATCTCCAGGGCACGAGCTCCCAATGACACCTCCAGGGCACGAGCTCCCAATGACACCTCCAGCGCACGAGCTCCCAAAGACACCTCCAGGGCACGAGCTCTAAATGACACCTCCAGGGCACGAGCTCTAAATGACACCTCCAGGGCACGAGCTCTAAATGACACCTCCAGGGCACGAGCTCTAAATGACACCTCCAGGGCACGAGGTCCGAATGACTCCTCCAGCGCACGAGCTCTCAATGACACCTTCATGGCACGAGGTCCCAATGACACCTTCAGGGAAGAAGCTCTCAATGACACCTCCAGGACACGCGCTCTCAATGACACCTCCAGGGCACGAGGTCCCAATGACACCTCCAGGGCACGAGCTCTCAATGACACCTTTATGGCACGAGGTCCCAATGGCACCTTCAGGGCACGAGGTCCCAATGGCACCTTCAGGACAAGAGGTCCCAATGGCACCTTCATGGCACGAGGTCCCAATGGCACCTTCATGGCACGAGGTCCCAATGGCACCTTCAGGGCACGAGGTCCCAATGGCACCTTCAGGACACGAGGTCCCAATGGCACCTTCATGGCACGAGGTCCCAATGGCACCTTCAGGGCACGAGGTCCCAATGGCACCTTCAGGGCACGAGGTCCCAATGGCAGCTCCCAATGGCAGCTCCAGGGCATGAGCTCCCAATGGCAGCTCCAGGGCATGAGCTCCCAATGACACCTCCAGGGCACGAGCTCCCAATGGCACCTCCAGGGCACGAGCTCCCAATGGCACCTCCAGGGCACGAGTTCCCAATGGCACCTCCGGGGCACGAGCTCCCAATGGCACCTCCAGGGCACGAGCTCCCAATGGCACCTCCAGGGCACGAGCTCCCAATGGCAGCTCCAGGGCACGAGCTCCCAATGGCACCTCCAGGGCACGAGCTACCAATGGTACCTCCAGGGCATGAGCTCCCAATGGCACCTCCAGGGCACGAGCTCCCAATGGCCCGCACAAGCTCCCAGTGGCACCTCCAGGGCACGAGCTCTCAATGGCACCTCCAGGGCACGAGCTCTCAATGGCACCTTCAGGGCATGAGCTCTCAATGGCACCTCCAGGGCATGAGCTCTCAATGGCACCTCCAGGGCACGAGCACCCAATGGCATCTCCAAGGCAATAGCTCTCAATAACACTTCTCAACAACACAAGGATTTAATTATGCCCCTTGAACGCAAACTCTCATTCGCACCTCCTAAACACAAGCTCAGTGACATCTCCAGACCACAAGCTCTCAATGTCACCTGCAGAGCACGAGCTTTCAGAAACAACTTCAGAGCACAAACTTCCAATGACCCATCATTATGACAAGTTTTTAATGACCCATCAATCCGACAAGTTCTCTATGACATCTCTAGAGTACAAGTTCACAATGACACATCAGAGCAAAATATTCCAATGACTTCTTCAGGGAACAAGTTCTCAATGACACCTGCAGGGTATGAGCTCTCAATGAGATACCCATGGCTCATGCAATTTTATACAAGGACAACCCTATATGCCCACGGGGACGAGGGTAAATGAATAAGTTACTTACCTTCGTTAACGCCTTATCTAGCAGAGACAGGATCCAGCCACAGTTTCCTTACCTTCGAATTATCCCCAGGCGCCAGACTGGATCCGGGAAATTTTCTACAGCAGTACCTCTGCGCGTCGGTAGAGGGCGTCGAGCGACTCCGTAGTGACGCTGTCCACCGGAAGTGGCGTTGACAGAGTCCATATATGCCCTCCCTTGACACGCTGACGTCAGTTTCTTCCGTGACGATTTTCCGCGCTAAAAACACCGAGCCACTTACAGAAACTGCTTAATGAAACAGTGTGGTCAAAAAGACACATCTTTTTGTAAAACATAAAAAAAAAACTAATGAAAGGCATAAGAATGTTCAGAAAGGGATCTGGTAGACAAAAGGATAAACCAGTTCGCAGAGCGGGGAGGATAAGTGGGTCAGTAAGGAATCTGCGGCTAGATCCTGTCTCTACCAGATAAAGCGTTACCAAAGCTAAGTAAGATATTTATCTGATAGAGACATCTAGCCGCACATTCCTTACCTTTGAATTAGATCCCCTAGCAATAGCATCCCCAGAGGAGGGTCTGCAAACTGATTCCACTAAAGATCCCCGATTAGGACTAGCCAGTCTGTTATAAAAAGAAAGAGTGACCGGCTGTCTAGGAATGTAGGTGAGGAAAGGAGACGTCTCGCCAGAAAGATTGTGGAAAACCTCTAAGGAACTGAAATCCGTAATTCTGAAATAACATGAGGAAATGACACCATGGCAGAGGAATAAGGAAGTGTTGGAAAAGAACACTTCATATACTCAAAATACTACATAGCTCCCACAATGGTATCCAGACAGCTAGTGGATGGGGCTGAAAGACAAGGACAAAAGCCAATACTATGGAGCCCGAGCTCCTTACCGTAGAAACAAGCATGCAAGCTAAACCTGCCCTGAGAAATGCAGGAAAGTAGCGGTGGGAGTTAGGGGGTCCCAGAACACATACAAGATGTAGAGAGCACCAATCAAAGCTTCAAGAAGAGCATTGCAAAACAATAACAAGTATTGGCATAGACCAGGGTTCTCCAAAGTCGGTCCTGAAGGGCCGGATCCATTCCAGATTTAAGATAACGACATTTATCTAAATGGGGATATGCTAAAAATCTGGCATGGATACCGCCCTCCAGGACAGACTTTGGAGAACCCTGGCATAGACCATTCGTAGTCAGAGAAAACTCGTCAAGAGAGAAATGACCCTTTGGGACTATTTAACGTAGAAACCACAGAGGAGAAAAGCTTAGCAATTGCATATGCAACAACCAAGTGAAAATCCACTAGAACACAAGGAAAGGCGCAGTGACGCAAGCGTAAATGTATGCCCTCCACATCCGGCAATCTCCCACTCTGCCCCAGTTCAGGGAGGACCTCAAGACCTGGCTTTTCGGATGACCCCAGCACTCAACGGAGACGACACCCCTTGCTTCCCCCCTGGGCCTTGAGACCCTCACGGGTGAGAAGCTGCTCTTTACCAACCCTGATTGATTGCTCCTAATAAGGTTAGCTTAACATGACTTAAAATATATACACACACACACACATAAAAGGATGCATGAAATATATAAATGTATGAAAATAGATACACACACATATGTATATATATATATATCTATATATATATACATACATACTGCATAACAGATATACCTAAAGGAAGGTACATAGAATCATACCCAACATCGTTATGAACCGAAGATATGACAACAACGAGCTGGCAATCAGCCACATGGTACCGTGTAAGAGGATGTCGGGAGTGGAAGATATCACACACTCCAGAAAAATAATAGCAATCTAACATAAAACAGCATTACTGACTGAATGGCTACAACCAGGCGCAGAAAGATAACTGGAAAAGAAAGCAGCAGGTGCGAAACAACTCCGCTAGAATAGAGAAAAGACTACCACTATCTGGGTCTGTAAAAAGATCAAGTTGAACAAAGGCCAACACACGAAAAGCCTATACCGATTAACTAGTCTCCGTCCCAATACAAAGAATATCAGGCAGATAAGGGACCCTGACTGAAGCAGGGGATAAAAGACAGAGTAAACAGTTGTGTAAAAGACCAGCGCCACAAAGTGGAGGTCTAAAACCAAAAGATCAGTATGAAAAAACTGAAGTAACAGATGGAGTTGCAGTGCATAAGAGCACAACAAGTGTTGAGGCCAAAGAAGAAATGTCTTTACAGGAGACCAGACCCATCAGATGGCCAGAAGGTATGAGTTAAACACAGCAAAATACCTTTAGTATACCACAACTATGGAGGAGAAAGTACCCTACCACTTCCAAAGGAAGAGAAGGGAGAGAGAAAAATCCATAAGCAAAAGAAATCCCCATTTTCCATGGGACAACATGTACCCAGTCACCAATTCTTCTTACATCATGAGTGAGGATCCTGGCGTCACCTAATATCGCTAATTTCCTTACTCATTAGATCAAGGCATAACGAACCCCCAAGGGTTGGAACCTTAACACAGCTTCTGAGAACTGAAGAAACTCTCAGGAAAAGAAACCAAACAGTGTATCCGGACAGTACACAAAATACCCTATATAGAATCAAAACTTGGGTAGAAAAACCATCTTCAGAAAAGAAGAACACCTTGCATCAACAGGCATTGAAACCCAATAGGGCCACAAAGCAATATACGTCCCAAATACCGGGAACCAAAACCTGTCATCACCAGTTTAAGAAGTAATAAAAAATACCTGCAGACTGCAGGAGCACCTCACCGAGTGCCACCAGTAGGTGGAAATTGAAAAGAAAAGGCCAATGGGGACTGTCCTAGAATGGCTCATGAGAAAGAAATCAAGACAAACATCTCCCGTACAAGACTAGTATGAGAGCACATACTACCAAGAACAAGGTTACTAGTAAGTTTATAGACCTGGGGCTGGTATTGGCCAAAAGGGAACTCACAAAACACTGGAAGGCGAGGAATGCTCCTAACGTGCTGAGGTGGATCAGGGAATTCATAAAATGGGCAGAGTATGACGGGACCCTCCGCATGCAGGCGGCCCAACGAACTGGGAGCAAAAAGTCCCTAGAGGCAGCCAGGGCATGGGTGGCTTTGGTGGAGGTATTGAAACAGCCGAGAGATGACACTGACGCACCCCCAGATGATGCAGACCCTGGGATGAGGGACTGAGTGATTGATTTACTGGGTGGACCGGACTGATACCAGGGAGATCGGATGGCCCGATGGGGCCCCAGAATACGGAGGCCCCAATGGGGAACTACAGCACCGAGAACAGTGAAACAGGTGCCTTAGTGAATCGTCCAGCGTTACTCGGCAGCGAGCCCGATATTTACAGCGACATGCCTGGGGGGTGGGGAGGGTGGGTGCTGGGGGGGGAGGTAGGGGGGTTTCTTCTCTCTTTAGGTTGATTAGGGGATACATCGAGAATAGAATACGACGGCGACATTAGCCATACAACTGCAGCACCGCACATTGGTGACCTGGGGGAATGGGATCGCCTTGATGAATCCCTAAGCATTTAAGCGGGGGTAGGATTGTTATCTTATTGTTAACTGGCACCCTAGGATTTCTGTCCATAATTCTAAGAGCTGACTAACTGGAATAGAATTGTTGCACAAGTTACTAACTTGTGTAACGATATATCTGTAAGAGACAGTAGTTATTGACAGATTCCTTACCTTAGAATATCCCCAGGCGTCAGACTGGATCCGGAAAGTTTTTGCGTAGCAGTACCCTTGCGCGTCGGTAGGCGGCGTTGTGTGGCTCCGTGTCCGTCGTCGGCGTCGGGACCGCCGGGATGACGTCGCGGGCAGTACTTAGACGCCGCTCCTGCGCGCTGACGTCAGTTCTGTACACGACTTTCCGCGCCAGGAACGCAGAGCCATGCAAGAAGCTGACATAGGTGTCTGAAAATTACTAGGGCCCTGAAAGGGATGTCCTTAACTCCTAGAAATCAGTTCGCAGAACGGGGAGGATGGGTGGGCGGTAGAATCTGTCACTAACTACTGTCTCTTACAGATATATCGTTACACATGTTAGTAACTTGTGCATCTGAAAGAGACACGTTAGTGACAGATTCCTTACCTTAGAATAGATACCCCAGCAATACCAACCCCGGTGGTGGGTCTGCGAACAAAGATCAGACAAGGAAGTCCCGGAGGACAGAACGGCCAAAGAAGCCGTCCCTCCGGACCTGACTGTTAAGGCAGTAATGCTTTGTAAATGTGTGCAGCGAGGCCCACGTAGCTGCCTGACAGATATCCTGCAGCGGAACACCGCAGCCTAAAGCCGTGGTAGCAGCCGTTGCCCTGGTGGAATGGGCACGCAGCCCAACAGGAGGCTCCTTCTTAGCCAAAGAATAGCAGGCTTTGATACTGTTGGGCCAGGGAAAGAAGGAACAGAAGAACCTCAGAAAGAGGGGCAGAGAGGGGATTCACAGCCTTTGCTGTGCACCATGCCACAAACTTGTTCCACCTGCAGGCGTATACCACCTTAGTGGAGGGACGCCTGGCTGCCAGAATCACATCACAAACTTCGGGTGGCAAGTCGAAAGGAATCAACTGCCGCCGCTCAATCTCCACGCAAGCAGGTGGAGGCTGGACAGGTTCGGGTGGAGGACCGTCCCCTGCTGCTGCGACAGAAGATCCTCCCGAAGAGGCAGACGGATCGGGGATCGACGCTCATACTGAGTAGCTCGGGATACCAAACTCTTCGAGCCCAGTCCAGAGCCACAAGGATGACTTGGGCCCGGTCGCGCCGAATCTTCTTCAACACTCTGGGTAGAAGTGGTATAGGCGGAAAGGCGTACAACAGACCGCAACTCCACACGTGACGAAAAGCGTCGCCGAGCGAGTGCCGCCTTGGAAATTCCAACGCGCAGAACTGATGACATTGCGCGTTCTCTTCGGTGGCGAATAGATCTAACCAAGGCTCTCCCCACTGCAGAAAGAGTCCTTCCGCCACTTCCGAGTGAAGACGCCATTCGTGATCCATCATGCACCTGCGGCTGAGTTTGTCCGCCCTGGCGTTCAGGGAACCTGCCAGGTGTTGAACCATCAGGAACATGCCCTGATGTTCCAGCCATGTCCAGAGGCGCAGAGCCTCCTGACAGAGGGTCCACGACCCCACCCCGCCTTGTTTGTTGCAGTACCACATGGCGGTGGTGTTGTCTGTGAACACCTGCACTACCTTCCCTTTGACAGAGGGAAGGAATGCCTTGAGTGCAAGTCGGATCGCCCGGAGCTCCAGAAGGTTGATATGGAGCCGGGACTCTGCCGGAGACCAGAGGCCTCTGATCTCCGCCTCTCCCATGTGACCGCCCCATCCCAGAAGGGACGCGTCCGTCACAACTGTGTGCTCTGGCTGGGGAAGGGAGAGGGATCTGCCCATGACCCATTGCCGGTTCGAGAGCCACCACTGCAACTGTTTTGCAGTCCCCTCCGAGATCTGGACGTGATCGTACAGGTTGCCCTGGTGCTGCGCCCACTGGAACTTCAGGTCCCACTGCAGAGCCCGCATATGCCATCTGGCATGATCGACCAGCAGGATGCAGGAGGCCATGAGGCAGCCTCAGGGTCATCCGTACTGAAACCCAGGATAAAGGCTGAAAGATCGGAATCATAGCCTGAATATTCCGGACTCGCCGTTCGGGAGGATAGGCCCGAAACTGCGTTGTGTCCAGAACTGCTCCGATGAAAAGGAGCTGTGGAGAAGGAATCAGATGAGACTTCGGCACATTGATGGAGAACCCCAGCGAGTGCAGGAGTTCGGCCGTAGTCTGGAGGTGGGAGACGACTGCCTGGGACGAGCCCGCCTTCAGCAGCCAGTCGTCGAGGTAGGGGAAGACTGGAACCCCTGCCCGGCGCAGATGAGCTGCGACCACCGCCATCACTTTCGTGAACACCCGAGGGGCACTGGTAAGGCCAAAGGGGAGCACGGTGAACTGAAAATGCTCGAGGCCTACCGTGAACCGCAGGTAACGCCGGTGGGCCGGCAGGACGGGGATGTGGAAATAAGCGTCCTGCAAGTCCAACGCTACCAACCAGTCTCCAGGGCCGAGGGCAGTCAAGACCTGAGCTAGGGTGAGCATCTTGAACTTCTCCTTCCGGAGGAAGCGATTGACGTTCCAGAGGTCTAAGATAGGACGCATGTCCTCCTTGTCCTTTTTGGGCACCAGAAAGTAGTGGGAGTAGCAACCACGTCCTACTTCTGGGGTCGGAACATGCTCGATGGCTCTCTTGGCCAAGAGGGCCGTGACTTCCTTCTGCAGAAGCACCAAGTGATCCCCTGACATGCGGTGGAATTGAGGTGGCATGGCTGGGGGGGTGGTCTCGAAGGGGAGGGTGTAGCCCCTTCGGACAATGTCCAAGACCCACCTGTCCGAGGTGATGGCACGCCAGTGGTGAAGGTGATGGCGGACCCTGCCCCCTACTGGCGTGCTGTGCACCTGAAAGGAAGGACTAGGAGGGCTTGGAGGCCGCGGACGGGGCGGAGTTGGTGGCCTGACCCGCACGCTGGTTGCCCGACCCGCCACGGCGGAAGCCACGTCCTCGGCCACGCGAAGACGCTCGCTGCGCGGGCCGGTGGCTGGGCAGCGGACGTGATTGGGCGCCCCTTCCGTGGCCACGAAAGGGGCGAAAAGCAGAGGTTAGTGGAGGGCGCACAGCAGAAAGGCCCAGGGACTTGGCAGTAGCCCGTGAGTCCTTAAAACGCTCCAGCGCATTGTCTGCTTTGGAACCAAAAAGACCGACTCCATCAAAGGGCATGTCCATGAGTGTATTCTGGACATCACCCGAGAAACCAGTTGTTCTCAGCCAGGCGTGGCGACGCAGCGCCACCGTCGTTGCAAGCGATCTGCCCAGCGAGTCGGCGGTATCAAGGCCACAACGTATGGTGTACTTTGCCGCATCCCTACCTTCCGCAATGGTGCGGGTAAGCAGGGTCTGGACCTCCTCAGAACACTGGGGCAAAACGGCCGCACCGAATCCCACAGAGAGTGGGAATATCGGCCCAAAAGGCAAGCGGTGTTGACGGACCGCAAGCCAGCACTGGAGGAAGAAAAGGCCTTCTTCCGAAATTGGTCCAGGCGTTTGGATTCCCTATCCGGAGGGGCGGTAGGGAAGGCGGTTTGGGAGGCAGAGGCTTGGACAACCAAGCTCCCGGGGGTGGGATGTTGAGAGAGAAACAAGGGGTAGCCCGGAGCAGGGTGATGGCGTCGGGCCACGTTCCTATCCACAGGAGCCCCTGTGGTGGGCTTGGACTAGGTGCCCAAAAGAACGTCAGACAGTGCATCATTAAACGGCAGCAATGGCTCCGAGGAGGTAGCTGCCGGCTGAAGCACTTCCGTCAGGAGGTTAGTCCTGACAGCCACAGTAGGCAATTGGAGGTGCAAGGCTCCAGCTGCTCTACGCAACACCGTTGCGAAATTTGCTCCCTCCTCCGTAGCCACGGAAGGAGGAGACAGCATGCCAGTGTCAGGAGAAGTGTCCAGACCACTGGCATCCCCAAGTTCCTCTTCCCAGTCCTGATCATACTCACACTGCTGTGTGAGAGGGTCTTCCGACCCCTCCCAGCTCTTCCTGGTCCTCCTCCGATTGAAAATAAGGAGGAGGGGGGACGCCAGGGACCCAAGGTCTCATTGGCGCCGGAGCCGGCGTCGGGCGACGTCGGTCCCACGCCGCGTCCGGATCCGGAGAGAACCGGGGACCGACGCCGCCCGGAGCCCCGGACGGCATCAGGAACGGCACCGGGGACATCGGCGTCGGCGGAGGCGTGGGTAGGTCAACCGGCGTCGATGGGGGTTGCGGTACCACCGGAGCCGGGATCGAGGCCGGGGCCGGGAGCGAGGCTGGTGAGACAGGCGGCGCCGGGACCGGAGTCGTCGGCGGCGCCGGGGCAACCCCATCAGGGCCCACGGGGCCCGAAGGCGCACCGGAGGGGCCTTGAGGCCCGAAGAGGCGGGCCATGGCCGACAGGAATGTCTGCATCTCGGCCGGAGTTGCCCCCGAACCCGGGAAGGACGGGTAATGCGGGGGCGGCTCCATAGGCACCTCCGGAGCCGCGGGGACGGTGCCGACAGGGGCCTCAGCCGAGTCGCGAGACCGGCGAGGCGAAGTCTTAGAGCGTAGGTGCTTCTTAGACTTTTTGTGCTTCGACTTACCCGAGGAGTGCGAAGACTTGGACTCCGACGACCGGCGAGGACTCCGCGACCGGCCCCTCGACCTCTCCCGTGACCGGGCTTGGTGCGGCGCGGTGCGGACTGCCGGACCTCGAGTAGCTTTCGAGACCGCTCTCGCAAAGCCTTCGGGTGTAAGGCCCGGCAGTCGGAACACGACTTCGTGTCGTGGTCGCGGCCGAGGCAGTAGAGACACTCTGAGTGCGGGTCTGTGATCGACATCATTCGACCACAGGCGTCGCATGGCTTGAAGCCGGGCATCCCTACCGACACCTCGGAGCCTAGATGACTCGAAGAAAAACAGTGAAAAAATCACCAAAAAGTTTAGTCAAAAATGACTAGGGCACTGCTCTTCCCGGATCTGCGCTTACTGGCGCGGAAAAAGAAGAACTGGACGCCAGCGCGCAAGGGCGGCGTCTAAGTACTGCCCGCGACGTCATCCCGGCGGTCCCGACGCCGGACGCGGAGCCGCACGATGCCGCCTACCGACGCGCAAGGGTACTGCTACGCAAAAACTTTCCGGATCCAGTCTGACGCCTGGGGATATTCTAAGGTAAGGAATCTGTCACTAACGTGTCTCTTTCAGATACTACAGTTTACGCCTATGCAGTTATTGACTGATTGCTATGTCAAACTCAATACAAATTTGTTTAAAAAAAAAAAAAAGACTAGTATGAGAGGAATACGAGGATACGAGGCAGACGGTCAGAAAAACAGAGTGTAAGATTCTGTTATACCCCTGACTGTCCCGAAAAGTTGTAAGGCGAAATCGTCATGAGCGCTGCACAGATGTATTCCATCTGAAGGCATGTCTAACAATGTGGATTGAAGAGCCTCTGGAAACCAGTTGCATAGCCAGGCACGATGACGAAGTGCTACTGAAAGAGACATGGCTCACCCGACAGAATCGGTGGTATCAATGCCACATTGAATCATCAATTTAGCTGCTTGTTGGCCATCATGAAATATCTGGGTAAAATCGTTCCGGGTCTCATCCAGAAGCAAGGGGAGCAGGTGCGAGACGCAAACTCACAATGCATGAGAAAACCGACTCAGAACACAAGCGGTTTTAAGTGACCGTAAGGCTGAACTGGTGGCAGAAAAAATACGCAGACCAAAAGTATTGAGACTCCTGGACTCCTTGTCCGGAGGGACGTTGGGAAGAGCACTGATGTCAGGGGAGGATGTAGCAGTCTGAACCACAAAGCTGCATGAGTAGGCAGCAGTTGAAGGCAGGCTGACCCTTCGGGGCAGGACGGTGTCTATGAGCTATAGACCGTCCACTGGGGCCCTCGTAGCGGGTTTAGTCCAAGATCCCAACAAAGTATCATATAGGCTTCACTGTAGGGGAGCACAGGTTCAATCCCCATTTGGCCCTGATGAAGCACCCCAATTAAGGGGTCAATGGCCACCTCCACAGAAGAGAGCTGTAGCTCCAGAACCATACCTACCCTCCTCAGAAGCTCAGCAATAGCGGAGCTAACCTCTGAATTGAGGCCAGGAGGAGAAAACAAGCCAGAGGATGGGGTAGACTTAAGGCCACTAGCCTCACCCAGCTGGGATAGCTAACTACCCTCCAGAGGAGGCTGAACAGAGTCAGTCATGGGTTGAATAAACCCCAATTCTTCTCCTTCCGCTCCAAAAACCTGTTCTCCCAGAGTTAAAATAGTATGGGTCTCCTCCGAAGAAGGATGAAAGATGTCTGCGGTGAACTGCACCACCGGCACTGCCCCCGACACCATACAACATCGATGTGGCGACGCATCGGAGAGGAGAGATGATGTAGTGTCGACCGGCGTCGCCGACTTCGACATCGGAGCTGGGTGATCAGACACTGGCGTCGCAGGTGGGAACTCCTAAGGGCTGTGCACCGGTGCCAACACAGAGCCAGAACACAGATCAGACTATGGATCAAGAGAGTCTGAATGAAGCAGAGGGAGACCCCGTCAGCGTGGATTCCGTCCAGGCTTCTCTCACATCCTTGGGGCTGAAAAGCACACAAAAGGTAGGTGGAGACCCAAAGATGGCATGAAGGGAAGAATAATATCCCCGCATCTGGTCCAGAGTCGCCCAGGCTCTAGGGAATACTGGGAGGCGCAGTGTAGACTCTCGCCCGACTCCTCAATCGGAGGACGGGGAGGGGCATATGCAGCGAAGCCGGGGAATGCCGCAACTTTGACCGCTTAAGTCGCAACTTACCTTTGCACATTGAGGTTGATGGACGGAAACAGGAAAGACTTCTGGAGCGGGCTCTCGAACGTTCCTTGGAACGAGAAGGAGACTGTGAACAACGTGGAGCCTGCGACAACCTCCCTGTCAAGAGCTTTATGCGGCATTCCCACAATGCCTTCGGCCAACGTTCGCAACAGGAGTTGCACTTCTCAGAGTCATGGTGTTTGCCAAGACACCACATACAAATATCATGAGGATCTGTGGCAGACATATTCCTTCCACAGGACCCACAGGGTTTGAACACTGAGAACAGTTAGAAAAAAAAACAATGTTCCAGCGACAGAATATGTTTAAATAGGTCAAAAAAAGGTCTGAGGAACTGCTCTCTGGATCTGTGTTGGAAGCGCGCAAAGGAAGAAACTGACATCGGCGCGTCAAGGGAGGACTTATACGGACTCTGTCAACATCGCTTCCAGCGAATGACGTCGCTACGGAGTCTCTCAACGCCCTCTGACGAGGAGAGGTACTACTGTAGAAATGTTTCCGGACCCAGTCTGGCATCTGGGGATAATTCAAAGGTAAGAAATCTGCTACTAGGGGGGCACTAGAGGGCGCCAAGCAAGATGGCCGCACTTGCGTGAGGCTCTTGCAGCTCGGGCACTCATCCGCCTAATATCCTGCCCATCTCGCGCTTTATCCAGCGCCAAACGACACAGCTGAATCGCTGAACTCGCGGTGCCATCGCCAATACCTCTGGTGACTGACGGGACGCCTGGAGGGCGCTAACACCACGATTCGGCTCCCGCGCTTGGGCTCTGCAAAATGGCGCCGCCCGGGTGAGACGACACTGCTGCGCTCAGATCGAGCTCCTCATAGCCGTGACACCGCCGATATCGCCGGAGGAGCGGAGCCACCTGGTGCGGAATACACGACCGGCTGCGGCAAGGCCGATCTCCGCCGGACCACAGATTTCCCCAGGTTAGAGACGCCGCGGCCCTGCGGAGCAGCCTATGAAGAGGGAGGGGCTGGGCCGCCGGCGCGCCGCAACAGCGAGGATCGGAGGAAGAGCGACGCAACCCCCGGTGCCCTCCCGGGCTCCCTAGCTGCTGTGCGCTGGAAGAGAAGCCCAAGGTCTGCCACCTGGACCGGCCAGTAAGTGAAGCGCTGCCCCCGGCGACCGCGCGAAGTCTGCCTGAACGCTGAGCACCCGCTGCGCTGCTGCCGCCATAACATCTAGCCCCACATTGACCTGCTGACTGGCGTGGAGGCGGCGGGGCCCGCTACGAAACACCGCCCGAAGAGTGACTCTGCCAGGCACCTTGACATTGCGCCCCACACCGCCTGCGCCCACTGGGGGCTGAGGGGACCGCTACACCGCGACTGCGCTGCAGTGGAGATCAGGCTCTGGGGAACGCTACATTGCCACGCACCCTCAAGAACAAGCCTGGAAGGGGGGGGAAACCCGCCATTGTGCTCCCGCAGGCACGCACCATTGCCCTGCCTTCCTCATCTTGCAGGGGATTTACCCCCGCTGTGACCACGAGTGGACCTCCGAGGGGCTTCGCGGCGCAGCCCAACAGCCGTCTGCAACTGACGCCACTGGGGCCTGTGAATTGGGACACACGGAACCGGCTCCCCCGTAATTCGCTCACAGCGAGTCACAGCTTGAGGTCCGCGGTGGAGCCATTCCCTTAACAACTGAGGACTCCTGCCCATACCCTGCTGCCTAGGATTGCCTGGTACCCTGAGCAGAGGACACCATCCCATCCCGCCTGTCGTGGTGGGAGTGGAAAGGGGGCAGCAGGGGGCGACACCTGCCCCCATAGGAACCCACTTCCATCTGGATCGCGCCTGAAGGGCAGAATACCACAGCCCCCGCTCGTGTTATGAACTGGGGGCCTCGCTGAACTGGAGGGGGACCCACCGCACACAGATAACGTTTTCTTGGAGTTAATAAATTAGAGGACTACCATCACGTCCTTCCATTCCCTGAAGCCACCGGGTGCCGGTCATGGGCACTGCGGTCTCCGGGTGGCCCCGCCGGGACCTTCACCGCCCCATCGACCTCACCAATATGGGGAAACCAGACGGACGCCAACCGAAATTGAACTTCGATACGCGCAAGTCTACCCGTTCTCAGGCGGAGCCCGAAGAGGACCAACCGGACGCCCCGACTACCTCTACAGCGGATCTAAAAGAACTATTACTAGTGATGCAGTCTAGCCTGACCTCAATTGAATCGAAAATGGACTACATGAACGCCAGGCTGGACGGACTCACTCACAGAGTTGAGAAACATGAGGATCGCTTGACGGAGGCGGAGCGGCGCATTTCCGATTTGGAAGACACCTCCACTAACACGGCTCACCGCACGCTCGAAATGGAAAAGGTCCTAAAGGTAATAGCGGCCAAAAACGAAGATTTAGAATCACGCTCAAGGCGGAACAATCTACGCATCCTAGGAGTGCCGGAGTCGACAGCCACCGGTAAGATGGAGGAATATGTGGAGCACCTCCTCATAACATTATTTGGCAGAGAAGCCTTTTCGCCGGTCCTAGTTGTGGAGAGGGCACATCGATCGCTGGCGGCCCGACCCGCCCCTGGAACCCCTCCTCGCCCGATCATAGCGAGAATGCTCAATTACCTGGATCGAGATACGGCTCTCCAGGGAACATGGACAACTCCGACATGAAGGGACAGAAATATCGATTTACCCTGACTTCACCATGGCCATACAGGAGCAAAGGCGGAAATTCCTCCAGGTGAAGAAAAAACTGCAACAGCTCAACCTCCCCTATGACATGCTCTTCCCGGCTCGACTCAAAATCACACATCAAGGGAAGCAACATTTCTTCACTAATCCGCAACACGTCCAGGATTTCCTTAAGACTTTACCCAAACAGCCTGCGAGCCCCTCCTCTCCGGCACATCGACCGGTGGACACGGGCAACGCCTCTAACATTGAATAATCCCACGCAACGCCACCCTTGCCATGTAAACTACAAACCAGGTAGTGGTCCGGACATGTTTTATAGAACAGAACTCAAGGTGTCGCAGAGACTTGAAAGCTAACAAGGCACAACCAAAACAAAGAGGGGCATGTCAGCATCGTTGATTCCCGGGCCATGCACGCTACCGCAGTGAGGCTGTCATAAACTATGAACTTTTACTCAGCTTCTAACAAGCATCCCCACTCGACGAACTGGGCCGGGACATCGACTCCCGAAACGGCACGTATGCTCAGCACTACTTCGTTGACAGGACCCCTCAATACGGAAGACCGAAATAGTTAACATGCTGAGATGGACGTCTATAATACCGCCCGAGCACCATCGCTCAGCGAGGAGACTCTGGTCGCCCTCTAAGTCATCCACCCGACAGGTGAACCCTAAACGCTGTATTTCGCACTTATGTTAAGGGTTAGGCCATCTTCCCCAGTTGGGAACCTGGCGCAAGGGGAGGGAAAACGGGGAAGGGGGAGGGGGAATGAGCCACAGCAGGATTGGGCTGCTGATGTGGGAGGGGTGGACCCAGCACAGTTGCTGGATGCAACAGGAAGTTCTCGCATGCCACATATCAACGCTATGATGCTTCTGATTATGTCCACATTACAACGTCACACCACAGAATGTTTGCACCCCTAACGCTACACACAGTGCTACCACCATGACAGACCATCCTAGACCCCCTACATATAACTTTCTAGCTTGGAACGTTCGTGGACTGGGTGACCCCCGCAAGAGAAGACATATCCTCTCATATCTGGATCGTCATCACATTCACTGCGCAATGCTACAAGAAACGCACTTTAGTCCTCATGCCCCCACTACGTTCGCATCTCGGTGGGCAAACTACACACATTTTTCTTCATACTCCTCTTATGCACGGGGAACAGCTATACTGGTGAAACGCTCTCTCCCCTACACCCCCATAGGGTCCTACGAAGACTCGCAGGGCCGCTACAACATTCTCTGGGGCCGGCTGGAAGCTCAGTCTATCACTTTTGTCTCTTGCTACGGGCCGAACACTGATGACCCAGATTTCTTTCGGGTACTCTGGGGGAAGATCATAGATGCCGGGTCCACGTATATAATGTGGGGTGGAGATTTCAATGTCACCTTAGACCCCACACTAGATCGCTCACATCCTCAACCACATCACTACTCCAATGCACATCACACACTCAAAGCGATAGTCGAGGACAATGAGTTGATCGATGCCTGGCGACATTTACAACGCAGCTTCGGCAGGGGTCATGCTACACCACAGCGCGCGCCTCTTGGTCCAGAATAGATGGTTGGCTCCTCTCCAGGGGTCTCGCTCCTTGGCTGACACACGCTTCATACCTTCCCCGCACTTACTCAGACCACTCCCCAGCACTTCTCACCCTTACTCCCCCCCCATAACGACTCGCCCTTTCTGTTCTGGCGCTTAAACCCGCAGAACCTGCTGGACCCAGTATTTAAACAGGAGCTAGAACAAGACATAACTGACTTCTTTCCACAAAATGAAAACTCGGATGAGCGATACTCCATAATATGGGAGGCGTTCAAAGTCACCATTCGTGGGAGTTGCATTGCAAAAAGTGGAGGAATTCTGAAAGACATGCGCTCTACGCTCCGCAAACTGGAGACAGAGCTTAAAAGTACGGAAACTATGATGCGCAACGCCCCCACTCCAGAACTACAGGCTCAGTTGAGAACCTTACTTACTGAATACCAGAAAACAGCTGAGAGTGAATGTAAATTTCGGGGGAAATACCACCAGGCACGCCGATATGGAGAGGGCGAGCGACCGGGAAAGGCGCTTGCCTCTCTGATTCGCCCTTCCCGCTTCTCTAATATGGTCCTTGAAATTGAAGACTAGTATGGTCAGCTACATAGAAACACCTCGGAGATAGTGGGAACTTTTCGCAGTTTCTACAAAGCCCTTTATAAAACGCATAGAACTCACCCGGTAGACTTCACCCCCTTCTTTGAGGACACCGCAATAGCCTGTTTGGGCGACAGACAGCGGGAATCACTCTTAGCACATCACGAAGATGAGGAGATCATCTCCGCCATAATGCAACTCCAATCAGGCAAGGCCCCGGGACCGGACGGCCTCCCGGCCGAACTCTACAAAACGTTCCGCCATTTACTTATCCCGGTACTGCGACAAGTATTTGAAGAGGCGCGCGAAACAGGCATACTACCCCCCACAATGCGAGAGGCGCGCATAGTCTCCTTGCCCAAACCAGGCAAACCGACACTACACTGCGACTCATACAGGCCACTCTCATTGATTAACGTCAATGCTAAAATACTAGCGAAACTGATTGCTAACCGCATCAGCCCTCTTATGACTGCCCTTGTACTCCCAGATCAATCGGGTTTCGTACCCAATAGAGGCACGCCCCATAATCTGCGTACTTTGTTCGCGGTTCTGCAGGACATCGATCCTGATTCGAACGCCGTTGCCATATTCCTTGACGCCACCAAGGCGTTCGATTCACTAGAGTGGGATTATCTAGCTTTCGTTTTACAGCACATGGGGTTTCCGGCTCCCTTCCTGGCATGGATAGACTTGTTGTACACGGGCCTGCAAGCCCGTGTCATGGTCAACGGGGTCCAATCCTCTCCCTTCACAATAGCTAGGGGCACCCGTCAAGGATGCCCCCTCTCGCCCCTACTCTTTGCCATAGCGATCGAACCCCTGGCAGCCAAAATCAGACAACATTATCGGGACATTGCACTGGTCTACCCCGAACGCCAAATCTTGATCTCTCTATATGCTGATGATCTTACGCTGTACCTGCGCAACCCATATGAAAGCCTTAACCCCATCCTTAGACTCCTCATCCGGTTTGGCCACCTCTCAGGGATTAACATCAATTGGGGGAAATCCCAGCTATACCCTCTTACAGACGCCACCACGCGGTTTGCCCCAGACTATCCACTCAAGTGGTGTGAAGACACACTTACATACCTCGGCATCAACATTTCTAGGGACCGAGCGGAACTGATGCGGTCCAACTATGGACGGACGCTTGATCTCCTCACTGACAAAGTTACTCGACGGGTAGCGCTGCCCCTCTCCATGGCTGGAAGAGCCTCACTGATCAAAATGGTTATACTTCCTAAAGTGCTCTATCTTTTTACAAATATACCTTACGCTCCTAGCCGCCATTTATTTCAGGGTCTCAAAACCCAAATGATTCGTCTTGTATGGGGCGGGAAACAAGCCAGGTTAAGCTGGGATATCCTTACACGACCCTTCGCGGCCGGAGGATTTGATATACCCAATTTGGAACTCTATTTCATATGTGCTCAGGCTCACTTTGCAGCCTACTGGATGCATCCTCCCCCATACATGCTTCATCTTGCAATAGAGGATGGCCACATGACCCCCACACCATGTTCCGCATACTTGAGCACCCCCGCGGTCCCCAGACATTTCGCCTCAACTACCGTGCAATGCACTACCAGCGCTTGGAAGGACCTAGCCCGAAGGACTCGCTGTCCTCTACTGTATTCCCCTTTACTACCCCTACAAGGGAGACTTGACATCCCAGTCACACGAGAGGGGGGCTGCCGCCGTTTACTCCGTAAACTGTCTAGTCTTACCTGGGGACAACTCTATATGAACGGAACATTCTGCTCTAGCGAGGAATTCTTTGGAGCCTCCTCTCCCACCCCTCTGGAGCGATTCTATTACGTTAGGCTTAGGCAGGATATACGGACCCTCACCCCATGCTTCCCACAGGAACCTCCCATCATGCCCCCCCTTCATGCCCTTTTACAACAAACCACCCCTACTCATGTGGTGTCACTTCTGTATTGCACCACTCAAAATGAATGCGAGTGGGACCCCCCACCAGCTAAGGTCAAATGGGAGGGAGAGCTGGGACACCCCCTTACGGAAGAACAATGGTCCTTCTGCTGTCGCCAAACAGGGGAGGTCTCTGCCAGCAGCAGGCTACGCATTATACACTACAAATACGTCCACCGGTTATATTTTACGCCTGCGCGCCTACATCGCCTACACTTGCGAGATAACGATCAATGTGATCGTTGTGGGGAGCAGGGAGCAGATTTCAAACATTTGGCTTGGGACTGTCCATCTATCCGCCGACACTGGGGGGAAGTAATGGCCGCTTTAGACCAAATGCTAGGAACACACGTGCCGGCAGACCCCCTCACCGCCCTACTAGGATATACTAAACCGCTGCCTGCTAACATACGGCGCTATGCTTCACTGGCCCTGCTTCTGGCCAAACGACGAGTCGCCTGTAGGTGGGGCAGGGGACGGGCCCCTAAATTTAAAGACTGGCTCCACGCCCTTATATACTGTCAAGAGCAGCTCAATCTCTATGCTGACCTGCTACCACCCTCCTCTCGCCCACGCGATATCTGGGCCCCTCTTCAGAATTACTTACTAGAACACGACACAACCACAGAAACACTCATGGAACCTCGTGCGGCTGGGAATACAACACAGGGAGGGGAGAAACAGTGATGACTGGAGGGTATCAGAAGAGACCGGACAGGGCGACTGCAATGTCGCTATGGGGACTGGAACATACCTTACACACGCGCACATAAGGGCCAGGAACTCATGAATGGGGACATTCTACCCAACCACTCTTGGTGACTAGTGGCATTAATGTTATGTTACTTGGTTTTGTTACTTAAATGCATAAAATGTTCGGGACCTTTTGATGTGGTCACTCGTGATAATCGCCCAACTGACGCAGCCGGCCCGATGTGGTTGTAGGCGGCTTGCTGTGTATTGCCCCTCCCACCTCTACTGCCTTAAGCATGCACATCACCACGCATTGCCGGCCCACTTGGGATGTTGGCATCACGCTGTGTATTAAACCATTTCGACGATAATAAAGGTCTTTGAAACTTTAAAAAAGAAATCTGCTACTAGATGTCTCTATCAGATATCTTATACATGCACAATGTCCCAGTGGACTCTTTCAATGTGTAACACATTTTGGGGACCCCACTAATCAATGTCATATCCATCTATTGCAGTAATGGTAATGGTACTGTCACTAGTATGTATTCACAATTCATATGCAGTGTTCAGTAAGACAGTGAACAAAAGTGCAGATGAGGCAGTGCTCAATAGAGTGAACAAACCTATATATCACATATTAAAAACACTGTACAATGCCCCTGGCTCTGTACACAATTTTAAAGTTTCTATATATATTAGGACGCTGTAGATAAATACGCTGTTCCTACTGATTACAATGAAACTCTCAATGACACCTACCTACAAGATCACAATGACACTTCCACAGTAGATCTAAATTACACCTTCAGATTTCTATGACACCTGCAGAGCAGATCTCAATGGTACAGCCAAAGTACAAGAACACATCAGGCCCACAAGTGCTTAATGATGCGCATAGAGAACAAGCTCTCACTGATATCTGCAGAGTTCAAGCTCTCTATGACACCATCTGAGACAAGCTCTCTCTGACACCTGTAGAGCTCAAGCTCCGACTCCTAAGCGACACAGTCACTGAATGGCACCAGCAGAGCACAACCTCACAATGACCACTGCAGAGCACAAGATCTCAAAGACACCGGGAGAGCACAAGCTCTCAATGACACTTCCAGGATACGATCTCCCAATGACACTTGGAAACCACGAGCTTTTAATTATACTTCTTGGGCACAAGATTCCAGAGACACCACCAGCCCACCAGCCCTCAATGACACCTCCAGGCCAAAACCTCATAATGATATCTCCACACCACAAACTCTCAATGATATCTCCAGGGCAGAAGCCATCAATGGCACGTCCCAATCAACATGCTCTTAAGGACACCTCCCGAACAAAAGATCTCAATGACACTTCTAGACCATGAGTTCCAAATGAACGTGTCAGATTATTTTTTTTCCTGAATCATTTCCTGCTGAGAGACCACCAGTTAATTGTTGATTTAATCATAGCACAATTTCATTTTGCGTTTCCTCAGCGGCTATTGATTTTATTAATATTTATGCCTTAGGAGAGGAAATAATTAACTATGAACAATGCTGATAAACATATTTAGCTGAGGTTAAAAAAGTACACAAGAAGTGGTGTGGCTAACTTTATGTGGTTACCGTGGTTACCTTCTCAAGCTACACACTTGGAGTAATGAAGCGAGTGGCAGCCGGAGCATTATTCGATATGCTTAAGGAGGCAGCAGAGGTGAAAGATATGTAGTGTTCTTTAACGTGACATGTTGAAGTCTGTCTTATAAATATATATGCATCAAACACAGATTACAAGCTATTCGTCTGGGTGTGCTACAGGGAAGGATACCTTATTCAGGTAGAATGATAGTCTGGATGGAAGACCTGAATTGTGTCATTGCTGGTCAGATGGGTAGACACTCACCAAGGTAAGGCCAAAGTACTTAGATGGGTTATGAATGAAATAGGATTTAGGACTTATGGAGGATCCAAGATGATATGGACAAATTATTGTCATGATACCAACTCGCAACACATCGAGCAGACTGGGCTACTTATTGACTCGGGCAGAAGATCAGAATAGGTTCAGAAACACAGTCTACCTGAACAAGTTTCTGTCTGACCAGTCTCCATTGCTGGTACAGTATACTGATGCATATAATAGACTCAAAGTGCATACATGGTGCCTCTGAATAAGGCACTATGCAGATGAATCTTTGATGAAGGGATTAAAGGGGTAGGCACGCCAATATTTTGACTAAAACTGGAAACTGAGGGAGAGCAGGGCCAATGTGTAGGAAACATTCAAAGTGGTACTGCAGGTTGAAAGTATGGCTAAACCTATTGCACAAATGTACAACTACAACACATACTGATGGAGCAGGAGAAAATATTGCAGCAATTGGAGAGGGAAGGGTTTGTGAATAAAGAGAAAGTAGCACAAGCAGTAGAGACTAAAAGACAACTAGAAGACACATGGACGACACCCAATAAGTTCATCGGCACATCCAACAGACAGCAGGGAGGGACCCAAAACGGGATGCATGCTGGCACAGCTGCTGAAAAGAGACAGACCCTCAACAAATATTCTACAGGAAGGAAAACAAATGTTCACACAGGATGGAGTAAACAAGCAATATTACATGTATTTTAAACAGGTTTATAATAAAGAATATTGAATAGTATGTCACAAGTAATGTGCTTCTTAGAGGGCCTTGATGTGACAAGAATAACAGGGCAGAAAGACATGCTAGACACTCCAATACCTACACAAGAACTGGCAGAAGTGCGTGTCAAATCACAAAAAGTGAAAATGCCTGGAGGCGACGTCCTCATGGCTGAATTTTACCAAACATATGCAGGGATACCCTCTGAGAAATTACTGGAGGCATACGAAGACTCGAGAACGTGGTGGGGAGCTTGGCCTTACTCATGAGGGAAGCCTTAATTATAATGATTCCAAAGCCAAAGATCTAACTGTTAACAAGGCCTATAGGCCATTATTTATATACAAAACAAATGCAAAATACTGAGTAAAATACTGACAGACAGGTTCATGTGTATTACAGACAGCTTAGTTCACGAAGACCAGTGTGGATTTATACCTGTCAGGAGTATGTTGTTCAATCTACTGTAGTGGATGCATGTCATGGACATGCTACTGCCTGCACATGGGTTGTGTGCACTAGCAGTACTTGACAGTGAAGGTTTCCTGGGAGTATCTATGGATGGCACTGGGGCGGATGGACTTTGACCCAAATTTCTTGAGAGGAATCCAGCTGTTGTATGCAGGACCAACCAAAACAATGAGGGCAAGCCACCAGGTGCTCTCAGACAGCTGACTAGGAGGGGCACTACATAGGGATTTCACCATGTTACCATTGCTATATGCCTTGGTGATGGAACTGCTGGGACACGGGTTGAGGACTACTGTGCATGAGTGGGGAATTGTGTTGGGAGATGTAGCATGTGATCTCCAAGTGTGCTGATGACATCCTCATTTACATGACGGACATGGAACAATCCATGCACAGCCTGCCACAGGAGCTAGACCGCTTCAGTGAAGTCTCTAGTCTCCTTGTGAACTGTAACAAACTTAGCCTGTTCCACTGGGTGAGTAGTGTAAGGTAGACAGAGAGGCATACATAGGAAAATGGATAAAGTAAGGAATTCATGAGTTTTCGATTTCTGCGTATAATGGTGACTCTTAAGAAGAATGCACAATACGCTCTTATCATGTGTACAGTATTGAGTGGTTGAAAGCAATTGGCAGAGTTGTGGTATAAACTACCGTCGTATGTAATGGGCTAGGATCTTGCTGTAAAAGATTATGTTACGTACTAGAAAAAGGGGTAAATGTCCAAGAAATTGTCTGTCCTAGATCAATGGGTGAAATCAACAGGGCTCAGATGTCCAAAAAATGGGAAACCCAATACCCAATAAAACGTGTTCCATAAGAAAAGATGAAGGACAGAGCTGAGTAGCAAAATAACACCTTGTTTTGTCATTCCAACGTAGTCAAAAGATCCAAAATAAGAATTAAACGGTTCTTTATTTTTCTATTTCTTTTGGGAATCTCACTGAAATATCAGAAAAATCAAGAACCATTTTGTTCTCATCTTGGACCTTTTGGCTACACTGGAATAACAAAACAATGTTATGTTGGTACTCAGCTCTGTCCTTCAAAGATTATGTTACTGCTGCACCATTTGCAATTCCTGCAGGGATCAATCTGTCACCTACCGCGAATACAGTCCAAAGAATTGGACCACCTGCTGATATCACTATATGGGCAGGTAAGCGAAGTAGAGAGGTTCAAGATGTTAAAACTCCTCTAGGGCCATGGGGGATTGGCTACTGATACTGAGATATAGTATATGGCGACAAAGCTACAGCACGCAGTAAGACAAAGGCGATTGTTGTGAGAAAACCGGTCATACGGGACATACCTGCAGGAACTACTGTGCAATGTTTACATGCTGGATGACACTGTCCAAATTGAGTATCCATATGCTAAGAGACAAGTGGGAAGGGCGTGCGGTGTGGCATTCAAACTGGTACTAAAGAGGCTCCCACGTGCAGTCAACATGCCATTGTGGACCTGTACACGAACATCAAATGTCTTACCTTTACAGGAGTGCAGGTACTGTTTGGCATAGGTCGAGGGCAAATCATGTAATATTCAAGAATGCCTCAGACAGCCAGTGAAATATGGAAGATACCCTCGGACATCCCTGAGAGCACCCATACAATAGAAAATCTACAAAATATGGCAGGAAAGACTACTGCCCATCGTCTACAGTGCTCTAAGGCAAGACCAAAGAGGGAATGCTGCTTTAGCCAGAGAAATAAGCACAGTATATAGTGTAGATCAGATTTAAATTAATTCCATTTAATTAGCACCACAGAACTTACATGACCCCATAATAGATAGGTCTCATTAACATGATCTGCCACATGTTTAAGAATTGATTAAAGTGAGGCTAACTTTTTACAGGTGACGTGAAACTGGTGTGGAGGGTGCCACAAACTAATCTTAAATCATTGCTTGCAAAAGACTGCGGGAGAGGAAAAAGTGGAAAATGAAAAAGGGAATTCATAGCATACGGGCTGTCCTAGCTAACAGAAGACCATCCATTCATTGGATGAGCTGAGGCAGAAGAAAATAAATAAATGGCCTGGAGGTCTGAATAAGTGGGCTATTTAGAGTCATATGAAATGCACGAGACAAAATGACGAATTAACGCAAGACTTGGCCAACCGACTCACCATGATCCAAAACTTATCGAACCTTTCTGACAGTTGGACCCTTGGAAAAGGTTAGCTACTACCGAGGACTGGAAAACAATGGAGGGACACTGCTTATTGCATATATTGGGAAAAACTACGAGTGACGGCTTAAGGAGATACTTGGCAACAGATGACAAGAAATTACTGACCTTATCTGGTAGAGAAATAACGGAACAGACATGTGTATGCTGGGTGTGTGCTAGACCAAAGTGGTAGTCACTACCTAGATATCCGGGTTGCATCGATCTATAGTGACAGAGTGCAACATATTATTCAAAAAGAACAAGTTACTTACCTTCGGTAACGATATATCTGTAAGAAACATTAGTAGAGATAGATTCCTTACCTTAGAATATCCCCAGGCGTCACACTGGATCTGGAAAGTTTTCGTCAGCAGTACCCCTGCGCGTCGGTAGGTGGCGTCGTGCAGCTCCGCGTCCGTCGTTGGCGTCGTGGTCGCCGAGATGACGTCGCGGGCGCTACTTAGACGCCGCCCACGCGCGCTGACGTCAGCTCTGTACACGACTTTCCGCGCCAGGAACGCAGAGCCATGCAAGATACTGACCACTGGTGCATTGAAACTAGGGCCCTGAAAGGGATTACCTTAACCCTAGAAATCAGTTCGCAGAACGGGGAGGATGGGTGGGGCGGTAAGGAATCTGTCACTACTAATGTTTCTTACAGATATATCGTTACCGAAGGTAAGTAACTTGTTCATCTGAAAGAAACACATAGTGATAGATTCCTTACCTTAGAATAGATACCCCAGCAATACCAACCCCAGTGGTGGGTCTGCGAACTAAGATCACACCAGAAAGTCACAGGGAACAGAACGGCCAAAGAAGTCGTCTCTCCGGACTTGGCTGTCCAGGCAATAATGCTTGGTAAACGTGTGGAGCGAGGCCCACGTGGCTGCCTGACAGATGTCTTGCAGGGGGACACCACGTCCCAATGCAGTAGTGGCTGCAGTAGCTCTGGTGGAATGAGCACGCAGCCCCACCGGAGGTTCTTTTTTAGCCAAAGAGTAACAGGCTTTGATACATAAGACAACCCAGCGGGAGATGGTTCTCTTATGGACCGCCCGACCTTTCTTGGTGCCAAAGTAGCCAACAAAAAGCTGGTCGTCCACCCTGAACGGCTGTGTGCGGTTGAGATAAAAAGAGAGCGCACGTTTTGGGTCCAGACGGTGGAGTCGCTCTTCCTCTCTGGAAGGATGCGGAGGCGGAAAGAAGGTGGGCAAGGTAATAGTCTGCCCAATGTGAAAGGCCGTAACCACTTTTGGCAAAAAGGAAGGACGGGGCCTGAGCACAACCTTGTCCGGATGGACTGAAAGGAAAGGAGGCTTACAAGAAAGAGCCTGGAGCTCACTCACCCGCCTGGCGAAAGTGATGGCCACCAGGAAGGCAGACTTCAAGGTCAAGAGACGAAGAGGACAGCTGTGAAGGGGCTCAAAGGGAGCGCACATCAAGTATGTCAGAACCAGATTCAAGTCCCACTGAGGCATCACGAAAGGAATAGGAGGAAAAAGGTGTGTAATGCCTTTGAGAAATCTATTTACAACAGGGGACTTGAAAAGAGAGGGCTGATCAGGGAGCCTGAGAAAGGCCGAAATAGCAGAAAGGTAGCCCTTGATAGTGCCCAGAGCAGAGCCCTGCTGGGCCAAAGAAAGAAGGAACAGTAGTACTTCAGAAAGAGGGGCAGAAAGGGGATCCACAGCCTTTGCTGTGCACCACGCCACAAATTTGTTCTACCTCTAGGCGTATACCACTTTAGTAGAGGGACGCCTGGCTGCCAGAATAACGTCACAAACTTCAGGAGGCAAGTCGAAGGGAATCAACTGCCGCCGCTCAACCTCCACGCAAAGAGGTGGAGGCTGGACAGGTTTGGGTGGAGGACCGTCCCCTGCTGCTGCGACAGAAGATCCTCCCGAAGAGGCAGTCTGATCGGAGGATCGATGCTCATACTGAGTAGCTAGGGATACCATACTCTTCGAGCCCAGTCCGGAGCCACAAGAATGACTTGGGCCCGGTCGCACCTGATCTTCTTCAGCACTCTGGGCAGAAGTGGTATAGGCGGAAAGGCGTACAACAGACCGCAACTCCACTCGCGACGAAAAGCGTCGCCGAGCGAGTGCCGCCTTGGAAATTCCAACGCGCAGAACTGATGACATTGCGCGTTCTCTTCGGTGGCGAATAGATCTAACCAAGGCTCTCCCCACTGCTGTAAGAGACCTTGCACCACCTCCGAGTGAAGACGCCATTCCTGATCGAGCATGCACCTGCGGCTGAGTTCGTCCGCCCTGGCGTTCAGAGAACCTGCCAGGTGTTGAACCACCAGGGACATGCCCTGATGTTCCAGCCATGTCCAGAGACGCAGAGCCTCCTGACAGAGGGTCCACGAACCCACCCCGCCTTGTTTGTTGCAGTACCACATGGCGGTGGTGTTGTCTGTGAACACATGCACTACTCTCCCTTTGACAGAGGGAAGGAATGCCTTTAGGGCAAGCCTGATCGCCCGCAGCTCCAAAAGGTTGATATGGAGCCGGGACTCTGCCTGAGACCAGAGGCCTCTGATCTCTGCCTCTCCCATGTGGCCGCCCCATCCCAGGAGGGACGCATCCATCACCACTGTAAACTCCGGTTGGGGAAGGGAGAGGGATCTGCCGTCGACCCAAGGCCGGTTCGTGAGCCACCACTGCAACTGTCGTGCAGTGCCCTCCGAGATCTGGACGTGATCGGACAGGTTCCCCTGATGCTGCGCCCACTGGAACTTCAGGTCCCACTGCAGAGCCCGCATATGCCATCTGGCATGATTGACCAGCAGGATGCAGGAGGCCATGAGGCCCAGCAGCCTCAGGGTCATCCTTACCGAAACCCGGGACAACGGCTGAAAGATGGGAATCAGAGCCCGAATATACCGGACTCGCTGTTCGGGAGGATAGACCCGAAACTGCGCCGTGTCCAGAACCGCTCCGATAAAGGGGAGCTTCTGGGAGGGAATCAGGTGCGACTTCGGCACGTTGATGGAGAACCCCAGTAAGTGCAGGAGGTCGGCCGTAGTCTGGAGGTGGGAGACGACTGCCTGGGGCGAGCCCGCCTTCAACAACCAGTCGTCGAGATAGGGGAAGACTGAGACCCCTGATCTGCGCAGATGAGCTGCGACCACCGCCATCACCTTGGTGAACACCCGAGGGGCGCTGGTAAGGCCAAAGGGGAGTGTGGTGAACTGAAAGTGCTCGTGGCCGACCGTGAACCGTAGGTAACGCCGGTGGGCTCGCAGGACGGGGATGTGGAAATAGGCGTCCTGCAAGTCCAGCGCCACCATCCAGTCTTGTGGGTCGAGAGCAGACAAGACCTGAGCTAGAGTGAGCATCTTCAACTTCTCTTTGCGGAGGAAGCGATTGACGTTCCTTAGGTCTAAGATAGGACGCAGGCCTTTGTCCTTCTTGGGCACCACAAAGTAGTGGGAATAACAACCACGACCTACTTCGTGCGTCGGAACGCGCTCAATGGCCCCCTTGGCCAAGAGGGCCGCAACTTCCTGCTGAAGAAGCACCAAGTGATTCCCCGACATGCGGTGGCATTGAGGTGGCATGGCTGGGGGGTAGTCTCGAAGGGGGGGGGGGGGGTAGTCTCGAAGGGGCGGGAGTAGCCCCTCCGAACTATCTCTAAAACCCACCTGTCCGAAGTGATGTTGCGCCAGTGGGGGAGGTGATGGCAGAGCCTGCCGCCCACTGGCGTTTGATGGGCCTGAAAGTTCGGACTAGGAAGGTTTGGAGGCAGTGGTGGCCGGGGTGGTAGTGGACTGACCCGCCCGCTGGCCCCTTTGTCCGCCACGGCGGAACCCGCGTCCGCGCTGGGATGATTGCTGCGCCGGCCTGTGGCTCTGTTGCGAACGCTGCGGGCGCCCCTTCCTGTGCCACGAAAGGAGCGGAAGGCAGAGGAGGGCAGACTGCCGAGAGCCCCAAGGACTTGGCCGTAGCCCGTGAGTCCTTAAATCTCTCCAACGCGCTGTCTGCTTTGTCGCCGAATGAGGCGACGGCCATCAAAGGGCATGTCCATAAGGGAGTTTTGGACATCCCCCGAAAATCCAGTGGTCCTCAACCAGGCGTGACAGCGAACCGCCACCGTCGTTGCAATCGATCTGCCCAGTGAGTCGGCGGTGTCTAGGCCACAACGAATCATGAACTTTGCTGCGTCTCTCCCCTCTGCAACAGCCTGGGAGAGAGCAGGCCGGGCCTCCTCCGGACACTGGGGCAGCACGTTCGCCACCGTATCCCACAGAGAGTGGGAATAACGGCCCAAGAGGCATGCGGTGTTCACGGACCGCAGCGCAGAGCTGGTGGAAGACAAAAATCTTCTTCCCAAACTGATCCAGCTTCTTGGATTCCCTATCCGGTGGTGCGGAAGGGAAGGCGGTTGGGGAAGCAGAGGCTTGGACAACCAAGCTCTCAGGAGTGGGGTGTTGGGAGAGGAGAATGGGGACACCCAGAGCCGGGCGATGGCGTCGGTCCACGTTCCTATCCACAGGAGCCCCTGTGGTGGGCCTGGACCAAGTGCCCAAAAGAACGTCAGAGAGGGCTTCATTGAAAGGAAGCAGCGGCTCCGCAGAGGTAGCTGCTGGCTGAAGCACCTCTGTCAGGAGGTTAGTTCTGACGGCCACAGTAGGGAGCTCGAGGTGTAGGGCCTCGGCCGCCCTACGCAACACCACTGCATAACTGGCGCCCTCCTCCATAGCCACGGTAGGAGGAGACAGCATGCCAAGGTCTGGTGAGGTATCCAGACCACTGGCGTCCCCCAATTCCTCAGCCCAGTCCTGTTCAGACTCGCAGGCTGCAGCGAGAGGGTCCTCAGATCCCTCCCAGTCCTCCCCTTGCTCCTCAGGCTGTTCAACAGGTCGAAAATAAGGAGCAGGGACATGGGGATAGAAATCCCCAAGCAGGGTCGAGAACCGCATCGATCGACGCCGGCTCGGCGCCGTGTCCACTTCGGGGCTGAAACTGAGGTCGACGTCGTCCCGAGGTGCGGGCGGCATCAGGATCGGTGCCGGTGGAGTCGAAGTCGGTGGAGGCGTAACAAGGTCAACCGGCGTCGACCGGGATCCAGGCCTGGATCCAAGGGTGTCCTGCGGCGCCGTGGCCGGAGCCGACAGCGACGCCGGGGCAGGAGCCTCCGGCGAGGAAACACGAGGACACCCATGCGAGACCGCGGGGCCCGAAGGCGCACCGGCGGGACCCGACGGCCCAAAGAGGCGAACCATGGCGGACAGGAACTCCTGTATCTGGGCCTGTGTCGCCGACGACCCCGGGAAGGGCGGGTAGTCGGGCGGCGACTCCATGGACTCCGCCGGAGCCGCGGGGGTGGCACCACCCATACCCTCAGCCGCGACCGGCGAGGGGAAGTCGGAGAACAATGGCGTTTCTTCGACTTCTTGTGCTTCGTCTTACCTGACCCCGAGTGCGAAGACTTGGATCCCGAAGATCGATGATGACTCCGCGCACGGTCCCTCGACCTCCCTCTGGACTGGGACTTCGAACGGTGCGGAGCCGACTGCCGGGCTTCCAGCAACTTTCGGGACCGCTCCCGCAAAGTCTTCGGCGCCATGGCCCGGCAGTCGGAGCACGACTTGGGGTCGTGGTCGCGCCTCAGGCAGAAAAGACACACACGGTGCGGGTCCGTCACTGACATCATGCAGTGACAATCCCCGCAGGACGTGAAACCGGGCATCCTACTGCACCAGGAGTCGAAGACTGAAAGAAAAACAGAGACAAAAAGCCTAAAAAAGTCAGTCAAAAATTGACTGGGGGTTCCTGCTCTTCCCGGATCTGCGCTTTCTGGCGCGGAAAAAGAAAGAACTGACGTCAGCGCGCGTGGGCGGCTTCTAAGTAGCACCCGCGACGTCATCTCGGCGACCACAACGCCAACGACGGACGCGGAGCCGCAGGACGCCACCTACCGACGCGCAGGGGTACTGCTGACGAAAACTTTCCAGATCCAGTCTGACGCCTGGGGATATTCTAAGGTAAGGAATCTATCACTATGTGTTTCTTTCAGATTATATATTTTACTGTAAATGTGAGTGCTATTGCTACCAATGGATGCTCAAAATATATATGTACTGTGGTCGTTGTACATTTTTTTTCCATAATGCAGTAAAAGATAATTTTAGAAAACTAAGAAAATGCTATCTTATTTAACCTATAACCTCAATGATCTCATAAAAGTAAACACAAAAGTACACAGCTTATTAGCAATAATTGAAATGTTCAACAGAGGTACATGTCAGAGATTTTGTGATCATCAACCTGATGGGCAAGTTCAGTAATGCTACTTAGGATTCAAAACAGTAACAGATGCAGGCGCACATAATCACTGGGCAATATTTCTTTACATCATTTATTCCTACTCTGCAGAGAGATTGCACTGCCAGAGACACTAGATGAAGAGGCTTCTTGAGGTACAAATGATTTTAATGACAAGGTTGCTATTGGACGTGTGCATTCATCCACGGCGCATATTTACAAGACAAGGCCCTATGCTGCGCACAGGGATTAAGTGTTATTTTACAGCTCGGATTATGAGGGGGGAAAAGGAAGCTGTTCATCTAATCAATGATGCCATGTCATGCATGGCGCGCCGGCATAAACCCAGAGCACAAAATGTCAAGTCTGTCCCCCTTTATTCATTATCACTGATGCGCGTTTCATGTCAGCAGGACTTTGCTGTGCATCCCTTAACGTAGCGCAAGAAACAAGAACCGTCTCTGGCCTTCTCTAAAAACAGAGCGGCCGAGGCGTGACAACACCCTTATGTGCAGCAAAATTAGTAGCAAAATGTTAGGCAAGTAAAGACAAGCATGTTGGTGATTTTGTTTTGGTAAGATCAGTATTCATTTTTTTTTGTTAGTGCTGGTGTTGCTGCTTACCTCAAATTCGGCGTGTCTATGAATGTCCTCTGCGCGTTGTCTGCTCAAGATAAATTCGGCCTCATTGGCTACTCTTACCAGGTGATCTTTCATAGTTTGACTCAACAGTCTAAAACAAAAACAAAAAATAGAAAGACAAATACATTCGTGGTCATTTCAAGTAAATATTTTTAGAGGTCAAAATCAGTTACTTTTTACTGAGCGTGCGCTTTTGAACCTCTTTCAACAAGCATGAGTGCGAAATGCATGGCAGTAGAATTTCATCTATCCTAAAAACAACATTTACAAGATGTTAGAACCCCACGCAGCCTGCCTTAAGACTTTCAGAAGCTCATGTCAGATGCTGGACTTCAGTCTTCGTGCTCACAGAGAAACCTTTCCCTGAAAGCATGTCAATCCTGCTCCAGAAGACCAGAAATACAATTATAGTCTCAGATAAAAGGCTCGGAGCACAAAAGTTTGAGAAAATGTTAATATCTTTTTCTGTGTCTATATGGAGTGACCTGTAAGAAGTTTCCTCCAACTATGTCTGGAGAGAGCAGAGCCTTGGGCGAGAACATTGTCATTGCAGGCAGGTTTTTAGATCTATTTGTCATCCACACTGATGCATGAAGGTTGCCGAACCAGCTGACTGACAAAAAATGCAAATGGAAGAAAAAGGGGATTCACAGCACATACGTTTGATTTAGTTTATATACATTGATATTTAAAACGCAACGCACATGGCTCATTCTTTTTTCTTTAACGCCTCATTGATACAGCTTCCAATTGATACACTGCATTTTTTTGCAGTAAGTATGATCACTTATTCGGTCATTTGTTTTGGTATCACTACATGTTTCCTTAAGTATAATAAAATATTTTGAACACACATGACCTAGGACTGCCCAGCCATTCAAATATACTGGCAGTACATCACAAACACAATCTCACGAGTACTAGGTAGACAAATTGAACTTCACCTAAACAAATGTAGATGTGAATCCTGGATTAAACCAGAGGCACAATAACCGAGAGAAGGTAACGGGGCTTTGCTGGGTAAGCAGTATATAGCAAAGCACTGGAGATCATAAAGAAGTCGCCCTCCAAGTGACAATGCTTGAAGGGAATTTGCTCACACAAGGCAGAACCAAAATACAAAACCCAGGATTGTTCACACAAACATCATAAAATCCGGGGCAATTGCTAGGTGCATTTCCAAATAACAATACCGTAAATTAGACAACAAAGCTGCAAGACCGGGGGGGGGGTTTGGTATATTCACCAAAACAAAGTATTAACCATCGCAAGCGTCACAAAACATGTAGAGCATGGATTCGCTAACTACAGTAATCTAGGAACATGTTCTATAAGTTCTATATCTCTTTGCTTTGTAAATATACCAAATTAAAAAGTTTCTATAAAAAATATTTTGAATACAGAATATGGGGATCATGAGGGATAGCAGCACTAGCAGTGGAATGGTTTTCAACTGTCAATGACTAGTGAGAAGGAAGGAGTAACACCTTACTATATGACCACAAAAGTCCATGCAGTGTAGCAGGATGGGAATTAGTGATGTTCTTAAAAGGACAGAAGACAAACCCAGATGATCTGATTCATAGGAAATGAGCAAGACTCCAACAGACGAGAATGAAAATTAAGCTTCAGCATACCCACTGGTACAGAAATGACCCAGGATAATGCGCAACCATTCCGCATGAGTGCACATATGTGTGTGTATCAAGGCTACCAAAAACTTAAAAGACTTAGTGTGAAAAACTAAAAAGTTACAACAGCTAATCTAGTGGTATTCAATACTACAAATGATTATTGATCACACAAAAATGCCAGTTCACTGGGACATTTAAATCTCTATTTGAAACATGCCCTCGTGCTAACAGTATGAGCTGATGACTCCCATAAAATAAAAATAAATGCATACATTTAGCCTCAGTTAAATTATGCAAACAATTCAACCCAAGGGTGCTTTTCAAACTATCTCTCTTGGCACTATGACCTGGTACATATTTTTCATGTTCTAGATTTACTTGCAAAAACGACACTACAGGGAAAAGCAATGCATAGTGGAAATTAATTTCAATTAAATAGGTAACTTCCAAGAATATTAAATGTGATAATTTTTTTTTATTTTGAGATGATTGGCAGAGTATGCATACATCACCATGGATAATTTATTTATTTCTAGAGCAATCGTGTATTGTGCTTCAATCTAGCCATCTTAGCTTCTGAACGACAACCATGGGCAAACGAGAATATAAGTTTCAGCTGTACATCAAAAAGGCAACCAACATTGTGCATTCCACCATGAGCACACTCCAATCATGCAAACTTCTTTCCTCCCTCCACAGCTATAAACTACCAGTTCTTGCAAAGAGTCACTGAACACAGCCACAAGGCAGTATTTTACCAGATAAAATGCAAATCGTCAGTCAAAAAAATAAAGTTGGAAAATACAGCCTCTCCCGTTTGTATACAACACAGAATAATACTATTGTAACTCAAAATACGATTCCTCGTGACAGCAAAAATCTAAAGAAGTAATTGCAGCTTCTAAAATGGCAGTGGAGACCAGACACCGGTGGATGAGCAGGCCTCTTCTTTGGGGTAGTGTGTCTGTAATGCCTTTGAAAAACAACCGCAACCCACATGCAGAACTTCCACACAGATTAGTTCAGAGCAGCTAGGATGCTGCGATAAGTCTGTCACTTCACCTATGTTACTTCACTCCTCCTTGAGCGGCACAGTATACTATGATGTTCTACTTCCATCCTCTATAATGTGATATACTGCTAGGTTCTAGTTGCGAGAGTTCTAGCTGGCCATGATGGTGTGTAAGCCCACATTATTGTAGACTTGAGTAAATGACCGATATGCACTCAGACCTACTAGGGAGCGCCTGTTCTCCTCTGAGTCACAATGTAACATTATGCACATGGGCATTAAATTCTAGCTGCCGGAGAGGATGTGCACTTTGCATCATCTTTGGTTCAGGACATTACAAAACATTCTCCTTTCTAATGATCTCTCCAACACAAGTGTACTGATTTTTTCTTGTTTCATGTGAATGTATCAAATTTACGGTCTGTAGAAAGGAAAAGTAAACTTATCCGTAATTCTAGTTCTCCATCTTGAGTATTTTATCTGAATCGGTAAACATAGCAATGTCTCCATAAGTCTATAGGGAGCCCAGAACTCATTCTCTAAAATAGTGTTCAGTTTTGAAAATAAATTCAAATTTAAAAAAAAAACATGAGGGGCGTGGCCAAGATGGCGGCGGAGTAGCACTGTTTGTTCGGAGCTCCGCTCGTCAAGGCCGACAAAGGCATCTTACACGGCTGATTAGAGATCCCAAAAGCCGTGAAGTTGAGGCCTGAGACCCGGGACACTAGTGGCCGAACGGAGAATTTTCCCCGGCGGTGCAGCGATCAGCGGCAGAGAAACTACGGCCGAGATCTGGCAATGCGGCCTGGCTGACAACACGGATACCGCACCTGGGTGATCCTGCTTGAGTGGGCTGCCACGCTTGCAGTGATCGTCGGCGGCGACCCCTGCGGAGTCCCGGTGTTCCCGTGGACACGGGGCTGTGACTCTCAGAGAAGGAGGCCTGACTGAGGTGGAGTGACCTGGGAGGCCCAGAGGCCGCTGAGGCAGAGACACGACCCAGAACTCGGGCCGAGAAGCTGCGGAGCAGACGAAGGCTGCACACCCATCCGAGTGGGCATACCCTGACTGCTGTGAGAGGCGGAGGCGGTCTGATTGGAGGTCGGTGGGGCTACTGTGAAACAGAAGACGTGCGACCTACACAGAGAGGAGTGCCTCTGGGGAGGCCGGGGATTTGGTGGCTGCCTTGAGTAGGAACCGGACCTGGTCCCGGCGGTCCCGCGTAGCGTGCGGCCATAAGGAAAGATTTGGCCTGCGTCATCCAGGGACAGCCGCCCGCAGAGAGAAGCTGCAGTGGACACGTGGGACTCAGCGAGCAGGTAGGCCAGGCCCCCGCTGGAGGCCTGGTGGCGCGCAAGTAGCGGAGCGGCTGCATTGGTACCCAGAGACAGAGGAGCTGCACCACGCGTACACCTGTGCCCGCACTGACTTGACGCCTTCACCCAATCCGGTTGAGGCCTTCTATTAAGACCACCAGCTGAGGCAGCGGGGCAGCAGGGAGTGAAACAGACTCTGTGACGGGCCTGGGAAGCTCTGGGCGCACTGTGGGCCATTGCGGCCATATTGACTGTCGACTGAAGGTCAGGCCCTGAGTTTGGGAATGCAGCCCCCCGGGTACACGAGCAAGTCACTGCCGGTGTGGAAGCGAGTCGGCGACCCCGGGGAGCTGGTGCATAAATCTTGACCCTCGCCCTACGCACTCAGGGACCTGGAATCAATAGGTCGCGAGGCAGGAGGCGAAAGAATCTGACTCACCGGCCGGCCTGAAGAAAGCAGAACACGGCCCACGGCCTGCTGATTAAGAGAGTCCCCTGGTCCCGTTCGGTGGTGCCCTATAGAGATGACTACGCAGCGGACGAAGAAGCACCCCACGATTAAGGATCTCCTTCAGAAACCAGGTACAAAGAGAACTGGAGGACAAGGCCCTGAGCAACAAACGGCCCAACCCTCGGAGAAGGACATGGATCCGGCCGGGGAGCATACAGACTACCCGATCACTCGCAGCTTCCTGTAAAAGATGTTTGGCACACTCGGGGAAGATTTTGCGGGCCTACGGCAGGACGTCGCCTCCGATATCAAACAACTGAGAATGGAGATCCAAGAAATTGGAGATCGGGTGGACTCCTTGGAAAGAAACGGGGACCGCAGAGAAGAGGAGATCACTGAACAAACCCGGGAATTGATGGACCTTCAAGAGCGCAATGAGGAGCTCTACCTCCGGCTGGAGGATCTTGAAAACCGCTCTAGGCGATCCAACATCCGCATCAAAGGTGTGCCACTTCAGGCGTATGGTGGCAAGTTGGAGGACTGGGTGATTCTCTTCTTCTGACACGCTGCACCAACACTTGGAGACAAAGAGATTATCTTGGACCGCACCCACAGCGCTGGACGGCCTGCCTCCGGACCGAGTCAGCAGCAGAATATCCTCACCTGCCTCCACTCATACAGGCAGAAGGAGATCATTATGAGTGCCACCCAGGACAAGGCAACCATTGATTTTGAGGGCCTCCTGGTTGGAATCTTCCAGGACCTCTCACTCTCCAACGACGCAAAACCCTGAAGCCAGCCACATCCTATCTCCGAGATCAAGGAATTCGCTACCGGTGGGGGCACCCGTTTAGACTGTCTTTCGTGTGGAATAAGGAGTTATGGGTGGTGCACTCTCCCAAGGAAGTCCTCGGAATCGATCTGGAAGGAGACGGAGGCTCCGAGTTGCTGGAAGACGGCCCTGCGTCCAAGATACCACCCAAAATGAACGGCAGGCGAGGACCCAGACGGAAGAAAAGCACAAAACCCTCTGACCTGGAAAGCCAGAAAGAAAGGGAAGCTCTACTTCGGCAGATACAAAACCTTGAGGGTACTGGTGGACCCCTGAATGACTGAATTCACTCTCTACACCTATCTGGTGTCCACGGGCTGAGACGAGCGACTGAAAGGTCTCGGGGCGAGCGACCTCTGACTTGGCGGGGGAGCCCACTCCCTTGGAGGCGATGACCGACTGCTGGACACATGGACCCGTGCACGATAGTGCGATTCACGTCCAACGGATGGCGAATCACCTGTTTCTTTTGTCTTCTGTGTTCTGTTTCTTTCTCATCTTTCTCGCTCTCTCTTTTCTAATCCTGAAGTCAGAGGTCTCTGCTTGTGCAGGTAGGGATGGGTCTTGCTTCGATGGACTTGTGTCACAGGGCTGTCTAGGGGGCACCGATTCACAATGACGATGGGCTCGAACATGGCGGGTGGGAGAACCTCAACACCTGGAGTTCTTTGCTGAGCCTTCTCAATGGGTATTAAGAGGCCCAATGCATGCCTTTACATTCACAGTTGGATCACTAGCACGGCGCTCTGTGCGTTCCCCCCTGTTTGGTGGCAATTGATGTAGACTGGGAGATGGACCCTTGTTGCTGTGTCTGGTTCACTCGCCGTGCCCTGCGGGAAAGTGGGGAGGGGGTGGCCATCCAGGTCTGCAGTCACCCGGTTGAGATGCCCTATAGCTTATCCCTTCGTGCCCCCTTGTGACAACCCTTAAGGTTTTGATCATGAGTTTTAATGTCCAGGGACTTAATTCTCCCACTAAACAACGGGCGCTCCTTACGATGCTGAGAGATGCCAAATGCGATATCTGCCTCTTACAAGAGACTCATCTTTTGAGCGCCGACTGGAAGCGCCTTAAGTCTAAATGGTTCGATAGACAGTATTTCTCCTCCGGGAAAAGGGCTGGGGTGGCCATCCTTTTAGCAACTCAGTTCCAGGAGACCGTGCTGGGCGTACATGCAGAAATACCGGGCAGGATGTTGGCACTGAGGGTATCACTAGGACCCACGTATACACAATAGCCTCTGTGTATAGTCCAAACGATCATCAAGAAGCTTTTTTCCGGGAGTCGCCGACTACTATCCTCGAATCCCACGATGAAGATTTGGTGGTGGGGGTGACTTCAACCTAGCTCTTGATTCCCAGATGGACAGATCAGTTCTACGGGTGGGCCACTCTGGGTCTCTCTCGGACTCCATGAAACAGAGACTGGGGGAAGTTGGGCTGACGGACGCTTGGAGACACCACTACCCTACAAGCCCGGGAGTACACCTTTTTTTCCGCGGCGCACCAAACCTATGCGCGCATAGATTTGTTTTGGACCTCCCCACGAGTCACGAAGGCTATAGGGGATGTCGTGATTGGGATAGCGGCGCTCTCGGATCATTCCCCGATTTCCCTCACGTTGCTTCTTCCCGGGGGGGTCCCCCCGTCAGAGAGTGTGGAGATTGAACCACAAGTTACTCACATACGATTCCAACGTTACCGAGTTACGGGCTGCTATACAAACCAATTTAGCAACCAATGATGACGACTCGGTCGCTGTTCCCTTGTGTGGGACGCACTAAAGGACGTCATAAGGGGGCGATTCCTGGCAATCGCGGCAGACCTGAATAAAAATAGGAGGGACAAACGTGAGCACCTGGAGGCACAGATCAAGGAGCTTGAGGGGGTAACACCACTGGACGGGTGCGATCCCCACACAACGGCTATTCAATACGGCGAGGAAGCAACTGAGGGCCCTAGATTCCGATTGGGCCGAGTATGCCCTTCTGCGCACTAAGCAGCGTTACTAGGAAGGGGGGAACAAAACTGGGAAGCTTTTAGCTCATTTGCTTTGAGCCCAGACAAACGCTCGTTGCATCGCAGGGGTTAAGAACTGCGGAGGAGAGATCCTTCGGTCCGACAAGGATATTGCGGCCGAATTGGAGACCTTTTACACTGCCCTTTACACGGCAGATCAGCTAGACCCGTCGGCGGCTGAGGAATACACTCGCAGGGCACCAGTGTCCTCTCTACCTCCCCTGGATGCCACCAAGCTGGACGCGGATATCCGCCCTGAGGAGGTCCTGCGGGTCACCCAGGGACTCACTCCTGGGAAGGCTCCGGGGGAGGACGGCTTCTCGGCCGAATTTTTTTTTTTAAGTCTTTGCGTCTGACATCATCCCCCTTCTCACCCGACTGTTTAACACCTTCAGTGACACCGGGAATTTGGCTCCTTCGATGTCAATGGTGGAGGTGGTCGTGATACCCATACCAGGAAAGGACACACTGGACTGTGCTTCGTACCGCCCTATATCCCTTCTAAATGTTGATTTAAAGATTTTTACCAGTATACTAGCAGCCAGTCTTGCTCCCCATATGCAAGGACTGGTAGACCCGGACCAGTCCGGATTTATCCCGGATCGTAATTGCAGCGACGGGACCCGGCGACTGTGCCACCTTCTGGATAAAACCCAGCGCACTCAGCAACCTGCAGTGCTCCTGTCGGTGGACGCCGAGAAGGCGTTTGACCATGTCCATTGGCCCTATTTGAGACAAGTCCTGCATAGATTTGGCATTGGGGAGTGATATATGCGTTGGGTGAACTGCATATACAAAGGCCCGGAGGCGCGTATCAGAGTAAAGGGGGTTGCCTCTCGACCCTTCCAGATTGGGAGGGGCACTAGACAGGGGTGCCCACTCTCACCCATTCTCTTCGCGCTCTATATGGGGCGTTTGCTGAAAGAATCAGACAGCTCCCCACCATCACCGGGATTCGGATGGTAGACCGAGAACAAAGGATGTCGCTCTATGCGGATGATGTGGTGCTTTTTCTCACACAGCCGTCTCTCTCCTTGCACCTCCTCTTAGAAGAAATAGAGGCCTTTAGCTTGGCCTCGGGCTTCAAAATTAATATTCGGAAGGCACAGGCCCTCAGCTTAACCCTCCCCACGGCTGATCAGCAACAGCTGGCGAAGCAGGTCCCATTCACGTGGGCCCACGGGGGCATCACTTTCCTGGGGCTCCGGATCTTCCCCACCATCGAGAAGATAGCTCAGGTGAATTATTCAGAGCTCTTGGCCAAGGTGCAGAGGGAGCTCCTTACTTGGAAGAACCACACAATGTTATGGCTGGGCAGGCTTGCAGCTATTAAAATGACTCTCCTACCCCGCATCTTGTATATAATGCAGACGTTCCTGCTACATCCTCCATCCAGAATAGTGGCCCAACTACAGCAACTTATTGGGGGCTTTATATGGAGAGGGAGGAAGGCATGCATGGCACGACACATCACGTATCTGAGGCAGAAGGACGGGGGTCTTGGGGTCCCACACCTGGGGCGATACTTCCAGGGAGCGCAATTGCGCTACATGTAGGGTGACCAACCGGCGGTAAATTTCACGGACTGCCCGTAATTTGGGCCTCTTGTCCGTTGTCCGCAAGGGTTTCTTCCACGGACGCCTTTTGTCCGTAATTTCAGACATTGGCGTGAGCTGCCCCCTGCAACTCTCACTGTAGGGGCCAGCTCACGCTCCTGCTGTGATCTGTGGCCTGCAGCAGCCCCTCCCCGACCTGGCACAGACTGCTATCAGGCCCATTATCATTCTGTATGTTGGCCTAATTATCACATACAGAATGATAATGGTCCTCTCTGCCCAGGGACAGCATTCCGGATGGGGTGTTTTTTCTCAGTGGGGGAGAGGGGGCATGTAAGATTTGAGAAGCCTTCAGCTTTTATCTTTTTCTTCACTTTTTTTTTTTTTGAATATGCAAACGCAGGTGTTCAAGTTTCCCTCGCATACACAACAGATGCAGTGCAAGGTTCTCTCAACATAATATAAACTTATTTTGACTTGTGCTTGTGTTGGTTGTCTATTTACTTATGCACTATTGCGCGACCTCCTCTGATATGTATGCAAAACGTACCTTTTGTCCCGAATTTTTGTCCTGAATTCTGACCTTCTGTCCTGAATTTTTGTCCTGAATTTTTGCACTCACTGTCCTGAATTTGCACCCATGCCAGTTGGTCACCCTAGCTACATGACTGAGTGGTACAAACTGGAGTCAGAGAAGCACTGGTGCTTTATCGATCGCTCTATCGCAAGCATGCATATCTGGAAGGTACCCTGGCTTCCTAAACAACATCACCCGGCTGGAATGTACATCTCCCCGGTTTTGAGGTCCACCCTCGGGGTGTGGGACAGAGTACAGGAGGCGTGCGGGCTTTCGACTCCGGTGTCGCCCTTGACCCCTTTCATATGCAACCCGGACTTCCCTCCAGATAGCAAAGGGAAAGGTTATATGAAATGGCAAGAGGCCAATTGCAAAAGAATTGGTGACCTTTTCGATGAGCAGGGTGTCATGGACTTCCCCCAATTGGTATCAGGCTTCGGGATCCCCAAAGGCGCGTACTGGCAATACCTGGCGCTACGTCACTTGGTGACTCAAGCTCAGGTGTACCCCATGCAAGCCGCCCCCTTACCAAATTTGAACTCTGGTTCATCACCCGTAGTTGAGACAAACATCTACTGTCAGATATCTACACCTTTTAGAACAAGGCTAAAAACAACACTAAAACTCCCACGCAGCGCAGGTGGGAATCAGAACTAGAACGGGAATTTTCCCCAAAGAAATGGCAGGACATTATTCATACGGCCTTGGGTTCCTCCTGTAGCACTGCTGGCAAGGAAATGTTCTTAAAGATAGCGCATTACTGGTATTATACACATGTCCAACTTGCACGATGGAAACCAGGGGGGAGATGATCTCTGTTGGCGCGGATGTGGACAACCAGGCACACTCACACATATCCTATGGCAGTGCCCCAAGATACAGACCTTCTGGGACTCCATTTTACCAGACAATGGCACTATCTACCACACGGAAATACCCAGATTTCCCAGCTATATCTTACTGGGACTCCCCAACCTCCTTACATATCCCCTTAAGTCTTGCCAGGTTACAGCGATCACCTTAGCATTGGGTGCCGCCAAGCAAGTGTTGTTGTCCAGATGGGGAACGGAGGAGATCCCAACGAAGTTGGACTGGTTACATAGGGTCTGGGAGGTGGTAGGCATGGAGAAAATCACGGCAGGGCTCTCCCACACTCTACCCAAATTTGGCAAGACATGGGGCACCACTGCTGCATATTTATCTTCCAAATTTGTGGAACTCACATGCCCAAGATACCTGCAGGTCCTCAGGCTCCCTACTGTGACTCCCCTTGGAGAGGAACACTCCCATGCCTAACAGGCAGGCCCCCTGTGGTTTGATGCTCACACAACCGAGATCCAGACCATTCTTTGACCTCTGGCTAGCATCTTTTCTATTTATTTGTTTTCCTTCCCCTCACCTCATCCAGGGTTAGTATTATGCATTATTCCCCACCGGCCAATGGATGCAGGTGGTGGTTTTTTGTTCACCTATGGACCTGAAACTAAATAAAAGATTTAAACCATAAAAAAATGATCATATAGTGCAAAATCTTTTTTCAAGATTTAAAAAAAAAAAATGCTGCCACTAACAAAATCAAGCCAGATTACATTTGACTGCAAATTCTACTGTTTCATGGTCATGCAGGTGGTCAACTTGTTTTTTGTGTTGGGGATCTTGTAATTACTGGTAATTAAATAGCTCAGAAATGTATACTGTTGGGACTGAACTTCTGGCCAGGTGTGCCTTGGCGTTTAATTATTCTGAGATCAATGAGTACCAGAACCACCTAATATTCACAGCACTGTGAATATTCCAAACACTGGTCTAGCAAGCATTAAATAAAAACTATAGTACAAGTTACTTACCTTCGGTAACGATACCTTCGGTAAGAGACATTAGTTAGTGATAGATTCCTTACCTTAGAATATCCCCAGGCGTCAGTCTGGATCCGGAAGGTTTTCGTCAGCAGTACCCCTGCGCGTCGGAAGGTGGCGTCGTGCGGCTAAGCGTTCGTCGTAGGCGTCGTGATCGCCGGGATGAGGTCGCGGCAGCTACTTAGACGCCACCCTCGCGCGCTGACGTCAGTTCTGTACACGACTTTCCGCGCCAGGAACACAGAGCCATGAAAGATACTGACCACTGGTGCATTGAAACTAGGGCCCTGAAAGGGATGACCTTAACCCTAGAAATCAGTTCGCAGAACGGGGAGGATGGGGGGGCGGTAAGGAATCTATCACTAACTAATGTCTCTTACAGATGAACAAGTTACTTACCTTCGGTAACGATACATCTGTAAGAAACATTAGTAGTGATAGATTCCTTACCTTAGAATATCCCCAGGCGTCAAACTGGATCCGGAAAGTTTTCGTCAGTAGTACCCCTGCGCGTCGGTAGGTGGCGTTGTGCGGCTCTGCGTCCGTCGTTGGTGCCGAGATGACGTCGCGGGCGCTACTTAGACGCCGCCCACGCGCGCTGACGTCAGTTCTGTACACGACTTTCCGCGCCAGGAACACAGAGCCATGAAAGATACTGACCACTGGTGCATTGAAACTAGGGCCCTGAAACGGATGACCTTAACCCTAGAAATTAGTTCGCAGAACGGGGAGGATGGGTGGGGCGGTAAGGAATCTATCACTACTAATGTTTCTTAAAGATATATCGTTACCGAAGGTAAGTAACTTGTTCATCTGAAAGAAACACATAGTGATAGATTCCTTACCTTAGAATAGATACCCCAGCAATACCAACCCCAGTGGTGGGTCTGCGAACTGAGATCACACCAGAAAGTCACGGAGAACAGAACGGCCAAAGAATCCGTCTCTCCGGACTTCGCTGTCCATGCAATAATGCTTGGTAAACGTGTGCAGCGAGGCCCACGCGGCTGCCTGACAGATGTCTTGCAGGGGGACACCACATCCCAATGCAGTAGTGGCTGCAGTAGCTCTGGTGGAATGAGCACGCAGTCCCACCGGAGGTTCTTTTTTAGCCAAAGAGTAACAGGCTTTGATGCACAAGACAACCCAGCGGGAGATAGTTCTCTTGTGTACCGCCCGACCTTTCTTGGTGCCAACGTAGCCAACAAAGAGCTGGTCATCCACCAGGAACTGCTGTGTGCGGTCGAGATAAAATGAGAGTGCACGTTTTGGGTCCAGACGGTGGAGCCTCTCTTCCTCTCTGGAAGGATGCGGAGGTGGAAAGAAGGTGGGCAAGGTAATAGTCTGCCCAATGTGAAAGGCCGTAACCACTTTTGGCAAAAAGGAAGGACGGGGCCTGAGCACAACCTTGTCCGGATGGACTGAAAGGAAAGGAGGCTTACAAGAAAGAGCCTGGAGCTCACTCACCCGCCTAGCGGAGGTGATGGCCACCAGGAAGGCAGTCTTCAATGTCAAGAGACGAAGAGGACAGTTGTGAAGAGGCTCAAAGGGAGCGCACATCAAAAATGTAAGAACCAGATTCAAGTCCCACTGAGGCATCACGAAAGGAATAGGAGGAAAAAGGTGTGTAATGCCTTTGAGAAATCTATTTACAACAGGGGACTTCAAAAGAGAGGGCTGATCAGGTAACCTGAGAAAGGCAGAAATTGCAGAAAGGTAGCCCTTGATAGTGCCCAGAGCAGAGCCCTGCTGGGCCAAAGAAAGAAGGAACAGTAGTACTTCAGAAAGAGGGGCAGAAAGGGGATCCACAGCCTTTGCTGAGCACCATGCCACAAACTTGTTCCACCTGCAGCCGTATACCACTTTAGTAGAGGGACGCCTGGCTGCCAGGATAACGTCACAAACTTCAGGAGGCAAGTCGAAAGGAATCAACTGCCGCCGCTCAATCTCCACGCAAAGAGGTGGAGGCAGGACAGGTTCGGGTGGAGGACCGTCCCCTGCTGCTGCGACAGGAGATCCTCCCGAAGAGGCAGACGGATCGACGCTCATACTGAGTAGCTCGGGATACCAAACTCTTCGAGCCCAGTCCGGAGCCACAAGAATGACTTGGGCCCGGTCGCGCCGAATCTTCTTCAACACTCTGGGTAGAAGTGGTATAGGTGGAAAGGCGTACAACAGACCGCAACTCCACTCGCGACGAAAAGCATCGCCGAGCGAGTGCCGCCTTGGAAATTCCAACACGCAGAACTGATGACATTGCGCGTTCTCTTCGGTGGCAAACAGATCTAACCAAGGCTCTCCCCACTGCTGAAAGAGACCTTGCACCACCTCCGAGTGAAGAAGCCATTCGTGATCGAGCATGCACCTGCGGCTGAGTTCGTCCGCCCTGGCGTTCAGAGAACCTGCCAGGTGTTGAACCACCAGGGACATGCCCTGATGTTCCAGCCATGTCCAGAGACGCAGAGCCTCCCGACAGAGGGTCCATGACCCCACCCCGCCTTGTTTGTTGCAGTACCACATGGCGGTGGTGTTGTCTGTGAACACCTGCACTACTCTCCCCTTGACAGAGGGAAGGAATGACTTCAGTGCAAGTAGGATCGCCCGCAGCTCCAGAAGGTTGATGTGCAGCCGGGACTCCGCCGGAGACCAGAGGCCTCTGATCTCCGCCTCTCCCATGTGGCCGCCCCATCCCAGGAGGGACGCATCCGTCACCACTGTAAACTCCGGTTCGGGAAGGGAGAGGGATCTGCCGTCGACCCAATGCCGGTTCGTGAGCCACCACTGCAACTGTCGTGCAGTGCCTTCCGAGATCTGGACGTGATCGGACAGTTTCCCCTGATGCTGCGCCCACTGGAACTTCAGGTCCCACTGCAGAGCCCGCATATGCCATCTGGCATGATTGACCAGCAGGATGCAGGAGGCTATGAGGCCCAGCAGCCTCAGAGTCACTCTGACCGAAACCCGGGACAACGGCTGAAAGATGGGAATCAGAGCCCGAATATCCCTGACTCGCTGCTCGGGAGGATAGACCCGAAACTGCGCCGTGTCCAGAACCGCTACGATAAAGAGGAGCTTCTGTGAGGGGGATCAGGTGCGACTTCGGCACGTTGATGGAGAACCCCAGCAAGTGCAGGAGGTCGGCCCTAGTCTGGAGGTGGGAAACGACTGCCTGGGGCGAGCCCGCCTTCAACAACCAGTCGTCGAGATAGGGGAAGACTGAGACCCCTGATCTGCGCAGATGAGCTGCGACCACCGCCATCACCTTGGTGAACACTCGAGGGGTGCTGGTAAGGCCAAAGGGGAGCACGGTGAACTGAAAGTGCTCGTGGCCTACCGTGAACCACAGGTAACGCCGGTAGGCTCGCAGGACGGGGATGTGGAAATAGCTGTCCTGCAAGTCCAGCGCCACCATCCAGTCTTGTGGGTCGAGAGCAGACAAGACCTGAGCTAGAGTGAGCATCTTGAACTTCTCTTTGCGGAGGAAGCGATTGACGTTCCGGAGGTCTAAGATAGGAAGCAGGCCTTTGTCCTTCTTGGGCACCACAAAGTAGTGGGAATAGCAACCACGACCTACTTCTGGCGTCGGAACGCGCTCGATGGCCCCCTTGGCCAAGAGGGCCGCAACTTCCTGCTGAAGCAGCACCAAGTGATCCCCCGACATGCGGTGGTACGGAGGTGGCATGGCTGGAGGGGTAGTCTCGAAGGGGAGGGAGAAGCCCCTCCGGACTATCTCTAAAACCCACCTGTCCGAAGTGATGTTGCGCCAGTGGGGGAGGTGATGGCGGAGCATGCCGCCCACTGGCGTTTGATGGGCCTGAAAGTTCGGACTAGGAAGGTTTGGAGGCAGTGGTGGCCGGGGTGGTGGTGGACTGACCCGCCCGCTGGCCCCTTTGTCCGCCACGGCGGAACCCGCGTCCGCGCTGGGATTGCTGCGACGGCCTGTGGATCTGTTGCGAACGCTGCGGGGCGCCCCTTCCTGTGCCACGAAAGGAGCGAAAAGCGGAAGGCAGAGGAGGGCGGACTGCCGAGAGTCCCAAGGACTTGGCAGTAGCCCGTGAGTCCTTAAACTTCTCCAACGCGCTGTCCGCTTTGCCGCCGAAAAGGCGACGGCCATCAAAGGGCATGTCCATAAGGGTGTTTTGGACATCCCCCGAAAATGCAGTGGTCCTCAACCAGGCGTGACGGCGAACCGCCACAGTCGTTGCAATCGATCTGCCCAGTGAGTCGGCGGTGATTAGGCCACAACGAATCATGAACTTTGCTGCGTCTCTTCCCTCTGCAACAGCCTGGGAGAGAGCATGCCGGGCCTCTTCCGGACACTGGGGCAGCACGTTCGCCACCGTATCCCACAGAGAGTGGGAATAACGGCCCAAGAGGCATGCGGTGTTCACGGACCGCAGCGCAGAGCTGGTGGAAGAAAAAATCTTCTTCCCAAACTGATCCAGCTTCTTGGATTCCCTATCCGGTGGTGCGGAAGGGAAGGCGGTTGGGAAAGCAGAGGTTTGGACAACCAAGCTCTCGGGGTGGGGTGTTGGGAGAGGAAAATGGGGTCACCCGGAGCCGGGCGATGGCGTCTGGCCTCGTTCCTATCCACAGGAGCCCCTGTGGTGGGCCTGGACCAAGTGCCCAAAAGAACGTCAGAAAGGGCTTCATTGAAAGGAAGCAGCGGCTCCGCAGAAGTAGCTGCTGGCCTCAGACCCCTCCCAGTCCTCCCCTTGCTCCTCAGGCTGTTCAACAGGTCTAAAATAAGGAGCAGGGACATGGGGATAAAAATCCCCAAGCAATGTCGAGAACGGCATCGATCGACGCTGGCTCAACGCCGCGTCAACTTCGGGGCTGAAACTGAGGTCGACGTCGTCCCGAGGAGCGGGCGGCGTCAGAACTGGTGCCGGTGGAGTCGACGTCGGTGGAGGCGTAACAAGGTCAACCGGCGTCGACCGGGATCCAGGTCTGGATCCAAGGGTGTCCTGCGGCGCTGTGGCCGGAGGACACCCACGCGGGACTGCGGGGCCCGAAGGCGCACCGGCGGGACCAGACGGCCCAAAGAGGTGAGCCATGGCCGACAGGAACTCCTGTATTTGGGCCGGAGTCGCCGACGACCCCGGGAAGGGCGGATAGTCGGGCGGTGACTGCATAGGCTCTGCCGGAGCCGCGGGGGTGGCACCACCCACACCCTCAGCCGCGTGAGTGGCAAGGGGAAGTCGAAGAACGATGGCGTTTCTTCGGCTTCTTGTGCTTTGTCATACCTGACCCCGAGTGCGAAGACTTGGATCCCGAAGACCGATGATTATGACTCCGCGCACGGTCCCTCGACCTCCCTCTGGAACGGGACTTTGAACGGCGCAGAGCCGACTGCCAGGCTTCCAGCAACTTTCGGGACCGCTCCCGCAAAGTCTTCGGCGCCATGGCACGGCAGTCGGAGCACGACTTGGGGTCGTGGTCGCGCCCCAGGCAGAAAAGACACACACGGTGCGGGTCCGTCACCGACATCATGCGGTGACAATCCCCGCAGGACTTGAAACCGGGCATCCTACTGCACCAGGAGTCGATGACTCGAAGAAAAATAGAGACAAAAAGACTCAAAAAAGTCAGTAAAAAATTGACTGGGGGTTCCTGCTCTTCCCGGATCTGCGCTTTCTGGCGCGGAAAAAGAAAGAACTGACGTCAGCGCGCGTGGGCGGCGTCTAGGTAGCGCCCGCGACGTTATCTCGGCAACCACGACGCCAACGACGGACGCGGAGCCGCACGACGCCACCTACCGACGCGCAGGGTACTGCTGACGAAAACGTTCCGGATCCAGTCTGATGCCTGGGGATATTCTAAGGTAAGGAATCTATCACTATGTGTTTCTTTCAGATATATTGTTACCGAAGGTAAGTAACTTGTGCATCTGAAAGAGACACGTTAGTGATAGATTCCTTACCTTAGAATAGATACCCCAGCAATACCAACCCCGGTGGTGGGTCTGCGAACCATTATCACACCAGAAAGTCACGGAGAACAGAACGGCCAAAGAAGCCGTCGCTCCGGACTTGGCTGTCAAGGGAATAATGCTTAGTAAAAGTGTGCAGCGAGGCCCACGTGGTTGCCTGACAGATGTCTTGCAGGGGGACACCACGTCCCAATGCAGTAGTAGCTGCTGTTGCCCTGGTAGAATGGGTGCGCAGCCCCACCGGAGGCTCCTTCTTAGCCAGAGAATAGCAGGCTTTTATACACAAGACGACCCAGCGGGAGATAGTCCTCTTGTGTACAGCCCGGCCTTTCTTGGCGCCTACGTAGCCAACAAAGAGCTGGTCATCCACCCGGAACTGTTGTGTACGGTTGAGGTAAAATGAGATCGCACGTTTTGGGTCCAGACGGTGGAGCCCTCTTCCTCTCTGGAAGGGTGCGGAGGCGGAAAGAAAGTGGGCAAGGTGATAGTTTGCCCGATATGGAAGGCAGTAACAACCTTTGGCAAAAAGGATGGACGTGTGCATAGCACAACCTTGTCCGGATGAACAGACAGAAAAGGAGGGTTACAGGAAAGAGCCTGGAGCACACTCACGCACCTAGCGGAGGTGATGGCAACCAGGAAAGCAGTCTTCAAGGTTAATAAACGAAGAGGACAGTTATGAAGCGGCTCAAAGGGAGCGCACATCAAATAAGTAAGAACCAGATTCAAGTCCCACTGTGGCATCACAAACGGAATAGGAGGGAAAAGGTGAGTAATGCCTTTGAGAAATCTATTTACAACAGGGGACTTGAAAAGAGAGGGCTGATCAGGTAGCCTGAGAAAGGCTGAAGTTGCAGAAAGGTAGCCCTTGATAGTGCCCAGAGCAGAGCCCTGCTGGGCTAAAGAAAGAAGGAACAGTAGGACCTCAGAAAGAGGGGCAGAAAGTGGATCCACAGCCTTTGCTGTGCACCATGCCACAAATTTGTTCCACCTGCAGGCGTATACCTATTTAGTGGAGGGACGCCTGGCTGCCAGAATGACATATAAATCACAAAAAAGAGGGGTAGGAGGAAAAAGTCCCACTTCGACCTCCAACAGCAACTATGAAACCACTACATAGAAGAGGGACTGTATAAAAAATGAATGCTGATTGACAAAATATTATTCGGGGAATCACACATAGATGTTAAAACTGCCCTCACACACAGAAATCTGTGTCATGCTTCATCATAGGGCTGCTAATACACCCCCGCGCCGACCAACGCTGGGGGTGGAGCAATAGGGAAGGGGAAGACAATACAACACAACATAAGAAGTGGCAAGAAGACGTGGGGATCACTAGTGAAAATACAAGCATAAGTAGTGAATTTAAAACTGGCTACGGGGAATCCCTAATCTCATTTTAATATCGGGTACCCTGTCCAGAATAACTAAACGGTCACAACCGGACCTGTGGATGGTGGTGTGGTTAACCTGTGATGAGTTACCACCCCCTTCACTATGCACAAAATGTCGACATGTTTCAGCCGGAGAAGTCAAATAGCCCGGCTTTCATCAGGACTTTATATGAACTCGGTAAGCCTCATAGGATGTTTGATGTTGTGTTTGTGTCTCCTAGCATTTACGCTTATTTTTAACTAGACCAGTATTATTCTGGCACTAGCTCCTACATGCGAATTCAGCACATTTCTAAAGGGTTTTAAGCAGATATTGAAGCACATGGCTGGGCTCGGTTAATAGATTGCCATTATGCCGAGCTGGCATTTTCGCCCCCTAATATGAATGCTTTTATTATTTTATATTTAATTTTATTGTAGAGGGGTCACATATTACTGAATGTTGGTACTATGTATAGCACTTTGGGCACAGCACAGTTTCGTTTTCACTTGTTTTTGTTTGGTTCCCTGCAGGTTCCATTTTGGAGAGCAAGGTGCTCTACCTTAAAGTGTTCAGAGTAAGTTACTCAGCAAAGTCGGTTTCCCCTCCATCACTGACTAAAGGTGGTAGGGTGAGTACCTTTTGGGGTCATTCAATAGTGAAGTCCTGATGAAAGCCGGGCTATTTGACTTCTCCGGCTGAAACATGTCGACATTTTGTGCATAGTGGAGGGGGTGGTAACTCATCACAGGTTTACCACACCACCATCCACAGGTCCGGTTGTGACCGTTTAGTTATTCTGGACAGGGTACCCGATATTAAAATGAGATTAGGGATTCCCTGTAGCCAGTTTTAAATTCACTACTTATGCTTGTATTTTCACTAGTGATCCCCACGTCTTCTTGCCACTTCTTATGTTGTGTTGTATTGTCTTCCCCTTCCCTATTGCTCCACCCCCAGCGTTGGTCGGCGCGGGGGTGTGTTAGCAGCCCTATGATGAAGCATGACACAGATTTCTGTGTGTGAGGGCAGTTTTAACATCTATGTGTGATTCCCCGAATAATATTTTGTAAATCAGCATTCATTTTTTATACAGTCCCTCTTCTATGTAGTGCCAGAATGACATCACAGACTTCAGGAGGCAAGTGAAATGGAATCAACTGTTGCCGCTCAATCTCCATGCAAGAAGGTGGAGACTGGACAGGTTCGGGTGGAGGACCGGTCCCCTGCTGCTGCGACAGAAGATCCTCCCGAAGAGGCAGTCGGATCGGGGGATTCACGCTCATACTGAGTAGCTCGGGATACCAAACTCTTCGAGCCCAGTCCAGAGCCACAAGAAAGACTTGGGCCCGGTCGCGTCTGATCTTCTTCAGCACTCTGGGTAGAAGTGGTATAGGCGGAAAGGCGTACAATAGACCGCAACTCCACTCGCAACGAAAAGCGTCGCCGAGCGAGTGCCGCCTTGGAAATTCCAACGTGCAGAACTGCTGACATTGCGCGTTCTCTTCGGTGGCGAATAGATCTAACCAAGGCTCTCCCCACTGTAGAAAGAGTCCTTGCGCCACCTCCGAGTGAAAACGCCATTCGTGATCCATCATGCACCTGCGGCTGAGTTCGTCCGCCCTGGCGTTCAAAGACCCTGCCAAGTGTTGAACCACCAGGAAAATGCCCTGGCGTTCCAGCCACGTCCAGAGGCGCAGAGCCTCCTGACAAAGGGTTCACGACCCCACCCCGCCTTGCTTGTTGCAGTACCACATGGAGGTGGTGTTGTCTGTGAACACCTGCACTACTCTCCCCTTGACAGAGGGAAGGAATGCTTTCAGTGCAAGTAGGTTTGCCCGGAGCTCCAGAAGGTTGATATGGAGCCTGGACTCCGCCGGAGACCAGAGGCCTCTGATCTCCGCCTCTCCCATGTGGCCGCCCCATCCCAGGAGGGACGCGTCCGTCACTACTGTGTGCTCCGGTTGGGGAAGGGAGAGGGATCTGCCGCTGACCCAATGCTGGTTCGTGAGCCACCACTGCAATTGTCTTGCAGTGCCCTCCGAGATCTGGACGTGATCGGACAGGTTCCCCTGATGCTGCGCCCACTGGAACTTCAGGTCCCACTGCAGAGCCCGCATATGCCATCTGGCATGATTGATCAGCAGGATGCAGGAGGCCATGAGGCCTAGCAGCCTTAGGGTCATCCTGACCGAAACCCAGGATAAGGGCTGAAAGATTGGAATCATAGCCCGAATATCCCGGACTCGCTGTTCGGGAGGATAGACCCGAAACTGCGCCATGTCCAGAACTGCTCCGATGAAGAGGAGCTTCTGAGAGGGAATCAGGTGCGACTTCGGCACGTTGATGGAGAACCCCAGCAAATGCAGGAGATCGGCCGTAGTCTGGAGGTGGGAGACAACTGCCTGGGGCGAGCCCGCCTTCAACAACCAGTCGTCGAGATAGGGGAAGACTGAAACCCCTGATCTGCGCAGATGAGCTGCGACCACCGCCATCACTTTCGTGAACACCCGAGGGGCACGGTGAACTGAAAGTGCTCGTGGCCTACCGTGAACTGCAGGTAACGCCGGTGGGCCGGCAGGACGGGGATATGAAAGTAAGCGTCCTGCAAGTCCAACGCTACCATCCAGTCTTGCTGGTCTAGGGCAGACAAGACCTGAGCAAGTGTGAGCATCTTGAACTTCTCCTTCCGGAGGAAGAGATTGACGTTCTGAAGATCCAAGATAGGACGCAGGCCCTTGTCCTTCTTTGGAATCAGAAAGTAGTGGGAATAACAACCACGACCTACTTCTGGCGTTGGAACGCGCTCTATGGCCCCCTTGGCCAAGAGGGCCACAACTTCCTGCTGGAGAAGTGCCAAGTGATCCCCCGACATGCGGTGGCACTGAGGTGGCATGGCTGGAGGGGTAGTCTCGAAGGGGAGGGAGTAGCCCCTTCGGACTATCTGTAAAACCCACCTGTCCGAAGTGATGGCGCCCCAGTGGGGGAGGTGATGGCGAAGCCTGCCACCCACTGGCGTTTGATGTGCCTGAAAGGTCGGACTAGGAAGGTTTGGAGGCAGTGGTGGCTGGGGTGGAGGTGGACTGACCCTGCCGCTGGCACCCTGAACCGCCGCGGCGGGTTCCACGTCCGCGGCCGCACGTGGACTGTTGCGTCGGCCTGTGGCCCTGTTGCGAACGTGGTGGGTTGCCCCTTCCGCGAGCACGAAAGGAGCGAAAGGCAGAAGGCTGAGGAGGTCGCGTGGCCGAAAGGCCCAAGGACTTGGCCGTAGCCCGCGAGTCCTTAAATCTCTCCAAAGCACTGTCTGCCTTGTTGCCAAAGAGGCGAATGCCATCAAAGGGCATGTCCATCAAAGTGTTTTGGACATCCCCCGAAAAGCCAGTTGTCCTCAGCCTGGTGTGGCGGCGGAGCGCCACTGTCGTGGAAATCGCCCTGCCCAGCGAGTCGGCGGTGTCAAGGCCACAACGGATCGTGAACTTGGCTGCATCTCTCCCCTCAGCAATAGCCTGGGAGAGTAGTGTCAGGGCCTCCTCCGGACACTGAGGCAGCACCTGCGCCGCCGTATCCCACAGAGAGTGAGAATAACGGCCCAAGAGGCATGCGGTGTTCACGGACCGCAGCGCAGAGCTGGTGGAAGAAAAAATCTTCTTCCCAAACTGATCCAGCTTCTTGGATTCCCTATCCGGTGGTGCGGAAGGGAAGGCGGTTGGGAAAGCAGAGGTTTGGACAACCAAGCTCTCGGGGGTGGGGTGTTGGGAGAGGAAAATGGGGTCGCCTGGGGCCGGGCGATGGCGTTGGGCCACGTTCCTGTCCACAGGAGCCCGTGTTGGGCCTGGACCAGGAGCCCAAAAGAACGTCCGAAAGTGCATCATTAAAGGGCAGCAGTGGTTCTGCAGAGGTAACTGCTGACTGAAGCACTTCTGTTAGGAGGTTAGTCCTGACGGCCACAGTAGGTAGCTCGAGGTGGAGTGCCTCGGCTGCCCTACGCAACACCACAGAAAAAGAAGCACCCTCCTCCATAGCCACGGTAGGAGGAGACAGCATGCCAAGGTCTGGAGAGGTGTCCAGAACACTGGCGTCCCCCAACTCCTCTGCCCAGTCCGGGTCATACTCGCATTGAGCAGCAAGAGGGTCCTCAGACCCCTCCCAGTCCTCCCCTTCCTCCTCATGCTGTTGTACAGGCCTAAAAGGAGGAGGATGGAGATAGGGAAACAGATTCCCAAACGGCGTCGGAATCTGCGTCGGTCGACACCCTCCCGGCACCGTCTCCACTTCGGGGCTGAAACCGGGGCCGACGTCGTCCGGCGCGCCGGGCGACGTGAAACGTGGTGCCGGTGGGGTAAACGTCGGTGGAGGTGTCACGAGGTCAACCGGCGTCGACCGGGATCCACGACGGGATCCACGGGAGTCCTGCGGCGTAGAGGCCGGAGCCGACGGCGATGCCGGGGCCGGAGCCACCGGAGTCTAAGGGCCAGGACTCCCAGTCGGGCCCACGGGGCCCGAAGGCGCACCGGAGGGGCCCGACGGCCCAAATAGGCGAGCCATAGCGGACAGGAATTCCTGTACCTGGGCCGGAGTCGCCGACGAACCCGGGAAAGGCGGGTAGGTCGCCGGCGACTGCGTAGGCTCCGCCGGAGCCGCGGGGGTGGCACCACCCGCACCCTGAGCCGAGTCGCGCGAGGGGAAGTTGGAGAACGATGACGTTTCTTCGACTTCTTTTGGCGCTTCGCCTTACCTGACCCCGAGTGCGAAGACTTTGATTCGGACGATTTCCGATGGTGGTGGCTCCGCGACCGGTCCCTCGAACTCCCTCGGGACCGGGACCTTTCACGGCGCGGAGCCGACTGCCGGGCTTCAAGCAGTTTTCGGGACCGCTCCCGCAAAGACTTCGGTGCCATGGACCGGCAGTCGGGGCACGACTTGGGGTCGTGGTCGCGCCCCAGGCAGAAGAGACACACGCGGTGCGGGTCCGTCACCGACATCATCCGATGACAGTCCTCGCAAGACTTAAACCCGGGCATCCCTAACTGCACCAGGAGTTGATCGACTCGAAAAGCTGAGACAAAAAATCTCCAAAAACTCAGTCAAAAAATGACTGGGGGTACCGCTCTCTCCGGATCTGCGCTTGCTGGCGCGGAAACAGAAAGAACTGACGTCAGCGCGCGAGGGCGGCGTCTAAGTAGCTGCCGCGACGTCATCCCAGAGATCACGACGCTTACGACGAATGCGGAGCCGCACAACGCCACCTTCCGACGCGCAGGGGTACTGCTGACGAAAACTTTCCGGATCCAGACTGACGCCTGGGGATATTCTAAGGTAAGGAATCTATCACTAACGTGTCTCTTTCAGATACCATATTTATCTACATGTTGATATGCGAGTGTCTACTTTAGAACCATGTCAGGCCGGTTTCTCTATGCCATGCTATCACAGGGGCCAACCAGAGAGCAGGCCAAGGGAACTCTAACACAGTGTAAGACACTAAGTCCTCAAAAGAAAGTGAGCCTCATCTTTGGCCATTTGACTCTGTGGGCAGTCGTGGATGAACAGCCAAGGCTTAACTCAAAAGTGTGTGAGGTGAATCACGAACTACATAATTATCAAAGCTATTTTTTTATTTTTAAATCTACTTTATTCAGTCATTTGACCATAAAAATACATTTGACCATAAAAATACAGTAAAAAAGAGTCTTGTTTAGAAAATGTCACATTACAATGAAATCATATCGTAATCGGGCTGCAATTACTATGCCCCCCTTTGAGATAATACAATTATGAAATATCAGATACTCCAGAGAGGGTGTTCATATTAATAATCTGGTCTAAAAAGTATCACTTTACAATGAAATCATAAAATCGTATCGCAATCAGGCTGCGATTACTATGCCCCCCTTTGACATGATGCAATTATAAAATATCAGACCGTCAAAAGGGGATGTTCATGTTCAAAAACCCCCAACACTACTCAGATCAAAATGCGTATTTCATTCTCAATTTCAATGCTTGGGTAATAAAATTCAGGACTGGCAGTATATCAGGGGAGACTCATGGCACTGTAGAAAGAGCAGACCCTACTGATAAAAGATCTTCCACTAAGAATGGGGTGTAGGAGCTGTATTCTAAAGGAGGTACACAGGGTACAGAAGAGCATAAAGAGCTCTGTTGGCTGGTGTGACCTCCCATCGCATTGACAGCACGGTAATGAGGGAAACCAAGTGCCTGTACCAGGGAATGCCACTAAATAATGTATCCTGTTCACGCTAAACAGTGTAAGGTAAAATCTGAGCTCCAGCGCCTTTACCCAAGTTGCACAAGTTACTAACTTGTGTAACGATATATCTGTAAGAGACAGTAGTTAGTGATAGATTCCTTACCTTAGAATATCCCCAGGCGTCAGGCTGGATCCGGAAAGTTTTGCGTAGCAGTACCCTTGCGCGTCGGTAGGCGGCGTCGTGCGGCTCCGCGTCCGTCGTCGGCGTCGTGATCGCCGGGATGACGTCGCGGGCAGTACTTAGGCGCCGCCCCTGCGCGCTGACGTCAGTTCTGTACACGACTTTCCGCGCCAGGAACGCAGAGCCATGCAAGAAGCTGACACAGGTGTCTGAAAAATACTAGGGCCCTGAAAGGGATGTCCTTAACCCTAGAAATCAGTTCGCAGAACGGGAGGATGGGTGGGGCGGTAGGAATCTATCACTAACTACTGTCTCTTACAGATATATCGTTACACAAGTTAGTAACTTGTGCATCTGAAAGAGACACGTTAGTGATAGATTCCTTACCTTAGAATAGATACCCCAGCAATACCAACCCCGGTGGTGGGTCTGCGAACAAAGATCAGACAAGGAAGTCCTGGAGGACAGAACGGCCAAAGAAGCCGTCCCTCCGGACCTGACTGTCAAGGCAGTAATGCTTTGTAAACGTGTGCAGCGAGGCCCACGTAGCTGCCTGACAGATAACCGGCAGCGGAACACCGCGGCCCAAGGCCGTGGTAGCAGCCGTTGCCCTGGTGGAATGGGCACGCAGCCCAACAGGAGGCTCCTTCTTAGCCAAAGAATAGCAGGTCTTGATGCACAAGGTAACCCAGCGGGAGATGGTCCTCTTGTGCACCGCCCGACCTTTTTGGCGCCCACGTAGCCAACAAAGAGCTGGTCATCCACCCGGAAGTGTTTTGTGCGGTCAATATAGAAAGAGAGCGCACGTTTTGGGTCCAGACGGTGGAGCCTCTCTTCCTCTCTGGAAGGATGCGGAGGCGGAAAGAAGGTGGGCAAAGTGATGGTCTGCCCAATGTGGAAAGCAGTAACCACCTTTGGCAAGAAGGACGGACGCGTCCGAAGAACAACCTTGTCTGGATGAACAGACAGAAAGGGAGGTTTGCAAGATAGAGCCTGGAGCTCACTCACCCGCCGAGCGGAGGTGATGGCCACCAGAAAGGCTGTCTTCAGAGTCAGAAGACGAAGAGGACAGTTATGCAGAGGCTCAAAGGGAGCGCACATTAAAAGGTAAGAACCAAGTTCAAGTCCCACTGAGGCATTACAAACGGAACAGGAGGGAAGAGGTGAGTAATGCCTTTTAAGAACCTGTTAACAACAGGGGACTTGAAAAGGGAGGGCTGATCAGGGAGCCTGAGGAAGGCCGAGATAGCACAAAGATAACCCTTGATGGTACCCAGGGCAGAACCCTGTTGGGCCAGAGAGAGAAGGAACAGAAGGACCTCAGAAAGAGGGGCAGAAAGGGGATCCACAGCCTTCGCTGTGCACCATGCCACAAATTTGTTCCACCTGCAGGCGTATACCACCTTAGTGGAGGGACGCCTGGCTGCCAGAATCACATCACAAACTTCGGGAGGCAAGTCGAAAGGAATCAACTGCCGCCGCTCAATCTCCACGCAAGCAGGTGTAGACTGGACAGGTTCGGGTGGAGGACCGTCCCCTGCTGCTGCGACAGAAGATCCTCCCGAAGAGGCAGACGGATCGGGGGATCTATGCTCATATTGAGTAGCTCGGGATACCAAACTCTTCGAGCCCAGTCCGGAGCCACAAGAATGACTTGGGCCCGGTCGTGCCGAATCTTCTTCAACACTCTGGGTAGAAGTGGTATAGGCGGAAAGGCGTACAACAGACCGCAACTCCACTCGCGACGAAAAGCGTCGCCGAGCGAGTGCCGCCTTGGAAATTCCAACGCGCAGAACTGATGACATTGCGCGTTCTCTTCGGTGGCGAATAGATCTAACCAAGGCTCTCCCCACTGTAGAAAGAGTCCTTGCGCCACTTCCGAGTGAAGACGCCATTCGTGATCCATCATGCACCTGCGGCTGAGTTCGTCCCGCCCTGGCGTTCAGAGAACCTGCCAGGTGTTGAACCATCAGGAACATGCCCTGATGTTCCAGCCATGTCCAGAGGCGCAGAGCCTCCTGACAAAGGGTCCAAGACCCCACCCCGCCCTGTTTGTTGCAGTACCACATGGCGGTGGTGTTGTCTGTGAACACCTGCACTACCTTCCCTTTGACAGAGGGAAGGAATGCCTTGAGTGCAAGCCGGATCGCCCGGAGCTCCAGAAGGTTGATATGGAGCCGGGACTCCGCCGGAGACCAGAGGCCTCTGATCTCCGCCTCTCCCATGTGACCGCCCCATCCCAGAAGGGACGCGTCCGTCACAACTGTATGCTCTGGCTGGGGAAGGGAGAGGGATCTGCCCATGACCCATTGCCGGTTCGAGAGCCACCACTGCAACTGTTTTGCAGTCCCCTCCGAGATCTGGACGTGATCGGACAGGTTGCCCTGGTGCTGCGCCCACTGGAACTTCAGGTCCCACTGCAGAGCCCGCATATGCCATCTGGCATGATTGACCAGCAGGATGCAGGAGGCCATGAGGCCCAGCAGCCTCAGGGTCATCCGTACCGAAACCCAGGATAAAGGCCGAAAGATCGGAATCATAGCCTGAATATCCCGGACTCGCCGTTCGGGAGGAAAGGCCCGAAACTGCGCCGTGTCCAGAACTGCTCCGATGAAAAGGAGCTGTGGAGAAGGAATTAGATGCGACTTCGGCACATTGATGGAGAACCCCAGCGAGTGCAGGAGTTCGGCCGTAGTCTGGAGGTGGGAGACGACTGCCTGGGACGAGCCCGCCTTCAGCAGCCAGTCGTCGAGGTAGGGGAAGACTGAAACCCCTGCCCGGCGCAGATGAGCTGCGACCACCGCCATCACTTTCGTGAACACCCGAGGGGCACTGGTAAGGCCAAAGGGGAGCACGGTGAACTGAAAATGCTCGGGGCCTACCGTGAACCGAAGGTAACGCCGGTGGGCCGGCAGGACGGGGATGTGGAAATACGCGTCCTGCAAGTCCAACGCTACCAACCAGTCTCCAGGGTCGAGGGCAGTCAAGACCTGAGCTAGGGTGAGCATCTTGAACTTCTCCTTCCGGAGGAAGCGATTGACGTTCCGGAGGTCCAAGATAGGACGCATGTCCTCCTTGTCCTTTTTGGGCACCAGAAAGTAGTGGGAGTAGCAACCACGCCCTACTTCTGGGGTCGGAACATGCTCGATGGCCCTCTTGGTCAAGAGGGCCGTGACTTCCTTCCGTAGAAGCACCAAGTGATCCCCTGACATGCGGTGGAATTGAGGTGGCATGGCTGGGGGTGGTCTCGAAGGGGAGGGAGTAGCCCCTTCGGACAATGTCCAAGACCCACCTGTCCGAGGTGATGGTGCGCCAGTGGGGAAGGTGATGGCGGACCCTGCCCCTACTGGCGTGCCGTGCACCTGAAAGGAGGGACTAGGAGGGCTTGGAGGCCGCGGACGGGTTGGAGGTGGTGGCCTGACCCGCACGCTGGTTGCCCGATCCGCCACGGCGGAATCCACGTCCTCGGCCACGCGAAGACGCCTGCTGCGCGGGCCGGTGGCTGGGCTGCTGACGTGAAGGGGCGCCCTACCGTGGCCACGATAGGGGCGAAAAGCAGAAGGCAGCGGAGGGCGTGTAGCAGAAAGGCCCAGGGACTTTGCAGTAGCCCGTGAGTCCTTAAAGCGCTCCAGCGCATGGTCTGCTTTGGACCCAAAAAGACCGACTCCATCAAAGGGCATGTCCATGAGAGTATTCTGGACATCCCCTGAAAACCAGTGGTTCTCAGCCAGGCGTGGCGCCGGAGCGCCACCGTCGTTGCAATCGACCTGCCCAGCGAGTCGGCGGTGTCAAGGCCACAACGGATAGTGTATTTGGCCGCATCCCTCCCTTCCGCAATGGCGCGGAAAGCAGTGCCTGGACCTCCTCAGGGCACTGGGGCAAAACATCCGCCACCGAATCCCACAGGGAGTGGGTATATCGGCCCAAAAGACAAGCGGTGTTAACGGACCGCAAGCCAGCACTGGAGGAAGAAAAACCTTTCTTCCCAAACTGATCCAGGCGTTTGGATTCCCTATCCGGAGGAGCGGTAGGGAAGGCGGTTTGGGAAGCGGAGGCTTGGACAACCAAGCTCTCAGGAGTGGGGTGGACAGAAAGAAACAGGGGTCGCCCGGAGCGGGGCGATGGCGTCGTGACACGTTCCGATCCACAGGAGCCCCTGTGTTGGGCTTGGACCAGGCGCCCAAAAGAACGTCAGTGAGGGCGTCGTTAAACGGCAGCACAGTCTCCGCAGAGGAGGCTGCCGGCTGAAGCACCTCTGTCAAGATGTTAGTCTTGACCGTCAAAGTAGGGAGCTGGAGACGTAAGGCCCCAGCAGCCCTACGCAACACCGTACCAAAATTGGCCCCCTCCTCCGTAGCCACGGGAGGAGACAGCATGCCAGTGTCAGGAGAAGTATCCAGACCACTGGCCTCCCCTAGACTCTCTGTCCAGTCCTCATCATACTGACAGGTGCGTGTCAGAGGGTCATCAGACCCTCCCAGTCCTCCTGGTCCTCCTCTGGTTCAAAATAAGGAGGAGGAGGGACATTTGGGACCCAAGGTCCCATCGGCGCCGGAGCCGGCGTCGAGCGACGCCGCTCCGGGTCCATGTCCGGAGCCGGAAGGAACTGGGGACGACGCCGCCCGGAGCCCAGGGCGGCGTCGAGAACGGCACCGGAGACATCGGCGCCGGCGGAGGTGTCGTGAGGTCGACCGGCGTCGATGGGGGTTGTGGAGCCGGGATCGAGGCCGGGGCCGAAGCCGGAGCCGGGATCGAGGCTGGAGGCTCGGGCGACGCCGGGGCCGGAGCCGCCGGCGACGCCGGAGCAACCCCATCAGGGCCCGCGGGGCCCGAAGGCGCACCGGAGGGGCCTGAAGGCCCGAAGAGGCGGGCCATGGCCGACAGGAACTCCTGTACCTTGGCCGGATCCGCCTCGAACCCGGGAAGGGCGGGTATGACGGGGGCGACTCCACAGGCAAGTCCGGGGCCGCGGGACGGTGCCGGGAGGGGCCTCAGCCGAGTCGCGAGACCGGCGAGGCGAAGTCCGAGAGCGACGATGCTTCTTGGACTTCTTGTGCTTAGACTTACCGGACGAAGAAGTCGACGACCGGTGTGCACTCCGCGAGCGACCCCTGGACCTCTCACGCGACCGGGGCTTCCGCGGAGCCGAATGCCGGGCCTCGAGGAGCTTTCGAGACCGCTCTCGCAAAGCTTTCGGGTTGAGGGCCTGGCATTCGGGACAAGACTCGGTGTCGTGGCCTCGGCCGAGGCAGAAGAGACACTCCCAATGCGGGTCGGTGACGGACATCATCCGCGCACAGGCGCCGCATCGCTTGAAGCCGGGCATCCCTACGACACCGTAAAGTTGGAAAAAACCAGTGAAAAAATCACCAAAAAGTATGGTCAAAAATTGACCAGGGCACTGCTCTTCCCGGATCTGCGCTTGCTGGCGCGGAAAAAGAAGAACTGACGTCAGCGCGCAGGGGCGGCGCCTAAGTACTGCCCGCGACGTCATCCCGGCGATCACGACGCCGACGACGGACGCGGAGCCGCACGACGCCGCCTACCGACGCGCAAGGGTACTGCTACGCAAAACTTTCCGGATCCAGCCTGACGCCTGGGGATATTCTAAGGTAAGGAATCTATCACTAACGTGTCTCTTTCAGATAAATAGGGTTCCATGCCACAGGTGGTTGACAGTGGCACATATGATTGGACCGTTACCAAGTCCAATACTTTCATGAACCTAACATCCTCTTTATATGCAAGAAACTTTTCCTTGACCTGGCTCTTAAAATGCGGACTTATCTTATGCGGGTCTTCAAAGAGGTTATTCAATTCCAGGTCACGAAGAGTATGTTTAATATACTTAAGCCTTGGGATGGCTATCATGTTGCTCTGCACAAGACAATCTTCCACTATTCTCCAGCATTCAAGGGTGGACCAAATTTTGATCCACAATAGAATGGGGGCCAGGTCTACAGTGTCTTCCAAAAAGCCATGTGTGCTATGAAACTAGGGGTAGATTTATAAGTCCCTCGCAACCTATTTAAAAATGTGTTCTCTGCCCCCTATAGGACCTTTACTGTTGTATGCCCCCAGAAACCCACCCCATATGTATCAGCACTAAGAGATTTGCTTTTGTAAAGCAAAATCATTTCTTTTAGCAGCTAATGTCCTAATTTCTTGGGAAAACTCAACATTGATTCGCAAGACACCTCCATCCCCTGGGACCTCCGGGTTATTAATCATTCCCAATGCATATTCTCATTGAACATAAGACCTAGGTAATTAAAATCCTTGGTCTTTAAATTTAGGATTTCGCCATTAATTCTTTTTTTTCCAACAGGCTATTTTTTTGGGCCGAAGGACATAAGGTAGGATTTTTCGTAGTTCACTTTTTGTGGTTCAATTTAAGCTTCAGCCCTTGCATTAAATGATTAAAACCATCTAAACGTAGTTGTAACACGTTTGCAAGCGCAATTTAAACTGCGTCGTCTGCGTACAATAGTACGGGGACTAAGCGGGAACCAATTTTAGGAACATCGCGTGTGCAAGAAGTTAAAAAGGTAACCAAGGCACTGATGTAAGCTAAAAATAAAAAAGGGGCTGATATACAGCCTTGTCTAACGCCTCGAATGACTTGAATGGAGGGGGGTATGATCTCCACGTTGAGTATAACGAACCATAATATGGGTATCATATGGGTATCTCTGTGTTGGCTATTTAAAATATGCAATTAAGGGGGATCAACCACTGCCTGACCCATGATGTCCCATAGTATGTCTCTGTCCACTAAGTCAAAGGCACAGGAGAGGTCAGTAAAAGCCATGTGTATGGCCACTCTCTTGGCCTCGACATATTTACTCAGGCTCAGAGACAGATTTAGGGTTTGCTCAGTACTGTCCAAGCCCGGGCGGAACCCATATTGGACTTCTGAGAAGAAGGATTTTTTCTGCCACCCAGTCTTCGAATTTTGCCAAGATTACTCTGCCGAATATTTTAACGAGGCGTTTAACAGTGAAATAGGCCAGTAGTATAAGGGAGAACTTCTTTCTACTTTTTTAAAATGGGGACTGTTCTAGATTCCCCCTCATGTCTCTATAGGTCCCTCCTTAACAGCTACAATTAAATATAAATGTCCCCGCCAGGTTTGGGTGATACACAACCCTTAATAATAATACACAGATAGTCAGAGTAGGATACTTACTTTGGCGGAGAGTGGTGAACCTTAAAAAATGATTTACACAATCCTTTAGGCCAAAACAGTTCTTGGAGAATCTCTGCTCATCCCTTTGTAGTGATGATGCAGGCAGCAGGCAATCCCCCCAAAAATGTGTCAAGTTTAAGTAGTATACCAACAATATTACAGTAAAGAATACAATAAAATTCCCAAAACAATGATGAAAAATAGGCCCTCCATCTATACTCATGACCATAGTTTGGGGAAGCCAGACTAAAGTTCAGTTTATACAAGATACTGAGTGGTTGGCACTGGTCGCCACAAAAACTCTGACTGGCCAACATAGCCTCATCCAGCTGCTGGCGATGTGGAGACTAAGTGAGATATGTTACATTTGTTATGGTCATGTCATTCTTTACAAACTTTTTGGCAGAACGTAGCAGCTGCAATAAATATCAATAGTGTGGCACAACTAGACTTTTCTCCAAAGCTAGTTCGGCAATATGTTTCGACTGATCTGTCTGGACCGACTCACCATCTGAAGAGGTAGACAGATACGTCTAATGCAGTTGCCAAAATGGGTCTTCACAGAAGATAGTAACAACCAGTAGGAAGCTGGCTCTGTATATACTATGCCAAAGTAAGGTATAGTGTGCACAGAGTCCAATTAGATCCCCAGAGGTATAGCAGAGGCTAAAGTAGATAATACCTTACTCTCTTTTGTGGTAGTGTGGTTTAGTAGTCAAGCTTATCAGAGGGTAGTGTTAAGCATTTGTTGTACACAATCAGACAAGAAATGATGTCACGCTCTAAAAGACCGAATCCAGACCAATTGTTTGTATAAAGTTACTTTGTTATTTTTATTACTAGAACCAAGAGTTACTCAGTAGCAGGTAAGTGATACTTTCAATACAGTGATACTTTTCAAGCTATAGTGTGTACTGGTTTTGTAGCAGCATACAAGTTACTTTGCAGTAGAAAAAATGGGTTGTACACCCTTTAGAACACTTGCAATTACTTAAGATTACTTTTTAGTTACTTTTCTAGTGTAGCACAAAACAAACTAATCACACAGTTTGGGCCTTGTAGTACATTAGCAAGCAGGTTAACTCATTTTAAGAGTGCAAGTTACTTTGTTGCAGCAACACTTAGAACAATTTTTAGAGAAAAACTCACCATGCAAACCTATGGAGGAAAAAGCATTGTTAAGTTTACAGGTAAGTAAACGGTTTTGGTAACTGAGTTTCGGGGAGTAGAACAAAGGTTCCTCAAGGTTCAGTTCAGCACTCGAGGTGCACCACCAGTGGCACTAGGGCGGCCAGGTGCAGAGTGCAAGGGTGCCAAGGTTAGCCAATTGGGCTAAGTGGCACCTCGGTTGGTGGCTGCTCACGGGCAGGCCACGCTGTTTTGGGAGGCAAGCTCCTGGGTTTAAGGTAAGGGCAAAGGGGGTCCCAGGCCAGCATCAAGTCTACACTACCAGCAGCGCTGGAGTGGCCAGGTGAAGGGTGCTTAGGCGGCGTCAGGAGTCCAATGCTTTCTTATGGAGGTTGCCGGTCGAGGAAAAAGACTGCAGGCTGGAGTCAGAAGACTGGAATAAGGGAACCAACAACTGGAGGGTGAAGTTGGAGAGTTGCTGGACACCGTCGGTCGGGCACTTCACGGCTCAGGGGCTGCGGATGCAGGGGTGTTTTTTTCATGTCGGGTTCTTCTCACCGTTTCGGGTCAGGGGGGACCCTTCAGGATGAGGCTGCAGGCGTCGAGGAGAAGGTCAGAGGAGGTCGTCCAATGCTGGATCCCAGGTCAGGATCGCCGAGGTACCCCGCTGGGGTGTTGGGCCATTCAGACTGAGGGCGTCTGTTGCAGAGTGGTGAGGACTCGAGGTTCCCGCTGGGTCTTGAGTCCTGGCTTGGGTTGCTGTTGAACAGTTCCGGTGTCCACGGTAGATCAGAGTCTTTTTGAAAGGAAGGGCAGGTCCCCAGTGTTCTTGGAGGCTGCAGGACTCACCGGTTTCACTTGCAGGGGTTCCGAAGCAGGAGACAGGCCGGTAGGGCTTGGGCCAAAGCAGTTGTTTATGTTTATATGTTTAGGATTTGTAAAGCGCATGGCTGCCCGAAGATTTCCCAGCGCTAGACAGATTCTGTTTGTACAGCAGTGAGCCTACAAGTACTTAGTGGGAAAACAGCTAGGTCTTTAAGTTCGTCCTTTTCTCTGCAGCATGGCTCTTCAGTCCTTATAGAGTCAAAACCGAAGAGGCAAGGTTCAGGGGTGCCCCTAAATACTAGATTTAGGGGTGCTACAGGGGTGTGCAGGTCGGAACCAATAGGTCCCTTCCCAGTGGTGTCTACACCCCCTAATATGCCACCCTCCAGAGCGACGGGGGCATAAGCCTCTTCCTGATTGGGGGAGTCCCCTCATCTTCAAAATGGAGGGGAGTGAGATGTGTGCTTCCCTTCGCCTCTTCCCCCTTAAGGGGTGGGGTTGGCAAAGTTGGGCAACCTCCCTACCTGGCTAGGTTTTCCCATCAATTCTCCCGCCCAAAGTGGGGGTCAGAACCAGTGGGTACCAGTTGCTGATAGCAGCAAAAGGCTGGGAGTAGCTAACAAAGGCAGCAGGACTTTGAAGCTTCCCCTTCGTGGACCATGCCCATCCTGGGGAAGGAGGCATGACACCTCTACCCAGGATGGGCTTTGTTTCAGGACCCAGAGAGTGGAGGCTCTCAACCCAGAGGTCCAGAAACCTGCCTGGTGGTGGCAGACGGGAGTCTGTGTCTGCTCTCTCCAACCCTAGCAATGCAACTGGGGTTGGAGAGAGGTTCACTGCGCATGAGGGTTTAGCCGGCCTGAGACAGCCGGCCAAACCATCATGCGCAGTGAAGCGAGTGCACTACCACTCCCTTCAGTGCCGTCACCCCACAGGCCTCCAAGACTGGCAGGAAAGGAGAAATTAAAGGTCACAAGTGTCGTTTTTTTTCTCCTTTCCTGATGTTTTTTGGGGGGAGGCGATGCTCCTCCGCCACAGCGGAGGAGCCACCGCTGCCAAACTTCCCAGTTTTCAGTGAAGCCATTCTGGGGCTGTGGAGTTCATAATGAAAACTCCCAGCCCCTATATTCAAAATGGCTTCACTGCACTTAGAATGCCTGTGAATGGCACAGACACTGCAGGGGCATAGTGCTCATGCAGCTATGCCCTCACCGGTGTATGGTGCACCCTCCCTTTAAGAGCTGTAAGGCCTGCTAGAGTGGTGACTTACCCATGCCACAGGCAGTGTTGGTGGGCATGGCACCCAGGGAGGGTGGCATGTCGACTCTTCAGTTTAGTCTACACCAGAACGCACAGCATGCAGTGGGTGGGTGTCCAGGTGAGGAGTCTCTGAGGGCGGCATAATACATGCTGCAGCCCTCAGAGGCCCTCTCTGGCCACAAGGCCCTTGATACTAGGGGCACCTTATACAAGGGACTTACAGGTGGCCCAGAGGTGTGCCAATTGTGGAGACAAAGGTACAGTTTTGGGAAAGAACAAATGCCCTGGGACCTGATTGGCAGGGACCCAGGGCACACTCAGTCAAGTTGGCAAAATGATAGGGGCTAACTGTAGGAGGCTGGCTTACTATATGGTGCACACTTATGTAAGTGAAGCACCTTGCACTAATTCAGACAACCCTTATGGTGATTTTAGTGATCTTAGACAACCATAGAAAGCTCTCTAAGTGGTAGCTGTGGAGAGCAGCCTTCAGGATTAGCCCAGAAGGAGTGTTAAGCAGCTTGTTTTACGAGATCTCATCATATAGTGTGGATTCAATGAAAAAGAACCACACAGTGTATTTATAAAAATATGTCTATTTATTATGCAACACTCACTAACAAATTGGTACATCTCCTACCTGTCGATATCAACACAAATACACACAATACTTCAATTGTAAAAAGGTAAAAAAGCACAATACACAGTGGTCTCCAGGGGGTGACCAAACCATATAGTAAGAAAGTTGAATGCGAACTGCGACCAAAGTCAGGACTTGGACCAGGAGACTCAGAAGAGCTGGGGACACCAGGAACCACCCAAGGTAAGTACCCAGGAACCCCATGGAGGCTGTGTGCAGAGTGAAAACACAGCAGCATACTCACCAGAAGTCTACGGGGAAGTCGCTTTTGCAGTTTTGAAGAAGGACCCTTCCCAGTGGACCTTGAAGAAACCCCATGGAAGACAGAAGGTTGGAGAGTCACCCCACCCGTGGATACCCCAGGAACCAGGAGACCTACACCAGGGAAGCCGAGTGAATATGTGCGAAGTGACGTCGGAAACCGCCGTAGACCACAATGGAGGACTTCAGAAAAGATGCCGCAGGTGAAGAAGGTGAAGGAGTCCGGTGGAATCCAAGGGTGGATTCTTGAAAAGGAGAACCTGCACGCAGAGGGGACAGAGTCTATGCCACCGGGGGTGACCAGGAGGCACAGAAGAGCAATGACCACCGATGACAGAAGATATGACGGTGACCTTGTCGCTGCATACGTGAGGACCAGGCGATTCCGTGGAAGACCAGGAGCCATTCACGAGCTGTCCAACGTTGGAAGTCAAGAACCAGGGGGTCGGTGCCCGGCGGGAGCACAAACAAGCCTTTGCAAAAGCAACAGACTTGGAAAACGATGGAGCAACTTTGGGACCAGCAAGGTCCAAGGGACTCACCAAGTGCAGGAGTGTCAGAGCAGGCCCCGAGCTAGCAGGGGAGCCCACTCAAGCAAGAGAAGACCCTAGAGAGGACCCACAGGCCAAAGGCACAAGAGTCGCAAGAGGACCTAGAGCAGGTCACCAAAGATGAAGGCCCATGGTGCAGAGGATGTGGTGAGGACGAAGATCTTGGCATGAAGAGATGCTGAAGGCTGGAGCTTCTTGTAGCCCGAAGATCTCTGGAGTGCAGAGCCAACAAGCCTTGCCAACGGCAAGTCAATGCGGTGCACAGGGGTTTGGTCCCAGAGGTTCCGACGAGGGGTACTGGCCTCAAAATTGCAGCGAGGACAGGTCAGGCCTCGAGGGAGTTGCAGAACCACCACCTGTGTTGCTGAGCCTCTCAAAGTCTGTGGGACGTCAGGAGCAGCAGACGGGTCAGCTTTGTTACAGTGCCTGCAGATGCAGGGGAGAGACTCCTTCACTCCAAGGGAGATTACTTCGGGTGTCCTCGATACCCACAGGTCTGTTGAAGATCCTGGATGAAGCACAGACACAGAAGAAAACTTTCAGAACAGCGAGATGAGGAGCAGACGGTCGAAAAGTGACGTGGTTTCAGGCTTGAGTCTTGTCCCACGACGAATCTGAGGACCCACCCACAGGTAAGCCCTTTTATACCCTAAGAAAGGGATTAGGATGACTCAGGGGTCCCTCCCAGAGGAGGGGCTGGACAGAGGGGAGGATATTCCCATGTCCTTTGTCCAGTTTCGTGCCAGAGTGGGAGCCGAAGGCTCCCAGAACTGGTTCTAACTAGTGTACGCAAGGAGGGCACCAAATGTGCCCTTCAAAGCAGCCTGGTGGCGCTGGCCCAGCCCAATACACCAAGTCCTGTCTCCTCCCTGTGACAGAAAACTTATTGTTCTACCTTCCCCTGCTCGAGCTTAGCTCAGCAGCAGGAGGGCAGAATCCTCTCTGGGGTCGGCGGCAGCACTAGTTTGCTGGCAGACCCTGGAAGGCTGTTACCGGGAGTACTGGGTGCTTCCTGGAGGAGCCCCCAGTGCATGGAATCATGCCTCCAACACCGGTAACTGTGTTGGGGTATGATTCCAACATGTTTGATACTAAACATGCCCAGGTTCGGCACAGCCAATATATAGTTAGCCATTGCGTAATGACGCATGGCCACTATATGTATCAAAATGGCTGACCGCACTTACAAAGCCTGGAGAATCGACTCCGGGGTTTGTAGGGGGTGTCCTGCTCATGCAGGGCACCCTCACACTTATAACCCAGCACCCGGCCTTCAGGACTGAAAGGCCTGCCTTAGGGGTGACTTTTAGGTTTTAGGTGTAGTGACCTCAGATATAAGAAAACGTATATCTGCCGTGAGTGGTGCTAGCACCAGCTTACACAGGCTGCAATGGCAGGCCTGTAGTCACAGTTTGAGTAGTCTCTCATGGGTGACATAATATATGCTGTAGCCCATGGGAGACCCCTGGTGTACCTATGCCATGACTACCCCAGTACCATATACTAGGGACTTACATGGTTACACCAGTAGCCAATTGTGGAGGTACCAAAGTACTTACCATGACAAATTCAGGGAGGAAGCACAGTGGCTGGGGTCCTGATTAGCAGGATCCCAGCCAGAGTAGTAAAAAAAACATACTGACACGAGCAAAAAGTGGGGGGTAACCATGCCAGAAGGATCCTACCTTCCTACAGTAACCATGTAAAAAGGGGCACTTTCCAACACAACCCATGAAAACTGGCTCCAGAATGTGGTAATAGCAACGCTTGAGCAAATAATTTACCTACTGATGGACAAGCACCATATATTTGATGTGATTATGGACTCCATTTCTCTCTGAATTTGCCAATGGCTTTTCTAATACATCATTTATTATTGTCAGATGCTAGAAAAGGTTTCGGTTTTTTAGAGTGATAGATAAAATACCTTTTGCCAATATGCTGGATAAGCCTGTTTATTGCAGGTATGCTATTTTGTTTCCACATGAATACATTATGTTTTTTTCTTACTCTTCTCTCGATTCTACTTGATATTTCAATTGCTTGTCATTTTCGTATGGGAGCCTTATTAATTTATATTTATTCTTTTATGCTTTCTTTTGTACTATTCAATTACACTGCTAATGGCATGATAATTATAATTCATATAACCTACTAAAGAATTGATATAGAAAAAAAGAGAAATCAATGAGCAAAAAGACACCAAAATCATTAAAATTGGCTGAAATGAACCGCAGATATGTATTTTTAGTGTTAAGACAAAATGCACATAGAAGAAGTGACATTGAAAACAACAGTTTGTGGTTGACCAGGACCTCGGCATGGTTTTAGGCAGACAATGATAGAGCAGAGGTCAGATACACCAAGCAAGTCATCCAGGATTTTTTTTTGTACCCTTTCTCTTAGTCTGTGAAAAGGAAGTCAAAATCCATCAGCGGGGCACGGTCCAAGACTGAGGCCTGTGAGGGTCACTCGAAGTTGGATGCGACGTCACTGAGGTCCTGCAGCAGTTGTAGGTTTGGATAAAAAAAGCTCCAAGTAGGATGATTTCTGCTCCTTCACAGTCAGCCTGAAATGGTGCGTAGGACCCGGTCAACTGCAAACTAAATGTGGTGGCCCAGAGGAGCACCCATCTTCTGTTTGGCCAGTCCCTAAGCATCAAGGACCACTCCAATTGATAGTGAAAGGAGAAACTTCGACGACAAAGACAAGTTGTGATGAAAACAGCTACGACTACAGAAGTAAAAGTATTATCTGTATGACAGTTTGGATGCCTCCTTGTGCTTAATAGCATGAATCTCCGAAGGGAGTCACTGAAAATGCAGTAGAATTATACTGCCGCAATGCGCCTTCAATGTGCTAGCTAATTCCAACAGTAAAAACCTAGCTTATAACTGCTATTAAACTATGATCACAAAGTCAAGGGTATTGGGAGTGCATTCAGTAGCTTAGGCTCCAGCACGGAGGACACTCCTGCTGTGGGAGGTGGATTGGTTGTACTATATGGTGGCATTGATTGTGGGTTGCTTATCCTGAAGTGCTCTGTGCGAACACATACTGAGATCGAGTTGGGAGCCAGAAATACCCAACCTGTGTGTGAACTCGACTGCATCAGCCAGAGGAGGAGGCACCCCCTGGATACGTTTTGATGATGAAGAGTGAGTGTCAATGAGCGTGTACCTCCATCCATGCACATGCTAGCCAGCGCACTCTCCCATGATTGGTGTGTATCAGTTTTCGTTTGCGCGTAGAATAGACACTTAAGCTCTTCTTCGAGCATCTGTGCCGGCCAGAGAAAATCTACTTAGCCCAAGGCTAGGGGTCTGCAAACAGATGCAAAGGCAAAGTACCGCTTATGAGCACATATCACATCGCATCGAATTTGGAATCCAGTCCCTCTAGTTAAGCCTCACTTCCCCCATTACACATGACTTTATATCACTCGGAACCGATTTAGACCCCTGAAAACAGAAGGCACAGGGGCGGGCTAGCCATAAATGGCACATCGGTCAGTAAAATTACAAGGCTGAACCAGAAAGAACTAGGATGCTCGCTGATCAACAACGCGGGCAATGGTTAAATCCTGCTAGGGTTGCTACACGCACGTCACAATGTTTTTTTTTTGACGCAGACACCAAGAAGCGAATCCTGTTTTGAAAACCAATTACACTGACATCGGTATTTGGCAATTGGCTCGTTATTGGTACTGTTCTAGCTCGGATGGGACGTGCAAATGCCATGCCCCCCACCCCCCTCGTTATCGACGCTCATCAAACATTAATCAAGGGCCAAACCTAGCGCAGCCCGATTCACTGATGAGGTCAAGGGAGGTCAAGCTCACATAATAAGAGACAACACTGCAACTGCGCACTGAAACCAAACACCTCATGCACTTCGAGAGCAGCCGTGACCCCGAGGACAGTGCCCTGGCCACTTCTTGAGATTACCCCCATCGAAAATCCAGTCCATTATTAAAAAAAAAAAAAACAGCCCACGGTCTACTACAGCGTATACTAGCTGCCCATGCTCCACTTAAAACAACAGTCCAGGGTATACTACGGCATGGCCTGCCCATGGTCCATTTACACAAATAGCTGAAGGTGTACTACATTTCCATATTCTAAATAGCTCAAGGTGTACTACATTTCCATATTGTAAACAGCTGAAGGTGTACTACATTCCCATATTGTAAACAGCTCAAGGTGTACTACATTTCCATATTGTAAAAAGCTCAAGGTATACTACATTTCCAGATTGTAAACCGCTCAAGGTGTGCTACTTTTCCATATTGTAAATAGCTCAAGGTGTGCTACATTTCCATAATGTAAATAGCTCAAGGTGTACTACATTTACATATTGTAAATAGCTCAAGGTGTGCTACATTTCCATATTGTAAACAGCTCAAGGTGTACTACATCTCCATATTGTAAAAATCTCAAGGTATACATTTCCATATTGTAAATAGCTCAAGGTATACTACATTTCCATATTCTAAATAGCTCAAGGTGTACTACATTTCCATATTGTAAAAAGCTCAAGGTATACTACATTTCCAGATTGTAAACCGCTCAAGGTGTACTACATTTCCATATTGTAAACAGCTCAAGGTGTGCTACTTTTCCATATTGTAAATAGCTCAAGGTGTGCTACATTTCCATAATGTAAATAGCTCAAGGTGTACTACATTTCCAGATTGTAAATAGCTCAAGGTGTGCTACATTTCCATATTGTAAACAGCTCAAGGTGTACTACATCTCCATATTGTAAAAATCTCAAGGTATACTACATTTCCATATTGTAAATAGCTCAAGGTATACTACATTTCCATATTCTAAATAGCTCAAGGTGTACTACATTCCCATATTGTAAACAGCTGAAAGTGTACTACATTCCCATATTGTAAACAGCTCAAGGTGTACTGCATTTCCATATTGTAAAAAGCTCAAGGTATACTACATTTCCATATTGTAAACAGCTCAAGGTGTGCTACTTTTCCATATTGTAAATAGCTCAAGGTGTGCTACATTTCCATAATGTAAATAGCTCAAGGTGTACTACATTTCCATATTGTAAACAGCTCAAGGTGTACTACATTTCCATATTGCAAAAAGCTCAAGGTATACTACATTTCCATATTGTAAATAGCTCAAGGTGTCCTACATTTCCATACTGTAAATAGCTCAAGGTGTACTACATTCCCATATTGTAAATAGCTCAAGGTGTACTACATTCCCATATTGTAAATAGCTCAAGGGGTACTACATTTCCATATTGTAATTAGCTCAAGGTATACTACATTTCTATATTGTAAATAGCTCAAGGTGTACTACATTTCTATATTGTAAACAGCTCAAGGTGTACTACATTTCCATATTGTAAACAGCTCAAGGTGTACTATATTTCCATATAGTAAATAGCTCAAGGTGTACTACATTTCCATATTGTAAATAGCTCAAGGTGTACTACATTTCCATATTGTAAAAAGTTCAAGGTATACTACATTTCCAGATTGTAAACAGCTCAAGGTGTACTACATTTCCATATTGTAAACAGCTCAAGGTGTGCTACTTTTCCATATTGTAAATAGCTCAAGGTGTCCTACATTTCCATACTGTAAATAGCTCAAGGTGTACTACATTCCCATATTGTAAATAGCTCAAGGTGTACTACATTCCCATATTGTAAATAGCTCAAGGGGTACTACATTTCCATATTGTAATTAGCTCAAGGTATACTACATTTCTATATTGTAAATAGCTCAAGGTGTACTACATTTCTATATTGTAAACAGCTCAAGGTGTACTACATTTCCATATTGTAAACAGCTCAAGGTGTACTATATTTCCATATAGTAAATAGCTCAAGGTGTACTACATTTCCATATTGTAAATAGCTCAAGGTGTACCACATTTTCACTCTGTAAACAGGCTGCAGTGTGGATATTCTCTTTTGGAGCTGTATATTTCGGTCAAAGCCTACAAGACAGCTGTCTGGTTTGCCAACGACATCTTGGGGGCATTCAGAAAACGTCCCGGGGAATGCATTCCACCGATTGCTTACCATTGACTTTGTGGTTTGTAACTCACATTTGCTTGCTTTCTATTTTCTGGCTTCTTTTTTAAAAATTATCTTTTTATTAAACATTTGCTCAGTATGCATTAATGATTACAAATATTGGGATACACATAGCAAGTCAGTGTGGAGAGAGTCCAACCACAATCCGTTTCAGATAGGAATTAAAACCGTCTAGTATTACACTTGTATGAGGCTACAGGCACAAGGTAACATGGAGGACAATGTAAATGGAAGTCGCTCTCCTCCCCCCTCCCACACAACCCTTGACCCACCCTCAGGCCTCTCTGAATTGTTGTGACGAGTACTTAGGTACACTCCAGATTGGATACTGGGGTACCCTTATCAGTCCCTAGTATATGGTATTAAGGTACCCAGGGCATAGGGACACCAGAGGTCACCCATGGGCCGAAGCATGCATTATGCCACCCATGGGAAACCATGCAAAATGGAACTACATGCCTGCCATTGCAGCCTGTGTAAGTTGGAGCATGCACCGCTTACTGAAGATATAGGTTTACTGTATCTAAGGGTCACTGCCCTTAAAACCTATAAGTCACCCCTATAGCAGGCCTTTGCAATCCTGAAGGCAGGGTGCTTGGTTCTAAGTGAGAGGGTGCCCCTGCATGCGCAGGAAACCCCTGCAGCCTACGGATTCCATTCTACCGGGTTGTCAGTGAAGCAGCCATATACTATATAGAGGGGCACCGCGTAATTATGCGATGACCAGCTCGAAAACGGCTGCAACGAATCCCATCATGTTTGGTATCAAACATGTTGGAATCATACCCCCACACAGTAAACGGTGTGGGTGGTATGATTCCAAGCACTGGAAGAGCCCTCCGTTAGGCTCTCAGTGTTCCCGGTACCAGTCTTCCAGACCCGGACAGCACAAAATGGTTGCTGCCGACCAGAGACACATTTCTGCCCTCCTGCTGCTGAGCCAAGCTCGAGCAGAGGACGGTGGAACTATAGGCATCCTGTCACAGGGAGGTGTGACCACCTCCCAGACAGGATTTAGTGTATTGGGACCGGGTGGGAGCGCTTGCCAGCACCAGAAAGTCTGCATGAGGGGCACACTTGGTGTCCCCGTGCATAGTCCAGTTCAAACCAGTTCTGGGAGCCGTTGGCTCCCGCTCTGGCACGAAACTGGACAAATGGGAGTAACCTCACCCCTGTCCAGACCCTCCCCTGGGAGGGTCCCCTGAATCTTCCCAACCCTTTTCCTAGGGTACTTAAGGGCTTACCTGGGTGTAGGTCCCTAGATTCGTCGTGGGATAAGATTAAGATCAGACACCACTGCACTTCTACCGTCTGGGCACTCTGGACTTCGCTGGACTTCGTTTGGGCCTGACTTCGTCTCCCTTCAAGTCTGCTGCATCGTCTGTGCCTGTGCATCATACAGGAACCTTCCAAGCCCTGTGAAGCATCAAAGACACCTGAAGAAATCTCCCTTGGAGTGAAGGAGTCACTCCCCTGCATTCGCAGGCACCACAGCTAAGTCGACCGGTCTGCAGATTCTGAGCTCCTCCGGACTCCGTGGGCTCTGCAAACACAGGTGGTGGTTTTCCACAGCTCCCGAGGCCTGCCCTGCCCTCTCACCAAGTTTGAGGCCAGTATCCCTCGTAGGGGTTGCAATAACCGAACCGGGTTGCAATAGCCTCCGGCCTGTGGGACCACATGAAGGTCACACTTGTTTCTTTTGGGCTCCCCCGACTGCTCGGGCCTGCCCTGACTCCCCTGCCCTTGGTGAGTCCCCTGGACCTTCCTGGTCCCGACGTTGCTCCTTCTTTGATTACTGTGTGGCGTGCCTTTGCCAAGGCCTGTTGGTGCTCCTGCCGGACACCAACCCCTCAGCACTCGACATCCTTCGTGGGACAGCTCGTGCACGGCTCCTGGTCCTCCTTAGCGTCGCCTGGTCCTCACAGCTGCAGAGTCAAGGTCCTCATCATCCATCCTGCAACACCCGACATCGGAGGGCATTCGTCTTCCAAGTCTCCTGGTCACCCCTGAGTGACATAGACTTTGTCCCCTCTGCTTGCAGGTACCTCATCAAAAATCCATCCTTGGGTTCCACCGGACACTTTCTCTTTCTTTGCCAGCAGCACTTTCCTGAAGTCCTCCATTGGGTTCGACGGCGGTTAACGACACCACTTCACACGTATGCACCCGGCTTCCCTGGTGTAGGTAACGTGAGTACTAGGGTATCCACGGGTGGTGTGGCTCTCCAACCTTCTGTCTTCCACGGGGTTTCTTCAGGGTCCACTGGGAAGGGTCCTTAATCTTAAAAAATCCAACATAGACTTGTACGGAGCACGCTGTTGTGTTCCCAAACTGCACACGCTTTCCATGGGGTCCCTATCTACTTACCTTGAGTGGTTCTGTGGGTCCCCAGCAATTCTACGTCCTCTCGACATCGTCCTGACTCGAGTCGTGGTTCTTATACCACTTTCTTAGTATATGGTTTGGTCCCCCCCTGGGGCCACTGTGTATTTCCAGCTATTTACTGTGTTTCTTTGCTAACGTATTGTGTGCATTGTGTTTATCTCCATGTTGGAGATATTGGAGCATACTAGAGAGTATTATATAATAAATACATATTTTTATAAATACTTGGTGTGGTTCTTTTTCACTTAATCTATACAATAAGATTGCATTCTGGTAAAACAAGCTGCTTTACACTCCTTCTGGACTAAGCCTGAAGGCTGCTCTCCACAGCTACCACTTAGAGAGCTTTCTAAGGTTGTCTAAGACCTCTTAAATCACCATAAGGGTTGTTTGGACTGGTGCAAGGTGCCCACTTACATTAGTGGACATCATATACCAGGCCAGCTTCTCACAGAGGTGAAAAATGTGCAGAATCCTGTCCATCAATAGACGTATAAAAGGATATTGTCGGCGTGTAAGGAGATCCTCTCCACCCACGTCTTGCTCCTCTGGATGCCCCACAGGAGAGGGTCTTGCCGGATCCAGGCCTCCAAAGGTTCCAGCACCAAGGCCAATAATCAACAGTGCTAAGGGGCAGCCCTGAGGTGTGCTCCTGTGAAGGGTAAAAGATCGGGAAACCATGCCGTTCACTTGTACCCTCGCCACGGGGTCCAGATATAAAAATTGGACCCATAAACAGAATTTGGGGACAAAGCCCAGCCTGGGCAGCACCTCAAATAGATATGGCCACTCTATGCCATTCTTGCATCCAAGGATTGGTCCGGATGTATCATGGACGGTACGACTCTCACTAGTCTGTTAGCCAATACCTTGGCCTCCATATTAAGTAATTAAATGGGCCTGTATGAACTGGAGGCCGTAGGGGGTCTGCCATTCTTGGGGAGAACCACAATTGTGGGCGTCCTTTCACCAAGCGGGACAGCTCCGTCCTTCTTTGCCGTTTGAAACATTTCAAGCATGTGGGGCGCTATCTTATTTTGCCACGCATTTGAACAGTTCTACGGGCAATCTGTTAGGCCCCACTGCCTTCCCGGATTGTAGCCTACAAATGGCCCCCTCATTTTCCTCTGCCGTCAGGTCCTGTTCCAATTCCTCCCGGTCCTCAGGAGAGAGGACGATGAGTGCAAGGTCCTCCAAGAGGTCCGCGCAATCCTCCCAGGACCTATGGGTCTCGGAGGAGTATATGTTTTCATAGTACTGTGTGAAGGTTTCTGCTATATAGGCCCCAGAGGTGTGAACCCCTTCCTGTGGTCCTTAATTTCAACTACTCAATTTCTATTTCTGTCTCTCTTATCTAACCAGGCAATAAGTTTGTTGGCTTTATCTCCAATATCGTACAACAGCCTCTGAACAGCCAAGGCCTGCGCCTGTGCAGTAATTTCCACCAGGTTCCTCAGCTCCTGCTGTTTTAATCTAATGCTATGGATCAACCCAGCATTCAAAGCCTCCCTTCTTGTTGCCTCACGCTATAGGGACGTGATCTCTTGCTACAATTTTATGCACTGAGCAACCTGGTCCTTTCTTTTAATCCCAATAAGGGCCCGAGTGTGTCCACACAACATAGTCTTAACAGCCTCCCACAAAGTGCATGCAGAATCTACATATCCCGCATTGATCGTAAAGTATTCAGTGGTGCACTCAACCACTTGGTCTTGTCTTGAAATTCCTTGTCTCTCAAGTGCCAAGATGCTATTCTGAGTGGTAATATAGTCTCTATGATCGGGCCCGACATGGAAGCCAGCACCGGGGAATGGTCAGAGAGGCCCCGTGCCATGTGTGTCACTTCTTTGAAATGACTCGCACTTTGGTGATGGGTAAATGTATAATCCAGGCGGGAGAGACTGCCATGTCTGGCTTTGTTTTATGCTATCCAGCTTGAGTTTGTCTCTTCTCTTGCCCACACATTATTTACTGTATTCCTTTCACCAGTACTGAATTTCTATAAACAGGCCTTTAAATCTTATTATCTCATCACATTTGCTGTGCTTTCAAAGACAGAGGTCAAATGTCAGGCTCTTTCTTCCAGGCAGCTTGGGGTTTACTTTTCTTTCTCTGACTTCAAAGTGAGAGGATTTGTGTGACAATCATGCTGGCTAGTGGGGAGTGCTTGAGGAAGGCTGTACGATGCGATTATTTTTTTCTAGCATGAAAAAATTCAAATGTCTGTAAATCAACTGTGCAGATATTTCAGAATATGGAAAGCACAAATGAAGCACATTTTTTGCCAATTCTGAAGTGTGGTGGAAACAAATATTTTAACACGTTCAAAAGAAATCAGTACACTAGGTGATAACATTTCAACACATCGTTTGTGCGCTGTAAAACTGTATGGCGGTGTAAATGTAATTTCAATTGAAGATGTGTTGTTTGTTGTGCGCTATCACACCGTGCGTACACTACTTTACCGCACTTCAATCCACTCCACACCACTCCTCGCCATTTCACTCAATGCGCCTCTACTCTACACCACTCTCCTCTATGCCAGTGCACTCTTCCTCACACTACTCTACTATGCACCACTGCACTCTTTGCTGCTGCACTCAATGCCAATCCACTCTAAACCACTATAATCGGCTCTGCACCACTGCACTCTACGACACTTCACTCTACTCTGAAAATATCTAATCTACGCCACTGCACTCTACGGCATTGTATTCCACTCTATGCCAATGCAATCTACCCTGCGCACCTCCACTCTACGCCACTGCACTCTATTCTAAGCCGCTGCACTCTACGCCAATGCATTCTACACAACTCAAAACCAATCTACTCTATGCCAATCTACTCTGCCCCACTGCACTCTATGCCAATCTACACTGCACAGTGGTGTAGGAAAGTAGGATCTTTCTGGCATAGACAGTCCCACTTTTTGCCTGGTGTCAGTGTGTTTTGACTGCAGTTCACTGGGATTCTGCTAATCAGGGCCCCAGTGGCAGTGCTCTCTCCTCTAAATTTCACTGGTAAGTACCTTGAACACCCTGATTGGCATATTGGGGTACCATTATAAGCCCCTAGGTACTGAGGTACCCAGGGCATCGGTACACCAGGGGTCTCCTATGGGCTGCAGCATGTATTATGCCACCCATAGGAGCCATGCAAACAGTGCCTGCAGAACTGCCATTGCAGTCTGTGTGAAATGGTGCTTGCACCTTCCACATTGGATAGAAGGTTTCCCTTAAATCCCAGTCACTCCACTTTTAACCTATAGGTCACCCCTAAGGTAGGCTATTCAGTCCAAGGGCAGGGTGCATGGTTCTAGGTGTGCATGTGCCCCTGCAGGAGCCCTACAAACCCGGACTCCATTTTCTGTGCTTTGTAAGTACAGGACAGCCATTATAAGGTATGTAGTGGACACTGGCAAGTCGAGATGTCCAACTACATAATGGCTGCCCGAACCTGGTCAAGTTTGGTATCAAACATGTTGAAATCATGCCACCACACTGATTCCAGTGTTAGTTGTATGATACCATGTACTGGGGGGCTCCTTAGAGGACCCCCCAATACCTACCTGTGTAGCCTTACAGGGTCTGACTGCCAGACCGCACTGCTGCCGAACCTAGACAATGTTATGTCCCCTGCTGATGAGCTTAACTCGGGCAGGGAAAGCTGAACAAAGGATTTCCTTCTAAGGAAAGGTGTGACCACCTTGCCTTTAGAATTATGTAGGGTGGGGCGCTTCTGAGCACCTTCAGCCTGCATTGAAGGGCACATTTGGTGCCCTCCATGCATAAACCAGTTTTGCCCAGTTCAGGAGCCCTTGGCTCCCTCTCTGACGCAAAACCACACAAAGGACAGGGGAGTGTCCACCCCCCCTGTCCATCTCCTCCCTAGGGAGGTGCCCAGAGTTCCTCCAGGTGGCCACTTGATTTGCCATGTTGAATCTTGGCCCCTGGGAGCATCTGACTGGTTAGGACAGCTGAGAAGCGTCACTGACTCCCTCTAACAAGTGGGTCACCAGCGAAGAGGTCCTTCCCCTTTTTAAGGTTAGTTAAGGGCTCCCCTGAAGGTAGGTCCTTAGATCTGTCCCGACAACAACTTCTAGATCCAACTGCGTGTCGTCTGAAGACTGTCACAAGACTCTTCTGTTGGTGGACACTGGAACTCTGCAGTTCTTCAAGCCAGGACCTGCGACAAGACTGCTCCGGTGGGAAGATTCCTGCTGCATTTTCATCCCTGTGCTTTTCCAAGTTCTGCAACTCCTTGGCCATGAATCCTCCGAGCCACCAAGGACTCAGGAAGCATCCTAGCCAGAAGGAATCTCCCTTGGAGTGAAGGAGTCACTTCCCTACATTCCTCTACATCGACGACCGGATTGCTGAGTGTGAGTATCAATACAGTTATGCGTTGCAATTGTCCTTGTTGAGTTAACATTATTGTGCTGAAACTGTGTGTCTTGTGTTTTGGTAAAGTTGATGGTTTAGTTGTGTTTAGGAGTTTGATGTTGAGCAGTTGAAGTTATCCAACTCGGAGTAGTCCAAGAACCCAGAAAGTTGTGAAGCTGTTTGTCTACTAAGATTCTGTGGTGTCGGATTGTGAGGTACCATCAACCGCACAACTGAAGCACAAGTTACTAACTTGTGTAACGATATATCTGTAAGAGACAGTAGTTAGTGACAGATTCCTTACCTTAGAATATCCCCAGGCGTCAGGCTGGATCCGGAAAGTTTTTTGCGTAGCAGTACCCTTGCGCGTCGGTAGGCGGCGTCGTGCGGCTCCGCGTCCGTCGTCGGCGTTGTGATCGCCGGGATGACGTCGCGGGCAGTACTTAGACGCCGCCCCTGCGCGCTGACGTCAGTTCTGTACACGACTTTCCGCGCCAGGAACGCAGAGCCATGCAAGAAGCTGACATAGGTGTCTGAAAAATACTAGGGCCCTGAAAGGGATGTCCTTAACCCTAGAAATCAGTTCGCAGAACGGGGAGGATGGGTGGGGCGGTAGGAATCTGTCACTAACTACTGTCTCTTACAGATATATCGTTACACAAGTTAGTAACTTGTGCATCTGAAAGAGACACGTTAGTGACAGATTCCTTACCTTAGAATAGATACCCCAGCAATACCAACCCCGGTGGTGGGTCTGCGAACAAAGATCAGACAAGGAAGTCCTGGAGGACAGAACGGCCAAAGAAGCCGTCCCTCCGGACCTGACTGTCAAGGCAGTAATGCTTTGTAAACGTGTGCAGCGAGGCCCACGTAGCTGCCTGACAGATAACCGGCAGCGGAACACCGCGGCCCAAGGCCGTGGTAGCAGCCGTTGCCCTGGTGGAATGGGCATGCAGCCCAACAGGAGGCTCCTTCTTAGCCAAAGAATAGCAGGTCTTGATGCACAAGGTAACCCAGCGGGAGATGGTCATCTTGTGCACCGCCCGACCTTTTTTGGCGCCCACGTAGCCAACAAAGAGCTGGTCATCCACCCGGAAGTGTTTTGTGCGGTCAATATAGAAAGAGAGCGCGCGTTTTGGGTCCAGACGGTGGTGCCTCTCTTCCTCTCTGGAAGGATGCGGAGGCGGAAAGAAGGTGGGCAAAGTGATGGTCTGCCCAATGTGGAAAGCAGTAACCACCTTTGGCAAGAAGGACGGACGCGTCCGAAGAACAACCTTGTCTGGATGAACAGACAGAAAGGGAGGTTTGCAAGATAGAGCCTGGAGCTCACTCACCCGCCGAGCGGAGGTGATGGCCACCAGAAAGGCTGTCTTCAGAGTCAGAAGACGAAGAGGACAGTTATGTAGAGGCTCAAAGGGAGCGCACATTAAAAAGGTAAGAACCAAGTTCAAGTCCCACTGAGGCATCACAAACGGAACAGGAGGGAAGAGGTGAGTAATGCCTTTTAAGAACCTGTTAACAACAGGGGACTTGAAAAGGGAGGGCTGATCAGGGAGCCTGAGGAAGGCCGAGATAGCACAAAGATAACCCTTGATGGTACCCAGGGCAGAACCCTGTTGGGCCAGAGAGAGAAGGAACAGAAGGACCTCAGAAAGAGGGGCAGAAAGGGATTCACAGCCTTTGCTGTGCACCATGCCACAAATTTGTTCCACCTGCAGGCGTATACCACCTTAGTGGAGGGACGCCTGGCTGCCAGAATCACATCACAAACTTCGGGAGGCAAGTCGAAAGGAATCAACTGCCGCCGCTCAATCTCCACGCAAGCAGGTGTAGACTGGACAGGTTCGGGTGGAGGACCGTCCCCTGCTGCTGCGACAGAAGATCCTCCCGAAGAGGCAGACGGATCGGGGGATCCACGCTCATATTGAGTAGCTCGGGATACCAAACTCTTCGAGCCCAGTCCGGAGCCACAAGAATGACTTGGGCCCGGTCGTGCCGAATCTTCTTCAACACTCTGGGTAGAAGTGGTATAGGCGGAAAGGCGTACAATAGACCGCAACTCCACTCGTGACGAAAGCGTCGCCGAGCGAGTGCCGCCTTGGAAATTCCAACGCGCAGAACTGATGACATTGCGCGTTCTCTTCGGTGGCGAATAGATCTAACCAAGGCTCTCCCCACTGTAGAAAGAGTCCTTGCGCCACTTCCGAGTGAAGACGCCATTCGTGATCCATCATGCACCTGCGGCTGAGTTCGTCCGCCCTGGCGTTCAGAGAACCTGCCAGGTGTTGAACCACCAGGAACATGCCCTGATGTTCCAGCCATGTCCAGAGGCGCAGAGCCTCCTGACAAAGGGTCCACGACCCCACCCCGCCTTGTTTGTTGCAGTACCACATGGCGGTGGTGTTGTCTGTGAACACCTGCACTACCTTCCCTTTGACAGAGGGAAGGAATGCCTTGAGTGCAAGTCGGATCGCCCGGAGCTCCAGAAGGTTGATATGGAGCCGGGACTCCGCCGGAGACCAGAGGCCTCTGATCTCCGCCTCTCCCATGTGACCGCCCCATCCCAGAAGGGACGCGTCCGTCACAACTGTGTGCTCTGGCTGGGGAAGGGAGAGGGATCTGCCCATGACCCATTGCCGGTTCGAGAGCCACCACTGCAACTGTCTTGCAGTCCCCTCCGAGATCTGGACGTGATCGGACAGGTCGCCCTGATGCTGCGCCCACTGGAACTTCAGGTCCCACTGCAGAGCCCGCATATGCCATCTGGCATGAGTGACCAGCAGGATGCAGGAGGCCATGAGGCCCAGCAGCCTCAGGGTCATCCGTACCGAAACCCAGGATAAAGGCTGAAAGATCGGAATCATAGCCTGAATATCCCAGACTCGCCGTTCGGGAGGATAGGCCCGAAACTGCGTCGTGTCCAGAACTGCTCCGATGAAAAGGAGCTGTGGAGAAGGAATCAGATGCGACTTTGGCACATTGATGGAGAACCCCAGCGAGTGCAGGAGTTCGGCCGTAGTCTGGAGGTGGGAGACGACTGCCTGGGACGAGCCCGCCTTCAGCAGCCAGTCGTCCAGGTAGGGGAAGACTGAAACCCCTGCCCGGCGCAGATGAGCTGCGACCACCGCCATCACTTTCGTGAACACCCGAGGGGCACTGGTAAGGCCAAAGGGGAGCACGGTGAACTGAAAATGCTCGAGGCCTACCGTGAACCGAAGGTAACGCCGGTGGGCCGGCAGGACGAGGATGTGGAAATAGGCGTCCTGCAAGTCCAACGCTACCAACCAGTCTCCGGGGTCGAGGGCAGTCAAGACCTGAGCTAGGGTGAGCATCTTGAACTTCTCCTTCCGGAGGAAGCGATTGACGTTCCGGAGGTCCAAGATAGGACGCATGTCCTCCTTGTCCTTTTTGGGCACCAGAAGGTAGTGGGAGTAGCAACCACGCCCTACTTCTGGGGTCGGAACATGCTCGATGGCCCTCTTGGCCAAGAGGGCTGTGACTTCCTTCTGTAGAAGCGCCAAGTGATCCCCTGACATGCGGTGGAATTGAGGTGGCATGGCTGGGGGGGTGGTCTCGAAGGGGAGGGAGTAGCCCCTTCGGACAATGTCCAAGACCCACCTGTCCGAGGTGATGGGACGCCAGAGGTGAAGGTGATGGCGGACCCTGCCCCCGACTGGCGTACTGTGCACCTGAAAGGAGGGACTAGGAGGGCTTGGAGGCCGCGGACGGGTTGGAGGTGGTGGCCTGACCCGCACGCTGGTTGCCCGAACCGCCACGGCGGTATCCACGTCCTCGGCCACGCGAAGGCGCTTGCTGCGCGGGCCGTTGGCCGGGCTGCGGACGTGACTGGGCGCCCCTTCCGTGGCCACGAAAGGGGCGAAAAGCAGACGTGAGCGGAGGGCGCACAACAGCAAGGCCCAGGGACTTAGCAGTAGCCCGAGAGTCCTTGAAACGCTCCAGCGCATGGTCTGCCTTCGAACCAAAAAGACCGACACCATCAAAGGGCATGTCCATGAGTGTATTCTGGACATCTCCCGAAAAACCGGTGGTTCTCAGCCAGGCGTGGCGACGCAGCGCCACCGTCGTTGCAAGCGATCTGCCCAGCGAGTCGGCGGTATCAAGGCCACAGCGGATGGTATATTTAGCCGCATCACGCCCTTCCGCAATGGCGCGGGTAAGCAGTGTCTGGACCTCCTCAGAACACTGCGGCAAAACAGTTGCCACCGAATCCCACAGGGAGTGGGTGTATCGGCCCAAGAGGCAAGCGGTATTAACAGACCGCAAGCCAGCACTGGAGGAAGAGAAAGCCTTCTTCCCAAAGTGATCCAGGCGCTTGGATTCCCTATCCGGAGGGGCGGTAGGGAAGGCGGTTTGGGAGGCAGAGGCTTGGACAACCAAGCTCTCAGGGGTGGGGTGTTGGGAGAGAAACAGGGGTCGCCCGGAGCAGGGCGATGGCGTTGGGCCACGTTCCTATCCACAGGAGCCCCTGTGGTGGGTTTGGACCAGGCACCCAAAAGAACGTCAGTCAGTGCCTCGTTGAACGGTAGCACAGTCTCCGAAGAGGAGGCCGCCGGCTGAAGCACTTCAGTCAGGATGTTAGACCTGACGACCACTGTAGGCAACTGGAGATTCAAGGCTCCAGCAGCTCTACGCAACACCGTTGCAAAATTAGCCCCCTCCTCCGTTGCCACGGGAGGAGACAGCATGCCAGTCAGGGAGGTATCCAGACCACTGGCATCCCCAAGTTCCTCAACCCAGTCCGGGTCAAACTCGCACTGTTGTGTGAGAGGGTCGTCAGACCCCTCCCAGCTCTCCTGGTCCTCCTCAGGTTGAAAATATGGAGGAGGAGGGACATCAGGGACCCAAGGTCTCATCGGCGCCGGATACGGCGTCGGGCGACGCCGTTCCGGCACCATGTCCGGATCCGGAGAGAACCGGGGAACGACGCCGCCCGGAGCCCCGGACGGCGTCGGAAACGGCACCGGGGACATCGGCGTCGGCGGAGGCGTGGTTAGGTCAACCGGCGTCGATGGGGGTTGCGGCCCCACCGGAGCCGGGGTCGAGGCCGGGACCGGAGCCGAGGCCGGGACGAAGGCTGGTGGGACAGGCGACGCCAGGACCGGAGTCGACGGCGACGCCGGAGCAACCCAATCAGGGCCCGCGGGGCCCGGAGGCGCACCGGAGGGACCTTGAGGCCCGAAGAGGCGGGCCATGGCCGACAGGAATTCCTGTATATCGGCTTGAGTCGCCCCCGAGCCCGGGTAGGGCGGGTACTGCGGGGGTAACTCGACAGGCACGTCCGGGGCCGCGGGGGCGGGGACGGTGCCGACAGGGACCTCAGCCGAGTCGCGAGACCGGCGAGGCGAAGTCTTAGAGCGATGACGCCGCTTAGACTTCTTGTGCTTCGACTTACCGGAGGAGCGCGAAGACTTTGAATCCGACGAACGGCGGGGACTCCGCGTCCGGCCCCTCGACCTCTCCCGGGACCGGGGCTCGGTGCGGCGCGGAGCCGAATGCCGGACTTCAAGGAGCTTTCGAGACCGCTCTCGCAAAGCCTTAGGATGAAGTTTCCGGCAGTCAGGACACGACTTCGTGTCGTGGTCTCGGCCGAGACAAAAGAGACACTCGAGGTGCGGGTCCGTGATCGACATCATGCGACCACATTCCTCGCAGGGCTTAAAGCCGGGCATCCCTACGACACCTTAGGAGTCGTGAAGACTCGTTGAAGAAACAGTGAAAAAATTCACCAAAAAAGATAGTCAAAAAGTGACTAGGGCACTGCTCTTCCCGGATCTGCGCTTACTGGCGCGGAAAAAGAAGAACTGACGTCAGCGCGCAGGGGCGGCGCCTAAGTACTGCCCGCGACGTCATCCCGGCGATCACGACGCCGACGACGGACGCGGAGCCGCACGACGCCGCCTACCGACGCGCAAGGGTACTGCTACGCAAAAAACTTTCCGGATCCAGCCTGACGCCTGGGGATATTCTAAGGTAAGGAATCTGTCACTAACGTGTCTCTTTCAGATATAGGGATTACAACAAATTGTTGGGTTTTATTAATAGTGGTTGGTGTTAATGGAACCTATCAGTCAGGTTGATTTCCAGCTGGTCAAAGTTTCATCCATGCATGTGTGTAATGAAGTCGGAAGAAGTTAACTTTCGATTGTTTCTTGTGTGAATTCAATATTTTGAATTCTTTAGTGGAGCAGACAAGTTATTTGTATATTGTGCTTGCTTAAAGTTGTGGAATTTTGTGTACGAGACACTGTTTCTCCTCGCGGAGTTAACCTTTGAGAGGAGCAAGAATTACATGAGAGTGTGCCGCGCTGGGATAGATTGGTTAGTGCGAAGTGCGGCACTGAGACTGGTTGGCTAATCATCATGTGCTGTACTGTGATAGACTCACTGAGAAGCAGTCTGTTGGTACTGGAAGAAAATATTGATTTTAATGGGACTGTGACTTAACCAAAAGAAAAACATTGAAATTATTGAATTGATATTTGTTCATTTATTGTTGAATTTTTGTAATCATGAAATGCTTTAAGACTCTGAGATTTAATGAGCGGTGATGTGCGAGTCTCTGTTGGGGAAGGCGAGGAGGCTCCACCAGAAGGTACACCAGATCATCATATGACGAGAAACATAGGACTTCATACGTTTATGGCTTTGTCAATGGCACAAGATCAATGAAAAAGAAGGAGAATTCAGATTTCCACAATGTGGTAGTTTTTATGACCAAGTTACTTACCTTCAGTAAAGACTTATCTGGTAGGGACTATTTCTAGCTGCAGATTCCTTATCTTTGAATTTCCCCAGGCATCAGACTGGATCTGAAAGATGTTTTGTGAACAGTACCCCTGCGCGCTGGTAGGTGGCATCGATCGGCTCTGCATGCGTCAGCATCCACGCCAGAAGTGACAACGCAGTATCTATATCGGCGTCCTCTAGGCACACTGACGTCAGTTTCTTTTCACAACTTTCCATGCCAGAAGCACAGACCAATGAAGTACACTGATTAATGGTGTGCAACACTACAGCCCTAGAAATCCGCTCACAGAGTGAGGATGGGTGGGTCGGTAAGGAATCTGTGGCTCGAAATAGTGTCTACCAGATAAGGCGTTACCAAAGGTAAGTAACTTGTTCATCTGATGGAGACTTCTAGCCACAGATTCCTTACCTTTGAATAGATACCTAAGAAATAGCATCTCCGGTGGTGGGTCTCCGGACCAATTTCACACAAGGTAGTCCTGCAGGACCAAAAGGGCGAAGTGCCCATCTCTACGGACCGGACTGTCCAGACAGTAACGTTTGGTGGATGTGTGCAGGGAAGCCCATGTTGCTGCCTGGCAGATGTCCAGGACTGGATATCCGCATGCTAACGCAGTGGTCACAGCTTTAGCGCTCGTGGAATGAGCTCGCAAGCCTTCAGAAGGTTGCTTCTTGGCCAGTGAGTAGCAGATTTTAATGCAGAGTACGACCTATCTAAAGATGGTTCGCTTCTGCACTGCCCGACCTTTCTTTGCACCAACATACCCCACTAAGAGTTGGTCGTCCACCCTGAACTTTTGTGTGCGGTCAAGGTAGAACAACAATGCTCTTTTTGGGTCCTGATGGTGGAGTCGCTCTTCTTCTTTAGAGGGATGTGGAGGAGCGCAAAAAGTAGGCACAGTGATAGATTGGCCTAAATGAAATGGCGTGACCACTTTTGATAGAAAGGAGGCTCTTGTGCGAAGCACCAGTTTCAGGAAAGACAGAGTTAAGGCGGCTTAGATGATAAGGCCTGCAGCTCACTCTCTACGGGCAGATGCAATTGCCACAAGCAAGGTTGTTTTCAGTGTGAGAAGCCTGAGGGGACAATTATGGAGAGGCCGGAAAGGAGGACACATTAAAGTCAAGACCAGATAAAGGTTCCACTGAGGTATAATGGTGAAGGAGGGAAGAGATGGATAAGACCCTTTAGAAGCCGAAGTACAATAGGGGACTTGAACAATGAGGGTTGGTCAGGCAGCCGCAAGAAGGCAGAAAAAGCAGACAGAAAGCCCTTAAGAGTGGCCAGAGCAGAGCCCTGCTTGGCAAGGGAAAGAATGAAGAGTACAACTTCAGAAAGGGGATCAATGTGTTTTTCTGCACACAATGGCACACATTTTTTCCAACCACAGGCGTATACCATCTTGATGGAGGGACGGCTAGCTACCAAGATGACGTTACAGACTTCAGGAGGAAGGTCAAAAGCTGTGAACTGTCGCCGCTTTATCTCCACACAAGAAGGTGGGATGTGGACAGGTTTGGTTGAAGAACCCTCCCTGTTGCTGCAACAGAAGATCCTCCAGAAGGGGCAGCCTGATTGTTGGATCGATAGCCATGCTCAGTAGCTAGGGATACCAGACTCTCAGTGCCCAGTCCGGAACCACAAGAATGACTTGGGCGCGGTTGTACCTGATCTTCTTAAGATCTCTGGGCAGGAGTGGTATGGGCGGAAAGGTGTACAGGAGGACTGAGCTCCACTCGAGACGAAAATCGCCTTCAAGAGAGAGCTGCCTTTGAAAAACCAGCGCGTAAAAACTGCTGACAATGCATAATCTCAGCAGAGCCTTAAAGATCTAACCAAGGCTCTCCCCCACAGCTGAAAGAGACATTGCGCCATCTACGGGTTGAGACACCATTCCTGATCCGTTAGGCATTGGCGGCTGAGTTTGTCTGTCCTACCTTTCAGAGAGCCCGCCAGGTGTTGAACCACCGGGGATATGCTCTGCAGTTCCAGCCATGTACAGAGGCGCAGGGCCTTTTGACCAAGGGTCCACAACCCTACATCGCCCTGTTTGTTGCAGTACCATGATGGCGGTGGTGTACCTGCACTAGCCTTACCTTGACGGAGGGTAAGAAGGCTTTCAATGCCAGTCGGATCACATGGAGCTCCAGCATGTTGATGTGGAGTCAGGATTCCGCTAGAGACCAGAGTCCTCTGATCTCCACCTCTCCCAGATGGCCGTCCCAGCCAAGGAAGGATGCATCTGTCACTACTGTCAGATCTGGTTGGGGAAGAGAGCGGGGTCTGCCTCTGACCCAATCGCAGTTCACTAGCCACCACTGCAGATGTTTTACAGTTCCCTCCAAAATCTGGGTCACGTAGGAGAGATTCCCCTGATGCGGAGCCCACTGAAAACTCAGGCCCCACTGCAGAGCTCGCATATGCCAGCGGGCATGTGTCACAAGCAGGATGCAGGAGGCCATGAGGCCCAGCAGTCACAGAGTTAGTCTCACCGGAACCCAGGAGAGAGGATGAAACATTGGTATCATAGGCTGAATATCCTGGACTTGCAGCTCGGGAGGATAAACCGGAAACTGCACTGTGTCCAGAACAGCTCCAATGAAAGGGAGCATCTGAGAGGGAGTCAGGTGTGACATCGCCAACCCCAGCGAGTGCAGGAGGTTTGCCACAGTCTGGAGGTGGGAGACGAAAACTTGGGGCGAACCTGCATTTAACAGCCAATCGTCGAGATAGAGGAAGACTGGCGCACCTGATCTCCGCAAATAAGTTGCGACCACTGCCATCACCTTGGTGAAGACCCGAGGGGTGCTGGTAAGGCTAAAGGGGAGGATGAACAGAAAATACTCGTGGCCTGCCATAAACGCAGATGTGCCGGTGGGCAGACAGGACGGGAATGTGGAACTAGGCGACCTGCAAGTCCAACGCTACCATCCAGTCTCCTAGGTCCAAGGCAGACATGACCTGATTGAGGGCGCGCAGATCTAGAATAGGACGAAGGCCTTTGTCCTTTCTGGGAACCAGAAAGTAGTGGGAATATCGACCACAGCCTACTCACCATGACTTACAGATTATCCTACGTCAGCCAGTTATGAGATGGTGGCATGAAGAGAGGGGTAGTTTCGAAGGGGAGAGAGTATCTTCTTAGGACAATCTGCAAAACAAACTGGTCCGATGTAATTGACTACCAGTGGGGCAGATGATGGTAAATCCTGCTGCCTACTGGATGCCCATGGTGGTAAAGGGACATATTAGGTAGTTTTGGAGGGTGCAGCTGCATGGGGGGGGGGGTGGCAGACTGACCAGATCGCTGGCACCTGACCCACAAGGTTTGTGAGTACTGCGCTGTCCTCCAACCAGGCATTGCACCTCAGGGCCACCGTAGAAGGAACCGCTTTGCCCAGTGAGTCAGTCGTGTCAAGTGCACATTGTATTATGCACTTTGCCGCATCTCTCCCTTTGGCAACAGCCTAGGAGAGTATAGCCTGGGCCTCCTCCAGGACCTGTGGCATCCCTTGCGCAACTGTGTCTCTCAGGGTGTGGGAGTAACGGCCCAAAAGGCATGCAGTGTTCACGGACTGCAATGCCAGGCTGGCAGAATAAAACATTTTCTTTTCCAAAGAATCCACTCTCCTGGATTCCCTATCCGGGGGAGCGGTAGGGAATGCGCTGTGGGACGTTGAGGCCAGGACCACCAGGTTCTCTGGCATAGGGTGTTGGGTGAGGAAGAGGTAGGTGGCGACGGGCAATCGTCCTGTTCACAGGAGCCCCTCTGTTGGCTTTGAACCAGGTCCCCAAAAGGACGTCAATGAGGGCATCATTGAACAGGAGTAGCGGTTCAGATGTGGAGACTCCCAGCTGCAGCACCTCTGTCAAAATATTAGTCTTGACTACAAACGAGGGCAACTGAAGGTCAAGGACCTCAGCGGCCTCCGCACCACCAATGCATATGAAGCTCCCTCCTCCATAGCCAATGTAGGGGGAGATTGCATACCAGTATCTGGAGAGAAATCCATTCCACTGGCTTTACCCAGTTCCTCACACCACTCCATGTTAGGGTCTTCCTCATACGGCGGGTATTCTCCAGGCTCCAGCAATTCCTCCCATTCATCCCCGAATCATAGCCCAAGGGAATAGGGCTCAGGCTCCATTCTAGGAGGCAAGGCTCCTGTCAGGCGATGCCCATCCGGCTCTGTATCTTAGTCGGTCGGGAATCACAATGGGGATGGCACCGCCGGTAGCATCCACATCGGGACATGAGTTGGTAAGCCCGGCACCGGTCCAGATCCAGGAATTGGCGCGGAACCAGATGGGATCTCCTCCGACCCCACGGGGCCCAAATGTGCGCCAGATGAGTCAGGCTGCCCAATAAGAGGCTCATGGCCTCCTAAAACTCTTTCAAATTGGGTGGAGGTCGATTCATGCAGAGTCACATGCCGGTCCACCATGAGCTTTAGGGACCGCTTCCTCAAAGCCTTTGGGTTTATGGCACTGCAATCGAAGCACAACTTCAGGTTGTGGTCGTGCTCCAAACACCACAGGCAGACAAGGTGTGGGTCCGTCACCGACATCGGCCAAGGGCAGGCTCCACAGGGCTTGAATACTGTCTTCCTAGATGACATTTTCCTAACACACCAGGAGGAAAATCCAGTCAAACAGTGACTGAGGAGTAGCTCTCCTCTGGATCAGCACTGGCTGGCAAGGAAAAAAAAAAAAGAACTGTCAGTGTGCCTTGGTGGCACTCTTTATAGGTACCGCAACGTCACTTATGGTGCGGAGTATGCCAACGGCGCATGCGGATCCGATCAACGTCATCTACCGGCGGCGCAGGGGTACTGCTCACAAAAAAATGTTCCAGATCCAGTCTGATGCCTGGGGAAATTTGAAGGTGAGGAATATTTAAGGGAAAAACTTCATGAAATGAAACCACCCCTTAGACCCACACAGTAAAAATAATTAAATGCTTGGGAGAGAGCTGCGCTCATGCCAAAGACAAAGAGAGGTACCACAATAGAGCAAAGAGAGCAGCGTAAAATTACACAGATGCTCAATGGGATGAAGGACAATAGAAATGGAGGAAATACGTAGTTGAGGGAGCTACATTTTACCCGGCAATATCGACAGGAAAGCTTAATAAAAAATAAAAAAACATCAAATGCAGGAAAATGATGAGGAATCAGAAAGAAAAACGGATACGAATTCTGGGGATGACGTTTCAGATGCTTCGTTGTCCTCAAGCCAACCACCATATGTGGCTCCAACATCTGGTTCAGAAAGTGTTACAACCACTAGTGTTACAGTGGGTACAGCCCTTGTTGACCCGAATGTAATTCAGAATGGGAGACCACATCCAACACTCTTGATAGCTACTGCACCTGCTGAAACAGCAACTACTGTAATTGCTCCACGCGTTAAAGCTTCTGTTAAGACCGTTTATGCACCAGCATCACAGGTGGTATCAGCTCAGATATTAGCAATTCCTGTTGCAAATGCACCAATCAATATTGTACCAAATCCTGTTGTTCCAGGAGCTGTAGGAGCAGTAGCCGCAACAGAGTTTATCCCAATGTCACAAAATTCACTGATTGTTGCCTGGACCCCACCACAAAATATTCAATTATTGAGAGAAGGGAGAAGAATTGTTTTTACAACACCAATTTCACAGTGAGAGACAGGAGAACCATTTGATGATGGAAATGTTTCCCCATGGTTTGAGGAAACAACTGAAAATAAATGAACAGGAGATACAGAGAGACCAACTATTAGCCAGGAAAGGGTGAGATCCTTAGATGTACCAAAACTGAAAGTGGAATTGAAAGAGCTTATTAGGGGATGTTTAGATATTTAAGGTTTCAATCAATATCAGGAAAATGAGTTGATATATTTGAGCAAGGAGATCACACTGCGTGCCTCTGAGTGGTCTATCAAAGTAGGGGCTGCCCAAAGAAGTGGGAAAAATTGTGGGGTAACCGGCACAACTTTTGAGGGTACTGAGTATGGGCAGTGGGGAGGGTGGAGTCGGGGAGGGAAGGATGGACATTGTCGCTTGGAAGTCTCCTAACTCGGTTTACTATGAAATGTCATTGGCCATAAAGGATCCATTTCAAATGTATAATCCTGCATTACTTTTGCAATTTGCTGCTTCAATTGAAATGTATACTGAATGCTCGCTTTCAGGTCATTCCTGTACCTACTGTAGGCTGAATGATGTTTCAATAAAAAGTTTACAAACAAACAAGACGTGCATCTGCTGCACATGATAAATTGACTGAGTTGGCAGACAAACACAAGATTGATCTCACTAACAGCATCCATTTACAGAAAAGCTTTAGGGCCATGCAGTCCTCAGGAATGAGACTGCATATTGCTGAACTTAAAGTGCATTCGGAAATGGATTTTAACAGGTTAGAGAGCAGGTTGGCAAAGAAACAGGTAAAGAAAAAGAAACAGCTATATATTATAGAAGCTAATGGTAAACCATCACCTGCACCCCCAAATGAAGATAAGGCTCTAATTTTCCCTATGAGGAGATTCCAGGGGGAGTGTATGTTCAGTAGAAGTGATCCTGCGACATTCATGAACAACTTTCCAAAGTTGAGAGAAAATCCTGGACAGTGTTATATGCAAATTGACAAGCTTGTGAAGATTTCAAAGGTTTTGTGGACAGATTTGAACACCTTCTTTGATGATGTGGTACAAAGTGACCTATGGACTAAATGTAAGATAGCAGTGCAATGGCAATGTATAGAACCTCCATGAGTTGTGCGTACTTGTGCATCCTTACCTATGGTCATGACAAAGTATGATGAGGTGATTACCTTTTTGAAAGGAAAAATTCCAGTGAGGGACATTGATTGGTCAAAAATCAATAGAACTACTCAAGAAGCTAAAGAATCAGTGCACGCTTTTTATGAATGATTACTGCAGTTGTTTAAACATTACAGTGGACAAGAAAATCCCAAAAAGGGAGATATGGGGAGTTTTGTGTATCAGTTCGTTCTTGGGTTGTGACCAGAAACAGCATGCAAATACAATAGAATGTGATTTGTTGGTGGACAAAAAACTCTTAGATGAGATCCTAAGGTATGCAAAAATACTGCAGTGATAAGCAAGAGATGAAGCAGAAAAGGCTTATGGAGAAATTTATGTTGGCCCAGATGAAACTGATTCAGAAAAAATTACAGAATCAGTCATATGAAGGGAATGTTGGTGGAATGCAAGGTGTTGGTTTTCAGACTTGAGGTCAAATGGCAGAAGGTAAAGTTGGCGTTTCACAGGGTAGAGGTCGAACTACTCCAGCTGATCCAAATTCTGGGTTAGATATTGCAATGCTGAAAAAATCAACTCCTTGTCACTACTGTAACAAGCTTGGGCTTTGGAAGAGGGAATGTAGACAAAATCCTATCCAAGAAAGTGGTGGTGGGCAAATACAAGGTGTAGATCAAACACAAATGCAAAATGTTCAAGTTCAGGTCCCAGGTTGGTGAATGCAGACACCAAATCAGTCACAAGTCCCTAGGATGGGGGTCCCAAAAGCCCCAATGGCCCAACACAAAATGGGAAATCCCAGATTCAATATTAATCAAGTACCAAGAGCACATTCAAATCCATTCCAAAATTAAAACCCATTTCAACAGCTTCCCATGTTTGACAGTAAGAGTTTTGATTCAGACAATACACAATGACAGTGCCTGAGGGGTGAGGAAGATTGCGTACTTGGCGCAGTCTTGGAGGAAGACCAAAGTGGACCATTTGTAGAGGGAGAAGTAAATGGCAATCATGTGTGGTTTCTCATTGACACAGGTCGTACCCGTTCCACTGTTAGAACAGCGGAAGTCCCAGACGTACCCGTCTCGGGAAAGAAGATGTAGGTGTCACAAATAAATAAATAACCCTGTTTCAAAAAAAGTTTCTGTAAAAATTGGCTCATTTGAGGAAGATCATCAATTTGTTGTTTGTGATTCAAATCCTGTGAATCGGTTCAGAAGGGATCTTTTGTGCAAGCTAAATGGACAAGTTACTTACCTTCCGTAATGCCTTATCATTTTAGAGACATGATCTAGCTGCAGATTCCTTACCTTTGAACTTCCAGGCATCAGGCTGGATCCGGAAGATTTTTGATAGCAGTACCCCTTCGCGCCGGTAGGTGGCGTCGGTCGACTCTCACGTGACATCATAGGCGTCGGGTTAGTCATCGTCGTGACATCTGCGTCACATATATAGGCGCCACCCCGGGGTGCTGACGTAGGTACTTTTCACGGCTTTCCACGCCAGAAAAACAAAGCCATGAAGTGACTGACCATAGTGTGTTAAAAACACTAAGCCCTGAAAGGGAACAGCCCTCGCCACTAAAAACGAATCCACAGCGCGGGGAGGATGGGTGGATCGGTAAGCAATCTGTGGCTAGATCATGTCTCTACCAGATAAGGCGTTACCGAAGGTGAGTAACTTGTCCATCTGATAGAGACATCTAGCCGCAGATTCCTTACCTCTGAACAGATACCCAAGCAATACCACCCCCGAATGTGGGAGTGTGGAAAAGCTTTAAACCATGAAATCCAGTAAGAAAAAGCGGCCAAACAGGTCCTCCCTGCGAACCTAAGAATCCAAGCAATAGTGTCTAGCGACCGTGTGCAGAGATGCCCATGTGGACGCTTGACAGATATCAACAAGTGGAACACCACGCTGGAGAGCCATGCTGGCTGCCTTCGCCCTGGTAGAATGGGCCCTAAGGCCTTCCGAAGGCTGCTCCTTTGATAAGGAATAACACTTTTCTTTCAGAGGATGACCCAGCGTGATATGGTCCTCTTTTGGACAGCACGTCCCTTCTTTGCTCCCATGTACCCCACAAAAAGTTGTTCATCCATCCGGAACTCTTTTGTGCGATCAAGATAGAACGATAACGCTCTTTTTGGGTCCAGACAGTGGAGATGCTCCTCTTTCTTGGAAGGATGCGGAGATGCATAGAAAATGGGCAGGGTAACGGACTGTCCTAGGTGGAAGGGTGTTACCACCTTAGGCAGAAAAGATGCCCTAGTGCGGAGCACTACTTTATCTGGAAAGACGGCCAGTTAAGGAGGAAAAGATGACAGTGCCTGCAGTTCGCTCACCCTCCTGGCAGATGTTACTGCCACTAGAAAGGCTGTTTTGATAGTGAGCAGCCAGAGGGGACAGTTGTGCAGTGGCTCGAACGGTGCACACATCACGAAGGTAATAACCAAATTAAGGTCCCACTGGGGCATAATGAAAGGAGAAGGGGGAAAAATGGGTTAACCCCTTCAAAAATCTCTGCACAAGAGGAGACTTAAAGAGTGATGGCTTTTCTGGTAGCTGGAGGACGGATGTATGACGATAGAACGCAAACAACAACACCGAATGCCATTACATCGCATTTTCTACACCGCATGCACCGTTACATCGCACGCATTAACCACGCAAACCACGACATCGCATTCCCCTTCAAATGCATGCAAAATAACTTTCCAACGCACACAAATACCACGCATTCAATTACATCGCAAAATTCTCCCCGACGGCCCCCCAAACACTAATATAGGAACCTACCAAACACAGTACGACCCCCTGACACTACCCTAAGCCTTAGGCCCTAAACACTAAAGCCTATAAAACGACCCTACACTACGACCTCAACCCTAAGCCCTAAGCCCTAACCCATAAAGCCAAAAACAGTACCCTACACCACTCTTAACCCTAAGCGCTAAAGCCTAAAACACTACCATATACTACTTCCTCAACCCTAAGCCCTAAGCCCTAATGCCTAAAGCCTAAAACACTACCATATACTGCTTCCTCAACCCTAAGCGCTAATGCCTAAAGCCTAAAACACTACCATATACTGCTTCCTCAACCGTAAGCCCTAATCCCTAAAGCCTAAAATACTACCCTCCAGCGAGGTCCTTACCTGTCTCTCGTCAAGGTTCCAGCGTTGCCAAGGTTCCCGGAATAAAAGCCCGGCGCACGACCTTCCCGGAGTAAAAGCATGCGTTGTAACGTCGCATGCGATGTAATGGCGTGCGTAGTGAACGCACGCGTCGTAACGTCGCGTGCGTTGTGACGGCACGCAACGTAAACGCATGCGTTGTAACGCATGCGTTGAGATGGTTGTTCGCCCTGGAGGACAGCAGACAGGGCCAGAAGGTAGCCCTTCAGACTGCCCAGAGCAGAGCCCTGATGGGTCAAAGAAAGAATAAATAGAAGGATATCTGACAGTGAAGCGGACAAGGGGTCAACAGACCGTACTGTACAATATTTTAAAAATTTGTTCCATCGGCAGGCGTATTCAGACTTCATGGAGGGGCGCCTGGCTGCCAGAATAACTTTACAGACTTTGGCAGAAAGGTCAAAAGCTGCCAACTGTCGCCGCTCAATCTCCACGCAAGGAGACGGAGAGCGGATGGGTTCGGGTGGAGAACCCTCCCCTGCTGCTGTGACAGAAGATACTCCCAAAGAGGTAGCCTGACCGGAGGATCAATGGTCATTGCCGGAAGTTCAGGATACCAGACTCTCCGTGCCCAGTCCGGAGCCACAAGAACGACTTGTGCCCGGTTGCTCCTGATCTTCCTGAGCACTCTGGGCAGGAGTGGTATGGGCGGACAGGAGGCTTGAGCTCCACTCGCGACAAAAAGTGTCGCCGAGCGAGAGCTGCCTTGGAAACTCCAACGCGCAAAACTGCTGACATTGCACGTTCTCTTCGGAGGCGAAGAGATCTAACCAAGACTCTCCCCACTGTCAAAAGAGTCCTTGTACCACCTCCGGATGGCGACGTCACTCGTGATGAAATGAAATGTGGTGTTTATAAAGCGCAAACTGTCACTCCCACAGGAGCCTCCTGGCGCTATCAGATAACGAGCTTCAGCAGTAACAAGTTAGAATCTAGATGAGTGCAAAGCATGAGTCATCAGATGTTCCATAGATCCATGTCTTTAGGGCCTTTCTAAACTGCACTTCAGATTCCATTGCTCTGAGTTTATCTGGCATAAAGTTCCACGCCCTTGCCCCTAGCACTGTGGCTGATTTCCCTCCCCTGGTTTTAAGTTTAAAGCCTGGCAATTTGAGCAGGTTTGCTGAGGTGGATTTGAGTGTCCTCGTTGTCGTGTATAATGTAAATCTTGTGGATAGATATACTGGCCCTAACCGTCGAGTTACTCTGAAGGTCGTCAGGAGAAGTTTAAACAAAATTCTTTTATGTACCGGAAGCCAATGAAGGGTCCTCAGGGCGGCTGAGGCAGACGCTCTACGGGGAAGCCCTAAGACCAGTCTGGCAGCTGCATGTTGTACTACCTGTAGTCTCCTCAGGGTTGCTTTATTAGTCCCTGCCAGAAGGCTATTACAGTAGTCTAGCCGCGAGAGTATTAGAGCCACTGCCACTGTTTTCCTTGCAGCAAGCGGAATCAGGTCAAAGAACTTTTTCAGTGTTTTAATTAGGCCAAAACATGTCCCTACTACCTTTAGTGCATGGGGTTTGAAGGAGAGGGAGGAATCAAACCACACTCCCAGATTTTTTGCCACCTCCACAGTAGATGGAGGGGCTGCCGCCTCATCAGGCCACCAATCCTTGGGTTGAAATGGATTATTTTCCCCGATCAATAAGATTTCGGTCTTATCGGTATTGCAGCGGAGATGGTTATTCTGCATCCATTTAATGACCGCCGTAAGACAGGCTTTGAAGTTTTCTTCGGCTTCCGTGGAGTTCTTTTCTAGGGACAAGATCAGCTGAGTATCATCAGCATAAGACGTTGTTTCGATCCCATAAGCCGAGATAAGCAAGATAAGTGGGGCCATGTATATATTAGAAAGGAGTGGACTGAGGGAGGCCCCCTGTGGGACACCCGTGGTGACGGTGCGTACAGAGGAGAGAAAGGTTCCCAGGGAAGACAGCTTGCTTCCTATTCGACAGGAAGGATGTAATCCATGCCAGGGCAGAATTGGAGATCCCACAAGATTTCAATCTGGCAAGCAAGATTTCATGAGAGATGGTATCAAACGCTTCAGACAGATCCAAAAGGATCAGAACTGCCTTTTTGCCGCTATCTGTAATGAATTTCAAGGTATCCGATATCTCCAGTAACGCAGATTCCGTAGAGTGTTTCGGGCGAAACCCAAATTGACGGGGGTGGAAAATCTGAGCTGACTCAGAGAAATTGGAAAGTTCTTTATAGACCATTCTCTCTGTGATCTTACCTAAAATCGGTAACAAGGATATGGGCCTATAATTAGAAAGATTAGAAGAGTCTACATTTTGTTTTTTCTTTAGTGGTTTTACAATGGTGAATTTCCATTCATCCGGCACTATGCCGGTGGATAAAGAGGAATTCACGATATTATTGATCACAGGATTCACTATGTCAATAATATGATGTAGTATCCTTGGTGGGCAAGCATCCAATGGCGAGCCTGATTTACAAGCAAGGATGGCTTCCTGTGTCTGGGATAGCGTAACAGTTTGGAAGGCTTGAAGAACGGGCTTGCCCTTCCTATGATCCAGCTCATATTCACTAATGGATTCCGGTGGGCTATGGGCACCAAAATCCTTTTGAATGATCTTAATTTTATCCTCGAAGTATAATGCGATCTCATTGCAAAGCTTTTGAGAGGGAGGAATTTCTGAATGTAGAGCTTTAGGATCTGTAAAAGATTTTACAATTTCAAAGATCTCTTTTTGGTTTTGCTTCGCCAAAGCCATTCTATTATTGAAATACTCTTTTTTTTAATGTAATTTTCTTTTGCTCCTTCTGTTGGCGTACTTTAAGGGAGTTAATTCTTCGCTTATGAACATCATCCAGGTGTGAAAGCGGCGAGAATCCTCTACTGGCTCACCAGTTAATGTTGGTACCTTATCTTGGGCAACTATGGGTAAGGTGGGATTAGTGGCTAATAGATGCCATTTACGCCTCGGTGCCCCCGTGTTCCTATTCGTAGCTACATATTAGGTATTGGGACAGCCAAGGGAATGAAGTAATGGTCTGACCAGGCCTACGGGATAGGGGCTTCTATCTGAAGTGAGGTGAGATTGGTGCAGACCGCATCCAGCGTGTGTCCTGCCCTGTGTGTCGGCCCCTGAACTACTTGGTTTAGGCCCAGTGGAGTGACAATTTCCAAAAAAGTGGTGACCCCCGGGTTATTACTACATTCTAGGTGTAGATTGATATCTCCGAGCAGTGTGAAATTCGAATATCTAAGCAGGGCTTGGCTAAGGGAATCCCCTAACGAGTCCAAGAAGGTATTGCTATTGCCTGGAGGGCGGTATATTAAGACTCCAGAAAAGGAGGATGATCCATTTATGGCACAGCAGAAGCCCATGTTTTCCGCTCCCTTTAGGCCATGTAAAGTAAAATTCTTCCATTGTAAGGTCTCTCTATGGATAATGGCTACTCCTCCCCCCCTGCCAACCCCCCTATCTTTCCTACAGATGGTAAAATTAGGAGGCAGGGCGACTGCAATGTCTGGATTGCAGTCCTCCTTTAGCCATGTTTCGGTGATGCATAAAAAGTCTAAATCATTATCTATGATTAGCTCTTTGATGTCCAAAGCATGTTTAACTAAGGAGCGTGCATTATTTAATCCCCCCTTTATTACCGCCTGATGGTAGGCTCCTTTGTCTTTTACCGTTGCCTGATTGGGTTCGACAAAAGGTACCTGTACCTGACATTTCCAACACGTGACCGGGCCTCTGATTTTATTAACCTCCAGATAGTGTTCACACTGATTTTTAGTGTTCAGTTTTCTCAGGAGATTCGAAGTAAGTGCTTTATCTGTTTGAAAATCGGCAGCATGGCTGGCGCTGAACGCGTTTCGGACGCGGACGGGCGCAGACGGGCTTGCCTTTGGCGCGTCGGCGCCATTTCCTGGGTTTATAGTGTGGTGCCGGTGATCTTGAGAGGAGACTAGACAGTCTCCCTCCCAAGATGGCGCCCGTTAATGTCCAAACGGAAGTGAGGGGAAGATATAGCGTCAATGCTCACTCCACTCAATCTCCACTCAATCAGCAAAAGCTGTGGTGGACCGGGGAGCAGACGCGAAGAACAAGAAATTACAAAAGGTAAAAGCATAATTGTCAAAATACCCCAGTGCCTCCCGTCCCTCTATGTGACGGGAATCTAATGCGGGCAAACTTTACAAAGCGCAGAGCTGTGATACAATAAAAACACGGCGCAGTGCGTAGAACGATCTAAAATAATAACTTTTAAGACAAATAATACAAGCAGCAAGACTGGCTTCCAAGGTCTGCCAGAAACGTTATCGTGATCTGCAAGGCACCGATGGCTGAGTTTGACCACTCTGGTGTTCAGAGAACCTGCCAGATGTTGAACCACCAGGGAAATGCCCTGGTGTTCCAGCCAAGTTCAGAGACGCAGGGCCTCTTGACAGAGGGTCCACGACCCCACTCCACCCTGTTTGTTGCAGTACCACATGGCGGTAGTGTTGTCCGTGAACACCTGAACCAGCCTTCCCTTGATGGACAGTAGCACAAGTTACTAACTTGTGTAACGATATATCTGTAAGAGACAGTAGTTAGTGACAGATTCCTTACCTTAGAATATCCCCAGGCGTCAGGCTGGATCCGGAAAGTTTTTGCGTAGCAGTACCCTTGCGCGTCGGTAGGCGGCGTCGTGCGGCTCCGCGTCCGTCGTCGGCGTCGGGATCGCCGGGATGACGTCGCGGGTAGTACTTAGACGCCGCCCCTGCGCGCTGTCAGTTCTGTACACGACTTTACGCGCCAGGAACGCAGAGCCATGCAAGAAGCTGACATAGGTGTCTGAAAAATACTAGGGCCATGAAAGGGATGTCCTTAACCCTAGAAATCAGTTCGCAGAACGGGGAGGATGGGTGGGGCGGTAAGGAATCCGTCACTAACTACTGTCTCTTACAGATATATCGTTACACAAGTTAGTAACTTGTGCATCTGAAAGAGACACGTTAGTGACAGATTCCTTACCTTAGAATAGATACCCCAGCAATACCAACCCCGGTGGTGGGTCTGCGAACAGATTCAGACAAGGAAGTCCCGGAGGACAGAACGGCCAAAGAAGCCGTCCCTCCGGACTTGGCTGTCAAGGCAGTAATGTTTGGTAAACGTGTGCAGCGAGGCCCACGTAGCTGCCTGACATATATCCTGTAACAGAACACCGCGGCCTAAAGCCGTGGTAGCAGCCGTTGCCCTGGTGGAATGGGCATGCAGTCCAACAGGAGGCTCCTTCTTAGCCAAAGAATAGCAGGCCTTGATACACAGAATGACCCAGCGGGAGATGGTCCTTTTGTGTACCGCCCGACCTTTTTTGGCGCCCACGTAGCCAACAAAGAGCTGGTCATCCACCCGGAACTGTTGTGTGCGGTTGATGTAAAAGGAAAGCGCACGTTTTGGGTCCAGACGGTGGAGCCTCTCTTCCTCTCTGGAAGGATGCGGAGGCGGAAAGAAGGTGGGCAAAGTGATGGTCTGCCCAATGTGGAAGGAAGTAACCACCTTTGGCAAGAAGGACGGACGCGTCCTAAGAACAACCTTGTCTGGATGGACAGACAGAAAGGGGGGTTTGCATGAAAGAGCCTGGAGCTCACTCACCCGCCGAGCGGAGGTGATGGCTACCAGAAAGGCTGTCTTCAGAGTAAGAAGACGAAGAGGACAGTTATGCAGAGGCTCAAAGGGAGCGCACATTAAGAAAGTAAGAACCAAGTTTAAGTCCCACTGAGGCATTATAAACGGAACAGGAGGAAAGAGGGGTGTAATGCCTTTAAGAAACCTGTTAACAACAGGGGACTTAAAAGAGAGGGCTGATCAGGAAGCCTGAGGAAGGCCGAGATTGCACAAAGATAGCCCTTGATGGTACCCAGGGCAGAACCCTGTTGGGCCAGAGAAAGAAGGAACAGAAGAACCTCAGAAAGAGGGGCAGAAAGGGGATTCACAGCCTTTGCTGTGCAACATGCCACAAACTTGTTCCACCTGCAGGCGTATACCACCTTAGTGGAGGGACGCCTGGCTGCCAGAATCACATCACAAACTTCGGGAGGCAAGTCGAAAGGAATCAACTGCCGCCGCTCAATCTCCACGCAAGCAGGTGTAGACTGGACAGGTTCGGGTGGAGGACCGTCCCCTGCTGCTGCGACAGAAGATCCTCCCGAAGAGGCAGACGGATCGGGGGATCGACGCTCATACTGAGTAGCTCGGGATACCAAACTCCAAAGCCACAAGAATGACTTGGGCCCGGTCGCGCCGAATCTTCTTCAACACTCTGGGTAGAAGTGGTATAGGCGGAAAGGCATACAACAGACCGCAACTCCACTCGCGACGAAAAGCGTCGCCGAGCGAGTGCCGCCTTGGAAATTCCAACACGCAGAACTGCTGACATTGCGCGTTCTCTTCGGTGGCGAACAGATCTAACCAAGGCTCTCCCCACTGCTGAAAGAGACCTTGCGCCACCTCCGAGTGAAGACGCCATTCGTGATCCATCATGCACCTGCGGCTGAGTTCGTCCGCCCTGGCGTTCAGGGAACCTGCCAGGTGTTGAACCATCAGGAATATGCCCTGATGTTCCAGCCATGTCCAGAGGCGCAGAGCCTCCTGACATAGGGTCCATGACCCCACCCCGCCCTGTTTGTTGCAGTACCACATGGCGGTGGTGTTGTCTGTGAACACCTGCACTACCTTCCCTTTGACAGAGGGAAGGAATGCCTTGAGTGCAAGTCGGATCGCCCGGAGCTCCAGAAGGTTGATATGGAGCCGGGACTCCGCCGGAGACCAGAGGCCTCTGATCTCCGCCACTTCCGTCTGAAGAAGCACCAAGTGATCCCCTGACATGCGGTGGAATTGAGGTGGCATGGCTGGGGGGGTGGTCTCGAAGGGGAGGGAGTAGCCCCTTCGGACAATGTCCAAGACCCACCTGTCCGAGGTGATGGCACGCCAGTGGTGAAGGTGATGGCGGACCCTGCCCCCTACTGGCGTGCTGTGCACCTGAAAGGAAGGACTAGGAGGGCTTGGAGGCCGCGGACGGGGCGGGGTTGGTGGCCTGACCCGCACGCTGGTTGCCTGACCCGCCACGGCGGAAGCCACGTCCTCAGCCACGCGAAGACGCTTGCTGCGCGGGCCGGTGGCTGGGCAGCGGACGTGACTGGGCGCCCCTTCCATGGCCACGAAAGGGGCGAAAAGCAGATGGCTGCGGAGGCTGTACAGCAGAAAGGCCCAGGGACTTGGCCGTAGCCCGTGAGTCCTTAAAACGCTCCAGCGCATGGTCTGCTTTGTTCCCAAAAAGACCGACCCAATCAAAGGGCATGTCCATAAGAGTGTTTTGGACATCACCCGAGAAACCAGTGGTTCTCAGCCAGGCGTGACGGCGCAGCGCCACTGTCGTCGCAAGCGATCTGCCTAGCGAGTCGGCGGTATCAAGGCCACATCTGATGGTGTACTTTGCCGCATCTCTTCCCTCCGCAATGGTGCGGGAAAGCAGTGTCTGGACCTCCTCAGGACACTGAGGCAGAACTTGCGCCACCGTGTCCCACAAGGAGTGGGAATATCGGCCCAAGAGGCAAGTGGTATTGACGGACCGCAAGCCAGCACTGGAGGAAGAAAAGACTTTCTTCCCAAATTGATCCAGGCGTTTGGATTCCCTATCCGGGGGAGCGGTAGGGAAGGCGCTTTGGGAAGCAGAGGCTTGGACCACCAAGCTCTCAGGGGTGGGGTGTTGGGAGAGGAACAGGGGGTCGCCCGGAGCAGGGCGATGGCGTCGGGCCACGTTCCTACCCACAGGAGCCCCTGTGGTGGGCTTGGACCAGGTGCCCAAAAGAACGTCTGAAAGCGCTTCGTTAAACGGCAGCAGTGGCTCCGAGGAGGTAGCCGCCGGCTGAAGCACTTCCGTCAGGATGTTAGTCCTGACAGCCACTGTAGGCAACTGGAGGTGTAAGGCCCCAGCTGCTCTACGGAACACCGTTGCAAAGTTTGCTCCCTCCTCCGTTGCCACGGAAGGAGGAGACAGCATGCCAGAGTCAGGGGAGGTGTCCAGACCACTGGCATCCCCAAGTTCCTCAGCCCAGTCCTGATCAAACTCACATTGCTGTGTGAGAGGGTCATCAGACCCCTCCCAATTCTCTTCGTCCTCCAATTCATGTTCAAAGTAAGGAGGAGGGACATGTGGGACCCAAGGTCTCATCGGCGTCGGAGCCGGCGTCGAGCGACGTCGGTCCGGCGCCGTGTCCAGATCCGGAGAGAATCGGGGAACGACGCCGCCCGGAGCCCCGGGCGGCGTCGGGAACGGCACCGGAGAGATCGGCGCCGGTGGAGGTGTCGTCAGGTCAACCGGCGTCGATCGGGGTTGTGGCAGCACCGGAGTCGAGGCCGGGACCGAGGCTGGTGTGACAGGCGGCGCCGGGACCGGAGTCGGCGGCAATGCCGGAGAAACCCCATCAGGGCCCGCGGGGCCGAAGGCGCACCGGGGGGACCTTGAGGCCCGAAGAGGCGGGCCATGGCCGACAGGAACTCCTGTATCTCGGCCGGAGTCGCCGTCGAACCCGGATAAGGGGGGTAATGCGGCGGCGGCTCCACAGGCACTCCCGGAGCCGCGGGGACGGTGCCGACAAGACCCTCAGTCAAGTCGCGAGACCGGCGAGGGGAAGTCGTCGAACGATGACGCTTCTTCGACTTCTTATGCTTCGACTTACCGGAGGAGTGCGAAGACTTGACCGATGAGGACTCCGCGACCGGCCCCTCGACCTCTCTCGTGACCGGGGCTTGGCGTGGCGCGAAGCCGACTGCCGGACCTCGAGGAGCTTTCGAGCCGCTCTCGCAAAGCCTTCGGGTGCAAGGCCCGGCAGTCGGGGCACGACTTGGTGTCGTGGTCGCGGCCGAGGCAGTAGAGACAATCCCTATGCGGGTCTGTGATCGACATCATTCGACCACAGGCGTCGCATGGCTTGAAGCCGGACATCCCTACCGACACTTTCGGAGTCGAGAGACTTCGAGAAAACAGTGAAAAATCACCCAAAAAACTTAGTCAAAAAATGACTAGGGCACTGCTCTTCCCGGATCTGCGCTTACTGGCGCGGAAAAAGAAAGCACTGACGTCAGCGCGCAGGGGCGGCGTCTAAGTACTGCCCGCTACGTCATCGCGGCGATCCCGGCGCCGACGACGGACGCGGAGCCGCACGACGCCGCCTACCGACGCGCAAGGGTACTGCTACGCAAAAACTTTCCGGATCCAGCCTGACGCCTGGGGATATTCTAAGGTAAGGAATCTGTCACTAACGTGTCTCTTTCAGATAAAAGGCTTTTAGTGCCAATTGGATCGCCCAAAACTCCAACAGTTTGATCTGGAGCCTGGCTTCCGCCGTAGACCAGAGTCCTCTGATCTCTCGCTCTCCCAGATGGCCGCCCCATCCCAGAAGCGAAGCATCCGTCACTACTGTCAGATCTGGGTGGGGAAGAGAGAGGAGTCTGCCCAATCGCAGTTTGTTAGCCACCACTGCAGGTTGTTCACAGTGCCCTCCGATATCTGAACCAGTTCAGCGAGATTTGCCAATGCTGTGCCCATTGGAACTTCAGGCCCCACTGCAGAGACCGCATGTGCCATCTAGCATGGTCCACTAGCAGGATGCAAGAGGCCATGAGGCCCAACAGCATCAGTCTCATTCTCACCGAAATCCAGGATAGAGGCTGAAACATCGGTATCACAGCCTGAATATCCTGGACCCGCCGCTCAAGAGGATAAGCCAGAAACTGAAACATGTCCAGAATAGCTCCGATGAAAGGGAGCGTCTAAGAGGGAGTCAGGTCTGACTTCGGCACATTGATAGTGAACCCCAGCAAGTGCAGGAGGTTCACCGTAGTCTAGAGGTGGGAGACGACTGCTTGGGAGGAGCCCGCCTTCAACAACAACTGTAGAGATAGTGGAAGACTTGGAACCCTGATCTCCGCAGATGGGCTGCAACCACCGCCATCACCTTTGTGAACACCAAGGGGCACTGGTGAGGCCAAAGGGGAGCACGGCAAACTGAAAATGCTTATGGCCCACCGTAAACCGCAGATAGCGACGATGGGCAGACAGGACGGGTATATGGCAATAGGCGTCCTGCAAGTCCAATGCTACCATCCAGTCTCCCGGGTCCAGGCCAGACAGGACCTGAGCAAGAGTGAGCATCTTGAACTTCTCCTTTTTGAGGAAGTAGTTGAGGGATCTGAGGTTGAGCATAGGATGAAGGTCTCCGTCCTCCTTTGGGACAAGAAAATAGCGGGAATGGCAACCACAGCCTATTTCTGGCCCGGGAACCCTTTCTCTAGCTCCCTTGGCCAAGACACTTTTGACTTCCTCGCGGAGTAAGGCAAGGTGATCCTCCACCAACCGATCGTAAGTTGGAGGCATGGGTGGAGGGGTGGCCGCGAAGGGGAGATAGTAGCCCCTTCAGACTATTTGCAGTACCCACCCATCCGAGGTGATGTGCCATGACTGGTGTAGGCGATGGCTTATCTTACTGCAAATTTTCTAGGGCTACTTCAGAACCACAAAGCTAGAACATGATTATATTAATAATGGTAGTGACACTAGAAATAGAAAAATATGAAAATATTTATTATGAAGTCAATACATTAAAAAAAGTTTCTAAATTTCATATACATTTTGTTGAAAATCTTGTACAACATACTACCTGTTGTCATTCATGCATTCATTCACACATACCTCACTATTATTTTGTACATGTTGTCAGCATAGTAGATTGATTCATAGTCTGACAACCAACATTACAGTATATATGGTTAATACAATCTCATGGATTAATGTAATTGTAGGGTGGTGTCCAAGATGGCTTATCTTGCCACCAACTGGGCGTGCATGATCCTGGGGGATCGAACTAGGAAGGTGTTGCAGAAGAGGAGGGTATTGTGGCTTGGCTTGACTTCTGGCCAACCGGTCCTCGGGGTGAGCCACGGCCTACATCGGTTGCTGAACTTGCGGGACCCTCTGGCTGAAGTAGGATTAGCGGAGTTGGAAGCCCGTTCCGTAGCCACGAAAGGAGAGAAAAGCAGACACAGCCCGGGAGGTTGTGGTGAGGCCTAATAGTCCGCAAATCCTTAAAACGCTCAAGCGCTGCATTAGCTCCGAAGAGACAGGAACCATCAAAGGGCAAGTCCATAAGATTTGCTTGGACATCCACTGAAAATCCAGAAGTCCTCAGCCAGACGTGGCGTCGTATATGGCCACCGTCGAGGGAATCGCTCTGTCTAGCTAGCAAGTCTGTTGTGTCCAAGCCACAGCAGATGGTGAACTGCGTTGCATCTCTCCCGTCTGAAATAGCTTGGGAGAGCAGAGACCGGTCCTCCTTCGTGACCCTGGGCAGCACCTGTGCAACCGTATCCCATATCAAATTGGAATAACGGCCCAAAAGGCATACGGTGTTCACCGACTGAAATGCTAGACTGGCGGAAGAAAAGGTCTTGTTACTGAAGCTTTCCAGCCTTTTGGATTCCCTGTCTGGGGTGTGGAAGGGAACGCGCCACGGAAAGTGGAAGCTTGGACCACCAATCTTGGTGGGGTGGGTGGTGAGGAAAGCTGGGTTGCCCGGTGCAGGGTGATGGCAGCGGGCAATCGTTCTTTTCACAGGAGCCCCTATGCTGGGCTTGGACCAGGTGCTCAGAAGAACGTCCGTCAAGGCCTCGTTGGAGGGCAGCAAGGCTTCTGAGGAGGAGACACCAGGCTGCACGACCTCTGTCAAGACGTTAGTCTTGACGGCCACTGTAGGAAGCTGCAGGTCCAAGACCACCCTACGCACCACCATTGCGAATGAGTCCCCTTCCTCCGTAGACAGGTTAGGGGGAGACAGCATGCCAGAATCTGGTGAGGTGTCCAGGTCGCTGGCATCACCCAGTTCCTCATACCAGTCCAGATCTTGAGATTGCGGGATCTCTAAGGGATCTTGCTGCCCCTCCCAATCATCATCCATTCCTAACCCTTTAAAATAGGGTAGGTTGAACGGCATGGAGCCGTACGGCTCTGTCTGCACCGGTCTCTGTGTCGGTAGACACCCGACCGACTCAGTGTCATACAGAATGACGATTGGGGAGGCGCCGCCAGTGACACCGAGGACCTCGGCGTCTGGCGCGGCATCGGGGAAGGTCGCTTCTGAGGTACGACCTGAGCCAGAGGCTCGGAATCCACGGAATCTCCATCTGAACCTGCGGGACCCGAAGGCGCGCCAACAGGATCAGGCCGCTCAAATACGGTGCACATGGCATCGTAGATCTCTTAACTGAGCAGGGGTGTCGCTTCCGGTCCTGGAAAGGGAGGGAAACGCAGAGCCGTTCCAGGCACCCACTCCGCAGATCGAGGCCTCGAACGCACAGATTCTTCCGTCTCGGGACGGACGAGGCGAAGTTGAAGGCCGCTTCGACTTCTAGTGTTTATGATGCCTCTTACCTAACCGCGATGACTTCGACCCTCCAGAGCGGTGCTCAGACCTTCCTCACGACCGGGTATGATGTCGAGATCGGCGAGGCAACCTCTGCGGCGCCGTATGCCTGGCTGAGATCAGCTTTAGGGACTGCTCTCTCAAAGCTTTCGGTGCCATGGCCCTGCAGTTGCCTAGACGTGGGTCCCGTGCTCTCCATGCCACTGGAGTTAGGCTATCCTGGCTGATGAGGGCTGAAAGCCCGAAACCGGTCCTAGGATGCTTGTTTCCAGTCCAGGGAGGACCTGGCCTGGCAGTTCGGGCTGGACTGTTCCCATTGGGTGCAGGGTCAAGACTGATTTGCATATGGCTGGGTCCAAACTGGAATGGCATGGTGAGCAAAAAAACGATGGATTTATGCCCAGATCTCTGTACTGGGGTGAATGTACGACATTGTTCTGCATTCTGTCCATCAATTGTTGTTTTTGCATTTGTCACCCAGAGTGGGACGGGTATGCCCAGACGTGGGTCCCGTGCTCTCCATGCCACTGGAGTTAGGCTATCCTGGCTGATGAGGGCTGAAAGCCCGAAACCGGTCCTAGGATGCTTGTTTCCAGTCCAGGGAGGACCTGGACCGGCAGTTCGGGCTGGACTGTTCCCATTGGGTGCAGGGTCAAGACTGATTTGCATATGGCTGGGTCCAAACCGGAATGGCATGGTGAGCAAAAAAACGATGGATTTAGGCCCAGATCTCTGTACTGGGGTGAATGTACGACATTGTTCTGCATTCTGTCCATCAATTGTTGTTTTTGCATTTGTCACCCAGAGTGGGACGGGTATGCCCAGACGTGGGTCCCGTGCTCTCCATGCCACTGGAGTTAGGCTATCCTGGCTGATGAGGGCTGAAAGCCCGAAACCGGTCCTAGGATGCTTGTTTCCAGTCCAGGGAGGACCTGGCCTGGCAGTTCGGGCTGGACTGTTCCCTTTGGGTGCAGGGTCAAGACTGATTTGCATATGGCTGGGTTCAAACTGGAATGGCATGGTGAGCAAAAAAACGATGGATTTAGGCCCAGATCTCTGTACTGGGGTGAATGTACGACATTGTTCTGCATTCTGACCATCAATTGTTGTTTTTGCAGTGGTCGTGCTCCAGGCATCAAAGACACACTAGATGGGGGTCTGTGACCGACATGGCGGGGTGACAGGCGCCGCATGGCTTGAACCCTGAGGTCTTTTTACTGGACATCCCAACACACCAAAAGAAATCATCAAAATTCGAAAAAAAGTCTCTCCAAAAATCAAAGGGGATAGCTCTCTTGGCGATTGCTGGCCCGGAAATAAAAGAACTGACAGCGCGCCGGGCTGGCACCTATATAGATGACGCGGACGTCACGATGACAAACCCGATGCCTATGACATCACGCGGAGTCGACCGAAGCCGCCTACCGGCGTGTAGGGATACTGCTATAAAAAATCTTCCAGATCCAGTCTCACGCCTGGAAGTTCAAAGGTAAGGAATCTGCGGCTAGATGTCTCTATCAGATTGCACAATTTACTGTATCCCGGTTGGTGTTGAGTTTCAAACACATGATGATGTCAAATTTAAAATGGCCAGAGAAGAAACAGCTGTAGGATTGCATCATGTAAGAATGGTAGAGGAGTTACCTCTCAATTTACGAGATACTGTAAAATTAGTATGGGATTTTTCAGGAAAAGACAGACTAATTAAAGGAGCAGGACCAGTCTGAATTACGATCAAGCAAAATGCAGTGTTTCCAAAAACGCCACCATATAATCTCACGCCTGAAACAGTGGATGGAATCACACCAGTGATTGAAGCAAAGTTAAAACAAGGAATTTTGAGAGAGATTTTTGGAAGTCCTTGCAATTTGCCGATTATGGGTTTACAGAAGCCTAATGGCAAGTAAAGAATTGTACAGGATCTTCGAAAAATTAACAATATTGTAGTTCCATGTTGTCCAGTGGTACCGAATCAAGCTACAACACAATTTCAAATTCCCTGTGATGCGGAGTGGTTTACTGTTGTGGATCTCTGCCAGGCCTTTTTCTCTATCCTGTTGCATGAGGACAGTCAATTATTTTTCTCATTTATATTCATAGATAGAGTTTTGGCATGGCGCTGAGTTCCACAAGGTTATAAAGAGAGCCCTTCGATCTTTAATCCAAACTTGAAAAATAATCTTGAAACTTTACAAATGCCTTGCAATTCGGTTCTTGTGCAGTACATTGATGACTACTTGTGGAGACAAGTACACAAGAAGCTTATAAACAGGATACGATTGCTCTTTTAAATCATTTAGCTGAGAATGGACAGAAAGTGTCTCTTAGCAAAATACAATATTCCCAGAAAGAGGTCATGTATTTAGGCGAGCTCATAGAAAAAGGAATGGGAAACATGTCATAAGAGAGAATCACAACGATTCAAAAAGTGAACCCACCTAAAGCACAGAGAGAAGTTAGAATGATCCTGGGAATGGTAGGCTACTGTAGACAATGGATACCTAACTTTTCCCTCATGGTCTTTACTGAGGCTGATGCACAAGGATGTTCCCGATCCGCTTTGAGGGGAAAACTTCTTGAAAGCGTTTCTTAGAGCTGAAAGTCTCTGTCTTTAACTCAGAATTCCTGATTAGAGGAAAATGTTTACATTGTTTTGCAGTGAGAGGAGGGCTGTGCTCTCTCAGTGCTTAATCAGTTGCATGGAGATTCTTGAAGACCTGTGGCACATTTTTCAACTACTCTTGACCCTGTTGCCGCAGGACTGTCCAGCTGCCTTAAAGTGACTGTGGGGGTTGTTGTCAGCATTGAGAGAAGCAAGAGCATGGGGATGGGACATCCTCTTACAGTGATGGTCCTTCACTCAGTGGAAATATTACTCACTCAAACTAAAACCCAGTATTTGACAAACAGCAGACTTTTCAAAATACGAACAACAAATTCTTGCTGCTGATAATGCCGTATTAAAGAGATGTCAAACACTCAATCCAGCTACATTGTTACCATTGCCTTTCACCCGGGCCCTTTTGCCCCACGCAACCACACCACCGTGAGCTCTGTGCCTATGACCCCGGACGCCGTAACGACGGCTAATGCCGAACAGACCCACGTTCCACAGTAGAACCATTCACCTGCACCCACTGTCACTTGCTACAGCATGCACACAAGCCCATCGCACCCAGACCGCATCAGAACAAAAACACCAGCTCACATGCGCTCCTCAACATACGCTCACTGTGCAAACACACCACTAAGATCTGATACCTCAACACCACCCTTGCACCGGACGTTCTCTTCATCACAGAGACCTGGCTCGACCCCACATCCTCGCCTGACATCGTCACTGCAGTACCCAAAGGATACAAGATCACCCTCCACAACCACATCAATAAGCCAGGCAGAGGGATCACCGTCATACACAAGGATTCCCTCCAATGTACTACCACAACGGATGGCATCACCCCAGCCATGGAACACCTAAACTTCCAACTCCAAACGGATGGCAAAACTACTATCAAGGCACCCTCACTTACCGACCCCCCGGAACCACGACAAAGCTTTTGCAACTTAATCCTCGACTTCATCCTCCAGGTCGCCATAGACTCCAATCAATACATATTCCTCGGCGACCTCAACTTTCTTCTCGATGACTACAATGACACTAACACCACCAACCTCATCGATAGTATGCACAAAATCAACCTCACCCAACTCATCCATGACCCCACACACACCGCAGGCCACATGCTATACCCTATCTTCACCCCCAGCGACCACATCAAGTCCAGCCACGCCACAGAACTCATATGGACTACCACTGTCAGTCAACTCATATGGACCTACCACTCCATCGTCCACTTCAACGTCACCAGCTCATGCACCTCCTCCCCCAATCTGCGCAGTGCTCCCACCACAGCTGGAGCAAAGCCCAGAAGACAAATGGATTCAAGCCCTCAACACCACCCACCTCATCTCCTCCAACAACCTAGATCAAAACATCAGAAATTTCAACACCTTGAACACAAACTGCGCTGACAGCATAGCTCCCATCTGCAACAATACACACAGAAGGTCCGCCAAGCTGGCAGACCGAGACCTCAGACCCACTAAACGACACAGTAAACAACTTGAAAGGAGATGCCGCATTAGCAATGTGACCACCGACAGGACCTCCTTCAAGACAGCCCTCAACCTTTACCACTGACAGCTGCAGGAATCGAAGAAAAAAGCCCTAGCTTCCTGCAGCGAATCAAGCTCCAACAACAGCAAAGAACTCTTCAACGTGGTCAAGGAATTCTCCAGCCCTTCAGCTGCAACAAACATCATCACCCCCTCACAGGAACTCTGTAGCAACCTTGCTAAACTTCTTCCACAACAAGATTGCCAAAATCTACAGGAACTTCAAACCCCAGCCAAAGACCACTGACTTCCGCAACCAACACAACTGCCCCACTACTACCGCAGACAACCATCTGACTGAATGGAAACAGTTCGCCCCCCAGGACACCACATCCATCATGAACTCGGTCCACTTAGGGGTCCCCACAAACCTGTGTCAACACCACATCTTCAACCTAGGTGGAGCCAGGATCAGCCACAAACTCACCACCCTGCTCAACACCTCGATAGCCACGACTGGAAGCACGCAGAAGTCAACACCCGACTAAAAAAACATCAGCCGACCCCAGCAAACTCAACAACTAACGACCCATCTCCCTGCTCCCATTTCCAGCCAAAGTATTAAAAAAAGCCATCAACCTACAACTCACCCCAAATCTGGGATGGAACCATCTACTCAATACCTCCCAATATGGATTCTGCAGCAACTACAGCACCAAAACTGCCCTTATTGCGGCCTCCTCAACGTCAATGAAATAGCGGCACTGATCCTCCTAGACCTCGCTGCAGCATTCAACACTGTCTCCCACCACACGCTCATCGCTAGGCTGCACAACATCAGTATACATGGAGTCGCTCTCAGATGGATCGCATCTTTCATCTGTGGAGTACCTCAAGGATCATCGCTCAGCCCCACCCTCTTCAACATGCACATGACACCACTGGCCAACATCGTCAGAACCCATGGATTCAACATCATATCCATTGCCAATCAATCAATCAATCATGTCACTTATAAAGCGCACTACATACCCGCGAGGGTCTCAAGGCGCTGGGGGAAGAGGGGAGTGGTGCTGCTACTGATCGAAGAGCCAGGTCTTGAGGAGTCTTCTGAAGGCCAGTAGGTCTTGGGTCTGCCGAAGGTTGGTGGGGAGGGTGTTCCAGGTCTTGGCGGCGAGGTGGGAGAAGGATCTGCCGCCGGCGGTCGTTTTCCGGATGCGGGGGACTGTGGCGAGGCGAGGCTGGTGGAGCGGAGCTGGCGGGTGGGGGTGTAGAAGCTGAGTCGTCTGTTGAGGTAGGCTGGTCCGGAGTTGTGGAGTGCTTTGTGTGCGTGGGTGAGGAGCTTGAAGGTTATCCTCTTGTTGACAGGGAGCCAGTGCAGGTCTCTCAGGTGGGGTGTGATGTGGCTGCGTCGGGGGATGTCGAGGATAAGACGTGCAGAGGCGTTCTGGATGCGTTGCAGCCGTCTCAGGAGCTTAGCCGTCGTTCCTGCGTAGAGGGCGTTTCCGTAGTCCAGCCTGCTGGTGACGAGGGCCTGGGTGACTGTTTTTCTTGTTTCGGTGGGGATCCACTTGAAGATCCTGCGGAGCATTCGGAGGGTGTTGAAGCAGGATGAGGAAACTGCGTTGACCTGCTTAGTCATGGAGAGGGTGGGGTCGAGGATGACCCCTAGGTTGCGTGGGTGTCGGGGCTGTTCCCAGTGATGTCGGCCACCAGGAGTCGTCCCATGCTGAAGGGTTGGAACCAAGGATGAGGACCTCCGTCTTGTCCGAGTTCAGCTTCAGGCGGCTGGTACTCATCCATTCGGCGATGGCCTTCATTCCTTCGTGGAGGTGGGCTTTGGCGGTGTGAGGGTCTTTGGTGAGGGAGAGGATCAGCTGGGTGTCGTCGGCGTAGGAGATGATGTTGAGGTTGTGCTGTCGGGCTACGTGGGCGAGGGGTGCCATGTAGTTGTTGAACAGCGTTGGGCTGAGGGAGGAGCTTTGGGGTACGCCGCAGGTGATCTTGGTGGCTTTGGATCGGAAGGGGCGAGGCGGACGCTTTGTGTTCTGTCGGAGAGGAAGGATGTGGTCCAGTCCAGGGCCTTCTCTTGGATCCCGGCGTCGTGAAGGCGTGTTCGTAGTGTGTGGTGGCAGACCGTGTCGAAGGCGGCTGATAGGTCCAGGAGGATGAGGGCTGCTGTTTCTCCGTTGTCTAGCAGGGTCCTGATGTCATCGGTGGCGGCGATGAGGGCGGTTTCGGTGCTGTGGTTGCTGCGGAAGCCGGACTGGGAAGGGTCCAGGATGTTGTTCTCCTCGAGGTAGCGGGTCAGTTGTTTGTTGACGATTTTCTCGGTGACCTCCTTCGCGGGGAACGGGAGCAGAGAGATGGGTCGGAAGTTCTTGAGGTCCTTGGGGTCTGCCTTGGGTTTCTTGAGTAAGGCGGTGATCTCGGCGTGCTTCCAGCTTTCCGGGAAGGTTGCTGTCTCGAAGGAGATGTTGATTATTTTCCGGAGATGGGGCGCGATGGCTGTACTGGCTTTGTTGAAGACGTGGTGAGGGCACGGGTCTAGCGGTGAGCCGGAGTGGATGGTGTTCATGATCTCGCTGGTGTCCTCGTCGTTGATGTTGGTCCAGGAGAGCAGGCGGTTGGTGGTTGTGAGGGCAGTGGTCTCGGTGGTTGCCGGGGCGGTCGTGGTGTTGAAGCTGTCGTGGATGTTGGCGATTTTGCGGTGGAAGAAGGTGGCCAGTGAGTCGCACAGGTCTCGCGACGGCGGGATGTCGTTGGTGTTGGAGCTGGGGTTGGGGTTGGAGAGTTCCTTCACGATGTTGAAGAGCTCTTTGCGGTTGTGTGCGTTGTTGTCTAGGCGGTCTTTGAGTGAGGCCCTTTTGGCGGATCTGATGAGGTGATGGTGACTGCGGGTGGCGCTCTTGTGGGCGGCGTAGCTGTCCGCTGTCCGTTCGTGGAGCCAGATCTTCTCCAGTTTTCGGCATGTTCGTTTGGAGGCCTGGAGGTCTTCGGTGAACCAGGTGGCTTTCTTGCTGGTGTGGCTGTTGGGCGGATTCTTGAGCGGGGCGAGGGTGTTGGCGCAGTCGTCGATCCACTGTCTGAGGTTGCGGGCGGCGGTGTCGGGGTCGGAGGGTTCGGCGGGTGGGCTCAGGGCGAGGGTTGTGGTTAGCTGGTCTTCGGTGACTCTGCTCCAGCAGCGGCGAGGCATTTGTTCGGTGCGGTGGTGCGTGGTGGGCTTCCTGTAGGTGAAGTGGATGCAGTGGTGGTCAGTCCAGTGGGGTTCGGAGGTGTGGTTGAAGGAGATGTGTGGGCTTGCGGAAAAGATGGCGTCTAGCGTGTGGCCGGCGGCGTGGGTGGGTGTAGTCACGAGCTGTCTGAGTCCGAGGGTGGCGAGGTTGTCGATCAGGGTGGTGGAGTTGGTGTCCTTGTTGTTCTCGAGGTGGAAGTTCAGGTCCCCGAGGAGGATGTAGTCCGTGGAGGCGATGGCGTGTGTGCTGATGAAGTCAGCGATAGAATCGCTGAACTGTGGTCGGGGTCCGGGGGGTCTGTACCAATAGCACACAACTCAACCGCTCCCTCTCCAAACACACCACCAACACTAAAACCAACTTCCACAACTGCATGGCCAATGTCGCCAATTGGATGAGGGACAACTGCCTGAAGTTCAACATGGACAAGACAGAGGTGCAGATCTTCGGCAACAAAAACTTCCCCATGGGACACCTCCTGGTGGCCCACGGAACTCAGGCCAACATCAACCCCGACCAACCTTGCTAAAAATCTAGGCATCATCATGGACAACAAATTAACCATGACGTCCCAGGTCTACTCCGTATCCTCCTCCTTTATTCTATGCATGCTCTGCAAGATATTCAAATGGTTAACCCAGAGCTCAAGACGCACAATGACTCAGGCCCTCATCTCAAGCGGATTAGACTACGGCAACTCTCTCTAAACACGGCCCACAGCCCACCTCCTCCAAAGGCTACAGACCATACAGAACGCTGCATCCAGACTCGTCCTCAACCTTCTACAACGAACCCACATTGCTCCCTACCTCAGAGAACTACACTGGCTCCCAGTACAGAAAAGATGCTAGTTCAAACTACTGACTCTTGCATACAAGCCCTACATAACTGCGGACCTGCCTACATGAACGACCGCCTAAATTTTCACCAGGCACCTCCACTTTGCTTCCTTCTTGCTAGCCTACTACCCTCGCATCTGACAAAGAGGGAACAGAGGACGCTCCTTCTCCTACCTCGCAGCGAAGACATGGAACAAACAACCCCTACATCTCCGGACCACCCCATCTATTCTAGACATCCGAAAGTGGTTGAAGATCTGGCTCTTCGGCTGACCCACTGGTCCCTGCCAGCGCCTGGATACCCTCATGTGTGCTATACAAATCGACTGATTGAGTGCCTGAAATTGAAATTGATGGGGAAGAGGTTGAGCACAACTGTCTTGATGTTACGGATCTATGAACTAAGCCAAGACCTGATATTAAGGATGAATCCCTTGATGAGCCCAATTATGTAATCTTTGCAGACGACTCATGTTTAAGAGACAATAAAGGGAACTTGAGAGCAGCGTACGCTGTTTGTACAATTCAGGAAGTGGTGGAAGCCTCCTGGCTTCAAGGTGTTACCTCTGCATAAGTGGTGGAATTGACTGTCCCTACATGAGCCTGCAATCTTTCAGCACAATTGTGAATGGTTGTATTTACAGCGAGCCAGTATGGCTTTGGTGTGGCCCATGATTTCAAGCAGTTGTGGTCACAAAGGGGATTCATGACTTCATTTGGAACACTGATCTGGAATGGGGAATATGTGATGAGATTGTTGAAAGCATTACAATTACCACAAGAAATTGCAGTAATTAAATGTGCAGACCACAGACGTGGCGAGGACTACGTCACTGTTGGAAACAGATATGCCGACAAACTTTTTCGGTATTGTGCATTTGTGGTATGCACACTTAATGGAGAACACACAAATGAATCTGATGAGGACACCACCTTTTCAGTGCTGTTAGTAGATGATACATGGGAAGAAGTTAAAAGGTTGCAGGAAGACGTTTCAGAGGCAGAACAGCAAGGATGCGTCAGGTCAGGATGTGTTAAAAATGATAGACATTTGGGTTTAGGCAGATGAAAGACCAGTGTTGCTAGATAGCCTGTCATTTTACATGACAAGACACTTTCATGGCCCTGCCACATTGGAAGAGATGTAATGGTGAGATTGGTTTAATCCCAGATTCCAGGTTTTAGCTGAAGGGCTATGTCATATGTGTGTGACATGTCAGCAAATGAATTAAGGGAGGAGAACTCCTATAACACTGAGACATACAGGAAGATCAGGAGGACCCTTTAATATGATGCAGTTGGAGTTTATCAAAATGCCTGTTTGTAACAGGCTGAGATATGTCCTGGTTATAGTGTGCATTTTCTCCGAAGGTTGGAATCTTAACCAACACAGATAAATGACAGTTTCACTGTAGCCAAACTGCTGTTACGTGAACTCTTACCACGATTCGGATTTCCGGTTTTTCTAGAGTCAGACCGAGGGACCCATTTTAATAACAAGGTCCTTAGAATGCTGTGTGTGGCACTTCAAGTGGAACAGAGATTGCATTGTAGCTATCGTCCAGAAGCTTTGGGTATAGTTGAACACCAAAATGAGACGCTGAACCCCAGTTTGGCCAAATCTGTGCATCCACTTCATTGACATGGCCAGATGCTTAGCCAAAAGTATTGAGGAGTCTCCAAAGAACTCCTGACCTAAGAAGTGGATCATTGCCCCACAAGACATTCATGGGACTTGCCGTGTGACTGCCTGCTGTGCCTGCAAATGCGCTTGTAAATATCACAAATGACATGATCATCGACTATTGCAAAGAATTGGCTGATGTGGTGTGTTCGGTTTCTCACCAGGTTTTTCATCAGGGTGGGGCTGTCACTGCCACTCCATGCCAAGAGCAGTGTCACAACCTTAACCCTGATGACTGGGTCCTGATCAAAAAGCACGTTCGAAAATCATGCCTGGAACCAATGTGCAAAGGCCCTTTCCAGGTGATTTTAATCACCAACACTGCTATGAAATGCACTGGGATACCTAAATGGATGCATACCTTTAACTCAGAGTAAAGTGTCCGCTTGATGAAGTGGTGACTTTTGAGCCAAGTCCGAGACCTCCTGTGTCCATAAATCCTGAAGGACTGGGTGAGGGGGGTACAGCAGAATTCCTCACCTGTCCAAGTTCCTGAAGTCTCGCAAAGGGGTGTGGATGTATCCCCTGGAGGTGCTGGCTGCTGAAAGTAGGGCAGTTGTTAAATTGCCATCAGAAACACTGGACGAGCCTGATGAGGGAACAAGTGTGAAAAAAGAAAAACTACAATGGAGATCGGAATGGCCAATAGCATTAGACAATTGAGATCTAGTGTGTAAGTTGAACATATACCTCAAACTTTTGTCAAAGAAACAGAATCCAGTGACATAAGCAAGTGAGAAGATCAACAAACACCAAGGAGATCCAAGAGAGCACGAGTACCTTGTCGTAGGTATTCTGCACCTGAGTAAACTTACTATACAGAGAACATGTACGCAACATGTCAAGATCCCAATGAACGGAGGTCAGAATCAATTGAACCTCCATGATATGCCACACTAATACAGTATTTGATTTAAATTCCTGAAACAATACTACAAAATAAGACTGGACAATCACAATCAATATTTAGCTAATTCAAAGTAAAGAGATCGGATTCCACAAACAGAATGTATGATGGTACAACGCGTACCATCACAACGCGGTATGTTACATCGCGGTATTGACAACGCAAGTCGTTACATCGACTTGCGTTGCAGGGCGCTGGACTTAGGAATAGTGTGAATTACTATTCCAACTCCAGTCTACGTACAGTATGGAAGGTGTTGGAATAGTAATTCACACTATTCCTTAGTCTAGAGCGCCTTCCAGTGCACAGTCGATGTAACGACTTGCGTTGTCAAAACCACGATGTAACCATACCGCGTTGTAATGGTTGCGTGGTAAAGGATGTTTCCCCACAAACAAGGAATTGTGTTTAACTGTCAATGAACGTGACAATTATTCATTAACAAAAACAAATAAAGAGAATTAAAAAGAATTCCCTGGGGCCAAGGTTGCAGTAGAAGAGTAGGGATAACAGTACTCTTTAGAAGACTAGGAGGACTAGGGATGCCTCATGAGGATTATTGTATGTAAGCTGAATGCAATCACTGCACGTTAACCACTGAAAGTTTTGCTCACTTTGTACAAGTAAAAAGTCAACCACGAATATTGAATTTAATATATATATTAAAAGTCTGACTGCAGATAAGCATCTTATCAATGCTAGATGTAGAGTAACTTCATCTCTCGATTCCTCAAGGTCTTCGGAGCCATCGCCCGATAGTCTGAACACGACTTCGTATCATGGTCGCGCTCGAGACACCAAAGACATACGCAGTGGGGATCGGTAACCGACATCATGCGGGAACAAGTCCCGCACGGTTTGAAACCTGTCTTTCACGAAGATAACCCTTGCACACAAAGTCGATTCTAAAAAGTTCAACAAAAGTCGAGAAAAAAGCCTGCCAAAAAGCGGCAGTGGGGTAGCTCTTCCCAGATTGGCAATTAACTGGCGCGGAAAGAAAAGAACGGACGTGGCGCCTATATAGGCACCGCGACGTCATAACTCACGCTGCCGTCGATGTCACGCGGAGCCGAATGGAGCCACCCAACGTCGTGCACAAGGGGGTATTGCTCAGCAAAAGTTTCCGGATCCAGCCCGACGCCTGGGAAATTCAAAGGTAAGGAATCTGCAGCTAGAAGTCTCTATCAGATTGTTACACTAATAGTTGTTATGTTTATTTATTTTTATTTTATTTTTATTTTGAAAGTTTTATAGAGCGCGAACAAGACCCTTGCGGGTATCAGAGCGCTTTACAGGTAAGTGACTTAGATGCATAGGTACAAGGTAAAAACATAACGATCCATGCTGATCAATGATAGTGAACACACCCTATAGTGAGTACAAACGTTCTATAAATATCCGGCATAATATAGATATAATAAATTGGATACCTAGGTGGACAGTCAGCACTATAAAGTTCCATGTAGACATAGTGACAGTAGTCCATGCTCAAGTGAATTTAGCCATGAGAAGCGATTTCACTTCTTTTTTGAAAGATGCAGTAGAGGGATTAAGTCTAGTCTCTGGGGGCAGAGCATTCCAAATTCTGGGCGCCATCCCTGAAAAGGTTCGGTTGTACGTTTTTTTCTTGTTGAATCTTTGTGGTTTCAGTAAGAGGTTTTTCGCACTTCTTGAAGATCTGATCCCACCTGAGGGCGCCAGTTTCTGTGCCAGATAGCTGGGTGCGCTGTGATGAATGGCTTTATGTGTCATACATGCTATTTTCAAATGAATTCTGGCTTCGAAAGTTAGCCAGTTAAGGGATTTTAGGTCCGGGGATATGTGGGAGCTTCTTTTGGAGCCAGTGATAAGTCTCGCTGCGGCGTTGATTGAGGCTCTTAGTGGGGCCGTTGCAGCTCTGGGCAGGCCACAGAGAGAGACACTCCCGTATTCCACTCTTGGGATGACTAGAGCTTGTACTGCCAGCTTGAATTCCTTTTCAGGTAGGAAAAGTTTCAGTTTTCTCAAAGTATTTATCTGAAAGTTTGCTCCCTTTGTTGCGTTGCTGATATGTTTCTGCATTTTGAGGTTTGTGTCCAGCGTTATTCCCAGCGATTTCGCGGAGTCAACGATGAGGGGTTGGCAGTTGAGTGCTGTAAGGTGTTTGATCCATTCTTGCATTACTGGTACTTGGGCAAGAGGAGCAATTAGGAGGAATTCGGTTTTGAGGGCGTTCAATTTTAGATGGTTTTCTGCCAGCCAAGTCTGAGTTTTTCGGAGAGTTGTGTTGAGTAATTTGATGTCTTCTAGGGTATGGATCTTGAGGTATAGTTGTGTGTCGTCAGCGTACATGTGATATTGAACGTTTGATGAATAGAGAATTTCAGTGAGTGGTTCCATGAATAGATTGAACAGCGTCGTGGATAGAGAAGACCCTTGTGGGACTCCTAAAGTGACTGGGATGGATTTGGACAGGGAGTGGTTGACCATGAATCGTTGCGATCTGTTTTGGAGGAACTGTTTTGATTTAGTTGTTATGAGTCTAACCCAAGGAGCAGAAACAGTTAGATCTGCACCTGCACCAACATTACCTGCAAATACTATAGATGAGAAAAAATGAAAAGCTTCATTTATAGATGTTTCAAAGGAAGATTTCACAACAAATATTTATTACAGATTAGCTCAGGAATACACCCAAGCTTTAGACACCAAAGACTGCTACATTTGTGCAAATTCACCTTCTTGGGCTGCTGAAAAGGTAACCTATCACCATATTCCATGTTCATATGCTGTTACATGTAGTATATTGCTCATTTTGTTTTATAGACAGGAACAATTTCAATATTGTTGTCCCAATTATGGCATGATTCTTTCTAAAGTGTCTCTCCAGGAAAGAATGAACCCTCATCTACAAGCCAAGGATATGAAAGTAGCTTGGTATTTATTTAGATCTCCTACAAAGACCGATACTGTTAAAGCATACGAAAGAAATTTGACATGTTTAGATAGACCATTAGAAAATAAATTAATTTTAGCATTAGAAGTATGTCATATGTTTCATAAAGTAAATGAAGAGGAAAATGTGTTAAGAAATGTTTGGAAGAAAGAGGAAGATAAAATTATATATCGAAAATTAAAATTAGATAAACGACAAAAGGAAAATTGTGTGTTTACAAAAGGAGAAATCAGTTTAGAAAAAGGTTCAGAGACAAGTTTATTTAGACATTGGTCCATAAAACATTCTAAAAACACATTTGACAAGTAAAACCTTTAAAAGAACCCCCTTCTAGCTACCCCCACCCCACCCCCCAACCCATTACAATTCATCTTTAAAATTCTGTTTGACAGATCGTAAAAACCGAGCAATCCCAACTGCCACATCTAAATAGCGCATCTCAGACAATAACTCCACCGCTTTGTTCCTATGAAGAGCATCATATTTAAAAAACAGAGGTCTTAAAAACTTGATTCGATTTGCGAGATAAAAGACGCAGTCCATAAGAATATGCGTAAGGGTACATTTAACTTTCAGAGGGCAGGGACATAGGCCACTATTATTCTGCACCCTAGTCCTATGTGGGTGGGATGAATAGATTGGATTGCATCCCGCCCTAGCCCTTAATATTTCGTTTCTCAAACCTGGGTCTGGTAACCGTGATAGATAAGGGAAGACACTATCCTGGCCAAATGTAGCAAACGAGAAACTAATGGATGATTTCTTCTTTAAATACAATAGATCGATTGATTGACGCCATAACAGCGGATTCTCTCAGTGCTCGTTTGCCCATGAAAGGTGAGCCAAGATGTAACTGTGCCACTATTTAAATGGAGGTTCTTAATTGCAATTAAAATATATATTGGGATAAGTAGCTGTGAACACACATTTGAAGTTCTTGGAGGGTCTGTTCAAATATTAACAGGAGAAGAAGCGGTTATTCCTGTAGTCTACTGTGCTTGTGGGCAAGATGCATATTTTCGGTTGCCTGCTGATTGGGAAGAAGTTTATTTAGCTTTGTTTCCATAGATGCTTTAACAATGGCTTCATCTCATAGACATACATGCAGTACCACTGATGGAACACAATTAGTGGGAGATATTTTTGGGGCAATCATTCCTCCTGTGGGGGTAGTTCTGAATGGCAAGAAAATTAGAAAACTTTCTACAGGAGTAGACAAGCTGGCTACTAGTACATCTGGTGCTTTGCTAGCAGTTAATACGGAATTAGTAGGTATTAGGTCAATGGCTTTACAATATCAATTAGCTTTAGATATACTGTTGGTTGACAGAAAATGGCGGAGCCTGTAAAATGGTGAAGGCTCAATATTGCTGTTCATACATACCTGATGAGAGTAAGATGATTTAAGAATTTGCAAAGAACATTTCTAACCTTAAACCTGAACTAGAAACCATAGAAAGTACTAGTGAGTTAGGAATCTTAGGCAAAGGTGTCTGCTATAAGTAATTGGCTTGGGGTTATAGGGAATGGATTTTTAGGAGTCCTATTAAAACCTGTGTTAATCATTGGCATTAACTTATATGTTTATATGCTTTCTCTAGTGGATTTAGGTGTTACTTAACAAGAAAGAAAAACAGAGGAAGACAGGAAAAGGAGAGAAGAAATAGAAATGGAAGAAAGAAAAAAGGCATACAAGAAGCTGAAGGAAGCAGAAAAATTGAAACATTTGCAAACAAAAATGCAAGTAGATAAAAAGTGCAAATGTCTGTTCTAGATAATACAAGTATTATGTATAAACATTTTGCAGTAAGTAATCATGAGGCATTATAAACATACAAAAGAAATAATATTGTGCTGATTTAAGTTGGTCTAACTGTTGATGCCATATTAACAGAGATTAAAATGCTATCATTGAAAGGCCTATTTTTTATGTTGAATTGTTGTTTTGCATGAGATGTTTCTCTTTCACTGTAGATGCTGAACGTGTGTTCCTAGAGTAGGTTGACGCATTCTGGAACTCCTTCCCTGGGTTTCTTGAGACTATATTTGTATATTTGTAAATGAAGAGGCCTGCTGATTTATAGCTGAGAATATTTTCCAGCATAATAATTTCTTTATAGTTTGAAATGCTCTGGCTTAATGCTTACACATTTATTCTCTCATCAGAACTCTTTATTGAACTGACATCTTATCCCATTCTTAATTTAGATTAAGGAAATTCCTTTATGGAACACACTTGTTGCATTAATACTATTTTGACTATAACTTGTTTACTAATATTGTGTTTTATCTTGTATTGAAATATTGAGTAATGGATTATTTGAATTTGTAATAACAATGACTGAAGACTTATCTTCTGAATAAAATCATTTGTACTTATTAGAATGATAAATACAATCCTTTAACTCACTCAAATTCTCTTTATTGACTTTACAAATGTCAAAAGAGTTGCTGATCCTGAAAGGCTGATGTAAATTATTGCTCATTTTAAACTCTCTTCATCGACGAACAGAGGTCCATCAGTGGTCGGGGCTATTTAATGAATACACCCAAAGAATGAGATATAAACATCCCTGCACTGTCACAGAGTACACAAATGTAGATGTCTGATTGGAGAGTCAATCAAAGATTCAGTAGTAAATTCAGAATCTACAGTGGCAAAATGAAGGGCTTACAAGGATAAACGTTTGGCAGCCCTTCTAAAGAATCACACTTGATCAGGAAGACTGATTAATGCAGTGATTGACATGTATTATCTTCGAAAAGTGTGCATGTGTTAAGAAGATTGAGGAGCCTTGGAGTCAGTGAGGGTGTATCTGGGTTAAGGCTCCATTAGCATTTATGTTGGAAAGTAGTTTGGATTAACAGATTTTGGATGCGGTCTGCAAGTAAGGCAAAAACTACAAAGATGTCAGACAAGAAGCTCGTGTCATTCTATATTATGGCAATTCCAAAGCTTGGAAAGGGGCTGGAATGTCCATTCTGATTTGTTTGCAAGAAAGCACAAAAGTACTTGCGATTAATTATTCCTCTGCTAACAAAATGTTAAAGTAGAGAACAGAATGAACTCCCGCATTCAAAGTTATGACGGATGGAATTAATCCACATATTGATTTCATCAAGCTGATTACACTATGAAGATATGACTTAATTTAACTAATCTGGAAACAGATAAGCAGATAAATTTTTCTTCTCTAACGCTACACCTAAAGACTCAGATTTTTAAACATTTCGATGCAAGTGCTTCTCTTTCTGTTGGGTAAGACAGCAACCCTCAGAGGCATTGAGTGTGTTGGGACAGAGAACAGCCCCCTGTACTGCTCAGGAGAACATGCAAGCCTGCCTCAAGTTAACCACAGCAAGCTGTAGATTTATTGATCCTCTACCTCAGTACACATGATAATCAATTGTGTGCACCGGGGTGTTCAGGAGGGTCACAACTTAGTTGCACCATCCTTGTCTCTTTAATGATCATCAATACCATTAGATAATGGGGCTGTAGGGAATCCACAGTGGTGGCACGAATACCATTCGTAGTGGCAAGGTAACTTTTTTACCCATCCGTACCAGGCAGAAACGTCTACTAGTGTCACCAAATATTTAAAGTCGTCTGCTAGTCTTCTGCACCCTTTGCCCATCATTGTGGGTTAAGGATTTCACAAGTGAGTACAGTTTTGTGTCTCTATGGGGCATGTGGGGTACAGGTGACCATAGCCACACTGGGATCCATTTTATATTGGCTACATTCAAGTACTACCCAAAGTGGAGGTTTTGAAAAGAACCCAGACAGCAGATGTGAATTGCAGGACTCTCCCCAGAATATTCCATTTAATTTGTTGGCATACCACACCGCAGTTGTGTAATCAATCAGAATCTGAACCGAAGGACTGTTTATGGAGGACAACAACGACATGAGGGCCTGACGTATCCCCAAAGCTTGGGCAGACTGATGTGAGATTTCTCCTCTGATCTACAATGCACTGGGATGACTGCTCCAACAAAGGTAAGAGATTTTGATTACCACCATGATTACTGCTGGTGGAGGGCAGAAGGCTTTCCTGCATACATTGTGGTTCTTGAGACATCTGAATGTTTTCCATCAGGACTTTCCAGTGCTGGGCTCACTAAAAATGGAGGCACCACTGGACTGCACATGTGCCATCCAGTGAGGGGAACCAGCAAGAGGCAAGTGAGTCTAAAAGACACAGGACTGTCAGAGCTGGAAGAAGAGCTTCCTCCAGAAACATCAGGATGCCTGAATGCCTTGAACTGTGTAGGGAAGTAGGGAGGCCTTCGGGAGAGAATATCCAACCCTACTCCGATGAAGAGGAGATGCTGAGAGATCTGGAGATGTGATTTTGGGAGGTTGATGGAAAACCCCAGGTCAATGAGGCAGAAGATCCTGATCTGCAGGTGATCTGATTCCAGCTGCAGCTGAGTAAGTCGAAGTATGGAAATACAGTGGTCCTGGAATTCTAAAGATATGTTGCACCCACCAACAACACCTTTGCTAAGACTCGAGGGGCTGATGTTAACCCAACTAGTAGGATTAAAATTTGACAGTGCAGCTACTTTCTGTGTGACTGCAGGGTGGGAGCAAGGGAATAAGCCCAGACGTGGGTCCCGTGCTCACTTTGCCACTGGATTCAAGCTAGCCTGCCTGATGAGGGGTGAAACCCCAAAACCGGTCCCAGGATGCTCGTTTCCGGTCCAGGGAAGACCTGGCTTGGCAGTTAGGGCTGGACTGTTCCCCTGAGGAACAGGGTCAAGACTGATTTGCATATAGCTGGGTGTGAACTGGAGTGGTGAAGTGAGCTAAAGAACGATGATGGATTAAACCCAGATCTGTGACTAGGGGTGAGTGTATGAAAAGCTTCCACGCTCCGTCCATCATCTCCTTGTGTTTGCTTTGTTCGCCCTACGTTGGTGTGGTATGCCCAGACATGGGTCCCTTGCTCACTTTGCCATTGGATTCGAGCTGGCCTGGCTGATGAGGGGTAAAAACACGAAACCAGGCCCAGGGTGCTCGTTTCCGGTCCAGGGAAGACTTGGCTTGGCAGTTCGGGCTGCACTAATCCCATGAGGAACAGGGTCAAGTCTGATTTGCATATGGCTGAGTCTGAACTGGGGTGGCGAAGTGAGCTATAGAACGATGATGGATTCAACCCAGATCTGTGACTGGGGTGGAGTGTCTGAAAAGTTTCAGCGCTCCGTCCATCATCTCCTTGTATTTGCTTAATACATCCTGAATATCTCCTTGTAAAGGAATGCATCCAGAAAACAAAAGCCCAGAACAAGATAGAGGCCACCATCTTTTTTGAGAACAATAAAATAGTGGAAATAGCAGTATCTCTGTCCAATTTTGTTTTCTGGAACCAATTCCATGGCCACTTGCTCAACAGAGCAAGAACCTCTAGATTTGAGCATGGTCTTCCGAGGTGACATAGTGAACAGGGTGAATGAGAGCCTTCATGTCCAGTAGCAAGGGTGCAGAGCCATGCACCACAAACTGGAGGACCCTATGGTCCAAGGTGATGGACTGCCAGAATGACAAGTGAAAGGGCACCTTCTCTCCTACAGGTTGTCACATGCTACCTCAAAGGAGAATAAAGCAGTTTTGCAGGAAGGTCTGGGAAAGAGGACCATTGTCGTTGCCCAGGCAGAATTTTGAATTGCCACTCTGCCACACACCCTTTTGTGCGAATGAACTTTAGGCTGCTGCACTGGATGGGAGGGACAGCAAAGCTGAAAAGGCAGTATGAGGAATATCCCCTAAAGTTTTGGTTGTGCTGATGAAACTGGTGAGCAGGGGAAGCAAGAACCAAGGACTGAGCCGTAGCCCGACTCCGTTTGAAGTGCTCTAGTGCAGAGACACCGTTGGTACCAAAGATATGAAAGCTACATCAAAGGGCATGTCCATAACAATAGTCTGAAAATTACCTGAAACCAGTGGAACACATCCAGGCATGGCGGTCGATGGTGGCAGAAGAGCCCCTGAGAATTCAGAAAATCCAGGCTAGATCAGAAGATCTGTTTGGCCACATCTTGCAATTATGCGCGCCTTCCTCAAAATGATTGCGAAGATAAACTAGATGGCTCAGAGCAACCATTTGTGCCATTTTTCTGTAGGTTATATGAGTAATGGGCCAAAAGCCAAATTGTGTTTGTGTAGTGAAGGGCAAGGCTTCTAGAAGAGACAACTTTCTTTCCCATTGCCTTAATCCTTTTTAACATTCTATCAGTAGGATTAGAGGTAAAAGAGTTCGGGTTCTGCTTAAAGGAAAGGCTGAACCACAGCGCTCTCCAAAATGGGGTCAGACGTTAAAAACCCTAATGCTGAGGAAACCAGCAGTGGCGCTAGTCGACTTGACTATTCACTGCATGAGCAGAAGCAGGCTTGCCCCTGGTGACCAATATGGAGTTCATCAGTACCTCGTTGAAGGGGAGGAATGGCTCGATGGAGGAGGGTGGGGCTACAAAGTGTTTGTTAAGAAGTCAGCTTTGTTTTCATCCACAGAAAGTGGCAAAATAAAAAAACTCTGTGACCATGTGTACAACAGCCACAAATGAGGCAACTACGTCCACAGGAGCCCCTGAAGGACACTTCAGATCCAACTCAGGTGAGGTATCGAAACCACTGACATTCTGCAGAGTCAAATAGTTGCTGCTATCCATGCTCAATGGGAGAAGAAAAGTGTATGCCTCACTGCTGTCACCATCTTCATAAATGATAATGAGCATCTTGATTGCAAGCCAAAAAGCCCCTCATGCCTGCCATAATAGTTATCATGAGAACCTATGTGAAACATGCTTGTAGTGCTAAACAGATGGCACTGTAGTGCTGCAAAGGTGGTTCTAAACTCCAAGATTCTGAAGTGGAGAAGAGAATTAAAGTTCACCATAGGCCATGGATTGATCCTTTAAAAGCACCCTGTTACATCATTCCAGTAGGGAGGTATGTTAATCATGTCTCTTGTGGAGCGTGTGATGGAACAGTTCTCCCAGAGTAGTTTCTCAAATTTGGAACACCAGTCTACACCACTGTGAAGCTTTAGTGAGATCCACAGGAATTGAATAGTTTACTCCACTTGAGTTAACACACCTATAATCTCACCCAAGTTATTAGAGAAATACTGGCTGCAAATCACAGCAAAGCAAAACTGTTGAGTAGGAGAAATATGACTGCTTTTTATTTACTGACCGGCTAAAATAAATAAATTATGTTGATGATACTATCCACAGAGCTTTATGTTAAAACAATGCATCCCCTCTTTTGTCTATGATTACCAGCTGTAAGTGGAGTCTTCCCTATGTAATGACTTGTCTGAGTTTACTCAAAATTCCACACTGGTAGATGTTTGCTTGCAGCTTAGAGATGTTTAGCCCCTAACTCTGAAGTTGAAGCCATTGAAGTAATAAAGTAAGTGAAAACGTGCATTGTGATTAAAGTGGTAGGATAAAAACATTATTTATTATTGATTTACTGTGATTTATTTTTGTATTGAAATTAACAATAAACAGATGAATGTCCGACAACAAAGGAAGGTTTCAGTATTATCATATGGGTGGAGTGCTATATTCAAAGTTCTTTAATTGCAACCAATGAAATGTGACATCAGTTAGCAAGCAGATCTAAAAAGTTCTCTCTTTTACATTTTGAATTATTGTTCGGTAAGGCTCTCCATAACTAAGCCAAATACTTTGGAGGTAAACCAGGTAAAAGACTTATTATAGTAACCATGGCGCGAATGTTTACTCAACTAAAGACACTGATGACGGCGTTCCTATGGGGAACGAGTAGGCGAAGGGTAGCACTCTCCACACTTACGAGGCCAACAGTAGAGGGAGGACTGGCGGTACCGGATTTTGAGTGCTACTATCTTGCAGCACAATTACAATGGCTTACGAAGTGGATGGCGAGCAGAATAAGAGGGACAGTAGCGCAGGGGGACGCGACGCCAAGCCTGAGGCTATTATCGCGAGTGATGTTAAAACTCCCTATACAAGACCGAGAAATGACCACAGAACTCAAAACAGCGCAAAAGTGTTGGAACAGGAGCTTACCAAGATCCAAGACTAAGTGCCCCTATGCCCCGGAGATCCCACTGATTATTTGTGAAGCACTACCTCATGGAGCGGACTGACACAGACTGGAGGCCTGGAGAGTGTTGGGGGTGTCCACAATGGGAGACTTATATGATGAAGGCAACCTGATCCCATTTAACGATTTTAGAGAGAGGTATGACACCTGGGGGGGGAATTCTTGTTACACACTGCCCTCACAGCAGCGATACGAAAACACTGGAGAGAGGGACTCATAGAACCACAGACGTCGGCGGGATGCCAGTATGCAGTAACTGCAGCGGGAACCTTTAAGGCGGTCACCTGTCTCTACAGGCGACTCACACACGAGACGCTCCCTCCTTTGAGTAAATTGCATCAGAAATGGGAGGAAGACTGAGGCGAGGCAATAGCGGAGAAAGCATGGGGAGAACTATTGGAGAGGGCATGGAAAAGCACCAGGAATGCTAGATTCCAATTGGTACATTTTTACGTGTTGCACAGAGCCTATCTCACACCAGGCAAAATCAATAAATATTTCAACACACAAACAGCAGCTTGCCCACGTTGCAACGTAGAAGGAGTAGAATTCCTGCATATGTTCTGGAGCTGCCCAAAACTGGGGGAATTCTGGGAGGAAGTAACTGCAACTTTAGCAGATGTGATGGGAAAAGAAGTGGCAGTAACACCTGGGTATTGCCTACTACACTGGTTCCCCCACACGGCTAAAAATAAGGTGACAAGTAAATTACAGGATCTCGGCCTAGTATTGGCAAAAAGAGACATTACTAGCCACTGGAAATCAAGAGGGGGGCCTAATATACTTAGATGGAAAAAATAATTCGTTAAATGGGCAGAATGTGAGGGAGCAGTAAGGCTGCAAATAGCCAAGAAAACAGGGAGCGAAAGAACACTGGAGGCAGTCAGAGCATGGGCAGCGCTGGTAGACTCATTGAGGAACCAAGAGAATGAAGACGAGGAGGACCTGGAAGGGGAAGCCCATGCAGGTGAAAGCTGAACCCCGCAATTCTAGACACCAGGGGATGAGGAACAGGGGAGCAGATATATAACGGTAGTAACTCCTCAGACTGATAAGACTCAAGCACTGGGCCCATATTGACAGCTAGCACAGCAAATGGATATGCATTCCCGCATTAGGAAAATAAGAAATTGCCTACACGCGACACGCCTGGTGGGGAGGTGAGAGGAGGGGGGGGGGGGGAGTAGTTGGGGATAGTTTATTGTGTTAAGTACTTACTTTTGCTAAATGCTAAGGTTACACAGAAGGGAACTAGGTGGATTGAAAGCAGAGCAGCTCGTAGAGTCCTTACTAAGCGATTGAGGGTGATGCACAAGTTACTAACTTGTGTAACGATATATCTGTAAGAGACAGTAGTTAGTGACAGATTCCTTACCTTAGAATATCCCCAGGCGTCAGGCTGGATCCGGAAAGTTTTTTGCGTAGCAGTACCCTTGCGCGTCGGTAGGCGGCGTCGTGCGGCTCCGCGTCCGTCGTCGGCGTCGTGATCGCCGGGATGACGTCGCGGGCAGTACTTAGGCGCCGCCCCTGCGCGCTGACGTGAGTTCTGTACACGACTTTCCGCGCCAGGAACGCAGAGCCATGCAAGAAGCTGACATAGGTGTCTGAAAAATACTAGGGCCCTGAAAGGGATGTCCTTAACCCTAGAAATCAGTTTGCAGAACGGGGAGGATGGGTGGGGCGGCAGGAATCTGTCACTAACTACTGTCTCTTACAGATATATCGTTACACAAGTTAGTAACTTGTGCATCTGAAAGAGACACGTTAGTGACAGATTCCTTACCTTAGAATAGATACCCCAGCAATACCAACCCCGGTGGTGGGTCTGCGAACAAAGATCAGACAAGGAAGTCCTGGAGGACAGAACGGCCAAAGAAGCCGTCCCTCCGGACCTGACTGTCAAGGCAGTAATGCTTTGTAAACGTGTGCAGCGAGGCCCACGTAGCTGCCTGACAGATAACCGGCAGCGGAACACCGCGGCCCAAGGCCGTGGTAGCAGCCGTTGCCCTGGTGGAATGGGCACGCAGCCCAACAGGAGGCTCCTTCTTAGCCAAAGAATAGCAGGTCTTGATGCACAAGGTAACCCAGCGGGAGATGGTCCTCTTGTGCACCGCCCGACCTTTTTGGCGCCCACGTAGCCAACAAAGAGCTGGTCATCCACCCGGAAGTGTTTTGTGCGGTCAATATAGAAGGAGAGCGCACGTTTTGGTCCAGACGGTGGAGCCTCTCTTCCTCTCTGGAAGGATGCGGAGGCGGAAAGAAGGTGGGCAAAGTGATGGTCTGCCCAATGTGGAAAGCAGTAACCACCTTTGGCAAGAAGGACGGACGCGTCCGAAGAACAACCTTGTCTGGATGAACAGACAGAAAGGGAGGTTTGCAAGATAGAGCCTGGAGCTCACTCACCCGCCGAGCGGAGGTGATGGCCACCAGAAAGGCTGTCTTCAGAGTCAGAAGACGAAGAGGACAGTTATGTAGAGGCTCAAAGGGAGCGCACATTAAAAAGGTAAGAACCAAGTTCAAGTCCCACTGAGGCATTACAAACGGAACAGGAGGGAAGAGGTGTGTAATGCCTTTTAAGAACCTGTTAACAACAGGGGACTTGAAAAGGGAGGGCTGATCAGGGAGCCTGAGGAAGGCCGAGATAGCACAAAGATAACCCTTGATGGTACCCAGGGCAGAACCCTGTTGGGCCAGAGAGAGAAGGAACAGAAGGACCTCAGAAAGAGGGGCAGAAAGGGATTCACAGCCTTTGCCGTGCACCATGCCACAAATTTGTTCCACCTGCAGGCGTATACCACCTTAGTGGAGGGACGCCTGGCTGCCAGAATCACATCACAAACTTCGGGAGGCAAGTCGAAAGGAATCAACTGCCGCCGCTCAATCTCCACGCAAGCAGGTGTAGACTGGACAGGTTCGGGTGGAGGACCGTCCCCTGCTGCTGCGACAGAAGATCCTCCCGAAGAGGCAGACGGATCGGGGGATCTACGCTCATATTGAGTAGCTCGGGATACCAAACTCTTTGAGCCCAGTCCGGAGCCACAAGAATGACTTGGGCCCGGTCGTGCCGAATCTTCTTCAACACTCTGGGTAGAAGTGGTATAGGCGGAAAGGCGTACAATAGACTGCAACTCCACTCGTGACGAAAAGCGTCGCCGAGCGAGTGCCGCCTTGGAAATTCCAACGCGCAGAACTGATGACATTGCGCGTTCTCTTCGGTGGCGAATAGATCTAACCAAGGCTCTCCCCACTGTAGAAAGAGTCCTTGCGCCACTTCCGAGTGAAGACGCCATTCGTGATCCATCATGCACCTGCGGCTGAGTTCGTCCGCCCTGGCGTTCAGGGAACCTGCCAGGTGTTGAACCATCAGGAACATGCCCTGATGTTCCAGCCATGTCCAGAGGCGCAGAGCCTCCTGACAAAGGGTCCACGACCCCACCCCGCCCTGTTTGTTGCAGTACCACATGGCGGTGGTGTTGTCTGTGAACACCTGCACTACCTTCCCTTTGACAGAGGGAAGGAATGCCTTGAGTGCAAGTCGGATCGCCCGGAGCTCCAGAATGTTGATATGGAGCTGGGACTCCGCCGGAGACCAGAGGCCTCTGATCTCCGCCTCTCCCATGTGACCGCCCCATCCCAGAAGGGACGCGTCCGTCACAACTGTGTGCTCTGGCTGGGGAAGGGAGAGGATCTGCCCATGACCCATTGCCGGTTCGAGAGCCACCACTGCAACTGTTTTGCAGTCCCCTCCGAGATCTGGACGTGATCGGACAGGTTGCCCTGGTGCTGCGCCCACTGGAAATTCAGGTCCCACTGCAGAGCCCGCATATGCCATCTGGCATGATTGACCAGCAGGATGCAGGAGGCCATGAGGCCCAGCAGCCTCAGGGTCATCCGTACCGAAACCCAGGATAAAGGCTGAAAGATCGGAATCATAGCCTGAATATCCCGGACTCGCCGTTCGGGAGGATAGGCCCGAAACTCCGTCGTGTCCAGAACTGCTCCGATGAAAAGGAGCTGTGGAGAAGGAATCAGATGAGACTTCGGCACATTGATGGAGAACCCCAGCGAGTGCAGGAGTTCGGCCGTAGTCTGGAGGTGGGAGACGACTGCCTGGGACGAGCCCGCCTTCAGCAGCCAGTCGTCGAGGTAGGGGAAGACTGAAACCCCTGCCCGGCGCAGATGAGCTGCGACCACCGCCAACACTTTCGTGAACACCCGAGGGGCACTGGTAAGGCCAAAGGGGAGCACGGTGAACTGAAAATGCTCGGGCCTACCGTGAACCGAAGGTAACGCCGGTGGGCCGGCAGGACGGGGATGTGGAAATATGCGTCCTGCAAGTCCAACGCTACCAACCAGTCTCCAGGGTCGAGGGCAGTCAAGACCTGAGCTAGGGTGAGCATCTTGAACTTCTCCTTCCGGAGGAAGCGATTGACGTTCCGGAGGTCCAAGATAGGACGCATGTCCTCCTTGTCCTTTTTGGGCACCAGGAAGTAGTGGGAGTAGCAACCACGCCCTACTTCTGGGGTCGGAACATGCTCGATGGCCCTCTTGGCCAAGAGGGCCGTGACTTCCTTCTGCGGAAGTACCAAGTGATCCCCTGACATGCGGTGGAATTGAGGTGGCATGGCTGGGGGTGGACTCGAAGGGGAGGGAGTAGCCCCTTCGGACAATGTCCAAGACCCACCTGTCCGAGGTGATGGTACGCCAGTGGGGAAGGTGATGGCGGACCCTGCCCCCTACTGGCGTGCTGTGCACCTGAAAGGAGGGACTAGGAGGGTTTGGAGGCCGCGGACGGGTTGGAGGTGGTGGCCTGACCCGCACGCTGGTTGCCCGATCCGCCACGGCGGAATCCACGTCCTCGGCCACGCGAAGACGCCTGCTGCGCGGGCCGGTGGCTGGGCTGCTGACGTGAAGGGGCGCCCCTACCGTGGCCACGATAGGGGCGAAAAGCAGAAGTCAGCGGAGGGCGTGTAGCAGAAAGGCCCAGGGACTTTGCAGTAGCCCGTGAGTCCTTAAAGCGCTCCAACGCATGGTCTGCTTTGGACCCAAAAAGACCGACTCCATCAAAGGGCATGTCCATGAGAGTATTCTGGACATCCCCTGAAAAACCAGTGGTTCTCAGCCAGGCGTGGCGTCGTAGCGCCACCGTCGTTGCAATAGACCTGCCCAGCGAGTCGGCGGTATCAAGGCCACATCTTATTGTGTATTTGGCCGCATCCCTTCCTTCCGCAATGGCGCGGGAAAGCAGTGTCTGGACCTCCTCAGAACACTGGGGCAAAACATTCGCCACCGAATCCCACAAGGAGTGGGTATATCGGTCCAAAAGGCAAGCGGTGTTGATGGACCGCAAGCCAGCACTGGAGGAAGAAAAAGCCTTCTTCCCAAATTGATCCAGGCGTTTGGATTCCCTATCCGGAGGGGCGGTAGGGAAGGCGGTTTGGGAAGCGGAGGCTTGGACAACCAAGCTCTCAGGGGTGGGGTGGACAGAGAGAAACAGGGGGTCGCCCGGAGCTGGGCGATGGCGTCGGGACACGTTCCTATCCACAGGAGCCCCTGTGTTGGGCTTGGACCAGGCGCCCAAAAGAACGTCAGTGAGGGCGTCGTTAAACGGCAGCACAGTCTCCGTAGAGGAGGCTGCCGGCTGAAGCACCTCTGTCAAGAGATTAGTCTTGACCGCCACAGTAGGGAGTTGGAGATGTAAGGCTCCAGCCGCCCTATGCAACACCGTTGCAAAATTGGCTCCCTCCTCCGTAGCCACGGGAGGAGACAGCATGCCAGTGTCAGGGGAAGTATCTAGACCACTGGCATCCCCTAGACCCTCTGTCCAGTCCTCATCGTACTGACACTGTTGTGCCAGAGGGTCATCAGACCCTCCCAGTCCTCCTGGTCCTCCTCAGGTTCAAAATAAGGGGGAGGAGGGACATTTGGGACCCAAGGTCTCATCGGGCGCCGGAACCGGCGTCGAGCGACGTCGGTCCGGGTCCATGTCCGGAGCCGGAAGGAACTGGGGGACGACGCCGCCCGGAGCCCCAGGCGGCGTCGAGAACGGCACCGGAGACATCGGCGCCGGCGGAGGGGTCGTTAGGTCGACCGGCGTCGATGGGGGTTGTGGAGCCGGGATCGAGGCCGGAGCCGGGATCGAGGCTGGAGGCACGGGCGATGCCGGGGCCGGAGCCGTCGGCGACGCCGGAGCAACCCCATCAGGGCCCGCGGGGCCCGAAGGCGCACCGGAGGGACCTTGAGGCCCGAAGAGGCGGGCCATGGCCGACAGGAATTCCTGCACTTGGGCCGGATCCGCCCCCGAACCCGGGAAGGACGGGTATTGCGGGGGCGACTCCACAGGCATGTCCGGGGCCGCGGGGACGGTGCCGGGAGGGGCCTCAGCCGAGTCGCGAGACCGGCGAGGCGAAGTCCTAGAGCGACGATGCTTTTTGGACTTTGTGTTTTGACTTACCGGACGAAGAAGACTTCGATGCCGACGACCGGTGTGGACTCCGCGATCGACCCCTGGACCTCTCACGCGACCGGGGCTTCCGCGGAGCCGAATGCCGGGCCTCGAGGAGCTTTCGAGACCGCTCTCGCAAAGCTTTCGGGTTGAGGGCCTGGCAGTCGGAACAAGACTCCGTGTCGTGGCCTCGGCCGAGGCAGAAGAGACACTCCCAATGCGGGTCTGTGACGGACATCATCCGAGCACAGGCGCCGCAACGTTTAAACCCGGGTATCCCTACGACACCTTGAAGTCAATTGAAGAAAAACAGTGAAAAATTCACCAAAAAGTTTGGTCAAAAAATGACCAGGGCACTGCTCTTCCCGGATCTGCGCTTGCTGGCGCGGAAAAAGAAGAACTGACGTCAGCGCGCAGGGGCGGCGCCTAAGTACTGCCCGCGACGTCATCCCGGCGATCACGACGCCGACGACGGACGCGGAGCCGCACGACGCCGCCTACCGACGCGCAAGGGTACTGCTACGCAAAAAACTTTCCGGATCCAGCCTGACGCCTGGGGATATTCTAAGGTAAGGAATCTGTCACTAACGTGTCTCTTTCAGATAGAGGACTTAAACATATAGCACGACGTACCACTCTGCCTTAGACATGTAATTGTAATTTCGTTGAATGTGTGATGGAATATCAGCATCTAGAAACACTGTCATAATTTGTTTCAGAACTACTTGAATGTATGCTCAAAAGCCTAATAAAAATCTGCTTAAAAAATAAGACTTATTATAGTAACCTCTTCAACTCCAATTTTTTATTTGGTTTTCCCAATATGGTGGTGCTTGCACAATAAACAAATACTATGGAACGTGAGATTATAGTGATTGTAACCACAAGCAGTCATTGACAAGCAGTCACTGAGAGCAAAAATAATTATCTTTGCCCAATTGTTACCATATATGCTACATTTAACACAGAGTATACATTTATACTAACATTACACTACGGTATGAGCAGCATATTCTGAGAATGCTAAATTTAACCAATCTACAAGAAGGGCCTAAGGGAAATATATATTCTACAGTTCCTTCAAATAAAATAAGTTCATTAAAGTGAAATGCTCTTTATTAATAAAGAAAATACAACTATTTAACCTCATGCAAATTTATACATGTCAGACAACTGTGAAAGCCAGAGTGGTGCTTCATTATGGACAGAAAGTAAACTACAACTACAGAAAAAGAATGTTATTACCTTCCTTCATTGACCAGCTCTATGAAAGCAAGCCCTGCATTCTTCTGAATGGAATTCTGCCATTCCTGTAAGGAGAGGAGTATGCGCGATTAAAACCGAATTCACTGTATTAATAATGACTGAACAAACGAAAAGCAAGAGACATTAACTTACTTTTGAAACATCACAAACTATTTCAATTTCAAGTATATTATTTACATTTGCTTTTAGCTAACTAGTGTTTTAAATGCAGTGCAGTTAAGTTCATGTGTTTTTTATCGTTTTATTAATATTCTTATACTAATTTTGTCCAATATAGAACAGGGATTTATCGTGCAATATATAGCAGAATCAAAAATCAAACTGAGGCGCACCTATAAAAATGTCAAAGAATTTTGAAAATGCACCTATTCTACACGGCCTTCGGTTTATGAATTAATCTCTTATTTCACACCTCACATTCTGCTCAGTATCTTATGAGTTTAAGGCTTATGAATTAGTCACTTATTTCACACTACACATTCTGCTCAGTATCTTATGAGTTTTAGGCTTATGAATTAATCACTTATTTGACCTTACACACCCTGCTCAGTATTTTATGAGTTCTATTATCTCACTTGAACGGTAACACATGAAGGCACGGTTTACTCCTTGACAAGGAGCGTATGCCGAAAGGTTCAATTGCTCATTGTTACATTCTCTAAGGTTTTACCATCAACTTAGTAACTAGGAGATTTTACAGACCGGTCTGTGAATTTTGTGTATTATCTCTTTACTCCTTTCCATTTGATCTGTCTGCCCCTCTCCAGTGTTCTGATGCATCAGGTGGGGATTACACAAAGACATTTCATTTTAAATCAAGGAGATTAGATGATTTGCCCAGAATCCCACGATACTGAGTCAAGTGCCAAGGTTGGATTTCAAACCCGGGTCCCCAAGTTCCAAAGCCACCAGCTCTAGTTGCAAGGCCACATCTCCTCCTAAAATATATGCACTACCAAGCTGCATGGGTTTCTTTAACAACTTATTAAAATGTCATATTTCTGTAACAAATGTACAGTTCTGGGAATTCTCAAATGCATTTTCAGAGGACTACAGGATTATAGCATTCAGTGATATTCGTCATTTTTCAGCGGCAGCGCTATTTCTATGTTACATGTTACTATTTCTAATAGTTGTGTGCAATACTGGACTCCAAAGATAAATAAGTAAGAATACAGATAAGCATGGGTCTGTAAATAAGACTACATTTTTGATCTGCAGAGCTAAGTAAAGACCCTGAGGTCTATTAGGTTTGGGTACCAGCCGCTAGGTCTGCAAAATCTTGGACCTCCGCTCTCCTGGCGAAGGACCACCTGTCCAATTTAGATATCCCCAAATGCCTGGCGGGCATCTCACTCTCTAAAGTGCAGCAGCTCCACTGAAGATAGCGAACTTTTCTGAATGGGCACCTTGTTTTTTGTGCTAGTCAGGAACGTTTTTTTTTTTTCCAAAAACAAGCTTCCGAAGCAAGAGTTTGCTTTAAAAAAATGTAATAAAATCTATTACTGTTACCTTATGCTCAGAGGGTTTTCTCCCTGTGCACTGGGTCACATTATTTGATATCCCTGCCTGGAAGTACCATGCCTCACCTGGCAGTCCCAGGGACAGAACCCAGTGATGGTCGCCCTGCCCTAAGCAAAAATTCACTCAGACATGCCTTCCTGACTGCTGGTAGACATGTACTAGGTGAGAGGTTTCCAACAGCAGAGCAAGCTTAGGCTCCACTGTCAGAAACCCAGAAGTTCACCCCTCCCCCTTTTAAATGTGGTGGGAAAACCGTGAGTGTGGTGGCAACAGCCACCTTTTCTTGGGGAACGCCTTGCATACATTAAATAACTCATTCTATATTTTAATACATTCATATTCTTGCAGCCCCATTCTTATGGCTGGATGGTGGACTTAATTGCACCTCTAGCATGCTCTGAACCGCACACATTTGCTATTCCTGCCTCTGTTTAACACAGGTAGCAGCTCTAGAAATCTACATGAGATAGGTTAACGAGAGTAGGGCTTGATAAATAAAAGGACAAAAATGAGGGAGCGTGCCAGCAGTGTAAATACACCCTGACGAGACACTGCAGATCTCTGGTCCACGCTAATATTTATTATGGGTCACTATATCAGAAGTAAATTTCAGGGCCACACCTCATGCAATGTGCACTCAAACAAGCAAACACTGCCTTGAATTTGTCCTAAAGGCAGACATTTGTACTATTCTGTGCTTGCATGGATTGCTACAAAACAGAGCCTCTTGATTATCATTCACTGCTCTCGTGTTTTCCTTGCTACGCAGGGAGGTTAAGGAAATAATTAACTATTCTAAGAAATCTCAGGAAACACATACAGTAATTAAGTAACTGTGCAGCTTCTACAGTACAGAGAAAAAGAAACCGAATTAGCCCACAGTCATAACAAATCCTAACCAGTGGCGGCCAGCACGGATCTGTCGTGGTGTGGCAGGTAAGGAGGTATAATTGTATAAAAGAAAAAAAAAGAAAAATTCCCTTACCTCTTTGTAGTTCTGTTCCACGTTGTCTCTCCTCCGCCGAACAGGAAGCAGCCAGGCTCCCCTGAACCAATCACAACGCTGCAATGCAGCGTTGTAATTGGCTCCCTAAACCAATCACAATGCTGCAATGCAGCGCTGTGATTGGTCTGAGTGCCGTGGTTTGGTGGTCAGACGGTGACTGAGGGCCTGGGCATGTTCTCCATGCAGGCTGTAATGCAGCCTGCATGGAGGACATGCTAAAGTGCGCATGACTGTTTGGTCGGCCTGAGAGGGCCGGTCAAAGCATCATGCGCACTTTAGTGTGCACTCCTCTCCTCCTCTGCTCTGTCAGCAGAGCAGCCGCACCCTCATGCTGCTGCAGGAGGGAAGAATAAAATTATAATAACCGCATTACTATCATTTTATGTTTCCTTTCTTTTACTGCTGCTGTGCAGCAGTGGGGCGACGCTCCTTTGCCTTAGTGGAGGAGCCGCCACTGATTCCTTACCAATTACAAGGTTGAAGACAAAAAACAATATGAGAAGTTCTTAACGTGAAAACGGTGCAGAGTTGACTTGCAAGTGGCGGGCAGTAACCAAGTAACTGTACAGAAAGATGGCCTCTGCCGCAGAGGCCATCTTTCTGTACAGTTACTTGGTTACTGCCAACCTTTTATTAGAAAACTGAACAGGCAGTATATTTCATTTTATCAAACCCTGGAATTTTGACAGTATCCTAACAATCTACTTATCCTCATTAAAACTGTATAAGTAAACGAATTCAAACTCACTTCACTACCAGCTGACCACAATAAGGAAACAAGCTAAAGCCTAAAGAGTTCAAAAGAGTGCTAATCGATCTTAGTGTTGACTTTCTGGGCTAAATTTACTTGTTGCATACAGATGATGGCTTTTTTATTTGAAAAAATCTGTCATGTTAAAACACGAACCAAAGTAAGTGGGTTAAAGGAAAATTATCCAGATTTCCACAAGCCTCGACACTGCTCTAAGGTAACGAGTGGCAAGAAGGACGGCAAATATGGTTTCTGTGACCTCATGTGCATTTGGAATTGGGATATAAACTATTTACGCTGCATACTATAGGCACTAAATATTAATTTATATTAGCCATATACTAGCGAGAAACATTGCATTAGCTGGCAAAATCTATTTCCACCAGTTTTTAAAATGTTGACCTATGAAGTAACCACTTATCTGAGAAGGCATAAGAAAATGGCAAAACACAATGATGCTAACAAATATCATCACATCCTAAGAAGCCGCCGTCCATAACAATAACTAAATCCCAGCGATCAACATCTTCTGCATAAAACGCACACCAAACATACTTTGAACATTAAATGTACTACTGTTGCGTCCAAGACTTCGCCATACTAAAAGAAATCCTCAATTTCGATCTTTGTAAACATGCTCTTCAAGATCTTGTCTGAAATGTATACTTTTTTATCTTTTATGTTCACAAATGATGAGTATCAAACGTTAAGGGAATATCTTTTCTGAAAGACAGTGGCCAGGGGGTTCTTCCATGTGGATAATGGACCTGACTTCCGACAGGGCGCACTGTCAAGTTTAAAAGTCTAATTGGTGAGGATGGGGGTTGCCAAAAGTGAAAGAAGGATCATTCAGCATGATATGCTATGGTATTTCACTCCACTTCACGTGCAGTCATCAAAGAAGGAGTTAGTCTAAACAACTTCACAAACCACAGCTGAATGCCAACGAGTTTTAATACTTGTGAAAGAACAATGCTTAATGGTCGATGTCTTTCATGACCAATTCAGTATTTCATCGCACCGCAATAGCCCTCTGCAACAATTACATAACATTGCTATACCTCGAGTACATAAAAGTCTTGGTTATAACGCTCCCCGAGGTCGTAGTGAAGGAACACATTAAAAGCTTCTGAAGAAACCAGACTACTAATGCAATGAAATAATGGCTCTACACTTTACAGCACTCGGAAGAGGAAGCACTGTAAAGAAGCGCAGGCCCATCAATAATTTCACGTCTACTAAACTGTATTTAAATGGCAAGGTTTTCCTATAGAGCATTAGTGCTAACACCCACTTATAGTTGACAAGGATTCCTTCATAATAGAATCCACAGAAAAATTGCATCATCCACATACTTCGTCGTTTAGTCTAACTGACCTGCCATTCATCTCACCCATAACATTATTTCTGCAGTACTCAAATGAATAGTATTTAGAAAAAGTGGTCAGTCACCACTGACCAGGCCATATCTTCCCAGAGCTAAATAAGAAAAACAAGTCCCCAGAGATACATGTCACATTGCTCAGTTTTGCTGCTAAAATGGATTGATAATGGAGTAAGAATTCATACAATTGTGACATTTCCAAATTTGTATGCAATCATGTTAATTCTGCACTTTACTTTCAGTCAGCTTTTTTCTTAGTTTGAAAGCAAGACATATTGTGCATCCGACTTTAAGTCCTTTTCTGGGTCACATCATCTTTCCAATATTCCTAAGAAATGACCATAAGCGCATACGCTTGTGCATGTAAACATGTATAATTAGATTTTATGTATTTGGACATGTGCTTTGTACAAAAATATTTACTACTGAAGGCTTTAAAATATAAAGATATTCTTATACGTCTGCTTAACAAATGTATATATTAGTTATGGCTAAAATAAAGAAATATATATTTATTTTAACTAGATATATACATATATAAATATATATGGCTAAAATAAATATATATATATATATATATATATATATATTTATATATTTTAACCATAACTAATATATACATTTGTTAAGCAGACCTATAAGAATATATTTATATTTCAAAGTCTTAAGTGTGTGTGTATATATGTATATATTATATATATGTTATTTTATGCTGAACATGTATATAGGTCACTGCATAGTTTACATACACGTTATTTGATTATATGATTATGGGTCTCTGTTTTATTTCATTTAATCTATCACAATGTGTAAATGTGACCATAACAATTGAATCTCCAAGTACTTCACTATTGAAATATTGAAAAAATATACAATAAAAAGAAATATAAATGAACAAAAATTTGTTTCAAACTAAATTTCCAAAATAAAACAAAATATATATATATATATATATATATATATATATATATAAATAAATAAGCTTTATGTACATAAACACTTGAAAGTTGGAGTCTCTAACTATTTATCCATACATGTACGTATGGAACTTTATATAATACAACTTTATATCTCTATTATTTTCCATATATATGCAGCATTCCCTGGAGAGAAAAATACAAACACAGCGATCTGCAAACCCAAATACACATGGAAGGTGATCAATCGGGAGTCTGTGAAAAAATTTAAATATTTTCATAAATTGTATGAAAATATGTAAATTTTTTCACAGACTCCCGATTGATCACCTTCCATGTGTATTTGGATCTGCATTATTCCACTAAGCCACCAGACCCGGCTTCGTTTCGGCAGCATTGAGCTGAAAATGCGGTGGAGTGATTTATTACAAGTACCACCAGGTGAAGCTGGATTCTGAGGGATATTTCTTGGCATCAGGCTTGGGAGTGGCATCAAGGTAGAGACATACAGCGCTGACTTGGGGACAGTGGTATGCTCCCCTAGTATATATGCGGGAAATGACTCAGCACTAAGTTATGGCGCATCCACATGTTCAAAGGGGCAATACTGGGAGCTAATTCTTGGCAAGATGCCCCCTAAAGAGGGTGAAGGGAAAATCTGTTTTTTTCAACCAGAGACCTTTGATACTCAGGGCAGAACAAGCACACAAGGAGGAACCTTCTAGAAGCACCAAAGCAACCCTTTCACAAGCTAAGGCTTTGGTAATTAATACTTTACTGGAGAGGTAGAAATGAGGGTAAAATGTCTGTTTTAGTATTTGCAAGGTTGAGATCGAAAGACAGGATGGGATGGAGAACTTAGATGGTCAAGTGACTCACTCGGAAATGGCTGAGTGCCAACTGGAGGGTAAAGCAGGCAGGTCCCAGATCTTTAGGGAGTATGTGGTCACTACGTTGGCTAAGTTATAAATGAAAATTAAGCTCCTTAAAAATGCGGTCATAGCGACATGGATAAGGATATTATGCTTGCCCCTGGTGGCTCAAGAAGGTGAGTAAGGTGGTCACTGATGGTGAAGTTATTACATGACTGACAGTCCCTAGAAAGTGCCTCCCTGTGCTGCGAGAGGAATGCGTGCAATCCTAATGGTGCTGGTCAAAGAAAAACAAAGGGGAAACGATCTAGAAAGTGGCAGTCAAAAAGGGGAAGTTACGCTGGAGGAGTTCTAAGAGCTAGATTTTCCCCCTTTGTTTTCTATGCTTCAGCGCAAACAAAAAAAATAGACTATTAACAAAAGGGCTGCTCTACCATAGCAGAGGTGTCCATATTACTCTGATCATACGGTGAGAACATTTTGCATTCACCAACTTAAAAGCATCTAGAGTTTACTGAAAGCCAAAAAAGGATATCAACTCAAGGAAGAACAGTAAAGGGCTGATACCATTAGCTTTGTTGCGTTGTGACTAAAAATTGGGAATGTGCTTGAGTTTTCTCTTCATGTTGAAGGTGGAGAGTGTGGTTAACATTAACTGTTCATTATCATATTGTGTTGTATCTCTTTCATGCTGCTCCTCCATTTCTCCCGTTTTTGTGGAAGGATAATGGTAATAACCATAGTGTTTCATCTTTAGGGACATATTGTATATACATTTTTGAAGTTTTTTTTTTTTTTTTTACTGTATTTGACACCGCAGTTTCAACAATGTTCTGATTTGGTGCTGATTTATTGATTACTTGCTAAGCCCTAATAATAAAAAAATGAGTCAAAAATATTAACAAGCACTGCAGAAGGAAAACATCTTGCCCCATTTTGCCACAGAATAAAAAACGCTTGGGACAAAAACATGAATATAGGCAATGTGAGAGTCTAAAAGGGTTGGAGTTAAAAGAGTCGAAGATGCAGAGGAATAGGCCTTAATCCAGAACAAGGGTAGGAAGATTCAGGTTGCACGTCAAGAAATTGTAGTCAATTCACTTATCCTCAACACATCACTAAGTAGTTAAGGGTGGTAACTAGAATAATGTTGATCCACATTATTTGAGATGTGCATATCTTATGTAAGGTACTGTGTAGATCTTTGATGATTATGTTGGACTGCCAGTAATACACTTTTCTGGCCCTGATAAAGGCACTCCAGAATGTAATCATGAGCTGAAACAAGCTGACTCCTGTGAGCAGGGTGTGCAACACAAATATTGAATTTAAATTTGTGCAAACTCTGCTTTGAATAAAATTAAGTGAATATGGTTTAGGATTCTGACAATTTTAATAAACTGGCATTGGTGACCGTAAACTAAAATGATGTAATATATACCTTAGGTGGAAAGTCTAGCTTAGGATTTTTAGCATTAAGTTGGTAAAGCAATGCAGTAGTGACATTAGGGCCGAAGGTTGCGGGAGGTAGCATAAGGGCAACCTTTCCTGATGATGTTGACACAACAAATGAATCTGACCAGGAGTGCGGCCTGTTTTTTCCCCTTGATCTCCTTAAAGCACAAGTTACTAACTTGTGTAACGATATATCTGTAAGAGACAGTAGTTAGTGACAGATTCCTTACCTTAGAATATCCCCAGGCGTCAGGCTGGATCCGGAAAGTTTTTTGCGTAGCAGTACCCTTGCGCGTCGGTAGGCGGCGTCGTGCGGCTCCGCGTCCGTCGTCGGCGTCGTGATCGCCGGGATGACGTCGCGGGCAGTACTTAGGCGCCGCCCTGCGCGCTGACGTCAGTTCTGTACACGACTTTCCGCGCCAGGAACGCAGAGCCATGCAAGAAGCTGACATAGGTGTCTGAAAAATACTAGGGCCCTGAAAGGGATGTCCTTAACCCTAGAAATCAGTTCGCAGAACGGGGAGGATGGGTGGGGCGGTAAGGAATCTGTCACTAACTACTGTCTCTTACAGATATATCGTTACACAAGTTAGTAACTTGTGCATCTGAAAGAGACACGTTAGTGACAGATTCCTTACCTTAGAATAGATACCCCAGCAATACCAACCCCGGTGGTGGGTCTGCGAACAAAGATCAGACAAGGAAGTCCTGGAGGACAGAACGGCCAAAGAAGCCGTCCCTCCGGACCTGACTGTCAAGGCAGTAATGCTTTGTAAACGTGTGCAGCGAGGCCCACGTAGCTGCCTGACAGATAACCGGCAGCGGAACACCGCGGCCCAAGGCCGTGGTAGCAGCCGTTGCCCTGGTGGAATGGGCACGCAGCCCAACAGGAGGCTCCTTTTTAGCCAAAGAATAGCAGGTCTTGATGCACAAGGTAACCCAGCGGGAGATGGTCCTCTTGTGCACCGCCCGACCTTTTTGGCGCCCACGTAGCCAATAAAGAGCTGGTCATCCACCCGGAAGTGTTTTGTGCGGTCAATATAGAAGGAGAGCGCACGTTTTGGGTCCAGACGGTGGAGCCTCTCTTCCTCTCTGGAAGGATGCGGAGGCGGAAAGAAGGTGGGCAAAGTGATGGTCTGCCCAATGTGGAAAGCAGTAACCACCTTTGGCAAGAAGGACGGACGCGTCCGAAGAACAACCTTGTCTGGATGAACAGACAGAAAGGGAGGTTTGCAAGATAGAGCCTGGAGCTCACTCACCCGCCGAGCGGAGGTGATGGCCACCAGAAAGGCTGTCTTCAGAGTCAGAAGACGAAGAGGACAGTTATGTAGAGGCTCAAAGGGAGCGCACATTAAAAAGGTAAGAACCAAGTTTAAGTCCCACTGAGGCATCACAAACGGAACAGGAGGGAAGAGGTGAGTAATGCCTTTTAAGAACCTGTTAACAACAGGGGACTTGAAAAGGGAGGGCTGATCAGGGAGCCTGAGGAAGGCCGAGATAGCACAAAGATAACCCTTGATGGTACCCAGGGCAGAACCCTGTTGGGCCAGAGAGAGAAGGAACAGAAGGACCTCAGAAAGAGGGGCAGAAAGGGGATCCACAGCCTTTGCTGTGCACCATGCCACAAATTTGTTCCACCTGCAGGCGTATACCACCTTAGTGGAGGGACGCCTGGCTGCCAGAATCACATCACAAACTTCGGGAGGCAAGTCGAAAGGAATCAACTGCCGCCGCTCAATCTCCACGCAAGCAGGTGTAGACTGGACAGGTTCGGGTGGAGGACCGTCCCCTGCTGCTGCGACAGAAGATCCTCCCGAAGAGGCAGACGGATCGGGGGATCTACGCTCATATTGAGTAGCTCGGGATACCAAACTCTTCGAGCCCAGTCCGGAGCCACAAGAATGACTTGGGCCCGGTCGTGCCGAATCTTCTTCAACACTCTGGGTAGAAGTGGTATAGGCGGAAAGGCGTACAATAGACCGCAACTCCACTCGTGACGAAAAGCGTCGCCGAGCGAGTGCCGCCTTGGAAATTCCAACGCGCAGAACTGATGACATTGCGCGTTCTCTTCGGTGGCGAATAGATCTAACCAAGGCTCTCCCCACTGTAGAAAGAGTCCTTGCGCCACTTCCGAGTGAAGACGCCATTCGTGATCCATCATGCACCTGCGGCTGAGTTCGTCCGCCCTGGCGTTCAGGGAACCTGCCAGGTGTTGAACCACCAGGAACATGCCCTGGTGTTCCAGCCATGTCCAGAGGCGCAGAGCCTCCTGACAAAGGGTCCACGACCCCACCCCGCCTTGTTTGTTGCAGTACCACATGGCAGTGGTGTTGTCTGTGAACACCTGCACTACCTTCCCTTTGACAGAGGGAAGGAATGCCTTGAGTGCAAGTCGGATCGCCCGGAGCTCCAGAAGGTTGATATGGAGCCGGGACTCCGCCGGAGACCAGAGGCCTCTGATCTCCGCCTCTCCCATGTGACCGCCCCATCCCAGAAGGGACGCGTCCGTCACAACTGTGTGCTCTGGCTGGGGAAGGGAGAGGGATCTGCCCATGACCCATTGCCGGTTCGAGAGCCACCACTGCAACTGTTTTGCAGTCCCCTCCGAGATCTGGACGTGATCGGACAGGTCGCCCTGGTGCTGCGCCCACTGGAACTTCAGGTCCCACTGCAGAGCCCGCATATGCCATCTGGCATGAGTGACCAGCAGGATGCAGGAGGCCATGAGGCCCAGCAGCCTCAGGGTCATCCGTACCGAAACCCAGGATAAGGGCTGAAAGATCGGAATCATAGCCTGAATATCCCGGACTCGCTGTTCGGGAGGATAGGCCCGAAACTGCGTCGTGTCCAGAACTGCTCCGATGAAAAGGAGCTGTGGAGAAGGAATCAGATGCGACTTTGGCACATTGATGGAGAACCCCAGCGAGTGCAGGAGTTCGGCCGTAGTCTGGAGGTGGGAGACAACTGCCTGGGACGAGCCCGCCTTCAGCAGCCAGTCGTCGAGGTAGGGGAAGACTGAAACCCCTGCCCGGCGCAGATGAGCTGCGACCACCGCCATCACTTTCGTGAACACCCGAGGGGCACTGGTAAGGCCAAAGGGGAGCACGGTGAACTGAAAATGCTCGAGGCCTACCGTGAACCGAAGGTAACGCCGGTGGGCCGGCAGGACGGGGATGTGGAAATAGGCGTCCTGCAAGTCCAACGCTACCAACCAGTCTCCGGGGTCGAGGGCAGTCAAGACCTGAGCTAGGGTGAGCATCTTGAACTTCTCCTTCCGGAGGAAGCGATTGACGTTCCGGAGGTCCAAGATAGGACGCATGTCCTCCTTGTCCTTTTTGGGCACCAGAAAGTAGTGGGAGTAGCAACCACGCCCTACTTCTGGGGTCGGAACATGCTCGATGGCCCTCTTGGCCAAGAGGGCCGTGACTTCCTTCTGTAGAAGCACCAAGTGATCCCCTGACATGCGGTGGAATTGAGGTGGCATGGCTGGGGGGTGGTCTCGAAGGGGAGGGAGTAGCCCCGTCGGACAATGTCCAAGACCCACTTGTCCGAGGTGATGGGACGCCAGTGGTGAAGGTGATGGCGGACCCTGCCCCCGACTGGCGTGCTGTGCACCTGAAAGGAGGGACTAGGAGGGCTTGGAGGCCGCGGACGGGTTGGAGGTGGTGGCCTGACCCGCACGCTGGTTGCCCGAACCGCCACGGCGGTATCCACGTCCTCGGCCACGCGAAGGCGCTTGCTGCGCGGGCCGTTGGCCGGGCTGTGGACGTGACTGGGCGCCCCTTCCGTGGCCACGAAAGGGGCGAAAAGCAGACGTTTGCGGAGGGCGCACAACAGCAAGGCCCAGGGACTTAGCAGTAGCCCGTGAATCCTTGAAACGCTCCAGCGCATGGTCCGCCTTTGAACCAAAGAGACCGACTCCATCAAAGGGCATGTCCATGAGAGTATTCTGGACATCCCCTGAAAAACCAGTGGTTCTCAGCCAGGCGTGGCGACGCAGCGCCACCGTCGTTGCAAGCGATCTGCCCAGCGAGTCGGCGGTATCAAGGCCACAGCGGATGGTATACTTAGCCGCATCACGCCCTTCCGCAATAGCGCGGGTAAGCAGTGTCTGGACCTCCTCAGAACACTGCGGCAAAACATCAGCCACCGAATCCCACAGGGAGTGGGTGTATCGGCCCAAGAGGCAAGCGGTATTAACAGACCGCAAGCCAGCACTGGAGGAAGAGAAAGCCTTCTTCCCAAAGTGATCCAGGCGCTTGGATTCCCTATCCGGAGGGGCGGTAGGGAAGGCTGTTTGGGAGGCAGAGGCTTGGACAACCAAGCTCTCAGGGGTGGGGTGTTGGGAGAGAAACAGGGGGTCGCCCGGAGCCGGGCGATGGCGTCGGGCCACGTTCCTATCCACAGGAGCCCCTGTGGTGGGTTTGGACCAGGCACCCAAAAGAACGTCAGTGAGTGCATCGTTGAACGGCAGCACAGGCTCCGAAGAGGAGGCCGCCGGCTGAAGCACTTCAGTCAGGAGGTTAGTCCTGACGGCCACTGTAGGCAACTGGAGATTTAAGGCTCCAGCAGCTCTACGCAACACCGTTGCAAAATTAGCCCCCTCCTCCGTTGCCACGGGAGGAGACAGCATGCCAGAGTCGGGGGAGGTATCCAGCCCACTGGCATCCCCAAGTTCCTCAACCCAGTCCGGGTCAAACTCGCACTGTTGTGTGAGAGGGTCGTCAGACCCCTCCCAGCTCTCCTGGTCCTCCTCAGGTTGAAAAGATGGAGGAGGAGGGACATAAGGGACCCAAGGCCTCATCGGCGCCGGAACCGGCGTCGGGCGACGCCGGTCCGGCTCCATGTCCGGACCCGGGGAGAACCGGGGAACGACGCCGCCCGGAGCCCCGGACGGCGTCGGAAACGGCACCGGGGACATCGGCGTCGGCGGAGGCGTGGTTAGGTCAACCGGCGTCGATGGAGGTTGCGGCACCACCGGAACCGGGGTCGAGGCCGGGGCCGGAGCCGAGGCCGGGACGAAGGCTGGTGGGACAGGCGACGCCGGGACCGGAGTCGACGGCGACGCCGGAGCAACCCCATCTGGGCCCGCGGGGCCCGAAGGCGCACCGGAGGGACCTCGAGGCCCGAAGAGGCGGGCCATGGCCGACAGGAATTTCTGTACTTCGGCCGGAGTCGCCCCCGAACCCGGGAAGGACGGGTAATGCGGGGGCAACTCGACAGGCACGTCCGGGGCCGCGGGGCGGGGACGGTGCCGACAGGGACCTCAGCCGAGTCGCGCGACCGGCGAGGCGAAGTCTTAGAGCGATGACGCCGCTTAGACTTCTTGTGCTTCGACTTACCGGAGGAGCGCGAAGACTTGGATTCCGACGAACGGCGGGGACTCCGCGTCCGGCCCCTCGACCTCTCCCGGGACCGGGGCTTGCTGCGGCGCGGAGCCGACTGCCGGACTTCAAGGAGCTTTCGAGACCGCTCTCGCAAAGCCTTCGGATGAAGTTTCCGGCAGTCAGGGCACGACTTCGTGTCGTGGCCTCGGCCGAGGCAGAAGAGACACTCGAGGTGGGGGTCCGTGATGGACATCATACGACCACATACCTCGCAGGGCTTAAAGCCGGGCATCCCTACGACACCTTAGGAGTCGTGAAGACTCGTTGAAGAGAACAGTGAAAAATTTCACAAAAAGATAGTCAAAAAGTGACTAGGGCACTGCTCTTCCCGGATCTGCGCTTACTGGCGCGGAAAAGAAGAACTGACGTCAGCGCGCAGGGCGGCGCCTAAGTACTGCCCGCGACGTCATCCCGGCGATCACGACGCCGACGACGGACGCGGAGCCGCACGACGCCGCCTACCGACGCGCAAGGGTACTGCTACGCAAAAACTTTCCGGATCCAGCCTGACGCCTGGGGATATTCTAAGGTAAGGAATCTGTCACTAACGTGTCTCTTTCAGATGCACAAGTTACTTACTTGTGTAACGATATATCTGTAAGAGACATTAGTTAGTGATAGATTCCTACCTTAGAATATCCCCAGGCGTCAGACTGGATCCGGAAAGTTTTTCGTCAGCAGTACCCCTGCGCGTCGGTAGGCGGCGTCGGGCGGCTCCGCGTACGTCGCTTGCGTCGTAGTCGCCGAGATGACGTAGTCGGAGCTACTTAGACGCGCCCACGCACGCTGACGTCAGTTTTGTACACGACTTTCCGCGCCAGGAACGCAGAGCCATGCCAGAGACCGACTACTGGTGCAATAGAACTAGGGCCCTGAAAGGGACTACCTGAACTCTAGAGAACAGTTCGCAGAACGGGGAGGATGGGTGGGCGGTAAGGAATCTATCACTAACTAATGTCTCTTACAGATATATCGTTACACAAGTAAGTAACTTGTGCATCTGAAAGAGACACGTTAGTGATAGATTCCTTACCTTAGAATACATACCCAAGCAATACCAACCCCGGTGGTGGGTCTGCGAAGTGAGATTACAACAGAAAGTCACGGAGAACCGAACGGCTAAAGAAGCCGTCTCTCCGGACTTGACTGTCAAGGCAATAGTGCTTAGTGAAAGTATGCAGCAAGGCTCACGTGGCTGCCTGACAGATGTCTTGCATGGGGACACCGCGTCCCAATGCTGTAGTAGCTGCCATTGCCCTGGTAGAATGGGCGCGCAGCCCTACCGGAGGTTCCTTTTTAGCCAGAGTAACAGGCTTTAATACACAAGACAATCCATCGGGAGAGAGTCCGTTTGTGTACAGCTGGATCTTTCTTGGCGCCCACGTAGCCAACAAAGAGCTGGTCATCCACCCGGAACTGTTGTGTGCGGTTGAGATAGAATGAAAGCGCACATTTGGGGTCCAGACGGTGGGGCCTCTCTTCCTCTTTCGAAGGGTGAGGAGGCGGAAAGAAAGTGGGCAGAGTGACAGTTTGCCCAAGATGAAAGGCAGTGACTACTTTCGGTAGAAAGGAGGGACGTGGGCGAAGCACAACCCTGTCCGGATGAACCGCCAGGAAAGGAGGTTTACATGAAAGAGCCTGGAGCTTACTCACCCGCCTAGCGGAGGTGATGGCCACCAGGAAGACAGTTTTCAAAGTTAATAACCGCAAAGGACAGTTATGAAGAGGCTCAAAGGGAGCGCACATTAAGTATGTGAGAACCAGGTTCAAGCCCCACTGAGGCATCACAAAGGGAATAGGAGGGAAAAGGTGAGTAATTCCTTTGAGAAATCTATTGACAACAGGGGACTTGAAAAGAGAGGGCTGATTAGGCAGCCTGAGAAAGGCTGAAAGGTAGCCCTTGAGAGTGCCCAGAGCAGAGCCCTGCTGGGCCAAAAAGAGAAGGAACCATAGGACCTCAAAAAGAGGGGCAGAAAGGGGGTCTACAGCTTTGGCTGTGCACCAGGCCACAAAGTTGTTCCACCGGTAGGCGTAGACAGTTTTAGTCGAGGGACGCCTGGCTGCCAGGATCACATTACAGACTTCAGGAGGCAAGTTAATTGGAATCAACTTTCGCCGCTCAATCTCCACGGAAGGAGGTGGAGGCTGGACAGGTTCTGGTGGAGGACCGTCCCCTGTTGCTGCGACAGAAGATCCTCCCGAAGAGGCAGCCGGATCGGGGGATCCACGCTCATACTGAGTAGCTCGGGATACCAAACTGTTTGAGCCCAGTCCGGTGCCACAAGAATGACTTGGGGCCCGGGCGCGTCTGATGTTCTTTAGCACTCTGGGTAAAAGAGGTATAGGTCGAAAGGCGTACAACAGACCGCAACTCCACTCGCGACGAAAAGCGTCTCCGAGAGAGTGCCGCCTTAGAAACTCCAACGCGCAGAACTGCTGACATTGCGCGTTCTCTGTGGTGGCAAATAGATCTAACGAAGGTACTCCCCACAGCTGAAAGAGACCTTGTGCCACCTCCGAGTGAAGACGCCATTCGTGATCCATTATGCAACGGCGGGTGAGTTCGTCCGCCCTGGCGTTCAAAGAACCTGCCAAGTGTTGAACCACCAGGATAACGCCCCGGTGTTCCAGCCACGTCCAGAGGCGCAGAGCCGCCTTGCTTGTTGCAGTACCACATGGCGGTGGTGTTGTCTGTGAACACCTGCACTACCCTCCCCTTGACAGAGGGAAGGAATGCTGTCAGTGAAAGTAGGATCGCCCTGAGCTCCAAAAGATTGATATGGAGGTTGGACTCCGCCGGAGACCAGAGGCCTCTGATCTCCGCCTCTCCCATGTGGGCGCCCCATACCAGGAGGGACGCATCCGTTACCACTGTGTGCTCCGGTTGGGGAAGGGAGAGGGATCTGCTGCTGACCCAACACTGGTCCGTGAGCCACCACTGCAAGTCCTGTGCAGTGACCTCCGAGATCTGGACGTAGTCGGACAGATTTCCCTGATGCTGCGTCCATTGGAACTGCAGGTCCCACTGCAGAGCCCGCATATGCCATCTGGCATGATTGATCAGTAGGATGCAGGAGGCCAAGAGGCCCAGCAGTCTCAGTGTCTTCCTGACCGAAACCCAGGACCAGGGCTAAAAGAACGGAATCATAGCCCGAGTGTCCCGAACTCGCTGTTCGGGAGGATAAACCCAAAATTACGCCGTGTCCTGAACCGCTCCGATGAAGAGGAGCTTCTGAGAGGGAATCAGATGCGACTTTGGCACGTTGATGGAGAACCCCAGCAAATGCAGGAGGTCGCCCGTAGTCTGGAGGTGGGAGACGACTGCTTGGGGCGATCCCGCCTTCAACAACCAGTCGTTGAGATAGGGGAAGACTGAGACCCCTGATCTGCGCAGATAAGCTGCGACCACCGCCATCACTTTCGTGAACACCCGAGAACACCCGAGGGGCGCTGGTAAGGCCGAAAGGGAGCACGGTGAACTGAAAGTGCTCGTGGCCAACCGTGAACTGCAGGTAACGCCGGTGGGCCGGCAGGATGGGGATATGAAAATAAGCATCCTGCAAGTCCAACGCTACCATCCAGTATTGCGGGTCTAGGGCAGACAAGACCTGAGTAAGCATGAGCATTTTGAACTTCTCCTTCCAGAGGAAGCGATTGACGTTCCGGAGGTCTAAGATAGGACGCAGGCCCTTGTCTGTCTTTGGAACCAGGAAGTAGTGGGAGTAACAACCACAACCTACTTTTGGCATCGGAACGTGCTCGATGTCGAATCCTGCTGCCCACTCGGTGGGCCTGAAACACCGGACTAGGAAGGTTTTGAAGCAGTGGTGGCAGGGGCAGTGGTGGACCGACCAGCCAGCTGGCCGTGTGACCCAGTGCGTCGGGCCCCCCGACCGCGGCTGCGCTGAGACTGTTGCTGCGCAGGCCGGCGGCTCTGAAAGGAACGCGTTGGTGCGCCTGGACCTTGACCTTGAAAGGCGAAAGGCAAAGGCAGACCCCAAGGGAGTGCGCGTGGTGGCAAGACCCAAGGACTGGGAAGTAGCCCAGGAGTCTTTAAAGCGTTCCAATGTGCTGTCACCAAAGAGGTGTGTGCCATGAAAAGGCATGCCCAACAAAGTGTTCTGGACATACCCTGAGAAGCCAGTTGTTCTGAGCCAGGAGCTCAAGGTTTTTGGATTCCTTGTCCGGAGGTGCGGAAGGGAATGAGAGGCAGAGGCCTAGACAACTAGACTCTTAGGCGTTGGGTGTTGCGTGTGAAAACTGGGGTCACCCGAGGCCGGGCGATGGCGTCCAGGTGCCTAATAGAATATCTGTAAGTGCGTTATTAAAGGGCAGGAGGCCGCCGGCTGCAGCACTTCAGTCAGGAGATTGGTCCTGATAGGCACGGATGGGGAGCTCGAGGTTAAGAGCCTCAGCCGCCCTACGCAACACCACAGAAAAGGACCCAACCTCCTCCGGAGCTACGGAAGAAGGGGACAGTGTACCAGGGTGCGGAGAGAAATCCAGATCGCCTGGACCCTCCACATCGCCCTCCCATTCCAGCTCATCCTCACAGTGAGCTGCGAGGGGGTCCTCAGACCCCTCCTAGTACTCCCCTTCGTCCACCATCTGTTTAAGAGGCTGGTAAGGACGAGGGGCCCGGGGAAAGGGAATAAATTCCCCTCCTGGAATAGGAATTGGGGGGTAATGGCAGCGGCATCCGGCGTCGGCCCCGGATACGGCGCCGAGGCCGGAGCCAACGGCGCCGCAGGGTATCGTGCCGGCGTAGCCGGGCCCGGTATCGGCGCCGGAGGCGGCACCGGGACCGGCGTCGGAAGCGGCGCCGAGGCCGGAGCCAACTGTGCCGCAGTGTATCCTGCCGGCATAGCCGGGGCCAAAGGCGGCGGCACGGGGCGGAACCACCCAACGGGTCCACGGGGCCCGAAGGCGCTCCGGAGGGACCAGGGAGGGTGCGCCGAGGCCAGAGCCAACGGCGCCGCAGGGTATCATGCCGGCGTAGCCGGGGTCAAAGACAGCGGCACGGGGGCAGAACCACCCAACGGGTCCACGGGGCCCGAAGGCACTCTGGAGGGACCTGATGGGGCAATAAACGGCCCATGGCCGACAGGAATACCTGTATCTCTTCCGGAGTCACGTACGGCCCCGGGAAAGGCGGGTAGGCCGCAGGCAACAACGGAGGCTCCACCGCAGCCGCGGGGGAGTGACCGCCCGCCCCCTCCACCGCGTCCCGCGACCGGTGAGGGGTAGACGAAGAGCGACGTCGCTACTTCGATTTGTTATGGCGCTTTGACTTACCTGCTGATGCCGACGAATGATGGTGTCGGCTCCACGACCTGTCCCTCGACCTCCCACGGGAGCAGGACCTTGAGTGGAACCGATTGCCGGGCCTCCAACAACTTTCGGGAACGCTCCCGTAAAGCCTTCGGCGCCATGGCCGGACAATCGGGGCACGTCTCGGCGTGCCCGAAGCAGAAGAGACACACGTCATGCGGGTCCGCCACCAACATGGTTCCCTACTGCACCAGAAGTCGAGTATTGGACAAAACAAGGGAAACAAGTTCCAGAAACCAAGTTAAAATATTAACTAGGAGTACCGCTCTCTCTCGGATCTGCGCTTGCTGGCGCGGAAAAAGAAAGAACTGACGTCAGCGTGCGTGGGCGCGTCTAAGTAGCTCAGACTACGTCATCTCGGCGACTACGACGCCAGCGACGTACGCGAAGCCGCACGACGACGCCTACCGACGCGCAGGGGTACTGCTGACGAAAACTTTCTGGATTCAGTCTAACGCCTGGGGATATTCTAAGGTAAGGAATCTGTCACTAACGTGTCTCTTTCAGATTATATTTTCCTCTTAATGCTTGTGGGTGGGAGGTAATTAATGCGTTTTGCTTAGGAAACATACTGGCATGACAGTGTATAGTGATGTAAATCAGATACAATGTGTTATAACTTGGCTAAGGGAGCACAGATCATACGATGACATGGTGTAATGAGTAATACTCAGTATAAAAGTTGTCCAATACAGTTTGTGTGTCAATAATGAGATAAATGAGCAGGAAAGATGGGCAAAGTAGTTTGAATGTGCTGTCCATTAATAAGATGCTACTGTTAATTTCCATTTGTATATAATTTCAATTAGCCATTAGAATGGCACTGTTGTGCTTTCAGTAGTTTGGGGACGACTTTCCAAAGGTTTCCGACGCAGATTGGGATCGGGTTTAATTTGAGGAGGTGTGTAGTCACTAGGGTGAGGGAATATCCGTTTTCAAGAAGGCTTTTGAGTAAACAAGTCAAGGTTCACTTGCAAACCAATTTTAAAAGGACCCCTCAAAAAGTTTAAAAGTGGTCTCTTGTATTACAAATAAGTAAACTCAAATGATTTTCAGTAGTGGTCTACCACTTCGAATTTACAAGCCCCTTAAGGATCCAGACTCGCAATGCGGGACTAAACCAAAGCAATATATTTAGAAAAATATGTTATGCTTCCTGAGGCCGTGTGGCAAGCCTGATCTTTTCTTTTGCCAAGTTTCTTTACACTTCAGTCTTTTTTGTGACGGTGATGCGCTGACATACTGCGAGGGAGCCATCATGATTATAGTGCACCGTGAATATTTTCAAAACAAGAGCTGTATTTCAAGACTCCTGCAAACTTTCCAAAACACTTCAAATGGAAAGATTTCCATCTAGTATTTTTGTCAAAGTTACTTGTTATTCAGCCTCTCTCACAGCAGTTACCAGAGACATTATAAATGAGACATGAGCCATTTAAAACCATTTTACTGAAATCTGAAAACTAATATTGGAGCATTTATTTTTCATTCCACGTTTGATCAATGGCCTCAACTTTGACAGGTATGAACGGGGCACCGTGGAGCAGGGGGAAAGTGCTAACACATGGCAGAGAGATCTTGTATGCACTAGACTAAAGGTCACGCTGGCGACAAAAACTCCCCTCGAGTTTGAGCTGTACTAATCTTTGAATGCCTGAAGTAAACTATCAAGCAGTTTTCAGCAGTGTTTGCACTTGGTGTCAGCACTCTCTCAGCACTACATCCACAACATGGCCTGTTCGCTCAGCAATCAAACAGGCACAGCCAACAGACGTTATCTCAGCTCGCACTTTCCCAAAGCAAAGATTCAGAAAAAACGACTGACTGGCACAAAATGTCTGCCCGGTCTATGAATACATACCTCATCTGAAACCTAAGAATTTAGACATCTTGCACTAAGTGAGGCAATGTAATAGGTGCAAAAATATCCCAAGATGCATCTTACTACGAGAATAATAACAGCAAGTTTCCCTCCCTTCCCTTTGTATCGGATGTGACAATAGATGCTATGAGCGTTCTAGGTATATGCACAGTGATGCACGTATACGCATGCATGATGGATGCAAGCACACACGTGCACCTTAGATAAAAACACTGTAAATGTTTTCATGTCCCTAGGCGTGCCACTGTGAGGGTTTGATGACTTTATAAACCACCAGGCTGAAGCTAGAGAGGATTCTAAATAACTTAAGAGCCTTGGCTTGTGAGGCATTACCGACTACACACTAACCCTTGTGTGTTATATATAAAAAATACACGTAGTCCAAACTTCCCAAGGGTTGAAATCTGTAAATTATAGGAATGATGCCACACTAGTAAATTATGGGAAATAACTCACACGTATGATATGATCCAAGTGAGTTTTGGATTTTGAAATGGTTGATGTTTGCATAATAACAATAGACAAACGTAATAAGTACACACAATCACAGATGTGCTGCTTATGTGTCAACATTACGTTTCATAAACCACGTTCAATAAATAGCCTACTGGTCGTGTAGTACCAGACACAGTCTTTACATGTTATGTCAATAAACATCATTATCATCTAGCATGCTTACAATATAGATAGAAAAATGCAACCTCAAACTCTAAGAACAAGTGCTCTTTACCAACGTGTTGTATTAGCATACTTCACGGTGCCCCACAGTAGGTCGTAGTGGCCTGTACACGAGGGTCCCTCTCACAGCTTAAATCAGACCGTGTATACTGGTGGCAGCGCCACGCCAGCACACATGCTCCTCTAAAACACGCTGTTTACCGTCAGAAGCAGTCTGGCCGCGTCAAGTTCTTCCAAAAATCAATAAAGGCGGCTTCGGTTTCAAAAGTGGTGCTAAAGGCAGCTCCAGCAGCCTCTGCCCCGAGCTCTCAACAGATGATGCCCATTAGGCCTCTATCCAGACTGCACGGAGAGGGCCTGTGTGAAGAGGTCCTGTTAGTACGTGGTCAGTGTGTTTGGCAACTCGAGGGCTTGAGACAAATGGCAGCTGCTGCCCTCAGAGGTCTGGAGTCAAGGCCCCAGGGAGTCTCACGGCCCAAATGGAAGAAGCGAGGTCTGTTCATTAAAACAGCTCCGGGGGAAACACCACTGATGCTAAATAAAAAACAATATTTTTCTAAAGGCATCAAATGAAATGTTAGGTAAAATGTCACCTTCTTGCATTTGGAAGACTGGAAAGCAACAGTTTAGGTTTTCACATTAAAACATTTCTAAAATAAATCATGTGTGCAGTTACACAAGTTAAATACAATAGACCCCATCCCCGGCCACCTCTATTCACCAGAAAAATGATCGGACCGCATTACATTCAGAACTATCCAATCAAACCTGATAACAGCCAACAGATCAAGAGACCAAAGCGAACAGATCAAGAGACCAAAGCCAATAGCTCAAGAGACCAAAGCGAACAGATCAAGAGACCAAAGCTAACAGATCAAGAGACCAAAGCTAACAGATCAAGAGACCAAAGCCAACAGATCAAGAGACCAAAGCTAACAGACTAAGAGACCAAAGCCAACAGATCAAGAGACCAAAGCTAACAGACTAAGAGACCAACACCCCACTTTGGCTTTCTGGAACAAACGTCTTGAGCCCTTCTAAAGTCCCAAGGACAATGCCACAACTTCAAGTAAGCCATGGCCCACCACACCACAGACTAGACTAGCTAATCAAGATCATACACCAAACGCATTTAAGCAGCCACAAAGATAAAGTACAGAACTCTGAAATAATATCAAATATATTTCTAAGGGGGGAGTGGCTTGCGGCCAAGCACGATGGCCGCAGCTTGAGTGAGCTCCGTGGCCGAGAGAGCCCTTGTCAATAATCCGGTCACAAATCCTGCAGCTGCACAGCGCAAAGGAGGTGTGCAGTAACCAGCACACCGGCGGAGCAGATATCGACGTGTCAGACCCACGTGCGGCGAGTGGCGGCTGAGATCGGCGGGGTGGCGTCGGAGGGCCTGCTGGCGGGGCCGCAGCCGGGGCCTCGAGTGCGCTGACTGTCCGCACCTCTGACGGGAGTGGCGGAGCCGGCCGCGACTGCGCGCGGCGGGCGGCGGAAGCTGTCACCAGAGGACCGCCGCATCTACGCCTGGAGGATCGACGAGCTGGGGCCCCACTGGACATTACAAAGGACTCCCCGGTGAGCTGAGCGGCGCACATTCGGAGGCTTTCAGGGGGACCGCGTGGCAGAGGAGCAAGCTCCGGCGCGAGTAAATGAAGGGAGGACGGGGTCTTGGAGCCGCACCACCCCCAGAGGCTTGCTGCGGTGCCCGTGATTGCCTGATGTCCCGCACCACCGGTAGCGGCTAACCGGTGCAACATCAGCTGGGGGAGCCAAGAGGGCGCTCGGAGACGCCTGTGGGACGAAGCGGCTGGGGTGCGCCCTGCCTTCTGGACGGATCGTACCCGGTTGGATTGGTGAAGGGTACTCCAGTGCCGTGAGACTTGGGCAGCTGCCCACGACCCCGGCTGCACTACACGTCTGGCGGGCCTCCGGGCGCGGCCCCGGTGAAACACTCACCCCAGCCCCAGCACCTTTACCGGGTACCGCCTGAGTGGTGACCGCGCTCACACAGACCTACCTCGGGGGTGGCAAGACCGGCACCGCGCGTCAGGACACGCTGGGTGCCCGGAGATTGTGGACCTTCTTGCACCATCATTGTAAGGGGCATCTTAAACAGCGCACACCCGGTCCAGCGTTGCAAGTGGAGCGAGGGGGCAGGAAACCCGAGAGGCCGCGCGTTGCACCACATAACGCGGCAGGCGGCGGCTACTGCCCTCTCCCCCTATCCATCCGGTGGGGACTCTGCTGCGGAGGCTAGGATGGCAGGCCGTGGCCCACCGGTTGGAAAGTTGGATAAATTCGCCTACAAGGATCCGGTCGAAAAGCAGCAACCGAACATGACTCAAGTGGAGGGCCCCGCGCAGCAGGCCCCAGATGCGGTCACGCTGGTGGACATCATGGCCGCCCTACAGCAGGTCCAGTCATCGATAGGTACAATCTCCACAGACATTTCTCTGATTCGGGCGGACTTCTCCAAACTGTCGGGAAGACTCACCGAGGTCGAAACCACGACTACGCTGCTCTCCACAGATACGGCCACGTTGCAAAGTCAGGTGCGACAGTTAGAGGCAGACAATAAGCTCATCCTTGCCAAGCTGGACGATCAAGAAGGCCGGTCACGACGCAACAACATCCGCGTCGTTGGCGTGCCGGAGAACGTGGGCGGGCCGGCCTTGGACCTCTTCGTAGAGGACCTCATTAAAACCCAGCTGCAACCCCGAGGACTGTCGAGTTTCTTCTCGGTGGAGAGGGCGCATCGTGTGCCGGGAGGTAGACCCAGGCCGGGTGCCCCCCCCAGACCAATTCTGGCACGCCTCTTCAATTTGAGACCGAGATGCTATTCTGCAAGCGGCAAGAATGACCCCAACGCTCCGTCTCGAGAATTATGAGATCACGCTCTACCCGGACTACACAGCTGCTGTAACTAAACAGCGACGTAGTTTTCTGGAAGTAAAGAAAGAGCTGAGAGCCAGAGAACTTAAATACTCGATGCTATTCCCGGCGAAACTGAGAGTAGAAGCGGAAGGAAAGACATGGTTCTATGCCACACCGAAGGAAGCCCGAGACTGGCTGGACGGGTGGCGCCCAGCAGCAAAGCCCGGGAAATCGAGGACCCAGCAGCAGCGCCATCGTCCAGAGCTACAGAGGTCAAGATCTGTCGAATCCAGCGATAAAGGGGAATGAGTGAAGACGGACTACCACTTGAGACTCATTGTCACTTACCACTCACTAACAGACCGTCCCTCCCTACAACGTGAGGGCCCGCCGAGGCCTCAACCCACATGCAAAGACCTGATCCTGCGATGGCCGGATAAGCAGGGGGGGGACCACCGTATTTTCAGAACTAATGTAAGCCGTTGCACTCGCAACATTTGTGAGGGGGCCTCCAAGGATCACGGATAGACTATCACCCCCCACGCAAGTACTAGTTCTGGGGACAAAGCACTCTGCTCAGTTGGGGTGGCGGGTAGTTGGGGGACCGCCGGGCAGGGACGCAGGGAGGGGAAAGGGGGGCAGTTCTGAGTTCTAAGTTTGTTTTGTTTTAATTCACTAGATGGCATTTACGAGGACCGACTAAGGTGGGGACCACAATCAGTTCCACACCCCTCCGTGGTTACAAGCATAGATGACACACACCAGTCCACTAGCTGACACTAGAGATAGTATGTCCCAGGACCCCGAGGGGCCACCCCCTCCGTTCACAGTTCTGTCGTGGAACGTGAACGGTCTAGGAGACATGATTAAAAGGGGACTGGTCCTTCAGTACATAAAACGCAGAGGTCCCACGATAGCGCTCATACAAGAAACGCACTTGACGGGGTCAGCCACCAAAGCCCTGGACAGATGGGGGTACAAAATGGCAATACACTCGGAATTCACCTCAGGCTCTAGAGGGGTAGGAATCCTGGTCAATAAACGCATCCCGCTGATATGCACCGCATCCAGAGCAGATCGGGGGCGCTTTGCAGCACTGACATGTCAATGGGAGGGGCGGCCATACAACCTGGTCTCAGTGTACATTCCACCGACATTGCATCAGGAGACCTTCCCAGCATTGGGTACATTTTTACTATCTCTGCCACAAGGAGAGATCATTATGGGGGGAGATTTCAACGCCATAATAGACGCATCCATTGACAAACAGCCACCTAGGGGTCCCGGTAGTGCGAATCTTAAATTTATGGACTTCATTGCCGCCCTAGGTCTACTCGACGTCTGGAGAACCAAACACCCGCAAGACAGACAATATACATATCACTCAGGGGTACATAATAGTCTCTCTAGGATTGACTACATATTCACGATAGCGGCTGGGTTGGAGCGGGTCAAGGAGATTCAACACCTACCCCGGGGAATATCAGACCACTCGCCTGTGTACATGGTGTTTGCATCCCACAGCACAATACGACGGCGAGTATTCCCAATCCACCCGGGTTATCTCAAAAACCGTCAGATTAATCAGGGACTATGCGCGGCCACGAAACACTACTTCGCCGAGAACGAACACTCTGTGTCCTCCCCCTTAACACTGTGGGAGGCTTACAAAACAGTTCTATGCAGTCAGGCGATCTCACTAATAGCTGGGCACAAGAAGTCACAGAGACAACAGTTAGAGGACTTAGAACGGGAGGTGGCCGACGCAGAGGCACAACACGCGCTAGATATCACCGATGATACAACACATAAGCTAAGCTTAGCGCAGCAAGAATATAAAGCTTTTGCGTACGAGAATGCAAGGGCCAGACTCACAGCTACACAGGACGTAATCTACGAAATGGGGGACAAGGCGGGCAAGCTGCTCGCCTGGTTGGATAAAAAGGACCGGGCCAGTAGATGGATAGCCCAACTCCACTTAGACAACGGAGATATGACCTCAGATCCACAACGAATAGTGGACGCGCTTGCCTCACACTACGCAGCGGTATACACACCCACAGCTACGTCTACAGTCGACGACAACATAGCCTTTCTCAAAGATATTTGCATGCCTACACTGCCACACGACACTGCACTGGCGCTTGACGCCGAGCTAACCGCTGATGAGCTCACCCTAGCAATTGGTGCACTCCACACGGGGAAGGCCCTGGGGCCCAACGGCATCCCGGTAGAATTATACAAAAGGCTGGCGACTCAACTCACGCCACATCTACTCAATATGTATAGGGCAAGTCTGGAATCGGGAGAACTCCCTAGAGACCAGCGTCTGGCGACCATAGTCACAATTCACAAAGCAGGCAAACCACCACAAGAATGCACGTCCTACAGACCGATATCCCTAATAAATGCTGAGGCGAAAATCTTGGCCAAGGTGCTGGCAATGCGATTGCAGCCGCACCTTACCATGTTGATCCACCCGGATCAATCAGGGTTCATGCCCAATCGCAACACGGCCCTAAACCTCCGGAGGCTCCAGGGAGTCATGGCAAGACAGTCAACTATTGCGGAAGATGCAGTTATTCTCTCATTGGACGATCGGATGGCTTTTGACATGGTCGAATGGCCCTTCCTTTTTGCCGTTCTCCGACACATAGGCTTTGGGCCTAAATTCTGTGCCTGGATACATCTTTTATATAACAAGCCCCTGGCACAAGTGGTAGCGAACGGCCGTATTTCAAAGGACTTTCCCCTTGGTAGGGGAACGAGACAGGGATGCCCACTATCCCCACTCTTGTTCGCGATGGTGTTGGAGCCGCTGGCGGCTTGGATACGCCAAGACCCGGTTATCAGAGGGCTTAAGTGGACCATGGGCTGGGAAGATCGCATATCGCTATATGCAGACGACGTGCTGCTTTATATGACATCCCCATCGCGATCCATTAACCGTTTATTGGACATTTGTGCAGCATACGGCAAAGCTTCAGGATACACTATTAATTGGTCGAAATCCCTTCTTTATATTCGTCATGGCCCATCATCCAGATTGCCGCGCAACTGTGAAATCCAGGTTGCAGATCGAGGTTTCATGTACCTTGGCATCTATGCCACCCCTCACGTCACCCACTTCACAGAAGAAAACCTAATGAAGCCCCTGGCCCGATTTCAGCGTGACGTAAAGCACTGGCGCTCACTACCGCTCACCCTCCTGGGTAGAGCGGCCCTCTTCAAAATGATGGCGCTGCCCAGATTTTGATATATACTACAAAACACCCCCTTCCAGATCCCTCCCTCCTTTTTTACACGGATAAACACCGAAGTAACTAAACTCCTATGGGATGGAGGGTCAGCCCAAATTGCCATGAAAAAACTAGTGAAGGGATGGTATGATGGAGGAATTGCCCTCCCGCATATACAAACGTACTACTGGGCAGCGCAGCTCACAGTAATAAACCAGTGGCTCCACGCGCCGCAGGAAGACCCAGCATACCGTATGGATCGACATCTCCTAGAGTCCGAAGGGATAATGGGGGCACTCTATAATAGAGCTCAGAAGGCAAGATACACGGGCCCCACGGCTCATACAATACACACTTGGCATGCGGCGCAGCGAGCTCTGGGTTGGGACAAGACGCTCACACAAGCAACACCACTGTGGGACACCCGGGCACTGGGGAGGCTTCGAAATACTAAAGGATTCCGGGAATGGGATCTGATGGGTATCTCCAGGGTTGGGGACCTGTGGAAAAACGGCACGGTCATCCCATTTGCTCGACTGCAGGCCACCTACAACCTGGCGCACACTGACGCCTATAGATACGCGCAGATCCGGCACGCATTAACGGCGGCGATCCCGACAGCCACACAATTACCGGAGGCCTCCCCACTGGAGGACAGACTCCTTACAGAGCACCTCCCCAAAAAAGCCATTTCCCTGACTTATCGGAAGATCATCAATAATCAGCAGGATCCAACGGTGGCTCTAAAAGAGAGATGGGAATTAGACCTGGGGGATCTAGATGAGGAGGACTGGATGGCAGCTCTGGCGTCCCCAAGGGAGGCTGGAATACCCTCCACTCTAAAACTAGTACAACTCAAAATCCTACATCGCATCTATTACACGAGAACCCTGCTACATAAGCTAGGTAGGACAGATACCCCTTCCTGCCTTCGACACTGCGGTGCTGAGGGCACCTTCTGGCACACAATCTGGGACTGCCCGATTATTGCTCGCTTCTGGGGGGCCGTCATGCGCACAATGACACAGGTCACCGGAGTAGAGATCCCACCGGAACCAAAAAGATGCTTACTTAACATCTGGGAGCCCACGGACCTAGGCCACGCAGACCAGGACTGGGTAACACTTGGCACGACATTAGCTAAACGAAATATAGCACAACATTGGGGATCAGGGCTGTCCCCGTCACATCAGCAGTGGTGCCGAGATTTGGACCACACGATGGTGACGGAGAAATCGGTGTACGTCCACCGGGGCTGTCCCAATAAATGGACGAGAATATGGGAAAAATGGAATCGGTTCCGGGGAGACATTTGTGAACCTCCCCCTGCTGAGCTGGACCCATAAGATAGTGACTGACAGGGGAAGCCTAGTGGGACAGGACAAGCATAAGAATACAAAACACAAGATGGCACCAAGGGGTGTGCGATGCTCGAATGTTGACATACCAGATGTACCACTGTCCACCTCAATTTTCAGCTTGTATCATGTACGCCGTGGAATGCACCACCAATGTATTGATTGTTTGATTATATCTCAAATGCCAATAAAAATAAAAAATAAAAAATATATTTCTAAGCCAAATTAATAAAAGACATTCAAAATGAACAGTGGGGACTTTCAGCGGGCATATATATATTTTTTGGCCGCTGCTGTTAGATTAAAGTGAACACGTCACAATTCAATTTCCCCCGAATGAATCACAATTCAGTTTCCCCCGCATTAATGGAAGCATGCCTTATGCTAAAAGATACCACTCAAGATTCAAGAAAACAATTAAAGGAGAACATGAAACCAGTTTTTCACAGTACAGCCCATCTTAGAATGCTATTTTCGTAACTACATTGGATATACATGCACTTATAAGCTACTCTGCAGCTACTGTCTAACTTAGGGTGTAGTTACTTACCCCCACAGAGGGTCCAGTAAAGCGAGTGCCTCAGAGACTGCACTCAACACAAAAACAGTTGACTTTTATTATACAGGATGTGTTTACTCATGCAAAAAGGGAGTGTCTTAATATTTGTATGGCTGTGTCCTAATCATCCATCCTAGAAAACTATCTGACCCGAAGTATTTCAGTTGGGAAATGAGAACACTTCAACTTCTTTTTCACACACAGTGCCTTGCTTTTTTACGTTTTAATTTTGGTAAGTAAGCGAAAGTAGCCAGCAGCTTTTATCAGAAGAAATAGGTTTTACACTTCACTTTGCACTTCAGATGTGCTTACATATTTCAAAGTAGCATTATTAAACTGGGACTTGGGTAAAAAAATATACTAGATTTTTTTTCTTACAAAAAGGAATTAAACTCTTAAAAGTGGGGAGGTCAAAATTCTACATGCAAAGTCTATGAAATACCCCTCTGAAACAATCTGCACAATAACCCTGTTAGAACAACAAATGATGGCCAGCTATACACAAAGATCACAAAATGTTGCCCTCGACGAGGAGTCTTAACCTGTTTACCTATAGAACAGTGGAATATTCAACTGTAGAACATTCTGGGATATTCAACTGTAGAACCTTCAGCCCCATAAAATAGTTCTGTACTAGTTTACTACTTGATATTGTGCTTTAAAGATGTGCTTTTAAGGGAAACAGGAGATCTAATTGCTACAAAATAAAAAAAACTGGGGATAGCGGCGACATAGCTGTGGCCAGCATTTGCTTAAATTAATTCAAACGAAAATATACCTAATAACCGAAGATGAACTGACAAGCAATGCAAATTAACTTTACCCAAAATTCAGAAGAGGACTCAATCACAAAAAGGCAAGCCTGCCACTACAGAGAAGCACAGTCTATATGATCAGCATCCAAACCCAGGAGTCACGTGTGTTGCCTTCACTATACCATCCTCCCCCTCTTGAAAAAAATAGACCAATTTAATACAGCTACAGAAGCAACTGAAGGCGTTACTTCTCATACCTAAGAGTACGTTATGAAATACCCTGTCATTGATGATTTCAAAAGCTGCTGACAAATCTTGGAGGATACGCAGGTAGGAGATGCACAAAGGGCACCTTTCCCAACTTGGAGCAAGGCAGTGAGTGTCAGGGTTTTGCAGGCCGGTCTGAAACCAGATTGAAGATCATTCAGGATGCAATTTTCCAAGATCGTTTATTTTAGTTATGTGACTACAAAGCTCTCTTGAACTTTGCTTGGCGAGGAAGGCCTGGTGCATGGCAAAACATATTCTATTGGATATATAAATGCCATTTTCAGAAGCTGCTTGACTCAGCCTATCTTCTGACAGTATATGAGCTCACCTCGTCTTAGACCGGAGTCATTCACCAGGCTTGTCCAGGAGGAGTCAAGGTGACATGTTATGTCCTTAAAAAGTGATACTGGAACAGGGTCAATAGAGAAGTCTAAAGCTTTAAGATATGCAAAAGCAAGTATTATGTTTAACAAGAGGGGGGACTGTGGGGCTTTTTTCCGAGGTCCAGCATAAGTGCCCTGTCAGATCCTAATCGATAATGGTATGCTGTTCCTCATAGGGTGGTGCCTAGTAAAGGATAAAAATCAGGCGACGAGTCGCTATCATAAACAATGATAGCGAAGCCGGAACCTGACGTAGGAGAGGGAAAGGAGGGGATCCCGCTCTATCGGAACTAGGGTCCTCACACACCCAGCAAGCTAGGTGTCATGCTTCATCATCTGGACCTGCTCCTCGTTGGGTCGGCGCTGCAATACCCAATGGGCACCCATGAAGGGGCTCTTTATCGGAGATCTTTTGTTCCTTGCCGTATGATGAAGTGGGGGTGTGTGGCCCGTGAAGTGTAGATCTAGTGAAGTGTGTGAGTTAAAACAGGTAGGATAATCCAAATAACAATTTTATTCAGGCTGGTTATCCCCCTGACTAAAAACGTAAAGGGTGGCAGCTTTCCTGACGTCAAGGTTCAGTACAAGCTATGCTCATCTCCTAAGGTCAACATGTTTCTTGCCTAGTGGTAATAGTAATCCGTGGCAATTCTTCAGGACCTACTCTGTGTAAAGTGAATCTATCTACACTCAGTGGTGGGGCTAGTAGCTACCTACCACATGTAAGCACTACGATAAAGGTATTCAATAGTGTGGTTCAGTAACCTGTAGAGAGGGATATATAAAACAACTTAAGTGAACACCCATGTTGTCGTCACATAGAGTTCCATACAGGTTCTTAAATATCTCCTAATGTTCTCCATTTTCCCCATTTAAGAGGAAATACAATAAAAATCTAGGTACAATTAAAAACAGTTTGCATAGTGTGCGTGGTATTGGGCAGGCAATGAGTAGGGGCTTGGTTACGCACCTCTGCCTCACATACTTGTGACTCCTCCACCTTTCTAACCCTTGTTTTTTACAGTACACCATGCTTCCAGGTGTCCAATAGAAGTCGCCGCACACCGATTGAGGTGACATTCCCATCTATGGGAGGTGAGATATTGCATGACAGGTTCTGTCATTGTATTCCTTCCACTATTGTTGTGACATGTCATGCTTTTGGCTACAGTTTCGTGCATATTCACTACTGTTTTTAAAGAACCCTTCACCTAGCAACCAAACCCCCTCCCCCCCCCTAGGGGTAGGTCAGTCTTCCTAGTATAGCTGGATAGTGTCCAACTATATTTTTACATGCACTAGGGGATGATTATCATGCCCAATACCACGCACACTATGCAAACTTGTTTTTAATTGTGCCTAGATTTTTGTTGTATTTCCTCTTAAATGGGGAAAATGGAGAACATTAGGAGATATTTAAGAACCTGTATGGAACTCTATGTGACGACAACATGGGTGTTCACTTAAGTTGTTTTATATATCCCTCTCTACAGGTTACTGAACTACACTATTGAATACCTTTATCGTAGTGCTTACATGTGGTAGGTAGCTACTAGCCCCACCACTGAGTGTAGATAGATTCACTTTACACAGAGTAGGTCCTGAAGAATTGCCACAGATTACTATTACCACTAGGCAAGAAACATGTTGACCTTAGAAGATGAGCATAGCTTGTACTGAACCTTGACGTCAGGAAAGCTGCCACCCTTTACGTTTTTAGTCAGGGGGATAACCAGCCTGAATAAAATTGTTATTTGGATTATCCTACCTGTTTTAACTCACACACTTCACTAGATCTACACTTCACGGGCCACACACCCCCACTTCATCATACGGCAAGGAACAAAAGATCTCCGATAAAGAGCCCCTTCATGGGTGCCCGTTGGGTATTGCAGCGCCGACCCAACGAGGAGCAGGTCCAGATGATGAAGCATGACACCTAGCTTGCTGGGTGTGTGAGGACCCTAGTTTCGATAGAGCGGGATCCCCTCCTTTCCCTCTCCTACGTCAGGTTCCGGCTTCGCTATCATTGTTTATGATAGCGACTGGTCGCCTGATTTTTATCCTTTACTAGGCACCACCCTATGAGGAACAGCATACCATTATCGATTAAAAGCAAGTATGTCAGCCTGTACTACCTGGCTGAAATCCAACTAGTTAGCTAGTGATTTCCTGCTCAGCTTCAGGTGATGAGTTAAAAGAAAGAAAAAGCCAAGGTTTGATGTTATTTTTTAATCAAAAACTATGCATGTTCTTCATAGCTGTAAATTTGAGTCAATGATAAGGGAGGAAGGTGGATATGTAGCTTGTTAGACAATGTTGAATACAGTTTCCGCAGGTCAAATACCGTTTTGGGACAATGTTTCTGTCAATCTGGGTTTTAAAGAAAGCGGCCTTTGGTTTATTTTATGATTTGATTGAACTTCGGTTCTGTAGAAGTGTCACTGATTTTGTAGGTTTCACCTTTCTTCTTTGAAGATTTTTGTCATGGTTATGTTATAGAAAGAGGCGAGTGTGTAGGAATTATAACTGTGAATTTGGAAATGTTCTCAAGTCCAAAATGGGATCCCCCCAAACCAGTGAGACCAATGTGCTATTCGTATCAAACCCTTGTCTTCAGTTTTTTGGACTGACCAGTCGGACAAGTTACTTACCTTCGGTAACGCCTTATCTGGTAGAGACATGATCTAGCCGCAGATTCCTTACCTTTGAACTTTCAGGCGTCAAGCTGGATCTGGAATATTTTTCGAAAGAGTACCCCTGTGTGCCCATAGATGGCGTCGGTCGACTCCGCGTGACGTCGCCGGTGTCGTGTTAGTCGTCGACGTGACGTCCGCATCATCAATATAACCGCCACTCCGGCGCGCTGACGTCAGTACTTTTCACGACTTTCCAGGCCAGAAGCACTGAGCCATTAAGTGACTGACCATGGTGTGTTAAAAAAAGAACAGCTAGGGCCCTGAAGGGGGACAGCCCTGACACTAAAGACAATTCCGCAGTGCGGGGAGGATGGGTGGGTTGGTACGGAATCTGCGGCTAGATCATGTCTTTACCAGATAAGTCGTTACTGAAGGTAAGTAACTTGTCCATCTGATAGAGACATCTAGCAGCAGATTCCTTACCTTTGAACAGATACCCAAGCAATACCTTCCCCGGAGGGACTGCAGAACGTTTTAGATCAGCACAACCCTTCTTTGCTCCCACGTACCCTATATAGAGTTGGTCATCCACCCGGAATTCTTTAGTGCCATCAAGTTAGAACGATAACGCTCTTTTCGGTCCAGACGGTGGAGACGCTCCTCTTCTTCGGAAGGATGCGTAGGTGCATAGAAAGTGGGTAGAGTAACAGACTGTCCCAGATGGAATGGGAGTTACAACCTTGGGCAAAAAGTATGCCCTAGTTCTCAGTACCGCTTTGTCCGGAAAGACTGTCAGGTAAGGAGGCTGTGATGATAGTGCCTGCAGTTCGCTCACCCTCCTGGCAGAGGTAATTGCCACAAAAAAGATGTTTTGAAAGTGAGCAACCGTAGAGGTCAGTTGTGCAGCAGCTCAAACGTTGCGCACATCAAGAAAGTAAGGACCAAATTAAGGTCCCACTATGGCATAAGAAAAGGAGAAGGAGGAAACAAGTGGGTTAACCCCTTCAAAAACCTCTGCACCAGAGGGGACTTAAAAAAGCAAAGGCTATTCTGGCAGCCAAAGTAAAGCCGAGAGCGGCGAAAGGTAGCCCTTCAAAGTCCCCAAAGCAGAGCCCTGCTGGGCCAAGGAAAGGATAAACAAGAGAATATCTGCCAGAGAAGCAGATAAGGGGTCAATAGACCATTCTGTACAAAATTTGTTCCATCAGCAGGCGTAAACCGATTTTGTGGAGGGACGTCTGCCTGCCAGAATAACTTCACAGACTTCGGGAGGAAGTTCAAAAGCTGTCAACTGTCGCCACTCATTCTCCACAGAAGGAGGCAGAAAGTGGACAGGTTTTGCTGGAGGACCCTCACCTACTGCTGCGACAGAAGATGCTCCTGAAGGGGCAGCCTGAACGGAGGATCGATGCTCACATCCAGAAGCTCGGGATACCAAACTCTCTGTGCACAATCCGTAACCACAAGAATAACTTTTGCCCGGTCGCTCCTGGTCTTCTTGAGCACTCTGGGCAGGAGTACTATGGGCAAAAAGGCATACAGGAGGAGTGAGCTCCACTAGCAATGAAAATCGTCGCCGAGTGAGAGCCGCTTCGGAAACTCCAACACGCACAATTGCTGACATTGCGCGTTCTCTTCAGAGGCGAACAGATTTAACCAAGGCTCTACCCACCGCTGAAAGAGATCTTGAACCACCTCGGATGGAGATGCCACTCGTGATCCACAAGGCACCTTTGGCTGAGTTAGTCTGCTCTGGCGTTCACAGAACCGGCCTCATGTTGAACCACCAGGGAAATGCCCTGTTGTTCCAGCCAAGTCTAGAGGCACAGGGCCTGTTGACAGAGTCCACGACCCCACTCCACCCTGTTTGGGTCAGTACCACATGGCGGTGGTGGTGTCATTGAACACCTGAACTAGCCTCGCCTTGAAGGATGGTAAAAAGGATTTCAGTGCCAGTCGGATCACACAAAGCTCCAAGAGGTTGATATGGAGCTTGGCTTCCACCATAGACCTCTGGACTCCACCTCCACCAGAAGGCCGCCCCATCCCAGAAGAGACGCACTTATCACTACTGTGAGATCTGGGTGGGGAAGGGAGAGGTGTCTGCCTCTGACCCAATCGCGATTTGTCAGCCACCACTGCATGTCTTTCGCAGTGCCCTCTGATATCTGAACCAGGGCGGTGAGATTTCCTTGTTGCTGCACCCATTGGAACTTCAGGTCCCACTGCAGAGCCCGCATGTGCCATCTGGCATGGTCCACCAGCAGGATGCAGGAGGTAATGAGGCCCAACAGTCTCAGAGTCATTCTCACCAAAATCCAGGATAGAGACTGAAACATTGGTATCATAGCCTGAATATCCTGGGCTTGCCATTCGGAAGGATAGGCCCAAAACTGCACCATGTCCAGAACCGCTCCAATAAAAGGGAGCGACAGAGGGAATCAGGTGGGACTTCGGCCCGCTGATCGTCAACCCCAGCGAATGCAGGAGGTTCGCCGTAGCCTGAAGGTGGGAGAATACTGCTTGGGACAAGCCCACCTTCAACAACCAGTCGTCCAGATAGGGGAAGCCTGGAACCCCTGATCTCCGCAGACGAGCTGCGACCACAGCCATCACCTTAGTGAACACCCGAGGGGCACTGATGAGGCCGAAGGGGAGCACAGCAAACTGAAAGTGCTCATGCCCACCATAAACCGCAGGTAGCGATTATGGGCAGGCAGGACGGGGATATGGAAGTAGGCATCCTGCAAGTCCAGCGCTACCATCCAGTATCCTGGGTCCAGGGTAGACAGGAGCTGAGCAAGGGTGAGAATCTTGAACTTCTCCTTTTTGAGGAAGTAGTTGAGGGCTCTGAGATCGAGGATAGGACGAAGGCCTCGGTCCTTCTTTGGGACCAGAAAATAGCGGAAGTAACAACCACAGCCTATATCTGGCCCGGGAACCCTCTCTATAGCTCCTTTGGAGTCTTGACTTCCTCGCGGAGTAGGGCAAGGTGATCCTCTGTCAGATGATCGTACACTGGAGGCATGGATGGAGAGGTAGTCTCGCAGGGGAGGGAGCAGCCCCTTTGGACTATTTGCAACACCCACCTGTCCGAGGTGATGTTTTGCCAGTGCTGGAGATGATGGCGTATTCTGCCACCAACTGGCCGTGAATGATCCTGAGGGATCGGACTAGAAGGGTTTTGCGGTGGAGGAGGGGATCGTGGCTGAGGGCCTGAGGGATCGGACTAGAAGGGTTTTGCGGTGGAGGAGGGGATCGTGGCTTGGCTCGATTTCTGGCCTCCCGAACCACGGGGTCGGGGTGAACTGCATACATGGCCCCTCACAGGTTTCTGAACTTGCGGGGGCCTCTGGCCGGAATAGGGTTGGCGCAGTTGGTAGCCACTTCAGTAGCCATGAAAGGAGAGAAAGGCAGACACAGGCGAAGACGTGGTGGTGAGGCCCAACGACTTGTCCGTAGCCCGCAAGTCCTTGAAACGCTCAAGAGCAGCATCGCTTTGTCTCCGAAGAGACGGGAGCCATCAAAGGGCATGTCCATTAGATTAGCTTGGCCATCCCCTGAAAAACCAGACGTCCTCAGCCAGGCGTGGTGCTGTGCGGCCACCATCGTGGAAATCGCCCCGCACAGCGAGTCCGTCATGTTCAAGCCACATCGGATGGCGAACTTTGCTGCATCTCTCCCGTCTGAAGTGGCTTGGGAGAGTAGAATACGGTCCTCCTCCGAGACTCTGGGCAGCACCTGCACAACCAGTCCCATATCGAATGGGAATACTGGCCCAAAAGGCATGCAGTGTTCACCGAACGCAATGCTAGACTGGCGGAAGAAAAATTTGTCTTACCAAAGCTTTCCAGTCTCTTGGATTCCCTGTCTGGAGGTGCAGAAGGGTATGCGCCACGGGAAGTGGATCTTGAACCACCAAGCTTTGTCGGGTGGGGGTGGGGGTGGGGTAGGCAGTGAGGAAAACTGGGTCACCCGTTGCAGGGCGATGATGGCGGGCAATCGTTCTATTCACAGGAGCCCCTGTACTGGGCTTGGACCAGGTGCCCAGAAGAACGTCCATCTAGGCCTCATTGAAGGGCAGCAAGGGTTCCGAGCTGGAGACACCAGGCAGCAGGACATCAGTCAAGACATTAGTCTTGACTGCCACAGTAGGGAGCTGCAGGTCCAAGACCTCCAAAGCCCTACACACCACCATCGCGAACGACGCCCACCTCCTCTGTAGCCAGGTTAGGTGGAGACAGCATGCCAGAATCTGGGGAGGTGTCCAAAACACTAGCATCACCCAGCTCCTCATACCAGTCCATGTCTTGAGGTGGCGGGACTTCTAAGGGATCCTGCTCCCCCCTCCCAATCCTCCTCATCCATTCCTAACCCTTCAAAATAGGGCAGGTTGAACGGCATGGAGCCGTATGGCTCAGTCGGCGCCGGTCTCTGCGTCGGAGGACGCCCGACCGGCTCCGTGTCATCCGGAATGAGGATTGGGGAGGCGCTGGCAACGACGAGGACCTCGGCATCGGACGCAGTGCGTGGAAGGTCGCTGTGGTGGTGCAATCGGCGCCGGTCCGGACCCAGGAATGGGTGCAGTAGGAGGCCGTGGAGCTGGGGCCTGTGCCGAAGGCGAGGAACCCACGGGGACTCCTCCGTCATCTGAGGCTGCAGGGCCCGAGGGCACACCGGCAGGTTCAGGCTGCCCAAATATGGCACACATGTCATAAAACTCTTTAAGTTGGGCAGGGGTTGCTCCCGGCCATCGGAAAGGGAGGGAAACACATAGTTGACCCAGGCATCCGCTCCGCGGAGTGGGGCCTCGAACGCCGAGGTTCCGCCGTCTCGTCACGCGACCGACGAGGCGAAGTCGAAGCACGCTTCGACTTCTTGTGATTTTTGTGGTGTCTTTTACCTGAATTCGACGAAGGGGACTTCAATCCACAGGAGCAGTGCTCGGACCGTCCTCTCGAACCAGGAGCGAGATCGGCAAGGTGACCTCCGTGGTGCCGGACGCGGGGCCGCAAGCAGTTTTAGGGACCGCTCCCTCAAAGCCTTCGGTGCCATGGCCCGGCAATCGGAGCACGACTGTGTCGTGTTCGCACTCCAGGCACCAGAGACACACTAAGTGGAGGTCCGTGACCGACATGGCGTGGTGACAGGCACCGCACGTCTTGAACCCCGAGGTCTTCTTGCTAGACATCCCTAGCACACCAAAAAGTCGAAAAAAGTCTGTCAAAAAATGACAGGAGGTAAGCTCTCTTTAACGGATCTGCACTGGCTGGCGCGGAAAGCAAATAACTGACGTCAGCACGCCGGAGTGGCTGTTATATTGACGCCGCGAACGTCACGCGGATACGACCGACGCCATCTACCGGCACACAGGGATACTGCTACGAAAAATCTTCCAGAACCAGCCTGACGCCTGGAAGTTCAAAGGTAAGGAATCTGCGGGTAGATGTCTATCAGATTCACTTGTTTTTGTGAAAGCAAGAACGATGGTAATCTATAAAAGGCCCAAATCATCTTATGAGTACAGGGTCATAAATCCTGAGAATGCAAACTTTCGAGATGATAGTGTTCAGGGTGAAGCCCTTAGTATGGGTGAGTGTGGAGCAACGCTGAACCAAGCAATATATTTGAAGTTAATATTGACTGGCCTGTAACATTTTCAATGCATTGCTCAACAAAGATGAGACTGTCACCTGGGGGTGGTATATCGTACAGCTTCTAGTGTTGAGAGACCTTCTTGGGCCCACCTTGGGTCTCCATTTTAGTTTTACACTTTACACGTTTTAGGTTGACATCGCTTTAGCATTATTATTTTACATGTTTATGGTTGCACAATATTATTCTGATAAGATATTGCACATGCTGCTTGTTTTTAGACAGTCTTTCTCGCTACGTAATCTATACACTCCATTCAAGCCTAGAACACAGAACAAGATATTCTAGTGCTTGAGTTGCTTGTTCGGAGACAGCTTCGAACATCTAAACATATCATTGCATCAGAGCTGTGCCTCCAACACAGTGTGGTTCTTATTATATAAACTGCGCACTGCCCTTCACGGGTCAGAGGAGAACTCCGGCCATGACTGTCCTGGAATTAATTCTGTGTTCGACATGCAGCTCTCATGACGCTGATCTTCCATCCTGCAGAGAAGGATTGCCAATACTACTTCAGGTCGATTCCCTGGCTCAGTTATCCAGGTATTGAGGCTCAGGCTAACCTTCGAGATCAGGCAGAGGCTACACCCACTATGCTCTCAGAGTAGGGGTATTGGTAGGTAGAAATATATAGAAATCAGACTTCCGTGGCTAGACTGTTTATTCTTTTCACCATGTTTGTAATTCCGGTTACATTGCTTTGTTTTATTTGCCTAATAATCGCAACTCGTTCTTTCTATGCAAGACTACGATTGTTTCAGTAAAGGTATTGAAAACCTTATTCGTATCTTGCTTGTGTTTACCCTAGGAATGCATAAGTAAACAACGAAAGAGTAAGATCTGTTTCCACGATTCCCTTAAGGATCAGAGTGTCAAGTTCGAGGTTGCTGAAATCACCTGCCACCCCGGGAAGGATAGAGGTTCGGGTGAGGAAAAACGAGATAGGTAGGAATTGGGCCAACATTCTCTGATGGTGTAGATGGGCTCAGTTCCTACATTCTGAAGTTATGTCGCCCTAATACGCAGTCCTACCTTTTTAGTGGGTACTGTATAACACTAGTGGCTTGGGACAGCCAGAGTTCAGCTCCACCACAAACATTAGAAGGAGGAATATGATTTGTTCAGGATACAACTGCACTGGAGGGAGCCATTGTGCATCACTGCCATCCTGCTACCAATTCTTCCTCAGTGGAATAAGGAGGTGGTAAGAGGAGGAAGTGTAATTTTGTCAGGTTTCTGTAGCAATCAGAACGTTACGGTTATTTGTGAAAATCATGTCAGGTACTTATAACCAATAATTAATAGCAGACATGCACTTGCGCAGGAAGCTTTGAATAAAGGAGCTTTAGATTCTGTGATTCGAAGTGTGGTTCAGTGGGTTCCGAATGAGACCGAATGGTCTGTCTTCCTCACATGAAAAGTAGCACAAACATTTCTGAGAACTGAGATAATGGAGATGGTGTTGTTGGGTAGTGACTGCACAAGGGGAGTGTAGGAAGCTCACTCTGTATATACTTTACTAAAGAAAGGTATAGTGTGCACAGAGTCCAGGGAGTCCCCAGAGGTATAGCAGAGGATAATTAGGTAAATAGTAACAGCTCTCTTTGTGGTATTGTGGCCAAGCAGTTAGGCTTATCCAGAGGGTGTGTTAAGCATTTATTGTATTCACTCAATCAAAACTGATGCACACACTCAGAGACTGAATCCAGACCAATTGGGTAAGTATAAAAAAAGGTATACTGGTATTTTAATTCTAGAACCAAGCATGACTTGGTACAGGTAGGTAAAATATATTTTCATTTGTGAACCTTTACACAAATGTAATTGAGAGTGGATTTGCAGTTGTTTCAGGTTTGTATCCCTTTAAAAAGTAGTTTGAATTACACAGTAATTACTTTCAGTATACTTTTCAATTACTTTTGGATTACATTGAGTACTGGGTGTGGTATGCCTAGATACCACACCTAGGGATCTTACAATACACGGTAAGTAAGACTTTGCAGTTTAGTTATCTTTTTTTATCCCATACAAACATCAGTTCAACGCTTAGAACATTTTAGGCCCAAAATCTCAAAACATGGGTTCCTATGGCAGAAAAAGTGTTAGCGGTTTCTCAGGTAAGTACACGATTTACGAGTAGGAGTTTTGGTGGTTAGGACCAAGGTTCCCCAAGGTCTAGATGGGTACTCGAGTTGCACCACCAGCAGCACTGGGGCGGCCGAGTGCAGAGTGCAGGGGCCCAACGTTAGCAAATGGGGCTAAGGGGGCCTTCAGTTAGGGACTGCTTATGAGTAGGCCAACCGGGGGAGGGGGCAAAGCTCCTGGGGTTAAGGTCAGCACTGCATGGGCCAACAATCAGCACAGGAGCTGCACCACCAGCGGCACTGGGACAACAAGTGCCAAAACGACGTCGGGGACCCTGTGCTTTTCAATGGAGACCTTCGGTTCGATGACGTTGCTGCAGGCTCGGGCTGGGAGGCTTCCTGAAGGCGACCACTGGCTGGAAAGGTAAGTTGGGATCTTGGGGGGGATGCCTGGACACTGCCGGTTGGGCCACCCGAAGCCGTGGGGTGTCGGGTACAGGGTTGTCTTCTGGCATCGTGTTTTCTTACCAGCTCCGGTCGCGGTCGGTGGGACCCTTCAGGTTGAGGCTACAGGCGTCGTCCTGAAGCTTGAGGGAGGTCGGGGATCACCGGATCCCAGGTCAGAATCGCTGGGGAGACCTCCTCGTGGTGTTGGGCCCCTCGAACCCGGGCCGTGGGCGTCGGGTGCAGAATCTGCATTGTCACCTGAATCCGGATTCTGGTCTTGGAGTCTTGGTTGAGCAAATCCAGTGCTCACGGGAGACGGAGTCTGTAAGGTGAGTGCAGGGCAGGTACTCCAGGCTCTGGGGAGCTGCTGTACACACCGGTTTCTTCTCTGTAGGCAGGTCTGAGTCGGGACAGGCCGGTATGGCTGGGGCCAAAGCAGTAGGCGTCCTCTTCTTCGTGGGTCAGAACGGCTCTTCGGTCCTTCTTTCTTCCTCGAATCTGAGGAGGCAAAGTTCAGGGTTGCCCCTAAACACTAGATTCAGGGGCCTTAAGGGGGTGCGCAGTTTGGGGCCAATGGGTCCCTTTGTTGGGGTGGGTACACCCCCTATTATGCAACCCTCCAGTGTAAGGGGGCACGAGTCTCTCACTAATTGGCCGAGTCCCCTCATCTCCAAGATGGAGGGGACTGAGATGTGTGCTTCACCTAGTCTCCCCCACCTGAGGGGTTGGCAAAGGTAGGCACACCTCTCTTCCTAGCTTGGTTTTCCAGCCGATTCTCCTGCCCAAAGTGGGGGGCCGAACTGGTGGGAGCCAGTTGCTGAGGGCAGCAAAAGGCAGGGACAGCTCCCAAAGGCAGCAGGCATTTGAAGCTTCTCCTTCGTGGACCCAGCCCATCCTGGGGGAGGAGGCATGACACCTCGGCCCAGGATGGGCTTTGTTTCTGGACCCAGAGAGCGGAGGTTCTCTACCCAGGTGTGCAGAAACCTGTCTGGTGGTGGCAAATGGCGGGCAGCCATTCAGGAACCACACCATGGCTGGTCGATTTTCAGGGGGTATCTCTAAGATGCCCTCTGAGTGCTTTTTACATTAAATCCCACACTGGCATCAGTGTGGGTTTATTGTGATACCAAACTTCCCTGTTTTTAGTAAAGCCATTATTGGGCTGTGGAGTTCATAATGACCAACTCCCAGACCATATACTCTTTATGGCTTTACTACACTTACAATGTCTAAGAATGGACTTAGATACTGTAGGGGTACAGGGCTCATGCCACTGTACCCTCACTTTAGGGCTAGTGCACCCTACTAGAGGGGTGACTTACCTAGGCCTCAGGCAGTGGGTTGCAGGCACGGCACACAGGGATGTGTGCCATCTCGACTCTTCACTTTTCTCTGCATCGAAACATGCAGCCTGCAATGGCAGTATGTGGGTGTTACGGTACAGGGAGTCGAAGGGTGGCATAATAGGTGCTGCAACCCTTAGAGGCCTTCCCTGGTCACAGTGCCCTTGGTACCCATGGTACCTTTTACAAGGGGCTTACCTGTGGCAAGGGATGTGCCAATTGTGGGTACAAAGGTACAGTTTTGGGAAAGAACACAGGCGCTGGGAACGTGGTTGGCAGGAACCCAGGGCTCATCAAGTCAGGTTGCATCAGATGTCAGGCAAAAAGTGGGGGGTAACCATGCAAAAAGGGGCACTTTCCTACAAGGAAGCTTTAATGGGGGTTTGCCCTTGTAAAACAGCAGGAAGGTCATTAAGTGAAGATGACAGAAGGCAATATGCAAAGTGGAAAAAATTGGTTGCTTTTCTGAACTGAGCTCATGAGAAGGGCTGTAGCTAAGGGTAGTCCCACAGTAGAGTGACTCACCGAAGGCCAAAGGCTGACCTGAATGAAATGAGGTTTCTGGAAGCCATCTTAAAATCATTGATGTAGTGGTCAAGATTATACAACTGGCAAAGCATACTCTTTTAAGCTCTCAAGCATGCAAATCAAGATACCAAGATTGACAAGGAAAGCCATGCTCAAGAGATCATACAAGAATATCAATATGCAAAAGGATATTCTATTTATTTCACTGTTTTGCAAACTGCCATTATGTCACCTGACAGTTATTTATTGGGGTGCATGAGTTGTCTAAGAGGTGTAGGCTTTCTGCAGTCCAAAGGATGGTGACCCTAGTAGAGTCTAAAATTTGCACTTGGAACTTAATAGGGATATTAGTGTAGAGTTGACAGAATATTAACTATGTAAGATGGAAATAGAACTGGATTGTGGGGAGAATGTATTATTATTAAATGTAAGGGGAGTAGCCGGAGCAGGTGGAAAGAAGCTGGAGGTAATTTGATGGAGAAATAAAGACTCTTTTCAATGCTCAAGTTGTGTTGTATCTCTACAATTAGATTGGGAGTGATGCCCCTTTAATGTGCTAATGGGTGGGGTGAGGGATTTGCTGTTTGTGGCTGGTAAGTATTTGGAATGATGAGACCAGTCCATAAAGAATGTGGTGGAAGGTATGCCTAAAACGGATAGCTGTAATGGCGTTCAAGAGCAGAAGATCCAGGTGGCCCAAAGCACAAGTTACTAACTTGTGTAACGATATATCTGTAAGAGACAGTAGTTAGTGACAGATTCCTTACCTTAGAATATCCCCAGGCGTCAGGCTGGATCCGGAAAGTTTTTGCGTAGCAGTACCCTTGCGCGTCGGTAGGCGGCGTCGTGCGGCTCCGCGTCCGTCGTCGGCGTCGTGATCGCCGGGATGACGTCGCGGGCAGTACTTAGACGCCGCCCCTGTGCGCTGACATCAGAGTTCTGTACACGACTTTCCGCGCCAGGAACGCAGAGCCATGCAAGAAGCTGACATAGGTGTCTGAAAAATACTAGGGCCCTGAAAGGGATGTCCTTAACCCTAGAAATCAGTTCGCAGAACGGGGAGGATGGGTAGGGCGGTAAGGAATCTGTCACTAACTACTGTCTCTTACAGATATATCGTTACACAAGTTAGTAACTTGTGCATCTGAAAGAGACACGTTAGTGACAGATTCCTTACCTTAGAATAGATACCCCAGCAATACCAACCCCGGTGGTGGGTCTGCGAACAAAGATCAGACAAGGAAGTCCTGGAGGACAGAACGGCCAAAGAAGCCGTCCCTCCGGACCCGACTGTCAAGGCAGTAATGCTTTGTAAACGTGTGCAGCGAGGCCCACGTAGCTGCCTGACAAATAACCGGCAGCGGAACACCGCGGCCCAAAGCCGTGGTAGCAGCCGTTGCCCTGGTGGAATGGGCCCGCAGCCCAACAGGAGGCTCCTTCTTAGCCAAAGAATAGCAGGTCTTGATGCACAAGGTAACCCAGCGGGAGATGGTCCTCTTGTGCACCGCCCGACCTTTTTGGCGCCCACGTAGCCAACAAAGAGCTGGTCATCCACCCGGAAGTGTTTTGTGCGGTCAATATAGAAGGAGAGCGCACGTTTTGGGTCCAGACGGTGGAGCCTCTCTTCCTCTCTGGAAGGATGCGGAGGCGGAAAGAAGGTGGGCAAAGTGATGGTCTGCCCAATATGGAAAGCAGTAACCACCTTTGGCAAGAAGGACGGGCGCGTCCGAAGAACAACCTTGTCCGGATGAACAGACAGAAAGGGAGGTTTGCAAGATAGAGCCTGGAGCTCACTCACCCGCCGAGCGGAGGTGATGGCCACCAGAAAGGCTGTCTTCAGAGTCAGAAGACGAAGAGGACAGTTATGTAGAGGCTCAAAGGGAGCGCACATTAAAAAGGTAAGAACCAAGTTCAAGTCCCACTGAGGCATCACAAACGGAACAGGAGGGAAGAGGTGAGTAATGCCTTTTAAGAACCTGTTAACAACAGGGGACTGGAAAAGGGAGGGCTGATCAGGAAGCCTGAGGAAGGCCGAGATAGCACAAAGATAACCCTTGATGGTACCCAGGGCAGAACCCTGTTGGGCCAGAGAAAGAAGGAACAGAAGGACCTCAGAAAGAGGGGCAGAGAGGGGATTCACAGCCTTTGCTGTGCACCATGCCACAAATTTGTTTCACCTGCAGGCGTATACCACCTTAGTGGCGGGACGCCTGGCTGCCAGAATCACATCACAAACTTCGGGAGGCAAGTCGAAAGGAATCAACTGCCGCCGCTCAATCTCCACGCAAGCAGGTGTAGACTGGACAGGTTCGGGTGGAGGTCCGTCCCCTGCTGCTGCGACAGAAGATCCTCCCGAAGAGGCAGACGGATCGGGGGATCTACGCTCATATTGAGTAGCTCGGGATACCAAACTCTTCGAGCCCAGTCCGGAGCCACAAGAATGACTTGGGCCCGGTCGTGCCGAATCTTCTTCAACACTCTGGGTAGAAGTGGTATAGGCGGAAAGGCGCACAACAGACCGCAACTCCACTCGTGACGAAAAGCGTCTCCGAGCGAGTGCCGCCTTGGAAATTCCAACGCGCAGAACTGATGACATTGCGCGTTCTCTTCGGTGGCGAATAGATCTAACCAAGGCTCTCCCCATTGTAGAAAGAGTCCTTGCGCCACTTCCGAGTGAAGACGCCATTCGTGATCCATCATGCACCTGCGGCTGGAGTTCGTCCGCCCTGGCGTTCAGGGAACCTGCCAGGTGTTGAACCATCAGGAACATGCCCTGATGTTCCAGCCATGTCCAGAGGCGCAGAGCCTCCTGACAAAGGGTCCAAGACCCCACCCCGCCCTGTTTGTTGCAGTACCACATGGCGGTGGTGTTGTCTGTGAACACCTGCACTACCTTCCCTTTGACAGAGGGAAGGAATGCCTTGAGTGCAAGTCGGATCGCCCGGAGCTCCAGAATGTTGATATGGAGCCGGGACTCCGCCCGGAGACCAGAGGCCTCTGATCTCCGCCTCTCCCATGTGACCGCCCCATCCCAGAAGGGACGCGTCCGTCACAACTGTGTGCTCTGGCTGGGGAAGGGAGAGGGATCTGCCCATGACCCATTGCCGGTTCGAGAGCCACCACTGCAACTGTCTCGCAGTCCCCTCCGAGATCTGGACGTGATCGGACAGGTTGCCCTGGTGCTGTGCCCACTGGAACTTCAGGTCCCACTGCAGAGCCCGCATATGCCATCTGGCATGATTGACCAGCAGGATGCAGGAGGCCATGAGGCCCAGCAGCCTCAGGGTCATCCGTACCGAAACCCAGGATAAAGGCTGAAAGATCGGAATCATAGCCTGAATATCCCGGACTCGCCGTTCGGGAGGATAGGCCCGAAACTGCGTCGTGTCCAGAACCGCTCCGATGAAAAGGAGCTGTGGAGAAGGAATCAGATGCGACTTCGGCACATTGATGGAGAACCCCAGCGAGTGCAGGAGTTCGGCCGTAGTCTGGAGGTGGGAGACGACTGCCTGGGACGAGCCCGCCTTCAGCAGCCAGTCGTCGAGGTAGGGGAAGACTGAAACCCCTGCCCGGCGCAGATGAGCTGCGACCACCGCCATCACTTTCGTGAACACCCGAGGGGCACTGGTAAGGCCAAAGGGGAGCACGGTGAACTGAAAATGCTCGGGGCCTACCGTGAACCGAAGGTAACGCCGGTGGGCCGGCAGGACGGGGATGTGGAAATATGCGTCCTGCAAGTCCAACGCTACCAACCAGTCTCCAGGGTCGAGGGCAGTCAAGACCTGAGCTAGGGTGAGCATCTTGAACTTCTCCTTCCGGAGGAAGCGATTGACGTTCCGGAGGTCCAAGATAGGACGCATGTCCTCCTTGTCCTTTTTGGGCACCAGAAAGTAGTGGGAGTAGCAACCACGCCCTACTTCTGGGGTCGGAACACGCTCGATGGCCCTCTTGGTCAAGAGGGCCGTGACTTCCTTCTGTAGAAGCACCAAGTGATCCCCTGACATGCGGTGGAATTGAGGTGGCATGGCTGGGGGGTGGTCTCGAAGGGGAGGGAGTAGCCCCTTCGGACAATGTCCAAGACCCACCTGTCCGAGGTGATGGTACGCCAGTGGGGAAGGTGATGGCGGACCCTGCCCCCTACTGGCGTGCTGTGCACCTGAAAGGAGGGACTAGGAGGGCTTGGAGGCCGCGGACGGGTTGGAGGTGGTGGCCTGACCCGCACGCTGGTTGCCCGATCCGCCACGGCGGAATCCACGTCCTCGGCCACGCGAAGACGCCTGCTGCGCGGGCCGGTGGCTGGGCTGCTGACGTGAAGGGCGCCCCTACCGTGGCCACGATAGGGGCGAAAAGCAGAAGTCAGCGGAGGGCGTGTAGCAGAAAGGCCCAGGGACTTGGCAGTAGCCCGTGAGTCCTTAAAGCGCTCCAACGCATGGTCTGCTTTGGACCCAAAAAGACCGACTCCATCAAAGGGCATGTCCATGAGAGTATTCTGGACATCCCCTGAAAAACCAGTGGTTCTCAGCCAGGCGTGGCGTCTGAGCGCCACCGTCGTTGCAATAGACCTGCCCAGCGAGTCAGCGGTGTCAAGGCCACAACGTATTGTGTATTTAGCCGCATCCCTTCCTTCCGCAATGGCGCGGGAAAGCAGTGTCTGGACCTCCTCAGGACACTGGGGCAAAACATCCGCCACCGAATCCCACAGGGAGTGGGTATATCGGCCCAAAAGACAAGCAGTGTTAACGGACCGCAAGCCAGCACTGGAGGAAGAAAAACCCTTCTTCCCAAACTGATCCAGGCGTTTGGATTCCCTATCCGGAGGAGCGGTAGGGAAGGCGGTTTGGGAAGCGGAGGCTTGGACAACCAAGCTCTCAGGAGTGGGGTGGACAGACAGAAACAGGGGTCGCCCGGAGCTGGGCGATGGCGTCGTGACACGTTCCGATCCACAGGAGCCCCTGTGTTGGGCTTGGACCAGGCGCCCAAAAGAACGTCAGTGAGGGCGTCGTTAAACGGCAGCACAGTCTCCGCAGAGGAGGCTGCCGGCTGAAGCACCTCTGTCAAGATGTTAGGCTTGACCGTCAAAGTAGGGAGTTGGAGACGTAAGGCCCCAGCTGCCCTACGCAACACCGTACCAAAATTGGCTCCCTCCTCCGTAGCCACGGGAGGAGACAGCATGCCAGTGTCAGGGGAAGTATCCAGACCACTGGCCTCCCCTAGACTCTCTGTCCAGTCCTCATCGTACTGACACCGTCGTGTCAGAGGGTCATCAGACCCCTCCCAGTCCACCTGGTCCTCCTCTGGTTCAAAATAAGGAGGAGGAGGAGGGACAGTTGGGATCCAAGGTCCCATCGGCGCCGGAACCGGCGTCGAGCGACGTCGGTCCGGATCCATGTCCGGAGCCGGAAGGAACTGGGGGACGACGCCGCCCGGAGCCCAGGGCGGCGTCGAGAACGGCACCGGAGACATCGGCGCCGGCGGAGGTGTCGTTAGGTCGACCGGCGTTGATGGGGGTTGTGGAGCCGGGATCGAGGCCGGAGCCGGGATCGAGGCTGGAGGCACGGGCGACGCCGGGGCCGGAGCCGTCGGCGACGCCGGAGCAACCCCATCAGGGCCCGCGGGGCCCGAAGGCGCACCGGAGGGGCCTGGAGGCCCAAAGAGGCGGGCCATGGCCGACAGGAATTCTTGCACTTTGGCCGGATCCGCCCCCGAACCCGGGAAGGGCGGGTATGGCGGGGCGACTCCACAGGCATGTCCGGGGCCGCGGGGCGGGGACGGTGCCGGGAGGGGCCTCAGCCGAGCCGCGAGACCGGCGAGGCGAAGTCCTAGAGCGATGATGCTTTTGGACTTCTTGTGTTTCGACTTACCGGACGAAGAAGACTTCGACGCCGACGACCGGTGTGGACTCCGCGATCGACCCCTGGACCTCTCACGCGACCGGGGCTTCCGCGGAGCCGAATGCCGGGCCTCGAGGAACTTTCGAGACCGCTCTCGCAAAGCTTTCGGGTTGAGGGCCTGGCAGTCGGTACAAGACTCCGTGTCGTGGCCTCGGCCGAGGCAGAAGAGACACTCCCAATGCGGGTCGGTGACGGACATCATCCGCGCACAGGCGCCGCAACGTTTGAAACCGGGCATCCCTACGACACCTTGATAGATGAAAAAACAGTGAAAAAATTCACCAAAAAGTATGGTCAAAAAATGACCAGGGCACTGCTCTTCCCGGATCTGCGCTTGCTGGCGCGGAAAAAGAAGAACTGACGTCAGCGCGCAGGGGCGGCGTCTAAGTACTGCCCGCGAGCGTCATCCCGGCGATCACGACGCCGACGACGGACGCGGAGCCGCACGACGCCGCCTACCGACGCGCAAGGGTACTGCTACGCAAAAACTTTCCGGATCCAGCCTGACGCCTGGGGATATTCTAAGGTAAGGAATCTGTCACTAACGTGTCTCTTTCAGATAAAGTATTTCAGAGAACATGGCACTGCCTATTTCCATGTTTACTCTGGATGAATTATCCCTTGAAGGTAGTAAGGAAGAGGCTGGACGTACAGGTGAGGCAGTATCTGGAAGCAGACATGCCTCTTACCCTCAGATGGCCATGGTTAGTTCTTGAATTGTAAGATATGCTCCACTGAAGCAGCCAGGCGATTTCAAACAAGCATTTGCAATGCAATAGGTCTCGCAATTACGAACCTTTGAGCTATTAGCATTGTAAATGTTAATAGCTTAAATTCTCGCAAATGAGAGACCTATTGAATAGCAAATATTTTTTGTTTTCTAAGTGCCCAATGCCATGCTTGCACATGAATAGAGGCCACACCCCTTTCTTTAGACAAGGTGTGTCTAAAGAAAGGGGTACGGTCGCCATTAAAGTGAAAGTGCGGTATGGGGCTTTTTTTTTTTTTTACCAGAAAAGCATTTGTTTGAAAACCAAATGCTTTTTTGGTAAAAGCGCCCCAAACAGCACTTTCATTTTGATGGCGGCCATGCCCCTTTCGTTAGACGCAGCTTGTCTAAAGAAAAGGGCGTGGTCTCTATTAAGTGCAAGCACGGCATGGGGCGCTTGGAAACAACCCCAAAAAATATATTTGCAAAGCAATAGGTCTCGCATTTGCGAGAGTTTAAGCTATTGTCATTTACAATGCCAGCTCAAACTCTCCTAAATGTGAGACCTATTGCATTGCAAAGAAGTGGCCGCCATCGTCCAGGCTGCTTGGAAAGTGAAAGCGCGCATGGCGCGCTGAATGTTGCTGCAAAGTATGTCATGCCTGCAGTAGGACAAACCTCACTAAGAAAATAGTGCTTACAAACTAAATAACACAGACCGTGTAACAGAAGTAAAAGGGCCAGTCTTCATGGGAGGTTACAAATGAAGACAAGACGGTACTAAGGAGGGACTAACAAGCCAATTACCAAATCATAAGCCAGCATTTACAAAGGACAAAGACACAAGCCAATGAAAAATATGGGTGGAAAGTGGGCGGAGCTTCAAGTCCATACTCTAATACAGCATGCCTCACAGAGCAGCGCATGCGCTGCCCAGGCTCGACCTAAAAAAGAAATGTAAACTCTTTTTTCAAGTTAGGTCACATTCTAACTGCCTGTTTTGTAGTTTTTAACACTACTTGTTTCCTTTGGCATTGGCATCAAGCAGAAGGATGTCAGATTACTTTGACATATGTCAGGGTTTGAGAATGCGTGCTTTGGGGAAGGCATGTCAATAAGATGTCTGCGCACTCCAACCATATTACAGCAAGTGATCTGGTTAGGTTAGTTCACACAGTGGTTGGGGTGAAAATTGGGTGGACCTTCATGAATAAGCTCAACTGCAGGTCTGTTACTGTGACTATCGCGTTTATCTCGGGGAAGAAGTAAAGCCTACAGCTAACTACAATACCAAAGTGATAATGTTTTGACATTGGGTCAGGTTTCGCTCAACATTCCTGATCATATTAACCAATATATCTACATTGTGAAATTAAATACTGTTCGCTTTTTTAACAACAAATTATTGCCCTATCATATATGAATTGCTTGGAAGTATGTAACATGTTAGAAACTATGTTCATACAGAACTTAAAAAGAAAAATGGTAAAGAGAGAACTTCCAACAAAATGTTTTGGGAAATCGTTACCTTGCTCATCCTGTTGTCCCAAATAAATTAAACGAGGTGTGAGTATGTTGATTGTAACAAATATTGCACTTTGTCCACTTTTAAGGATCTAGTTGAATCAAACTAGGATTACAAAGGGGCACACTCGTGAGGAAAAGGGTGAAATTAAAGAAATATGCCATCTACAAGAAATTAATATTTAGGGTTTTTGTTGAGGAAATTACACATGGCAAGGAAACTGACCGCTTGGCCATGAAAGAACACTGTCTCAGTTGATTTTTCCACCACTTTCTAGCAGGTCCAACAGTGAAAGCTGATGACCCAGCCAGTAGCGTCGAAGGTAAAGAATGACTTTATCAATATAACATTTGACATGATTGCTCCAGTGAAAATCATTCAGGTTAAAGAACAAGTTACTTACCTTCGGTAACGATATATCTGTAAGAAACATAGGTTAGTTATAGATTCCTTACCTTAGAATCTCCCCCAGGCGTCAGACTGGATCCGGAAAGTTTTTCGTCAGCAGTGCCCCTGCGCGTCTGAAGGTGGCGTTGGTCGACTCTGCGTCCGTCGGCGGCGTCATCGTGGTCGCCGGGATGACATCGCGGAAGTTACTTAGACGCCGCCCTCGCGCGCTGACGTCAGTTCTGTACACGACTTTCCACGTCAGAAGCGCAGAGCCATGCAAGACACTGACCACTGGTGCACAAAACTAGGGCCCTGAAAGGATGTCCTTAAACCCTAGAAGTCAGTTCGCAGAACGGGGAGGATGGGTGGGGCGGTAAGGAATCTATAACTAACCTATGTTTCTTACAGATATATCGTTACCGAAGGTAAGTAACTTGTTCATCTGAAAGAAACAGTTAGTTATAGATTCCTTACCTTAGAATAGATACCCCAGCAATACCAACCCCGGAGGTGGGTCTGCGAACCAAGTTCACACCAGAAAGTCCTCAAGAACAGAACGACCAAAGAAGCCGTCTCTCCGGACTCGATTGTCCAAGCAGTAGTGTCTCGTAAACGTGTGCAACGATGCCCACGTAGCTGCCTGACAGATGTCATTCAGGGGGACTCCTTGTCCCAAAGCAGTAGTAGCTGCCGTCGCCCTGGTGGAATGGGCGCGCAGCCCCACTGGAGGCTCCTTCTTAGCCAAAGAATAGCAAGCTTTGATGCACAGAACGACCCACCTGGAGATGGTCCGTTTGAGCACGGCCCGACCTTTCTTAGCGCCCACGTACCCAACAAAGAGCTGGTCATCAACCCGGAATTGTTTTGTGCGATCCAAGTAGAAAGAAAGCGCATCTTTTGGATCCAGACGGTGGAGCCTCTCTTCCTCTTTTGAAGGATGCGGAGGAGGAAAGAAGGTGGGCAAAGGGATGGTTTGGCCAATGTGGAAAGAAGTAACCACCTTGGGAAGGAAGGAAGGTCTAGTTCTCAAGACAACCTTGTCCGGATGGATAGCCAGAAAGGGAGGCTTAGAAGAAAGAGCTTGGAGCTCAGTCACCCGGCGAGCAGAGGTGATGGCCACCAGAAAGGCAGTTTTCAGAGTTAAAAGCCTGAGAGGGCATTTATGAAGCGGCACAAAGGGAGCGCACATAAGAAATGTAAGAACCAAGTTCAAGTCCCACTGGGGCATTACGAAGTGAACAGGAGGAAAAAGATGAGTAATGCCCTTAAGAAATCTATATAAAACAGGGGACTTGAAAAGATAAGGCTGATCAGGAAGCCTAAGAAAGGCTGAAATGGCCGAGAGGTAGCCCTTAATAGTGCCCAGAGCAGACCCCTGCTGGGCTAAAGAGAGGAGGAACAAGAGAACCTCAGAAAGAGGGGCAGAAAGGGGATCCATAGCCTTTGCTGTGCGCCATGCCACAAATGTATTCCATCTGCAGGCGTATACCGTCTTCGTGGAGGGATGCCTGGCTGCCAAGATTACATCACAGACTTCAGGAGGCAGGTCAAACTACGTCAACTGCCGCCGCTCAATCTCCACGCAAGGAGGTGGAGGCTCGACAGGTTCGGGTGGAGGACCGTCCCCTGATGCTGCGACAGAAGATCCTCCCGAAGAGGCACCCTGATCGGAGGATCGATGGCCATGTTGAGCAGCTCGGGATACCAGACGCTTTGTGCCCAATCCGGAGCCACAAGAATGACTTGGGCCCGGTCGTGCTTGATCTTCTTCAGCACTCTGGGCAGAAGAGGTATAGGCGGAAAGGCGTATAGAAGACCGCAACTCCACTTGTGACGAAAAGCGTCGCCTAGCGAGTGCCGCCTTGGAAATTCCAACACGCAGAACTGCTGACATTGTGCGTTCTCTTCGGTGGCGAATAGATCTAACCAAGGCTCTCCCCACTGCTGAAAGAGACCTTGCACCACCGCCGAGTGAAGACGCCATTCGTGATCCATCATGCACCTGCGGCTGAGTTCGTCCGCCCTGGCAATCAGTGAACCTGCCAGGTGTTCAACCACCAGAAATATGCCCTGATGTTCCAGCCATGTCCAGAGGCGGAGGGTCTCCTGACATAGGGTCCACGACCCCACCCCGCCTTGTTTGTTGCAGTACCACATGGCGGTGGTGTTGTCCGTGAACACCTGCACTACTCTTCCCCGTACAGAGGGAAGGAATGCCTTGAGTGCAAGATGGATCGCCCGAAGCTCCAGAAGGTTGATGTGGAGCCCGGACTCCGCCGGAGACAAGAGGCCTCTGATCTCCGCCTCTCCCATGTGGCCGCCTCATCCCAGAAGGGATGCGTCTGTCAATACTGTATGATCTGGTTGGGGAAGGGAGAGGGATCTGCCGTTCACCCAATCCTGGTTCGTGAGCCACCACTGCAATTGTCGTGCAGTGCCCTCCGAGATCTGGACGTAATCGGACAGATTCCCCTGATGCTGCGCCCACTGGAACTTCAGGTCCCACTGCAGAGCCCGCATATGCCACCTGGCATGATCGACCAGCAGGATGCAGGAGGTCATGAGGCCCAGCAGCCTCAGGGTCATCCGGACTGAAACCCGGGATAGGGGTTGAAAGATCGGAATCATAGCCCGAATATCCCTGACTCGCTGTTTGGGAGGATAAACCCGAAACCGCGTCGTGTCCAGAACCGCTCCGATGAAGAGGAGCTTCTGAGAGGGAATCAGGTGGGACTTCGGCACATTGATGGAGAACCCCAGCGAATGCAGGAGCTCAGCCGTATTCCGGAAGTGGGAGACGACAGCCTGGGGCGAACCCGCCTTCAACAGCCAGTCGTCTAGATAGGGGAAGACTGGAACCCCTGATCTGCGCAGATGAGCTGCGACCACCGCCATCACTTTCGTGAACACCCGGGGGGCGCTGGTAAGGCCAAAGGGGAGCACGGTAAACTGAAAGTGCTCGTGGCCTACCGTGAACCGCAGGTAACGCCGGTGGGCTGGCAGGACGGGGATGTGAAAGTAAGCGTCCTGAAAGTCCAACTCTACCATCCAGTCTCCAGGGACGAGGGCAGACAAGACCTGAGCGAGCGTCAACATTTTGAACTTCTCCTTCCGGAGGAAGCGGTTGATGTTCCTGAGATCCAAGATAGGACGCAGGCCTTTGTCCTTCTTGGACACCAGAAAGTAGTGGGAATAGCAACCACGACCTACTTCTGGGACAGGAACGCACTCTATGGCACCCTTGACCAAGAGTGCCGAAAATTACTGTTGGAGAAGGGCCAGGTGATCCTCCGACATGCGATGGTACTGAGGTGGCATGGAGGGAGGGGTAGTCTCGAAGGGGAGGGAGTAGCCTCTTCGGACTATTTGCAAAACCCACCTGTCCGACGTGATGGTGTGCCAGTGGGGGAGGTGATGGCAGATCCTGCCGCCCACTGGCGTTTGGTGGCCCCGAAATGTCGGACTAGGAAGGTTTGGAGGCTGCTGTAGAGGGGGCGGTGGTGGACTGGCCCGCTCGCTGGCCCCCAGAACCAAGCCGGTGGTTCCCACGTCCCCGGCCGCGCTGAGACTGTACAGCTTGCGCCGGCCTGTGGCTCTGGGCCGGACGTAGTGGGGCACCCCTTCCGTAGCCACGAAAGGGGCGAAAAGCAGACTGCGCAGGGCGGGTGGTGGAGAGGCCCAAGGACCTGGCCGTAGCCCGTGAGTCCTTAAAGCGCTCCAGCGCGTTGTCTGCCTTGTCGCCGAAAAGGCGACCGCCATCAAAGGGCATGTCCATAAGGGTGGATTGGACATCCCCTGAAAAACCAGTCGAACGTAACCAAGCATAGCGTCAAAGGGCTACTGACGTTGAAATCGTCCTGCCAAGTGCGTTGGCAGTATCCAGCCCACAGCGGTTGGTAAACTTCGCTGCGTCTCTCCCCTCAGCAACAGCACGGGAGAGCGTGGCCTGGGCCTCCTCCGGGCACTGAGGCAGCACCTGCGCCACCGTATCCCACACAGAGTGGGTATAACGGCCCACAGTCCCAAGCTGGCGGAGGAAAACATTTTCTTTCCAAGGTGGTCCAGCTTTTTGGATTCCCTTTCCGGAGGTGCGGTAGGGAAGGCGCCCTTGGACGTGGAGGCTTGGACTACCAAGCTCTCAGGGGTGGGGTGTTGGGAGAGGAAAGTGGGGTCGCCCAGGGCTGGGCGGTGGCGTCGGGCAATCATCCTGTCCACAGGAGCCCCTGTGTTGGGCATGGACCAAGTGCCCAAAAGGATGTCCGTAAGGGCTTCATTAAACGGGAGCAGGGGCTCCGAAGGGCTCGCTGCCAGCTGAAGCACCTCTGTCAGGAGATTAGTCCTGACTGCCACCGTAGGAAGCTTGAGGTTGAGAGCCTCGGCCGCCCTATGCAACACCACTGCGTACAACACTTTCCCCTCCGTAGCCACGGTAGGAGGAGACAACATGCCTAGGTCTTGGGAGGTGTCCAGACCACTGGCCTCCCCCAGTTCCTCTCTACAACCCGGATTGTATTCTAACTGGTCAGTCAAAGGGTCACCAGACCCCTCCAAGTCTTCCTCACCCTCTTCTGGCTGCCAATCTGGTTGAAAATAGCCAGGGTGGAACACAGGGACAAAAGTACCCGTCTGTTTCGGCCGACACCGGTCCGAGGTGGGAGCTGGGTCCCGGCGGCTGCGGACGTGGTGCCGGTGGAGTCGGCGCCGGTGAGGTGTAATAAGGTCGACCTGCGCCGATCTGGATCCAGCCCTGGATCCAAGGGGGCCCTGCGGTGCTGAGGCCGAAGCCGCCGAATGTCTAGGGCCCCCAGCCGACTCTGCGGGGCCCGAAGGCGCGCCGGTGGAGTCGGGCTGCCCAAAGATGGCATGCTTCGCTTCGTAAAATTGACGAAGCTGGGCAGGGGTCGCTCCCGGTCCCGGGAAGGGAGGGAAGGTCGGAGTCGACCCTGAAGGCTCCGCACGCGGAGCCGCGGGAGTGGCACCACCCGCACCCTGCATCGCATCGGCTGACGGACGAGGGGAAGTCGAAGAGCGACGATGCTTCTTCGACTTCTTCTTGTGCTTGGACTTACCTAATCCCGAGTGCGAAGACTAAGAAGAGTGATGAGGACTCTGCGATCGGTCCCTCGACCTCCCACGCGACCGGGACCTTGCGCGACGTGGAGCCGACTGCCGGGCCTCAAGGAGCTTTCGGGACCACTCCCGCAAAGACTTCGGGCCATGGTTCGACAGTCGGAGCACGACTTGGGGTCATGGTCGCGCTCCAGGCAGAAGAGGCACACGCGGTGCGGATCCGTCACCGACATCAGTCGGGAACAGGAACCTCAGGCCTTGAAACCGGGCATTCCTCGTGCACCAGGAGTCGGATAAAGACTCGAAAACGAAGTCGACAAAAGTCACAAAAACGTAGTCAAAAAGTGACTGGGGGTACCGCTCTTCCCGGATCTGCGCTTGCTGGCGTGGAAAAAGAAAGAACTGACGTCAGCGCGCGAGGGCGGCATCTAAGTAACTTCCGCGACGTCATCCCGGCGACCACGACGACGGACGCGGAGTTGACCGACGCCACCTTCAGACGCGCAAGGGTACTGCTGACGAAAAACTTTCCGGATCCAGTCTGACGCCTGGGGGAGATTCCAAGGTAAGGAATCTATAACTAACTGTTTCTTTCAGATTCAAACATTTCAGCATTGTGGACAGTTCTCATAGGTACAAATAGGGAGAAAATGTTTTTTCGTTCACTGCAATCCAAATGGAGCAAAAGATATAATCATGCTGCAAAAACCTTCCCCATCCGCAACTAAGAACGTACACATACCTTAGAAGATAGGGGAAAATATATTATTTTCTGCAAAAACTGAAATGTTACCTGTGAGCTGTTTGGACATTTAAAATGCTTACCTACACCTCCATCAGCATCAAATGAGGTGTCATCTTCCCAGATTTTGGTTGGTTATCTAATTTCTGCTATCATTAAGTCTAGGGCTTTGAAGTTGCTATAACAGGTGTCTCCAAACTTTTGTGTAATACGAGTTAGTTATGTTCAGTGAAAATAATTCAGAGCTACTATTGTTATTAGTGCTGTAATACTGACCACATCAGACGAGATTGTATTAGGGTCCACCATAAACAAGATTACCAATAGTGATCAACTTGGTGCATCAGGCATGGCTGTCAGCAGTATTGTACAATAAAGGCTTTGTCAATGTGGACTGCTTCTGTGTGTAGCCATGGTACTGTTTTTAATAAGTCTCCACAACTCTGCATAATTTATCACTCAAATATCAGCTTTAAATATATTTTGGAAATGCAGCCATTTTCCTCCAAACATCGGCTTATGAGTTCTATAAATACACATACTTCCATTTCAAATAACATCGTTTTAAATTTTGGTATACATATATTAATTCAACCAAGCAAAAGCTTGCAGTTTAGTAGGCTGAACTGAGAGCTAGATACAAGTAACTGGAGAGCCACCAGTAGATCACGAGTTACTCGTTGGAGAAGACTGTTCTATAAGTTGCACGGACTCTCTTCCTCAGAGCAGCAGATGAATGGACCCTACTTCTTTACTGAATACATCCTCTCTTTTTGACCTGAGATTTTGAGAAAAGTATGTTTTCAAGTAGAATGACAAGCCCCTCTAAAGGCCCTTGACATTATAAATTGTTAATCTCAATGAAGGAGGCAATCAATCCACAACTTCTCTAGGTCATTAAATCATTTCAGGATTTGTTCCTCCACCACTTCAATCAGCAATTCCATGCCCGCTGCAGAAAATATTGCCGCACAAAAATGAAGATTGAGATATTTGTCCCAGCTCTTTCCTACTCTACCCTGCTAAACTGCTGGAAACGGAAGAGACTGACCATTTGCACAGCTTGCAAGGGGACCCATTACAGGCCCCAGTGCTACAGGGTGAGGATTTCGAAGTAGTGGTGATATTTTTTACATATGACCTGCGATATACTGCTGATGGAGGCAGTATCAGCTCCATGCTAATAGAGTTTGGAGGATTTTCTTTGGTTTACCCCTTAATGTCAGAATTGCCAGACGATTCAGCTAGGTTTACTCACATGGGCCCCAAAACTAGTTTCATAGAAAGTTCTCTCAGGGCTCCTCTTCTATCTCATTTGTTGTTCATTCTTTACCCTGTCCTGCTGGCTTGTCTTATGCATGGAATCGACTTTACCTTTTATGCAGGTGATACACATATAATTTAACATCTAAGGCAAAGAGGAGGCAGATCCTCTGCAACTCACTGCAACCTGGGGATAAATACAAATTTCTTGAAACTGAATCCTTCAAAGTTACAGATCCTCTAGAAGAAAAACTCTCTACTGGGACACGAAATTGTGGCCTTCAATTGAATACTGTCCTTCTCCAGCTCCGGTAGCAGGGAACTTAAGAGCCCTGACTGCTAGAGTTCCCTCTTCTCAAATCTCTGGGATGTCAAAACTGTATTTTTTTTTTTCTTCATAAGAAGTCTACGATGTGTACTTCATTTTCTCTTTGCGTTACACTTTTGTCCTTTCCTGCTAACCCATTTGCAATGCTGTTTATTCTATGCGGGGCTTCCAGTTATAGCCTGTGCTAGGCTGCAATACATTCAATACGCCACCATGAAGGTCCTCTTATGGCTAGAAATGTTTTATAATCTCAGCCAAGCTCAAAAAGCTGCAGTGGCTTCAAGAGCATAAGAGATATTATTTCAAGCATCTTCTTTTGTGAATTAGTTCTTTAATTTTTCCATTAATTGCAAATACAAAAAATAATTTTAGAATATGTAACACTGAAAACGCTTCAATTCACTTCCATGCTACTTTTGTCCATACCTAATTATAAGCAAACTAAGCAGGGTATAGCTGATTTAAAGTCCAGGGCTCAAGGCTCTGGAATTTTCTGATCAGGGAGCTAAAACAAAATCTAATCTCCTCATATTTATCAAAAAAGTTAAAGACATGGATGTTCGATACTTAGTACATTATCTAGCAGGAAGTAATATTCAGCACCATAAAAGTGTGCAATATCGTCAAGAAGCCTGCCTTCAGTGTGAGTGTATTGCGCTTTAATAATATAAGCCTTAGACAGATAACTAGGGATTAGAAAACTATTTTAGCGTAACACACCTTAAAATGTTACTTAACACTGGAAAGTGTAAGAAGGTATATTTTCCTACTAATCGAAGAACAGTCTGCTGATCAGTACCTAAAAAAACAGTGTTCTGAAGTGGCCCCAGAGTCGTAGAGAAGTGAGCTACAAAACACCAACATAAATAGGTAAATGTAATTTATACAGGTATTTAACAAGTTACAAAATGATCCAATTTTTTACAGACGTGGTAACAGAGAAAGGGAGGGCAAGTGACTTGCCAAAAATCAGACATGTGGTTAAATGGCTAAGTCTGATTGGAACCAAGTTTTCCTGGATTCAAGGTTGGTAACCCACATCTCTTCTCTACACAACTTGGATGCAAACAATTGTCAGGTATTTCATTATTAGCATAAAAAATAAATATATGCTTGCAATTGATGTCCTAACACATTGCATGACTGCCCCACTGTTTTATTAAATCCGCAACGCCATCATAAAGACGAGACGTAAAAGTCAGTACCGGACTACGTAAAATGCTCTAGATGATAATGCTGGTGGAGGTCGTATGCCGGGGGGTTACCCTAAATAATGCTTCCTGGACTATGGCCAGATGGCATCTTTTTCCACACTGCCTTTCAGTTCCTCCCCAAAAGCACCGCACAGACCCAGGGTTTTCATTACTAGATATCCCAGATCCTGTCCATTCATACTAAGGCAGTATAAATAATAGGTTTCCCACTTAAAAAACGTAAAGTTTACCTTTGTCCTTTGGTTTGACCTACAAAGAAAGCAACTGTGGGATATAAAAGAAGGTGGAGTGGAGGGCTTCAAGCCTAGGTAAACAATCCCACAAACATGGAGGCTGGTCTATGGGGTTCTTCATGTGTGAACTGTGCTGTAGCCACCACAATAAATTCCCCAGCAGGATTCTGAATCAGCAATACAAGCGCAGGATCGGAGCTTTGCCCTCAACTGAGAACATCCTAGGCCCATCCAGCTATCCTTTCTACAGAGCCTGGGCATTTGAGGGTTTATCGACTTGTATAGCAATGAGCAGGGACATTCCAAACTATGGAATGGCCAGTACCCACCAGCTCTCCATGAGAAGCCTGGCTGAGATAACCAGCAGTCAGGGCCAAAAGCCCCACTAGACCTCTTCAGAGGAAGAAAGGGAAGCATGCATTTCACTATTTTCCTATGCCTTTTGAAAGAATGCAAATTTCCAGTTTTCAGTTGATGTTTTATCCTGGCAGTGTAGCCTGCTTCTAAGCACTCACAGCTTGTATATATAGGGGAACTAGGAAACAGTCATCTCAGTGTAGCTGCTCGTACGGAAATCAGCACCCCTCTATCGAGATAACCAGACGTAATTGATCAGAGACCACTCTGTCCATCGACCAGAAATCCGACATGTTTGAAGCTCTCTAAAAAAAACTGATATAAATCAAGGAAATCAATTAAGAATCATAAAATGGAGCACTAAACATGAATGTCCAGTGCTCTATATTTGGGTAAAAATGAAAAAGGATTATTTGAAAGTCATTACGTGACCTTAATTATTGGCTCAACATACACGTTGGTTTCTGTCAAACTGTAATGTAACCGATCTGCCCAGTGCGAAGAATGAAAGTGTAAAGAAAACAGATTAGCAATAATTTACTTGCATTTCTAGAGCTGGAGTTAATTACACCTAGTCCGGTAAAACAGTGACTTTATTATTGCACAGCAAGTAATGGTCTCAGCAGCAGAGACAAAACTTGCTTTTTAGGTACTTCTGCACCCTCGGTCCCACAGCACACTGCAGGAGGAATTAATGCTGTCCCCACAACTGCAGCCTCTAACCTAAAGCAGAAGACTCTCCTGCTGTTTAGCCGTTTGGGGTCTTCCTCCGCAATCCAAACTCGCCATGAAATGACGAACAAATGTTTGCAGTTATCATCTATAGAACACGTAACCGCAGTACTTTGAAGTGCAGCTTAACTCAGAAGTAAGCTGGATTTGTGCAGAGAGAAAATTAATATTTATTTAGGAGAGAGAGAAAAAGAGGTTCTAAACCGGATGAGTACTTTGCACAGCACCGAATAGTACATATTTTAAAACAACAAAAAGCAATTTAAAATTAAATGCTTATCAATACAGCATATTGTACATTATATGGAGCATGGAAGAGATGATGGGTATGTCTAGCCTACGTAAAGAAGCTTGAGCCTAGTCTTAGCCCAGTAGTACTCTTAGTCTCAGCACAGAGACCCTTGGCTCATCCAGCTATCTAGACAGCGAGTAGCAATTTAAATATCCCTGGAGGCAGATCTGTTCCAGTACCGGACCCCGACTCTAGAATGTCTTAAACTCCAACTTCAGAGATCCCAAACGCGTCTGGTTCAGGAAGCGCCTAAAAACAGAACTCTTCAAGTTGGCTCTTTGCTTAAGACCAGCAACAATAAGGATACAGACTGATAAATACCAAACAGGAATGTATATCTCGCATGCATTTCGACACCCCAACTATCCTAACTTCGGTTAGTAGTCTGCAGACTCTCAACCCTCTCTGCAGTGTTATGTAATGGCTACAAGGCAACAACAATTTTTCTAAATAAAATTGTCTCAGTTTTATCGAGAAATCAAATAGTCCAATTATCAACTAAACTATTTAATTCAAGCTAAAAAGTTCCAAATTAAATTAAGTGGCAGCATGTTGATTGGACATCTTGCCACTAAGGAGTACTGAGCCTTTTATGATGCCATTTTCCATATTTTACCACAAAGGTTAAAATATACCACATCTCCCTTATCAATAAAGAGATTAAGGGATTTAGAGTCTGCTTAGTCTAAGATGGTGTCTAATGCACCTGTAACATTTAAACACCTTTTCCTAAAATGAATGCAAAGAGGAAATAAAACAATCTCAACAATACTTCACTACAAATAAACCTCCACAGCTGTAACTGCGCCATTGCCCAAATCACAAATCCAATATTATTACTAGTTAGCACAGCACCTAGGAACAAATATGCCAGATTGAATTCAACTACAACATTCAATTCAGGAATAATGGTCTTCTTTTCAAATGAAAACGTAATTTTACTCTATACTCCATATCTAATGAGCATACCTGCACGTTAGATGAATAGCAGAGATTTCATAAGTTAAGACGTTACATTTGATATTAGTAGATAGTTACAAACGTAACTTGATTGAGTTACGCATGGCTTTTAAAGATTAAGTTAATAAAATTATTCAAATTGCCAATTTCACAATCGGTCCCAATGGTAAATCAGATATAAATTCAGAAGTTGGATCTCACTGTATAGCTGTTTGCACATAGAGGTTAGTCAGTATCCCCAAAACTGTCTATTGAACAGTACAATAGGTAATTAATATGTATTTATGATTTTTGTATAATGCTTCACCTTGCTATGTGTTTGTACTTTAATCAGGAAGCATTTAGTTCAAAACCTGCGAAGGGGTAGCATGTGTGCTTTCCTACTCTAGATTTTTACAAGTAGCTAAGATAGGAGTCATTGGCACCAAATGTTTAGTGATTATGCAGTCAACGAGTGTGCCACACAGCATAACGGTTTCAAGATTATTCGGGGAAAAAAACGGTATTTACTCAGGTTTTTGCAAAGGGTATGGAGGTTATGTTGAAGATTGTGGGTGTTCCTTCTTGTCTAGTCCCAAATCAGCCAGTTTCCTGAAAAGTACATGGTCCATGGATGGATAAAGCAACACAATTCAACTGTCCTCAAAAATCTATCCTGCAGTCTATTTTTATTTTTAGATAACATTAACCACACTAATGGCCACTTATAGGTTAAATAATAGGAGTTAACAACTCAGTGATGAACAAGTTATTTACCTTCGGTAACGATGTATCTATAAGAGACATATGTTAGTTATAGATTCCTTACCTTAGAATTACCCCCTTGGCGTCAGACTGGATCCGGAGAATTTTTTCTTAGCAGTACCCCTGCGTGTCGGTAAATGGCGTTGGTCGACTCCGCGTCCGCCGTCAACGTCGTGTTCGCCGGGATGACGTTGTGGTGTCTATATAGACGTGCCCCTGCGCACTGACGTCAGTTCTGACACGACTTTCCACACCAGAAGCACAGAGCCATGCAAAATACTGACCACTGGTGCGCTAAACTAGGGCCCTGCAAGGGAGTCCCTATCCCTAAAAGTCAGTTCGCAGAGCGGGGAGGATGGGTGGGGCGGTAAGGAATCTATAACTAACATATGTCTCTTACAGATACATTGTTACCGAAGGTAAGTAACTTGTTCATCTGAAAGAGACTGTTAGATATAGATTACTTACCTTAGAATAGATATCCTAGCAATACCAACCCCGGAGGAGCGTCTGTGAACTAAGTTCACACCAGAAAGTCCTGGGGGACAGACCGGGCAAAATAGCCGTCCCTACGGACTTGACTGTCCAGGCAGTAATGTCTGGTGAACGTGGGCAAGGATGCCCACGTGGATGCCTGACAGATGTCAAGGAGTGGAACTCCGCGAGCAAGAGCAGTGGTGGCCTCCGTGGCTCTGGTAGAATGAGCACAGAGCCCCACTGGAGGTTCCTTTTTCGCTAAAGCGTAGCAAATTTTTAGACAAAGGACAACCCATCTAGAGATGATTCGCTTTTGAACGGCCCGACCTTTCTTGGCACCCACATAGCCAACGAAGAGTTGATCGTCCACCCGGAAATCTTTTGTGCGATCAAGATCAAAAGATAGCGCACGCTTGCGGTCCAGACGGTTAAGTCTCTCCTCCTCTTTGGAAGGGTGCGGAGGTGGGAAAAAGTTGGGCAAAGTAATGGTTTGTCCAATGTGAAAGGGCATTACCACTTTGGGAAGGAACGAAGGCCTCGTCCTAAGCACCACTTTGTCCGGATGCACAGAGAACAAAGGGGGCTTAGAAGAAAGGACTTGGAGCTCGCTCACTCTGCGACCAGAGGTAATGGCAACAAGGAAAGCTGTTTTTAGAATGAGGAGCCAGAGAGGACAGTTGTGGAGACGCTTGAAAGGAGCACACATAAGATAGGTTAAGACCAGATTCAAGTCCCATTGGGGCATTACAAAAGGAGAAGGAGGAAAGAGATGAGTAATGCCCTTGAGGAATCTCTGTACAATAAGGGACTTGAATAAAGATGGCTGATCTGGAAGCCGAAGGAAAGCAGAGATGGCCGAAAGATAGCCCTTAAGAGAGCCCAGGGCAGAACCCTGCTGGGCCAAATAAAGTATATACAAGAGGATCTCTGAAAGAGGGGCAGAAAGGGGATCCACAGCCTTTGCTGTGCACCATGCCACAAACTTGTTCCATCGACAGGCGTATACAGTCTTCGTGGAAGGACGCCGGGCTGCCAAGATGACCTTACAGACTTTGGGAGGAAGGTCAAAAAGCTGTCAACTGTTGCCGCTCAATCTCCACGCAAGGAGGTGGAGGCTGGACAGGTTCGGGTGAAGAACCCTCCCCTGCTGCTGCGACAGAAGGTCCTCCCGAAGAGGCAGTCTGAGTGGAGGATTGATGGCCATGCTCAGGAGCTCTGGGAACCAGACTCTTTGTGCCCAGTACGGAGCCACAAGAATGACTTGGGCAAGGTCGCGCTTGATCTTCTTCAGCACTCTGGGCAGAAGTGGTACAGGCGGAAAGGCGTACAGGAGGCCGAAGTCTAACTCATGACGAAAAGCGTCACCGAGCGAGTACCGCCTTGGAAATTCCGACACGCAGAATTGCTGACATTGTGCGTACTCTTCAGTGGCGAACAGATCTAATCAAAGCTCTCCCCACCGCTGAAAGAGACCTTGCACCACCTCCGAGTGAAGACGCCATTCGTAATCCACCAGGCACCGGCGGCTCATTTCGTCCGCCCTGGCGTTCAAAGAACCTGCCAGGTGTTGAACCACCAGGGTCATGCCCTGATGTTCCAGCCATGTCCAGAGACGAAGCCACCCGGCCCAGTTTGTTGCAGTACCACATGGCGGTGGTGTTGTCTGTGAACACCTGCACCACTTTCCCTTTGAGAGAGGGAAGGAATGCCTTCAGTGCCAGGTGAATCGCCCGGAGCTCCAGCAGGTTGATATGGAGCCCGGACTCCGCCGGAGACCAGACGACTCTGATCTCTGCCTCTCCCAGATGGCAGCCCCATACCAGGAGTGACGCTTCTGTCACCACTGTGAGGTATGATTGGGGAAGGGAGAGGGATCTCCCTCAAACCCAAGCTTGGTTTGTTAGCCACCACTGCAGCTGTTGCACAGTCCCCTCCGAGACCTGGACGTAGTCGGAAAGATTGCCCTGATGCTGCGCCCACTGGAACTTCAGGTCCCACTGCAGAGCCTGCATTTGCCATCTCGCATGATCCACCAGCAGGATGCAGAAGACCATGAGGCCCAGCAGCCTGGGTCATTCTCACCGAAATCCGGGATAGAGGCTGAAACATTGGTATCATAGCCCGAATATCCCGGACTTGCTGCTCGGGAGGATAGGCCCGAAACTGCACTGTGTCCAGAACAGCTCCGATGAAAGGGAGCGTCTGAGAGGGAGTCAGGTGTGACGTACGCACGTTGATAGTGAACCCCAGCGAATGCAGGAGGTCCACCGTAGTCTGGAGGTGGGAGACTACAGCCTGGTGCGAGACTGCCTTCACCAGCCAGTCGTTGAGATAGGGGAAGACTGGAACCCCTAGTCTGCGCAGATGAGCTGCGACCACCGCCATCACTTTCGTGAGCACCCGAGGGGCACTGGTATGGCCAAAGGGGAGCACGGTGAACTGAAATGCTTGTGGCCTACCGTGAATCGTAGGTAACGTCTGTGGGCTGGCAGGACGGGGATGTGTAAATAAGCGTCCTACAAGACCAACGCCATCATCCAGTCTCCAGGGTCGAGGGCAGAAAGGACCTGAGCCAAGGTTAGCATTTTGAACTTCTCCTTCCGGAGAAAGCGGTTGAAGGCCCTGAGGTCTAAGATAGGACGCAGGCCTTTGTCCTTCTTGGGCACCAGAAAGTAGCGGGAATAGCAACCACAACCTACTTCTGCCGCAGGAACCCTCTCGATAGCTCTCTTGGCCAAGAGAGCTAAGACTTCCTGGTGGAGAAGTGTCAAATGATCCTCCAACATGCGATCTAAAGAGGGTGTCATGGAGAGAGGGGTAGTCTCGAAGGGGAGGGAGTAGCCCCTTCGGACTATCTGCAAAACCCACCTGTCTGACATGATGGATTGCCAGTGGGGGAGGTGATGGCGAATCCTGCCAACCACTGGCCGTTGATGGGCCTGAAAGGTCAGACTAGGAGGGTTTGGAGACCGCTGTAGGGGGGGGTAGGACTGGCCAGCCCACTGGTTTCCAGGCCTGCGTTCCTGGGTCCCACGTCTGCGGCCACGCAGGGGCTATTAGCTTGCGCGGCCCGGTGGCTGGACTGGGCCGGACGTGGAGAGGCGCCCTTTCCGTAGCCACGAAAGGGGTGAAAGGCAGACTGTGGGGGACGGGAGGACGCAGCGAGGCCCAAGGATCTGGCCGTAGCCTGAGAATCCATAAAGCACTCTAGCGCCGAGTCTGCCTCGTCAACAAAAAGGCGACGGCCATCGAAGGGCATGTCCAGCAGAGTTGACTGAACATCCCCTGAAAAACCAGACATCCTCAACCAGGCGTAGTGCCGAAGGGCTACTGACGTGGCAATCGTTCTGTCCAGTGAGTCGGCGGTATCCAGTCCACAGCGGATTGTGAATTTTGCTGCGTCTCTCCCGCCTGCCACTGCTTGAAAGAGAACAGCCTCTGCCTCTACCGGGCACTGAGGCAGCACCTGTGCAACCGTATCCCAGATGGTATGGGAGTATCAGCCCAAGAGGCACGCAGTATTCACAGACCGCAGTGCTCAGCTGGAGGAGAGAACATGCGCTACCCAAGGTGATCCAGCTTCTTGGATTCCCTGTCCGGGGGTGCGGAAGGGAATGCGCCCTTGGATGAAGAGGCTTGGACCACCAAGCTCTCGGGGGGGAAGGGTGTTGGGTGAGAAAAATGGGATCGCCCTGGGCCGGGCGGTGGCGGCGGGCAATCGTCCGTTCCACAGGAGCCCCTGTGCTGGGCTTGGACCAAGTGCCCAGAAGGATGTCTGTGAGGGCTTCATTAAAGGGCAAGAGGGGTTCAGAGGAAGTTGCCGCTGGCTGAAGCACCTCCGTCAGGAGATTAGTCCCAACTGCCACTGTAGGGAGCTCCAGGCCCAAGCTGCCCTACGCCCCACCACTAAATAGGACGCTCCCTCCTCCGTAGCCACGGTAGGGGGAGAAAGCATGCCAAGGTCTGGGGAGGTATCCAGACCACTGGCGTCACCCAATTCCTCTCTCCAGTCTGGTGCTTCCAGCTGGTCTGCCAAAGGGTCCAGCGACCCCTCCGAGTCCTCAACACCACCCTCAGGGCAATATGGAAGACCTGGGACGAACAAGGGAACAAAAGTACCCTCCGCGTCGGATTCGACGTCTGTCTGGCTTCGGGTTCATCTCGGGGATGAGGATGGGGACAGCGTCGGCCGGGGGCGTCGTTGCCGGGATCGGTGCCGGGGAAGGTTGAGTAAGGTCGACCGGCGTCGATCCGGATCCAGGGCTAGATCCACGGGGGCCCTCCGCCACCAGGGCCGGAGCCGCCAGCATCGAAGGCCCAGGGCCCCCAACCGGCTCGTTGGGTCCCGAAGGCGCACCAGCGGAGTCGGGCTGCCCAAACACACTGTGGAGGGCTTTGTAGAACGTACGAAGCTGGGCAGGGGACGCTCCGGCTCCCAGAAACGGGGGGGAGGCACTGAGTCGTCCCTGAGTCAGGAGCCGTCGCCTTAGACCGACGACGCTTCGGGTCCCACGTCGCGTCAGCCGACCGACAGGGGGGAAGGCGAAGAGCAACGGTGCTTCTTCGCCTTCTTATGCTTCGACTTAACCGACGAGTACGAAGACTTGGACGAGGTGTGATGGCTCCGCGACCGGTCTCGAGACCTTCCCCTCGAGTGAGACCGGGAGCGACGTGGAGCGGACTGCCGGGCCTCCAAAAGCTTTCGGGACCGCTCCCGCAAAGACTTAGGGTTCATGGCCCAACAGTCTGAGCACGACTTCGAGTCGTGGTCGCGCTCCAGGCACCAAAGGCACATGAGGTGTGGATCCGTCACGGATATCAGTTTGTGACAAGTCACAAGGCTTGAAGCCGGTCCGACAATGGGACATCCCTCGCACACCAGGAGTCCAAGACTCGAAAAAGATGTCGCCAAAAGTCAAAAAGGTTTAGTCAAAAAATGACTAAGGGGCAAGCTCTCTCCGGATCTGCGCTAGGCTGGCGCGGAAAAACAAAGAACTGACGTCAGTGAGCAGGGGCGGCGTCTATGTAGACACCGCGACGTCATCCCCGGGAACACGACGCCGACGACGGACGTGGAGTCGACCGACGCCACCTACCGATGCGCAGGGGTACTGCTAAGAAATAATTCTCCAGGTCCAGTCTGACGCCTGGGGGTAATTCTAAGGTAAGGAATCTATAACTAACAGTCTCTTTCAGATACTTATTTTGTCAACTTCAGAAGGATAAAAGGCCAAATCAAACATACACGAACCCAGATCTGTTAGTGACTTTCAGGTTACAGGCAGGTCACAACCGTGAGTGCTCAAAACAAGGAGCTTTCTGATCAGCTGAAATTCTAGACTCTAAATAGTCCATGCTCAATATATTCGGTGGGGTTTCGAACAGGTAACTTATTAGACTTTATTAGACTAATACCCAAGAAAAGACTTGCATTCATGTTTCCAAAATCAGTCCTGCTGAGCTGGTGGAACTGTGGTATGTATGGAAAGAGGAAAAATTAAAAATATTTTAGATTGCGAAATTAAAGTATAATATACAGAATTTTCAAAGCAACGAATAAATTGAAGACACTCGTGTGAGGAATTCACGGAACTTTTTGACTATTTTACTAATCATGGAGAGAAGCTAATTCCAATACATTTTAACAACCAAATCTATTTCTGTATTTTCAACTACAGTGCTGTAAAGCCGAAGAAAGGTATCGAATTCCACTCCTCTACCTCCTACCTCCTACCTAAACCACTCTCCAACGTCCAAAATTAAACTGGCTGGTTGTAAAACGGCGGGGTGCCAAATTAAAGCACACTTTATGCTCAGAGTTCTCCAAACTGCGGGGCCGACTTCCTGTCAGGAAGAGTTCAATTTCACAGCATAGCCCAATCAGCGGGGAGCTCACAAAATGAAGTGCCAGTTGATGTTACTTTTGTTTTGAATCTTCCACCCCTGAGAATATCGTTCAAAGTTTCGGCTTCTTAGCCAGCATGGTCTCATCCTCCTGACTAGACTGCCAAGCCACGGGGTGTGCAGACGTTCCACCCCAAAATCCCCTCAAATGGCGCTGTTTTCCGAGCCCTGGTGCGCCGGCGAAGCTACGGGGTACCTAGCACATCAGAATGAGCGGTTTCTTACATAAACGATCTTCAGTTTTCGTTCCAACCATCTGCAGCAGGCACGGAGTGTGCCGCCCTCTAGCTGCGTGCAGACAAGGACACCCCACAAAGGTGCGTGACAACCCTGAAGGTGGCGCTATGGGCACCACTACCCAGAGCTGCTCGTTTTAACCGGTGCTTTTGAAATGGCGGCGGTCCTCAGCATTGACTGTTAATTATACTGACATTTGAGAGGCTCATCTTAATTGGGTGCTATAAATGTCCGAGGAACAGTGCATTCTTGGTAAACATAGCTATCAACCACTAGAGGTAGCAGTGTTTTAACGTCACACATGCTTATTACAACCCTGGCTGTGATTTCAAATGTGAACTGTCAGTTAACATTTACTTATATACTAATATTTAGTATGTCCGGAATCGCAAGGATAAGCTACCCCTCGGGTCCCGAGTATATGTTTACTAGAAAGCTTGTGCCATCTTGTGCTCCAACGTACACAAGGGAAAAACTCAAAATAATGCAATTTCCAAAGAGGTCAACCCGCACGCACGAGGAGGGTCATTGGCTTTAAAAAACTGCAAACCTTACTTAAAACAAAGCATTGTCAATTAACTTAATGTTTCAGACTCACTCACACCATACATATAGCAAAATCCGAATGTTCCTGGTGGGGTAAGTAAGGTAGAAAGAAATTCCACTGCAATAAGAAACATCTCAAACCTTACATTTGGAAGAACGATGCGGCCTTGTTCTTTCTGCCAACTTGAATGATGGAAGGAATGCAAACAAGGGTGGAAGCAAATGCAGTCACGGCTAGCTCACGTGGCCATTTGGTGCTTTATGACAAACACATTCACAAATCCAGTAGTTTTCTGACCTCTAAGAGGTATACAATATGTCCAGAGCTTTAGGTGGGGTAGGAAAAGACCTGAAAATATGTTGCTACCATGCCCTAGGTTTATGTCCTTTAAATATAACACGGATTTCTTCCTCGAAAATTTGTGCAAGATCCTTTAATAAGCCAAGAAATTTAAGCAGTTTAAGTAATATTTAATACTTTACTACATGTTGCATGGTAGATGTAGCCAAATGTTCTAGGAGTATTTTCTTTCCCACAAGTTTTTGTAGTTTTGTTTTTCATGCACGATGCAAGTCTTGTATAGCACATGCTGCAAACAGTGGCCTTCAGGTGTCTGGGTGAGTTCATGGTGTGGATGGGTGCTTATGACGGCACAACAGGGCTCTGGAGTTGAATCCGAAGGCAATGTGAATTTCTGACTGTCATTCCACTGTGCCATGAAGGTGTTTTGACTACATGATCATTCAATCATTGGCCCCTCTGCAGCGCACCCAGAGTGATGCTCACAAGTTATGGGGTGCACAGCCGTTGAAATATGGACCACACCAAAGGAAACGAAACGTTTGATTTGCATATGAGAGAGAGTGAAGTGGAGGAGATGAAATTAAGTACAAGTCGAGAGTGAAATACAGCAATGGAGAGGATGGAAATGAAGTATGAGATATGCACATGGAGGGACTTCAGAAGGATGTGTGGAGAGAAAAGGCATAAGTGACTAATGCTGAGAGGGAATATATAGTATTGTGAAGGAGACTGAAAGAATTAAAGAATTATAAAGCACATTTTTACCCAGCAATGGATTTCCTGGCGCTAAGAATGGTTACTCATTTATCTGATAGTTGGTAAAAAAAATCAGTGCTAACAAGCATTGGTAAAGCTCATAAGTCCGGTTGTTGTGCCCATTGATGTGTGTGTGGTGTTTTTAGATGCATTAACAAAACACAGAGGTACCAAAATACTGGTCAGATGGCTAGCTGTGTCAAGCACTGGTTTCAAATTTACAGGTTTTAGGTAAGCTTATAGTTACATAAGCCATGCCTCTAATATATGATATAATCAGTTATGCTTGTCTGGCCATGTCACATCCCTTTTAGAGACCACCTCCCTCCTCCTCAAAATTCTCACCCCACTGAAAACACTGAATAGCTTAGAAATGTCTTGCTTAAGAGCAAAGTAAACAATAAATGCGCCTAGTGAATTTACAATAAACCTGGTTTCCTAAAAAATATATAATGCAGCGGTACCTGCAGAGTTTCAAACTGCGTTCATATAATCAGAAGGCCACATTTCTAGCCACCTTGAATGCTACGAGAAGTCAAAGCTACCTAACAATCTGCTGAAAATAATACAGGTTTTAAGGCATGCAAAAGTGCCATGGACTAGATTAACCTCTAACACAACAAAATGACCTTCGTTTCGCATTCTGATTGTACACTGAAGCAAGTTAATACGACGAGAGAGGTCATGAGTCGCCTCGGTACCAGCAATGGAGTCCATGCCACCGAAACGTAATTTCTGCCTGGAAGGGGCTGAGCAGCAAATAAATATATACAGCAGCACTACACTGAAATAACATGACAGAAAGGGCACACACAGTAGCAGAGAAAACCTGCTGCCTTCCACCTTTAACTCTTAGCTGCAGAACCAATCGCGAGAAGGTCTTGAAAAAACAATTACTGTAGTGCAACTGCTGTAAGCATTTCTGCACAAAAATATACACGGTCAGTTTTTAATACACAACCGGCGAAGGGCAAGCACTGACTAGAATTTTCACATTGCAAGAAGTGTAATACAGATGTATAAAGACGGCTTAGTCTTAACCGATGGTGGGCTCATCAGAGCATGACACTATTCATGTGGTTATATCCCCAACAATTTAGTATATTTCTAGTGTACTTCACAGTGGTTAATTTGTTAAAAAAAAAAAATGTTAAAAATCAAGAAGTGGCTCTCATCAGGAGGCAGCTTCGACTAGCCCATTTCTCCTATTAGCGCTGCCTAAGACAGCATCAACAAACACTACAAGTGGGGAGAGGGTGTGGCCAATGGCCAGAGCTGCCGACTGTGGAGCTGGAGAACCAGGTTCGAGCCTTGGCGTTGGCTCAACATCCTGTGATTCTGGGCGAATCACTTAATCTCCCTGTGCCTACCAAAATTAATGTCTCTTTAACTGGTGCTCAAGCGCTGGTGTTTATGATTAAGTGCTGGTGCTGAGCACCGGAAGCCAACGGCTCAAATTAAGCACTACTTCAATGAGCCAAAAAGCGCATTAGTCAGACGGCAGATACGTAGTTTTTTAATGTAACTAATTTCAGCAAAGCGTGTTACATATGTCCGTTCTACCACGATTATTTTATTAACAAATCTAAACATTTTTTCAGACACAGTGTTTCATGTTTATATATTTGTAATACGCACACGGCATATCTTAATGGCTACAGGGGCATCTTGGGTGTAGCAATGCTTTGAGGCTGTTCGTGGTTATATGGATCATGCTTGCGGTTTCTTATTACTTATAAAACTACATATAGATTCTGCACTGCAGCATGTGCAGTGATTGTGGGGCAGATATTCATAGGGATTGGATGTCCTAAACATTGAAAGTTACAAAAAGTGACCTGCAGAGAGCCTGAGCCTAGTTTCTACCTGTTGGTGATGTGCTTTAGTGTTTTAATTCCTATGTTAGTTAGCAAGGATAAACTAATGTTAAAACATCTGAGAACAGAGAGGCTGGCCAGGCAACATGAATTGTATAGGTTTGAGCTTTGGACAACGAAGCCATTATTAAGGTAAAACGGACCCCAATAGAAGCTCAAGCTTCAAACAGGAACATTACCCCTCAGGCTACGCACATTGAGGCACATGCAGTAATCCCTCAGGTCACAGGTAATTCACAGCTGCCCATCACTTTACCAGGCATATCAACAACTTTGGTGTGGCATGTGGTGCAATCTACTTGCGGGTTCCAAATCTGGCTTGGGAACAAGGGCTTTTTGGTAAAATGAGTGGAAAAGGGTGCACTTAAAGGATGCTGAGCTCTTGACGAACTTGAAGCACTGGTGAACAAACAATAGGATTTAAAGACAACTCCAGAAGGAATCTGGATGTTTACTGCCATTCCCCAACTCAAATTAGTTTAGCATTTTAACAAACATTTGGCCAGTATCATTAGTCAAAAATGGGTAGGATCTATAGGAAACTTTGCAGTGAAGTGTGGAGGTTCTCCCTCAAAAATTCTGCAGAAGAAAAATTGTGGGAAATGCATAATGGGCCACTGTCAGTTGCAGACCAGTAAGGAATATGAATATCAATATATTCACTGAAAACAACAAAAGATAAAGGGATGTTATACTAGGGTAGAAATGTCAGTTAAATTGTAACGTTATAAAATAACAAAACCAGAGAATATCACCAGTTATAGTTATCTCAATTAACTATAACTCGCGCTCTAAAGTAACAGTAACTTTAGTGACTGCTTATGATCTTTCATATTACAACACTCATGACATTTTACATGACATCATTGATGACATGACTGAAGACATCAGTGATAACACCATAGTCATAGTGTGGCCAAACCCCCCTTACTGTCTCCCCAAACACGGGATCAGTCTCCATCCCAGACACACTCCCGCCAAACCTCCATTGAGGCAGAACACCGGATAGATCAAGAAGGCCTCCTAGATACAATTTCTGTGCCTCGTGCCGAACATCTGGCAGACACTGACCTCTCATAGAGGCCCGCCCTGTGACTCCTATGCTACTGTTTGTTTTTGGGGCACGGAGGCATCCATATTTAAAATTTGACAATTATGTTCAGATGGCCGTCATTTATCCTAGATTAAGGAGGGGTGCACCACTCCATTCCTGTTTTTCAAACTGTTTTGTACTTCAGTTTTCTTTTTCAGAACGACAGATGATTTTGGGGTAGACGTATGTGGTTGTTGGGGGGTGGGGACTCAGTAAAATGCCGTTTTCATTGACAGTTTTGTTCTGTTTGTATATTTGTTTACTTTTTATTGCACTAAGGCACACACCAACTATATATCTTATGCAGCATGACTCAGAAACACGGCTCCCTGTTACGTACTATGGGCATGCACTTTGGCTGCCTTTTATGCGGTGGAGTGCACTACCCTCACACATCACGACTACATACAAACTCTCCTGCTCCCAGTCTGGCATCCCTACGAGTTCTGTTCTGGAACGTTAACGGGCTCCTAGACCATGTGAAGCGCTCCACGGTCCTGGGTTTCGCACACAGGCACCTCCCTGAGGTCCTGCTGCTCCAAGAGACCCACCTCGTGGGCAACTGTGCCCTTTTCTGGCATGCAAAGTATATGACATGTTCTTTCACTCCGGCTTCTCTCAAGGGTCCCGGGGGGTGGTGAACTTACTGCGTCACTACTTTCCTATGACTGTTTATCAAGAACCCCAAGGCCGCTTCATTGTGATCACCGGGGCGACTGAGGGTCTGCAGTCCTGCCAAGTATCACGCTTCAGGTGTGACGCTTACGCATTTCAGTGCGGTGTTCCGCATCACCGCACTGAAATGCATTGTTACGCATTTTGCCACCTGCCAGCGCGCGCCACCAGCGGCCCTTGTGCACCGGCTCTGCTGCTCCCAAGAGACGTGCTGCGTTGCTGGGCTGAGTTTCTAAACAGTTAAATCCATCTGCTCTCAGCTCTGGAGTGGCTGACAGCGCTACAATGTATCAAATCTCTGCCTTGCCTGTGTCGCCTGGCAACAATGCGGCAATATTCTGGCTGCGGCGCCGGTGCGGCGCGGCTTTAACACAGTCGACTCACTCACTGCTGCCAATTAGGGGAGAGGGGGGGGGGAGGGGCTGCCATCTCAGCAGTCGATGCTACTGCTTTCAGTCACACTGTGGCACACCATGGGGGCCGGTATTAACATCCGGACGTGCCGGTAGAGTGCCGTCACGTCCGGAGGAAGAGGAAGTAGGCAGAAGTGGCGGGGGACTCAAGTCGACGAGACTAGAGTCTCTGCTGCTCTCTCAATGGCCGCCCGCCGCGCAAGAGCATGCAGATCGATCACAACGATTTGCGGCGGGCGCAAACACTTGACACTACTGCGGCTCAGCTGGCCAGCGGCGCCGGGGACCGGAACGAGTCAGTGGTCAGCAGCTCTGCTGCCCTGGATGAAGAAGAACAGGCTGCAGAGTCAGTGCATCGATGCAGCAGCAGTGGAGTCTGATACGGACCGCATTAGTCATGAACTCTACAAGTACTGTTTTAGTCGGTGACACTATACAGGTTATCACGTGCATGCAAAATGGTAGCAAGATAAAAGTCACGGCAACTCAAGTATTTTAACCTGAGGGACCATATAGTCCAGGGGTCACTCGCGACTTCAGCGGAACCCTGCATGATCAGGTGGGACTGGGAGCCATGGTGTAAAGGGAACAAACACAGAGCAGGAGATGGCACTATAAACAACTGGGGGACAACTTAGGGATAGGGGGTCACGCGAGGCAGAAAGGCTGTGAATGTAGGAACAAGTAGTTCTCGAAAAAAGAAATAATAAGGGTAGGCCAGCCAGAAGGTGAGACAGCACCTACGCAGAGAGGTAAGAACTGAGGAACCCTTTGCATTATTACAGCCCACCCTTCCCCTTAGTCCTACAAAGCACTGCGTCAGGTATTCACACCCACTTGCCCGTAGCACCTATTACTAACTACATGAGTCATGATCTCATCTGAAATTTTTTTTTCCCACTCAAACAGCATCGATCTGCAGGGCTGCTCTGTCTGATCATCCTTCCGGAGTCAGTGAGCCTGAGTCCTGGTTTAGTTTTATCTCTGCTCAGCTCTGAGAGTCTCATCTAGGGCACCAGACCACTGTAGTTAGGTATTATCTTCAGGGTCAGTGCGTGACCGTTAACAGGGGTGCTCTGCAGCAGTTTCAAGAAGTTCTTGGAGTTTCTTGTTGCTCAAATGGCTGTAATTTCTGATATTTAGAAGTTTCCCTCGTCTTCATTGCATGATTTTTGCTCGCGAGAAAGTGTCACTCATAGTCGTTGAAATGTCACTCATAATTTCACTCAAATTTTTAAAATGTCACACATGGCAATCTGAAACCTTGGCAGCTATGGGTCTGACTGTCAACTTGATAAGTGTTTATGCACCCCCTGCAGCTCTTGGCGCCTTGCCTCATGACCTTTCCAGGATCCTCCTAGACCTTCCGCAGGGACGGACGTTGATAGGCGGAGCATTCAATGCGGTTCCTGTCCTGGAGGTAGATACCACTGCACCCCAACCCCCCTGTATCTAGACGCACCAGGACTCGTCATCTCTCTGACTGGGCTACCACCCTTGGCCTCTGTGATTTGTGGAGGATATGGAACCTGCAGCACAGTCTATTCACACGTACTTCTGCCGCACACCATACCCATTTGCACACAGACCTTGCCTTCATGCCAGCCCTTGATTGTCGTACCATATCAGATGCTCAGATTTCACTAGAGGCATATCCAACCACGCTCCTCTCCTTCTTGGCTCCCCCTAGGGATGGCCCGTGCTCCATGTGTCATCTTAACGTGTGGTACCTTCAAGACCCTATGTCCAGGCCCTCGGAACAGAGCTGCAAGCATATTTTCACAGCAACAAAGATTCAGTCACCACTGTTGGCACCCTCTGGGCCGCCAGTAAGGCGACCATGAGGGGATATTCCAACAAGCAAATTAGCGCAAAGGAGCATGCCCGCTCCCTCCATATCACGCAACTAGAAGCCCGCGCCCTCCGCCTGGAGGAAAGCCTTGCGACAGACCTCCACGGTGAAGTCCCCTAGCAGCTAAACCTCTTGCGTAAGGAAATACGTCTCTAGGGTCTAGAGGCTCCCAAGCATCTATGGCGTGCCACGACAGCCAGAGTCTATGGGTTGGGAGATAAAAATGGGAAACTCTTATAGTGTTTGGCCTCCCGTCCGCAAGTGAACAGATTTGTACCCGAAATCACTGATGAACACGGTACCACTTACCATACTCTCCCATAGATAGCACAAACATTTGCCCACTACTATAATCGCCTATACACAGAGCCCACACCCGCCGCAACCACCCGGATTCTGCATCTCACTTTCTTAACGACGCACCCCTCCCTTGCTTGTCCCAGACCAAAGCTCGGATACTGGATGAGCCCTTCATGGCTGAAGAGGTGAGTGCGGCTCTGTCTGCGGTGGCCAATGGGAAAACTCCCAGCCCAACGGGTTCCCTGCAGAGTACCACACAACATTCTGTCACATTCTGACTCCCCAACTTCTTGCCCTTTATAACGAAGTAGCACAGAAGGGCGCCTTTTTCCCCCAGAGGTGGATGCCACCACGATTGTGGTTATCCCGAAGATGCAGCCCCCCTCAATTGCATGCGCCAACTACAGTCCAATATCACTCATCAATTGTGAAGTTAAGATCTTCGCCACAATTTTGTCCACCCATTTCAAACAAGCCCTACACATCCTGATACACCAGGACCAATGTGGCTTTATGCTGGCCCGCAGTATGAGACATTGCCTCCGGCACCTGCATGTGGCCCTAGCCTACCATCATCTCCTTTCACCCAACTTGACCTTACTTCTAATGGACTTTGAAAAGGCATTTGATACGGTGAACTGGGGATACCCGAGACATGTCCTGGTACGTGTCGGAATTAGGCCCCGTTTTTGTGGACTTGTCCTGGCCCTATATTCTAATCCCACAGCGCGGGTACAGATTAATGGTGTACTCTCCAGTGCCTTTTCCACTGGAAGAAGGACTAGGCAGGGCTGCCCCCTGTCCCAGCTCCTCTTCGCACTGACGATTGAGCCGTCGGCACACCTCATTCGTAGCGATACTCAACCTTGCAGATGGAGGAGGAGTGAGGGACATGAAGACTGCATAGCCCTATATGCTGATGACATCCTTTATCTCGCAGATCCCACAGTGAGTGGTACTCGATGCCTCCACATCTTCCAATAGTTAGGGATGATCTCGGGTCTCCGGGTGAACCCCTCAAAATCAGTGTTAGCGCCCTTGGCCCTGACCCAAGATTGCTTTGACTGGCAGGACAATATTCCCATCCACCGTCTCAGTTTTAAATACCTGGGTTTCTGAGTGGCACTCCACCCCAAATTTGACTGACGCGCAAGGCTATAAGTGACCGTGCTAAATGGCAGTCCCTCCCACTGAATATAATGGGCCGCATAGCCATATATAAAATGATGATCCTGCTGAGGTTCCTTTATATCTTTCAAAATCTACCACCCCCATACCACGGACGTGGTTCCGTGCCCTAGATAGGGTTGCACCCTATTTCGTGTGGCACAGGACCAGATCTCACCTCGCCCTTGCTCAATGCCAACGTGCCCCGTATGACGGATGTTCAGGTATGGCCAATCTATATCTCCATTTGGCCTCTTAACTCCGGGTGATACAAGACTAGTTTAATGGGGGCTGGTCAGATGAACTGAAACTATATTTTTCAGGGTTCTCCCGAATAATGGACATGCTCTACGGCTCCCCGATCCACCACATCACTCCCTTAGTGACCAAAATTGTTATCCTGTCCTATATGGCTGCCCTACGTCGCACTCAATGGGACACAACACTTACACAGCAAACGCCCCTCTGGCATGGTACCTGGTTGCGCGAGGTAGCGGCGCTGCAGGGCTTCGGGAGGTGAGACCTTATTGAGATTTCACAATTGGGCGACGTGTGGCCAGGGGGACACATACGGTCCTTTCAGGATCTCCAAGACACCTCTGCCCTTGCCAACACACAATTCTACAAATACCTTCAGTTGTGGCATGCCCTTCAGGCCCAAGTATCACAGATCGACCCTCTCCCTGAATTCAGCCTGCTGGAAGCTAAGCTCTTCATGGGTGCACTGGGCGAGGGTGGGGTCTCAAATTTCCCGTACACTGATCATTAGTGCCCCGGGCACCCTGGATCACCTTAGATCCTGATGGGAGGGCTGGCAGGGTCCCCTCGAAGACGACAACTGATGAGACGCATTGATGGCACCTACATTATCACCATCTCTTCCCAGCTGTGCCTGATTCAAACTTAATACCTATATTGTACTTACCTTACCCCAACCAGGTTGCATCAGGCGTGTCTCCTCACTGAACCCGCTTGCCCTCGTTGTGGTGATGCTCTCCCCGATTTCTACCATATAGTGAGGTTACGCCCTAGGATTTAGGAGCTTTGGTCTGCGGGTGGTAGGGGAGCCAACTGAAGTGCTGGAATGGGAGGTCACCCTTTCCCCCTTGATGCTCTTGCTGCAGGTCCTGGAGGGTTCCGGAGGCACTAGGGCAGATCGGGCATTCTTAGGTACAGCCCTTATGGTCACCAAACAGGACATAGCTTCTGACTGGAAAAACCTTGCCCTTCACACCCTCTCCCAGTGGTGACCGGGGTGGACTTGTGTGCACAGCAGGAGAGACCAGTCTATGAGGCCTAAGGTTGCCCCTTGAAGCATGGTCTAGTGTGGGCTGGGACAACTAACCTAGGGCTACACTTAATGATAAGTGTGTTGGTGTTGCCCTGTACTGAGGTATCATGCAATTTCAAAGCCTGCTCTGTGGTTAAATGCTGTATCGCGTTCTGTTGTACTAAAAGTGTGTCTTGTTATACTCCGTGTGCAAAATTCAATAAAGCCTGTTTATATAAAAAAAAAAGGGGACAAGAGTGGGTCGGCAGCATGGAAACAGCATAAGCCCTAGAGACAAGTGTAACTGTGCATTTTAAAGTTATATGATGCCCCGTTTACAAATCACTAAAGTCTGGGGTAGAAAAAGTACTCCTTGTTAAACAAGGTAAAGGCTGAGCACACCTGATGTGTGTTGCAGAGGTATGTTTGAAAGTAGGTTGTTGCTTAAAGCCAAAATCTGTTCTTAAAATCTGTGAGAAAGGCCAAAGCTGCTGTTGACAAAACATTAATCACCAGTGAATATCTAGGCACGTGCTCATGGTAAATAGTTTTACTAAAGTGGTATAGACAAATTCTATACGCTGTGCATATTTATTTCTAGAACTTCACTACAGATTTTGAGACATGGACGATTATTGAATAATGCAGAATAAGGGCTGTTCCACTTAGAGTTGGTTTATCTCATACTGGTGTTGTAAGCATGGCTCTAACATTTTATGTCATTATGCTCATCTTAGGAATGTGTGTAGTGTGTTTTACTAAACTATGGAGCGTTGCCCATAGGGCCTGGCAGAAGGTGTCTTTACAGGGGCAAATGTATACCTGTCAACCTCTTGGCTTAAAATTGCTAGTCCTGTGTGGTCTTTAAGAGGGTAAGGCGATAAGAAAATTGTCGATGTCAAGCATGTTGAATCACATCAAGTTCACAAACCCTATAAGATGGTGTCACAGTGATTGTATGACGTCATCAGTGGTGCCACCAATGATGTAATTTAACATGTCATAAATCATGTAATATGTGAGGTCATAAGCAGAGCATGCGGGTGCGCAAGGTATAGTTAGCTCAGTAACCTATAACTAGTGAATCGGAGAGGCTTTTTAGTAAATACAATCAAATTTATTGAGATATTATAGGGGTACTTGAGGCAAATGGTTTACTGTAAAGTATACTGACCAAAAACATTGATAACGGCTGGGTGGATCTTGAAAGTAAATTTAAGATGAGCTCTACTTGATAGGTATGGAATTTCTGCATCATCTCACAGTGGGGTCGGCCAGCCATCTGTACAAGTGCCAGACAGTAATCACCAGTATCTCTGGTAGAACCCCATACTGACAAATCAGTGTCAATCCTCCAGTGACTCCCAACTCCAGTGTCAAAATCCCCCAGAGACCAAAATCATTCATCTGAAGCACAGTATGAAATATGAATCCATAACAACGCCAAGATTACATGCTTCCTTCATAAGACGGTCAGGGCCCTAACGTCAGCACAGACTTGATCCATATCATGAGCATAATGCTAGACTTACTGGCAGCCAATGCTGTAGTTTTCTCATTCTGTATGTGCATTAAAGTCCATTATAAAGTCCATTACAGTAAAAAGCCATAGCACATCCTAGCCCCAATGCCAAAACATAATACTTCTTAACTTCTACATCAAGATGTACACCAATATGCACAGAGCCCCTCAGCATACATACTTTTCCACATGCCACACTGAACAGGCTTGTGAATTTCTGCTAAGTAGGAACATAGCAAGTTTGCCCGCCTCTCACATTGTCCAAGTAAGCACATCTTGGTTATTTTCCACAAAGATCCAGTAAAAAAAACTGCAGGTCTTTTAACAATAGCCAAGTAATACAGATTGTTGATTTTCTAAAAAGCCACACCTATTACACATTCTCCATTGACTGCACCATTTGTGGTGCCACCTGTTGGCAGGCTTTGGCTGCCTTAACATGCAACAACTTTGTGAGGGGTCCGGTTTCAGAACAGTGAAGGCATTAGTAAGGCAAGCCCCCTGAACGCATGTTGTCCGGGGTAAAGACCAGCTGTCATCCCCCACCACCAGTGTTGACCAAACAGAATACAGAGATTGCCTAGATTCAAACTTCATACAGCAAAACCATCCAACATTACACAAATTTCTCCAGTTTTGAGCAGCAAATGCATCCCTAAGGTTACAGATCTTACAGGCTAAGGTCTCTAGCAGATAAGCTATCAAAAAGGCAAAACAGAAATCACAACCTCTGGACATCCTAGCTAACACGTAGGTTATACACATCTTACAGGCTCAGGCAGCCTTCCTTCATGTCAGATGAATGCTATAGAACCAGATCTGCCCTTTGGGTTGCAGAGACTGCACAGACTCATTCTTCAGACACCACTGCTACCCTGTATGTCACACGTACCTCTCTAGCTTCATGGAGCACACCTAGAATTCAGGTTACAGAAATCCTACAGGCTAATGTCTCACAAAGAGGAACGTCCAAAAGGTTGCATAGATCTCACATGTTTAGGCTCCTCACATCAAGGCTATCCTTTACTTTACTCAATTCACAGACTTAGGTGGCAGCTGCAGGTTATAGATAGTCGATAGGCTCAGACCCATGTCTCCTGGTTATCGGGATTAGTAAAGTCTCACACGTCATATAATACTGCAATCCTACATGTTACTCAGATTTGTCAGGCTTTCAACAAACCGATTACTCTGACTTTGGCATAAGAGTTATCACAGCAAAGGTACACCTCAGTATACACAGGTCTCACGGGACTACGGCTATGTCACCAGCTTCACTTCAGGTTACAGAGGTTTACGTTTCAGAAAAGTCATAGTGATGCTATCCATTTGTTTGCACAAACCCATCAAACCAACGAATCCATCGGCAAATCTATTCCCAATTTACAAAGGACTTATAGGCTCAGTCCTAGAATATGACAGCAGACCTATCATCGGGTTACAGATATTTTACAGGTCTAGATGTTTGAGAGAGCAATTTAGTAGATAAAAGATCTTACGGGCTAAAGCGCAATGCTTGTTCCCCAGAATGCAGAGATCATCAGGCTCAATCCTCGGACAGTAAACCTATCTGTCAATTTATGAAGATTTAACAGGCTAAGGTCTCAGACAGAAGAACCATCTATAAGGTTACACAGATCTTATAGCCAGATGCTTCAGATAGAAGCACAATCACTTAGGTTAAAGAGAGCTTAAATGATCAGACTGCTACACCAAGGTTACAAAGCTCCTAGAAGTTCCAACTTTAGGTAGCCACGAAAGTCTTCAAGGAAAGAATCTAGTGTCTTTAAACTTGAATGTTGTGTCTCAAGTCTACATTTTAAAGGACAAACTTTTAGAGACAATAGCTAGTGAAATCTGCTGCACCTCCCCATTCCCCAAATAAATAAATAAATGTGAGTGAACAACGAAGAAGTGTCAGTAAGTATCTACAGACAGAAAGCATGGCGAACGATCAGTATTCGAGGTCTCAGACACTGCCTTTTTACGAAGAAGACATTGTTCTTTTTAGGTCTGGCTTTAGCCAAGACCTTTTGATTTTATTAAATGCATATACATACACACACTCCCAGATATATGCATACAAACTTACAGGGGCTATCAGCCAAACCTCTTCATCCATTGGTCTGTTATTTTGTCATTCACATTTTTCTTAGGCCCACTACAGCATGGGGGCAATTGACCAGCCCATTTCATCAACATAACTGCAAGTAATGGCATTCTGCTATTTATACAAGGAGCACAACCTTGCACAAAATAGCTCCCATAATGCCTTACTAAGGCAGTATGAACATTTTAAGATAAAATACATATTTTTACTTTTAGGCATTTTTTTTTTTTTATGTTGGTGATGGCCCGGCGGCTCTCCCCACAACAAAGTTTTACAAAAACCACGATGAAACAAGACCAGGCCAAAAAACTGCAGCGAATATCAGACCTATTGGCTTGTTTTTCTTCGTAAACATTTATATCATCACTGGGAACAATGAATGCCGAATAAGGCACAAAACTGCAAGTTTCACTCATCAACACCAAACATGTAGAACACGCAGAACAGGCAGCATCTACCTTGTCACGCAAAGCAGGAGACTGCGAAAGGCTGAGGCCCTGTGCCAGAGCACCATTTGCCAAGCATTAAGATGTTCCTGCCATAAACTCTTGTGCCTCAAGAATTGAAAGTAGTGAAGAAAAACATTAGCACTTCTTGTGCCGCTTGAAAATAAAAGGGTTCAGTTTCTCCTTCCTGAGCTCTGACTTTGAATGAGGATGGAAGTCACAGTTATTATTCCACAGTCATGCGAGTGGCCTCTCTTTCATGGTTTTTGTGTGCATCTGACATGTGGAGGTGGCCTTGGAGTCCTGAATGAGTCCCGACAGCACATGATCCATCACTGCTCAACATGATGGCACAAGTCAACGCAGTGAGCACCACCTGCTTCCACATCCTACGAATGCTACAAAAGATCTTCAAGTGGCTGCCACGGAGCACCAGATGAACCATCACACAAGCACTCATCACAAGCAGACTACTGCAGCAACGCACTCTACTCCGGAATCTCCAAGCAACTCCTAAACGGACTTCAGACATTCAAAAAGCTGCCGCGAGACTCATACTCAACCTCCCACGCTGCACCCATATCTCACATCACCTCGCAGAGCTCAACTGGCTCCCATTCACAAACGCAGCCAATTCAAACCCCTCATGCACACCTGCAGAGCCCTTCACGACATTGGATTAGCATACTTGAACAGCTGCATACACTTTCATCAGCCTGCCAGACCCTTATGCTCAGCCTCACTGTCCCTCGCCCACAACCCGCATTCACAAAAACAGAACATGAGGATGCACGTTCTCCTACATCGCACCCAAAACAAGAAACAACCTCCCACAAAACATCAGAGCCTCCTCCTCACTTCTCGAGTGCCACAAAAAGCTGAAGACCTAGCTCTCCATATAACTCTGCAGGGACCTCCCGCCCATACACCTCTAGCGCCGGGATACCCTCATGGGTGATTAGTGCCCTCTTCAAATCGATTTAACATAACATCACTGGAACTACTGACTGATAAATTGTCTCTGCACTTTATGCATGGCCATAAGCCAGACTTTGCCACTGATCAAACATGCCAAAAATAGACAACAAAATCACAGAGAAGAAACAAACCCCGAAAACAGGGCAATATCTGGATCTTAGCAACTGGCGCATGCAAAAAATACTGAACTGGGAGATTTCTTTATCTAGCCATCTTACTTACAGTGACCCCATTTATGGCCCTACAACCAGAATCTCTCTGCTGGCCTAGCAGCCATTGCTGAAATTCAAGTCTCCAAATCCTGTCTGGATTAGTAAAATGAATAAGTATCCATTATTAATTCAAATTTAATTCATCAGCCTTTACATAAAAATTCCAGTCATATGGGTAAATTACTTCCCAAGTGGCCTTCCGAATGCCAGTATAACCATCATGATTACTATATTTGTCAGTTAAACCCGAAAACTACTATGAATTCTCCAATACAGGACACAGTATTCTCCTCCTTAGAGGTCACTCTTGAAGACAATGTGCTGCAGATTTAATTAACGTGCTTACAGCGCGCCCTCAAAATGGTGTTAAGTGAGGAGGTGGCAAAATACGAACATCCCTTTGCAGTACGCTATACATTGAAAGGGGTTGTTAGTTGTGCAGTGAATAAAAACACCTTACAAATGCAACTTCATAATTATTAACAAAACCCAGTTTCTGATGGACACTCTAAACAGCATCGTCAGTGCTATCCTCCTGAACAGTTACCAGTCAGCTACAATAACCTATGTAGGCATATCGTAAGGAATTCGTTCATGGAGGCACTTTTTTGTGCTTATCTATGCCAGTGGCATCTTCTCAGCAGTGCACTGCAAACCCATGCAATAAGACCTAAGGAACTGCCTCTGAAGTGCATTTTTCTAGCCAGCTGAATACTGGCTTAGACATTACTAACAATACTGTACGCAGAATTGTTCAAACTCCTGAGCTCTTTCAAAGTGCCTTTCAACTAACCAGCTTGAGACGGAAAAAAGGCTCACTAGCAAGCCTTCATTGCGGTTTTATCTTTGACATGGACAGTGAAGCTCCCAAACAATCTTCACACAGGGATTTCACACGGAAAGCCAAGAATAAGTTATCCAAAGACTTGCTCACTGTCAAATGCCCCCAAACATGAGCTCCCCTCCTGAAAACTAAAACAAAGATGAAGCACTGTTAAGGTCAAATTAAAAATCCACTCAAACAGATAAGTAATTAGTAGACAGGGAAAACGTTGGGGCAACCAAAATGAGCAACCATGGAAGCAATCAACTGGATTAACCACTTTAGAATCTTGTTGGCTACAACCTATCCCATCACAACTCTTTTGTCATGGTCAGTTGTCTTTGACGAAAGAAACAGCACTCTTTTGAGAAAACCTCAAAATAGACATCCATCCAATTTTTTCTCCTCGATTCTGCATAACATTCTTTAAAGTCCTCTTGTCAGAACCGGGGTCTCGATACTGTTCTGAGGAAGTCAGAGCTGCTTTCGCTTCTCTCTGCCTTTCCCCTCTGTGCTTCTCTCCCGATACCCCGCCTACACCCTGGAGAATTAATTGCACAGCCAAGTACGTGTGTCTGGGTCTGAATTGACATCCTGTCAAACGAAGAATCCTTTGTGCTCAATGGATTTGGATCAAGGCAGGTTTGGCAGGTGAGCCTTTAGCCTGGGGGAGCAACACAAACAATGACTTTCGCTAAGAGCATGCCAAGGGCTGCAGCCTTACACAAAGATTGGCTGCCTTGCTACTGTGCACATCAGATGTCCAGATCTGTAGGAAAGGCAAGAGACCAGGAACAGCTGGCCAGAGGTTGCCTGGATTCCAATACACATATGAGGGCAACAGTTTGCATGCAGCTGATTGCCATAGAGTTGTGGTCCACCTGAGAAGGAAATGCACTTTGACAGGATCCCCCATGAACATCTGGGGTTACATTTGAATGTGAGTGCGCTGGTGGTTAGAGTGCATCTGACACTACACCGGATATAAGCTGATCCCTTCAGCTTAACCACTGTTTACCCTTTATTGGTATGGTCTATTGTTAAGCACTTATGCGAAAAGCATGCCTTAATGAAGAAAAGGCCACCTACTCACTGTTAGAGAAGATAAAAGTTAACAAAACCTATTTTTTGAACTTTTAATAGGATTCTCTGTGTAGGGCCGAATAATAAGAATTGCGCAATTTAACAGCAGCCACTGATAAAGCTTTATCACCATAAGTCCCTGTGAGAGTTTTAGGAACAGTTACGAAGAAATGCTGAGGAGAACTAAGAGCTCTGGAAGGAGTGTACAATGAACATTTGTAGGTAGTAAATTCTCGTACCCACCACAGATGGCACAAGAAGGAATTACCATGGCTTTAAACAGACTCTACAGTGAGTCGGAGGCCAGTGCAATTGTTTTAAAATAGGAGGAATGTGGTTGTACTTGGGCACGTTGGCTATTATTTTACTACAATTAGAGGGTGCTCCTACCTTCTCTATCCCCTTTATACTAAATGGTTAAAATTGCCTGCTGGTTCGTCTATACCAGTAAGCTTTACCATTATTCTAAAGGGACTGAGATAAGAGTGGTCCTGAAGAAGCCCAATGACCCAGAGGGGCAGAGAGTACAGCTGAAACATGTCGACCTGTGTCTTGTGGGTCATAATATACCCTTCTAAAGCCACCTTGCTATTTTGTTTTTAATCTTGCCAAAGGTACTCAGAATAAAGAAGAGTATAGAGGAACCAGCAGGCAATTCTAACCATTTAGTGTAAATTCTTTAGACAATAAGTGCTCCGCTAACAAACTGCGCCAAGCCTGCCCTCTCAGTGGTAGTGGGTGAGGATCCGATGATGAAGCATGCCACAGGTTGTACCAGTGGGTGAGGATCCTACAAAATAATATAAAAGATTTCCAGGATCTAGTAACCACCTGACAGGGGATAGAGAAGCTAGGAGCACCCTCTTATTGTGGTAGAATCATACATATGGAAGCTGAGGGTATGCTAAGGCAGTTGCTTTTCTCTCCCTCTTAGTGTATATGTATATAGGGAGTGCACAGCTGTGGGATTAGGGGCACACAGCACCCCAGATGCGATGAGAGGATTAGTGGCATTTCCACTTAGACTTGGTATCTTCGACCCGTTAGACCAACTCACTGGTCATAGACACGCCACATCCTCAGGTAGGACAAAAAAAAAAATACAAAATTGCAGAGAATCTAGGCCTTACATACACAGATGAGGGTGTCAGCGAGATTCTCTCTAGTCCATCCCTCGTACAGACAAACATAGCGCAGACTATAGCTCAAACTAGGGAATGGGATTCACTAACCAAATTAAAAAGAAATCTGATAAAAACCATCCGCGGATGGGGTGATAATGACAGAATACTTAAGAGCAAATGCAGCCCCATGAGGACTATGGGCGACCAATGCCCGGCAGATATTTGTAGAGGACACCACATTTTGGAAGGAATGGGCCCAAATAGCTTGGCATTACACTAGGGATTGGCTCGTCTTGTTTATAATAACAGCAAAGAGGTCAGAAGTAATCCTGGTAGAAAACCAATTGAGTGAAAACCATTTAAAGACTACAGTGACAGCATACAAGAAAAGGCTTGAGGAAACCAATAAGGAAATGACAGAGTATAAAGACCTTCTGACAGTCCAAAATTCAAAAATTGCAGAAAGACGTGAAGAAGTTTTCCTTTACTAAAACCTATCCATACTCGGCACCAGAGTATAAGGCACAAGCAGAAAGGGAGAAAGACCAGACGGATTCCAACTCAGTCGCCAGATCCTCAGATTTAGATGAGTGGACTACTGGCAATGACCAAAGAAACAGACAAAGGACGAGGAAGAGGAAAAAACAATGGGCACAACATTGGCAGAGTTACGATAACTTCCCTCCCCCACCTTTTTTCCAACCAACTTTTCCAACAATTACACCAACTATGGGCTGGAGTAATCCTTAAAATCAGATGGGCCCGCAGAGATTCCACCAGAACTATTGACCTCCTGTTTTAGGACGCGGCCAGAGATACAGGGGAAGAAAGAAAAGGGATACTTGGGTACACTGGGAAACCGACTAGCCTAGGGTACAGACGTGCAGCATGACCAATGCAACCTGGGGGACCAGCACAAGCCTGACTTACTGACCAACAAACAACTGTTACACAAGTAAAATTAATTAACAAAGGTTTAGGATTTGTCCCTACACGTAATCTGGACAAATTTTGCTTACACTTTTTCAGAAAACTTCGGCTGAGGGCATATTTCTCTGACCAAGAGGAAATGGAGGAACGGTCTCTGCAAGAAATCTACCTTCTGCCTTCTACCTTCTGCCACTGGCACACATTATCCCAGTAAAACTATTAACCTTCGAACAAACAGTGTTCAATGAGGTCGAAGGAATAAACCCAGGAGACATCAAACCTTTTCATAACATGAGCAAATCAGAGAAGAAAACGGTGGACGAACTAAGACAGGATAAGGACATTGTCATGAAGACAGCGGACAAAGGTGAGGGTATAGTCCTCCAAACTGTAACTGCTTACAGGAGGATGAGTGTAAGAGACTACGGGCAGATCAACATAACTACCAGAAGCTAGACAGAGATCCAACACCCACTCTCCAGAGTGTGATTAGCACCATAGTGGAAGAAGTTGAATGTGAGGGATGGATCACCAAACAGGACGGAGAGTTCCTGCAGAACACAAACCAGGTGACTTTGTATTTCTATACTCTTCCCAAGAATCAAAAGAATAGGGATCCCCCACCAGGTCATCCCATTGTCTCCAGGATATGATCCTTATTAGAACCTCTGTCCTGATTCTGTGACCATTTCCTAAAACCCTTTGTTATTGTTTAGTATCATTCTCATGCACGTGTTCTTTTGTATTCTTCATGCCATGTTGTTATAGTACTTTGTTATCATTTGTAAAGAGGCATTCTTAGTGTGTGCCTCTCCTAGTGTTCTAGATTCCTGGTGGAGCTAGGATGAGGAGGAGTCGGAGGATGGAGCAGTAAAGGCTGTGTCCTGGATTCGCTCTGTACCTCCAGTGTTTGAACTTGAATAAATCTTGGTTTACACTTACGCTGTGTGGACTATCTTTACAATTTGGCAACGAGTGGTGTTGAAACACCAAGTAACCCACAGATTCATTTGGATTATTTATTTCGGAAAAAACACAAAGTATTTACACATTGTGGAAGGAATTGGAATTTGGGCACGGTTTTCTATGGCTCCTGTGGATTATTTGTGCAAGGATTTCTACTACATTTTATTGCGCCCGGCACTTCGGCGAATAAAGACAAGTTTCTTACCAGCGTTACTGGCTGAAAGAATTAACGCTGGAACGGAGAGATGCACCGGCATCTTTTGAAGGGGCACGAACGCTCCAGCCATGTCAGTGTGCGGCAAACTTCTATTTATTAGGATGCCAGCGTGTTGCTGCCTCCGTCATAGGACTTGCTCCACCAACTGGAATGCAACGTTTCTGACGTGCTGCTGAAGCTCGGTGTTACTTGGAGGTCGCTTTGCAAGGTCACGCAAAGTAAGGCGTGCCTCTATCTTTGTTTTCATTCTTCCCTTCTGAGCCAATTACACAAAGGAATATCTTGGAAAAGTAGGAGTTAAGCATAGGACAACTTCATTGTACAATCCTAGTGGCAACGGCATGATTGAGAGATTTAACAGGTTGCTGAAGAATGCGATACAACTTGCTATAAAGAATGGAGGCAATTGGGAGGCTCATATTTTTAAGACCTTGTGATTGTATAGGACTACTACCCATGAAGCTTTGGAAATATCTCCTTTTAAAGTTATGAGAGGGAGGGGGCAAGGACAAAGTGCAACCCTGAATGGTTGTTGCAGGCATCGGACACTACCCTGTCAGTTGATGAAGTAAGAGAAAGAATGGTTGCCAAACAGCAGAAATATAAAGAAATGTTTGATCTTGAGAGAGGTTCAGAGAATGTGGTGATAAAGTAAGGTATGTGGGTCAAAGTTAAAAAACGTGGAAAGTAAGGAAGGGTGAAAATCAGTTCTCTGATCCGCTGAAGGTGACTTAGGTCTTACGTAATGCTGTCCAATTAAGTGATGGGAAAGTGTGGAATCTCAGAAGAATTGCAGTTTTAAAAGGAACTGTATATTACTTGAGGACTATGAAAAGGGGGTAAATGCTAAATATGACCTGGATGAGGAACTAGTTCAGGTGAACAAGGGTAATGCAACAAGAGTAATGCCGGTTTAGATCACAGAGGTACTAATGTAGAGGATAGTGAACACATTTGGACACAAAATGACAGTAGTGAGGAGGACTTAAGTTTGCAAACAGAAGGAAATGTTGTAGATGTAGAACAAGGTGATAGTGAAGTGGTTTTTCCTCACCCGGAACAGAGACGTGTCGGTGCCTGCACTCCTCCTGAAACACATTCACGCTTAGATCGTCTGGACCGGCTGACCCGCCCGTTTACAGGCTGCAGGTACTACTTTTGGGATCTCCTCAACCCTGGAGGTCTCTTTCTTAATACACTGAGGTTTTCCTTGAAACTGTAGATCCGTGGAGACGTTGACCCACCGACCCACGGCTATTCAGTCATTCACTCCTGGGATCGCCTTAAGCCGGAGCTTTCCCTACATTATCTTGGATCTCATTGTTACTTTCTTCTACCAGACCAGCCGGTTCGGAATTATCACCGGCGGAGCGATTCCTCAACGACATCTACAATTCCTTTACAGCCCTGAAGAAGTCACGGGTTACTTCCCTTTGTGACGAAACACGTGTTGGCTGGTTGTCCTTTTTGCTTTTGAGATTAAAACTATAAACATTTACTATTTCGAGTGGACTTTAATAACAACTCTACGAATGCTCAGAACAACAACAAACATTGTTTGTATTGTACAAACGTGTGCCCAGGACTTGGCTTTTTGGTGTTTAAAGATGTTGAAGAGAGGAGTGGTGGTAGAAAGGAAGAAGGTTCAGGGTGAATACTGGAGGCTGTCTGTAAATATATAGACAGTAGCAATAGAAGAACTTGTGTTAAACCTAAATGGATGTCTGATTTTGTGTGTGATGATGTTTTGGACATCAGACTCTGTTTGTGTATATGTTTATATACAGAGAAAGGGTTTTTTGTTTTGCTCTTATTTTTCGGTTGTATCTATTTAGAGTTGTATATTTTATTAAAGGGGGAAGATGTGTTATGTTTAGTATAATTTTCATGCATGTGTTCTTTTGTATTCTTCATGCCATGTTGTTATGGTACTTTGTTATCATTTGTAAAAAGGCATTCTTAGAGTGTGCCCCTCTTAATGTTCTATATTCCTGTTGGAGCTAGGACGAGGAGGAGTCGGAGGACGGAGCAAGGAAGGCTGTGTCCTGGATGCGCTCTGTACCTCCAGCATTTCAACTTGAATAAATCTTGGTTTACACTTACGCCATGTGGACAAGATTTACACCCTTAGTACACAAAACAGAGACCTACATAAAGGATACCAAGGACCTCCTGGTGCTCAACAAAGATATGACATTTGATCAAGAAAAAACTCCTTATAGACAAGATGTAGAGAGTTTATACACAAGCCTTCACCGGGAGGACACTTTGGATATCATCCAGGAGTCACTAGAGAGCATAGAGTGGACGCACCTAACCCCACTGGAGCTGGTCTTGGAATGTGCAAGATTGGCACTAACAAAAAACTTCTTTGAGTTAAACGGGACACTATTCTTGCAAATGTTCGGCCCATCCATGAGGAGTACATTTGCTCCGAGTGTAGCGAGTCTGTGCATTTATAATTTCGAGAAGGTATCCGAGTGCTTTACATGAGCACCAGTTGTGTTACAGACGGACACATTTATTTTTGTTAGGCATTAAGAGATTAAGTGATTTGCCCAGAATCACAGGATGTTGAGCGTCCCTGCTGAGACTCGAACCCGGTTCCCCAGCTTGAGGTCGACCGCTCTAGCTGTTAGGCCACATCCTCTCCCCCAATTCCCTGGGGGAGTGCGCGCATGATCACGCATGCGCCCCAGGGTTAGTGGGATTGGCACAGACATCTGCGTTCCTCAAGAGTTCGCACTTTAACTGGCTTTTAAACAGGGATTCCTCACTTTGCCGGCAACATGCGGGGTTCAGAGGACAGGAACCAGGTACCGTGCAGGGCATGGACTCTTGAATTAAGTCGGGAGGGCATATCTCATGCTGGGGAGCGCTCTACTTATATAGACCAGAAACCAGAATTAAATTCCATGTTGACTATTTTTGCAGTGTGGCACTACAGAGCCCCCCTTCTCCTAAGACCGTATGGAGCTTTGATTACTAACTGGGAAGTGTAGGTCTGGATACTTATTTGACTTGCATGTAAATGTGTTTACACCTCACTTAGCAGATATGTGTGATGTGTTCCAGCACAGTGTGTTTCCCACAGGAGTGCGTTTACGACATGGAGGGGTGGGGTGTGCATGACTCTTCACGACCATAAAGATATGGTCAGATAAATGTGGGAGTGCACATTATGTAATGTTTTGTTTCTCTTATCTCCCAAATTGCACGATAGACAGAGGAAATACCCTGTTCATGGTTTGTACATGCATGCTTGCATGAGTGTGAATAGTCCACACTATTGTTGTTCAAGGTGGTAAAATTTACCATTATTCTAAAGGTATTGAGATAAGAGTGGTCCCGAAGAAAGCCCAATGACAGAGGAGCAGAGAGTTGGGGCCTAAACATGTCAACCTGTGGCTTGTGGTTCATAATATACCCTTATAAAGCCACCTTTCTATTTTGTTTTTAATCTTGCCAAAGGTACTCAGAATATAGAAGAGTAGAGAGGAACCAGCAGGCAATTTTAACCATTTAGTATAAACCCCTTAGAACATAAGTGCTCCACTAACAAACTGCGTCAAGCCCGCCCTCTCAATGGTAGTGGGTGAGGATCCGATGATGAAGCATGCCACGGGTGGTACCTGGGGGTAGGGATCCTACAAAATAGAAGAGTTTTCCAGGATCTAGTAACCACCCAGCAGGGGATACAGAAGGTAGGAGCACCCTCTTATTGTGATAGAATCATACATAGGGAAGCTGAGGGTATGCTAAGGCAGTTGTTTCTAACTCCCTCTTAGCGTATATGCATGTTGGTTATTAGCCATGCCATACAATTTGTATCAGTATAACATTTAGTAAGTAAGATTAGATTGGTCAAAATTCAATGGTTTAGACCAGGGTTCTACAAAGTCGGTCCTGGAGGGCCGGATCAATGCCAGATTTTTAAGATAACTACATTTATCTAAATGGGGGTATGCTAAAAATCTGGCATGGATCCGGCCCTCCAGGACCGACTTTGGAGAACCCTGGTCTAGACTGGACTAGGGCATTAATGCTGGAATATTATGACAACTGTTAATAAATGCAAGAAGGTGGCTTAAGGTTTTAATTGGAAAAACAAAAAAAGAGCTAAAGCTACTTTTGCAATCTGAGAATTAAGAGTGAGTGTGGCGACTGTGTGAATGCCTTGGTTATGGACCGAATAGGTTGGGGTACATGTATGATCCACAGAAGACAGCCATTCTAGCAGGTCTAAGCAAAATGAGCAGTAGACGCTTTCTGTTTTTGATGGATTTAACTGCATAAATTGGGAGGCAATCCACCAACAAACCAATGAAAGAAAATCTGAAATAGACCGAGATGACGATCACTGGGAAGAGTGAGCAGATGGCTGTCATCTCCATACAGTAGAAATGCGACCCAGCCTCATGAACAGCTTTGGCTAGGGGCGCACGAAGATGTTAACTAAAAGAGGAGACAAAATAGATCCCTGACGGACATCACAGCTAGGTGTTCTGAGTTTGCAGCAACATGGAGCATGGTTGTAAATCGGTGAAAAGTAAGACTGAGTTAGAAGCACAATCCTTGGTGCTCTCTCCTGGAGAAGGAGAATCTACCACAGGACAGAGGAAGTGAACTGCTGCATGCTGATGTACAGAGAAGGGAGACCGCTCTGCAACTAGAGACCCTAACTCAATTTTGGACAGAGAATCTAGTCCAACAATCGAAGGGCAAGGCCACTGGAGAGATCCAAGAGGCTGAGCCAATTATGGCAAGAGGCCTTCGAAGCTGCCCAGCCCAATGATATCTTCAAGTGTCTCTCACATGTAAATGAAGGCACGTCTGTCACCAAAACCACTTGTACATATGGACTCCCTACGAGTCTCCAAGAATAACCAGGACCTCCAGAGCAAGAGCTCATGTAATGCCAGCCCAGCCGCCATCACACAGAAGCATTTGGGAGTGACTGACACCTGTGAGGAAGGGTCAGCATGCCCAAGAAACCCATGTTCCATCTGCAAGTGGCACTGCACGGCATGGTGGTCCATGTGTGTCTGTCTAACAGATATATCTGTGCCGTATGATCCCAACAAAGGAGGTCCTTATGTCTCAGTCACTGCAATTGTTCTGGTTTCTTCTTTCTTAAAATTGTTACTACATTTCCGCAAAAGTAACAGCCGCCTTTGTTGGCATAGACCATGCCTATGCCAAGAGACCATGCCTATGCCAAGAGACACCCTTCCATCGCAGCACCTACAAAATAATTGTGATAATATCATAAAAGCAGAATATCAGACTGTGTGATGTTGCGCATCCTTACCCAGACGCTGTACTTCGGCTGTAGCTTAGGCTACTTTCTTAGGAAACTGCATTACTGTTATAATGCACCCATAATTAATACATGCAGAAATGTAGTTCGAGTAACTGTGATACACTGCAGAGAAATCAGTGTGCTACAAGACTTTCTGAATTTATTGAGCCTATTACCTTAACACAAATAAGTAATATTTTTTTCTATAAGAGCCACACAGGTTATCCATATTTATTGTGATGGATAACTGTGCTCGCACCTTCTAGCTTCCTACCCAATGGAAGACAAGGTCCTAAGAGCAAATACTTGACGATACAGTGAGCTCACTGTATCTGGTTTCAGTGCTTCAAAGGATATAAGCAACACTTGTCACAAAACCATGATCAACACAGGCTCAGGAGAACTGGCCTGTGACAAAATAATGTTTAAGAAAACATTAAAGTACACTTTGGAGAAACAAAAACCATACTGTTGGAGTCAATCACATTGAAGCCAGTGACTTGATTTCCTCCGCACAAAGGACTTTGTTTATACCTTACTTCGTCTGAGCACTTTAAGTGAGGCACAAAACAACACATATTAACCATCAAAACAACACATATTAACCATCTCTCATACTGATGTGAAATAATATTTTTTTTCCAGGTCGAGCCTGGGCAGCGCATGTGCTGCTCTGCGGCATGCTGTATTGGAGTATGGAATAGAAGCCCCGCCCACTCTCCACCCATATTTGTCATTGGCTTGTGTCATTGCCCTTCGTAAATGCTGGCTTCTGATTCGTTAATCGGCTTGTTAGTCCCTCCTTGGTACCGCCTTGTCTTCATTTGTAACCTCCCATGAGGACTGGCCCTTTTACTTCAGTTGTTACAAGGTACGTCTTTTTTAGTCTTTAAGCACTATTTTCTTTAATGAGTTTCTTCTACTGCAGGCATGACATGCTTTCCTGCAACATTCAGCACGCCATGCGGGCTTTCACTTTGAGCAGCCTGGGACAATGGCGGCTGCTTCTTTGAATAGGTCTCGCATTTACAAGAGTTTGAGCTATTGGCATTGTAAATGACAATACCTTTTATTTATGTGTTAATTAGCAAAGCAGATAAATAAAAGGCATTGTCATTTACAATGCCAATAGCTTAAACTCTCGCAAAGGCGACACCTATTGCATTGCAAATGCTTGTCATACATGGCTCCTGGTGCACGCTGGTGGCGCACATTCTGATGTTAGTTTCTCACATGGCTGGTTTTCGTACGCAGATACTGGTGCACGCTCGTGTCTCGGGTGCACAGCACACATTCTGGCACTAGTTCCCTTACTGCCTTTGTTCGTACAGGGACCCTGGTGCATGCTGGTGGCTCACGGCATACATTCTGGCGCTGGCTTCCTACGTGGCAGGTTTTCGTACAGGGATTCTGGTGCACGGTAATGTTGCACACTGCACAGCAAACTCTAATGCTGCTTTTCCACATATCTGGTTTTCATGCATAAATTCTGGTGCCCGCTCGTGTCTCACGCTGCACAGTACACTCTAATGCTGGTTTTTCACAGGGGTATTTTTCATGGCTTGAACACAAGCGGTAGCTACTACCGAAGCTTGAACTACCGAAGTAACAGGGAATTATCATGGTCCAAAACTGAGGAATTTTTTCGAATGACGAAAGTTTTTGCAAAACGACTTCTGATGGCTTTTTTAAAATGAACGACTGCAGCGTGAGAGCCTAAACATTGTTGAACAGCATCTTCTACTATTGATTGATACTTCTGTTACTACTCGAAACCAATTACAAATTATTTTCCGCTGGTTTGAAAATCAGTCAAGTTTGATACCTAGAGGTTCTCTGGACCGTTTATTTGTCTTCGCGTCATACGCCTCGTATCTCACCTGATTCAACCTCGAATTTGTATGTTGAAGCCTTGAAAAAGTCACTTTTATGACTAAACACGTGTCGGCTGTTGTCTTTCACCGAAAACTGCTGTACTATTTGGACTTGAAAACGTCATCATCAAAGTGTTTAGTCCTTGTTTAAATAATTTTGCTTTCTTTCTGTAAAAATTTAAATGCAACTTACATGTTGTCAATGAGATAATCAAACCACTGAACATGAATGACTTTATTCTATATTTGTGCAACCTGTGAACAAGCAACAAAGGTCTTCTAGTAGACCTCAAATATAGGTCATTAAATAGCATCAAATGATTGGAGTGCAGAGGTATATTTCCTTAAGTATAATGTAGCATGAGGGCTTTGTTTGTTGTGTACTCACACCCAAGGTAGTGGGGTGTGTGTTATTACCCTGAGTGGCACTACTACTCATTACAGTTATTTTTTACTTGCCTAGCAGTACTATCTGCCCACCAAATTTGTTCGTATTACGAGGTGCGACTTTTTCTCCCATCACTACCCTCTTTGTCTGCTGTATTTTTCATGCACGTATCCTGGTGCACGCTCGTGTCTCGCGCAGCACTACACACATTTTGATGCTGGTTTCCATACACGGATCCTGGTGCACGCTTGTGTCTCACGCTTCACAGCACATTCTCTGCCCGACGACCCATGCGTGGAGCGAAAAGTGAAGGCTGGAAAGAAGAGGATGGGACGTGGGGACTGCCGGGATTTGCGGTGAGTCCTCTCCTCGCAACCCCGAGCAGCCTGGCGACCGCACATGCCAGACGGAGCGAGTGTGCAGCCTTAGGGACAAGATAGGATATAGGGATCGCCTGGTATCTGTGGTGAGTCCACTTTTCTCCTCACAGTCCAGAGCGGTCTCCTCCCCTCGAAGTCCTCGCAGTCTCCCTTCCACGCATTCCCGAACGGCCTGGCGTCCGACCTCACACGCAGCCATATAGAGGGAGGACTCTGCATATCTAGCTGTGCTGTCCATGCACGCAGCTGCCGAGTCGAGATGGCTCGTGTCGGTTCATCTGTGTGACTGCCCGCCCCCTCCCCCTCGGTCCTAACAGACTGGGCAAAACGGGTCTCTCGACCGGAAGTTTCTCGCTGTTCTGTGTGTGACTGCCCGCGCTGTGTGTGATTGCCTGCCCCCTACCCCCAGGACCGAACAGTACTCACTTGATCCAAGTGCTAAACTGCCTCGTCACAAGCATATTCTCTGGATAGATAAAGCTGCTGGTAGCAGCAACAACATCAATTTTAAATGTGCTAAGCCTAAACAAGAAGGGCTTTCAAATAACAACGTTTGGAAGGAATGATTGATGGCTCTAATCCCCTCCAGAGGTTCGCCTACAATCAGGCAGCCATTTCTCAACTTGGGCCGTTTTCCTCCTGCCTAAGGCACAAGAGCCCAGCCCATAATAACAACAAAAAGAAACAGAGGACTTCCTCCCTGTAAATACAAAGGACTGCAATACCTCCATCAGCCACAACGTGCAACACAGCAGCCATCTAGTAACGCCTATGCCATACTAGCATCCTTGCCACTCTTGGACCAGCTAGGCTCTCTCTGCAGCCCCCCTCTTCCCCCGCTTCTCAAATCATCGCAAAATACATGTCGAACTACTCAGCACTACCCCTGCTGCGGAGGTGTGGACGTGGGGGCACATTCATCCCGCCGACAGCTGAAAAACACAGCAGGAGGCCTCTGGGACCAATGAGGAGCAGTGTGAAGACCAGATGCGAGGAGTGTAGCGAGTTGTGCCCAATGCCTGACCCTAAGATGGCTGCCTCTGGGGACATCCGACACCAAATTTCTAATAATGGCCACCGTGAGTGGGCCCCTTTCCAAAGCACTCCTTCTCCCCTTGTTGGGGAGGGATCCAGCATTTATGCCCTGGAGTCTTAGAGATCCCTCTGAGAGAGGCCACAGCGACAAGGGCGTCTCACACAGCGGAGAACTGGGTTTTTATCCCATTACCGCTGGGAGCACAGCACCTTACACCGTGACCGGCGCGCTCGATGGAACTTTTGGACTATGCCCCCCTAAGCGGAAACTGTAACCTTTCTGTATGTAGTGCTGTGCCCGAGCAACCTTTGGCCGATGACCGGTGGAGCTGTCCCACGCAGCTATAGAGGAGTTTGGCTCTGGTTCACCCCTTGGCCGTCACCTACCCAGCCGGACTTCGGACACGGTTTTTCCTCGTCTCCCTGTTGTGCCTTCTACACCCTCCCCCTCCTCTTCCCTCCATTATTCTCTGTCTACCTCCCCTATTCCTTCCCACTCTCCCCTAATCTTCTCTCCCCATGCCTATTTTTTTTCCTCATGTTTATGCTATGCTTTTGTACTCACGTAATTCCTGTAACTACGCTCCAGTAACTGATGTAACTTTGTAACCATGTTCTGAAACAATGTTTCTTCCTCATGTAAAGCGCTCTGATACCTCCGGGTCTAGCCAGCGCTATATAAAACTCAATAAATAAAATAAAAAATAAATAAAATAAATTCTCATGCTGGTTTTCCACAGGGCTGGTTTTAATGCACGGGTCCTGGTGAACGCTCGTGTCTCGCGCTGCCAGCACACTCTAATGCTAGTTTCCCACACGGCTGGTTTTCGCGCACAGATCCTGGTGCATGCTCATGCCTCACGCTGCACAGCACACACTAATGATAGTGTTCATACACGGACCCTGGTGCACGCTCATGTCTCACGTGGCACAGCACACTCTAATGCTAGTTTTCCATAGGGCTGTTTTAGTGTACGGGTCCTGGTACATGCTCGTCTCTCACGCTGCACAGCACACTGTAATGCCGGTTTCCCACACAGCTGGTTTTCGCGCACAGATACTGGTGCACGCTCATGCCTCACGCTGCACTTCCTGCAACATTCAGCACGCCATGTGCGCTTTCACTTTCCAAGCAGCCCGGAACAATGGCGGCTGCTTCTTTGCAAGGAAATAGGTCTCGTATTTACAAGAGTTTGAGCTATCAGCTTTGTAAATAACAATGCCTTTTATTTATGTATTAATTCGCAAAACAGATAAATAAAAGGCATTGTCATTTACAATGCCAATAGCTTAAACTCTCGCAAATGCGAGACCTATTGCATTTGAAATGCTTGTTCTTCATTTGGGTGAAACTCTCGTAGGCTTGGATATAGAAATATAAGTAGGACAAACTATCACCCAGGATAAACGTGCTGACTTGCTTATAAAACGGACATAAGGAGGGGCACATAATTTGTACATACAGTAAGTAAAAGAGTAAAACCTCATTCAAATTAGTGTCCAACTTGGCAGTCGAACTTACTGGATTTTCACTGAACGCTAAGTCACAATGAATGCTTATCACGCAATTCAAGCGCCCCGAACGCCAGTTGTTGCTGCTCAATGAGAACACAAAACCTTGTTCCCTATTCCAAATGGCTCTAATGCTATTACTGCCTGCAATGCATCTCTACCAGACTGCTGGCTTAGCAAGAATAGGATACCATTATCTGAGCTCTTACTAATGCAAATGCAAGTCTTTAAGATACACATCTCAAATGTCCTTTGCAATTATGTACATATCCGGTAGCCTATGTTTTTCTCATACATACAGATGGCTATAGGCACTTTGCAATCAATTGCTTGCATGTCCGTATACATGCCTAGAAAAGGGACTTCACAAGAAAACAAAAAGCAATAGAGTGGCAGAGCAGGAGTGCCATGGTCCCGAATGCAAGCAAGGTGAAAGACCAATCTGTCTGTAAAAAGAAAAAAAAAGCAGCCAAAGTTGGGGTTCATTGAGCCCCCTCCCCCCACATCCTTGGCTTCACTTGGCACTGAAGCTGGTGCATTGATAGGTACGCCCCCAAAGAACTAAATTAATAAAAAAAATATTTCAGACACCCACACAAGCACATCGCACACATCACAGCAGAGAGGATTCTTTTCCATCAGTTTGTAAATGTTGCACGTGGATTTTTAAGACAAGCTGCTGAAAAAGTGCAAAAGCAGGTGTCGACTGACTGAATGAACTTCGCGCCCCCTTTCAAAAAGCACCGACTTTCCCAGTGGACCACACTGTGTGATGCTGGGCAATATCACAAAACGTGCTCTCGTACCTTGATGTGTGCCACTACCGTTGCCCAATACTTTATAAAGCATCTGCCCTGAAATGTGCCAGAATGAAAGAGTCCTCAAACGATGGTAGTCCCTGCTTAATACACCAAAGACCGATATAAATGAGGTGTTTCTTTTTTAAAGTCCACTTTTAAGATTAACTACATAGAGTATATTCATCCCCAAAGAGGTTGTCTATGCACAATGGGCTTACAACGGGTAATGTGGCCCACTTTTCAACAAAGGCATCTGTTTTGTTCAACGAACATCCTTCCACAGCCCTGTCTTTGTTTTTCTATTCCTTTCGATCTTCCCAGGTCCTCAACATGGTACCCATTGGCTTCATTATCATCAGCTGTTGTGAGCTACTCAGTCATTTTCTGCTGGTAGTTTTCGCGTGAAGGCGTCTTTTCTGCATCTATTTGTGACTATGCGTCTCTCTGATGGTAACTCACATCAGCTACACCCTGACACACGGGACGCTCACATCCACGTTAGATCCGACCATGGGCATCTCCTAACCCTTGAAAGGGATAGCCCAGGCACATGAGCAATCCAGAGCCACGCGGTGGTGGATGGGCCCATTTGCTTCTCTTTGAAAGCTGCACAACGCTGGGGTAGAGTTCCCGCTCTGCGAACACCCGGGGATTCCTCGGTACTCAGAATAATGGCGCTAACACTAGATACGACAGCAGGCCTTCTTTGACTTGCTCTGTTTAGAGTGGAAGTATGACTGCACGCCCATGCATCTGTCCACAGCACATACCCAGGGTCCTGACAATTAAAGGCCGATGTGATCTGTGAACAGTGCTAGTCAATTTAAAGTCAGCAGCAAACAATGAAATGTCAGCAACCCCCCACGTACGTACAATAAAATAGAACGACGCAGGGGAGCTTAAATTTGAATGCAGGCAGGACACAAGTTACACCCCGAATATTGCACCTGTGCAAGGCCAGGCCTCTCACACACTGCTTGGGGCTCAGGCCTGAAAAGGCTCTAGTGAGCCATCTACTTACAGGTGGCGTTCAAAACGCATAACAATTCACAATGGGCCGGTACTACACACGACAAATCACAGCCATTTACTCACAACTGCAAATACCTGGAGGAGGGGGAACAGACCAACACTACTCGCCAAGCAAGTGCAACAGAGACCATACCAATACATAATAAACTACTGCCAAGTGGAGGGTACACGTGACAGAGGAGGAACACTGGACATTCAAAGAAAATGTCTAGAACATGAATACATTTCAGAGCGCTGGTCACGATTGACCGTCCTTGACAGTGGAGAGAGCCTGTCCCCGAAGCACACTGCAAGCGCACACAGACGCCCTGTAAATATTCCGATGCGGTCTGGGTTTCAGAGACGTAAAACTCCCCTAATTTAACTCCTTCTGCCGGTTTAATTACCCAGACAGGACGCCTCGCCGCACTGGACAGATCATCTTCTTCCCAGCGCATTCTACGCATTGCTGATAAATGGGAGGAGAATAGATGACCTGGCAGAAGGCTCAGACAATAACATGTGATTTACAGGACATGAATGCAGCTACTCCAAGATTTATCTGACAGCCCTCTCCGATAGTGGACTGCGGAGTATCCGATGGAATGATTTCCAGTCTGGAGAGCCCGCAACTGAGTAGCCCTACACATTATTTATTTATTAGATGTTTTGGGTTGAAACCGTTTTTAAATGATGCTCTTCACAATGCACAGCCATAAATTTCGCTTTAACCCCAGAAAGGCGGTAGTGTTATTGGAATGCATGTCAGACTGAATTAGGACGAGCAATGTACTGCTTTTATAAAGCAGCCTTGAACGCAACGTCTATTCTTCCAACAATGATATTAATGTCAAGTCAGCAGGACCACTTTGTAGTAATAATAAATGGAGGATTTTTGTAAACGTTTTGATTATATCGAAAGAAACGCTCCTGCTTAGAGGCTACCCATGTGTCAAACTGGCCAACCTTAGATAATCCTAATTCTTAATAACAGAAAAAGAAGAGGAACCTCTGCACGGTTAGAGACTGTAACCCTGACACTGCCATAAGAGCGTGGTGGACTGTGGGTTCCAGACTTACAACTCTACTATCTGGCTGCCCAATGCAAATATAATCACAGTTGGTACCACCACAATGCATGCATTCCCTACTTGCGGCCGGAGCTGGACCAGCTACAAGGACTCCCACCCTCGGCTGTACGGCCCAAGGGCGTCCCTCTAGATACCACTGACATCTTGACAATATCAACTACCTGCTGGGCCTGGCACACGCTACGCAGTAAATTGGGGAATGGCCCTCTCTACTCCCAGGGACTTCCCCTCCGGAACAATCCGAGGCTCCCCTTAATAAACAAGCATTGGCAAAGCCAATAGGTCTCGGCAATGCCCGAGCTAACAGAAATGTGAATGTCTTTTAGATCATTTCCCATAGTAGTCTATGGCATTTGTGAGGCGTGCTTCGATGTGGCAGGCAGCTGACAAAAGTGTGCACATCTATTACAGAATATACCGGTCATTATTAAGCCCAAATGTAGAATACAACTCACTTATTTTATTTCCTGCCTGGACATCTCTGTCCAATAACTTAAATGACTTCTTCAGAGACTTGTCCCAGGTACCGTGCTGAGCAAATAGAAATGTGAATATCACAGAGAGGACCCCACACTTAGAATATGTCTGTTACCTTATTCCAGGTAAACGATAGAGAAAAACAATACAACCCGTCTCTACTGCGCATGCTCACAATACAAGATACAACACTAAATGGTTTCGGAGTCAGCACCACAGGGGTAGGTTTATATTACAGTCTCACTGCGCATGTTGTAAACCTCCGATTTTCTACTCGCAGCACGCCTTATAGATAGATCTATAGTTCCCCACAGAGCAGATGTGCTAAGTATTCTCTTTTCAGTATGTTTTCACAGTCACTCCAAAGTGTCAGAGACACTGAGCGTAGTATGCAATGCGAATAAAAACAATAATAATATAGCAACCATGAAGGAATTTAATTCTTTAAAGGGATTAGCCTGCAGTAAGTGCACAAAGAACAAGCAACACCAGTACATTAACATAAAAAGTGCATGCAGGTAGGCTCAACAAGAGAAGAAAATTCACTTTGTGCGTACGAGTTTGAATTAGCCAATCCCTTCTTATTAAGTGGCACTATAATATAATAATCCATGTGTTTCCACAAACAAGTGAATCGCATCCAAAAGCATCCGTTTCTGAAGTGTCACACTGTAGTAAACAGATCTTCACATATCACAAAGTGGGATGGCGGAATCTAAATACGAATCCCCTGAATGGATAGCAGATCATGCGGTGACTATTAGACTGGATCTCCAAGAACAATGGTTTTCACAAGACACCAAGCGAGCTACACAAAGCGAATAAAAACAATAATAACGTGACCGCCGTCAAAGAATTTTATTTTTCAAAGGGATTGACCAGCAGTAACTGCACAAAGAACAAGCAACACTAGGACATTACATAAAAAATCCTCTCATGACACCGAGCGAGGGTCGAAACACACATAGAAATAATAATGTGACAGCAGTCAAGGGAATTAATTCTTTAAAGGGATTAGTCAGCACTAAGTGCAAAAGAACAAGCAACATCGGAACATTAACATAAAAAGACGCGCGGCCAAGAAACGCGCTCTCTGGTGTGGGAGGGGGAGGAGGGGTGAGGGAGGGGGAGGAGGGGTGGGGTGAGGGAGGGGGAGGAGGGGTGAGGGAGGGGGAGGAAAGGCAGATGGCGCCTCGCCAGCGATGCGAGGAATGGAAACGCGCTCTCTGGTGAGGGAGGAGGGGTGAGGGAGGGGGAGGAAAGGCAGATGGCGCCTCGCCAGCGATGCGAGGAATGGATGGCAGCTGTGCGCGTGCACGCCATCGTGAAGGCAAGCTGGTCGCCAGCCGAAAGCCAGTGGGTTTGCACTTCCAAAACCCGCTTACTAAAACTCTCGGCCAGACCAACGCAAGCGCTGGTGCAGGCCGAGACCTAAAAAACCACATGTAAAACGTGTGCTGCAGGAGTACAACAGTCACACCATACGCGACCTATTCCCTAACGGTCATGTGTTACAGATCACAGAGGACCCCAGGTTCCAAAATATGACATATATGCAGCGATTCATATTCCAACATTTGTATGCGTCGCTACGCTACAATATCCCTAACTACCCTAAACTATTGCCCCGGAGAATTTCCCCCCCTTGTCACTGGTGAACAAGTTACTTACCTTCGGTAACGCATTATCTGGTAGAGACTATCTAGCTGCAGATTCCTTACCTTTGAATTTCCCAGACGTCAGGCTGGATCCGGAAATTTTGCTGAGCAATACCCCTTGCGCGCGACGTCGGGTGGCTCCATTCGGCTCCGCGTGACGTCAATGGCGTCGATAACATCGGTTATGACGTCGCGGTGCCTACATAGGCGCCACCCAGGCGCGCGGACGTCGGTACTTTTCGTTTTTCCACGCCAGAAGCGCAGAGCCACGAAGTGACTGACGTAAACGTGTGCAAAGCTAGGGCCCTGAAAGGGGAGAAACTCTAGACCTACAACATCAGTCCGCAAAGCGGGGAGGCATGGGTGGGGCTGTAAGGAATCTGCAGATAGATAGAGCCTCTACCAGATAATGCGTTACCGAAGGTAAGTAACTTGTTCATCTGATAGAGACTTCTAGCTGCAGATTCCTTACCTTTGAATCAGATACCCAAGCCATACCATCCCGGCGGTGGGTTGCGGACTCATGGACTAGACTAAAAAGTCTTGCAGGACAGAGCGGGCAAAGTGCCCATCCCTGAGCACTTGACCATCAAGGCAATAATGTTTCTGCGAACGTGTGCAATGATGCCCACATCGCTGCCTGACAGATGTCTTGGACTGGGACACCCCGAGCCAAGGCTGTAGTCGCAGCTTTTCCCCTGGTGGAATGGGCCCTTAATCCTTCAAGGGGCTGCTTCTTCGCCAAGGCATAACAGATTTTAATGCAGAGAACAACCCAGCGAGAGATGGTTCTTTTCTGCACTGCCTTTCCCTTCTTTGCTCCCACATACCCCACAAAGAGTTGGTCATCCACCCGGAACTCTCTTGTGCAGTCAAGGTAGAACGACAACGCTCTTTTTGGGTCCAGACAGTGGAGACGCTCCTCTTCCTTAGAGGGATGTGGGGGAGCAAAGAAGGTGGACAAAGTGATGGACTGACCCAGATGGAATGGGGTCACAACCTTTAGTAAAAATGATGCCTTGGTGCGAAGCACCACCTTGTCCGGAAAGGACATAAGATAAGGAGGCGAGCTGGATAACGCCTGCAACTCACTCACCCTCCGGGCCGATGTAATCGCCACTAAAAAGGCTGTTTTGATGGTCAACAGCCGGAGGGGACAATTGTGCAAAGGCTCGAAAGGAGCACACATTAGTTAAGTGAGGACCAAATTAAGGTCCCATTGTGGCATAAAAAAGGGCGTGGGTGGAAACAAGTGAACCAGCCCTTTAAGAAATCTATTTACAATAGGAGATTTAAAGAGAGAAGGTTGGTCTGGCAGCCGCAAAAAAGCGGACAGAGCAGAAAGGTAACCATTGAGATTTCCCAAAGCAGAGCCCTGCTGGGCAAGGGTCAGAATGAACAAAAAGGACAGTAGAAAGAGGAGCAGAAAGAGGGTCAATAGACCTTTCTGTACAGTATAATACAAATTTCTGCCAACGGCAGGCGTATACCGACTTAGTGGAGGGACCTGCGCAACCGTCTCCCAAAGAGAGTGGGAGAAACAGCCCAATAAGCATGTGGTATTCACCGACCGCAATGCCAGACTGGAGGAAGAAAACATCATCTTCCCAAGTGAGTCCAGTCTCTTGGATTCCCTATCCGGAGGGGCGGAAGGGAATGCGCCCTGGGAAGTAGAGGCCTGCACCACCAAGCTTTCTGGGGTGGGGTGTTGGCTGAGGAACTTTGGGTCGCCCATTGCTGGGCGATGGCGGCATGCAATCGTTCTGTTCACAGGAGCCCCTGGGCTAGGTTTGGACCAAGTTCCTAGTAGGACGTCCGCAAGTGCCTCATTAAAGGGCAAAAGGGGTTCAGAGGTGGAAGCCTCAGGTTGAAGCACTTCGGTCAGGAGATTAGTCCTGACCTGCACTGAGGGCAGTTCCAGTCCAAGGACCTCAGCTGCCCTCTTAACCACCATAGCATAGGACGCCCCCTCCTCCGTAGCCACTGTAGGTGGAGAGAGCATGCTAGAGTCTGGGGAAGTATCCAGACCACTGGCTTCCCCAAGTTCCCCATACCAGTCCAATGTCTCCTCAGAGACATCCTGGTTCTCCAGAGGGTCTCCAGACTCCTCCCATTCCTCTCCTGAGCCTAGCACGTCCACAAAGTGCTCAGGCGACAACATAGAACCCCTGGGTTCTGTCAACGTTGGAATCGGCGTCGTACGACGCCTTTCCGGCTCCGTGTCGTCTGGGATGTGGATGGGGCTTGCGCCACCGACATCCGCCGGCAACACCGCTGGCATCGACTTCGGGTTCGATGCCGGGGAAGGTCGCGTTGGTACGACCGGCGTCGAACCGGATCAGAGATCGGATCCCTGAGGCCCCACCGGCACCGTGGCCGAAGCCGACGGTGTCGAACCAGATAGGCCTACCGACCCCGCGGGGCCCAAGGGCTCACCAACGGGGTTGTTCCGCTCAAATACGCGGCGCATGGCCTCGTAAAAATCCTTAATTTGAGCGGGAGTCGCTCCGGCTCCTGGAAATGGAGGGAGGCGCGAAGTCGACTCTGGCTCCGGCTCCGCAGAACAGTGTCTAGAGCGTCGGTGCTCCTTACCTCTTCCGACGGCGGACGCCAGTTGAGGAGAAGTCGAAGTCCGCTTGGACTTCTTCTTCTTGTGCCTCTTCCCCGAGTGTCCAGATGACCTCAAATGGGAGGAAGAGGACTTAGGGCTCCGTGAGCGATCCCGCGACCTCCTCTTCTTCGAACGGGATCGTGACCTCCTCGGAGTCTCGCTCAACGGTGTCGACTGCCGGCCCGTGAGCAACTTCAACGCCCGCTCCCTCAAGGTCTCCAGAGCCATCGCCCAGCAGTCTGAACACGACTTCGAATCGTGGTCGCATTCAAGACACCACAGACATACGTGGTGGGGATCGGTAACCGACATCATGCGGGAACAAGTCCTGCACGGGTTGAAACCTGTCTTCCTACCCAACATCCCTCGCACACGAAGTCGTCAAAAATGTCGAGAAGAAAGCCTGCCAAAAAAGCGGCAGAGGGGTAGCTCTTCCCGGATCAGCGCTTAACTGGCGCAGAAAGAAAAGAACTGACGTCCGCACACCTGTTTGGCGCCTATGTAGGCATTAAGACGTCAATCGACGCTACAGACGCCATCGACGTCACGCGGAGCCGAATGGAGCCACCAGATGTCGCGCGCAAGGGGTATTGCTTAGCAAAAGTTTCCGGATCCAGCCGGACACCTGGAAAATTCAAAGGTAAGGAATCTGCAGCTAGAAGTCTCTATCAGATAATATCGACATCGGATGGAGCACACATGACGTCAAAACTGTATTGCACGTCCCTTGCACTGAAATCAGACACTACAACCAGGGTGAGGCAGGCCTGGGAGAGGGAGCTGGATGTACCGATAACAGACAAAATGTGGTCCTACTGTTGCACCCAAACTCAGAAAATCTCCTCCAACCAAAGGCATAAATTATTACACTTCAAATTTCTCCACAGGATGTATCTTACGCCACTAGACATTGCTAGATATGATATATCTAGAACTGACTGTTGCCTCAAGTGCCGTGCCCCTAAGGCCGACTTTACGCATCTCCGATTACTGGGTCAAGGTATACTCGCACATAGCGAAGATGTTGGGCACTGCCCTGCGAACTGACCCCATGGTGGCACTTTACGTATATACTGCTGACCTACCCAAGTCATCACGCAGGCTCGCCTCCATATCTCTTTTATTAGCAAAGCGCAAAATTGCGATACGCTGGGGAGATACAAAACACCCATTGCCTGGTGCATGGCTCAAGCAAATGGCTACCTGCGACAAATTGAGCATAGACTACGCTTCCCTCCAACCACAGGCGGCGCGACCCATCGAAATATGGCAGCCCCTGCGCAACTACCTTCAGACACTGGACCAACCCCGATAATCCACATTGCAGCCCTCTCCATCAGGTCCCTGCAGTGTACCGCTAGAATTTACATTTCACTACGGTATATCCCCCAAACTGGGTGTCAGCCTCATCGGAGTGAACCTCTTCCCATAATATAGTCAGGTTTAACGTGTAGTTCCGAAATTGCACGTCTTGGAATGATGGAATATCTGCAATTTATGCATCGATAACGTATGGTACTTATTGGCATATGTACTTTTTTTTTTCTTGCGTTTCTGAAAATCGAATAAAAACATGTTTTAAAAAAAAAAAAAGACTGTATCCCAACTGCCAGAGAGAACAGGACACTTGTAACTGCACTGGTTCAAGTTTCCAATGAGACGATGTCTGAAATTGCACAGAAAATAGCCCATTATTTGAGCCTTTAAAGTGGACAGAATAGTCACTTGGAACAGCCAGAGTCTTGAAGAGCTGCAGTAGCATGACCGGGGATTCATCCACCACCTTTAGTAATGCAGGTTAGTCCCCACCAGTCATCGTCATCATATTTGGAACTATTCACCCTTAAGACTTAAAGTTCAAAGCAACGAATGGAGTAAGCTTGTTCTATTCAAAGTAACAAAGCAACGTGTAGTAAATTATAACGAAAACAGGAAATTTAAAGCAGAATCAGTGGAATTATACAAGTAACAGAGGCTCTCCCCACCTAGGGAGAGCCGTCGATACGGCGGGGAGCCAGGGGCCACCGGGACGGACGGGGCGTGGTCGCCCCTTCCTTCTGGCTTCTTAGAGCGCTGATTGGTTGACGCGCCCGCTGCCCGAAGAACTAAAGTGCTTCTGGGGCGGCTGCAGTTGAACCCGCCCTTATTTAAGCGGCCGCAAGAAGGTCTCTGTATCCTGCTTGCGGCAAGGAGCGGTCGCCCACATCTTTCCCCCAGATGACGCCCGACTCCTCGTGCGCAACCGGAGGTTGTGGGCCCCCGCCTCCCCTTGCATCGCCTCTCTGGGAGCCGCGTGGGCTCGAGTTGTTCTTGCCCGGGAGCTTTAGGACTCTCGGTGGCGGCTCTGGAGAGTGCAGGGGGCCCTCACAGGTAAAAGCGGGCCGCGGCGGTGATCGCGCCCCTCTTTGTTGTAGCCTGGGGGAGAATTTTGTAGATAAGGAGGCCTGCGGCGGTGATCACGTCTGGGGCGCTTTGTGTTTTTGGACAAAGCCAGCAAGGTTTTTTGGCGCTCGAGTGTAGCCTGTAAAAATTTGAGCGTTTCCCTTTAGCTTAGGACGGCACGGCGGTGATTGCGTCTGATGGCGTATTTTGCATGGTTGGAGTTGTTTAGTAACTGCAGCCAGCAGGGTTGCTGTTAAAGGGGCTGAAGTATACCTCTCCGTGCCTGTTTGAGTGCTATATTGTTGGCAGCTAGATTGTTTGCAGGTTTGGCTTGGGGGTGCAGGAATTTAGAAGCGTTGTTCCGTCATGGATTGTAGTTCCTAATTACGCAGATTTAGTTAGCATAGCTGAGTGTTGCAAATTTTTCGACAAACATGCTCGGGGGGTGGAGGGGGGGGGAGGCAAAGAAGGGTGCCAAGAGGGCACGCTAGCAGGATGGAGGAGATTATGCTCAGGATGGAGAGCATGATGGAGGCAATGGACGAGAGGCTAGCCTTGCTTCAGGCACGGGACCCACAGGGAGGGCAGCCAGTGGAGCCAGCAGTGCCAGACAGGCCTCATAGGCCGGGGGTAGCACCCCGAGCAGCATTTCCCCCAGTCAGGAGGCGTGGCAGCAGGCAGGATGGCGGAAGGGGGCGCAATTCCCAGGCCGCACCTGAGTCTGTGCCAGTTAGTGGTATAAATGGGGGTTCGGGCAGTGCTCCCGCAGAGGTGGTGCCAATAGGCAGGAATAGTGTTGTAGAAAGACCGGTTGATCCCCCCCCTCCGGTGGTGGTGTCGCCAGCAAACGGCAGCGTCATATAGGCTGGGCATGCTGGCGGGGCAGCTCCAGTGGGTTTGGTTGGCCAGCCAGATTTGGTGGCAAATTTGGCCAGTGTGTTGCCTTGGCTTTCAAGGGCAGGTGTGTGGTCTGCACTGGTGTTGGGGGGTGTATTAGCAGGGGTGGCGGAGGCCGATCAGTTCAAAAGGGCGGTGGCGCATGGGGATGTCATTGGTATGCTGCCAGGTGTACAAAGGCAGGAGGGGGTAGCAATTGTGCCAGCATGGCATGGACCAGTGGTTGAGGGGATCTCACAAGCTGGTAGTGGGCCTCAGACAGTGCCGGCAGCAGCCGGGCCTCTACCTCCCCGTAAAGAAAGCACACCATCAGGTATGTTACAGCCATTGCCGAGCATGGGTCTGGGGGACGTGCGCTCAGAGTCTGATCAGTTGGGGAGGCACGTGCATCCTGACATTAAAGAAAACATTTGGAAAGGTGCTTATGTGGATATTTGCGAGCTGATTGTAGATATGCCTAACAGGGAGGAAGCCAAGCGGTGCAATGAGTGCTCACATTCCAGGGAATGCGGGCATTGGCCATACAAGAAGAGAGTGGAGGAGTCATTCATGAATTGGGTCAGAGGTTTCACGATTTTTCAGGCAATCATGGCGGAAAAGTTCCCAACGTTGGGAGGGCAGTTAGCGTGCTCCCAAAATAGGATAGCTTGTGCGCATGAAGAGTTTGGAGGCACACCCTGGAGGGAGTATGACAAAGAATTCAGGCGCATCAAGGCTACTAGACCCACTCTGGGATGGGACCAGATAGATGTGAACGCCTCGTTGCGTTTAATGTATCCATAGAGGGCGATGGCTTGTCCAAGTCAGCCCTTTCTGGCGTGCACGGGAGCCAACTGTAATTCAGGGGGCGGGGCAAGGAAAGGGGCATGCTGGGATTTTAATAAGAAGACTTGCACCAGAGCCCAAGGAATGTGCAAGTTCAAGCACTGTTGTTCTTTCTGTGGCCTAAGTGTTTAAAGAAGGCAAAAGACAGGGGCCCCAAAATGAAGGATTGAGTTCCCATCTATGGGTAAGGCCCCCTCCCCGGTTAACAGGCAGGCAATGGTGTCAAGGTTGAACATTTACAGCAACACAACAGCTGCACAGTCTTTGTATGAGGGATTTAAGAGCGGTTTCAGGATTACAGCTGAAGGTTGTGTGGGCGTGGCCTATTGTAGAAACCAGCAGTCTTTAAGGGCCAACCCTAGCATTGCCAGAGATAAGATTATGAAAGAGAAAAACTTAGGGAGGGTGGCAGGTCCCTTTGAATCCCCGCCTTTTGAGAATTTTGTGTGTTCCCCTTTGGGCATAGTTCCCAAAAAAGACTCTGGGGAGTTCTGGATTATTCACAACCTTTCAGCACCAAAAGGGCAGTCAGTTAACGAAGCTATTGATGGGGCATTGTGTTCCGTTAAGTATGCCTCACTTGATCACGCAATCGCAATGCTCCAGGAGCTGGGACCTGGGACTTTGTTGGCAAAAGCCGACATAGAATCAGCTTTTCGGCTGTTACCAGTTCACCCGGATGATTTTCACCTGTTGGATTTTCAGTTCGAGGATGCATTCTATTTTGACAAATGTATGCCCATGGGCTGCTCAGTCTCCTGTGCTTACTTTGCGAGGTTTAGTACCTTTTTAGAATGGGCATTTAGAAAGAGATCAGGAAACTGTTGAGCACTTCATTATTTGGATGACTTCCTCTTCTTGGGAGCTCCCGGTACAGATGACACTGGGAGGGCTTTGCAGTGCTTCCAGGAATTGTTGGGGGGATTTGGGGTGCCACTGGCACAAGCAAAGACCTGTGGACAAACAACCACAACAGAATTCCTGGGCATAGAATTGGATTCCAAGGCAGGGGTATCCAGGCTTTCACAAGAGAAGGTAAGCGGCTTCTCAAAGGCACTGGAAGAATGCCTGAGGGCTCAAAAGGTGATTCTACATCAGCTACAGGTGGTGGTGGGGCAGCTGTATTTTGCACTCCGCATTATACCCATGGGCCGCCCATTTTCTAAGTCTATTGCACAGGCCATGTCAGGTCTTAAGTCAAAGCATCATCATACGAGGCTGACAAGTGAGGTCCACCAAGACATGAGAATATGGGAGGCATTTTTGAGGGACTTTAATGGGACAGTGGTATGGCCAAGCCCTGTTAAGACCAATGAAGAGTTGGGTCTATTGACAGATGCCGCGGGCAGTACAGGTTTTGGGGCCATTCTGGGACCAGATTGGTGCGCGAAAAAATGGTCAGTTGAATGGATTGAGTCTGGCTTGGTAGCGAACATTGGTTTTCTTGAGCTTTTTCCCATCTTAGTTGCACTCACGATTTGGCCAGTTTCGCAACCAGTCAGTCGTATTCTGGTCAGATAACATTTATTTTTTTATTTTATTTATTTGAAGAGTTTTATATAGCGCGGGCTAGACCCGGAGGTATCAGAGCGCTTTACATAAGGATTTGCGAGTTACATGGTTGCAAACAGTTACTGGAGCGTAGCATTACATAGGGAAAAAAAAACAATGTTACATAGGTACATGACACAAGACGAATGGGGCATAGGAGGAAGAGGGGTAAGGTAAAAAGGGTTGGAATGCGGTTGGGATCAGGTGGACCGGCAAGGGTGAAAGTACTTAAAGCACAAGTTACTAACTTGTGTAACGATATATCTGTAAGAGACAGTAGTTAGTGACAGATTCCTTACCTTAGAATATCCCCAGGCGTCAGACTGGATCCGGAAAGTTTTTTGCGTAGCAGTACCCTTGCGCGTCGGTAGGCGGCGTCGTGCGGCTCCGCGTCCGTCGTCGGCGTCGTGATCGCCGGGATGACGTCGCGGGCAGTACTTAGGCGCCGCCCCTGCGCGCTGACGTCAGTTCTGTACACGACTTTCCACGCCAGGAACGCAGAGCCATGCAAGAAGCTGACAGGTGTCTGAAAAATACTAGGGCCCTGAAAGGGATGTCCTTAACCCTAGAAATCAGTTCGCAGAACGTGGAGGATGGGTGGGCGGTAGGAATCTGTCACTAACTACTGTCTCTTACAGATATATCGTTACACAAGTTAGTAACTTGTGCATCTGAAAGAGACACGTTAGTGACAGATTCCTTACCTTAGAATAGATACCCCAGCAATACCAACCCCGGTGGTGGGTCTGCGAACAAAGATCAGACAAGGAAGTCCTGGAAGACAGAACGGCCAAAGAAGCCGTCCCTCCGGACCTGACTGTCAAGGCAGTAATGCTTTGTAAACGTGTGCAGCGAGGCCCACGTAGCTGCCTGACAGATAACCGGCAGCGGAACACCGCGGCCCAAGGCCGTGGTAGCAGCCGTTGCCCTGGTGGAATGGGCACGCAGCCCAACAGGAGGCTCCTTCTTAGCCAAAGAATAGCAGGTCTTGATGCACAAGGTAACCCAGCGGGAGATGGTCCTCTTGTGCACCGCCCGACCTTTTTGGCGCCCACGTAGCCAACAAAGAGCTGGTCATCCACCCGGAAGTGTTTTGTGCGGTCAATATAGAAGGAGAGCGCACGTTTTGGGTCCAGACGGTGGAGCCTCTCTTCCTCTCTGGAAGGATGCGGAGGCGGAAAGAAGGTGGGCAAAGTGATGGTCTGCCCAATGTGGAAAGCAGTAACCACCTTTGGCAAGAAGGACGGACGCGTCCGAAGAACAACCTTGTCTGGATGAACAGACAGAAAGGGAGGTTTGCAAGATAGAGCCTGGAGCTCACTCACCCGCCGAGCGGAGGTGATGGCCACCAGAAAGGCTGTCTTCAGAGTCAGAAGACGAAGAGGACAGTTATGTAGAGGCTCAAAGGGAGCGCACATTAAAAAGGTAAGAACCAAGTTCAAGTCCCACTGAGGCATCACAAACGGAACAGGAGGGAAGAGGTGTGTAATGCCTTTTAAGAACCTGTTAACAACAGGGGACTTGAAAAGGGAGGGCTGATCAGGGAGCCTGAGGAAGGCCGAGATAGCACAAAGATAACCCTTGATGGTACCCAGGGCAGAACCCTGTTGGGCCAGAGAGAGAAGGAACAGAAGGACCTCAGAAAGAGGGGCAGAAAGGGGATTCACAGCCTTTGCTGTGCACCATGCCACAAATTTGTTCCACCTGCAGGCGTATACCACCTTAGTGGAGGGACGCCTGGCTGCCAGAATCACATCACAAACTTTGGGAGGCAAGTCGAAAGGAATCAACTGCCGCCGCTCAATCTCCACGCAAGCAGGTGTAGACTGGACAGGTTCGGGTGGAGGACCGTCCCCTGCTGCTGCGACAGAAGATCCTCCCGAAGAGGCAGACGGATCGGGGATCTACGCTCATATTGAGTAGCTCGGGATACCAAACTCTTCGAGCCCAGTCCGGAGCCACAAGTATGACTTGGGCCCGGTCGTGCCGAATCTTCTTCAACACTCTGGGTAGAAGTGGTATAGGCGGAAAGGCGTACAACAGACCGCAACTCCACTCGTGACGAAAAGCGCCGCCGAGCGAGTGCCGCCTTGGAAATTCCAACGCGCAGAACGGATGACATTGCGCGTTCTCTTCGGTGGCGAATAGATCTAACCAAGGCTCTCCCCACTGTAGAAAGAGTCCTTGCGCCACTTCCGAGTGAAGACGCCATTCGTGATCCATCATGCACCTGCGGCTGAGTTCGTCCGCCCTGGCGTTCAGCGAACCTGCCAGGTGTTGAACCATCAGGAACATGCCCTGATGTTCCAGCCATGTCCAGAGGCGCAGAGCCTCCTGACAAAGGGTCCACGACCCCACCCCGCCTTGTTTGTTGCAGTACCACATGGCGGTGGTGTTGTCTGTGAACACCTGCACTACCTTCCCTTTGACAGAGGGAAGGAATGCCTTGAGTGCAAGTCGGATCGCCCGGAGCTCCAGAATGTTGATATGGAGCCGGGACTCCGCCGGAGACCATAGGCCTCTGATCTCCGCCTCTCCCATGTGACCGCCCCATCCCAGAAGGGACGCGTCCGTCACAACTGTGTGCTCTGGCTGGGGAAGGGAGAGGGATCTGCCCATGACCCATTGCCGGTTAGAGAGCCACCACTGCAACTGTTTTGCAGTCCCCTCCGAGATCTGGACGTGATCGGACAGGTTGCCCTGGTGAAGCCCACTGGAACTTCAGGTCCCACTGCAGAGCCCGCATATGCCATCTGGCATGATTGACCAGCAGGATGCAGGAGGCCATGAGGCCCAGCAGCCTCAGGGTCATCCGTACCGAAACCCAGGATAAAGGCTGAAAGATCGGAATCATAGCCTGAATATCCCGGACTCGCCGTTCGGGAGGATAGGCCCGAAACTGCGTCGTGTCCAGAACTGCTCCGATGAAAAGGAGCTGTGGAGAAGGAATCAGATGCGACTTCGGCACATTGATGGAGAACCCCAGCGAGTGCAGGAGTTCGGCCGTAGTCTGGAGGTGGGAGACGACTGCCTGGGACGAGCCCGCCTTCAGCAGCCAGTCGTCGAGGTAGGGGAAGACTGAAACTCCTGCCCGGCGCAGATGAGCTGCGACCACCGCCAACACTTTCGTGAACACCCGAGGGGCACTGGTAAGGCCAAAGGGGAGCACGGTGAACTGAAAATGCTCGGGGCCTACCGTGAACCGAAGGTAACGCCGGTGGGCCGGCAGGACGGGGATGTGGAAATATGCGTCCTGCAAGTCCAACGCTACCAACCAGTCTCCAGGGTCGAGGGCAGTCAAGACCTGAGCTAGGGTGAGCATCTTGAACTTCTCCTTCCGGAGGAAGCGATTGACGTTCCGGGAGGTCCAAGATAGGACGCATGTCCTCCTTGTCCTTTTGGGCACCAGGAAGTAGTGGGAGTAGCAACCACGCCCTACTTCTGGGGTCGGAACATGCTCGATGGCCCTCTTGGCCAAGAGGGCCGTGACTTCCTTCTGCAGAAGTACCAAGTGATCCCCTGACATGCGGTGGAATTGAGGTGGCATGGCTGGGGGGTGGACTCGAAGGGGAGGGAGTAGCCCCTTCGGACAATGTCCAAGACCCACCTGTCCGAGGTGATGGTACGCCAGTGGGGAAGGTGATGGCGGACCCTGCCCCCTACTGGCGTGCTGTGCACCTGAAAGGAGGGACTAGGAGGGTTTGGAGGCCGCGGACGGGTTGGAGGTGGTGGCCTGACCCGCACGCTGGTTGCCCGATCCGCCACGGCGGAATCCACGTCCTCGGCCACGCGAAGACGCCTGCTGCGCGGGCCGGTGGCTGGGCTGCTGACGTGAAGGGGCGCCCTACCGTGGCCACGATAGGGGCGAAAAGCAGAAGTCAGCGGAGGGCGTGTAGCAGAAAGGCCCAGGGACTTTGCAGTAGCCCGTGAGTCCTTAAAGCGCTCCAACGCATGGTCTGCTTTGGACCCAAAAAGACCGACTCCATCAAAGGGCATGTCCATGAGAGTATTCTGGACATCCCCTGAAAACCAGTGGTTCTCAGCCAGGCGTGGCGTCGTAGCGCCACCGTCGTTGCAATAGACCTGCCCAGCGAGTCGGCGGTATCAAGGCCACATCGAATTGTATATTTGGCCGCATCTCTTCCTTCCGCAATGGCGCGGGAAAGCAGTGTCTGGACCTCCTCAGAACACTGGGGCAAAACATCCGCCACCGAATCCCACAAGGAGTGGGTATATCGGCCCAAAAGGCAAGCGTGTTGACGGACCGCAAGCCAGCACTGGAGGAAGAAAACCCTTCTTCCCAAATTGATCCAGGCGTTTGGATTCCCTATCCGGAGGGGCGGTAGGGAAGGCGGTTTGGGAAGCGGAGGCTTGGACAACCAAGCTCTCAGGGGTGGGGTGGACAGAGAGAAACAGGGGTCGCCCGGAGCTGGGCGATGGCGTCGGGACACGTTCCTATCCACAGGAGCCCCTGTGTTGGGCTTGGACCAGGCGCCCAAAAGAACGTCAGTGAGGGCGTCGTTAAACGGCAGCACAGTCTCCGAAGAGGAGGCTGCCGGCTGAAGACCTCTGTCAAGAGATTAACCTTGACCGCCACAGCAGGGAGTTGGAGATGTAAGGCTCCAGGTGCCCTACGCAACACCGTTGCAAAATTTGCTCCCTCCTCCGTAGCCACGGGGGGAGACAGCATGCCAGTGTCAGGGGAAGTATCTAGACCACTAGCATCCCCTAGACCCTCTGTCCAGTCCTCATCGTACTGACACTGCTGTGTCAGAGGGTCATCAGACCTCTCCCAGTCCTCCTGGTCCTCCTCAGGTTCAAAATAAGGGGGAGGAGGGACATTTGGGACCCAAGGTCTCATCGGCGCCGGAACCGGCGTCGAGCGACGTCGGTCCGGGTCCATGTCCGGAGCCGGAAGGAACTGGGGAACGACGCCGCTTGGAGCCCCAGGCGGCGTCGAGAACGGCACCGGAGACATCGGCGCCGGCGGAGGTGTCGTTAGGTCGACCGGCGTCGATGGGGGTTGTGGAGCCGGGATCGAGGCAGGGGCCGAAGCCGGAGCCGGGATCGAGGCTGGAGGCACGGGCGACGCCGGGGCCGGAGCCGTCGGCGACGCCGGAGCAACCCCATCAGGGCCCGCGGGGCCCGAAGGCGCACCGGAGGGGCCTGGAGGCCCGAAGAGGCGGGCCATGGCCGACAGGAATTCCTGCACTTTGGCCGGATCCACCCCCGAACCCGGGAAGGGTGGGTATGGCGGGGGCGACTCCACAGGCATGTCCGGGGCCGCAGGGGCGGGGACGGTGCCGGGAGGGGCCTCAGCCGAGTCGCGAGACCGGCGAGGCGAAGTCCTAGAGCGATGATGCTTTTTGGACTTTTTGTGTTTCGACTTACCGGACGAAGAAGACTTCGATGCCGACGACCGGTGTGGACTCCGCGATCGACCCCTGGACCTCTCACGCGACCGGGGCTTCCGCGGAGCCGAATGCCGGGCCTCGAGGAGCTTTCGAGACCGCTCTCGCAAAGCTTTCGGGTTGAGGGCCTGGCAGTCGGTACAAGACTCCGTGTCGTGGCCTCGGCCGAGGCAGAAGAGACACTCCCAATGCGGGTCGGTGACGGACATCATCCGAGCACAGGCGCCGCAACGTTTGAAACCGGGCATCCCTACGACACCTTGATAGAAAAACAGTGAAAAATTCACCCAAAAGTATGGTCAAAAAATGACCAGGGCACTGCTCTTCCCGGATCTGCGCTTGCTGGCGCGGAAAAAGAAGAACTGACGCCAGCGCGCAGGGGCGGCGCCTAAGTACTGCCCGCGACGTCATCCCGGCGATCACGACGCCGACGACGGACGCGGAGCCGCACGACGCCGCCTACCGACGCGCAAGGGTACTGCTACGCAAAAAACTTTCCGGATCCAGTCTGACGCCTGGGGATATTCTAAGGTAAGGAATCTGTCACTAACGTGTCTCTTTCAGATCCAAAAAGTCAGAGTGAGTCTCAACAAACCGGCTGAGGACCAGTAATCGAAACGTCTGGAGTCGGGCTCACTCGCTGCATCAGATGTTCTAGGACATGGAAAAACGGGTTCGAAGGGGTGGGGGGCACAAAGCGCAGTCCAGGGGCACGCATCTACCAGTAAATCCATCGGATCCAGAAAATCCCTCGAAGCCGCCATGATGTAGGATCAGGTTAAAGACCCAGTAACATCACAGCCAAATGGCGGTGTTGCAGATAGACAAAAATCAGATCGAAAAAGTCACAAAGGAAAATCGACTCCATGGAGCCACAAGAACAGGCGGGGGAAAGGCTGGCGAAAGCCGATCTATCTCAGTTCGTCACGGGCGAACAATCGGGGCAACATGGGCAGCATTATTACTGTTAAAAATGCTATGTTGGTAGGAGAAGTCCGCTCGGGTGCCCAGGCGGCAGCCCAGGAAGAAGGGGCGGCTGAGGGGTCAAGAGGACGCGCTCACAAAGAGAAACGCAAAGGAAGAAAACGAGCTCGATTGAACAGGGCAGCAGCGTCATTGCATTCACGCTGCATTCTTCACCGTACATCCAAGAGCAGGGCTGAATGGGGAGGGCAGTCACAAGATCTGGAAGGAGAAAGGGCTGGATGTCGTCGATCCCTCGCGGGTCGTCAATAGTCCGGGGAAAAGTCAGCACAGGCACCCAGGCAGTAGCCCCGGAAGGGAAGGCAGCAGCGGGGTCAGGAGGGCGCGAAAACACAAAGGGAAAGACAAGCTCAGTGAGAAGGGCATTGGCGTCACGGCACTCTGTAGGTTATTCCGTCAGGGAGGCAACACCAACACGTCTCAGCTGCAGCCCCAGAGAGGCGGCACAGGATGTCAGGCAACCGCAGCACAGGTCCAGAAAGGCAGGCATCGATCGAAGGGGCCACCAGAACAGCTAAGTTGGGCTTCGGCAGCGACGTAGAAGATCAGCAACTGACAGACCCTCGGAGTCCGGACGGCGAGGGAAGAAAGGAGAACCGCCGAAGAGACGTGGAGAACTATGCCCGATGTCCGGCAGGGTAGGTGACGGCTGAGGCAAACCGGAGCCAATCTCCTCTATAGCTGTCGAGGCAGCTCCACGGGCATCGGCCATGTTGCTCGGGCTCCGCGGCTAGAACACCGATCACGATTCCCCGGAAGGACTCGAACCCAAATGGAGGAGATTAGAGAGGCGAGGACCGCAGACCAACATGACCCCAGGTATGTAAAAAGGGTCCATGGAGGGGGTAGATTTCCGGGGATTAAAGCCAAAAAGGCAATCCCTAGCCGGGAGCTCCCGGCCGGAGCTCCTCACCTGTCGGCGAGTTCATTAATCAACAGGCTGCCAGGTGTAAAATGATCTTGCGCTTACTGAAAGATTGTATTGATATGCCTGAGATTGAATGTTAATTTCACATCAAAACATGTGCCTGGTGTACTGAACAATCGGGCAGATGCTTTATCTTGTTTCAAGATGCAGGCATTCAGGTATCGCCACCCGGAAGCAGCGGATCTCCCCTCACCATTCCCGGACCATCTATGGCAGCTTGGTGCCCCATGTTACCAGACCTCGTTTCGGCCAGCTTAGCGCCCAGGACAAGGCGCGCCTATGAGGGAGCATATGGCACTTATCACAGGTTTCAGGGAGTACAAGGCACGGGGGTTGGTTCTCCCAGGAGTCAGTAATTTCATACCTGGGGTACCTGAGAGGGGAAGGGAGACTAGTCTCCTATGCCAAACGCCATATCGTGGCAATTTAATTTTTTGCAAAAATGCTGGGGTACACAGATGGGACAAAAGCATTCCTGGTGCAAAGGGCTCTGAGGGGCTGGCAGCGTTTGGAAGGGTGTAGATCAGATTCCAGGCGCTCCATAGACACAGCAAAATTGACAAAGATCATGGCCTCTCTTGAAGTGGTATGTAGATCATCAGATGAAGTTCGCCTTTTTAGGGCGGCGTTCGCCCTGGCGTTTTATGGAGCATTAAGGGTAAGCGATTTGGTGGCAAAGAACAAAAAGGATTTGGAGGGGGGCCAACAGCGTGCAGACATACAATGGCCAAATGGCTCCCTAGCGATCACAATTACCCATTCCAAAACTGACCAAGTGGGTAGAGGGGACTGTTGTCCGCTGGGGAATTTGGAATCCTTTTTGGCTCACCGTGTACAGGGTGCGGGAGGCCCTCTGTTGTGACATCAAGATGGGACACCACTCACAAGGTTTCAATTCACCAGGGTACTCAAGGGGGTGTAGGTTTGGATCCTGCTGAATATGGTTCCCATTCATTTCGTATTGGCGCAGCAACCACTGCCGCAAGTATGGAGTTGGTGGGACAGACAGTTCAAAGGATAGGCCGCTGGAAGTCTGATTGCTACAAGCGCTATGTGAGATTGAACATGTTGTGAGTACCACCTTGTTTTGTGTTAGTGCCTTACCATATTCTCCTATCAATGCAGATGGTGGAGAGGTTTGGGGGATCCAGCCGCTAGATGCTTCATTGCCTCCGGTCTAGGCTGGAGCAAGAGACGTTACAGATGTGCTGGACCATTCCTAAGTGAGGCGTGCGAAGAGTTTTTATTTAGCAGGCAACTACGCGGCATGAGCAAGGAAGGATGGTTATCAGTTGACTTTCTGTGGTCAGGGAGGGCTGCGTTTGGCCCACTGGAGAACTGCATTGGACAGAATGTTGCCCCGGAGGCTTACGCTTCCAGGGGTGATAATTGTATATATTGGAGGCAATGACCTGACGGAGCTAGGTCGGAGAGACTTGTTTGAATTGTTTCGGAAATGTGGTGGCTGGCAAAGAAATTCCCGGAGGCCACAATTGCGTGGTCCAATATTGTCCCGAGGTCGGAGTGGAGAGGTGGTGAGAGCCATTAATGAGTCGGTAAAAAGGTTGAACCGGAAATCGGGTAAGTTGTTCAGGACCGATCACTTGTCAGCCATACCTCATGGGTGCATCAAAGGGGAACGTTTTCTATTACAAGATGGAGTGCACCTGTCTAAAGAAGGTAACGCAAGGTTTCTGTAACATCTGCCGGCCTGGCTAGGCCAGCGTGCATCTTCGGTCGGGGGGGGGGCAGATAGTCAGTGAACTATGCTGGCCTGTGGCGGGTGAGGTCAGGATTGGGGGGGGGACACTTAGGGCCCTTTACGGCATCCTGTTTTACCAAATTTAACATCTGCATCCATGGACCCTCCAAGGGATGCGGTCACCAGGTCGGAAGGAGTTGGCAGGGGCGTGGGGGGGGTTTGTGGGCGGTCGCTGATGCAGTCCTTTACCTATCAACCACCCACGCAGGCACATTTGGGCACAACCTAGCACTGGCCCTTGGGGGACGACAAACCTGGGTGTAGGGGGTGGCCGCGGTAGGTATCCTAAGGGTAGCCGGGCCCCCTGCACAAGAATTTGCTGATATTGGAGACCTCCCCGTAGGGAGGGGAGAGGGAAAGCGGGCTCCTCCCATAAGGAGGGCCCCCGAGGGGGTAAAAGAAGGGGTGGAGCCAGTCTTGATCTCACTCAGAATGGTTACGGAATAATTTTTGTTGGTTACACAGGAACAGACTAGTTATGGTTAGGTGATTCCCATGTACTAGAGTCTCTGTTAAGGCTAGGTCACAAAATGTAAGCTGAAATGTAAATAATGTGGTTACTGTGTAAAAAGTTATAAACTGTGTTTTTATTGAGTGTGAAATGATAATCAATACGGCCAGGGGTCTTATGACCTCTAACACAAAGAAAGAGAAAAATGGACTTGCTGCATTATTGTGTCACGGGGTTTGGGTAATGGTAAGTATACACATTCCTTGGACATCGGCGACACCCTGGCCATATGTGTCTTAGAGACCCCGGTGGGGTCACCTTTGCACTAGCAAAGATAAAGACATGACTGCCGCAATGTAAATCTCGCGCAAAAACAACAGTTGATGGACAGAATGCAGAACAATGTCATACATTCACCCCAGTACAGAGATCTGGGCCTAAATCCATCTATTTTTTGCTCACCATGCCATTCCAGTTTGAACCCAGCCATATGCAAATCAGTCTTGACCCTGTCCCTCATGGGAACAGTCCAGCTTGAACTGCCAAGCCAGGTCCTCCCTGGACTGGACACAAGCATCCTAGAACCGGTTTCGGGGTTTCACCCCTCTTCAGCCAGGATAGCTTGATTCCAGTGGCATGGAGAGCACGGGACCCACGTCTGGGCATACCCGTCCCACTTGGGGTGACAAATGCAAAAACAACAGTTGATGGACAGAATGCAGAACAATGTCATACATTCACCCCAGTACAGAGATCTGGGCCTAAATCCATCGTTTTTTTGCTCACCATGCCATTCCAGTTTGAACCCAGCCATTTGGTATCGCTTTGTTCGCCCTAAGTTGGCAGGGTATGCCCAGACGTGGGTCCCTTGCTCACTTTGCCACTGGATGCAAGCTAGCCTGGCTGATGACGGCTGAATAGCCAGAAACCGGTCCCAGGATGCTTGTTTCCGGTCCAGGGAAGACATGGCTTGGCAGTTCGGGCTGACTGTTCCCATGAGGCACAGGATCAGACTGATTTGCATATGGCCATGTCTGAACTGGGGTGGTGGAGTGAGCTAAAGAATGATGATGGATTAAACCCAGATCAGTTGACCGGGGGTGAGTGTTTGATTTGCTCAAGCGCTCCGTCCATCATCCCCTTTGGTATCGCAATGTAAGTCTCAGCACAAAAACTACCTTTTCTGAAGTCCCATTTTCTGTAAATTCTCCTGATGAAAAATTATTCTCAAAGAAATTGTCGAAATGGCATTAAGCCTTGTAGATTCCTTGATAATGACTTGATTTATTTAGCCGAATTACAGGTAAAGCTGTCCATTCCATGAATGGTTCAAACAATGTTTACTATAAAACTTCTATGTTGTAGAAAACGTTCACTGAAAAATAAAACCAACACATACACAAAGGAAAGATTGCAGAATCATATAACCTCAAATCATTGCTTTGGCATGTAGAACTGTATAGTCTAGTCGTTTAAGGAACCTACACTTCATCAAAACAAAAGTAAAATGGTTCCTCCTCACCCCCGTACTGAATTCCACTTGTGGTCACCTCTAAATGCGCATCACGCTGTCCTGGAACACATTAAATTCAGCTAGGAAAGGTGGAAGCATTCCGGGTCCTTAAAGGCTCATCTCATATTGTTTCACCAGCGTTCATCTTCTAGAATTTCACCTATGTTAACTGTTAGTAACGACTGGATTCAACCCGCTCCTAGGTAAACAGATTTCTCAAATCCTGACACTTTCTTTCTAAGCTGTCACTTGAACACTCACACGTGTTAGCACATGCTAATGGTTACTTAGGACATCAGTGAAAATAGGTAGGTGAGAATCCTTGATACACTTTACATCGCTGTCATCTTGAAAATTTACAACCAAGTTACATGGTGAAGTGAATGGGGCATGTGTTCTACTGTGGTAAAAACACAAATCTGAACTTGTGAACGATTGCACCTAATAAAACGTACATGAACAGCAATGACATGTCAAATCAAACACTGACATTGACTGCCAGCCCTTTGGCTTTTCTAATGCTCGTTTTGCTTTATTTTTTGCAAAATGCTATTGCTTTTTTTTGGGGGGGGGGATAAGCCCTCTTCAATATATAAAATGGTATAAAAAGATTGGTCTCAAAAAGTACATTGCCATGTGAATGAGACAACAGAAGACCAATGGAAGAGTGCGCTGACTGAAAGCTATATGTATTATGTATAATTTATTTATTTATTTTTTAAATCAAAAGGACTTGGCTCATGCCAGACACAATAGCAAAAGGGGGTGTGTCCCAAGATGGTTTTGTATTTTATCACCAAGGATAAATTGTCTTCAAATCAAATATGCCAATCCTCCTGTGGTGGTGGAGACGTGTACTCTGTCCCTTATCAGTTACTTTGTGATTCCAAGACTGCAAATGGGCAACAGAGATATTGCACATTGCCCACACCTTATAAATTGCTTTCTACTTCAAGAGAAAGGACTCCAGCCACTCAATGGAACGTGTCCAACTGCAGCCCTTAACAACAACAACAAAATGTCATTCTTAGGTATGCACAGAACAGGACAAAAATGTGAAAAAAATCTACTTTTAATGCAGGAGAATACACTATATATCCAGATTTGCATGATAACTACTGACAATATAAATGAATCCAATTAACATTCACTGTATGCAAATTTATTTTATATGGCTATGCTGAAAACCTGGCATGCTTCCAACCCCCTGGGACATTCGCTAAACACCATTGTTCAATTGTAACATCCTCAGGCCTAAGGTCTTAGAAAAACATGGATGACTGGGTGTGCACAATCACCCCTGGACCATATACATTTGAGACCACCCTGCCACGTTGAACATAACACAGCAATATGCACAGCAAAATTAATTATAGAGAAACTAGTGTATCTTCAATCAGAAACATGAATATGCATATGTCGCAGGTGAAATCTTGGTATAAAAGCCCCGTTATAAATTAATAAACAAATATTAATGGTTAACAGAAATGTAAGGCTTAATCACTCTCGAAAATAATATATTTAAAAAAGAATTTTAACTCCTTCTGCAACTAATTTTTTTAATAAATGAAATTGTACTATATAGCATAGGAGACCATAATCATCTGAATCAATAGTTATTCTTAAAACAAAGAAGCCAGAGAAGAAAACCTTTCCAACAATCACAAAGAAGGAACTACAACGTGCATTAATTTAGGAGGTTGATGTCTGATAGGTAGGCACGTGAAGTAACAATAGTGGGGATATAATAACAAGAAATAACGGATTCCATTTTACATCACGACGGAACTCATACCAAAAGCATTCTCAAAGAAATTTGATTAAGAAAAAACTTAACAGGCAAACGTGGCAGAAGGTAAACTAACAAAGGAAGAACAAGAGGAAGAAACAGATATTTCATGTGTGATACAACCGCAAGCTGTTATGAACATAAGCAGAAACATAAAGAAATCAAGGAGTCCTACCACAAAAACTCAGGCTCCTCTCCGTCTCTCCTCAGAGAGAAGCTGCCAGGCCTTTGGCACATTTAAAGTGCTCCCGAACAAAAACATCTTTTAGGTGAATCAGTTGTTTAATTAATCTCGTCAGTCCTTATTTTTATTAAAGGTTTGAAATCAACTAGTAAAGGGTAAGATGAACAAGTTACTTACCTTCTGTAGAGTCAATATCCAGCCGCAGATTCCTTACCTTTGAATTTCCCAAAGTGTCAGACTGGATCCGGAAGATTTTTCGTGAGCAGCATTCCTGCGCACTGGTAGGTGGCGTTGACCGCACAGGAAATGACGTCCACTTCACCTATATGGACGCTAGCTCGACGTGCTGACATTAGTTACTTTTCATGACTTTCCACAACAGAAGCGCAGAGCCATGAAGTGCACTGACATTGGTGTGTCCAAACGAGGGCCCTGAAAGAGATCAGCCCTGACTCTAGAAAGCTGTTTGCAGAGCGGGGAGGATGGGTGGGTCAGTAGGAAATCTGCAGCTAGATATTGTCTCTACCAGATAAGGCGTTGCCGAAGGCAAGTAACTTGTTCATCTGATAGAAACATTTAGCATAGATTCCTTATCTTTGAATAGATAACCAAGCAATACCATTCCCAGAGGTGGGTCTGCAGACAAATTTAGACTAAGAAGTCCTGCAGGACCGAACCGGCAAAATGCCTGCCCCTGCGGACCTGACTGTCCAGGCAGTAATGCTTGGTAAACATGTGCAGGGATGCACACGTTGCTGCCTGACAGATATCCAGGACTGGAACTCCACGGGCTTAACGCAGTAGTCGCAGCCTTAGATCTGGTGGAATGAGCTGTTAAGGCTGCTTCTTTGCCAGTGCATAACAGACCTTGATACAGAGAACGATCCATTGAGAAATGGTTAGTTTCTGCACCACTCGACCTTTCTTCACACCAACATAACCCACGATGATTAGGTCGTCCACCCAGAACTCTTTCATGCGGTCAAGGTAGAACGACAATGCTCTTTTTAGGTCCAGACAGTGGAGTCGCTCCTCTTCCTTAGAGGGATATGGAGGAGTGTAGAAAGTGGGCAAGTTTGTCAGGAAAAACTGATAGGAAGGGAGGCTTGGATGATAAAGCCTGCAGCTTACTCACCCTCCTGGCCGATGTAATGGCCACAAGAAAGGCTGTTTTGATGGTGAACAGTATGAGGGACAATTGTGTAAAGGCTTGAAGGGAGCACACATCAGAAATGTGAGAACCAAATTAAGGTCCCACTGAGGCATAATGAAAGGGAAAGAGGGAATACATGTACAAGACTCTTGAGAAATCAATTTACAATAGGAGATTTAAATAAGGAGGATTGGTCAGGCAGCTGCAAGAAGGCAGGCAAGTCAGAAAGATACCTTTTCAGAGTGCCCAGAGCAGAGCCCTGCTGGGCAAGGGTCAAAATAAAAAGTAAATTGTCACTAAGGGAGGCAGAAAGAGGTCATTAGACTTTTCTGTACAATATGATACAAACTTTTTTCATCTGCAGATGTATAGCTTCTTGGTGGAGGGATGCCTGTTTGCCAGAATAACATTACAGACTTCGGGAGGAAGGTCGAAAGCTAACAAATGCCGCCACTCAATCTCTATGCAAGAAGGTGAAGAGTTGACCAGTTTAGGTGAAAGACCCTCCCCTGCTGCTGCGACAGAAGATCCTCCCAAAGGGGCAGCCTGATCGGAGGACCATTGGCCATGCTCAAAAGCTCAGGATACCAGACTGTCCATACCCAATCTGGAGCCACAAGGATGACTTGGGCCCGGTCGTTCCTGATCCACTTGAGAACTCTGGGCAGGAGTGGTATGGGCAGAAAGGCGTACAGAATGCCTGAGGTCCACTTGAGACTAAAGGCATCTCAGAGCGAGAGCAGCCTTGGAAACTCCAGCACGCAGAACTGCTGACATTGCACGTTCTCGGTGGCGGCGAACAGATCTAACAAAGGCTCTCCTCACTGCAGAAAGAGACTTTGCACCACCTGTGGATAGAGACGCTATTCATGATCCGCTAGGCATCTTCTGCTGAGTTTGTCCGCTCTAGCAGTCAGAGAGTAAGTCAGATGTTGAATCACCAAGGGAAATGTCCTGACGTTCCAGCCATGTCCAGAGACACAGGGGCTCTTGACAAAGGGGCCACGACCCCATTCCGCCCTGTTTGTTGCAGTACCACATGGCAGTGGAGTTGTCCGTGAACACCTGCACTTGCCTTTCCTTAATGGAGAGTAGAAAGGCTTTTAATGCCAGTCATATCACCCAGAGTTCCAACAGGTTGATACAGAGACTGGATTCCGCCAGAGACCAGAGGACTCTGATCTCCACATCTCCTAAATGGCTACCCCATCGCAGGAGTGACGGATCTGTCACTTCTGTCAGATCTGCTTGGGGAAGGGAGAGGGGTCTGCCGCTGACCCAATCGTGGTTCGTTAACCACCACTGCAGATCTACTGGTGTTCCCTCCGAGATCTAAACAACGTTAGACAGATTACCCTGATGCTAAGCCCACTAGAAATTCAGGTTCCATTGCAGAGCCAGCAGGCGTGTGTCACCAGCAGGAGGCCATGAGGTCGAGCAGCCTCAGTCAGTCTCACCGAAATCCAGGATAAAGGCGGAAACATCGGTATCATAGCCTGAATATCCTGGACTCGCCGTTCGGGAGGATAGGCCTGAAACTGCACCGTGTCCAGAACAGCTCTGATGAAAGTGAGCATCTGAGAGGGAGTCAGGAGTGACTTTGGCACATTGATCGTAAACCACAGCAAATGGAGGAGGGCCGCCATAGTCTGTAGGTGGGAGACAACAACCTGGGGCGAGCCTGCCTTCAGCAGCCAGTCGCCAAGATAGGGGAATACTGGCACCCCTGATCCCTGCAGATGAGCTGCAAGCACCACCATCACCTTGGTGAACACCCGAGGGGGGCTGGTGAGACCAAAGGGGAGCACGGCGAACTGAAAGTGCTGTGGTCTACTGTGAACCGCAGGTAATGTCTATGGGCAGGCAGGACGGGGAAGTGAAAATATGCATCCTATAAGTCCAATGCTACCATCCAGTCTCCTGGGTTCCAGGGAGACAGAACCTGAGCAAGAGTGAACATCTTCTGGAGGAAGAAATTGAGAGAGCGCAGCTCGAGGATAGGACGAAGGCCTCCGTCCTTTTTGGGCACGAGAAAGAAGCGGGAGTAGCAAAGACAACCCACTTCTGGCATCAGCACTCTCTCTATGGCTCCCTTGGCCAAGAGAGATGCCAATTCCTGGGGGAGAATGGCATGGTGGTCCTCCTTCAGCCTGCAGTAAATAGGTGGCCTGGATGGAGGGGTAGTCTCGTAGGGGAGGGAGTAGCCCTTCGGACGATCTGCAAAACCCAGCGGTCCGATGTTATAGCCTGCCAGTGGGGGAGGTAATGGCAGATCCTGCCCCCCACTGGGTGCCCATGATTGTAAGAAGGCAGACTATAAGAGTTTGAAGGCTGCGGCTGCCAGGAGAGTGGTGGACTGGCCCGACCTGTGGCTGCCCGACTCACGGGGTCTGTGGGTACCACGTACGTCGCCACGCAGAGGCTGGGAAGCTTGCGAACAACAGTGGCTGGGCGGGTAAAGAGGTGGCTGGAAGCCCCTTCCGTGGCCATAAAAGGAGCGAAAGGTGGACTGGGGGTGGCGAGGGGCCATGGAAAGGCCCAAGGACCTGGCCGTAGCCCTGCTGTTCTTAAAGCGCTCCAGCGCAGAATCCACCTGATCTCCAACGTGACAGGAGCCATAAAAGGGCATGCCCGTAAGTGATGTTCGGACATCCCAAGAAAGGCGAGTAGTCCTCAACCAGGCATGGTGCCGTAGGGCTACTGTCGATGAAACCGCTCTGCCTAGTAAGTCAGTGGTGTCCAGTCTACATCGAATGATAAACATCGCTGCATCCCCCTGTTGGCAACAGCCTGGGAGAGCAAGGCCCGGGCCTCCTCCGGAACCGATGGAAGCAACAACATAATCATATATCACAGAGAGTGGGAATAGCAGCCCAAAAGTCATGCGGTGTTCACAAACCGCAATGCCAGGATGGCGGAAGAAAACATTTTCTTGCCTAAGTTGTCCAGCCTCTTGGATTCCTGATATGCTGTTGCAGTTGGGAACGCTCCAGGATTTACGTGGTTAGTGGAGGTTCGGACCACCAAGCTCTCTGGGGTAGTCTGTTCTGTGAGGAATTTGGGGTCCCCTGGAGTGAGGCGATGGGCAAATGTCCTGTTCACAGGAGCCCCTGTGTTGGACTTGGACCAGGTCACAAGCAGGACATCAGTAAGCGCTTCGTTAAACGGGAGAAGCAGTTCTGAAGGGGACACTCCAGCTAAGCACTTACGTAAAAACACTGGTCTTGACAGTCGCCGAGGTCGAGCTAAGGTCCAAGACCTCAGCTGCCCTACTCACCATCATTGTGAATGAAGCTCCCTCCTCCATAGCCACGTTAGGGGGAGAAAGCATGCAAGTATCTGGAAAAGTATCCAGTCCGCTGGTGTCTGCCAAATCCTCACCCCAATCCATGTTGGTATCATATGGCTGGTATTCTACAGGGTTCAGCAACCCCTCCCATTCCTCCCCGAGTCCTAGCCCATAAAATAGGGTTCAGGCTCTGGCCTGGAAGGCATGGCTCCAGTCAGTGCTGGAGTCGGGCGCAGCCCCTCCAGCTCTGTGTCAGATTCAGGGATATAAATGGGGAAGGAAGTCCGGGAGCATCGGCCTCGGACCGGCGCCGGTCAACATGGCACAACCTGCACCAATCCGGATCTATTTGTGGATCCTTGTGGCCCAACTGGCACCGGACCTGCCGGCGTGTATCCCTTCTGAACCCACAGGGCCTGAAAGCGCGCTTCATGGAACGGGTCACCCAAAGAGGAGGTGCATTGCCTCATAAACTTTTCTGAATTGGGTGGGGGTTGCTCCATCTCCCAAATACTAGGGGAGGCGCACATCAGGCCCAGGCGCTGGCTCAACCACAGAGACAGTCCTCGAGTGATACTCCATCATCTCGTCGGCCGATGGATGAGGTGAAGTCAAAGCACGCTTCGACGACGACTTCTTGTGGCTGGACTTAGTTGAAAGGCCCGATAACTTCGAGTGCGACAAGGATCTCGGACTCCGCGACCACGCCCACTCGACCTGGGGTCTGAATCATCGTGGCATCGCACATCAAGCTGCCAGGAGCTTGCGGGATCGCTCACCGAAGGCCTTCGGGTGGATGGCGTGGCAATCAGAGCAGGACTTCAGGTTGTGGTCGCGCTCTAGGCACCAAATGCATACAAGGTGCAGGTCAGTCACTGACATGGAGCGACCTTTTTAGTTGACATTCCTGACACACCAGGAGGAAAAAACCTCAAAACACTTTGACAAAACGTTGAAAAAAGTTAGTCGAAAATTGACTAAGGGGTAGCTCTTCTTGCAATAGTCGCCATCCCAGCACCAGCTTTGGAATTTCATAGCTTCAGTCGTGACTCTGGGTCTCCCCTGGATATGATGTCACAGAGCCCAATATAAACCGCCACCTTGAGCGCACACATTAGTTCCCAGGAACAAAGACAGACTGACAATTATCTCATGAATGAGGGAAGTGTACAACAGAACTACTTTGGGACCTTATGTGCAAGAACAATCCACTAAAAAGGGAGGTGGCCAGGCCTGCAGTGACAAATGTGCGAGTACATGGAGTATCCATCAGAAAGATCGTAACCAAAGGTAACTTTTGCTTCAAAATTTAGCTTCAAATAAATACTTGTCCCCACAGATTTCTAAACTCGATAACCCAAGCCGTATCTTTAAGTAGGTGAGTCGGAGACCACATTCACATAAAATATTCTTGTAGCATGTACCTGGCAAATCGACACCAAGGAGTGTACAGAAGCTCGCCTCGAAATCCCAAACATGCCCAAAATGTGGACATCCCTGGACAATGCTGAAGTAGTAGTCTTCACCTGGGGATGCCTATATGGGGGTCTTTCTTTTCTTGGAACGGGTACAGCACAACTAAACATAGAGGACAGTTCAACAAGAAATTTTCATTTTCATGACCACCTTCTCTTCCTGGCAACTCCAACTCGATGAAGAAAAAATTACTTAACTGTAATGCTGTGTAGGAAGCTACCTTTTTATGTACTATACCAAAATGAAGTATACTATATAGAAAGTTCCGACAACCCTTATTGGCTTACAGGGCTGAAATAATCCCAAATGCTCTTTTGTGGTAGAGTGGGTGAGCAGTTAAGGCTTATCCGAGGGTAGTGTTAATGAGTCAATAAACGTGAGACACACTCAAGAAGAAGCTCGAGGCCTATTTAGAAAAACAACAAGTATTTTAATATTTATTTTAACACCAAGAACTTTGTAATTGGGTAAGTAAGTAAAAATGTCGCTTAAATGCATTTTTATGCTATAATACTTTCCGATGGAGAAAAAGGCATATACTGCATACGGTTATTTGCAATGATTCTCCCAGGGGGACAAGGTCCAAAGTACCACCAGCAGTTCGAGTTTACCTGCCCAGGAGTGTCCGGGTGCACAGGTGCTGGATGGGTAGGTAGCCTTGCGGGCTACACCACAGGCCAAGAGGGGGGCCATCTAGAGACAAGCTTCAGAGAGGGACTTGAGGACAAGTCCAGGAGCCCCCAACAGGGGGCCCGGTTCGTGGGGGTCCTGGGAGCAGGGGAGCACCGTCGGTTGTCGTGGACTCGGGCCGGGCAGCTCGGGTGCAGAGGGTTTTGGTCGGCTGGAAAGGGGGCCAATAAGGACAGCTGGGCCACTCTTGCTGCTGGCCTCTACGATGCTGACATCCCTTGTTGACTGCTCGGTCTCTGCAGCGTTGGAGTCCGGACTGGACTCAAATAAGCTTTGGTTGCTGCAAGAGTTTGGTACCCCAGGTATTGGTTCACGCGGCTCCGGTTGGTTCTGGAGTCTTCTCACTTAGTGGGGAGATGGATCTGACCTCTTGGAGCATGATGACTTCTTCCTGGGCAGATGCTGAGTCGGTGGACACGGTGAACAGCAGAACGGTAAACCAGCTGTTGCGGTCAGTTCCTGCAGGCAAGTGGCTCCTCCACTTCAAGGGAGATGCTGATAGCTTGGCAAAGTGCTAGAGGCCCTCTGAGGCTTTTGGAGGATGTACAGCTGCAGGACGAGTTGGGTTGCCACAGTTGTTGGGACAGGAGCAGGTAGGCAGGGTTCGGTTCCAAGGTCCCCCAGCAATCCGCAGTTCTTGCTTCTTCAGCTCTTCTTTGTCCTCTTTTTTCTTCAGTCAAACGAATCTAAGTTCCTGGTGTCTGGGGGCCACCTAAATACTCAATTTGGAGGTGTTAAGGGGAGTGAACGGTAGTAGCCAATGGGCTACTTACCCTTGGGGTCACTACTCCCCCAATATGACCACTTACTATGGGGAGTGGGCATAACCCTGTCCCAGAATTCCTAATTCCACTGAAATCGAAATGGTGGAACCTTTCTTTTGTGGGTCACATCAGGCAGCGCACCTTAGGGGTGTGACTGGCCCAGTAGTGGACGCCTCCTAGCATAGCTAATTTCCAGCTTGTCCTGGTGCCAAATGGGCCTCAGGGCAGTGGGTAGCATCTCCCAGGTCTGGGGTAAGCTGGGGTCTCTTATCAAAGGCGGCAGCTTGGTATGCAGATTCACTAGCCATCCTGCTGGAGGAGGAGGTGTGAACACCTTCCTCGGGAGCAGGCGTTGTTCCTGGCCACAGGCTCTTACCTGCAGGAGGTAGGTCAGAAACTCATCTGTAGTGGCAGGATGGACAATACCAGTCAGCCAGCACACTACGAGTCTGGTAGGTTTTCAGGGGGTACCTCTAAGGTGCCCTCGGGTTACATGTTTTAATAAATCCACTACTGGCATCAGGGTGGGTTTATTAAGACCAGGTGTTTGACACCAAACACCATAGGTTTCAGTGTAGCTGGGGAACTCGTAATGACCAGTGCTGAGTACACATACTTAAGATGGCTTCAATGTTCACTTGTACTACTAGGGAAGAGGTGTGGCACAGCGGCCAGGGCGACTGACTCCGGAACCGGTAGCTCACGGTTCGATCCCCGGCGGCAGATCAGCCCAGCACCATGTGACTCTGGGCAATAGCTCGCTTAATCTTCCCGACGGCCCCCAGCGCCTTGACACCCTCGGGTAATTGTTCGCGCTTTACAAATACTGGACATTTACATTTACTATCTAGCAATCGTACTAGACAGCACAGGGACATATCTGCTCATGCAGATATGTCCTCACATGTAATATAATGCACCCTGCCTTAGGGCTATAAGGCCTGCTGTAGGAGTGACCTGCATATATTGCATATGCAGTGTTTGTGGGCATGGCACACAGGATGTGTGTCATGTCAAGTTTTCACTTTTGTCTGCACCATTTCATGCAGCCTGCAATGGCAGTCTGAATGACTTTGGTGGTGGGTCCCTTAGGGTGGCACAATGCATGCTGCACCCCTTGGGACCATCTGTAATAACTATGCCCTAGGGACCAGGGGTACCATTTAGTACGGACTTACAGGGGTGCTAAATGTCTTGCCAATTGGGGGAACAATTGCACTGTTACCTTGTTTTAGGGAAAGAACAATCGCACTGGGGAGCTGGTTAGCAGGAACCCAGTGCACTTCAGTCAAAATTGCATCAGATACCAGACAAAAAGTGGGGGTGCCCATGTCAAAAAGTGACACTTTCCTACATGGTGCTTCTCCAGAATTGATATCTTTCATAGATTCACATGCTTGAATCATCCCCATTGTCGAGCTGGGAGTCTTAGTAAGAATATAGCAGTACTATGATAAACATATCTTGAAGGATAAAGCAATGGCTTTTTAGTAGCCTAGTCAAATAATGCTCTTTCTGGTTGCTACTCTAGTCAACCACAGACTCCTCACCTTTTTAAATATTTGCAGGTGATAGACTGGACCCAGAAGACTTAAAAGAGCATTGTTCCGCACACTGGGAGGTGGTGCAGTGTGGCTCCACACTGACTTTGTTGTGCTCCAGAAGTGACATCGGAGTCACATATAAGTTGCACCCCTACGCTTCAATGTCAGTTTCTTTCTTGTCTCAGTCTGCAAACTCGGAATGCAGAGCACAACAATAATCAGAAGTACCATGTGCAGATCCCTAATATGGGACTTTTTAAAATTGAAAAATAGACCATTCCACAGAATGGGGAGGAGGAGGGCAGTGAGGAATCTGTGGTTAGAAAGAGTATCCATCAGAAAGAGTGTTATCAAAGGTAAGTAACTTCTTCAGAAGGCTACTTCTAAACAAAGATTCTTTACCTCTAGAATAGATACTAAAGCAGAACCTACCAAGGTGGTGGATCTGTGGAATGGTTCAGATTAAAAACTCCTGCAGGACCAAACAGGCAACATGCCCTTCCTGTCAGATGTGACTGTTAAGCAGTAGTGCTTTCTGAACATGCACACTGATACCCCAGTCACAGCCTGAACAGATTAGGCACTCAGTGTGCCAATGCAGTAGTAGAAGCCTGGGCCCTGGTGAATCGGCCCCCAGTCCTTCTGGAGGCTGCTTCTTTGCCAATGCATAGCAGATCTTAATGTAGAGGACTATCCAACTTGATAAAGTCCTTTTCTGCCCTGCCTTGCTTTGTCCCAGAGAATCCCCCGAAAAGCTCATCATCCATCCAATAGTCTTGGGTGCAATCGATACAAAGACACAAGGCTCTATGGGGGTCCAGCCAATAGAGTCTCTCCTCCTCTTTCGAAGGCTGAGGCAGAGTAAAGAATGTTGGGAAAAGTGATGGACTGCCCAACGTGAAAAGGAGTCACATCATTTGACAAAAAAGGCCACCATAGCCCTCAAAACCAGTTTGTCAGTTAAAAAAAGCTGCACTAAGGAGGCTGCACTGAGAGAGCTTGGAGTTCACTCAAGCGATGAGCAGAAGTTACTGCAACCAAGAATACAGTGTTCAGAGTCAGGAGACATAGTAGATAGCTGTGCATCACTTGAGGAAAATGAGGGCCAAATTGATATTACACCGTAGCATCAAAAAAGGTTTGAGGAGGAAACATGAGTCAAACTATTTATAAACCTCATCACAACAGGTAACTTCAACAAGGATGGTTGGTCAACACAAAAAGGCCAGAATGGCCAACAAATAACCCTTAATGGTGCAACTGCAAGCCCTTGCTGGGCTAAAGATAAAACAAACAAGACGACATCTGACAGTTTGGCCAGTAACGGGTCCGTATTGCAGACCCTTCCAGAGCCCGGAGTAGACAGATTTTGTAGAGGGATTCCTGGCAGCAAGGATGATATCCACAACTTCAGAAGAAAGATCTAATAGTCAACTGCCGCCACTCAATCTCGACACATGGAGGTGCAAATTGCACAGTTTCAGTAGTAAGACCCTGCCCTGCTGCTGTGACAGAAGATCCTCCTGAAGCAGTAGCCTAATCAGAGGACTGCTGCTCAGACCCAGAAATTCCAGGTATCACACTCTCCTGACCCAATTTGGAGCCACTTGGATGACTTGGGCTCGGTTGTTCCTGATCTTCTTCAGAACTCTGGGAAGGAGAGGCAGTGACAGAAAAGTGTACAGGAGTCCCGTGCTCCACTCTGCCTGGAATGTGTCTCAGAGAGAAAGCCTTCAGGGGAAATCCAGTGCGCAAAGGTTTTGACACTGCATGTTCTTGATGGTGGGGGAACGATCCAGCCAGAGTACTCCCCATTGCTGTAAGATGCCCTGTTCTACCTCGAGATGTAACCAACACTTGTGGTTCACCAGAGTTTGTCCACCCTGGTTTTCAAAGATCCCATTAGGTGGTTCACGAACAGGGAAATGCTGCTCCAAAGACGAAGTGACTCTTGGCCCAAGACCCAGGAACCCACACAGCCTTCCTTGTTGCCATACTACATGGCAGTGATGTTGCCAATTAGAACATGAACTAGCCTCCCTTTGCTGTATGGTAGGAAGACTATCAGCGCCACGCGATTGGCCTGCAACGTCAACAGATTGAACAGAGTCATCTGAACTCCAACTTTCTCAGATGACCTCCCCATCCCAGCAATGATGCATCCACCCCCACCATCAGCTCTGGGGTAGGGCAGGGAGAGGGGTCTGCAGTGGATCGAATTGAGGTTGAGCACCCACAACAGCAGGTCTTTTGTAGTCTCCTCCAAAACCTGAACGGAATCAAACATGTTCAAAAGGTGCCGGGACCAATGAGACTTCAATTCCACTGCAGAGCCCACATATGCCACCTGGATTAGTCGACAAGCAGGATGCCAAGAAGCCTCAGAGACATCCACATTGATGCCCAGGATAGAGGCTGAAACATCGGGATAATAGCCAGAATGTCCTAGACTTGTCATGATAGAGGGAAGGCCCAAAACCGCATTGTATCCAGGATGGCTCCAATGAAAGGGAACCTCTTTGAAAAAGTCAAATGTGCCTTCTGCACGTTCATAATGAACCTAAAAGATGTAAGGAGGCTCGTTGTCACCTGGATGTAACGGACTGTGGCTATTCTTTCCACAGCCAATCATTGAGGTACGAAAAAGCCTCCAAAGGTGTGCAGCAAATAGAGCTATCACTTTCATCAACTCCCGAGGGGCACTGGCGAGGTCAAAGGGTAGCATGCCAAATTGAAAATGCTACTGGTCCACATTGAACCGCAAGTAGCGCCTGTGGGACTGCAGGACAGGTACATAAATGTGGGCGTCCTGCAAGTCCAAAGCCACCATCTAGTCACCTGGATTCAAGGCAGAAAGACCCTAGGCTGACTTGAGAATCTTGAATTTGTCCTTCCTCAAGGTTTTCTGAGAGCAGCGATCTAAAATAGGACAGTGCCTCTTTCCTTCTTCGGCACAAGGAAATATCAAGAGTAACAGCCAGTCACCATTTCTGGCACTGGACCCTCTCTAAGGCTCCTTTGGTCAAAAGAGTCTGCACCTCTTGAGGCAAGAGGGGCAAGGGCTCCTCTGAAAGCCACTCTGATGTGGGTGGAAGACGGGGCAGGTTGAAATGGAATGGCAGAATATAGCCCTGTTGAATGACCCACTTATCAAGGGTCATATTTTGCCACCCTTGGAGGAAATGTCTCCAAGTGTCTGATCCTGCCATCCACACGGTGGTTGTGTACCACTAAGGGCAAACGCCACTTGGAGTCTGTTGCAGTAAGGCCTGGGAAGTTCTTTACACCTGGTAGCCTGGACGTTGTCTGCTTGATGCTCATCCCCAAAAAGACTGGGAGGCGTGTTGTGGGGAAGGTGAGCTTTGGTGCTGCCAGTATGCCAAACCTGTGGAGTAGCCCGAAAGGAAGAAATTTCCTCAGTGTGGTGCTGCCATTTATAATATATCTTCAACCTGTCTAGTAGCTTATATGCATGCAGTTCTCTATATGATGGATACCAGACTCCTACAGTGTTCACCATTGTTTGTGTATGAAGAGGAGTCTCTCTGAAGGTCGGCCACATATCTCTGGCCATGCGTGCAAATTCGGCATACTGTAAAAAGTGTCTCGGGCCCACTACAAATGTTTCTTGTGCTTCAGAAAAAGTTATAAATCTGCCTGCAGCGTAGAGATAAGCCAGCATCCTGCACCCCCCACCCACTCCCGTTCCCATTTTCTCACTATCTTAAGAGAAAATTGGGAAAACGGGGGCATACTTCATATGTGCATTTGCATCGTAAATACTGGTCGCCTCAAGATCTTTTTTGTCACTAATCCCCAAGCCTTACTTGTCCGTTTACCTATAAACAACATTCACACTAGTAATCCTGCGCCCTTTATCAGTAGACTGTCCAATGGAACACCTCGATGAGGCCCTTATCAAAAACCACTCTGATTAATAGCAAACACTGAGTAGTTTGGCAATGAGACTGGAATGGCATCCGCAGGTAGAAGAGTAAAGATATTGTGCTCCGGAGGCGATCTGACACCAGTTGTTGCAAGCACACCTTCAACACCTAGTCCACCAGGTACATGAGGACGTGTATCCCCAAAATGTGGAGCTGACTTGCAGCCACTGACATGACCTAAAAAAAAAACCTGGGGTAGGGGCTGAGTTAAGGCTGAAGGGAAGCACTGTAACCTCATAGTGAGTGAACCCATCACAAAGTGAAGATACTGCATGGGGGCTGCAAAACTGAAATAGGAGTACTGCAGATCAAGCGATACCACGCAATTCTTGGCCTACAAGGCCAGTAGGACCTAAGAGTGAGCATCTGACATTTCTCCTTGCAGAGAAAGAATTCAGGACACAAAGGTAAAAAATGGACAGACACGCCTGTCATTCTTGGGGGATCCGAACGCAACAGGAGTAACATCCATGGTTTATTTCTCCCACAGAAACCAAATCTCGAGTCTGCTTGCTCAGTAGTGACCGTACCTCCTTGAGGAGGATTTGAACATGATCAGCTATCGTGGCACAGCTGACAGAAGGAATGTGGGGATGAATTTGTAAAACAGAAGCACATAACCGTTCTCCACAATCTGCTAGACCCAAAGGTCTGACACAATGGCCTGCCAGTTCACTAAAAATCAAGAGACAGGTCCCCAACTGCTGGATGCCCATGTTTGCACTAATGTGGTTTTGAGGCAGAGCAGGAAGGAGAACTGTTAGTGCAGATGGTGCTTGCCCCTGGCATCACCTAAAGCCATAAAAAAAACTACACCACTTTTGGATAGGCTAGGTGGGTTGCCATTAACACTACAGCTGATCCATCGAGAAACTTCGGTATTATTAATGTAACTGGAGGACTTGGGAATATAAGGCCAGAGAGTGCACCATGGCGCAGTTTTGCTTAAAGGGATTCATTGCCTAGTAAACCTTTTTGCCGGAAAATCGGGAGGAGGTAAACAGCATGTCCACCAGGTTTACCTGAATGAAGAATGGTGACTGAAGCGCTTAAGGGTCTTACCACAGAGTGGGTAATGCCCTGCCCAGAATGCAAAATTTACTTGGCTGCATCCTGGCTATCTTTTACCAACAGCACAAAGGGCCCTGCATATTATCCAGGAGGCTTCATGTCTTAACTGAGCCATTTCATAAAGTGCATGGGAGTAGCACACCATCAAGGATGCAGCGCTGGCCAAAAGGAAACAATGTTAGTGGCCAGGGTGGCATCTGTGACATCATATATCATTATATCCTGATCAGGAGGGCCCCAGATCTGGATCAGGATGGCTCTGTGACATCATATCTGAGAGGGGCAGGGCCACAGCCGTGGCAGGAGCCATGACTACGAGGAGGTACTACAAGTTTTTTCTAGATCAAATTTGGCAGGAACCACATGGTGAAAAATCTGTGCAAAGAAGACTCCATCAGAAAATTGCTGGAAAATCAGAAGAGCTATCTATGTAACAGTGCAAGATAGATACATTCACACATGCTTTTCAAGTACTGTATCATTTCAGACTGTTGGGATAAAGTTGAACAAAGGATTAACTTAGTTTTAATATCTGATCTAAAGTTATCAATCCACACATTTTAATGATACTGACAGCTGCATTCACTTAGGATATGAGAAAAACCTCTGGCTTTTATGAGGGATAAAGATAGTCAAATATAATTCTGAGGATCTGTAAATTTTCTAAACCAATTGTTGACACATGGGTTATGGGCATCACAAATTTAGCGTAAGTACAATATATACATTGAGATAGCAAGAATTCATCTTTTCAATCTCATCTTGAAATCATTTTTAGATCTGTATAAAATTATCATAAATGTACTGAGCACTCTCCCATTTTGTTAGCATAGTGTTCTGCTACGTTCTTGTTTTGTAAGTGTGATTCAGAGTAAATGATGACCAACGTTATGCATCTAGTTAATTTATGAGCACAGAGCAGCACTTCAAGGGCACATTTTAATTGTGATCAAGATGGGACTGTGCCACCCCATTTAAGAGATATTTATATCTACCTTTTATAGTAGTCATTTTTAAAATTGTGTTGCAATTATATATTTAATAGCTAAAGGTTGCCAAATTTATTTAAAAAATATGTAAAGCAACTCAATTTTGTTTTGTCTACAATATAAAAACGGGACTAGTGTCCACAGGTATTAAGAAAAGAAACGAATGAAGGAGAAAACAGTGTCATTAGAAACAGAAATACTGAGACTATCATACAAACAGAAAAAGGAATAGTAGTACTTGCCGCTATGCCCATAGATACAAAAAGTGCAATATCCAAATAGATGAGCCACAAAAATAGAAGCAATGGTCACTCTGACAACCAGGAGAGGTAGAAATAGAACCAATAGCCCACCACTCACAGCACAGTCAACATGTGAAGCTGGCCAAATTCAGAAATACACAACAAAATAATGGCAACTAAGGCAGCAGCCACAGACACAAGCCACAAAACATGAGAACTCTCTTTCTCTGTGATGAACCATTGTAACCAACTGCGTCAATAGCGAACATAAAAAATCATGAAACGGGATTAAGTCAGACAAAAAACACACAACTGAGTCCTGTAAATTAAACAAGGGGCAAAACATACCGAGCTTAATCTCAGGTACATAACTAAGACTCCATCAACGTACAGATTCATGAATCACAAAGACTACAGCACCAAATTACCCACATCACCACCAGCTACCACAATAAAGAGTCAAATAAAGTAGTCTATAAGCAACATATAAAGCCATGTAATAGAAAAACTAAATATGAGACCAGCTCCAGCAGACATACAAGGGCCTCCAACCATACAAACCTGACATTTACCAAATAAAGATATAAAGATAAAAACACAATCCACACAGCAAATCTAGCTGTGTCACCTACATCTTGGCCTTTACAGCTAAGGAGGCACAGAAAGTAAGAGAACAGTATAAAAAAACAGAGTCAAAAAGACAACACACGTGCCACTAACGACTAAGAGGTTCGTATCAAAAATCATTTTGAAAAGACACTGCAATGAAAGTTATAATTTTAAATAAGTAGGTTACCTCAAATTACTGTCAAAATAGTAGGATCATAATGCTGTATCAAAAAATAAACAGTTCTAAAATGCTTTATTTTGGGGAAAACTGTGTTAATTTGTGGTTACTTATTGCATCAAAGCTTTAGATAGATGAGAAATGGAGATAAATCAAACAATGGCAAGACTCATGTGATACTAATCTGAGCTCTCCTCAGTTCCTAAATGTGAAGGGTGACAAATTAGCAAAGTTTGAAATCGCATTTGTAGACGTTTATTTCATACGTATGCTATATAATTCATGTGATTAAAAACGTTTTTTTTGACCTGATCTTTTGATCTTTGCCACCCCACCCTCTCCATCTCCCCTTAAAAAATTAATTACAATTTCGTTGAGAACATCACTTCCCACCCTATCTTGAACCAAAAAATCAATCACGCTCAACCCCATCTCCTCCCAGTATCTGCAAAACGTCGGCTTGAAATTCAGTCTCATATCTCTCACACTTTCACGCTACTGAAGCAGTTCACTTCCTAATAAAATAAATCACTTTTCTGATTGCCACGATGACCTCTTTGAATTAGGTAAATTCAAAGTGAAAAATGTAATTATCCTACCAGGCCACTGTACACGTCGTAGGAGAACGTTGGTGTTATGTCTCACTTAATTTTTCATTCGCAGACCAATGTGTTTTTCTGCCTCAACATGATTTTCGGTTTTCTTTCCAACACTGATGAATTTTTACACCAATTGTACTCATAAAAATCTTAGTGGTCTGTTTGTGCTACTAGCGGGACCAGGTGATCCATACACCCTTCTTTTGATTACTTTACCATTAAAGAGCACAATGACATGTATGACAAATAGGTGCATTAGAGCATGTCATTTATTCCCCAGCCCCCACACAAGGTTGGAAGGCAGTGACAGTAATGTACAGAGGACCGACCAGTGTTACACTGTCTGGAGTACCTAGAAAAATACCACATTGTTTTAATCATTCGCAAAAGCAAAAAGCATGTAATTTATTTCTTTAAAAAACTAACATTGTTTGCTATCTCCCCCTGCAAAGTATTGTCACTCGTTTTGTCTGTAATTTAAGTCTGCAAAATGTACAATAGCTTTTGTGATCTACAGCTATTCAAAAAGGTAGGGTCTCACGGGAAAAAAACAGGACAAGTATTCTTTCAGGGGTGCGGACACCCCAATACACAATAACGGTCCGGAACACACAAGGACACAAAGACAAGCAGAGGACAACAACGGCAAAGACCGAAAGTCATAGGAACATTCAGACAGGCATGCACTTACACATTTACAGACAGGTTTTTGAGCGCACAAACACAGGCGCAAATATTAAAAGGAGTATTAGAAAATCAAATCTCATTGAACCTAAGAGGAAAGCTCAACTTATTAGAAAGCTCCGATAGTAGGCAAGTGCTTAAATCTTGCTCTTACTTAAAAGTATTGCAGCTCACTCTGCGAGTAAAGTCAACAAAACATCACTCACACATACTAATAAATAAGTAAACCAAGTTGATCAACCCTCAACAGTGAACGAGTGCGCGAGAAGACTTGCGTAGCACAGCACAGAGAAATGGCCTGCCTTTAGAAATGTACTAGCTGAAAAAGTGGCAAATGAAGGACAAACGGTGAGCGCTTTCAGTCCATTCCATAGGGCTGCCTGGCTGACTTACTTGGGTACGACTGCCAACTGGGAACTGTGTGACTGTGCTTTTAAGGCAGCAACTTAGTTTAGAACTCTATTCGTAGAATAAACAGAGAATTCAGGGGTGTAGTTCTTTATCTTACTGATGGAGTATTATGGGCTTTCGACGAGTGCACACTCGGAAGAGTCTCTTTAAGACATTGGGAATCAGAGTGTCTTCAGAATTACTGCAACCCAGAACTGTACCAGCTATTAATCGAACTACACCATAGGATGATGGAGGCCAGAGAGTATGTATTTTAGAAGAAAAAGGTGGAAGGGGAAGCTTATTAAAGTGGGGGTGGGGGTATTAGTCTGTAGCTCAGGAAGCCCAATGTGTTACTCTAGAGTGGCCCTAGTGTATTCGCTTTCATTCTTTGGAGGAAAGACTTTCCTAAGTTGGGCAGTGGCGGTTGCAGTCGGTGGGCTTGGGAGTTGGGTACCAACAACTCCATTTTGCAGCCATAGTATTTCAAGACGAAACGGTCTGTCCATGCCTGGGCACAGGACTTGCAAAGTTCTATCACTTAGCATTAAACATGCACAACAGTGATCTGTACATACAGTGTTGGGTCATAGGCATTGATGATGTGGTTACCAATATTTCTGAAGAGAAGGAAGAGTACAGGTTGTGTGGTGAAGCACAAGGGACTTTGCATGTCCATTCCATCCTACTGGAACTGCAGTAATAATTAGCGAAAAAGGAAGGGAATAAAAGAAGCCAACATCCTAGATCTGAAAAGCAGAGGTAGTGCGATCTGGTGAATGGAAGGCTCCGATTAGTTTGAACAGTAGCATGAGGGTAGGAATCTCCTACTTTGAGTTCGAGATTCCAGATTAAGACACACTGTACTTCATTTCTGCAGCAGAGGCTGTAAGTCAAACATTTTGGACGCTGAGTTGTTTCTCTTTGCATTTATAGTTTTTTAACTATCAGTTTGCTGCAGCAACAAAAGCATATTACAATTTTCTGTATAATTCTCATATATTCCTTTGTTCCTCGTATTTAATTCTAATATTTCCATTTTACTGTTCCTCGTATTTAATGCTAATATTTTCACTTTAGCAGCAACACAATATAACTCCTCCTCACCAAAAAATTAAACAAATCCCATCTTAAATTTCTCAGATTCTCACAATTCCTTCCATATTGTAAACCAGTATTCTCAGCATTATGTAGATTTATATATCCTGATGTTCTTCAACAATATCATTCTAGGGATCATTCTCGACCCTTACCCTCTGTGTATCTTTTTATATTAGATCAGAACACATTTTTTGCCTTTGTAGATTTATTCAGCCTACTTACTAAAGGTATCCCAACCTATAAAATGAAAGCTCAGTGCTAGATTCTCGTGGCGTCAACCGCTCAGGTGCGGGAAAGGAAGCAATTCCTTTTTGTTAAGTAACCCTCACACACCCTAGTGGTGTCATGCTTCATCATAGGGTTCACCCTGACTCCTAAAGGTCAGGGTGGGCTCAACCGTATTTCAGGCAGCACTTAGAAGAGATAGGCCAGGGGGTCTAAAGATAAAAATCCTCCTCCATCTCCAGGTATCCCTGTATTAGTGGAGACGTAGTGGATATTAAAAATATATAGGGGGGTCGTGAGGAAGTGATGGTCCTATGACCCTAGTGTCATGCCAACATGTTTCAGCCCTGTATAAAGGCCACTTGGGTCCTGGGCTTTCTGCAGGGCAAACAGAGATTCCCTCCCTGGATATTCAGAAGGGGGTATTTCCCTAACTTTTCAAAGTGAGGATGCAGAAAGCTGCACCCTCGTGAACGCTATGGAAGGTATACTTAACTCCCATCCAGTATCTTTACGTATTGTATCCGCCCTATTGAGGAGGATTACATGTATCTCAAGGGGAGCGGTAGTTGGGGTAGCCTTGTAGTCACACTTTCGTCAAAGTTCCTGCCCCTCAAATCCACCTACTTTGGTCCCGCGTCTCCCGGCATTGGGAAATACCCCCTTCATTTTATAGGTTGGGATACCTTTAGTAAGTAGCATTTGATTCGGGAGGACATATCCACATTCTGGAATACCCCTCTACCCTTCCGGCTTAGGTGGAGGGTCCTCTACCATAGCCTAAAGTACAGTATAGATTTATTCAGCCTCTCTTGTCTCCCTGTGAGGAGCGGTCTGTCTCTCTCCATCTTACTGAGCTCATTATTCCCCTCCAAATCTCAAAATACTCATCCTTGTCCGGATTTCTTCAGCCAAACCCCACCTCGCTTCCAGTTTTCTATTTTAGGCCCTTCACCATGCATCCAGTGTATTGCCACCCTTCTCTTAGCTAGCACCAATGTCAGAGCGCACATTTATACTGAGTTGTCCAATGTTTCAGCCATGGTATTACATTCAGTAAGCAACATTCTATTGGCCCATCAGTGCTTATGAATAACTTTATTAACGGTTGATGTTATTCGCTTCTAGTAATCAGTCAGAGCAGAACAGGACTGGGTCATATGAAAGAATGAGGCCTCCTAAGTCCTATGTTTTGGGTATTCAGACGTCCTATCAGGAAAATTCTATGTAGTCTGAGTGGCGTCACATATGCGCTTTGTAAAAATTACAATTGGTCTATTTGAATCTGACATTACTTAATATCTCTTGAACAAGATATTACTTGGTATCTCTTGCACAAGTGCATATGATTTGCTTTAGTCACTGTCCGATAGTTTCTAGATGGGCAGTCACTTTTACCCATAATGTTTGAAATCGTGGTGAGTGACAGGAGTTCAGAAGTTGTTCTGTTGGAGGATTTGGGATTCAGGGTGGCTGCCCTTAAGGACATGACTAGGGTGTTCTGCCTCACTAGTCAAGTAACACAAACTAACTCTACCTGAGAAGCAGGTCGGAGAATTCAGAGGACCAAATTGTTAAGATCAAATTGTATTTAATTTAGAAACTTAACTCCTAGAGAGTGGTTGCAGAGCAAGATTCTTACTACAAACACCCTGGAATGCTATCCTTAAAAATTAGATCAAATGAAGACTCTGGATGTACCCTCTCTCTGCCTCTTCTCTTCATTAAGGCTTTTCTTCCTACCTGAGCTTAGTGCTCGCCAGTACATCCTTTCTTTCACAAGAGAAACAATTCAAGAAGAGCTACCCCAACTACACTCTGAACAAAATAAACAATAGATTGTTGAACTGCATGCCAAAAAGGGGAGCTTTATCTAACAATTACTCTATTCAGCTTTAGCTATTTATTTTCATCAGCTAAGTTTCAGCATAATCACAAATTCGACAACAGGGTCCCTTCACAAGTCAAACAAGTATAACTATACAAATAAATTCAGTATTCAGTACAGTGAAGACGAAACAACGGCATGGCTTAACAGCACAAAGATAAAGTGGATAAAATGGTTTAAAAATGAACAACTTATCATGCATCTTTAGGCCATCTGTGACCTTTGCTTCCTTGTAACTGGACTAACAACAAAAGTGAGACATTCAAAATCAGACAAACTAAGGGGCGGTAAATGTATTCATCCAAATCATGCTCCTTGTCTGAAATAATAAGCCCACTACAAGCATAACTGCTCTTCACTAGTTCATTGTAGAATCCATTAGGTGTGATCTAAAGAAGTAATTGTACCTATTGCATTTTATTGACAAAGAGGCTTATTGATGTTTCACACCATCTATGATTCTTTCATTTGTATTCATGAAATGTCCATCAGTCCAGTCTAAATAAATTTGGCAATACGGGCACTAAAACGAATAAATCGATGACCAGAAACATTAATTTTGCATTATCCGTATTCGTCAGGCGAGTAAACGGACGAGGTTTCCAATGAAGGTCAAAGGTTTCCCAATGGGTCAGAATCCTTGACCTCCAGACCAATATCTTCCCATTAAAAAAGGCTATTTTAAAGATTTAAATAGAGGAATTTATAGCCAAAGAGAAATTGTTTTTAGATACCACAAACAAAGCTCAATGTTAACTGTCTTCTTTTTAATTACAACAGAGGCTACCAGATGAGTGTTTCTAATGCAAGTCTATTTTAGGCTCTCATGAAAGGTCAATAAAGCGACAGATACGCACGCATGTGGCTTCCAGTGAACTGGAAATGACTTTGCCTGAAGGAGTTAAAAAAAAAAAAAAAACTATCACTGCTTTAAGATTACGATTTCCATCTTGTGCTTATCGCTACTCTTCAAAATGCCACTGGGATCAAAACCACAGCTGACGTCACACTCAGTCAATGAAGACCAGAAACAAGGTGAATTCATGTTTCTACATAGTCTGTGCATCTCTAGCTTTTTATCCTGTTAATTGTTTTTCCATTCTACCTGCGTTTAAGTTTGTTGAAATGTAGGTTGTTAAACGAGTCCCCTACGATATATATCATTACATATATATTTGAATACCACATATAACACCCCTGTAAAATGGACTGCAAGTTAGTTAATTTTACACGGTACTGTGATTCATGAGAAAGAACAATAAAACCATTAAATCTAAAAACAGCAGCGCATTTTCAAAACTATCACTTCTTAGGGGAGCCCATTTCTTTGCATAGTGCATAAGTAACACATGCTTCCATAGCACAGACCTTTGCCTAGTGTTCTAACTGCTCTACCACTAACATATTGAGTAAGTACACAAAGCTTGGTGTTGGCTTGAGCTATTTTACATTCACGGGGGGCGATAATAAGAATTCTTCACCATTTGCTTTAAATCTGCAATTATTGGCCACGCTTTAAGAGGTTGTTGATGCAACTTCTCCCCATAGAATTGCTTATCGCATCCAGTAAACGCCGTTCTTCAAAATGTCCTAAGCGATGACGCTTGGTCATAAAAAGCAGCCGCATTGATGCACTGGGAGGCAACCTTGTGTTTACTAAGTACATTGCTAGCGACAACTCACCTGAGAGCACAGAAGCATGACCAACTCCACCACAGAACTGCTGGATTTCATGCACACCAAACCTAGAAAACAGACAGATAAACGGTCACATCTCAAAGACAGTCTCAGCCTGTGGCACGTAGCAAGACTTTTCACATGTAAACTAAAACGAGCTGGTGGCTGGATTTCTGTCATTTAATTCTTAAGGAGAGCAGAAGAGATACATTCCTGAAGGGTAAAAAAATGTGCACTGCAATTAAAAGTATATAATGGCGAGAAGGGAGCTTTAAAGATCTGGAAAATGGCTGAGTTAGTGAGAAAGAATAACAGCACATGAGGTTTGTTTGTCCCTCAAGACTTCGCCGTGAACTCATCTCTGTATCACACATTAGTCATGTCAACTGAAGACAAAAACAACTGCAACTTTAGATCTGTTTGCGTTTTATATTACTGGTGAAAATGTGCCGAGCATATGCTCTATTGATCCATAATATCTAGTCTGACTGCTTCCGAGCGCATGGTCATTACATATGCAGAGGAGGGAAATGGCTCCATGACCTTTGCTTTCTCCGTTGCTCTTTCTGCCTTCAGCCCTCGAGCTATCAATCAAGTTTCCATTTTGTTTGGTGGCAGCAGACATCCCAAACACTCTTATTAGTACTTTGACCCTTGGCCCGCAGTAAACCTTCGCAGAAGTGCAAGCGGTAGCACATTAGACCTTTGCAAGTGTTTATAAATGAATTTTGAGTATTCCTTTGTTGAACATTTGCAATGCATTCTCAAAACCACACACTTTTGCATACACATTGATTTACAGGAATGCATTTTTATTTTAAGTGAAATAGAAAATGGTTAGCTTACTGTTAAATATTTTCCGAGCAGGGGAAGGCACCGAATTGTAAACTTATGTGAAGGCGGATTTGTTTTTTCAAATGCTCCAAGGCATCTTATCAATAAAACTGCCGTTCGTGGCGTGAAAATTAAATGTTACCACAGAAATTATGAATGAAATATTAACATTACAGATGATAGGATCTACACGCTGTTAGGCGCTCATTTTATGTTATAAATCATTTGCAATGGCTGCAGAACAACATGTCTTTGTAACGGGTTGGTTCCGGTACCTATAAAATCTGGATAATTTGGTCGCAGTGAATAGGCCCTAGAATGCACCAAACAGCTGATCCCAAAGTAAGCGGGGTGAATTTAGGCACATCTCTCCGAAACTAATGCCAGATCGCTCATTTACAAGGCCCTCGGAAACAACATGCTTGATTAGTAAAGTCAGACATTAAAAAAGGTGCCCTCTTAATTATTGTGAGCTTTGTCCCAGTGTGCGCTTACAGTGGAATATGCCTCTTTTTTCCGCAGCCTGTCACCCCGCATGTTGTTACAACGCGGTCGTTACCACGACCGCGTTGTAACAACGCATGCTCATTATCCCGCAAGTCGTAACAACGACTTGCGGAGAGAGCGCTGGATGTTGGAATAGTATAATTCACTATTCCAACTCCAGTCTGTGCGGACAGTAGGGAAGGTGTTGGATTTTAAATCCAACACCTTCTCCCCCATCCGCAAGTCGTTGTTACGACTTGCGGGGTAATGGTATGCGTTGTAACAACATGCGGGGTGACGGTTTCGTGGTGAAGGTTGTTTACCCTACAATGTATCTGACGTAGACCACTGCTCCATAAAAAAGTGAAAGCAGCACAATGGCTGATTCTGAGGCGGGGGAGCAAGTATCCCTCTGCAGGCTGGTGATGTACGCAGCTGCACTTGTCCGTGGGGGGTGGGGGGATGTCTAGAGGGTTCCAGATCCCTGCATCCTCAGCCAACCCAAAAGACGACCTTGGGGGCAATCTGACTGCAAGACACTTCTTCTTAGCCTCCCGCGGGCCAGTTTGCCCCTGTGACGGTAATCCGGTGCAGGGGCAAAGGTACTCCTTCCTTTGCATGGGCAGTGCCCCCTTGGGATGACACAGCAGTAAAATGTGCAATTATGTATTACGAAAGGGGGCTGCACAAGATCCTGTTGTCCTTTGTGTAATAAGGGAGTGCCCATGGAGGCACATAATGCAGGTGCAAAGGCCTGTTCAGGCCTGGACACTTCCATAATACGGCCAGATATGTATGACAACTGTGCAACTGCAGCCCTGTCTAGCCAAGCACTGCACATGCAAGTCATTCTGCAGAGTGCATACCCAACATTGGGCCAGCAGCCTCCACACAGTGCAGATTAAATTGAGTCCACATGGAAATTGATAACTGCCAGTAGGTCTTGACTTATTTATTACCTTTGTGATATAATATCAATACATTCCAACTCCTGTTCCCTAAAAGCCATACAATTAGGCAGAAAGATTCTCTGGTAAACCATACAAAACAAACTTATGATCTTACATTTCCTACAATGGAGCCAATCTGTTGCCAATTGCAAAAAACGTAACCAGTCAAACACATGATGTGCAAAATCCCCTTAAAAGGGACCATCATGGGGTAGCTTGAAAATATTAAGCGTAATCTAACTGGACCCAGACAAAACCCAGATACTGAAAATAAAACAGGGAATGATAAGCCTGAATAAAAGTCAAGGCACCAGGGGCACGATTCAGAAGCAGTACTCACAATCCTAGTCCGGGATATGCCCTATTCAGTTGTCTACCCCTCAAATGATCTTTTCACAAAAGTTCTAAAATATTTTTACTGAACCAGAGATTAATTTACCCTTGGCCTGTTTGGGCATGGACCAAGCCGAATGACCCAAAGGACTTTTTGGAGCTGAATTAATAGTTGGCGGAAAACAGCAATCTTCTCTATAGTCATCTCAGACAACATAAGGCATCAGAAAACCAGAAATACTTATATCAAAGAGGTCATAGGCACCTTGTAGTGCACAGGAAACCCCACCATTGTTAAGGTCTCGATTAATAGAGGGCACACTGAATTTGCTCCTCCTGGTCAGTGATAATGGAAGAACAAGACAACAGTCTCTCTCCATCTAAACAGGTTCCAAGCAATCTAGGCAGTTAGCATGGTGGTCACACTTTGTAAGATGCGCTGCTGACTATGCACTCGTGCTGAAACTAATTGCTGAAGGATTTTATCAATGGTTTAGCTTGGGACATAGCAGTCTTGCTTTCAATCTGTCCAAAATCAGGAATGGACAGAAGATGCAGGGGTCTAAAATTCCTCTAGCTCTTCTTTAAGATTCTCACAGCAAAAGTAAAAACCCAGGTATTTGTGTTTTATGGTCACACACAGACATTTTGTCTTCTGTTTTGTCTAGGCTATCGAAGTGGCACCCTGCTGATAACTAGGACAAGGTGGCACACAATCGTTGCAGATTTTGATGTTATAACATGGGTGCTTTGCTATTTTGCCCGTAATATAGAAGGAGGTTGGCCGAGATGTGAGCTAAAGCTTCCTTGTCTGATGTTCAGAAAAAGGAACCCGGGGTTTTGTGTAAAGCATTTAATTGCTAGAAAGATTTTGGACTAGCTCACCCCACAGAAACTCTAAAGTGAGGTGAAATAAGGAGCTATATTTTCATATTTTTAAAAAAAATGTGAATGAGTATCCACACTCCATGGTGCCCAATTCGCATTCTGAAGACCTGGATACGAAATAACAGGTGTATGAAATAAGTCGAGCAGGGTTGGTTCCATTATCAACATTAGTGTCCCGATGGAGCATATGTCATTCTCCCTCCTTATGTCCTCTAGCCTTCTATACGTCCTATTGGTCAGAGCTTTGCAGCTGTATACTCATTTACTCTCCTGTTCGTATCTTTACTCTACTCTACTCTACTCCCTTTCTGCTGCTTCTCTGCAATATGAATTTATAGTTTAGAAAGGAACAGCTCAAAGTACACCCAGGATCAAATACGGTTTCAATATTGTCATTTCAGAGCAGTGGTCTATGCTGTATCAGTTTTGTGTCCATTAAATGATCCGTGTTATTTTATTTCCCATTTAAATGATTATAGACTTTATGGATTCCTTTATTTCCCTTGACTATCACTGTCACTATTACTGACAATGAACTGAAATACTTTAACAGCATTTCTTTTCTTTTTACGTTCAATACCGTTGTAAGCAAAAGAAAAACAAGGGGATAACACTGGCTCAAAGCTGGACACACCAGTTCTCAGTAAATGCATGCAATCTGACCTCTAAGACTAGGTCCATATACCATTAGCAAGTGGTCCTAAAATGAGGGATGCAACCTTCCTCAAATTACTAAGAATATTTGGCACCATAAAAGTGTACCATACCTCTTACCAGGTTCATGTCCATTGTTTTTATGAAAAATCTGTTACTTACCTTTGTAGCAATCTGCTTAAAATTGCTGCAGAGGGATGCCTGTGCAATGTTGAAGTAGTTACAGGAGGTCCACACAGATTTACTTATGACTTGAATTCTGACTGCAGCAGTTCACAAAGGGTGTTTGGGCTACATGGAGTAGACATACACATGTACAAACTGAGAAAACCCTAAATGTGACAACTGGAGCTAGCATGCTTTTTTAGGCTTTGAAATACTGGATTATAAGCAATTGCCATTTTTAATCTTGTTTTTTAAATTGAGTTTTGTTTGCTAAAAACTTGCCAGAACAGACGATGGCCTGCCCTGAACCAAACAGATCTTGATCTAGCAACTTATTCTTGTTGTCTTATCAACTTAATGGAACACACAGTTGGTCAGGTCGAAACACAACTAACATGAAAATTCCCCCTAGTTATGTTATGTTATTTATTCTTGTATAGCGCATATACACCGACAGGTCTCTTAGCGCTTAGGAAGAAGCAGGACAGCGTCAAAGCAGGGAGGTCTCCATGGTATTGAGAGGTCTTACGTCGTATCTAGTACTTCCCTGAAGAGAACAGTTTTTAACTGTTTCCGGAAAAGAAGCAGGACAGGTTCTTTCCGGAGAGTATCGGGCAACTGGTTCCAGAGTTGTGGCAGGAGGACCGAGAAGGCTCGTCCCCCTTTGGAAGCCGGGCAAACCAGCTGGACGGCTTCTGCTGAGCGAAGGGCCCGCCTTGGCACATATTTGGTTAAGCGTTCCCTTATGTACCCTGGGGCATGTCCGTAGAGAGCTTTGTGGACAATGCAGAGTCCCTTGAATTTCGCTCTCTGCTGAACAGGCAGCCAGGGCAGTTTACGCAGCAGAGGAGTGGCATGAGTTCTTCTAGGCAGCCTGAAGATCAGCCTAGCTGCATCATTCTGTACCACCTGTAGTTTGTTTGTGTGTTTCTGGGGGAGCCCGACATACAGCGCATTGCCATAGTCGAGTCGTGAGACAATAGTTGCTGATACTATAGTTTTCAGAGATGACACTGAGAGCAGAGGAACCAGTTTCCTCGGCTGTCTTAGAAGCCCAGTGCATGTGCCCACCACCAAGTTGACTTGATGGATCATAGAGAGCTCGGAGTAGATCTTGATTCCCAGGCTTTTTACCACTGGCGATGGGCTGGGAGGGGCCCCCAACTCTTGGGGCCAAAACAGGCCACTCCAGGGGTTGTTTTTTGGAGGGAAGGCTAGTAGTTGGCCTATTGTTTCTGCTATAGGTTCACATACAAAAGAAATTTCAGAACGTGTAGCAGTCTTCCTTAGATCATATGTGGACAATGTTCCATTGTATGTATGTGATGCGCAGGGCATCCTCTACAAGGTAAATTATATGATTTCAGAGTATGTTATGAGCATTGGAACCATGGGTGTTTACCGCTTAGGTACCTCGTTCAAAAACAAAAATGGGGTCTTAAAGCCATGGTATATTATGCTTAGACTGAATTGGACAGCTTTTATGAAAACTGGGGATGTCTTTTTACATGACAACCTTGATCCTTGCAAACAATGCAACTGTATACAATAATGTAGGGCTCTAAAAGGTACACGGTACCCAGATGGGTTTGGTTCCAGGATAACTTTTCTTTTATTTCAAGCCTAGTCATGGGTTAGTTTGAGATGGAACAAAGTTTGTGCAAAAATATCTGTGCGTTCACCATTCCTGTGGATTATACATAGACCTCATTTTACTACTAATGACCGGTACAATGACAGAACTAGGGAACAATTTCATGTTACTCTATTTAAAATGATTACTATCACAATAATCTTCATAAGGCTGAGGGGCACAAAATAAAGCAATATAAACATAAGAACTTCAACTCAAATTTGATTTCAACTCCTGCACGTTTTGCAAACTCCAAATTGCTTCCTCAGCGCCACAAATTAGCAGTTAGTTTCTATATCTATCTATATATATATATATATATATATATATCTATATATGGATATATCTATATATGGATATATCTATATATCTATATATGGATATATCTATATATCTATATATGGATATATCTATATATCTATATATGGATATATCTATATATGGATATATCTATATATGGATATCTATATATATATATATATATATATATATATATATATATATATATATATATATTACAGAAAGTCCTCTTGGAAAGTAGAGAAATTATTCATTAAACTGGGCATAGTCTTATTATCCATCCGATCTGCTAATTTGTGGCCCAGAAGAAATGATGTGGCGATCACGAAACAGAGGTTGAAGTTGAAATAAAATTTGAGTTGGAGTTCTTATGTTGAACTTCTTTTCTGCCCCTCCAACTAACACCGGTCTATATTCTTTGTTGTGCAGGTGATGTTCATAATGTACCTCTATGACAATATTATGACTTTTTTTGATGTTCAACTAGTTAAGAAAAAGATAGAAAGTCACCTGAATTAATAAAATAAATGAAAAACTTTATCCGGTTGAAAGTGCCATTATAAAAGCACACAAAAAAACTTATAAAATTCCTTAAAATGCATAAAAACACAAATGAAGCGAAGTAAGCGAGGGAATCCACCAATCCTTCCGTATTTACAAACAATTCCTGGACCATACATGAGTACCTCATCTTCAATCAGATCTTTCCTCAGTTGACAGTCATTATGGTAAATAAAAACATGGAAAATCATGTTTAAACACAGCTTAAGTAAAGTGCATAGTGCCCCGTGAACGTACTGCAGCACGAAGGAATAGACCTGTACAAGTACACATCTCTTCATCTGATAATTACTGATGATAATGATACCCTAAGGTGCAATGCCTTAGGTTTCCAAGTCTCATAAATGGGATCAAAAGCTCAACTGCAGGCTGAGAAAGTTTCTTGCACTGGTAGAAAAGAAAATGCTGAGAGCCAGCCAATACACTGCACCCTCTGCTTCTACAGCCTCTACAAAGTGAGCAGCCCTTAACCCGCCCTTTACGAGCTGGGCTCACAAGCAGCACTTCATACCCCCTGACCTGGTTCTAACACCACAATCCCCCAACAGACATGTCGACAGGAAATCCCCCCTCTGTTTGGTATGGATGCACCGTATTTTGCACGTTGTTGTCTAGGCGGTCTTTGAAGGAGGCCCTTTTGGCGGATCTGATGAGGTGATGGTGTCTGCGGGTGGCGTTCTTGTGGGCTGCGTGGCTGTCCGGTTTTCGTTCACGGAGCCAGATCTTCTCCAGCTTTCCACAGGTTTGCTTGGAGGCCCGGAGCTCTTCAGTGAACCAGCTGGCTTTCTTGTTGGTGTGACTGTTGGAGGGTTTCTTGATCAGGGCGAGGGTGTTGGCGCAGTCGTTGATCCACTGTCTGAGGTTGCGGGCGGCGGTGTCGGGGTCGGTGGGTGGGCTCTGGGCGAGGGTGGTGGTTAGCTGGTCTTCGGTGACTTTGCTCCAGCAGCGGCGGGGCATCTGTTGGGTGCGGTGGTGCGTGGTGGGCTTCTTGAACTTTTAAGACTACCTGCCTAACGCGATTTCGATACACGCTTGCTCATGCTGGAAAGCATTTCTCTTTTAAATTTGTTTTATGCTGTTGTTACGTGGGGCTTAGGGAAACTGGGGGATTGTATTGTTTTACTCTGATGTGCTGACACTACCTTTTCGTACACCTTTTTAAAGACCTTTTAAAAATATCAATTTCACTTACTTGCACTTTAAAAAACAATCTCGCACTCCGCTGCCAGGTGGGAATTAGCCTACCGGCACTTGTATCTTCGAGTCAGCGCCATCTTGGTTAGCGTGCTAGTTGATTGGTCGCCTAGCACACGCCTCCCTATTTAGGAAGAGTGATGCAAGCGCGCAGCGCGGCGCGCCAGAGGCAAGCCCGTCTGCGCCCGTCCCCGCCTCGGTCGTGCTCAGCGCCGGACATGCTGACAATTCTACCACAGAACACGATAGAATATGTTATTCCAGGGAACAACTTCTCCATATAGGTGAGCGGGAAGTCAGGGGGTCACAAGAAGCTATGGTTATTAACAATAATATTACTGTAGACGCTCAGACCCCGAGCAGATTAAAATGTGGCCTGATTAACAGTAGGTCCCTAGTGAAACATCACCAAGAGGTGTCAATGATGTTAGAGTGCCTTGATTTAGATGCTGTGTTTCTAACGGAAACCTGGATTAATGGTGACTCCATGGTAGAGTTAGGATTCGCATGCCCGGAAGGATACAACATTTTTCATAAACCACGGCTATCAGGGAGGGGAGGGGGGGTTGGGATGATCTTTAAAGAAAAATGGAATTTTACCACCGTTACACATTAACGATGTCGAGGGTATTGAACTATTAGGCTTCTCATTGCAAGAGGCAAGAGGAAAGGTACTAACAGGAATAGTATGCTATAGGCCTCCGAATTCAAATACCCAATATCAAGTCCTGTTTGATACCCTTATTAACCTGACCCTAACACACTCTAGGATGATCATATTGGGAGGTTTCAATCTCTGGGACAATGGTAATTTAGGACCCCCTCTTAGAGATTTGAGGCAAATCTGTGAGAGCCTTAACCTGCACCAATTAGTACATCAGCCGACTCATCAGGGAGGGCACACCCTGGACCTTCTGTTTGCCAATCAAAGTGAGACAGAGGTGATTGAGGTACTACCTCAATGTTGGACTGATCATTTTTAATCCACTTTAGGATAACACTGCCCAGCTTAGTCAACAATGTAAACCAGTCAGTGACTTACCGTAAGGGTAGAGAATGGGCTAAGCTAGTAAAGAATAGACAATACCCGACATTCCCAGAACAGAACTTTTTACTTCTAATAATTCTGTGGAAAAAAACTATCAAGTCTACTGTGACTATATAAACTGTACCTTGGACTGGCTGGTCCCAGCAAAAAGGCTGAAGAATAGAAAGAAACCCTCAGCCCCTTGGTATAATGAGGAGTTAAAACTGATGCGGAAAAAATGCAAACAAGCTGAGAGGAAATGGAGAAGGTTGTATGTGGAGTCAGACAAAAAAGAGCTGAAACTGCTGCAGGCCTTGTATAAGGAAGCTATCTCTAGGTCCAAAGGAGAGTACTATGCTAAAACCATCTTGCAGGCGCCTAATAGTACAAAAATGCTCTTTAATATTATAAAGGACCTATCCAATCCAGCTTGTATGGGGAATAAAGTGGACGCGACGCAGAAGCTCTGCGATGATATTGCTGCCCATTTTGAGGAGAAGATTAATAAGATTGTTGGGGGTTTAAACACCAATAACCACAGCGGTCTGGATGAGAAAAGGAACCATCTCAGACATTGGAAGAGCAACAGGCAGAGGCATCCTATGACCGTCAGTCACCTGTTTTAGAGTGCTTTCAAACTCTTACGGAGGTTACATTTAACAGCATTGCCCGAAGTGTTTCCTCGGGTTCCCCTCTAGATCCTCTTCCACACGGGATATGGAAAGAGTTTCAGTTGGAGCTATTCCCCTGGCTGCGACAGATTTGCTGTCAGTCACTGGATAAAGGAATTGTTCCTGTAGTCTGGAAGCAGGCAGTGGTGACTCCGCTGCTTAAGAAACCGTCTCTGGATCCTAAAAGCCCAATGAGCTTCAGACCGATATCTCTCCTACCATATCCGGTAAAAATCCTAGAGAGGGCAGTTAGTAAATCCCTGTCCTCATACCTAGAAGAAAACCATCTGCTAGATAAGGACCAGTTTGGGTTTCGACCAGGGCATGGAACTGAAACAGCTCTGGTGACTGTATTAGACAACCTGAGAATGCGTGCCGACAATGGTAACTCCTCTGTACTAGTGTTACTAGATATGTCGGCCGCATTCGATACGGTGAATCATAAGATACTGATTGAAAGATTAGAGAATATAGGAGTGAGAGGACAGGCACTGAAGTGGCTGCAGTCATACTTGACAGGCAGACAACAGGTAGTGACCATCTCTCCGTTTACATCTTTGAAAACACCTGTGCGTCACGGGGTGCCACATGGCTCGGCAATAAGCCCCATTTTATTCAACATCTATCTACGCCCCTTGATCCCCATTATTAAATCCTTTGGAATAGATCTAGTTAATTATGCGGACGACACACAATTGGTGTTTTCTATGGAAGGAAATCAAGCGGTATCCATAGAAACATTTCAGGTGTTCAAAAAATGCCAAGGCACTTTACCTAACTTAAGCGTCTGTAAAGTCCATGCAAACTGCATAACTGAGCGCAATTGATTCTGACCATGATATAACACAGAAACATCATCTTGTACAATATCGACAACAGAGGACACAATATTCTCTAAAGTGTAAATGCGAGAAGACAGGGTATTAATACTATTGTCAACAACAGCAAGCACCTTTTCCATATTTGCTTGATCTATTTCCCGAAGACGGGAAGCAGCTTCCATTTGTGATAGCTTCCAGAGTTCATTATACGTTTCATAAATGAATCTCTTAGGTCGGGGACCACGAGGTCCCAAAACAAAGTCGGACAGATCAATATTGCCTGTAAGGAGGGACAAATGTTGTTTAACAGAATCAAGGGACGAATGTTGCAGCCATTGTTTGCATAATTTACCAACAGAGTATGTAGTGACAGTACGGGCATCAGTAAACCTCGGATCAGGCCTATTCTGTGTGTAGCTAGCACCAGTATCATGAAAACGCATTTGACATGCATTAGATGATATAGGCCATATTAACCAGGGTGACTGAACCAGCTCAGAAACATTAAACGAATTATTTTGTAACATTGCCTGCAGGGACACGAGGGACATATTGAATCGTGAGCTTTCATTTGGAAAACTCGACAGGGATGGTATTGATGGCGTATTCAATTGTTTAGTGGTTGCTAAGCCCCAACATGTAGTCTGATAGATGGAAGCATTTAGGAACATAATTTGGGTAGGGATGAGGCAAGCACGATGCAACGCCTCGGTTCCCTGTACCTGCCATGGCTTGGAGCCCCAAATAGATTTTAAATCCACTGTATTATCCCAGTACTCATAACCACCCACAGCTAGGGCACTCAGAAAGGAACCTGAATAAAGCAATTTGGTGTGTGTCAACATAATTTTCTGAGTTGATGTGTTATTAAGTCTAAAATAATAGGATGCAGGGTTCGACCGATTAAAATCAGTAAAATAATTAAACTTATTTCGAAGAGTTTGAGAGCTACCTGGCAAGGGGTTTGGACAATGTTCCCATTGGGTATAGTTAACAGAACTACGCAGGGCACTGGGCTTATGGAGAAAATGATTACCCCAATGTTGGTAACAATACAAATCGGCATAATTAGCAGAATTCATATATAGATCTTCAGCATTAAAAGATGCATAATATTTTAAATCGGCAAACAATGCTTCAACGGCATGCACATCCCAATCATCAGAATGAATATTATTTTGTACTACATCACCCATTGAAACACGAAGGACATTAGGTACATTAATAATTTCCGTCGGACCATGGATTTGATAGTTCACTGCATCCCATACGATGCCATCAGCAACTGGGAAGGCTGAAATGTTCACAAATGTGTGGTCACGCTTCATGATGTGAGACGAGGAATGAGGAGCCAAAGTTCCAGAAACATAGTCTACAGCAGAGCGTTCAGGTAAATAGTGACCATCGATTAGTAGAAAAAACACTGTGACAAAGCCAATGGACATGAACAAAAATATCAAGAAAAGTACCAACCAGATGTATGTCCAGGGGGAATCAAAAAATTGTCTCTAAACCAGGATATAAAAATACTGAACTTGGATGGAACTTTTGAAGATGTGGAATCCGAATCAAAGGAATAACGAGTCGGGCTTAGTGGCGTTGTTGGTTGATGTGCCACCGATTCTGATGCAGGATAAGTATACTCGTCCTCGTCGATATTGGTGGAGAGTTGGGGATCAATCGTAGTTTCAGGCAAATCAACCATCTCAATTACAGCATCAGCGATCGTTCGTGCAGATGGACTATGAACATATGTCCGATAAATGGCAGGACAAGAGACCGCTGGTGTGACACTATTCAGGATCGGCCAGGCGCTGTAGCTTGACATTTTCAACTGAGATGTATCTGTTCTCTTTGCGACCAGGAAGCGGTGGTAAAATGACTGTACGTGTTCCCTTCAGGCCAAGAACTGGAACCGGTGCACGAAAAGAGGGGCCAAATTCTTTTTTGTTTTCAACCTTCTCTCGAACCAGTTCTCCAACTTTCGGAAGCCAGCCGGCTACCGGAATCTGCAACGCAGGATCTGTGGCTGAAGGCAAATGTGTAGTTGCAAGTTTGTCTCGGGCTTCTTGTAAGTCCTGTAACATAGCAGAATGGTTATCTACATCAAACTTGGCGGATTGCGCCGCGATGTCTGGACCCTCAAGGTCAGGCACAAACATTCTTATGCCAAAGAGCATTTCGTATGGGGTCCGCCCACCCAGAGGTCTTCTAGGGAGATTATTAAGTGCACGCTGAACGGTATACAAATGGGCCAGCCAGTTCCTGCCAGTACCTAAAACCCTAGCTGTTAAGGATTGCTTTAAGTCACGGTTCATTCGTTCAACGATAGAGTTGCCCTCAGGCCTATACGGAGACGAAAATTTCACCCGCACCCCAAGCGAAGCCATTGCATCCTTGTAAGCCCTAGAGGCAAACGCTGGACCTTGGTCCGAATGGAAGGTGCCGCATGCGAAAATTCCCACAAAGACACGCAAATCCCTGATCACATTTCGGGCGTCAGCACTCCGTTGTGGCCAGACCCAGAGAAACCGTGTGCACGAGTCCACTGCCACTAAGATGTATTTATAAGCAGTGTCTGATGAGAATGGACCGCAGTGATCCAAGTAAACACACCCAAAGGGTCTGTTAGCAATGCAGAGCGGTGTTTGTGGTGGACGTGTTACCGTGGAAGGCTTAATCTGTTGACAAACGTCGCAAGAAAGCACAAAAGCACGGGTGTCTTTATATAACCCACGCCACCAATAACGCTGCTGCAAGATGGAAACCGTAGCTGACACACCTGCATGTGCCGAAGCCATGCCTTCGTGTGCAGCTAATATCAAGGCACTCCTGCGGTCCGCGTTGGGGATCAGCCGATCTCCAACGTCAGGTATAGTTACATAAGGAACCTGATCGGGACTTAATTTGTAAGAATACTTGGAAGGGAAACCTGTAGGGTAATTATCACCTTCCTTGGTTGCAGCAATAGCTGCTAGAATAACAGGGTCTATTTTAGACATGGACCTGGTAACCGCTGCTACTGAACACGTGACTACTGCTGAACGGGCAGCTTCATCTGCCAGATCGTTACCAATAGCGTGTGCGCCCACCCGCTGATGGCCTAAGGTGTGAACCACCTGTGTGAGGGGCAGACGTTGTTGCAATTCTGCCACTCGAACCCAAAGCATTTTATGCTTAATTGTGCTCCCTTTGCGTCCTTGTAGTCGTTTTTCGACCAGAAAAACAGATTGTCATTGTAAGATTGTACACAGTAAAAAGAATCACATACAATAAGAGTGGTCTCATCCTGTGAAGCGAACTCAAGTGCAAGTAGCAATGCATGCAGCTCGGCCAATTGTGCGGTACTATCTCCAAGTGTGCGAGTGTGCACTACAGAGGATTTGAACGTTCCATTCACAAAGGAACCCGCAACAATAGCACATGCAGCTGAATAAGCGTGCTTGGACCCAGTGGCCGGTTGCGCCGAACCATCGGTGTAGATCACACATTTGTAATCCTCAAGCGGTAGTAAAAACAAAGGAGGAGGATGAACGAATTCATACTGCAAAAACTCCTGAGTCTGAAGAGAAGAATCAAAAACAAAAGTGACGTCCGAAGACGTCAAAGATGTAGCCCATTGTATCCAACGGGGATGCATTGCTTTAGAGTTCGGTACACTTGCCTTTGTTACTGCCTCCAGGGCAGGACAGGGTGTTACCACCAGAATCCGCTTACCCTGTGCCAGTGCGCGTTCTTTTAGAATCGCCATTTGCACTGCAGTCAGAACTTTTTCAACAGATGTAAAGCGCAATTCAGCGGAAGTGTACAGATGTGACTTGTATGCGATAGGTACTGTATCACCTTCATTAAAGGTTAAATAGGTGAATCCCACCGCCCCCGGAATTATTCTAATCACCAGGTTTGTGTGGTTATCACGAGTCAAAAGATGTTTAGACTCCAAAAGGTCTGTCTGCAAAGACTGCAGAATTGAGGTATGCTCAGGCAGCCAGCAAGACCTTGAATAAGTAGGTTGTATCAAAGCATACAAAGGCTTGATACGCTGGGCATATTCGGGAATGTAAGTACGCCCGAAGTTCAGGAAACCCAGCAAAGACTGAAGCTTCTTCAGAGTATTTGGGGGCACAAATGTGCACATTTTTCCAAGAAATGGGGGGCTAAGCCCTTACCTTCGTTATTGAGCTCATAGCCCAAGAACAGAACGGTAAATTCAGCAATGTGTGACTTAGCAAAGTTAAATTTGTAACCCTGCTCCGCAAATTCAAGAATAATGCGGTCCACACGGGACAGATGCTGATATAACTCGTCGTCTGTCAGATAGATGTCATCAACTTACGAACATGCGTCTTGATCAATGTCATTTAGCAAAGAAACAACACGGGCGGCGAATATACCCGGACTATTTTTATAGCCCATGGGTAATCGCCGGAACTGGAATAATTTACCACCGGATGTGAATGCGGTCCATTGACCACTCTCCGGGGCTAGGTTGTGCGTGTAGAAACCGTTTGAAAGGTAAAGTGTCGTTTTGTATTTTTTACGAACAAGACTGTCTACAAGCGCAGAACTGTGTGTATTTTGCACCGCAAAGTTCCGACAATGAGTATTTAAATGCCGGTAATCCAAAACTAAGCGGTACGATCCATCGGGTTTAGAAACCACGAAAAGGGGATTGTTCATAGGTGATACGCATGGTTCAATTACTCCCTGATATTCCAACTGTGTCAGAATTTCGGAGACGGGGCCTTTTGCCTGCCGTTTGATGGGATATTGGGGTTGTGGCTGCGGTAGTGACCGCAAAGGTATTGCATGAGGAGGTGATTCTTCATCCCATCCCACATGGTTGCGGTATAACGCTGGTGCCAGGTACACAGCCCACTCAGCTGCAAGTGCTTCAGCTTTGTCTTTTGGGACATGCTTTGAAAAGCTTGGAAGGATTACCTCCTCTCCTTTATGTGCAGCTAAAACGAATGGGGGTGGCCAATCCACCTCTGCTAACAAAATGTCATATGAAGAGGTTAGATTTTCCCAAAAAATCCCTTTTATTTCACGCGGTATGTCACCTTCAATTTGTATAACTATATTATATAGTCTGTCAGGGGGTGCCACTCTCGTGTCAGCTGTCTCTACAGTAACGAATGTTTCAGTTGCTGTCGCCTCCATATGAGGACGTAGCGCCTCCCGCACTATGGTAACTTCCGCGGCGCTGTCTAGGAGGGTCACTGCCCACGTCCAATTCTGGAGTCTCGTTCTCACGGTCTGAGGCATATTTCGCTGTAACAGCGGCAACCTTTTTCTTCTGAAATTGCGGTCGAGGAAGATGAAAGTCTTCTGCTTTACCTCTGACTTGTTGTCGAGGTTGGTCTCGCTCCTGGGGAGCCTCTCGGCCCCTTCCTCTATCTTGCCGTCCTCCTCCACCAGCCTGTGACGACGTCTGGGCCTGTGAAGAACGAGGAGAACGCGTATCAGAGCTCTGAAACCTTTCTGGTGATTTAATCCTTGACCTATCACGTAAATCATAAGTACGTTCAGAAGAAACCGAAACTGGGGAAGCGCCTCTCGACCCCGGCTTCTTCTGTTGCTTACCCTGTTTTTTCTGTCTCCAACTCTTTTTAGTGAAGACTGGTTTATCATCTTTCTCAGATGCACTTTTTGTTTGTATAACTTGTGATTGCGATTGAGTTTGCATTTTTACAAAAGGCTTGTTGCCTAGGCTATTTCTTCCAATTGTTTTATAAGCCCGGGCTATTATTTTCGGTAATTCGCGAGGCCTGTCCAACTCTGGGACCAAAGCCAAAGCATTCGCTACTTGAAAGTTCATAGCATCGCCCTTGACATTTCCAAGGATCAGCTCAGCTACTACATCAAACACTCCCACTAGTCTCATCCCTAATTCCACAGCCGCTTCAGGGCCATGTTCATCCTGTACTTTTTAATTACAGAGGGTAGAACCGTCATGGAAGGAGTTCCAAAACATTTTGAATAAACTGCTGCGAATACCTTACCCCAGTTTTCACATGATGTCAAATCGGGGATTATGTCTTTTGGCAAACTTATCGTAAGGATGCGATGTTTATCCACTGGGGACGTATGTGGAAACACCGCTTCTATCTGATCGAACTTTTCGGCAAGCCAATAAGGATAGTCGTCCTTATTTTGTGGACGTTTGCCCATCACAGAATTTACCATGACAGGACTTATAGTCACTCCAGCTGCAATAGCTGGTTGGCCTGCGACTACAGGAGCAGCTCCATGGAGGCTACCTGTAACGTATGTCACTAGGGCTCGATGCACTCGTACCAATTCGGTATGCATAGTGCGCAGTTCCGCAAGCGGTAATGCCAGATAATTCGGATGCGGGGTATACCCGGCCAATACAGGCCAAGTGGCCCCCTGAATTGACAAGGGGCCTAAACGAACTGCGGTAGTTGGTTGTGGTAGGGCGCCATTAAACCAAACACGGTGCTGCCAAGCCGTGAGAGGTACTTCAAGAGTGGTATAGGGTCGATATGCAGCAGGAATAACGGTGGGTTTATATTCATGAAACAGCTTATCACCTGCATCCACCGCCTCAAAAGTGATCCAAGTGTAAAACACTTCAAAGTGATAAGCCGCATCGGCTTGAACCACAAAGACCAACTCGACCCCTGTATCGGGCACTCCATACACAGCTAAGTGGTCTCGGAGTGCTCCTCGACTATGTGCAGCTATCGCCACACCAGCCATGACTAAACAATTATATTCGACAACCTAACAGGGAGCACAAAAATGGGTCTGTTAACTAACCTTTTTAATAATATCAAGCTTGAAAGAACCTATAAAACATTCAATATAGGAGGTATCACCGTCACATACGCCTCCGGAAGCGTACGCGAGGGGTTTGTGGACAAGCACAAGCACTACTCAAGCGTCTCGCAGATAAGCAGCCCCACGGTGGTCGCGCCATGTCATAAGGTTTCTGCACATACACAGAGCTATGCACAGGAAAATGGGACCCCGGAATACAGTGGTTTGCCACCATATACCGTAGCACCCAAAAACCCCAACCCAACTAGCTTAGCATCCCATTAGCACCCAAGTACTAATGTTTGGACAACCCAGAACACGGTATCTTTATCTCAGGACTCACTGAAGCAAGAACACTCTTTCGCCACTCACTCGTACTTGTCCACAAGGTGCGTAGGAAGAGACACTGGATAGGTTAAAATGTTTATTCCAACTTACGTGCTCTAATGTACAGTACACGTGTCAGTACTAATAGCATAATGCATATGACTAATATAAGCAGCATGGTTACAATTCCATAGAATACAAACGGGGAAAGCATCTCAGAGCTCAGTGGATAAACGTATAAATAACATTACCACCCTCCCCTTGCAGTAAGATAGTTTATTATAGTAATAGAAGACCTCTGGGCTTTGACTAGCGAACCCCCATACCTCAGTCTCTAGATGCAGAATTACATCAGCAGGACATCATAGCTCTTCTCACTGAAAGGGATTTCTCCAAGTGATCTTAAGCGCTAGTAAACCACAGTATTAAAAGCATACCAAATTCTTCATGGCAATTGCACCTAATGTTATGTCTGGGTGCGCGAGACTGGCCATATCAGGAAGAACCGAAATACAGTGTTATGCGACCTTGTACATGTTTGTGCAGACTGAGCCCAAAAAGGTGAACAACAGAAAATGCAGACAGTGCAAAAGAACTTGGCACAAGCAAAGGGCGAGGAAGGCCCGGCCCAGTGTAACGTGCGCAAAGGAAAGCAGCATGGCAGCCAGGCCTAGGCCAACATAACAAGGCAGGTAACAATCCACAAGACAACATCTTTGAAAACACCTGTGCGTCACGGGGTGCCACATGGCTCGGCAATAAGCCCCATTTTATTCAACATCTATCTACGCCCCTTGATCCCCATTATTAAATCCTTTGGAATAGATCTAGTTAATTATGCGGACGACACACAATTGGTGTTTTCTATGGAAGGAAATCAAGCGGTATCCATAGAAACATTTCAGGAGTGCATGTGTCAAACCTCCAACTGGCTTAGGACAAACTCCCTACAATTTAATGAAGGAAAGACGGAGGTTGTATACTGTTCCTCTGCCAAAATGATGCGGCCTCTGCCGTCTGAGTTCAGACTTACCCCTTCGGACAAACCATTGGTCCAAATAAGAACAGTACGCAATCTGGGGGTTTTCATGGATGACAACCTCCAGATGGACTCGCAAGCCAATAAAACAGTTAGTACTTGTCTCTCACTGTTAAGAGCATTACGCCAGATTCTCCCACTACTGCCTAGTGCTACTAGACCCTTAGTAGTGAGGAGTATAATTTTAAGTAGACTGGACTACTGCAACTCTCTGTATTTGGGAGCACCGCACTCAGTGCTATTGAAGTTGCAGAGGATCCAGTCCATAGCAGCTAAACTGGCATTAAATAGGCAGCGCAGGTCTTCGACGACGGCAGCACTAAAGGACCTCCATTGGCTACCCATTAAGGAGAGAATTCAATTTAAATCTCTCTGTATCGTGTTCAGGGCAGTGCATGGTCTGGGTCCAATTTCCATGCAGGAGAAACTCACTTGGTACAATCCTGGGAGAAAACTTCGTTCTTCCAGTGCAAGTCTGGTAACCACCACTAGATTTAAGAAGACTAGGATGGGTGGCAGAGCATTTGGCATAGCAGCCTCACGACTCTGGAATGAACTCCCCCTGCATATTAGACAAACTGACTCGCTGCTCTCATTTAGAAAAAGCTTAAAGACTTGGCTTTTCCCTAGGGATGAGTAATATGAGCTTTAAATCAGCGTACAGGCTATCTATTCTGCCTAGTGACAACTTGGTAAGTCGCAGCGCCAGGATACCCGTAGGGTGACAGTTTTTGCGCTATATAAATCTATGATACAATACAATACAAGTGGATGCAGCGATGGTCGGTCCAGTGGAGTTCGGTGGTGTGGTTGAAGGAGACGTGGGGGCTTGCGGAGAAGATGGGGTCAAGCGTGTGACCGGCGGAGTGGGTGGGTGTTGTGACGTGTTGTCTGAGTCCGAGGTTGGCTAGGTTGTCGATCAGGGTGGTGGAGTTGGTGTTGTTGTTGTTCTCGAGGTGGAAGTTCAGGTCCCCGAGGAGGATGTAGTCCGTGGAGGCGAGGGCGTGTGTGCTGACTAAGTCGGCGATGGAGTCGCTGAACTGTGGTCCGGGGGGTTTGTAGACGAGGGTTCCTCTGAGGGTGGTGTTGGGATCGGTGTGGATCTGGAAGTGCAGGTGTTCGGCGGTGTTGAGGGTGTCGTCGGTGTTGGTCGAGACTCAGAGTGTTCCTGTGGACGATGGCGATTCCTCCTCCTGCTCCGTTGGTGCGGTCCCTGCGGGTGATCTTGTAGCCTTCCGCTATGGCTATGTCGGGTGCCGAGGCGGGGTTCAGCCAGGTCTCCGTCAGGAAGGCGACGTCTGGGGAGGTTGAGTTGAGTAGGTCCCAGAGTTCAACGGCGTGTTTGCGGGCGGAGCGGGTGTTGAGAAGGATGCATCTGAGGTGGTTGGGTTCTTTTCTGGTCGGCGGCATGGTGGGGCGGATGCTTGTGAAGCTGCAGTTCCGGCAGATGAAAGCTCCGTGGGTGCGCTTCGGGGCGGTCAGGAAGCAGGTGTGTGATCGTCCGGTGTTGAGTGCGTGGAGGGATCTGGCATCGTAGCGGTGTCGGGCGTCGTGGCGTTCGCGGGGTCCAGGGGTCCTGGCGCTGGGCGCGGTCCAGGCGCGGACGGGCGCAGACGGGCTTGCCTTAGGCGCGCCTTCGGCACGCCAGCGGCATGCCTGCTGCGCGGCCTCCATATGAGGGGATGGGGGAGGGAGGAGCAGCTGGGAGCGGGGCGGCGAATGGGATTGCAGGGGGGCGGGGCCGCAGGGACGCAGCGGCGGTAAAAACGGGCGGGGCCGCGGGAGAACTGGGCACAGGAAGGAAAAACAAGTTTAGGCAAGAAAACAAGTACAGGCACAGAGGAATAAAAACAAGTCTGGGCAAGAAAGCAAGTTAGGCACAGGGGGATAAAAACAAGTCTGGGCAAGAAAGCAAGTTAGGCACAGGGGGATAAAAACAAGTCTGAGCAAGAAAGCAAGTTAGGCACAGGGGGATAAAAACAAGTCTGGGCAAGAAAGCAAGTTAGGCACAGGGGAATAAAAACAAGTCCGGGCAAGAAAGCAAGTTAGGCACAGGGGAATAAAAACAAGTCTGGGCAAGAAAGCAAGTTAGGCACAGGGGGATAAAAACAAGTTTGGGCAAGAAAGCAAGTTAGGCACAGGGGAATAAAAACAAGTCTGGGCAAGAAAGCAAGATAGGCACAGGGGAATAAAAACAAGTCTGGGCAAGAAAGCAAGTTAGGCACAGGGGAAAAGTATAGGATTAGGCAAAAACAATGCAGGCAGAGCCGTGCAGCAGCGTGGGGAGCTACATGCCTGCGAGCAGGGTCAGAGGTCGCTCCTTTCACCGCTGCGCGGCCTCCATATGAGGGGATGTGGGAGGGAAGAGCAGCTGGGAGGCGGGAGCGGGGCGGCGAATGGGATTGCACTAGATCAACTGGCGATTTTGGAGCTGAATTGATTAGGTAAAAATAGGGTTGCAGGTGAATATTGGTGTTTGGCTCCAACACTACAAAAAATATCCCTTGTGTTTTACAAATGCAGCAACTGTAGTTTTGAGGGTTTGCCAAGGACAAACGTGCATATAAATTGTAGGACAACATAAGCTGTATATTTATTAATTTGTAAATGTAGCAAAAACTAGTTAGGTTTTTCAATCACAACCTTCAAGTACCAGATATTAGAAGATGTCGGAGCCATCCTGAACAATGACCAGAGATACCTCCTGGTGACATGACATGGTATGAAAATCTCCACGAGCTAACTACTGAAATGAAAGTCATATTTGATGGTATTGAAATTATGCACTGGGGGACAAATCAGTTGACCTCACAAAGCAGACAGTGATTGGATTCTTAAGCTTAAGGCCATAGAGTTAGGACATACTGTGGACGATGAAATAGAGTAAACCAATTGAGAATGATTACCACTGGAATTACTTTCTATTATAGTGTACAATTTTAGGTCATCAATTGACTGGCAGTGTGTATTTGGATGTTTCAATAAGGAAACAGAATAATGTGTCGCCGCTAACATGGAGAGTGCAAAAAATGTACTGGTTGTACGACAGTTTTATAATGGAAGCTATGGAACCATAGCTGTTCATCGACAAATTAGATCTGATTATGAAGAGGGGATTTTTTAAGTCTCTTCCTAAACAGACTCTGAGTCAAAGTGTTCTGCTGATAGGTAGTTTAAAAGATGGTGCAACACTTCCAATGAGTGCCTACCAATAAGGTGTTTTTTGGCACTCTAAAGACAGCAAAGTGCATGGACTGGAGAAGTCTGGGTGGAATAGCTGTAATGAGAAGCAATTTGAGACAGTCATACTACTCTATGCCTCAGAGAAAGTGATGAACTAAACAGACTACCTTAAAAGGTACTATGGCGTGGATTGGAGGCCAGTGCAGAGATTTTAGAATAGGAGTGACGTTACTGCACCAGAGTGTGGAGGTGACCATCCTAGCAACATGTTTCTGGTGTATTTTAAGTAAGTGCATAAAAAATTTGGCAATGCAGAGATATAGAGTTTTGCAACAGTTATATGTGAACCCCATAAGACTGTCACGTTAGAATGTGTTCGGACAACATTGTTTCTGCATGCTAAAAACATGGATGCTTGAATTAAGATCCTACTTAAGTCATTATTAGGTATATTTTGACATTATGATTTAAGTGATTTTTAAGTACTGCTCTACAATTCCAAATACAGTCACTAGCCATACAAATGTGGGTCTGTTTTTTTTGCTACAATAAACATGTTACTAACCTTTGGACCTCTGCAACAGACTCGGCACCTTTTTTCAACTCAAGATTAAGACGCTCTAAGACAACTTCGACAACCAAGACCTCTGCATCGCTGCAGCCCGCCATCCCCAGCAACGCCACCCAACAGACCCTGCTCACTTGGACCCCGGTCGCGACAGTAGACACCTTAAAGACCATGAAAAGCATCCACTCTGGAGTACCCTCAGACCCCTGTCCTCCCCACATCTTCCAAAGAGTCGCCACGGTCATCGCACCCGAACTACACCGGACAATCAACTGCTCCCTCGAGACCGCCACTTTCCCCGACAACTGGAAACACGCCGAAGTCAACCCCCTCCTAAAGAAACCCTCCGCAGACCCGATGGACCTCAAGAACTTCAGGCCCATTTCCCTGCTTCCATTCGCAGCTAAGGTAATCGAAAAGGCCGCCAACACCCAGCTAGCAAACGTAGTCGAAGCCAACAATGTCCGGGCCATCTCCTAATCTGGATTCCGCAGCAACCATAGCACCAAGACCGCCCTACTCGCCGCCACCGATGACATCCGCTCCCTCCTCGACCAGGGCCAAACGGCAGCCCTCCTCCTCTTCGGCCTCTCAGCTGCCTTCGACACCGTCTCCCACCGCACACTAGCCACCAGACTCCACGACGCTGGCATCCGCGAAAAGGCCCTCGACTGGATACGCTCATTTCTCACAGACAGAACTCAGCGAGTCAAACTCCCACTCTACCTCTCAGAACCAACAGAGACCAGATGTGGAGTACCCAAGGATCCTCCCTCAGCCCCACCCTCTTCAACATCTACATGGCCCCCCTCGCAACCATCGTCAGAAACCACAGGCTCAACATAGTCTCCTATGCCGACTACACCCAGCTCATCCTCTCCCTCACCAAGGAACCCAACATCACCAGGCACAACTTCCAAAAAGGGATGAAAGCCGTCGCCACCTGGACGAAGAGCTGCCTGAAACTCAACTTAGAGAAAACAGAAGTCCTCCTCCTTGGCTCCACCCCCTCCGCATGGGACGACACCTGGTGGCCCCCCACCCTCGGAAACCCCCCCTACCCTGATGGACCATGCACGAAACCTCGGCATCATACTAGACTCATCGCTCACGATGAACCGCCAGATCAACGCCGGATCCTCGGCCTGCTTCCACACCGTCCACATACTCTGAAAAACGTTCAGATGGATCCCCTTTGAATCCAGAAAAACGGTCATGCACGCCCTCATCAGTAGCAGACTGGACTACGGCAACGCTCTCTACACCAGAACCAACAAAAAAACTCCTTCGCAAGCTCCAGACCGTCCAGAACGCAGCAGCCAGACTCATCCAGACACCCCCTGTCATAACCACATCACTTAATACCTCTGCGATCTCCACTGGCTCCCCATCGAAAGAAGAAGAACCTTCAAGCTCCTCACGCACGCATACAACGCCCTCCACAACATCGGACCAGCATACCTAAACAACTGTCTCTCCTTCCACGCACCCAAGAGAAACCTCAGATCAACCGACCTCTCCCTGGACACCATCCCACGCATCTACAAGACCAGAACGGGTGGAAAGTCCTTCTCCTACCTCGCAGCCAAGACCTGGAACGAACTTCCTCTCCACCTCCGGCAAAGCCCTACACTGCTCCAGTTCAAGAAGGATCTCAAGACCTGGCTTTTCAGATGACCCCAGCACCCAACGGAGCCCCCCCCCCCCAGAGACCCTCGCGACGGAGTAGCTGCGCTTTACAAACCCCTGATTGGGAACGTTCTTTCTGGTATAGACTATCAAGTCGCAGATTTCTCACCTTGGAATATTCCCCAGGCATCAGACTGGATCTGAAAAACTTTAAAGCAATACCCCTGTGTTCCAGGAGGTGGCGCCTGCAACTGCATCAACGTCGTCCGTATCAGATGTGACGTGCGCTGGCTTGGGGGGCGTGGCTTGGACACCGATCTAGACGGTCGCGTGAGCCGAGAGCTCCGCGCCGCCTCACAGATTATCCTGACCGGAGCACCGGACTGGCGCTCCTGTGACCGTGGGAGGGTTCCTCTGGATGCGGGGGCCTGCACCGCAAGAGATCGAGGGCTCTGTCTCCCTCCGACGTTGAGCTGCGACTCCGAGAAGTGAAAGGCTCGGATTCTGTAGGCAGAAAATGGCGGCCGTCTCCGCGAGTTGACCCGAGGAGGGCGATCAGGTGGAGTTGAGGACCGGTGGCCTGGAGGCATGAGCGCTCCCCCTCTGCGAACGGTGGGTGCTGAGCGCCCGCGGGGGGGTCCTGCTCTCCCAGCGTGCTTTGAACAAGAGGTGCAGCAGTTTCCACTAGTTGGGAGCCTGGGTGATCCCAAGAGCGCCCGCCCACAGTGGAAGAAGGGAGCTGACGGCGAGGGAGAACCGGGGAAAACTGCGCACTGCCCGGCGCTTGGTGGCGGAAGACGAGTGGGGGTCCCGGCTCCTGCGATCTATGAGCGGGAACCCTACGCAGGTGAGCTGATGTAGGAGGCGAGAAAGGCTCCTGGGCTTGGTGAATTGCTCCCGAGGTGCCGAACTGCGTTTGGGGACCCGGACCGGCCTGCTGTGAGGCCCCGCTCTGCCACACGGACCGGAGAAGACGACGGAGACCGCTCTGGGATGCTGGGGGACCCTGGCCTCAACGACGCGAGGGGAAGTAGGGCCGCTCGACGTATTGCCGACTGCCCAGAGGGAGGCCCGGCCGACCGCTCCAGCGTGCGTGGCCTACTGCGACGGAGCCGATAGGGAGCCGGGGACCGGGTGTGGCGCGGCTGCCCGGCGGGCGGCGCAGGACCAGGCAGAGGCACACTAAGGGGACCCAGGGCCGGTGCGGTGGACGGCCGGACAAACTGTGGAGCCTATGCGACTGGCGAAGTTGGTGGGACAGAGTGGTCCCCCCTGCGACTTAAAGCGGCCCGAGCCCGGGTTGGAGCGCTTGCTGGGTGGCTGCCTTTTGGGTCTTTCTCCCGTGGGGACTGGCTTTGAAGTCCTTGAACTGGGAAACCCCGCTGGGCGATATCAAGCGCGGGGTTTCATGACAAGCCCACTGTGGTCCTACTGGCTTTGATATACCCTCACCTGGCGGCTGGAAGTTTCGCCTGATGGTGGACTGTTCCGCGGAGACGGCTACGGGAAGCAGAGTCGGATGAGGAACCCCTGGGAGCGCAGTGGACGACGGAAGCTGGCGGCTCGGAGCACTCATATCCACGCCTGAAGGGGGACTCACGTTGCCGGACTGCGGGAGGTGCTGTATGGTGAGACCAGGACTGGGGGCCAAGTAGTCCGACGCCAATGGGGAAACCACGAGGCAAGCAAGGGGGGGCTCTCCCGGAACCGGAGGATGAAGCGGCGGAGCAGAGGAAGCAAGGAGTGGTTGACCCGCGCCCGGAGGGACTGATGCAACAACAGGTGGACCAGATCCTCCGCGCTATCACGGACACAAAAGAAGCGCTCCAACAAGACATAGCTCAGGTGTCGCTGGGATTGGGACTCCTACGGGCAGACCATGTGAAGCTGGCCGATCGGGTGAAGCGGGCTGAGACCACCCTGGAGGTCTTAGAACCATCTCAGAAAGCACTGGATGTTCAGATGGGAGATGTCACTCGTAGGCTTCAAGTGTTGGAGAGAAGGGCATAATAGAAGGAACAACATACGGGTGGTAGGCCTTCCAGAAGGAGTAGAAGGGGACAGCATGATAGCCTTCCTGGAACAGTGGTTGCGCACTGAGGTTGCTCCGGAGGGCCTGACGCCATTTTATACTTTGGAGAGAGCGCAGAGGGTGCCTGCCCGCCCGCTGCAGCCTGGGAGGCCGCACAGGCCTGTGGTGGCCCGCCTGCTCCATTATAAGGACAGGGATCTCCTGCTACATAAAGCACGCACCGCAGGCCCATATAGAGTGGGCAATAATAATGTGTCACTGTTCCCGGATTACACTTTTGAAGTACAGCGTCATCGAGCCTCATTTCTGGCGGTCAAAAAGGCCCTCAGGGACGAAGGTATTCAATACGCCCTGATGTTTCCGGCGCGCTTGCGAGTGATACTGGATGGCGATACATTCTTCCTTAATAACCCTGATGAGGCATGGAGCTGGTTGGAAACCTACCGGACAGGGGCGGGTGTGACAAGAGGCACTGGGGGCAAACAACGGAGGCGCCGCGCAAGACGCACCAGAAGACGGTGTCCTGGGACACAGAAGCCTTCCACGTCTCAGACGGAGACAGAGAGGTCGGCGGCACTGCAGGCTGTGACAGAGATTTCGCAGGCGAGCGGAACGACGCTGCAGGGAGTGACCGAATCGGAACGAGGATCGGAAGGGATGGATTCTGATGGGACGGACGCGGGGAGTATCGCTCTCCCCCACATCACTCCGGGGACGGCGGACGAGATCGTGGATGCCTGAACGCATGCAGTGTCTCATGTGACTAGTAAGAGGGGCCGACTGGTCCTAGAGCTGTAGCCCTCGGAGGGGGGTGAATGGGACAAAGTGGTTCAGTGAGTTCAGAAGGGAGGACATTAGCACTGTGCGACCGCCCACCCACCTGGGACCTATTCCAGGGGAGCTGAAGTCTTCCTTATAGTGGGGTTTGGCGTTAGGAGGCAGTGAGGCTACAGGCCAGATCTTCTTGGTACTGGGCTCCCCCCTTCGTTTCGCTCCTAGAGTGACCCTCTGGTAGCTGCCAGAGAAACTGTTAGAGAATAGTTTGGATGGGTACTAGTTGTTTAGAGCCTGTTCTGGGGAGGGGGGGTACATTTGGGGGATGTTGTTGGGGTAGTTAGAGCCACTGGTGTGCCAATGCAGGGAGTGCAGTTGTGGAGCAGAGATAATTCGCACAATGGGGACATCACCTGAGTTCAAATGCATTACGTGGAATGTACGGGGGATGCATACGATGTTGAGACACCATAGGGTTCATGCATATTTAGTGCGAAGAGGAGTGCAGATAGTTTTCCTCCAAGAGACCCATATGGACCGAGTTGAAGGCCAGGCATTGCAGCGCCGATGGAGGGGGCAGCTTTTTTATACAACGTATTCTGCTTTTGCTAGGGGTGCACTGGTCTGGGTGAGGGCGGGGGTTCCCTTCCAACCGACTCAGCAGATAGTGGATCCTGAAGGGAGGTTTGTGGCTGTTATGGGACAGTTGGATGGGCGGTACGTGACATTATGCAGTGTGTATGCCCCCAATGTGGACCAGAAGCACAAGTTACTAACTTGTGTAACGATATATCTGTAAGAGACAGTAGTTAGTGATAGATTCCTTACCTTAGAATATCCCCAGGCGTCAGGCTGGATCCGGAAAGTTTTGCGTAGCAGTACCCTTGCGCGTCGGTAGGCGGCGTCGTGCGGCTCCGCGTCCGTCGTCGGCGTCGTGATCGCCGGGATGACGTCGCGGGCAGTACTTAGGCGCCGCCCCTGCGCGCTGACGTCAGTTCTGTACACGACTTTCCGCGCCAGGAACGCAGAGCCATGCAAGAAGCTGACACAGGTGTCTGAAAAATACTAGGGCCCTGAAAGGGATGTCCTTAACCCTAGAAATCAGTTCGCAGAACGGGAGGATGGGTGGGGCGGTAAGGAATCTATCACTAACTACTGTCTCTTACAGATATATCGTTACACAAGTTAGTAACTTGTGCATCTGAAAGAGACACGTTAGTGATAGATTCCTTACCTTAGAATAGATACCCCAGCAATACCAACCCCGGTGGTGGGTCTGCGAACAAAGATCAGACAAGGAAGTCCTGGAGGACAGAACGGCCAAAGAAGCCGTCCCTCCGGACCTGACTGTCAAGGCAGTAATGCTTAGTAAACGTGTGCAGCGAGGCCCACGTAGCAGCCTGACAGATAACCGGCAGCGGAACACCGCGGCCCAAGGCCGTGGTAGCAGCCGTTGCCCTGGTGGAATGGGCACGCAGCCCAACAGGAGGCTCCTTCTTAGCCAAAGAATAGCAGGTCTTGATGCACAAGGTAACCCAGCGGGAGATGGTCCTCTTGTGCACCGCCCGACCTTTTTGGCGCCCACGTAGCCAACAAAGAGCTGGTCATCCACCCGGAAGTGTTTTGTGCGGTCGATATAGAAGGAGAGCGCACGTTTTGGGTCCAGACGGTGGAGCCTCTCTTCCTCTCTGGAAGGATGCGGAGGCGGAAAGAAGGTGGGCAAAGTGATGGTCTGCCCAATGTGGAAAGCAGTAACCACCTTTGGCAAGAAGGACGGACGCGTCCGAAGAACAACCTTGTCTGGATGAACAGACAGAAAGGGAGGTTTGCAAGAAAGAGCCTGGAGCTCACGCACCCGCCGAGCGGAGGTGATGGCCACCAGAAAGGCTGCCTTTAGAGTCAGAAGACGAAGAGGACAGTTATGCAGAGGCTCAAAGGGAGCGCACATTAAAAGGTAAGAACCAAGTTCAAGTCCCACTGAGGCATTACAAACGGAACAGGAGGGAAGAGGTGAGTAATGCCTTTTAAGAACCTGTTAACAACAGGGGACTGGAAAAGGGAGGGCTGATCAGGGAGCCTGAGGAAGGCCGAGATAGCACAAAGATAACCCTTGATGGTACCCAGGGCAGAACCCTGTTGGGCCAGAGAGAGAAGGAACAGAAGGACCTCAGAAAGAGGGGCAGAAAGGGGATCCACAGCCTTTGCTGTGCACCATGCCACAAATTTGTTCCACCTGCAGGCGTATACCACCTTAGTGGAGGGACGCCTGGCTGCCAGAAACACATCACAAACTTCGGGAGGCAAGTCGAAAGGAATCAACTGCCGCCGCTCAATCTCCACGCAAGCAGGCGTAGACTGGACAGGTGCGGGTGGAGGACCGTCCCCTGCTGCTGCGACAGAAGATCCTCCCGAAGAGGCAGACGGATCGGGGGATCTATGCTCATATTGAGTAGCTCGGGATACCAAACTCTTCGAGCCCAGTCCGGAGCCACAAGAATGACTTGGGCCCGGTCGTGCCGAATCTTCTTCAACACTCTGGGTAGAAGTGGTATAGGCGGAAAGGCGTACAACAGACCGCAACTCCACTCGCGACGAAAAGCGTCGCCGAGCGAGTGCCGCCTTGGAAATTCCAACGCGCAGAACTGATGACATTGCGCGTTCTCTTCGGTGGCGAATAGATCTAACCAAGGCTCTCCCCACTGTAGAAAGAGTCCTTGCGCCACTTCCGAGTGAAGACGCCACTTCCGAGTGAAGACGCCATTCGTGATCCATCATGCACCTGCGGCTGAGTTCGTCCGCCCTGGCGTTCAGAGAACCTGCCAGGTGTTGAACCATCAGGAACATGCCCTGATGTTCCAGCCATGTCCAGAGGCGCAGAGCCTCCTGACAAAGGGTCCAAGACCCCACCCCGCCCTGTTTGTTGCAGTACCACATGGCGGTGGTGTTGTCTGTGAACACCTGCACTACCTTCCCTTTGACAGAGGGAAGGAATGCCTTGAGTGCAAGCCGGATCGCCCGGAGCTCCAGAAGGTTGATATGGAGCCGGGACTCCGCCGGAGACCAGAGGCCTCTGATCTCCGCCTCTCCCATGTGACCGCCCCATCCCAGAAGGGACGCGTCCGTCACAACTGTATGCTCTGGCTGGGGAAGGGAGAGGATCTGCCCATGACCCATTGCCGGTTCGAGAGCCACCACTGCAACTGTTTTGCAGTCCCCTCCGAGATCTGGACGTGATCGGACAGGTTGCCCTGGTGCTGCGCCCACTGGAACTTCAGGTCCCACTGCAGAGCCCGCATATGCCATCTGGCATGATTGACCAGCAGGATGCAGGAGGCCATGAGGCCCAGCAGCCTCAGGGTCATCCTTACCGAAACCCAGGATAAAGGCCGAAAGATCGGAATCATAGCCTGAATATCCCGGACTCGCCGTTCGGGAGGATAGGCCCGAAACTGCGTCGTGTCCAGAACTGCTCCGATGAAAAGGAGCTGTGGAGAAGGAATCAGATGCGACTTCGGCACATTGATGGAGAACCCCAGCGAGTGCAGGAGTTCGGCCGTAGTCTGGAGGTGGGAGACGACTGCCTGGGACGAGCCCGCCTTCAGCAGCCAGTCGTCGAGGTAGGGGAAGACTGAAACCCCTGCCCGGCGCAGATGAGCTGCGACCACCGCCATCACTTTCGTGAACACCCGAGGGGCACTGGTAAGGCCAAAGGGGAGCACGGTGAACTGAAAATGCTCGGGGCCTACCGTGAACCGAAGGTAACGCCGGTGGGCCGGCAGGACGGGGATGTGGAAATACGCGTCCTGCAAGTCCAACGCTACCAACCAGTCTCCTGGGTCGAGGGCAGTCAAGACCTGAGCTAGGGTGAGCATCTTGAACTTCTCCTTCCGGAGGAAGCGATTGACGGTCCGGAGGTCCAAGATAGGACGCATGTCCTCCTTGTCCTTTTTGGGCACCAGAAAGTAGTGGGAGTAGCAACCACGCCCTACTGCTGGGGTCAGAACATGCTCGATGGCCCTCTTGGTCAAGAGGGCCGTGACTTCCTTCTGTAGAAGCACCAAGTGATCCCCTGACATGCGGTGGAATTGAGGTGGCATGGCTGGGGGTGGTCTCGAAGGGGAGGGAGTAGCCCCTTCGGACAATGTCCAAGACCCACCTGTCCGAGGTGATGGTGCGCCAGTGGGGAAGGTGATGGCGGACCCTGCCCCTACTGGCGTGCCGTGCACCTGAAAGGAGGGACTAGGAGGGCTTGGAGGCCGCGGACGGGTTGGAGGTGGTGGCCTGACCCGCACGCTGGTTGCCCGATCCGCCACGGCGGAATCCACGTCCTCGGCCACGCGAAGACGCCTGCTGCGCGGGCCGGTGGCTGGGCTGCTGACGTGAAGGGGCGCCCCTACCGTGGCCACGATAGGGGCGAAAAGCAGAAGGCAGCGGAGGGCGTGTAGCAGAAAGGCCCAGGGACTTGGCAGTAGCCCGTGAGTCCTTAAAGCGCTCCAACGCATGGTCTGCTTTGGACCCAAAAGACCGACTCCATCAAAGGGCATGTCCATGAGAGTATTCTGGACATCCCCTGAAAAACCAGTGGTTCTCAGCCAGGCGTGGCGTCGGAGCGCCACCGTCGTTGCAATCGACCTGCCCAGCGAGTCGGCGGTGTCAAGGCCACAACGGATAGTGTATTTGGCCGCATCCCTTCCTTCCGCAATGGCGCGGGAAAGCAGTGCCTGGACCTCCTCAGGGCACTGGGGCAAAACATCCGCCACCGAATCCCACAGGGAGTGGGTATATCGGCCCAAAAGACAAGCGGTGTTAACGGACCGCAAGCCAGCACTGGAGGAAGAAAAACCTTTCTTCCCAAACTGATCCAGGCGTTTGGATTCCCTATCCGGAGGAGCGGTAGGGAAGGCGGTTTGGGAAGCGGAGGCTTGGACAACCAAGCTCTCAGGAGTGGGGTGGACAGAAAGAAACAGGGGGTCGCCCGGAGCGGGGCGATGGCGTCGTGACACGTTCCGATCCACAGGAGCCCCTGTGTTGGGCTTGGACCAGGCGCCCAAAAGAACGTCCGTGAGGGCGTCGTTAAACGGCAGCACAGTCTCCGCAGAGGAGGCTGCCGGCTGAAGCACCTCCGTCAAGATGTTAGGCTTGACCGTCAAAGTAGGGAGCTGGAGACGTAAGGCCCCAGCAGCCCTACGCAACACCGTACCAAAATTAGCCCCCTCCTCCGTAGCCACGGGAGGAGACAGCATGCCAGTGTCAGGAGAAGTATCCAGACCACTGGCCTCCCCTAGACTCTCTGTCCAGTCCTCATCATACTGACAGTTGCGTGTCAGAGGGTCATCAGACCCCTCCCAGTCCTCCTGGTCCTCCTCTGGTTCAAAATAAGGAGGAGGAGGGACATTTGGGACCCAAGGTCCCATCGGCGCCGGAGCCGGCGTCGAGCGACGTCGCTCCGGGTCCATGTCCGGAGCCGGAAGGAACTGGGGGACGACGCCGCCCGGAGCCCAGGGCGGCGTCGAGAACGGCACCGGAGACATCGGCGCCGGCGGAGGTGTCGTGAGGTCGACCGGCGTCGATGGGGGTTGTGGAGCCGGGATCGAGGCCGGGGCCGAAGCCGGAGCCGGGATCGAGGCTGGAGGCCCGGGCGACGCCGGGGCCGGAGCCGCCGGCGACGCCGGAGCAACCCCATCAGGGCCCGCGGGGCCCGAAGGCGCACCGGAGGGGCCTGAAGGCCCGAAGAGGCGGGCCATGGCCGACAGGAACTCCTGTACCTTGGCCGGATCCGCCCCCGAACCCGGGAAGGGCGGGTATGACGGGGCGACTCCACAGGCAAGTCCGGGGCCGCGGGGCGGGGACGGTGCCGGGAGGGGCCTCAGCCGAGTCGCGAGACCGGCGAGGCGAAGTCCGAGAGCGACGATGCTTCTTGGACTTCTTGTGCCTGGACTTACCGGACGAAGAAGACTTCGACGCCGACGACCGGTGTGCACTCCGCGAGCGACCCCTGGACCTCTCACGCGACCGGGGCTTCCGCGGAGCCGAATGCCGGGCCTCGAGGAGCTTTCGAGACCGCTCTCGCAAAGCTTTCGGGTTGAGGGCCTGGCATTCGGGACAAGACTCGGTGTCGTGGCCTCGGCCGAGGCAGAAGAGACACTCCCAATGCGGGTCGGTGACGGACATCATCCGCGCACAGGCGCCGCATCGCTTGAAGCCGGGCATCCCTACGACACCTTAAAGATGGAAAAAACAGTGAAAAAATCACCAAAAAGTATGGTCAAAAATTGACCAGGGCACTGCTCTTCCCGGATCTGCGCTTACTGGCGCGGAAAAGAAGAACTGACGTCAGCGCGCAGGGGCGGCGCCTAAGTACTGCCCGCGACGTCATCCCGGCGATCACGACGCCGACGACGGACGCGGAGCCGCACGACGCCGCCTACCGACGCGCAAGGGTACTGCTACGCAAAACTTTCCGGATCCAGCCTGACGCCTGGGGATATTCTAAGGTAAGGAATCTATCACTAACGTGTCTCTTTCAGATGTCTTTTTTTGCTAGCTTATCAGGGAAATTAGCGTTACTCCTGACCGGTTCAGTGATCGTAGGGGGCGATTTCAATTCTGTCACAGATACTGAGATGGATAGGTCACATCCACCGCTACCACAGGCGCCCATACATAAGCTCTCGAAGCTCCGGAGGGATTGGCAGGCTGAGTGGGGGCTGATAGACACATGGCGCGCGCAACATATAGGGGAACGGGACTATTCTTATTATTCTGCCTTACATAACTTGCATGTGCGGCTGGATGCGGTGTTGTGTTCCCCGGATGTTCATGCGTTGGTTCGCCATAGTGAGTACCTGGCGAAGACAATATCGGATCATAATCCACTGCTCTTGGCCCTGAGATGGTCTTGGGAAAGGCCTGCAATCCCTACCTGGCGCTTACGCCCGGAGGCTCTGGAAGACCCGGTGTTTCGTGCGGAGGTACAAGAGGGTATTGAGCATTATTTCCTAGAGAACGAGGGGACGGCTTCGACCCTGGCGCTGGAGTGGGACGCCTTTAAGGTGGTGGTGCGGGGTTTATGTATTGCCAAAGCAGCGGGAGTGCAGAGGACGCTGTTGCAAGATATAGAGAGGGAGGAACTGCGGCTGCGGCAGGCAGAGAGAGCACACCCTGAGAACCCGGGAGTACAGGCCGAAGTGTTAGCTGCGAGAGAGGGAGTGGCGACACAAGTGGAGCGGTTGCGCTGCTTTGACCATAAAGAATATTTGGTATGGGCGCACGCGGAGAGGGATAAGGTGGGCTCCCTGTTGGCGTGGCTGGCCAGTCCGGTGCCGAGGGGTACGCCCATACTGGCTCTGACCTCCCCAGCGGGCATACCGGAGTATACCCAACGGGGGATTAATGAGATGTTCCTGGCATACTATGCGGATCTTTACGAGAGTAAGTTGCGGGGTGCATGTGATGACTTGGGCGAGTTCTTGGCCGAGATACGGCTGCCGAGTCTTGAGGCTGACCAAGGGGTTACGCTGGGACAGGAGATCACGGAGGGGGAGATACGTAGTGCGATAAAACACATGGCGCGCAATAAGACCCCAGGGGCTGACGGTCTACCAATCGAATTTTATTCGACATATATCGATATCCTGGCCCCTAAACTGCTGGCGGTTTATCGGGAGGCCTGGGATTTAGGGAGATTGCCAGTCTACACTCGCGAGGCTATCATTATTCCGCTGCTGAAACCGGGTAAGGACTCATTAGCTAGGTCGGCCTATCGTCCCTTATCAATGTTAACCACTGATTATAAGATTTTGAGTAGGATTCTTGCGACCCGGCTTCTTCCCTATATGACGCAATTGGTCCATAATGACCAGGAGGGCTTTATCCCGAAGCGCACTACCGCGACTAATGTACAACGCCTTCTACGGATCTTGGGGGAGGACCAAAGTGAGACCCCTGCCGCAGTGGTTCTCTCGGTTGACATAGAAAAGGCATTCGACAGCCTAGAGTGGCCGTATTTGTACCGGGTCCTTCGCGAGTTCGGACTTGGGGACACCTTTGTGGGGAGGACAGAGCTCCTTTATAGATCGGCGTCGGCGCATGTGCGGACGGGCGTGACGATCTCTCCGGCCTGCCGGGTGGGGCGGGGTACGCGACAGGGATGCCCGCTCTCTCCGTTGTTTGCCTTGGCCATTGAACCTCTGGCCGCCCATGCCCGGTTGGGGAAGCATTATCCTAGTTTATTCCTTCGCGGAGATATGCACTTTATCTCCCTCTATGCGGATGATTTGTTGCTCTTTCTCGCGAACACAGATACGGCTTTGGAGGGCGCGCAGCACTTGCTCTCCGTGTTTGGGCAGTACTCAGGGCTGCGGGTGAACTGGGCAAAGACCTGCTTGTTTCCGGTGGTACCGACCGAGGCGAACCCTTCGCAGGTGGCGGGCGTACGCTGGGAGCCACACTGCCTACCTTATTTAGGCACTAACATTTATCATACCGTCGAGGATTTGCTGGAGGTAATTTGGGTCGGGCAATACGCGGACTTAGGAGCAGTTTTGCGTTTTGGAGTACGCTGCCGTTATCGGTAGCAGGCCGGGTAGCGCTCCTGAAGATGGTGGCGCTCCCGCGCTTATTGTATTATTTTCGGACGTTGCCGATTTGGGTGCCGGGCTCCATCTTCCGACAGCTTCGCTCTATGGCTGGGGGATTTCTTTGGGGGACGGGCAGGTGGTGGGTTGCAATGGCTACAATGATACGCCCAAGAGCTGACGGGGGTATGGCAGTGCCGGACTTTGAGTGGTATTATTTGGCAGCGCAGCTGCAGTGGCTCACCCAAGCCGTAGCTCAGGAGTTCCGGGGCCCGGATGGCCCTGAGGGACGGTGGGTCCCACGCTATATATTGTCTTTTATAGTACTTCAGCAGAAGATGCGTCTTGGACCGCTCACTGTTGAGGAGAGGACGCTATGGTTGTGCTGGAACCGGAGCCAGAGACGGGCTGGCTTCACCCGCCCGTATGCCCCGGAGATACCACTGGGTATGTGCACTGCCTTCCCGCATGGCGGGGATTGGACGGCACTGGCTAATTGGGAAGAACTGGGGCTACAAGTGTTAGGGGACCTCTACGAAAATGAAACCCTGTTGTCCTTTCAGGCCCTGCAACATAGATATGATCTACCACGAGGGGATTACTTGCTGCATTCAGCGCTAGTCGCGGCACTGCAGCGCCACTGGGGGCTGGGGTTGTCGGAACCACGGACCTCCATGGCTTGCCAATACATGGTCATGGCAGCGGGGACTTTTAAGGCATTACGTGCCTTTACCGGCGCATGCTGACTGAGGCCCTGGAACCGTTGCGCGCGTTGCAGGGGAAGTGGGAAGTGGACCTTGGCAGGGAAATCCCTGAAAAGACGTGGGCCCAATTGGTTCGACGAGCCTGGAAGAGCACGAGAAATGCCAGATTCCAATTGGTGCATTTCTCTGTCCTGCATAGAGCATACTTGACACCAGCTAAGCTTAATCAATATTTCACTACGGCGACCGCTCAGTGCCCGAGATGTGGTTTGGAGGGGGCTGACTTCCAACATATGCTATGGGGGTGTTCGAATTTGGGAACTTATTGGGAGGAAGTGCTGGACCTGCTGTGTAGTATAACTGATCGCATAATAGACTTAGACATGGGTACTTGCCTACTGCACTGGTTCCCGCACACCGCTAAAATGAAAATCACAAGTAAATTTTTAGACCTGGGCCTTGTCTTAGCCAAGAGGGATAATCACAATGCACTGGAAGTCAGCGAGGGGACCAAGCGTGGAGAGATGGCGGGCAGAATTACTTAGGTGGGTGCGGAGTGAAGGCACTATTAGGCTACAACAGGCTCTACGTACTGATAATGAAAAGGCGCTGGAGGCGGCAAGGGCATGGGAGGCCTTAGTTGCAATATTGCAGGCCCCGGAAACGGGTTCAGAGCAAGGATCGGTCTTGGAGGACCGGGGGGCTCCAAGTGACACCTTGGCGCACGGAGAATGAACCAGGGCATGCTCAGTGGACGGAGTGGTGTCCTCTAATGACACTTTATACCCTGTACTGCTATAATGCTGATCAAAACTGTTACTATGATAGATTGAGATGTACCATGTTGTTGGTAGTACATGTTTGGAGGGCGCACCGGTGGCGGGGGCGAGGGTGGAAGGGGGGACACACAGAGGGAAGCGGCTTGAGAAATTCTATGCTTTCATCTGTCTAATTGATTGTGCAATGTTTTTCTTTGTCGTCAGTTGGTTAAAAATCAATAAAAAAGATTAAAAAAAATAAAAATAAAAATGTGACGTGCGCTGGCTTATACAGGCACCACACATGACTGCCGACACCCGTTGATTTCTTGACACTTCCATGCCTGCAGACGAGCATCCAAAATCAAATAGGTTGTGACCAGTCTGCAGATTCCTAGATTGGGATTTTTTAGGAGAAGAAGCCCAGTTCACAGAACGGGGAGGAAGGGATGGTGGGTGAGGAATCTGTGGTTAGATAGAGAATTCTAACCACAGATTCCTCACCTTAGAACGGATATCAGAGCAGTTCCTCCTAGGCAGTGGTCTGCGAACTGTCTCATACCAAAAAGTCCTCCAAAACTGAACAGCAAAGTGCCTCTCTCAACAGACCTGGCTGTCTAGACAGTAGTGCTTCGTGACTGTATAGTGTGATACCCACGTATCTGCATGACAAGTGTCCAGGACAAGCACTCCGCACGCCAACATAATCTTGATGAAGAGTACTATCTTTTCTGCACCGCCTTTCCTTTCTTTGCTCCTGTGTGTCAAACAAAGAGCTGATCAATCACTCGGTGTTGTCTGGTACAATCCATCAGGATGGGGGTGATGCGATCATATTTCTTCAGGCCGTCAATAAGACTTGCAGTGGTGTGTAGGATGCTCTTAAGGGGTGCCAATGTTGAGTCTGGGAGGCCATGGAGCAAGGCATTACCACTATCCATATGTAAGAGTACGAGGACTTGAGTTCAGAATTCACTTTCCGGAAGACATTTTTCACTTTCTTTAAAAGAGAGAGCAGATAGCCTATCTTTGATTTCTTGGCAATGCTTTTCTTGAGGGTGAGGAATCAGGATCCCAGTCACTGTGCTTCCTCCCTAAATTGGTCATGATAAGTACCATTGTACATCCACAATTGGCTACTGGTGTACCCTTGTAAGTCCCTAGTATATGGTAGTAAGGTACCCAGGGCATAGGTACACTAGGGGTCTCCCATGGGCTGCAGCATGTATTGTGTCACCCATGAGAGACCACTCAAACTGTGACTACAGGCCTGCCATTGCAGCCTGTGAGTGGGTGCTAGCACCCCTCATGACAAATATACATTTTCTTACATCTGAGGTCACTGTACTCAAAACCTATAAGTCTCCCCTCTGGCAGACCATTCAGTCCTGAAGGTAGGGCGCTTGGTTATAAGTGTGAGTGTGTCCCTACATGAGCAGGACACCCCTACACACCCCGTAGTCGATTCTTCAGGCTTTGTAAGTGCGGTCAGCCATTTTAATACATATAGTGGACATCAGTCATTACGAGATGTCTAATTATATAATGGCTGCACCAAATCCGGTCATGTTTAGTATCACACATGCTGGAATCATACCCTAACACTGATTCCAGCGTTGGAAGTATGATCCCATGTACTGGGGGGCTCCCTTGGGTTATCCCCCCCCTGTACTCCCGATTACAGCCTTTCAGGGTCTGACAACAAGCTAGTGCTGCTGCCGACCACAGATACGATTCTGCCCTCCTGCTGCTGAGCCAAGCTCGAGCAGGGGAAGGTAGAACAATAGGTTTCCTGTCGCAGGGAGGTGTGACCACCTTCCAGACAGGACTTAGTGTATTGGGTGGGGGCATCTGCCAGCGCCACCAGACTGCTTTGAAGGGCATAGTTGGTGCCCTCCTTGCATACTCCAGTTGGAACCAGCTCTGGCGCAAAACTGGACAAGGGACATGAAAGTATCCTATTCTCTGACCAGCCCCACCTCGGGAGGGACCCCTGAGTCGTTCCAACCCTTTCCCTAGGGTACTTAGGGGCTTACCTGTTGGTGGCTCTTCAGAGTCATTGTGGGACAAGATTCAAGCCTGAAACCACGTCACTGACTTTGCTGGACTTCGCCTGGAACCGAGACTGCATCAAGGAAGACTCCTGCTGCTCCTGGTCTCGCTGTTCTGCAAATCTTCTTCGTTGTCTGTGCTTCTTCCAGGATCTTCACTTACCTGTGGGCTTCAAGGACACCCGAAGTAATCTCCCTTGGAGTGAAGGAGTCACTCCCTTGCATCTGTAGGCACCGCAACAAAGCTGACTGGTCTGCTGCTCCTGACGTCCCACGGACTTCGAAAGGCCCAGCAACACATGTGGTGGTTCTGCAACTCCCTCGAGGTCCGACCTGTCCTCTCTGCAGTTTTGAGGCCAGTATCCCTTGTCAGAATCACTGGGACCGAACCCCTGTGCACCGTATCAACTTGCAGTTGCCAAGGCTTGTCAACGCTAGACTCCAGAAATCATCGAGCTACAAGAAGCTCCAGCATCTCTTCCTGCCAAGTACAGTGTCTTCACAGCATCCTCTGCACCGTGGGCCTTCCTTCTTGGTGAACTGCACAAGGTCCTCTTGTGACTCCTGTGCCTTTGGCCTGTGGGTCCTCCTGAGGGTCTTCTTCTGCTTTAGTGGGCTCCCCTGCTTGCTCGGGGCCTGCTCTGACTATCCTGCTTGTGGTGAGTCCCTTGGACCTTGCTGGTCCCAACATTGCTCCTTCGCTTTCCACGCCTGTTGCAGCTGCCAAGGCTTGTTGGTGCTCCCGCCAGACACCGACCCCCTGGTTCTTGACTCCCGACGTGGGACAGCTTGTGCACGGCTCCTGGTCTTCCTCGGCGTCGCCTGGCCCTACAGCTGCAGCGACAAGGTCACCGTCAACTCTTCTGAACCATCTGATATCGGTGGGCATTGCTCTTCCATGCCTCCTGGTCACCTCCGAGTCACAGACTCTGTCCCCCTCTGCTTACAGGTTCTTCACGGTCAGAATCCACCGAACTCTTGCACAGTCTTCTCCAGTGGCATCTTTCCTGAAATCCTCCATTGTGGTCTACGGCGGTTTCTGACATCAGTTTGCACCTATGCACCCAGATTTCCTGGTGTAGGTATCCTGGTTCCTGGGGTACCCACGAGTGGGGTGACTCTCCAACCTTTTGCCTTCCACTGGGTTTCTTAAGGGGCCACTGGGAAGGGTCCTTCTTAAGAGCTGTAACTGCGACTTACCGGTTATTGGACACACAGCTTTGTTTCCACTCTGCACACAGCCTCCGTGGGGTTCCTGGGTACTTACCTTGGGTGGTTCCTTGTGTCCCCAGCTTCTCTGAGTCTCCTGGTCCAAGTCCCAAATTCGGTCGCAGTTCGCATTCCACTTTTTAGTATATGGTTTGGTCTCCCCCTGGAGACTACTGTATTTTGTGCAACTTAACTAATTGCAGTTTAAGTATTATTGTGTATTTATGTTTATATCCCCGGGTAGGTGATATATCAATGTGTTAGTGAGTGTTGTGTAATAAATAGACATTTTTATATATACACTGTGTGGTTCTTTTTCATTTAACCTACACTACATGATTAAACTGTTAAAACAAGCTGCTTAACACTCCTTCAAGATATGCCTGAAGGCTGCTCTCCACAGCTACTACTTCGAGAGCCTTCAAAGGTTATCAAAGTCCACTAAAATCACCACAAGGGTTGTCTGGATTAGTGCAAGGTGCTTCACGTTAATAAGTGTGCACCATATACTAAGCCAGCATCCAACAGCTCCCTAGCGCCAAAGTTACTATCTTACAGCATTTTAGGCTTTTTTGATTTTGGTTGGATACCTTTATAAGAGTATGTGTCCAAGAAGAAAGGGGGGAGAATGTGGAAGTAAAACGAATAATTCCCTCCCAAGGTCCGCTTATCAATGTGCAGGTTTTAGGTTCCCTGCTGCAGGGTTCTTGATATTTTCATATGACGGAGCTTTTAGCACCAGACACACCTGTATATGGGGTCGGTCATCGAAGTCTCATTTTGCAGCAGTTAATCCGGTATGCCGAATGGAGCACTTTCTGTCAAAATTAGGATTCTCCCCAAAACAGAAGTACACCCTCACCAAACCCTTGTTCTCATAAGAAAGCTGTCTGCGTGTGTGATGGGGCAATGTGTCAGCAGCCGCTATTAATTGCTCAGTGTTAGACCTGGCATCTTCTGGCATGGTCTCCCCTGACCTTTTTAGTTGCCAACCTCCTGTTTGGACCTTGTTTTGCTGGCTTAGGGCTTTGAGCACGTTTGACACTGCCATTCAGTGCCAAAGCGCCTTGCTTGTCATATACATACTCGTGGTTGGTTTGTGCTTGTCATATACATACTCGTGGTTGGTGTATACATGATTGACTGTTAGCTGTAAGTCCCTTGTCTAGGGGCAAGACATATGCCCAGGGCATGTACATCGAATGCTCCTGCATGGGCCTACAGCACTGGTTGTGCCATCCACAGACGTAGCTCATCAATCGTGCCACAGGTTTGCCCTGGTGGGGTCTGTGTGTGCAGATGACTTACTCGATTTGGCATTTAAAAAGCTACGTGCCAAGGTTCTGCATGGCTCTTGCTATATTGGAGTTCTCCCTGGGGAGATGGTGCGGTGTTGGTAAGAGGTAAGGCATGTGCATGTGTGCATTACATGGAAGGGACGTGAGTAGCACCGGATGGCTTGTTTGGTATGACAGGGGCTGCTTCTCGCATTGGATTAGTATGAGGGAAGGTAGGGAAAGGCTATTGAGCAGTATTTCCTATGTGCAGAATAGTAGCAGTACAGTGTTTGATATTGATGAGTTCGTAATGGCGAATCCTCTCCGGTAGTGCAAGTGGATCCGACATTACGTAGGTGGAATTGTCACTTTGGGAAAGAGGGCATTTCGATGCTCATGGCTCTGTGTGCCTGTTGGCCTGTCTCCAATTCACATCTGGGTTGCTGGGGGGACAGCTACATCTGTTCATTCCTGATAGAAGGCCATAAACCAGGGGCTCAAGGGAAACTGCAAAACTCTGACTCTGAAAGGCCTTTCTGGGACAGTTAAGTGAGGGTCAAATTGGGACCTGCATTGCAAGGGGCAGGGTCTTGGTCCCACTAAAGATAGTGATCAAACCTCCCGGGGTAGGATAGCAGACAGGACAAAATTTAGACAGGACCTGTGCATTTCAAAGGTGGCATTTTGAACTGATCGTTTATTCAGAGGCCATTGAGGGTATAATGACTGGAGCTCTGGCCTCAGAAGTTGGAGACGCTTTTGGATTTGGAACCATACTACGCTGGTTCAACGCTGGGACATCGACAAGAGGAATCATTAGGGCAGGAGGGACTGCAACTGGATTATCCACAGACTTGTGGTGGCCTAGAGCTTGTTGTGCTTCAGGAAGGGGACTATCACTTGGTGGATTTTGCCTGGACGTTGCGGACCTACAGCTAAGTGCCAACTGTCGTGGCCTGGGTCCCCAAATACTCTCCAAGGGCCGGCCGGCTGGCTGGCCTCCTGTCCACGAGATCGCAGGACCGCAAAGGATCTTCCAGTTTCCACAAGATCATAAGGACCGCGCAGACTGCAGCAGAAGCAGGTGGAAGAGATAACTGGTTGGGACAAGGACCGTCCTGACGTATACCATCATCACACTGTGCAGAGAAGTGTGCTCGTAAAAGATCAGCAGCCCACCTGAGGTGCCGGGACGTGAAGATTTCGAGAAGTGCAGGGGAAGCTTGCAGAGCCAGAGGGACAATTGCTTACAACCAGGGGACCTGTGCTAGCTTGCACTCCGGAGCGTGTGTTGTCCAAGGGGTGCTAGGGGACCTGAGCGGGGAGCTGAGACGGTCTTTGACCTACAGACTGGGAGGACGACAGTGCCTGACATCGCGGCCTCCGTCCGGGGTTGCTGGCTCCCTCTCCCTGGACCCACACCACAAGGTACTTTGTTGTGGAGAACATTGTGACGGGGTCCGAGGGGTGTCGTTGTGCCGGAGGGCACCTACGCAACTCGCATCTCCGCTTGAGGGGAAACATTCCTCCAGACTTGGAAGCGCGACAGCTTCCTGGATCATCAGCCTTTTGCCTACGGGGGATAGCAATCCCACACTTGTGCAGGTGCCGCTGGGCTCCTAGAGATCTAATCCGTATGGACGAAACTAAGTAACTGGTTCTCTCTGTTTTAGCTGGTTCAGACAATCTACTCAATGTGGCGCCAGCAGGGGCAACATGTATCGTTGGCTGGTGTAGTCGAGTGACTGAGGGGCTGGGTCACAAGGCGTAGTCAAAGACCTGTGATTGCTTGACGATTGCAACTGTTGAGGCTATGCAATATTGGGGAATGTCGTGTTGGATGAATACCTCTGATTAGGGCATATATGTTCATGCTGTTCTGCAGCTAATGGGAAAGTTCTACAATTGCATACAACTGTGAAGTGTATATACAAGGTGCATCTCTTTCATTTCGATGTGTGTGTAATACAAAGACCAGTGTTTTATACATACGGTGTGGAGTTTTTTCTGGCGTACACAGTGTTGTGAGGGTGGTGATGTGCCAATATTTAACACTTGGGCTCTGAGGATAAGCCGGACTGCTCAGTGCCAAGCTACCCAAGGGTGAGCACAGGTTATTAGACACGTGTATCGTACTGATCCTATTTAGGACAGTGGATTCTGACTCGCTTCGATGCGCCCCAGCCAGCCGGAAACTGCTGGGTGTAACACTCACTAAAGCAAACTTGTGGCTAGCACTAAGAACACAAACCTTAGTACAGTTTTAAATGTGAAGCTAACATGCCGTAAATATTGCCCCTATTTTTGCATGGGAAAGAAAAAACTTGTACGACCTCTGGATGCCTATAGCTAAGCTGTTGTCTGGTACTTTATATTTTCTGGAAATCTACATTATAGGATTATCTTTAATCACTGCACTTTACATTGATTGATACACCAGCATCTGCATCTCTGAATGCTTCAGCCCACATATATCTCTGAAGGGTACTATGCCAAAACATTGAGTCCAGATCCCACAGAAGCAGTTCCCATGACCTTCTGTAGTTCAGACATTTAATTAACTAATTTTCCACAGGGCAAACATGAATAACCATTCAAGCCTGTATTCGTAGTAACCGTTTTTCCAAACTTCAGTCTTCATTTTGTTGGATTGTCTCTAATATATTCTATCAGAAGTCATTTTCTGAAGATTCTTTTTCCATGAAATGTGGGACCAAAGATACTGTCAAAACTCTAGATAACATATTGGATTTATGTTGCTTGATTCTTTTCTTCACTTGTTGGTTGTTTTTCTCAATATTTGCCAGCTCACATGGCCCGATTATCACATATAGACATTTCTCATATTGCAGTTTGTTAATTTGTTATGTGTCACCTTGATATTGTGGTATAAATTCTGTGCCCATTATAGCTTGGTCACATACTACACAAGAACCACACCTGTGGTGCGCAACTACTGGTCGTAATTGCAGTGCTTCCTTATAATTGCCAACATTTGAAAAAAAATTCCAGGGACATTTTGCAGCACAGGGCTGCTGCAGATAGAAAGTTATTGTTTGCATACCTCTGTGTAATAAAGAGAAACAGTTTCTTCAACAATATTACCCGGAACAGTCTCCAACTTGCTGGGACTGTCCCTGCAAAAACAGGACAGTTGGCAACTATGCCTTATGTCCACTTTCTTTGACCGGTATGTGAACTACGATCACACAAGTTCTTCTTCCTGGTTCTTGTTTCTTTCTTTTTTTTTTTTTAAAAGATGTTTTTTTTTTTAAGTCCTAGCAGGACCTCTATGGTATTCAAATTTATGTCTACTATCTTTTTTAATGTACTTCTTATCCTGCTGAAGGTGGTGATACGCACAAGAGCCGTTTTATTCTTTTTATCGTTTGGTCTTAACGTCTCTCTAGGTGTGGGCAGAAATACTTTTAAACTAATTCATGGCCTTTCATTTTCTGAATCAAATCCCTACTGTTCCTGGTATGTAAGGCCACAACTTGAATAAATGGTTTAAAAAAAAATAATCAAAGCATTTGGGCAGAGATGCCAAGTTAGAGTTATTTCCCAAAATGATTGGACAACCTAAAAGCTTATTCGGATTTTTGGTAAATTTTTTTAATTAAAACTTGTCATTCAACAGGAGACAAAATTCTGCTTTTACAAATAGATCATTTAATCGAAAGGGTAAACAAAAAAGTGATTACAATACAACATCCCTTTACTAAATATCATAATATAAAATACCATCCAACACAAGAACATGAAATTACTTCAATTCATTCTCTTACAGTTCCATTTAACCATCATCCTTAAATCAGATGATCCCATGGTGTGGAGAATGTTTTAGTTGTGCCCATTTTAATTGCATACAAACTTTCACATTGCTTCACTTTTGCTATTTTGGTTACCCATTGATCAAACAAAAGAATCTGTGTTGTCTTCTACTTTTGCAATATTTAAGACCGTGCTACAAGCATAGCTATATATAGCTGTTTACGTAGTTTAGATCTGAACTCCGTTTTAGATAAAATTGAGGATCATCAAGAATATTGACAAATAGTTTGGTCTCGCAGTGTTGTAATATTGAGGGCATGACATCATGTGTGACCAATTACCATCCAACTGGGATTCACACCTAAAATATTTTAACTGAATCTATGGGGTAATTTTAGTTAAACACGTTAGAGCTGGATATAATAACCATTTAGTAAAAAGCTGCATTCTGTGGACATTGGCGCTTTTCGGCACTGAAAAATTGTAGCGACTTGTTTAATGTATGACTTTGGGTGCCTTGCACGAGTGATTCTGAATTTGTGTTATGTACAAAAAATAAAGCCTCACTTTTTTTCTATGCTTGTTGCGGGTAGGGTGACCGCTTTCACCCAGTTCAATGAAAATAAAATAAAGAGATTACAAAAATAAAATAAAAAACTGCAGCGACTGATGGTGTTCCATGTCTCAGTTGTAATAATTATATTCTTTCCCGACTATACTGATTTGCCACTTGATGAAATGAATAACTCATTTACCACTTGCGTCTTTTCCAAAATCCTACTGATCGAAATGTTTTACTTTCTATCAAGTCCTCCACCACATTCAATCTTACAGTTTTATTAATAATATCTATTTTAGATAAAAAGTGAAACAAACAATTATCATACGAGAGCAAAGAGCTTTTAAAATTGTTAATGTATGGTCCCATGCTGATCCATGTTTTTTTGTTTGAGAAATCTGCTAAAATTACTAAAGCCATTCAATGCCCATATTAGTTTGATTAGTCTTTAAGGTTGTGTTGGAGCTTCTCTATAATGCTTCACAGCTAAGGTTCCCCTTTGAGGGTGGGAGCTCCTCCCTTCCTACCACTCAACCGCAAACGCAGCGCTATGCCTGTCTGAGAAGTATTAAGTGTAATCCATGAGGAATGCTGACAGTCGTTTTGCGAGGCAAAGCAAAGTTGTGCAGCAACACATTAACGAGAATCGTCCAAGACAGTAGTCAAACAGTGCTGTATTGTAGATCTAGAATGTGTGGTGGAGGTTCTTTATATTTCACCACTGCTCGATTTATTTGCAATATTTTGCAAAGCGAAAACTAGCGAAGGCAGCCCAGAAACATAGCAGCCTGCAGTTTTGTGGTTCTTATGATGAATGAGGCCCTGGCTGCAAGGAACCGTGTTAGACATCAGTCCTTGCGCCTGGTCTAACCACTATCTGATCAGGTGCCTGGTCCCACTCGCGGGTCGACCGGCACATCCACCCCCAGAGTGGAAAGTGCTGCGAGGTTGGAACAAAATAAAGGAAAGTGACCTAGTGGGGACTCTGCGTAAATTGTCCCCTAAAAGGCACATATTGGGAAACCTTGACCAGGAAAGCGAGTCCCTCATAGGCAGGCTAAGTGAAGCCATAGATAAGGTAGCACCCGCACGTAGGGAGAGAGTTAGGAACAAAGGCAAGGGGGCCCCCTGGTTTAATGAGGATCTGAGGGGGAAGAAACAAACACTGCGCCAATATGAGAGGGCCTGGCGTAAATCGTAAGATCCAGGGGCTCTCACTGAATATAAAGTCGCGTTTGCAACTTATAAAAAAGCCATTATAGCCAGAAAGGCGGAATACTACGAATCTAGGATCCTGGCCGCCGACAACAAGCAGGAGGAGACCTTCCGAATTTTAAAAGAACTTAGGCAGACACATGAACAGAAACCCCCTGCCTGTCCCGAAGACTGTAATAAGTTCCAGTCCTTCTTCCTCCACAAAGTCAGTGACCTCCTAATGGACATTCACAACACGCCCGTCGTCCAGTGCCCCCTGAAGGTGGACCCTACACGGCTTGCCTATCGCAAGCCCCTCACCGTCTTTCCAAGGCTCGACCACGACTCTGAGCCTTCTAACGGGCCGTGTCAAATCGGGGTCCCCAGCAGACTCCTGTCCTCCAAGGGTGTTTCGAATGCCCCTTCCCGGGGTAGAGAGCGAGGTCCTCAACCTGCTCAACCGGTCACTGGAAACGGGTTATGTCCCGGCCAACTTTAAGGAAGCTAGAGTGACCCCCTGTTGAAAAAACCAGGGGCGGATGTAGCCAACCTCAAGAATTATAGGCCGATCTCCCAGCTTCCCTTTTTGGCAAAAGTATTGGAACAACATGTGTTGAAAACCCTATCAAACTTCATCGAGGAACAACAGTTGCTCCAGATAAAACAGGCAGGTTTCAGGGCTCACCACAGCACAGAGCTGGTAATGCTGGCAGTGATGGACGAACTCAGACTCATGGCCGACAGCAGGAAGCCATGCGCCCTGGTCCTACTAGACCTATCATCGGCATTCGACACGGTCAATCATGACCAACTACTGTCGCAGGTTTTAGAGCTGGGCATCCAGGGGCTTGCACATCAATGGATTTCGTCCTTCCCGTCAGGTCGATCCCAAAGGATCCAGTTGGCTGATCGGGTGTCCAACATTGGCGCACTAACGTGCGGTGTCCCTCAGGGATCAGCGCTGTCCCCCCTCCTTTTCAACATCTACCTACAGCCTCTGGTGGCTGCTTTGGCCCGCATGGAGTGCCAAGTTTTCAATTACGCTGATGACACGCAAATTATCATCCGGATTGACAACTCCCCCTTGGCCCATGCACGTATGCAAAACATACTTAGGTACACGGTCAATTAGATGACAGCCAACTCACTCAAAATTAACCCTGACAAAACCGAGGTATTGGCCATTACCACTGGAAACAACGAGCGACCTTTTTTGGCCACGAGAGTTAGGCACCACTCCCACGCCAGCCCCAGTCGTAAAAGGTCTTGGCATAAAAATAGATGCCAAGCTCTCCATGTCGAACCAGGTATCTACCGTGGCAGGGACATGTGTGGGCTTACTGAGACAGCTGCGGAGACTTGCCCCCCTTCTCTCATTCACTGGACTATGGATGGCCGTGTCGGCAATGATTATGGCAAGGTTGGATTATGGCAACTCTCTGTATATTGGCCTCCCTGAGAAGTTGTTAACAAAACTCCAAGTGGCCATGAACAACGCTGCTAGGCTAATCTTCAGGCTCCCAAGGCGGGCACATGCCACCCCCCTACTGCAGCAGCTGCACTGGCTCCCGATCAAACAGAGCCAGGTTCAAAGGTCTCTGCATAGCCCACAAAGCCATCCACGGCCGGGCCCCAGCCTACATTAAGGAGCGCCTCACAAACTATGTGCCAGGGCTTACCCTTCGATCGTCTGAAGCTGGCCTCTTGGCCTGCCCCCGCTTCAATACATCCTTCAAAGGGGGCAGAGCCTTTTCCGCAATGATCCCGCAACTCTGGAACAGGCTGCCGGAAAGCCTTCGCAGGGAACCCACCCTTCTTCCATTTAGGAAAAAACTCAAGACGCTTCTTTTTACTGAAGCCTGGGGCACAACCTAGGCCAAGTTCGGTGCATGTACATGCTGATTTGGTGAGGTTTAGGCTCTCTCTCATAGCGCTAAGAGACCTGTCGGTGATTATGCGCTCTATAAGTCCCAGTTAACATTAACATTAGTGCCCAGTTTCTCCTGTGGCTGCAAGGGATGTTGGCTGCTGGTTGTCTTGAGCGAGGCGTGCTGTCGTGCATAAATTAATTTTGGTCCAGATATAATCTTGGCAAAGCCAAAGGAGTCTGCACAAGCGGCTCATTGTGCGGTATATAGTTGCCCGTACAGCCTTCATAGTGCCTTATTCAGCTGTGATTTGGGCTCTTGCTTATTCTGCTGCAAATTACGTCGTATACAATAAGGCTAAATCTGTCCTTGCACTGTCTTCATGAAAACACTCAGATCCACAGGGGCGAGTAAGACAAGATAAATCTACAAATAAAAAAAACGCTGGTTTCAAAAATGGCAGCAACGATGACGGAAATGGAGGCATTGGGCAAGACTGATGACAATTTAAAATATGCATCTCTATCACTGGGCGAGCTCAGTAACAAAATGTCTAACAATGATCAAGATAAAGCTTATTCAGAGCCAACTAAACCATCAGATGCTCAGATTTTCAGTCTGATTCCTAATCTTCTAACATAGTAGAGGGAGGTTCATTACCTCTGCCAAATTATACGTAATGAATCCTCAGGGAACAACGTCAAGTTCTAAAAAAATAATTATAGCTGAACCTTTGACTTCAACTACTGCTCATATTTCTGAACAGATGCTATTGGATACCCCACTCAATCATTAAAAAGGGGGCTGAGGTACTTTTGCAAGATAACCCTGCATTTCATCCGGTTTCTCTACTTTTTAGTCTGCAAGAGGACATAGGGCCTTCTGCATCCAGCCAAATTGAACAGCAAACCTCTTTTGCTCCGTTCAATTAAGCTTTAGAGACAATTCTGAGTGTAATCGTAGACATGAAAACCTCTCAAGTCCAATATATACTGATAAGGAGCTCATTCAGTTCTCTGTGTGCTTTGATCAAGCTGAGCAGAGCATTTCTGATATTAAGGACAGCTTTAAGTCATAAAATAAATTTTCAGAATAGCTAAACGAGACATTTCATACCTCAAGCTAAACCTGGAAGAGCTAGAGAATCATTCTCATAGATAACTTCTACGTTTTCTTGGTGTGCCTGAAGATGAAGAGAACTCAGGGGGGTAATTCAGCTTGTTTCTGACCCACATTGTCCCTTGTACTAAAATCGATCTTTCTATAATGTGGACGCATAGGGTCCCCCCAAGCACAGAATACCACATGCAAAATGTCCACATACTCTAATTCTTATCTATTTCAGGGGTTTTCAGATAAAATTATAACACAAATTCTCTTTAAACCCTTTCACATGAAATCTTTTGGCTCTACCGATTCTTATAAACTTCAAGTGTAATCTGATATGACAATATCATCTGCACGTAGGAGGAAATAATTTAAGACAATGCTTGATCAGTTTAAGGCAACCAACCCATCCAACACTTTTTCAAAAATTCAAACAAACTGCTTCATAAGGGTCATTTTCAGATTTTTGATTTCCTTAATGAACTTAAGCAAAAATTAAATAAGATTTGGTGCTATGAATTGGTGTAAGCAAGGTCAGATGTCTTATGGATGTGAGATACTGTTCCTAGATATTTGGCACACAATATATTATGAAAGATGTATTGTTTCAGTATGTATTAGGTTTCTAATTCAGTACCTCTATTTTGTTTTGCATATATGATGGCAGTGAGCCAAGTTGCCTTCTGGCCCGGGGGCCAATCATGTATGTTAACAGGGAACCTGTCAATTTGGTTGGGGGTGGCATTAGGGTAGGGACCGGCCAACCTCTATTTATCACCACAGGAGAGGTAGGCAGCTGCCAGATTGAGGCAGAAAGTGGGGTGGATGTGGTGATGGGGTGGGCAAGAAGTACAATGGGAGATAGAAAAGACCCTGCTTTTTCATTCTAATGTTTTACCATAACATGCTCCTTTCGATCCTTTTGCCGGCAAAGAAGCCGAATTAGTTAAGATAATAGAACCAAGATAATCATGTTTTTGGAATATTCAATGACATCAGGTTATTTGAAGATGTATACTAGAATGCTGGTTTATTTGTATACAAGATTAATTGCCATTGATAATTGTCATGAAATAGTGACAACTATGATGCTTGTATAACAATAGGTTTTATATTTATGTTAAGCAGCTATATTGTCCACCAGGTACATATTGGGTATTTATCATTTTAAGAGACTTTGCATACTTCCACAGTTGCATATTTACATATGTGCACGTTTGTTCACTGCTCCATTATTACTTGTTTACACTCTTCTATATTTATACAATTGTAGGTAATTTTCAATATAGACTGGAAAGAACAGTGTTGTTATAAGAGATCATGTTTATCATTGCTTATTTGCACAATAGCATATTTGTGCATACATTTTACTTAGTGGTTGCACTACTGCATATTTGCACATTTGAAGATCTACTTGTAGCTTAGACTATATGTCTGTAAGAGTGGCCTATAATGATGTTTTTGCACACTCCTTTCTATGCAGAATATAGAGTGTGGAACTATTTAGCATATATTTTTCCATATCTAAATATTATACAAGAATTTTCTTTTCCGTTTTCGAGTACGTTTCGCACATTAGACGTTTTCAGACAATTGGACATTAATTCTCGCACCAAAGGGATATACAAACAAATTGTATACTTTATACAATGGGGAACATTAGCTAGGACTAAGAGATAATATGGGTTTAGAAAATTTGAGAATGACATTTAATATAAATGGACTTAATAACAAATGGAAAAAGAAAAGCAATAGAAAAATGTGTTTTAAAACATTCCCCGGGCTTAATATTTATATAAGATACGCATATCATGCACACAAATTATTTCCAACTTTATGATGCTCAATAAATGGCCAGGTTTGGAATGTCATTCTTCAACATGGTGGCTATATACATTAATACAGATGGACGTTAACACTTTCCACACTTATAAAGAAGGCAGAGGGGCCTGGATTAACGGTGTTATTGACTATCAAACATTAGTCGTGGCCACAATATATGCCCCTCTAGAAGATTGCCCAGAAGTTTTAATTGATCTTTTTCAATCAATTATGCCAAGGACAGGCAAACTGAATAAACAGGGGGGGGGGGGGGGGTTATTTTTTTACAACACCCAAAGTGTTAGACTCTTCATTATATACTCGACGACAAAATAAAGTCAAACCCACTAAAGTACTAATAGTTTATTAGAAAGAGCTGGGTTTGATAGATCCCTGGAAAGCAAAGTTTCCCACTAAGCACGAATACACTTGTATGTCAGCAAGACACAAATCCACGGCAAGGCTAGACTTTTTTTTAATAACCTCCGATTAAACCTTTAAGCAATGTTAATACCATCCTACTGGCTTCTCAGATCACTTGATGCTAGAAACTAATATTGCTGGCATCATGAAACCCCAGTTGAACCATAGATGGTCTTTTGCATAAATTGCATTTGGAAGAGTAAACGAGTCTCTGAAATCAAAACAGAAGTAACTCCGATCTTTTTAACAGAATGACATACAGCTAGTTTCAATATGGCCTGGGACGCGTTTAAAGTCACTCTCAGAGCTTATATAACTAAAGATATCATGGAGAGAAATAAGAATAATCTAGCTAAGAAGGAATTAGAAGACCAGGTGAGGCAGGAATATGACACAGAAAAAACTGTGTTAATCACAATGCCCTCAAGACACAAGATCTACGCGATCATATGTCACTTCGACGAATGATATATGCAGAAAGTTTATGAGGAGAGTGAATATTCATAAAGATACCTGGCATGACAAGCTTTGGAAAATCTTCTCAAAAAACTACTAAAGCACTTTACAGTTCCCAAAGTAAGAGTCGAATAACCAACAAAGGATACATGATATGGTTTAGCAACACTACAGAAATATCTAAAGTTACCAGCAAGAAATACATATGAACAAGTTACATGATTTTCTCAAACATCTGCCTATACCTACACTGCCTCAGAGCAAGCAATGGTAATACCTTTTACATAGAAGAAGTAGATATCATTATAAAATTATTATCCAATGGGAAAACAAGCCTAGAGGATGGGTTCCTGGTGGAATTGATTTAAAAAATGCAGAAATATTAAAAAGGTATAGATTAAAATTGGCAAATCACATTTTAAAAGGTGGAAATGGCCTGTCTTCTTTCAATGCAGGGCTAGTGTTGAGTTATCTCAAGAAAGACAAAAATCAGAAACCCATACAGTCCGATTAGTCTTCTTAATGAACAAGTTATTAAACTTTGGTAACGAATTGTCTGGTAAAAACATAGCCTAGCCGCAGATTCCTTAACTTTTTATTTCTTCCCAGGCGCCAGACTGGATCCAGAAACTTTTCAGCAGTACCTCTGCACACCGGGGGACAGCGTCGTACGACTCCGTGATGACTTTAACTCCGGTTGCCACTACAGAAACTGGCTGTGGAAACAGTGTGCCAAAAAAGATTAACGTATCTTTGAAACAATAACCAGAAAACGGAAATGAATGGTATGGTATTACCAAGTCAAGATCTATGAAGCAGAATCAAATGGTTTGGTTGAATCTCATAACCACGTGAAACAGTGATCACTTTGTGTATAAAACCATTGCTAAAAAGGGTATAACTTTCACTACAGGTCATTCGCAGAGCGGGGATGATGAATAGGGCGTTAAGGAATCTGCGGCTAGACTATGTCTCTACCAGATAATGCGTTACTGAACACAAGTAATTTGTTCACTGATAGAGACATCTAGCCGCAGATTCCTTAACTTTTGAATTAAATATCAACAATACCCACCCGGAGGAGGGTCTGCAAACTAACCCTACAAAAGTTCTCAGAGAGAACTAGCCAGTTGAAATTAACAATAGACTAGACGTACATATGAATTAGATGAAAAAGAATATAGGCTTGTTATAAAAACTGTGTCAAGGATTACAGACAATGTAATTAAAAACAACCCTACAGGCATGAAAAAAACCATGTCCCAAGGGCAGTGGAAGAACACTGTCAGGAGACAACAGCCAACAGTAGGACAGTAGTAAATGACCACAAAAGGGTGAAATGAACCTATGGACTAGAAGGGCCAAAGTCCACAACGAATGCCATGTAAACTACTGTTCCCTACACCAGCAAGGACGTATTCGAAGCAAGCTGTCCTAATAAATCCAGGAAAAAACCTCCAGAACACATCCACATTAGAGTCCAGATGAATAAATGTATTCGTCATAAGGTCGGAAAGACCAAACCAAGTACAAAAGGAAATCAAAGTAGATCCTTGAAGGAAGCCTCCTTAGATAAAGTAATCACTACAAGGGTCCCACAATGCATAGAACCCGTAGAAATGGAAAGATGGCAATTATACAGAGATTAATTGCCATATATAATGATCAAAAATGCCCAAATCTATAGTCCGTGCTTTACGTACATACATAGATCCATACTCGTAACACAAATACCTATGCCAATATATACCTACATGGTATGACATACAGCCATAGAACAAACTTACAGCGTAGAGAGAAGCAAACTAAAACTCATAGTAAGATTTTGAAAAACATAATAGATATCCTGCCCTATTGTATACAGCAGAGATTTATCTAATTATGTATAACACAGATACATACTCATGTGTATGTATGTATAATGTATGTCTGTATAATAATTTTTGTAGAGCGCAACTGTCACTCCGAGGAGCATCATGGCACTATAACGGGCCGATACATAGAAAGCAACAGGAGTTCTACAGGATCAGATGAGTGAGAGAACTAGGGCGTCTGGGGCTCCAAAGATCCAGGTTTTCAGGGATTTTCTGAAAATTGGATCAGTCTGGGAGAACCGGAGATGGATAGGTAGAGAATTCCAGGCTTTAGTTCCTAGTACTGCTACAGATTTGCCACCTTTAAAGATGTAGCTGAAGCAGAGGGGTGAAAGAGTTGGCTGATGAAGATCTTAGGGGGCGCTGCGTCACATCTGGTTAAACTCTGGCCCTCAGATACTTGGTGTACACGTATGTGTATAGGTCATATACCAGTATAGATGAAATGAAACTGAAAAACTAGCCCATAATACCTTTACAACAGAAAATTGAAATAGAAGTAAAAAGAAAGGAAGATCACACCTTAAATAACACACCCTGAGTGACTTCGCATTAAGATAATGCCGACTGCCCAAAAGAGTCTGAGAGACTGTTACTACCATAAGCCTAAAAGAAAACACATGAAAATGAAACCTTTCCAGCCAATGGAAATCCCAAAAAGAGGTATTCAGTTAGAATATTTGACCAGAAGGTATACCAGGCAGAACCAACATCTGACCGTAAATCAGACAAAGATATATCATATATATATATATATATATCATATATATATATATATATATTATCTACTGGCGGTCGCCAGTAGATAGTTATAGTTACAACCTATTATCCATAGGAAATCCGCGACATTCTATTTGAAATAACTCTCTTGCCGGTTGACGTATCTTCGCAAAATTTTCAAACTTTGTGGCCCGCTCCGGTCCGCTCCTACCCTGAAAGTCTCGGGGGATTCGTCAAGCGGGGGCCGAGAAAAAGGGGGTCCCAAAACGCGTTTTCCCCATGCAATTTTCCATAGGAAACTTTAGACACGGCTACAGCCTGAACTGCTGAACGGAATTACACCAAATTTGGCAAAGAGGTAGTTCTTGGTTCAGAAAGAACCCTTTTGTTAAATGGTGTAAATCCGTTCAGTAGTTGCTGAGAAAATGAAAAGTAAAAAAGATAGATATATCTAGGGCCGCGGATCCTCCCGAGCACGAGCTTTATGTTAATTGGCTGTCAACACTCCAAATCAGGAAGTGTTGGCAGCCATTTTGTCCCTCGGTAGAACCGAGGGACAGAAACAAGTGCGCAAAGCGCACAAAGGGGGCAGGGTAGAAACACCCTGACCCCCTAGGTCTGCTCAGGGGGTCCCACAAGGACCCCCTGGGCAAAAAAAATAATTAAAAAAAAAAAAAAAAAAAAATCGGCAGGATGCGCTCAGGGAGCGCGAACCCTGCCGAAAAAAAAAAAATCGAAGCGCGGTCTCCCGCGCTCGATGTTAATTGGCCCCGGGTGGGCCAAGTCCCAGGGGCATGCTGGGGGGGGGTTAATTTTATGTGTGGGGGCCTCTAAGGGCCCCCAAGCCCGGGGACCACCACCCCCGGGGCTTTATGTAGAATGGTGCGGGAGGGCTCTGAGCCCTCCCGCAGCCCCGGGACCACCACCTCCCGGGGCTTCTTTTTTTTAATTAAAAACCTGTGTGGGGGCTCCAGCCCCCACACGCCCCGGGACCACCACCTCCCGGGGCACTAAGAAAAATTACAATGGGGGTCCGTTTTGGACCCCCAGAGCCCCGGGGACCACCACCTCCCGGGGCTGTGCACTGAATGGGAGGGGGCCGCGCGGCCCCCTCCTGGAGCCCTTGATGGCCCTGGGGACCACCAACCCCCAGGGCCGGCTCCTGCAGTGTCCCGGGGTGCCTACCCCCGGGACACTGCTGTTTGCAATGACAGGACGGGAGCCTCGCGGCTCCCGTCCTGTCATTGCAAACTGCTTTGGATATTGGAAGAGAGAGCAGGAAACCTGCTCTCTCTTCAATATTCAAAGCCGATTGCTTTCCACATGGGGAGCAGCATGTTAGCTGCTCCCCATGTGTAAGCAATGCCGGCTCCCGTAGGACACGGGGAGCCGGCGGGACTGTGGGGGATTGGGGACCCCCACAGTCCCCAACGAGAGGGCCAGCCCGGTGGATGGGGTCCCCGGGGCAAGTAGTGGCCCGGGAGGGGGCCACGCGGCCCTCCTCCCCCAAAAAAAAAAAAAAAACGATCGGGCCCGCAGGCCCCGCCCCTTCCTTCACCACTCTGCAAACGCGCCCCTGGCGCGTTTGCAGAGGGGAACGAATCCCCTTGAATACTGGGGGTCCCTGGGGGCCAACTAGCCCACCAGGAACCTCCAGTATGCGCCAGGGGCTGCCTTGCAGAGAGGTGTACAGAGGCCACGCCCCTTTTACACCTCTCTGCAACGCAGCTCTATGGCGCTTTTGGAGGTATATGGTGGGCTAGTTGCACCCCAGGGACCCTCAGGATTCAAGGGAGTTAATCCCCCGACTTAAAACGCGCCACGGGGCGCGTTTGCACAGTGGTGAAGGGAGGGGGCGGGCTTCAGGTGACATGTGTGCAAACAGGCCCCGTGGCGCGTTTTAAGATGGGGAATTAAATCCTCTTCAATCCTGAGGGTCCCTGAGGGCCAACTAGCCCAACAGGTACGTCCAGAAAGCGCCACAGAGCTGCGTTGCAGAGAGGTGTAAAAGGGGTGTGGCCTCTGTACATGTCTCTGCAACGCAGCCCCTGACGCATACTGGAGGTTCCTGGTGGGCTAGTTGGCCCGTAGGGACCCTCATGATTCAAGGGGACTTAATCCCCCAACTTAAAACGCACCACGGGGCGCGTTTGCACAGATGTCACCTCAGGCCCCGCCCCCTCCCTTCACCATTGTGCAAATATTCCTCTAAAATCAGCCGAAATCCGAATTCCGATTTACTCACCTGTTATCAGGAGAGACCTCAGTGCTGCATCTTTCAGCCCAGTACTGATCCTCAAAAGTAATTTTAACCGTACTTACCGGTAACTTGAATTTCCTTCATAGGCTAACATTGACTGGTTTCACTTGGAAATTCTTCTAAGTGTGGAGTTTTGGAACTTTAAAATATTCCTCTAAAATCAGCCGAAATACGAATTCCGATTTACTCACCTGTTATCAGGAGAGACCTCAGTGCTGCATCTTTCAGCCCAGTACTGGTCCTGAAAAGTAATTTTAACCGTACTTACCGGGAACTTGAATTTCCTTCATAGGCTAACATTGACTGGTTTCACTTGGAAATTCTTCTAAGTGTGGAGTTTTGGAACTTTAAAATATTCCTCTAAAATCAGCCGAAATACGAATTCCGATTTACTCACCTGTTATCAGGAGAGACCTCAGTGCTGCATCTTTCAGCCCAGTACTGATCCTCAAAAGTAATTTTAACCGTACTTACCGGTAACTTGAATTTCCTTCATAGGCTAACATTGACTGGTTTCACTTGGAAATTCTTCTAAGTGTGGAGTTTTGGAACTTTAAAATATTCCTCTAAAATCAGCCGAAATACGAATTCCGATTTACTCACCTGCTATCAGGAGAGACCTCAGTGCTGCATCTTTCAGCCCAGTACTGGTCCTGAAAAGTAATTTTAACCGTACTTACCGGTAACTTGAATTTCCTTCATAGGCTAACATTGACTGGTTTCACTTGGAAATTCTTCTAAGTGTGGAGTTTTGGAACTTTAAAATCTTCCTCTAAAATCAGCCGAAATACGAATTCCGATTTACTCACCTGTTATCAGGAGAGACCTCAGTGCTGCATCTTTCAGCCCAGTACTGATCCTCAAAAGTAATTTTAACCGTACTTACCGGTAACTTGAATTTCCTTCATAGGCTAACATTGACTGGTTTCACTTGGAAATTCTTCTAAGTGTGGAGTTTTGGAACTTTAAAATATTCTTCTAAAATCAGCCGAAATACGAATTCCGATTTACTCACCTGTTATCAGGAGAGACCTCAGTGCTGCATCTTTCAGCCCAGTACTGATCCTCAAAAGTAATTTTAACCGTACTTACCGGTAACTTGAATTTCCTTCATAGGCTAACATTGACTGGTTTCACTTGGAAATTCTTCTAAGTGTGGAGTTTTGGAACTTTAAAATATTCCTCTAAAATCAGCCGAAATACGAATTCCGATTTACTCACCTGTTATCAGGAGAGACCTCAGTGCTGCATCTTTCAGCTCAGTACTGATCCTGAAAAGTAATTTTAACCGTACTTACCGGTAACTTGAATTTCCTTCATAGGCTAACATTGACTGGTTTCACTTGGAAATTCTTCTAAGTGTGGAGTTTTGGAACTTTAAAATATTCATCTAAAATCAGCCGAAATACGAATTCCGATTTACTCATCTGTTATCAGGAGAGACCTCAGTGCTGCATCTTTCAGCCCAGTACTGATCCTCAAAAGTAATTTTAACCGTACTTACCAGTAACTTGAATTTCCTTCCATAGGATATCATTGCCTGCTTTTTGCTGAAAAAGTTTCTAAGTGTTGATTTTTGAAACATACAAATATTCCTCTAAAATCAGCCGAAATACGAATTCCGATTTACTCACCTGTTATAAGGAGAGACCTCAGTGCTGTATCTTTCAGCCCAGTACTGGTCCTGAAAAGTAATTTTAACCGTACTTACCAGTAACTTATATTTTCTTCCATAGGAATCCATTGTCTGGTTTTCAGCAGAAAAGTTTCAAAGTGTCGATTTTCACAAACTACAAATATTCCTTAAAAATCGCCTGTATGACTTAAACGCATTCTTTCAACTGTTTACAGGAGATGCACCAGTGCTGGATCCAGGATCCAACACTGAGTAAGAAAAAGTAACGATAACAGTTTTTACCTGCTAAGTGAATTTCCTTCCATAGGATAACATTGGTGATTCTATGAGAAAAAGTTTCCCAAGTGTCAACTTTTAAAATACAATAATATTCCTTAAAAATCACGACTGTAACCAAAACGCTTTTACTCAACTGTTTACAGGAGATGTACCAGGACTGAATCTAGGATCCAGTCCTGTGGTTAGAAAAGTAATCCATAAAGTAACTAATTGCATTTAACTAGAAATTCACATTGAGCTGAATGTTGCATTGTGTTTGAAAATATGTTGCCCATTGCAACAACTGTAACTACTGTACTTAAAAGTCTATTGCCTATGTGCAAAGTATTTAAACTAAAGTAATTCATTCTGAGAAAGTATTTTTTGTAATGTATAATGTAATTACAATGTAATTTAAAAAATAAAATATGTAAAAGAAATTGTTTCTAAAAATGTAGTAAATCAGTATGAAAAAATTAATATAAAAATTAATACATTTAAAAATTGTCATTTAAAAAACCTTTGAAATTCACTGAAAAAACCGTAGGTTTCAGGCACGTTATAGTTACAAATTAGCATTTTAAAAACCTTTGAAATTCACTGAAAAAACCATAGGTTTCAGACACGTTATAGTTAGAAATTAGCATTTAAAAAACCTTTGAAATTCACTGAAAAAACCAGAGGTTTTAGGGCCAGTTATAGTTAGTTGGACATTGCACTCGTACAAAACCCGTGAAATTCCCCCGTTATAGTTAGTTCAGCTAACTATAACTCGCGCCCGCAATGCACTGCTGATGACGTCACATATTACATCACTCATGACATGGTCAGTGACATCACTGATGACATCACTGATGACATCTCAAATGACATCACTGATGACATCATCCACGTGATAATCTGATGCAGCTCCTCACACCCTAATATAACCTTTGATACACCCAATCTAAATTACAGAGTGCCATTCGCAAAACCATAGACACTCCAACACCAATAACTACATACCCACTCACTGATTCTTAGGTCTACACACACACATCCACTCACTCACCCGTACAGTCACTCATACTTATGGTCACTCAGTACAGGACTATCATATGCACTCTTACTCCTATATAGACACTCAAACACCGCCACTCATCCATAGAGGTACTCACACACCTAGTCAGTCATGCAAATAATTAAACACTGCCATTTACTCACCTATACAGTTATACACACACCAGCTCACTTAATCATACAAATACTAGCACATTGTTACGCTCTTATACAATCACTGATACAAGCACACACTCATCCATACAGCCACTATCACAATCACTCACTCTCGCTTTTAGCTATTTATATACTCCAATACACATATATACCGCCTTTCACATATTAAGTTACTCACACATGTACCACTGGGACATACATTCACTCACTAACACACTCTTACACACACTTACCCACCCATACAGTCTATCACAGATGCACTCTTGAAACCATCCACCCAGTGAATCACCCACTCACACATCTATGCACAGTCGCACACACCCCATCCACACAAACACTCAGGCACCCATACAGATACTCATAGAACCAATAAATAACCCATATAGACACTCATGTAGCTATTCGCAAATCCATGCATCCACTTACACACCAACAGACGGATACAGACATTCACACAGTTTAGTCACTAACCCATGCATTCAGTAAGATACGTTTAATCACTCACTTGTAGAGTCAGTCACGCACGTACTAAATCATCCATTCAGACACTTATACACCCACTCATTCTTCAATACGCCTTTCCCTATATATATTAAACATATTTAAACTTTACAGAAACACACAGTCACTGGATGATGTCATCAGTGATGTCATTTGAGATGTCATCAGTGATGTCATCAGTGATGTCACTGACCATGTCATGAGTGATGTAATATGTGACGTCATCAGCAGTGCATTGCGGGGGCGCAAGTTATAGTTAGCTGAACTAACTATAACGGGGGAATTTCACGGGTTTTGTACGAGTGCAATGTCCAACTAACTATAACTGTCCCTAAAACCTCTGGTTTTTTCAGTGAATTTCAAAGGTTTTTTAAATGCTAATTTCTAACTATAACGTGCCTGAAACCTATGGTTTTTTCAGTGAATTTCAAAGGTTTTTAAAATGCTAATTTGTAACTATAACGTGCCTGAAACCTACGGTTTTTTCAGTGAATATCATATATATATATATATATATATATATATATATATATATATATATATATATATATATATATATATATATATATATATATATATATATATCAAAACGTATCCCAAATCGATCCAAATCCACATGGACATGGGTACGGACTCCAATTTTTGTGCAAAACAAACTCTGTTTATTATAATGTTAACCGCTCCAGCTCACCATTACGCGTTTCGGTCACTGACGTGACCTTGATCACATGATGGAACACTGCCTATCCAAAACTTAAATTCGCAGTGTAGTCTTATCACATGAGAACAGGCGTCAACAGTTTACATGAGAAACAGACTAAGCATACATTCGATATTACTATTATCGTGCTCTTTGTGCACCCTCTACCAACAAAATTAACAATTTTTATTTGCATGTATGTGATAGTCCACTATGTCCCAAAATTGCCTTTTTGTATAAATACAAAACATTCAGTGTATACCAAATTGAATTATATATCATTCCGTCAATAAATATAAAAATAAATATACATATAAATATGCAAATAAATAAACAAATAGAAGTCCAACAATTTCAACACATTTTCGGTAATACATTAATTATATAAATATATGAATATATAAATACATGAATAACTCAATATATAAATAAATATTTATTCAGAGGCCTAAATATCCATTTCTCATTAGAAGCTTTCATATATTATTTTATAATATGTTTCTGCCTTAATGGGGACTCCTATTAGTACCTGCATAATGCATAGTCTCAGTGTCTAACCCCTATGGTATATATATCAATACAAAAAGCATTACCAAAATTCAATGATATTATGTTGGCATCATATTTAATGTATGCCCTGAGGCTATTTTTATATCTGCATAAATGCTTGGCCAATGCTAGAATATCCATACATCTAATAAATACCACTATGTATGGTAATTCTATACGTTAGAAAACATTTATCTCACCCACTTATAAAGTGCTATAGTGCTTAATTTAACTAAATGTGCTAGGTGCATTATACTATAAAGTGCTAGTCTACTCAATAAATATGTTAAAACTCGTGTATCTGCCATTTGACTAATGAATTCAAGAACTCAATATATTGCAATTCTCATATTATATGCAGAGATACGTCCTTTTTCAAATAATATATTTTATACTGATCTTCATAGATCTACGCTAACCATCGTAATTCATCATGATTCATATATATGACATACATGCCCTACAGGGAGGAATGTGTTATAAACTTGTATCTACTAAGACATGTGCAAATGTGATCAAACAAATTTAGATAAATAAATGAATGAAATATCTCAGCGTTTGTTTAGGTATGTTCTCTAATACCATCGCTAAATACACTTAAGATTTTATGTTAAAATCATCCATAAATAATCTAAAACGTCATCAAAAAGCTCATAAGACAATTCCTGGGAAAGTTACATTTAAGATTTTATACATATAGCACATAAATATGTTATTAAATAATCATAAATATCCTATAAAATCCTATAAAAATCCCATAAAAATCATGACAAGCTTCAGTATTAATAATTCAGAAAAGTTCTCTCATCTATGTACACATCAATGCATTGTGATTACAGAAAATTGTACATGTCATCACTGTTGTTCAAACCATGTGGTGACTTGGAGTCTAATTCTAAAATCATTTTTGACTCCAGTCTTCTCAACAATTTTTCTCTATTCCCCCTCGTCTAAGGGGAGGTACAGAACCAATCACAAAATACGTTAGACAATCGAGGTCATTGTGATGTGTACTTTTAAAGTGCCTCGCCACTGAATATGTTTGGTCGGAATTAACTATCGCTCGCAAATGCTGAAGGATTCTTATATGCAACTGTAGCTTCGTACTACCCACGTAGCGTAAGCCACAGGTGCATGTCAGCACATACACTGCATGGGCCGTACGACAATTGTAATTCTCTTTTAACAGTATAGGCTCAGGACTAAAAGGAGTCATATATTCCGTGGTATTTATACCAAATTTACAGGCTCTACACGATTTACATTTAAAAAAACCATTCTTGGGTTTTAACCATGAAGGGCCTGTTTTAATCTCTGGACTATTTTTTACCTTTGTAGATCTCATTGAAAAAGCCCTCCTGAATGTAAGTGTGAGTTTTCTAAGGATTTTTTGTGCCATTATAGTATCAGTCAATATAATAGGCCAATTCCTGTTAATAATACTTCTGATTTTATTTTCTTGCCTACTATAAGTAGTTATTAATCTGACTGAATCATCATCATTACTCCTGCTTTGTGATGTAACGGGGGAACCAGCACTGAGTTGTTCCTGTCTAGTAATATAGTTTGTCTAATGCTGGGTGGATTAGAGGCAACTTTCTCTATGGCTTGAGTAAGTATGGTCTGACTGTAACCTCTTTGTCTGAATCTAGCAATCATTTCATTTCGACACTTTACTAATTCCTCTTCAGTACTGCATATTCTTTGTAACCTCAATAATTCCCCATAAGGTAAACTATGTATGAGATGCCCCGGGTGGAAACTCTTTGCATGTAGCGTTGAGTTTCCTGCAGTAATCTTTCGGTGTAGAGTGGTTTCTAGTTTCTGTTCAGCTATATATACAGTGACATCTAAGAAGTCCACAGAAATAGCATCTATATTGGCTGTAAATTCTAGATTATATTCATTATCATTGATAATTTCCACAAATTCCTTTGCACTCTCCAAATCGTCATGCCAAATTAAAAAATATCATCTATGAACCTCATCCATAGTATTACATGTTTCTTCATCAAGACAGAGTGTTTCTTCCAGAGGACCTGCTCCTCCCACCAGCCCACATGTAAACATGCATAACTGGGGGAGAAGCAGGCCTCCATCGCTACACCTCTAATCTGTCTAAATAGTTATTTGCTAAAAAGAAAGAAGTTGTTGTGCAGAAACCATGTTATTAAGCTTAAAATTTGATTATGTTTCAACAGACCTATTGGTCTCATGTTTAAAAAGTGTTGTATTGCATTTAGACCCACTGAATGATCTATGCTCGTGTAGAGCGAGGTGATATCTAATGTCATTAGAATATATTCTTCATTCCATGGTATACCCCGTAGTTTATTGATGAAGTCCCCCGTATCTCTGATATAAGAAGGCAGTGTTTGCATGAATTCCTGTAGAAAAAAAATCTACATATTGAGATATACTTTCAGACACACTGTTCTTGGCAGAGATTATTGGTCTTCCCGGTACTGGGAGAGTCTCTTTGTGAATCTTTGGCAATAGATACAAAATAGGCAGTGTTGGATGCTCTTTATGCAGGAAACTCAATTCGTCTTTGGTAATCAGACCCTCTCTCTTCCATTGTAGCAAGCCCTTTTTTAGTTGTTCCTTAGCAATAGTATATTTTTTATTGCATGTCCGTTCATAACATAAATTATCATTCAATTGTCGATAGGCTTCTGTTATGTATTGCTCCTTAGGCCAAATGACAATATTTCCTCCTTTGTCCGATTTGTTAATAATAATATCTTCATTCTCTCTCAACTTTTTCATTAACTTGCCATATTGCTTTTGATTGAACTCCCATTTCTTGACTTGTTTTTTACTCTTTATGTACAGTTTCTTTAAATCATTAATGACAGTGTCATGAAAAATGTCTATGGCGTCTCTTGGCATCATAGAAAAAAGGGTTGCTTTTGGCTTGAAAGGACTATGAGCAACCTTTGCTGTATCTACTCCAAGGTCTTGTAGTCTAATTTGCGTAGTGTTGCTCTCTTCATCAGTTGCTGATTCATTAGATTCACTTGCTAAATCATACATAGTCAGTAATAGATTTGCATCTGATCCTTTCAACTTTTCAATTCTAGTGTCACTCTCAGGTTGCCCCTCAGTTTTACGTTGCAGACCTTCTTTGATTGTAAAGAATTTCTTAAGTTTTAACTTCCCAATGAATTTAAACATGTCAACTCTAGTTTGCCCGTAATTAAATTCACTCACAGGGCAAAATGACAATCCTAATGAGAGAATCTGGATTTCCGCTTTAGTTAGTGTGACTTCAGACATGTTAATCACCGTATTGTTGTTCTCAATTGTTATTTCCTCCATTGTTGCTTTTTGTTTTTTGTTTTTCCTACATTTCCTCCTTTCTCTTCTCCTTTTGTTTCTCCTTTTTCTTGCACTTTCGGAGGATTCCGCAGCCGTAAAGTTTGTCTTCTGTCCAAACTTAAAAAATCTATTTCTTCAGCCAGCGTAAGTCTCCCTTTGTCATTATTAGTTCCTAATATTTTTGTTTCTCCATCATCAGATTCCGCTTCACTTGTCAGATTACTCTGGTCTGAAGTTGATGCTAATTCATTAGTCTTACTCAAAGCTAACTTCTGGACATTCGCCCCTGTTGGATTTTCTTTCACAAAACGTTGCCGCTTCACATTATCAAACTTGCGCGCAAATGTGAAGATCTGCCCTGTTTCATAGTCAATGCGGTCACGATTAAATTTAAAAGCTTTTCTTATCTTTATAGTGTCCTCATGTTTTTTTAAACGCCCCTTAATTTAATTTCCCATTTTAGTGATATGTTCTTGATTGTCACATTTGTCTAAATCCATATTCAATTTATCTATTTCTTTGGTCAATTCCTCCCGGTCTATCTGTGCATATTTTATTAAAATTCTCACCAATCTCATAGAGGCGTCCAGGTTTCTTTCTCCCCATTCTGTTAACATTTTGGGGTTTGGATTGTCGAAGCTTGGCGCTAACATTATTCTTAATCCTCGGGGCACTCGCCCTGCTTCCTCGTACTTTTGCAGGGACTTCTGCTCCCACCACTTTGTTATCTCTGTACGCATTTTTTTCTCTATGATCTTCAGTAAATTTTTACTATCCTTGTCCTGATTTGCAATGGTTAGTCCTCCTCTAGCGCTATCTTCCCTTCAAATGGGCATATTGCCAAACAGTTCCTCTGCTGCTGCCTCTCTCTCACATATCGCTTCTTCCGACATGCTGGATATTATGCGGGCCCACCCGGGAGTATTCAATTAACCCCTGAGTGGTTCTGTTATTTGTGCACACCTCCCCACCTGCCAATCGCTGATTCTACTCACCGCCAGCTACGCTGTGTTGAAACGAGTCCTCCGACTCGCCTCTCACCGCCGCTCACACGGTTTGTAATCCTTTAGCGTGAAACAGGGGGTAACCGCGGCAGTCTCCTTCACAGAGTGAAAACGATTCCGGTAGGCTGTGTGCTGCTAGACCTCAAACAGGGAGGGGGTCCGTAGATCCAGAAGCAGCCCGCTTCCGCAATAATGAAATCAAAACGTATCCCAAATCGATCCAAATCCACATGGACAAAGGGTACGACTCCAATTCTTGTGCAAAACAAACTCCGTTTATTATAATGTTAACCGCTCCAGCTCGCCATTACGCGTTTCGGTCACTGACGTGACCTTGATCACATGATGGAGCACTGCCTATCCAAAACTTAAATTCGCAGTGTAGTCTTATCACATGACACAGGCGTCAACAGTTTACATGAAAAACAGACTAAGCATACATTCAATATTACTATTATCGTGCTCTTTGTGACCCTCTACCAACAAAATTAACATAATTTCTATTTGCATGTATTGTGATATTCCACTATGTTCCAAAATTGCCGTTTTGTATAAATACAAAAAATTCAGTGTATACCAAATTGAATTATATATCATTCGGTCAATAAATATAAAAATAAATATAAATATTCAAATAAATATAAACATAAATAGAAGTCCAACAATTTCAACACATTTTCGGTAATACATTAATTATATAAATATATGAACATATAAATACATGAATAACTCAATATATAAATAAATATTTATTCAGAGGCCTAAATATCCATTTCTCATTAGAAGCTTTCATATATTATTTCATTCAGCCCTCAGATACTTGGTGTATACGTATGTGTATACGTCATATACCAGTATAGATGAAATGAAACTGAAAAACTAGCCCATAATACCTTTACAACAGAAAATTGAAATAGAAGTAAAAAGAAAGGAAGATCACACCTTAAATAACACACCCTGAGTGACTTAGCATTAAGATAATGCCGACTGCCCTAAAGAGTCTGAGAGACTGTTACTACCATAAGCCTAAAAGAAAACACATGAAAATGAAACCTTGCCAGCCAATGGAAATCCCAAAAAGAGGTATCCAGTTAGAATATTTGACCAGAAGGTATACCAGGCAGAACCAACATCTGACCGTAAATCAGACAAGGATGTATATCCATCCATCCATCCATATATGTATATATATATATTCACTGAAAAAACCATAGGTTTTATGGACAGTTATAGTTAGTTGAACATTGCACTCGTACAAAACCCGTGAAATTCCCCCGTTATAGTTAGTTCAGGTAACTATAACTCGCGCCCCCGCAATGCACTGCTGATGACGTCACATATTACATCACTCATGACATGGTCAGTGACATCACTGATGACATCTCAAATGACATCACTGATGACATCATCCATGTGATAATTTGATCCATCTTCTCACACCCTAATATAACTTTTGATACACCCACTGTAAATTACAGACTGCCATTGTCAAAACCATAGACACTCCAACACCAATTACTATATACACACTGACTGATTCTTAGGTCTACACACACACACATCTACTCACTCACCCGTACAGTCACTTATACTTATAGTCACTCAGTACAGGACTATTATATGCACTCATACACCTATATAAACACTCACACACCGCCACTCATCCATAGAGGTACTTACACGCCTAGTCAGTCATGCAAAAAATTAAGCACACACCCATTTACTCACCTATACAGTTATACACACACCAGCTCACTTACTCATACAAATACTAGCACATTCTTACGTTCTTATACAATCTCTGATACAAGCACACACTCATCCATACAGTCACTCTCACAATCACACACTCTCGCTTATAGCTATTTATATACTCCAACACACATTTATACTGCCTTTCACATATCGACACTTTGAAACTTTTCTGCTGAAAACCAGACAATGGATTCCTATGGAAGGAAATACAAGTTACTGGTAAATACGGTTAGAATTACTTTTCAGGGTCAGTGCTGGGCTAAAAGATGCAGCACTGGGTTCTCTCCTGATAACAGGTGAGTAAATCGGAATTCGTAGTTCGGCTGATTTTAGAGGAATATTATAAAGTTCCAAAACTCCACACTTAGAAGAATTTCCAAGTGAAACCAGTCAATGTTAGCCTATGGAAGGAAATTCAAGTTACTGGTAAGTACGGTTAGAATTACTTTTCAGGATCAGTACTCGGCTCAAAGATGCAGCACTGAGGTCTCTCCTGATAACAGGTGAGTAAATCGGAATTCGTAGTTCTGCTGATTTTAGAGGAATATTTGTATGTTTCAAAAATCGACACTTAAAAACTTTTTCAGCAAAAAGCAGGCAATGATATCCTATGGAAGGAAATTCAAGTTACTGGTAAGTACGGTTAAAATTACTTTTCAAGATCAGTACTGGGCTCAAAGATGCAGCACTGAGGTCTCTCCTGATAACAGGTGAGTAAATCGGAATTCGTAGTTCGGCTGATTTTAGAGGAATATTTGCACAGTGGTGAAGGGAGGGGGCGGGGCTTCAGGTGACATGTCTGCAAACAGGCCCCGTGGCGCGTTTTAAGATGGGGAATTAAATCCTCCTCAATCCCGAGGGTCCCTAGGGGCCAAGTAGCCACCAGATACCTCCAGTATGCGCCAGAGAGCTGCGTTGCAGAGAGGTGTTCAGAGGCCAAGCCCCTTTTTGCACCTCTCTGCAACGCAGCTCTGTGGCGCTTTCTGGACGTACCTGGTGGGCTAGTTGGCCCCAGGGACCCTCAGGATTGAAGAGGATTTAATTCCCCATCTTAAAGCGCGCCACGGGGCCTGTCTGCACACATGTCACCTGAAGCCACTGTGCAAACGCGCCCCGTGACGCATTTTAACTTGGGGAATTAAGTCCCCTTGAATCCTGAGGGTCCCTGGAGTCCAACTAGCCCACCATGTACCTCCAAAAAGCGCCACAGAGCTGCGTTGCAGAGAGGTGTAAAAAGGGCGTGGCCTCTGTACACCTCTCTGCAACGCAGCCCCTGGCGCATACTGGAGGTTCCTGGTGGGCTAGTTAGCCCCAGGGACCCCCAGTATTCAAGGGAATTCGTTCTCCCTCTGCAAACGCGCCAGGGGGCGCATTTGCAGAGTGGTAAAGGAAGGGGACGGGGACTGCGGCACAATCGTTTTTTTTTTTTGTTTTTTTTTTTTTAATGCTTTTTACTGCCCAGGGGGTCCTTGTGGGATCCCCTGAGCAGACCTAGGGGGTCAGGGTGTTTCTACCCTGCCCCCTTTGTGCGTTTTGCACACTTGTTTCTTGTGGGTTTTTTTTAATCGGCGGGATCCGCGCACCCTAAGCGCATCCCGCCGTTTAAAAAAATAAAATAAAAAATGCTTTTTTCTGCCCACGGGGTCCTTGTGGGACCCCCTGAGCAGACCTAGGGGGTCAGGGTGTTTCTACCCTGCCCTTTTGTGCGTTTTGCGCACTTGTTTCTGTGCCTTGGTTCTACCGAGGCATAAAATGGCTGCCAACACTTCCTGATTTGGAGTGTTGACAGCCAATTAGCATGCAGCTCGTGATCGGGACGGTGCGCGCAGGGTGCGCTCAGGGTGCGCGAATCCGACGAGGCCATAGATATATATGTGATTTTCCTTTTGATTTTCTCAGGAACTACTGAACGGATTTACACCATTTAACAAAAAGGGTTCTTTCTGAACCAAGAACTACCTCTTTGCCAAATTTGGTGTAATTCCGTTCAGCAGTTCGGGCTGTAGCCGTGGCTAAAGTTTCCTATGGGAAAATGAATGGGGAAAACACATTTTGGGACCCCCCTTTTTTCTCTGCCCCCGCTTGACGAATCACCCCGAAACTTTCAAGGTAGGAGCGGACCGGAGCGGGCCATAAAGTTTGAAAATTTCGCGAAGATTCGTCAACCGACGCAAGAGTTATTTCAAATAGAATGTTGCGGATTTCCTATGGAAAATAGGTCCTAACTAGAACTATCTACTGGCGACCGCCAGTAGATAATATATATTTTCGTTTCAACCTTCGTGCATAAACGCCCTGTGATTCACCACATGTTTCCAAGGGCGAACAGAAGAACGGCACAACAAATCCTTTGTGACGAGGTATTTTTTTTTTTCAACTGAGTAAGCCACCATTCGTCATGGGGCCATAACCAGGAAAGTGCAGAGATGCATACAAACAAAGCTGACCTACGCGTTTCGCCTTGAGCTGTTGGGGGGAGGGGGGAGGGTGTGTGTGTGTGTGTGTGTGTGTGTGTATGTAAGTATATATATATATATATATATATATATATATATATATATATATATATATATATATATATATATCACAAAAAATAGCAATTGCTGATTAGAGGAAGAAAATGTCCCCATGGAGACAGAGGAAATCCAATCTCCAGACAGGAAAAGTGTGATTACACGAAGCATATCAAAGCATATAGGAAGTAGGAACTCCGGATGTTCTAAAGGAAGAGAAGAACCATAGAAGTGAAATTTCTCTTCAAGAAAGGAAGAAATCATCCCAGAAAATGTAGGACGTAACCGTAAAAGCTAACCCTTTAGGATTAAAATATTCTTACACTGCCTCCCAGATAATATTAAAAGCAGTGTTCAAGGAACAACCATGCTCCAAGACTGAAAGTAGGATAACAATATAACCTCCAGAAATGGAGGATAACCATTAGTAATAAAATCATTCTGAAGAATACAAAATAGAAACCTTGAACCTGCCATATGTAAAGCCTCCAAGAAAGAACTACATATCAAGAGAACAAAACCCCATGCACAGGCAAGGAACGCACACCGTAGTAAAGCCGGCAAAACCCCCTCAGAGGGCAGCATAACCTTTGCAAAAATTAGCTAACTCAAAAGCAATCCTTGCACCACCTAAATTCAAAGAAAAGTGCACCACGCCAAAACTAGCGAAATAGACTGCAATCCAATGAAGGACCGATCAAAAAATGTATGTCCTATTGGAAACCTTGGTCAAGCCGAAAATAGCCAAAATTGCACCACGGAGGAAATTCAGAGTAGTCGCAAAGAATAAACATACTCTCTGTATAAAAGGTTTCACAAAGGGCATAAACAAGACGTCCCTATAAGAGATTCTGACAGTCAAAAGTAATGTATACCAGCATACTGAGCTGCTTCCAAAGAAGCATGTGACTTAGGCAAACTTCCTAACCAGAAGAAACATTACAAGCAAATGACCTCTTGAGCATGAAGCCCATCATCAGAGGAAAAAAGGAAAGGGGAAAAACTAGGCAACCGGTATCCTTGTACCACATAACCTGTCAAAGACTGTATTGAAACAATAATATTGGGTGTCATCAACAGGCGGAACTTATACCACCAGGGCACTGCCATAACATAGCCATCTGTGTAAGAAACAAAGATTAAAAATCCCCCATACAGCCCTAGTATAGGGAAAAATCAAAGAGTTGTATATAAAAAGAGAAATTAGGACTCTGTTTCACCTCATCTATCACAGAAACGCCGTAAAGCCGAGTCGGCCCGTGAACCAAAAAAATGGGCACCATCAAAGGGAATATCCACCAAAGCAGCCTGGACAGCCTCTGAAAATCCTGAGGTCCGTAACCAGGCACGACACTGTAGTGCCACAGAGGATGCCATGGTCCGACCGACCGCATCAGTAGCATCCATGCTACATCTAATAATCAGCTTAGCTGCCTGTTGGCCATACCAAATCAGCTGTTCAAGATTAGATCTGAGGTCATCCAGAATTGATGGCAACATAGTCTGCAAAGAATCCCACAAAGTGTGAGAAAAATGTCCAAAAACCCAAGCCGTGTTAGTGGACCTTAAAGCAAAATTAGTTGAGGAAAAAATATGTTTGCCACACACGTCTGATCTCCTAGAATCTCTATCCAATGGAACATTAGGTAGAGAATCCATATTCTGTGAGGGTGGAGCAGTCTGAACTACCAAATTATGAGAGGTAGGATGCCCGAGACGATAAGCTGGATCTCCCGGACCAGGCAGATGCCTGTGAGATATAGCACGAGCCACTGAGACCTGCGTATCAGGCTTATCCCAAGTGCCCAACAATATGTTGTACAAGGCCTCACTATATATCTGACCTTGAAAAAAGGCATCAATCAGACTTCTCCACCACAGGAAGAGATAATGTTAATGCTGTAGCCACTCTCCTTAAAATATCTGCAAAAGAGGAACTCGCCTCAGTAACAAGACTAGTAGGGGAAAGTAGCCCCGAGGCTGGGGAAGACTCCAGCCCACTAGCCTCACCAAGTGCAGATAGCCAATTCTCCTCTAAAAGAGGTGGGATAGTTTCAGAAATAGGCTGTAATAGCCCAGACTCCTCCTTATCACCTGCTACAAGATGACTTTCAGAAACCCCACCACAAGAGGGAAACAGAAAAACAACATTTCCCTCAGTTGGCTCTATTGAATCCGCACCCGACACTGAGAAGGCGACACCTCAACATCGAGAAAAAATTACTTCAATTGGCGCCTCCAACGTCAATGTCTGAGTCGGCTGATGAAGTATGGACGCCGAAGGTGGAAACCCCGAAGGGCTGTGCACTGGCGCCGAAGCAGAGACGGCTGATGCCAAGTAGCTCCGAACTAACGACTCATAAGGCCCAACTGACACAGAGGGTGAACCCACTGGCGTGGCTCCTCCAACCTCCATGGGGCCCAACGGCACTCCAGAGAAAGGTGGGGGTCCAAGGATGAGATGTAGAGAATTGTAGTTTTCTCTCATTTGGGCCATCGACACCCCGGCTCCTGGAAAGATGAGGAGTCACGGGCAGAGTCGTGAAAGGCCTCCTCAACCGGCAAACCGGAGGAGCCGTGGGAGACTAAATCTCCACGCAGTGAAGTCCCAAGGTAAACATGCACTTACCTTGGGGCGTCGATGGAAAGCGACGTCCCTTTGAGGGGCTGAGGCTCCTGGAATGGCCCTGTGAATGGACCTCTAAATAAGAAGAAGACCGAGGCCGACGTGAAGTCTCTAAAGACTGCAACAGCTGCACTATCAGGAGTTACATACGACGTTCCTCGAGTGCCTTCGGCTTCAGCTTCTGGCAGGAGACGCAATCTTCGGAGTCGTGGTGTTCCCCTAAACACCACATACAAACAGAATGCGGGTCAGTAACAGACATTTGTCGAGTACAAGACCCACAGCCTTAAAGCCTGAAGACATGAGAAAAATAACACTGTTTCCAACTGACAAAAACTGTCGAAGTAGTCCAGAAAACGGGCTGAGGAACCGCTTCTCCGTAACCGCTTCTCCATAACTGCGTCACAGCGCGGGAAAGAAGAAACTGTTGTCGCGTTCCAGAGTGGACTTATATAACTCCACTGACGTCACAACCGGAGTCGACATCATCACGGAGTCATAGGATGCCGTCCCCTGGCACGCAGAGGTACTGCTGAAAAAATTCCAGATCCTGTCTGGTGCTTGGGGAGAATTCAAAAGTTAAGGAATCTGCGGCTAGATGTCTATCAGATACAGAGTATAAATTAATCACAAAATTAATGACTAATAGAATAAAATCAGATACCTAGGAAATTGAGAGACAAAGACTAAAATGATGTTCTAGATGATCGGCAATACCAATTATTTAACGGAGGCTTTTGATTTTTGTTTGGGGCAAATCAGATTTAGGTATTTGTAGATGCTGAAAAGGCCTTCGATTTAGTAAGCTGGGAAAGTCTTATTACTATTTTAAAAGCATTTGGGTTCTCCTCACAGCTTATGGAGATATTTTCCATTCTCTCTAGAGGGGAAAAGGCAAGGTTAATTAAGAATTCTACAGATATTGGTTCATGCAGATTTGCTCCTGTAATCAGACAAGGATGTCCACTATCCCCTATTGTATTTGCTTTTTTTTATAGAACCCCTTGCTATTGCCATCAGAAACAAGGAAGCAATAAAACTTGATGCTGACCATATCATGCTTATTTGAAGCCCAGATCCTGATTTTTCAGCAAACGTTTTGATCATTTTTAAGCAATTTCAAGAGCTAAGAGGATATAAGATTAACAAATTGAAAACTGACATTCTATTCTGTGATTGCATGATAGACATGGTAGCATTAGACATGCGGCCACTGATTAACAATAGACCAAAATGATATCTGGGGATTTAGGTGACCTCTATTTTAGAAGACCTCTATGTGTTAAATTATAGATCCAAAATCCATAAAATAAAATTATGATACACAAGGTGGAATCCTCCCCCTCATTCAATTCTAGGCAGAGTTGCATTACTTAGAATGTCCTTTTTACTGTTGTTTAACTTTGTATATGCAGCACTCCCATTTGTACTGTACTTAAATATTTTAAAGAAATGGAGTATATTCACTACATTCATTTGGGTAAATAAAGCCCCTAGACTGGCTTTACATATACTATACAAGCCAACGGCAGATGCAGGACCAGCCTTGCCAGAAATGAAACCGTATTACTATGCAAGTTTTACACAATGTTCCTCTCGTTGCCTAGATAGTCCATCTCTCTTTTTGCACTAGCCAACCTCCATCAATGCCTTATTTTTGCTTGTATTTCTTTTGTGGGATTGTATGCCAATTTCTGTTAATGGGGTATATTATTTGTGTACATGCCTCCTTTTGTTGTCTGCAATTGCGGTAAAGATTTTTCAAGATGGTTAATTCTAATTTCCAAGTTTCCGGCTCTGGGTTGTAGATAGGTGTTAGCAAAAAAAAAACATGGTTTGAAGGTGGATTCTTAATAAAAGGATCCAGGATAAGCTTGCTTTGCTAACTTTGATATTTTGTTTCAGTCAGGTCAACACTAGAATTGCCAGGCTTCCTGAAAGCCTGGCTTTAGAGGCTGTCCTTTGTGCTGGGTAATAAAAAAGCTTGAATCCTGGAAGTTCAAATGATTTAGTTTTCCAAGTTTCCTGGATGCATACTATATCATGAGTTGGGATGAAAGGCAGTGTGCCCTCATGATTGGTTATCTGATCATTAGCATGCCACATTTTTTCCACCAAAATGTTCTTGTGAGAAATAGTGTTTTACAAACATCTTTTTTTCCAAGGTGTCCACTTCCCTCAATATTGTACATTAGAAAACACAACACTTCAACTGGAAAACATTGGGGAGAGGACCGATATGTTGAACAGTTCCTAAATGGTGTGTTCACTGCTTTTATCACCAGCGATTCATACCACAGTCTTGCCCATCCATGCACTCATTTCTTCATCCAGCTATCAGTCCATGTATTCACTTACCCAATCATCTACTCACACATTCATATATGCACACAATCATCCATTCAACCACGCACCCAATCACTCCACTCATTCATCCACCCTTTGACCCATTGTCTCATTTGCCCACTCCACACAACAACACAAACAAATTAACGAAAACTCACTTTCACTGTTTTAAAAGCCAGGAATGCCGGGTTTTACAAGCATGTTTCAGTTCTACCCTCATGCTACCGCTTTAAGGAGGACACCATCAAAAGCTTTGGGCTAAAGCAATACATTGATAGGACTCAATAAACATAATATTTTTCATTCCTTTTCAATACTAACAGGTACAAACCTTTAAAAGCTCACAACTTCTTAGATCTCCTATATCAGAAGTCGCGCCATGCTCTGGAAAATTAAATACTTTCTTGGGTATTTATAAACAAAGGAAAAAACGGATACATACTTGTTCCTTCAATCAGTAGCTCCTGGCCGTGGCTGCCCAAAAGTGTTCGCGAAAGGAAAGGTGCAAAATCCACAAATATTTCTCTCAACAGGGGAGCCGCTTTTTCTAACGCATTTTCAAGCCTTTCTGTAATACTGAATTAAAAAAAAATATATTAATGAAATGATGGTAACTAAGACACTGCTAGAAAATGTAAGAAACTACATACATCGAATTGGTGATTATCACATATTTGTCTCTGGTGACAGAAGCTGTAGGCGCGGCAGCATTCCTTCCAGAGAGAGATTGTATTATCATTGGAAGATGGGTCTGCGTTATTTACATGTTATATGTGTAATAAAAACTATTTGTAGCTGATCTGCACTTGAAAGGACCGTTTTTTTCTCCAATCATGTTTGCTCAGTAGTGAAAACGCCGTCGGCATTAAATGTTTTGCAGCCCACGTTAAGCTACACAATTTATGCACATTTTGGCCAGTTTACAGATATTTAAGAAAGGCTATGTCCAGCTAAATTATTTTTATTTTTTTGGCTGATGGGAGGAGAAGACCAAGTTTCCTCTTTCACGATGACCTATGCTTCAATTTCCCCGCCAACCTAACCTGGCAGTACTGCTGTGAAAGCATATTTGGAGCTAAACACAAAACGAATATTTTTCCCCAATTCCTTACATTTATATGTTGGGGCTAGGCCCATACAAGTCACAAGTGAATCCCTAGATGTTTGACGAGTTCGCTACACAAGATTCTCCTATAGGCAAAGGGCACAGCAACATAGTATGTACTACATTTTGCCTTATCTTTCAGGATTTACCTTCTACAGAAATCAAAAAAAATATTCAATATTAACTCAGACGTGGTCTGTGGCTGGCTTATTGGCAGAGGTGTTTACAGGCCAGCACCAAATATCTACACTTTGCTCCGGGTGCGATGTTTTAGTATTTCACTAGCACGAAACTGGCCCTGGTGCAACATACTTGCAAACTATTGTGTGCTAGTTATAAATATCAGAACAAGGAGAAATGCATAAAAATATTAAAACAGTCATGTAGTCATGATCTGGTTTTTCCTTTGACAGGTTAGTAAGAATTGAGTGACTGTCACAATTTGCTCGTTACGGTCAATGTAGAAAATAAAGCCTTTTCAATTTAAGATTACAGTCATTACAGTAGAGTTTAAAAAAAAAAAACTGCCTGAGAAAAAAATACTAGTAAGTGACAGTAAGACATCCACCTTCCAAAACATATTTAAAAAGAAACATAGCATTTAATACAAGTTCATTCGTTTTAACAACATGTCCCCCGTGGACACATTAACTTCTGGCACATACATCATCAAGAGTTACCAGCAGTTCGCAAACATTTTTCAGCAATTCACTCTTCTAGTATATGTCAGTGCCACTGCTGCCCCAGTCGCAGAACGCTCAGATACCATTACTAGAAGTGCCACATGTTCATCAAAAGCCCAGGAGTCTGGAGGGTAGGGGGGGGGAGGTGTGGGGGGGTCAGGGGGGCAATGGTGAAGAGTTGCTAACACAAATATTCAGCCCTTGTGTGCGAACAGCAGGGAGTGAGCATAAAAGGTGTACATTCAGGTAGTCCAACGCACACGGTCTTTATTTGATTATTTTGGGCGGGGAGGGGGCATAATCATTCAGTTTTCTGTCAGACTGTATAGGGTAGCCTTAAATAACGTCTTTCAAACAGAACACTGTGTGTGATCTCCACGACCTGTCAATCATGCTATTCTGAAGTGCACCTGTCAGTGTAGGGCCTGCCACCCATGGCCAATCATCATAGGGCTTCGTGGAAGTGACATGGTCATTTGCCATCTAATGCAAGCCTGTGCTCTCAGTCACACTTGGGAGCAATGAGTAGAGAAGGCGGGACTAGGCGCTGGGGCCAGGTAAATTCATTTGGTGGCACGAGGGCGGGAAAGGAAGACTGAGCAGTGAGTGCCTGAATAAGACAGCCAGAGACAGAAAGAGTTTATGGTGGCCGCACCCACAGGATTTGGTGTGCACCTCATTAAAAAGAGAGTAGGGTGGGGGGCAACACTCGTGGTATGACGTGATCCACCCCAGCATATATGGGGGTGATATTTACCACTTTGTGCATCTCTATAGTATGATGGAGCCCATTATTCGCACGAAAAGGACACTGACAAAGACTGCTGTACAGCTATTTTGTGGGCAACTCTGGAATGAAGCTGCCTAGGGATAATGGTGCAAATTATTGGCATGTTGTTGGCATCCGTGACATTATTGTCCCCACCAGTAGAACGATGCGGTCATCTTGGGCATTTCCACTTTGATGGGCTCCATCTGAGGCACAAGCGTGGGCGTTTTCAGCATACAGTTGACAGTCGTGGCCCGATGGAGTCTACTGGAAGCCTGATAGTGATCCTGAAAGAATGGTGGATATTTTTGATGTAGTGTGGGAATCAGTGGCATGACTTTGCCTACCCCAGACATGATACAGGCTTTGCCATCATGGTCATTCTTGGTACATCTTTAGCGTGACAAAGCCTACACTGGCATAACAGTGGCCATACTTGCAACATTGTCATGTTGTAGGCACCTGGATAATAGTGGCCACTGTTGGCACATTTTGGACATTTCTGGCATGTCGAAGCCAGCCACTGAAAATATTGCAGGTCCTTAAAAAATGCTACTCATGTTTGATATATTGTGGACATCTCTGACATTATAAGGCCACACCTGGCATAATGCCTGCCTCCATGGCATCTGGAGGACATCCTAGACAATCTGGAGCACATATGTAGGGCATAAAAGTGCTCACGCCGAAACACACTGTAATCATTCTTGGCATAATAGTGTTTGTGATAATGAACACTTGGCCTGTGATTGACCTCCCTTGTATCTAATGATGAAACATGGACCTGCAAGTCTGTCCAAGTGTAGCAGTGAAACATGTGAGTACTTCATGAAAAAGACAAGTTGATGTTTTACTAAAAACTGAAAGCTTTTATTTTGAAACAAAAATAGTATTTTGTTCTTAAAAATCACACGTTTTTGGGAACAGGAATGCAATTCACTTATCCAAAGGGAAGCTTTTGTTTGATAATGTACATTTTCAAAAAATGGCAATCTGATGGTAAGGGCACACAATAACTGCATTTCCAAAAGGTAATTAAAAGTAAATTTTTGTGATAATTAATGCGGAGTGCAAGCGGCATAATGATGATGTGTCTTGGGTGTCAAAGGATAGTTCCCCCTAGGACATTATTTCATGACACGTGTGGACGCATCTCACAACCTTGTTTATGAAATAAAACAATCAAGATTGCTGTCCAAGACAGGATGAGCATGTAAAAGTGTTCTAATATAACAGGTCTGCACCTCTAAAGATCTCTGCAACGCGAGAAGTAGCTCCAAACAGTCTAGCCCTAACTGCCAGACTAGATCCTCTCTAGATTGTAACAGAAGCAACCCTATAAGGGATTCCGCCTACTTAGGTGTGTCAGGTGAAGAACAGCTGAAATCCTATGGCACTGAGCATGAGGTCCACGTCTGGGCATCCCTGTTGTACTGAGTCTACTGCAACAAACAGGAAAGCTATGGAAGGAATACTTCAATTAATCTCAGGCTCTGGTGACTTGCTTGGGCCACAAGGCAGTACATCGTTTTTCATCCACTATGTCGCACTTGACAGAGACCAGCTGTAGGAGGCTGGCTTAGTATATGGTGCACACTCACAGGAGTGATGCACCTTGCTCTAATCCAGGCAATCCTTATGGTAATTTGATTGGTATTTGATAACCATAGAAAGCTCTCAAAGTGGTAGCTGTGGAAAGCAGCCTTCAGGCTTATCTTGAAGGAGTGTTAAGCAGTTTGTTTTACCACATTTAATCAACAGTGTAGATTAAGGGAAAAAGAACCACACAGTGTTTATAAAAATAAGTCTGTTTATTACACAATCACTAACACACTACCCGGAAATATTAACAATACACATGAAAATACTCAAAAGAAATCAGGTAAGTAGCACAAATATACACTGGCCTCCAGGGGGAGACTAAACCATATACTAAGAAAGTGGAATGCGAACTGCAAGGTAGAACAGGACTTGGACTTAAAGACTCAGAGTAGCTGGGAGAACAAGGAACCACCCAAGGTAAGTACCCAGGAACCCCACGGAGGCTGTGTGCAGAGTGGAAACACAGCAACGTGCCCAATGGAAGTCTATGGAGAAGTTGCGGTTTCAGTTTTAAGGAAAAAGGACCCTTCGCAGAGGACCCAGAAAAAACCCTTTGGAAGACAGAAGGTTGGAGAACCACCACACCATGGATCCCCCAGGAACAGGTTACCTGCACCAGGGAAGCTGGGTGCATATGGATGAAGTGACGTCGGAACCTGCTGTAGATGACAATGGGAGACTTCGAAGATGCTTCTGGAGAAGACTGTGAAGGAGTCCGGTGGAATCCAAGGGTAGATATTGAATAGGATAACCTGCAAGCAGAGGGGACAGAGTTTATGCTACTCAGAGGTGACCAGGAGGCACGGAAGCACAATGCCCACCCTTAGCAGGGAGCTCAGAAGAGTTGACAAGGACCTTGTCACTGCAGCTGTGGGGACCAGGCGACGCTGAGGAAGACCAGAAGCCGTGCACGAAGTGTCTCACACTGGATGTCGGTGTCTAGGTGGTCGGTGTCCGGCGGGAGTACCAACAAGCCTTGGTAGCCGCAACTGGCGTAAAAACTAAGAAGGAGCAACGTTGGGACTAGCAAGGTCCAAGGGACTCAACAAGTGCAGAAGAGTCGGGGCAGGCCCGAGCAAGCACAGGAGCCCACCAAACCAGAAGACGACCCTTGAGAGGACCCACAGGCCGAAGAGGACCTCAGGCAGCTCACCAAAGATGGAGGCCCACGGTGCAAGGCATGCAGTGAGGACGCTGATCTTCCAGGGATGAGGGGCTGGAGCTTCTTGGAGCCCGAAGATCTCTGGAGTGCAGAGCCAAAAACCCTTGGCAACGGCAAGTCGATGAGGTGCACAGGGGTTTGGTCCCAGCGGCTCCGACGAGGGATAATGTCCTCCAAATTGCAGGGAAGACAGGTCAGGCCTCTGGAGAGCTGCAGAACCACCACCTGTGTTGTTGGGCCTCTGGAAGTCCATAGGACAACAGGATCAGCAGGCCGGTCAGCTTTGTTGCGGTGCCTGCAGATGCAGGGGAGGGACTCCTTCACTCAAAGGGAGATTTCTTCGGATGTCCTTGATGCCCACAGGTCTTCTGAAGAACCTGAGCGAAGCACAGACAAGGCAGAAGACTTGAAGAACAGCAAGACCAGGGGCAGCAGGAGTCTTCCTTGATGCAGTCTCAGTTCCAATCGAAGTCCAACAAAGTGCAAATGTCCAGACGGTCAGAGTGTCTTGGTTTCAGAGGTGAGTATTGTTCCAGAATGAATCTGAGGACCCACCCACAGGGGAGCCCTTAAATACCCCAGGAAAAGGTTTGGAACGACTTGGGGGTGCCTACCAGAGGAGGGCCTGGCCAAAGGAGAGGATACTCCCCTGTCCTTTGTCCAGTTTCGCGCCAGAGCAGGAACCAAGGGCAGAATCGTGTCTGTGGTCGGCAGCAGCACTAGCTTGATGGCAGACCCTGAAATGCTGTAAACAGGAGTACAAGGGGCCCCTTAAGGGGCCCGCCAGTACACAAGATCATACCTCCAACACCAGAATCGGTGTTGGGGTATGATTCCAACATGTTTGATACCAAACATGACCAGATTCAGTGCAGCCATTATATAGTTGGACATCTCGTATTGACTGATGTCCACTATATGTCTTGAAATGGATGACCGCACTTTCAAAGCCTGGAGAATCGACTCCTGGGTTTATAGGGGTGTCCTGCTCATGCAGGGGCACCCTAACACTTATAACCAAGCACCCTGCCCACAGGACTGGACTGAAGGGCCGTCCATAGGGGTGACCTATAGGTTTTAAGTGTAGTGACCTGTCATGAGAGGTGCAAGCACCAATTCACACTGGCTGCAATGGCAGGCCTGTAGTCACAGTTTAAGTGGACTCCCATGGGTGGCACAATACATGCTGCAGCCCATGGCAGACCTCTGGTGTACCTATGCCCTTGGAACCTTAGTACCATATACTAGGGACTTATAAGGGTACACCAGTAGCCAATTGTGGGGGTACAAAAGTACTTACCAAAGCCATTTTGGGAGAGAGCACACAGATGCTGGGGTCCTGATTAGTAGGATCGCAGCAAACTACAGTCAAATGACACTGACACCAGCCAAAAAGTGGGGGTGGACATAAGAGCAGATCTTGCTTCACTACACCAGCCTTATGCAATTCAGCCTTGGTCATGCTTCAGTAGAAAAAAAGGTTGGGTTCCAGGATGAATGATCTACCCAATGATCCTCGGTATGATCAATGTAGAAACTGTAGGCTCTCTTGGGGTTAAGCCGATGTAGTCTCGCCTCCTTTTTCGCAGGGTGAGACAGGGCAAAGAAAATCAGAAGAGGGATAGCCTGCCGAACGTGGAAGGGTGTTACTAACTTTTGCAGAAATACAGCTCGGGTATTCAACACCAGTTTATCATGGAAGAATGTCCTAAAAGGTGGCTAGACCGACTGGGCCCGCAGCTCACTCATGCGACAAGCTGACATGATTGCGATCAGAAAAAAGCATTTTCAGGGTCAAGAGACCTAGTGGATGGCTGTGTATTGCCTTAACTGGGGTTCACATCAACAAAAGGAGAGCCAAATCAAAAGTTACACTGTTGCATCACAAATGGCTTTGGTGAATACGTGTTGTAACCCTTTACGAAATCTGATCAGAAGAGGCAATTTAAACAAAGATGGTTGATCCGGCAACCTCAAAAAAGCTCAAAGAGCTGACAAATTGCCTTTAACAGTGCCCAACGCACTTCCTTGTATGGCCAACAGCAAAACAAATAGCAATTCATACAGCTTGGCTTCTAGCAGGTCAATTTGACCATTATCATACTAAGCCACAAACTTTTCCCAGCGCCTGGCATACACAGATCTTGTAGATGAAAGCCTGCCGGCCAAAATCACATCAACAACTTCGAGAGGAAGATCAAAAGAGACTAGCTGCTGCCGCTCCATCTCCTCGCATGAGGTGCAAAGTGCGGAGGCCCGGGTGCAGGACCCTGCAAGATTGCTGCAACAGGAGATCCTCTTGAAACGTCAGCTTCTTCAGAAGAGAGATGCTAGTGTCCAGGCGTTATGTATACCACACCTTCCTGGCCCAATCCGGAGCCATGAGAATGGCTTGAGCCCAGTAGGTCTTGATTCTGAACTCGAGCCAAGAGGCAGAAAGGCATACAGGAGTCCCGAACTTCACTCTAGGCAAAATGAGTCTCCAAGAGGCAGATTTTTGGGGGTACTCTAGAGCACAAAGCTGCTAACATTACGTGTTCTTGACAGTGGCAAAATACAGAGCCAGGGTTAACTCCACTGCTGGAAAGAGTCGTGTATCACCTCCAGATGCAACTGCCATTTGTGTTCCGCTAGGCATCGCTGACTGAGTTTTTATGCCCTGGTGTTTAGAGATCCCACCAGGTGATTCACTAACAGAGGAATGTGCTGGTGAATCAGCCACTTCCAGAGGCACAGAGCCTCCTGGCACAGGACCCAAGACCCCACTCCACACTGCTTTTTACAATACCACATGGCGGTGGTGTTGTCCTCGAGTACCTGTTTTAGCCTCCCCTTGATGGATGGTAGGAATGTCTTCAACGCCAAGCGGATCGCCCGCAACTTCAACAAATTTATACGGAGGCATGTTCCCACTGGAGACCAGAGTCTTCAGATCCCCACCTCTCCTAGGTGGCCTCTCAAGCCCAGGAGTGATGCACCCGTGACCACTGTTAGCTCTGGGTAGGGTAAGGACCGTGGTCTGTCACTGTCCCAATCAGGGTGTAGCAGCCACCACTGCAGATCTTTAGCAGTCTCGTCCCTAACCTGGATGTAAACCAATAGGTTCCCTTGGTTCTGTGCCCACTAGGACTTCGGATCTTTTTTTTTTTTTTAGTTTTTATATAGCGCGAACTAGACCCAAAGGTATCGGGTATCAGAGCACTTTACATGAGCACCAGTTGCTTACACAAGGACATATTCATTTTTATTAGGCATGTGGAGATTAAGTGATTTGCCCAGAATCGCAGGATGTTGAGTGTCCTTGCAGAGACTCGAACCCAGTTCCCCAGATTTGAGATCGACCGCCTTAGCCATTAGGCTACATCCTCTCCCCTGCTGCAGAAACCGCATGTGCCATCTGGCGTGTTGGACAAGAAGGATGCAGGAGGCCAAGAGTCCCAGCAGCCTCAAGGACATTCTCACTGAGATCCAGCACAGAGGCTGAAACATCAGGATATGTCCTGGTTTCATCACTTTTGGAGGAAGGCAAAATACTGCATAGTATCCAGAATAGTTCTAATGAACGAGAGCATCTGCCAAGGAGTCAGGTGTGACTTCGGCACATTGTTAATGAACCCCAACGATGTTAGAAGATTCACCATTGTCTGAATGTGGTTTTCGACTGCCTGAGGTGAGCCGCCTTCAACAGGCAGTCGTTGGGGTATAAGCAGTCTGGTACACTCAATCTTTGAAGGTGCACTGCAACCACAGCCATCGCTTTTGTGAACACCTGAGGGGCACTGGTAAAGCCAAAGGGAACACTGCACACTGGAAATGCTCCTGGCCCATTTTGCCCTACAGGATGGGAATATGGAAATATGCGCACTGCTAGTCCATCACTGCACTCCAGCCTCCGTGATCCAGGGCAGACTAGACCTTGGCCAGTGTGAGCATCTTGAATTTGTCCTTCCTCACGAAAACTTTAAGAGCACAGAGATCTAAAATAGGACAAAGCCTTTGGTCATCCTTCGCCACAAGTAAGTAGTAAGAGTTAAACCTAGTCCCTACGTCTGAGGCCGGAATCCCCTCTATGGCTTCTGTGGCCAAAAGAGTGTACATTTCCTGCTGCAAAACGGACATGTATTCCTCCGTCGGCCATTTTGATGGGGGTGACCAGTGTGGCGGAGTAGAAAGGAATGGGAGTACATAGCCTTGCCTGACAAGATGTAGGACCCATGCGTCTGAATTTATGCCTTACCACCCTTGGAGGAAATGTTTGATCCTGCCTCCTATAAGGTCGAAGTGTGTCAAAAAGGACACATTAAAGCAGTTTTGCAGTTGTGGTTGCTGAAGGGGCGGGGACTGAGCTGCACATTGTTCCTGAACCTTGTCTCTGGGTGCTGCGGCATCAGCCACAACATGGTTGTTCAGACTGTTGTGCCGTGGCAGGGTATGATTTTGGCGATACTGAAATCCTGTAGCATAGTCACAAAAGGGACAAAACTGCAGAGGAAATTGTCTGGTAGGGGCAGAGTGCCCCTGGGAAAATGCCATGGCACGACTCTCCTTAAAGCATTGTAGGGCCAAGTGCTATTTCTCACCAAAAAGGAGAATGCCATAAAATGGCATTACCATCAAAGAAGACTGGACATCCCCAAAGAAACCCTTAGACCTCATCCAGGCGTGGCACTAAAGCACCACACTAGTGCCAATTGCGCTACCCAAGCAGTCAGTTGTGTTGAGGCAGACCAATCACAAATTTTGACACTTTTCAGCCATCCTGAATGGTTTGGGCTGAGAAGACACCCATATTTTCTTAGTAAATGCCGGCAGGATTTGACCAACTGCATCCCATAAAGCATGACTGCAGCGGCCTTGAAGGCAGCTGCTATTAGCTGAAAGCAAAGCTAGGTTAGCTGAAGAAAACATGCACTTGCCAAAAGTTTCCATGCACTTAGACTCCAGTTAGGATTAATTGAGGGAAAGCCGTTAGGCTTGACTCTGCTGGTGAATGACTGGACCACCACGCTCTCAGGCGTAGGCACAAAAAAATCGGGGACGTCTAGTGCCCATCTATGTCTAAACTACCTGTCTATTAACTAGTGGACCAGAACATGGGTTAGCCCAAGAGGCCATCCACTGAGGCCTCATTAAATAGAAGAGGTTCAGTAGGGGCCTGTCCAGGTGGAAGAACCTCAGCAAGATGTTAGTTTTAACCTCCTTTGTAGGGAGCTGCAAGTGAAGGACCTCTGCAGCCCGCCTCATGGCCATCACAAAGGAGGCACTCTCCTCACTGGCAGGACCAGCGGGAGAAGCAAGCTCAGAGTCTGGAGAACTGTCCCGAACACTGGTATCTTGTAATTCAGCATACAAATGATCCTAATCATATCAAGAGGTGAATTCATCCCCTTCATCGTATTCATTTTGATCTAAATCCGATCCAAAAAGCTGATGCTCTACTGCATGTAAAAGGCAAGATACTGGAGTCTGAAGGACTGGTTATAGGCTGCGCCCCCATAGGATCAGAACAGTCGAAGCCAGCTCTGAGTCAGAGACCACTATAGGTGTCGACCAGCATTGATGATGAAGGGCCCGGCGCAGTGGGTGGTGCCGGAATCGAAATCATCACCTAAGCTGGTACGGAACCCAGTGCAGAGTCATGAGGCCAGACCGCGATGAGGGTGATCCCGCCAGCAGGATCCCAACTGGAGGCCTCTGCATATCCTTGGGTCCCAAAGGCACGCCAGAGAGAGCTGGAAACGTGTCAAATATACACAGCATGGCCTCCCTAAAAAGCCTCTATTTGATGCAAAGTTGTTGACCGACCCAAAAATTTGGGTAGCAACAGGACCAAACTCTAAATCAGTTCCTCAGGATTTCAGGAGGGAGACCGGGAGGCACACTGATGCCCTAGCACTCTCTCTGGAGCTTAAGAGTGGCAGGAAGGGGCATATTCCTTTGACTGGTCACTGTGCGGAGACTTCCGATGCTTGGCAGCATTGTGTTTCACCTCACGGTATGGCTTTTGGGTTCACCTGAGCATAGTCGTGGCAGGCCCTGGAGTAGTATTCGACCCAAGGCACCACAAACATACAGCATGTGGATCTGTCACGGACATTTGATTGCAACAGTCCCAGCAAGGATTAAACCCTGTCATTTTGAGAGGTGACAAAGAAACGTTTGGCAAAAATACTCAAAGATAAAAAGAGTAAGCTCTGAATCCACATCTGAAGGCGCAGAAGGAAAGGAAATTACATCAGCTTGCTTGGGTGGCACTTAAATGCGGTCCACTTGTCACTTTCAGAGCAGAACGTTGGGGCGGAGCCGCACACCACCACTTACCTGCTTTTGAGTTTCCAGATACAGTCTGATGCCTGCGAGAATATTCACAAGGTGAAGAATCTGCTGTTAGAAGTATCCATTTGAAAGTAGCATATGCTGAATTTGCGACCCATTACAGCCTCAAATTGCTGTGCAAAAAGGTCTGAGCCTGGCAATCAGGGAATTTGAAGCAACCAAGTTCATGACTTCGTCGATCACACTTGGGTGCTTTATTCCCTCTCTTTCGGTTCAACTTCTGATTTCTATGTATGTTCAAATTCCTTCAGAAGGGCAAGGCTAGAAGGCGCAACTGGGCAGGACTCTACAAAGTCAGATACTTGGTTTTCATGGAAACCCTGTAGCTGCTGTTATGGTAATAAGCTCAGACTGGAACAAACCTGGACAGTAACGTCTTTGTCAGGTTGTCTTGTCACTGAAGTCCTGGCTCTCCAGAGAAGAAAAGTTCTCCCAAGTTCCAACTCTTTCCAAAGTTCTGTATCTTCGTTTCTCATAATTCAGAAGTCCCCAAACGTCCAGGGAAAGCTTCTTGGACATCAGATAATAGGCTGAAATGATGACAATGTTTTTCTTCACAGGACCACAGCTAAAATTCCAATTAGCACTGGTTTTGCTTATTCTCTTCAAGGCAGATGCAGCTCTCTTGGTTCCTTTGATTCTCCATGCTGTTCTAATGATAAAATAAGTTCCGCAGCAAGCAAGTTTCTCGCAGTAAGGTCACAGTCACTTTTTTTTTTTTTGACAAATCTTTTTTATTGAAAAGAAATCAACATAAAACAATACAAATAAAACAAAGGCAGTGATGAGCAGTCGTCGAGATGTTCAAAAACGAGCAACTTAAAATTACAGATAAATGCAAATCAATACAATGGGTCGATAACACAGTCAAAGGAATCACGGTCCCAGTTATTCATTAAGGCCTTACAGCATCTCATTGTCAACAGTGAATGGGGAGGTGTCGCCAGAGGGGGTACAAAGCAAACCTCTGCTCTTGTTCCAGGGGCCCCATACCTTCGTCCACTTGCCCGGGCATCCTCTGCTTTCATAAACCACACTCTCCGCCTGCATACACCAGTCCATGTCGGATTACCAGTCACTATATCCAAGCGCAACGCCTCCCTTCCATGTCCTGGCGATATTGCGTTTTGCCACCATGCAGCCCAACGAGACCCAAATTTGTTCAGTTCTGGACAAATCGGTAGCTTCCCAGACATTCAATAGACAAAGCCGAGGGGAAGCCTCAATAGGTTTATGACATATCTGGGACAGGATGGGCACACTCCTATCCCAGTACCGCTGAAGGACAGGACATTCCCACCACTGGTGTAAAAAGGTACCAGTGGAGCCACGGGGACAGACCGGGGAGCTAAGAAGCCCCATCTTGGCAAGGGCTGAACTAGTGTAATATGCTCTGTGGAGTATTTTAAGCTGTACAAGTTTGAAACAGGAACGGATAGCCACCTCCCGGGGCGAGGCCAGGGCCTCTCTCCAATCCTCATCGGTCAGGTCCCCTACATCGTCAACCCATTTTGTACGTAGTTTATCGTGAGTCTCGGGCAAATTATTGAGGATTTTGCGATAGGTTAATGAGATGGCTTTTTCTGGGAGGTAATCATCCAGGAGCCTGTCCTCCAAAGGGGAGGAGACAGGTGGGTCAGAACCTTTGGGAATTGCTTTATATAATGCACTTCTTGCCTGAAGATATCTAAAGGTTTCCCCCTCGTGCAGTTGATACTGTATCTGCAACTCGCCGAATGGGATAACCCCGCCCTTTGCCCACCTGTCCCCAACCTTAGATAGACCAATCAGGTCCCATTTGTCGAACCCCGGCTGCTTTGAAAGTATACCTATATGACAGGAGTGGAGTAACCCGTGTGATTTTGCCCTTCCAGCCCAAAGCGGCAGTTACAGCATGCCAGATGGAAACTGTGGTAGAAGTCGGGGTGTATTTAGGTGCCTATCTTGTCCCTCCATAAAGTGTCCTCAAGTAGTTGCCTGCAACCATATTGTGCCTGTCCATTCTATATGCTGGGTCTGTAACAGGTCGATGTGTCCAATGATTAAGGACCACCAGCTGTGAGGCCCAGTAATATGGTCTAATGGCTGGCAGAGCAATACCCCCGTTGTACCAGCTTTTCGTGAGCTTGGTGAGAGCAATTCGGGGTGTGCCCTTGTTCCAAAGCAGAGTGCGTACCTCAGAGTCAACTGACTGAAAGTATTGAGGTGGGACTAAATATGGCGTATTCTGTAGGGCGTAGAGGAAACGGGGAAGTGCCATCATTTTATAGAGGGCAGCTCTACCTAATAGCGTAAGAGGTAGTGTTTTCCAATGCTGCACGTCAGCTCAGAGACGATGTAATGGGTGTAAGAGATTACGTTGGTGGAAGAGCCCCGCATCTCTCGTGATATATATGCCAAGATATCGGAAACCGTTGGTGACTATGTTGGCGTCGCAACCCGTGGGAAGGTTCGGGGGTTCCCCACTTAAGACGTAGATCAATGATTTATCCCAGTTGATGGTATAACCGGAGTACTTTTGGAAGAGGGCAAAAATATGTAATATCCTGTGAATCGAAGAACGAGGTTTGGCCAAATAGAGGAGGATGTCGTCGGCGTAGAGAGAGATTCTATCCGACCACTCCGGTGACCAATTAAGTCCCCGAATAAGGGGATCACCCCTAATCCATAGGGCCAGAGGCTCCAGAGCCAAAGCAAATAACAGTGGTGACAGGGGACAACCCTGCCTCATACCCTTTCCCAACTCGAAGATGGTCGAGGGAGGCAAACAAGAAGGGCCATTCTATCATATCGAAAGCCATCTTGGCATCTAAGGACATAATCACTGAATCCTCTTGTATGGTAGAGGCCCTGCCCAGTACCCCGAAAAGGCGACAGAGATTGAGCACGGTGTTTCTAGCAGGCATAAAGCCGGACTGGTCTGGGTGTATCAGTTTGTGGAGATGTGGCGCGAGGCTTAGGGCCAAAATTTTGGCTAATATTTTAACCTCCGGATCAAGGAGAGAAATAGGTCTGTATGAACCACATTGCTCCGGGGTTTCCCTTCTTTGTGTATGACGGCTATGTTTGCTAATCTCTGCGTTGCAGGCAGGATCCCCGAGATGCACTCTTGTCATACATTCGCACGAGGAACGGAGCAATCGTCGAGGAGACAGTTTTGTAAAGTTCGATTGGGAGGCCACTCGGGCCCATGGCTTTTCCAGATTGTAGAGCGCCGATCGCCTTAGATACCTCGACAGGAGTCAAGGTGGCGTCAAGCTCTGTCAAGTCCTGCGGGTCTAGCACAGGAAGGGGCAGAGTGGAGAGTAACTCGGCTGCCGCCTCCTGGGAGGATGCGGACGAGGGGACATAAACACGCTCAAAATGGTTAGCAAATGCCTCCGCAATCCCGACTCTGTTATGTTGTCTCACTCCGTTCGGATCTACAATTTCCGCCACCCACCTATTGGCTAACTCTCGCCTATCAAGCCATGCCAACAGTTTACTGGCTTTGTCACCGATGTCATACACACGGTGCTGCGTGGCCCGGTATTGGGTCCTGGCTGCGTCCTCTGCGATGTCTCTATATTCTTTTTGTTTTACTGCTAGTTTATGTGAGGCATCTGATTATGCAGATGTCACCAATTCGTTTTCGAGCATGGCCACCTCACTCTCTATTTCCTCCAGCTGTTTACGTTTTTCTTTCTTGTGGCCCGCTACTGCCGCCACCCCACAACCCCGGATCACCGTCTTATATGCCTCCCATAGTGTTACATTTGACTCAACTGAGCCATCATTTCCTCAAAATAGTTTTTGGTGGCCTCTAGCAGCTTGTCCCGTATCGCTGGCACGTGAAGGTACCAAGGGCGGAGGACCATTTCGTGACGAGTGTGGGGTGGCACGCCACCGTAATGAGTGGTCGGAGATACCCCTAGGAAGGACGGAGATCTCGCCGAACATGGGCAGTTGGATGAATTTGCAGAAGAGATAATCTATACGGGACATACTCCCATGCACCCCGGAATGGAAAGTGTACTGTCTGGTGGTAGGGTGATGTATTCGCCAAACATCTATCAGTCCCGTGGCCCCCAGAAAATCGGTCAATAACTTCCCTGGAGGTTCCCCTCGCCTAGGTGGCAAGCAGTCGAGCTCACCATCCAAGGCGGCATTACAATCTCCCCCCATCAATATATGTCCCTCGGGCAGGCCCAGCATATGTGGGCCAAGGTCAGTCAAAGCAGCGGAATGTAGTTTGGGGGGTGTATATATAAGGAGGTCACGTTGAGGGACCTACCCTCCCATTGTCCAGAGACCGGGTCCCAGTCACTCTTAGCCATGTGGCTGGCTTTCCTAGCCCCCAGGAAAGCTTTTATATCAGTTAAGGCAAGCTCCCCAAGGTGCATACTTTCCTTTCTTGGTTTTTCCAGTTTCCTATACTCGGAGGCACTGAGAAAAGCACATGGATGAGTTTTTGGTTGAGGGGCCTATACTGCTAGGCTCTCCAGAACTCAGAGTCCTTAATGAAGCAAGATTACAAGTAGAAGGGTGATGCTACCTGATGAATTCACAAACAGAGTATGACTTCTCCCACAGAGCCGATTAGTGCCCTCATTAAACGTTGTAAAAGCTTTCATTGTCATCCACATGTTCTGGAATCTCCCATCAGGCAGTTGGTTGTAACCACAGAAACTGAAATAGATACTACTAGAAAAACAGTAAAAAACAAGTTACTTACCTGTACACTGTGGTTCCCCAGTATCGATAACTTTTATAGATTCACATGCTTGAATCTTTCCCGTCGTCATGGTGGGAGTCCCACGGTAACAGTAAAATAGCAGTATAAAGCTAAAAAGACAATCTCCCTTGAGAATCAACAGTATTTAGTAACCAGTTAACCTCATTAAAGAACATCCAAACTCCAGCCAATTACATCGCAGACCCCTGAGTATCCATACTCTGCAGAGCCACCATACCACAGATTTCAAGCACGAGTGTAGTTAGTCAAATAAAAGAGGTATGGAAGGGTGCACCTGTAAGGGGAGGATGGAGGGCCACATGTGACTATCAAATATATCAATACTGGAGAACCACAGTGTACAGGTAAGTAATTTGTTTTTTCTCCTGTATTGTATCTTTTATAGATTCACATGCTTGAATCAGACTAGTAAGCAGTACATAATAACAATCGGAAGTGGGGAAAACAGGTGAACCATCCCACCATGCAACATAATGTCATCACCTGAAGTGAACCAAGCAACTTAACTTCCGCGGTTATAACATACACATATATCTATGTATATACATAAATCAGATTTGGCAGAGAATATTAATAGCCATAATAGTAATAAACATAATAATAATGATAATAAGAATTCTTAATAAACCTCAGTAACTGAGGCCTACCTTAAGCAAACGGACGACGAAGAGCCGCTTGGCCAACCGCAGCATGTCTTTCGCAAAGTATCCAGGCAGTAGTGCCTTGTGAAGGTATGGAAGATTGTCCATGTCGCTGACCTGCAGATGTCTGGCAGGGACACACCGGCAAACAGGGCCGAGGACGTTGCCATCTTCCTCGTGGAATGGGCAGTCACTTTGGAAGCAAGTGGGCGACTCGCCCTTTCGTGGCAGAAGGTTATAGTAGAAGAAACCCAACGAGGAATCAAAGCTCTACTCAAAGCCTAACCCTTCCTACGGGCAGAGAAGGCGATGAGCAATTGAGTAGATTTGCGGAAAGATTTAGTCCCTTGAAGGTAAAACTTTAAACATCGTTTGATGCCCAAGGAATGCAGAGCTCTCTCCGCTGGTGTAGACAGAGCAGGAAAGAATGAAGGCAGGACCACAGGTTCATTCAGATGGAACGTGGAAGGTATTTTGGGTATGAACGAGGGATTAGTGCGTAGCACCACTCTATCCTGCTGGAATTGAAGGTAAGGTTCTGTTGCTGTGAAGGCTTGGATTTCACTAATACGTCTAGCTGACGTGATGGCTAAGAGAAAAGCCACCTTCGAAGATAGAAATTTTATGTCACACTTGTGGATTGGCTCGAATGGCGCTTTCATGAGATGAGACAACACAATGTTCAATTGCCAGAGCACCGGAGCAGCAGAACCGGCGGGTAGGCTCTGAAAAGGCCTTTCATGAATTCCTTCACCAACCTGCAGGACCATAGGGACGACTGGTTCGAACGTCTCCTATACCTTGAAATTGCGGCCAAATGGACTTTTACCGAGGAATGAGAGAGGCCAGCTTTTGCTAGCGACAAGAGATATGGCAAAACCTCCTCCAGAGATGAAGAGAGCGGATGGCATGAGTGATTTGCACACCAGGAGCAGAATCTTTTCCATTTGGCTGAGTAACACTTGACCGTGGAGGGAGCACGGGCCTTGTTAAAAATGGAACTGCACTCCTCAGAAATATCTATGTTCTCAAACTCAGTGTGGTGAGGAGCCAGGCCGACAAGTGAAGAGATTGAATTTGCGAATGAATCACCTGGCCTTGGTCCATAGAAAGTAGACGTTCTGAAGGATGAAGACGAACTGGAGAGACTTCTGATAGGCGAAACAGCTCTGTGAACCAGAATTGCCTTGCCCACGCCGGGGCCATGAGAATGATGCGGCAAGGTTCTCGTTTCACTTTTTGTAGGACCTTGGGTATCAGAGGGAATGGAGGGAACGCGTAGGCAAATGTCCCTTCCCAGGAGAAATGGAAGGCGTTCCCTAGGGAACCTGGTTGGGGAATCTGCTGGCGTAGAACTTGGATTTTTTGTTGAGTAATGTATCGAACAGATCCAGGGTTGGTGATCCCCAACACTGAAAAACTCTTTTGAGTTGAACGGCGTCCAATCCCCATTCGGGACCCTGCTTGGAATCTCTGCTGAGCGAATCGGCCCATTCTTAGAGCACCCCTGGAACGTGTTGGACCTGTAATGAGATATTGTGGTGAATCAACCAATTCCAAATTCGTTGCGCCAGAATTGAGAGCCGGCGATCTTGTCCCTCGTGGTTTCTGCAGGTAAAACATTGTGGTTGTGTTGTCCGTGTGGACAAGGATTGAAGAACCTTTTATCCTTGGAAGGAAGGAACGTAGCCCTAGAAACACTGCTTTCAGCTCCAACAGGTTGATGTGGCATAGAGATTCCTGATCCGACCACTTCCCCTGAACCTGAAGCTCCTGGAGGTGAGCACCCCATCCCTCCATGGAGGCATCCGTTGTCATAATCAAAAGCTCTGGTGGAAGGAAGGATAGGCTTGTGAAAGATTGCTTTTGACTTTCCACCAAGACATCGCCCTGATCATCTGAGGCGTGACTGAAATAATGTCCTCGAAGGAGCCTCGAGCTTGTACCCATTGGGCGTCGAGCTGCTCCTGTAGAGGCCTCATCCGCAACCGACAGTGAGGAATCAGCGGAATGCCAGATGACATCATCCCCAACATTGATTTGTAAATCCTCACAGAAACGAACTTTTTTGAAGAAAGGGACTCCGCCATCTTTAGAAGACGAGAAATCCTTTCTTCTGTGGGAAAGGCCATTGAGAGGTCGGTGTCTAATCTCGCTCCCAGAAACACCAGAGACCTGGAAAGAAGGAGCGAAGACTTCTCTTCATTGAGATTGAGACCCAGAGAGCGAAAAAGGCGAAGACAGGCATTCGTGGACTTTTGTGCACCCTGAAATGTCAGAGCCTGGATTAACCAATCGTCCAGGTAGGGAAAGACCTGGTGACCGGAACGCCGGAGAAAGGCTGCTACTGGTGCCAAGCATTTGGTGAATACCCTGGGCGCAGACTTTAGCCCGAAAGGCAGCACCTTGAACTGGTAGTGGCACCCTGCCACTTGGAACCTGAGATAACGACGGTGCTTTGGATGAATAGGAATGTGAAAGTACGCATCCAGAAGATCCAGAGAGGTTATGTAATCCCCTGAATCCAAGAGAAGGAGAATCTCCTGGAGCGACAGCATCCGAAATGGTTGGCTTTTGATGAACTTGTTCAACAACCTGAGGTCCTTGACCTGCCTCCATTTTCCAGTTCTTTTCTTTATGAGAAAAAAGTAGGAGTAGAATCCCAAGTTGCGCTGACTGCGCAGCACTATCTCGATTGCCTGCTTGTCGAGAAGGAGTTTTATTTCCCTTTTGAGAAATGCCTGATGGCGGTGAGCAGTCTTTCTTGGGGGATAATCTGGAGGTTGTTGAAGAAATCCTAGGGTGTGACCATAATTGAAAACGTCTAACACCCATCTGTCGGACGAAATGGAGTTCCATTGCAGAAAGAATTTGGAGCAGTCTTGAGCCGAATGAAGTGGGACTGGGGTGGCATGTGGCTGATGAGTCTCGTTGTCTTTTGCCTGTGTCATGGGATTTACCTCCTGAAGCGGGACAGCTTCGAACTGGGGTTCTGGAGTAAGTTGATGCAGGCGTCTGCCAAAAGGAATGAGCGAAGTACTGAGGACGGAAACCTTGCTGGTACTAATGTTGAAAACGCTGTTGAGGCTGGGTCTGAGCTGTAAACTGGCCTCTTCCTCTTCCCCGAAAGGAAGAGAACCTTCTCTGTTGTAAATTGGCTAAGGATTTTGCCGTATCCGTGTCGGATTTGATAGCCTGGAGTGCCTCATCAACATGCTTACCGAACAGATTCTCTCCATCAAATGGCATATCCAGCACCTTCGCCTGGACTTCTGGGCGAAATGTTGTAGCTTTCAGCCAACCCTGTCTGCGCAACACTGCGGCACCCGCCATCTGCCTAAAGGCGGTGGAGGCAATGTCCACAGCCACATCAATGGCTTCCGATGAAGCTCTCTCACCCTCTGAAAGGATCTCCTTTGCCTCCTTTTTCTTATCTTCCGGCAAGAATTCCAATAAAGGCGATGTCTGACCACATCTGCCTATCGTACCTTCCAAGGATAGCCATAGCATTGGAGGCTCTGATGGCTGTAGCAGCCAGCGCGGAGAATCTCTTCCCAATATTGTCCAACCTACGCCCCTCTTTGTCTGTCGGGGTGGTACAGGGAGAAGCAGGGTTTTTTTGATCTTCTCTGAGCAGCCTGCATTATTACCGAATCAGGCTTCAGATGGTCAATGAGACATGTCGGAGAGTCTTCTGGTGCCCGGTACTTCTTATCCAGCTTTGGAATGACTGCTGGGTAAGACGCTGGATTCTTCATTAGCTTGATACCTTCCTGCCACAAAAAGTCGATAATAGGGATTGCCCTAACCGAACGTTGAGTGGAAGCCTTAAAATCGTACAAGAAGCATTCCGCTTGCTTGACGAGCGTTTTGATGCTCTCTCAAGCAGATCGTGGAAGCCACGATATCTGCAGGTGGAGAGTCAGCCACTGGCAGCGTGGGGAAAGGCGGTGTATGCGCTACGTAATCCATCCACTCGTCATGGACATCAGTGTCCACTTGTATCTCTCCCTCTTCCAGTTGATGGTCTCCACTGTCCGATACCCTAGTTGAGATCTGCAGAGGAGGTAGGGACTTCTGTTTTGGTGGTGCCAGTAGGGTTTCCTGAACTGGAGTCATGACAGGCTCCTCCTGCCGAGAAACTGGTTTTTGGACCACATTGGCTTCAGGGAATCGCTTGTAGTAGTCATCTAGCATGAAACGTAAGTCCGTGACTAGTGACACTGGCACATTAATGGTGGGTTCTTGACGATCTTCCTCCTCCTGTTCACAATATGGGTAGTGCTCCTGGAAGGCATCCAGGCGTTGCGCACCCGAGCGTCTCTCCGAGAAGGAATACTCACCTTCAAAGTAAGCTGAAGGATTATCTGGATGATATTCTTCATCAGATTCCTGGCACTTCACTCTCAGCTGAGAGGGGATGTAGGCAGGGCAAAATGGACCTTCATGCTCCGATTCCTGAAAATCCAGGAGGCGAGAAGGAGGCAGAGGAGATATTTTTGAAAAGTCTTGTAATAGAGATTTTGAGACTGGCATGTCCATTTTCCTTGTCGACGGGATCGTCACCATGGACTGTGACAATGGCGTGGAAGTATCCGGCAACGGGGCGGAGAAACTTGTCGACGGCGCAGCACACAATAGGACCATCAACCGTGAAGCTCTCGCCGACGACAAACTCCTCACCGAAGCCGCTGACATCACTACTTCCGTCTTCGAGACAACGATGATGTCGTCGATGTTGCTGACAAAACCGTCGACGGAGTCTTCCTTTCGACGGTCGTAGGCAGAGAATGCCTTGTCGACAGGTCCGACGGGCGGATTTTTTGTGAGGGAGTAAGTGGTGCAGAAGGAGGAGCAGAACCAGCTCTTTTTTGGGTCTGAGAGAAGCCAGGTTGTTCTTTTTTACCTCTCTTTTCCACTGAAGACTCCTTGCTCAGAGATCTTTGTTTTTTCGGATCTCTCTGACCAGAAGAAGAATCTTCTTCCTTCCTTTTCTTTGAGGAGGAATGAGGCCTCTCCTCACTCTCGGAGTCAGAATCCCTCATAGATCTTTTCTTTTGAAGTCAAATAAGAAGCCTTCCCTCGCGGTCTTTGAGGGTTTTTGATGAAAAAGTCTGGCAGTCTTTAGGCTTGTGCTCTGGATAAAGGCAATATAAGCACTCCATATGAGGGTCCTCTGAGAAAAGCCTGGACTTTCCACAAGTCTTGCAGGGCCTGAACATCACTTTTTTAGACTCTGACATTCTGTAGAAAATACAGAGAATAAGCAGTAAACTCACTTTCTTGCAGCACCTCAGTTGAAGAGAAGGTTGAGGAAAGAGAACTGCCAGTTGAAAGTTGAAGAGTTCAAAGTAGAAAAACTGTGACTGAGCAGAGCTCAGGGAGACTCCCTAACACACGACGTGCGGTAAGAAATCTGAGGTATGGTGGCTCTGCAGGGGATGGATACTCCGGGGTCTGCGATGTGATTGGCTGGAGTTTGGATGTTCTTTAATGAGGTTAACTGGTTACTAAATACTGTTGATTCTCAAGGTAGATTGTCCTTTTAGCTTTATACTGCTATTTTACTGTTACCGTGGGACTCCCACCAAGACGACGGGGAAGATTCAAGCATGTGAATCTATAAGAGATACAATACTGGAGAACTGTATTAACCACTGCAGCTAACTTTAGGCACGCCTCAAGGGAGCAGTACATGGCTTAGGCAAATACAATTCAGAGAAGGTATCATCTCACTTGTATTTGATATATCACCCAGAAGTCTGAAATTAGACTCCGTGAGAATCACCACCTTCATCTCTGACTCTCAAAGTTGTTTGGGTATTAAATGTCCGACTCTGAAGCACAAGTTACTAACTTGTGTAACGATATATCTGTAAGAGACAGTAGTTAGTGACAGATTCCTTACCTTAGAATATCCCCAGGCGTCAGGCTGGATCCGGAAAGTTTTTTGCGTAGCAGTACCCTTGCGCGTCGGTAGGCGGCGTCGTGCGGCTCCGCGTCCGTCGTCGGCGTCGTGATCGCCGGGATGACGTCGCGGGCAGTACTTAGACGCAGCCCCTGCGCGCTGACGTCAGTTCTGTACACGACTTTCCGCGCCAGGAACGCAGAGCCATGCAAGAAGCTGACATAGGTGTCTGAAAAATACTAGGGCCCTGAAAGGGATGTCCTTAACCCTAGAAATCAGTTCGCAGAACGGGGAGGATGGGTGGGGCGGTAAGGAATCTGTCACTAACTACTGTCTCTTACAGATATATCGTTACACAAGTTAGTAACTTGTGCATCTGAAAGAGACACGTTAGTGACAGATTCCTTACCTTAGAATAGATACCCCAGCAATACCAACCCCGGTGGTGGGTCTGCGAACAAAGATCAGACAAGGAAGTCCTGGAGGACAGAACGGCCAAAGAAGCCGTCCCTCCGGACCCGACTGTCAAGGCAGTAATGCTTTGTAAACGTGTGCAGCGAGGCCCACGTAGCTGCCTGACATATAACCGGCAGCGGAACACCACGGCCCAAGGCCGTCGTAGCAGCCTTTGCCCTGGTGGAATGGGCACGCAGGCCAACAGGAGGCTCCTTCTTAGCCAAAGAATAGCAGGTCTTGATGCACAAGGTAACCCAGCGGGAGATGGTCCTCTTGTGCACCGCCCGACCTTTTTTGGCGCCCACGTAGCCAACAAAGAGCTGGTCATCCACCCGGAAGTGTTTTGTGCGGTCAATATAGAAGGAGAGCGCACGTTTTGGGTCCAGACGGTGGAGCCTCTCTTCCTCTCTGGAAGGATGCGGAGGCGGAAAGAAGGTGGGCAAAGTGATGGTCTGCCCAATGTGGAAAGCAGTAACCACCTTTGGCAAGAAGGACGGACGCGTCCGAAGAACAACCTTGTCTGGATGAACAGACAGAAAGGGAGGTTTGCAAGATAGAGCCTGGAGCTCACTCACCCGCCGAGCGGAGGTGATGGCCACCAGAAAGGCTGTCTTCAGAGTCAGAAAGACGAAGAGGACAGTTATGTAGAGGCTCAAAGGGAGCGCACATTAAAAAGGTAAGAACCAAGTTCAAATCCCACTGAGGCATCACAAACGGAACAGGAGGGAAGAGGTGTGTAATGCCTTTTAAGAACCTGTTAACAACAGGGGACTTGAAAAGGGAGGGCTGATCAGGGAGCCTGAGGAAGGCCGAGATAGCACAAAGATAACCCTTGATGGTACCCAGGGCAGAACCCTGTTGGGCCAGAGAGAGAAGGAACAGAAGGACCTCAGAAAGAGGGGCAGAAAGGGGATTCACAGCCTTTGCTGTGCACCATGCCACAAATTTGTTCCACCTGCAGGCGTATACCACCTTAGTGGAGGGACGCCTGGCTGCCAGAATCACATCACAAACTTCGGGAGGCAAGTCGAAAGGAATCAACTGCCGCCGCTCAATCTCCATGCAAGCAGGTGTAGACTGGACAGGTTCGGGTGGAGGACCGTCCCCTGCTGCTGCGACAGAAGATCCTCCCGAAGAGGCAGACGGATCGGGGGATCTACGCTCATATTGAGTAGCTCGGGATACCAAACTCTTCGAGCCCAGTCCGGAGCCACAAGAATGACTTGGGCCCGGTCGTGCCGAATCTTCTTCAACACTCTGGGTAGAAGTGGTATAGGCGGAAAGGCGTACAATAGACCGCAACTCCACTTGTGACGAAAAGCGTCGCCGAGCGAGTGCCGCCTTGGAAATTCCAACGCGCAGAACTGATGACATTGCGCGTTCTCTTCGGTGGCGAATAGATCTAACCAAGGCTCTCCCCACTGTAGAAAGAGTCCTTGCACCACTTCCGAGTGAAGACGCCATTCGTGATCCATCATGCACCGGCGGCTGAGTTCGTCCCGCCCTGGCGTTCAGGGAACCTGCCAGGTGTTGAACCATCAGGAACATGCCCTGATGTTCCAGCCATGTCCAGAGGCGCAGAGCCTCCTGACAAAGGGTCCACGACCCCACCCCGCCTTGTTTGTTGCAGTACCACATGGCGGTGGTGTTGTCTGTGAACACCTGCACTACCTTCCCTTTGACAGAGGGAAGGAATGCCTTCAGTGCAAGTCGGATCGCCCGGAGCTCCAGAAAGTTGATATGGAGCCGGGACTCCGCTCGGAGACCAGAGGCCTCTGATCTCCGCCTCTCCCATGTGACCGCCCCATCCCAGAAGGGACGCGTCCGTCACAACTGTGTGCTCTGGCTGGGGAAGGGAGAGGGATCTGCCCATGACCCATTGCCGGTTCGAGAGCCACCACTGCAACTGCCTTGCAGTCCCCTCCGAGATCTGGACGTGATCGGACAGGTTGCCCTGGTGCTGCGCCCACTGGAACTTCAGGTCCCACTGCAGAGCCCGCATATGCCATCTGGCATGATTGACCAGCAGGATGCAGGAGGCCATGAGGCCCAGCAGCCTCAGGGTCATCCGTACCGAAACCCAGGATAAAGGCTGAAAGATCGGAATCATAGCCTGAATATCCCGGACTCTCCGTTCGGGAGGATAGGCCCGAAACTGCGTCGTGTCCAGAACCGCTCCGATGAAAAGGAGCTGTGGAGAAGGAATCAGATGCGACTTCGGCACATTGATGGAGAACCCCAGCGAGTGCAGGAGTTCGGCCGTAGTCTGGAGGTGGGAGACGACTGCCTGGGACGAGCCCGCCTTCAGCAGCCAGTCGTCGAGGTAGGGAAGACTGAAACCCCTGCCCGGCGCAGATGAGCTGCGACCACCGCCATCACTTTCGTGAACACCCGAGGGGCACTGGTAAGGCCAAAGGGGAGCACGGTGAACTGAAAATGCTCGGGGCCTACCGTGAACCGAAGGTAACGCCGGTGGGCCGGCAGGACGGGGATGTGGAAATATGCGTCCTGCAAGTCCAACGCTACCAACCAGTCTCCAGGGTCGAGGGCAGTCAAGACCTGAGCTAGGGTGAGCATCTTGAACTTCTCCTTCCGGAGGAAGCGATTGACGTTCCGGAGGTCCAAGATAGGACGCATGTCCTCCTTGTCCTTTTTGGGCACCAGAAAGTAGTGGGAGTAGCAACCACGCCCTACTTCTGGGGTCGGAACATGCTCGATGGCCCTTTTGGTCAAGAGGGCCGTGACTTCCTTCTGTAGAAGCACCAAGTGATCCCCTGACATGCGGTGGAATTGAGGTGGCATGGCTGGGGGGTGGTCTCGAAGGGGAGGGAGTAGCCCCTTCGGACAATGTCCAAGACCCACCTGTCCGAGGTGATGGTACGCCAGTGGGGAAGGTGATGGCGGACCCTGCCCCCTACTGGCGTGCTGTGCACCTGAAAGGAGGGACTAGGAGTGCTTGGAGGCCGCGTACAGGTTGGAGGTGGTGGCCTGACCCGCACGCTGGTTGCCCGATCCGCCACGGCGGAATCCACGTCCTCGGCCACGCGAAGACGCCTGCTGCGCGGGCCGGTGGCTGGGCTGCTGACGTGAAGGGGCACCCCTACCGTGGCCACGATAGGGCCAAAAGCAGAAGTCAGCGGAGGGCGTGTAGCAGAAAGGCCCAGGGACTTTGCAGTAGCCCGTGAGTCCTTAAAGCGCTCCAACGCATGGTCTGCTTTGGACCCAAAAAGACCGACTCCATCAAAGGGCATGTCCATGAGAGTATTCTGGACATCCCCTGAAAAACCAGTGGTTCTCAGCCAGGCGTGGCATCGGAGCGCCAGCGTCGTTGCAATAGACCTGCCCAGCGAGTCGGCGGTGTCAAGGCCACAACGTATAGTGTATTTAGCCGCATCCCTTCCTTCCGCAATGGCGCGGGAAAGCAGTGTCTGGACCTCCTCAGGACACTGGGGCAAAACATCCGCCACCGAATCCCACAGGGAGTGGGTATATCGGCCCAAAAGACAAGCGGTGTTAACGGACCGCAAGCCAGCACTGGAGGAAGAAAAACCTTTCTTCCCAAACTGATCCAGGCGTTTGGATTCCCTATCCGGAGGGCGGTAGGGAAGGCGGTTTGGGAAGCGGAGGCTTGGACAACCAAGCTCTCAGGAGTGGGGTGGACAGAGAGAAACAGGGGTCGCCCGGAGCTGGGCGATGGCGTCGTGACACGTTCCGATCCACAGGAGCCCCTGTGTTGGGCTTGGACCAGGCGCCCAAGAGAACGTCAGTGAGGGCGTCGTTAAACGGCAGCACAGTCTCCGCAGAGGAGGCTGCCGGCTGAAGCACCTCTGTCAAGATGTTAGGCTTGACCGTCAAAGTAGGGAGTTGGAGGTGTAAGGCCCCAGCCGCCCTACGCAACACCGTACCAAAATTGGCTCCCTCCTCCGTAGCCACGGGAGGAGACAGCATGCCAATGTCAGGGGAAGTATCCAGACCACTGGCCTCCCTAGACTCTCTGTCCAGTCCTCATCGTACTGACAGTGTCGTGTCAGAGGGTCATCAGACCCCTCCCAGTCCAACTGGTCCTCCTCTGGTTCAAAATAAGGAGGAGGAGGGACAGTTGGGACCCAGAGTCCCATTGGCGCCGGAGCCGGCGTCGAGCGACGTCGGTCCGGGAGCCATGTCCGGAGCCGGAAGGAACTGGGGACGACGCCGCCCGGAGCCCAGGGCGGCGTCGAGAACGGCACCGGAGACATCGGCGCCGGCGGAGGTGTCGTTAGGTCGACCGGCGTCGATGGGGGTTGTGGAGCCGGGATCGAGGCTGGGGCCGAAGCCGGAGCCGGGATCGAGGCCGGAGGCACGGGCGACGCCGGGGCCGGAGCCGTCGGCGACGCCGGAGCAACCCCATCAGGGCCCGCGGGGCCCGAAGGCGCACCGGAGGGGCCTGAAGGCCCGAAGAGGCGGGCCATGGCCAACAGGAATTCCTGCTCTTTGGCCGGATCCGCCCCCGAACACGGGAAGGGCGGGTATGGCGGGGGCGACTCCACAGGCATGTCCGGGGCCGCGGGGGCGGGGACGGTGCCGGGAGGGGCCTCAGCCGAGTGGCGAGACCGGCGAGGCGAAGTCCTAGAGCGATGATGCTTTTTGGACTTTTTGTGTTTCGACTTACCGGACGAAGAAGACTTCGACGCCGACGACCGGTGTGGACTCCGCGATCGACCCCTGGACCTCTCACGCGACCGGGGCTTCCGCGGAGACGAATGCCGGGCCTCCAGGAGCTTTCGAGACCGCTCTCGCAAAGCTTTCGGGTTAAGGGCCTGGCATTCGGGACAAGACTCCGTGTCGTGGCCTCGGCCGAGGCAGAAGAGACACTCCCAATGCGGGTCGGTGACGGACATCATCCGCGCACAGGCGCCGCAACGTTTGAAACCGGGCATCCCTACGACACCTTGAGAGATGAAAAAACAGTGAAAAATTCACCAAAAAGTATGGTCAAAAAAATGACCAGGGCACTGCTCTTCCCGGATCTGCGCTTGCTGGCGCGGAAAAAGAAGAACTGACGTCAGCGCGCAGGGGCGGCGTCTAAGTACTGCCCGCGACGTCATCCCGGCGATCACGACGCCGACGACGGACGCGGAGCAGCACGACGCCGCCTACCGACGCGCAAGGGTACTGCTACGCAAAAAACTTTCCGGATCCAGCCTGACGCCTGGGGATATTCTAAGGTAAGGAATCTGTCACTAACGTGTCTCTTTCAGATTCATAAAATCGTCAAAATGCTGAAAGCACAGATTAGAAAGTTTGCGAGTGGAAACTTCTTTGTATGCCAACACACAGGGATCCCTTTAGGGTTCATTTGCTAATTCTGCAAAAAGGTACATACATGCATTGACGGTGTGAAAAGTAGATCAGGTGAAGATGCAGAGGGGGCTGAGCGGAAAAGAGGCGAAAACTACCAGTTTGATCTTTAAATTTGAGGGATCAGTGTTATGTAACGATTTACAATCCAAAACATACCCTACTAGATGGCTGTACCAGTTTTGGGGTAAGAAGAGGTAGAAATCGGTAAAAGATGGACCTTTGATAGGATGGGTAAAGGTTCTTCTAAATAGGCAGAAAACCTCTGCTGACTCAGGGAAAACCCGATGGTTACACTATTTGGAGCCAGAACCAAACCCATGATTCAAAGAGGACAAAGATTATAACAACATTCTCTACTGCGGCTTCTTTTTATACAACAGGAAGAATCCTGTTTCCTGCAAAATTAAAAGAGCGACCATGCTTGGACGCATCCTTGGAATGAGCAAGAGCAGGAATCTCTACTTGGCCTCTCTAGTGCTAAGCGGACCATAGGCTCGTGCTCAGAGATTGTTTTAGGGCACACCTTTAGGCAAAATCCTAAAAAAGAAGTGTTGCAATTTGCCTTAGGCACCACATTCCTTGCCTAAAGCATTCTAACACCATTATGTTGTTCCTGTATTCAGTGGGAATTTTCCCGGAACTTCCAAAGACAATGACTGCACGAAAAATGGTGATAATTTGGCAAAACCCATAGCTAAATAAAGGGCAGAAGGAACCGAGCATCTGTAATACTGTAGATCATCTGAGAAAAAAACAATGAACATTATGGCTGGCATCTTTTTAAAGCGAAGGTGTCACTTTGATGATGTTTATGTGGCCACTGGAACAAAGCCACTCTGTCACAACTTAATGCTTATCTGGGAATAACCAACTTTTTGAGATCCAGTCTGATTACCAAGGACATTTCTAAATATTTTGCGGAAAGTGACGGTCAACCTTTAAGATGTGTGTGTAATGGAAAGAGTTGAGATAAAAGGGGCAGGTAAGTAAAAGAGGAAAGGACATCTGTGTGAAGGCTACAGAGGACAACCAGAATACAAGAAAAGGTCTTACCAAGAGTTCACAGAAAATGTTTTGGTCAAACCAGCATTGTAGTGGTAACAAATAAATATGTCCATTTATCAGACATTAAAGCACAGCACATACAGAAGCTTTCAGCAGAGACTGTCTTCCTCCATCTGAGCAATAGCCCATGGAGAATAAAGGCCAATATAGAACACACCAAACTGTCCAAACACTAACATACATATGTGTACACTTTTAGCTTAGTAAGGCACTTCTCAAAAGACAAAAGTTTCTATTAAGCTTTTAATGATGCCCCAGTGCAGAGAAAGGTGCAGAATATGCAATAGGGTCTGGACAGTCAACATTGTCGTGTAGTTCCTATAGTACCCATGCAGGACCTGCGTGTTTGGATAACATAAACCGTGGGATTGGTGGTAGACTGACTCTGTGCACCCCCACCGCGTATGTTAGCCTGATTTGCATTAGCTAGCTCACAGTGCCACTAGAATCTCCTCTTATCGGGAAGAGATTAGTTTCTGGCAACCTTAGACCATGACAAACCAAATTCCTCAGAATCGTGGAAACAATGTACTACTTTTCGCTCAGTCACTCGTGCTTACTTATTCGGTTTGTGTCAGAGAGTTACACAGAATAAACAGTCTGGGCGTTTCAATAAGTATTTATTGAACAGTTGTTATTCTAGTGTAAAATATATGTGCTGCAGCAACCAGCATACAATAGCAGAGATATATTATCAGCAGTACGATAAAAGCAAAGGGATAGAACAGTTCTACCATATTGCAATAATCATGAATATATACATGAGTATAAAAAGCATTATGAAAGTGCGCGTACTCCTACGATGCCTAACTAGATGTACCTGAGTGTACCTAGCATATGTGTAGGTCTAAAAGCCTAAGAGCCAAGAATCCTCCTAGGATTTAGTCGAACCCCCATACCTGAATAGAGCGAGTGTGGGACCCCATCCTGGTCTCGAGTTGGACACCCCGCAAGGGCTGTGTTAGACCGCTGTCAGCTGGAGCGACTGCATGCAGGAGCCTCAGCGTCTCTGGTCAGTGTGTCAGCATGGAAGTGTCGGTTCCCTCTGTCTTACCGGGGTAAGATGTGGTGTATTTATACCCTGAAGTCTCTAGTTGCTTCGTATGGTTTGTATTGGCCCTTGTTAGACGTGAGGAAGACGTCAGGGGTGAACTTTGTACATACATATTATGCAGGTGGTGTATTCCTAGAGAGCCATGCATAATTGATGAGTACAGTGTGGGCCTGTGTTTGGGGAAAACCCTGCTGTATTCAAAACCACAGACTAGATAACGTTCAGCCCTCAGAGCTCGTTGTGTATTAGCGAGGACCAATGTAGATGAAAGATCATGCCTATATAAGGAATCATGACTATAATAGGACATGTACAGTTATGACCGTAATAGGGCATATGCGGCTTTGACCATAATAGAGCACGTACGAATATGACCGTATTAGGGCAAATACGAATACGTCCATTTTAGGGCATGTATGAACGGGTCTACATTAGGGCCTCTAAACGGGACATAACATCTGCAATAATTACCTCATATTTGATGCAGAATCTTCAGGCACTGTAGAAACAGTTGGAACAGATGGCAATTTTGCATTAGATGATCCGCTACCTAAAAAATATAAAAGGCACATTTGCATGCACAGATTACCATGACAGCGAAACCCGCAAACCACAGATTTTTCACACTCAATGTAATGTATTGTTCATTGTTTCCAAATGTATGTAGATGGAATTACACGTTAACAGCCATTTACCTGAACAGTTCATTATTGTTTTAGTATGGATGTAATTTACTCCTACTGTTTCTACAGCAGCACGTTGCTTCAGCATTGGAACCGGTATTTACAGACAAAAGTTTCTCAAGGTATGAGTGCATATATTACATGGCCGATCTGTAACCACAAAGGTACTGAAGTATATTTGCCATTGCCCTTTCTGGCCGCTATTTGATTTCCAGTTCTCTTTCCTTCCACACAAATATATTACTGCATATCTAACCCAGAGTAATCTTTTTTTATTTTTTTTAAAAGTATTTTGCTCCCTCTACTACATGTAAATAGTTTTATTAGCATTTCCGGAAAGAACGTTCATATGTCACCGAACACATTTACAACAGTATATATTTTAGACCCTTTGTGAAGCAACAATACTTCAGCTGAAATATACTCACTTATTTTTTTGCCAAACTTATATTATTGGTTTTTTTCGATGGTACAATATCAATGCAGATTAATATCAATGCAGATTACAGCCACATACATCAGCGTGGCCTTACATAGACAATGCCATTAGAAGTCAACAGCGCAGCATGTCATTCAGGTCTGTGCATTAAACAACGGTCAGTATTAAGAAGCAAGACTAGGAGCTTTGAATTACCCCTTTAGACAAGTGGTCCACTGTTTTAGCTCACCCAAGCTTGAAACTAAACGTTAGGTGGGATGGGGAGAAGGGGGGCGGGCATAATTCTAGTGTTGTGGTGGCAATAGAAAGCGCGTATCTAGGCACTGGGAACTGCACGGTGGGATCCTTGGAAAGTAGGCAGTAGTGTGGATAATGGGGGCCTGGGGAGTCAAATCTACTGAGAGAGGCGCCTGCCTTGATGTCACTGATGGACACTATGACTGTGTCTTTGTCAGTTGCTTGCCGGAAGTGAGTAAGCAAGATAGCCCATTGTGTGGAGATAAGGCGTCGGCACATTCGATGCACCTCCTCGTACCAAAGTGATTCCTCCTCTGCAGCCCCCCCATTTGCACACTGCCCCAGTCCATGCCTCCACTGGGGGACCCGCTGGTGCTCGCCAATGTAGTGTGATTGCTCGCTTGGCTAAGAGCAGGACTAGGGCAGCAAAGCGCGTCTGCACCTTGTATTGCTTCTGGCCCTAAAAAGCCTAACGAGCAGGCTTCCTAAGTGTATATGTCCGGGAATCCTGTGACTTCCCGCAACGCAGCGTGAATAGCGCCCCAGTAATTGTGTAGAGATGAGCATAACCATAACACGTGTACAAGTGACGCGTAAGGTGTGTGGCATCGTGGGCAAGCAAAGTGTGACTCCGTATAATGACGGAGTTGTGCTAGCGTTAGATAGGCCAAATGTAGGATAAAGAACTGTATGATTTTAAAGCGCGAGTTTCGAGAGACCATCTTTGGGAATTCTAGGACCTTTTCCCATTCTTTATCATGGAAATATACTCACCTTCTTCACTGTATTTTTTTTAGCCCTGAGGTGTTTAGATGTCTGTCTATATGTTTTATTCTTGTGCACCAGACTATAAAATATAGGTGTTCAATCTCTACACTGAGCTTTTGCTCAATCTACACTAAGTTTCAGATACAGATCACACTTCATTTTAGCAAATCTCCTGGCAGATCTAAGATGCAACCCATTATTCACCGTCTTCTCCTACAATTAACTGTCTTTGCTGTCATAGTTACTTTTGATCCAACAGCAGTTTCCAGCTCCGTTCCACTGTAGCACACAAGCCATATATAATTTAGCTTACCACTAGCCTTTTGAATGCAACAGGTGGAAAGAGTTCCAATAATCCCAGTACAGCAAATCCACCACTCTTCTAGAGCTAACACTATCTACAGTGTCATAAACACCAGTCGTATTAATATGGCATAACCATTCCCTGGTGATACGGAGCTACTGTGGATCCCATAATATTATGTCTTCATAATTATACATCAGTCTTCTCTTTTGGGTTCTTCCATTTAATATATCACCACGTTGAGAAAATAGTGCTTGTGCTCTTCTCCAAAACACCACTGCCTTTGAGAACAAATGATAGATGTCATCCCAGGCCTGCTAATATACTTTTACAGATTTTACTAGTTCCAACTCAGAGACTATGGTAAATTCTTACCACCAAAGGATACTTTGGTACACAAATTGTTCCCCTCGCCTCATCACTTAAATTACATCTTACTCACTCGCGTCATGTAAGGATGAAAGTACCCAGAGCCTGTGCAGCTTGCATCCCCACCATTTTTTACAATTTTTTACTCATGAATTGGCCCTTCTTAGGGATGTACCCTTAATGGCAAACAACAGCCTCTTTTCCCTAATGTTCAATATATTGGACAAGAGTGATATAACCGTTCTGCTGTGTCATCCTGCATGGTATCTGTAACTTCACTAGCACTGCTATATCAGCTTCAAATATTTGCCTAGCACTTCTATTGGATGGGAAGTCTTCTGCATGTCTCTGGAGATCATGCTTCCCCTGCCTTATGCTGATCTCCAGGCAAGTCACTTAAAAGTTTCTGGATCCCTACTTCAGTGAGCATACTCATGCATGTCCATTGAAGATCTCCCTGTTTACAAGGATTGAGACCTTAGAGCTTGGCCCGGAGGACCGGGGGGGGGGGGGTATGCATAGTGCGCCCCTATTTCACAGAGAATGGCTACTGCCTCTCTAACCAGGCTGTGTTAGACTGACAGTGGTGGCAGCAATAAATCTATAGTCAGGGATACCTGTATCCCTGTACTCTAAGAAGGGTGGGCTACTAGCCACCCTCCTGATCAAGTCTGTGCAGTCTTCCTTGCCTGTGGTCCTGTTGTCTTTGTCTACCTGGGACGTGTGTTTGAGATCCAGTGGGTGTACTGGGGGAGGATGGCGAGTTGAGCCGTTGTGTGTAATATGAACCGAGCTGTTCTGCTGGATATTCCACCTCTCCTGTGCCCCTCCCAATTCCTGGGAGAAGCCTAGTGGGCTGGCGGTAGACACTCACTCTTATCTGTGTTTAGCTGCACTAACTACTAGGAGGGGACCCCCCCCCCCTTTTCTATTGGGTGATGGTCAGGGCCTACTAGTCGGGAATTAATTAATATTCCTCTCTGGGGAATAGGCAGGGGTTGGCACTAAGAGCCTGCCAGGGGAAGACAGCAAGTCATCCTTTGCATGCTTTGGACACGCAGTGAACATGCCACAAATGTACCTCACAATTGGAGGCGCACCCAGGATTCAAAAGTAGCGGACCCTCTGATTGGATCAGCCTATCAATCAGAAGCGATAAAGCCTTAGCAGTCAGTTATTGTTCAAGACTTGTCTACTGTTTGACAAGGTGGCAGGCCCACACCGGGTCCATCCAAGGAAGCCAGCCACGAACTGTGGTGTGAAGGCAAGACCAGAAGCTTGCTCACCGCGTCTGAAAACACCTCGATAAAGGTTGAACTTGAGGAAGTTTTCTCTGTGACTGAAGGATTATGCTGCAAAGGAATTTGCCAGTTTGACGAGGAGCACAGGCATCAGTCAGCAGCATCAGGTCAGAAAACCAGCTGTTGTGTGATGCTTGTGGAGCTGCCGCTTGGAACACAAGGTAATTGCAGACAGCTGCTCAAGATGAAGAAGCTTGCAGCACATCAACGGAAACAGAGGGAGACGGGGAAGTTTGATCCCAGTCCTTGAAGGTGAGATCACTTTGCCAAGACTCCTCGCCGTTGCTGTGGGAGCCTGTGTGGCACTTCCAGTTACAATCTGTAGCTGGTGAAGAGTGTCCTGTGGCACAGGCCCTCACCTTTCTTTTTGTGACATCTGGGGATATCAGGGTATACTGGCACTATTGCCAGCCACTACCCTCCTACAACTAGCCTGGTGGGACATCAGGCACCTGTGAACGCCACTAGAGCGGTGTCCTCGCTCAGGACGGGTGGATACTTCTGTTTCTTTGGGTTGGCAGGATAAGGGCTGATCAAGAACATTTGACTTCACATCAAATGCTGAAACTATATAATTTCAAAACAAGGATTGGTATCATGGCTCTAGTGAATGAGAGTAACCCTGTGCAACATGGTCTGTAATATCCAATGCTAATTGTGTGACTGCATGTTAACTGTATTTTTGTAGTGCTTGGCGTCTAGGTGCTATAACAGTGTTTGGGGTCAGAAATCTGGCTCAGAGGGTTGTAGAGACATCTGTTTTTCACTGTTTATCCTAGTTTTATGTGTAGTATATTTCTCTTGCTTGTATTAAGGTACTTTTCTTTTTAAAAAGTAAAGCACTGACTGGACACTGATTTTATCAGCTAGTAGTACTCTGTGCACTGTATTCTGAATGTCTAAACCCACCTCACCTCATTGAGTAAGCCATGGATTGCTCTGTCTTGCTACCATAAGAGAGTCAAGTGCTGGACAGGAGTACTTGGTTATCTAGTTTTGGGTCCACTACTACTGAGGCCCCAGGACACCAGCGGGGAACACTCCAGTTAATGCGATTGGAGCATAGTAAACCCCGAGTGCCTTGGTATCCAGGAAACCGGGTCTAACAACTTATGTCCGGGATTGCAATTGTGAGGTTTTCTTAACTTGAAGTTTCCACATTTCTTTAAGTATAAGACACTTGCAAGCAGATTCTTGTTCAGAACAGACTGAGCATCTACTTGGGAAGGGTAGGCTGGGAAAACGAAGGAAGTGGAATGTAGAAGGCAAATACATTTTTTTTTAAATTGTTTGGCCATATGAAATTACAAACCTAGATTTTTTTTTTATTGCCTGTGGATACCTATACATCTTTAGCCAGTTTTAAAGTAATTGTTCAGAGAAATACAATATTTTTTCAGCATTTTCTAGGGAATGAGGAATCTAAAACATGCCTGGACAAGTTGAATTATGCCTAACACACAATGAAAGTATTGGAATATTTGATCAGTGCCCTTTCAGAAACTATTATGTTTTACACACACCAAATTTATCAGCCACCACTGCTTAACATGTCCTAGTTGTGTGTTTTCTAGTCTGGTCTCAGAAAGGTTCCATTTGACAAAGACCACAAAGAAGGGCGGTGTAAGGGGGACATGGATCTGCTCCTGAAGAGGATTTCTGCTTTCTCAGTATGAATGCTAAGCCAGTTTTCCTGTATCCAATTCTGTACATCAGTTTGGTGGTTGTTTGTTTTTGTACCCCAGACTTTTTCCCCAACTTGAGATAGATCTGTATGTCATATGCATACAAGTGTTGTTTATTTTCCAGGATGTCCGACATTAATGCTGTAGAAATACTGCAATACTGAAAGAGCCAGCCCTTGAGGGACCCTAAAAACACTGAAGCTAGGACAAGAGCATCAGAAGCCTAGTTTGACGTGCTAGGATAGAAGGATGACAAAAAGGCAAATGCAGTAAAGCTAGCCCTCTCCATCGGTAGTCGGTGGCTCAGAAGCACAGAATCGCGGATGGTGTTGAATGTTGCAGAGAGGGGAAGTAACAGAGTGAATGCCTGCACTGTATTACAAGTGTTGAGTAACTATAAATGGAGCTTCTAGACCCACTACTGGAGATATGTTTGGTAAGCACTTTATAACTTAGTTTAAAGCAATAGGACAAATTCTGAAAATTCCTTGTAACATTTGTAGGAATGCAAAACATGCCTGTTACAAACACAGATTGCAGAAAACAAGTCTGCATTTATTTTTGGAGATTACATTATATGCCTTATTTTATAGACATAAATGTGGAAGTTTTTCATTTCTTCTTTAAGAAAATACCACTAAAAATAGAGATGCTCATGCACTTAATCCTGCAAAAGGGTCATGCACTGAGCAGCATTAGCCTTGAACATGAATCTCTAGCATCTTCTGTACAGTCTTTTTATTGGCATGTGAAAATATGCACCCTCTAGATCTTCCTGAGACAGTCAATCTCAGGGGAAAATGGCCTGAATTACACGGTTAACAGAACATTTGCTGGATTCAAAACCCTTAATAAAATATTCAATCTCTTTAAATCTAGTCTCTATTGTAAAACTGAAAAAAGCACTGAAGCACACATTTTCGCAAGTTCTGTTCAATTTTTACAGCTCTGTAATATTTAAAGTACACAAACAGGATTAATATAAACTTCTAAAAACAACTGCATGGATTGTACAAAGAAGTTCAACAAATCTCACCCATTCACGTTTCTTAAGAGGAGTGGATAGCTGGAAGTTGAACTGTATGCTTCAATAGAGTACCAGAGACAAAGTCAATATCTTAAAGTGAATATACACTTTCTCACACAGCTAATGATAGATAGTAGCAATCAAATTTTAAATACTGAGCCGAGACAAAACAACCATGAATATTATTGGAAATAAAAGTAAGTTTGCAGACTGTCCCATACTGGTACAGGCATGGTAAAGTACATGCCATCATTTGGGATGGAAGAAGGATGGGATTAAGAAGGCAACTAAATATTAATATCTGTTATGGGGTTTTTAATGTTTATAAAATGCACTTTTCAATATAAAGTGCTTTAGTCTTTTTTTTTTTTAAGCGGAAGAAGTCTGTTGTGCTGGCCTGCACCACTTGTAGGGTGTTCTAGATTTCAGGGATATATCTAGAAAAGAGTCAAGTGCTGTTTCTTTTCTGAATTTCAGTGTTTCAAAGAACAAGTTATTTACCTTCTTTCTGGTGGATACACTATGTAATTGCAGACTTTCCCCACCTTTAGAATATCCCCAGGTGCGAGATTGGATCCGGACGATTTTTCAGCACAGCCGCTGTATGCCAATAGGCAGCGTCGTGCGACTATGTGTCAACTCCACTCAACCCCGAAAGGGAGAACAGAATGCTGATGTCAGTTTCTTTCGGGAAATTGTCCAAGCTTCAGACACAGAGCCCAAAAGTAATCAATTGTGTCTGTGTTCAGATCTTCTAATTTGGGATATTTTTAGATGGGAAAGGCCATTCCAGAGGATGGGCAAGATGCAGGGCGATGAGGAATCTGCGGTTAGATAGAGTATCCACCAGAAAGAGCATTACCGAAGGTAAGTAACGTGTTCTTCTGATGGATACTGATAACTGCAGATTCTTACCTTTAGAATTGATACCAAAGTAGTGCCTCCTGATGTGGTTGGTCTGTGTAAGGACTCTGATTAAAAAGTCCTGAAGAACTGAAAGGTCTTAATGCCCTTCCTGTCAGACTTAGTGGTCGAGGTAGTGCTTTGTGAAAATGTGCATTGATGCTCAGATTGCCGCCTGACAGATATCCCAAACAGGCACTTTGTGTGCGAACGCAGTGGTGGCAGCCTTGGCCCTGGTGGAATGGGCCCTCAACTCTTTTGGAGGCTGCTCCTTCATCACCGCATAGCAGATTTCAATACAGAGGACTACCTATCTGGACAAAGTCCGATTCTGCACTGCTTTGCATTTCTTTGCCAGAGAGAACCCCACAAAAAACTGATCGCTCATCCAATGGTTCTTGATACTATCGATCTAAAGACTGAGCGCTCTTTTAGGGGCCAAACGATGGAGTCTCTACTCCTCTTTCAAGTGGTGAGGAGTGGCAAACAAAACAGAAGAGTGATGGGTTGCCCAATGTGAAATGAAGTCACAACAATTGGAAAAAATGCCTCTCTAGTCCTCAGAACAAGCTTGTCTAGAAAGGTGGTGGCAAAAGGTGGTTGGACTGACAGATTGAAGTTCACTCATGCAATGTGCTGCTGTTATTGCAATGAGAAAAAACGTCTTGAGAGTCAGTAGACATAGCGGACAGTTATGTAACGGCTCAAAGGGATTCCACATAAGGAAAGTAAAAAACAAATTAAGTTTCCACTGAAGAATCACAAAAAATTTAGGGGGGGAAAATGTGGACCAAACCTTTAAGAAAATGCATTACAACAGGTGATTTGAACAAGGATGGCTGTTCAGGTAAATGGTAAAAGGCTGAGCGGGCCGGCAAGTAACCTTTAACAGTGCCCAATGCAAAGTCTTGCTGGGCCAAAAATACAACAAACAGTAACCCATCTGACTGTTTGGTTTGCAACTGGGCTGTATTTCAGGTGCCTCACCACACAACAAACTTGTTCCAGTGTCAGGCATAGACAGATTTCATAGGACAATGCCTGGTCACCAGGATGACATCTACTACTTCGGGAGGTAGACCGAATCCACACACTGAGGTGTCGATTGTGCAGGTCCGGGTGCAAGTCCCTTGTCTTCTGCTGTGACAGAAAATACTCTGAAAGCAGCAGGTGGATCAGAGGATAGAGGCCCATACCCAGATGTTCTGTGTATTGCACTCTCCTGCCTCAATCCGGGGCCACTAGGATTACTTGGGCCTGGTCGTTCTTGATGTCCTTCAAAACTCTGGGCAGGAGAGGTAACGGCGAGAAGGCATGAGCGTTATGCTTCACGTTAGGCAGAATGCGTCACAGAAAGAGAACCTTCATGGACACTCCAACACACAAAAGTGTTGACACTGCACATTCTCAGCTGTAGCAAATAGATCGAGACTTGGCTCACCCTATTGGCAGAAGATGTCCAGTGCCACCTTCAAATGCGACTGCAATTCATGGTATTTTAATGGTGACTGAAACCTGGCTAAATGACTCCTGTGCACCTATCCTCAGTTTACTATGCCCTCCTGGCTATGACATCATTAGATTAGACAGATCTATTGGGCAAGGTGGAGGTATCGCCTGGTGACTGAAACCTGGCTAAATGACTCCTGTGCACCTATCCTCAATTTACTAGTCCCTTCTGGCCATGACATCATTAGATTAGACAGATCTATTGAGCAAGGTGGAGGTATCGCCTGTTTATATCGTAACAATCTTGTGATAAAACAGCTACAATCCTCTACTCTCGTCATGTGAACACCTACGCATCGAGGTTGCATGTAACAATAGGAAAGTATGCATATTCCACATGCTCTACCATCCTCCACAAGACCACCTTTCCTTCACTGAACAGATTATGGAAATTATCTCAACTAATGCGGATCTTCATGGCACTCAGATCTTCCTCGGAGATTTTAACCTCCACTGGAATGACATCTACGACTCTTCAGTAAACAGCCTAAAAACCTTCCTTATGGACCTCAATCTAACCCAAATATACGATAGCCCTACCCACATCAAGGGAGCAACCCTAGACTTAATCATTGGGAAATCCAATTCCATCCAACTTGAATCTGTTGTCCCTTGTGACTGGATAGACCACCACTGCATCACCTTCCTCATCACAGAATCTGCGAAAACTAAAAGTGCAGCTAAAAAAAAAAAAAACTGGCAAAGAAGCCTGCGAAACATTAACGTGGATGATCTGTCAACTCTCAGTAATAACATTTTGCCTCCCCCTGGGGATATGTCTGATGTCCTTGACCTCACTGAACACTACAACCGTTCTATGACAAGCATTTTAGACACGATTGCTCCTTTACAGTTAAAAAGAATGTCTTCCAAAGTCACCAAACCTTGGTACATTGGTAGTCTAAATGCTGAAATAAGAAATTTGACACTAGCGGAAAGATTATGGAGATCCTCGCCATCCCTTGAACATCTAAAACATCTGCGATCATTAAGGAACATCTATAACAAACGCATTAGAATCTCTAAAGCTAACCACTTCAGAAACCAACTTGAGCAAGCAAAAAAATCGACCACATTTTATTTGGAAATTGTTAAGCTTCAATCAAACATCCAACTCAATCTCTCCCCTTTGAGATCCAATCTACAGCTAAATTGCGAAGATTTTGCTCCCTTCTTCATTGAAAAGACAACAAAGATGGAACATGATCTGCAGACTGCAATGGAGCACCTACTGATCTTACCACCTTTCGGCCCCCACCCGCCTCAGCCTTTGGTGCCTCCGCTCGCTCCAGTTAATACCCCCAAGAACAATGCCTCTTGGAGCTTATTCGAAACCTTGGATGACAACACCATTCTAAAAACTCTTACATCATTGAGACCATCTAACCACTTCAGTGACCCGTTGCCATCGAATTTCTTCAATGAAATTAAACCATCCATATTTCCGCTATGGGCCAAGATAGTTAATGCCTCACTGCTTCAAGGCTCTATCCCAGAATGTCTAAAGGCTGTACAGGTCACCCCATTCTTAAATAGCCTACTGCTGATCACACTGCCCTACACAACTTCCGCCCAATCTCTAATATTCTGATTCTGGCGAAGCTCATAGAGAAATGCGTCCACGTCCACCTATGTAACCACATCGAACAATTCCAACTACTTGACCATTTTTAATCTGGCTTCCGTCACGGTCATAGCGCCGAATCCGCTCTTACTCACATTGTTGATGATGCGCTCAAAATGCTGGATCAGAATGATTCCTGCCTTCTGAGCCTCCTCAACCTATCGTCGGCTTTTGATAAGGTTAAATATGACTGCTTACTCGACCTATTGGAACACAGGATGGGGCTCTCAGGGCCCATCCTAAACTGGTTTGCCTCTTTTCTCCACAATAGAACACAAAGGTTCAAGGGTAATCAGTCCCCATCTAATCCTTCACCAGTCACCCAAGGGGTACCACACGGTTCCACACTCTCACCAACTCTCTTCAACTTGTTCATGGAGCCTTTAACAGAAATTTTGAAACTATCCAACATTAACTATCACATGTATGTTGATGATACCCAACTGTACCTGAAAGTCTACACCCCAGAAGATATCAGGTCCCTCAATGCCACTCTACTGAAAGCTCAAAACTGGCTGAATCTCAATCACATTAAATTAAACGCTCTTAAAACTGAAATCCTCTTAATCGCTCCACCTAAACAGTCACCAGCCATCAAAGAATGGATGAATCAGCTGACAGCTCTTAACTGCATACCGCACATCATCGACTCTACGAGTTCACTCGGCATAATGCTAGACAAGAGTATGAACATGCAGAAGCACATTAGTGCTCACACCAAAAGTGCGAACTTCCAAATGAACATCCTAAGGAAAATTAAACCTTTTCTCCCCCACAATGACTTCAAAACTGCTGTTCAAACACTAGTGATCTCCAAGTTGGACTATGGAAGTGCAACCCTCTGTGGCATCCCCAGATCGAAGATGGCACCACTAAGGGCCTCTCTTAACTCCCCTGCAAGACTCATCACAGGTTCCAAAAGAAACTACCATATCACGCCGGAGTTGAAATCCCTAAACTGTCTACCATATGAAGCAGGGATACAACAAAAAATTGCCTGCATGACCCATAAAGCCTTACATTTTAGCTTGCACAAAAACTTGTGCTATCTGGTGGTTCTAGAACCTCCAGAAATGCCAGCACTTTAATGCTGAAGCCGCAGAAATTCCATAAGAGGAAAACGTTCAATCGTGTTTTTTCGGGTATCACCCAGAGAATTTGGAACTCCCTTCCTCTGGAAATCAGGATAAACCCTTCAACGGCATCCTTCAAAAAGAAAGTTAAAGCGATATTGATTAACAAACTCTTGTCCTAGAACCTGACCTCCCTACAAGCACTCTAAGACTTGTCCTCCTCACCCTTGTTTATTACATGACGTTTATGATAGTATTTTGGTATGTGGGTTCAGTGAGTTACTACTTCTTGTATTTTTTTTCTTTCGTATTTACCGTGTTGTTTGATTATCTTGCTTCCTCCACCTGAGGATTTGTAAATTGCTTCGCTTAATCTTGATCTGCGAATCTCTAGGCCCACTCTGACACTTTTCCCTCACCCTTGTATAGTTTTTGATTGTTTATGATTAACCCTAGTTCTGTTGGCTTAAGGTTTTTCCCCTCTTGTACCTTTACGATTACCTTGTTGCTGGATTTATATGACTCTTCTTTCTCTCTCTATAGTAAAGCACTCTGATACCCTCACGGGTCTTGTTTGCGCTATATAAAACTTTTAAAATAAATAAATAAAATAAATAAATGGTCCGCAGCTGAATTAGTCCACGCTTGCGTTTAAAGATCCCACCAGGTAGTGTACGATCAGGGAGACACCTTAGACACTGACAATTCAGCTAGGTCCAGAGGCATAGGGCCTCTTAGCACAGAGATCAGGACCCCACTCCGCCCTGCTTTTTGAAATACCACAATAGTGGTGTTTCCTTCAGGACCGGTCATAGCCTCCCCTTGATGAATTGCAGGAAGGCTTTCAAAGCCAAGCAAAAGGCCAGCAACTCCAGCAGGCTGATGTGAAGGCAGGCCTCCGCTGGAGACTAGAGTATTCTGATCTCCAGCCCTCCCCAAGTGACCTCCCCAACCCAGCAGTGATGTGTCACCACCGTCAGGGATGAGGCAGAGAGAGCTGCTATTGTCCAGTTGTGGTTGTGCAGCCACCACCACAGGTTTTTTGCAGTCTCCTCTGGATAGAGTCTGATAGGTTCCTTTGGTGCTGGGCCCACCAAGACTTCAGGTCCCACTGCAGAGCTAGCATATATCATCTAGCATGATCCACGAGTAGGATGAAGGAGGCCAACAGCCACAAAAGCCTCAGAACCATCCTCACTGAGACCCAGGACTGTGGGTCGAAGCATCAGGATCATATCTCAAATGTCTTGCACTCACCGATTGAGGGAAGGCCCGAAAATGCACTGTATCCAGGATGGTTCATATGAAAGGAAGCCTCTGCTAAGGAGACATGTTTGACTTCGGCACACTGCTTGTCAACATCAACAATTTAAGAAGGTTTGCTATTGTCTGCAGGTGGTCTAATTATCTGAGGCAAGCCCACCTTCAGCAGCTAGTCATGAAGGTAGGGGAAGGCTGGTACTCTTGACCTCCGAAGATATGCTACAACCACCGCCATCACCTATGTGGAAACCTGAGAAGCACTGATGAGGCCAAAAGGGAGCACGGAAAACTGAAAATGCTCATAGCCCACCTTGAACTGCAGGTAGTGTGTGTGGACCTGCAGGATGGGGACATGGAAATATGTACTTTAGATCCAACGCCACCATACAGTTGCCTGGATACAGGGCAGAGAGAACCTGGGCCAGTGTGAGCATCTTGAATGTGTTCTTCCACAGGAAGAAGTTGAGGGGGTTTAAGCTCTAAAATAGGGCTAAGGTCTTCACCTATCTTCGGTACTAGGAAATAGCGGCAGTTTAACACCCAGCCCAGGAAATGATCCTCTATATGACCTTTTCTCCAGAAGAGCCTCAACTTCCGACAACAAAATGGACAAACGGTTCTCCGAAATCCGCTGTGATGTAGGTGGAATAGAAGGCGCTATGGAAAGGAATGGCAGAGCGTAGCCCCTTTGGACTATCTGCAGGATCTGTCGGACATTACTGCTTGCCACCCGTCGAGAAAATTAGTGATCCTGCCTCCCACAGGGTGGCCTTGAGTCGCTAAGGTAAACTAAAGTGGCTTGGAGGCTGCTGCCGGAGTGGCTGAGTACTGGGAAGTTCACAGCCCCTGTTGGCTTCTGCGTTCCCTGTTAGATCTGCTACCGTGACCCCAAAAGAACTGGGGTACCTGCTGTTTGGGTGGTCGACCTTGAAGTTGCCTGAAGGCAAAGCTGCTAGCGATGCCTCAAAAAGGATGAAATTGTTGTGGATATTGCCTTGCGGATGTGGATAGACCAAGGGAGTGCTGCTTTCTTTTAAGTGCTTAAGGGCGGAGTCAGCCTTTGGGTGAGGCTAGCAGAGGAAAAATCCTCTTCCCCAATGCCTTCATTCTGGTCGACTCCCTATCCAGTGGGGTTGTTGTATGGAATAAATAGGTGTTAACTCTTCTAGTGGAGACATTTACCACCGTGCTCTTCAGAGTAGGAAGCTGCATGAGAAAACCAGGGTCAACCAGGAGCTGATCAATGGAGACATGCCACCTGTCTTTTCACTGGTGGGCAAGAGCAAGGTAAGGACGAAGTCCCCATGAGTGTGTCAGTTAGGGCCTCTTTAAATGGCAGCAGATGTTCTGATGAGGATTTTCTGGGTTGTTGCACCTCTGCAAAAAAGTAAGTTTTCACTTCAACTGAAGGCAAATTTAGGACTTCAGCTGCTCTTCTAGTCACCATTGCAAAAGAAGCAGACTTTTCTCTGGAAGTATCTAGCCCCCTGGCCTCTTGCAGGTCTGTGTAAAAATAGTCATCCACATTCTGGAGACAAAATTCTTCACCATCATCATCAAAAGCTGGTTGGCTCTGATCAGAGTCCAATCCAAATGGTTGTTGAAACACTGGACGATGGCCCCTAGGTATAGGTAATGTCTTGTGGGCTTGATGTCCTCCTCTGGAGTCAGCGGCATTGATGCGGCAGGTACCAATGTAGATCATGGTGCAGTGTGTGCAATTGGCTCCCGAGTCGGAGATGAACCCGAAGCAGGTTCAGGAGGCACAGGCAGCACCAAGGGCAGATCTGTTCGAGGTATCCTGAGTGGAGGCCTCTGCGGATTCATGTGGCTCGAAGGCATGCCAGAGGTTACCAGTGGAGGGCCAAAAATGCAAAACATGGCTTCCTTAAATGCCTCAATTTAGGGTGCATCGGAATCAGCTGCGGAATCAGCTCCCCTGAAAGACCAGGCGAGAGACCATGGGCCACCTTAACATCCTTGAGACTTCCCAGGACAGTGACAGGGCTGGGACGAGGTCTGCTTGGAGTACTTTTATTTCTTTGTTTTGACTTCGACCATGACTAAAATCTGTCACAGGACCAGCCCAAAGAGCGGTCTGTATCCTTCTCTTTGAGAGGGAGCTGTCTTTACACTGCAGGGCCATGTTTATATATCACCGTAATAACTAGTATGTTGATTATTTACAAACTTAAAACAAGTACATCACTTCAACAATTAACTTTAAATCAAGGCAAGAAAGGATACATTCATGTTTCGATTGGACAAATGTTGCTTAAACAGAAATACTGAAATATTTCAATAAGGATATATAAGTTCTACAGCGAAGCAAGTGGCGATGTGTAGACATTGCTAGGAAATTATTTTCCCTTTGATTCAATTATATTTTGTTCTTCACACATTCTATTAAAAAATGGAGGTTAATAAGACTTGCAGAGTGAGACTCGTCTGGATAAGTTTGAGAAGCAACTCTGCTTCTCGCCCATGCCTACACCTTCTCAACCCGATTTTCTTAGAGCTCTAAACTACATTTTAGGGTAATTAAGTCATTTTGCCTTTCTTCTTTGTCTTACGGTCTCAGATAGAGCCCACAATTTCTATTATAATTATTTTAAATAGAAATTATAACATACCTGGGATAAAAACAGAAAAAAATATATCGCTGCTTGTTTTAAAAAATCGCCTGTCATGTCAGATTAGACCTTTCATTTTATTGACAGACATTCAGGAAGCTGTAGAGGTCAAACTGACAGTCGAGCTTATTTCATAGACGAACATGCCAGCAACATTGTTAGTAAATATATCCTACAGATTGCTACTCAGCTGCAACCAATGCAGTAAGGCAGTTATTTGGCGTCTATCTCGGAAACTGAGCTTTCAATGAATAAACGAAACATATGCTTCCTCTCAGTTGTCTTGGAATAAAATACACACTCGATTGCAAGAAAATGGAACCTGAAGCACTCCATTGGCTATCCACGCATCTCACCTCTCAGTCCCAACATCACTCCTTCAACTAACCTTATTTGTCTCGGTTACTCCTCCCTCTCCCCTCCTTTTTTGTACATGCCGTTCCCACCTTCAAAACTTCTACACGGCCACTTTAGAATTTTTCATTTGCTTCTTTGTAAACCTCTAATAAGGACCCACGAATCGTTAGCTGTGCCCCCACCCCCCTCACAGAACCCAACAGTGGCACATCAAGGGTTCCATAGGCCATTATGCAAGCAAGTAAAATGGGCCTCCTTGACCTCCGGTTGAGAAAACAAAAGCCATAATTAGGGTGCAGTAGGACTTTCAGGATCAAAGGCCACATGCCACTGCACCGGTTTCACCATTAATCGTTGCATCCTTTCAGCTCAACTGCTAACACCTTTTTCTCCTGTCCCCTTAATAGACCTCTGCATACAAATCTCCTTTCATTACTATGATCATTGGCAATAATCTTGAGGACAATTGCAGAATTCAGACACCTGGAGCCATATTACATAAAGTGCCCCGGGGGCGCAACGGGTGTTTGCGCATAGTTGGCGCGCCCCGGGGCACTTTGGTATTACAGAAGGGGCAGCAGACATTTGTGCGGCCCCTTCTGTAATACCGACAGCGCTGGTGTACATAAAGCGCCAGCGCTATCTTCCGAGGACGTCTTCCCTTTGCCTCTGTGCCGTATTACAGACGCGGGCGCAGAAGCAAAGAAGCTCTCAGGAGGAGCACTGTCAGTGCGCCCCCTGAGAGCAACCCTCTGGTGGGAGGAAATGGGGTCCTATGGAGCCCCCAGACATCTCCTTGCAGGCGGGTGCAGTCACTGACTGCATCCGCCTGCAAGGGGATTTCTAATCCACTTTAAAAGTGCAGACGGGTTGCCGCCTGCACTGTAAAAACACGGAGGGGCTTCAAAGCAACAGCTCCGTTTTTCACATGAATGTGCTGCCCCCATGGCAGCACTAGTTCACGGCTGCCCTAGGGGCAGCGCATTTATCATAATACGGCGCATTTTTCTTTAAAAAGTGCGCCCAGCGCAATGAAGGAGACTGCGCTGCATGTATAATGCAGCCCCTGGCAGCCAACTGGCAAAAATGGATCCTTCCCAACAACTCTGTGTCCCCCAGCCTCACTTCACTGTTTTATCACGCTGGCATTCTGCATACCTTCACCCTTTCAGGATCCCTACAGGTGGTTTCCTCTAGCTGAAGTCTAGCTGAAGTCTAGTTCACAGTGTACCAGATTTTTTATGCACAATTTGGGGCTATGAGGATAAGGTACGTCATTTTCACTTGAATCTTTAGAAGTGCTCTTTGGATAATTTACATAGAGGGAAAGACAATTATGAGAAGGCAGTTTTAAATTACAGTGGTTAAAATCTACACTTTTCCTTCAGAGGGAAGGAAGAAAGGCATTTAGTGCCAAAAGAGTATCTCTTATTTCCAACATGTTTATATGTAGACAGATCTCCTGATGGGTCCACAACTTACCGATTGTTTGACCCACTAGTATCAAAGAAACACCTGTGATGATAGTCATTTGAGTAACTTAAGGAATTAATGATTGGCCAATCAAATTGTTTGCACTAGACCTACTAGAGAAGTTAGGCATAAAAAGACTGGGATACCACTGCCCGGATGGAAAATCTTCAATTAAATTGTTTCCTCTTCCTCCTGAGGTACTACTAAAGCAGCATCATTTTCACATGCATCAGAGGATGAGAAAAATGCATAACAACATTTACCCCAGGAGACTGAGGAATCGAAGAGCCATAAAGTTCAAGATGGATCAAAACTTCAGAATCCTTTCCAGATAATGCGGAACACTGAATTGGTGGAAAAACATTCCTTACAGTAGTACTCAAAACAGTGACTTTGAACTGCAGACTTTGAGAAAATTATGTTATACTTGTAGAGTTTAAAGCAAACGGCGTCTATTAAAAGACTGCATTTTTGCTGAAGATGTGGATTCGCCATCAGGAATCTTTCACCTCCAGAAGGAAATACATGTAACCTAGCACTGTATAGATGAGCTTCCAGCGTATGACAAATATGTGAACAATCTGGGGCTGAAGAGAGCCCAAAATGAAGGAATGCAAATAGACAATGTTCTGATCCTACTGTGAAAAGAGGGAAATGACTGTTCTGTAGTACTGGAAGGTGCCAATATGCATTATGTAGGCACCTACAGCATCTGGTATTGTAACCCATCTTGAATTTATCCTTGATTAAGTTTTTGAGATACCCAATGCCCAAAACTGGTCTCAAACACGGTTCTCTTTTGGGAACTAGAAATTACAGGGAATAACATTCATTGCCTTGTCTGACTGAAAGCAACTGCACTACATTTTTACCCCGAAATTTGTGTGGGGTAGGGAAAGAATGGGAAGGTGGGCAAAATAGTGATGGTGGAACAAAGGTAGAGCATAATCCTGCTAGACAGTCTTCAGAAACCGCTGGTTGGAGGTTTGGCTAGCCACCAACTGAGCAGTCTTGGGCATTCGAGACCAACTGGTAGGGGCTTTGTTTGTGTGGGGATGGTGGAAGAGTTGAGCTGCTGCTACTGATGTCCACCTCTCACAATCACCTCTTCCGTAGTAATGTGAAAAGCACTGCTGGGCAGACAGGAGAGTGAGGGATACTGTCTTGGTCTGATATATGGAGTTCTAGAATAACCAAAAAGCATCCACTATTAGTAGAAATTGACCCACTGGAACAAGTCCAACAGCTAAATTTTTGATCTGCTTTGTTCGAAGTACTGAAAAGAGTAGCCGGCCTTTACTACAATCAATTTTCTAAATCGAATGGCATGTCCCTAATAGTGGCATGCCTATCCTATGAAAAGTCAGTGAACTGTTAAAGTGCCACTCTACAGCAGCTAGTCAGATTTTAATATATGTGTTTGGATGCTTCTTTCTTGGACAACAATGAGAAGGGCCACCTCATATGCTTACAAAGATTGATGGTAACTGATGCTGCCAATGCACAGAAAGAGCGTGCATATAGGTTGACCAGCAAGCAAGAGGCATCTGATATAAGCCAAAACTTTGCGACCAATAGCTTCAAGTTTCTTTGATTCAATGACTGGGGGTGTGGATGTAGGTATGGATAGTTTCAACTTTGCCAATGAACCTTTGACCACTAAATTAGCTGGTACTGGATATGCAAACAAGAACATTGGAGAGAAAGACAGTAACAGTGTGGTATGCTCCTGTTAATTGTGGGAGTAGAGCAGGGATAATCCCATCCTGCCAACATAGGGTCCAACAAGGCAGAGTTCAATGGCATAATGGTTCTACAGCTGGAGTCAAGGGATGCAGTTCTTCAAAGATTAACTTTCACCTAAGCAGTTGCCAGCATTAATTCAAAGATTTCAACTGCTACAAAACAATGAAATGACGCCACTGGAAGGACGGTTGGATACTGGAGATCATATTTCAGAGACACATCCAGCCCACAGGCATTTTTCCAAGTTCAGATATAGTCCAATTTCAAATTCACACAAGTTATATGCCTCACAGTAATCATGATGATCATCTCCTCCTGGTCTTGCATGCAAATCTTACCTAAAGAGAATCTCGAATTGAGCAGATTTTTGTAGGATAGGCAGGTGTTCAAATAAGGTTTTTTTTAGGAAGACTATCACTTCTCACTTGGCTGAAGTTAGCATGCATCAGTCAATGGAGCCTTTGCAGAGACTGTTGACGTAACCATGATGACAATGGCACCACTGACAAAGACACAGCCAGAGCAGGTAGCTCCATCCGTATAGCTTTAATGTTATTCTTTGTTTGGCAGCCTTGCAGTGACAAGGTCAGCATTGCTGGTCTTCACAATGCTACCAGATCACTCCTTGGGGCCAGAGCCACTGTCATTTGTGTGGATAGCAAAGCACACTTTAATATGGCAGATGTCGAAGCATACCATAGCAGAGCAGGCGAGCCATTAACATTTTCAGCATGGCTTTCTTGATAGCCATGCTGAAGAGGAGAGACAGATCTCAAAAACAGGACTCTGCTCATCAAAGAAAGAGTCTGTCAATCAAAAGAAGGGGAGTGACGTCAGTGACTTCAGAGCCTCAACAGCCAAGACAGACCTTTCCAGAGAGGAAAGGACCACCTTTCATTCTTTTTTTCTGTGATGGGGAAAGAATAACAAGTTACTTACCTTCGGTAACGATGTATCTGTAAGAGACATAGGTTAGTTATAGATTCCTTACCTTAGAATTTCCCCCAGGCGTCAGACTGGATCCGGAGAATTTTTTCTCAGCAGTACCCCTGCACATTGGTAGGTGGCGTCTGTCGACTCCGCGTCCGTCGTCGCGGTTGCCGGGATGACGTCGCAGTGCCTACTTAGACGCCGCCCCTGCGCGCTGACGTCAGTTCTGACACAACTTTCCACGCCAGAAGCGCAGAGCCATGCAAGACACTGACCACTGGTGCGCCACAACTAGGGCCCTTTAAGGGAGTTCCTATCCCTAGAAATCAGTTCGCAAAGCGGGGAGGATGGTTGGGGCGGTAAGGAATCTATAACTAACCTATGTCTCTTACAGATACATCGTTACCGAAGGTAAGTAACTTGTTTATCTGAAATAGACAGTTTGTTATAGATTCCTTAAGTTAGAATAGATACCCCAGCAATACCATCCCCGGAGGAGGGATTGCGAGCCAAGTTCACACCAGGAAGTCCTGGAGGACTGAACGGGCAAAACAGCCGTCCCTCTGGACTTGACTGTCCAGGCAGTAATGTCTGGTGAACGTGTGCAAGGATGCCCACGAGGCTGCCTGACAGATGTCAAGAAGTGGGACTCCACGTGCCAGTGCAGTGGTGGCTGCCGTAGCTCTAGTGGAGTGAGCTCGCAGTCCCACAGGAGGTTCCTTTTTCGCCAAAGCGTAACAGATTTTGATACAAAGGACAACCCATCGAGAGACGGTACGCTTTTGAACAGCCAAACCTTTCTTGGCACCTACATAGCCAACGTAGAGTTGATCATCCATCCGGAAATCTTTTGTGTGGTCAAGGTAGAAAGACAGCGCACGCTTAGGGTTCAGATGGTGGAGTCTCTCCTCCTCCTTGGAAGGGTGCTGAGGTGGGAAAAAGGTGAGAAAAGTAACAGATTGACCAATGTGAAAAGAGGTAATCACCTTTGGAGGGAACAAGGTCCTCGTTCGAAACACCACTTTGTCCGGATGCACGGAGAAGAAAGGGAGCTTGGAAGAAAGAGCTTGAAGCTCACTCACCCTGCGAGCAGAAGTGATGGCAACAAGGAAGGCAGTTTTCAAAGTGAGGCGTCTGAGAGGACAGTTATGAAGGGGCGCGAATGGAGCACACATGAGATAAGTAAGAACAAGATTCAAGTCCCACTGGGGCATTATGAAAGGAGATGGGAGGAAAGAGATGAGTAATGCACTTAAAGAATCTATTTACAATAGGGGACTTGAACAAAGAAGGCTGATCGGGCAGCCGAAGGAAGGCAGAGATAGCCGCAAGATAGTCTTCAAGAGTGCCCAGAAGAGAGCCCAGCTGGGCCAAAGAAAGTACATACAAGAGGACCTCCGAAAGAGGGGCAGAAAGGGGATCCACAGCCTTTGCTGTGCACCATGCCACAAACCGTATACCGATTTAGTGGAAGGACGCCTGGCTGCCAAGATGATATTACAGACTTCAGGCGGAAAGTCAAAAGTTGTCAACTGTCGCCTCTCAATCTCCACGCAAGGAGGTGGAGGCTGGACAGGCTCGGGTGAAGAACCGTCCCCTGCTGCTGCGACAGAAGATCCTCCTGAAGGGGTAGTCTGAGTGGAGGATAGATGGCCATGCTCAGGAGCTCTGGGTACCAGACTCTTCGTGCCCAGTCTGGAGCCACAAGAATAACTTGGGCCCGGCCGCGCTTGATCTTCAGCACTCTGGGCAGAAGTGGTACAGGCGGAAAGGCGTACAGGAGGCTGCAGTTCCACTCACAACAAAAAGCATTGCTGAGCGAGTGCCGCCTTGGAAACTCCAACACGCAGAATTGCTGACATTGCAAGTTCTCTTCGGTGGCAAACAGATCTAACCAAGGCTCTCCCCACCGCTGAAAGAGACCTTGCGCCACATCCGAGTGAAGACCCCATTCGTGATCTACCAGGCACCGACGGCTGAGTTTGTCTGCCCTGGCGTTCAGAGAACCTGCCAGGTGTTGAACCACCAGGGTCACGCACTGATGTTCCAGCCATGTCCAGAGGCGATGAGCCTCCTGACATAGGGTCCATGACCCCACCCCGCCCGGTTTGTTGCAGTACCACATGGCGGTGGTGTCGTCCGTGAAAACCTGCACAACCTTCCCTTTGAAAGAGGGAAGAAAAGCTTTCAGTGCCAGACGGATCGCCCAGAGCTCCAGAAGGTTGATATGGAGCCCGGACTCCGCTGGAGACCAGACGCCTATGATCTCCGCCTCCCCCAAATAGCCGCCCCATCCCAGGTTTGACGCATCTGTCACTACAGTGCGGTCTGGTTGGAGAAGGGAGAGGGATCTGCCTCTGAACCAAGCTTGGTTCGTTAACCACCACTGCAGCTGTTGTGCAATTCCCTCTGAGATCTGGACATAGTCAAAGATTCCCCTGATTCTGCGCCCACTGGAACTTTAGGTCCCAATGCAGAGCCCGCATATGCCATCTGGCATGATCGACCAGCAGGAGGCAATGAGGCCCAGCAGCCTCAGGGTCATTATCACCGAAATCCGGGATAGAAGCTGAAACATCGGTATCATAGCCCTAATATCCCGCTGCTCGGGAGGATAGGTCCGAAACTGCACTGTGTCCAGAACCGCCCCGATGAAAGGGAGCATCTGAGAGTGAGTCAGTTGTGACTTCGGCACATTGCTAGTGGACCCCAGCGAATGCAGGAGGTCCGCCGTTGTCTGGAGGTGGGAGACGACAGCCTGGGGCGAGCCCGCCTTCAACAGCCAGTCATCGAGATAGGGGGAAGACAAGAACCCCTGATCTACGCAGATGAGCTGCGATCACCGCCATCACTTTTGTGAACACCCGAGGGGCACTAGTAAGGCCAAAGGGGAGCACGGTGAACTGAAAATGCTTGTGGGCTACCATGAACCGCAGGTAGCGTCTGTGGGCTGGTAGGATGGGGATGTAGAAATAGGCGTCCTGCACGTCCAGCACCACCATACAGTCTTCAGGGTCGAGGGCAGATAGGACCTGAGCCAATGTTAGCATTTTGAACTTCTCCTTCCGGAGGAAGTGATTGAGGGCCCTGAGGTCTAGAATAGGACGCAGGCATTTGTCCTTCTTGGGCACCAGAAAGTAGCAGGAATAGCAACCACGACCTACTTCTGGCGCAATAACCCTCTTAATAGCTCCCTTGGCCAAGAGAGCTGAGACTTCCTGGCGGAAAAGCGCCAAATGATCCTCCGACAAGCGATCGAAAGACGGTGGCATGGAGGGAGGGGTAATCTTGAAGAGGAGGGAGTAGCCCCTACGGACTATTTGCAAAACCGACCTGTCCAACGTGATGGTTTGCCAGTGGGGGAGGTGATGGCGAATCCTGCCGCCCACTGGCCTTTGGTGACCCTGAAAGGTCGGACTAGGAAGGCTTGGAGGCTGCTGCAGGGGGGAAAGGGTGGACTGGCCCGCCCGCTGGCTCCCAGACCCACAAGGTCGTGGGGTTCCACATCTGCGGCCACGCAAAGGCTGGGCAGCTTGCATAAACCGGTGGCTGGACTGGGTTGAACGTGGCTGGGCACCCCTTACGTAGCCACGAAAGGGGCGAAAAGCACCCTGAGGTGAAAGGGAAGACGCATCGAGGCCCAAGGATCTGGCCGTAGCATGAGAATCCTTAAAGCGCTCCAGTGCTGACTCTGCTTTGTTGCCAAAAAGGCGACGGCCATCAAAGGGCATGTCCAGCAAAGTTGACTAGGCATCCCACGAAAAGCCAGACATCCTCAACCAGGCGTAGTGCATAAGGGCTGCCGACCTGGCAATTATTCTGCCTAGTGAGTCGGTGGTATCCAGTCCACGTCTAATCGTGAATTTATGTGCGTCTCTCCCATCTGTCACTGCTTGGGAGAGAATGGCCCGGGACTCCTCCGGGCACTGAGGCAGCACTTGTGCGACCGTATCCCAGACAGTATGGGAGTATCGGTCCAAGAGGCACTCGGTATTCACGGACCGAAGTGCCAAGCTGGAGGAAGAGTAAATGCGCTTCCCAAGATGATCCAGCTTCTTGGATTCCGTGTCTGGGGGAGCAGAAGGGAATGCACCCTTGGAAGAAGAGGCTTGGACCACCAAGCTCTCGGGGGAAGAGAGTTGGGTGAGGAAAACTGGGTCGCCGGAGCCAGGCGGTGGCGGCGGGCAATCATCCTTTCCACAGGAGCCCCTGTGCCGGACTTGGACCAGATGCCCAGAAGGACGTTCGGGAGGGCTTCGTTGAAGGGCACAAGGGGGTCAGAGGAGGTTGTCGTAGGCTGAAGCACCTCTGTCAGGAGGTTAGTCCTGACTGCCACTGAAGGTCCAGGCCCAAGGCCTCGGATGCCCTTCGCACCACCACAGCGTCAGACGCTCCCTGCTCCATAGCCACAGTAGGGGGAGAAAGCATGCCAAGGTCTGGAGAAGTGTCCAGCCCACTGGCGTCACCCAGGTCCTCTTTTCAGTCCAGATCATCAAGCTGGTCTGCTAAAGGGTCCAGCGACCCCTCCCAATCCTCATCACTGCCTTCTGGGTGATAGGGCACACCAGGGATGAACAGGGGAACAAAAGTACCCTCCAGCGTCGAAATCGACGTCGGTCCAGCTCTGGGTCCATCTCAGGGGTGAGGATGGGGACTGCGTCGGCTGGGGGCACGTCCGGGGGCGTCGTCACCAGGATCGGCACCGGGGAAGGTCGACCGGGATTGATCCGGATCCAGGCCTGGATCTACGGGGGCCCTCCGGCACCGGGCCGGATCTGCTGGCATCGAAGGCCCAGGACCCCCGACCGGCTCCGCAAAGATACTGTGGAGGGCTTTGTAAAATGCATGAAGTTGAGAAGGGGATGCCCCAGCTTCCGGAAATGGAGGGAGGCGCGGAGTCATCCCTGAAGGAGGCACCGAAGACAGAGCTTTAGAGTGACGACGCTCCGGGTCCTGCGTCGGATCAGCCGACTGACAGGGAGAAGGCGAAGAGCGCCGGTGCTTCTTCGCATTCTTCTTGTGCTCCGACTTACCCGAGAACTTCGAAGACTTGGAATGGAATGAGGTGTGGGGGCTCTGCGAGCAGTCTTGAGACCTTCCCCTCGAGCGAGACCGGGAGCGACCCGGAGCCGCCTGCCGGGCCTCCAAGAGCTTTCGGGGCCACTCCTGCAAAGACTTTGGATTCATGGCCCGGCAGTCGGAGCACGACTTCGGGTCGTGGTCGCGCTCCAGACACCAAAGGCACACGAGGAGCGGGTCCGTCACAGGCATCAGTTTGTGACAGACGTCGCAGGGTTTGAAGCCAGTCCGACGGTGGGACATTCCTTGTGGACCAGGAGTCGAAGACTCGAAAAAAGCTTAGTCCAGACAAAATGTTGAAAAAAGCTTAGTCAAAAAGTGACTAAATGGGTAGCTCTCTCCGGATCTGCGCTAGGCTGGCATGGAAAAAGAAAGAACTGACGTCAGCGCGCAGGGGCGGCGTCTAAGTAGGCACTGCGATGTTATCGCGGCGACCACAACGCCGACGACGGATGAGGAGTCGACTGACGCCACCTACCGACACGCAGGGGTACTGCTGAGAAACAATTCTCCGGATCCGGTCTGATGCCTAGGGGAAATTCTAAGGTAAGGAATCTATAACTAACTGTCTCTTTCAGATATACGTTTCAGGGGAACAAAGAAACAAATGAATCAGTTTTCCTTGCAAACCGTGACCAGAAACAGTGTGGATAATATCTAATCCAACTTTCTCCCAGAGTCACCGTGGAAGTTTCTGCACACTAATATTGGGACATCTTGCATTTATAATTTTGTATCACTCAAAAATGCAGAAAAAATCTACATTGTCCTTTTAATTTCCAAGTCCATACCTTGCCATCAATAATTTTCTTGGAAGTCTTGGTTCTGTTAGTCTGCCATTAACCTTTCCCTAACACACTGAGGAGTACTCATTGTTCACCATATAAAAATAATGTCCTCCTCTGTCCAAACTTCTTCCATGCTGCCTAGAATTTATTTCCCGTTCCTAGTCAATGGCACTAAGACTCAATCCACCCTTCCACCTATTTCAGCTCCAAGTCCTGTTAAAACACTCAAATCTTCACCATAAGAATACCTGTATTAACCAGATACACTGAGCACCTTCTCTTCAGCTCCTGTTCCTCCTCCTAACCCTCCCCGGATAACCTTCTAAACAAGCTGCCTACTGATTGTTGTTTCTGAAATATATCTTACTTCAAAGTCATTTTATTGTGTTTAGAACACGCATCTACTAATTCTCATGGACACTTTGGCCAATCAGTTTAGCTCAAAAGCCTCCTTCAGTGGTGTGTGGTATGTTAGAATAATAAAACTCCTTCCCCACACTCACAAAATGTTGTCGGTGTTACTCACTTATCAATCATCATAATTTTGCCACTTTTTCTCCAACTTATACATTTCAAGTTTACCACAAGTCCCTTATCCTTTAAGACCTCTAGCACTCTAACCAGCCTTTATTTATGCTCTGATATACATTGTCCTGCAAATAAAATATCTTGGAAAAACAGGGCCACTGTGACTCCTTGGAACAGCTGATGTATCATCTCTAATATCAAAGAAGCCGATATCAGGCAAACTGCATCAGACAGAATCTGAAGAGACGTGCAAGGTGATAAACCAAGTAAGATCTTTTGATGCTGGATGCAGCCTGACCCAATCTTGTGCAGACTATTAATTTAGAGTAACAAAAACAGTGTTTCCCAGACCAGCAAACATTTTCCCAATGTTGTGCAAAGGACATTGTTTTCCACTATGCACTTATTGAGATTTATTTTAAATCAATTTATATGATCAATCCTGACTTTTTTCAGCCAATAGCTATAGAGTTGGCCTATTCATTAGCTATCACTTGTTCTATTACACTGTCTTTACATAATCTAACTCATTCCTGGCTGAATCGCTGAGACTCCATATCATTTTCTGAGTTACTGGGCCCATTCCTTTCTTCATTATCATTCTGTGAAAAAACCCTTCGAATGTCCCATAATTTATTGAATTAAGGTCATAAATTCGATCTAGGTTTCAAGAAACCCACATACCTCTATGGGAGAATCCCAAAGTCTCGTGGTCTAATGGCAGCTTCGGTCAAATTCAATTTGCCTTTTAAGCTATTATTACATTAATTAGGAATAAGAATTAGTTTTGAGCCAGAATCCGTCGTCATATTAATATCTATCCAACCTACAGTGACTTCACCTCCTGGACTGTCATCCCCACTGCACCCACAATAATACCAACTCCTCCACACTATCACATACCTCATCCCCACAATATACTTCAAACTTCCTAAACTCTTGCTAAACCTAGCCTCATGACCCACAATACACCTGCTGCAAAACATTTTTCATGCCATACACCCTTGAAAGTTGGCCCAGTGTTTTTCATAACATCAAACACATTGTCTTTTTCACTTCCTGACATTTGTTTTAAAAAATGTCTCGCTTTTAGTCCCTTTTAGATCGTCTGTTTTGTACACACTACACACAAACCCACTTCTTGGTGTTGGCAAGCACAACCTCTTGACAAACACAGCATTCAGTTTTCTTGATAAACTCTTGCACCCCTCCCACCCACACACAAATTAGGGTTGCCCTTCAACCACAGATCTGCCCTCACTTTGGCATTCCAGCAGATTAACATGAACTGGACTTGCAAACTTTCTTCTGAATTTGTAGTGTAGCTCCTATTTCCCTAATAGGCTCTGCGCATTGGAATAATATCCCCTATAGGTTTGACATAGGACTAAGGTCAGTATGTCCCTATTGAGTATATTAAACTTAATTACTTGTGCCAGCTAGCTCAGAGGCCACTAGAAACTCCTTGACGACAAGAAGGGAGTAGTTCCTGGCAGCCGCAAAACATGACCACTTTGTTTCCCTTTAGAATCAGAACGTGTCCCAGAGTCGTGGAAACAATAGATAACTATTTCAATCGTGCATGCTTAGTTTTCCTCAATGTTACACAGAAAGAATAGACGGGCGTTTCAATAAAAGATTTATTGAACAGTCATGTTTCTTGTGTAAGTAAAATGTGCTGTTACGATCACAAGACAGTATGCAAGATAAATAATGTACAGCGTAAGCAGTAGAAATAAATAATACTGCGATAGCATTATCTTTTAGCATATATGCATTTACATAAATGACAGACTAAAAATGCGAGTACTCATACGATGCGTTTCTAATCTAGTTCTACCCCAATGTACCTAACCTAACCTAGGTGTAGGGAGAGGTATGAAGTAGGTGAAGTATTCCTTACTATGGTATACTAAGAGTATGTTAAGCCTAGTATGCCAAGAGTCCCTCTAGGTTCTAGTCAGCTCCATACCTTAAGAATGAAAGAGGTAGGAATCTCTTGCCAGACTCGAACTCCAACACCACGCAAGGGAAGTCAGATCACTGGAAGCTGGACTCTCTGCGTGCAGGGATGAAAGCGTCTTCTCAGTGCGTCAGGCCGGGAAACGGGCTCCTCTGAAGTCGAGGTCTCCTCTGATTTACAGGGGCTAGGGAAGGTATATTTATACCTGAGAAGTACCTCAGAATGTTAGCATTGACGTGAATCGGACAGAGGAAGACGTCATGAATGAACCCCTAAGGTATAACGGTTCATGCATAATAGATGAGTCCTTGAAGAAATCAATAGTCCTGTGCTAGGGAAAATCCCGAAGCCTAAGGGTCTGTTCTTCAAGAACTCGTTGTGACGTTAGGGTGGACGGATGTCGGAGACCATGCCTGTATTTGGAGTGCACGGTTTAATGCCTAAATAAGGACTGGGATTTTATGCCTATATAAGGGCAGGGCGAATTGTGCCTATATAAGGACATGATACAGGAAAACCTATATACGGACATCCTAAGAAGAATACAACAAATTGACATCAAATTCAGAGGTGTGGCTAATTTTTTATAATTCCGTGATAAAACTCTTGCATTGTCACCTTTTTCCAGTCCTACCTTCGAAATCCTGTCTTTCTAGAACAATACTCCTTTTGGTACCCTAATCAAATATATCTCAAATTCATTGCATCTTCTTTCCCTTCCCATTCTGGCAGGCTTTAATACATTTCTTGGCGTTACATTTAGTCTCCTATTTACGCTCATATATGGTGCATTTATTGGAGTCTAGTAATGAGCAAAAACGTTCATGCATTTAGCCTATCTACTCCCCAGGTACAGATAAAAACATACCAGAACTTGTATATTTTGCAGGGTGAAGGTGCAATTCGGAACACCCAAAAGAAAGTCACTAAAATACATTCTCAAAGCAATACAGTTTCATACACACAATATCCTTTATAGTGAACAGCTATGCCGAATGAGGCACCTGATACTAACTCAAAATCCTACCCAGCCGTCTGATCTAACACCCAAGAATCTTATTAACCACACTCAACATACTTTTCAGGAATCACTTTATTATGTAATCGATGGTATATTCTAACTGGCTGCTGCTTCTGAGGGTGCAATGATTGAGGGAATACTGGAGCAAGCTTGGGGGACTGTGTGTGATCAGTGATTCTTGGCACTTGTGTGTGAAGGTTCAAATACCATGCCAATGAAGCTGGAATGACTTTGCAACACCAGTAACAAGCAACCTGCACAGGAAACACAAATGCCTGCTATGCGAACAATAAACATGCAGAAAATGAAAAGCGCACTATGTAGTAACACCTGTCCAATAAATAAACACAGCAAAGCACTAAGGAACATTAGCTTCTCCAAGAGCAGAACTCAAGGCTCCTGCAATTCCCTATTACAGGGCTGTTTGTGCCGCTTGCTTTTGCCTTCCCCCAGACTCCAAGCAATCAGCACATGCCGACAGAAGACCTCAGGCAGCCAACGGCTAATACTACAATTCTTCCAACCCCAAAGTCCTTGCTGCACACAGCGATAGGACTATCCAAATTAACTGTGTCCACGGTGTCCAAAAACACAAACAGTTGTACAAAGTTCCCAGAAACACAGTCTCTCACAACCAAGACAGTGTCTCATTTTACTTGAAGCCGAGTCAAATCAACTTGCAGTAGGGTTTCGCACCAACAGTTGTCATCTTTGTCACTAACAGTAAAGAATAATGCTCTACCTCCATTGTATAAAAAGTCTTTATTAAATAGAAGTTAGAGACTAACAGCCATGCAAAGACTTGCTCTTGGCATAGTTTGGATGGTTCTCGAAAATCTCCTCAGGCGTTTTTTGCAGCATGTGGCAACACTAAAGCGTTGATTACCTTTAATGTGAAAAAAGGGAAAGTTGCAGAATTCCTCTAGAATCATGATTACTATTTGGGAGTTTGGATCGGCTGTTTCACACAATGTTTTTTATTTATCTCCCAGATGATAGGTTTGGTATTGGTTTTCTTCGGCTAAGGAGTACAATAAAAGAAACCAAAGAAACCATGGCTATTCGTCCTTAATAAAAATCCTTTTTGTCCTGATAGCTAGGAGATGCATCATTCAGATGATGTGTTGTGAACACAGTACTCAAACTCTTATTGGTTAAAATCAGACAGATAAAACAAGCTCAAAGCAATGGGCATCTATGAGGATATAAGCAAGGATGACCACCCATGACCCATGCAAAATTTCTGGAAAACTTGCTTCATTGTCGCTAAAACATAATCCCTTTCAACTTGGACCCTTGTACTCAGAGAGGATCATCCTGCTTGAGGATCTCAGTGCTAAGGTACACTGGAGCGATTACAGCTTGGATGCCTGGAATGCTAGACTATTACAGACAACCTCCTTTTTTACATTTATGAAAAATAGAGATCACTGTGCCGCATTACAGTACCTCCAGGAGGGCAGCTGCCCCTTGCGTTTCACTATTTGAAAAGAACCCCATCTAGCCACCTCCAGACACCCGCTAAGTGAACATTTTACCCCTGCTTCTTAACACCTTGCAGGCGGTGCTTGGACTGGGGAAGGGGCCTTAGTGGACTCGAGGCAGTGCAGCAGCACAAAGGCTCCCTCAGAACACCGGGGGCATACTCAGTCAGGCTGAGGTCAGCTGACGAAATAAGGGCTGTTCCACCATACCTCCTAATTAGTGAATGAATATTATCGTCTAAGGCATGTAGGACGAGGAGTGGATTGCCCATTTCCATTTCGGGTCTCTGTTTAGGAAAAGCTTCATGTTCTTATTGTGCTTCTCATTTTTATCAGCTGCTGCATTCAATTTGATTGTTCCCTTAATATTTTGGTGATCAATTTCTTTGATCACAATAATGCCGGTATCATGAAGTTGCCTGAATGTGATGTGGATAAATATATTACCAAAAACGAAAGTCATTTTTTTTTACCATTTGGGCTGAAGACTTTAATGTACGAATATGTAAGCATCCGTCTAATACAGTTTGTGGTTTTACCAACACGAGTGCGGAGGACCAAACACATTTTATTAATGATCCTTAGGGTCAGGCACTTCATAGTCTCTTGAAGAAATATAATCTCATTTTTGCAACTGAGGTGTGTCCTTTTGACCTGCCCTCGGCACCAATATTTGCAGGTCGGGGTATTGCTACTACTGTATACTATATTTTATTATCGGAGGTCATGTCTGTTTTTTGCGTCTGAGTTCACGGCAGCCCTTACTGTGCCAGTGACCATAAATAGCCCTCTATAAATTCGTATATGTATTGGCCAAGGCCCTAAAGCACAAGTTACTAACTTGTGTAACGATATATCTGTAAGAGACAGTAGTTAGTGACAGATTCCTTACCTTAGAATATCCCCAGGCGTCAGACTGGATCCGGAAAGTTTTTGCGTAGCAGTACCCTTGCGCGTCGGTAGGCGGCGTCGTGCGGGTCCGGGTCCGTCGTTGGCGTCGTGACCGCCGGGATGACGTCGCGGGCAGTACTTAGACGCCGCCCCTGCGCACTGGCGTCAGTTCTGTACACGACTTTCCGCGCCAGGAACGCAGAGCCATGCAAGAAGCTGACATAGGTGTCTGAAAAATACTAGGGCCCTGAAAGGGATGTCCTTAACCCTAGAAATCAGTTCGCAGAACGGGGAGGATGGGTAGAGGCGGTAAGGAATCTGTCACTAACTACTGTCTCTTACAGATATATCGTTACACAAGTTAGTAACTTGTGCATCTGAAAGAGACACGTTAGTGACAGATTCCTTACCTTAGAATAGATACCCCAGCAATACCAACCCCGGTGGTGGGTCTGCGAACAAAGATCAGACAAGGAAGTCCCGGAAGACAGAACGGCCAAAGAAGCCGTCCCTCCGGACCTGACTGTCAAGGCAGTAATGCTTGGTAAACGTGTGCAGCGAGGCCCACGTAGCTGCCTGGCAGATATCCTGCAGCGGAACACCGCGGCCTAAGGCCGTGGTAGCAGCCGTTGCCCTGGTGGAATGGGCACGCAGCCCAACAGGAGGCTCCTTCTTAGCCAAAGAATAGCAGGCTTTGATACACAAGGTTACCCAGCGGGAAATGGTTCTCTTGTGCACCGCCCGACATTTTTTGGAGCCCACGTAGCCAACAAAGAGCTGGTCATCCACCCGGAAGTGTTGTGTGCGGTTGATATAAAAGGAAAGCGCACGTTTTGGGTCCAGACGGTGGAGCCTCTCTTCCTCTCTGGAAGGATGCGGAGGCGGAAAGAAGGTGGGCAAAGTGATGGTCTGCCCAATGTGGAAGGCAGTAACCACCTTTGGCAAGAAGGACGGACGCGTCCGAAGAACAACCTTGTCTGGATGGACAGACAGAAAGGGAGGTTTGCATGATAGAGCCTGGAGCTCACTCACCCGCCGAGCGGAGGTGATGGCCACCAGAAAGGCTGTCTTCAGAGTCAGAAGACGAAGAGGACAGTTATGTAGAGGCTCAAAGGGAGCGCACATGAGAAAGGTAAGAACCAAGTTCAAGTTCAAGTCCAACTGAGGCATCACAAACGGAACAGGACGGAAGAGGTGTGTAATGCCTTTTAGGAACCTGTTAACAGGGGACTTGAAAAGGGAGGGCTGATCAGGAAGCCTGAGGAAGGCAGAGATAGCACAAAGATAGCCCTTGATGGTACCCAGGGCAGAACCCTGTTGGGCCAGAGAAAGAAGGAACAGAAGAACCTCAGAAAGAGGGGCAGAGAGGGATTCACAGCCTTTGCTGTGCACCATGCCACAAACTTGTTCCACCTGCAGGCGTATACCACCTTAGTGGAGGGACGCCTGGCTGCCAGAATCACATCACAAACTTCGGGAGGCAAGTCGAAAGGAATCAACTGCCGCCGCTCAAGCTCCACGCAAGCAGGTGGAGACTGGACAGGTTCGGGTGGAGGACCGTCCCCTGCTGCTGCGACAGAAGATCCTCCTGAAGAGGCAGACGGATCGGGGGATCGACGCTCATACTGAGTACCTCGGGATACCAAACTCTTCGAGCCCAGTCCGGAGCCACAAGGATGACTTGGGCCCGGTCGCGCCGAATCTTCTTCAACACTCTGGGTAGAAGTGGTACAGGCGGAAAGGCGTACAACAGACCGCAACTCCACTCGCAACGAAAAGCGTCGCCGAGCGAGTGCCGCCTTGGAAATTCCAATGCGCAGAACTGCTGACATTGCGCGTTCTCTTCGGTGGCGAACAGATCTAACCAAGGCTCTCCCCACTGTTGAAAGAGACCTTGCGCCACCTCCGAGTGAAGACGCCATTCGTGATCCATCATGCACCTGCGGCTGAGGTTCGTCCACCCTGGCGTTCAGGGAACCTGCCAGGTGTTGAACCATCAGGAATATGCCCTGATGTTCCAGCCATGTCCAGAGGCGCAGAGCCTCCTGACATAGGGTCCACGACCCCACCCCGCCCTGTTTGTTGCAATACCACATGGCGGTGGTGTTGTCTGTGAACACCTGCACTACCGTCCCTTTGACAGAGGGAAGGAATGCCTTGAGTGCAAGTCGGATCGCCCGGAGCTCCAGAAGGTTGATATGGAGCCGGGACTCCGCCGGGAGACCAGAGGCCTCTGATCTCCGCCTCTCCCATGTGACCGCCCCATCCCAGAAGGGACGCGTCCGTCACAACTGTGTGCTCTGGCTGGGGAAGGGAGAGGGATCTGCCCATGACCCATTGCCGGTTCGAGAGCCACCACTGCAACTGTTTTGCAGTCCCCTCCGAGATCTGGACGTGATCGGACAGGTTGCCCTGGTGCTGCGCCCACTGGAACTTCAGGTCCCACTGCAGAGCCCGCATATGCCATCTGGCATGATCGACCAGCAGGATGCAGGAGGCCATGAGGCCCAGCAGCCTCAGGGTCATCCGTACCGAAACCCAGGATAGAGGCTGAAAGATCGGAATCATAGCCTGAATATCCCGGACTCGCCGTTCGGGAGGATAGGCCCGAAACTGCGTCGTGTCCAGAACTGCCCCGATGAAAAGGAGCTGTGGAGAAGGAATCCAGATGCGACTTCGGCACATTGATGGAGAACCCCAGCGAGTGCAGGAGTTCGGCCGTAGTCTGGAGGTGGGAGACGACTGCCTGGGACGCAGGCCCGCCTTCAGCAGCCAGTCGTCGAGGTAGAGGAAGACTGGAACCCCTGCCCGGCGCAGTTGAGCTGCGACCACCGCCATCACTTTCGTGAACACCCGAGGGCGCTGGTAAGGCCAAGGGGAGCACGGTGAACTGAAAGTGCTCGAGGCCTACCGTGAACCGCAGGTAACGCCGGTGGGCCGGCAGGACGAGGATGTGAAAATATGCTTCCTGCAAGTCCAACGCTACCATCCAGTCTCCAGGGTCGAGGGCAGTCAAGACCTGAGCTAGGGTGAGCATCATGAACTTCTCCTTCCGTAGGAAGCGATTGACGTTCCGGAGGTCCAAGATAGGACGCATGTCCTCCTTGTCCTTTTTGTGCACCAGAAAGTAGTGGGAATAACAACCACGCCCTACTTCTGGGGTCGGAATGCGTTCGATGGCCCCCTTGGCCAAGAGGGCCGCAACTTCCTTTCGAAGAAGTACCAAATGGTCCCCCGACATGCGGTGAAATTGAGGTGGCATGGCTGGGGGGGGGGTAGTCTCGAAGGGGAGGGAGTAGCCCCTTCGGACAATGTCCAAGACCCACCTATCCGATGTGATGGTACGCCAGTGGGGAAGGTGATGGCGGACCCTGCCCCCCACTGGCGTGCTGTGGACCTGAAAGGATGGACTAGGAGGGCTTGGAAGCCGCGGACGGGGCTGAGGTGGTGGCCTGACCCGCACGCTGGTTACCCGACCCGCCTCGGCGGGAGCCACGTCCTCGGCCACGCGAAGGCGCTTGCTGCGCGGGCCAGTGGCTGGGCAATGGACGTGACTGGGCGCCCCTTCCGTGGCCACGAAAGGAGCGAAAAGCAGACTGCTGCGGAGGGCGCGAGGCGGAGAGGCCCAAGGACTTGGCCGTAGCCCGCGAGTCCTTAAAGCGCTCCAGCGCGCTGTCTGCCTTATTGCCAAAAAGGCGGATACCATCGAAGGGCATGTCTATAAGGGTGGTTTTGACATCGCCCGAGAAACCAGTGGTCCTCAGCCAGGCGTGACGGCGCAGCGCCACTGTCGTAGCAAGCGAAGACTGGAACCCCTGCCCGGCGCAGATGAGCTGCGACCACCGCCATCACTTTCGTGAACACCCGAGGGGCACTTGTAAGGCCAAAGGGGAGCACGGTGAACTGAAAATGCTCGAGGCCTACCGTGAACCGCCGGTAACGCCGGTGGGCCGGCAGGACGGGGATGTGGAAATAAGCGTCCTGTAAGTCCAACGCTACCAACCAGTCTCCAGGGTCGAGGGCAGTCAAGACCTGAGCTAGGGTGAGCATCTTGAACTTCTCCTTCCGGAGGAAGCGATTGACGTTCCGGAGGTCCAAGATAGGACGCATGTCCTCCTTGGGCACCAGAAAGTAGTGGGAGTAGCAACCACGTCCTACTTCTGGGGTTGGAACATGCTCGATGGCCCTCTTGGCCAAGAGTGCCGTGACTTCCTTCTGCAGAAGCACCAAGTGATCCCCTGACATGCGGTGGAATTGAGGTGGCATGGCTGGGGGGGTGGTCTCGAAGGGGAGGGAGTAGCCCCTTCGGACAATGTCCAAAACCCACCTGTCCGACGTGATGGCACGCCAGTGGTGAAGGTGATGGCGGACCCTGCCCCCTACTGGCGTGCTGTGCTCCTGAAAAAAAGGACTAGGAGGGCTTGGAGGCCGCGGACGGGGCGGGGTTAGTGGCCTGACCCGCACGCTGGTTGCCTGACCCGCCACGGCGGGAGCCACGTCCTCGGCCACACGAAGACGCTTGCTGTGCGGGCCGGTGGCTGGGCAGCGGACGTGACTGGGCGCCCCTTCCGTGGCCACGAAAGGGGCGAAAAGCAGAGGTTAGCGGAGGGCGCACAGCAGAAAGGCCCAGGGACTTCGCAGTAGCCCGTGAGTCCTTAAAACGCTCCAGCGCATGGTCTGCTTTGGTACCAAAAAGACCGACTCCATCAAAGGGCATGTCCATGAGTGTGTTTTGGACATCACCCGAGAAACCAGTTGTCTTCAGCCAGGCGTGGCGACGCAGCGCGACTGTCGTTGCAAGCGATCTGCCCAGCGAGTCGGCGGTATCAAGGCCACAACGGATGGTGTACTTAGCCGCATCCCTTCCTTCCGCAATGGCGTGGGAAAGCAGTGTCTGGACCTCCTCAGGACAGTGGGGCAAAACGAGCGCCACCGAATCCCACAGAGAGTGGGAGTATCGGCCCAAAAGGCAAGCGGTGTTGACAGACCACAAGCCAGCACTGGAGGAAGAAAAGGCCTTCTTCCCAAATTGATCCAGGCGTTTGGATTCCCTATCCGGAGGGGCGGTAGGGAAGGCGGTTTGGGAGGCAGAGGCTTGGACAACCAAGCTCTCGGGGGTGGGATGTTGAGAGAGAAACAAGGGGTCGCCCGGAGCAGGGCGATGGCGTCGGGCCACGTTCCTATCCACAGGAGCCCCTGTGGCGGGCTTGGACCAGGTGCCCAAAAGAACGTCAGAAAGTGCATCATTAAGTGGCAGCAATGGCTCCGAGGAGGTAGCTGCCGGCTGAAGCACTTCCGTCAGGAGGTTAGTCCTGACAGCCACTGTAGGCAATTGGAGGTGTAAGGCTCCAGCTGCTCTCACGCAACACCGTTGCGAAATTTGCTCCCTCCTCCGTAGCCACGGAAGGAGGAGACAGCATGCCAGTGTCAGGGGAAGTGTCCAGACCACTGGCATCCCCAAGTTCCTCCTGTGTGAGAGGGTCATCCGACCCCTCCCAGCTCTCCTGGTCCTCCTCAGGTTGAAAATAAGGAGGAGGAGGAGGGACGTCCGGGACCCAAGGTCTCATGGGCGCCGGAGCCGGCGTCGGGCGACGTCGGTCCGACGCCGCGTCCGGATCCGGAGATAACTGGGGAACGACGCCGCCCGGAGCCCCGGGCGGCGTCAGGAACGGCACCGGGGACGTCGGCGGAGGCGTGGTTAGGTCAACCGGCGTCGATGGGGGTTGCGGTACCACCGGAGCCGGGATCGAGGCCGGGGCCGAAGCCGGGGCCGGGAGCGAGGCTGGTGGGACAGGCGGCGCCAGGACCGGAGTCGGCAGCGGCACCGGGGCAATCCCATTAGGGCCCTCGGGGCCCGAAGGCGCACCGGAGGGGCCTTGAGGCCCGAAGAGGCGGGCCATGGCCGACAGGAATTCCTGTCTCTCGGCCGGAGTCGCCCCCGAACCCGGGAAGGACGGGTAATGCGGGGGCGGCGCCACAGGCACATCCGGAGCCGCGGGGACGGTGCCGACAGGGGCCTCAGCTGAGTCGCGAGACCGGCGAGGCGAAGTCTTAGAGCGATGGTGCTTCTTAGACTTCTTGTGCTTCGACTTACCCGAGGAGTGCGAAGACTTGGACTCCGATGACCGGCGAGGACTCCGCGACCGGCCCCTCGCGTGACCGGGGCTTGGTGCGGCGCGGAGCCGACTGCCGGACCTCGAGGAGCTTTCGAGACCGCTCTCGCAAAGCCTTCGGGTGCAAGGCCCGGCAGTCGGAGCACGACTTCGTGTCGTGGTCGCGGCCGAGACAGTAGAGACACTCTAAGTGCGGGTCTGTGATCGACATCATTCGACCACAGGCGTCGCATGGCTTGAAGCCGGGCATCCCTACCGACACTGTGGAGCCGAGATGACTCGAAGAAAACTGTGAAAAATCACCAAAAAGTTAGTCAAAAAATGACTAGGGCACTGCTCTTCCCGGATCTGCGCTTACTGGCGCGGAAAAAAGAAGAACGGACGTCAGTGCGCAGGGGCGGCGTCTAAGTACTGCCCGCGACGTCATCCCGGCGGTCACGACGCCAACGACGGACGCGGAGCCGCACGACGCCGCCTACCGACGCGCAAGGGTACTGCTACGCAAAAACGTTCCGGATCCAGTCTGACGCCTGGGGATATTCTAAGGTAAGGAATCTGTCACTAACGTGTCTCTTTCAGATAGCTGTAACTGATAAAATTCAGATACTGATTTAACTTAACATAAATTGAGTGATGCTAACATGGTCTAAGGTCAACCCTACCCGTTTACTCTCTGATTTGTTTAATACAAATGCAGGGGCGTGAAGGGTGTGTTAATATGAGGATACTAAACCTTCTGACATTTGGAGCTATTTTGGTTCACTTTGTGGCTCTCTCAAGCTTTCCCAACTACCTCTGTTGATACTATAGGGGTTAACCTTCATAAATGGTTTGATTCGGCGTGCTCATAATAATCTCTTGTCCAGTTTTAAAAAGTTACCTTGAAAACAAGCTGAAGTTCAGGTGTGTAGAAATCGGTATAAAGATGTTTTGCAGGCCAGGAAGGATAGTATATGGTAGGAAGCTTGGGGGTTCTTAGTGGTAGCAGGAACGACTCAGGATAGTGGCCCCTTTTGGAAGATTATACATTTGCCGTGTTTTTTAGGTTGAAGCCTACCATACAGTGCAGCTGTCTGGTTTGCTGACGACATCTTGGGGACATTCAGAAAACTTCCCTGGGAATAACTTTTGCCCACTGCTTACCATTGGCTTTGTGGTTTGTAACTCACATTTCCTTGCTGTCAATTTGCTGCCTCTATTTGTTTTAGGCTGCCCAGCTTGATTTATTCCCTTCCCTTGCCTAACCCTTGTTTTCTGTATCCTTCGGAGATTTCACTTTCTGGAAACAGGCTTTTAAAGCTTGTTCTTATCTAGTCACATTTGCTGTACATGTAAACACAAAGGTCAAATTTCATGCTCATCTTCCGAGGGAGCTTGGTGTTTACTTTTCTTTCTGTGACTTCAAAGTGAGAACGTTTATAGGAAAGCAAGGGGAATGCAGATTTCTCTCCTCAAGGAGCCTGTTCGTGCCCCTCGTATGCTCCAGCTTACGAGGCTCTAACATAGGTGCTATACAAATATTCATGCTGAGGTTATTCTATCAAAGCACTGTTGGCTTTTGCTAAATGTGACCCTCTAGTGAATGTCTTATGATCTTTCTGTTTACAGTCAGCGAATCAGAGTACCAAACACATTTAATAATAACACGCATTGGCAAGCAAAAAGGTGTAGCCTACACAACTACACCTAATGAGCAATAGCCTCAGTATGGGCAACACATTCAGTAGCACTGTGCCATAAAAACCTAGACAACAATGATTACAGCTTTCCTGAAAACTATAAACAGGAGCCCGAAACCCACTATGTTATTTAAACTACAGCCTTAAACATTCTGCCTATGTCGACACATAGCTTTTATGCTTATTGATGAATGCGAATGTTGTCAGCAATGACATAGGTGGACATATTCCACTGAAACAACAACGGCCTACCACCAGGGCCAACTGGTGGTAGGCCCTGGTGGCATCTGGTACGACACTATAAATCACTTCACTCTATGCCTCCCTACTCCACTCTGCGCCACTCCACCCTATGCTATTTCACGCCATTCCATTCTATGCCACTCCACAACACTGCACTCTATGCCACTGCACTCTACGCCAATGCATTCTATCCTGCACCATTCCACTCTACCCTGCACCACTCCACTCTACGCCACTTCACGCTTCTCTGAAACAAGCTACTCTATGCCCAGCGGCAGCTCCTCCATTAAGGAGGAGGAGTGTCGGCCCACTGCTCTCTCAGCAGTGCACACAGGAAAAATAAAATGATAATAAAAACAATTTAATTATCATTTTATTTGATTTTGCTGTCACTGAGCCAAGTCTTGGGGGCAGGGCCATCCTGACGGAGAGTCTGCAACAGTGGAGGAGGAGTGGTGGGCACCAAGTGCCCATGTTGGTTTGGCCGCCCATCTTATTACAGCCAAACGGACACGCACACTTAGCCTTTCTCCAACCCGAGCTGTATTGCACAGCCGGGTGGAGAACATGCATAGGCTCCTAGTCCCTGTCGGAGCGCCAAACAAGGCCACTCAGACCAATCCTGGTGCTGGTTTCATTCTGGTAATAGCATTACCAGCATGAGAGCAGCGCCTGAATTGGCCATGGGGCGTCTGGGAGTCTGTGCATTGGCTGCTGGGAGTCGACAGGAGCAGAAGAGGAGAAGACCACTGAGGCGGCAGCCAGCAGGTAAGTAATATTTTTCCCACTTTTTTTTTTCTTCCCCATGCTGCCCCAGTTTGCCTTCAGAGTAGACGCCACTGCCTATGCCACACCACATTATGTCACTGCACTCTACGCCACTAATCCATGCTACTGCGCCGTATCCTGCACCACTTCGCTATACTCTGAAACAATCTACTTTATGCCACTGCACTCTATGCCTTACAACTCCACTTTGCGCCACTACACTGCGCCACTCTACTCTGCACCCCTTCAAGCCACTGCAGTCTTCGCCACTCTACTCTAAACCACTGCACTCTACACCAACGCACTCAACACCACTTTACTCAAAATCAATGCACTCTATGCCAACTACTCAACATACACTTCTCTGCAACACACTACGCCACTGCACGCTATGCCAATCTATTCTACTCTGTGCCAATCTACTCTACAAGATTGAACTCTCGGCCTCTGAACTCAATGACACTCTACTCTGCACCACTGCACTCTATGCCACTGAATGATACGCCGTTGCAAACGACACCAACCTACAATATTGCACTCCATGTCACTGCACTCTCTGCCGCTCTGTTCTACTCTGCACACTGTACTTTACGCTACGGCTCTCTGAGTCACTCTACTCTGCAACACTGCACTCTATGCCACTCCACTCTAAGCCACTTTACTCTACTCTGAAAAAATCTACTCTACGCCACTGCACTCTATCCTGCACCACTCAACGCCACTTTACTCTACTCTGAAACAACCTACTCTATGCCATTGTACTCTAAGCCATACTACTCCACTCTGTGCAACTGGGCTACGTTGCGCCACTCTATAATACACCACTCTATGCCACTGCCCTCTATGCCACTCTACTCTGCACCCCTCCACGCCACTGCAGTCCACACTACTCTACTATAAACCACTGCACTCTACACCAATGCTCTTAACACCACTTTACTCAAAATCAATTAACTCTACACCAACTACTCTACTCCACTATAGTCTACAACACTTTACGCCACAGCACGCTAGGCCACTCTATTCTACTCTGCACCACTGCACTCTACGCCACTGCATGCTAAGCCACTGTAAACCATGCCACTTTACAACATTGCGCTCTATATCATTGCACTCTACGCCACTCTGTTCTACCCTGCACATTGTACTCTATGCCACTTCTCTCTGCGCCACTCTACTCTGTGCCAGTCTACTCTACAAGACTGCAATCTGCGCCACTGAACTCAACATCACTCTACTCTGTACCACTGCACTCTACGCCACTCTATTCTACACCTCTGCACTCTACCCTGAACCACTCCACACTATGTCACTTCACTCTGCTCTGAAACAATCTACTCAACGCCACTGCATTCTACTCTGCACCACTCTACGCCAGTGCACACCACTTTACTCAAAACCAATGCACTCTATGCCAATCTACTCTGCACCATTTTACTTTAGGCCACTTCAGTACACTCTACGATACACCACTATGACTATCTACTCCACTCTAAAACATTACTGCACTTGCTGACTCTACGCAACTCCCTCTATGCTACTCAGTGCCAGTTTTCTGCACTCTATTCTACGATACACTACTCCAATCAATGCCACTCTACTCCACTCTATGGCATTCTACTCTCGTACACTACTCCACTCTTTAACAATCTACTCTGCTCTATGCCACTCCACGACATCCTATACCACTCTACGCCACTCAACTCTACTTCACTTTACACCCTTCGACTCTACGACACTCTACTCCCTCCACACTACTCCATGAGACTCCACTTCACTCAACGCCGCTCCACACCACTTCATGACACTCCACTATACTCTACTTTACGACACTCTGCACCACTCTCCTTTGCCCCACTAACCTTTAGTCATGCTGACCAGCAGCCACGCTGGTATGCAACATGGCTAAAACATATTGGCTTTGCCAATAGCTCTTGCATAGGCTAGACCTATTGGCTTTGCCAATGCTGGTTAGTGATATGCCCCTCCTCCCAGAGTGGAGACTTGATAACTGCTTCCAGTTGGCTGGATCATTTCGCTAATACTAATGTTTACTATTCATACCAGTTACTTCCCTCTTCTACTGAGGCAGAGAATGGCCGATTTAGCACCCCCTTTGAGGCTACAGAAGTTAACACTGTAATCTAGGAGAGCCCTAACGACAAAGCATCCGGTGGATGTTTTTAAAAATAATATTGGTTTGTTGGCTCCTATTTCAAATGTCATGTGCTGGCCTAAGTCTATCATTGTACTAATATGTAAGAAAGGGGACAGAAGTGATCCAAGGTATGTATCCACCTATATCACTTTTGGATTCAACTGTCAAAATTGTGAGAAGAATTCTGTTGGCAATGCTGGACGTTTGGGGCGAGCAAAATTCCATTCAATTGGACGTCCAATATGGTTTTCAGCACGGCTTTGGGGCCATGGACCAGTGCTTGAATTTATGTCTGGGTACTAGTAAATATTCGCCATTACACCTCACCTTCACGGACCTGAGCTGCGAGTTTGAATGTATAAATCTCTCTAATCTCTGGTCCATCATGCCATCGACGGGGTCGAAGAGTCGTTAGTACACTTATTAAGGCAGATGCACTAATGTGTCAGCTAAAGTGCGTTTTGGCTCCAATCCTGAGAGAAGTAAATCATTCAAAACTAATAGAACAGCAAAATACTGCACACTTTAAATATGAGGCAGTGCAGCCCTACACCTATTCTTTTATAACCGCTTTCTCCGATAACGTTGGTCTGACTGTAACTAATTGTGTCCAGAGCACAAGTAGGATTAGGAACATTTTGTAGGCGAACGCTCACTGAACAGCCTTATGGAAGGGAGTGCTTCTGGTTTTTAGACTGCATAATATTTTGTTAGGCTCAAATTTATATGCTATTTTTCTGTATTTTAAAATACTGAAATGTTTTATTGTTGTGATTTTTTCTAGTTGTGCCTTTTATGGCTTGATTAAGCAGAAAAAAGGATTGATTGAATGGATATCACAATAACTCCAGAGTAAAGGGCATCAGTTAAAGACAGTAAGCCGTTTGCTGTGTGAAGAGCCTGCATCTGCCAGCAACCCTGATCTTCCCCAAACAGTTCTGTTCCTAATCATGAACAAACACCGGGCCTATGACTTCACGCAGTATCACTGTAATTACTATAGTTCACAATCAAATAGAACGTTATTTCATACGCTTAACATTCCTAATACAGAAGCACTGACTCACAAATCTAATGCCACCCTTCATCTTACAAAGGCACTCTGATCAATGCAAGGTTAGCAGTAGACAATATCAGAGACTAGCTGATCTCCTTTCAATGGAATAATTAAACCTCTAATTTAACAGAGACAAGTTTGGCTCCCTTCCCACAGGCTATCATCTCCAATTTGGATCCCCCAGGATATCGAATTTTAAGGGCGGATAGGCCTCTGAGCTGGAGTGAGGGGTAACAGAAGCATTCAGGGATGCTCCTAACGTTGCAGTCCACTCTGACCATGATGCACAAGTTACTAACTTGTGTAACGATATATCTGTAAGAGACAGTAGTTAGTGACAGATTCCTTACCTTAGAATATCTCCAGGCGTCAGGCTGGACCCGGAAAGTTTTGCGTAGCAGTACCCCCTGCGCGTCGGTAGGCAGCGTCGTGCGGCTCCGCACCCGTCGTCGGCGTCGTGATCGCCGGGATGACGTCGTGGCCAGTACTTAGACGCCGCCCATGCGCGCTGGTGTCAGTTCTGTACACGACTTTCCGCGCCAGAAACGCACAGCCATGCAAGAAACTGACACTGGTGTCTGAAAACTAGGGCCCTGAAAAGGGATGTCCTTAACCCTATAAATCAGTTCGCAGAACGGGGAGGATGGGTGGGGCGGTAAGGAATCTGTCACTAACTACTGTCTCTTACAGATATATCGTTACACAAGTTAGTAACTTGTGCATCTGAAAGAGACACGTTAGTGACAGATTCCTTACCTTAGAATTGATACCCCAGCAATACCAACCCCGGTGGTGGGTCTGCGAACAAAGATCAGACAAGGAAGTCTCGGAGAACAGAACGGCCAAAAAAGCTGTCTCTCCGGACTTGGCTGTCAAGGCAGTAATGCTTGGTAAACGTGTGCAGCGAGGCCCACGTAGCTGCCTGACATATGTCCTGCAACAGGACACCACGTCCTAAAGCCGTGGTGGAGGCTGTCGCCCTGGTGGAATGGGCACGTAGCCCAACAGGGGGCTCCTTCTTAGCCAAAGAATAGCAGGCCTGGATACACAAGACGACCCAGCGGGAGATGGTCCACTTGTGTACCGCCCTTTTTTTTTGGAGCCCACGTAGCCAACAAAGAGCTGGTCGTCCACCCGGAACTGCTGTGTGCGGTTTAGATAAAATGAAATCGCACGTTTTGGGTCCAGACGGTGGAGCCTCTCTTCCTCTCTAGAAGGATGCGGAGGCGGAAAGAAGGTGGGCAAAGTGATGGTCTGCCCAATGTGAAAAGCAGTAACCACCTTTGGCAAGAAGGACGGACGCGTCCTAAGAACAACCTTGTCTGGATGGACAGACAGAAAGGGGGGCTTGCAAGAAAGAGCCTGGAGCTCACTCACCCGCCGAGCGGAGGTGATAGCCACCAGAAAGGCTGTCTTCAGAGTGAGAAGACGAAGAGGACAGTTATGTAGAGGCTCTAAGGGAGCGCACATTAAAAGGGTAAGAACCAAGTTCAAGTCCCACTGAGGCATCACAAACGGAACAGGAGGGAAGAGGTGTGTAATGCCTTTAAGAAACCTGTTAACAACAGGGGACTTGAAAAGGGAGGGCTGATCAGGAAGCCTGAGGAAGGCCGAGATTGCACAAAGATAGCCCTTGATGGTACCCAGGGCAGAACCCTGTTGGGCCAGAGAAAGAAGGAACAGAAGAACCTCAGAAAGAGGGGCAGAAATTGGATTCACAGCCTTTGCTGTGCACCATGCCACAAACTTGTTCCACCTGCAGGCGTATACCACCTTAGTGGAGGGACGCCTGGCTGCCAGAATCACATCACAAACTTCGGGAGGCAAGTCGAAAGGAATCAACTGCCGCCGCTCAATCTCCATGCAAGGAGGTGGAGACTGGACAGGTTCGGGTGGAGGACCGTCCCCTGCTGCTGCGACAGAAGGTCCTCCCGAAGAGGCAGACGGATCGGGGGATCGATGCTCATACTGAGTAGCTCGGGATACGAAACTCTTCGAGCCCAGTCCGGAGCCACAAGGATGACTTGGGCCCGGTCGCGCCGAATCTTCTTCAACACTCTGGGTAGAAGTGGTATAGGCGGAAAGGCGTACAACAGACCGCAACTCCACTCGCGCCGAAAAGCGTCGCCGAGCGAGTGCCGCCTTGGAAATTCCAACACGCAGAACTGATGACATTGCGCGTTCTCTTCGGTGGCGAATAGATCTAACCAAGGCTCTCCCCACTGTAGAAAGAGTCCTTGCGCCACCTCCGAGTGATGACGCCATTCGTGATCCATCATGCACCTGCGGCTGAGCTCGTCCGCCCTGGCGTTCAGAGAACCTGCCAGGTGTTGAACCATCAGGGATATGCCCTGATGTTCCAGCCATGTCCAGAGACGCAGAGCCTCCTGACATAGGGTCCACGACCCCACCCCGCCTTGTTTGTTGCAGTACCACATGGCGGTGGTGTTGTCTGTGAACACCTGCACTACCTTCCCCTTGAGAGAGGGAAGAAATGCCTTCAGTGCAAGTCGGATCGCCCGGAGCTCCAGAAGGTTGATATGGAGCCGGGACTCCGCCGGAGACCAGAGGCCTCTGATCTCCGCCTCTCCCATGTGACCGCCCCATCCCAGAAGGGACGCATCCGTCACAACTGGGTGCTCTGGCTGGGGAAGGGAGAGGGAGGGATCTGCCCGTGACCCATTGCCGGTTCGAGAGCCACCACTGCAACTGCCGTGTAGTTCCCTCCGAGATCTGGACGTAATCGGACAGGTTCCCCTGATACTGCGCCCACTGGAACTTCAGGTCCCACTGCAGAGCCCGCATATGCCATCTTGCATGATCGACCAGCAGGATGCAGGAGGCCATGAGGCCCAGCAGCCTCAGGGTCATCCGTACCGAAACCCAGGATAGAGGCTGAAAGATCGGAATCATAGCCTGAATATCCTGGACTCGCCGTTCGGGAGGATAGGCCCGAAACTGCGTTGTGTCCAGAACTGCTCCGATGAAAAGGAGCTGTGGAGAAGGAATCAGGTGCGACTTCGGCACGTTGATGGAGAACCCCAGCGAGTGCAGGAGTCCGGCCGTTGTCTGGAGGTGGGAGACGACTGCCTGGGACGAGCCCGCCTTCAGCAACCAGTCGTCGAGGTAGAGGAAGACTGGAACCCCTGCCCGGCGCAGTTGAGCTGCGACCACCGCCATCACTTTCGTGAACACCCGAGGGGCACTGGTAAGGCCAAAGGGGAGCACGGTGAACTGAAAGTGCTCGAGGCCTACCGTGAACCGCAGGTAACGCCGGTGGGCCGGCAGGACGGGGATGTGAAAATATGCTTCCTGCAAGTCCAACGCTACCATCCAGTCTCCAGGGTCGAGGGCAGTCAAGACCTGAGCTAGGGTGAGCATCATGAACTTCTCCTTCCGTAGGAAGCGATTGACGTACCGGAGGTCCAAGATAGGACGCATGTCCTCCTTGTCCTTTTTGTGCACCAGAAAGTAGTGGGAATAACAACCACGCCTTCCTTCTGGGGTCGGAACGCGTTCGATGGCCCCCTTGGCCAAGAGGGCCGCAACTTCCTTTCGAAGAAGTACCAAATGGTCCCCCGACTTGCGGTGAAATTGAGGTGGCATGGCTGGGGGGGGGTAGTCTCGAAGGGGAGGGAGTAGCCCCTTCGGACAATGTCCAAGACCCACCTATCCGATGTGATGGTACGCCAGTGGGGAAGGTGATGGCGGACCCTGCCCCCCACTGGCGTGCTGTGGACCTGAAAGGATGGACTAGGAGGGCTTGGAGGCCGCGGACGGGGCTGAGGTGGTGGCCTGACCCGCACGCTGGTTACCCGACCCGCCTCGGCGGGAGCCACGTCCTCGGCCACGCGAAGGCGCTTGCTGCGCGGGCCAGTGACTGGGCAATGGACGTGACTGGGCGCCCCTTCCGTGGCCACGAAAGGAGCGAAAAGCAGACTGCTGCGGAGGGCGCGAGGCGGAGAGGCCCAAGGACTTGGCCGTAGCCCGCGAGTCCTTAAAGCGCTCCAGCGCGCTGTCTGCCTTATTGCCAAAAAGGCGGATACCATCGAAGGGCATGTCTATAAGGGTGTTTTGGACATCGCCCGAGAAACCAGTGGTCCTCAGCCAGGCGTGACGGCGCAGCGCCACTGTCGTAGCAAGCGATCTGCCCCGCGAGTCAGCGGTGTCTAGGCCACATCGTATTGTGAACTTCGCCGCGTCTCTCCCGTCTGCAATAACACGGGTGAGTAGTGTCTGGACCTCCTCAGGACACTTAGGCAGCACTTGCGCCACCGAATCCCACAGAGAGTGGGAATAATGGCCCAAAAGGCAAGCGGTGTTCACGGACCGCAAGCCAGCACTGGAGGAAGAAAAAATCTTCTTCCCAAATTGTTCCAGTTTTTTGGATTCCCTGTCCGGCGGAGCCGTAGGGAAGGCGCTCTGAGAGGCAGAGGCTTGAACAACCAAGCTCTCGGGGTGGGGTGTTGGGAGAGGAACAAGGGGTCGCCCGGGACCGGGCGATGGCGTCGGGCTACGTTCCGGTCCACAGGAGCCCCTGTGGTGGGCCTGGACCAGGTGCCCAAAAGAACGTCAGAAAGTGCGTCGTTGAACGGCAGCAGTGGCTCCGAAGAGGTAGCTGCCGGCTGAAGCACTTCCGTCAGGAGGTTAGTCCTGACAGCCACTGTAGGGAGCTCGAGGCGCAAGGCCGCGGCCTCCCTACGCAACACCGTTGCATAACTTGCTCCCTCCTCCGTAGCCACGGAAGGAGGAGACAGCATGCCAAGGTCTGGAGAGGGGTCCAGGCCACTGGCATCACCTAGTTCCTCTGCCCAGTCCTGACAAGGGTCACACTGAGCTGTGAGAGGGTCTTCCGACCCCTCCCAGTCCTCCTAGTCCTCCAAAACAGGTGAAAAGTATGGAGGGCGGACATGAGGGAAGAAAAGTCCCATCGGAATCGGCGTCGGCCGACGTCGATCCGGCTCCGTGTCCGGTTCCGGGGAGAACCTGGGGACGGCGTCGCCCGGGACGTCGGACGGCGCCGTGAACGGTACCGGGGAGGTCGGCGCCGGTGGAGGTGTCGTTAGGTCAACCGGCGTCGACCGGGATCCAGGCCTGGATCCAAAGGGGTCCTGCGGCGCCGGGGCCGGAGCCGCCGGTGGTGCCGAGGGAGGATCCCCACTGGGGCCCGCGGGGCCCGAAGGCTCACCGGGGTAACCCTTAGGCCCGAAGATGCGAGCCATGGCCGACAAGAAGTCTTGGATGTCGGCCGGAGTATACGTCGGACCCGGAACAGGCGGGTAGGCCGGCGTCGGCTGGTCGGGTACTCCCGGAGCCGCGGGGGCGGTACCAACAGGACCCTCAGCCGAGTCGCGAGACCGGCGAGGGGAGGTCTTAGAGCGACGCTTCTTAGACCTCTTGTGCTTCGCCTTACCTGAAGACGAAGACTTCGACCCCGACGAATGACGACGGCTCCGCGACCGGCCCCTCGACCTCTCCCGGGACCTCGAGCGGCGCGGAGCCGAGTGCCGGGCCTCGAGAAGCTTTCGAGACCGCTCTCGCAAAGCCTTCGGGGCGAGGGACCGACACTCTGGGCACGACGTGGGGTCGTGGCCGCGCCCCAGGCAGAAGAGACACTCTCGGTGCGGATCCGTAATCGACATCATGCGATTACAGACCTCACATGGCTTGAAGCCAGGCATCCCTACTGACACCTTGGAGTCGAAACGACTCGAAAACTTGGACAAAAAGTCTCAAAAAAATACTCAGTCAAAAAATGACTGGGGCACTGCTCAATTCGGATCTGCGCTTACTGGCGTGGAAAAAGAAAGAACTGACGCCAGCGCGCATGGGCGGCGTCTAAGTACTGGCCGCGACGTCATCCCGGCGATCACGACGCCGACGACGGACGCGGAGCCGCACGACGCCGCCTACCGACGCGCAGGGGTACTGCTACGCAAAACTTTCCGGATCCAGCCTGACGCCTGGGGATATTCTAAGGTAAGGAATCTGTCACTAACGTGTCTCTTTCAGATCTGTGCCCACAATTTAAATGACTATCTGTTACCAACTCAACATTTCCCAAATCCACTACTGCCTGGGTCATAGGCTACATCTTTGCAGCAGCTACTAAAGCCAGTGTTCGGTTGGCAAGGGGGTGAGAGAAGGCAGCCGGCTGACGCCAGGGGACGTTGCTTTAGAAGCCCCTACGGCCCACTGCTGCTTACAGAGTGAGCCACAGCGTTGAGCACATCAAGCAGATGCCCAAAATATCTTTTTGATGTATATGTGCCTACAGAGGCCAAAGAAGCGTGAGTTAAAGCTGAAAACCAAATGGCAATCATTACCTGGCAGCTAGTGATTCTCCATAATTCTCTATCCAGCAAAGTCTTTGCCCTGACAGACTGCTCACATGATTGAAGTCAGAGCTTTCTGCTGGCAGTCTTCAGTGAGTGGTCTCTCTTGCGCTCTCAAAGTTAATGACCCACAGAACAGCAGGCAGTTTAGCTTGAGGTAGAGGCTTGCTTCTGAGCAAGGATAATATGCTGGCTGGCTCAGAAGGCATGAGGAGACCTCCTAAGGAGGAGAGAGAGTTTCTACTAGTACCAGAGTACGTCATGGTGGGAGAGCCTAGAAAGCGAAACCATACCTCCCGGATTCGGCAGATGATCCCTCCCGCAAAGAAAATGTCAAGTGGTTCCTCCCAGAGCAGCAACTGGTATCGGCATGCGAATTACACGGTTCCCATGATTTCTAATTGGCACTGTGCTAGAACCCGAACCTTCCCAAAATGGTGCCAGACATGTACTTCTGGATGGGAAAGGAAATATAGAAGTGGGCAATTTGGCCTCCTCTGAAGTATCGGACAAAACTGAAAACCCTGCTCCCCATTCCGATTGAGGAGGAACTTGCTCACAGAAAGAAAATGAGAAGTAGCAGCATGGCATTAACATTAGCGCACTCTGAATGTCTGAATGTCATGAGTCTAAATAAGGTGACAACCTTTCTGTGACTTCAATGAGCACTGTGCCATCTACAATCACAGCTTTAGTTAGCTCCCAAATGGACAGAACTCAGCAGTCTGTCATTTCAGTACTTAATAGACAAGATCATATCTTTGCAGCAAGAACAGGCTTACATCGGAGTTATGTCTAATCCTATGTCAGACCCAGGGACCTCAGAAGTTCACATTTCCAGAACCCTCCTCGACCCGGGAGAAACAGCAGCCCTGATCCTCCTCGACCTCTCAGCTGCATTCAACACCGTATCCGACCACACCCTTATCAAGAGACTTCACATCGGGATCCAGGGAGACGCCCTCCAATAGATCGCCTCCTTCCTCACAGGAAGAACCCAGAGAATCCACCTACCACTGTTTACCTTGGAACCCAAGAACATTATCTGGACATCTGCCAGGAGCAACGTTGGGATCTCTGCACACATTTACAGCACTACTGCCTGGACAATCAGGTCCATAGGGATGGGCACTTTGCCCGTTTGGTCCTGCAGGACTTTTTAGTGTGAAATTCTTTTGCAGACCCACCTCCCGGGAGGTTTAGCTTGGGCTAGAAGTCTATCAGATAAACAAGTTACTTACTTTCGGTAACACCTTATCCGGCAGACACTATCTTGCAGCAGATTCCTTACCGACGCACCAATCCGACCCACTCTGGGAACAGATTTCTGTGGACAAGGCTGTTTCCCTTTCAGGGCCCTAGTTTTCCACCCCAGTGGTCAGTGTTCTTCGTGGCTCCGCGCTCCTGGAGTGGAAATATGCGAAAAGAGCCTGATGTCAGAGCACTGGGGTGGCGCCTATATAGGCACAGCACGTCACTTCCGGCGTCAACGACACCATGCGGAGCAGTGTACTGATCACGAAAAACTTCCAAATCCAGTCTGATGCCTGGGGATTATTCTAAGGTAAGGAATCTGCCCCTAGAAGTCTATCAGATAATTTCTGTAGTTTTCTCAAAGATCTCAATGTTTCTACCTTTGCCAAATTGATCAAGCTTCTTCAGCAGGGTCTTTCTTCTGATAGATTTCAACAATAACTGAAAAAACATCTTTTTAAAGTTTTCTTTATGTCCAGCAAGTTGTCAATATTAACAGTTCTGGTTACAGAAAATGCTCCTGATCACTCACTATCACTCTCGCTTATAAATATCATGTACAGATTTAATTGAAGCAAAAAATATTTTATAGTTACTTACTAGAAGATTCTCCATCTATATCTGGGGGCTGTGGCGTGTCAACGGATGAAACAACACTGACAGCATGCTGAGTCCCACTTACAGTAGCAGGAGGTGGGTTAACTGCGGATTTCTTTGGTGCTACAATGACACTCCTGCAAACAAATAAATAATGATTAAAACTTACACAAACTACAATTTAAAAGCAACATTATTTCATTTGCCTTTTGAGGTGTGTTCATTAGGTACCATGTGATAAAAGAACAAGAGACGTTTGTACCTCTATCTGGAAGGATGCACTACCGCACCACAGTGGTTGAGGCACAATGCCTCTTATCATACCCGCTTGGCAAATAATGGAAAGAGCAGAACTCATGGATCATGTTTGGCAAAAAAAAATATTCTAATGGTGAATGTACCTACTGTAAACTAGTTACAGACAATAATTCCTAGCAGTTTCACAAAACAACATACGTATGCCAAGGAGTTAGGGGATATGAATATTGCAAATTAGGTAAGGATTAAGCGCTCACAAATAAACATCACTCTAAAATGATAGAAATAGAGAAAAGCACTAAATATCAGGCTTAAAGGTTTGGGGAAAAATGGTGCATCACTAGCTGTAATTTCTAGTGAGAGGACAGCACCTAAGTATGTTAAACTAGTACCAGTTTCGTGACTGGTGCCAGAAAATGTTGTGATGCTTTGTTTATTAGTATAAATATCTGTATATGTCTTGTGTGATTTCTGGCACACGTATCCTACTTAGGATGCATTTTATTGCCATAGCATACTACCGAGTAAACCGAGAGATTGATATCTGCACTAAAGTGAGTTCAAGATTTCATAAACCAAGACCCTACATAAAAAGCTACAGGACAGAATGCTATTCTGGTTGAAGTGTATTTGGAATTTCTTTCTCTCTTCACCACTGAGTTCCACCATTATGAGCTGGTTGCTATGATTTGGCAAGGTAGTAACCCGACACACAAGGAATTTAAAATTGTCTTCAATAAATCAAGGAAACCACTTTTTTTCTCTGTGAATCATATCAACCAATTTGTTAGCTCAATGCAGATGCTAAAATGTATACAATTATCTTGATGTGAAAGGAACAGTATCCCCATAGCCTAAGCCATGACTCCATTGTTTCCTATAGAGAGGAGAAACAATGAGGAGGAAGGAAGAACTTAGGAAACATGAAGAAACAGTTGGGAGAGGACTGGAAAAAGGGAATCAGGGGAACAAGCGGCCTGGACTTATCAACAATGAATGCTTACCTGTATCCTGCCTCAACTGAACCATTAGGAGCGTGGCTGTGCATCTCTATTTGCATGCGCCCACTTTGGAGTGGCAGCAAGGACTGGGAGGAAAAGGAGCTATTACCAGGAGATTCCTGGTCAACAGACACTATGACAGAATGCAGGGAGAGGGGAAGAGAGGAACCCATATTTAAAAGGGGAGCTGAAGGGTCATAGCCAAGTCGGGAATGGAGTCTGACGTAGATTTCTAGAGCTCTGCACCACTTCAGCTGAAGACCTGTGTATAGCACCCCTATACTAGAGGCCTTAAACATAAGAAAGCAGAATTCAGAGGAGGCATTCCTGGTGCTCTGGACAGGTGAACTGGCCAGTTGCAGGGTCGACAGCAAGCTTGCACATCAGAGAGAAGCACTCCTCTACTGACCATGGCCACCATATTGAAACGCCGAGGGACCTAGCCGGGCGGTCATGGGGAGACAAGCGGATAGGTCATGTGTCCCCTGAAATCGTCTTACACTGCTGGATAACTGTAAATCAGAGACTACCAGTGAGACCGCTCTCCTGCTTTCCTATTGAGGATACGCAAGAGAGGAGCAGAGTGGCTAAATCCCCAGAGCAGGAGTATGGACTGGGCCTCCCAAAGACAGATCCAGCACTGTATGGACCCACCCATACCATCAGCAGCGCTCCAACTACTTACCGGAGGTAGCAATGGGTCCCAAGCGGGCTCTTCCTGACAGCGAATGACTGTACACTGTTGGGGCGACGAGACATGGACAGGTCCAGCCGGAGGAACTGGGCAGTGCCCTTCCCCTGGACATCGTTGCCAGCTCGATAAGCCCTGAAGTGGGGGCAGCGACTCCTCAAAAGCCCCCGAACAGTCAAGCCCACACAAAGCTGCAGGAGGGGAAAGACGCGGCAGGACAGATGCCAGCCAACACTAGACTGATGAGACACCGCCCCCAGCCCAGTGGGGACGGCGAGGCAGGCTGCCAGCCGGTCCCAGGACATTCATAAATACATCACTATCGTAGGCCTAAGTCAAATAAACTCAACGGACTCCGGGGCACACTGTGATCCCCCACCCACTGCCTTGTGGGGAACTACAGGAGAAGGGCCCCCCTGGGATAGTGGCATAGATCTGTTAGTTCTATATCAACACCCGCACAAAGTCACCAGAAATCCCACACCTCGATACAAGCATCATCCCTCCACAGAACCCATTCATTGGGGTGGAGGAGGTATTGGAGAGGAGCAACCCTACCTCGTAAGAGACCACTTACGGGACGCTGTTGCCAGACTGAGTTCTCCAGGGCCGTCCTGGGGTGCACTGCACTGGAGTAAAAGTGCTCCCAGCAGACGCGGTGGGTTCTGTGCCCTGAACTCGCTCCCACTGGCAGTTGGCCTCCCCATGGGGGCCCTCACTGCACCACTTGCACATTGGACAAAGGCAAGCATTAAAAAGAGGGCTCTGTGGTTCACATGTGGAACCGTACAGGAGACTGTCCGCACAAAGCCGAAGACTCCCTCACACATGCCCTCCACTCCACAAAAACACCAGTCATCCAGGCCTACCTAGAGCACTTCCTCGCAGAAATATGTTCAGACATTGGTCTCCTGCGCTCTGATTTCAAGGCCTGTTTCCAGGAACTGAAAAAAGAAGTCTCGGATGTGGGCCAACGTGTCGATCACCTTGAACGCACATTAGACGGGCGGACCGAGGACCAAGAAATGCTGTGACAATGGGTCTGAAGGCTAGAAGAACAGGCAGCATACCTACAAACGAAGCACGAAGAACCTGAGAACTGCAGCAGATGCAATAATATTTAAATCAGGGGGGTCCCGACAGGCTCAGAGGGAGATGACGTGTTGACCTTCACTAATGACCTCCTTCAAGCCATCAGGGTCAACCCAGATCTGCCCGCACATAGGCTGAATGGAGCACAGAGTCTTTGCAAACTCCAACAGAAAGTCCCTGATATCCTTACAAGGGTACACTTCTTCAAGCAAAAGGAGAAAATTCTTGATTCAGAAAACTATTGACTTGATTTCTCCCCAACGAGGATAATGGATCCAAGACACTATATGATCGGGGATTACACTCAGAGTATGTTTCACCAAGCTCACAGACAAATTGGACTCCCCGTTACAGAACTGGCCCTGTTGGCTCCCTACTGTTCAAAGACCCGTTCTGTGTCTCTTCTTCCTCTCCCCTGCCTCTCTCCCATCCGAGGGACCTCACTGCATTAACGGCGCCACATGACAACACCAACAACACTCTTCAACAAGGTAGCAGCCACACGTGAGCTCACAACCACTGGGGATCCACGCCCCCCCCCGCCCCCCACCACCATCTTGACCCCGGCTACTCAAAAACTCCTTTTCCTCAATGTCAGAGGCCTTAATTAACCAGTCAAGAGACGTCAAATTTGGGTCCACCACCTACAACAAGACACAGATTCTCTTCCTGCAGGAAACTCACCTGCTCAAAAAAAAGACCACAAGTGCATGTGACACCCAGCATACCCCCACCAATACTGAGCCTCATCTCAATCCAAAACTGCGGGAGTAGCTATCCTATGCAAAGCACATCTACGCAGGGCACCCCTGTCCACCACAAAGTCACGGAGGGCCACCATATTCAGCTCGTCCTGCCCTGGGGTAGGACAACTGTCTCACTTTTAAATATCCATGCCTCCAACAAGGCACAAGACTCATACTTGCGCAAACTGCTTTCTCACTTGCTTAAGACTGCATCTGGCCACATTATAGTAGGAGGAGACTTTAACTTGGCATGGGATCAGGACCTGGATAGGCAAACTTCAGTCTATCAGGGCACAGGGCCATGTCTGCGCTTCTCAAAAATGAAATCTTGGAACTGGGACCGATATGTGCTTGGCTCCATCTACATCCAGGTTAGAAGGATTTCTCCTTCTGCTCCCATGTTCACGCCTCCTACTCACGCATAGATTACTTACTGGTGATGCAATCGCTTCTCGTTGCCTTATAGACGGCTCTATATCAGACATTTCCATATCAAACCACGAGCATGTGGCCCTCACTTGGTGGGATGGCTTTGCATCCAGACAGGGTCCTCTATGTTGGCGCCTCAATACTCAACTGCTGCGACACCAAGTCCATAGGCAAACCATTAGCACAGCAACTACGGACAACTTTACACACAACGCGGACCAGGAGGTGTTGCAGCACACTCTCTGGGATGCCTTCAAGGCTACTACAAGGGTGACACTAATCACTCTAGAGATCGAGTGGATATAGGGAAGCCCGCCTGATAGAAAACTCGCTCACATCAGAAATGAAAGCACTAGAAAAGGAGGATAAGATCACAAATAAAAGCTAATCAACGCAAACGGCCCATTCTCTGAGGCCAACTAAAAACTCAGAGGGTCATTCGTGCCAAATGAGCTCTCCTCTCCATGGGCCAAAAGTTCAAAGATGTGGGTGACAAAGTAGGATGCCTCTTAGCCCGTAAAATCCAACACAGACACAGGACAGTTATTCCGCAAATTCTCAGTCCTGATGGCACCTATACATAGGGTGAGGCCGGAAAGAGTGGCCTTCCATACCTTATATCAGACACTCTACGTGCAAGGACAGGAATCACAGGAGGACACTCAGCCTACCTAGAACCCTGTGACTGGCCCCCAATTGATCCCTTCAACAGAGAGAGCCTAGAGGCCCCAAAAAGCGAGGCAGAAATTAGACAGGTGCTTAAACATTTCCCAAACTGGAAAAGCCTCACTCAGGCCTTCTACAGAACCTTCCTCCAAAATGCTGATACCCATCCTGACTACTTTGTTTAACTCATTTACACGCAGCACCAGTTTTTCACCCACCATGTGTGAAGCAGAGAACACTAATACCAAAGCCGGGAAAAGACCCAACACTCTGCACGTCTTACTGCCCTATAGCTCTCCTAAACACAGATGCAAAATTATATATGAAAATACTGGTGTTACTCCCAGGACTCATTGACCCAGATCAAGCGGGATTCATTTGCAATAAACAAGGAGCAGATAACATAAGACGCCTTGCTCAGCTATTCGAGAAGGTACGTAAAAGAAATATCCCTGCCATGCTAATATCTCTAGACACAGAAAAAGAGTTCAATAGAGTGAGCTGGCTATTTTTTTGGAGACGGTCCTGAGGAAAATACAGATCGATCCTAAAATGACACACAACATTATGGTGACATACACCACTCCCTCCACAGTATTCCAGGTCAATGGACAATGTACGGCCCGCTGCAACTTGCTAGAGGGACAAGACAGGAGGGATGCCCGCTCTCACCTCTATTTGCCCTAGTGGTCGAACCATTGGCTATATCCATTTGACAAAATCGAGTTATTGGGGGTATCCCTTTTGAAGGTCGGGAGCATAAACGTAACCTATTCGCAGACGATATACTTCTAACTCTTACCAAACCCTCAGGCTCACTTCCTACTTTGATGCAGACCCTTGATTTCTTTGAAAGGATGTCCGGTTTTAAGGTGAACAAAGACAAGTCACACGTACTCAACCTCATGATAAACCCACTAGACACACTACAATTACAGGTACAGACACCATTTCAATGGGCCACTAAATTGATTCGGTACCTAGGACTCCAGATTAGCGCTCGCTTAGAGGAATGGCCCCTCTTAAACTAGACTGCTTGCTGAAAGGCAATAATAAATTAACTCAGTCGATGGCAAATACTCATACTGTCATGGCTGGGTAGAATTAATGTTATCAAAATGAACATTCTACCCAGACTATTGTACCTATTCCGGGCTCTTCCCACACCCATCTCCTTGATAGAGATCCAGGAAATACAATCCAAGCTCCGTACATTTATATGGAATGGGAAACAACCCCACATCTCGAATAAGCTACTCATGCTCCCTAAGGGTAGGGGAGGTCTGGCATGTCCGAATCTTCTAAAGTACTACTGGGCAACTCACTTACGATTTATCTCAGAATGGATCCGAAGGGAGAGTGAGCGGCACTGGTTCCACATGGACAGGGCGGTTGCCCGCCGCCACTTGTGGGATCTAGTTTGGCTCCCACGCACAGCACCCATGAAGTGCATACGCAGCTACACCTACTAAAACAGTACTAGACATATGGGACTCACTTGCATTTAAAAAAAGGCCTTACACCATTCACTTCCTTCAACAAGCCAATAATTCAAAACCCCGACTTCTTCCCGGCCTATAACACTACATTTTTCTCTGTCTGTGCAGATAGCGACTGTCTCACACTAAAAGACCTCTTTCAAGGGGTCTCCATAAAGTTGTTTGAACAGTGCAAAGCGGAATTTGAGATACCAGAAACTCTCAGCCTGGAATACTGCCAAATATGGCAGTAGGCACTTCACCCCAGTAATTTTCAGGGTGCCACACGCAAAGTGACAGTTCAAAACCCTGATATGCACTTACTCGGGCACGAAAGGCCTGGTCTCTAGAACGTACAAGGCACTACAGGCCTCAAAACCTGTTACCCCCTCACCCATATCAAACACCCTGGGACTCTGACCTCCACATGGAGATAGGAGCAAAGACTGGGATAGACTGTGGCAGGAGATACACTGAGAAGCATTCCCCAGAGGGAGGCCGCCTACTAAGTCATGTTCCAGTGGTATCTAACCCAACCCAACTACACAAAAGGTTCCCAACTACTCGGGCTACTTGCTGGAGATGTGGACATGGTGAAGGGCCATTCCTGCATATCTAGTGAGATTGCACACTTATACAAACTTTCTGGAAGGAAATCCTGAGTCACATGAAAGGAACCCTAGGATACCTCCTACCAATGCAACCACTCATAAATCTCTTCCTTCCGAGATGAAGGGAATTACCGACTCAGATAGGTCACTCATTCTCCATATGATGGGAGGGGCCAAGCAACTCATAGCGCTGTACTGGAAAAAACAAAGAGCCTCCTCCTGCAGGCCTCTGGTTCTATATAATGTGGCAAAAACTTGCTATGGAAAAGATCACCAACACACTCAGATAAGAAGTTCACAGGCATATGACAGCCACTCAAAGAGTACATGACAAGACTAGAATTCCAATGCTTCCAACCTCAGCATCTCAGAACACTGCAACTCTTCCACTGGCCCCCTGCACATACAAAGTACAAACTTGCCCATCCAGCATTTCCATGATTAACTATACCCCCTCAGCATTCGAACTCAGAAGTGCCACCTCTCCTTACTCCCCTCTGCTCTCCCTTCCCGCCAATTTCATTCATGGTTAGTGTTACCTTGATAGTGCTATCCCTTTTATTGGCTAAATGAGCGAGGTCAGAGTCTCCACTTATATGTATTAACGGGTCTGCAACCTCCATTACATCCTAGCCTCAATATTGTACACAAATTCCTGGCTAATGTTTTCATTTTTGTGAAAACCAATAAAAAGATTTCCAACAAAAAGGGGAGCTGAAGAGCGGTACCTCAGACAACCAATTGCAACTCATCCTTCTTGTGCAGAGCGGGGGCTTTAGTAATATTAATCAAATGTGGAATTTAAAGTTAAAAAAAAGAGCAGGGAGGGACAATCAGGATTACTGAACACAGGGATATGACAGTATTATCATTAACCTTAAAGAAAGCCTGTAACTTCCTCAATAAATAACCTCTGCTTTGTGCACCTGGAGTCAGCGTGTATGATGGCTTATGGCTACCGCAGTCACCTCTCTAGTCTGAGCCTTTCAGTAGGGTTTGTTCTAAGCCACCCCATAGCTGAACATACAAATACAGTTGTAGCTTAAAACAACTGAGCAGAAGCTGATCAAACAGCACTCATATTTGCTTTATTAGACACAAAAAGGCATTGGACCATATGTTCCAAGATATACACTGAACTTGGATACAACACAGTTAAGTGTCACGTACTTCAATGCCAGAATAACAAATCAGGCAAGGTATCTTGGCATCACATTAACAAAATATAGTTATGTATACGGAAATAATTGCAATTCCATTTTTAAAAAATTTACACAATTTTACAATATACTATACTACCTTGGCCATAATAACCCAGCACAGATGACATCCTCCCACCAGAAAACGTTACTTGTTTAGAGCTGTAAAGCTACGTATTCCTAATAGTTTCTTTACCAGACAATGCATCTGTGCCTTCTTTTGTATGTGAGACTAAAGAAAGATCAAAGAGCAGTGCAATACTTACTTCCATTATTACAACATAACAAATAGACTCTTCCACCGCTTGAGCAGCCTGGGGCAGTCTGGCAGGATACTCTCCTTCACTGACACACTTAAGGTCCTGTAAATCAGGTGGGCGGCTCTTCAGTTTGGCAGAAAGGGTACTCCCTCGCTGTTGCCACAGAGTAACCTCTCAGCCCCTATAGTTTGCTAAAGCACAAGTTACTAACTTGTGTAACGATATATCTGTAAGAGACAGTAGTTGGGGACAGATTCCTTACCTTAGAATATCCCCAGGCGTCAGGCTGGATCCGGAAAGTTTTTGTGTAGCAGTACCCTTGCGCGTCGGTAGGCGGCGTCGTGCGGCTCCGCGTCCGTCGTCGGCGTCGTGATCGCCGGGATGACGTCGTGGGCAGTACTTAGACGCCGCCCCTGCGCGCTGACGACAGTTCTGTACACGACTTTCCGCGCCAGGAACGCAGAGCCATGCAAGAAGCCGACATAGGTGTCTGAAAAATACTAGGGCCCTGAAAGGGATGTCCTTAACCCTAGAAATCAGTTCGCAGAACGGGGAGGATGGGTGGGGCGGTGAGGAATCTGTCACTAACTACTGTCTCTTACAGATATATCGTTACACAAGTTAGTAACTTGTGCATCTGAAAGAGACACGTTAGTGACAGATTCCTTACCTTAGAATAGATACCCCAGCAATACCAACCCCGGTGGTGGGTCTGCGAACAAAGATCAGACAAGGAAGTCCCGGAGGACAGAACGGCCAAAGAAGCCGTCCCTCCGGACCTGACTGTCAAGGCAGTAATGCTTTGTAAATGTGTGCAGCGAGGCCCACGTAGCTGCCTGACAGATATCCTGCAGCGGAACACCGCGGCCTAAAGCCGTGGTAGCAGCCGTTGCCCTGGTGGAATGGGCACGCAGCCCAACAGGAGGCTCCTTCTTAGCCAAAGAATAGCAGGCTTTGATACACAAGGTTACCCAGCGGGAGATGGTTCTCTTGTGCACCGACCGACCTTTTTGGCGCCCACGTAGCCAACAAAGAGCTGGTCATCCACCCGGAAGTGTTGTGTGCGGTTGATATAAAAGGAAAGCGCACGTTTTGGGTCCAGACGGTGGAGCCTCTCTTCCTCTCTGGAAGGATGCGGAGGCGGAAAGAAGGTGGGCAAAGTGATGGTCTGCCCAATGTGGAAGACAGTAACCACCTTTGGCAAGAAGGACGGACGCGTCCTAAGAACAACCTTGTCTGGATGGACAGACAGGAAGGGAGGTTTGCATGATAGAGCCTGGAGCTCACTCACCCGCCGAGCAGAGGTGATGGCCACCAGAAAGGCTGTCTTCAGAGTCAGAAGACGAAGAGGACAGTTATGTAGAGGCTCAAAGGGAGCGCACATAAGAAAGGTAAGAACCAAGTTCAAGTCCCACTGAGGCATGACAAACGGAACAGGAGGGAAGAGGTGTGTAATGCCTTTTAGAAACCTGTTAACAGGGGACTTGAAAAGGGAGGGCTGATCAGGAAGCCTGAGGAAGGCCGAGATGGCACAAAGATAGCCCTTGATGGTACCCAGGGCAGAACCCTGTTGGGCCAGGGAAAGAAGGAACAGAAGAACCTCAGAAAGAGGGGCAGAAAGGGGATTCACAGCCTTTGCTGTGCACCATGCCACAAACTTGTTCCACCTGCAGGCGTATACCACCTTAGTGGAGGGACGCCTGGCTGCCAGAATCACATCACAAACTTCGGGAGGCAAGTCGAAAGGAATCAACTGCCGCCGCTCAATCTCCACGCAAGCAGGTGTAGACTGGACAGGTTCGGGTGGAGGACCGTCCCCTGCTGCTGCGACAGAAGATCTTCCCGAAGAGGCAGACGGATCGGGGGATCGACGCTCATACTGAGTAGCTCGGGATACCAAACTCTTCGAGCCCAGTCCGGAGCCACAAGAATGACTTGGGCCCGGTCGTGCCGAATCTTCAACACTCTGGGTAGAAGTGGTATAGGCGGAAAGGCGTACAACAGACCGCAACTCCACTCGCGACGAAAAGCGTCGCCGAGCGAGTGCCGCCTTGGAAATTCCAACGCGCAGAACTGATGACATTGTGCGTTCTCTTCGGTGGCGAATAGATCTAACCAAGGCTCTCCCCACTGCAGACAGAGACCTTGCGCCACTTCCGAGTGAAGACGCCATTCGTGATCTATCAGGCACCTGCGGCTGAGTTCGTCCGCCCAGGCGTTCAGGGAACCTGCCAGGTGTTGAACCAACAGGAACATGCCCTGATGTTCCAGACATGTCCAGAGGCGCAGAGCCTCCTGACAGAGGGTCCACGACCCCACCCCGCCTTGTTTGTTGCAGTACCACATGGCGGTGGTGTTGTCTGTGAACACCTGCACTACCTTCCCTTTGACAGAAGGAAGGAATGCCTTGAGTGCAAGTCGGATCGCCCGGAGCTCCAGAAGGTTGATATGGAGCCGGGACTCCGCCGGAGACCAGAGGCCTCTGATCTCCGCCTCTCCCATGTGACCGCCCCATCCCAGAAGGGACGCGTCCGTCACAACTGTGTGCTCTGGCTGGGGAAGGGAGAGGGATCTGCCCATGACCCATTGCCGGTTCGAGAGCCACCACTGCAACTGTTTTGCAGCCCCCTCCGAGATCTGGACGTGATCGGACAGGTTGCCCTGGTGCTGCGCCCACTGGAACTTCAGGTCCCACTGCAGAGCCCGCATATGCCATCTGGCATGATTGACCAGCAGGATGCAGGAGGCCATGAGGCCCAGCAGCCTCAGGGTCATCCGTACCGAAACCCAGGATAAAGGCTGAAAGATTGGAATCATAGCCTGAATATCCCCGGACTCGCCGTTCGGGAGGATAGGCCCGAAACTGCGTTGTGTCCAGAACTGCTCCGATGAAAAGGAGCTGTGGAGAAGGAATCAGATGCGACTTCGGCACATTGATGGAGAACCCCAGCGAGTGCAGGAGTTCGGCCGTAGTCTGGAGGTGGGAGACGACTGCCTGGGACGAGCCCGCCTTCAGCAGCCAGTCGTCGAGGTAGGGGAAGACTGGAACCCCTGCCCGGCGCAGATGAGCTGCGACCACCGCCATTACTTTCGTGAACACCCGAGGGGCACTTGTAAGGCCAAAGGGGAGCACGGTGAACTGAAAATGCTCGAGGCCTACCGTGAACCGTAGGTAACGCCGGTGGGCTGGCAGGACGGGGAAGTGGAAATAAGCGTCCTGCAAGTCCAACGCTACCAACCAGTCTCCAGGGTCGAGGGCAGTCAAGACCTGAGCTAGGGTGAGCATCTTGAACTTCTCCTTCCGGAGGAAGCGATTGACGTTCCGGAGGTCCAAGATAGGACGCATGTCCTCCTTGTCCTTTTGGGCACCAGAAAGTAGTGGGAGTAGGAACCACGTCCTACTTCTGGGGTCGGAACATGCTCGATGGCCCTCTTGGCCAAGAGGGCCGTGACTTCCTTCTGCAGAAGCACCAAGTGATCCCCTGACATGCGGTGGAATTGAGGTGGCATGGCTGGGGGGGTGGTCTCGAAGGGGAGGGAGTGGCCCTTCGGACAATGTCCAAGACCCACCTGTCCGAGGTGATGGGACGCCAGTGGTGAAGGTGATGGCGGACCCTGCCCCTACTGGCGTGCTGTGCACCTGAAAGGAGGGACTAGGAGGGCTTGGAGGCCGCGGACGGGTTGGAGGTGGTGCCCTGACCCGCACGCTGGTTGCCCGAACCGCCACGGCGGTATCCACGTCCTCGGCCACGCGAAGACGCTTGCTGCGCGGGCCGGTGGCTGGGCAGCTGACGTGACTGGGCGCCCCTTCCGTGGCCACGAAAGGGGCGAAAAGCAGAGTTTAGCGGAGGGCGTACAACAGAAAGGCCCAGGGACTTGGCAGTAGCCCGTGAGTCCTTAAAACGCTCCAGCGAATGGTCTGCCTTTGAACCAAAAAGACCGACTCCATCAAAGGGCATGTCCATGAGGGTATTCTGGACATCACCCGAGAAACCAGTTGTTCTCAGCCAGGCGTGGCGACGTAGCGCCACCGTCGTTGCAAGCGATCTGCCCAGCGAGTCGGCGGTATCAAGGCCACAACGTATGGTGTATTTAGCCGCAACTCGTCCTTCCGCAATGGCGCGGGTAAGCAGTGTCTGGACCTCCTCAGAACACTGCGGCAAAACAGCCGCCACCGAATCCCACAGGGAGTGGGTATATCGGCCCAAAAGGCAAGCGGTGTTGACGGACCGCAAGCCAGCACTGGAGGAAGAAAAAGCCTTCTTCCCAAATTGGTCCAGGCGTTTGGATTCCCTATCCGGAGGGGCGGTAGGGAAGGCGGTTTGGGAGGCAGAGGCTTGGACAACCAAGCTCTCGGGGTGGGATGTTGGGAGAGAAACAAGGGGTCGCCCGGAGCAGGGCGATGGCGTCGGGCCACGTTCCTATCCACAGGAGCCCCTGTGGTGGGCTTGGACCAGGCACCCAAAAGAACGTCAGTGAGTGCATCATTAAACGGCAGCACGGTCTCCGAGGAGGAAGCCGCCGGCTGAAGCACTTCCGTAAGGAGATTAGTCCTGACAGCCACAGTAGGCAATTGGAGATGTAAGGCTCCAGCTGCTCTACGCAACACCGTTGCAAAATTAGCTCCCTCCTTCGTAGCCACGGGAGGAGACAGCATGCCAGTGTCAGGGGAGGTGTCTAGACCACTGGCATCCCCAAGTTCCTCAGCCCAGTCCGGATCATACTCACACTGTTGTGTGAGAGGGTCCTCAGACCCCTCCCAGCTCTCCTGGTCCTCCTCTTGTTCAAAATATGGAGGAGGAGGGACACTGGGGACCCAAGGTCTCATCGGCGCCGGAGCCGGCGTCGAGCGACGTCGGTCTGGCTCCATGTCCGGAGCCGGAGAGAGCCGGGGACCGACGCCGTCCGGAGCCCCGGACGGCGTCAGGAACGGCACCAGGGACATTGGCGTCGGCGGAGGCGTGGTTAGGTCAACCGGCGTCGATGGGGGTTGCGGTACCACCGGCGCCGGGATCGAGGCCGGGGCCGGAGACGAGGCCGGGATGAAGGCTGATGGGACAGGCGGCGCCGGGACCGGAGTCGACGGCGATGCCGGAGCAACCCCATCAGGGCCCGCGGGGCCCGAAGGCGCACCGGAGGGACCTGGAGGCCCGAAGAGGCGGGCCATGGCCGACAGGAATTCCTGTATTTCGGCCGGAGTCGCCCCCGAACCCGGAAAGGACGGGTAATGCGGGGGCGGCTCCATAGGCATGTCCGGGGCCGCGGGGACGGTGCCGACTGGGGCCTCAGCCGAGTCGTGAGACCGGCGAGGCGAAGTCTTAGAGCGATGACGCTTCTTAGACTTTTTGTGCTTCGACTTACCCGAGGAGCGCGAAGACTTGGACTCCGACGACCGGTGGGGACTCCGAGACCGGCCCCTCGACCTCTCCCGGGACCGGGGCTTGGTGCGGCGCGGAGCCGACTGCCGGACCTCGAGTAGCTTTCGAGACCGCTCTCGCAAAGCCTTCGGGTGAAGTTTCCAGCAGTCAGGGCACGACTTCGTGTCGTGGTCTCGGCCGAGACAGAAGAGACACTCCAGATGCGGGTCTGTGATCGACATCATGCGACCACAGGCTCCGCATGGCTTAAAGCTGGGCATCCCTACGACACCTAGGAGTCGTGAAGACTCAATGAAGAAACAGCAAAAAAATTCACAAAAAAAGTTAGTCAAAAATTGACTAGGGCACTGCTCTTCCCGGATCTGCGCTTACTGGCGCGGAAAAAGAAGAACTGACGTCAGCGCGCAGGGGCGGCGTCTAAGTACTGCCCGTGACGTCATCCCGGCGATCACGACTCCGACGACGGACGCGGAGCCGCACGACGCCGCCTACCGACGCGCAAGGGTACTGCTACGCAAAAACTTTCCAGATCCAGCCTGACGCCTGGGGATATTCTAAGGTAAGGAATCTGTCACTAACGTGTCTCTTTCAGATAGAGTGCTCAGTAGGGCAATGTAATTCTGCTTTTCTTTTTCCACTGAAAATTGTAGAATACTGTATTCCTAGAAAGGTTAGACTGTGGTACAGATATTTAAATGTGGAGATAACACTGCGCCTATAAGGTACAAGCTCATACAGGATGAACACCACTTGGAAAATCTTTACAAAACATATATTGGCAGTCAGAAAGCCTGCAGGGTTTGAGCCTTTAGGATCAGACAGGTTTCAGGAGAGATGGTTTCTCAATAGCTAACGGTCTGTGCTGTCAAGGTTATGTTTTAGCTATTTGTAGGGTGCACATATCAGCCGGGAGGGTATGCTGGTGCATGTGATGGGGAAGGCCTAGCCTGTCTTTGGGCCTATAAACAGAGACAGGTTTTCAGTTTCGTCCTGAAATCAAGGATGGGGCTGGACACTTTGATGTGGTAGATAATCTGTTCCAAGCTTTTGGTGCTAGGTAGGAGAAGAATCAGTGGATGTGGGTGAGGAGAAAGCTTGCCGAACAGAAATGTCCCGCATGGGAGTGCAATTGGATGTAGCTGTTGAGGTATGCTGGACCTTGGCTGTGTAGTGGTAGGTAGGTAGGTAGGTAGGTAGGTGTGTGTGTGTGTGTGTGTGTGTGTGTGTGTGTGTGTGTGTGTGTGTGTGTGTGTGTGTGTGTGTGTGTGTGTGTGTGTGTGTGTGTGTGTGTGTGTGTGTGTGTGTGTGTGTGTGTGTGTGTGTGTGTGTGTGTGTGTGTGTGTGTGTGTGTGTGTGTGTGTGTGTGTGTGTGTGTGTGTGTGTGTGTGTGTGTGTGTGTGTGTGTGTGTGTGTGTGTGTGTGTGTGTGTTTGAAAAGGGTGTTTTGTGGATAGGGAGTCAGTGGAGGTCTTTGAGGTGTTTGTAAATTTGGGATTGATGTAGTAGTCTGAGTGCGAGTCCTGTGGCTGTGTTCTACATCACATGGAGTCTTTTGGTAAATTGCGCAGTGATGCTAATGTAGAGGGCATTGCTGTATTTGAGCTTGTTGGTGACAAGGGCTTGTGTGATAGAACTGCGGGTGTTTATGGGGAGCCACTTGAAGACGTTACTGCACATTTTGAGGGTGTGGTAACATGTGCAGGCCACCGAGTTGACTTGATTTGACATGGCGTTTCTGCTGTCAAGCGTGCCATGTTTTCTAGTTGGCCACTGAAGTGAGCCGAGATGATGAAGCAGTTGATCCCACTGCAATAGATAATTGTAAGTCCTCTTCCAGGACTACTGGTCCTGTCTTGACATGCAATTTATTTTATCCAGACAGGAGTGGTTACTGTGAAGTCCGAGCGAACGTGGGTGGAGCAAGGTTTTGGTGAGGAAAAGGTTGTCTGGAAATAGGCTGTGCAGGAGGTCCAAGATGTCTTGGCAAGAGAGCGGGTGTTGAAGAGTAGGCAGGTGAGGGTGGAGGGTATGTTTTATGTGGTGGTGGAGGGCGCAGTGAGGTTGCGTGTGCTGTGGTGGTGGAGGGTGCGGTGTGGTTGCGTGTGCTGCAGTGGAGGAGGGTGGTGGGGGGCAGAAGAAGCTGCAGGTAAGGAAGGAGAACATTCCTTCGGTCCAGGCGGGGGATGTCTGGGTGCAGACATGGGATGGGTGTACAGGGTTGAGGGAGCAGAGAGTTTCAGCCGAGTAGGGTCTCGGGCTGCTGGGTGGTTGCCAAACTTGGCCATGGGTGCAGTTGGGGCACGGACGGGGAGAGACTGGTTTGCCTTTAGTGCACCAGTGGCACCTCCGCCACACGTGTCCAATGCATGACTGCACTGCAGATGGCATTAAGAGGCTTCTGGGAGGGGGAGGAGCAGGTGGTGAGCGGGACTAGCAGCGCAATCAGGGCTTATGTGGAAAGGATCTGGAAGGAGGAAGGAGCAGGCAGTGGGAGGTGTTTTAGCAGCGCAAGCAGCATAGTAATGCAGGAAAGGTAAGGACGGGAAGCAGAGTGGGGCACGGAGGAGGGAGATGGGCGGGAAAAGTGGAGAATAGGGCACATAAGTGACAAAAAGAGAGAAAAGGATGCAAAATGGAGATTGAAAAAGAGGCAAAAAGTGAATGTCACCCCAGCCATGCACAGTGTCATCAATGATGTAATTTCAGATGTTGCAGTGATGTTATCAATGATGTCATCGAACAGGTCATGACTGATGCAATATGTGAAGTAATTAAAAGTGCATCGCGAGGGTGCTAGTTATAGTCACTTTAGGGCATGAGTTATAGTTACTTGCGATAACTATGACTAACTGATGAATTTCAGTGCTTTTGTTAGTTTAAAACGGTAATCTTTAACTGACATTTTCACTCAACTATAACGTCACTTTAACCTCTGTTGTTTTCAGTGAATTTCTATGTTTTTTAAAAGTAAAGTAAGATGCCCATCGTAAAGCAAGTCATGGGGTTGGGTGCAGGAAGGGCCCACTCACCGCCCAGATCCTCCCATCTGCTGGCGTCCAACCTCCTGCCACGCCTATCCCACACTTCGTCGTGCACGGCACTTGGGGTGGGCATCCTAACCATGCAGAGCAAGGGTTTTGGCCACGCATGCTGTGGAGTTGGACGCCATACCGCCGAAGTGCACGGCCTTTGGCCGTGTGCGGCGTGGGGTTGGGCGAAGGGGACTGGCTAAAATAAACCCCCACTGGTGCACAACCCCCTGCTGTGCACTGCCTTTGGCTGTGTGCGCCATGGGATTGATGCAGGGTCTGGGTAACCTCAAAGTCAGAGTTTTATAAATAATCACTAATCCTAAGCTCAGTATCTTGGGCACATTTAAAAAATGCATAGGTTTCTTTCATACCCATTTTTTATCCACTAGATTTTACAATACAATATAAGTGGAAAATGAGTTTTAGGCTCTGGGTATCGCGTGTTTTTGGACAACTAACTAACACTATACATCCATGCGACCAGAAGGGTCTGACTGACATAAATGTGTATTACTTTTGCAAATCGGCCAGCGAGGCAAAAAGTCTCAGATGAAAACAATGTCAACTTTTTCTATTATTTCCGATTTCACTTTCAGTTTATTTTATTTCAATGATTAGTTCCTTTAGGAAAATCCAGAGCGATCTACACAAGTGACTCCTTGCTGAATTCAGAATTTTGCCTAGTTTTTTAATTTTTTTTTAAATGTATAGCTTTCGATGTTCACCTGTGGTTTTCGTACATGCTTCCACCACAAACTACAAGCATCTAGAAAGCACAAAATAGGAAAAAACGACAACCACTTAGAAAAATGCAAAAGCTGTGGTTAAAAAAATAAAAAAATTCCAACTCTGCTAGTTCCTAAAAGTTGGGAAGTGTGAAGCCTGTTGTTGATGTCATTTTTACAAAACAAATATACTTTCTTGCACAGTTCTTCCCCCTTTAAAAATAACAAAATGTTGCTATAGTTTGGCTATTTTCTTGGTTCCTTCCAGGAGAACTCAGAACTGATGGGTATGTTTAGAATCCTTAGTATGTGGAGGGAAAAAGGACGAATCTGACTGGATACTTTTGTGGGAAAAGAATTAGGATGGCTTAACGGCTTAGTGCCACAAACATCAAAAAAGGTTCAGTAGGTTGGAGAGGGGTAGGGGGAACCTCAGCAGTTAAGTGGTTAAGGCACAATGCAGGCATCTTTCACACGGTACAAGAACCATGAAAATCGCAAATAAAGTAGCCAGGATGCGCTTGATGTATTTAATGAACAGATTGTTGCACAGGTTAAGAAATTGAACATTACTATTAACAGATCCAAAATGAAAATTGCCAATCATGAATGGAAATACCAACAACTTATCGATAAATTAAGAAAAGAAAACAAAGTGGTAATTAGAAATGCTGACAAGGGCGGCAATATTGTTTTATGGCCCTTGGAGGAATATTTGAAAGAAGCATACAGCCAGCTTAATGACCAAGAATGTTATAGAAAAAGCTCCCCACAAAAATTTAGAAATACACAGGATCTCTTCTTTTCACAATTACTTGCATGGAAGAGTATGGGTCTACTTAGTTGGGAGGAATATAAATATTTGAAGAAAGAACACCCAACTATTCCTGTTATTTACTTTGTTCCCAAAGTGCACAAAAATATGCATAGACCACCAGGCAGACCCATCATTGTGGCATGTGATGGGCCTCTAGAAAACATGTCCAGATACATCGATTTCTTCTTGCAAGAACATGTTAAGAACTTAAGGTCCTATGTACAGGATACATGTGATTTTTTAAGAAAGATTAAGGACATTCAGTGGAAATCGGAGTATTTGCTAATAGCCCTGGATGTTTCATCATTATATACTTGTATCAGAAATAGGGATGGCATCAGGGCTGTTGATTACTTCCTAGCCAATACCAATGAGATACATCGAGCACAACAAAATGCTACTTAATATGTTGCTTTTTTGTTTAGAAAATAATCTATTCATGTTTAATAATCAAATGTATCAGCAGATCCAAGGGGTGGCAATGGGGGCCAGCTTCTCTCCCAGCTATGCCTGTTTATTTATGGGCTGGTGGGAGGAGCTGGTCCTCATGAGGAAATTTGAACAGTTTTATACATCAAAGGTCATTTTCTGGCTTAGATTCATAGACGATCTGTTTATAATATGGTGTGGTAATGAACAAAGTGCTTTTAATTTTATACAACAAATCAACATTAATGATGTTAATCTTAAATTCACCTCAACAATAAGTAAAGAGGAAGTGACATTTTTAGACGTGCAGGTCAAAGTTGTAAATAACCGCTTGTCCACATCCCTGTTTAGAAAGCCTACAGCAGGTAACACGGTGCTGCATGCGTCAAGCGCACACCCTCCCCATCTTATTAATAGCATCCCTTATGGGAAAATGTTGCGCATCAGACGTATTTGCAGCGATAAGGAAGACGCAAATACCAAACAAGCTGAATGCCTTGCTCGCTTTTTGACTAGGGGGTATAAAACAGAGATAGTTGATGCAGCAATAGCCAAATCCAAGGAAAGAGCGAGAGTTGACCTTCTGCAATACAACACCAAAACTAAAGTTATGGCAAGTGGGAAAGATGAGGCTCTTGAACCCACTAGGCTCATCCTTACATTCTCTAAACAGGAAAAGCAATTGAGGGCAATAGTCAGACGTAATTGGCCCATTGTTCGGGATGACCCTGTAATTGGCAAGCTTTTACCCCCCAATCCAGCTATTACTTTTAGAAAAACTGCCAGTATGGGCAATGCACTGGTTAAAAGCAGTCCGGAAGATCTAGGTAAGGGGATGTGGCTGACTGCTGGAAAAGGATTTTTCAAGTGCTCGACTTGTAAAGCTTGCCAGTACGGTATCAACACAGCTTCGTTTCAAACTGCATTCAGTAACAGAACGCAAACCTTTAAACAGCATCTAACTTGTAAATCAGAATATGTTGTTTATATTTTGGAATGCAGTTGCAAACTAAAATATATCAGTAGTACGAAGCTGGCTGTACACAAGAGAATATTACAGCACATGAGGGCCATCACTAATAACGATCCAAGCTATCCGGTGGCAAGGCACTTCAAGGAACATCACAATAGTGACCTTAGACACCTCAAGTATTATGCTATCGAGTCAATACCGCCACAAAAGAGAGGTGGGGATCGGGAGGCCAAATTAAGACGCCTGGAAACAAGATACATTTTAGAATTTGATTCCAAACAACCAGGAGGTCTTAATACCACTGAAGACCTGCACACCTTTCTATAATGTAGCAACATCAATCACACTAGATCTAACATATTACTCATTTAATAGAAAGAGGTGAAACAGGTTTTTAGTATCTCATGAAGTTTAAAGCATCAATATCAGAATTTTATGCACGTCACCACATCAAACCTTTCAGTACAACTACCTTAGCGCAATTCGAAATGTTTATTATTATACTCATTTTTTGCATTGTACATGTATTTTTATCCAAGGATTTTAATTATATATGTATTTTTTCATTTTAGTTAGTTGTTTTTTATATACCATATTAATATGTACGTATATTTATTTACAACATGTATTTATGTATATGGTTGGGATTCAACTGCTAATTGTAAGGATACATGTAAGGATTGATCCTTTGTATTGCTTGTCCAACCCTCAGATTGCACTTTTGGTATACTCAATACGGGACTTCATGTATAGTTTACACGAATTCTTGCTCATGAGTATGCTTATGATCAAATCTATTTTTGCGTATTTTGCACATAACACTATAGCATTCTTTTTTACCGGTCAATATTTAGGTCCTATGACATATTGTGGCCTTTGACCGGTAATATGTAGCACATAGCACTTTTTTCTAACTTTTCTAAATTTTTGCACTTTATCTTTATTTAAAATATTTTTAGGCACATCGTCACTTTATTAGCGCTAAGCAACAGGATTGCGGCTCCTTGTGATGATATACACTTTTTTATGGGGATATGCACTATTACAAGCAATCAACCCAATTTCCAACTTTGGACAAGGGCTGTGTAGACATATTAGGCATTTATGCAGGTATTATATATTGCCCACATCATATCGTGACAACATGCTACAATATAGTAAGAGGAATTTTAATTTATATTATGCTATTATTAGCAATTGGCATAAGGATATGGAAATATCATTCTTTATATCGCATTTATGCGCAAAAGTTCAATTCATGTCATAGTATGTTGTCTATGTTGTTTAATTGAGTTGTATGCACTGGCCCTTTAAATACTGGTTACACTGTCTTAGCTTTGTCATGTGATCAAGGCCGTGAATCGGCCGAAACGAGTCATGGCGGACTGTATCATGTTCGCCACTGCGTAGTTATAGTTAGGTCAGAAGGAAGAGTGTTTTTTATTTCACTAATAACTCTGATGCCGTTTGAAGAATCTTCACAAAACTTCACAAAAAAAACTTTCATCCACCTCAGCTTCAACAAAAAGGGGGTTGGGTACCGAAGCACAAGTTACTACTTGTGTAACAATATATCTGTAAGAGACATTAGTTAGTGATAGATTCCTTACCTTAGAATAGATTCCTTACCTTAGAATATCCGCAGGCGTCAGACTGGATCCGGAAAGTTTTTCGTCAGCAGTACCCCTGCGCGTCATTAGGTGGCGTCGTGCGGCTCCGCGTACATCGCTTGAGTCTTAAGCGCCGAGATGACGTCACGGAGACTACTTAGGCGCCACCCATGCGCGCTGACGTCAGTTCTGTACACGACTTTCCGCGCCAGGAACGCAGAGCCATGCAAGAAACTGACCACTGGTGCCATGAAACTAGGGCCCTGAAAGGGATGACCTTAACCCTAGAATCAGTTCGCAGAACGGGGAGGATGGGTGGGGCGGTAAGGAATCTATCACTAACTAATGTCTCTTACAGATATATCGTTACACAAGTAGTAACTTGTGCATCTGAAAGACACGTTAGTGATAGATTCCTTACCTTAGAATAGATACCCCAGCAATACCAACCCCGGTGGTGGGTCTGCGAATAGATTACACCAGAAAGTCACAGGGAACAGAACGTCCAAAGAAGCCGTCTCTCCGGACTTGACTGTCAAGGCAGTAATGCTTGGTAAATGTGTGCAGCGATGGCCCACGTGGCTGCCCGACAAATATCCTGCAAGGAAACGCCGCGTCCCAAGGCAGTAGTGGCTGCTGTCGCCCTGGTAGAATGGGCACGCAGCCCCACAGGAGCCTCCTTTTTAGCCAAGGAGTAACACGCTTTGATGCACAAAACGACCCACCGAGAGATGGTTCGTTTGTGCACGGCCCGACCTTTTTTGGCACCCACGTAGCCAACAAAGAGCTGGTCATCCACCCGGAACTGTTGTGTGCGCTTCAGATAGAACGAGAGCGCACGTTTTGGGTCCAGACGGTGGAGCTTCTCTTCCTCTTTTGAAGGATGCGGAAAGAAGGTGGGCAAAGTGATGGTCTGCCCGATGTGGAAGGGCGTGACAACCTTTGGCAAGAAAGAAGGACGGGTCCTTAAAACCACCTGTCCGGATGAACAGAAAGGAAAGGAGGTTTAGAAGAAAGAGCCTGGAGCTCACTCACTCTTCCGACAGAGGTGATAGCTACCAGGAAAGCCGTCTTTAGAGTAAGAAGACGTAAAGGACAGTTATGAAGGGGCTCAACAGGAGCGCACATCAGAAAGGTCAAGACAAGATTTAAGTCCCATTGAGGCATTATGAAAGGCACGGGAGGAAACGTGTGTGCAATGCCTTTGAGGAAACGGTTAACAACCGGGGACTTAAAGAGAGAAGGCTGATCTGGAAGCTGGAGAAAGGCGGAGATGGCCGAAAGATAACCTTTGATAGTGCCCAGAGCAGAGCCCTGCTGGGCCAAGGATAGTAGGAACAGAAGGACCTCAGAAAGAGGGGCAGAAAGGGGATCCACAGACTTCGCTGTGCACCATGCCACAAACTTGTTCCACCTGCAGGCGTATACCGTCTTAGTGGAGGGACGCCTGGCTGCTAGAATGACATAACAGACTTCGGGAGGAAGATCGAAAGCTGTCAACTGTCGCCGCTCAATCTCCACGCATGGAGGTGGAGGCTGGACAGGTTCGGGTGGAGGACCGTTCCCTGCTGCTGCGACAGAAGATCCTCCCGAAGAGGCAGTCGGATCGGGGGATCGATCGCCATGTTGAGTAGCTCGGGATACCAGTATCTTCGTGCCCAATCCGGAGCCACAAGGATGACTTGTGCCCGGTCGCGCCGAATCTTCTTCAGCACTCTGGGCAGAAGTGGTATAGGCGGAAAGGCGTACAAAAGACCGCAGCTCCACTCGTGACGAAAAGCGTCGCCGAGCGAGTGCCGCCTTGGAAATTCCAACACGCAGAACTGATGACATTGCGCGTTCTCTTCGGTGGCGAATAGATCTAACCAAGGCTCTCCCCACTGCAGAAAGAGACCTTGCGCCACGTCCGAGTTCAGACGCCATTCGTGATCCATCAAGCACCAGCGGCTGAGTTCGTCCGCCCTGGCGTTCAGAGAACCTGCCAGGTGTTGAACCACCAAGGTAATGCCTTGATGTTCCAGCCATGTCCAGAGGCGCAGAGCCTCCTGACATAGGGTCCACGACTCCACCCCACCCTGTTTGTTGCAATACCACATGGCGGTGGTGTTGTCCGTGACCACCTGCACTACACTGCCCCGGACAGAGGGAAGGAATGCCTTAAGTGCAAGTCGGATCGCCCGAAGCTCCAAAAGATTGATATGGAGCCGTGACTCCGCCGGAGACCAGAGGCCTCTGAGCTCCGCCTCTCCCAAGTGGCCACCCCAGCCCTGGAGGGACGCATCCGTCACCACTGTGTGCTCCGGTTGGGGGAGGGAGAGGGATCTGCCATTGACCCAATCGCGATTCGTGACCCACCACCGCAATTGTCGTGCAGTGCCCTCCGAGATCTGGACATGATCGGACAGGTTGCCCTGATGCTGTGCCCACTGGAACTTCAGGTCCCACTTCAGAGCCCGCATATGCCACCTGGCATGTTGCACTAGCAGAATGCAGGAGGCCATCAGGCCCAGGAGCCGGAGGGTCATCCTGACCGAAACCCAGGATAGAGGCTGAAAGATCGGAATCATAGCCTGAATATCCCAGACTCGCTGCTCGGGAGGATAAACCCGAAACCGCGTCGAATCCAGAACCGCTCCGATGAAGGGGAGCTTCTGAGAGGGACTCGGGTGCGACTTCGGCACGTAGATGGAGAACCCCAGCAATTGCAGGAGGTCGGCCGTAGTCTGAAGGTGGGTGACGACGGCCTGGGGCGAGCCCGCCTTCAACAACCAGTCGTCGAGGTAGGGGAAGACGGACACCCCTGACCTGCGCAGATGAGCTGCGACCACCGCCATCACTTTCGTGAACACCCGAGGGGCGCTTGTAAGGCCGAAAGGGAGCACAGTAAACTGAAAATGTTCCTGGCCTACCGTGAACCGCAGGTAACGCCGGTGGGCCGGCAGGACGGGAATGTGAAAATATGCGTCCTGCAAGTCCAACGCTACCATCCTGTCTCCAGGGTCGAGGGCAGCCAAGACCTGAGCCAGAGTCAACATCTTGAACTTCTCCTTCCGGAGGAAGCGATTGACGTTCCGGAGGTCCAAGATGGGGCGCAAGCCCCCTTTGTCCTTCTTGGGGACCAGAAAGTAGTGGGAATATCAACCATGTCCTACTTCTGGACCAGGAACGCGCTCGATGGCCCCCTTGGCCAAGAGGGCCGTGACTTCCTGTTGGAGAAGCGCTAAGTGATCCCCCAAAATGCGATGGAACTGAGGTGGCATGGACGGGGGGGCAGACTCGAAGGGGAGGGAGTAGCCCCTTCGGACGATTTGCAGCACCCAGCTGTCCGAAGTGACAGAGCGCCAGTGGGGGAGGTGATGTTGAATCCTGCCGCCCACCGGCGTGGGGTGCACTCCAAAGCGCGGACTAGGAAGGCTTTGAGGCGGATGCTGCGGGAGCGGAGGTGGGCTGACCCGCACGTTGGCCCCCTGTGCCGCCACGGCGGCCACCACGCCCGCGGCCACGCTGAGGCTGGTTCTGCGCAGGCCTTTGGCTGAACGGACGTGTAGGGGCGCCCCTTCTGCGGCCACGAAAGGAACGAAAGGTAGACGTGGCCGGGCAGGTGGTGGAGAGACCCAAGGACTTGGCTGTAGCCCAAGAGTCCTTAAAACGCTCCAGCGCACTGTCTGCCTTATCGCCAAATAGGCGAGTACCCTCAAAAGGCATGTCCATGAGGGAACTTTGGATATCCCCCGAAAACACCGTGGACCGCAGCAAGGCATGTCACCGCAAGGCCACTGTTGTGGAGATGGCTCTTCCCAAAGAGTCCGCAGTGTCCAACCCACACTGAATGGCGAACTTCGCGGCATCCTTCCCCTCTGCAACAGCTTGGGAAAGCACAGCCCGAACCTCTTCCGGGAACTGGGGCAGAGTTTGCGCCACCGTGTCCCACACAGCGTGAGAATAGCGGCCCAAGAGGCATGCGGTGTTGACCGACCTCAGCCCCAGGCTGGCAGAGGAAAACAACCTTTTGCCAAGCTGCTCCAGCTTTTTAGATTCCTTATCCGGCGGAGCGGTAGGGAATGCTGTTTGGGAAGTGGAAGCCTGAATGACCAGGCTCTCCGGTGTCGGAGTCGTCGTCAAAAAGGCAGGGTCACCCGGTGCCGGGCGGTGACGCCTGGCCACCTTTTTATCCACAGGAACCCCTGTGGCTGGCCTAGACCAGGTACCCATCAAAACATCCGTCAAGGCCTCATTGAAGGGAAGCAGAGGTTCCATAGAACTTGCCGCCGGCTGAAGCACTTCAGTAAGGAGGTTAGTCTGGAGGGTAACAGTAGGCAATTCAAGGCCAAGAGCCTCAGCTGCTCTACGGAGCACCACAGTGTATGTTGCGCCTTCCTCCATGACAGTGGGAGGAGACACAAACCCAGGCTCAGAGGAGAGGTGAAGGCCACTTGCATCCTCTTAGTCTTCTGCCCATTCCTGTTCGGACTCGCACTGCCTTGCAAGAGGGTCCTCCAACCCCTCCCAGTCCTCCCCCTCCACAACAGCCCGAGGCACAGGCTGCAGCGGCGGGGGAGGCACAGGGGAAAACAAATGCTCCGCCGGGAACGGCGCCGGTCGACGCCGCTCCGGCTCCAATCGGGGTCCCAAGCTGGAGCAAAATTGCCCGGAAACGCGGGCAAAGGCGGGACGAACGGAACCCAGGGCGGCACCGGGAAGGGAGCCGCAGGGGGCGCCGGGGCCGGAGCTGCCGGCGGCGGAGCCTGCAGCAACCAAGGGCCCCCAAGAGGGACCGCGGGGCCCGGAGGCGCACCGGCGGGAGCCCTAGGCCTGAAAAGGCGGTCCATGGCAGCAAGAAACTCTTGCACCTGGGCTGGAGTCGCCGACGGACCCGGGTATGGCGGGTAGGCCGTGGGACTGACAGGCTCCAACGGAGCCGCGGGGGAAAGACCCCGGGCCCCCTCGTCCGCGTCCGAAGACTGACGGGGGGAGGTCGGAGAGCGTACGCGCTTCTTCGACTTCTTTTTGTGACGTCGCTTACCCGATTCAGAGGGTGAAGACTTGGACCCCGAGGAGCGATGATGACGACTCCGCGGCCGGTCCCTCGAGTGACCCCTGGACCTGGAACGGCGAGGAGACAACTGTCGGGCCTCCAGCAGCTTTCGGGACCGCTCCCGCAAAGCCTTCGGAGCCATGGCCAGACTGTCGGAACATGACCGGGAGTCATGGTCGCGCTCCAGACAGTAGAGACAGACGCCATGGGGGTCGGCCACCAACATCGTACGGCGGCAGGCCCCGCAGGATTTAAACCCAGGCATCCCTACGTGGCACCAGGAGTCAAGATTTAGAAAAGTAGAGACAAAAGTCCCAAAAACAACTAGTCAAAAAGTGACTAAGGTACGTGCTTGCTCTAACCGGATCTGTGCTTGCTGGCGTGGAAAAAGAAAGAACCGACGTCAGCGCGCATGGGTGGCGCCTAAGTAGTCTCCGTGACGTCATCTCGGCGCTTACGACGCCAGCGACGAACGCGGAGCCGCACGCCGCCACCTACCGACGCGCAGGGGTACTGCTGACGAAAAACTTTCCGGATCCAGTCTGACGCCTGGGGATATTCTAAGGTAAGGAATCTATCACTAACGTGTCTCTTTCAGATATGTTGATTTTCCATGTTAATTGTCATTGGGAAGGTTTTAAAGCAGCTGCAGGAAAAAAACACTGAGCTGAATTACACAAAATTTGGCAGAAAATTAGAACTTAAAACAGAAGCTATGCTTGGTGTAAACCCATTCAGCCGTTTAAGAAATTCATGTTTAAAGAGATGCCTGGGTGGTAATGAAGGGGTTAAAAAGTTGGGTATATCTGGACTGTGGATGTCCAGATATGCTCTGATTGGCCAAGATAAAGGGGACTAGTCAATTCTGAATGGTATCCCCAACCTGAATAATGTTGTGGCGGGCGTTACAAGACGCTCAGACATGGTCCGTGTGTCCTGAAAATTAATTAAAAAATATAAATAATCAAGGTGAGCACACCCTGACCCCAAGGGGTATGCGGGGTAGTCCCAAAGGGACCCCCTTGAATGGATGGCCACAACATGGAAATGTGTTGCGGAGCCATTAAAGAATTCAAGGACATGGTCCCCAATGAAATGAATGCAGTGAAAGCATGTATAAGAGGGTGACATAAAGGAGCACATATAAAGGGTGATAACAGGTTTAAGGCACAATATAAATAATTTGTTGATGCTGCCATACTAAGTTTAGGAATTGTGGTGCATCTAAGGTGATTTTACCCAGTGAAAACAATGCTGATCCTCGCAGGGGATTAAATGAATCATGTCTGAGAAAAAACAGTTCTCTCATGATTATCTCAGAGGTTATGGAAGGTACTTCGGAAGCTTAAATGACAACTCATTTTCTATCAGTTCACACTTCGTTCCTCAGCCATATGAGAACAAAGTCTGATAAAACATGTACTTCCAACAGAAGCAGCAGTCTGTTCCACAGAGTTCTAATGAACAACTAGCGTGCTAACATTCTGTATTTATGACAAAACTGTGGCACACAAGAATGCATCATGATGGAATCAAAGCTGTAAAAACTAAAACATCTCCTTAGATATTAGCACTAATGCTTTGTATTCAAGACAAAAGTGATGCCTGAACGCCATTGTGTTGCAACAGGAATTGTTGAATTTAAAGCCTTTCCTGAGGAGTATGCTGAAGTAAATGAGCATTGCAATGTTGAAGCAGGCATGAAACCAGAAGTTAAAAATGTGAGAGTAGGTGTTGAGTTTTAGTAATTTGAGGCGTAATTTACTTTTCAAGGGGCTAAAAACGTTTAAGAGCGAGACGTCTTCATAAGTACAGCACCACCTTTCCACATCAGTTTACTCAGCCTACCCATCTTCTCAGTTGCTTAACAGTTCCCCAAGTTTAAATTAGTGACATTTTGGTAGTGTATATTTTTCACCAACAAAAACAAAGGTTAAATTGACATTACAGTCAGGTATGCTAATAAGATCTTAGCTTAAAATAAAACACTAGAAATACACAGGGGAAAAAAACAAAGGTTAAACTGATGTTGTTGTTAGGTGCTGAAATAAGATAAAACTAACGCTTAAAAAGCAAAACACTTCTGAAGTTCCCCAGTTATAGTTTGCTACGCTAATTGTAACTTGCACCCCGCAATGCACTGTTTAGGACCTCAAATATTACACTACCCATTACATTTTAAACTACATCATTTATGACATCACTGATGACATGGCAAATGACACCATTGGTGACATCAGTGTTAACACCATAGTCATACGCACCATAGAGTTACTGAGCGATACCAAAGGGGATGATGGACGGAGCGTTTGAGCAAATCAAACACTCACCCCCAGTCAAGTGATCTGGGTTTGATCCATCATCATTCTTTAGATCACTCCACCACCCCCAGTTCAGACATGGCCATATGCAAATCAGTCTGACCCTGTGCCTCATGGGAACAGTCCAGCCCGAACTGCCAAGCCATGTCTTCCCTGGACCGGAAACAAGCATCCTGGGACCAGTTTCTGGCTATTCAGCCGTCATCAGCCAGGCTAGCTTGAATCCAGTGGCAAAGTGAGCAAGGGACCCACGTCTGGGCATACCCTGCCAACTTAGGGCTGAACAAAGCGATACCAAAGGGGATGATGGACGGAGCGTTTGAGCAAATCAAACACTCACCCCCAGTCAAGTGATCTGGGTTTAATCCATCATCATTCTTTAGCTCACTCCACCACCCCAGTTCAGACATGGCCATGTCTGAACTGGGAGTGGTGGAGTGAGCTAAAGAATGATGATGGATTAAACCCAGATCACTTGACTGGGGGTGAGTGTTTGATTAGCTCAAGCGCTCCGTCCATCATCCCCTTTGGTATCCCATAGAGTTACTGAGCGTGCACGTGTGGGTTGATATATCAAACCAAATGAGACGGCCAAGCTATATAGCTATCTGACACAGAAGTGTCTGGCACTTGAAAGTTTATCTAGAAAACCCTCACACACCAACCTGGTTGGTGTCATGCTTCATCATCGGGTCCCAGCTGAGAAGCCGAATGCTACTCAGCTGTGCTGCAACACCTGATTACAGTGGAGCGGGTTGTACTGTTAGTGCATGTGATGAAGTAAATGTGAAACTAAAAATACCTCTGGGATTCTACCTGTTAATTATTTTATTCCCAGTGATCCAGGGTATGTTAAAAACAAGAGAGTGGATAATTCACTGAGGGTTGATAGTCTGGAAATAGCGCAAGCCCGGTAGACAAGTGTAATTGTGCATTCTATATATTTATATGATCCACCATTTAAAAATCACAAACGTTTGGGGTTGGAGAAGAACTCTATGTTAAACAAGGCAACGGCTGAGTGCACCTGATGTGGGTTGCAGAGGTATGTTTGAAAGTAGGTATGTTTGGTATGTTTACAAGTAGCCTGTTCTTTAAAAAAAAAAAAAAAAAGATAAGTGCGAAAGGCCAAAGCTGCTGTTGACAACACAATCACCAGTGGCTATCTAGGCAAGTGCACATGTTAAGTAGGTGTAATACAGTGGGACAGACAATTCGTATAAGATGTGCATGTTTATTTCTAGAATTTCACTAAAAATGTTGAAGTAATGCAGATAAATGAATAAATAAAAAAGAAGGTGGTGGTTTATCCCATACTGGTGTTGTAAGCAAGGCTCTAGGGTTGTATGCCATTATGCCGATCTCAGGAATGTGTGTAGTGCAGATCCCTAAACTATGGAGCGATATCCATAGAACCTGCTAGAACGTATCTTTACAGTGGCAAATCTATACCGTTCACCCTCAACTTAAACTTGCGGGTTATATTATATGGTGAGTAATACCATTAAGGTTAATAGAAATTTGTCCACAGGTTCAGCGTGTTAAATTACTTAAAGTCCACAAACTCTATAGGACATTGTCACAAGGACTGTATGTCATCATCAATTATGTAATTTAGTATGTCATCAGTGATGTAATAAGTGAGGTCATAAGCAGTGCATGGCGGGGGCGCAATTTACAATTAGCTCAGTAAACTATAACTGGTGAATTTCAGAGGTGTTCTTGTTTTTAAGCATTAGCTTTTACCATATTTCTACACCCAATTATAATGTCACTTTAACCTTTGTTTTTTTCAGCAAAACAATTATATCTATGAATATATACACATACATACACATACATACACAATAAACATCTGATAAAGTGAATGCGTATTATAGCTGCAACAATGTTCATTAAGCTGGAGGTATTCGACAGCAGAGCAGAATTAAAATGAAAATGTAAACATAGGCAAGGCCATCCATCTTGCGTTTTATTTAGAGGAATCTATTTATGATCCAACAATTTCAATTAAATTGTTGTACTTACACTGAATATCTAACCGACCCTCTTAAGCACACATAAAGGCAGTTTTAATTGAACGTCTGCTCCATAAAAACGGAAAAACACTGCTAATGAGGTAAACAGCACAGCTGATATATAATGCAGTCCCACAGCAGTGCTTACTTTTAATTACCCGGTGTTAACCGTAAGCCTAAACTGTTCAACATACATTTTATTTAACAGCATCTTTTGTTGGTCTATTGTAACGACAAAAACTATTCCCAGGCCAGCTTTAAAAAAAATGAGCCTTTTTAAATAACAAAAAAGTTACTAAGAAACTTAGTGTGTAAAACTTTTTTCGTACCCTCCAGCCACAGAAGAAAAGCTGGTCATCCAATCAACCTTAATGATTTTTCTTATCGAAGACATCAAGCAGACAATGTTAAAAACTCTACAGCCTTTTCAGGTCTCTCATTTATTTTAAGGGATGCACGAGCTACAAGACTACACTGAATTTGACCCTCCTCAATAGTAACATATTTCATTGGGTCATGTTCATTCTGTTAATTTCTTTAAAGTCCTTGGGCATGGCTTTTAAATGCGTTTTTGGTTCTGTACCATTAGTATCTGAAAATAAGGTTAAAGCTTATTACCCTTTTAATCTTCTTAAATCTTCGTGCAGCTCCCTATTTCGTAGTCCTTAATGCTACTTATCAGGTAGCTCTCTGCAGCCTTGGACTTTCAATTACTAAACCTCTTGTTTCAAGAATCAATTGCAACAGAATTCTCTATGGATGATGTAAACCTTTCCAAATGTCGGGTCCCATCAAGTACCGTTATGTTTTAATGGAAGCAATTTGTTCGAATATATGCAAGTTTATATATGTAGCAGACATTATTAGGAGCAAAGACAGAAAAAGTTACAGAAGAACTGCTCTGTTACTAGTGTGGAAGATTTAAGTCACTTTGCAACAGGAAATCTACAAATCAATATTTAAGCTACAATCACAAACACTGGATATAGACTGGCACCAACACCAAATGACAGAATTAAAATATTTGCAATCACCATAATATCTGAGGTCAGGGGAAAAACATAGTGAAAAGGGTCGTACACTCACCCCACAAAGGTGGACAGTAAAATGCAAGCTAGCTTTCTCTACCTTCAAGCCCAATAGCGGCAAGGCTAAGAACACACTTTAGCCACATGTATGCCAAAAGCATAACAAGACTAGGGTGAGAGCAATAGTGAAATAAGTACAGCAACTGTAGTCTGTTTCATCTTCACCTATTGCCAGGACTGCTAAAGAAAACACAACTATTGAAAATGTGTTTGGCCGCTCACAGGACAAGCCCATCCTTCTTCTGCTGCCATCACTACACTGGCAGGTGAGTATGCTGCTATTGCTCAGAGTATCTGCAGTGTTTTCTTAGACGAATAATGGTAGCTAGGTAACTTCTTGCTGCACCACCTGTAATATTCACAGGGTACAAATACTTGCTGCCCAACTCTATAAATCAGCTACCAGATGGCCCAACATTAGAGACATTCTTTTTTTACATTTAGAGAGGCAATATGAGCAAAGAGGGAAAACAAGTTTTAAGTAAATCAGTCAAGTACACAATTATGGTTAGGCAATTTTCTTTATCCTTTATGTTCTTTATTCTTCTTCAGCCAACTTGTTTCGCCCAATTATGGAGCTTCCTCAAGGCAGTAATATGCAAGAATTACAGATGTAAAACATACAAAAATTCCGTCTTGTTAAAAATATGCTGCGAATTGCAGCATCCTACAAACAAAAAAATGTTCCAATAATATTACTTATACAAATAAAAAACATACCATGATACAAAAATTACAAAATTTAAAGTGAAACTCAAAGAACTGACAATCCACAATAACAAGAAAAATATCTCTGTTGACAAGGGGACTAAGAAAGATACGATTCAAACCATAACTGCAAAATAAAGATCCTACAGCAAGATACATACAACTAATCGATTTGAGGGTTATTTCTTTTTAAATAAATTTTTTAAAACAAATGCAACACTAAAACGACAATAAAAAAACACACCTTATTGGATATTCAAGTCAAAAAGTGCAGCCAGAGACAAATATAAATTGAAATTTTATATGAGGAAGAAAGAGGGAGAAAATGAGAAGGAAAGAAAGAGAATAAAGAAAGCCCATTAGACGGGTTGTGTATCTAAATACAAGCGGAACTAACCTACATCTAGTAAGGAGACCAAAAGTGTTCCAAACTATTTGGACACGAAAAAAGAAAAGAACCTCACAATATATCTATTAATATTCTTACCATAGTCCTGTTCAAATAAGGTCCAAGTAGGATAAATGTAGAGAGTTCCTGGCGCCAGCGGGTCCGTTGTGATTCAGGTCGCTGCCCTCCTGAATATTCTACGCCTTCACCACTTCCTTTAGGGTGGACTAGCGCCGTGCTGCCTGCGTCCCTGGGCCCTAGACACATATAGTATAGTCTACCTCCGCAAATCCAGCATAAGCTGGGACAAGGGCCAACCGGGCCAGGCCAAGATGGATAAGTGCACAGCCCCCCTTGGGAACACGGAGGGTGCCTTGGGGACCAGACCACTAACCATCACTCACACATTCACGGTTTTGACATGGAATGCCAATGACTTATTAAATCTTGTTAAAAGGGGTAATGTTTCCGTTCCTCCACCGCCACTCCCCACAGGTAGTGCTGGTGCAGGAGATGCACCTCCAGAGCACTTACTGTCAATTCTTGCCCTGCAAGGTTTATGACAGGGTTTGCCATGCTGGGTAAGGGATCTAGGGGGGCCGCTATCCTCCTTCACAGAACCCACCCGATGGCGGTTACTAACATAACACAGGATGCTCTATGTAGATATATCCTGCTGGAGGGCTCACTGGAGGGCACCCTGTATAATATTGTATGCATCTATGTCCCCCCCACCATGCACCAAACCACACCAAAGGCTCTTGAGGACTTAGTAGCTGCCCTTCCTCAGGCTACAATGATACCCGGGGGCAACTTCAACTACATCATGGACCCAAATGACTGGTATGGGCTGGAGAGTCTCACTCCCAGACAAAGCCGGGGACTGAAAGATTGGACCAGGGGGCTTGACCTCAGTGACTTTTGGCGTATGTGGCATCCTGACGGCTTAGGCTACACTCATGCTTCAGCCGCCCAAGGCTCCCTCGCACATATAGATTATCTTCTTTTACCAGCAAACAACCTCCTTCGCAGCTTTGGATCCCAGATTCTGCCCAAGAGACTATCCGACCATGCTCCAGTTTGACCTATCCCCTGGGGGACCTCGCCCTATTTAGCACCTTAACGCCTGGTTCCTCCAGGATGAAAAATTCATTGAACACCTCTCCACCAAATTCCAAACTTTCCTTGAGACTAACAGAGGCTCTGTGAACTCCGCTACAACCCTATGGGAGGCGGGTAAGGTGTAGATGCAGGGTGTGGCCCGCTCCTTCCTCAGGGGAGCCGACTGTGAAAAGCACCTTTGCATGGTTGAACTTGAGACCTCGCTGGCACACTTTGACCACAGAGATCCGGGAACAATCACGACCCAGAACAGAGGCCAGATGGATTTAGATAGGACTTCGCTGCACCAACTGTGTCTGGACCAAGCCCGCAAATGTTGGATGGAGTCCATGCGCAGGGTATATATAAATGGGCCGACAAGTTGAGCAACCTATTGCATTGGCTTGTCACACACCAGGCAGAGAACAGGGTAATTCCCCATGTTATGGGGAGCTCTGGGACATAGGCAGAGGACTTGCGTGGGATTTCCGGTATCTTCGCCCTATATTATGAGGAGCTTTAAACTCCTCGGTCACGGCTCGATTCTGCTGTGGCAACCCCCTTGGCGGAGGAGCTTCCTTTGCCCCACCTGTCCCCACAGGACAAAACGTACTTAGATCAAGATATCACTGAGGAGGAAATTTGGGAGGCTCTGCTGGATGTTAAACCTGGAAAACCCTGGGACTCGATAGATTCCTGGTGGAGTATTACTCAAGCTCTGCTCCAACTTGATTCCGCCCTTCCTCAAGTTATATACAGAAGCAATATCTCTTGGCCACTTCTCCCCGGGGATTGACCAGGCCACTATTGTGGTTCTGCCCAAGGCAGGCCACACCCCAACCACCTGGGCCTCCTTTCAGCCCATATCCCTCGTTACAGCAAGGTTAAATTGTACGCTAAGATTTCGGCTAATCGACTGCTAAAGGTTCTTCAAACCCTGGTCCACCCAGACAATGTGGGTTCATTCCCCGGGGTAGTACCAGACACTGCACCAGTCGTGTACATATTGCACTGTCCTGTATCAGAGTTCTCGGAGGCCATGCAGTTCTCTTGTTATTGGACTTTGAAAAAGCTTTTGATACTGTGGACTGGTTGTATCTAGATGAAGTGCTGGGTAGTATGGGCCTTGGACCTCGGTTACGGGCGCTTGCGCAGGTCCTTTATGCGGGTACCTGGGCTCGAGTGCCGATTACCGGTGTCTTATCGGAACCTTTTCCTGTGCGGAGGGGCACAAGACAGGGGTGTCTGTTGTCCTCGCTCTTATTCACCCTAGCTATCGAGCCGCTTGCAGTGTGGATCCGGTGTGATGCTCAAGTATGGGGATTCGATTGGGGGTTGGCGACGGAGGATCAGATAGCTTTGTACGCGGACGATGTCCTTTTGTTTATGTTCAAGCCTGCTGAGACAGGGCCAAGAGTGCTTCAAATTCTTCATGTTTTTGGGAAAGCTTTGGGACTTCAGGTCGATTGGGGCAAATCCCTATTGGTACCGATACAGGGGAACCACCGAGACGAAGACTGGCAATCAATAATCCTGATGCGTCGGGTCAGTTTCCACTACTTGGGGGTGTATGTCTCCTGGGAGCCAAACCTGGTGTGGAGCCTGAATCTTACCCGGTGGTACGCAGGGCCAAAGAGGACCTAGCGCGCTGGCTTAACCTCCCTCTTAACACTAGGGGAAGGATAGCCCTATATAAAATGATGATCTTGCCCAAATTCTTATTGAGTTACAAAATTATCCCTTCCATATTCCACAGTCCTGATTCGATTCTGTCCTAGCCATGGGTCGAAGATTTATTTGGGCTGAGGGCACCCCCTGGTGGCTTTTAGGAAGTGTACTCGGCAATATATGATGGTGGATTAGCCATGGCAGACATACGCCTATATTACTGGGCTGCCCATTTGCTCCCCATCAATGATTGTATACACAGGGATGGGACGACCGGACCAATAGGGGTGAGTTGGCCCTGTTGGGACTCGATAACGTTCTTCACGTCCTGTACGGCGGTCCAATTCCATCTGGCGCCCCAGAGATCACTAAGGTGGCATTTAATAAGGTGTGGAGGGCGGCCTTCCGTTGGCTTAAATGGGACCGCAGACTTACTGCGGAAACCCCGCTCTGGGTGGGCAGGTGATAGTCCCAGGTGTACACTCTGCAGGGATTCAAAGGGTGGGACTCAATTGGACTGTCGTGTCTCGGGGACGTTTGGTGGGGGGTGGGTGGGACATGAGGGTGGCAACATATGAAGTCCTTCAAGGAGGTCCAGACAGCATTTCAAATGCCATCCTCCCAGTTTTACTGCTACCTACAGTTTCAGCACGCCCTTCATACCCATAGCGGCGAACTCCGTGACCTCCCCGGATATAGTCCCCAGGAAAACAAAATCCTCTTGGGTCCCCTGGGTAGGGGTGGGATATCCCAGATTTACAAATCCCTTGTGATACACTCGCCAACCTCTTTGCTTTCCATGAAAGAACGGTGGGAGAGTTGAGTGGGGCCCTTGGACGAGGCGGTCTGGCCTGACGCTTGAATGGCTCACAGTACATTAGCCATTTCCACCAGACTCTGTTACATCCAATTTAAATATCTCCATCAGGCCTATATGAACCTGCTTCACCTGTGAAGCGTGAGGCTGATGGACTCCCCTACATGTCGTAGGTGTAACAACCCCTCAGGGGACTTCTTTCATGTGGTGTGGCAGTGCTCTGTGGTACACAGATTTTGGTCCGCCGTCCTAAATGTGTTGTCTGCTGTGATGGATATGAACATTGATGCTGACCAGAAACTTGCCCTACGCGGGATCTTGGATGAGCTGGGTGGCCTTAGGGGGGACAGGACCTTGGTGGGTCTGGGCACGCTCCTTGCTAAATGAGACATTGCTTGCAACTGGACTTCCCCAGTGGCCCCTTCCATAGAAATGTGGACTAAAGGGATGGATTGGTGTGGGAAAATGGAGGAAACTATTTATGAAGCTAGGGGATGCCCCTGTAGATATGAAAAAGTATGGAAGAAATGGTGGGACTATCATGGATTGGCGATCTATCTACCATCTGTACTAATGTTGGTCTAAGTGGGGAGGTTATTTTGTGTGACGCGCATCAACTGTATTTGATGTTAATGATGTGATTGATATTGCTTTTTCCACTGTACACGGCAAATGGTTTGCTGATAACCTATAAAATGTCAATAAAATTTTTCTGTAAAAAGAAAAAATATGCATAAGGAAATGTCAGTGATTCCTCAATATAGGTAAAGTTTTACTGGATGCTGGCCTGACAAGAAACATCATGTACGTCTCAGAATTAGGAAAAATTGCAATACTGGACTCCAAGCCTCCACAGATTAACCTCTGAAGGTTCTGTGACATCATATGCTATGTACTTGTGTCCCTCAATGGCGGATGTAACTTTTTTTGTGGATGGCTTCTGTCTGAGAGACTATCATGGAATACTAAGAGCAGCCTTTGTTAGAGGCTTTGCAGCAACCTAAAGAAATTTCAGTTGTTAAGTATGTTGCTCATAAGACTGGTGATAATATGGTCACCAAGGGTAACTGCTACGCAGACAAGGTTGTTCGGTATTGCACTCTTAAAACTGTAACAATCAACTTGAAAGAGATAGAACAATGCAACTCTGAAACTGAATCTGATGAAACTGATAATATAAACTGTTTTTGTTGAATCCAGTACAAGCTCAGATAGCTTAAGGAGGAGGTACCAGAGGATGAAAAAAGGTGAGAGACAGCTGGTTGTAAGAAAGATTTCAATGATGTGTGGGTAACTTCTGAAAATCAGTATGTACTTCCTTATTAATGTTGTCAGGAATGGCCAGGTTGATCCATGGCCAAATGCACGTAGGGAGAGATGCCATGATTAGGATTTTCAGATAATATTGGTATAACACCCATTAGGCCTGTAGATGTAGATCTATAGCAAAGATGCATTACTTGTCAGAGAATTGATCAGGGCATGTTAACATTGGTGACCAATGAGTCACATAGGAACGCCAGAGGAACCATTCACTAGGCTTCAAGCAGATTAAATTGGAATGCCTTTTCATAATAGCTTAGGTATGTCTTAGTGACAGTCTGTATATTTTTTAAATGGGTGGAAGCCTACCCAACTAGGATATGTGACAGCATGACTTTGGCCAAATTACTATTGAGAGAGTAAATCTTTAGAGTCTGTATGACTCCTTCTATTGAGGCACACAGAAAAACCCATTTCAAGAACGAGATCCTAAAACTACTATGTAGAGCTTTGCAAATTGAGCAAAAGTTCCACTGCAGTTACAGACCAGAATCATCAGGTGTGGCTGAGAGAATGAAAGGCACTATAAAATCTAAGCTGTCTAAAGCATTTGCCTCGAGGTCTTTAAAAACTGTGACGGTTTGCTGATGTGGTACGATCCATCTCTCATCAGGTAAATTTGGCAACATCAGTCAAAGAAGTGCTGTGCTAAGCACTACAACCTGGTGACTGGGTGTTGGTGAAGAAGCAAACTAGCAAAAACAGTCAGGAGCCAAGGTGAAAAGGACCCTACCAAGTGATTCTCGTGACTAACACTGCTGCGAAGTGTTTTGGTATCCCACAGTGGATCTATGAAGTTCACACAAAGAGAGTGAAGACTAGATGAAGAAATGGTTACAACAACCCCTGATTCACAGTGTCAAGTCCGCTGAGTGGATTCAGAGGGAGGAGAAGATCCAGAGAGGGCTGAAGAAAACAAAAATAGAAAATCAAGAAGAAACAGAAATCACAATATCACGAACAAGAGACTTTTACTCCAGTTTGTGAGAAAGTGAAGCTGAAAATTTAAGTCTCATGACCCACTAAGGAAAGCAGTTCACAGTATGTCAAGCTGACAATGCAAGTGAAAGCACAAATCTAGTTGCAAGAGAAAAAGAAAATTCAGCAGGAGTCACAAAAGAATCTGAAGATGAGAATGGTCATCGAGAGAATAACTGGCCAAAATCAGTGGGAAGAAGTGAAATAGTTCACTGAAAGACTTGGAGGCCAGAACAAGACAAGAGTCCGAGACAATCAAAGTAGGCTCTGAAAACAGTGAAAATGATTCACCTACAGCAAGAAAACGACGAGAGCGTGCCAAACACAAAGTACATTATCTCAGGAAATTGACATTTATCATTTTTCTCTGCAGATGAAGAATCACATTTGGGAGTCTATGGTTTGACAAATTGCACCCAGATAATTTTTGAGGCATAATCTCCCTGGACTGGAAATGAAGGGAATATGTTTGGTGCACTTTTGAACTGAAATGTAAGAACTGCACATGAGAAACTTCATAAATAGGGTTTGTTTGTTTTTGTACCTTAGGTATCCAGTCGAAGACAGAAGGTTTTCTTGAACTCTACTGAGTCAATGAGCTGAAGATCTGAAGCAATTAAAGCTTGAGTCCTGATTTTTGTACCCTTTTGAAGTTGTATTTTTTGTATTATTCTCTTTGCTAAGAAGAAGAATGGCGATAAACAGACAAAGATGCTGCAAAATGTTTAGTACATTCTGGTTGACAATGATAATCATTTTAGTTGGCTATTGTTATGCTTGATTTCTCCAGTTTGATATCTTTCTTAACCACAAGATGAATTAACCACTAGGTCTGTGGGTAATTTTAGGAAGACTTTATACCCTGACTTATTTGAAGAGTACACTAGTATTATGAATGTGAAGAATTGCTTCGTTTATACCTATTTACAATATTAGTTGCTGAGGGGGAAACCTACTTGCTATAGCCCCTCTTATACTCATTGTCTTGCAATGTTTTTGTTAGTGTTTTCCATAACTGAGAATTTCTATCTCTGTATCTTTCAACTTTAACACTTTGTTGAAAGAACTTCCTGAACCCGAAGATTCCGGAATTTATGAAATCTTTTGTAAACATCTGAAGCTAATTGCACAACCTAATAAACATTAACAATACTAACACTGATTTTTGAACGTATTGTTATTCATTTAGGGGGCTAGTGCTAAGATGATGGCATTATATAACGTTTTATCATTCTGTATTTTGATTTGTCAATGTGTTGATACATTTGCTCACCAATTAACAACAGTATGATTTCCATTGCTTTCTATGGTGAAAGGTATTAAATAAGGATGTGTACTTTGGGAGTGAGCCAGAGCTGATGACACTTTGAGCCTCTAGGGATCCTGCCTGATTTTCTATTCATTTGCTGCACACACTGGACTTAATTTATTTTCCAGATTTGGTCATTGCTGCATCCATTTAAAATGCTAAAAGCTTTTATATCAACTGATTTCTGAGCCTTACGACTGATTATTGAACCTAACTTTATGTTTGACTTCTTGTATTTCACTTTAATAAACCTTCATGGTATTTCTAAATTATTGATCTCGAGCCCTCTACGAGTCAATCCTCACTTATTGACTGCTATTTGAAGTGCTGTTTTGAATCTTATCTGTAGGGACACATTTCCTCATCTATTCTTGAGGAAAACACCATCCCCAACCCCGCATTGGTGCGATGACTATCATATACATTATCTGAGAGATAGCACCGACACCACTAAGGGAGGAGGCATAGTACATCCTGTGAATCGAAAGACTTCTATGAAGAAAATCAACTTGCAAAAGTCCAAGCCCTACGCAGATGGCAGGAGTATGCAGAGCAAGTGTTTCTATGGCCACGCATGTTACGGATATCAATTTTCTTTATAACTCTAAATGACTCCCCAGCATACATTGATTTAATTAATTTATTTTTTAACAATTAAATAAAAAGTCTCTGACATTTTAGCGCTCTCTAATAACCAATCTACCAACAACTTCTTCTGGATTCCAGTCATGTTTCAACCAAACAGGAAGCTGGCGAGCAGCTGCAGAATGCTTGGACTTAGATGCAGAGGTTAGCCTGCTGCACAGTGACAAGAGCTACAGGCAAAACAATTAGAGGTTAAACCTCCCGCAAATGCAGAATTTCTAAGCAACATATTCCCCTAGCCAGTACCCAAGCAGTGACAATCAACCTACTTGAGATAATTTCGACTTTCAAAGAAATAGAAAAGGCACAGATTGTGGATGGGAAGCATGCACCAGGCTGAAGCCCCAGCTGACAATAAGTTAATGTTGTCTACTACTAACAAGTTGAACTAGGGAACAGCTAAACAACTCAATATTCACTGGGTCCCATCTACATCGTATTTCCAGTCATTGGAGGTCATCTACTTTTCAGTTCCACTTGTCCTCTTTGTTGATGCACATACCGAAGACTCTCATTGGTCACACGCCTACTTAAGTCACAATGTTTAGAGCCACTGTTAGCAAACCTACATAAGGGCAAGAAACATTATTCCAAACGGAGATTTCATTACAAGATTCAGGATTGCAAATGACAGTAGATTTAGTTGTTACCAAAAATGCAACAGGACTGCTGAATTTTTAGTTGATGTCTCTGCCTTTGGAAATAGTTTTCTGCTCTCTTTGTGTACCAAAAATTAAGACTATACATCTACCTTATTAATCTTGGTACTCGTGCTAGCTTTCTTGAAAACGCCTGGCAACTGTTGCACAGATATATCATTTCCAGACACCCAAAATCTTTAAGATCAGCAGAAAACAAGAGGTCAAAAAAGGGGCCCATGCATATCCGTAAGGCTACCTCTTCCAGTAACATTGATGTGTATGGAGCCAACTCATGCCTGCAATGATGTTCAAAGTGTCTGCATGTGCTAAACTGAGATATCCGGGCGATTCAAGAATTTAAGAACTGCGAGAAGAAAATATTCCTTATAATGTTAACCAGGCTGATTTTTCGTCATTAATGCTTCTAAATAGTTAATTGAAATATGTATCTGTCTTATAGCCAATAATAAAGCCAGTGGTTAATAGTAGCTTTCCTGAAAATGTTTTGAAACCTATATATATACATATATATATATATATTTGATGAGCAAACTGTATTGCATAGGTCTTTACATTTTGCAGTGCACTGAAAGGACTGGTTGAAATACAATTGGTCGAGGGCAGGATAATTATTTTATTCGTTGGTAACCACATGCATAGAGAGCACTGTCTCTTCAGCCAGAAAATGAAGATTAAAGCATTGTCCTTTATTTTACCTTGAAAGCATGCAAGACTACCCCTGTGACATATTTCATTTCTGTGACTGCCTAGTCACTCTACCATGTCAAGCGATCCCAGCACCAGACATTCATTCATCACACAAAGTCTTGCGAATTATAAGAAATAAGCCCCTTCCGCAAGCAGCCTAGAAAATCATTATAATAAGCATTCATCTCAATAAATCACAGAATTCTGTCTTCAATTGTTTAGCTAACTAATCAGCATCATCAAAATGTTTGCACCGTCCTATGTTTCTTGCATCATTTAACAGGTCTAAACGGAAATATTTGTTAATATTATTTCGGACGACACCATCACAAGAATCAGAATGTTTATTAACTCCAATAAAGTTTCTGTTCATGTGGGTCTTTAAAAAGCCATTTATTTGCTAAATTATTTACATTTAACGTTTACATGTTTCTATTACTAAGAGGAGTTTCACACTTTATCATCAAACATCTGCTTTTTAAGGAAATACCTATTAACAGTGCATAATTATAAAACATTTAGGAACGTATTTATGTGGAAACAGCTAGAGGCAATAATTCAATAACATTCAGTGAAATAAAGTAAAATTGTTCTCATAACAAAAAGAACAATACCACTTCTGTTACTTCATCTCTATGGTTTAAAGAGGAAACAGCCTTTACAACTAGGTTTTTACCTCGTTGTGCCTTTACCACGCATTTTTTAGCACGCATATTTTTACCACGTGCATTCCTTTACAACGCATGCCTTTACCACGGATTTAAGGTAAGTTGGGGTTGTGGGGGGGTTCTCCCATTGTTTTTATATATAAAAACAATGCGTGGTAATGGCATGCGTTATAAAAGCATGTTCGTGGTAAAAACATGCGTGGTAAAAAATGCGTGGGAAAGGCATACAATGTCTTTACCTGCGTTGTACCATCGTACAACCGGTTTAAAGTGCAGTGCAACCGCCATCTTCATTGTTTCAAAGATTTGCACAGTACTGGATTGCCATTAGTAGGGTCTCTCAGCGCTGTTGGCTCAGATGCCTTCATGCCCTGCCTTGACAAGTCTGTTACAGACTAGAAAAGCGTCTCCAATCAGTATCTCGTGAGCTACTGTAGCTCTCCAGCTACCTCCGAGTAGCTCACCTGTGTGTAGCCCAGCTTATTAAATTAGAAAGCTTTTGCTTGGTTGAATTATTATACATATAAATAAATTGAAATGATACAACACTAATAATATTAGTAGCTCTTAATGCGTTTCATTGAACAGAAGAAGCTCTCAGAACAGAAAAGGTTGGAGACCCTGACTAGAGTGTGTTTTCTGTCCGACTAGGTTCATCAACACAAAACTTTTCAACACCTCCCTGGACCTTAACTTTGTCTAAAAGAGCAGGGTGACCTCTCAGATCTCTGAGGTTAATTTCACGGGACGACTCTTGTGCTGGACATCCTCCAATTCAGTTACTTGGGAAGGGAGACGTGATCATAGAGTGGCTTTATCTCCAACACCATGATGAGAAGCCTGCCTGGCCCAAACGTCCTATATAAACGTCTAGCTGCCTCTGCACTTTAGAGAATATTGCCAACATGGGCGCCAGATTACTGAGCTAGCTGCCGTACATCAATGGGCGCGCTAACGGAACAGTAGCACTATTCTGATTTTTAAGGACTACTGTGGCACTCATGCACCCTAGTGAACGAAAGAGAAGGTCTGCTAATAAAAGCTGATCAAGCACAAATCTGAAAAGGGTAACATCAGCGAACATCAATTTATCGCACTCATAAGGCCGCTAGTCGACTTCCAAATGAGACATAGTGGCAAAGGCAACAACCTGTTGCCGAATGTGCACGTCATCGAGCCTCGACTGCCTTCAAAAAAGAGCCTCAGCCTGTTTAAAACCTGCTGCCAAGACCGGTCTACATGAAAAGGTTAAAAGATGCAACTCTCCTTTCATACCATTTTTTATATATCAAAGAAATGACTATCACAAACTTTGCCAAAAGTAACGCCCCAGCACGTCACAATCTTGATCCCTATTCAGTTAGGCTTGTCCTGTGTTACTCAAATGCAGTACCGAGAAAATAATGATAGATGTGATGCACGCAGTTCCTTATCTAAGTATGCATACAAAGGATGGGTTATAGGGAGAAACTGCGGCGCATATACAACCAGCATGGACCATCCGGTGTAGACAAAAAACTGTTCTCTTTAGCCACTGCTGCATCGCTAACAATCACCCACAACACACATCCTAGAATGTGCCTTTGTTTGACGAAGTTTGCTTGGGTTTAGAGACCTATTGTGATGACCACTTGAAGTAATTACTAGCACGTGCAAGAACAGAGATAACTACCGTACTGTATGCAAAAAAAAGGGTATCCTACCCATAATAATAGCACCTATGATCTTGCACTTGCGAAGGACGCAAAAGATTTAACGGCCCCAGAAGACTACTTTTTGGCAGCAACATTAAATGCATTTTTCAACGTGGAGTGCACTGGGAATCTGTGTTGGACTTAATTATTGTGCAGATCCTGCTCCTCTTGCCAGCACTCTGACAGCGTTTTCTGCTTTTAAAACACTTATGGCAATTGGGCTCTGGCAAACCCGTCCCTCCATGGATGTAATGAAAAGCCCGACCAGCCACTGACCTTTATCAAGATGAACGGCGGGCACCCGGTAATCGCCAGAGCGGATCTTCACAGGAGATAAGATGGGGATTCTTGGCATGGGAACCGGCGCGCTCACCTTGGTGTTTGCAAAGGCCCCCAACCTGGCAGCCGTTCAGCGAGACTTCACTCACCGAGCTGTTACTGTATCCTTTCCAGCACTGGCTGGAAAGTTGATAAACCCTAAGATATGAGGAGAGTTTTGATTTCTGACAAAGCATTCCTGAGATAAATGCAGGATCAGAGGGACCTTTGAAATTCCCAGAGACAGTCCATTGGTAAAAGGCTACATGAGAACAACTTTAACAAGGTGCCTTTCCTTCCAACTTGTTAACTCGTTGAGCTTCGTCTGTGCCACCAGACGATACATCAAATGTAAACCAGACAGGCCAGGCCGCGCAGCACATCCTGAAGTCTGCTGCTCCAAAGCTTCCCACTGCACCCGCGCTCCTACTCATCCCCAGAAGACTCCCGAGCACCAGCCGAGGCCCGGGCCAGTCTCCTCCAAGAGTTCATGACCCACAAACTTTTACTTCTGAAAACAAGCATCCCATAAGCATATGTCTGTTAGTGCTTGGGGAAAAAATGAATTTGCTAGTCCAGTAAACTTCACCGAGGGAATGCAATTCCACACGTTGGCGCACTTTAAAAACCACAACACAATAACATTTATTGTCTCATTCATCATATTAGAATCTGAAAATGCAAACTTTAGACATTTAACTAAGGAATTTCTAAAGTTTATGCAAAACAGGTATAGGGATGTGTACGTGAATTTATGAGAGGTGGCAGAGTTAAGAAAAATAAAATAAAAAAAACAGACCTGGTGTGGACTGCTTGAATTAAAATCACAATGCACAACAAACTTGAGTCCAACCTCGGAGTATTTAATTACAGTGTTGCTCAGGGATAGTTTTTTGAAGTTGTTACGAACAAACATGCACGGATTGAGGCTGACAAGCAATTTTATCCCCTATAAAAGTGCCCAAGTGCATGGAACAGTGGCGTCTATAGCAGGGGGCCGATGGGGCCAGTGCCCCAGCTCCATTTATCTTGGTCACCCCTTGCGCCCCCACCACCACAGCTGATGAATGCACCCGGAGGCGACCCAGAAAAACTGCACCTTGCCACACACATGAATTCGTCAAAGCACCTTTCACTGCAAAGCAGTGTTGTTGGTTTAATATGTTTAAATCTGTCTTTGTTTGGAAATATCTATTTACTGAAAAAAACAAAGGTTAAAGTTACGTTACATTAAGGCATGGTAGTAAGATTTTAGCTTGCGTTTAAACAACCCTAGAAATTAACTGGAAAAAAAAGGTCAAAACGAGGTTATAGTTAGGACCTAACTATGACAACACTTTAATCTTTGTTTTTTTAAAGTTCATTTCTAGTTCTTTTTTAAAGTAAGCTAAAATCTTATTACCACACCTGTCACTATAACCTTTGTTTTTTCAGTGAATTTTGCGGGTATTTTGACCATATTCACTTAACTCCACCGCTGAGCACTGCCTTTGGCTGTGTGAAGTGTGGGGCTGGCCGCAGGGCCTGGCTTGCTGCCAACCACCTGTTGAAGGCCAACCCCTGGCTGCGGGGAATGGCTGCATGGCTGGCCTCTGCCCAGGCCCTACTCTCCACCCTGCATAGGTAGTCAATCCACGCAACCGCCGTGTGGGGTTGGCCGCAGGACTTGGCCTTGCACCCAAGCCCACCCTTAGGGGCCCATCTCCCTGCAGACTCCCACACCAAAAATATATATTGATTTTTTCACAGTACTAAGTGTCATCACTAATGTACCGGCGGCACACAGTGAAGCTTGCATAGTCCCATGGTGCGAATTCTGCAGGAGTATCACAGTATCACAAGGGAGGGCTGTGAGGGTCCCACATGAGTTCTGCGATACACAATTTTTAATTTGTTAAAATTTGTGTCTCCGCGGGTTTTCCCAATGAGAGCCTGGTGGTCAGGGCGTCCTCAACTACATGGGGACAGAGTTCCTGTGTCCTGTAATGGAGGCCGTAACATTTTCCTTCAAGCTGTGGGTAGCCAATCAGATAGTTCGGTCTCACATGGGAAAACAGCTGAGACTCTACGGCACTCTACTCAACGTCACTTTACTCTATTCTACTGTAAGACACACTACTTCACTCTACTCCACTCCAAGCCACTCTATGACACTCCTGTCTACGACACTTTATGCCACTCTACTCTAACACATTCTACATCACTACTCCACTCTACGACACTCCACTCTGACACTCTCCCTCAATCTACTCTGCGACACTAAACACACTACTCCATTGTACGTCACTTTGCTCCTCCACTCTATGAGACACTACTCCACTGTAAATACAAACTTTAAAAAAAAACATACAAATTCAATGGAAAAACAAAGGTCTAAGATTAGTTATAGTTAGGAAAACATACTCTATTATTTCTATAGAAAACCAACTTAATTTACACAAACATTAGACATTTTAAAGTTAGAACTAGAACTAAGTTATATTTTGTACCCCACCCAAAATAAATTTAACTCATGCATCGCTGAACAGTTGTCAACTTGCTAATCACAGTAAATTAACTATAACTTGCCCCTTTCCCATGCACTGTTTATACTGTTTCATATTACATCACTTATAGCATGCTAATAATAGCATTCATAACACGACTCATGACGTCTGAAATGACAATTTATGAGAACATTGTGCATGGTAGAGGGGCTAGTTATAGTTAATTTACTACGGCTAGCAAAATGGACTGAACTAATACAACGTATTATACAACAGCAGGACTAAATCTTTGCACCTGGGGCTTTGCCTGTTGAGATACAACCAATGGAGGGCAAACTAGGCATAAAGAAAAAACAAAAACCTCAAAGGTAAATTTCACTGCTGAGACACATGAAACAAAAAACTCTGAAAATACAAATATATCATGCATTCCAAAAAGAGCCCATTCATTGTATAAAGGGCGACAGTCAACTCACTGTAAAGAGAAAAGACACGGTTTGCAAATACAGTGCCTGTTGTGGATGGGGAACAGAGCATACTATAGCATATGTAGCTTAAGCCTGAACTGAAATAGAAAGAAGCATGCTCAAAAAACGTGTTCTCAGCTGGAATCAGTTTGGACATCTGTCTGCCATGAGCCAGACAACTGGTTCAGTTCTGCATCACCTAGGAGACATTCTGCTGTGAAGAACTGTAAACAAATGTGCAATGTGATAGTCAGGCACTGTTTTACATAGCATCCACAATGGAGGGGCTAGCTCAGCTTCAATAGCTTTGAACTAAGGGCTGTGGACTCAAAGGGGAGTCGCAGAGACAGAATGACAAAGACGACAAAACGCTGTCAGCTGAACTCATTTAGACTAGAGCAGCTGATGGTAGAGGGAGGAGAAAAGGTGGAAGCACTTAGATGAGGTAGGGGGAACTACAAGGAGACCACAAGGCTCAGGGATCTGAAGAAGGACACAGCATATGGGAGAAGCTAACAAGAAAACAAATGCATTTCCATAGGGTGCTGAAACAAAAATAAAGTTGTTCCCTGATGTCAGCCTTAGACGGATACAAGTCAACTACAAAGCTAATGCAAAGCTATGTCCGATAGCCTCATGGTACACAACATTATTTGCATCAAATGTTTCACAAGATGCTGTTACGGCTCACTTACAGGGTCATCATTAGGAAGGACAGAGGAGACCAGCCACATAGCCCTTAACTTTTGGGGACTGGGGGAGCAGCTAACCATCCTATTGTGAAAGCAGGACCCAGCTGTGAGGGAGAGGAGGAGATGGCTCAATGTGGACTGGTAATGGATCAGTGTACAAGATCTTCCATGCCCAATTCAGAGTGATGAGGATCAGCTACAATCAACATTCTCAAAGGACGTTTGCCAGAAGCAGGATTGGCAGAAAAGCATACAGTATGCCCCGAGACCAGCTAAACCAGAAGGCATCCCACAGGAAATCAGGAAAGAAGTGTGTGATACAAAACGGAGGAAACTTATTGTTGTGGGCCATGGCAAACAGATACGCAAATGCAAAACTAGATCTAGAGAGCACATCTGTCACTTTAGGATGTAGTTTCCACTTGTGGTACTTTAGTGAGAAGCTGAAAACATCGGCATTCACATTGAGGGAGGCTGTCAACATAGGGGCCATGAATGCACACTGCCCTATCTCTTGATATAATGGACAGTAGAGGTGTTGTTCAACAGTATTTAAATGTTGCTTCCTGAGATGAAGGTAGTGGTGCCTTCACTGCAAGCTGGACAGTCCTCCGATCAAGCATATTTATATGGAGGAACTGCTACGATGTAAATCAAATGCTCTGTTCCATCATTTTGTTAAGATGCACAACCCAACCCAGCAAAGAGTCGTTCATGACCACGGTAGCCCAAGCTTCTGGAGGGCTGAAATGATGATCTAGCAAAAGACTGCAGGGGTTCATCCACCAGTGTAGATCTGGATGAACAGAGAGGGAGAGCTGCATCTGAGCCATGAGATTTCCTTCATGCTAAAGCTACTGTGACCTCAGACACCAATGAAGTGATCTCATCCGCTATCTTAAGTGTGGCACAAACAAGATGCACACGGCCATGATGACAAGCAGACACGACCTGAAGAACTGGAATCAGAGTTAAACTCCAAAACCCCACAGTTATCTCTCAAATATCTGCCATTCTGGGGGAGAGGAAAAGCTTTTATACAGGACATGCACAGTACAGCCCCTATGAAGTTCAGCCCGTACATAGGAGAGAGGTGAGAACTTTGGTGTAAGTAAGACCCACGCCATAGAGGAGAGTTGTCACCTCCTGGGGACTTCACTTTGAACACCTAATAGTTTAAGTACCGAAATACATGCACTCCTGACATTGCAGAAAAAGTGCCACAACTGTTGATGGCGCAGGGTAAATGAAAAAATTTTAACCTCCTAATAATTTTCGTAAAATAATTAATAAACATGTTCGTTTAAGTAAATAACCAACAATGTATGTTACATGTAAAGGGTTAAAGGTAACACGCTATTTTATGTGCAAATTAATCTATTTAAAATTGTTTACGTGTCTAACATAACGTAATATTTGCGTACTAATAAAATAATAAACGCATGATTTGTGCTTTTTAAATAAAACGTGTGGTTGCAAAATAAAGCGATGGTAAGTAAGGGATGGCTTTATATGTTGCTTTCTGCTAGGTAATACCTAATTGGGGTACGTAGAAAGACGGGAGGGAAACGAAAGGGTTTATATTCTTTATTTTAACAATATTTTGTTTATCTTTGAAAATAGTGCGCTTAGGCCTGTTGAGCAGCGATATAAAATGGCCGCCATAAGCTAGAGTACGCATGTCCAAGAAGCCGTGTGGTAGAGGAGAAAGGCTGTGGAAAAGGATGACCACGTGTTCGTGCTGAGAGCACAAGACGGAAGTATGGTCAAGGCTATTGTGACCTTTCTGAGCAGATGTGTGCCAAGATGATCAGCAAGCAGCGTGAGAAGTCAAACTGAATAAATGGACGGAACTGTTGAATCTAAAAAGTAGCAGAAAAAGATACAAATTGGACTGATCGAAACTGATGAGCAATGTCATGAACTGTGGGAAATGATGCAAGCATGGACATTCCACAAGGAACTGGTTAAGACAAGGAAGCTTGATTAAAATGTATATGGGCCTGAGTGAACCAATGAGAGAGAATCACGCCATGAAGATGCAACATTTTTATTCAGTAAGCTAGAATTAGGGTATAAGAAGACCTACTCTTGGTGGGAGGGGTTAGATGCTGGAGAGTGAGATGCTGGAGAGTTAGATGCTGTAGATGGGTGAAGTTGCGGTTGCTGATGCTGACGAGCTGATGCTGCTGCTGCTATTTTTTATTTCCAGTTGAGTATAAGATGCTGCTTTTGGAGAACCTTTTTATTCCTGATAGATTTTTCAGTTAGAACTATTAGATTTTTCCAAGACAGATAGATTGATCTTTTAGAGTTCTTGCTATGATAACCTTATTTTTCCGTCTAATAGATATGCATTGCAATTTCAATTTATTCTTATAATGATGATAAATGTAATGATCTGAATAATAAGCTTAAAACTTATTTCTTGCTTCGAAACTTTATATAAACTTTATTATTCTTTAAACAAATGACTCAGTGATTCTTTAGCTCAATGATTAAGGTAAATTGTTAAAGAGTATTGTGATTGAGCTGGTCTTAATCACCATCAACTGATTCCTACTAGTTGGTCCATCGACCAATGAGCGGAATACCTTAAAGCAAATGAGAAACATTATGTCATGTTAAAAGAGGTATCCCGTCTCCTTCCAGCGAATCGTTTTCTCCTAGGTTAAGGACGGAGGTAATCCAGGGAATAAATGAGTAAGTGAATGTATATGCGGTGTTATGGGCCCCACCGTCATATGGATATAGTTTATGTGTCGGAGGAATAGTTGCACCTGGATGACTGAAGCATATAGGAGAAGAATTTTTATTGTTAGCGCTGGATCACTGTCAACTTTTGTAAATGAACAAGTTCAGACGGCAGAGCTCCAAGATGGATCTCAGACCTTCGATCTTCATGGAATCAAGAAACAAAGGGAGTAGAATCCATGCCCCTTTCTTCCAGAGCCACCACTTCTATAAGCTTTAGTTCAGCAGATTAATAACTTTGCCTTTAAATTGACATGTGGCGGTAAGCACATCCTGGTGGTAGGTGGGCAGTATGGAGGGAGGGACAGGAAGAGGTTGGACGTAGCCCTGAGGAGCTGGACGACCCATTGATACATCATGATTTCCCAAATTGATGGAAAACCCCTCCTCCCACCAAAATAATAACATGTTGGTGGCAGAGAGGTTTTGAGGAAGCAGAACCAATGGAAAATGGTAGAGACTGGATCTGCTGCTGCTGCTGTTGGTGATGGTGTTCCTATAATCCAACAAGGAGCTGCAGAGGGAATCTAAATGCCAGGCCACCCTCCAATCACCATATAGTCCAACAAACAAGGACCTAGCACTAGGCACTTTTACTACTTTATGTACATAGATACGTAGGATTACTTACAGGGCGATATATCTATCTGTCCCCAAGCTCAGGAGTTCTTTTCATGAACTATGACCTAATCCCCCGTGCCTTATAGATTAATAATTTTATAAAACAAGAAGTCCCACAATAGGGAAAGAAAGAAACCAGTCGATAGTCAATTCACTCAAGTAGCGCCTATCAGACATATAGTTTATATATGTCAGAAAAACAGAAAAGTGCGCAAAAGTGTAGAGAAATGAGAAAGTATCTCACGTGTGCACCACCAGAGGAGCTACTGGAAGGTTCTCACCAGCTTGCCCACGTTTTTTTCATCATTGATAACTTTCTCATAAACTGAAATATGTGTCCAGTGCAAAGAAGGTAGAAACAAAGTTGGAAAAAGATAAGACCCCAAAAGGCAAGAGACAAAAGAAGCCTCAAATAAAAAAGGGTACAACTCACATACGTATTTCTAACTTTTTATTCCACGGCGTGAGTTGGCCCAGTATTAAAAACACAGCATGTTGTTAACCACTTTAAGAATGGCCAATATGTTTCATTGCCTTTTCAAACGTAACGGCAAATTCATCAGGGCACCTGAGGTCAGCAATCACCTCCCTGGACCTTAAACATCAAAAACGAGTGACTGACAAACAAATACAAAAAAGACAAAACGACTGGTAAACCAAGAGAAACACCACCCTTTTCTTACTGTTAATTCAGTGCAAGTAGTCATACAGATATGTGCTGCATTATGTTAGCAGCCACACATCCTAAGGTATCGGTAAACATTTACCTAGTGAGAACCATGGGCCCACATACCAGCTCTCACTCGGTTTGCAGGGATGTGTGTTATTAACACTTTTTTCTCCCCTTAAAAGCACCTCTGTTGCTCATACCTCTACCTGTGGAAACAAACACCAACATTACGCATAACCATTTCATTTAAAAAAAAAAAAAAAAAAAAGGAATTCATGCAACTCCAAATCGTAAACTTCGCCCCAACCATTATTCAATGTTCAGGGTATGTCCCAACATGAAATCACACTTATGTACAATGTGTAATCTCGGAACATATTTACCTGCCCCTAAGATTCTGCAAATTGTATCTAGTCCCCTGGCCCCGGAACGGAGAGCGAAACAACCTCATTTACCATTTTCCTACTTATGAATATTAACTTAACCTCATCTGTGTCACTTCCTCTTAATTCCGTAATCATTCCGCTTCAGTCACACTGCATGTTAACTACGTCACCACTCGACATGGAGACAAAACAATCCCTACTTGGTAAATTCGTCCGCGGTACAGCTTACTCGCTTACAAGTACCATCGAACACATTCACTACTCGTATCTATTCAAATTCGGTCAGAAATTCACTCGTTACCAACGAACCAAACACCATACTCTCACCGTGTGAAGTGCAACTGACTGCGGTCAATCGTCCCAGCATCTCAACTTTTCAAAAAACTTTACTCCATTTAAAGTACGGCACAAACCATCTTGTTACGTGACACGTAATAACTGCGGTCACATGATCACCAATAGGGGTTCTCAACAGAGCATCAAACAGCGCGTTACCAAAAGCGCGGCCATCTTAGACTGACAAAGTTAGTCACAAATATATTCATTTTCGAACAATTATTTTGTAACAAAAAAGGCCAAAGTTGCGAATTAAGGCCCAATTGACTAATTCCTCAATTGTCGTTCTCTTTTCAAAAAACCCAAAGCGAGAAACTACAGTTCCAGTCCTCCTTAAATGTTATCACATCGATGGAACAGCGCATATCATTAGCGCTGCTGGATTTGAAGATCTACCATAATCTTCTCTCCAATGCCTCCACATCGATTTCAACACTGCCACTAAACGATATAAAACTGGCACAAAGTACCAATGTTAGGGGTCATGTAACTATCATCAAAAATGTCCCCCATTACTAATACACAATGCTTGTAAACTTTGAACTCGTGCCAGTGGCATCTCATAGACATGACCACCCAGAGTTAGTGGCCCAGAAAAGGACACACAAAAGTTATAATCAAGCTATATGTCTAATGTCTTCATTGAACCCAAAAGGAATACACATTAGAAAAGGGAAGGAGATGTAGCAGAAACGACTCAGATGGACACAGAGGAGCCCCACTATACATGTTTCCAATCACTGCCTGCTGATCTTATTCCACTCAATCTGGTCATTAAGGCCAATTTGGTCCGCCTTCTCAGAATAAAGGTGATGGTGTTCCCTCAATCCAACCTTGACCTGAAAGGAGTGGTACAGCTGGTGAGGTGTGTGAACAAGCTTAGAAGGTTGCCTCTGCTGGGATGTGACTGTCCCGGAGGAGCCTCGGTATTTTCTATATTATTGATGGAATTGTCTCATTGGGGAGGCTAGTTCCTGTGAGTGAGATGAAGCTCTGCTGTTTTTGAAGCGTTCCAAGGAAGTCTACCTTTTCTCCAAACAGCTGTTCGCCATCGAAGGTCATGTCCATGAGTCTGGCAATGCCATAGCCAGAGAACCCAGTGGAACACATCAAAGCATGTCCGAGCAGCTGTGTTCATTCACCAAGCATCTGCAAAATACAGACTGCATTTTAAGATCTGTATGGATGCATCCAAACTGTCATTGACCAGATTTATAATTGGCTTTTTTATGTAGGCTATTAAAATGATCCCTGCAAGTTTGGCACCTTCTGTAAGGCATAAACATAATGCCCCAGAAGATCAGTTGCATTAGCAGTGCCAATAGCAAGGCTGCCAAGGCGAAAATGTTTGAGTTCATAGAATCAAGTTTCCCGGTCTATCAGAAGGCACTGGGGTGAGGCATTTGGGCTTTGCTTAGAGGAGGAAACCTGGACTACTAGACTTTCCAGGGAAATGTGAGTCGAAAAGTGATAGCTGCCCAGAGCAGGCCTACAGTGTCTGGCTTTCAGTGTATTGTGGGACTCTAAAAGGTTTACTCTCCTGCAGCCATCACCGGATCCAGAGCCTTACTGACCGAAAGCGAAGGATCTGCCACTAAGGAGAAGGGTTGCAAGACCTCAGTCAAAATGTTAGACTTTGTTTTTGCAGACAGCAAGGTAATTCTAAGGCTCCAGATGTTTTATGTACCACAGTTGTAAATATAGAAACCTCTGCTGAAGAAGCCCACAGAGGAAAAGAAAGTCACCTTCTGGAGAAAGAAGTGTCCAGGCCACTTGCATTTTTTCAGGTCCAGCTTTAAGCAAGTATTATAGTTGGGAAAAGGGGTTAGCCTTCAAATCATCTCCATCTGTGCAGCCATAATCCTGACTAGGTACTGCAAGGGAATCAGACTGGACCAACTCCTCCATCTGGGTGTATCTGAGCCATGTGAAGGTGGTTTTTAGTTACCATTTCAATGGTTCTCCTTACCATTCTCTAATGCTACAGGAGCAATTTCTTCTGACAGACAGCTTTGAGGGTGTCCTAGTCAGTCGATCGGTGCAATAAAAGTAAGTTCCAAATGAATGGATGGACCCTTGGCAGGCTTCGACATCTTGGGTGCCAAGGTCTGAGCCCATGGAGGTGTGGCCTCAAAAGACATAGGGGTCCGGGCCACTGGAGTCATCAAGCATGCAGGAATTTATTCACCCTTGGGGGATAAAGTGGGTGCCAGGGCTGTCCTGAACAGATCAAGTATTTCCAGCTGAAAGGTCGAGATCTATGCAGGGGGTCGATTAACGGGGCTGAAAACTCGGATCTCTTCTTTTTTAGCATTAGGATCTTATCTGATGACGAGGGCGAGCCAGGTGTTAATGAACTGCAGCAAGACACCAAACCGTAACAGTAGTACCATTTCCTCAAAGAAGAGGACTTGTCCTTCCTATGACACAGAGTTTCTTATAGGACGATCTCTTAGGGGATTAATCCATAACAGGTGACTTACTTGGAGGATAGGGAGAGTGCTTTGGAGTCCCCCTGCAAGTCTTAGTCAAAAACAACAGGGCCTTTCGTTCTCTTACAGTCTTGTGTGCATGGAAGCACAGTAAATTTGGACTGCAGCGCCATGTTTCGATCCCAGTCAGCACATGCAGATGTCATGTGGGACTGACAATATCTTCTTGCACCAACTATAACAGGACTAAAACCGTGAACATTTCAGAGGAGACATATGGCATAGTCACTTTAGAAATGTTGAGGAATTGGCACCTAAATACAGTCCGGTGTCGTAATGTCCGGAGGCAGTGTCATGACTGAAGCTGAGTGGTGCCAACTGGTGGCGCTGGTGAAAGATTGCTGGGGAAAAGCTTTCTGAAGCAATCCTAAGCCTGGAAGTATAATTCATAGTGAGGAATCTGTAGGAAGATGTTTCTATAAGAATGCAACAATACATGTCCAAGAGTTGTGGAAAGAACTTTCACCAGGAGAAAAACCTTTCAGAAATAAAGAAAACTCACAACTTATCTGAGAGGTCAAAATACACTGTGGTATGTTGTACGGCGTATAGTACGTTGGCAGAAAGGGGTTCAATGAATAATGCAAGGCACCACCTTTTCTAGAGCTTTCTTAAAGGATTTCATGATCATCCTATTGATGATGATGATGATAGTAATAAATGCACTACTCCATTCCAAGTGAAGTCCCCTCACTGCAAGTTTAGGCTGGCGACTTCCACAAAACTCAGAAATTCAGTGTACGAGAGCCTTTTTCCTTTTTTATATAGCTTGGTTCAATCCTGTCAGAGTGAGAACACTTTCTCAACATAACACTCTTCTTCAAATAGAATTTTTTGGCACTAAATACATTAGCTGTTTTGCTTCTCGTAGATGACCAAAGGTAAAATCATGAAAACAGAACTTTTGTAGAAAAACTCAACAATGCAAAGTAGGGTCTATATTTCCAACACAATTACACAATGAAGTTCATCCCTGTTTGACAGTATTAGGAATTTCTTGCACTAGTGGTTTGGCTGTGGCCGTTCATTCTAACTGTGCAGCTAAATGCAGAAAAATTTGAATAAATACAAAGTTAGATATATTGCTATAAACAAACATGCTTCTTTAAAAATGGTTTGCTTGACTACTCCTTTTTTTTTAGCAAGTTTCCCCTCACTTCTTGCCCCCAACAACTCCATGTTAAGCTTTTGCCCTTGAAAGCTGAAAATATGTTCTTGCTGCTTTAATGCCCGTCTTTAGTCCTTTTATTTCAACAGTGATCACAGCCAAGCAAGTTGCAATGGTTTACTCTTTTTAAGACACAGTATTCCCTCATACTCAGTAATCTTAAATTTGTAGGCTGTTTTGACACCCTAGATTACACTCCCCTTCCTCAATATAGATCTGCTAGTTCTTTTTTATAGTGGTTTATATGCTAACTATTATCCAAGCATAGAAAAGATAGTATTTTTTCAAATCGATTCTTCACATCACTTACAAAATGTACCTTTCCGCTTTTATAATATTTTTAGTGAAACATACAATATACGCCAGTACTTCGCAAAATGAAGGACATTCAAAATGGTCAATGTACTTCTTAAACAACCACAAAATACAAAAGAATATAACCTTGGTGAAAGGCATAGCAAATTGAACTTATCAACTGAAATAGCTATTTCACAGCCACATCAACATTCAAAACTTAAGTTGAAGTCAATCAATATTGTGACCTTAATACTACTGAATTAAACCCCAACACAAGCCTCTGCCATGTATACATATAATTTAGGAGCCATGTCCTTTATTCTAGCATTCATTCTTACTGGATTACCTATTGCATGTAAATAAAGTTGTACATATCTCTTTAATATCTCATTAAAACTTGACATACTTACTGAAAGTTTCTGCCCTCTTACAGTAGCCATTACATGAGCCAAAACTGGTTGATTGTAAGTAACTCAATATGGAAAATGCTATCAATTTGAGATGTACTTTCATGCCTTACAGGAAATGTAACACAGCTTTGTATCTGCTGTGCCCTGATGTAAGGTTCTTAAAGTCCATCCTGAGAAGGTGAGACTAGCTCTCCACATTCCATCTACATTTCCAGGATTTGAGGTGTGTGCAGAGATATATATTCAACATATGTACATAACATAACCCTTAGTGCTTCAAAGGCCTGTTTTTCAAATTTATTTCCAAAATAACACAAATTCTGGTATGGGGGAGCAAAATATAAGTAATTATGTTATCTTATTATACATTCTTATAAAGTGTGGAATAAGGCAGAAGAATCTGAGCACTGTGCAATAATGCAAAAAGAGGAAAAGGTAATACCACTAAAACAGTAAAGTATAAAAATCAGAGTACATAAAATGCAAATTCACATAAAATAGTCCAACTAGAGAGAAAAAAAATGTACAAGCTGAATTTAAAAATCCTTAATGTTGTTCTTGTTGGTAAAATATATTTGTAACGTATCCTAAAGTGCTTTGTATTCAGACAGGTGGATAGTGTAGCTGTCACCCTACACACAGGCTCTGAAGGCTGCAATCCTATAAGAACAAAACAGTTCTCTTTTTAAAGAAAACCTTTTTTGCATGAGTGATAAGAGGTCGAAGCAGGATATTTTTGTGAATTTTCAAACGTTTGAAAGGAAATTGCAACCCAAGCAGACTCATACTTTCATTTCTCCCTGGCCATATTTCTTTGTGTTTAAAGAATCAAGGCTTCACATTTTACCTTTCGACTTGAATTGGGACTGCCACTTTCATAAAACTTTAACATACTACACATTTAAATTTAAAACTCCAAACTTTCCTTCATTTGCCTTTTTTTCCTTTCTGACCTAATGCTATCTCGTTCAATCTGGTGTTCAAACTCCTAACTTTCCAAAGCCCTCACAGATATTATTTCTAACTTCCATAGAGTCCTCCTAAATCTCATTTCATTTAACATTAATTGAAATCGCCTAATTGTGATACATAATGGGAAAGTTAGAGGCTCTTTCCCACTGACAAATATTCTTGTTTTATCAACTGCAGGCAGAACTTTGTGTGTTCTATTTATGTGATAAACCTGGTCACATTTCATTCCTAAACCTATAAAGAAAGTTGAAATACCTTGAAAGAAAGTTGAAAAATGCTTACAGGCCCAGTACAGGTTGCAATGCAACATAATAAGGAAAACGGACAAGCATTACAGTGCATTGAATTCACAAAGAGAAACAGTGTTGAACACGACTATGAAAACAGGGGCTGTGTGCAAATTAACAACCTATTTGAAAACTAAAAATTAATCACATTTTAGGGGCCACGGGAAGTGTTCAGGTAAGGCAAAGATAATTCTCACAATGCAACAGGCTAGTAGATACATGGGACTAACGCACAAGTTACTTACCTTCGGTAACGATATATCTGTAAGAAACATTAGTTAGTGATAGATTCCTTACCTTAAAATATCCCCAGGCGTCAGACTGGATCCGGAAAATTTTCGTCAGCAGTACCCCTGCGCGTCGGAAGGTGGCGTCGTGCGGCTCCGCGTCCGTCGTTGGCGTCGTGGTCGCCGAGATGACGTCACGGCAGCTACTTAGACGCCGCCCTCGCGCGGTCAGCAGTTCTGTACACGACTTTCCGCGCCAGGAACGCAGAGCCATGAAAGATACTGACCACTGGTGCATTGAAACTAGGGCCCTGAAAGGGATGACCTTAACCCTAGAAATCAGTTCGCAGAACGGGGAGGATGGGTGGGGCGGTAAAGAATCTATCACTAACTAATGTTTCTTACAGATATATAGTTACCGAAGGTAATTAACTTGTGCATCTGAAAGAAACACGTTAGTGATAGATTCCTTACCTTAGAATAGATACCCCAACAATACCAACCCCAGTGGTGGGTCTGCGAACCAAGATCACACCAGGAAGTCCCGGAGAACAGAACGGCCAAAGAAGCCGTCTCTCCGGACATGGCTGTCCAGGCAATAATGCTTAGTAAAAGTGTGCAGCGAGGCCCACGTAGCTGCCTGACAGATGTCTTGTAAGGAGACACCACGTCCCAACGCCGTAGTGGCAGCCGTCGCCCTGGTAGAATGAGAGCAGAGCCCCAACCGAGGCTCCTTCTTTGCCAGAGAATAACAGGCTTTACTACACAAGACGACCCATCTGGAGATAGTCCGCTTGTGTACGGCCCGACCTTTCTTGGCGCCTACGTAGCCAACAAAGAGCTGGTCATCCACCCAGAACTGTTGTGTGCGACTCAGGTAAAATGAGAGTGCACGTTTTGGGTCCAGACGGTGGAGCCTCTCTTCCTCTCTGGAAGGATGGGGAGGCGGAAAGAAGGTGGGCAAAGTGATGGTCTGCCCGATGTGAAAGGCAGTAACAACCTTCGGCAGAAAGGATGGACGTGTCCTGGGGACAACCTTGCCCGGATGGACAGATAGAAAAGGAGGTTTACAAGAAAGAGCCTGGAGCTCACTCACTCTCCTAGCAGAGGTGATGGCAACCAGGAAAGCAGTCTTCAGAGTTAGCAGATGAAGAGGACAGTTGTGAAGAGGCTCAAAGGGAGCGCACATTAAGTATGTGAGAACCAGGTTCAAGTCCCACTGTGGCATTACAAAGGGAACAGGAGGTAAAAGGTGAGTAATGCCTTTGAGGAATCTGTTAACAACAGGGGACTTGAAAAGAGAGGGCTGATCAGGGAGCCTGAGTAAGGCCGAAATTGCAGAAAGGTAGCCCTTGATAGTGCCCAGAGCAGAGCCCTGCTGGGCCAGAGAAAGAAGGAACAGTAGGACCTCAGAAAGAGGGGCAAAAAGGGGATCCACAGCCTTTGCTGTGCACCATGCCACAAACTTGTTCCACCTGCAGGCGTATACCAACTTAGTGGAGGGACGCCTGGCTGCCAGAATGACATCACAGACTTCAGGAGGCAAGTCAAAAGGAATCAACTGCCGCCGCTCAATCTCCACGCAAAGAGGTGGAGACTGGACAGGTTTGGGTGGAGGACCGTCCCATGCTGCTGCGACAGAAGATCCTCCCGAAGAGGCAGTCGGATCGGGGGATCGATTGTCATACTGAGTAGCTCGGGATACCAAACTCTTCGATCCCAGTCCGGAGCCACAAGAATGACTTGGGCCCGGTCGCGCCTGATCTTCTTCAGCACTCTGGGCAGAAGTGGTATAGGCGGAAAGGCGTACAACAGACCGCAACTCCACTCGCGACGAAAAGCGTCGCCGAGCGAGTGCCGCCTTGGAAATTCCAACGCGCAGAATTGCTGACATTGCGCGTTCTATTCGGTGGCGAATAGATCTAACCAAGGCTCTCCCCACTGTTGAAAGAGACCTTGCGCCACGTCCGAGTGAAGACGCCGTTCGTGATCCATCATGCACCTGCGGCTGAGTTAGTCCGCCCTGGCGTTCAGTGACCCTGCCAGGTGTTGAACCACCAGGGAAATGCCCTGATGTTCCAGCCATGTCCAGAGGCGCAGAGCCTCCTGACATAGGGTCCACGACCCCACCCCGCCATGTTTGTTGCAGTACCACATGGCGGTGGTGTTGTCTGTGAACACCTGCACTACTCTCCCCTTGACAGAGGGAAGGAATGCCTTCAGTGCAAGTCGGATCGTCCGAAGCTCCAGAAGGTTGATATGGAGCCTGGTCTCCGCCGGAGACCAGAGGCCTCTGATCTCCGCCTCTCCCATGTGGCCGCCCCATCCCAGGAGGGACGCGTTCGTCACCACTGAGTTCTCCGGTTGGGGAAGGGAGAGGGATCTGCCATTGACCCAATGCCGGTTTGTGAGCCACCACTGCAGCTGTTGAGCAGTGCCCTCCGAGATCTGGACGTAATCGGACAGGTTACCCTGATGCTGCGCCCACTGGAACTTCAGGTCCCACTACAGAGCCCGCATATGCCATCTGGCATGTTCGACCAGTAGGATGCAGGAGGCCATGAGGCCCAGCAGCCTCAGGGTCATCCTGACCGAAACCCAGGATAGAGGCTGAAAGATCGGAATCATAGCCTGAATATCCTGGACTCGCCGTTCGGGAGGATAGACCCGAAAGTGCGTTATATCCAGAACCACTCCGATGACGAGGAGCTTCTGAGAGGGAATCAGGTGCGACTTCGGCACGTTGATGGAGAACCCCAGCAAATGCAGGATGTCGGCCGTAGTCTGGAGGTGGGAGACGACTGTCCGGGGTGAGCCCGCCTTCAACAGCCAGTCGTCGAGATAGGGGAAGACTGGAACCCCTGATCTGCGCAGATGAGCTGCGACCACCGCCATCACTTTCGTGAACACCCGAGGGGCGCTGGTAAGGCTAAAGGGGAGCACGGTAAACTGAAGGTGCACGTGGCCTACCGTAAACCGCAGGTAACGCCGGTGGGCCGGCAGGACGGAAATGTGGAAATATGCGTCCTGCAGATCCAACGCTACCATCCAGTCTCCAGGGTCGAGGGCAGACAAGACCTGAGTCAGAGTTAACATCTTGAACTTCTCCTTCCGGAGGAAGCGATTGACGTCCCTGAAGTCCAAGATAAGACGCAGGCCCTTGTCCTTCTTGGGCACCAGAAAGTAGTGGGAATAACAACCACGTCCTACTTCTGGTTCAGGAAAGCGCTCGATGGCCCCCTTGGCCAAGAGGGCCACGACTTCCTGTTGAAGAAGTGCCAAGTGATGCCCCGACATGCGGTGGTACTGGGGTGGCATGGCTGGAGGGGTAGTCTCGAAGGGGAGGGAGTAGCCCCTTCGGACTATTTGTAAAACCCACCTGTCCGAAGTGATGGTGCGCCAGTGGGGGAGGTGATGGCGAACCCTGCCGCCCACTGGCGTTTGATGGGCCTGAAAGACCGGACTAGAAAGGTTTGGAGGCAGTGGTGGCCGGGGTGGAGATGGACTGCCCCGCCCGCAGGCCTCCTGACCCGCCTCGGCGAGTCCCACGTCCGCGCTGAGACTGTTGCTGCGCAGGTCTGTGGCTCTGAAGCGAACGTGTCGGGGCGCCCCTTCCGTGGCCACGAAAGGAGCGAAAAGCAGAAGGCAGAGGAGGGCGCGTGGCGGAAAGGCCCAGGGACTTGGCCGTAGCCCGCGAGTCCTTAAAGCGCTCCAACACACTATCTGCCTTGTTGCCAAAAAGGCGAATGCCATCAAAAGACATGTCCATCAGGGTGTTCTGGACATCCCCCGAGAAACCAGTAGTCCTCAGCCAGGCGTGGCGACGGAGCGCCACTGTCGTGGAAATCTCCCTGCCCAGCGAGTCGGCGGTGTCAAGGCCACATCGAATCGTGAACTTTGCCGCATCTCTCCCTTCAGCAATAGCCTGAGAGAGCACTGTCCGGGCCTCCTCCGGACACTGAGGCAGCACTTGCGCCACCGTATCCCACAGAGAGTGGGAATAACGGCCCAAGAGGCATGCGGTGTTCACAGACCGCAGCCCTGAACTGGCGGAAGAGAAAATCTTCTTCCCAAATTGTTCAAGTTTCTTGGATTCCCTATCCGGAGGTGCGGTAGGGAATGCGCTCGGGGACGCAGAGGCTTGGACAACCAAGCTCTCAGGGGTGGGGAGTTGGGAGAGGAAAAGGGGGTCGCCCAGGGCCGGGCGATGGCGTCGGGCCACGTCCCTATCCACAGAAGCTTCTGTGGTGGGCCTGGACCAGGTGCCCAAAAGAACGTCAGAAGGTGCCTCATTAAAAGGCAGCAGTGGCTCCGCAGAGGTAGCTGCCGGCTGAAGCACTTCTGTCAGGAGGTTAGTCCCGACGGCCAGTGTAGGGAGCTCGAGGTGGAGGGCCTCGGCCGCCCTAAGCAACACCACGGCGTAACTTGCACCCTCCTCCGTAGCCACGGTAGGAGGAGTGAGCATGTCAGGAGAGGTGTCAAGACCACTGGCATCCCCCAGTTTCTCTGCCCAGTCCGGGTCTAACTCCCACTGTGCGGTGAGAGGGTCCTCAGACCCCTCCCAGTCCTCTCCTTCCTCCGAAGGCTGATGAACAGGCCGAAAATAAGGAGGATGGACATAGGGATAGAAGGGTCCCATCGGAATCGGCGTCGAGCGATGCCGTTCCGACGCCGTGTCCACTTCGGGGCTGAAACCGGGGACGACGTCGTCCGGCAGGACGAACGACGTCGGAAGTGGTGCCGGAGGGGTCGACGTTGGTGGAGGTGTTACGAGGTCAACCGGCGTCGACCGGGATCCAGGCCTGGATCCATGGGGGCCCTGTGGCGCCGGGGCCGGAGCCGACAGCGATGCCGGAGCCGTCGGCAGTGGAAGGTAAGGACCCCCAGTCGGACCAGCAGGCGCACCGGCGGGACCCAACGGCCCAAAGAGGCGAGCCATGGCTGACAGAAATTCCTGCAGCTGGGACGTAGTCGCCGACGGACCCGGGAAGGGCGGGTAGGCCAACGGCAACTGCGTAGGCACCACCCGCACCCTCAGCCGCGTCGCGCGAGGGGAAGTCGGAGAGCGACGGCGCTTCTTAGAGTGCTTCGTCTTACCTGACCCCGAGTGCAAAGACTTCGATCCCGACGAATGATGGTGGTGGTGGCTCCGCGACCGGTCCCTCGACCTCCCACGGGACCGGGACCTTGAGCAGCGCGGAGCCGACTGCCGGACTTCAAGCAACTTTCGGAACTGCTCCCGCAAAGTCTTCGGCGCCATGGCCCGGCAGTCGGGGCACGACTTGGGGTCATGGTCGCGCCCCAGGCAGTAGAGACACACGCGGTGCGGGTCCATCACTGACATCATGCGATTACATTCCTCGCAGGACTTGAAGCCAGGCATCCCTACGGCACCAGGAGTCGATCGACTCGAAAAATATAGAGACAAAAAGCCTCAAAAACTCAGTCAAAAAATGACTGGTGGTACTGCTCTCTCCGGATCTGCGCTTGCTGGCGCGTAAAAAGAAAGAACTGACGTCAGCGTGCGAGGGCGGCGTCTAAGTAGCTGCCGCAACGTCATCTCGGCGACCACGACGCCAACAACGGACGCGGAGCCGCACGACGACCCCTTCCAATTTGCAGGGGTACTGCTGACAAAAACCTTCCGGATCCAGTCTGACGCCTGGGGATATTCTAAGGTAAGGAATCTATCACGTGTTTCTTTCAGATATGAGCAAACCTAAGGATTTACATACACCTACTAGTTTGCTAGATGTACTTGGATTCTTGTGGGAGTACGGGTGACACTCTCCATATTATACCAGGCACTGAGGAAGACACGCTTAACATGTGAAGGCTGAATAGGACACAAATTGCGGTGTACAATTAATGGAAAAAGGTGAGAAAGCGCTTGCTAATATTGAAATAATCTTCTAGTAATGCCAGACGTTTTCTTGTGCAATTTAAAACAGTACATTGTACATATGCAACCCTGGCAATCTTACAGAACATAGATCGAACAAATGAGGACAGATGCCTTACATGAAAAAAGTATCCAAGCCAAAATTACACACATGATGTAGGAATGTGTCCAAATAGGAAATTATTGGAAGAAATTGCAAGAAAGATTCCAATATGCAAAGGGAAAAAGAGTGGAAATTAAGCCACCCACATGTCTGCAGGGTTATAACACTTAAGACAAGAAACAGGAGGAGAAAAGGGACTGCAAATTCCACAATACTGATAAGCCAAATGGAGAATAGTTACACACTGGATGAGAGCTGAACCTGACACTACAGGGGTAGGTCAGAAATATCAAAGGTTGGTACCTCGCAGAAGAAATACGCCTTAAAAATTTTTGAAAGTTGGCAGACTAGAGAACATTCATTGCTGTCCCCGTTAGAAACATTACTGCCCTAAACATATGATAAAATTGGAAAATGATCGAACAGACAACAAACTGATCATATTGTGAGCAGGTACCACACAAGACAGTTGAAATGCAAGAGTCAAAACATAATCTGAAAATTCTGGGGACAGGGACAGATGACAACAATACTACTGACAGGGAAAAGAAGACAGTGGACCATACAGTTTGGTATACTAACATTACACATGATATGAACAGGACAGTTACATGCTAAGATGAAGAAATGTGAAAACTAATAGTTAGTTTAAAAAAAACTTGTTTTGTTACAACTTAAGATGACACTAAGGCAACTGTGGCAAGATTGGTGTCTAATTTGCAATCATATTTTTGATTGAAGAAACTTGTAATGCGCCCTGTGGCCAACAGTTTCCTGGCACTGAATCAAAATATCTATAATTACATCAGCATAGGGAGCTGTTGATGTAACAGATAAATCTTGAGCACTTTATAAAAATATAATAACATTTATCTTGGAGACAGAAGAAGGTTGTTTCATAATTTGGCTCTCAGGTAGTTTTGTGAGTTTCTTATCTTCTGAACATGAAGTAACAATGGATCGCCTGATCTTAAATCCATACTTGGTTTATAAGGTAGGAGTGTGATAAAGACAGGATGAAATAACAGATGAAATAACAGAAATCATCTTTATCTCATAAGGTACACATTTCCTGTAGGTTGTAGAGCACACACCTGCACTTAATCCTCCCTTTATGCGCACAACCTCACAAGCTGTCATTTTACCTCACTTTCTCAACATTCCCAAATGCACTAAGAAGGATGCGAAAAAGGAATGAACCACTACAAGGAGAACAAAAGGTGAAATTAACAAGTAAAGCAATGAAGGGTTACAGGGGTAATATGACAATTACTGACATTAATATTGTAGGAAACTGGCTCTATATATACTACACCAAAGTGAGGTATAGTGTGTATAGAGTCCAGGTGACCCCAGAGGTAGGCAAAGGTTAAAGTTAGATAGAACCTTACTCTCTATTTGTGGTAGAGTGGTCGAGCAGTAAGGCAGTATCAGAGGACAGTGTTAAGCATTTGATGTACACACTCAGTCAGCAAATGAATTCACACACTCAAGAACTGAACTCTAGGCCAATTATTTTTGTATAAAAAATATACTGTTTTATTTTTAGAACCAAGCAAGCCTGGCACAGGTAAGCATTAAATACTTTACAGTAATAAGTTGCTGATTGTATAACAGTTTGAAAATGCAATAGGAATTGTACTTTGTTTGATTTACAGGGGATGCAGTAGGTTGCAATACTTAGCAAATACAGTACATTGAAATAAATAGGCTTTTTCAGTAAAATACAGGTAAGTTACTTTTTACGTTACTTTTCTAACTCAGTGCTGGATGCAGATATATCTGTAAGAGACAGTAGTTAGTGACAGATTCCTTACCTTAGAATATCCCCAGGCGTCAGGCTGGATCCGGAAAGTTTTGCGTAGCAGTACCCCCTGCGCGTCGGTAGGCGGCGTCGTGCGGCTCCGCGTCCGTCGTCGGCGTCGTGATCGCCGGAATGACGTCGCGACCAATACTTAGACGCCGCCCATGCGCGCTGGCGTCAGTTCTGTACACGACTTTCCGCGCCAGAAACGCAGAGCCATGCAAGAAACTGACACTGGTGTCTGAAAACTAGGGCCCTGAAAGGGATGACCTTAACCCTAGAAATCAGTTTGCAGAACGGGGAGGATGGGTGGGGCGGTAAGGAATCTGTCACTAACTACTGTCTCTTACAGATATATCGTTACACAAGTTAGTAACTTGTGCATCTGAAAGAGACACGTTAGTGACAGATTCCTTACCTTAGAATAGATACACCAGCAATACCAACCCCGGTGGTGGGTCTGCGAACAAAGATCAGACGAGGAAGTCTCGGAGAACAGAACGGCCAAAAAAGCCGTCTCTCCGGACTTGACTGTCAAGGCAATAATGCTTGGTAAAAGTGTGCAGCGAGGCCCACGTAGCTGCCTGACATATGTCCTGCAACAGGACACCACGTCCTAAAGCCGTGGTGGAGGCTGTCGCCCTGGTGGAATGGGCACGAAGCCCAACAGGGGGCTCCTTCTTAGCCAAAGAATAGCAGGCCTTGATACACAAGACGACCCAGCGGGAGATAGTCCGCTTGTGTACCGCCCAACCTTTTTTGGTGCCCACGTAGCCAACAAAGAGCTGGTCGTACACCCGGAACTGTTGTGTGCGGTTCAGATAGAAGGAAATCGCACGTTTTGGGTCCAGACGGTGGAGCCTCTCTTCCTCTCTGGAAGGATGCGGAAGCGGAAAGAAGGTGGGCAAAGTGATGGTCTGCCCAATGTGGAACGCAGTAACCACCTTTGGCAAGAAGGACGGACGCGTCCTAAGAACAACCTTGTCTGGATGGACAGACAGAAAGGGGGGCTTGCAAGAAAGAGCCTGGAGCTCACTCACACGCCGAGCGGAGGTGATGGCCACCAGAAAGGCTGTCTTCAGAGTGAGAAGACGAAGAGGACAGTTATGGAGAGGCTCAAAGGGAGCGCACATTAAAAAGGTAAGAACCAAGTTCAAGTCCCACTGAGGCATCACAAACGGAACAGGAGGGAAAAGGTGTGTAATGCCTTTAAGAAACCTGTTAACAACAGGGGACTTGAAAAGGGAGGGCTGATCAGGAAGCCGGAGGAAGGCAGAGATTGCACAAAGGTAGCCCTTGATGGTACCCAGGGCAGAACCCTGTTGGGCCAGAGAAAGAAGGAACAGTAGAACCTCGGAAAGAGGGGCAGAAAGGGGATTCACAGCCTTTGCTGTGCACCATGCCACAAACTTGTTCCACCTGCAGGAGTATACCACCTTAGTGGAGGGACGGCTGGCTGCCAGAATCACATCACAAACTTCTGGAGGCAAGTCGAAAGGAATCAACTGCCGCCGCTCAATCTCCATGCAAGGAGGTGGAGACTGGACAGGTTCGGGTGGAGGACCGTCCCCTGCTGCTGCGACAGAAGACCCTCCCGAAGAGGCAGACGGATCGGGGGATCAATGCTCATACTGAGTAGCTCGGGATACCAAACTCTTCGAGCCCAGTCCGGAGCCACAAGAATGACTTGGGCCCGGTCGCGCCGAATCTTCTTCAACACTCTGGGTAGAAGTGGTATAGGCGGAAAGGCGTACAATAGACCGCAACTCCACTCGCAACGAAAAGCGTCGCCGAGCGAGTGCCGCCTTGGAAATTCCAACGCGCAGAACTGATGACATTGCGCGTTCTCTTCGGTGGCGAATAGATCTAACCAAGGCTCCCCCCACTGTAGAAAGAGTCCTTGCGCCACCTCCGAGTGAAGACGCCATTCGTGATCCATCATGCACCTGCGGCTGAGTTTGTCCGCCCTAGCGTTCAGGGAACCTGCCAGGTGTTGAACCATCAGGAATATGCCCTGATGTTCCAGCCATGTCCAGAGACGCAGAGCTCCTGACATAGGGTCCACGAACCGACCCCGACTTGTTTGTTGCAGTACCACATGGCGGTGGTGTTGTCTGTGAACACCTGCACTACCTTCCCCTTGACAGAGGGAAGGAATGCCTTCAGTGCAAGTCGGATCGCCCGGAGCTCCAGAAGGTTGATATGGAGCCGGGACTCCGCCGGAGACCAGAGGCCTCTGATCTCCGCCTCTCCCATGTGACCGCCCCATCCCAGAAGGGACGCATCCGTCACAACTGTGTGCTCTGGCTGGGGAAGGGAGAGGGATCTGCCCGTGACCCATTGCCGGTTCGAGAACCACCACTGCAACTGTTGTGCAGTCCCCTCCGAGATCTGGACGTAATCGGACAGGTTCCCCTGATGCTGCGCCCACTGGAACTTCAGGTCCCACTGCAGAGCCTGCATGCGCCATCTGGCATGATCGACCAGGAGGAGGCCATGAGGCCCAGCAGCCTCAGGGTCATCCGTACCGAAACCCAGGATAGAGGCTGAAAGATCGGAATCATAGCCTGAATATCCTAGACTCGCCGTTCGGGAGGATAGGCCCGAAACTGCGTTGTGTCCAGAACCGCTCTGATGAAAAGGAGCTGTGGAGAAGGAACCAGGTGAGACTTCGGCACATTGATGGAGAACCCCAGCGAGTGCAGGAGTCCGGCCGTAGTCTGGAGGTGGGAGACGACTGCCTGGGACGAGCCCGCCTTCAACAACCAGTCGTCGAGGTAGGGGAAGACTGGAACCCCTGACCGGCGCAGATGAGCTGCGACCACCGCCATCACTTTCGTGAACACCCGAGGGGCGCTGGTAAGGCCAAAGGGGAGCACGGTGAACTGAAAGTGCTCGTGGCCTACCGTGAACCGCAGGTAACGCCGGTGGGCTGGCAGGACGGGGATGTGAAAATATGCGTCCTGCAAGTCCAACGCTACCATCCAGTCTCCAGGGTCGAGGGCAGTCAAGACCTGAGCTAGGGTGAGCATCTTGAACTTCTCCTTCCGGAGGAAGCGATTGACGTTCCGGAGGTCCAAGATAGGACGCATGTCCTCCTTGTCCTTCTTGGGCACCAGAAAGTAGTGGGAGTAACAACCACGCCCTACTTCTGGGGTCGGAACGCGCTCGATGGCCCCCTTGGCCAAGAGGGCCGCAACTTCCTGTCGAAGAAGTGCCAAATGGTCCCCCGACATGCGGTGGTGCTGGGGTGGCATGGCTGGAGGGGTAGTCTCGTAGGGGAGGGAGTAGCCCCTTCGGACAATGTCCAAAACCCACCTGTCCGATGTGATGGTGCACCAGTGGGGAAGGTGATGGCGGACCCTGCCCCCCACTGGCGTGCTGTGGACCGGAAAGGACGGACTAGGAGGGTTTGGAGGCCGCTGAGGAGGTGGTGGCTTGACCCGCTCGCTGGTTACCCGACCGGCCGGGAGCCACGTCCTCGGCCGCGCGAAGGCGTTTGCTGCGCAGGCCGGTGGCTGGGCAGTGGACGTGACTGGGCGCCCCTTCCGTGGCCACGAAAGGGGCGAAAAGCAGACTGCTGCGGAGGGCACGAGGCGGAGAGGCCCAAGGACTCGGCCGTAGCCCGCGAGTCCTTAAAGCACTCCAGCGCGCTGTCTGCCTTATTGCCAAAAAGGCGGATACCATCGAAGGGCATGTCCATAAGGGTGTTCTGGACATCGCCCGAGGAACCAGTGGTCCTCAGCCAGGCGTGATGGCGAAGCGCCACTGTCGTAGCAAGCGATCTGCCTAGCGAGTCAGCGGTGTCTAAGCCACATCTGATAGTGAACTTCGCTGCGTCTCTCCCTTCCGCAATAGCACGGGAGAGAAGCGCCTGGACCTCCTCAGGACACTTGGGCAGCACTTGCGCCACCGAATCCCACAGAGAGTGGGAGTAACGGCCCAAAAGGCAAGCGGTGTTCAGGGACCGCAAGCCAGCACTGGAGGAAGAAAAGACCTTCTTCCCAAATTGATCCAGTTTTTTGGATTCCCTATCTGGCGGAGCAGTAGGGAAGGCGGTCTGGGAGGCAGAGGCTTGGACAACCAAGCTCTCGGGGTGGGGTGTTGAGAGAGAAACAGGGGGTCGCCCGGGGCCGGGCGATGGCGTCGGGCTACGTTCCTGTCCACAGGAGTCCCTGTGGTGGGCCTGGACCAGGTGCCCAAAAGAACGTCCGAAAGTGCATCGTTGAACGGCAGCAGTGGCTCCGAAGAGGTAGCCGCCGGCTGAAGCACTTCCGTCAGGAAGTTAGTCCTGACATACGAGTTACTTACCTTCGGTAACGATGTATCTGGTAGAGACGTTGTCTAGCCGCAGATTCCTTAACTTAGAATATCCCCAGGCGTCAGACTGGATCCGGAAAATTTTGCGCAGCAGTACCTCTGCGCGCCGGGGGGCGGCGCCGCCTGGCTCCGCCCTGACGTCGTCCCCGGACATGACGTCAGTGGAGCCATAGACGACGCTCCCGGCGCGCTGACGTCAGTTTTCTTCGGAGGAACGTTTCCGCGCTACAACGCGGAGCCCCCAGCAAAACTGTGAGAGTATGGGAACAGTGTGCGAATAAAAAAGAGAATTGGTGAGAAAGCACCATGAGCGACAGTGAGAAGCACTGTCGACTGAAAGGTGTCGAAAAGGAAAGAGCAGAGCAATACTCTGAGAAGCCAATTCGCAAGAGCGAAGTGAATGTCACCCCTGAGGGAAATCGACCTACAAAAAGAAGACCGAGGCAGACAGAAAGTCTGCACCGGATGAAAGGAAATGAAGAGGGCAGAACAGTAAACTGAGAAGCAACCCCGCAAAAGCGAGAGAGAGCCCACTCCTGAGGCAAGACGGCAAGAATGAGCCGAGAGCGACAGGCAAAAAGCACCCACCCATAGGATTAAGAAAAGAAGAAAGAAATAGGGAGACCGTGTCCCCTGTGAGAGAATTATCGGTCGTAGGAACAGGCCCAAAAGAGACCGGAACACTAATTGACTGCAGGAGCGTCAACAGAGAAGGCGGGTGGGAGGGTAGAGAACACCAGTAGGCACCATACTGGAAGAAACTGATGCGTAAAAACGCAGAAGGACACCTGAATCCACCGCCCCAGCATAAAAATGGGGGGGGGGGGACAAGTAAACCAAAGGAAGAGGCCAACGGGGAGCAAGGCGAAAAAACGCCACCCCGTAGAAGGACAAGCCACCCCAAAGGAGGCGAAAGCCAAAAACCCCACCTGAAAAGGTCCTCGCAGATCGGGGAGGATGGGTGGGCGTTAAGGAATCTGCAGCTAGACAACGTCTCTACCAGATACATCGTTACCGAAGGTAAGTAACTCGTACATCTGATAGAGACATCTAGCCGCAGATTCCTTAACTTAGAATAGATACCAAAGCCATACCCCATTGGAGGCGGGTCTGCGACAGAACCCCACTAAGTTCCCAAGGGAACAGAAGTGTCAACCAGCTGACTAAACACAGTGGGGACAGCGCTGCCAGAAAGGCCAACACCGGACCAGGATACTCCGGAGGAAGTGGCCAACAATGAGAGGCAAAAGGCATCCAAGACTGCCGAGGGCGGCAGGAAATCCCTGTTGGTCAACAGCGGAGAAAATGAGCACAAACCCAAAAGGGGGGATGTGGAATAAGAGTGGACACCTGCCGTAGCCGGAGAGGCACGAATGCAGGATGTGAGGGACCCACATGATCCGATGGACCGTTGAAAGAGGAAGGTTTAACTAGGGCACAAGGACGTACCGAGTCCGAGGGCCATGCACGACAGTGAAAGAAACACTGAGTGGGAACAGCAGCGGGAAGATGCTGACTACGCCCAAGATGAGTTAGTGTTACAAGAAACACAAGACCTGCCAATGCACCCGTTACGCAAAAGGGCGGACAGCCCAAGGCAGAAAAGAACGGTAACAACCAGTGCCACGCACGTGGGTAACCGAAGTACACCAAGAAACCTGGATGTACCGCCAGAACCACACCATGGAAGGAGAAGGCCCCATGAAGCGCCACGAGCAAGCTGAGACACAAGAGGCGCAAGACCAGGCGCATTGTGTGAACGGCGCTCACGAAAGTGAGGGACCAGACCTCGGCGACTACCCGGAGTAGTAAGCATGTGGGAGGCGTATGTGTGGGTAGCACACTGGTGAGAAAGAAAAACACCAGAGCCCCAACAGCCACGCAGCAGCGGCACTGGGCAGAACAATGCCCAGAGCGAGAGCAAACAGCCACCGATGGTGGAGCAGACCCATTGGCTATCGCGAGAGAGGCAAGGAGGCCAGGCCAGCCGTGATGTGTCCAGAATCACAGGATGTAGAGTCGACCCCGAGACCGGAACCTCGCGCTCCAGCTCGAAAATCGGCATCTAGCCAGGAGACCACATCAGCTCCCCTAACACGCCCCATGAGAGAACAATGCTCTGAGGAGACCGCCCCCGCTGAGAGCAGCAACCGCAGCCCGAAGGAAAGCATGCCAACCCTGCGCGGAACGCAACAGGGGCATGAGAAACGGTGGCAGAGGAAGTGCCAAAGGCAAGGCACAAGACAAGGAAGATCAACCACGTCTGGAGCCAGAACGCCACCATGGAGAGCGAAGTCCACCAGGAAAGAGCTACGCAGCATGGATATAGCAGAGGAGAACGAGGCAACAGAAGGCACCAGAGAAGAACGTACCAGCCGGAGACACTAGGGAGCAGGCATGGTACGCCGATAGAACACAGAGGGAGAGTGCCGAGCTAAGTAGGAGTGCTCGGGGACATCGACAGGGCCTTCCGACAGGGCGGCCACAGATGGAACAGCCGCAGCGAAGAACCATGAGGGGACGGGAAGGAGCAGAAAGCCCTTCCGTCCTGAAGAAAGGTATTGGGAAAAATGCAGGCCAGCAGCCGACACCCCACCAATGGCACGCAAAAGGCCCCTGAAGGGCCCGCAGCAGCAGCGTGCAAAACACACAGGCACAGCCGCAGGAGGACCGAGTGAAAAGGACCCCACAGAAGCGAACAAAGGCAACTGTCGAAGGAAGGCAGCTATACAATAGCAAACAATACCCCACATAGGGTAAGTATCAACCCCAACCAGGGGCTCCTCTGGAGCGGAAGCTCAAGACAGGACACGTAAAAGTGGAACTTAGAAACCACAGGCTCCGAACACATAACCCGTGGAGGAAGGGTGCAACCTGAACCACCAGGCTATAGGAACTGAGAAGGATAAGCAGCAAAACTGCTGCATAAATGAAAGAAAATACGGCGAGGAGCCGCCCAGGCCGTTCAGGCAGTACAGCATGAACCCGGCCCAACATGAGTCAAGACAACAGAGCAGGGTGAGGACAAGGACATCAACCGGAACAAAAACTACGAAAGGTGAGACAGAAGGCGGCAAACCGCAGAGTCCGCATGTGCGTCAAACAGGGACACACCATCAAAAGGCAAATCCCGGAGACTGTCACGGACATTGTCGGGGAAACCCCCGTCGCGCAGCCAGGCATGGCGGTGCAAGGCAACGGACCGCGCCATTGTCCTACCCACCGAATCAGTAGAATCAACGGCAGACCGAATCGTAAACCGCGCCATCTCTCTGCCTTCGTGAATGAGACGAGCCATATCAGCTCGAGGACACTCAGGAAGGGCAGGCAAAAGACACTCCACGGAGTCCCAAAGGGCAGAAGAAGCCCTGGCAAAAACGCAAACTGTGTTGAGAGCACGTAATGCCGAACTAGCAGACGCAAAAATGCCGCGTCCACATGTCTCCAGCCAACGAGACTCCCTAGTAGGAGGCTGCAGTAGAGGCGGAGAAGAAGGCTGCATGGCGAAAGACACCTGTACCACGAGGCCGTGAGCACTAGGCTGAAGGGACAAACAGGATGGGCCCCCAGGGGCCGGACGATGCCTATGCGCAATGGCCCCGTCGACAGCATACCCTGAAGAGGGATGCGCCCAAGTCCCGAGAAGGGCGTCGAACAACAAGCCGCTAAAAGGCAGCAAGGGCTCAAGATCCACTGCACCTTGGTGGAGGAGATCCAATAACGGATCAGAGGACAAGAGAACAGAAGGAGGGTGCAAGTGCAAAACAGCTGCCGCCCTGCGAACACCCCGTAAAAATAAAGCACCAGCTTCAGTGGGCGTCCGGGGGGGGACAAGAGCCCATCTGTAGGGGACGGTTGCAAACTAACACGTCCCCCAGCAGGAGGAAGAAGGGGCCACTGCCCTCCATGGCGGCGGAGCCAACGGGCGTGGAGACAAGCCCAAGCACAGCGGTTCCGTGTCCTCTGGAAGCGGAGAGCCAAGAGGTACCAGCGACCCTTCCGGCGTCGACCGACGCCGATCCGGCGCCGAAGCGACGTCGAGCCCCATGAGGGGCGACTCGGCTGGACGAGTGGGTGGCAACGTCTCCACCACCAAGAGGTGCGGAGAAAGTGCCTGAGGTCCAGGAGACGACAGGCAGAGTGCCGCCAGTGCCGATGTCGACGCAGGGAGCCGCCAGGGGCTATGCGGGGACAAGGCAGAATGGCTCGGCGTGGGGCTGGAACGCCCATCGGTTGGAACCGACGCCGGCACGACTCCGGAGGTGGAGTCGAGGCATTCGGCCGGTGCCGAGGGCGAACCCGCCGGCGGAGACCCGACCTGAATGCCTACCTCCACTGTGGAGGTGACCCAAAGATGGAGTGCAGAGCCTGGTAATAGGCTTCCATCTGGGGCCGAGTCGCACCAGTACCCGGAAAGGGCGGGTAAAGGAGGCCGACTCCGGGGGGCACGGCTCCGCGAAGGAGCGGGAACCATGGCCCCCACCGTCACGTGGAAGCGAGGACTTCGACTTCCGTGACTTGTGCTTACCTGCAGATCGACGTTCGCGGGATCGACTCCGGGAGCGGGCGCAGAGAGACGAACCCACTGGAGAACGTCGGGGAGAACGTCGGGGAGACGCCGGGCAGGTCAACCGGGCGGCCAAGAGCTTCATCCGCCGCTCCCGTAGGGACTTCGGACGCATCTGCCGGCAGGCGTCACACTCCTCGGAGTCGTGGTGCGACCCAAGACACCACATGCAAATGGCGTGCGGGTCCGACGCCGACATCTGACGCGAACAAGTGCACAATTTAAAGCCCGAAGGCATCGCACACTGTTTACCGATGCCAACGACGTCGAAAAAAGGGCCTGAATAAAAACAGGCCAGAGGAACAGCTGAATCCCGGATCCGCGTTGTAACGCGGAAAAGAAGGAAACTGACGTCAGCGCGCCGGGAGGGTCCTATATGGCTCCACTGACGTCATGTCCGGGGACGACGTCAGGGCGGAGCCAGGCGGCGCCGCTACCCGGGGCGCAGAGGTACTGGTGCGCAAAATTTTCCGGATCCAGTCTGACGCCTGGGGATATTCTAAGTTAAGGAATCTGCGGCTAGATGTCTCTATCAGATAGCCACTGTAGGGAGCTCGAGGCGGAGGGCCTCAGCCGCCCTACGCAACACCATTGCATAACTTGCTCCCTCCTCCGTAGCCACGGAAGGAGGAGACAGCATGCCAAGGTCAGGAGAGGTGTCTAGACCACTGGCATCCCCCAGTTCCTCAGCCCAGTGCTGATAAGGCTCACACTGAGCTGTGAGAGGGTCTTCCGACCCCTCCCAGTCCTCCTCGTCCTCCAAAACAGGTGAAAAGTAAGGAGGAGGGACATAGGGAACAAAAGGTCCCATTGGCGTCTGAATCGGCGTCGAGCGACGTCGATCCGGCTCCGTGTCCGGTGCCGGGGAGAACCTGGGGACGGCGCCGTCCGGGGCCTCGGACGGCGCCGTGAACGGTACCGGTGAGGTCGGCGCCGGTGGAGGTGTTGTGAGGTCAACCGGCGTCGACCAGGATCCAGGCCTGGATCCGAGGGGGTCCTGCGGCGCCGGGGCCGGAGCTGCTGGAGACACCGGGGCCGGAGCCGCCGGTGGTGCCGCGGGAGGACCCCCACTGGGTCCCGCGGGGCCCGAAGGCGCACTGGAGTAACCCTTAGGCCCGAAGATGCGGGCCATGGCCGACAGGAGGTCCTGTATCTCGGCCGGAGTCGACGTCGGACCCGGAACAGGCGGGTAGGCCGGCGTCGTCTGCGCGGGCACCCCCGGAGCCGGCACCGTCCGGACCCTCAGCCGAGTCGCGAGACCGGCGAGGGGAGGTCTTAGAGCGACGCTTCTTAGACCTCTTGTGCTTCGCCTTACCTGAAGACGAAGACTTCGACCCCGATGAATGACGACGGCTCCGCGACCGGCCCCTCGACCTCTCACGGGACCGGGACCTCGAGCGGCGCATAGCCGAGTGCCGGGCCTCGAGGAGCTTTCGAGACCGCTCTCGCAAAGCCTTCGGGGCGAGGGACCGACACTCGGGCCACGACTGGGGGTCGTGGCCGCGCCCCAGGCAGAAGAGACACTCCCGGTGCGGATCCGTAATCGACATCATGCGATTACAGACCTCGCATGGCTTGAAGCCGGGCATCCCTACTGACACCTTAGAGTCGAAACGACTCGAAAAACTTGGACAAAAAGTCACAAAAAATTCAGTCAAAAAATTACTGGGGCACTGCTCAATCCGGATCTGCACTTACTGGCGCGGAAAAGAAAGAACTGACGCCAGCGCACATGGGCGGCGTCTAAGTATTGGCCGCGACGTCATCCCGGCGATCACGACGCCGACGACGGACGCGGAGCCGCACGACGCCGCCTACCGACGCGCAGGGGTACTGCTACGCAAACCTTTCCGGATCCAACCTGACGCCTGGGGATATTCTAAGGCAAGGAATCTGTCACTAAAGTGTCTCTTTCAGATACCTAGATTCAGCACTGGGACATTCCCTGCAAACAGGTAAGTAAATACGTTTTGGTTATTCGTGCGATTTTTAAAGAATATTCTTAGATTTCAAAACTCCACACTTAGAAACTTTTTGGAAGAAAATTGTCAATGTTATCCTATGGAGGAAAAACAGGTTATCGGTTCACAGGTAAGTTATCGACTGTGGGAGTTAAGGTTCTGGGGTTAGACTCAGGGGTCCCCCAGGGTCAGTGATGCCTTCTTGTTACACCCTCAGCGGCACTAGGGCGGCCGGGTGCAGAGTGTTGAGGCCCAATGTTATCCAATGGGGGTTAGGGGGCCTCCAGTTGGTGGCTGCTGGCAAGCAGGCCACTGGGTTGTGGGAGCAAAGCTCCTAGGTTTAAGATCAGGGCAAATGGGGAAACAAAGTAGCACAAAAGGTGCACCCTCAGCGGCACTGAGGCGGCCGGCTGCAGAGTGCTGTTTCGACGTCGGGCGCCCTGTTGTTTTCAATGGAGAACCTCCGGTTTGCAAAAGCACTGCAGGCAGGGAGACGAAGGACTTCTGGGTGCGACCCCCACTTCGAGAGGTAAGTTGGGAAGTTAGGGGTTGGTTAGGCACCGTTGGTTTGGGCACAAAAGGCCATGGGGCGTCGGGTGCAGGGGTGCCTTTGGGGTCGGATCTTCTTACCAGTTCCAGGTCGCGGTCAGGGGGGTCTTCTGGATTTAGGCTGCAGGCGTCGGCTGGAGGCTTGAGGCAGGTCAGGGGTCGCCCGATCTCGGGTCAGGATCGCCAGGGTGACCTCCTCGTGGTGTTTTTCCACTCTAGCTCGGGTCGGGTTCGGCGGGTGCAGAGTGGGCTGGATTCGCGGTCTCCGGCTGCTGCCAGAGGTTGCAGTTGAACAAATCCGGTGTTCACGGGAGAAGCAGTCTTTGGAAGTGAAGGCAGGCAGGTCCTCCGGGGCTTTTGAGGTTGCTGGCTGCAGGACACACCAGGATTTCGCAGGAACAGGTTCGAGGGGAGACAGGCCTGTAGGGCTGGGGCCAAGTCAGTGGGCGTCTACCTCTTGTTAGCTGGCTGCACGGCTGTTCGGTCCTTCTTTTCTTCTTGTTGTGTCTGTATCTGAGGAAGCAAGGTTCAGGGTGCCCCCTAAATACTAGATTTAGGGGCATTACAGGTAGGTAGAGGGCAGGGACCAATGGGTCCCTTCCCTGGGGTGGGTACACCCCCTATTGTGCCACCCTCCAGGGGGAGGGGGGCATGAGCCTGTCCCTGGTTGGTTGGGTCCCCCCATCCTCAAGATGACGGGGACTCGGAATTGTGCTTCACCTCGCCTCCCCCACCTGAGTGGTGGAGTTGGCAGAGGTGGGCACACCTCCCTCCCTCACTTGATTTTCCCGCCGGTTCTCCCACCCAAAGTGGGGGTAGAACCAGTGGGGACCAGTTGCTGACAGCAGCAAGTGGCCTGGGGAAGCTCACAAAGGCGGCATGCCTTTGAAGCTTCCCCTTCGTGAACCCTGCCCATCCTGGGGAGGAGGCTTGGCACCTCGTCCCAGGATGTGCATTGTTTCAGGCCCCCGAGAGCAGCAGGCTCTCGACCCAGGGGTCCAGAAACATGTCTGTTGATGGCAGCCTAAGCAGCCACTCTGTCGGGACACTAGAAGTTAGTCGAGTTTCAGGGGGCATCTCTAAGATGCCCTCTGTCGTGCATTTTTCATTAAATCCCACACTGGCATCAGTGTGGGTTTAATGTGCTGAGAAGTTTGATACCAAACTTCCCAGTTTTCAGTGTAGCCATTATGGTGCTGTGGAGTTCGTAATGACAAACTCCCAGCACCATATACTCTTAATGGCAGCACTGCACTTACAATGCTCAGGAATGGACCTGGGCACTGTAGGGGTACAGGGCTCATGCACCTGTACCCTCACCACTGGCATAGTGCACCCAGCTAGAGGGGTGACTGGATCTATGCCAGGGCAGTGGTTTGTAGGCATGGCACACAGGGATGTGTGCCATGTCGACTCTTCACTTTGTTCTGCACCAAGACATGCAGCCTGCAAAGGCAGTGTGTGAGTGAAAAGGTGCAGTGCCTCTAAGGGTGGCACAATGAGTGCTGCAGCCCTTAGAGGCCTTCTCTGGTCACAGTGCCCTGGGTACCTGTGGTACCATTTACCAGGGGCTGACCTGTGGCCAGAGATGCCAATTGGGTTTAGTTTTGGGGAAAGAACACAGGCCCTGGGAACCTGATTGGCAGGGACCCAGGGCACACCAAGTAAAAGTGCATCAGTAGTCTGGCAAAAAGTGGGGGGGTTACTGCAACAGTAATCCACTTTCCTACAAATATTATTTCATGTAACCCTGGAGACTGCATGAAAGAGGAAGGAAGTGTAGGGTATTGGTAAAATCGGACTAATCTTAGACATTCAGATAACAGCATGGCAGGCAAGCCATGTAACTATGAGTTGCTCAGAGATAGATATGGAATGGTTTCTTATCTGTAATCAGAGTTCTCCTTCAGAGTAATTTATATAGAAGTCACCTCAGTTCTTTTTATGACTTAGCTAGCTTAGAGAGAAGATACAACTCCAGAGCAGACATTGCCATTAACATCTTTATCCCTTCCACCATGGAGGAAGAATGGTTGCTACCTATTTCAATTGAAATTTACCTGTAGAAGAATGAGGATTATATTCCTCCCCCTTTAGGTGATCTCCACTGATAATTACAAGGACAGAATAGCAAGCCCATCTCTTATAAGACAGTGAAAGGAAGAAAATACATCAATGAAATCTACGCAAAGAAATTCTCAAAGAGGCCTGTGCTACTTAAGCATCTGTTCTAAAGTCTGAATCAAGATCAAAGTGCCTCATGGTGTTAACAAATCTCCAAGAGGCTGCTTTACAAATCACTGCAATGGGAATGTTTCTTAATAGAACTGCAGTATCTGCTTTAGTGCTGGCTGTGTTACTCTGTCACAAATGTGACTGATATCCCGTTTGCCTTATTACAAGTGCAATATATCTTATGACACTTATAATAGAGTAGACAGATTATCTGTCACGTTTGCGATGGAATAACCCATCCGCAAAACAAAACTCTAAATCACGCCCATAGTGCTTCCATTTCACTAAACATGCATGTCGACACAATAGCCACAAGGCAAGCTGCTTTCTATTAAAGATATTGTAAAGAAGCCTTGTGAATAGGTTCATAAGGAGAACCTATCAGCCTAGAAACCTCAGGAACTTCTGGTGTTTCTTTGCCCATGGAGGTGGGCATAGCCAATCCCCTGATAGAGCTGTGGGTAGATTTGATGAACAGGTAGCATCCTGAATTTTTCTTTCTGTATCCATTAATTTGCCAGGTTTAGTTCTAGAATGGGTCTGACTTAGTTCTTGAGCCCTTTCGTTTTCACTAAAACGTAGCAGGGATAAATTCCCAATAATTTTTGTGAAGAGGGAATTCTCTTTATGGCTTATTTCTGCAGTAGATTGTTTACTTATAGCTGAAGCTTCTCCAGGTAGGACTTCTTTAGGGGTATTACAGGGAGAAGATGCCTGAATCAGGGACAAACATTTTGAACAATATTCAATACCCATTTGATGTTTGTGATGTCACCCCACCCACTCTTTCAAGAAATTTGTGAAGCTTCCCACCACTGAAGTGCGTAACAGAAGAGGGGGGAAGTGAAGAGTCACTGCTTTGTTTCTGGCAGAGCTTACCCACAATTGCTGTAGACTGGTGACCTCCTTTCCTTTGAATTGGCACCTTTAATTGTGGAAAGGCCTCTGATGCTGATGTTGCTTACCTTGAGGCTACTCAAGGATGTTAACTCTCTTCGGGGACTAGAATCAGTCATAAGGTCTGTACAAATTTTTCTCCTGTTCTTTTCTCTTCTCCAGACCTGCAGGCTTTAGCATCTCCATCTTGGTTTTCAGCCTTTAGCATCTCCATTTTGGTTTATTTTGGGCCATTTCATTGTAGTGCTGTGCAAGGTGTTACCAGAAAAACCTAAGTTCAAAAACCTTTGTTGAGCCTCCAGTTTGAGGCCCATAAGTCTCAAAGCTTGAAGAACGCCTCAATTCAAGGCCATGACAATATCTATGTGCAGCAAGAGAGAGGTCATGGCAGCTGCACGGATTACATGCTTTGATACAATCATGCATTCATTTAAACTTTCATGAAATCTTCCCGGCGTTCTCTAGGCAGGCCATGTGCAAATTACTGGTGAGAGTTCCACAAAGAGCGGTCATACCTATATAAAAGGCTCATGGCACTCGCTGTTTTCTTTATAGTAGCAGACGTGCCACACATTTTTCTCTTCAAAGTCAAATTTCTTGTTCTATCTGGTGGGACAGTGGACTAAGGGGCAGTGGTGTGGTATTTCTTTGATACTGACACTATTAATGAGTCACATGAAGGGTCAATCTGAAGAAACAGTGGGTCCTACTCAGGATGTCTGTATTTATTTTCTAGTATTTTAGGAGATTATTTAGCCATAAGTGGTGTTATGAATAACTCTATTGTCACCTCCAAGAGACATGGAAGTAGAGGCTTGGTGAAAGGCTTCTGGTGAAGCCAAAGTGGATGTTGTGACTGGTGGCAATGGAATACTTAACTTGTTGGCTTCTCTGATGAGAACCTGCTGGAATGTACTTGTATCATCAACAGGAGATGTTCTTGCAGGTTGAGAATCCATGAAGGTTGGTGAATACCTTCCTGTCCCAGATAATGTTGAAGAACAAGAGAAAGGAGAGTGTGCTCTAGGTGCCTGTGTTTAGAAGAATGCCTGGAGGAGGGGGTAAGCCTGGAATGGCAAGAATGGTGCTGTGACATCAATTTGTCCAGACTGAGTTCCTGAGGGCACTAGCGATGGATATCTAGGAGCAACTAGCTCTGGAGGTGTAGTCTGATGTTGCGAAGGAGATGGAAGCAGAGGAGGTGGAGGAAAAAGAAGAGGTATTGAAGGCTGAGGCAAAGGCTTGGGTACTTGAGCTGGAGAACAGTATGACCACAAAACCTTGATGGTGAATGCACCCTGGAAAACTCTGAGTCGGAGATTGCAGGTAACCTCCTAGCCTTCATCTTACTGTGCTATTCAGCGGACTTCTCAATGAAAAGAGAAGATTCTGTGTATCTGGACATCATAGACTCCCTCAACGTCCAATAACTACTTTTCTTTGATGTAGAATGCCTCCTCAACGTCAACCCTTCTCTCAACGATGACCAGGGATGTCATCTTTTCTCATAGGGGTGTCATCTTTTTGGATGTGCCTCCTCGGGAGCCCTCAGAGATGGCATCTGGAGGACTGTTAGAGGAATGACTCTTTCCTCAGACATCCCAGTTCTTCCTGACTGGGAATCTTACTGCCTGTGCTGTTCTTCATTCCCATGAAGGTGAATTTTCTCTGACCTTCAGGGTCCAACTGGAAAATATTTTTGGGCAGAAAATGACAGAAAAACACTCTAAGTCAAAAGATGTCAAATGAGGAATATTTATATGTTTGGGACGGTTTCCATTAAAACAGTCAATAAAAAGGCTGAGCTCAGTGTTTCTGTCTCCTGGAGTAGGAAAAGGGAACTGTAACCTACAGGGCATGATAGGTTACTGGAGGTCTGTTAAGTCCATAGAGCCACAGAGTCACGTTTTCAGCCGGGCATGTCTGAAGCCTATAGGGCTACATTGCCATGATTCCTTTCCCTTCATTTTCTTTAAAAAAAAGGTTAGTGAAACAAGTATTTTCCTTGTCACCTACTTTTTTGGTGACAAATAATTTTTAAATATGGTATCAATTTTCTAAAGTAAATAAATTCCATTGTCAAAATATCTTAATGTCTAGGCTGCTAAAAAAAAGATGGAATGTGGAGATAAATATATTTGGAAGAAGCGCTCTGGGATCCTGCATGTCCATGGGACTATTCAGTGCTTATGATTATCAATGGAGATCTCCTTAAGGAGAATGTATGTCTTTGAAGCTTGAGATGGGTCAAGTACTTGTGGGTGTAGGAAGCTGGCTTTGTATATGGTATACCACTAGGTGGTTATATCGTCCACAGGGTCCAGAGATTCCACCAGAAATGTACAGGGCTCAATGTAAACCCAAAATGCTCTATTTGTGGTAGTGTGGGCGAGCAGCCTTTGGCCTAACACAGAGGACTGTAAGGCATTTGTTATGCACACACTGATTAATAAACGACACACTTCTTAAAAAGGAGATCCACACCAATTTTAGAAAAATACGTTTCTTTCAAGATTTATTTTAAGACCAAGATGTTCGCGCATAAACGTAAGTACGTTTTTCAGGAAAAATACTTAATACTTTAAAAAGTGAACAGTGCAATTTTCAAGCTTTGCAATGTTAACCTATGGGGGAAAACAAGAATGCGTTTTTTCAGGTAAGTACACGACTTACAGTTCCAGTCTCGGGGTTTCAGGTCAACACCAGGCAAGGTTCATATTGGCACCAAAACTGCACCACCAGCAGCACAGGAGCAGCCGGGAGCAGAGATCAGATTCGGGGTGGGTGCCCAATGTTAACCAATGGAGGCTGGGGGTTCTCGAAGATGCGCTGCTCACAGGTGAGGGAAGTGGTGTTAAGGGTCGATCTCCTGGAGTCAAGGTAGGTACAAGGGGGCTCACAAGGCAGCACCAAACTTACACCCTCAGCAGCACAGGCGCGGCTGGGTGCAGAGTGCAAACACAGCATCGGGCGCCCAATGTAATTCAATGGGGGAGATAGAGGCTGAATAAAGGCTGTAGGCGCAGGCCAGGAGGCCAGATGAAGAAAATCCACAGCCGCCCAGGTAAGCAGAGATGCTAAGGGACATAGGGACACCATTGGTCAGGATCCCCAAGGCCCAAGGGCTTCGTGTGCAGGGGTGCCCTTAGGCATCGGAAAACAGCCTTCCGGGTAGGTCGCAGTTAGGGGGGGGGGGGGAGTCTGAGTTGAAGCTGCAGGCATCAAGGTGCAGTTCGGCAGGGGTCCGTCCACAGTGGACTTGTATTCGGAAGCACTGGGGAACCTTCACAGGACCAGTGGGCCACTTGGACTCAGGCCGTGGGCCTCGGGTGCAGAGGTGGATGTAGAGGTGAGTTTGCAGTTCCTCAGGGCAGATGTCTTTTCTTTGTAGATGGTTTCTTCTGGACAGGTCCGCTGTCCACAGGAGATTTAGAGTCTTTATCAAAGGCAGGCAGTCCACCCAGGGCTTTGAAGGTTGCTGGGCCTGCAGGATCAGTCGTCTTTTTGTACCAGTGGCGAAAGGTAGCAGACCGGCCGGAGGGCTGGCAGTCGGTCAGTCACTGGTCCTTCTTGTCTCGTGCGACTCTTCAGTGTCCGAGATTCTTAGGTTGTCGCAGATCTAATTCAGGGTCTGGGGGAGCCACCAAAATACTAGATTTAGGGGTGTTACAGGGGGGTAACAGGTAGGGACCAATGGGTTCCTTACCTGTGGTATCTACACCCACTATTATGCCACCCTCCTGTGGGAGGGTGGCATAGCCCTAGCCCTGATTGGATAAGTCCCACCATCTTCAAGATGGTGGGCACTGAAAAATGTGCCTTACCTCGCCTCCAGCACCTGAGGGGTGGAGTTGGTGAAGGGGGTTTCCAGCCCATGTACGCTCTATGGCTTCCCTGGCATTTACAATATTAAGGAATAGACTTAAATATTGCAGAGGCATATCCGCTCATTCAGATATGCCCACACCCGAGATATAGAGCACCCTGCCTTAGGGCTTATAAGGCCTGCTAGAGCGGTGACTAACCAATACCTTATGCAATGCCGGTTGGCATGGCACATAGGCAGTGTGCCATGTCAACTTTGTCTTTTTTCACTGCAGCAAGGCATGCAAGCTGCAGTGGCATGGCCTTGGTGAGGGATCCCTAGGAAACCCTTTTCAGTCCCCATGCCCTAGGTACCATGGGTACCATTTACTAGGGACTTACAGGGGGATGAAGTTGCCAATCGTGGTACAGTTTTAGGGAAGAAGCACTGGCACAGGGAACCTGGTTGGCAGGGACCCTGTCCACTACAATCGAAACCACATCATTTTCCAGGCAAAATGTATGGGGCTAACCATGTCAAAAGAAGCACTTTCACACACTGGGGAAGGGAGGACTCATGTTTGCATGGGAAGATTTTTATTTTGTTTTTTAGGTAGCGGTGTTATAGATAGACAATTGTTCGCCACCACACCTTTAACTTACAGTATGCTTAGAAGAGAAACCCAAAGGAAGGCATATTTTAATCTACTTTATTCATATTATCGTCTACATGACTCCCTTTATCATATGGTGATGGAAGCAAACAGAACTTGAGATGTCAGGAAACAGAATGTCTATTAAAAAGGGAACATAGTAATTGGCCCTTATGGTACTTAGTGCATGAGCCTAAGTGTTTGAGAATAAATACAATGAAAAAAACCAGGTCACACAATCTTTTGTGATCCTGGTTGGGATCATAGGTCCCAACCAGGATCACAAAGGTGGTTTGTTAGAATGGCACAGCATTGACAAGCTAAGGTAATCCTTTATATAGATCACAAAAAATTGAACGACCCATATTAGGAGTGTACAAGAATATGAATTTAAATAAAAGGTATCGCTCATGCACAATGCTAACTTACCCCTACACATAAGCTATTCTTTTCACAAGGGGAACACCTCACCCCTTCATTTGATCTCTCCAATTATGGTTTTCTAGGGCTACTGGGTGATAATTCTGTTTTGAGGCACAAATGCTTTAAATTAAACAGAGAGGAAAATTAAATAATTTGAAATTCATGGTTCACTAGATCTCAATTCCTGCTCTTCATCGACATAGAAACAATTTAATTTAGCTAAAAAAACATATTGCATACAATACATAACTATTTCCACAAGTCAAATTTGAGGATGGGCCTGGGACAGCTACTCAGTGGTGTCTAATGGCCTTCATATATAGATGAAAAAATTAATTCCCTGTTGGGAATGAACCACATTTACAGAACAGAATGAACAAGCATTTACAATACAATAGGTCTCGCAATAGCGAGATTTTGAGCTACTGGCATTGTAAATGGCAATGCCTTTTATAATATTAAAAGGCATTGTCATTGCAATACCAATAGGTCAAAGTTTAGCAAAATGAAGACCTATTGTATTGTATGTAGAGCGCGGTGTCCGTGAAGCGGGCAGCGCGCGCACCAATAAAGTAAAAAAACAAAAAAAAAAACAACTGAGCGCGGTGTCCCTAAAGCGGGTGCCGGGCTCAGCATGCAAAATTAAAAATAAAACATGAGAGAACGTGCAGTGTCTTTGAAGCGGACGCCGCGTTCTTCTAAAAAGTTATTATTAAAAAAAAAAAGCTTTGCATAGTGCTGTGAGTGCTGTGGGGGTAGAGGGCAGCCACTTTTAAAGTTGGAGCAGCATAGCGTTCTATACGAAAGCGGTGGGTGCGCTGCAAATACAAAAAAGCAGCCGCCATTGTTTGTCCCCATTAGTCAATAAACAACATAGTGCTCACCCACATATAACGCAGACCGTGTAAGAAGTAAAAGGTTCAGTCGTTATGGGAGGTAACAATTGCAGACAAGGCGGTACCAAGGAGGAACTAACAAGCCTACTTACGAATCAGAAGCCGGCATTCATGAAGGACAATGGCACAAGCCAATGACAAATATGGGCGGAGAGTGGGCGGGGTTTCCACTACATACCCCAATACAGCCTGCCTCGCAGAGCGAGCAGCGCATGCCGCTGACCTTAGGCTCGACCTAAAAACGAATATACTTTGGCTCACATTTTAATCAGGCCCAAGAAGTTCACTGATATTGCAAATTACTTATATTGTTAACTGGTGATTCTCCTAATTCAAAGCGCTCTGCAGGATGTTTCTTGATGAACTCATGAGCGACACCTGTGACTTTAGGCTCACCATGGAACGTGCTCTAGAAACAACCTAGATGAAACATTTCCCAGACTGGTGTCAGAAACTGGTCAAAGTTGCCATCCATTACCTCATTTCCCAAGCACAATGCTTTGGAGTGCAGGACAAAGGAGGCAGCAATTCAGAGTTCAATGCTGCAAATGTAACATGTCACTGAAGGGCAGACTCTTTTACACTTTAGGATAATATGCACTGCTCACCAGGGCTGATTGTTGTCTTTTAAAATTGGCTGACTTAGAAACCTCAAGAAGAAGAATGTGTACCTCGGATTTGAAACTCCCTTCGATGATGCAGTGCATACATGGTCTTTCTAACACTGTCTTTTTTTTAGTGGCCCCATAACCTCTGCACAGTGCATTTTATCCATTACTTTCCAACTGCTTTAATGTTGTTTTGTCTAATTAGTTTATGCGTAAACTGAATGCAAGGCCACATAAGAACTACACTGATGCCAACATACAATAACCAAGATTAGGTTAAAATGTTTGCAAAAAATGCCAGTGACAATAGCTGTGATCTTTGCAAAGACGTATGCATTTCATGTTGTGTTTAACAAATCAAAACCTTGGCATAAAAAAAGAATAAAAAATTTCATGTGAATAAAAACTATTTTCAGCAGTGATTTAAAATTCAGAGTGATATACTGAATTTAATGAAAGTATATTTCTTACCTGTCAAAGGAACGAAACTGCACAGAATGCTCCACTGGATTCTCACCCAAAGCTCCCAAAAAGGTGGGTGGCAGCAGAGCAGAGTCCAGCACTGCGCCATCTGCAGGTGTGCTAACCAAACTTCTCAGGATGTCTTTCACATTAACGTTCTTTTTTGCTGGCTCATTTCCCACTTCACTTCCGCTTTCCAGAGGCTTTTTAACTTCCGTGGAGAGAGTACAGAGTACTTCACTGATGGCATCTGGACCAGCACTGACACTCCCAATTCCAGTCTCCGTCACAGCATCTACATTACCAGTCACTGATTCCTCACCAATTCCAGAGTCTCGTCTTCTAACAGAAATGGTGCTTTCTGAATCCTCAATGGTGGCTGGAGCTCCAGCAGCAAATGCACTTTCTAATTTGTGGAGGAGAATCAAGAACAAAATAAGCAAAAGCCGAGTCAGTTACTTTCAATTTAGCTGACTGTAATCAAATAAGACAAAATGTAATTTTTACTTTGAACTGAACGAATTATGGAGCTAGTTCGCTAATACTGGAAAAAGCAAAATAGTACTTATTACAGCCCCTGTGAACATCCAGTCTAAACTACATTCACACCCTTTTATTAAACAACTTTCCCAGAAGCAAAGCTACAAAGGTGACTTCTGGGAACAAATGTCTCACAAATATATTAAGCAATGTGCTTGGGGTGGGGATGTGCAAAATTGTGCATCTTTGTTTCCACAAATTTCATGAAATTGTTACAAAGTTTTAATGAATTTCAAACAAACTGACATTCTGCTAAATAAATAGTGAGAACAAAATCCATAAAATTAAACTACAAATAATGAAAGCCGATTGATCCGTTAAAAATGTTAATGAACAAGTTACTTAGCTTGGGTAACGATATATCTGTAAGAAACATTAGTTAGTTATAGATTCCTTACCTTAGAATTATCCCCAGGTGTCAGACTGGATCCGGAAAGTTTTTTCGTCAGCAGTACCTCTGCACAACGGAAGGTGGCGTCGGTCGGCTCCGCGTCAGTCGTCGGCGTCGTGGCCGCCGGGATGACGTCGCGGCAGCTACTTAGACGCTGACATCAGTTCTGTACACGACTTTCCGCGCCAGAAACGCAGAGCCATGCAAGACACTGACCATTGGTGCACAAAACTAGGGCCCTGAAAGGTAGTCCTTAACCCTAGAAATCAGTTCGCAGAACGGGGAGGATGGGGGGGCGGCAAGGAATCTATAACTAACTAATGTTTCTTACAGATATATCGTTACCCAAGGTAAGTAACTTGTTCATCTGAAAGAAACACGTTAGTTCTAGATTCCTTACCTTAGAATAGATACCCCAACAATACCAACCCCGGTGGTGGGTCTGCGAACCTAGATCACACCAGAAAATCCTGGAGAACAGAACGGCCAAAGAAGCCGTCTCTCCAGACTTGGCTGTCCAGGCAGTAGTGTTTTGTAAACGTGTGCAGCGATGCCCACGTGGCCGCTTGACAGATGTCATTTAGAGGAACTCCTCTTCCCAAGGCAGTAGTGGCTGCCGTCGCCCTGGTGGAATGGGCGCATAGCACGACCGGAGGCTCTTTTTTAGCCAGAGAATAGCATGCCTTAATACACAAAACGACCCATCGAGAAATGGTGCATTTGTGTACAGCCCGACCTTTCTTGGCGCCCACCTAGCCAACAAAGAGTTGATCATCCACCCGGAACTGTTTTGTGCGGTCCAGATAGAGAGCGCACGTTTTGGGTCCAGACGGTGGAGCCTCTCTTCCTCCTTTGAAGGATGCGGAGGCGGAAAGAAAGTGGGAAGAGTAATGGTCTGCCCGATGTGGAAGGCAGTGACCACCTTAGGAAGGAAGGATGGACGGGTCCTGAGAACCACCTTGTCCGGATGGACAGACAGGAAAGGAGGTTTGGAAGAAAGGGCCTGGAGCTCACTCACCCTTCTAGCAGAAGTGATGGCTACCAGGAAAGCAGTCTTAAGAGTCAAGAGTCTTAAAGGGCAGTTATGAAGCGGCTCAAAGGCAGTGCACATTAAATAGGTAAGAACAAGATTCAAGTCCCACTGAGGCATAACGAAGGGGATTGGAGGAAAAAGATGCGTAAAGCCTTTTAAGAAATGGTTAACTATCGGGGACTTGAAAAGAGAAGGTTGATCTGGCAGCCGAAGGAAGGCAGAGATGGCTGACAGATAGCCCTTGACAGTGCCCAGAGCAGAGCCCTGCTGGGCTAAAGAAAGAAGGAACAAGAGAACTTCAGAAAGAGGGGCAGAAAGGGGATCCACAGCCTTGGCTGTGCACCATGCCACAAACTTGTTCCACCGGCAGGCATATACCGTCTTAGTGGAGGGAGGCCTGGCTGCCAAGATTACGTCACAGACTTCGGGAGGCAGGTCGAAAGACGTCAACTACCGCCGCTCAATCTCCACGCAAGGAGGTGGAGACTGGACAGGTTCGGGTGGAGGACCGTCCCCTGCTGCTGCGACAGAAGATCCGCCCGAAGAGGCAGTCTGATCGGAGGATCGATGGCCATGTTGAGCAGCTCGGAATACCAGACTCTTCGTGCCCAATCCGGAGCCACAAGAATGACTTGGGCCCGGTCGCGCCTGATCTTCTTCAGCACTCTGGGCAGAAGTGGTATAGGCGAAAAGGCGTACAACAGACCGCAACTCCACTCGCGACGAAAAGCGTCGCCGAGCGAGCGCCGCCTTGGAAATTCCAACGCGCAGAATTGCTGACATTGCGCGTTCTCTTCGGTGGCGAATAGATCTAACCAACGCTCTCCCCACTGTTGAAAGAGACCTTGCACCACCTCTGAGTGAAGACGCCATTTGTGATCCATCATGCACCTGCGGCTGAGTTAGTCGGCCCTGGCGTTCAGAGAACCTGCCAGGTGTTGAACCACCAGGGATATGCCCTGATGTTCCAGCCATGTCCAGAGGCGAAGGGCCTCTTGACAGAGGGTCCACGACCCCACCCCGCCCTGTTCGTTTGCAGTACCACATGGCGGTGGTGTTGTCCGTGAACACCTGCACTAGTCTTCCCCGGACAGAGGGAAGGAATGCTTTCAGTGCAAGACGAATCGCCCGGAGCTCCAGAAGGTTGATGTGAAGCCCGGACTCCGCCGGAGACCAGAGGCCTCTGATCTCCGCCTCTCCCATGTGGCCGCCCCATCCCAGAAGGGAGGCGTCCGTCACCACAGTATGGTCTGGTTGGGGAAGGGAGAGGGATCTGCCATTGACCCAATCCTGGTTCATGAGCCACCACTGCAGTTGTCGTGCAGTGCCCTCCGAGATCTGGACGCAATCGGACAGATTCCCCTGATGCTGCGCCCACTGGAACTTCATGTCCCACTGCAGAGCCCGCATATGCCACCTGGCATGATCGACTAGCAGAATGCTGGAGGCCATGAGACCCAGCATCCTCAGAGTCATTCTGACCGAAACCCGGGATAGAGGCTGAAAGATCGGAATCATAGCCTGAATATCCCGGACTCGCTGTTTGGGAGGATAGACCCGAAACCGCGTCATGTCCAGAACCGCTCCGATGAAGAGGAGCTTCTGAGAGGGAATCAGGTGCGACTTCGGCACATTGATGGAGAACCCCAGCGAATGCAGGAGGTTGGCCGTAGTCTGGATGTGGGAGACGACTGTCTGGGGCGAGCCCACCTTCAACAGCCAGTCGTTGAGATAGGGGAAGACAAACCCCTGATGTGCGCAGATGAGCTGCGACCACCGCCATCACTTTTGTGAACACCCAAGGGGCGCTGGTAAGGCCAAAGGGGAGCACGGTAAATTGAAAATGCTCGTGGCCTACCGTGAACCGTAGGTAACGCCGGTGGGCCGGCAGGACGGGGATGTGAAAATAAGCGTCCTGCAAGTCCAACACTACCATCCAGTCTTCCGGGTCGAGTTCAGACAAGACCTGAGCGAGTGTCAACATCTTGAACTTCTCCTTCCGGAGGAAGCGATTGACGTCCCTGAGGTCCAAGACAGGACGCAGGCCCTTGTCCTTCTTGGGGACCAGAAAGTAGTGGGAGTAACAACCACGACCTACTTCTGGGATAGGAACGCGCTCGATGGCTCCCTTGGCCAAGAGAGCCGTAACTTCCTGCTGGAGAAGGGCCAGATGATCCTCCGACATGCGGTGGTATCTCGGTGGCATGGCTGGATGGGTAGTCTCGAAGGGGAGGGAGTAGCCCCTTCGGACTATTTGCAAAACCCACCTGTCCGACGTGTTGGTGCGCGAGTGGGGGAGGTGATGGCGAATCCTGCCGCCCACTGGCGTTTGATGGGCCTGAAAGGTCGGACTAGGAGGGTTTGGAGGCTGCTGCAGAGGGGGGGTTGGTGGACTGGCCCGCCCGCTGGCCCCTGGAACCATGACGGATGTTCCCACGTCCCCGGCAGCGCGAAGGTTGGGTAACTTGCTGCGGCCTGTGGCTCTGGGCGGGACGTAGCGGGGCACCCCTTCCGTAGCCACGAAAGGGGCGAAAAGCAGACTGCGCAGGGCGGGCGGAGAGGCCCAAGGACTTGGCCGTAGCCCGTGAGTCCTTGAAACGCTCTAGAGCGTTGTCTGCTTTGTCGCCAAAAAGGCGACGGCCATCAAAAGGCATGTCCATCAAGGTGGCCTGGACATCCCCTGAAAAGCCAGTGGACCTCATCCAGGCGTAGCGACGAAGCGCTACTGACGTGGAAATGGTTCTGCCCAGAGAGTCGGCGGTGTCAAGCCCACAACGTACTGTAAACTTCGCTGCATCCCTCCTGGCGGCAACACCCTGGGAGCGCACTGCCCGGGCCTCCTCCGGACACTGAGGCAGCACCTGCGCCACCGTATCCCACACCGAGTGGGAATAATGGCCCAAGAGACATGCAGTGTTTACGGACCGCAGTCCTAAGCTAGCGGAAGAGAAAGTTCTTACCAAGGTGGTCCAGCTTCTTGGATTCCCTTTCCGGTGGAGTCAGTAGGGAAAGTGCTTTTGGAAGTGGAGGCTTGGACCACCAAGCTCTCCGGGGTGGGGTGTTGGGAGAGGAAAGTGGGGTCGCCCGAAGTCGGGCGGTGGTGTCGGGCAATCATCCTGTCCACGGGAGCCCCCGTGTTGGGCCTGGACCACGTCCCCAAAAGGACGTCGGTGAGGGCCTCATTAAACGGCAGCAGGGGCTCCGAAGAGCTCGCAGCCGGTTGAAGCACCTCAGTCAGGAGGTTAGTCCTGACCGCCATCGTAGGAAGCTCGAGGTTAAGAGCCTCAGCCGCCCTATGCAACACCACTGCGTAGGACGCTCCCTCCTCCGTAGCCACAGTAGGAGGAGACAACATGCCAAGGAAGGTCTGGGGAAGTGTCGAGACCACTGGCATCCCCCAGTTCCTCTCTCCAGTCCTGGTCAGAACCTAGCTGATCAGTTAAAGGGTCACCTGACCCCTCCCAGTCCTCCTCATCATCATCTGGCTGCCACTCAGGTTGAAAAGAGGGCCCAGGAGTGAAAAGGGGCACAAAAACTCCTCTCGGCACCGGATTCGGCAACGGACGACGTCGGTCCGGCTCCGTGTCCACGTCAACATGGAGGCCGGGGTCGACGCCGGCAGGGGGGCCAACCAGCGCCGAGCGCGGTAGTGGTGCTGTCAAAGCAGCGCCGGTGGAGGCGTAACGAGGTCAACCGGTGCCGATCCAGATCCAGGCCTGGATCCAAGGGGGGCCTGCGGCGCCGGGGCCGCCGGCAGCGAAGACCTAAGCCCCCCAACCGAGTCCGCGGGGCCCGAAGGCGCGCCAGCGGGGTCGGTCCGCCCAAAGATGGCATGCATCGCCTCGTAGAACGTACGAAGCTCGGCGGGAGTCGCTCCGGGTCCCGGAAAGGGAGGGAAACTCGGAATCGACTCTTCGGGCTCCGCGTGAGGGGCACCACCCGCGTGCCTCGTCGGATCGGCCGACCGACGAGGAGAAGTCGAAGAGCGACAATGCTTCTTCGACTTCTTCTTATGCTTTGACTTACCCGACCCCGAGTGCGAAGACTTTGAAGATTTCGAAGATTTCGAACCGGAATGGTGGTGGCTCCGCGACTGGTCCCTCGACCTCCCTCTCGACCGGGACCTCGAACGGCGCGGAGCCGACTGCCGGTGCTCAAGCAGCTTTCGGAACTGCTCCCGCAAAGCCTTCGGCGCCATCGACCGGCAGTCGGAGCAGACTTGGGGTCGTGGTCGCGCTCCAGGCAAAAAAGACACACGCGGTGCGGATCCGTCACCGACATCATGCGATGACAGGAACCGCAGGCCTTGAAACCGGGCATCCCTTGTGCACCTTCGGAGTCGAAGACTCGAAAAAAAAAAAAAAAAAAAAAAAGAAGTCGACAAAAGTCGAGAAAAAGTTAGTCAAAAAATGACTGAGGTACCGCTCTTCCCGGATCTGCGCTGGCTGGCGCTGAAAAAGAAAGAACTGACGTCAGCGCGCAAGGGCAGCGTCTAAGTAGCTGCCGCAATGTCATCCTGGCGACCACGACGCCGACGACGGACGTGGAGCCGACCGACGCCACCTTCCGACGCACAGAGGTACTGCTGACGAAAAAACTTGCCGGATCCAGTCTGACGCCTGGGGATAATTCTAAGGTGAGGAATCTATAACCAACGTGTTTTTTTCAGATACATGCAATACCCAAGGTTTATTAATCAATTAAAAAAGGCAAATACTATACATAATGTTTTTACTTCAACTTCCTAATAATGTTTAACATGCATCTATTTCCTTAACCAAGGTCTACAAAGTTATAAATTGTAAGACACTTTGCTTGCCTTCAAACGCTTTTCAGTCTTAATTTTTGGTTATTTTACGACATAATTTTCTTTTTTGTTTACTTATATTTTGGGTTGAATGGACCCACCCCCACCTTTCCCAATGAGGAAACACTTTATAACATTTACAAATAAAAAATACAGTTTCGCCAACCAATCCATTATTTAATAGCTTATTTTAGATGGTTTCAAAGTTGAACTAGCATCTTTCTACATTAATAAAAAAAGTAAAAAAAAAAAAAAATCACCAATACTAAAGCTTTGTGACGTTTTGAATGTTACTAAAAAAGAAAATATTCAATTATTTTAAAAAATCACTGCTATGTACATTGTGCGGTTCTTCCGCTTGGTTTTAATACATTATAATAGACGTTATCATTTTCTTTCCCCACTTATTAATTTATTATACTTTCCACATTGATTTTCATCTCATAAATATAACATTATATTTTGTGATCTATTTAGAATTGGAATATGTACAACACCATATCTCAAAAAATCTGAAAACAACTGTAGGAAAGTGTGTTTCTGTTGCAGTAACTCACCCACTTTTTGCCCGATTTCTGATGCACTTAGACGATGTGTCCTGGGTACCTGCCAATCAGGTGCCCAGGGCCTTTGTTCTTTCCCTAAAAACTGTACCATTGTCGCCCTCAATTGGCATATTTCGGACCACATGCAAGTCCCTTGTAAAAGGTACCAAGGGCACTGTGACCAGGAAAGGCCTCTAAGGGCTGCAACACACATTGTGCCACCCTTAGAGGTCCTGTACCTTAACACGCACACTGCCATTGCAGGCTGCGTGTTTTAGTGCAGGGAAAAGTGAAGAGTAGACATGGCACACACACCTGTGTGCTATGCCTGTAACCTACTGCCTATGGTATAGGTAAGTCACCCCTCTAGCTGGGTGCACTGTACCCCTGGTGAGGGTACAGTTGCATGAGCACTCTACCCCTACAGTGTCTAAGTCCATTCTTAGACATTGTAAGTGCAATAATGCCATAAAGAGTATATGGTCTGGGAGTTTGTCTTTACGAACTCCACAGCACCATAATGGCTTTACTGAATTCCGGGACGTTTGGTAGAAAACTTCACAGCATAATAAACCCACACTGATGCCAGTGTGGGATTTATTATAAAATGCACTCAGAGGACATCTTAGAGATGCCCCCTGAAAAACGACCAGCTTCTAGTGTATTGGCAGAGTGGTCTCTGCCAGTCAGCCGCCACCAGACAGGTTTCTGACCTCCTGGGGTGGGAGCCTTTGTGCTCCTGGAGGTCAGGATCAAAGCCTGCTCCTGGAACAGCAGCACCTGGCGGTGAGCTTCAAAGGCTCCCCCTTGTTTTATGCTGATCTGGGCAGCTCCAACCAGTGTAGATGTCGGTACCCCTGTCCTTGCCCCACTTTTTGGGAGCAGGACATGCGGGAAACTTAGTGAACAGGGAAGGAGTGTCCACCTTGGCTTGGCACACCCCTGAGGTGGCCAGGAGCAGAGGTGAACCCCTCCCCCCAGAATCTTCCATCTTGGTTTGGAGAATTAGGCCCAATCAGAGTTCGAGAATGTGCTCACTCCCCCGTGGGGTGAGCATGCCAAGGTTGTAATGAACCTAAGTTGGCTACTACCAACTCAAGACTCCTAAAAACGCCCCCTAAATGTAGTATTTAGGGGACAGCCCTGAACCCAGAAATTCAGTATTGACGATCTACGAAGACTAGAATCTGAAGGCGGCGCACCAGTGAAGACTCCAGGCCCAACTGACTTGGCCCCAGCCCTACAGCCATGCCTGCAGCTTCGAAACCCCTGCAAGTGAAAACGATGGCTTCAAACAGGATTAGCAACCTCCAGACTTGGTGAGGACTGATCTCCAACTTCAATAAGACTCAAGGCTCCCGAGGAAAGCAGCCCTGTCCACAAAAGAAGATAAAGACCCTGCAAACCCGAGAACCCCTGCTCCAGGACTTACCTCTCCACCCGCCGTCCACTACCCGTGTCCAGAGGGTTCTCCGGTTCTGAAGTGGTTTCCCAGCAGTCCTGACCTCCAAACCATCGAGGGGTGTCACCTCCAAGGTCCAGTGTCGCCACCTGCAGCCTCTTCATGCCAATCCCCCTCCACCGCGACCTTCTGGTAAGGAGAAACCCCAACGTCAAGACACCCCGGCAGTCTCCTGCCCCGTGTCCAGTCGACCAGTTCCAAAGGGGTACCAATGTCCTCCTGCATCCAAAGATAATTAACTGGCTGTTGATTTTCTCAGTCTGGCTCCCTGACCGACGCCTGCAGACCAAGACCGATCCTCATAGAATAGCACCTGACGCTGTGCAAGCACCCTGCACCCGGTCGCCCCTGTGCCACTAGTGGTGCGATACTGGTGCTTCCTTATGCCCCCTTTTGCCCTCACCAAAACCCCAGAAGATCTTCTCACCAGCCCAACTGGCCTAACTGTGAGCAGCCTCAACACGCGGTGCCCCTAGCCCCATTGGCTAGCATTGGCCCTGGTGCCAAATTTGCACTCTGCACCCGGCCACCCCAGTGCTGCTGAGGGTGCAGTTTCAGTGCAGAACCAAACCTTGCTGGACCCTGGTCGAGCACCCAAAAAATCACTACTGTAAACCGTTTTCCTTACCTGCAATTGCGAACTTCGTTTTTCCCATAGGAACCCATGTTATGGTATTTGTCCAGAAAACGTTCTAAGTGTTGAACTGTTTCTGTATGGGAGAAAGGTAGCTGTGTTTAAAACCAAGAAAGGTCTTACTTTGTATTGTGAGATCCCTCGGTGTGGTATCTAGGCATACTACCCCAAGTAGTCGATGTAATCAAAGTAATCAAAAAGTACTCTAAAAGTAATTACTGTGTAATTTGAACTGCTTTTTGAAAACCATACCAACCTATAACAATTGCAAATCTATTCCCAATTGCATTTCTGTGTAAATGTTTACAATTGAAGGTTTATTTTGCCTTACCTGTACTAAGTCTATCCTTTTTAGGTCGAGCCTCGAGTAGCGCGCAAGCGCTGCTCTGCGAGACTTTAAGTGAGGGGCTTCTGAAAGCTGACCACACGCTCGTGCGTCATGACCTTTTCCCTGCGGTTACCCGCACGTTTCAGGCACGATGCACGAGCGTGTGGTCAGCTCAGCAGGCTGCCGCGCTCGCCCCCGCTCCTCTCGTCCCCGCTCCTCTCTTGTTTGTTGTAGCACGCGACACGGTTTTACAGAAGGCAAGCCATTTTCACCTAGAGTCCGGCGGTCTGTCGGTTCCAGGGATACCGCATCTAATAGCATTTTGGTAAGCTCTCCAAGATAACTTAGTGCTTTTATAAGTTTCTGGACTTTATTTGGCAATATATTCAGTGTTATGACTGAATTTCGGTTTGGTGTTGTTGCAGTCAATTGTGGACCATCAGGAGGACTCTTTTTACTAGCATCTGGGCACAGAGTGGCTTCCAGTATTCGTCGCATTATTGAGTAAGAGATAAGCCCCATGTGATATTTTGCTCTGCACTTTAGTTAGAGGTGGGCTCACTTTTTATTAACGATTTCGCTTTTACATTCCCTGTGTTATGCAGGATTCCCTGGCGTTATCAGCAACCCGGGTTTACGGGGCAGTGAATATCTGCTACTAGGAACGGGCAGTCGACCCGACTTTTGAGTTTTTGAGTTTGATAGTGGAGGTATAGTGTTTGGTTTTGGATTTTATCTATTTTGTGTGTGGTACTAATTAGGGGGGGGCAGCATGTCACTTTTAGGGGTTGATTAAGGGACGCACAGTTGGGCTTAATACCTGTGGACTTTTCTTGATCTATTAGTCACATCATGATTCCATCTCTTCTTTCCCATCATGTTATACTAATGTCTTACATTCAGGATTTGGTCTTTCTAGACTATACATCGCTTGTTAAACAACATGTCACTCTTTTCAGAGTCGTAATCACTAACTACCCCGGATACTAGAGGCCTATTGAATTATGATTGTTCTTGTAACAGACAACAAAGTTGCTTTATTATACATATGTTCATTTGTAGATTTCCCCTGACGAAGGGTGATTGTACACCCGAAATGCATTGGGAGTTTTGAAATCCATGTCAGAATACGCTACTTTATTTACGTATCAACAGGAGAGTTTGTTGAAGCTTTTACCTCTGAATAAAACAAGTTGAAGACTCACATCTACATGAAGTCCTTCCAGTTTAATTTTGATTTTGTAAATTTGAAGAATTTTTGGTGTATTTGATAACTCTGTCAATCTTTGTGTCACTTGCAGTTATAAGTCATTGATTAGCATTGTGTTTAAACACTCAATTGGAGTGCAATAGGTAGTGCGCACTCTGTCTAAGACCATCAGTCCTAGATTTAGTGCTTCACTTTCTAAAAGTGACATTTTCAAACGTGCAATTTAAAAGCCAACTTCACTAAAAGATGTATTTTTAAATTGTTAGTTCAGGGACTCCAAAGCTCTACCTCTTCCCAATTGAAAGTTCCACTTGTAAGAGGTTACAATGCAGCTCCAATGAACCTATGGGAGAGATAGCCCTTGCAATAGTGAAAAACAAAATTGGCAGTATTTCACGATCAGGTCATGTAAAACACAACAGCACATGTGCTACCTTTCACATACACTGCACCCTGCCCATGGTGCTACCTTGGGCCTACCATAGAGGATGCCTTACATGTAGAAGCATTGGCCTAGCCAATAGGTCTCGCCTTTGGGACCTTATAAGTGTTTAACCATGCAACAGTTGATGTTGATGCACCAAGGATATTGTGCTGCATAACTAAATACTTATAAGGTCCCAAAAACGAGACCTATTGGCTATGCCAATGCTTGTTATACTTATCCAATTGGTCTGGATTCTGTCTCTGAGTTTGCCATCCGTACTTGAGTGAGTGAGTGTTAGACTTGGCACCATTGGCGTGGGTCTCCCTTCCATTTTTTGCTGTTGCCTCTTATGTTTTGCTGGTTTTAGATGCTTTTGGGCACTGTGCCACTGCTGTTCAGTGCCACAGTGCAAGTGCTCCCTACTGTAAATTGATGTGTTGATTAGAGACTCCATGATTGGGTTATTTGATTTACTTGTCAGACGCTAGTACAGTGCACCATGGGTGCCCAGGGCTTGTAAATCAAATGCTGCTGGTGGGCTTGCAGCACTGGTTGTGCCACCCACAGAAGCAGCTTGTAAAGTGTGTCTCAGGCCTGCCATTGCAGAGCCTGTGTGCAGTCTGTGACTGCCATGTCGACTTGGCAAGTGCACCCACTTGCCAGTCCCTAAACCTTCCCTTATCTTCATATCAGACACCCCTAAGGTAGGCCCAAGGGCAGGGTGCATTGTAAGTATAAGGTAGGACATGCCCTGGTGTGTGTGGCATGTCCTAATAGTGAATTACAGCCATTTTCGTTTTTCACTATTGCAAGGCTACCTGTTCCCCATAGGCCAGAATGGGCAGTTTGATTATTACACCTTATAATCCTAACTGACCCAGGGAACATGGTAGAAAAACGAATTTAGTATGCCTGAACTCAGGATGATAAAATACATCTTTTAGTGAAGTTGGTTTTAACATTCTGTGTTTGAAAATACCACTTTTAGAAAGTAGGTATTTTCTTGCCTAACCATCCAGCTGCCTCTGCTCAGGTTGTGTATTGTATGTCTGGGTTTGTGAGTGACAGGGGCTGGGGGATTCCAGGAGGCAGGGTGAGTCAGCACTAGGCTGAATAGGTCTGCCTGAAGGAGGATGGGTGGGAGGAGTTGCACCTGGGTCTGAATAGGGCTGTTCCTGCCTTCCACAATGCTGGCTCCACCTCCTGCCGGGCGTCTGATGGCTCTGCCCCTCACTCTCAAAGGAAAGAAGGAGTCATGTACACAAAGTGCTCCAAGACTGACCAGAACTGGTTTGGACTAGGCAAAGGCCTCTCTGCCTTCAGAGAACAAAGGATTTCTGTGTATAAGTACTGGGGCCCAGACCCCATGAAATTAGATCACTTCTGGGAAATCAAGAAACCTGTTGCCAAGGAGAAGAACCGGTGAAGCTGAAGGAGGAGTACTGCCCCCGTGCTGTTTTGCTGATTGGGGTTGGCCTGCAGTGGTTGCTTTCTGCCAAGGACAGGAGAAAAGACTTTGCTGTGCTTATCATCTTGAAGAAGAGAATCTCCAAGGGCTTGAACTGAGCTTGCCTCCTGCCTGAAGTCACAGGGACACAAAGACTTCACCCCTTCTGTTTGCCTGCATCTGAAACTGCTGTTTTAGCTGCTAACAGAGGGAAATTGCAACACTGACGCCGGCGAGCGACGCCGTAACCTGCACCGAAGCCGTGGGCACCGCTCGTGAAGAGCACGACGCACCGCCCCGACTTGCACCGTAGGCCCGACGCCTGCCAACGCCGTGCGACATCGACTCCGAAGCCGTCACCGAGGCCGCTGCCTGCACCGGAGCCGAGGACACCGCTCGTGACGCTCACGACGCACCGTCCCGACTCGCACCGCAGCCCCGACTTCACCGACGCCAGGGCTTCATTATCGCGGAGCCGATCCTCGACGTGGGTGACCCCCGAATCCATCGACACCGCACCATCGTAAGGAACCGCCGCCTCGCCGCCATCCGTGACGTCACCTCCCCGACACAGTAAGGAACCGACGCCTCACCTCCCCTGCAGTAAGGAACCGAGACATCACCTCCCCTGGGGTCGTAAGGAACCGACGCCGCCGGCGCCAACGAAGCATCACCTCCCCGACGCCGTGCACCGTCTTTGTTTTCATCGAATTCCAGGTACTGTTCTTTGTGGGTCTGCTCGACTCCGGGCCAGACGCCGCGCACCTCGCGGTCGGCGCCGTACTTTGGGATTTCCACCGGTCACGACGTCGTGATAACTCCAAGTGGAGTTATTTGTTGCTACAAGCTTTATTTTGATTGACTATCCTATTTTTGAAGATAACGTGAACTGTCTATCATTTTAAGTCTATTTCAGATTACAGTAATGTGGATTTTTGCTATTGGGTCTTGTGTTAAGTCTATATAAAGATTACTTATTTTTACATACAACCTGTGTGGTGTCCATCTGTAGTGTTTTCACTGTATTACTGTATGTGTTCACAAATGCTTTACACACTGCCTCCGAGATAAGCCTGTCTGCTCGTGCCAAGCTACCAGGGGGTGAGCAGGGGTTATTTTAGGAGTGTACCCCCCTTATCCTGACTAGAAGCAAGGGTCCCTATTTGGACAAAGGTGCAAACCATTGCCAACTAGAGACCCCCAGTTCTAACAGTGAGTGAATACAATAAATGCTTAACACACCCTCTGGATAAGCCTAACTGCTCGCCCACACAACCACAAAGAGGGCTGTTAGTTCTTACCTAATGTAGCCTCTGCTATACCTCTGGGGACTCCCTGGACTCTGTGCACACTACACCTTACTTTAGGTATAGTATATACAGAGCCAGCTTCCTACAACTAATACATCTTGGCTTTACTCATATGATGATGTTTAAAGCAGACAAACAGACTAAAAAGACTAAAGGTATCATTCTCTTGCTTAAACATAGAAAATCCTGCAACCCTGATCCTGTGAAAAGTCTAAACATGCAAGAATTCTCTCCTTCCTTCACTCAGGGTGCTTTCACATGTTAACAAAAACGCTAAAGCAGCTGCAATTTTAAAAAAGATGTAAACCACCATTACCACTGAATCATCAAAATCTGCAGTCTATGCACTGATTCTCCCTCGGTCAAATGTCAGCAACGCCGTTTCTTGGAGGGGTCTCTTAATCTACCCTTATACCCCTTAAATCTGTCCTGCATGCTACAAATGAACTCCTACCTTCATCTAAGTAATTTGACCACATGACCCCTATACTAATCGTTCTTCACTGGCTCACGATTAATAACAGAATCAACTTTAAATTTGGTTGCCTAGCTTACAAACAGTTCACATAGGATCACCACCTTACCGGGACAAGTTATTCAAAATTTCTGGTGGTTCAAGAAACCTTAGGAGCAAAGACACCCTTCTCTTGGAAAACCCTACCTTCAAAACCTTTCAAACGCTTCCTTAGTCTTACGCCACGGCTATTTCATTCTTGTGGAATTCACCTGCAATGAAACTAAGGACCAAACCTAGCCAGCAATCATTCCATCAACATTCAAAAACTGATCTTTTTGGACTACATTTGTCTCAGTAGCTCTGATGCAAATATCTATAGACTACACCTGCCCCAATGTAGTTGATGTAAGCATCTGTTGAGGCTTCATCTCCCTCATAAGTCCAGCGGATGTTCCCATTCCCTTTCCCACCCAGAGTTAATGGTGATGACTGATGCGTCACTATTGGGTTGTGGAGGTAATTTGGAGAAATGGAGATCAGAGGACTCTGCTCTCTGGAGGAAGCCTGGCTCCAAATCAATCAACAGGAGCTACAAGCCATTCATTCAGTGTTGACTGGCTGTCATCAAGGAGAAGATGGTGGAGGTCAAGCATCTGCTCTTAGACAGGGCTGCCACTTTGAAAGATCTCCTATTGCAGCGCAATCTAGACCTCCATGCAAGAGTTTGAGCCGTGACAGTTAACTGCATTTTATCTGCCCCTGAAGTGGTGGGTGTCATTCTTGCTGCCAGACGTTAATCCACAAAGTCTATTTACGCCAGGAGATTGGGACAAATTTGTGGCCTGGTGTGAAGTCTGCAAGACAGGCCCGCTTACAAGCCCAACTGTTGAATGTTCTATTGTTCATTTTGTATTTGGCCTAGCAAGGCTTTGCAGAGGGCACTGTTAAAGGTTATTTCACAGCCCTTTTTACATTTACTGAACCAACCATTCTTGTTTAGTCACCTGTTGCGATGTAACTTAATAAAGGTTTGACGCATGTTTCCTACCAAAACTTTTGTGATGCCACAGTGGGACCTTAATTTTGTCTTGACATTTCTCATGTTTACTCCTTTTGAGCCAATGCACAGCTTTTCACTGCATCTTCTGACCTTAAAGACAGTCTTCCTCATGGTAATCACTTCAGCTCATCGAGTGAGTGTACTTCAGGCACTGTGGGTGCAACCTCCCAATATCACCTTTTTTTCTGAACAAACTGCTGCTGAGGACTAACGCTGCTTTCTTGCCTAAAGTCGGAACTCCTTTACACGCTGGGCAATCTACCACCCTCCCAGCATTCTTTGTTCCTCCCATCGTCACCTCTTGAAAAAGGAGAGGTGGCAGCATCAATTGGCTCCCCAAAAGAGCTTCAGGTTTTTACATTGATCGTACCAAGATCATCAGGTGGATGATCAACTTTCTGAGGGGTTCTCCGGAGGGCAGAAAGGGAAGGCTGTTGAGGCAGATAGTCCTCAACATTAAGGTCTGTGATGCGCTGGCCAAAAGGCAGTTCCTGGAAGGACTGAGAGGCCATTCCACCCGGGTCGAGGCTGCTACCACCGCTTTGGCACGCAATGTGCCTGCCCTTGACATCTGCCAGGCTGCAACACCGGCATCAGTGCACACCTTTACGAAGCACTACTGCTCGGATAGTTGAGTCCGATGGGTGGGGCATTTTGTCTTTTCAGACCTGCAGCATTTTCTGGCCTGAACAATTTCACCACCAGGGGAGGTACTGTTTTGGTATCTATTCACAAGATGAGGAATCTGTGGTTAGAAGTATTCATCAGCAGAACAAGGTATTTACTTTTGGTAATGCTCTCTCAATTTCTGCCCTTATGAGTGTGATATACACCAGATAGTCCTTAAACAAAGCTCCCTGTTTTTGGTTTTTACTTATTTTTTACAGCTTGATACAAGCAGAAAACAATGTATTTTCTTGTCTGTATTTATTTTTAAATTTGGATAAAAACTGAAATTGGGTCGTTTTTTTTGGTTGATTCTAAATGCAGTCAGTTATCACAGCCAGGCCAGTAGGTGTGCGGACTGACAATAAAAGGAATTTTAAAAAGAGAAATTTTAATAATGAGGTGTAAACAATGCAGATGCACACAAAGTTGATACTAAAATGTGCATATTTTCATACGAGTGTCTTGATTTATTATCTATGGCTGTTAATATCATTGAAACATGTCACATATTTAAGTAGGAGGGTACATGTATCTGTTAAATAAATGTGGGAATATACCTATTTCGGTTTAATTTCCAAAAAAGCCAGAATAAATATGGATAAACAGATAAAATTAGCAAAATATAAATATGGATAAATCTAGATGGAAATAAAAAAAAATACTAAATATAAAACAGAGAGCCCAATTCTTAAGTCAATTTATATCAAACTTACGTTTCCTCAGATCAGCCTGCTTACAACAGAAAAACTGGTGACGGGACACCTGGTTGTCAGAGAGGCATTTACTACCTAGGAACGAAGGCTAAAAGCAGTCAACTGCAGCCGATCAATCTCCAACCATGGGAGCGCAAGTTGTAAAGGCTCAAGTGCAGGATCTTGCCCTGCTGCTCCAAGTGAATATCCTCCCGAAGAGGCAGCCAAATCAGAAGACAGATGCTCATGGCCAGAAGTTATGGACACCTCACACTCCTGACCCAATATGGAGCCACAAGGATGACTTGGCGCACAAGTTACTACTTGTGTAACGATATATCTGTAAGAGACATTAGTTAGTGATAGATTCCTTACCTTAGAATATCCCCAGGCGTCAGACTGGATCTGGAAAGTTTTTTCGTCAGCAGTACCCCTGCGCGTCAGTAGGTGGCGTCGTGCGGCTCCGCGTTCGTCGCTGGCGTCGTAAGGGCCGAGATGACGTCACGGAGACTACTTAGGCGCCACCCATGCGCGCTGACGTCAGTTCTGTACACGACTTTCCGCGCCAGGAACGCAGAGCCATGCAAGAAACTGACCACTGGTGCATTGAAACTAGGGCCCTGAAAGGGATGACCTTAACCCTAGAATCAGTTCGCAGAACAGGGAGGATGGGTGGGGCGGTAAGGAATCTATCACTAACTAATGTCTCTTAAAGATATATCGTTACACAAGTAGTAACTTGTGCATCTGAAAGAGACACGTTATTGATAGATTCCTTACCTTAGAATAGATACCCCAGCAATACCAACACCGGTGGTGGGTCTGCGAATAGATTACACCAGAAAGTCACGGATAACAGAACGGCCAAAGAAGCCGTCTCTCCGGACTGGACTGTCAAGGCAGTAATGCTTGGTAAATGTGTGCAGCGAGGCCCACGTGGCTGCCTGACAAATATCCTGCAAGGGAACGCCGCGTCCCAAGGCAGTAGTGGCTGCTGTTGCCCTGGCAGAATGGGCACGCAGCCCCACAGGAGGCTCCTTCTTACCCAACGAGTAACATGCTTTGATGCACAAAACGACCCACCGAGAGATGGTGCGTTTGTGCACAGCCCGACCTTTTTTGGCGCCCACGTAGCCAACAAAGAGCTGGTCATCCACCCGGAACTGTTGTGTGCGCTTTAGATAGAACGAGAGCGCACGTTTTGGGTCCAGACGATGGAGCCGCTCTTCCTCTTTTGAAGGATGCGGAGGCGGAAGAAGGTGGGCAAAGTGATGGTCTGCCCGATGTGGAAGGGCGTGACAACCTTTGGCAAGAAAAAAGGACGGGTCCTTAAAACCACCTTGTCCGGATGAACAGAAAGGAAAGGAGGTTTAGAAGAAAGAGCCTGGAGCTCACTCACTCTTCTGACAGAGGTGATAGCTACCAGGAAAGCAGTCTTTAGAGTAAGAAGACGTAAAGGACAGTTATGAAGGGGCTGAAAAGGAGCGCACATCAGATAGGTCAAGACAAGATTTAAGTCCCATTGAGGCATTATGAAAGGCACAGGAGGAAACGTGTGTGTAATGCCTTTGAGGAAACGGTTAACAACCGGGGTCTTAAAGAGAGAAGGCTGATCTGGAAGCCGGAAAAAGGCGGAGATGGCCGAAAATTAACCTTTGACAGTGCCCAAAGCAGAGCCCTTCTGGGCCAAGGAGAGTAGGAATAGAAGGACCTCAGAAAGAGGGGCAGAAAGGGGATCCACAGACTTAGCTGTGCACCATGCCACAAATTTGTTCCACCGGCAGGCGTATACCGATTTAGTGAAGGGACGCCTGGTTGCCAGAATGACATCACAGACTTCAGGAGGCAAGTCAAATGGAATCAGCTGTTGCCGCTCAATCTCCACGCATGGAGGTGGAGGCTGGACAGGTTCGGGTGGAGGACCGTCCCCCGTTGCTGCAACAGAAGATCCTCCCGAAGAGGCAGTCGGATCGGGGGATCGATCGCCATGTTGAGTAGCTCGGGATACCAGTATCTTCGTGCCCAATCCGGAGCCACAAGGATGACTTGGGCCCGGTCGCGCCGAATCTTCTTCAGCACTCTGGGCAGAAGTGGTATAGGCGGAAAGGCGTACAACAGACCGCAGCTCCACTTGCGACGAAATGCGTCGCCGAGCGAATGCCGCCTTGGAAATTCCAACGCGCAGAACTGATGACATTGCGCGTTTTCTTCGGTGGCGAATAGATCTAACCAAGGCTCTCCCCACTGCAGAAAGAGACCTTGCGCCACGTCCAAGTTCAGACGCCATTCGTGATCCATCAAGCACCGGCGGCTGAGTTCGTCGGCCCTGGCGTTCAGAGAACCTGCCAGGTGTTGAACCACCAAGGTAATGCCTTGATGTTCCAGCCATGTCCAGAGGCGCAGAGCCTCCTGACATAGGGTCCACGACCCCACCCCGCCCTGTTTGTTGCAATACCACATGGCGGTGGTGTTGTCCGTAAACACCTGCACTACACTTCCCCGGACAGAGGGAAGGAATGCCTTCAGTGCAAGTCGGATTGCCCGAAGCTCCAAAAGATTGATATGGAGCCGGGACTCCGCCGGAGACCAGAGGCCTCTGATCTCCGCCTCTCCCAAATGGCCGCCCCATCCCAGGAGGGACGCATCCGATACCACTGTGTGCTCCGGTTGGGGAAGGGAGAGGGATCTGCCATTGACCCAATCGCGATTCGTGAGCCACCACTGCAATTGTCGTGCAGTGCCCTCCGAGATCTGGACAGGTTGCCCTGATGCTGTGCCCACTGGAACTTCAGGTCCCACTGCAGAGCCCCCATATGCAATCTGGCATGTTGCACTAGCAGAATGCAGGAGGCCATCAGGCCCAGGAGTCGGAGGGTCATCCTGATGGAAACCCGGGATAGAGGCTGAAAGATCGGAATCATAGCCTGAATATCCAGGACTCGCTGCTCGGGAGGATAAACCCGAAACTGCGTCGAATCCAGAACCGCTCCGATGAAGGGGAGCTTCTGAGTGGGACTCAGGTGCGACTTCGGCACGTTGATGGAGAACCCCAGCAAATGCAGGAGGTCGGCCGTAGTCTGAAGGTGGGTGACAACTGCCTGGGGCGAACCCGCCTTCAACAACCAGTCGTCGAGGTAGGGGAAGACGGACACCCCTGACCTGCGCAGGTGAGCAGCGACCACCGCCATCACTTTCGTGAACACCCGAGGGGCACTGGTAAGGCCGAAGGGGAGCACCGCAAACTGAAAATGCTCCTGGCCTACCGTGAACCGCAGGTAACGCCGGTGGGCCGGCAGGACGGGGATGTGAAAATATGCGTCCTGCAAGTCCAACGCCACCATCCAGTCTCCAGGGTCGAGGGCAGCCAAGACCTGAGCCAGAGTCAACATCTTGAACGTCTCCTTCCGGAGGAAGCGATTGACGTTCCGAAGGTCCAAGATGGGGCGTAAGCCCCCCTTGTCCTTCTTGGGGACCAGAAAGTAGTGGGAATAACAACCACTCCCTACTTCTGGCCCAGGAACACACTCAATGGCCCCCTTGGCCAAGAGGGCCGTGACTTCCTGCTGGAGAAGCGCCAAGTGTGCCCCCGACATGCGGTGGTACCGAGGTGGCATGGCTGGAGGGGTGGACTGAAAGGGAAGGGAGTAACCCTTGCGGATGATCTGCAACACCCACTCGTCCGATGTGATAGCGTGCCAGTGGGGGAGATGGTGGCAGACCCTGCCACCCACTGGCATGGGGTGCCCCACAAAGCTCGGATTAGGAAGGTTTGGAGGTAGAAGCAGCGGGGGCGGAGATGGGCTGACCCCCACGCTGATTCCCAGACCCGCCCCTGCGGAAACCGCGTCCGCGCTGAGGCTGGTTCTGCACAGGCTTGCTGAAGGAACGTGCCTGAGCGCACCTTCCGTGGCCACGAAAGGAACGAAAACCAGGAGTGGCTGGGCTTTTCGTGGAAAGACCTAAGGACTTGGCCGTGGCCCGCGAGTCCTTAAAACGCTCCAGCGCACTGTCGGCTTTATCGCCAAACAGGCGAGTGCCATTAAAGGGCATGTTCATGAGTGAGCTCTGGACATCTGGCGAGAACCCGGTAGATCTCAACCAGGCGTGGCGACGAAGCGCCACAGTCGTAGAAATTGCTCTACCTAGTGAGTCCGCGGTGTCCAAACCACACCGAATGGCGAACTTAGCCGCATCTTTACCCTCGGCAACAGCTTGGGACAGCACAGCTTGGGTCTCCTCAGGACACTGAGGCAACACCTGTGCAACTGTATCCCACACCGCGTGGGAATAGCGGCCCAATAGGCATGCGGTGTTCACCGACCGCAGCCCCAAACTGGCCGAAGAGAACAACCGCTTGCCGAACTGCTCCAACTTCTTAGAGTCCTTCTCCGGCGGAGCCGTGGGAAAGGCACTCTGGGACGTCGAAGCTTGGATGACCAGGTTCTCGGGCGTAGGATGAGTGATCAGAAAGGCAGGGTCACCCGGCGCCGGGCGATGATGCCTGGCGACGTTCTTATCCACAGGGGCCCCTGTGGCTGGCCGCGACCAAGTGCCCAGTAAGACGTCAGTGAGGGCGTCATTAAATGGCAGCAGAGGCTCCGACGAAGTGGATGCCGTCTGGAGCACCTCAGTGAGGAGATTAGTCTTCAGGGCCACCGTAGGGAGATCAAGGTTGAGGACCTCAGCGGCCCGACGGAGCATCATCGTGTAAGAAGCGCCCTCCTCCATGGTAGGCGGAGGAGAGGCAAACCCCGGGTCAGAGGAGACATCAAGGCCGCCGGCCTCCTCTAACTCGTCCGCCCAGTCCTGCTCAGAGTCACACTGACGAGCAAGAGGGTCCTCGGACCCCTCCCAGTCATCCTCCACCTCCGCCGCATGTGGAACAGACTGCGGCGGCAGGGCAGAGACCGGTGAAGGAACAAACGGCGCCGGACGGGGCCGAACCGGCGCCATGTCCCAATGCGGATCCCAGGTAGGGACAAAATTGTCCTGGAACCTGGGCAGGGGCGGGACAAATGGCATCCACAGCGGCGCCGGAGGCGGAGCCGAGGGTGGCGCTGGGGCCGTAGCCGGCATTGTGGGACCTTTTGGTGCCGTGGCCGGAGCCAGCGGCGCAGGATCCTGCGGCGCCGGGGCCGGAGCCGCCGGCGGCACGACAGGATCCGGACACGGGACCGCAGGGCCCAAGGACGCGCCGGCGGGAGCCCGAGGCCTAAACAGGCTTGCACCTGTGTGGGAGTCGCCGACGGACCAGGGTAAGGTGGGTAGACCGCGGGACTCCCGGGCTCCAAAGGAGCCGCAGGGGCAGAACCCCTGTCCCCCTTGTCCGCATCCGGGGACCGACGGGGGGACGTCGGAGAGCGACAACGCTTCTTCGACTTCTTTTTGTGTCGTCTCTTACCCGAATCCGAGGGTGAAGACTTGGAGCCTGAGGAGCGATTATTTTGGCCCCGCGAGCGTTCTCTGGAGCGGCCCCTAGACCGAGAACGGCGCTGGGGCGAGTGCCGGACCTCAAGCAGCTTCCGGCGACGCTTCCTCAAGGCCTTCGGGGCCATGGCCATACAGTCCCTGCAGGACCGGGAGTCGTGGTCGCTCTCCAGGCAGTAGAGACAGACGCCGTGGGGGTCCGCCACTGACATATTGCGACGGCAGGCCCCACAAGACTTAAAACCAGGCATCCCTACGTGCACCAGAGTAACCACAGGAGACAAAAGTCTCAAAAAGAGTCAAAAAGTGACTAAGGTACGTGCTCTAACCGGATCTTCGCTTACTGGCGCGGAAAAAGAAAGAACTGACGTCAGCGCGCATGGGTGGCGCCTAAATAGTCTCCGTGACGTCATCTCGGCGCTTACGACGCCAGCGACGAACGGGGAGCCGCACGACGCCACCTACCGATGCGCAGGGGTACTGCTGACGAAAAAAACTTTCCGGATCCAGTCTGACGCCTGGGGATATTCTAAGGTAAGGAATCCATCACTAACGTGTCTCTTTCAGATCCCAGCCGTTCCAGATCTTCTTCAGAACTTTGGACAGGAGAGGTAGAGGAGGGAAGGCATAAAGGAGTCACAATCTCCATTCCAACTGAAAGGAATCCCCGAAGAAGAATTGCCATGGGAACTCCAACATGCAAACGTTTGGATACAGCGCGTTCTTGGCAGTGGCAAAAAGATTGAGCAAAGTTCTCCTCATTGATGGGAGATGCCCTGTGCCACCTCCGAGTGTAGCTGCCATTCGTGATCTGCTAAAGCGATACCAAAGGGGATGATGGACGGAGCGTTAGAGCAAATCAAACACTCACCCCCAGTCAACTGATCTGGGTTTAATCCATCATCATTCTTTAGCTCACTCCACCACCCCAGTTCAGACATGGCCATATGCAAATCAGTCTGACCCTGTGCCTCATGGGAACAGTCCAGCCCGAACTGCCAAGCCATGTCTTCCCTGGACCGGAAACAAGCATCCTGGGACCGGTTTCGGGTTCAAAACCCTCATCAGCCAGGCTATCTTGAATCCAGTGGCAAAGTGAGCAAGGGACCCACGTCTGGGCATACCCTACCAACTTAGGGCAAACAAAGCGATACCAAAGGGGAGGTGGAGTGAGCTAAAGAATGATGATGGATTAAACCCAGATCAGTTGACTGGGGGGGTGAGTGTTTGATTTGCTCAAACGCTCCGTCCATCATCCCCTTTTGTATCGCTTTGTTCGCCCTAAGTTGGCAGGGTATGCCCAGACGTGGGTCACTTGCTCACTTTGCCACTGGATTCAAGCTAGCCTGGCTGATAACGGCTGAATAGCCAGAAACCGGTCCCAGGATGCTTGTTTCCGGTCCAGGGAAGACATGGCTTGGCAGTTCGTGCTGGACTGTTCCCATGAGGCACAGGGTCAGACTGATTTGCATATGGCCATGTCTGAACTGGGGTGGTGGAGTGAGCTAAAGAATGATGATGGATTAAACCCAGATCAGTTGACTGGGGGGGTAAGTGTTTGATTTGCTCAAACGCTCCGTCCATCATCCCCTTTTGTATCGATTCGTGATCTGCTAGGCAACGTCGGCCGAGTTCATCCACCCTGGTGTTTAAAGATCCTGCCTGGGGTTGTACAGCCAGGGAGCTGCCCTGACGATTCTACAAGTTCTGGTGTAGAGCCTCTTGGCACAGGAACCACGTTTCCCATCCTGTCCTGCTTGTTGCAGTGCAACATGGTGGCCATGTGGTCTCTAAGAATCTGAATTTGTTCTCCCTTTATTGACAGGAGGAAAGACTTTAGTGCCAAGCGAATCGCCTGGAACTCCAACAGGTTGATGTGGAGGTGGTTTTCTGCCAGAGACCAGAGTCCTCTGAGCTCCCCCTCTCCCAGATGGCCTCCCCAACCAAGTGACAATGCAACCATCACAACCATCAGCTCTGGGTGAGGTAGTGAGACTCTTTAGCCGCCAATTTAGTTGCAGTACAGCAACCAGTACTGCAGATCCTTTGCAGTCTCCTCTGACAACTGGATGGAATTTGAGAGGCTCCATTGGTGTTGAGCCTACTGAGACTTCAGACCCCATTGCGGAGTCTGCTTGTGCCACCTGGTGGTGTCCACTAGCAGGATGCAGGAGGATAAGAAGTCTCAAAGCCACTCTCTCAGAGACGCAGGTCTAGGATTGAAACATTGCGACCGGAGCCTGAATATCCTGCACTCATTGAAGCAGAACGGAGGCTCAAAACAGCATAGGGTCTAAAATGGCTCAAATGAAAGGGAGCCCCTGTGAAGTAGTCAAGTGTGACTTTGACACGTTGATGGAAAATCTCAGGGATGTCAACAGGTCTTCCACTGTTTAGAGGTGATTGACTACTGCTTGACGGAGCCCACCTTCAGCAACGAGTCGTTGAGGTTTTGGAAACGTTTTCTGTCAGATGACAGAAAACAAGGGAGCAAGCTCCAGATCCACGTCAGAAGGAGTGGAAAGAAAGGAACTGACATCGGCATGCAGAGATGGCAGTTGTATTGTGGACATGTCGCTTCCAGGGTGGGATGGACCCAACAAAGAGCCACACAATGCCACCAACAGCGCACAAGGGAATAGTGGAGAAAAACCTTCGAAATCCAGTCTGGTGCATGTGGGTACTCACAAGGTGAGGAATGTGCGGCTAAAAGTATCCATCAGAAAAATGTTGCAAAAATCTAATATCAACAGGTGATTTAAATAAAGACGTCAGATCCATCAATCACAAAAAAAGCCAGAAGTGCCAATACGTACCCTTTAACAGTACCCAAAACAAGACCCATATGAATCAGGGATAGAACAAACGACAAAACTGTAGACAATTTTGCTTGTAATGGGTAGATTTGTTGGGTGCCGCACCCATCCACAAATTAGGTCCAACAACTCGTGAGCATTAATTTTGTGGAAGGGCGCCTCACCGCCAAGGTGGCAGCAACACCCTCTGGGGAAGGTCGAAGGAGGTCAGCTGTCACCAGTTAATCTCCAAGCATGGAATGCAAATTGTGCAGGCCCGGTTGCAGTACCCTTCCTTGTTGCTGCGACAGAAGATAATGCCAAAGCGGCTGCTTGATTGGAGGTTGGATTACTCACGCCCAGGAATTCCGGGTACCACACTCTCCTGGCCCAATCTGCTGCCAGTAGGGTGAATTAGGCCCAGACTTTCCTGATTTTCTTCAGAACTCTGGGCAGGAGAAGCAGTGGCGTAAAGGCAAACAGAGGTCCCGAGCTCCACTCCAGATGAAAGGTGTCCCAGATAGTGTTCTTGGAAATTGCATCGCGCAAAATTGCTGACATTGCACATTCTCTGCAGTGTTCCATTGCTGGAAGACTCCCTATGCCACCTCTGGGTGCAACTGGCAGCTGCTCAGTTCGTCCACCCTGGCACTCAGATCCCTCCAGGTGGTTTACCGCCAAAGAAATTACATGGCGGTCCAGCCACTTGCACCCTGCCCGGCTTACTGCAGTACCACATGGAAGTGGTGGTATCTGTGAGCACCTGCACTAGCCTTCCCCTGATGGTGGGAAGGAATGCCTTCAGCGCCAAGCAAATCGCTCTCAAGTCCAACAAACTGATGTGGAGTAGAGCCTCTGATCTCCACCTCTCCCAAATGGACTCTCCAACCCAGTAGCGATTCATCCATGACCATCATCAGTTCTGGGTGGGGTAAGCGAGGGGTATGCCACTGACCCAATTGCGGTCAAGTAGCTATAACTGCAGGGTCTTTTGCAGTCTGCTTCGAAATCTGGATACACTCAGACAGATTCCCCTATATTGAGCCCAATGGGATTTCAGGGACCACTGCAGATTCTGCATGTGCCACCTGGTATGTTTGTCCAGCAGGATACAGGAGGCCAACAACCCCAGGAGCCGAAGAGTCACAAACACTGAGATACAGCACTCAGGCTGAAACATCGAGATCATAGCCCAATTGTTCTGTACTCTCTACTCTGGGGAAAAGGCATGAAATTGAACCATATCCAGAATAGCTCTGCTGAACAGGAGCATCTGCAAAGGAGTTAGGTGTGACTTTGGCACGTTGATATTGAACCCCAATGATGTTAGATTTGCCGTCATCCGAAGGTGGTTGTTGGCTGCCTGGGGCGAGCCTACCTTCAGAAGCCAGGTGAATGGGGATATTGAAATAGGAAATCCTGCAAGTCCAACACCACCATCCAGTTTCCAAAGTCTAGGGCAGACAGCACGAGTATCTTGAATTAGTCCTTTTACAAGGAAGTGTGGAGAAGGCAAAGATCCAAAATAGGAAAAAGACGTCTGCCCTTCTTCGGCACAAGGAAGAAGAGGGAGTAGCACCCTGTTTCCACTTCCGAGGTCGGAACCCTTTGTAAGGCCCCTTTGGACAAAGTGGCCTGCACTTCCTGCTGCAAGACGGACAGATGGGCTTCAGTCAAACGCCCTGATGGTGGTGGAAGGAGCGGCAGGGTAGAGAGAAATGGAAAGGCATAGGCCTGATAGACAATTTGGAGGACCCATTTGTCTGAAGTGAAAGCCTGCCACCCCTGGAGGAAATATTGGATCCTGCCTCCGACAGGGTAGCTGTGTGCCGGCAATGACACACTTAAGTGGTTTTGCTGCTAGGGATGCTGGAACGGTGGGGCAGGGGTAAGAATTGAGCTGCACCCTGCCCATGCTATCCTTTCTATGGTCTCTAAGGACCGAAAGTACTGCTGGGCTGGTGGAAGGGTCTGGCGTTAGCATAACTGAAAACACAGACCATAGCCACAGAGAGGGCAACATTATTGGTGAAATTGTCAGATGGGAGCAGAAAGACCCAAGGGATGTGCTGTGACCCTATCCTCCTTAAACCATTCTAGGGCCAAGTCTGCTTTTTCGTCAAATAGGTGAGAGCCGTCAAACAGCAGGTCAATTAGGGATTCTTGGACAACCTCAAAGAAGCCCATAGACTTCACCCAGTTGTGATGTCAAATTGCCACATTGGTCCCCATTGCTCAGCCCAAACAGACAATCGTGTCCAACCAGAACGCATGACTAATTTTGCTGCATTGCAACCATCCTGGACAGCGTGAGTAAGGGATACCTGAAGATCCGGAACAGCCACTAAAACGTCTGCCACCATGTCCCAAAGGGCATGGGAGAAACAGCACAGAAGACAGCTGGCATTTACTTATCTCAGATCAAGGCTTGTGGAGAAAAAAATATGTTTGCCAAATATTTCTATTCTTTTAAACTCACGATCAGGCAAAGTCATAGGGAAGCCATTGGAATTTACTTTGCTGGTGGACACCTGTATCACCAAACTCTCTGGCATTGGATGTTGAGGAAGAAAGGCTGTTTAACCCAGTGCAGGATGATGGCAACGAGCAACCTGCATGTTAAAGGATGGCCCTTAATAGGGTTTCGCTCAAGTGCCTAAAAGGGTGTCCAAATAGGGCCTCATTAAATTGTAGAAGAGGTACTGTAGGGGCCTTACCTGGAAGATGCACCTAAATTAAAACATTAGTCTTTACCGTCATAGTGGAAAGCTGTAGGTCTAAAACCTCTGCGGCTCTCGGCATATGACTGTGAAGGAGGTGCTTTTCTCTGTAGCAGGACCAGGGGAAGATAAAAGACTAGTATCTAGTGAAGTATCCTGAACACTGACATCCTGAAGTTCTTCATACCAGTTATCCTCATCATACTGTTGGATGTAATCATTCCCTTTAACATAATTGTCATTGTCCGAGTTAGTGCCAAAAAGATTGTGTAACGTTTGTGCCCTACCGCATGGTAAGGACAAAGTGTTAGAATCAGGGGAACTGCCTGTTGGCTGTGTGCCCGTCAGAGCCTGGCGCGGCCTCAGTTGTGCTAGATTCTGCTCAGAGTCAGATAGCACAAAAGGCTGTAATTCTTGCTCTAGAGCTGGCATTGGCATCATTGTGAAGGGAACCAACACACGGGGGCGGTGTAAGAACCGAAGTATGCACCGGAGCCGGTGCTGAACTCGATGCAGGTACAGAAGGCACAGAGGGTGGACCCACCAGTGGAAGTCTGATTGGAGGCCCCTGTGAACCATGGGGTCGGAAGGCATGCCAGAGAGCCGGTAAAGTGCCACAAATGTGCAGCATGGCCTCTCTGACATTCTCTACTTGCTGCAACGTCACGGATGGACCCCGAAATCTGGGGTGCACCTGAACTAGACTGAATTGGCTCCAACTGAGATTGGGAGCGAGACCAGAGGCACACAGATGCCCTTGCGCCCTCTCAAGCGTCCAAGTGTAACAAGAAGGGTCAGATTCCCATTTCGACAACTTATGCTTTTTATTGACTTACCCAAAGACTTCCACCACAACAATGATGTGCCACGGGAACGGCTTCAGGAGCAGTAACAGGACCTTCCTTTCAAATTTGACTGTTGTGGAGTCTTCTTGTGTTCGACGACGTAAAGTTTTGCCTTGATGTCCGGTATGGCTTTTCGGTGCATCTGGGCATGGTCATCACAGGGCCTGGAGTTGTGCTCTAACCCCAGGTACCAAAGCCACACTTGAGGGTCTGTCAAAGATATCTATTAGCTACAGTCCCAACATTTTTCAACACTGTTGTCTTAAGAGGTGACATTTTCCCTTGCACACTGGTAAATTTTGATGAAATGTAAGGCCTTTAAGATCAATGAGAAGCTCCAGATCTGCACCTAAAGGTGTGGAAAGGGAGGAACTGACACCAGCACATGTGGGTGGCACTGCTTGTCACTTTCCCGAGTTGAATGATGTCACCTCAGAGCACGCAGAATCATTGCTTTAAAGTTTCCAGACCTCGCCTGATGTATGGGAAATATTCAGAAGTTGAGGAATCTGCACTTAGAAGTATCCATAAAAAACACAGATTAAAGCCAGTCTCCATCATCATACATGGATGACATAGGCAAGTTTGTGTTTTTTTAAATGTTTTTATTTTACATAAAATAATCAGAAATACAGCAACTGAAGAAAAACGATCCTTGCAGGAAGGGGTGATAAGAAATCTAGTTCTAGTACATAAAACGGTGAAGTGTCAGGAGAAGCCATTTCCAGCATCCTGCCGAAAGGCAGAAAAAACAGGAAGTCTAATGGGACTGTGGTGGTGTGAATGTATGAGGCCAGCACTGGATCCACTGGTAACATTTTAAATCCATAGCATTTGTTGTTTTTTCTTTCAAATACGTTTACTGAGTTTTACAGAAAGCACACAGCACTATATATCAGAGCAGATCACAGCATTAATGTGTCAAATAATCAACAAGATAGCAAATTATAATAAACAGGTCAGCAGCTCACGAGCTGGTCACACCTCTGAGGGCTTACGGGAGCAATGGCTTGTGTAAGGGATAGCAGCACTACATCTTAAAAGTGAATACGTCGCTCCTTAAGCTAGAGAAGTTAACTCTGAGCCTCACATTTATAATGGTCACTAGTACCACAAGGACGCAGTCACGATTCAGACATAGATGCATTCATGTCTTGAAGGACTCAAAGATTTCACAGTTTGACCAAACACTAAGACCCTCTCACCTACCTTAAGTTGTACAGGATAAAGTACATCAGCCTGGACCCTGAGGCAAATGAAGTAATTTGTGAATATCTGCAAGTAAGCACTCCTGGAAATCTTGGGAGGGCTAACATCCGGAAAAAGAGGCTTGCAGTCGTATGCATCACCTTCCCTTGTTTCACAGACTACTTCAAAGGCACGTCTTGATGTGATTCCTCCAGCATAATCAGAATAGTTCCTTGGTGTTGATAAAAACTAAGCTATTTTTTATTAGGCCAGTCTATGTAGTTCTGTATGGCCTGAGTCCTGAACAACAAGATCTGTTTTCTTCACTTTACCAGTACCACACTGTGGTATTTAGCAAGACTTCTGTGTGTAGTTTCAGTGTTACTTGCACTACAGGCTTGATTGCATTTAGCACAAGCTAATATAGTATTGCTTTTGGATTTAAAATCAGTGCGTGCATGATGCAAATTAAAGGTCTAGAAAGCAGGCTAATGTGACTTTTGCTGCTGTAGCTTAAATGTGAGCTTGGATTGCTATGTTTTTTTCATAACTCATGCTAACAGGAGCAAGAAAGAAAATGTTAATTTTCTGATGCACACATTATAAATAGCAACGAGGGAGTTGACCTTGTGTGTTCCGTCTTCGAGGAAGATTGAAGGAAAGTAACAGTAGATTTAAATGTGCACTTTCTGATCAAGACGAACTGCTCAAATATCCTGTATAAAGAATACAGAAGCCAAGGCTGAGCCGACTCCCTTCTCGCTCCATGAGGCACCATGCCTTAAAAAGGTATACGAGGCAGGGATAGACGGACTGGTTGCTGGAGGGAATGCTGAACCATGGATCCAACTCCTGGTCTGAAGACAGAAAAATGTATGCTGGGAGGCATTTCATGACGTGACATACTGTTAGGATTTACCTAACCATGCTCTTAGACAGCTGGTTGGCTCAGACTAAGGTAGAAACTAGTAGTACAGGGATGTGTGATAAAATACAATATGAACATACTTAACCTTCGCCCTAATCTGTGTAAATATTGTGGGTCTGTTTATAATACTTACAATAATTCTGATGTATATGATTTGTATACAAATGATGCGTAACACAGACCCACATAGTAAAGTACCAATCATTATGTGCCCGAACAAATTTCGGGGATACAGGTAGGGCTTTATGTATACTAGCTGTGGGTGAGAGGTTCTCTGAAAGATTTGTCTGACTCCTAGCATCCCTTTTCACGTGAGCTTAACTCAGTCGGTGCAAAGTGAAAGACCCAGTTCTCCTTTGCTCCAAAACGTATTTACCTCTTGGAAGCAAAAGACACACAATTGATGGACGGAATGCAGAACAAATCAAAACATTCACCCCCAGTCAAGAGATCTGGGTTAAATCCATTATTCTTTTGCTCACCATGCCACCCCAGTTTAGACCTGGCCATATGCAAATCAATCTTGACCCTGTGCCTCATGGGAACAGTCCAGCCCGAACTGCCAAGCCAGGTCCTCCCTGGACCGGAAACAAGCATCCTAGGACCGGTTTCGGGGTTTCACCCCTCTTCAGCCAGGATAGCTTGATTCCAGTGGCACAGTGAGCCCAGGACCCACGTCTAGGCATATCTGGCGCACTTAGGGCAAGAAAGCAAAAGACACACAATTGATGGACGGAATGCAGAACAAATCAAAACATTCACCCCCAGTCAAGAGATCTGGGTTAAATCCATCATTCTTTTGCTCACCATGCCACCCCAGTTAAGACCTGGCCATATGCAAATCAGTCTTGACCCTGTGCCTCATGGGAACAGTCCAGCCCGAACTGCCAAGCCAGGTCCTCCCTGGACCGGAAACAAGCATCCTAGGACCGGTTTCGGGGTTTCACCCCTCTTCAGCCAGGATAGCTTGATTCCAGTGGCACAGTGAGCCCAGGACCCATGTGTGGGCATACCTGGCGCACTTAGGGCAAGAAAGCAAAAGACACACAATTGAACTGGGGTGGCAGAGTGAGCTAAAGAATGATGATGGATTAAACCCAGATCAGTTGACTGGGGGTGAGTGCTTGCAATGTTCAACACTCCGTCCATCATCCCCTTTGGTTTTGCTAAGTTCGCCCTAAGTGTGCAGGGTATGCCCAGACGTGGGTCCCTTGCTCACTTTGCCACTGGATTCAAGATAGCCTGGCTGATGAGGGTTATGAACCCGAAACCGGTCCCAGGATGCTTGTTTCCGGTCCAGGGAAAACATGGCTTGGCAGTTCGGGCTGGACTGTTCCCAGGAGGCACAGGGTCAGACTGATTTGCATATGGCCATTTCTGAACTGGGGTGGCGGAGTGAGCTAAAGAATGATGATGGATTAAACCCAGATCAGTTGACTGGGGGTGAGTGCTTGCAATGTTCAACACTCCGTCCATCATCCCCTTTTGTATTTACCTCTTGGGGCATCGACTGCGTGTGACCCAAAAAATTCAGGTGAACACGACTACACCATTCGGAGAAATACTGATAAGATGGCTACATCAGGTCAGGGAGGCATTACTGCGCAGAGCTAGGTGTGGACAGGTCTCTCCTCAGCTCACGAGACCAAAAGACAGCGTTCTTTAACATAGTTCTCCTGTCCCACCTGTGAGGCAGGCAACTCCCAAACAGATTAAATGAGGAAGAGCCAGAACAACAGGGTATAATCTTTTATACACTTTCGACAAAGAAAACACACAAAGGAATTTCATACAGTTTATTCAAATTCTTATATCTATCCCTGAATAACACCAACATACTCTTAATTGTGAAACTAGCTTAATTTGTAGCGCAAAAAATAACAAATGCTGCATTGAAGCACAAGGCATTAAATATGGAGAGCACACACTTTTCCTTAAGCTGCTGAAGAAATATGATCATTAGATTCGAAGAATTGTTTCAGAAACCGTATCCAGGAATGTAAAAGCAATTATGGGCGTCCTACCAAATGTGCCATATTATCAAGCTGAATAAAATAAGCTTAAGTTATTATAGCAATTACACAAAAATCAACTTAAAATTCACTGGTTTCCCCACAAAGCAGTTAAAATGTTTGCTTTGCTATTACTGTAAAGTAGCTGCTCTTTGCATGTCGAGTTGTTATAAGAAATTTCTGCACACAATTACCAATACTCCCATAGTAATAGGTCATTCGGTTCATTCAATGTACCACCAGTGCAGTTTGTACGACAATGGAGTAGAATTGTCAGCAATCTAACCTGCAGATGCTGCGTCACTGCTTCCATTTTCTGTGACCCTCATTGACTGGCTGCTCTGAGGCCGTCGCCTCTCATTCTGGGGTTCCAAGATGTCTCTGTATTTTGACACCATTAGGACAGAGATAAAGTACACCACTGCCAACGCAAGGAACTGAGCCTGTTTGCTATCCTCCTAAAAGATGGGAAACAAAGATTTTGCCATTAGCCATCGCATTCCTTGGTTTTGTTTTCTTAATTTTAAACACTGTATTTTTTTTCCAAATTCCACCTATAACCGTCTACCACCGAGAAAAGCCTGTTCTGTTTCTCAAAATAAAACCGGACATCATATGTGCCATTGTGGCATGAAAATATGTTTATCTGCAAGCATTTGCAGCTGCAATAGTAAAGAAACAACACCTATTGTTAAGTGTTATTTTACATCCCTAAAATCACATCATTGGAGCACTAAACATTCCAACACTTAACTGAAATCCTTTTAGCCGGGAAAATGCTGGCATACTACCTTCAACAGTTGTGCCAATACATGTCCTGCTGTATAACAAATCAACTAACTGAAATGAGCACAGAAATACAAAACGCCCCGCTCCACCTCGTGCTATATGACATATAATACCACAAGGCTGGTGTGAATTTCTGCACTGACTTTGCCGCTTACCTCCCATTAGGGCCTAATGGGAAAAGCGATTGAAATTTGTGAAGAAACCATAGGTGAATGGAGACAACACTGATTGCTAATCGTGATGCACGAGATATTAATTTAAAGTTCTAATTAAGCAGAAGGGGGAAGGCAATGCCATAACTAATAAAAGAGAGCATGGCATTACAAATCCACTGTTCATTCAGCTAGGACAACGATATTCGGTAAGTTTATGAGCAGAGAGGTACAGAGAGAGCCCAAGATTGATCAAAGACCCTAAAGTCATTGATTTGAAATGGCGACGTGTGATGACTATTACTGCCCATCAATTTCTTTAAACTTTTCTATAGCTGGTGTATATGTAATGTCTGGAGAGTACTTCAAGGCCTTTGACCGTATGTATGTGGGATTTATATACCGCAAACCTCGAGACAGACAGACAGACAGACAGACACACACACACACACACACACACACACACACACGCGAGAGCTATACAAAATAGAGGTTCTACAATACAGAAGAATTGTGCTGCACAGATTGGGTGGAAGAAGTGATGGGGTGGAGTTACAGACAGGTTGGTGGATGGAACGGAGGGGAGATTGGAAGAAATTAGAGAGTGAGGGTGATGAATGTGGTGATGTCACAGAAGGTCGTGAGGATGGTGTAACAGGTGAGACATTCTTCAGATGGTGAGTTATAGGCAAAGTTAAATAGAAGCAGGTTTTTTGTTTAAAGAAAATGGTCTCGAGTCCTTTTCTAAAGTGGGGAAGTAAAGGTGTAGATTATTTTTAATGCGTTAAAATTTGTTATTTCTACAATGTCGCTCTAATTATTTTCCTTAGGAGTACTATGACAATATAATATGCATTTGATGTAACCATAATGCAATAAAATACACAAAAGTACTGTTAAAATGTAGCTGTTTTGTTATTAATTGACAAATATAATTGAAATAGCTACTACAAAAAATTAAGGTTATATAAAGAATTCTGATAACGTCTCAAAACGTTCCACATACAACTAGAACATCTTGAAGATCAACCAGTCACCTGTTTGCCAAATTATAAGTACTTTAAGGAGCACAAAGAAATACAAGCTGGTGTCCTTAATAATTACTTGAAAGTTAACTTAAGTCGCATACTATTCCTTGATGTACTACTTTATATGTGCGTGTTCAGGGCAGTATCCAAGGGTGGTGGTCAAAGGCAAAAAGAATCCCATCCACTTCACAGCTGTATAATAGAAGGAGATTTGTTTTGTACCACTGAGTAAGTTACTTACCGTTGGTAACACTTTATTTTGTAGAGACTAGTTCTAGCCGCAGATTCCTTACCTTAGAATTATCCCCAGGCGCCAGACTGGATCTGGAAACTTTTCTACAGCAGTACCTGTGCACGTCAGTAGAGGGCGGCGAGTGACACCGTAACAACGTCGTCCACCGGAAGGGATGTCGTTAGAGTTCATATAAGCCATTCCCTAACGTCAGTTTCTTCCGCAACTACTTTCCGTGCAAAAACGGAAAGCCATGTATAGAAACTGCAATGGAGACAGTGTGCTCCCCAAAAAAATCCTCTTTTTGAAAGGCGCTTATATTATAGCCCGCTGCCGAGGGCTATACCAGTTGTTAAAGGCCCTGATCCAGAGTTCGGCGAGGGCCTATAACGAGGGAGAGGGCCTTTAACAACTGGTATAGCCTGAGGCAGAACGGCTATAAGGCTATTAGAACATTCCATCCACTAAGGGTAGAATGTTCTAAATTAAAAATGGAGAAACAAAAAGACAAACATTGGAGTGTTAGAGTGCTGGGCTTATACCAGCCATTATAAGCCCAGAGCTACTCCATTGTCTTCAATGGAGCTCCCAACATTCCAATGTTCTAATAAAGCCTTAAAGCCCGCCGTAGCGGGCTATACCGGCTATTAAAGTCCCGCTACCGCGTTAAAGGCCTGAGCCGAAGGCGAGGGACTTTAACAAGGTAGCGGGACTTTAATAGCCGGTATAGCCCTGCTACGAAGGGCTATAAGGCTATTAGAACATTCTGCAAATAAAACAAAGGCGTCTCGAAGCTCGAGGGGATTTAAATCCCCTCGATCTCCGAGAGGCCTTTGTAAGACATTGGAAAGTTGCTCTGCGGGCCTTTACCGGCCCGTAGAAGAATGGAGCACTCCATTGTCTACAATGGAGCTCCCAACATTCCAATGTTCTACTAAGTATTATGGGCAGTTTGGTGTGTGTGTGTGATATTCATACATTTTTTTTTACCAACTAAAAGCACAAAGGTGCATAGAAGGGATCTGGAAGAAAAGACGAATCAGTTTGCAGAGCGGGGAGGATGGGTGGGTGGGTTAATAAGGAATCTGCGGCTAGATCTAGTCTCTACCAGATAAGGCATTACCGAAAGTAAGTGACTTATTCATCTGATAGAGACATCTAGCCGCAGATTCCTTACCTTAGAATAGATACCCAAGCACTACCATCCTGGAGGAGGGTCTGCGAATTGATTCCAAGAAATATCCCCGACTAGGCTATCTGGTCCGCATAAGAAAAAGAGTAACCGCTTGCCAGGAAGGGAGGTGTGGAAGAAAGCATCCCCCCAGAAAACGCGGGGAGAAGCCCGTACGAAATTGAATCAGCAGCCGTGCAAAGACATGGGAGAAAATGAATGCAGTAGAACAAGACAAGTGGGAAGAAAACTCCATATAAACATAGCACTACAATGGCCCCTTGGAAGGGCAACCGGTTCTGGAGACTGAGGCGGAAGGCTAAGGACAACAGCTAAAACTACTGGGCCAAGCTCCCAGCCATAGAAGTAGGCATGGCATAGGGCTCCAACCAACAGCTGTTAAAGCATTGCGAGCGATAGCAACAATCATGGCCATATACCACGTTAGGCAGAGGAAACACGTTGAGAGAGAGGAGGATCTCTGGGACTATGCGGCGTAGAAACCCAAGAAAAGAAGGTATAAAACACATAATTAGAGATGTATGAAAATATATATGATAGGTATGAACATAAACATATACAGAATTCACACTGGACAATAATAAGTGCCCAAGAAGGGTACATAAAATGAACACAACAGCGGCCAAAGGCGAGACAACGGCAAACTGGGACCCAGCTACATAGACCGTCTAAAGGGAGAGGGTGAGGAGGAAGTACACACCCCAGAAAACGAAGGGAGCAGACAGACACAGCACTACCGACAGAATGGTACGATTAGGAAGGCGAGAGACAATTGAAAAGAAAACAACCCCGCTAGAATAGAGAAATAAAGACCACAATGGAGGACTGGAAAAAGGGACCGAGGTGGACGGGGCCAACAATCTGGGAGTCCAATACAGACGACCAGGCCACAGTGTAAAAAACTAGTATTGGAAGACCAACGCCTGAAATGAAAGTCCAACCAAAGAGCCAGTGTAAGAAGAGAAGAAACAGACAGCGAGGCAGTGACCACAGCCTAGAAAGCAGGAAGGCCAGAAGCAAGGAAAACTCCTCTTTGCACAGGACAACCAGTGCCTGGCTAACAAGCCAGGGAACAATGTGGGTGAGGATGCGGACGCCACCAAAGTTCATACTTGGTAGCCCTTAAGTACAAGGAAGACGAGTGAGAACTGCGACCGCACTCGCAAGAAGTGGAGGAAATACCCCAGAGAAGAATCCTAAGGGATCACAAACCTCTGCACGATCCAACCTGGAGGGGACGGGCAAGGAACCCATGTTCGAGAAGAACAGAAGAGGAGCATTTGCCAAATTCCCCCAAAAAGGGTAGAAGGCACGCCTGAAGAACAGCCCAGGCCAGCAACGAAACGCTGGGGTTGGTATCGGAGGTGTCATGGAAACAGCTCCAAGCAAAAGTGAAAGCAACCGCAGCTGCACGCAAGGCAGAAGAGGAGGAAAAACATGCCATGCAGAGGTATAGAAGGCGGCTGAGTTGATCACCACTGCCAAGATACAGACAAGGGATGGCCACTAGGAACTTGAGAAAGAAAGAGAGAGAAAGAGGGGGCAGGGGCCCGTCTCGCCCAAGCATAGCGAGAATTAGCACAAGAAGTGCTAACGCCTGAAGAGAGAAAGAAGGGACACCACTCCGGGAACAAACAGACAAAGAACCATAGGCCAAGAACCAGGCCCTTTACCTCACATCTGAAGACCCTGGCCAATGTAGAGGTACAGTCAATAAACAGGGGGATTGAAAGGGGGACAAGAAGAACCCCCTGCACCAACTTATCACTTGCACCGGTGCACCAAGCATGGCATGTGGAGTCCGCTGTAAGGGGTACTATGGCATCAAAAACATATTGAGGAATACCTGTAAAGCATACAGACGAAGTACCCTGTTAGGCAGGGCACAAGGCAACAGTGCATCCACTCAATACCATAAAAACACCCCAATCAGAACTTGGGTAGAAAGCAAAGAACACTGTGCAGCCACAGGCATAAATACCAAACAGGGTCAGAAATTAAGACGCGTCCCAGAAAAGAAGCAGGGACCACAACATGTCATTGACAAGGTAAGAATGCAAGAAAGAAAATACCTGCCGGGGCAGGGCATTACACTGAACGGCACGTGGAGGTGCGAGTGAAAAGAAGAAGCCAACTGGTGCCGCCAAATAACGGCTCACACAGAAAGAAATGGAGACCATATCCAGCCAGACTGAGCACAGGAGGAAGGGAGGACATACAGCAATCAGGACTTAAGATTCAGCTCCACTTTGACTATCCCGAAAAAGGCGTAAAGAGGAGACAGCTTGAGAGCCAAACAGATATTGGACATCGAAAGGCATGTCCACCAAGGTGGATTGAACAGCCTCAGAGAAGCCGGAGGTACGTAGCTAGGCACACTGGCGAAGATCTACTGAAAGGGTCATGGCCCACCCAACAGAATCTGTGACATCCATGCCCCCACGAATCAGCAATGTAGCCGCCTCTCGGCCGTCCTGGAACAACTGAGCAAGAGTGTCCCAAGAGTCATCAGGGACGGAGGGGAGAAGGCCGAATACCACAATAGATGAGAAAAACGGCCCAAAACACAAGTCATATTAAGGGACCGCGGAGCTGGTAGCAGAAAAGATATATGGGCCCAAAGCGTCCAGCCCTTTAGACTCCCTTTCTGGAGGGACGTCAGCCACGGCGCCGATGTCTGGGGAGGCTATAGTAGCCTGAAAAACAAAGCTTCATGGAGAAGGCTGACGGAAAAGGCAGAACGGGTCTCCAGTGGCAGGATGGTGCTTATGAGCAATAGACCAGTCCACAGAGGCCCATGAAACGGGCTTAGCCCAAGTGCCCAACAGAATATTAAAGAGGGTTTCACTGAAGGGAAAGCAGGCTCAGTTCTCAGCTGGCCCTGCTGAAGCACCCCAAGTAAGGGCTCAATGGCCATTTACACAGAAGGAAGCTGCAGCCCCAGAACTACATCAACTATCCGTAAAAGCAGAGCTTGCCTCCGAAGCGAGGCAAGGAGGAGAAAACAGGCCCGAGGACGGGAAAGAGTCAAGGGCACTACCATCACCAAGGTCAGAAACCCAATGAAACTCTGAAGGAGGCACATCTATACGAGTACACACATCACCAAAATACCCTTGTGCCATGGAGAAAAAAAGCAGGGGGCTCCCCCTAAAGCAGAGGGAGGTAGCCCAAAGGGGACAGATACAGCAGCGCCGTTATAGACATCGAGAACACAACACCTTGGCATCGGGGAGAAGAGAAAGTAGAGGCGATCGGTGTTGTTGAAGCCAGAGTTGGCATCCAACGGATCCAATACAGACATCATAGGTGGGAACCATGGAGGGCTGTGCACCAGAGCCAAAAGGAAATCCAGCACGAATTTGGAGGACCCCGCTGATACCAAGGGAGGTCCCGCCGGCGTAGAGTCAGTCTAGGCCTCACCGATCTCCTCGGGCCGAAAGTTGTGCCTGGGGAAGTTGAGAGTCATAAATGGCATGAAGGGTGAGACAGAAGTACCTCATCTGAGCCACAGTCGCCTGGGTGCCAGGAAAAACCAGAAGGTGTGGAACAGACACCTGCTGGTTTTTCCTGGCACCTGCTTTAACTCCGATATCAGAGGAATAGGAGGCTAGACAGGGACACTGCACGTACATGGTCAAGTTGGGGAAGACCACAGCGCTGACTGCCTACGGCGCAACTTACCAGGTGAAAGCGAGGACGAAGGACTTTGGAAGCTGGCCCTTAACCGGTCCTCGGAGAAAGAAGATGAATGTGACCGACAAGGGGCCATCGACCAATGGGCGGCTACCCGTGTCATGCAGTGCTCCTGCAGCGCTGGCAACAGCAGCTGAAGACACGAGTCGCACCATTCGGAGTCAGGGTGGGTGCCTAGATACCGCATGCAAATCGGATGAGAGCCAGACATTTTAGACCCCAGGACCTTGAAGATATCCAGAACAAAGCACACTGTCATCGGCAAACGTCGAGAGAGGCCAAAAATGGGCAGAGGTGCCGCACTCCGGATCAGCGTGGAAGTGCGGAAAGGAAGAAACTGATGTCAGCATGTTAGGGGAGAGCTTATATGTACTCTAACGACGTCACATCCGGTGGTTGACATCATTATGTAGCCACTCAGCACCCTCTACCAACGCGCAGAGGTACTGCTGTAGAAAAAGTTCTGGATCTAGCCTGGGGATAATTCTCAGGTAAGGAATCTGCGACTAGACGTCTCTATCGGATATGGAATGTTTTATTCCATACAGTTTTTTGTTTTTTTTTACAGTGGAAGATGCTGGCCAGGCACTCAATGACATTGACATGCCTGATTTGTTTAACAAGCAAAGGAGATAGTAAAAGTTATCATATTTACAGAATGCAACGTGGGGATGAGAAACAATAAAGATTCTAGGCATTGTCAAATAAAACACTCATGATAATTAAATGACATTTAATAAATACAAACGATACATTAACAGGTTAATGATTAACTACATCAATTCTAATTAAAGTACACAGTCGACTTAGCATTGATCTTAAAATAGCAACTTTAAGTTGGTAATTTCAGCAAATACATCTATAAATTACATTTGATAAGATATGAGCATCACCTGCGTAAATATGGATTTGTAGACAGTGCATCTTAATGAAGTGTGCAAGAAATACAGATACAAATTAAATAATAAAGGTGGACAGAGACGAACCCTGGGGATATCATAAAACCCTCACACTGAATGTTTCAGCTCATTTAGTTCTAATTTGTTGGCTGTGATTGTGGAGCCAAAATTTGATCCCGTGTTTTGGTGTGTCAGTAACCCACATTCTCTCAGTGTTTTGATCAAGGGCTATGCCATTTCAATGCAGATTGATGGCCTCTGTCTATTGTAAAGAGCAGATTTTTCCTTATATTTGCAAGTGGTGTTTCTGCTACTCTGCGAGATTGAAGCCGACTGGTGGTTGTGTAGCACCCTGAAACAATGTGGTCACTTCTGCTTCAAGGGTTTGCTGGGCTGTGGTAGATTTTCTTAAAGTTGGGTGTAATGACAGCAGTTTGGATTTAATTCCCAAGTTCTTTTCACACAAAATCATTCCAAAACATTCAATTTTAATGAATATTAGATGCTACATACTTACATACACCATACATACATTAACCAGGTTCCATTCCTAGCCTCTGGGACTTACCACCTGTGCTCCTGTTCCAGCCCCCTGAGATCTGTCTCGCTTCTCTCATGGTTGATCTCTCTATCTACATCTGTGTGCCCATTTGTTCTGTGAGCTCCTACTCCGTCTCATCCTATTTAGTGCCTTATTGCTCCATTTTCTGGCACTTTTGTACCTGTTCTGTGCCTCTTTTTCTTTGTTTTGTGCCCGAAATGCCCTGTCCTGCTCTGTGTTGTACTTGTTTTGTGCATCTTTTTGCTCCATTTCTGTTCTATCCTCTAACCGTTTCATGCTTCATTACTCAACTTTTGTTCTATGTCTAACCCGTTTTGTGCCACGTTTTGCTCTGTTTTTAGGTCTCGCCTACGCAGCACGTGTGCTGTGCTGCTAGACTTATTCTTTACAATTCAGTGGGCTTACAACCTGCCGACAGTATACTATTAGTTGTTTTCATTGTCGTTCTCATTTGCAATCGTTTGATTGTTTAGCTCCCATAGCCTTCACTTACATTCTTTTTCTTCCTTGTCTTTGTTTTTCCTCTTCTTTTTGCAACACATTTTTTTTAAATTTTATAAGCATTTTGGTATTATTCCTAGACATGTAATGTGGTTTCCTACTTTTAACACAGGCAAACAGCTTCTTAGTTATGTTGCTTTCACCATGCCTGCTGTCTCTATTGATGCTTTAGTTACTTACAGCCACAACTGCACTACTCTACTCCGTGCCAATCCACTCTATGCCACATGACCCACTCTACTCCACGCCACTCCACTTTATGCCATGACACTCTACCCTATGTCACTTCACTCTAAGCCACTCCACAGCACTCCACTCTTAACTTTTAGCCGTGCGGAACAGCAGCCACTCTGCTGTACAACATGGCTAAAAGACATTGGCAAAGCCAATAGCTCTCACATAGGCGAGACCTATTAGTTTTGCCAATGCTTGCTTCTTATTGATGTGTCTTTTTCTATGTTTGTCCATAATTCTGTGCCCTTGCTTTACCACCCTTTACACCCATGCTCCTCACCTGTTTCCAGCTCTCCTGCTTCCTGTACCCATCCCCGTCTGACCTCCTTTCAGCCTCACACCTGCGCTCCTCTACCCTGCCAGGACCTATTTAATGGTGGCAGCAGCGCGGATCAGATATTACACAGGTTCCATCCCTAGCCCTTATAAATCACCTGTGCTCCTGCTCCAGTGCTTTGAGAACCCCGCATCGCTCCTCTCCTGTTCGATTGATCTCTCTCTTGCTCTTATGATCTCTCTCTCTCTCTCTCCATCAATGTGCCCTTTTGTTCTGTGCGCTCCTGTTCTGTCTTACCCTGGTTGGTGCCTTATTGCTCAGTTTTTGCACTTTCGTACTCATTCTGTGTCTCATTTTCTCTGTTTTGTGCACTGTTGCCCCATCCTGGTCTGTTTTGTACCTTTTTATCTTTACATTATTTGCTCCGTTTTCAGATCCATCTCTCCCTGTTGCTTTTGTGCCTTGTTGCTCCATTCCTGCTCTATTTTCTAACCGTTTTGTGCCTTGTTGATCCATTTCTGCTGCATTGCTTACTTGTTCCAGGACTCCTGTGACCCCCACAGTGCCACCTGCCTCGCTCTGAGCTCCTCACCCCTCCCCAGGACTTACTTAATGGCGGCCGCAGACAGTTTGCCGAGTCCTCTTCCGGACCACCCAGCATCAGGAACCCTGGTCCTACTCTCACCCTCTGCTACCCTGCCACAACCCTCCGTGCTCTCGACCTCTAGCCACTGCTCACTGCACAGCTGATGCGTTGCACCAGACAGCATGAAGGGCATGGCTCACTGCACCCATCGCACAGATATATGGAATAACCTCACTTTCGAACACCACAGCACACTTCAGCCTGCGCGAAACCCTCGCTCGCTCCAATTTCACCAGCAACATCACAGACTTTGTCGCACCCATCATCAACAACTCCAGCACCTACATCCTCCTCATTGACTTAAACTTCGACCTGGGAGACTTTGCCGACAAACTCGATCGCCCTTCTAGAAGACCTCAGAAACCTACGCCTTACCCACCATATTGCCAGACCCACCCATGCTGCTGGACACCTCTTGGACTAGATTGTCACCTTCATCGGCAACATCACATTCGACAAGCTGTTGCCTGCTCAGATCACGCCCTTGTCAGTTTCTGCAGACCCATTCCACAACACCACAGACCCACCACCACCGAATCTGCCTGAAGCAGCTGGAAAACATCTCAGAAGCGGCCTGGACTTACACTCTCTCTGTCCACCAGCCTGAACACACCAGCAACCTGCTGGAGGTCATCGAGAACTTAAACAGCTAGATCATAGCATGCGGTAACACCCTAGCTCCCCTCAAGTACAACACAATGTAAATACTCGCACATCGTCAAAGCCTTCACCTCGCCCGTAACGGCCTCTAGCAGCATCACCACTTCAATATCCCGCAACAAACTTTTGAAATTTTTCTGTAATAAGATCATTTTTTTTATTTGAAAAGTGTGGACACACTGGGGGAAATAGGACATTTGTCAGTGTCCACAGATTCCGGAACTTTCCCTCACAGAAACATAAGAAAGTTCTATGATTTTAGCCAAATTTTGGCATTTGCAGGGCATTCATTATACGTAAGAAAAATTGGTGGAATCCACATGTCACATCAACTTGAACTCCCACGCGTCTTCTTTTCAGCAATGTTTGGGGTTGATAGGTTTTCCTGGGAGCCGGTCGACCACGGACCTAGATACAAAAGCTACCTACGCCCCCAGAAAAATACAAATTTCAGAGAAATTTTACAAAGAGAATTATGGTAACACAATCGTATAATATTTGTTATTTTGTATTAAACTTTTCTTCAGTTTTAGGTTTCAAATGTAAGTCAGGGTGAAAGAATGAGCACATTTGGAAAATGCTCTCAGACTCACATGATATTATTGGTAATCCCAAATTCAGAATTGTACAATATTGCTAAACTCGTATAGCTTTTCTTCATACCCATTTTCTATCCCTTAGATTTTACTTTTTCAACTGATGCATGGTCATTAAATAGTGAAAATCAATTTAAGCTGCAGCTCAGGTGATGGCTCTGGCTATTATATGTTTTTGGACAACCAAGAGTCCAAGTGTCCAAAAGAGTAACAGATTTAACGGTATAATACTTTGGTAGATCTGTCATTGGGGCAAAAATTAAAGATGAAAACATTGTTGCCTTTTTCTATTTTTTCCCCCACTTACTTTCCTTAGTTTTTTTAATTTAACAATTAGTTTATTTTGGAAAACCATGAGCCATTTACACAAATAACCCAATTCTAAATCCAGAATCATGTCCACTTATCAGAAATGTCCAGATTTTCAGGTTCACCGATACCTCCTTTCCCCACAAGCTACAAGCAGGTAGAAACCACAAAAATCTGAAATATTAACACTTCAAAAACTGCATAAACTTTGGTGATTTTTATTACCCTGGTCCTGAAATCTGGTAAGAGCATTTTAGCACAGCAAACTTTTTGCTGAGGCTACGTTTAGATAAAAGCACACACTTTCTACATTTGTTTAGAAAACGAAAATCCTTTTCTTTATTTAGTCTATTTTCTTGGTTCCCTTTGGGCAAGTCCACAAACCCTGGGTACCTTTAGAATGCCCAACATGGGGGGATAAAAACGCAAATTTGCCCTTTATTTATTTTGTGGAAAACAAAATTATGACGGCTTAAGCACAGTCTGCCCCACATATGAAATAAGCATTGGCAAAGTCAATGTCTCGCCTATGCAAGAGCTATTTGCTTTGACAATGTCTTTTAGTCTTGTTCTACAGCAGTGGCGCTGTGCAGCATGGCTGAAGTTAAGGAAGAAAAAGTGCTATGATATGGCAAGAAGCAAGACAGACAATGGGAGGTTGGGAGGGAAGAAGCAAGACAGACAACAGGAGGGTGGGAGGGAAGAAGCAAGACAGAATGTGAGGGAAGAAGCAAGACGGACAACGGGAGGGTGGGAGGGAAGAAGCAAGACTGACAACCAAGAAGCAAGACTGACAACTAAGAAGCAAGACTGACAACCAAGAAGCAAGACTGACAACCAAGAAGCAAGACTGACAACCAAGAAGCAAGACTGACAACCAATAAGCAAGACTGACAACCAAGAAGCAAGACTGACAACCAAGAAGCAAGACTGACAACCAAGAAGCAAGACTGACAACCAAGAAGCAAGACTGACAACCAAGAAGCAAGACTGACAACCAAGAAGCAAGACTGACAACTAAGAAGCAAGACTGACAACTAAGAAGCAAGACTGACAACTAAGAAGCAAGACTGACAACTAAGAAGCAAGACAGACAACTAAGAAGCAAGACAGACAACTAAGAAGCAAGACAGACAACGGGAGGGTGGGAGGTAAGAAGCAAGACAGACAACGGGAGGGTGGGAGGTAAGAAGCAAGACAGACAACCGGGAGGGTGGGAGGGAAGAAGCAAGACAGACAACGGGAGGGTGGGAGGGAAGAAGCAAGACAGACAACGGGAGGGTGGGAGGGAAGAAGCAAGACAGACAACGGGAGGGTGGGAGGGAAGAAGCAAGACAGACAACGGGATGGTGGGAGGGAAGAAGCAAGACAGACAACGGGAGGGTGGGAGGGAAGAAGCAAGACAGACAACGGGAGGGTGGGAGGGAAGAAGCAAGAGACAACGGGAGGGTGGGAGGGAAGAAGCAAGAGACAACGGGAGGGTGGGAGAGAAGAAGCAAGACAGACAACGGGAGGGTGGGAGGGAAGAAGCAAGACAGACAACGGGAGGGTGGGAGGGAAGAAGCAAGACAGACAACGGGAGGGTGGGAGGGAAGAAGCAAGACAGACAACGGGAGGGTGGGAGGGAAGAAGCAAGACAGACAACGGGAGGGTGGGAGGGAAGAAGCAAGACAGACATGGGAGGGTGGGAGGGAAGAAGCAAGACAGACATGGGAGGGTGGGAGGGAAGAAGCAAGACAGACATGGGAGGGTGGGAGGGAAGAAGCAAGACAGACAACGGGAGGGTGGGAGGGAAGAGGCAAGACGGACAACTAAGAAGCAAGACGGACAACTAAGAAGCAAAAAAGACAATTAAGAATCAGGACAGACAATGGGTGGGTGCGAGGAAAGAAGCAACTAGGCAACGGGATGGTGGGACATTAAGAAGCAATACTGACAGTGGGAGGCTGGGAGGGAAAAAGCAACACAGACAACAGGGGGAAGAAGATAGAAAGTAGTACCTCAATCTCAGCGGAAGGACACAAATCAAAATGAAGCCATCAGTACTTGGTCCATGCGACAAACGAAAGAAAAGGAAGTAAAACCGGCATGCACTGACCAATTAGGAGGCATTAAATAAGCATGACAATGAATCCAAAGAATGGTAAGCAATGGGCGGGCTTCAAGCCCCTTTCAGTAAACAAAATGTATCACAAGCGATAGTGCAAGCGCCGTCTCAGGCAAGACCTAAAAAGGGCTCAGCACTTGGGGTAGTAGGAAGCCCCCTCGCATGAGGAGTTAATTGCTTTTGCACTTTGGCTGGCGATCTAGATTTAGACTGGAGATTGTTCCATGCACTCACTTCCTTATACACTTTCTAATGTTTCTCCTAAGCCTCTTCAACCTAATTTAGTTTTATTGGGACATCTACCACTAGTAATAAAACATGTTCTGCCCATTTCATACTTTACACATACATTGTTGTATTCATGTGAACATTACCAATAAAAAACAAAAATATTGTTTGTTCTCTAGCTCAGTTAGCAACAACATTGAGGCTTTACTTTACGGAGAGTGGTCTGAGGCAATGCAGTGGCCAATGCCTCCGTCATGTTAACTGCACCTAACAAGAGCAAAATATTTTTATTGTACACATTAGTTTAAATGTACAGTGTTAAAATGTTGCAGTAGGGGGAGCTATTAAGATGAGGAAAGATAGTTAAAAATACTGCTTAAATAAGTTGGTAGTGTACAATACCTTAGCAAAATGGGCCTTCAGGAAAAGACCTAAACTGTTACTGGATTTGTCTACCTAAGACGGTGTCATCTGCCAGCTTAGTTGCTAATTGACAAAAGCATTATAAGTATAGGAAGTAGTACTAAAGGAGTATTCTTTCGCATACTGTTACATGTCTTTGTTAATCGGATGTGAAACATCCATCTTCCTATAAGTAAAAATTTAAAAAAGGGCACAGTACTTCCTATTTATACTAACTGTACATAATTAGTCAATTAATATTTCCATTTTAGATGTTTTGAGACAACACACAAAGACATGAAAGAGTATGTGAAAGAGTACAAAAGGAAAACTCTTTTACTCTTCAACAGACTCCAAAATACATTTGTGACTAGGGCACTTTATCAATCTTCAATACAAGAACGTTGCATAGCAAATGATAAGAAGAACTGTGTTAGCTGTAATAATAAAAAAAAAAAATCCTATGCACAATACCACATTAAAAACCTGAACACAGAATATTGTCATTATCATAATTAATACTAAAAAAATTTACATGTGGAACTTCAAGATCACATTTGTTTTTATGATCTACCGTGGACAGGGCATAAAAAGAAAAAGAGGGGGGAAAAATGATCCCTACAGACTTGAGACCTACTTAGTTTGAGCTCTCTCCTATGGATTATTATGGCGATTTTTATCTATGTTTTCCTGTTTTTTGGTATCAACAGTTCTGACACCGTCACTAGAGGAATGTAAACATTGGTAAAAGCAAATTAGAGCTTGTTAAATACACAATACCTATTATTATACAAATTAGGCTAAGTACAAACTCAATTATAAGTCAGACATATAAAGAAAATATTACGGCACTCATCTCACTATTACACACACTGCAATAACAAAGGAGGAAGACTTTTAATAACTCACAATATCTCTGAAGACTACTGCCCGTAGTCGGTTTATATCCATGTCTTGAAGAAGTCTGTCAAGGTCACGGACTGGGGACATCCCACCCGTCACAATGTCAACAGGACTCTAAATTGAAAAAAGCTACAATTATATGAAATGATGCTGGCATAATTACTGTAACATTCAAAGAACTGGACAAGAAAATCAATACCTAAAAAGATGCCTTCCGAACCATGGATACCTATCTAAGCCATAAGGAGAAACAGTAAGTATCTACAAAGTGTAAATATGAAATGCAGATAAAGGAACAGAAACCAAGCATTCATGTTAAAACCAAAAACACTCATAGGAGCTTACAAAATATTTACAGGGAAAGTAATGCTTTACAGCTCTTAACTACTGCTTCATTATTTCTAATGTGTCACATTTTAGAAGTTCACATTTAAGAGCATTTGTTCACTAAAGAACTTTAAGCATGAAGCAACTGCAGTACACTAATGAAGGAATCATGGTTGGGTAATAGAGCTAAGTTTAAAATAAACACTTGCCTTTACAACAGTCTTTCCTTGCGTTCCTTTCAAGCCTTTTGCATTATCCGTGCTGGACTTAATTTGTGTATGATGCTGGCACTCCAAACAATTCCTTACTGCCACAGCACAGACTGTCACAAAAAGGAAATAACAAGAAGATCACCATTGTAATTAAAGGAGTGACAGTTTAAAAGCTTAAAATGTACCTCTTTAATGGTAGCTTGCACATGAAAGATACAAAATTGAACAGCTTTTCAGACACATTACAATTTTTCATTTCAGTAAAGCATGAATTCTTGAGACTACTGTAGTGGTACTATGAAATATTGTAATAGTAAACAATCACAGACAATGAACTGGGAATGTAAAATCACCTAGAAGACTATCACAACTCAAGAGTTCTACTAAAAAATCTTCTCAAAGCTAATTGCACCATCCATCAACAAGTCATCTGTCATTAGTCTGGTGCCTATTTTAGATGCCTACATTCTATCTTCACCTACATTTAGTATATGTGCGCATGACACTTTCTTTTGTGTGCAAAGAAATAAAAGAACTTAATACATGGAAGTATGACAAACTGTGTGCACTTATGACAGATGCTGAAAATGTTGAACCTCTTCCGAGAGGCAATGCAGAAGAAAAGCAGCAAAGGTCACTTCTCACTACAATAGTGACAAGCAATCTATTTTAAGCAGACACTCCATGAAACATCTAATCTGTAAATGAAGGGCAAAAACAATGACCATCCTATTCTGATTTCCTCAAGGCCCTCATCTGGAATCCAAAGATACAAGCAACTGTATAATTAAAAAAATACTCTCCAACAGCTCCAGTTGACCGACTTACCTAATCGCAGACATTGCCGCAAAATTCCACCTGATGACATGTTCTTCTCAGCTTCAATTTCAGAAAAGCCGAGAGAGCTGGCAAAGATTAACACATCAACAAGACTGATTAGCCTCTGGAGGAACGATATAGAAGCTTCAATAGATAGGCCCTGCGTTGGTTCAATGTTCTCCAGTTCATGCTACAGAGGAAATAGGAGACAGTTTGATTCATCTAAATCTGGTATTCCAAAACACAAACATAATGATGCAACAAATGACCAAAAAGTACAAACATGTAAAAACAGGTTATTCCTTATAAATGGCAATTGAATGTCTAAAACTCACTCTTTGATGCATGAAAATATATTGCCTAAAACGCCTCCAATTTACAGGCAAAAGAAATGTGATGCATCTTCAACTTGAACTTGTGAGGGCCTCACTTACGCTCCAATTTTCGTGGTGAGGGATTTTAACGGCTTACTTTCTCTCACATGCCTCATTAGGTTTAGGAATCTTCTATTCCTAAACCAATATTTCTAAACACAGGATCTTTTAAAGCTGGATTATAGAGCTTTTTTGTTATCCTACACATTTTGCTCAGGGAACAGGAAGTCTCATATATATTATAGTTTTACTACACTGCATTTTTGGCACATGCTGCTGAATGTTAAAAATCATTTTGGACTTGAAAGTGATCATAATCCTGTAAAAGTCACCAGTTGGAGTGGGGTGCAGGAGCCCTTTGGACTACGGAACACCCTTTGTAACATAGCCCAAATGATGCTATGGCCTCAAGTCAGCACCTCTGCAACTGCTGGCGATCTCTACTGGGAACTCTACAGTTCAGTGAGACTGAAGGGTGCCTTCATGCACCACAATCAATCCACCTCTTCAATAGAGAATTTCATGTTTGATCCTCATGACCGCCACTGCCACTTCTGGACAACACCATGTCCATCAATGGGCCTCCTCTACTGACATCTCAAAGCTGTCATGCGACCCATGTGAAAAAGGAGTCATCAATCTCAATTTTTGTGCATTGACCCGCAACTCTAATCTAGCAATGGGATGCACAACTTATTGTCTGCAGTTCGGCTGTGAAACTACAGTGTTTACTGCGCTCTACATCAGTGCTTCTCACATGGCCCTTATTATCAGAACCTGATGCCCATGAGGCTTTCTGCAAGAAGGCCAATCGCCTCGTCGGAGATCACAGAAGAACCTGCTGCCACAGGGATCTCTATCTACTCACCATCAGTCTCCCCAGTATATCAGCTGAAACACAGGAATAGAAAAGCAGAACTTCGATTTCCCATCAGAGCTGGATGGCAGACCCAAAAGTGTATACTCCTCATGAAGTCCAGAGATAAGGAGCAATCTCTGAGCCCACATGACCACACCTCACAAATGAAAGGACTTAGACATTTAGATCATTGCAGTTCAGTACATCATTGTTTATTTTGGCTTCTTATAAAAATGGCAAAATCATTGAAACACTGTTTCAAAGACTTTAAACACAAATTGAGATTAGCAAACAAAGATGCTTCTAACAGCTCAATTGGGTGCATAAGCATCATTTTAAGTATTACCCATTAGGTTTATGCTAAAACATGAGTAACGGTACAAATGTCAAATTCATCACAAAGATATGTTAATTACTCAACACAGCTTACTTTCAGATGACTTAATTAGATTACATTTCCACCTATGCACCCGGGATCTGGAACAACATCCTGTACCCATCAAGACCACCCCAATGCTGCTACAATTTAGGAACCGCTGAAGAAGTACCTCTTTAAAGAACACTACATCACAATACATTAACAGTCCACAAACCAGCTACCTCCCCTATCAATCGGTTACTTTAAGCTTTTCTTTGAATCTGTACAGCACTCCCCTGCCTTTTGGATAGATACACCGTACAGAAGTACCAGATACATACATAGACTGGGGAGAGCATTGTAGGGTTAAAAATGTTTCGACGAATGATCAAAGCAAAGGTGCTGAAAGAAATGAAACATACACCAGGCTAGCCGTCTATAAACTGCCCCCCCTCCTTAACACCTTCGCCGCGATCGGAATTCCGCTCGTGTGCTGGACATTCCGATCGCGGGCGTGGTCGTGACGAGCTCAGCTCGTCATGCGCACACGCCCACCGCGCAGCATGACGAGCTGAGCTCGTCACGCGCATCGAAGGGGTTAAGATGGTAATAATATAATATTAAGCACAGAAAAAGAAAGTTTGCACACAAAAATAGTAAATACATATTTGTTTTAAAAGCTACTACGCACAAGTGCAAAGGATGAAACTCTGGAGATGCCCAACCCGTAGGAAAATATAACAAATTTAGCATAAAAACAAATCTGAATCTTATCAAAGAATATAAATATTGTTCCAGCAGTGTGTCACCTGACAGTCCTCAAGTCCTTCCACTAACACACGGTAGAGCTGCATGTTGGCCAAAAATATATGATGTAGCCTTCCAAGATAGGGTCTAAGATGGCCATGCAGACTTTAAAAGAGATCAGACAGAGTGCAAATCCTTATAGACCTCTCCAATCAAGTTCAATAAAGTCAGATTGGTATATATCCAAGTTATTTTATTATGGAAGGATCTAAAGCTGGATTAGATGGCCTCTTCAAGATTGCTATAAGTAACTGGGCCATCAAGCTGCATGCTGTGGTCACTCAACTGTTATCGAAAGGTTTGGAAAATTCATAGCACTGATGTGGCCAGCAATTCGCCTGTGACATATAATAGTGTGGATCTCCCAATCTGAATGGAGATCACATAACAGGTGGTTTTTCAATAGACTCTACAGATGGGCTGAGAGTTGCATCTTCACCACAACTAATGTTTCGGGGCTACCTATCAGTATTTTCACAAGGACACAGATAAACTTGAGTTTGTGAAGGACATCACTAGCTGACAGTGAGGTGCTGGTGAGATTGGTCATAGCAAGCAAATGAATAACTTGTTGACATGATGTCAAGATGACTGGGATGCCTGGTTGGATGAACAGTTGTTCATGATGAATTTTGAAGAATGACCAAATCGGACATCCACTTCCTGGATAAGGAGAAATCAAGGCTGGGATGCAGACATTCCACCGTGCTTGCTTGGCCTAGTGATAGGTATATAGATCTGGGGTTGGTAGCTAAAGATGGTGCAATACTTTCTCTTATGGTGAGGTTTTGCATAGATTAGGAGACGGGACAATTGCAAACAATGCCGTTTAAGATAGGACTAGTTTGTTGTAGATTCCCAATAAACTTTTCATGCAAATTCTCAATCATTTATGCAGGTACGGATGTTTTTGAACTGTCCGATGTAGCATTATACCCTCCAGAATATATTCAGCATATGAAGAAGCTAGCTGGTAATAGCAAGGTTCTTTTATGATAGCCTATTTAATGCCACCCAATATGAAACTAGTTGACAGCCAGAGCAGTACTTCCCTTTTTTTTCTAAGGCTTCTAATGCGGATTGGCTTTTGAAGCACTAACTCTCTGAAAGGACAGATGGTATAACGAGAGAGGGTGTCACACTAAAAGGCAAATAAAGGATCAAATTAAGCAAGCGGACAACTGCAGAGGAACACTATGATAGGGATTTGAATTCTTGGGCACTTCCTGAATCGGAAACACTGGCAGATCATGGTGAATGGGAACTAAAAACTGAAAAACAATTTCGCAACAGAAGAGAGTCAGTACTAGTTGCAATTTTGGCCTTGTAAGATAATTACTGCATCCAAAGCAGATAATGTCCCTTTTCTCTCCACTTTGTCCTCCTTCTAGTGTTTCTTATGCACAGGAAAGGACTGGACCAGGGTTTGCTCTGAAATCTGTTTGTATACCCAAGATGGAGGATGCAGTCATACCCGCTACTTTTTTACACTGCTTTTAAGTGAAGCTCAACAGTAGTCATGAGTACTTCTGCATGCTTTCTTGAGGATATTTTAGACCTAGGTATTCCTGGTACCAATGTTCTGGTACCAGGACTCTCAGGGGAAACAGGCTTCACAGCTGACTGGAGACAGCTGGTTGAGGTCTTCTCACCACTCATGAGAGAATTTGGCACCAGTCCAAATTACCCCAAACAACTCCAATTTTTCAGAGTAAGTACAGAGGCAGGAGTACTCAATGGTGTTACATTCACAACCTTTTCAGGAGTAAAAAATATTGTCCCTTACCAGAGGTCATAAAGTTTCCTACAAGTTTGTTTTACCTCCTGCAGGTACTTTTGTATGCCAAGAGAGTACAACTACTGAATGGCGAAGGGCAAAAAAACAGCAGAGTAGATTCTCACACTGGTGACAATAGGCATTGCTATCCCACTAATGCCAAAACCTGCTGTCCCTTGGTGATATCGGCTGGGGGATTGCCACCTCCTCATTTTCCAAAAAGAATTTTTCTTTTTGATAGAGATCTTATTTTGAACCCAAGTTAGTTGACTTTAGAATTTAGAGCCCTTTAAAAAGACTTTGTGGTCTTATTGTCAGATCGTTATATGTCTGATTTCAACTCCCGAGTAGTTCTTGTATTAGCAATACACTACTTGGCAGTCAAATTTGTTCATTCTCAATATTTGTTTTTAGAGCACTAACATAGTTAATTTAGTTCCTTTTATTTTGTATCTTAATGTATTGTACTCACAAAGTTCAAATATTATATTAAAGACACATCCCGAAAAATTATATGCATTATGAAAACATTAATACTTGGACGCATGTGCCACTGAACAGTAAAACTCCAGTCACTTTTTCAGGCTATCCACATCTATATGTACAATTTACAATAAATGAAACTTGGTGAAGATGATTAGCATATTTATTGGTCATTCTGAAAGCCTACTGGCTTTTACTACAAGGAGGTTCGATGAGCATAATCCAATTAAAAATAATGACACCTTACATAGAGTAAACAAAATAATAATCTAATGTGCATGCTGTTATTCTTAAAGAATTCAAACTCATACTTTCAATCTCTTTGGTGCTGCCTTCATGCCATGCTACTGTTCGGTTCAGAGGCTTTTATATATAGCATATCATTTCGTCACTTGTGTTATGACTTAGAAATGCACACGTATTTTACTTAACAATGATTCAAGAAGGTATGCATGGAAATTAAAGAATAATTACATTCACAAAATATCCTTACAGTAGCAGATGTAGCTGCAGACAGAAGAGGCAGTATTCCACCACAAGCCATGACCATGTTATCCATCACTTGAGAAATAAGATGAACTGTATTGTGCACAAAGATCACATTTTCACTATTATTCACAAAGTCCATCACAGTTTTAGTAGAGTGGCTGAAAGAAAAATCATACATATAAGTGCATATGAACAAAAACAAAGGAAGAGGAAATAGTTTGTGCAAATTGTGGTGTGCAAATTTATGAAACACTCTTCCACAGAAGCTAAAACTCTTATACATAGTGTCCTATTTAGAGCAGAGACAAAAAGGCAATGATGATGAGATAAATGGGTATATGAGGGTATGATGAGCTATTAGGGCAATGCGTAATTTCATAAATAACTCTTATACCTCAAAGCAAAGCAGCAGTCTTGTAGGAGCTTTAATAATACTACACTGAACTTCTTATGCCCATCATAAAATGTCAGTCTCAGCGCTTTAAATAACCTGAACACAGCTTTAAACAGGAAGGT